>CM060359.1:168842620-171498673 GCA_030545235.1 Helianthus tuberosus
TTAGAATTAGATATTTATATTTATTTGTTATTATATGTTTAGAAATATTAGATTATTAGATATTTATTAATATTATTACTAAATTGATGGAAAAATGTCATGTGGCATCAGATGAGTTCATTTATCATAATTAGATGACATGTGGCATTAGAAAGACTCTTTTTTATAATTAGATATTTATATTAAATAAATAAAAATTATATTAAATCAAATATGGGTAAGATGTAAAAAAAAAAATTCAGGTTTGGAAATTAAGAAGATTGGTAAAAAAAAAAACTATGTCCCCCGGCCACCTCTTTTCTCTTTCACATCCGCCATTTGACTAGGTAGTGCGGTGTATGAGGCGTTAAACATCCTACATGACACAAGACGTTAGCCTACACACGTTCTTAGTATTTATAAAATATTAATCACTAAAAAGTTGAACTCTTCGACAAAAACCATAAGAAAAGAACTCATCGCATCTGAACCTTGATCCATCAATACCCAAATTATTGATGTTTCAACTTTCAATAATATACTTTTTCTTTTCAAAAGGCAACTTTTATCACTATAAAAGCTATACATAACATTTCTAAAAACTTCTGAGTAACATTCATCTGTTTTGCCACTTTTAAAAAATGTTCTAGAAACCATAAGCTTCTACATGTCAACCCCTAATTTCAGATTATTTGACTTTCTTCATTTCTTTGACTTCTATGGTCGATCTTCTGAAACCACTGTTTATATCATTGACTTGTTGTGCACGTAAATCACATTCTATACACCTAACCAAACCTACACCACATGACTCTTTGGAATGTATATGAATAATAACCGACGGGAACGACCGTCGAATCCGGTTTTCAAACATCACTATCAACATATATCATCTAGAAACTAGAATGTGAAAGATGTTTCTCCATAACCTATCTAAATCGCGCAAACATTTTCAAAATTGAAGTATTTTAGAGGCAGATCACTTTGTCTTGTACACCACAAGGGGGCGTTATCACCCTTGACCTTCTAGTTCGCTGAATCCAGAGATCAAATTAGTCTGTATGAGCGTACACTCCGCATCTCCTAACATGTAACTAAGCCAATTCAGATATTCCTTTGGTCTCAAGTAAACCCTACTCACATAAATTGAATTAATAAAAGCAAAATTACCAATGTAATCATCATTATCCATATTAAAGTAAAATTTTGATTGTACTTATGTGATTTAATAATTTGGAACTAGGGGATTTTAATTTTAATAAACGTGTTTGACATATTTATCATTTATGTTACATGTCACCGTACATTTGACTTCGGTTTTCATTTCATTTATTTCCTTAGTTTGGACATTTAACCACATAATGTTAAATGGTTTGGTTATATGGGCTTTGGCGATACTTTTATATAGAACGTGTTTTGACATGTATTATTGCATGTTACCCCACATTTGACATTACGTCTCATATCAATTATTTGTTTTATAATTAACGAATAACATGTTGATAAAATATATTAATCGCATATCATATTAATTCATACAATAACACTTCAACTTTAAACAACTTTGTTCATCATATTAATATGCATATAGCTGTAGGGTTAGGTTCATTAGTAAACAACTCATTCGATTGTGAACACTAGTGAACTAATCATAGCACTTGATTAACAATACACAAGTGTAAATCAATGGCCATGATTTGATGATGAAAATATACTAGTGTAGTGTATTTTACGATTTGATGATGTAAATCAATGGTCAAGGTTTTTTCACTTAGTTCACAAATACACTAGTGTTGACTCTCGGACCCCACCCTGTACCTGTATTTATATTGTTAATGCATGTAAAAATTGAGTATATAAAGTTGTTTCAAATGGGACATACACCAAGGTTATGTGTTTTATAGGTACATTATACATGTACTGGTTTGTTTAAATACTTTAACTTGCGTATTTTTCCACTATGGGACTATGTGGAGGGTTCAAATGAGAAGAATTTTTTTGTAAGAATAAAAAAGAAGAAATTTCAACCAATAAGAATCCTTCATTTTACTTCATTTAATTTTTGTATTTAATATTAGTCTAAGGGTATATTGGTAAACTTAGATAGATCATTAATTGTTAGTCTTCCTTTTAAATAGCTAGTAAATTAAATTTGTAACTTATTTTCAAAAATTATATATTTTCAAAAAAAAAAATAAGTGTAGGATAAATTACGAGGTGTGTAGGATGAATTACGAGTTGTGTAGGATAAATTTCAATATGTCTAGGATAATTTTTCAAAACGTGTAGGATAAATTTTGATGTATGTAGGCAAAAATTTTAATGTGGATGATGATAGTCTTTATGACTAATTAATTAGTCAAAGATAATAATAAATGAGATGTGAGAAAAACTATTTAGTGTTTTACAATTGTACCCTTTGTTCTTTTTTTTCTCAATTTAATTTTCTTCTCAAATGAACCTCCCCCATGGGACTATAACCTTTAACTATTTGGGAAGGTACACATTTTCATACACCTTGATACCGTTAGGCTATAATCTCTTTAGGTTTTAATTATCTGATAACCGAGTAAGTGTGATTAATACAGGTAGGAATGTTTTGTAGTGCTACTTACATACACAAGAACTTATGTGGAAGTTTATATCCAAAACATGTAGGGGCCTTAAGAACTTGGTTCTTGCCAGAGAGGGTATTATGAACTTCACAATTTTGGTTATATAAACTATGCTCTTGTGATATGCCATTGAGAATTGGATTCTTATAAAAGGGATGTTGTGGGCTAAGATCACACATGAATACATCATGGTGTTGAGTACTAGAATGATCACATAATTTGTGTTGTAATAATTGGTTCACTCATGCGATATTTTGTGATCTCGATTCACAAACTTATGTACTATGATTTATACACCGGCATTTATGTGAACTATATTCACACATATTTATTTAGAACTGAATTCCTTCATGTTGTATTTATGATAGCCATATGTGAGATCAATAGACCATATGTTGTGGTTTAACTAAAAAAGGTGAGTCACGTCAATGTCACGCAGGCAGTGAAGCTTTACCTAACTCACCCTTTAAGACTATGGGGTATGGGGCGGGGGTTTGGGCGTGGGTTGGGGGAAAACGCCCAAGCCACCACCCCGGGTGGGCTTGGGTTGAGGCGTGGCCCTTGGGGCTTGGGTTTCAAGTCGGGCGTTGGGCGGTCTTGACATCCTAGCTGGCTTGCTTCCATTCGCTGACCCCGCCATGTCATAGCGGGCCATATGAAAAGTTTGAATTTTAAATTCAAACCGTTTGGCTTGGGCAAGCGGTCACCCCAACCCCAACATCCCCTATAAATAACCCCAAACCCCACCGTGTGGTCCATCCCAAACCCCACTGTGTGGTCCATCCCGAACATCCCACGAACCCGCTACCCCATCGGTCACCCCAACCCCAACATCCCACGAACCCGCTATGTCATTCTGGACACACGAAGAAGAACTTGCTCTCGTCACAAGCGTCGTTGACGCTATCAAGGGGCGGCCACCGGGCCAAACAAAATATTGGCCGGAAGCTTTCGCAACCTACCGACATAACGTCGGTAACGACCGCCACAGCATGAACGCGTGCCAACATAAATGGCGCGAGCTACGGCCCAAGCTCGAGCGTTTCAAGGCTTACTACGAAGCCGTTCCGGGTGGCGAGTTAAGCCACGAGGACCGGGTGGCGGTGGCGAACATAGAGTTTCAAGGCAAGGAGCGAAAGGTGTTCGACAAGATCGACCTTTTTGAAATTTATTTAACGTTCTAGGTTTGTTATTTTGTAATTTTTAGGATTATGTAATTTTTAAAATTTTAATGAAGTTGTAGGTTTTTTTTATAAATGTTGTGTGATTTTTATAAATTTTTTTGTAATTTTTTTTAATATTCTGCCACGCGGTGCACCCAACCCAAGCCCAACCCACGCCCCGCCATACCCCGCGGACACGTAACCAGGCAGTGGGGGGGCTCCCATTCCACGTGTCAACAAATGCCCCAACCCAAACCCAAACCCAAACTCAAGCCCAACCCAAGCCCCACCATACCCCACGGTCTAACAAAGCCCTTATGGGTTAACTGTAAAATGTGTGTGATGTGACACCATGTGATTGGTTGAAAAAAGGAAACTCTCTCTCTCTTTCTCATCCTCATCATCGACTATCCACATCAATGATGTTTGTAGGTGATTCTTGGTCTATGTGGAGGGCATTTGTGAGAGGGATGGATTAGTGGGTGTTGTAGAGGATGACATGGATGGTGTTCATTCTTAAGAATTCTTGGGGAAGAATGATGAAGAATGGGGGAATGGTGGGTCCTTTCTTTTTTTTTATTTAGTTTAAATTTAATAAAATAATTATAATAAGGTTGTTTGTGGGAAGGATATATATGTTATTGTTGTGGGTAAAAAAGTGTTTGTGGGAAGAATAAGTGAAAAGCTGATGTGGCATGCTGATTAGGCTGTTTGTAGTAAGGATAGCCTTTCACTGATACGGATAGTTGCATCACAGTAGACAAGGGTTGGCACCGGACACCGGTGTCTTTGGCCCTACTCTTCGTGACGTTTCAATGTATTGGGGTGTTGTAAGTCGATGTAGGATGGACATTAGTCCACAACAGTAGTCTTAGTGAGGTATATTGTGCACACATAATTGTTAGGATTACTACAAGTAATTATTATGCATGTGTCTTTAGATCCTACCAATAGTTTGCTATGAGTAGGGTTTTAGGGAGTATGTATATTTTATTATTATGCACATATATAGTTTATACAATTTTCTTAATCAGTTTTTTTATATTTAGCATTATATACAGTTGATTGTACAAACTCGCTCTTCAAACTATAAGTGAATATTGGAGTATAACAATGAAGAACACCTTAGTATTGCGATGCTTTTGCTATTTTTACTTGTTCTACGACCAACATACGTGCTTTCTGGAATTAAATCGTGAAATAATGAAACTTCAAGGGAAAAAAAAGGATTTCATTCTCCATGCCCCCATGGAATTTTGACAAATCCTATGGATGATTTTCGATAATTAGGCTATGCGGTATGGTGATGGTCCTCACTTGAAGGATGATCAGCCACGCAGGATCCACGTAGGATGGGTGTAAGGATGGGGCAAAGAGGATGGAGGTATGGAAATGGGGGATAGACCTAAAATGTATATGTATATATTGTATGTATAGGTGTGTGAGAGAGGGGAAGGTGTGGTTTTTGTCTTCAAGTGGATCGGCTCCAGCGTCCCATACTCGACGCCGAGGACGAGACGGTAGGGGGGAAATGGTGTTGGAGCGGCGCCGGACCGAGAACGGAGGGGGACGACCCCCATACCATGTAGTCTTAGGTGGTGTTTGTTTTTTCCAAAAAGAGCTTCCTGGCCTCTTCTGTCTGCACCGTGCAGACGCGGGAAGAGGTTTAGCCTCAGAAGAGTGTTTTTTTTTTTTTTCGAGAAGTGCTTTTTACCTCTCCCCAACCTGTCACACCCCAACCAATGGCGGAAACATCGGGATGAGACGAAGTGTGAAGATTGCTAGAGACATCATAACGCTATTTGTGGCAATATTTAAATAATTCCCATTTCATTTCATAACTTCAAATTGTCAACATTACATAAACTCAAATAACAACAAGTTCGAAAGAAATACATAACAACATAAGCAAAATTGATACAACATATTAAACCTAAATGTCTATATGTGTATCTAGGCATCAACGCTACTTCTTTTCATAGCATCATCATCATCATCAACCTGTAACATGTTTAAAATACAATTCAATGCGAAAGCAATGGCGAGTATACAAGTTTGGTACGTACATAGCAAAGATAAGTTTTGAACAATTCCTCATAGCAAGCATGTGATTCAAGATAAACATAAAAACATGGTATGTGTCTAACATATCAAACCAAGAAAACGCAATATGCTCATGACATTACCGAGATAAAGGGGCGGGTCGTTAATCCTATAGCGCTACATATGTCACGGTTTGGCTCATACAAGTTAATGATAAGTTCAACACATAAGATTAATCCAAGTTTAAAGTATCAAGCCATCACGTATACAAGCATGTTAATAAGAATGTTCATGTGTTTAAGCAAAAGTTCATGTGTAAGTTGTTGATAAGCAAACATGTTACACCCCAAAAGTGGTAAAAGTAAAAGGGGGAAAATACGAGTATACTCACAAAGTTTGCATATGCTTTCCAATTATCCAATTATTGACGAGTTGATGAGGTTAAAAGATTGAATGCGTAAGGGTTAAGGTTCAAGTAGGTTTAGGGTCGAGATTCGGTATTTAAAACATCATAAAAATAAGATATGAGTCTAACATGTGAAAATAATTATCTTTAACACTTAACACTTGTATGACACTTGGTAACCACAAGGGTTATGATAATGTTTTCATGAGTTGAACACCCATAAGAATCACAACAAGGTTTTGGTTTTAGATGGTGTTCTACTACTTTAACATATAAACACAAGTTCAACATCAAAGGTTCGAATGAGTATATATACATATTTAGGTTAAGTAATACATATTCTTTAGTCCAATAATTCAAGTAGGAGGTAGGAGATTAAATCTCCATTTAGGCACCCCGAGTAGTCATGGATGTCAAGTATGGGGTAGGAAGAACTAGCTTCCGTTTAGGGACCCCTTGAATGTTCACCACTTCTCTTGATGTAAAGACAACCAAGGAGGGTCACGAACTAGGATTAATACAATAATATAAACAATCTAACTAAGAGAAATCATCAAATCATGTGAGGATTGTATGTTTGGAACAACCCAAGTTGTTCCATAATCACTCTCCATCAAGAACTAGCTCGAACATGACTTGTGGGTCAAAACACCCTAACAAAACAGAAAGTCTTTGAGGTTTTAACCTCTGATTTATAGTGTCTCAACCATGTTTTTAAGCTTAACCAACCATAAAAGATGTTGTAAGCATTAGGACATTGGTGTGAGATGTGTTAGACACAAGTTGGATGAAGTTAAACAAGTTTGTAAGAACATAAATCAAAACAGAAAGTTTTGGATCATTTCAGGGGATTTCCAGGTCTGATTTCTCCAAGGAGAAGTCAAGGAATCATACCCTATGATTATCCAAGCAATTAGGAAGAAGAATCAAGCAATTTCGTTGAGAAATGAGCAAGTTATGCTCATTTTAGTAAAGGTGTATGAATCTGCCCGAATCTTGAGTTTGCAACTGATTTGAGAGTGAATTTGGAGTGATTTGAGAGTGTTGAAAGTGTATGAAGGCTTGGAGAGGGTATATATTTATAGTGGAAGAGATTAGAGGTGATTGGGGGTGTTTAGAGGTGGATTAAAGCTGATTGGGGAGGTTTAAATCTTGGGATTTCGTGCAAAATCGCGTAGAAAAGAGGCTGTTGTGTTTTCTGCCCGCCAGACATGCTTACGGACCTCAACACTGGGAGTGTTACGGTCCGTAAGCTAACCTCTTTCACTTAATTTCATTTTAGTCCCTGCAGTTTGTTAATTTGGGCTTTTAAGGTGTTTTAAGGACTAGTTTTGCCATTTAAGCATAGTTTAAGGCTAACTAAAGTATGAGGAACATAATCAAGTATAATTGAGTGTAAAGTATCATAATCAAGTGTCGTTTACGTTCTAAACACGTTTAGGGCATAAGTTTCATGTATTTACAAGTTTAGCACATTGTTTCCAAAAATTACGAATAAGTACCAATTGTTCCACGAAATTGAATGTATGAGACTATATAAAGTATGTGTGTCATGTAATTAACAAAATACGAGTTTAAATCATAATCCAAGTCTCGGATTTTACATCATTTTTAAATGAAAGGACGATTACAAGACTTACGAAGTTTCCAAAAAAAATAGTTTTACAAACGATGGTTACTAAATATAGAAGGTATGAAAACGCGGGGCGTTACAGTCTCCCCTCCTTTAGAAATTCCGTCCCGAAATTTATTCAAGAGTTAGACTTGAAGAGTTTTAGTAAAAATTTGAGACTTGAAAATTTCGAAATATTTTGAAAGGCACAAAACTTTGACAAGGTAATTTGCGAGTGGGTTTATTGCTTAAAATACTTTGAGGTGTCTGACATATTTGAAAACATGTAGGTGCGTATACAGGTGAAGTGAGTCTAAGCAAGTTTGAGTAACTTAAATTGGCGACGTTTTTAAAAAAAGTGACGTAATAATAGGAAGTGACGTATTTGAAAAGAAGAAGTTCACACACGGCTTGTATTTTGATGGGACGTGGTAACGAGATCACACTTGTAGAAGGTTGTTTATTGAGTGAAACGAGAAGGTCTGGCACTTTAAATAAAGCTTTAAAGGTATACTAAGTATAGTCACACGAGAATCCAGAATAGGGAGGCTATTTTATAGGTAACGTGGCAAGTTAGGACTCGAATGTTTAGACAAGCTTCATGGCGGACGAGGTTTGTATGAACTAAAAGGATAAGGAGAATGATACGAGTGTAGAATGAACGAATGACTCTTAAAGAGTGCGGGTATAAGAATAGCATAAGTGTTGGATAGATGAACGTAGTGTGTTAAGGATGAAGTCTCGTCATGGATAATCGGATACAATGCGTTTGTGAGTTGTGTGAATTTCATTAGGTCCAAAAGGTCTGCAAAACATTGAATTTCTCATGGCACGTTTTACGAAATTTGGTAATACGGTGAAAACACTTATATATAGGAAGTACCAGCGGCGTATCCACCATGTTTCGACCATGTTACGTCCGTTTCGTATCCGGTGTTATGTTACGTTCCGTGTCTTACCATACACAGTAGTACACTCTATGGTTTTCATACGCCTATCACTATAATCCCGTGTGCACCCGTGATTATATTAATCGTCGCCTGATCCGCATAGCTTGTATTAGTCGTGTATGAATTAGGGTATCCATAATTTGAAAATTAAGAATGTGCACGTGCAAGAATGTAGCGTGTAAGCAAGTCTATGTTTAAGTATGTATAGGACCCACGCAAGCGAATCCCCCGGATTACGCTCGCGTATAGGCACGAATGTATGGATCATGAGTATGAATGAAAGTGTGAGCATAAGTATAAGTTTAGGTATGAATAAGCACGCAAGTATGTGTATCGACATAGCACGTACGAGTAGTATGTGTATATGTATAAGCACGCAACGTATGAGTATAAGTGAAACCATGAAATATATGAGTATAGGTAAAATCATGAAACGTATGAGTATCAGTACGAATACGATTAATAATATAGGCATGAAACGTATGAATGTAAGTGTAAGTACGAATATTTAAATTTGCGTATATAGTGTATGTTGGAACATCACGGATTTAGGTGTATAAAATCGTCCAAAAAGATTAAGTATGTAAATACGAATGATTATAAGTGAATTGTTGCGTTAAAACGACTAAAACGTGTAGGACGATACGTGGGTATAGTTGTTTAAATGAAACGTTGAGTTTATCGTATCAAAATTAGATGGAGCTTGGTTTGAAAGGTAGAATATGGTTGCATATGAAAAAGGACATAAGGTACTCATTGGTTAAGCCCAATGCATTTTGTAATAAATGGAAATGCTACTTTTGTTTTGAAAAGGTTTACGAAATCCAAGGGTGGTCGGTCTCCAAGAAGTCTTCTTGTCCACGTGTTTTGTAAATCGGTGTAAAAAGGTTTTCAATCAAAAGTACTTTCATTTCATCAAACAAGGAGTTATGAATTTAGGAGGTTCTTATGAAAATGAGGATTCTTAGAAAAGGATTTTAGCAAAAGGGCTTTGGGATTGTTAAAAAAATCTAACAAATGATTTGTTGGTGTGAAAAGAATCTTTGGTAAAACGATCATATAACATCCATAAGATTTTATAGGTGTAAAAGAAAGGTTGGTTCGATCCTCTGATTGAGAATGAAAGTCTTTAGTTTGGTGATATATATCATGAGTGCGTTTTAGTGATTAAGTCGAATATAGAGTTCGTGGGCATAAGATTCCTTGGACCGCTTAAGTTGATAAGTAGCATTTCGTAAGGTTTGGAAATTTGCGTAGTAAAACGTTTAAGATATGTTTAAGAATCTTGTGTATATGAGTTAGGTGAAAATAGGTTGTAGGATAGAAACTACGCTTGGTAAAGCAATATATTTTAAAGTCGTACGCGTATGTATTTTGAATAATGGTCAATAATTTAGATATAAAACATGATCGAGTTTGCATAATAAGATATTTTGAAGAGGCGTTTAGGAAACGGCCACCTAGGTAAGGGAATCACCCCGAACTCGTTGGTGCGGTCGTTTTAAGAAAGGGAAGTGGAGTTAATCGTCAAGGTAAGGAAATCACTCCTATCTCGATGATATGTCTCCACCTTTCGTTACAAGAAATATGACTTTAAATTATATAAAATCATGCATACGTATAAATGTATGGAAAAGATTCAATATGTGGTGTGTGTGAGGAGAAAATATCGAAAGTAAATTCGAATTCGAAAGATTGCATTACGTAAAATAAATAGTAAAACACGTTTGATCAAAATTCGGATGGTCCCAAAACGGAACCTTTGACTAACCAAGTAGTCGAAAAGTCTTTCGAACTTGAGGAGCATGCTTTGGCCTAATAGGTGAAATACTCTCGCCGACAAGTCGGTTGACGGTATTTACCCTTCCAGTTACTACATGTCCCCAATTCAATTGAAATTTCGAGACTTGGCGGGATTAATGAAAATCACGGAGTGGAACTAGTCGACAAGGTGCGGGTTTCACCCCTAACTTGGCGATTTAGTATCCTAAGTGTGGTTGGTACTCGCCGGGTCAAAAGTTAATTTTGACACTTTGACGAGGGTCCACTAGAATTTGAAATTTGAATTTCTCCATCAAGGTGAGGGTTTCACTCCTAACTTGGCGGTGAATTTCGTGTAAAAAGAAAAGTAGAGGGATTGAGAGTCATTCACCAAATTGTGGGTTTCACGCCTATTTTGGTGAAGTCATCTCGTTTGTGTATTATGAGTGTTTTCGGATTTAGAAATACCGAGAAAAATGTATGAGGGAAGTGTATGTCAAGGAAATACATAAACAAGTATAAACACATAAGGGAGCATATCAAGAATGGTGTTTGGATAACGAAATGATAAAACATGTATTAACACATAGAGAAATATGTTTAGAGTAACACGTAAAGGATCGAATAATGAAGCAAGTATTAACACATACTAAGACAAGCATTAATGCATAAGAATAACATGTTGAATATCTCTCACGAGTGATACATATGTCTAAAATAGCATAAATAAGAAACAAATAAAGTATCATGTAGTTGTTCAAGCAAAACATACGAATAAGGCTCTAAAAAAAAACTATAGACTAGGTAAAAGCATGGCATTTCTACCTAATTCCCTATAGTTATGGCTCTGATACCAATCTGTCACACCCCAACCAATGGCGGAAACATCGGGATGAGACGAAGTGTGAAGATTGCTAGAGACATCATAACGCTATTTGTGGCAATATTTAAATAATTCCCATTTCATTTCATAACTTCAAATTGTCAACATTACATAAACTCAAATAACAACAAGTTCGAAAGAAATACATAACAACATAAGCAAAATTGATACAACATATTAAACCTAAATGTCTATATGTGTATCTAGGCATCAACGCTACTTCTTTTCATAGCATCATCATCATCATCAACCTGTAACATGTTTAAAATACAATTCAATGCGAAAGCAATGGCGAGTATACAAGTTTGGTACGTACATAGCAAAGATAAGTTTTGAACAATTCCTCATAGCAAGCATGTGATTCAAGATAAACATAAAAACATGGTATGTGTCTAACATATCAAACCAAGAAAACGCAATATGCTCATGACATTACCGAGATAAAGGGGCGGGTCGTTAATCCTATAGCGCTACATATGTCACGGTTTGGCTCATACAAGTTAATGATAAGTTCAACACATAAGATTAATCCAAGTTTAAAGTATCAAGCCATCACGTATACAAGCATGTTAATAAGAATGTTCATGTGTTTAAGCAAAAGTTCATGTGTAAGTTGTTGATAAGCAAACATGTTACACCCCAAAAGTGGTAAAAGTAAAAGGGGGAAAATACGAGTATACTCACAAAGTTTGCATATGCTTTCCAATTATTGACGAGTTGATGAGGTTAAAAGATTGAATGCGTAAGGGTTAAGGTTCAAGTAGGTTTAGGGTCGAGATTCGGTATTTAAAACATCATAAAAATAAGATATGAGTCTAACATGTGAAAATAATTATCTTTAACACTTAACACTTGTATGACACTTGGTAACCACAAGGGTTATGATAATGTTTTCATGAGTTGAACACCCATAAGAATCACAACAAGGTTTTGGTTTTAGATGGTGTTCTACTACTTTAACATATAAACACAAGTTCAACATCAAAGGTTCGAATGAGTATATATACATATTTAGGTTAAGTAATACATATTCTTTAGTCCAATAATTCAAGTAGGAGGTAGGAGATTAAATCTCCATTTAGGCACCCCGAGTAGTCATGGATGTCAAGTATGGGGTAGGAAGAACTAGCTTCCGTTTAGGGACCCCTTGAATGTTCACCACTTCTCTTGATGTAAAGACAACCAAGGAGGGTCACGAACTAGGATTAATACAATAATATAAACAATCTAACTAAGAGAAATCATCAAATCATGTGAGGATTGTATGTTTGGAACAACCCAAGTTGTTCCATAATCACTCTCCATCAAGAACTAGCTCGAACATGACTTGTGGGTCAAAACACCCTAACAAAACAGAAAGTCTTTGAGGTTTTAACCTCTGATTTATAGTGTCTCAACCATGTTTTTAAGCTTAACCAACCATAAAAGAGGTTGTAAGCATTAGGACATTGGTGTGAGATGTGTTAGACACAAGTTGGATGAAGTTAAACAAGTTTGTAAGAACATAAATCAAAACAGAAAGTTTTGGATCATTTCAGGAGATTTCCAGGTCTGATTTCTCCAAGGAGAAGTCAAGGAATCATACCCTATGATTATCCAAGCAATTAGGAAGAAGAATCAAGCAATTTCGTTGAGAAATGAGCAAGTTATGCTCATTTTAGTAAAGGTGTATGAATCTGCCCGAATCTTGAGTTTGCAACTGATTTGAGAGTGAATTTGGAGTGATTTGAGAGTGTTGAAAGTGTATGAAGGCTTGGAGAGGGTATATATTTATAGTGGAAGAGATTAGAGGTGATTGGGGGTGTTTAGAGGTGGATTAAAGCTGATTGGGGAGGTTTAAATCTTGGGATTTCGTGCAAAATCGCGTAGAAAAGAGGCTGTTGTGTTTTCTGCCCGCCAGACATGCTTACGGACCTCAACACTGGGAGTGTTACGGTCCGTAAGCTAACCTCTTTCACTTAATTTCATTTTAGTCCCTGCAGTTTGTTAATTTGGGCTTTTAAGGTGTTTTAAGGACTAGTTTTGCCATTTAAGCATAGTTTAAGGCTAACTAAAGTATGAGGAACATAATCAAGTATAATTGAGTGTAAAGTATCATAATCAAGTGTCGTTTACGTTCTAAACACGTTTAGGGCATAAGTTTCATGTATTTACAAGTTTAGCACATTGTTTCCAAAAATTACGAATAAGTACCAATTGTTCCACGAAATTGAATGTATGAGACTATATAAAGTATGTGTGTCATGTAATTAACAAAATACGAGTTTAAATCATAATCCAAGTCTCGGATTTTACATCATTTTTAAATGAAAGGACGATTACAAGACTTACGAAGTTTCCAAAAAAAATAGTTTTACAAACGATGGTTACTAAATATAGAAGGTATGAAAACGCGGGGCGTTACACAACCTCTTCTTGGGGAAGTGATGAGAGGTAAGCTTCTCCAAGCAGAGGTTTACCTCTTCTTGGCACCACCTCCACCTCCACCCCTGCTCCGCCCCTGCTCCGCCACCACCACCACTGCTCCGCCGACACCATCATCATCATCACCACCACCACTGCTCCGCCACCACCACCACTGCTCCGCCACCACCACCACTGCCCCAAATCGACATCACCCAAAACCTCACCTCCGCCGACACCATCATCATCGATGGAAACAAACCCCACCTCCGCCGACACCTGCTCCGCCACCATCATCATCATCAAAACCCCCAAATCATCATCATCAAAACCCCCCAAATCGAACCCCAAATCGACCCCAAATCCCGAGCCAGACTTTACGATTCGAAAAGAAAAGAGGTGTAGACGGGTTATGGGTGCTTACCGGAGAAGCTAATCGACACCAAACCACCGCCGCCGCTCACGGTGGTGCGTCTCCTTCGCCTCCAGCTCTCTCTCCGCCTCTGATTTCATCTTTATGCCGCCAATACAGATCCGATTCGGATGTGGGTGTGGAGTTGTTTACCAGAAGAACGAGGGTGCGACGGGGGTCGGTCGGAGTTTCTCCGATCACCGGTGATGCAGGAGAGAAGACAGAGGTGGCGGTGGTGATTATGGCGGTGGTTCAGATTTTAGAGAGAGAGTAGAGAGAGAGTAGAGAGAATTTTGTGTGTGTAGAAGAGGTTTTATATAAAAAAACAAACCCTCTTCTCCTTGCAGCTGCAGACATTTGGTCCACCTCTTCTCCTGCAGATGTCTGCAGATGTGGCCTGCAGCAGAAGATGTTTTCGTGCAGAAAAAACAAACAGCACCTTAGTTTTATATAATTCTTTGTAAACAATTCTTTTTAGTTATTTTTTTCTTGTACCAAACTAGTTTAGATCTTTTTTTTTCGTGTACCAAACTAGTTTAGATCTATGTAATGTCGGTAAAGAAAACAACTAAAAAATAAGATTAATGTAAATTAAAAGGTGTGTGTTAGTGTGACACTCATTAGTTAGTTCTTAGTCAAAAGGAGGTCTTAAGGTTTCAATATAATTGTGTTAGTGTGACACTCATTAGTTAGTTCTTAGTCAAAAAGAGGTCTTAGTGTATCATTCATTTTGAAAGACAATAGAGTAAGATTTAAGAAATCTATGATGTTAGTGTAATTGTACTCTTTTGGTCAGCTTTCTGCTGGGAATTTTTTTTTGTTTAATTTAAGTTTCTTTTGGTTGTTCAAAAAAATATAATAAAAATGTGATCACCTTGATTGTGGAATCATACTGCATTATGATTTTAAAAAAAAACAGTGTATGGATCTAACAAAGTTTTTGACACAGGATCAGTTAAATCATGAAGTTATCAGTTATAGGGTTGTTTTTTTTTTTTTTTTAAGGTGTGAATTACTCGTGAATGTCGGGAGATCTAGCATACGTTGTCTTAACCGGGTCCGCGCTAGAGAGCCCCTCGCACAATAGATCATCCCCAATTTAAACCCATCAATGAGAAACCCCTATCACCCAGACTTGAACCCGAGACCTGGAGGTGAAAACTCACCCACACCCACCATAGGTGAAACTTAAATACTTGTGGCCACTACGAGATCACCGATGGTTTTTATAGGGTTGTTTTCAACCTTTTCATTTCATTAATTATCAATAATTTGTTTATCGTATAAATAATAATCTGTTTTTATATTTATTAGTTAGATCTTGAGATCCTAACTATCATTTAATATGATGGAATAATGGATTTTAATAATCCCAATTATTGTCCGTTGGCCGGCAACGGTCTCAACTTTAAAAATTTCCACTGGTATCTCATCTTTTCACAAATTGGCTTTCAATTGACCCTGACTAACAGAACTCTAACGTCGTTAGTCTCCGGTTGCCGGAAAAACGTTTTTGGTTGGAAAAAGGTTCCTAAAGGTCCGATTTATGGTTACAAACAGGTTTGGGACGAAAACTTTGAGTTTTCCGGCCAAAAAAAAAGTTTTCTGGCCAAAAATGAGTTTTTCCAGCGACCTTAATAATTGGGGCTTGTTACTAGAAAAGGTTCCTAAAGGTGCGTAATAAGGTTACAAAGAGGTTTGAGTCGAAAAGGTTGAATTTTCCAGCCAAAATGGAGTTTTCCAGCCAAAAACATTTTTCCGGCGACCGGAAACTAACGACGTTAGGTTTCTGTTAGTCAGCGTCCATTGAAGGCCAATATGTGAAAAGATGGGACAGCCAGTTGAAATTTTTTAAGTTGGGACCATTACCGGTCAACGACAATAGTTGAGATTATTAAAATCAATTATTCCTAATATGATTATTTCATTTGAACTCACAATGAGTGTTTGATTTCCCATCTGGATTTTCCAACTTTTTAACATCAAAAGTGTTAGATTGTTTTTTTATAATAAAATAGAATAACGGTCATGATTGAATAATCGAAATAATTTAACTCATTGATACAAATAGTTCATTTATATGAATTTATATGAATTCATAAAAAATGAATATTATTACAAAAAAATGTAAAATAATCTTATCAACAATGTAAAAACCATCTACAATCTAAGCAACATATACAACAAGATTTGTATTTATAATCTTTACAATTACTTAAATCGATATCGGTCACCCCGAACTATCCGAGCTACGAGAGAAAGACGGGATCGTTAGACAAGCCGACAACGCCCTCTCTAAGCACATAACAACTTCACTCATCGTCGGACGACATTTTCCCTCAAAAGTTACACAATCGACCGCTAAATATCCAACATATTTTACAGCTTCTATTTCGAACGGTGTTGGTGGAGGGACTTTAGGGTCCAAAATCCGGTGTATGTCATCGTGTACAATGTATGGTACAACCGAGTCAACCACATTCCTTCTCTCTCCCGCTTCATCTTTACGAATCGCGCGATGCCCTGACAAAAGTTCTAGTAACACCACTCCAAAACTATAAACGTCACTTTTAGCAGTTAACTGCTCAAACTTATAGTACTCAGGGTCCATGTAACCAACCGTGCCTGCGGCACGTAATGAAAGGTGTGACGTGTTGTCTGTTGGGCCCAACAACGATAACCCAAAATCCGATACCTTTCCCGTCCATTCGTCATCAAGCAATATGTTTGATGACTTGATGTCACGGTGTATGATTGGCGGGTCAGCGTATATGTGAAGATACTCGAGCCCACGGGCTGCATCCAGAGCGACTTTGATCCGTGCGGGCCACGACATTATATACGAGCTGTATAAACTGTGTAGATGGCTGTGAAGGCTACCGTTTTCCATATACTCGTATACTAAAACAAGTTCAGTTTCTTCCTCACAAAACCCGAGTAACCGGACCAAATTTTTGTGATTAACCCGCGATAAAAACTCGAGCTCGTTTACAAACGCGTTGTCAGTGTCTTCTTGCTGTTTATGCTTGCCACCAGGATACGATGACGAGCTCGATAATTCAGCTCGTTTAACTGCTACTTTTCGACCATTGGCGAGTGACCCTTGGTAGACCGAACCGAAACTTCCAACCCCTATTCGGTTATCTTCGGAGAAATTATTGGTTACGTTAATGATCGTTTGTAATGTGAACTCTTCCAAATGACCCCCAGTTCCCATACTGATTAAATGACTTAATTTCTTCACAAGAACACGATTTGCGGATTGAATCTGTGAAGCGATTTGGTCATCTTCCATCGGTCCAGAATCGTGAACTCGACTACCTCCACTCGATTTGCAAAATCTAAAGATCAAAAAGCATATAACTACCAAAAATGACAATGAACCTACTGATCCCACCACCACAAATGCCACCATTTTGTCACTCCAACCAGCTTTTCGCCGTCCTGATGGCGTTGGCGGTTCTACTGATATCGGTGGAGGCGGAGGTTGAATGTATTCACACGGCTTACAAATCATCAACTCGCCCGTGCAAAATGTGGCATAGTTCGGGATCGGACCACACGAACAATTTGGTGTACATAAACCAGGAACCACATCCGCGAATACAAACGAACTCAAAGACTCATTCCCCCAACTCAAAGACTCATTCCCCCAACAATATAACGAATAATTCGAAGTCAAAAACCCACAAAAAACACCGCGATTCACCTGCAACCCCTCAAATGAAACACGCTGCAGATTTTCGGGCAACTGGAAACCATTTTCGCCCCAACAGACAACAGTTCCATTAACTCTAATCGCACAAAACCGATTATCACCAACCGAAACCGATTTAAACACACCATCCGGTTTCCTAAACATATTCATACTCTGCCCCCAACAATCCAAACTACCATTACCCGAATTAACCGAACAACCGCGGTTATATCCAACAGAGAGAGCATTATGACTCCCAGCCGGAACATTCCCAATATTGTTACCTCCAGCACACACTATTTGCCCAACATCAGACAACCCACAAACGAAATTGTTTCCAACAGAAACACCCGAGCTAAACCGTGTCTGGTTGAGTACAAAATCATCATTAAACAGGTCCCACTGCCAACAAATGAGCTGGTTAGTGGCACCAACAATCCCACAAACATGTGAATCACCAGAATCAATTTCTCTAAGGGCCGAACCAAGGTAGAGTCTCTTGTAGACCACACTTCCGTTTCCGTTTGCTGGAAACCTCCAGCAAACAAGAAACGAAGTAAGCGTCAAGGTTGATGGTGAGCTTACTCCGCAGAGGAAGCGGTATCCACCAACGATACCGACTAGCTGAAACCGGGTGCTGTCGGTTAATGGAGCTGATGGGGCTCCGTTGGTGGTGCAGTTGAGGTGGGTTTGGGTTTGGGTTTGGGATTTGGTTAAGGCGCAGATGAGGGTTTGGTTTGGGGTGATGTGGGAGATGGAGACTGTTGGAAGTGAGGAATTGGAAGGGGTGAAGAGGAGGAGGAGAGAGAGGGTTAGAGAGAGGAGAGAGAAGATGAGGTCGGCCATTGAAGGGGTTGTTTCATGGTGTTGATGTGGGTGTGGTGTGAGTTGTATGTGTGAAGAAGAAGGAAGAGGGATGTGTGTAGACGCGGTTTGGTGTATTGGGTTGTGGAAAAGGAAGGTGAGTGAGAACGGGATACGACCGTTTCAGCAAGGAAAAGATTTGTTTGGTACCGATTCAAATCACAATAATGTATTATTATTATTATTTGAATTGAATTTATTATATTATTTTAATCATTATTTGAATTTATGTAAATTACACATTTCGTTCTTTATTTTTTACTAAATTGTAACGGATAGACTTTACCTTCAATAATTACAATCATAGTCCTTCTTTTGATAAAAATATTACACCATAGGTCCTTTAGTGCTAACCTGGTTAAAATTTTTAGTTAAGTTTGGTTGTATAAGGATAGTTTAGTCCTTTTATCTAATAATTTAATGTATTTAATACAAGGAAAGAAAATAACATTTGAAATCTTATAAAACAAATATAAAAACCCATCCTCTCTCTCACTCTCTCTCTGCAGCTCACCACCACCAGTTCCATTTAAACCCATCCCTGATACCTCAAATATGGTTCTCTGGCCGACGAGTTGCTTCCTCCGGCAAGCCAACCACTTCGGCCAACACAACTGCCTCCCTGTCGATCTCCTCCACTCCACTCACAGCTCACCATAGCTAACTTTGGGTTTTGATTTGAACCTTATTTTCAACAAATCCACAACAATCAGATCAAAACATCGGTCTCTATTTTGGCATATTTGAAGATGTTCGCCGGAGGCTTGTTTTTCATTTTGATGTTGGTTGTCTGTATGCCCTTATAACAACCCTCCTAATTTTTTTCTGATACCCTAATATATTTTAAAATACCCCTATATGTCTTAAAATACACCCCGTATGTGAAAACCGAGCCCTAAATATGAAATATCATTAAAAATAAATAAAAAAATTATAGGCGCTCGCGGGCCGCGTAGCCCTTGGCTACATCTTACGCGGGCCGCGACAGCTATGAGGCCAGATCGCACCCGGTGTTGACACGTGTCAAACGCGTGTTGAACCTATTCGTGACCCGGATCACCTACGGCCTAGACCCCCCTACTACGCGGGCCGCGTAGGCCTTAGCCTAACCTTACGCGGGCCGCGAGAGACTCGAAAATCAGCCCTATATAAGAGGGCATCGGGCCTTCAGTGAAACTCGTTCATTTCTTTTCTAAATCTCGAAATTTCTGATAGATAGTATAATTTCCGGGCATAATACCCTCTAATTAACGAAGTTCTGTTCCGTTGTAAGTATTATAACCCCATTTACGTATTAGATACGTTGCCTGATTGATCCAGGGTTCCGTAACAACTGTCGTGGTTCTGCCCGGCGTAGTTGTTGGAATACCGTCTCGGGGAGGGTATCGTTAATATAAATAAAGGGTTATTATACTAACATATATACATTTGTGTAAATTATAGATTAACACCAGGAAACCCTTAAACGAAGACTAAGACAGCAATGTGAGTTTATCCGCTTTTCGTAAACCTTTTTGTAAACTGTTTTACAAAACCTTTTATATTTTACAATATGATTAATCGGTGATTGAGTCTTTGTAGTTCTTCAATTACTGCCGGTATGTTGGGGTTTTGTATACAAAATGTGGAACACGTTACAATTGGACAACGAGTTAGCCAATGTGTAATATGACCCACCAGTCAGGATTGACAGTACTGAATGAATAATTGTGTAGAAATAAACATTGTAATCGCTCTCAATACTGTGTTAATTGATAAAGCTTTTCTTGATTAAACTAGGATTCACTCACCAGTATTTCCCAGTGACAAATGTTTTTAAAACGCGTTTCAGGTAACAAAATGTGACAACCAAATTAGAAGAAAGCCAGCTTGAGAGCACTGACGGCTTGGAAAAATGTGGCTATAAAAGTTACCTAAAAGACAATGTTTAAATTCAATAAAATAGGATTTATCCCTATAAATATGTTGTAATAAGAAACTTGGGTTTTATCTATGTGGTTATTAATATAAAATATGGTGGTTTTACTCTGATAAACATTTCCTAACTACGGTCCTAATGAAATTTTCGCTGCCAAAATTAATAAACAAAATTGATACCACCCCAACTGATGTTCGCGGCCGCCCGTTCCCGGGACAGATAAGGGGGCAGGGGTTGCGAAAGAAGGTGGTATCAGAGCTAAGCCACTGATTCAGCCACTGATTCAGCCACAGAAGTGTTCTGCTGACATCAATATATTATCCAAATTGTTAGGAAATAAAGTATGAAAATACGTGCATATCTGTATTTTATTGTTATGTGTTATTTGACTATTTGTTAGTTTACAGTATGAGTGATCAAGGACCCTTAGACGTGTATCATCAGTTGTCCGATTCACCTAGGAGTGAAGGTACTTCTTCCCAGCCTACCCTCTCTTGGTATTCAGCTGATCAGGAAGAAGGGATGTTTGCCTTTAAAGCTCAGTCTGAAGAGCCATTCCCTCAGAAAAAGAGATGATGGTTCAGTAAGGGAGCATTTGAGCGTAGAAAAAGAATGCGAAAGTTGCAACAGCAAAGAGTCCTAGCAGCCGCTAAGCGAGAGTCAGATGCCCATACACAGGATATGCTTAATAGAAGCTTAGCTAATTTTCATATCCTAGCAACAACTGCTGCCGACCCAAATCTGGAACAACTAGTAGCCCTTACCTTTAATTCCCACTCAGCCGATGGAGGTAGAAAATCATGAATTCAACCCTGATGAGATACCTAGGATACCAGCCCCTAATCCCTTAGATCCAAATTATGATCCATGGTTCGATGATCATAGGGATTATGTGCCACGCTACCACTTAAACGACGAAACCTTGCCGAACTTAGCAGCCTATCCAGGTCTGGACCCTCTAGATCCCTATTATGACAACGATGAATACATTAGGGAGATCTTAGAGAATCCGTACCCTCAGGAGAATCCCATGCCCCAGTATCCAGATCCAGTACCAGCACCTGCACCCCAATGAGTGCAGAGAATATGCAAGAACTCCGAACTTTCGGAGAAAAAATCTTAGAAAGTAGTGAGAGAATGAGATATGTAGGAGAACAACTCGTCTGGAAATAAGACGAGCGTCATATGGATTTTGGGAGGAATCCATATCCATGAAGATGATAGTGGAGTTGGTAATAATAATAATAATAATAATAATAATAATAATAATAATAATAATAATAATAATAATAATAATAATAATAATAATAATAATAATATAATAATATATAATATGTTTGTATGAAAAAAAATATAATATATAAATTTGTGTAATAATAATAATATATGTTGTAGTATAGACCACTTTGTGGTTAACGATGCATAGTAGTGTTGTAATTTTAATTCCAGTCTTAGTGTGTATTTGACGCATACTATAATAGAAAGAGTAAAGTCGCAATGCTCGACGCTTTTGACCAATATGTGTGTTGTGTGGTTATTGCCTAAACTATTAATTATCTTGTGATATTAATATGTGATAAATGTTTAAAATTCAGATGGCCGACCAAGTGAATCAAGAGAATCTGGATAATAACCCGGAAAACCAGAACGATAATAATCTGAATAACGATAATCCAAACAATGATAACAATGGAAACCAAGTGGACAACAGTGCCATCTAACACGTAGTAGCACAAGGAATAATAGATGTGATGCCATATATTATTCAAACGGTTACGGAAGCAGAAAATAAAAGTAAACATGATAGTAAGCGACCCTCGGAACCTGAACACAGCGTAAACAATGGACCCGTACTTCAAGTACCCATTCCCAAAAGAAGGAGAATCGTGTCTTACGGTTGTTCTTACAATGAATTCTGGTCTTGTAAACCTATGTAATTATCGGGTAATGAAGGGGGCATTGCAACCCTACGCTGGATAGAAAAGACTGAGGCCGTCTTAAGAATAAGTAAGTGCACAGAAGAAGATAAGATAATGTTTGCTTCTAATCTATTTAAGAATTCAGCACTAGAATGGTGGAACACTATCCTTCAGTCTAGGGGAAGTGATAGAACTTACAATATGGAATGGGAGGAGTTGAAAAACATGGTAGAAAGGAAATTATGCCCTCCTAATGAGAAAGAACAGATAGCAAACAAGTTCCTAAACCTTAGGATGAATAGATTGGATAGTAAGGGGTACACTAAGTTATTCTTTGAATATGCTAGAATAGTGCCAACCCTTGCTTCACCTGAACCAGTATTAATCTTCCGTTACATCTGGGGATTAATTGGAGAGATCAGACATGTAGTCAAGGCAGCTAGACCTCAAACTATAGAAGAAGCTGTAGAACTAGCCAACACCTTAACAGATGAATTAGTCTGTACACGAGAAGAGGATCAAAGGAGGAACCTAACCCAGAAGCTTACACAAGAATTTCGTTCTGGAAATTCTAACCGTGGGAAAAATGTAGGCTCTACCTCTGCACCCTACTGTAAGAATTGCAAAAGGAAGCATTCAGGAAGATGCTCCATATGCTGTAATTTCTGTAAAATATCGGGACACAAGGAGGAAGATTGCAGGAAAAAGATTAGCAACAGGATATGCTACAACTGCGGAGAACAAGGCCACATCAAGCCTAACTGTCCAAAGCTAGCTCCAGCTACGAACCCCAAGAATACTAAAAATGCTAGAGCATTTGTTCTAACTGCAGAAGAAGTAAAGATGATCCCGGATGTGATCACCGGTACATTTTTAGTTAATGATATTTATGCTAAATTATTATTTGACTCTGGTGCAAACCAAAGTTTTATTAATACTTCATTTTGCAAAATTCTTAATCAATCATTAACTAAACTTTCACAAGAATGTCTAGTAGAGACAGCAAATGGGGAAACCATTAAGATTTCTAAGATCTTGCAGGGAGCAAGAATAGAAATTCTCAATCAGAAATTTATTGCAAACCTTTACCCCATGAATCTGGCAGGATTTGATGTTGTATTAGGAATGGATTGGTTAATAGCCAATAAAGCCAATATTTTATGTGATTAAAAGTCAATTCAAGTAAATTCACCAAGGGGTGAAAAGATCACAATTAAAGGAAATAAAATCTCAAGATCCACTAAATTCATCTCTGTGATGAAAACAACGAGTTATATAAGAAAATGATCATTAGTGTATTTGATTTCTATAATCACTAACATTAAAGGATATTCCAGTAGTATCCCAGTTTTCAGATGTATTTTCAGAAGAGTTACCAGGGCAACCTCCAGATAGGGAAGTTGAATTCAGAATCCATTTAATATCAGGGACAACACCCATTGCCAAAGCACCTTACCGTTTGGCACCTGCAGAAATGCAAGAACTGGAAAAACAATTAGACGAATTATTAGAGAAAAGATTCATACAGCCAAGTTCATCCCCATGGGGAGCGCCGATTTTATTCGTTAAAAAGAAGGACGGATCAATGCGTATGTGCATTGACTACCGCGAATTGAACAAAGTCACGATTAAGAATCGGTATCCATTACCAAGAATAGATGATTTGTTTGATCAATTGCAAGGAGCCCGATTTTTCTCTAAAATCGATTTAAGGTCAGGATATCATCAATTAAAGGTACAGGAAGAGGACATTCCTAAGACCGCCTTCAGAACAAGATATGGCCATTATGAATTTACTGTCATGCCATTTGGTTTAACCAATGCCCCAGCTGCATTCATGGACATGATGAACCGAATATGTAAGCCATATTTGGATAAATTCATAATTGTCTTTATAGATGATATTATCATTTACTCTAAGAGTAAAGAGGAACATGCAAAGCATTTGCACGCACTTCTAAGTTTATTAAGAAAAGAAAAGCTTTATGCTAAATTTTCGAAGTAAGAGTTTTGGTTAGAACAGGTACAATTTCTTGGACATCTAGTTAATCATGAAGGAATTCATGTGGATCCCACCAAAATCGAGGCGATAACCAAGTGGAAAACCCCTGAGTCACCAACCGAGGTTAGAAGTTTCTTAGGTCTAACCGGTTATTATAGAAGATTTATTCAAGATTTTTCTAGAATAGCCATTCCCTTAACTAAGCTAACCTGTAAATCCGTTAAGTTTGAATGGGAACCAAAACAAGAAGAAGCCTTTAGAATTCTTAAGCAAAGATTAACCCATACACCTATACTAGCGTTACCAGAAGGAACTGAAGATTTTGTAATCTATTGTGACGCTTCTAAATTAGGTTATGGAAGTGTGTTAATGCAACGTCAAAAAGTTATAGCTTATGCATCCAGACAACTTAAGAATCATGAAGAGAATTATTCAACTCATGATTTAGAATTAGGAGCTATAATTTTCGCCCTTAAGATTTGGAGACATTACCTATATGGTAGTAAGTTTACTATTTTCGCCCTTAAGAGTTTAAGGTATGTCTTCGGGCAAAAGGAATTGAATATGAGACAAAGACGCTGGATGGAATTACTTAGTGATTATGATTGTGATATCCAGTATCATGTAGGAAAGGCAAATGTAGTTGCTGATGCTTTAAGCCGAAAGTATCACGAACAGCCAAAAAGAGTACGTTCTCTTAAATTAAATCTGCAAGTAGATTTAAATGAGCAGATTAGAAAGGCACAAGAATCAGTAATCAAGGATGATACTGAAAAATTAAAAGGAATGATTAAGGAATTAGAACGAGGAACATATGGAATTTGGAGATTTCATAAGAAAAGGATGTGGATACCTAAATTAGGAAACTTAGGCCACCGTATATTAGAAGAAGCCCATAAGTCTAAGTATACGATGCATCCTGGAAGTGATAAGATGTATCAGGATTTAAGAAAGAATTTTTGGTGGATAGGAAGGAAAAAGGATATAGCAGCATATGTTGCAAAGTGTTTAACCTGTTCACAAGTAAAAGCTGAACATCAGAAACCATCAGGTTTATTACAACAGTTAGAAATGCCTGTTTGGAAATGGGAATTAATAACAATGGATTTTGTTACTAAATTACCCAAAACAAGAAAAAAGGTAATGATACAATCTGGGTGATTGTAGACAGACAAACCAAGTCAGCTCATTTCCTACCAATGAAGGAAACTTTCAGTATGGAACACTTAGCTAAATTGTATGTAAATGAAGTAGTTTCTTTACATGGAATTCCTCTATCAATTGTTTCTGACAGAGATAGTCGTTTTACCTCTCATTTTTGGACAAGTTTCCAAAAAACAATGTAAACCAAGATAAATCTAAGCACCGCTTATCATCCTCAAACGGACGGACAAAGCGAAAGGACAATTCAGACAATGGAGGACATGCTTAGAGCTTGTATAATTGATTTCGGAGGTATTTGGGACGATCATTTACCATTGATAGAATTTTCTTATAATAATAGTTATCACACAAGTATCAATGCTGCACCATTTGAAGCACTTTATGGACGAAAGTGCCGAACTCCAGTCTGTTGGGCAGAAATTGGAGAAAAACAACTATCTGGACCTGAGATAGTACAAGAAACAACAGACAAAATCATTCAAGTCAAGGAATGACTAAAAGCAGCACGTGATCGACAAAAGAGTTATGTTGATAACAGACGAAAGCCGTTGGAATTTCAGGTAGGAGATAAAGTGTTATTGAAAGTCTCTCCTTGGAAAGGAGTGGTAAGATCATCAAGAGGGGAAAGCTAAGCTCCAGATATGTTGGACCTTTTGAGATTATTAGAAGAATAGGACTTGTAGCCTATCAGCTACAAGTGCCAGAGGAAATGGCAGGAATACATGATGTATTTCATGTATATAATCTCAAGAAATGCTTAGCTGACGAATCACTGATAGTACCTCTTAAGGATATATAGGTAAATGAACAGTTAAAATTTGTAGAAAGACCTCTACAAATTGAAGACAGGAAAGTTAAGAACCTCAAGCACAAGAGATTGGTTCTGGTCCAAGTGAAGTGGGACTCCAAAAGAGGACTAGAATACACATGGGAGCTTGAATAAAAAATGCAAAGGAAATATCCACACTCGTTCCAGTAGACCTCGAGGACGAGCTCTAAAACAAGGTGGGGAGGATATAACAACCCTCCTAAATTTTTTCTGATACCCTAATATATTTTAAAATACCCCTATATGTCTTAATTTTTTTCTGATACCCTAATAGTTGCTTGCTCCGGCAAGCCAACCACTCCGGCCAACACAACTGCCTCCCTGTCGATCTCCTCCACTCCACTCACAGCGCACCATAGCTAACTTTGGGTTTTGATTTGAACCCTATTTTCAACAAATCCACAACAATCAGATCAAAACATCGGTCTCTATTTTGGCATATTTGAGGATGTTCACCGGAGGCTTGTTTTTCATTTTGATGTTGGTTGTCTGTATGCCCTTATAACAACCCTCCTAAATTTTTTCTGATACCCTAATATATTTTAAAATACCCCTATATGTCTTAAAATACAACCCGTATGTGAAAACTGAGCCCTAAATATGAAATATCATTAAAAATAAATAAAAAAAAATTTATAGGCGCTCGCGGGCCGCGTAGCCCTTGGCTACATCTTACGCGGGCCGCGACAGCTATGAGGCCAGATCGCACCCGGTGTTGATACGTGTCAAACACGTGTTGAACCTATTCATGACCCGGATCACCTACGGCCTAGACCCCCTACTACGTGGGCCGCGTAGGCCTTAGCCTAACCTTACGCGGGCCGCGAGAGACTCGAAAATCAGCCCTATATAAGAGGGCATCTGGCCTTCAGTGAAACTCGTTCATTTCTTTTCTAAATCTCGAAATTTCTGATAGATAGTATAATTTCCGGGCATAATACCCCCTAATTAACGAAGTTCTGTTCCGTTGTAAGTATTATAACCCCAGTTACGTATTAGATACGCTGCCTGATTGATCCAGGGTTCCGTAACAATTGTCGTGGTTCTGCCCGACGTAGTTGTTAGAATACCGTCTCGGGGAGGTTATCGTTAATATAAATAAAGGGTTATTATACTAACATATATACCTTTGTGTAAATTATAGATTAACACCAGGAAACCCTTAAACGAAGTCTAAGACAGCAATGCGAGTTTATCCGCTTTTCGTAAACCTTTTTGTAAACTGTTTTACAAAACCTTTTATATTTTACAATATGATTAATCAGTGATTGAGTCTTTGTAGTTCTTCAATTACTGCCGGTATGTTGGGGTTTTGTATACAAAATGTGGAACACGTTACAATTGGACAACGAGTTAGCCAATGTGTAATATGACCCACCAGTCAGGATTGACAGTACTGAATGAGTAATTGTGTAGAAATAAACATTGTGATCGCTCTCAATACTGTGTTAATTGATAAAGCTTTTCTTGATTAAACTGGGATTCACTCACCAGTATTTCCCACTGACAAATGTTTTTAAAACGCGTTTCAGGTAACAAAATATGACAGCCAAATTAGAAGAAAGCCAGCTTGAGAGCACTGACGGCTTGGAAAAATGTGGCTATAAAAGTTACCTAAAAGGCGATGTTTTAAATTCAATAAAATAGGATTTATCCATATAAATATGTTGTAATAAGAAACTTGGGTTTTACCCTTGTGGTTATTAATATAAAATATGGTGGTTTTACTCTAATAAACATTTCCTAACTACGGTCCTGATGAAATTTCCGCTGCCAAAATTAATAAACAAAATTGATACCACCCCAACTGATGTTCGCGGCGGCCCATTCCCGGGATAGATAAGGAGGCAGGGGTTGCGACAGCCCTGATGGTTTTTTTTCTTTGATTTGTTCTTGTTCTTTTTGTTCTCTCAGGCTCCACGTTGGGGCTTGTTGAATGATAATATTCGTTCGATTAAAAAGAAACAAATTTGCAACAGCCAACCACGTTGGGACTTTAAAAGTCATTTCTGGCTCAGGCGATTCTGGTATTGGGGTTGTGTTTCAGGCGACGGTTTTATAACGGTTTGTATTCTTACTTAGCCCACTTGATTTGATTTGTGAACAATTGTTGTCATAATTGTGATATAAATAAACCTACAATTGTTGATGACGACGTTAGGGGTTGTTTTCCAGTCATCGTTGTTTGTTTTTGAAAACAGAGGCAGCGGTGGCGGAGCACTGGAACAGAGAGGGGGAGAGAGAGAGAGAGAGAGAGAGAGAAAGAGAGAGATATTTGAGTTGAGGGAGAGGGGGTTTCAAATGGGGAAGAAATGATATGTTAAAAGACATAAATGCCCTCACATGAGGTGCACATGACCAGACTTACCTTAAAATTATAGCTGGGTTAGTGCTTAAGGACGTAAGATGTAATAAGTTTTACAAATAAAGGACCGTGACTGTAATTATTGAAGTTAAAGGCTATCTGTTGCAATCCAGTACAAACATAAAGGACGAAAAGTGTAATTTACCCTTGAATTTATTATAAAATAACAGTTAAATGTTATTTTAGTCCCTGTGGTTTGGGCTATTTTGCCAGTTTAGTCCAAAGGTTTCATTTTTCGCATGTGGGTCCAAAAAGGTTTCATCGTCGCCATTTTAGTCCACTGGATTAACTTCATCTATTTTTCTGTTAACGAGAAGGGCAATTCGGTCATTTTATATATACTTCTGTTAATTAGAAGGGCAATTCGGGCATTTTATATGTAATTCTGTTAACTAGAAGGGCAATTCGACCTTATAAAATCACCAAATTACCCTTCTCGTTAACAGAAATAATGGATGAAGTTAACCCAGTGGACCAAAATGGCAACAGTGAAACCTTTATGGATCCACATGCGAAAAATGAAACATTTGTACTAAACTGTCAAAATAGCCCAAATCACAGGGACCAAAATGGCATTTAACTCATAAAATAATTATGAACTACCAATATAAATTCAACAAATTATACATACCATTAATTCGGTGGTATTTTTTTTTTAAATTTATTATTAATCGCTTAGATCATGCGGTGTGGTCTAGCGTCCCTACCACCTCACCCGCTATAACGCCCCATAGCCCTTCTTCTCTCATTTCCTAAGCGTCAAGTGGGGGGGGGGGGGGGGGCTATAGCTTGTTCCGTTGTTAGTTTTTGTGGGCCCCTCATAATTATACCGTTTTTCAACGGTAATATTTCAAAAAAAAATTATTTTTACTTTTAACACTCTATATATCCCACTTTTTTAATTAAACCATACCATTCTATACAATCTTTTCTCTTCTGTTTTTATACTAAACCACACCATTATGTTTTTTTTACAATCTCACAACATGTTTTCAAACAACAACGAAAATGCGTGGGACCCCAGCAATTCAATTTGGGCTAATTTCCCAAACAACGAGCAAGAAAATCGATACCGATGAGACCCGCTAACAGGTGATTCCGAGTATTATCCGATACCCACTTCCACGCCAACTTCCCTTCATCCGTCACCACCATCAGTTCCTGGCTTTTTTGGATGCTATTCCGCATCAAATCAGTGACCAACATTTTTTCAACAAACTCGTAACTCAAAACATCCCTGAAACCCAACTCACATCCTCAAAAGGTTGAGACGTAAGAAGACACCGTAAGAAGGTTGAGAATGTCGAATGTACTCCCAAAACGGTCAAGAGGTAGACGCCTAACGAAGAACTAGGAATGGCACGAGCATGGCTTGACGTGTCGGAAGATCCGATTATTTGTAAATTTTTTATCCGTTAATTTTTATTTTTATTCTTATTTTGTTCCTACTAATTTTAACTTTTTAGTTTCAAGTAATGTATATAAAACCTCAACATACCGGCAGTAATTGTAGAATCACAAATACTCAATTACTGTTTAGTTTTATTTAAAACATTTGAGGTTTTGGTAAAACATTTTGACTCACAAAAAGATTTACAAAAAGATGGCAAAAAACAGATGTACTCACTTTGTAAAATTAGGTATCTCTACGGGCTTCCTAGCAATACTTCTGGTTTATACTCTATTAAAATTAAACAATGCACACGTTTTAGTAAAATAACCCAAATCATATTAACCGTACAACTGGAGACAGAAATCCAATGACTGAGTCAGGCAGAGCCTTGCATGCATTACGGAGTCCTAGATCAATCGGGTGTACCACGAGACAGAACTCCAACGACTGAGTCAGGCAGAGCCTTGACATGTATTACGGAGCCCTAGATCGATCGTGTAGGGTAACAAATATGTCATCGTGGGTTATAATACTTACAACGAGGCAGAACTTTGCTTATTAGGGGGGTATTATTCCAGAGATTTGACTACTAGAGAATTGAGAGAGAAAAGAAATCTGAACAACTTGGAAATGCCGATCTCTGCTCCTTTTATAGCTGGTCGAGGGGTTCCTTACGCCCCGCGAGGCCAGCTTCTAACTCCTTCGCGGCCGGCGAGGGCCTTAAAGTCGGCTATAGGGTTGGTGAGTCAGTGAGTAAGGTCGACACGTGTCAGGACACGTGTCTTGTTGGGTGTCCGACAAGCAACAGGCTGTTGCGGCCCGCGACAAGCCATGTTGATTCCTTCGCGGCCCACGAGCGACGGGTTTTCTGGTTTTATTTGACTTTTAATAATATTAATGTTATTCGGGTCCGTTTCTCACATACGGGGTGTATTTTAGGACGTTAGGGGTGTTTTAAGGGTTTTTAGGAGGGTTGTTATAAACAGTTTTGGAACCTGCGTTTTTCCCCCCTTCTGCAGTTCTAGTTTGTGGCTTCTGTTCTTCTGGTCGATGTCCCAAAGTAAACGAATTTGGGGTTTTTCTATAGAGTGGACTTTTAAGTTGGGCTATATAATGATTTGATTTGGGTTATATAATATACATTCTAGTATCCTACCAAATATAATGATTTGGGCTAATTAAATATTTTATTTGGGCTATACAAATAAAAATAAATAAACCGGGGGGTCGAAATCGTATATACCTAAATTATTTTTATAAAACCGGGGGGTCGAAAACGTATATACCTACAAAATCCTATACGAAACGTACATATATAACACTATTGACCGAAAAGTTCGGGGGGTCAGGCGCCCCCTCCCACCCCTTAAATCTTACGCCCCTAACCCGGTGTACTTTGGCTATGAATAGCGCCCCCCTCTAAATGTATGGTTTTGATTGGCTTCTTCAACTGCAACATGCGGTCAACAAGAGCCTCCCTATTAATGTACGCCATTACATTCACAAGAGCGTCTTTAGTGTCCCCCTTTAACGCCCACGAGGTGAAGATGGGGCACCATCAAGGCTTTATTGGCTGATGTGCAGATGAGACGCCACTCCACACCACTTAGCCTAGTTGTTATTGTGAGACTCAATCATTAGTTATCCCACACTCAAAAGAGGCCTTTGAGTTTCATCATTTTCTTATTTTTATACTAAACCTTAATGAAGTGTCTAACACTACCTTAAGATTAAGTTAGTAAAATAGTAATCTTGGTAGTTGGTTCTGGAATGTATGCTATTAAAGTCAAGATTTAAAATAATAATAATTAGAATTAATATAAGTTTGCTTCGGATATAAGATCGGTCATTGGTAAGATCAATGATAAGATCCTTTTCAAAAGTTTATGGCATTAACACATAATTAGCCTTTGCTATGAATTACAAGACCTACACACAATTATCATTTATAATAGAAATCTTATATACGAAATAATTTGAAATATCTTCCTATATACTAATAAACGAAAATCTTTTTGTACACCAATCTTTTTGTACACGTGTCACTCTCTGGTGCCTCCTCCCTTTTAATAATAGTTATACACAAAATATAATATAATATAATATTAATTAATATAGTTAGAGATAAACGTCTAAATTCAAATTTATTTAATAATTATCTATAACAAATATAAATATATCAAATCTTCCTATACTAATAAACAAAAATCTTTTTGTACACGTGTCACTCTCTGGTGCCTCCTCCCTTTTAATAATAGTATTACATATGAATTTTTATACACAAAATATAATATAATATTAATTAATATAGTTAGAGATATAAACATATAAATTCAAATTTAATTAATAATTATCTATAAGAAATATAAATGTATCAAATAATATAAGTATAATATTATTTAATATAGTTAGAGATCAAACGTATAATTTCAAATTTAATTAATAGTAAATTACTTTTTGAGTCCCTATGTTTTAGTGGTTTTAACTACTTGAATTCAAAATTAAAAAGTTTAACGTCCAGAGTCTCTAACCGTTCATTCACTCCCCCTGTAAAAAATTCAAAAAACCATTTGTAAGGCCGAGTTCTCTAAGTTCTCATAACTTGTAGAAATTTTCATTTTACCCTAACCATATATATTTGTTAAGATAAAATATATTATTTAGATATAAACAATAATTACTAATAAAGTATCAAATCACATGTACAAGTACTTATAGTATATAACTTAGAAGACTAAAATTACAAGCGGATTATCTAAATAAAGTACCAAATTATCTTCAAAGCGAACACTAAATGGTTTTTAAAAGATATATATATATATATATATATATTTGCTATTAAGTATATAACATTATATTTACGTAAGCCGTGTAATACACGTGTTCAATATTTTCTTCCAATTCTAAATTTATGTTACTATCAATATGTTTTCATCTTAAAAAAATGGTCCAACTTCCTAATAACATTGAGTTTTAAATATTAAACTTAATTTCAATCATATTACGCAACTAAAGACATTATCATCATGCTAAATAAAGGCATTATATAATATTATAAAAATTTTAATTTGAATATTTAAATGCCAACTACTAATTAAAAAAGTTGTTGTAGACGCTCAAATTTATAGTTTAAAAAACTTTAGCCATATTTTTTTAAACGTATACATTATTTTTAGTATGATTTTTTTAATATGTAATATTTTATATACAATGATAATATTTGTATCTTGTCTCATGATCCATATATCTAAAAATAGTATTTATATCAAAGTATTTATTATATCATTAATATACATAGTAGAATTAATTACAATTCATTTACCATAACCTCATAACTTATAATTATTTTTAAAAATACATACAATTTTATGATCATTATTTTATTATTTTTTAGTGTTACTTCTTTTTAAGACATAATAAAATGGATTGTAGTATCTCAAAAGAGATGTGAAAACTTAGAAAATTATTTTGAATAGCGAAAATTATCTATTCTTTTGTTTTACTATTTTATCTAAATACGTCATTTCATCAATAAGGATTATATACAAGTTTATAATTTACATTTTTTTGTCATTTAACCCGTGTAATACACGGGGTTGTAAGCTAGTAATATAATAAGTATAATATTATTTAATATAGTTAGAGATCAAACGTATAATTTCAAATTTAATTAATAGTAAATTACTTTTTGAGTCCCTATGTTTTAGTGGTTTTAACCACTTAAATCCAAAATCAAAAAGTTTAACACTTTGAGTCTCTAACCGCTCATTCACACCCTCTGTAAAAAATTCAAAAAACCTTTTGTAAGGTTGAGTTCTCTAAGTTCTCACAACTCGTAAAAGTTTTCATTTTACCCTAACCATATATATTTGTTAAGATAAAATGTATTATTTAGATATAAACAATAATTACTAATAAGGTATCAAATCACATGTACACTAGCGAAAATATAATTGTTCTTTATTTTTACTAATTTATCTAAATAAGTCATTTCATTAGTAAGGATTATATACAAGTTTATAATTTACATTTTTCGTCGCTCAACCCGTGTAATACACGGAGTTGTAAGCTAGTAATATAATATTTTAAGTTGATGACATGGCCTCCAGAGCTCCAATACCATCTCATTTAATATCTTATATTAAAAAAAAAAACACACACACAACATTACAAGTACTTTCATTTTTAACATATTGTTAGGCTACTTGTTATGACTTTCATTTTTAACATATTGTTAGGCTACTTGTTATGAAACAATGATGCGTGTAAGTTCAAATTTATAAAATATATAACATACTACCTTTTTTTAATGTTTTGAGTCATTAAGAATAAGTTTTTTTTTGTTATAAATATAACATACTACCTTTTTTAATGTTTTGAGTCATTAAGAATAAAAAAAAAAAACACACACACACACAACATTACAAGTACTTTCATTTTTAACATATTGTTAGGCTACTTGTTATGACTTTCATTTTTAACATATTGTTAGGCTACTTGTTATGAAACAATGATGCGTGTAAGTTCAAATTTATAAAATATATAACATACTACCTTTTTTTAATGTTTTGAGTCATTAAGAATAAGTTTTTTTTTTGTTATAAATATAACATACTACCTTTTTTAATGTTTTGAGTCATTAAGAATAAGTTTTTTTTGTCAATTTGATGATGGGCCATAATCATTTCAGAACCATAAATATTTACAGAACTCATAATAAACAATCTTTTTATTTATACATTTTTATGTTTAGGATAATTTTATCATTTATTATGTGTATTTTTACGATTACATACATATTAAGAGTCATTTTAACATTTTTATATGTAATTTTATAATTACACATGTAAACTAGGTTTTTTACATATATGTAATTAGTTATGACACATATATAATTTGGCAATTAAACATATGTAAACTACTTTTAACATGTATGTAATCAAAGAAATACAGATAATAGATGATAACAAGATCCTAAATACAAAAACTTATATATAAAATGATTGTTTATTAGGAGTTCTGCAATTATTTAGAGTTCTGAAATGATCCTAACCCTTTGATGATAAACGTCATTAAGAATAAGTTTTTTTTTTTTTGTCAATTTGATGATAAACTAACACATTAATAGGAACTCTTTTACAGAAGTCATTTTGATGATCTTAAATGAAAAAAAAATTACTTTAACGATTCAATTTAACAAAAAAAAAAAAAAAAAGTACTACAACAACAGATTCTTGTTTTATCTTATATATAAAAGTTTCAACTAACAAATAACGAGCATAGTCGGATTAAGATCTTGAAACGATCCGGTGTAAAGCAGAGTATTGAATCAACGTGAGCTATCTAGTCTACAAGTATGGACCATACCATTTGTCAATTTTCTATGTCATTGTATGTTTTCAATAGCTATGAAATAAAAGATATTGAATATTTAAATAATGAGAGCGATACATTGGTGTACAAGTCTAAAATTAGGAAAAAAGTGGCGTATTAGATGGTAGGTTGACCCAAGACCCTTTCTAACCAAAAAGCTTGATATGTTGTTGACTGTTGATTTAGTCATACAAGAAACTTGAAAGTAAGAAGAGGTACAAATGTAACAGTCTCATTATAATTTTTACTTTTTTTTGGGTTAAAATATTAATTCATTCGTGGAAAAAAAGCATACGGTTTATTAATGTTTGGTTCATGCAATTTTAAATAGTTATTGTCAATTTTAGTTACACTATTACACATGTGCACCAATGTATCGGAGGAATTTGGGATTGCGTATTTTAGTGACTTATTAGCTTATTAAGACCAATGGGTATGGGGATCGGCACAGGGCCGTCCCCCCCCCCCCCCCCCCCCTTTAGCAACGTCGCACACCGCCCCTAAGGGGCTCGGCTCGGCACTTCCGTCTGGATTCCGACGGTGGAGACAGGCCAAGCTGGTGGGCCCCCCATCTGACTTCTCTCTCCTCCTTTATATATATATATATATATATATATATTAATATATTATTAATGGTGGGGTAGTCTTGCCTAGTCCCCACACCCTTGGGTAGTCCCCAAAGAGACTATCCCCCTCCCGTGATTACGTGACGCTTACGTGGCGGGTAGTCTCCAAAGAGACTATCCTCCCCATACCCACCGGTCTAACTTTTTGAAAAGTTAAAAGTTGTTTTGCATGAAATTCATGTGAAGGGAAAAGTTAATAAGTCACTCCAATGTGACTAATTAACTTTTCTAAAATGTCATAAGTTGTTTTGAAAAGCTAATTAATTTTTCTAAAATGTCATAAGTTGTTTTGAAAAGCTAAGCAAAATATTCCCATTATTTATTTTATAATTATAATAGAAAATATGATAATCTTTTTAGGTGTTATATAGCTACCATCACCTCACACAAGATTTTAGTGTTATACCCATTAAACACAAAATGTTATCCATTTTATTTTCACTTATAATATAGATTGTATGCACTTGACTCACTTTATTAAGAAGAAAGAATAAAAAAAATGAAAAAAAAATGCTCAAATTATATGTTGTGAAATAACTAAATCACTCCTACGTATGAATTTGAACAATAACTAAATACCCAATAACTAGATACAGTGGAATAAATAAAAGAAAAATTAAAAAGCAAAAGAAAACACTGCGATAGGTTAGTTTGGGGTGGGTCCATCTCTCAACCCCATTCACGCCGTTATGGCAATGGTGGAAGAGGGCTTGGCTAGGTGACGCCAGTCGACAACACAAAGTCTAAAATAAAACGTTCACATATAAACAAGAAAAATGTAAAACATGTTATGTATAAACGTGTATTTCTGGTACATCAAATGGATACTCGAAATAATTCATATTTCATAGCCATAGAGTAAAAACAAGTCAGGTAATACCCAAAATATTAATTTTCCACATCATTAATTTCTTCATAACAAGAAACAATTAAGGTTATGTTTCAAAACAAGAAAGCATAATGCATCAAAAACACTACTTATTTAAGTAAACAGATTTTTAAACTTGTCCCCCGAAAAGAATTTTGATCATAAATATAAATAAATGTGATTTTCAACTATAGCATTAAGCGGGTGTTTGGATATGCGTTTTGAAACGCAACTTGAAGTTATAAAAAACAAAATTTAAAGTTTGGATGAATGGATTCTGCTTGCTTCCATTTGGATGATTTAGGAGACTTGTACTCTTATTTCATCAAGTTTATCACAATTTGCCAAACACTTCCACATCTTATTATCTTATTTTATGATAAAGCATGAATATATAGAGTTTTATGGGCAAGACCTCCTTGTCATTTTGGTACTTGACGCTCATATGTGGGTCTTCCATCATCTGCAAACATAACATTAATGTTATATGATGCAGGCCCAAGTGTTGAGGATCGGGCCATGACATTTCTGAAGGCCCATGATCGAGCTTCTAATGGTGATTTACGAAAACGAGCATAACTTTGGCTACGGGTCTCCGTTTTAGGCGTTCGACCAGTCAAATCGAAGCTTGAAACGAGGAGCACGTCGTGGCAAGGCCCCAAAGGAGCCTTGTCCAAGTTTCGCCCCAAAAAACGCATTCTAATGAGAGTTTTGGACACTTTTTATGTTTTTTCGGTGTTTTATGCATTTTGTTTTTGGGCTTGTGTTTGGCCCATGACCTTTTTGTGGCCCATTTCGAATTTCATCCTCTATTTATGTATTGCTCTTGTAATTCCAATGGTCAGAAATCAATTTTGAGTTTAATCACTTTTTCACTTCAAATTCTCTGCCCTTTGGGTTGAATTTTAGAGGTTTGGGGAAAATCATCATGAGTATTCATAGAATCAACGTGATTTGTTCTTCGTTATCATAACACACGCTACATCATTATATCTCAATAGAAATAAAAAAAATAGCCATAAGAGTGCACGTGCACGTGCATGTGAGAACTCTAGGGTTTTGAAATGCCATTACAATATCATGAGAGATTGCCTCTATGTCATACCATGGGGTATGGTGGGGCGGGGGTTTGGGGCATGGGTTGACACGTGGAAATGGGGCACTCAATATACAAACCCAAGTTTCATAGGGGTATGGTGGGCGTGGCTGGGCTGGCGTGGCCAAGCCACATCATTTTTTTAAATTTAAAATGGCCCTAGCCAACAAGCCAATAAGAGCCGGCCACATAGGATCACTAGCATGCCCCACGCCCGGCTTTAAACTCCCGCCCAAGGGGCCACGCCCAAACCCAAGCCCACCCGGGGTGGTGACATAGGCGTTTCTCTCCAACCCACGCCCAAACCCCCGCCCCATACCCCATAGTCTTAGATTCAACTTCTTCTGGTGTAAGCCCGATTATATCTTCAACAAAAGTCACATAAAGTATATGACTTTATAGTCTAGTGGCATCTTAAGGGTGGGATAAGACTTTTGGACCAATAGGTCCTGGGTTCGATTTCCACAAGGGGGTTTTTCCCATATTTATTCGGTTTCCTCCTAAATTGGTGTATAGGCATTATGCCTAGTGAAGATGGATACAATCGGGTGGTTCCGCTGGTGGCACGATGATACTCCAATGGTCCATTAGTGATCCAAATTTACCGTTCAAAAAAAAGTCACATAAAAGGTATAAATAAACATCATCTTACAATAATATCCATACATACTAATGGGTGGGGTTCTCCACTTTCCATCACTCACCACACCCAATCATGTGTCATCACGTCATCGAACTTGGTTCCATCACTAGTGATGGATTTTAGTGGGGGTGGTCATCACTCACCACACCCAATCACACCCAACAATTTCCCTCCTTCAACGGTAACATGCAGCTTCTTCACGCGTCATGGCCAACACGCGTTATGACCATCACTCGTGGTCATATTCAGTGACGGCGGTGTTCTACGGGGTTCCATGCGTGGTCACCCAACCACCACGTAGTGCCCCATCTCCCCTAATAGTATGTGTAGAAAGTACAAAAATATTACACGGTAGTTCAATATGATATCAGCACAATTTTTAAGCAATAAGCCAATAACGATTCGATTTGGGCAATGTTTTATATAAGAATTGGTTGAAAGTCATCTTTAAGTGATTTCATATCTCCAATATTTGCTTTATAGCTATAAAAAAGATGTAAGATTAAATATATTATATTTTAATATTTAATCTATAGCCATTATAATCATTTACATAATATAGATCAAAATATATAATAACCTATTAAATAATTAGTTGGTAATTGTTGATGGACCATATTACCCTTATTAACTAGTTAGGTTTCCTCCTGGGTGCTTATATAAGGAGAATTATGTGGAGGTTAAGGGGTTACTCAGTTACACAATCAGACACACCCCATAAGATCATAACATCATAATTCGACCTCCATCTCCTACAGCCGATACCCTTTCGGGTTTTCTTAGTCCCCATCATTAGATTGCACCCTAATGAGGAACCAGATCAAGCTGACAATCATGTCAAACACTACTGCTGGCCTGTCTGATGCAATCAAAGGTATGTTTTCATGTTTTACATTATGTTCAAAACAGAACTGAACCAACATGTGGTATCAGAGCATATGTTGATTAGTCGGTTCTGTTTTTGTATCCGAAATCTGGAATAAATCTGGAAAACAGAATTATAAAAACCATAATTTTTTTCGTCATCATCATCCGAAATATCATCTCAGATCTGAATTATTGTAAGATTAAATATTTATTTATTTATATTTAATCTAGTAGCCATCATTATCATTTATATAATATAGATCAAAATATATTAATAACCTATTAATAATTAGTTGGTAATTGTTGATGGACCATATTACCCTTATTAACTAATTGGGTTTCCTCTTGGGTGTATATATAAGGAGATTATTAGAGAGGTCAAGAGTTAGACCTTACAACCTAATAACATAACATCAAATTCGTCCCTCTCTCTCCACAACCGAAACTCACCCTAATTTCGGTTTCATCACCATCATCACTTTACACCCTAAGGAGGAACCAGATCAAACTGACAACTATGTCGAACTCCGTGGCTGCGTCTCTGACTGGATTCTCCACTCATGCAATCAAAGGTATGTTATTACATGTTTTCCATTATGTTTAAACAGAACTGATCAACATGTGGTATCAGAGCATATGTTGATAAATCAGTTCTGATTTCGTATCCATTATTCTGGGATCATTATAAGGAAAACAGAAATTTAAAGTTTTTATAAAATCTCGGCTGTTAACAGTCCTTGGTACCGAAATCCCTGTTTTCGGAAAAACTATGTTTAATATTTGACTCAAAAATCGTAATGGACAAGCCTAATTTCCGAAATCTGTTAATAAAAGTATAAAATTTAAGGTTTCGGATCCCAGATTATGTTTTAAATTTATTAGGGTTCATTGCTTGTTCTTAATAAAACTCGAAAATTCCCTAAGATTTGGAATATAATTTGGATTAGTGGATGTTTTTCCAATGTTTGATCTAAATTTTATCTATAATAATTTTCGAAAAAAAAAAAACTGTTAATGGACTTTTAGTTATTATTTTCGAAATAATTGATAAGTTTAGATCATAAATAAATTAGGAAATACTATCCCAAATCCCTTAAATTTCGGGTTTTAGTTATTATCACAAAACAGCTATTAACAGTGGAATCGAGATCATCAGTCTCGACTCGAGACCATCAATCTCGACTTGAGACTATAAGATCTCGACTCGAAATCATCAGGTTCTCAAAACTTAACAACTCGAGACCATCAGGTCTCGACTCGAGACTACAAGGTCTCGACTCGAGAACATAAGGGCTCAAAACTTCATAACTCGAGACAACAGTTGCGACTCGAGACCATAACCATCATAACTCGAGACTAAGGTTGCGACTCGAGACCATAATCATCACAACTCGAGACTAAGGTTGCGACTCGAGACCATAATCATCATAACCGCGCTAACAGGTGGTTTGCTATTAAATATTTGGTTTTGTTTATACTTAATTAATTAATAAGGATCAAATAATGTTTTACAAAACCAAACTAGCTTAACTTGAATGAGCTTCTGATGTATTAATTCTGGCCAAAGCTGATTTAATACATCTATTTATTGTTCAAGTATTATAAAAGGCTATGTTAAGTATGCATTACAAACGTGAAATGTCTTAATTCTGGCCAAAGCTGATTTAATTCATTTATGTTTAGCATGCTTGACAAGTGCATAACTAAAGTGATTGTCTCATTTCTGGCCAAAGCTGATTTGTCACGATTACTTTGCACACATACTTAAATGATTACACTTCTGGCCAAAGCTGATTTGTCTTTGTTTAAGTAGAATTTTACTAAGTCTATTATTTTGATGTTAGTAATAGACATATCACAATCTCTTCACATAATGATCCTTATATTAATGATCCTTAATTAATTTTATGATCATTTCGTCTGTCTTATTCTTAGTACCCATATTTTTTACTCACTATAATTTTCTTCTATATATATCTCATCCACTCTAATTCCTAAACCTAAATTGTTTGCTTTATTTAAAGTTTCTATAAGAATTAGCTCTTAATTTAAAATACTAGATTATCACTTAAGGCACGATAATCCTATTGCTCTCTTTTGATAAAGATTATAAAGAAGAAAATTAGAGCATGATGATTAGGATAAATCGAACATGATGTCTCTTATGATAATCAAGAACCCTCTAACATAATGCTATCTCTAAAGTTATTTCAGATTAAGTTTTTCCTAAGGCTAATCTCTTATATATGGAATAATCACTAGAACTCCTAAGATGCATGCCTTCTTTTATAATTCTAAACTATAAAGTTAAGTGATATATGTGAATACATAATAATGTACAATACCATGACCCATAAAGTTAAGGGATTACGCATGGAAATAAGTACATTTTCCAGTACATTACATATTAAGATTTTCACTTGTACAATTTGATGCCTTATAAATCAACTATAACACTCAAACAAACCAAAGTATAATGAGTGTGTTGATAAGCAACATATGTACAAAGAAATAAATGTTTGAAGTTGGAAAATAAGTTGTTACTCACCTTACAACCACTTAAAACCTTAAAAGAGGATTGTTCTAAGGTCCATAGACAAATTACAAGTGTTAATTCCACCTCTAAGGTTCTTCAAGGGAAAATCTCACTGCATCATTATGTCATTAGACTAGACATAAGCAACGAGACTATCCATTATTCTAAAGAACAGTTGGATGAATTAATTAGATAGTCACTTATTAAAGATATTTAAGTCTACTAATTATAATATTCCTATTAACACATGATTAGTTGACTCTAGTTTTTAAATGTTTTCTTACCAGAAGTTAACAAATAACTAACATGAGAGTTAGTGACAAAATTAAATGTTAAGGCTATAAGAACAATAATAAGCAGTCTTCTAACAACGTTTTTTCGATACCGTACATATATTCTGAGTATTAATCAGAATATAGTATCATAATTAAGCAATGTTATGGAGGTTGTGAGGTTTGCATAGTCAACATAAAGTCACACTTATCTTAAACTCTCATCTTATTTGTTCTAAATATCTTGATTGAAACATTATTAAGATAAAAAACTAGATGATACCTTACATTTTCACAATTTTTGTCATCATGCAAATAAAAAATTTGACAAAAGGAAAATGAGACTTACAAATTTCATCCATTATAACCAAAATTCATGAGAAATCATGACATGATTAATGAGGATGATTTTTTTCATCTAATCTCATTCTAAGTGTTTTTAAATTATGTTGTTAAAGCCCTAAATATGATTTGGCTTAAGGAATAAGTATGGGTCCATCATAAGTCATTCATTGACATTCGTGGAACTTATTCCAAATGGAATATTCAGACATAATTCATTTATCATTTAAAGACTATCTACTTGTATCTAAATTTTGTCGTATATGGCCCACGGTCTTATAAGAAATCTATTCATATATGTACTTAATAAGATTTCTATTAGATATGTCCCTAAAGTTTCTTATGATATCTGGACATTAAAGAAATCAAATAAAGTCTAACATATATATGATAGGTTCCCACGTCACGTACCTCTTTGAAACTTCTCTTGTAGCATTTCTAGAGATATTAAAGATCAGTGGGAGCATTAAGTGTCTTAATAATAACTTGCAATAGTTGCAAGAGGTGGGGGAGTGAAAACTTTATATTACTTCAATTTACACCTCTTGTACAAGACACTGCTCCATCTTGACACTGTTCTATCATAACTTGTCTCCTTAAAATCTACAGCTACTCTTACAAAAGTTTCATTGTTGCTTAATTGTGGGCACACTTAGATTTCTCATCTAAACTAACATAATCCTCAACAAGAGAAACTACAATGACTAACGTCATTAATATGTTTTCTCTATTAGAATTTGTTGGTCGTTAAATATTGACCCTAAGCATGCTGAGTTCCTAAAGTTTTCTAAGGTCAGTGGGAGCAGTCAAAGTTCTTATAATAACTTGCAAGGAATACAATAGGCGGGGGGAAGAGTGTCATTAAATTTCACTCCAAATTTAACTCCGATTACACCTCTTGTACACCATACTGCACCAACTCTTTCAAACTTAGAATCCTGAAAATGATAGCAACCTAATCAAGAGCTAATCCATAAAACTGAAACTTCTAACTAACCCAATAATCAACTCAGGAGGTCATCTAGGTTTAAGAATCTACTAACTTTGATGATTACATAACCTCCCTAATTGAAGTTGAAATGGTTTTTGGAAAAGTTTATTGATCCTATCTCTCCTAATTAAGCCATTAGTGTCAATCAATCTTCTAAATAGAATAAAACTGTTTTCTAGTAAAACTGTTTTATGTGTTCGCATAACGTTTGGGGTTTGATTGAATAACCTAAGAGTGTTCATAACTAAACCAAATCCTGATATAAACGTTAAGACACAAAGAAGCATGATTGATTGTCAAAGGTTATACTCAGGAAGAGATATATTATTAAAGAATCTTTCTTACATATCTAACAAAAGATTTCTTTTAGGATCATCACTGTTCTAGTAGCTTATAATAGTTTTGAGCTACATTAGATGAACATTAAAACAATTTTCCCTAACAACTGGCTGATATATTTACATGTTCATAAAACAACCTGAAAGTTCTAAACTTAAGGTTAAAGAACAGTTTGTCTATAAGCCAATAAAATCCATGTATGGGTTAGTGCAAACATCATAATGTGATGAAATCTTAACTTAATTATTTTCATCAACAACCAAGTGGATTAATGTACCTACCTCAAAATGAGTGGGAGCAACTAAGATAAACTTGTCTATATAGATGATATTCTTTTGACAAGTATATGTTACATAAGTCAAAGCATTGTTAACACAAACTTTGATATAATAGATCTTAGAGATATCTCTTACATAATAGATATCATAACATGTTGAGATAGACCAAATGGGACATTACTTCCGTTCCATAAGTTTAACATTAAATTGGTCCTTACATATGTAACAAACAATACTGCTCTCCTTTAGAGGATAATAGGATAAATGAGATTATTTCTTACGCTTCATTAATTAGAAGCCTTATGTAAGTTCAAGTCTATACTCGTTTAGATATTACTCACATTGCAACACACTAGATATGTCTAGATTAATGTGAAGCATTTAATAGAGTATTACAATATCTTTAAAAGAAATGAGAGACTATATCTTAAAGAAGAAGTGAGAACTCAAACCGGTTTATTACTCTAACTTTGTAGTATTCAAAGATGACAAAATGTAATTTTCGGGTATATTTTATGTCAACAGACAAAACCTATCTCATGGAGGAGTCATAATAGACTGATATCAACAACCTAAGTTATAACGACATAATATAGTCACTAGATGTTGTTGGGAATTTATCAGTGGACTCATGAGTTTATTAACTCTATATAATTAATGTTTTGAAGACTTATTGTGATAAAGTCAGCTACCATGTCTCCTTGAACAGTAACAGTTCGAGAGGTGTTGCATTAAATTTCGATACGCAATTAATTATTCGTTTATGAACGAATTGAGGAAACTAAATCTTTGTATCGAATGCATTCGTGATATGCTTAAGGATCCTATAACTAAAGGTCAATTACCCATAAGTCTTATTAAGAGTGCTCATAAAAGAGACGGGTTTTAATTGATGACCATGTACAACTGCATATCGTACTATGAATGACTAACTATTAATTAATTTTTCCTCATCAGTTTGATTTTGTATGTCTCTTACATATGTTCTGCCGGTGTAATGACATATAGACAACTATAAATACAAATCAAACGTTAAAGGGCTTACATATTTTGATCATAACTGTTAGGTTTTAAATTAAGGCTATAGTATGACTAATGGGGGTCCTGAGTCGCATAATGATTCAACGGCTGTATTTCTCTGCTATAGTACTTGTTTAAGGCTAAAATGAGTATTAACTTCTGATCAGACTTATCTAATGCTCATGATAAATGATTATTCGGCTAAGTGGGAGAATGTAAGATTAAATATTTATTTATTTATATTTAATCTAGTAGCCATCATTATCATTTATATAATATAGATCAAAATATATTAATAACCTATTAATAATTAGTTGGTAATTGTTGATGGACCATATTACCCTTATTAACTAATTGGGTTTCCTCTTGGGTGTATATATAAGGAGATTATTAGAGAGGTCAAGAGTTAGACCTTACAACCTAATAACATAACATCAAATTCGTCCCTCTCTCTCCACAACCGAAACTCACCCTAATTTCGGTTTCATCACCATCATCACTTTACACCCTAAGGAGGAACCAGATCAAACTGACAACTATGTCGAACTCCGTGGCTGCGTCTCTGACTGGATTCTCCACTCATGCAATCAAAGGTATGTTATTACATGTTTTCCATTATGTTTAAACAGAACTGATCAACAATTATATCATCTCGGATCTGAATCATGAATCATGGATCTCGGATGAATATGTTCATGAAGTTTTACTGTTCCGAAATCAATATGTTTAAATGTGTAATAATATTTCACAGATTTCGGATATAAGGTTAAGGTTAAATTTTAGGGTTCATAATGTTCTTAGTTAAAATTCGAAATTTCCTTTATGATTTGGAATGTGATTTGAATTGTGGAATGTTTTCCTAATTTTGATCTATATTTTTCTAATAAGGATTTTCGAAATCTGTTAATAGGATAAACAGATTATGATTTCGAAATTTTATGATAAAATTAGATCAATGTTATAATAGGAAACTCTATCACAATTCTTAATTTTCGAATTTCAGTTATGTTTCCACATTCACAGCTGTTAACAGGAAGTTTCGAGACCATCAGATTACGACTCGAGACAACAAGGTCTCGACTCGAAATCATCAGGCCATTAAACCATCACAACTCGAGACAGAGGTCTCGACTCGAGACCATTAGATCTCGACTCGAGACCAATAGATCATGAATCGAAGACCATTAGATCATGACTCGAGACCATAAGGTCTCGACTCGAGACCATAAGGTCATAACTCGAGACAAAGGTCTCGACTCGAGACAACAAGGCTGTGACTCGAAACCTCATTATTTTATGCTGTTTAATGTGAACTAAAATAGCTTAACTTGAATGATTGGTTTTGTAATCACTTAGTTAATTAATAAGGATCAAATAATGTTTTACAAAACCAAAATAGCTTAACTTGAATGAGCTTTTGATGTGTCATTTCTGGCCAAAGCTGACTTGATACATCTACTTATCGTTCAAGTATTACGAAAGCTATGTTAAGTATGCATCATAAGCATGAATGTCTTAATTTCTGGCCAAAGCTGATTTAATTCATTCATAGATGGCATACTTAACGAGTGCATAACTAAAGTGATTGTCTCAATTTCTGGCCAAAGCTGATTTGTTACAACCACTTTGCACATATGCTTAAATGATTACACTTCTGGCCAAAGCTGTTTTGTCTTCGTTTAAGTAGAATTTTTAGCTAAGTCTATTATTTTGATGTTAGTAATAGACATATCACAACCTCTTCACTCAATGATCCTTATATTAATGATCCTTAATTAATTTTTATGATCATTTCGTCTGCCTTATTTTAAGTACCCATACTTTTACTCACTATAATTTTCTTCTATCTATATCTCATCCACTCTAATTCCTAAATCTAATATGTTTGCTTTATTTAAAGTTTCTATAAGATTAGCTCTCAAATTAAATCCTTGATTATCTCTTAAGGCACGATAATCCTATTGCTCTCTTCTGATAAAGCACTACAGAAGAAAAGTAGAGCATGACGATTAGGGTAAATCGAACATGATGTCTCTTATGATAATCAAGAATAAGTGCTGTCACTAAAAGGTTATTCCAGATTAAGTCTTTCCTAAGACTAATCTATAATTGTGGAATAATCACAAGAACTCCTAAGGTGCATGTCTTCATTTAAAATTATAAATTATACAGTTAAGTGGTATATGTGAATACATAATAATGTACAATACCATGAACCATAAAGTTAAGGGCTTATGCATGGAAATAAGTACATTTTTCCAGTACATTACATACTAAGATTTTCACTTGTACAATTTGATGCATTATAAATCAACTATAACACTCAAAAGTACCAAAGTATAATGAGTGTGTTGATAAGCAACACATGTACAAAGAAATAAATGTTTGAAACTGGAAAATAAGATGTTATTCACCTTATAACCACTAATAGTTTAAAAGAGGATTGTTCTAAGGTCCATAGACAAATTACAAGTGCTAATTCCAACTTTAAGGTTCTTCAAGGGAAAATCTCACTGCATAATTATGTCATTAGACTAGGCATAAGCAACGAGACTATCCATTATTCCAAAGAACAGTTGGATAAGTTAATTAAGTAGTCACTTACTAATGATATTTGAGTCTGATAATTTTTTAATATTCCAATTAACACATGATTAGTTGACTCTAGTTCCATACGTTTCCTTACCAGAACTCGACAAATAACTAACACGAGAGTTAGTGACAAAATTAAATGTTAAGGCTATAAGAACCATAATAAGCAGTCTTCTAACAACGCCTTTCGATACCTTACATATTCTGAAGATTAATCAGAATACAGTATCATTACTTAGGCTATGTCATGAAGGTTGTGAGGTTTGCATAGTCAACATAAAGTCACACTTACCTTAAACTCTCATCTTATTTGTTCTAAATATCTGGATAGAAACATTACTAAGATGAAACTAGATGATACCTTATACTTTCACAACTTTTGTCATCATGCAAATGAGAATTTGACAAAAGGAAAATGAGACTTATAAATTTCGTCCATTATAACCAAAATTCATGAGAAATCATGACATGGTTAAAGAGAATGATTTTTTATCCAATCTCATTCTAAGTGATTTTAAATCATGACGTTATAGCCCTAAATATTATTTGGCTTAAGGAATAAGTATGGGTCCATCATAAGTCATTCATTGACATTCGTGGAACTTATTCAAAATGGAATATTCAGACATAATTCATTTATCATTTAAAAGACTATCAACTTGTATCTAAATTTTGTCACATATGGCTGACGTTCTTAGAAGAAATCTATTCATATATGTACTTAATAAGATTTCTATTAGATATGTCCCTAAAGTTTCTTTTCTTATGATATCTGGACATTAAAGAAATCAAATAAAGTCTAACGTATATGTGATAGGTTCCCACGTCACGTACCTCATTGAAACTTCTCTTGTAGCATTTCTAGAGATATTAAAGATCAGTGGGAGCATTAAGTGTCTTAATAATAACTTGCAATAGTTGCAAGAGGTGGGTTTATATTACTTCAATTACACCTCTTGTACAAGACACTGCTCCATTATGACACTGTTCTATCAAAACTTATCTCCTTAAATCTAATGCTACTCTTACAAAAGTTTCATTGTTGCCTAATTGTGGGCACACTTAGATTTCTTATATAAACTAACATAATCCTCAACAAGAGAAACTTCAACGACTGACGTCATTAACTTGTTTCTCTATTAGAATTAGTTGGTCGTTAAGTATTGACCCTAAGCATGCTGAGTTCCTAAAGATTTCTAAGGTCAGTGAGAGCAGTCAAAGTCCTTATCATGACTTGCAAGGAATACAAGAGGCGGGGGGAAGAGTGTCATTAAATTTCACTCCGAATTTAACTCCGATTACACCTCTTGTACACCATACTGCATCAACTCTTAAAAACTTAGAATCCTTAAAATGATAGCAACCTAACCAATAGCTAATCCATAAAATTGAAACTTCTAATGAACCCAATAATCAACTCAGGAGGTCATATGGGTTTAAAAGCCTACTAACTTTGATGATTACATAACCTCCCTAATTGAAGTTGAAATGGATTTTGGAAATGTTTATTGATCCTATCTCTTCAAATTAAGCCATTAGTATAAATCAATCCTCTGAATGGAATAAAACTATTTTCTAGTAAAACTGTTTTTATGTGTTCGTATAACGTTTGGGATTTGATTGAATTACCTAAGAGTGTTCATAACTAAACCAAATCCTAATATAAGCGTTAAGACACTCAAAAGCATGATTGATTATCAAAGGTTGTACTCAGGAAGAGATAAATTATTAGAAAATCTTTATTACATATCTAACAAAGATTTCTTTGAGGATCGTCACTGTTCTAGTAGCTTATAATAGTTTAAAGCTACATTAGATGAACATTATAAACAATTTTCCCTAACAAATGGCTGACACATTTACATGTTCATTAGATAACAACCTAAAGTTTCAAACTGAAGGTTAAAGAACACTTTATTTGTAAGCCAATACAATCCATGTATGGGTTAATGCAAACATCATAATGTGATGAAAAGCTAACGTAGTTATTTTCATCAAGAACCAAGTGGATTAATGTACCTACCTCAAAATGAGTGGGAGCAACTAAGATAAACTTGTCTATATAGATGATATTCTTTTGACAAGTATATGTTACATAAGTCAAAGCATTGTTAACACAAACTTTGATATAATAAATCTCAGAGATATCTCTTACGTGATTGACATCATAACATACTGAGATAGACCCAATGGGATATTAGTTCCGTTCCATAAGTTTAACATTAATGGGTCCTTACATGTGTAACAAACAATACTGCTCTCCTTTAGAGGATAATATGATAAATGAGATTATTTATTTAAGCTTCATTAATTAGAAGCCTTATGTAAGTTCAAGTCTACACTCGTTTAGATATTACTCACATTGCAACACACTAGATATGTCTAGATTAATGTGAAGCATCTAATGGAGTACTACAATATCTTTAAAGGAGACGAGAGACTATACCTTAAAGAAGAAGTGAGAATTAAAACCGGTTTATTACGATTAACTTTGTAATGTTCAAAGATGACAAAATGTAATGTCGGGTATATCTTTATGTCAGCAGACAAAACCTATTTCATGGAGGAGTCATAATGCACTGATATTAACAACTTAAGTTATTGCGACATAATATAGTCACTAAATGTTGTTGGAAATTTATCAGTGGACTCATAAGTTGATTAACTCCATATAATTAATGTTTTGAAGACTTAGTGTGATAAAGTCAGCTACCATAACTCCTTGAACAGTAACAGTTCAAGAGGTGCTGCATTAAGTTTCGATACACAATTAATATTCGTTTATGAACGAGTTAAGGAAACTAAGTTTGTATCGAATACATTCATGATATGCTTAAGGATCCTATAACTGAAGGGCTATTACCCATAAGTCTTATTAAGAGAGCTCAGAGACGGGTATTAATTGATGGCCATGCGCAACTGCATATCGTACTATGAATGACTAAGTATTAGTTAATTTTCCTCATCAGTTTGATTTTGTATGTCTCTAAGAATATGTTAAGCTAGCATAATGGCATATAGACAAATATAGTTACAAATCAAACAAAGGGCTTATGCGTATTTTGATCATAACGATTAGGTTTTAAATTAAGGCTATAGTATGATTAATGGGGGTCCTGAGTCGCATAATGATTCAACGGCTGTATTTCTCTGCTATAGTACTTGTTTAAGGCTAAAATGAGTGTTAACTCCTGATCAGGCTTATCTAATACTCATAGTAAATGATTACTCGGCTAAGTGGGAGAATGTAAGATTAAATATATTATGTTTTAATATTTAATCTATAGCCATTATAATCATTTACATAATATAGATCAAAATATATAATAACCTATTAAATAATTAGTTGGTAATTGTTGATGGACCATATTACCCTTATTAACTAGTTAGGTTTCCTCCTGGGTGCTTATATAAGGAGAATTATGTGGAGGTTAAGGGGTTACTCAGTTACACAATCAGACACACCCCATAAGATCATAACATCATAATTCGACCTCCATCTCCTACAGCCGATACCCTTTCGGGTTTTCTTAGTCCCCATCATTAGATTGCACCCTAAGGAGGAACCAGATCAAGCTGACAATCATGTCAAACACTACTGCTGGCCTGTCTGATGCAATCAAAGGTATGTTTTCATGTTTTACATTATGTTCAAAACAGAACTGAACCAACAAAAGATACCCATGACCTAGTGTTTAGTGGTAAGATATTTAAGTGTAAAAAAATGTTGTTAAAGAAAGGGAGAATTACGACTGTAATGATATAACTAATGTAAACATATTATTCATAAATAAAATAAAATGGTTTAAAGGTGTTTCAGCGACTAAAATTCACCCAAACTAAAAACACCCATTTTGACCCGTTGCCCAGCCTGCCAATCTTGTCACCTCTACATAAAACAAACTAGGGGTGCAAACGAGCCGAGCGGCTCATGAGCTGCTCGAGATCGGTTCGAGAAAAAGCTCGAAGCGCGTCGAGCCTTATTGAGCCCGAGCCGAGTTTGAGTCTAAAATAAAGCTCGTTTATTTATCGAGCTCGAGCATGGCAGGAGAAGCTCGTTGAACCTTATCGAGCTGTAATATTAGTTTTTATTAATATTTAATAACATTTACTTTTTATTTAAAGTTTTCTAGTAAACGAGCCGAGTCGAGCTTATTTAGACTTGTTTACGAGCCGCGCCCAAACCTAAAAATAAGTTTGTTTAATAAACGAGCCCAAGCTTCACTTATCGAACTCCCGAGCCTAAATGAGTCTATTATTTTTATTATTTATTATATTTTTATTTAATATATTAATTAATAGATAATAAACGAGTCAAGCTCGAGCTTGAGAAACTACCAACGAGTCAAGCCCGAGCTCTAATAAGTTAATTTAGCTGGAGCTCAAGCCTGAGGTAAAATAAAAATTACCATTTTTCCACTCATTTAAACCCGATTTAGAAGACTTTTACTCTTATTTCATTAAGTTGTTTATCACAACTATTTGCCAAACACTTGAACATGTAATTATCTTCTTATTTTCTTATAAAGCATAAGTAAATTAGTTGCATTAAGCCAGTAAGGTCTTAAAACAATCCACGTAAAGTAGATTATTGAATCCGCGTGCAAATAGAGTACAAATATGTACCACAACATTTTTCAATTTTCTTGGCGTTGTTTCCTTCTACAAGTAAGACTACATGTGGTAGCTTGATAGGGCGTGGAGGGCAAAAAAAACGCCCTATAAAGCCCACCACACCGCCTCTTGGGGCGTTTTTTGTCATTTTTTGAATGGCGTTTTCTTTTTCACGCCTAAGATGAATTTGAATGACCAATCAGATCCTCCCATATCTATTTTGAACCCTTTTTTAACTTAAAAAAAAAAAGAAATTAAAAATCAGATTTCCTCACATCTTCACAAATCTCCACAACACCTATTTTTCACTTCACATTCCATAATGTCTCATATGGCACATGTCAATTCATGCCCAAAAATGGGACATTTGTTTCACCTACCACTATATATGGTCGAATGAAATAAAGAATATTGTAAGAGAAATTGAATAATCGATACATTGATTATTGATACATCATACAAGTCTAAAATTGGGTAGAAGTAAGAAATTGAATAATCGATACATTGATTATTGATACATCATACAAGTCTAAAATTGAGTAGAAAATGGCGTATTTGATGGTGGGTTGACCCACGACCCTCTCTAACCAGAAGAGGCCCAAATGTGACAATCTCATTATAATCTTTTTCAATCTCATTATAATCTTTTTCTTTCTATAAGATTATTAAAATATTAACTCACTATTATTTTATATAATACTATTAAAATATCAACACACTATTATTTTATATAATACAGTTACCAGAATGGTATTCGCAAGTTTTTCTTTGTGTGTAGATTTGCATACGTATGTATATTTGTGTTTATTTAGTATAATAAAATAATATAAGCTCTTAGCCCATTTAATTACTTACTATATTCAATTTCTCTGATAACTTGCGTTCTTTAGTTTTTTTTTTACTAGCATCAGTGTTTTTTTTTTAACTGGAGTTGTATACGAAATAGGGTACTTTATTTTGTATCATCAGCTATATTAAGTGTTCAGTGGCGAACAAACCTATAACTTACCGAACAACATTGATACCCTTGTTAATGTCTGAAACATTACTGGTATTCATTTTTAATATTTCCCTCGACGTAAACGAAGAATTTAGTTTTTGCGTAAATCATGTAAATGAAATGGTTGCAAATAAGTATCGTTACAAATCGAGTTGTGTTATGAGTAATGTATCTTTTTTTCCATAGTATACCGACTGCCGTCATACTGATAACATAATGAGTTGAACAAATGCCGAACAAACATTGGTATCGGTATTATTAAAATCGGTGTAGGTATTCCTTTGTACGGTTTTCCAACAATTTATTTGTTTTCTTTCGAATATAATATTTTATTAAACTCCGAATTTATAGTGACGACACGCTTATGTTTCCGAATTTACTAGAACTAATTCATATAATATATGTCCGACATATGACATTAGTGAAATACCTAAAAAATAACTATTTCAATAATTTTCAATACGGATTCTATATTATACGACACATTAATTTCCCGTAAATAAAATAATAATTGAAAAAAGGGGTAGCAGCGTAGCTTGTTGCCCGTTTGCCAACTATCTCGATGTAAATTCGTAACGTATATATATTCATATTTAATTGACCAAACAAACTATCTCTTGGGTAAAAATACTAATATAAATATTAATTTTTGACTTTTTCATTTGGTCCAATACTTTTTGTATTTACATTACATAACTACATTGTTTTTTGGGATGTGTGGACCAGAAAGAGTGTATTATATTGGGTGCTACTTTCTACACCCCCTATTTACTTTCTACAATGTATCGCTCACTTTCGATTATTCAATTTGCTACATTGCCTATTTACATTTTGATATAAAAAATACAATTGATAAAATTGCCTAATTTGCTGATAATTCTTATATATATTTGGTAACAACCATTTGAACCGGCAAATTTAGCTCGGTTCGGACGGATCAGTTTTGGCAGCTGTAAATCGAAACGCTCTCCCCTAAAACGGAACAAACCAGCCGCTTTAGCTCGGTTTGGACCTGGTTGGTTTCTAATGGTTTCTAGGGTTTTATTTTTTGATGGAGAAGTTTTGTGAAGAGGCCAGAAGACATAAGACCAGCTCTGCGTCAAAAAGAAGTGAGGAAGAGGTTTTTTAATGAAAACTCTTCTAAAAAACAAACAAGCTGCAGACTCCTATGTCTGCGCGTGGTCTGCGTGGGGAAGAGAAAAGAGGTTCTGAATTACTTTTCTAAAAAAAACAAACACCCCCTAAGTAAGCAGGCCAAGGTAGGAAAGCTAATCTTTTGTAAGTGACATGTTAAACCTCTTAAGAAACTGGTCATTGTAAATTGGCTGCATAATGTAGTACTTGAAATGCTTTTGCTCTTTCAAGTGTTCATAACCGATTGGATGATGCATATTCAGAAGTTGAGGCAACACTGTTAGAAGTGGTTTGATACACTGTACAAAATACGTATTCTAACATCAATAACGATTCGGTTGAACCGGCGCTGTGTAAAAAGCTAGTTACTATAATAAAAAAAAATGATCTTAGAATGAAAATGTTGTTGTCAAATGAAAATCTTACAACACATCAAGCTCTTGTTGACGGTCTTGTGGGCTTTGAGACATCCATGATATATAAATGGAACATATTAATATTTGAACTCTACAATTAGTGCAATGATTATTACAATTTAAAAACCAGATTTCTTTGGGTCTTTGAGTAATTCAGTGTTATCTTTAGGGCTCTACGGGTGCAGGTGCTGCCTCTGTTTTACCAGAAGGCAAATCTACAGTCACTGAACGTTGCGAAACAGGTGCTGATGTGGCAGCTGCGCTTTGTGAAAAACCAGCATTAGACCAAGCGTAGTGGAGTAAAAAGTGGGCGTTTTTTTGCCCAATCTCGCCCAACAACGCCCCGACGTCGGCCCCCTTGGGTGTTTTTGTTCGAAATTTTTGAATGGCGTTCTAAATACAACGCTCGAGCCCCTTGTGTGTTGACCAATCACCCTTTTTTGATGGTTTTTTGTCCAATAACATTTTTTGATAGTTTTTTTTTATTTAATTCTATTATTAAACCTCTTTTAACATAATGCCCCACATCCCCACTACACCCATTTATGAAAAACGCCCTATTGCTGACTGGACTACCACATGGTGCAAAACGTCCTATGATGGGGCATTATTCATGTGTACCACTACACATGGTCTTAGCAGATTGGTTATTTTGTGTGTCCATTTCACCACCAAAAAGAATTATAACTAATTTGTTGAACAGATCTATGACCTGAAACATTACGAATATTAACAAATGTGATTTTCAACAATAACAGTAAGAGTGTGTGTAGTGGGGCGGTATATGCCCCCATAAAGCCCCAAACACCACTACGAAGGGCTTTATGAGACAAAAAAGGGGGGAGGCGCCATGCATATAGCGCCGGGTATGGGGGATGTTTTCAAAGTTTGGACCAATCACAAACAATCAAGGTTTTTATAATTAATTAATAAAATTGAAAATTAATAATTAGGTAATGATGGGTAGGGGCTTTATGACTACGGGCTCTAGTGATATAACGCCCCATAAAGCCCACGTGTGACGTGGCATGACACGTGTCGTATAACGCCCCACAAGGGGCTTTATGACTACGGATGGGCTAAGTTAGAATATTCAAAATTTAGTGTTTGGATGAATAGATTCTGCTTGATTCCATTTGGATGAGAACCTGAGGCAAAATAAAAATTACCATTTTGCGACTCATTTAAACCCAATTTGGAAGACTTTTACTCTTATTTCATTAAGTTGTTTATCACAACTATTTGCCAAACACTTGAACATGTAATTATTTTATTTTATTATAAAGCATAAGTAAATTAGTTGCATTAAGCCACTAAGTTCTTGAAACAATCCATGTAAAGTAGATTATTGAATCGGCGTGCACATAAAGTATGAATATGGACTAGAACATTTGTCAACTTTCTTTGGCGTTGTTTTCTTCTACAAGTAATGAAATAAAAAAATTATAAAGGTTTCAACCAACAAGCAATGAGTTAATTAGTTGCATTAAGTCATTAAGGTCTTGAAACAATCCACGTAAAGTAGATTATTGAATCGGCGTGCACATAAAGTACAAATATGGACTAGAACATTTGTCAATTTTCTTTGGCGTTGTTTTCTTCTACAAGTAATGAAATAAAAAACTCTAGGAGTTAAGTGCCATTTACGCCCTTTTAAGTGTCATTTATGTCCTTGAGCTAACTGAGTTATGAGGGTTTTTTAACTAAGGTTAGTTTTTAGACTAAAATAACATGTTTCGAGAATGTCAGGGAGAAAAATGATATAATTTTGAAACTTGGCTTGAAGTGCCAAAAGTGGACAAATCATAGAGACATAAACGACAGTTAACTCTTATCTTAATGTTAGACAAAATCCGCATGATGACCTAAATAAGAAGAAAATATCCATATTTTAACGAGTGAAATTAACAAGAAAAAAGTACTGCAATATTTGTGATTTATATTATATAAAGGTTTCAACCAACAAGCAATGAGCAAATTAGTTGCATTAAGTCATTAAGGTCTTGAAACAATCCACATAAAGTAGATTATTGAATCAGCGTGCACATAAGTACAAATATGGATTAGAACATTTGTCAATTTTCTTTGGCGTTGTTTTCTTCTACAAGTAAGACCACATGTGGTAACTTGAAAGGGCGTAGAGGGCAAAAAAAACGCCCCATAAAGCCCACCACACCGCCCCTTGGGGCGTTTTTTTTTTCATTTTTTTGAATGGCGTTTTCTTTTTCACGCCTAAGATGAATTTGAATGACCAATCAGATCCTCCCACATCTATTTTGAACCCTTTTTTAACATAAAAAAAAAGAAATTAAAAATCAGATTTTCCCACATCTTCACAAATTTCCACTACACCTCTTTTTCACTTCACATTCCATAATGTCTCATATGTCACATGTCAATTCATGCCTAAAGGTAGGATATTTGTTTCACTCACCAGTATATATGGTCGAATGAAATAAAGAATATTGTAAGAGAAAATTGAGAAATTGAATAATCGAAAGTGAGCGATACATTGATTATTGATACATCATACAAGTCTAAAATTGGGTAGAAAATTGCGTATTTGATGGTGGGTTGACCCACGACCCTCTCTAACCAGAAGAGGCCCAAATGTAACACTCATTATAATCTTTTTCAATCTCACTATAATCTTTTTCTTTCTATAAGATTAAAATATCAACTCACCATTATTTTATATAATACCATTAAAATATTAACTCACTATTATTTTATATGGTAGAGGATCATGTAAAAAGTGCTCAAAGTGTGAGAAGTGTATTATAACACTATATATAATACTATATAACACCATATAAACACCGTATAACAATATGTAAGACCATATAATACCATATAACACTATGTAACACTATATATCATTATATAACAAATATAACACTATAGGTTGTCTGATAGCATGTCTATGATAGATGTATAGTGTTATATTTGTTATATAATGTTATATAGTGTTACATAGTGTTATATGGTATTATATGGTGTTACATATTGTTATACGGTGTTTGTATGGTGTTATATAGTATTATATATAGTGTTATAATACACTTCTCACACTTCTCACACTTTAGGCCTTTTTTACACTATCCTTACCCTATTTTATATAATACCATTAAAATATTAACACACTATTATTTTATATAATACAGTTACCAGAATGGTATTCGCAAGTTTTTCTTTGTGTGTAGATTTGCATACGTATGTATATTTGTGTTTATTTAGTATAATAAAATAATATTAGCCCATTTATTTAATTATTTACTATATTCAATTTATCTGATAACTTGCATTCTTTAGTTTTTTTTAAAAAAAAAAAAAAAACTAGCATTAGTGTTTTTTTAAACCGGAGTTGTATACGAAATAAGGTACTTTATTTTGTATCATCAGCTATATTGAGTGTTCAGTGGCAAACAAACCTATAACTTACCGAACAACATTGATACCCTTATTGTTAATGTCTGAAACATAACTGGCATTCATTTTTAGTATTTCCCTCGACGTAAAGGAAGAATTTAGTTTTTGCGTAAATTCATGTAAATGAAATGGTATATGTCCGGCATATGACATTAGTGAAATACCTAAAAAATAACTATTTCAATAATTTTCAATACGGATTCTATATTATACATCGACACATTAATTTTCCGTAAATAAAATAATAATTGACCAAACAAATATATAATATTTTCATCCACAAAATATACTGTTTCATTAAGCATTTTGTTTGATCAAAATGTATGACTACTAATCAAAAGAAGACACATCTTGGAATAGGAAGTATCATGATAGGAAACCATTAAGGTTATGTTTCAAAACCAGAATCCAACAAAAACACTACTTAATTACCTCTTCATAAACATGTTAGTAAACATCGATCACTCTGCACGTGTCACCCCCGGAAAGAGTTCTGATATCTTGTCGAACAAATCTATAACCTGAGACATTATTAACATAAAGAAATGTGATTTTAAGTTCATCACAACTACTTGCCAAACACTTGAACATGTAATTATCTTATTTTATTATAAAGCATAAGTAGAGCTTTACCTCCTTGTCATTTTGGTACTTGTTGATGTTCATAGGGTTCTGAGAACACTGCAAACATAGCATCAATGTTATTCCTCAACAGAAATTAAAAAAATATATATGTAGCCAAAAGAGTGCATGCGCATGCGAGAACATACATCCATGATGGCTGCTTGAACTGTAGGGTTTAGAAATGCCATAGCAACTTCCGGATTCGCCACGATTTTGGATACAACTTCTTCTGGGGTCAGCCCGATTTGATCTTCAACAAGAATCACAAAACGGTTATGAATACACATCATCTTACAATAATATCAATATCCATACATGTGATAAGTATATCTAGCAAGTACAAAAACATTACAAACATCTAAAATTAGAAGTTTCTTAAGCTTGACCAAATTATTGTGAAAAATTACCGAATTGCTCCTTGACCTCAGGACTGTTAATATCAATATCCTTAAATGAGTCCATCATACGGTCGTTCCATTCAGGGCTTCCCCCCATGTCATTCCTGAACAAAAATAGGAAAATCTGATAAATATTGTATTTAATGTTAGAGCGATAAATGTTGAAGCCAAGTGAGAAACTTACAGCTTATCCTGCAGTTGTTGACGGTGTTGTGGGTCTTGAAGCATCCCTGTTTAGCATATTAGCAAGATGATGTTTTAAGTGTTGATCTTTAAAATAAAGGATAAAAATATTTGTATCAAAGAATGTATTGTGTGAGATACCGACTTTTAAAAGAGGTAGGGTTCCTCATCTCTTCCGGAAGATAGCTGGCAAAAACAAAACTACAACTTTTAAGAATTTAGGTCTTCAATAATCAGTTTACCTTGATAAAAAAATTATGGTTATAAAGGTGGGGTAAATAAGAGCAAGCCCAAACACCCCCTAAGTTTTGTTGCAACTTTTGGCTAAGTAAAATCAGATAACCATGGGCAAAATGCAAATATAAAACTTAGGGTTAGGATCAAATACAAAGGATAAAATAAATAAGAAGTGTAAGAAGGATTCTAGTCCATTGATTTTAGATTTGAAGGGTTGGGATTGGTTGTAGGGAAAAGAAGATAATAAAAGGGCATAAAAGGAATCCTATATTTATGGATTTTCTCTCTCCACATGCAAGGCACATGTCAATTCCCCCATCGATTTAAAACGTCCATAACTTTTTCATACGACATTTTTTTTCAAAAAAAATTTCACCATAATAACGAGTGTTTTTTTATCTTTAATATGAGTACCATATTATCATATAAAAATAAAATAAAAATTTTCATTTTTACTGGGTTTTTTGGCATTGTGTTAAAGGTTCAGGTCATTGTGTCTTTTAACTGGGTTTTGGTCAGTAGAGTTTCTATACATTGTGTTATCATCAAAACCTATAACACAATGTTAATTTGAGTTCTATCCATTGCGTTTTTATAAAAACCTATAACACAATATATGACACAATGAAGATTTTGTTATATCTGAGTTTTCTATAAATTGTGTTATTAGTTCAGGTCATTGTGTTTAATATGTTATTCATTGTGTTTTAATATATTGTCCATTGTGTTTTAATAATTTGTTCAATTTTTTTATTATCTTGTTCATTGTGTTTTAGTTTGTTATGTATTGTGTTTTTAGTTTGTTTTTCATTGTGTTTTCATCTGCTCTCCATTGTGTCTTTTATCTGTTGTCATTAATTGTGTCTTTTATCTGTTGTCATCAATTGTGTTTTTATTTAGTCTGATTCTTATTGTGTTATATGTTATCGCCATTGTGTTATACGTTATGGGCATTGTGTTTTAGTATGTTGTCCATTGTGTCTTTATCTGTTGTAATTGATTGTATTTTTATTCTAATTTACATTGTGTTTTAATATGTTGTCCATTGTGGTTTAATAATTTGTTCAATTTTTTTATTATCTTGTTCATTGTGTTTTAGTTTGTTAAGTATTGTGTTTTTAGTTTGTTTTTCATTGTGTCTTCATCTGCTCTCCATTGTGTCTTTTATTTGCTGTCATTAATTGTGACTTTTATCTGTTGTCATCAATTGTGTTTTTATTTAGTCTGATTCTTATTGTGTTATACGTTATGTTCATTGTGTTTTAATATGTTGTCCATTGTGTCTTTATCTGTTGTCATTGATTGTGTTTTTAATCTAATTTACATTGTGTTTTACATCATGTCCATTGTGTAATATGTTATTCATTGTGTTTTAATATATTGTCCATTGTGGTTTAATAATTTGTTCAATTTTTTTATTATCTTGTTCATTGTGTTTTAGTTTGTTAAGTATTGTGTTTTTAGTTTGTTTTTCATTGTGTCTTCATCTGCTCTCCATTGTGTCTTTTATTTGCTGTCATTAATTGTGTCTTTTATCTGTTGTCATCAATTGTGTTTTTATTTAGTCTGATTCTTATTGTGTTGTATGTTATCGTCATTGTGTTATACGTTATGTTCATTGTGTTTTAGTATGTTGTCCATTGTGTCTTTATCTGTTGTCATTGATTGTGCTTTTAATCTAATTTACATTGTGTTTTACATCACGTCCATTGTGTAATATGCAACTGGGTTTTTGAAATTTTTTTGAAAAATATAACAATATGGTACTCATATTAAAGATAAAAAAACGCTCGATTTTATGGTATAATTTTTTTTTGAAACAAATGATGTATAAAAAAGTTACGGACGTTTAAAAGTTAGGGGGGAAATAGCATGTGACTTGCATGTGCATATTCTCTTTCCTCTTGTAGACAAAATTACCCTTTCCATTTAATTACTCATAGGACACTTGTCACTCTCTGGTGACTTCTTACCCTTCTTATTTTTAAATCTTTTGTATTATAACTCAACCCATAAAACTTAATCCAAACATCCCCTAATTGCTGACAGAGCATTTCAATTTTAACTTACGGATAGACCATCTTTAGTACAGTTGGATCATCTATCGCCTTCTCCAGTGCTTCAACCGTCACACCATTATTTTTTGCACCTGTCCCAAAATTAAATTAGCTTCTTACTTCAAATATCACAATAATAATGCACAACTTCTGCTTCTACTTATAAATGCACCAAATAAACAGATATCAATGTTTTAGGCTCTTAATCTTTAAACATATTTCAATGATTATTACAATTTAAATACCAGATTTCTTGGGCTCTTTGGTTGATTCATTGTCATCTTTAGACTCTATGGGCTTTGTTTTAGTTGGAGGCACATCTACGGTCACTGCTGATGTGGCAGATGAGCCTTGAGAGGTTTCAGATTTGTTAGCTTGTGTTACCTCAATTTCGAAACCAGCTGGTACAACTATAGTCAATTTACATTGCTTAGCACGTGGTGATGTGGCAGTGGCAGATTTGTTATTTTGTGTGTCTGTTTTCTCTATCATGCTCATTGCATATTTCTGAAATTTCAAATACATAACAAAAAAACAACTTAAAACAACATATGAGACATCATCATGCAGCATTTGCAAATATAAGATAATAGAAGGTTTCTGTGTAGGATGATGTGTACCTTTAAGTATGAAGCGGCCTGCGATTAAAGATACAACATTAGTAAAACATAAAAGTATATATTATAACATAACAAATTTATAGTTGAAAGAAAGTGCAAGTAAGGTATTGTATACGCGCTCACCGATGAAAAAACTGGAGAAAGTGCAACACCAACTCCGACCCAGAACAGGATAGAACCCCTACAAGCACAAACACATTCAATAAGAAAATAAGAAAGAAACAAGAATAACTGAATTAAGAAATTGCGAAAGGAAGCGTATTTACACTTGTGAAGATGAATGCTGATCGCTGGAAGATGAAATTCTTGCAAAACAATCCTTGGCATCTATACAAATTGAAAACTTGATTCAAAGAAAGCAAATATAAAATCTCATACAGTATGTAAATAGGAATTTCAAAAAATTCATAAACAATTATATATTTTGAAGTTTTATATGAGCTGAAGGGCATTTGTTTACATTTGAGGATACTTGAGGGGCACTTCTAAAAAATGTAAGACAACATGAGGGCCACCATTCTCTTGGGTAAAAATACTAATATAAATATTAATTTTTGACTTTTTCATTTGGTCCAATACTTTTTGTATTTACATTACATAACTACATTGTTTTTTGGGATATGTGGACCAGAAAGAGTGTATTATATTTGCTGATAGTTCTTAGGCTACGCGGCATGGGGTTCGTCCTTGGACCGTCCCCCATCGGCGCCGCTCCTCCGCCCATTTCGCCCCCCCTCCAGCGGCGTCCTCCCCGTCTCCCTGCGGATCATGGAGACGTCCCTCCCCCTCTCTCACACACCTATACATACAGCATATACATATACATTTTAGGTCCATCTCCCATTTCCTTACCTCCATCCTCTTTGCCCCATCCTACGTGGCGCCTACGTGGCGGATCATCCTCCAAGGGAGGACCATCACCATACCACATAGCCTTATATACCATTGACAAAATTGACTAATTTGCTGATAACTCTTATATATAATTTATAAAATTGCCTATTTACATTTTGATATAAAAAATACAATTGATAAAATTGCCTAATTTGCTGATAATTCTTATATACATTTGGTAACAAACTAACAACCATTTGAACCGGCAAATTTAGCTCGGTTCGGACGGATCAGTTTTGACAGCTGTAAAGCGAAACGCTCTCCCTAAACCGGAACAAACCAGCCGCTTTAGCTCGGTTTGGACCTGGTTGGTTTCTAATGGTTTTTCAACACCATAAGAAGCCCTACCAACTCACCGCGCCATCAACAGGGGCAATGATGGAGGGTTTGCCAAGCCCTTAAGACTATGGGGTGTGAGGCGTGGGTTGGGGCGGTGGATTGGGTTTAACGCTGGCTACCCCACACCGGCTAAGCGTTGGGCATGGCATCGCCCCTTTGGCGTGGGTGACATGGCGGGCCATGGTTGCCTGGTTTAATATAAATTGTGTTTTTTATATAATTGTCAACTAATAAAAAAAACAAAAAAAACACATGGCACCCCACGCCGCTTCCACACCCTACTTTTTTTGGTGGACTGGTGGAGCTCACATCTGCCACATGTAGAGCAATGCCCCCGATCCAAGCTCCTCTGCACCCCATAGTCTAACGGGTATTATCCCGTATTTGACCACTGCTTGACACCTCACCCAATGGTGATAGCGGTTTAGTTAAAGCCCCACTGTGTGACGTGACAATCGTTTTTTTGCACCCACTTACACATAGTCTAAATAGATAGCATCATAGTTGAAAATTTTCAAAATCATCATCCACTTTTAAAATAAAATAGAAAGAAAGGATCGTTTTTCAAGTTCATATACAAACACAAGTACAAACCCGATTAAAATATTAGAAAAAAAACAAATATACCATTTAATTTGTTGACAGCTCGTGGGGTTGAAATTGAAGATTTGGACTTGTAGATTGCACCGCTTCGTTTGGGGATTTTAAAGGAGCAAAACAAGGGTTTGTTGGAGGTTGTAGTAGCATCAGTACGAGGGTTTGCTGTAAACCCCAAAACTAGTTTTTGAGAAGACGCATTAAGTGCTAGATTATCCATCATATTCACCATCATATGAATCTTCACAAAATTGTGGGTTATTAGGGTTTTTGTAGTGTACGTATTATGCGTATGAAAAGACCGTAGGTTTTAAGAGGGTTTTGGTTTTCTTTTACTTTGAGAAAAATGCTCGTATACTCTACGTGGTTTCGTCTTTTTTCACCTATAGTCCCCAACTTTCTAAAATTATCTGAATAGTCTCCAAGTTTTCATTTTTTGTTCCCGGATAGTCCCTGGGTCTAACTTCAGTTTGTTTTCTCTGTTAAGAGGGTGTGAAATGACAAAAATACCCTTTCCTTAAAAGGCCAAACCATAGGTACTATCAGGGCATCTTCTTCATTTTTATTTATAAAACCCCACCACCACACTTCATCTTCAACCTCCACCCACCATCACCCTCCACCATCACCGCCACTCAGACAGTGACGGATCCAGGATTTTTTTTCCACTGGGTTCACTTTTTAGGTTCTCAAATTTCTTTCAACTTGACGTTAGAATTTTCAGGTCGGGTCGGGCTTTATCACTAAAGATTTCTATCTTATTATCTATAGAAACACATTTCTCTAAAGTGATTTGTAATAAATTTGTACAAAACGAATTTGAGTCTAGACGGGTCAAATGCTGAAGAATCTAAGTGATGTGTTCGCTTCATGTAATTTCTAAACACAACTAAAAAATAATAAAAAACCGAACCATTTGCTGAGAAACTGAAATAATGTATACACAGGTGGCATACAATTTCATTTGGATTTTGGAATATTTTAAGAAGTAATATTGAGCAGAATGGCTAAAGCATATTAAAAGACACATCAACAATTTATAAAAAAAAAACCTGAGAGATTGAGAGAGATTAGGAGTGGTGGAAACTGTTGGAAATTTTAGTGAAAATGAGTTTTTCACTAAATATTTTGGACATCAATAATATTTATATATGTGTTGTATAAATAATTATTTATGGTTTGTGTTCAAACTATGTCCAAATAGAGCTAAGATGAATGAGATATCGAAGCTTGAAGTTGTATGTTTGGAACAAACAAAGATGAATAAAATGGATTAGTTTGTCAACTTGTCCCACATAGGTGGGATGACAAAACTCAAAGTGGTATATAAGGAGGAGCACTCCTTGTAAATTGTTTCCTTAAAGGCAAACACTAGTGGGACCATAGGGTGCGCTTCACCCGCACATATGCGCGCGAGTATGGATGGCGCATGACCAGGTGGCGTCCTGGTATGCGTAGTGGCATCCGTGTGGCGCGCGACTCCACATCTCATATGCGCGCATAACATGAGCTATAGGCCAAATGTGGTGCACTTTGAACTTCGTACACCGCTTTTGTATTTTTGCCCATGAGCGTGTGGTCAGATACATGGCGGGTCCGCTTATGGCGCACCTTAGATGGTGTAGGCTCATAGCACAAGTTCGTTATGCGTCTGTCATTGGCTACGGCGGAAGCGCAGTATGCGCACGAGGTCCTTATGTGTGGGTTTGCTTATGGGGCACCCAAGGATGGCGTGAGGTATCCTGTTGATATGCGCGCTCCTTGGGGGAATGTCATTAGTCATGGCGGATGGTACATGGCGCAACATGTGGTGAGCGTCTCACGTGTGGCGCGAAGACTGCGGAGCACGCGGCCTGCTTGCGGGCGGGTCACACTCAGTCAACCCAGTCTCCGTCAGTTACAGGAAAGCTTTGACTACCACTTAAATTCATTAAAATGATATTAAACCTTGTTTATTATAGAATTAATTGTCTAATTCATGACGATAATAAACACGGTTTAATGGCTTCTTTATGTGTGTGGTTATAAGAAGAGAATGTTGGGTCATTCTAGAGATGATCGAAAAGATGGAGAAATACACACACATGAAAGAACGTTTGTTCCATAGAAATTTAGAGAAGAGTATTCTCTAAATTGTCTTTTTATACAACTCAGTATTTTCCTACAATATAAAGAACACCAACTTATACCCGGTGTAATCTCGGGCGCGAGTGCCATCTCCGGCAGTACACATACTGTTCCGGTTGTTGTACCCTGGGAGACAGACCGTCTGAGAGGAGGCGCGGAATCTGTTTTAAGGGAAGCGTGTTGAACACGTGCCTCAACCAAAAATCTTCAACGACAGTTTGTTCATTCTTGCAGCGGAGGTTGACTAAAGGGTGCGGTAGAAGTTCTTCCAAAGATGTTGGCTTGAATCAATATTGGTACAATTATTGTGTATTTTATTTTCGTTCATTTGGTTTATGTAACCGGCATTGTACTTGATGAATTTCCCATAAATAACGAGAGTCTCGTTATTATTTATTTTATTAATATTTTAATAAAAAGTGAACCTAGTTCCTACAATCTTAAAACAGACTTTCCTGAAGATTGTTGCTACAATCTTAAATCCATTCTCTACGAGGATTTAGGTTCACGAAAGTTAAAATATTTAATGGGATTTTTGTTAAAATCTTGAAAATATTTTTTGGGAAATATTTATTTAGTACAATGAGTCGGATTATTTTTTATGATTGGAGTACAATCTTTAATCCGAATACCGGGTTGCAAAACGACTTTTTGATTCAAGTTTTGGACTTCGTGGTTTTTGTTCGTGTTTAGATAAAACCGAACATATACAAAATAATATGTATTTCAATAGGTTTTTGAAATACTAAATTTTCTAATGAGCGTATTAGAAAAATTTATTTTGTAACCCCTTACAATTTAAATGTTTGTAACGTTTAATTTATTTATAACAAGCTTTTAGTAACCATTAATTGATATATTAATGTTGGTTTTAAAAGTATTGAAAAATATTTATTTTCTAATTAGCATATTAGAGAATAATTATTTTATAAAATAACAAGTTTTAATGTTTTCTAACGAGCGTGTTAGAAACGTTGATGGTGGAAGTATAACAAGATTAAACTTTTTATATCTCTAACGAGCGTGTTAGAATTTTATAGAATGATAAGTTTTAATATCATCTTTTATATCTAATTAGCGTGTTAGATACGATGATTGTGTAAAACTAACTTGTTAAAAGATGATTATTTTTTCTAGCGAGCGTGCTACAAAATATACGTTTAGATTTTCTAACGAGCGTGTTAGAAAATATTATTATTTCAAATAATTACCGACGAGCGTGTTGGAGACAATTATTTTGGATAATAAACCTTGTAACGGTTTCGTCTAAACTATTAAATTTCTAACGAGCGAGTTAGAAACGGATTTTTTTTCCACATACGTTTAAACGAATTTTATTTGTTTATTTCTAATGAGCGTATTAGAAATAGTTTATATTTTTTTTATAAACTTCGAAACAAATTTTGTAATCGATTATTTCTAACGAGCGTGTTAGAAACGATTTAAAGAGTTTGATAGTTGTTTATTTTCTAACGAGCGTGTTAGAAACGATTTAACGACTTTGTCAATTGCTTATTTCTAACAAGCGGGTTAGAAAACGTTTATTTTATATAAACCAAAACAGCTTATGGCAATAAGTAATCGTTTAATTTTCTAATGGGCGTATTAGATTAGTTTATCTTATAACCAACTAATTTAACGATTTGCAATCGTTAATTTCTAACGAGCGGGTTAGAACCGGGTTAATTATGATAAATTATTTAAGATGATTTGTAATCATTTTATATATTTTCTAACGAGCGTGTTAGAAAAGATTTGTGTTCCTTTCTAACGAGCGTGTTAGAAAACTTTCATTTAAACCAAAAGTGAATAATTGTATTCATTTTATTTCTAACGAGCGCGTTAGAACCGGTTTACCGAATATTTTGAATGTTTGTTCAACATTTAAATTCTAATTAGCATATTAGAATTGGTTATCATACAAACCACTCTATTTAACGATTGATAATTGTTATTATCTAACAGCGGTTACAAATGGTTTGAATATGGATGTGTATTCGTTTTATTTTCAAACGAGCGAGTTTGAAATTGTTTTATTTATTAAACTATTATAAGGTTTATTGTCTTGATTTGTAATCAAAACATAAATATATAGTTTAATATTAAAACACTTGCAAAAACGAGAAATGTTTTGAACGAATAAAACATGTCTTTGCGAAGTATAAGTGATTCGATACTTACACGAGAAGTATAACGTCTTGAACCATATAATAGTCTTGGAGAGACTATTTTGTGAAAAACAACTCGATGTTGTTATAGACATAATAAGTTGCTTAACTACTTGCGAGTAGTTAATTGTAAACAACTTTATACTTTGGACAACTTGTGATTATTCAAGTTTAGAGTTCCAAGATGAGGGAGTACCTCAAAACATGACACTGAAAATAATTGCGTTTATTTCGGTAAAAAGTGTTGAAGATAATAACACTTTGGCCTTTGATGTTTAGATATCATTGGTGTATCCGTTATTTTGGACTCCTAATAAGTTGTCAAAAGGATACACATTTTGATACTAAGTGTAAAAAGTAATTTACACAAACACAACGAGCGGGTTGTGATCATGACTTATGTAATAAGTCACAAATCAAACATCAAATGCATAACGGCGTCGTGAGAAACGTGGTCTATGGTTTGAGATGGAATACACGAAAACGAGATATGTCATCTAATGTTGAGAGCATCAACATGGAAATGCACATGTAAGTTTTCAAAGAATATAACATATGAAACAATATATGTTATCATTGTAAATGATTTTAATAAATTTAGCAAATTTATTAATGGAAATTTACAATAGTGATGGACTTGTAGATGCGTCTACTACCATCAATGTTGTTTAAACTATGTGGAGGCTTGGTCCTAAATTTGGGAGAGTATCCTAATACATGGTATTAATGAAACAACAATGTCAATGTATATATCACTATAGGCATATGTGAATGCTTTGTTGTTGACAGTCAATCTAATTGGCTATATCTCAAGACTCAAGTGATTTTATACAAAGTTTTTTCATCAAAGTGACTTGGATTAAGACTTCTGTTTAAGTCTTTACAAGTCAATGGTGAAGCCTTGGAGATTAAAGGCAAACGAGTTATGATCCTAATGGATGAAGTTAACTATGGTTTTGAGGCCTTCCTAAAAACCGATGGTTTTGGAATGGTGAAATAAAATTTCATTATTGTGTCTAAACTAAGAAACAAATGTTTAGAAGAGATAGTGCGTTATCTCTTAAGGCTGTGAAGAATCAGAATGATGCATCTTCTGTTCACATGCTAGAGTATTGTAGTCTAAAGCGTGCTAGACTAATACTTGTTAATTTATATGCTCGACGGAGATTAAATTAACTTTAAACATTCAAAATATGTGATGACACAAAAACGAATTTTGTGCTAAACAAAACTATAAATATAACTTCATTAAAATGCAAGCAATGTGTGTGGGGGGGGGGGGGGGGAAACCATTTAAGAAACAAACCCTTTAGGGCATGTGGAAATGGTAGTTGAGAAGTTTTCTCAGACTCCAAATGAAAGGGAGAACCTTTCATCACCCTATTTGGATGTTATCCAATTACACTTAAATGTGGGGGTGACTTGCATTTGAATGTGGAAATGGTAGTTGAGAAGTTTTCTCAAAATGAAAGGGAGAACCTTTCATCACCCCATTTTGGATGCTATCCAATTACACTTAAATGTGGGGGTGACTTGCATATATTGCAAACGCATGACCAAGTGGAGTACACAATGGTTATATGGAGTCAATCGAGTAGATTGGACTCGAATGCCAATTGGTTAGATGCAATCTAGTAAGATGTCAGTCATGACACACCAAAGGCATGGTGAAAACGTGTTTGGCCATGAATTGAGTTTCATGTCATTCTAAGACAAGGTACATAACTGGATCCAGGTTGAGATCACGAGTTATAAGTCTTATGAATCGACTTAAAGGCAAAGGTGACTAGCGAGTCAAGAACACGTTAGAACAACTGATCTCAATTTAAATTGTCGTTGGTGACTTAGCGAAGTCAAAGATAAATTTTGGATCCAACAACCAGTGGGTTGATAAGAGATCAGGTTGTGGAATGGGACTAAAGCCATGGATAAAGGGACATGAGGGAAACCTAACCTAGTTGACTGGAGATCCCAAGATCTAGGTTCAATAGGCCAACTTAATCATGAACCGAAGGGTAGTCACTGTGGGGGCGTAGCTAATATATATGTTTATATATAAGCTAGTTTATATGTTTCATATATCCCCCTAAAACTATAAAAGGGTGTTTAAATACGTCCTAGTCCATTCCTATAATATTCAGTGACATTGTTGTGAGGTTAAGCATAATATGTGGTTTTATGATTTGTGTAAATCATAGTTAACCATAATGCTTTTAATGATTTAAAGGGAAATCACCTATTTTGGAGAGAAGTGTGGTCGCTTCGAATGGAATTAGGACATAATTCCTAGAGCTCCCGCAGAACCAGGAAAGTGCTCCATGACCATTATAGGACACGATAGTGAGGGGATGGCCCGGCTAGGGAAAGTATTGTGTGAATGTATATTGTCGTTTACACAAATGGGGGGTTGTTCAAGGACATCACGTCTACAAAACCCTAGTAGACTAATTATGCTTCACAAAGGAAGGTTCAAAGGCAAAACCTACCTATCCTGCAATACTCGACTGTCGAGTTTTCATCGGGGAATTTTGTGTGTTTTAATCGATCTCCATTCATGTGGGGGATTGTTGGAAATTTTAGTGAAAATGAGTTTTTCACTAAATATTTTGGACATCAATAATATTTATATATGTGTTGTATAAATAATTATTTATGGTTTGTGTTCAAACTATGTCCAAATAGAGCTAAGATGAATGAGATATCGAAGCTTGAAGTTGTATGTTTGGAACAAACAAAGATGAATAAAATGGATTAGTTTGTCAACTTGTCCCACATAGGTGGGATGACAAAACTCAAAGTGGTATATAAGGAGGAGCACTCCTTGTAAATTGTTTCCTTAAAGGCAAACACTAGTGGGACCATAGGGTGCGCTTCACCCGCACATATGCACGCGAGTATGGATGGCGCATGACCAGGTGGCGTCCTGGTATGCGTAGTGGCATCCGTGTGGCGCGCGACTCCACATCTCATATGCGCGCATAACATGAGCTATAGGCCAAATGTGGTGCACTTTGAACTTCGTACACCGCTTTTGTATTTTTGCCCATGAGCGTGTGGTCAGATACATGGCGGGTCCGCTTATGGCGCACCTTAGATGGTGTAGGCTCATAGCACAAGTTCGTTATGCGTCTGTCATTGGCTACGGCGGAAGCGCAGTATGCGCACGAGGTCCTTATGTGTGGGTTTGCTTATGGGGCACCCAAGGATGGCGTGAGGTATCCTGTTGATATGCGCGCTCCTTGGGGGAATGTCATTAGTCATGGCGGATGGTACATGGCGCAACATGTGGTGAGCGTCTCACGTGTGGCGCGAAGACTGCGGAGCACGCGGCCTGCTTGCGGGCGGGTCACACTCAGTCAACCCAGTCTCCGTCAGTTACAGGAAAGCTTTGACTACCACTTAAATTCATTAAAATGATATTAAACCTTGTTTATTATAGAATTAATTGTCTAATTCATGACGATAATAAACACGGTTTAATGGCTTCTTTATGTGTGTGGTTATAAGAAGAGAATGTTGGGTCATTCTAGAGATGATCGAAAAGATGGAGAAATACACACACATGAAAGAACGTTTGTTCCATAGAAATTTAGAGAAGAGTATTCTCTAAATTGTCTTTTTATACAACTCAGTATTTTCCTACAATATAAAGAACACCAACTTATACCCGGTGTAATCTCGGGCGCGAGTGCCATCTCCGGCAGTACACATACTGTTCCGGTTGTTGTACCCTGGGAGACAGACCGTCTGAGAGGAGGCGCGGAATCTGTTTTAAGGGAAGCGTGTTGAACACGTGCCTCAACCAAAAATCTTCAACGACAGTTTGTTCATTCTTGCAGCGGAGGTTGACTAAAGGGTGCGGTAGAAGTTCTTCCAAAGATGTTGGCTTGAATCAATATTGGTACAATTATTGTGTATTTTATTTTCGTTCATTTGGTTTATGTAACCGGCATTGTACTTGATGAATTTCCCATAAATAACGAGAGTCTCGTTATTATTTATTTTATTAATATTTTAATAAAAAGTGAACCTAGTTCCTACAGAAACCAAAGGCTGGAATTAGAAAGGTGAAGTGTGGACAGCCGGAGGTGGAGGTGGAGATGGCTGCCGGGTGGCCGGTGGCGGCTGGTCGTTGGAGGTTAATAACCTAATTTGGGCCTGCTATCAAAGCCTACGAACCCAACACAAAGAATTATAGTGCAACTTTTAAATCAGCTGTAAGACTTAAGTGAAATTACACAAGGAAGAAAGAAATTACAAGACAAAACCATAAGCAATATAATCAGATATATCTCCTAACTATTGCTCAATCTAAAAATAATTTACAAATAAATGCTCTGCTGGCAACTTATTCTTACTTTTAACTAGAACTAAATCGATGGGCATAACGTTTTGCCTTGTCTGCACTTTTATGGTTTCCAAAGACAAGCTGTGGCGAGAATATTGTAATAATTATATGGTAAAAACATACAATATGTAATTGTATATATAGGTTGAATAAATACTTAGGATGTTATGGGTTTGTGTTGTTCTTGTAACCCTAAATGGGGTTTAAATTAAAGAAAAAAATAAAAAGAAAAATAAAAAAAACGGAACAAAATGAGTATTAATTGTGCCTCATACGGGATTCGAACCAGGGTGTCTTGGGAAGAATAACTTGGACATAACCAGTGGAGAACCAAGGCTTTTTTGTTTATGGGTTCCTTTTTTATTTTACTTATGGGTTTCTTTTCAGTTTGTTATATATATTTACACTAAAAATTAAAAACCAAATGGGTTCCTAGGAACCCGTTCTTTGTTAATAGGTCCGCCCCTGCACTCAGATTTGAGCAGAGGGATGCCGGTGGTGAGAAACCTTAAATCATATTTGAGTTATTTACAGCCGTTTCCATCTCATATTCCCTACTATGTTCTCTGAATCCTTATATCTCCCACCATCACTATAATCTCTAAACACACACAAATCTTTCAACACCCTCACATACACCTCCTGCTTCACCCCTCTTCCTCCGATGAATAACTGGCCGACGACCGGCTCCCTTTTTTCCGACAAACACCCATCAGCCGACACAACCCCCACTGTTACGGAATTAAATGGCTGCCACCACCAGATGGTGGTGGCGTGCGGCAGCGACAGTGTAAGAAGAGGGAAGGAGGCAGAGAACGAGTAACAACGGCGGTAGCCGCTGTCTGTGACAGAGAGAAAGACACAGAGAGAGAAGGAAAGGCGGTGACTGAGCCGGTGACAAGGGTTCTCGACGGCAGTGGTGGCTCCGGAGACACCACGACGATGGAGGTGGTTGACTGGTGAGCAATCGGCGACGAGCGGCGAGGTTCGACAGCCGCTACTTCTTTGTGGTGGGTGTTTACGGTGGCCCAGTGATGGAGGCGGTGAGTATACTCTAGCAGGGATGTTGAAAATGATGATGTTTTGGTTCGGGTTCAGACCACACTAGCTAACCGGTCAGATTTTATTCGGGTTCTCTCACGAGATGATTCGGGTTCATCTAACCTAGTATAAAATGGTAGTGAGAAACCCTAAATCATATTTGAGTTGTTTACAGCCGTTTCCAGATTTGAGGTTGGAGGAGGGTGATGGTGGGTGGAGGTTGAAGATGAAGTGTGGTGGTGGGGTTTTATAAATAAAAATGAAGAAGATGCCCGGATAGTCCCTATGGTTTGGCCTTTTAAGGAAAGGGTATTTTTGTCATTTCACACCCTCTTAACAGAGAAAACAAACTGAAGTTAGACCCAGGGACTATTCGGGAACAAAAAATGAAAACTTGAGGACTATTCAGGTAATTTTAGAAAGTTGGGGACTATAGGTGAAAAAAGGCAAAACCACAGGGACTATCCGGGCATTTTTCTCTTTTACTTTTGAGTTAACTTTGTTTTCCTCCTCATTTGTTCATTTTAACAGTTTTGCTTAAATAGTTTAAAAATAGTCATTTTCCTCTCTGATTTTTCAAGTTTGTTGTAACATCCGTAAAAAAGGATTCCCGAAATCCAACCTGTTTTGAAATTGTGAATCCTAATCTTTGAAACTCGGATATTTTTTGAAAGATTTTTATTCTATAATTTAATTAATAATCTCATCAATTTATTTGACTAATTTAAGTAATATTTTCTTGAACTAACCTAGTTAGTGAAATCCAGTTAGTCCCGTTAAAATAAAGTAAGGGACTAAGTTGTAACATTTTTAAAACTTTTAATATAAACTAATATATATATATATATCTTAAACTTAAACTAGTTATCATAGTTAGAAACTCAGTTAGCTCAGTTAGAATGGTTAAAGGACCAAATTGCAATTATTGAAACATAAAAAAAATAACCAAAAAGGGGCATCCGCCCGGATTCGAACTCGAGTCCCTACTCTGACAGGCGCGCATAAATACCACTCCACCACTTGCTTCGTTTGTTATCAACCATACAGTAATTTATGTTATACGCGCGAAACGATCGGTTTCGTTTTTAAAAGATTGTCAGCGACAACTTAGTTGTCTTTCCTTCATTTCCTTTTTCACTCCCGCTAACTTTCGGTGATTGATTCGATTGCGCGTTTCCTTTTTTTGAACTCAATCACGAACCTAGACTTGTTGTAATACATATACGTATCAATCAATCAACTCGTTTCCAAATTTTCGGGACCGAAACACGCTATAAATACAACACGTTCGGTCCAAGAAACTCACACCATCTTTTCTTCACCACAAGAACATATCGACACACCCTTCTGTTCCTCTCTCACTCTCTGTTGATAACGCCACCGGAGTTACGTATTCCGCCGGAGCAAACGGAGTCGCCGGACCTGCAAGTGGCCAGACAAGTACCGACGCCAGAGTTTACGGAGACCACGACGGAGTCTCGTTTATGAACGTATGTAAACGAGGAACGAAACCAACCGGAGTTTACGTCGGATCCGAACCTTCATTGTTTCGGTATACCTTTCTTACTTCTTTAATTCCCTCGTTAAATCTATGTTAAAATACCATGATTCTTTTGATATTATAACCATGAAAACACAAAGGAGAAACTTGACACTAGTGGCTTTCGTTTTCGGTTGTAGACAAAGGTGGCTGGCACGATTTATGTTAAATCGGAGGTCGCGGGTTCGATCCCGGCCTCCGAGATACCCGCTGCACACTATATTTTTCTTCTTATTTTCTAGAGTAAATTTCAAAGTTCGTCCTTTATGTATGTCTAATATATCAAAGTATGTCCTTTGTCTTTAATAACCTCAGAAAACATCCTTAATGCTTGAAAAACCAATCAAGTTATGTCCTTTACCCTAAACCTTGTTTGTTTTCCCAGTTAAGTTAGGTCATGTGAGAAGCACATGAGGGTATATTGGTCATTTTACCCTAAATACTAAAAAAATTATAAAAAATTCAGATCTTCCTCTCTCTCTCTCTCTCTTTGAACGCAGAATCAAAACCACACACAAAATCAAAAACCCAAATCAAAAGCCAATTCATATCTAAACAAAACCACACACAAAATCAAAAACCCAAATCAAAATAAGTCTTTCTCATACACTCCATTAAATTCAAGACCCACCTCCATCTCCCTCATTTCTGTAAATACAAAACAACTTTACTCCAACAAAACCCAACTACACACATGAACCAAAAACCCAACAATAAAGAGTATAAAAGAGGCTCAGATCTGTAAAGAATCAGAACAAAGAGGATAAATCCGTTGTATATACACACACAGAGAAAAGGGTTGTCAATTTGGGGGCAAATCGAAAGTCATCGGCGGCGTAGGGCGGCGACCACCCTTCAGAAACCTTCCCTCCGCTGCCTCATTTCTTGGTTGTATTGTTTGCCCCAAACCCTCGTTCTTAGACGAAAGGCGTGTTTTGCCCCAAACTTCGAGTAACCGCCGTAACCGACTCACCAGATCTCGTGTTTTCCGCTTTCGATTCGCACCAGGTGACGTCAGAAATCGGTAGACAGTCCGGAAATTCATCGATAGACAGCGTGTGTGGTTTGGGAGACGAACGAGCCAGGTTCGGGGCGGAGTAGTAGGAAGTTGGGGGATGGTGAGGTGTATGGCGGTGGTTGTCGGTCCGGCGGTGGTGGTCTGGCGATTAGAGAGAGAGAGAGAGCTGGTGTGTGTTGAGAGAGAGAGAGGTGTTTATGTGTGAGAGAGAGCTGATGTGTGTTGTGAGAGAGAGAGAGAGAGCTGTATGTATATATATATATATATATATAATTTTTTAATATTTCTTTTAATATTTGTGATAAAATGACCAAAATACCCTTATGTGGGGCTGACTTAGTCAAATTTAACCATGAAAAGTAACTGGATTAGGACTAAAGGACGTAACATGTAAGGATTTGCAAACATTAAGGATGTTTTCTGAGGTTATTAAAGACAAAGGACATACTTTGATATATTAGACATACATAAAGGACGAACTTTGAAATTTACTCTATTTTCTAAAATCACTGTGCCAATACTCAAATCCGTTTGAATAAAATCTGCAGCGCCGTTACGTCACAAAAATAGTTACGTTCCAATGATTGCTGTTATATTACTAAAGCACAAACATTTGGTGGTGGTGGGTTCGATCCCCCACTGGTCCATTTTTTTTTGTTCTTTCTTTGTAAGACTATGTACACTTTCTCTTTTGAAGGAAACTACATTACATTACAAATTAAATAATAACAGATTTGGGGATTAGTAAATTATAATATGGTTTAATTTTAAAACAATGATAACAATTAGTTAGTGTAGGAGTATAATAAGAAATGGAGTTCTAATACAATCCCTGAATTTATTTCGAACACAAATAATTGGTGATTTTTTTTAATTAAACTTAAACATCTAAACAATTAGATTATAACACCATAAATATTAGGATTATTATCTAACTTGTGTAAATTCTAAATATCTAGATTAGTCGCTCTTGTTCGTTCTCTTGGATTTCCCAATCCTTACTCGTACGTTGTGTAACACCTCGAAAATTCGTGTTAAATAGAATAACGACACGTGTCATGAAAGACAAAAATCATTGTAAACCCGGAATTATTAAAGACGTATTGGCAGGATTTAAAAGTGGCGTCATGTTAAATTTTTACCTCTGAACGACCTCAGTTATAAATCCCAAGACCCAAGTTTTTATATAACAAACATCTATTAAGTCTAAATTCAGAAATGGGTTCACAATAATGGACTTGCAAAAGCATGTTATGATCTCACGAAGAAATTGAATGGTAAACCGATGTTTTCGGGTCTTGTATATGCATTCATTTGAAACAATGGATAATGGTAGGGTATTATACAGGATCATACGCTTTGTGAGGGTCCTAAGTTGGTAATTGAGGTCTAAAAATCGTGCAAGTTGATTACCCTTTCAAAACTTCAACAAACAACAACAATTCGCATCTGAAGAAGTCCTAGCGCACCGCTACAAGGATAGCGTAACGGTGCGCTACCAGTCAACATTGGCCAAAAGTTGTAGGCTAGCGCACCGCTACAATTGTAGCGTAACGGTGCGCTAGCAGGTGCCCAGCATCAGAAAACCTTCTGCAGCCGGTTGTTCGCGTTTCTGACCGATCTAACTGGTTGTTTACACTATTAGAAGACCCCTAAACGACCCTAGAGCATTAGGACACTTGTTGGATGATTGTGGTCAGCTCTAGAGTTAGTTGTCAACCAATCATGGTGAGTACTTTCACTATATAAGGCACTTCATGTTGCAAACATTCTTCACACTTGCATCTGATCATTTGGAGCATTTCTGGAGCTAAGGAACTCTCTCATTTGATCTTATTTCGTGCATTGGACTCTTGTAAGTCTGCTAGTTCTTGTTTAGTTGTGTTTAGCTTAGTTAATTAGCTAAAAGTCAAACCGTCGTAATTACGGTTTGACTTCGAGATTAGTCAATAATGGCTCAGTCATATCTCGAATTGAAAGTAGTTATAGGTTGGTATTTATGTGGGTAATAAAACCTCAAAAGGGTTTCCCCTGATCACCACTCTAACTAGTTCAAATGTCGGGTCAAACATGTTCTTAAAAAGTCAACAGGATGCTTAAAATGTCATTCATGCATAATTAGCTATCTAGAACATATATAACCTGTTTGATCATTGTTATAACTTAGTAATTAGTGTAAGAACATGTCCAAACCTGTTCAACCCGACTATTTCCTGTTTAGGCTCGGTTCGAAACCGAAAGTCACATAGTTTGACTTTCACTTTGACTTTCAGTTCTGTAACACCCTAAATTTTACCCTTGATTTTTAACAAAATATAGTTTAAGTACATGACTTTCATTAACGAAGTTCATAAGTAACCAAGACCTTAGTCAACTAATTACTAAGTTACAACATTTCAAAAATTGTTTAACATGTGTTTACAACCCATACACAAAGACTACAAAAGATCTAAAATATTGCGGAAGCTTCAAAATGGAGTGTTCGGTTCTTCGTTTTATCACTTGATCGCCACCCGTAAGATCCACCAATTTACCTATGATCAAAACCGTCAAAAACATTAGTTTTGACGTTATTATATAATATAATCCCAAGGTTTAACATCACATTTGAAATAACGAATTATAAAAGCTTATTCTGGATCCACCGTAAATTACGGTATCACCGTAATTTACGGTGAGTCCTGGAATTGTTTGATCACCGTAAACCAGGAGATCCACACCGTAACATATATAATCTTTACCGTAAATTACGGTACTACCGTAATTTACGGTAGTACCTGGAAATTCCATGTTTTGTTTGTTTTGTTCATTTCACTCAAACCCAACTCTTGGAATTTTCTTTTCTAACAAACCACTACATCAAATTCTAATAATTCAAACATGTTATATATTAAGCATTATCAAAGAACAATCCATCATATTCCGGAGTCTTAATCGTGTTTTACTTGATTATTTGACCCGTTTGGCTCGTCTACGGAATCCTCCTCTATGACGACTACCAACGAGTACCAACCGAATTTAATCAATCAATCAATATAACGACTTCATCGCTTAATTCAAACAATTCTTATTCAAGGATTCAATTACACATTAAAATCATCAAGTCTAATAAATGTAACGGGTCAAGTTACATACCTTAGCGTACGCCCTTCAACCGCGAATCACCACCAGCTTGTCCACTCGACGTTCCGGTATCTTGTCCTATAGAGTTCAATTCAAGACATGTTTAGAACTCTCTTTAGACCTCACTTCGCATATTATACCGAAACATCATAATTATGCGTTAAAGCTTTAAATTTCTATTTCTTAAGCCTTCTTTGTGGCATTTCTACAAACACCATGAGGGCAGAATTTCTACATCATTTGCATTTAAGTTCATAGTTTACTAACTAGTTAACTTAACATCAAATAAGCCCTCATATAGCATTTTAATCATCATAACTTTCTGAAATCACTTTTCTATAATCAATTTACACTAGGTTAATCATCTAAACCCTAGTGTTCATCATCATCATGTAAAACCCACAACCCACCTTCAAGGTGTCCATGGAATTTTCCTGAATTTGAGCATGATCTCACATGTGGTTGTCTAGGTTTCACTCCTAGACACTATATCATCCCTAATCTAATCACATAACTCACATGCAACATCAAATTTCAGATTTTCCAAAATCATGAGATTTTCAAGTTTAGAGATTTCATCAGATTTTACATACCTTATGATCCTCTTGCGATGAGGATCACGATTCTAGGCTTGGATTTCGTTTTGGACCAGATTTGCACATCAATTTGAGAGTTTTAGTGATTTTAGGGTTTGGAGCTAAGGGGGTGTCGACCTGGTCTCTCCCCTGATCGACCAACACCTCTTTTTGGGATGTTTGGTTTATTTTAATTTGTTTTAACAAATTAAGTTTCAATTTTGTCAACTTAGGCCCCTCAACTTTGTCCTACTTATTGTTTAGTAGTCTTTAACCCTATTATAGGTTATTTTAGTCTTGTAACTAACTAGGTTAAATGTTTCCTAGTTAATAAATTCTCGTCTATTTATACTTTATAGTTACAATATAAAGTTTCATGTTTTCGGGGTGTTACAACCCTAAATTTTACCCTTGATTTTTAACAAAATATAGTTTAAGTACATGACTTTCATTAACGAAGTTCATAAGTAACCAAGACCTTAGTCAACTAATTACTAAGTTACAACATTTCAAAAATTGTTTAACATGTGTTTACAACCCATACACAAAGACTACAAAAGATCTAAAATATTACGGAAGCTTCAAAATGGAGTGTTCGGTTCTTCGTTTTATCACTTGATCGCCACCCGTAAGATCCACCAATTTACCTATGATCAAAACCGTCAAAAACATTAGTTTTGACGTTATTATATAATATAATCCCAAGGTTTAACATCACATTTGAAATAACGAATTATAAAAGCTTATTCTGGATCCACCGTAAATTACGGTATCACCGTAATTTACGGTGAGTCCTGGAATTGTTTGATCACCGTAAACCAGGAGATCCACACCGTAACATATATAATCTTTACCGTAAATTACGGTACTACCGTAATTTACGGTAGTACCTGGAAATTCCATGTTTTGTTTGTTTTGTTCATTTCACTCAAACCCAACTCTTGGAATTTTCTTTTCTAACAAACCACTACATCAAATTCTAATAATTCAAACATGTTATATATTAAGCATTATCAAAGAACAATCCATCATATTCCGGAGTCTTAATCGTGTTTTACTTGATTATTTGACCCGTTTGGCTCGTCTACGGAATCCTCCTCTATGACGACTACCAACGAGTACCAACCGAATTTAATCAATCAATCAATATAACGACTTCATCGCTTAATTCAAACAATTCTTATTCAAGGATTCAATTACACATTAAAATCATCAAGTCTAATAAATGTAACGGGTCAAGTTACATACCTTAGCGCACGCCCTTCAACCGCGAATCACCACCAGCTTGTCCACTCGACGTTCCGGTATCTTGTCCTATAGAGTTCAATTCAAGACATGTTTAGAACTCTCTTTAGACCTCACTTCGCATATTATACCGAAACATCATAATTATGCGTTAAAGCTTTAAATTTCTATTTCTTAAGCCTTCTTTGTGGCATTTCTACAAACACCATGAGGGCAGAATTTCTACATCATTTGCATTTAAGTTCATAGTTTACTAACTAGTTAACTTAACATCAAATAAGCCCTCATATAGCATTTTAATCATCATAACTTTCTGAAATCACTTTTCTATAATCAATTTACACTAGGTTAATCATCTAAACCCTAGTGTTCATCATCATCATCATGTAAAACCCACAACCCACCTTCAAGGTGTCCATGGAATTTTCCTGAATTTGAGCATGATCTCACATGTGGTTGTCTAGGTTTCACTCCTAGACACTATATCATCCCTAATCTAATCACATAACTCACATGCAACATCAAATTTCAGATTTTCCAAAATCATGAGATTTTCAAGTTTAGAGATTTCATCAGATTTTACATACCTTATGATCCTCTTGCGATGAGGATCACGATTCTAGGCTTGGATTTCGTTTTGGACCAGATTTGCACATCAATTTGAGAGTTTTAGTGATTTTAGGGTTTGGAGCTAAGGGGGTGTCGACCTGGTCTCTCCCCTGATCGACCAACACCTCTTTTTGGGATGTTTGGTTTATTTTAATTTGTTTTAACAAATTAAGTTTCAATTTTGTCAACTTAGGCCCCTCAACTTTGTCCTACTTATTGTTTAGTAGTCTTTAACCCTATTATAGGTTATTTTAGTCTTGTAACTAACTAGGTTAAAAGTTTCCTAGTTAATAAATTCTCGTCTATTTATACTTTATAGTTACAATATAAAGTTTCATGTTTTCGGGGTGTTACAAGTCCACCCCCCTTAAATGGGTTTCGTCCCCGAAACCGAAGTACGTACCAAATAATGTAGGGTGAAGACGTTGCATCTCCTCTTCGGACTCCCACGTAGTGTCCGAACCCTTCCTATGCTCCCATTTGACTTTGACTTGGTCAATTTGTTTATTTCGTAAAAGTTTGACTTTTCGATCTAAAATCTCTACCGGTCTCACCACATAATTCAGACTATTATCCACTTCGATATCATCGTAGTGGATATAGGTCGTTTCGTCTGCTAGGCATTTTCTTAATTGTGACACGTGAAACGTGCCGTGAATTCCACTTAGTTCCTCCGGTAGCTCAAGGCGGTAAGCTACCTTGCCAACTCTTCCGATAATTTTAAATGGCCCAATAAACCTTGGGCTTAGCTTTCCTCTTTTTCTGAATCTAATAACGCCCTTCCATGGGGAAACTTTTAGCATTACCATGTCACTAACTTGGAATTCGATTGGCCTTTTCCTCTTATCAGCATACGCCTTTTGCCTGTCTTGAGCCGCTTTCAAGTGTGCTCGAACTTTATCGATCTTTTCATTCGTGGCTCGTACTATATCTTGGTGGGCGAGTTCACGTGGTCCCACTTCACCCCAACATACCGGGGTTCGACACTTCCTACCATAAAGCATTTCGTATGGTGCCATCTTAATACTAGATTGGTAACTGTTGTTATACGAAAATTCGACTAACGGTAGGTGAACATCCCAACTCCCTCCAAAGTCGATTATACACGCCCGAAGCATGTCCCCCAATGTTTGTATCGTTCTTTCACTCTGTCCATCCGTTTGAGGATGGTACGCAGTGCTAATGAACAATTTGGTTCCCATTTGCTCTTGGAAATCTCGCCAGAAATTTGAAGTAAACCGGGTATCCCAATCAGACACAATGGATACCGGCACCCCATGACGTGCTATTATTTCATTCGTGTAAACCTCTGACATCTTTTCTAACGTATAAGTCTCACGGATCGGAATAAAGTGAGCACTTTTCGTCAATCTATCTACCACCACCCATATGGCATCGAAACCACGATTTGTTTTAGGCAACTTGGTCAGTAGGTCCATTGTGATATGTTCCCATTTCCAAACCGGAATATCTAACGGTTGGAGTTTGCCGTATGGTTTGTGATGCTCCGCCTTGACTTGTAAACATGTCAAGCATTTTTCCACATACTTCGCCACATCCCTCTTCATTCCGGGCCACCAATAATTTTGTTTCAAATCATTGTACATCTTAGTCGCACCCGGATGAATTGAATAACGGGATTTATGAGCTTCATCAAGCAGAAGCGCCTTCACTCCACAAGTATGTGGGACCCATATCCTTCCGGATCGAGTCTTCAACCCGTGATTCCCATCCGACAAATCTTTCAATTGACCGATTATTCTTTCTTTCTTCCAATTTTCTTCTTTTACTGCTTTTAATTGAGCCTCTCGAATACGTTCAAGTATACCCGAGGTCACTACGAGTTGCATCGACCTTACTCGTATCGGGACGTAGTCCGCTTTTCTACTTAGAGCATCCGCCACTACATTAGCCTTTCCGGGGTGGTAATGTATTTCACAATCGAAATCTTTCACCGTTTCTAGCCATCTTCTTTGTCGCATATTTAACTCCTTCTGATCGAAGAAGTATTTTAGGCTCTTGTGATCGGTGAATATGGTGCACTTTACCCCATATAAGTAATGCCTCCATATTTTTAAGGCAAATACCACCGCAGCCAACTCAAGATCATGCGTGGGATATTTCTTCTCGTGTATCTTCAGTTGTCTCGAGGTATAAGCTATAACTTTGCCCCGTTGCATCAAAACGCAACCGAGCCCCGATAGTGAAGCATCAGAATAAACCACCATGTCTTCTACTCCGTCCGGCAATGTCAATACCGGAGCTTGAGTTAACTTTTCTTTTAGCGTTTGAAACGCTTTCTCTTGATCAACACCCCAAATGAACCTTTCTTTCTTTCGTGTTAGCTTTGTTAGTGGTGACGCAATCTTGGAGAAATCTTGAATGAATCTCCTATAATATCCCGCAAGCCCCAAAAAGCTTCTAATTTCTGAAGGGTTCTTCGGGGAATTCCACTTTGACACAGCCTCTATCTTTGACGGATCCACCAATACTCCGTGGGCACTTATGACATGGCCAAGAAATTGTACCTCTCGTAACCAAAAGGCACACTTAGAGAATTTTGCATATAGCTTCTCTCGTCTAAGGGTCTCCAACACTTCTTATAAGTGATGTGCGTGTTCAGCTTCACTTTTCGAATACACCAAAATATCATCGATAAACACGATGACCGACTTATCCAGCATTGGCTTGCAAACCCGGTTCATGAGGTCCATGAAAGCCGCGGGTGCGTTTGTTAGCCCAAATGACATCACGAGGAATTCGTAATGTCCGTATCTCGTGCGGAAAGCCGTCTTCGGCACATCTTCTTCTTTGACCTTTAGTTGGTGGTACCCCGATCTAAGGTCAATTTTGGAAAACCAGTTCGCCCCTTGTAGTTGGTCGGATAAATCATCTATCCTCGGGAGCGGGTATCGGTTCTTTACCGTGAGTTTGTTTAACTCCCGGTAATCAATACACATGCGCATGCTCCCGTCTTTCTTCCTCACGAACAATACCGGTGCGCCCCAAGGAGACACACTCGGCCTTATGAATCCCTTGTCAAGCAAGTCTTGGATTTGGGACATCAACTCTTGTAATTCCGACGGTGCAAGTCGGTAAGGGGCTTTTGCTACGGGTTTCGCGCCCGGAATCAATTCGATCCCGAATTCTACTTCCCGTTCAGGCGGTATCCCCGGAAATCTTCCGGAAAAACATCTTCATAATCTCGTACTACCGGTACATCTCCAATCTTTCGTGATTCTTTCTCGGGCTCATTAGCATATATTATGAATGCCTTGCATCCTCGCTTCATTAGCTTGTGAGCTTTCAACATTGAGCATACTATGGGGTTGCCTCCTTTTTCGCCATAAATGGTGACGTGTTTCCCGCTCGGAGATGTTAGTTTTATCTCTTTACGGAAGCACACGACCTTTGCATGGTGTCGAGATAGCCAATCCATCCCAACGACTACTTGAAATTCTCCCATCGACATCGGGATTAGATTTATCAAATATTCTTCATCGTCGATGCTCAGTTTACAATTTTCACATACATCACAAACAATAAAGCTTTTGTTATTACCTATCTCTACTTCTAAAGGCACAGGTAATTTTGTTAGAATAAATGAAGGATGTCGAATAAGTCCATATGAAACAAAGGATTTATTCGCACCCGTATCAAATAACACGTGTGCAGGAATTGAATTTACAGCAAATATACCTGAGACCACGTCAGGTTCAACCTTTGCTTCTGCGGCGGTTAGTTGAAAAGATCTTGCCTTTGCTTTCGGGGCTTCACCTTTCGGTTCCTGCCCATCCTTCTTTCCAACCAGTTCCGGGCATTCCGACTTCTTGTGACCCGTTCGATAACAATTGTAACAAACTGTCACTTTCTCCGGGCATGATATAGCCATATGTCCCGTTTTCTTGCATATGGGACAAGGCTTATCCTTGTAACGGCATTCGCCTTTATGACCCTTTCCGCAGATTCTGCAACTTGGCGACCCGCCTTTCGTATCAGATTTCTTTGCGCTTTCGTTTGTTCGTGCCTTCTTAGTAGGACTTGGATTCACATCTTGTGCCCTTCGTTCACCCCGTTCTATGCTCTTTTTCAGTTCGAACTCCCTTTCCCGAGCAGCATTGACAATCTCGGTAAGGGTCTCGTATTTTGAAGGGGTTATGAACTCTCTATACTCCGCACTTAGCATGTTATGGTAGTAATAAACCTTTTGTTCTTCGTTTGTCACCAAATCATCACAGAACTTTATCTTGTCCAGAAACATCCCCGTGATCTTGTCTATGGATTCACCCTTGTGTCTGAGTTGCATGAACTCTTCCTTGATTCTATTTATGACCGCTTTGGGACTATGGTGTTTAAGAAACGACGTCTTAAACTCCTCCCATATCATGGCCTTAGCCGCTTCACTTCCAATCTCCTTCTTTTTGTTATCCCACCAGTCTTTCGCTTGACCTCTTAATTGACCCGTACCATAAGCTACGTAGTCATTTTCATCACAATGAGTTCTCTCGAATACTCCTTCAATATCACTTAGCCATCGTTGGCACACAATTGGATCAACCTCTCCATTATATATTGGGGGTTTACAGGCCATGAATTCCTTGTATGAACAAGGCTTTCGTCCACCATGCTTTTCCTTTGCTGAATTGGAATCATCTTCCAATTTCTTGATTCTCTCTTCTACTATTGATAAAACTGTGTTTTGAATTTTATCAATAAAGCCCGACAAACTGTTTTCGATCGCCTTTCCAACCTCTTCGGCAATCACTTCCTTCATTTGTTCGGTGACTCTTGGCACCGCATTATCATTACCTCCCTCAGCCATCTCTATTTCTGAAATGTTTACATAGATTGTTAAACATTCCATTTATAACACATGCTTTACTTGTTTTGATTTAATCAAGTTCATAACTTGATTCAATCACTCTTGTTTCAATTCAATCAAGTTCGTAACTTGATTTAATCATTCTTGTTTCAATTCAATCAAGTTCGTAACTTGATTTAATCATTCTTGTTTCATGCATTTCTTGTTTTTGAGTGAGCTTACACACTCTTTTCATGCATATTGTTCATTTCTCATTCTTTACGTAGTACATAATTTATTAACAAAATAAGTTAATTCTTACCGGACGATCGATCAAGCTTGAACCAAACACTTATTGACAACCTTGAGCTCTGATTACCAACTTGTAACACCCTAAATTTTACCCTTGATTTTTAACAAAATATAGTTTAAGTACATGACTTTCATTAACGAAGTTCATAAGTAACCAAGACCTTAGTCAACTAATTACTAAGTTACAACATTTCAAAAATTGTTTAACATGTGTTTACAACCCATACACAAAGACTACAAAAGATCTAAAATATTGCGGAAGCTTCAAAATGGAGTGTTCGGTTCTTCATTGCTGCTTGATCGTCCTCCGGTACTAAAATTTAACCTGAAACTCATAAAACATGAGTTGGATTAGTCTTACGTAGCTTAAAACGTGTTTAAACGAGTTCCCAAGACAAAACGGAACACGAAAATAATTTTCGGAAAAACATACACGGTCGCGTAGCGCGACGGCTACAAGCTTATGCAGTCGCGCTACGCTACTGCCTCAAAATAAACAGAATGTTGCTGCAGCTGTGCTGCAGATTTTCAGCACGATCTGATTTCACGGAAACGGCCATAACTTCTTCGTTATTGATCCGTTTTACCCGATTCTTTTTCCTACGCGTCCGTAATTTAATTCTCCATCTTGTGGAGTTAAAATCCAACATTCTACATAATAAAATTTTAGACTTTTAAGTCTTCGTTTTATCGCCCTATTTCCCATTTTTGACCCGTTTATGCATTTTATCAAACGAACATATTCGTTTGATTCCTACATCACCTACACCTCTTCAATTTAAAGTTACCTACTATATTAGGTTCTAATCATAGGTTTATTACATCGTTTAAACCTGTTTTCGCTCGTATGCTTATTTTGACCCGTTAAGGGTATTTAAGCACTTTCAATCATAAATCGATGTCAATTATTTCTAGCATTTGCATTACCACATTTCTTACCCTATAATATCCCACCACGACTATATTTAAGGTGGGTTTATCGTGGTGATCTTATATAACCCAAATTTCACCTCTCGAATCATCATTTTACGACAAAACTCAAATAGTGCCATTTGACTAAATATAATACCTCTTTCAGTTTCTATACTTATTCTAAGTATTTACCTAATCATAAAACTCGTTTCCAAACAACTTTTAAAGGTTGTTTGTTCGAATTTGCCAACAAGGGCGTTTTGGTCGATTTAGTTCTTTTTTTTACTACAAAGGACTCTCTTTCCAATTATTCGACCAAAATAGCATTTTTAACTACAACATGAATATGCGTACCTGGCTCGGATCAACAAATAGATCCGATTTATACCTCGCTCTTATTATCATACCATCGATGATGACGCAACTATCCGATTTGCTAATCGGTCCTGTTAACATAAGACTTGACAACCACATTAGTCGATATTGTCAAATGGTGTTGCCACCACCATTCGACCCGTTTGGACTATATGTCCAACATTATCTATTTAAATCAAAAACACCATTTTTGATTTCCAAGTCATGCATCATCCCATCCCGGGTTTTATAAGCGTACCCTTTTTCTTTTACGCTCTTTTCTTGCAGTTTCAACCCATTTCGGCTTACGCCATGGGTATCCTTTTTAACCATGATTTACATAAGTCGACACTTAACAAATTTCCAAATTTTCCAATATTATTGTTTTCACGTTCACAAGTATCGAAATAACGAGCATTCTACATAAGTGGGTAGATTACACTTACCTTGCATCCGAGCTACGTTTTTCTTCTATGCTTGACTCGTTTGACCCGCTTTCACTCCAAGCTTCGCCTAGCTTGTTTAAGCGCCAACTATTGTTCATCATTTACAAGGTGATTAGATTAGTCATTAACAATCACGACTATACCACCTTACTTATTTTCTTAGCCGAAACCACTTATTCGACCTCATCACTAGTTAGTTTGACTTTCTAAAGTCAACTACTTTTAATCATATAATATGCACAATTAAGGAAAATCAACATTATGATTAGAACCCGTTTTATCCCCATGTCTTATGTAATTAGTCAAGCTTGTCAATTACGCGTTTCGCTTAAATTTCAAGACCTTACTTCTCATTTAGGCATTTTAACAAACACCTAATGGGCATAACTCTACACATTTGCTAACTAGTTCATAATTAGTCATTTATAAAACGGGTTTGGTAATTAAACCCCGTTAATACTAAAAGATGGGTAAAGTACCGTTAGTGGTAAAAATTTACCCGGTGGAATATTAGGATTTAAATAATTAATCCTAATAACAAATAAAAGTGAATAAAAGCTTTAAGGAAATAAAATGGATAAAAGGCCCGAGCTAACGGGACCTAAAATAAACTTAGTCATAAATATTCCCGAACCCGCTAAGTTAACTAGGAATATTAAACCTAGTTAATAAGTGAGAGTATTGTTGAAAATAATTAGGTTGTGACCTAATTAATAACTAACCAAACAAGAGGGACCAAAACCGGGTAACTTGAAATAACACTTATAAACTTAAAATAAAACACAAACACACACACTAGAGTGTGTGTGTGTGTGTGTGTGCGTGAGAAAGAACAGGAGACAAGCTCCATGGGAGCTAACCCTAAACTCAACAAATTCTTCAAATTGGAGGATCAAACAAGGGTCAAATTCGGATTTGAACACATAGAAACGGTCACCAAGTCAAGGGGATCGTAAGGTATGTCGAATTTCTAACAATCTTGAAGTTGTAAAAATTGGATAATCATCCTAATCGTGAATTAGGCATGGATTAGAGAAGCTATGGCTAGATTAGTGATGTATATTTGCTTAGGAACAAAACCCTAAGTGAAAATCATACATAACATGCTATGGATTGAATGATTGAATGATTTACCACACTAGGTTAAGTGGGTTTTAATCTTATGATGAATTTGATGATATGATTGTGATTAGGATCATCATGCATGTTAGTAATCGGGAAATACTTAAACAATTTGCAAGTTTGAGTATTTGATCATAAGTGATAGTGGTGAATTTTGATGTTAATCTTGGTAAAAATAACTAGTTATGAACTAGTTAGTAAATATGTAAAATCATGCACATTAGGTGTTTGTTAAAATGCCTAAATGAGAACTAAGTGTTGATAATGTGCCTATTTGAGTCTTGTGAACTTGATAGTGCAATCATATGTGTTAATTGGTGATTTGACTTTTAAATAGTCAAACCGACCATTAATAAGATCGAATGGTAATTGTGATAGAAAATATGTAAGGTGGAATAGTCATAATTAATGATGACTAATATAACCGTCTTACGAATTACAATGATAGTTTGACGCTTGGCAAGCTAGGTGAAGGCTTGAGGAGAAAGCGGGTCGAACGAATCAAGAATGAAAAGGAAAGCGTAATTCGGATGAAAGGTAAGTGAAACTTACACACTTTTGTTGAATACTTATTTACTTTACAAGTAATAAATGCGATAACGATAATAATGAAAATATGATTTCCGACGCGATTGGTACGAGTCGGAACATATAAAGATGGTAAAAACCATGGTTTATGGTAAAAATGATAAATCGGTAAATCGGTCATGTAATGACTAAGAGATTATGAGTTTGATAAGATTACCGCGTAGTGTAATCTAATATTGAGAAAAGGGGTAAAAATGGAAATTTAGTCAAGTGTCGATTAATGTAAATTGACAATAAAAAGGGCACCCATGGCGTAAGCCGAACGGGTCAAATTTGTAAGAAATGAGTTAAAGAGAAAAGGAGGGGTCAAGTGGTAACATCCCACATGGGCCGGATGTGTAAATTTGAAACTTACAAACCTTGTTTTACTACATATGTAAATGTTTGATCATATGAGCCAAACGGGTCAAATGGTGATGATAACACCATTTGACAATAATGACTAATCTTGGTTGTCAAGTCATATGTAAACAGGAACGAGTAGCAATTCTGGGATAATTGCGACGCTATAGAATATTGGTTAATAAATGCGAGGTATAAACGGGTCTATACGTTGATCCGAGCCAGGTACGCACAAAAAAAGTTGTAGTAAGAAGTGCAATTTGGTCAAATATTAGTGGAAGTCCTTTATCGTAAAAATGAAGGATTAAATGTGACCAAAACGCCCTTGTTAGCTAATTCGAACAAACAACCTTTAAAGGTTGTTTGGAAACAAGTTTTATGATTAAACAAATACTTAGATTAAGTATAGAAATTGAAAGAGGTATTATATTAGTCAAACGGCACTATTGTAGTTTTTGCCGTAAAATGATGATTCGAGAGGAATAGTTTGGTTTATATAGATCACCACATCAAACCGCCATAAACACAATTGTGGTAGGGGATTATAGGATAAGAAATGTGGTGATGAAATGCTAAAAACAATCGAGAGCGATTTTAGGCTCGAAAGTGCTTAATTACCCTTACGGGTCAAAATAAGCATACGAGCGAGAAAGGGTTTTAAATTGTGAATTAAACTTGTGATTAGAACCTAAAATGGTAGTTAATAGCAAATTGAGAAGTGTAGGTGATGTAGGAATCAAACAGATGTGTTCGTTTGATAAAATGCATAAACGGGTCAAAATGTGGTAAAAAGGGCATTAAGCCGAAGAGCTAAAGGTCCGAATTTTTATCAAGTTGTATGTTGGATTTAACTCCATTAGATGGAGAATTAAATTACAGACGCGTAGGAAAAAGAATCGCGTAAAACGGAGCTATAACGAAGAAGTTATGGTCGTTTCCGTGAAATCAGATCGTGTTTAGGCATATTTTAGAAATGCCTCAGAGCTTTAATTGGACTAGGTTACATGTTAGAACAACCCTCTGTGATTATACACCTTGGTTCGTTAGTTATCCAATTAATATATGCATGTTTCCGTTAATTGCTCATATGTTGACCGTTATGCCCTTATTACCTTAAAACGCAAATTATGAAAATGTAAAAGTGTAGAAACCCTTGTTACTGATATATAGACTTGTATGCAAAGTTAGACATCAGTTTGACTTATAGATTAAGAGTTATGCTCATTATCGCAAAACTAATGCTTTATGTTAATAAAATGGCGTAATTAGCGTATAGCCTAGTTAAACATACTTTTGGTATCAAATATTTTACCCACTGATGTAATATATTATTTTGGGATTTTTAAAGATTTTTAATTAATTTTAGGCTGAGCATAACTCATAGTCGTAGGCTTAAATCGGTAATTGTCGGTTTTGCCCTTACGGGCCATAAAATGAGTTTTACATAACTAAACGACCCCAAACCTTTTGCCACTGATTAATTATGATAAATAAATTATTTTAAGCCTTCTGGAAATATAAAAATATCAGATTTAAGTATCGAACCCGGTAATGGCCTTTAATCGCCTTATTTAGCGTTTTTAACGCATAGTATGTTTTAAAATCATATTGGACATACCCGGGTTGATACCTACTGATATAAGAGGCAAATTATAAAATTTTAACAGTAAGTAAAGGTTGATAAACTCAGACTTCAGTTTTGAGCTTTTCGGCTTATGTGAAATTACCAAAATACCCCTACGGGGCATAGTTTGGTTAAAAATGATAAATTTCACATACATGCTTTAACCTACTGATATAACTTAGAAAATTGAGTATATTGGCTGATTACATCAGACCTGTAACTCAGTTAAACATTTAAACTCTTTTATAAACTTTTAAATGACCAAACTACCCCTACGGGGCCTAGTTGTGTCTAAACACGTTTCGGGCATAACGAAAGACACCTTACTGATGTCACAACATATTTGAGACATAATTAACTTAGGAAACCTGTATATAGCTCTCATGACTACCCGTCACGCTTATTACGCGTACGGTTCGGTTTATGTAACAAGTTTACATAAATTAGCCGAAACGGGTCAAACCTTAACGGTTTTATCTCAAAATCCAGAATGTGAATAATAAACCCATATTAAACAAGTCTTCAAACTTGTCGGGTCTGAATCACATTCTATCCGGTCTTCGCTTAATCGTGCGTACGAACCGTATCTTGAAACTAGCCGGTCTAAGCTTAAGCTTAATAAAAAGACCCGTTAGAATTCTAATAGGTTATATTAAACCTTCGTTCCAGATTAGGAGAAACAGTAAAAGCTACGTGCATTCTGCTTATTGTGATTTATACTTGCATCAGGTAAATACTTTTAACTTATTTTCCCTATACGGGCTTGGGTTACGGTACATAGCGTACCGCTTGATCGGGCATCAAATCTCCACGCTTAGTGGGTAGTTGAATAATTTGATCGGATCGTTTAAACAGTCTTTTTTACTTTACAGCCTTTGGGGGGTTAATGACCATGTCCCGGATATCCTTGGCATCATCTTACGAGATGGCCGCGACCTGAGCACGGGGTGTAGGCGTACACCGTCCGTGTATAACTCAATGATGTGGTGTGTCTATTGATCCTTAACCCGGACTAGATTCGGGCTACTGAACGCATAAGTAACATGTAATTCGTTCACAAGATTATAAAATTAAATAATTCTCCCAAGTTAAATAAAATGATTTATGCCACGTGCATCCAAACAAATTTTCAATCATTTTCCAAAATGAGTCAGTTGAATGTATTTACCAGTGTAAACTGACGTATTTTCCCAAAAAGACTGAATGCAGGTACTAAACGTAATCGGCTGGATTGTCTCCTAAGCATCAATAAAAAGTCTCGCAAGCTTAGGATGCCAGAAGTCTGTTGAACCATTAAATGTTATTTTGTTTCGATCCTACTGTGGATAAACACCGGATATTGTGACTTTGATTACAATAAATAAATTCGGTTGTATTACATTTTAAATTTGCTTCCGCTGTGCATTATTATATTGTGTTGTTTGACTATTACGTTGCCAACCACGTCACGATACTCCCCCACCGGGCCCACTGGTGACACGTGGAAATCGGGGTGTGACAGGTTGTTACAAGAATCGCAACGCAACCAATGTGAGTATACATGACCCTTTTTTTAACACTTTTGGGTGCAATATGTATTCTATATCAAACACACAATTCACTTCAAACAGCTTTATGCACACTCTATCCAAATTCTATGTGATACAATTTGATTCATGTTATACATGTTATGCTACTGTAAACTCTCATGACTATGTGTTCATTAACTTTGCAAGCCTCCCCTAACAATGGTAGCGCTATAGGTTGAGAAACGCCCCTCCCATTATTTTGGTGGGTATTGTTAGGTTAAACTATGTCAAACTATGTTAAACCATCTCATTCATTGGGATAGGCATGTTAATTGCGTTAAACTTTGGTTTGGACACGTAGAGTAACATCGTTTCGAGTATATATTGTTAATATGATCATGTTATTCACATTGGATATGAGAAACATTTATACAAATTATTATGCTATGTATCAAACTTGTATACTCGCCAACATTTTTGTTGATTTTATTTTAATACAAGTTGCAGGTTGAATTATTCAAGGTTTCAAGTAAACAAGCTAGGATGGCTTAGATACACATCTTAGCAATTTAATAAATGTTTGAGTTGTGTTATTTCCATTGAGATTTTGTACGACATTTGGAATTCAATGAAATGGGAATTTAAATTATATTGTCACATTTAGTGTTATGTTGTTTTGAGCAATCTGTTTCGCTTAGCGCCACATCCCGATGTTTCCGCCATCGGTTGGGGTGTGACATTTGTCGCCAGTTTGCTTTCTGCAGTTAAAATGTTCAATTAAAAGTAGGCGTATTTCGGTAGTTTGCTCCATGGCTCTAACTCAATTAAAATGTTTAGTTAAAGGTCGCGGTAGTCATAGTCGGCAGGTTGTAGTTGCAGGTGGTGGTGGATGGTTGTGGATGGTGGTGGCCGGTAGAAAGAGTGGTTGGAAAGATGGGGATAGAAATGAATTACTTATATAAATGTAAATAAACAAGTTATAGGTTTATTTAGGTGAAAAGACTTACATGCTTTATCTATAAAATTACCAAAATACCCTTCTAGTTAATGGATTAATTGGATGGAGTTAGAGGCGGGGAGCAAAATGATGATAAGTTAGAAAAATCAGTGAGGAAAATGGTTATTTTTAAACTATTGGGGCAAAACCGTTAAAATGACAAAATCACAGGGAGAAAAATGGAAGTTAACTCTTTTCTTTTTGTGTAAACTCCCGTTTCACTCCATGTGCTTTGGTTGTTTTAATGGTTTTACCCCAATCCTTTAAAAATAACCATTTTACTTTAATAGTTCACCAAGCTTTTTTTTTCATTTTGCTCCCCGACTCTTAACTCAGTTAAGTCATTCAACTAAGGGTAGAGGTATTTCAGTAATTTTATATATAATTAATTAATTCCTTAAATCTGTTTTTATCCTTTTATTTATTAATTTAGAAGATCAAAACTCCCTCTCACTACCACATCTCTTTCTACCTTCTTTTTAGGCTCTCTAGCCATTGCCACCAATCTGATCCCCACTACCATCTGTACAAACCACATGCAAATCAACCACCTTTAACATGCTAGACACCCTAATAAATATCCAATAAAAAAAGAAATAGAAATACCAATGTACATACCATGTAAAAGTTCGTGGAGAGTTTTATTTGGAAGATTAAAAGTTCGGGAGTTGAAGAGAGAGAAGATGGAGAGAGGGGTTTTTAGAAAGAGGTTTGACCAATTTGGGGATGAAACTGGTGTGCAGATGAGTTGGATTCCGTTTGTGAAAACCCATTTGAGGCCTTGTCATTGGCAGAGTGGAACAGAGGTGTTCCATGAGGATAAGATGAGGTTTTGGGTGGGGCCATGGAGTGAGGGTTTGATTTTGGTGAGGAGTAAAACGATGTCGTGGGAGGGGTAGACTGGGTGGTGCGGTGGTGGTGAGTAAGAAGGTGAAGGTGAGAAGAAGCCATGGAAGTACCGCCATTGATGCAGGGGGAGAATGAGAGTGTTTGTTGGGAGAATGTGGTGTGGTGTTTTAAGGAATTAATAATATATAATTAATTACTTATATATAAAATTACTGAAATACCCCTACCCTTAATTGAATGATTTAACTGAGAGTCGGGGAGTAAAATAGAAAAAACATGGTAAACATAGCAAAAAGCGCGCGCTTAGGCGCAAAAATGGGTTTTTTTTGAAAAAAACGGCCTCACGCGGGCCCGGGTTTTTCGGAGCTGCATTCGTGTCCGCATGTGCGGGCACGCATGAGTTCAACCAAATTCCAGCTCAGAAACTCATTCTTGCACCCCCTGCGCGCGGGTAAGACTTGTGGTAAAACATGTCATAAAGCTACAATAACCACTCACTTTGTCCCCACACCGATGTGGGACAAAGTATTTACCACATTTTGAGACTTTTATTCACACACCCAAAACTTACAACATAAAAGTCCTAAACTTTTGCTACTAACAATTAGCTCCATGATCTTAAATGGCATATATAATAGTTTTTTTAATTTTATATGTGGAATCTTATTTATTTTCAAAGCATAACATATTTTTATATTTTTTTCTCTATGTGCGCTTTTCTTAAAAAAGCCCACGTTTTTTTTGCGCCTTGCGCCTAGGCTCCGGGTGAGGCCGATGCGCCTCGCCTGTGCCTTGCGTCTTTGACAAATAGTGGTAAACTATTGGAGTAAACTGCCTATTTTTAAAGGATTGGGCCAAAACTATTAAAACGACCAAACCACAGGTAGCAAAACGGAAGTTTATATTTACTTTTTTTTACCCTTTTTAGTTCTTGTATATTATTATTGTGTCTCGTTTGCGGTATGCACACACACACACACATATATATATATATAGAGGATTATGAGAAAACTACATCTAAATGAGAAAACTAACTAAAAAAACCCAAAAAAAAGCTAAAAAACTTACCAAATTCTTTTTTTACAATTTTTTATAAAAAAAACGCTAGTTTTTATGCATGGAAAAAAAAATTAAAAAAAAAATTGTTGTACTGCCCATGTGCATTATATGTGTACTAAACGTGTGCACTATATCAGTTATACTGCACATGTGTAATACAACAAAAAAATTATTTATTTATTTTTTTGAATTTTTTTTCAATTCATAAAAACTAGCGATTTTTTTATAAAAATTTGTAAAAAAAAATTGGTATGTTTTTAGGCTTTTTTAGTTAGTTTTTTGGTTTTCTCATTTAAACTAGTTTTCTCATGATCCATCATATATATATATAGGGCAAGGATATATAGGAAACAATTTTTTAGTGAGAAAACTAAGGAAACCCAATGGTAACCATTGATCTTGATCATCTAAGGGTTAGGGAAATTTGATGGTTTATTGATTTAAATTTAATACATAACTTATGTTGATGAGTGGGCCAGGAGGGTATTTGTGTCAAAAATACCATATCTCATTCCTCTCATCTGTATAATTGTCACCATCACCATCAAACCATCATCATCCATATCTCATTCTCTCTCTTCCTTCTTCTTTGAGAATTCAAAATATCAAAGAATGGGGATGAAGGTTTCTTCTCCGATCTTTCCAAAACCCAGCGGAGAAGAAAGTATCGCCGGAGAAGAAAGTCTCGCCGGAGAAGAAGAAAGTCTCGCCGGAGAAGAAGAAGTCTCGCCGGAGAAGAAGAAAAAGGTGCTACGGTGAATCGCGAAACAGATTTGAAGATGAACATGAAGATGAACATGAGGGAGAAGCAGATTTGAAGATGAACATGAGAGAGAAGCAGATTTAGAGAGAGGAACAACAATCTTCATCGTGTTCATCTCGAACACCAAGAACACACGCACAAGTATGTGAGAGAGAAGCATGTTTGAACCTAATTTACCTTGATTTTAGATAGAGAGACAACAATCTTCATCGTGTTCTCGAACACCAAGAACACACACACAAGTGTGTAAGAGAGAAGCAGGTTTGAACTAATTTACCTTGATTTTTTTTGTTAAGGCTGTTGTTAATAGGTTTTATTTTTGTATTAAAATCATTTTTTTTGTTGATATTATCAGTTGTTATTAGCTTACAAATCTATATCTTTTTAAATGTTGAAATGTTATTTTAAATGGGTTGTTAGTTGAAATGTCTTGCTGGCATAATTAGCTACATATGTTGTAATAATGTTACACGTGTTACTTATGTTAAAACCAGCCCTTTCTTGGACACAAAAATGAGCTACACATATGTAACACATGTTTGTAACGTGTGTTACACTGGAGGGTAACACATCTAAAAAAATTGTTGTGGGGAGCACAACTGTCCAGTCTAGAAAACAAAAACAAAAGCTATACGACGTCAAACAAATACGAAAGGTTGTGCTAACATATGTTACATGTTTGTTTAGTGCTTGCAGCAAGGGAGTTTGTTCTACCGGATAGTAGTTGTTTGAAGTGTATGGTAACTGTTTACATATGTAACCTTTTTTTGGGTGGTTTTGCTTAGTTTTTTTTTTATGTGTGAAATGATGCAGATAAAAACTCAAAATTTGGGGAGTCTTCAAGTTCAGGGCATAATTGGGTAGAAGGTAACTAGTGTTAGTTATGTTACTACTATTTTTTTTAATTAGTAGATTAAAAATACTGGACTGTAACTTGTGTTATTATGACTTGACCATAGCTGTTGCAGCCAAACGAGAAGGGATCTTGGCAGGAAGAAAGAGAACCACAATATCGGATACGACAAAAGATGGCCATAAAGCGAAAGAAGGTAGATGGAGAAACTGATGAAGAATGGGAACAAGAAGTCGATGAAGGGCAGGTGGTGGGTACCTTTGACGTTGTACAGAAGTTACCCTCCAGTGTAACACATGTTACAAATATGTGTTACATATGTTCAACCTATTTGTTACCAAAAAATCGGGGCTATACATATGTAAGACATGTTTGTAACTTATGTTACACTAGAGGGTAACACATGTATGATCATTTTGGATCATTTGTATATATTTAAGTATAAACCTACAACATCGATACCCCCAAAAAAGGTTACACATGTTACGACAGAATGGGAAATGTGTAGCAGCGTTCAATACTGTTCTTTCACTCTATAGTGTGTAACATGTGTGACATGGCGTTTGTCAGCAAAACATATAACTTGTAAGGTGATACGGTTGTGTCTTTAAAATACTGGACTGTAACTTGTGTTATTACGACTTGACCATAGCAGTTGCAACCAAACGAGAAGGGATCTTGGCAGGAAGAAAGATAACCACAATATCGGATACGACAAAAGGTGGCCATAAAGCGAAAGAAGGTAGATGGAGAAACCGATGAAGAAGGGGAACAAAAAGTCGATGAAGGGCAGGTGGTGGGTACCTTTGACGTTGTATAGAAGTTACCCTCTAGTGTAACACATGTTACAAACATGTGTTACATATGTTCAACCCCTTTGTTACCAAAAATCGGGGCTTCACATATGTAAGACATGTTTGTAACTTATGTTACACTAGAGGGTAACACATGTATGATCATTTTTGGATCATTTGTATATATTTAAGTCTGTATAAACCTACAACATCGATACCCCCAAAAAGGTTACACATGTTACGACAGAATGGGAAATGTGTAGCAACGTTCAATACTGTTGTTTCACTCTATAGTGTGTAACATGTGTGACATGGCGCTTGTCAGTAAAACATATAACTTGTAAGGTGATACGACTGTATCTTTAAAACATGTTTACCTATAAGTACTTACATGTTACAGGTTGTATCTTTAAAACATGTTTAAACTGGAAACAGGAAACACTTACAAAGTATAAAGCAGAGTTACAGAAGATGTAACATGTGTAAAACTGGAAACAATTGTGTAACATTTCGGTGTAACACATGTTACAGGTTGTATCTTTAAAACATGTTTACCTATAAGTACTTACAAAATATAAAGCAGAGTAGGAACACAACTTTTAAGGATGTTACATACATTGTAGAGAAGATGTTACATGTGCACACACAATTAACATGTGTAACATGACGACAAGTGTCATGTGTGATCTTTTTTTGTTACCCTAGGGTGCTAAACGTATTACAACGTTCATAACACACGTAAACTTATACTAACATCCGTCCCTATGTCCACAGATGATCTAGAACATATTCCACGTTACCATATTTACTAGTATTCTAATGGCACTAAATTGTAGACACCGAATGTCAACGAGCAATATCATCCTATTATTGTTAAATCATACGTCACACTGGAAGAACTTCTTGCCATGTGTAAGACTTATAACCAATAAGCTGGGTTCAATGTAAAAAATATACGTTAATGCAGTTTTTTTTATCTACTAATAACATTGTTAATAACAAGTCTAGGTACTTATGTAACATGAAGTGTATCGTTTGTCCCTTTAATTTGTTACACTAGTCTCATATACTTATAGTTACATATATTACTTGTTTGTTCATTGATATGACATTTTGGATGATGTAATGTTGTTACATATCTAATTTTGCTAAGTTTAAATTGACACCAAAGGGGCTGACATATGTAACATATGTTTATAACATATGTTACACTATGGGGTATATATGTAACACATGTATAGCAATCTTACACATGTTACATATAGGTGTTACATGTGTTACAACGTCAAGGTTACACATGTTACATATAGTTGTTGCATCCAAAAAAAAAATTGCCTTCACAATAACATCCGTATTCATCCAAAAATTGGCATACTAACAATGAAAATAAAAATGAATTTTATATCAATAGTTGTAATGCTTCTAAAAATGGTCTTCACATCCATCTTCACAACACATAGCAACCAACCAAAAAACACACCATCGTCACCACGAAAACCTGATGATGCGTTGTAATCCTTCCGCGTGTTTCGCTTCTTGATAACCATCTTCATCTTGAACACAAAACATCTTTTCACCTATGAACAAAACAAGTACATCAATATTAAATATTCTATAGTTAAAACTTATTAATCTTCTATGTAACATGTGTAACGTGGCTATACATGTGTTACCTCTCTAGTGTAACACATGTTACAAACATGTGTTACATATGTGCACCCCCCCTTTGTGTCCAAAAAAGGGTTGGGGTAACTATAAGTAACTTGCGAAATGTTGTTACTACATATGTAGCTAATTATCCCACAAAAAAAACACGACTTTTTATTTGTAAAATAAACGAGATATTCCGAATAAATTATGAAGTTTATACATTTTAACATTTAACAACAAATCTAAAAAAAACAATAAGCTGGTCTCATATACTGGGTGTAACACATGTAACACCCTTATGCAACATATGTAACCCGCAGTGTAACACGTGTTACAACATATATGACAAACAGTTTAGAAATTTTAGCATTAATCTTCGTAAAAATAACAATATACTCTGTACAAACAATTTAGAAAGTCAACATTAATCTTCGTAAAAAATATCAATATACTCTTCGCATAAATGTAGCTGATAGAAATGTAACATATGTAACAAATTATGCCAGTAAAAAACACGAATTTCTATTTGTAAAACAAAACCGATATCCGATTAAATTTTGAACTTTCTAAAGGTAATGAAAATGTAATATCGGAGTGAATTTATTCAAAAAACAACTAAACAACAAAGAAATTTGAAACATACATCGTAAAAATTATGGATTTTCAAACTAATTATCTACCATCAATGGTGATGCTGAATTTAAACAAAACCAGAAAACAAATTAAACCAAATCCAATTCATAAACCCTAAAAAAAACCCAGCTCACCCACACCCCCCACCCACACACACAAAAAAATCCAACTAAAAGCAATCATTAACTCAAAATCGCTGGACAAACAATTTAGAAATTTAACTTTAATCTTCATAAAAAAAATCAATACACTTTGAAGAGAGAAATACAACATACAAAAATTTCTTCTAGATCTTGATTTAAAAAATAAAATAAACAAACTAGCTCCGATTTTAAATCTACCAAACGTTATACAAAGTATAAATCTAAACAAATTACATAAATTAACAAAAGTAAGATCTTTAAACCTGTTTCTCTCTCACACACTTGTGCGTGTGTTCTTGGTGTCTAGGTGAACAACATGAAAATTGTTGTCTCTCCTTCCAAAACATTAGCTTTCTCTCTCTAAAAAACAGAAACAAAGATGTGATTAAAATGACACCGAGCTTCCTTTTCTTTGAGAGCTTTGATGGTGGCTTCGATCTTCAATGGTGGCTTCGATCTTCAGATTTCAAGGTTGGAAGGGATGAGTTAGAAGGTTGGAAGGGATGAGTTAGAAGATATGGATTTGTACTTGATATCTTGAAGAGTGGTTTTGGGTGAAAGAAGGTTGGAAGGGATGAATTAGAAGATATGAATTTGTGAAGAAAGTGGAGGATGGTGGGGGGGGGGGGGGGGACGAGGACATAGGGAAGGGGGAAATTGGTGAAAAATGATGGGGGTGAAAGGTGATGTGTTAGGAGTGTGTAAAAATGACAAATATACCCTTCTAACATGTGCAAATATTATATTACATGGATTAATCTAGACCACAAATTCTTGGTTTCCCAAGTTTTCTCAATAAAATTGGTTTTCTCCATATACTTACACTATATATATATAATATACGTACAATACGGCTTAACGTACATCATGTACGACAAATAATTACGCACGTTCATTTAAAATCACGCACGTTATAAACTAAAAAACCCAAATCACGCATGTTGGAAAACATTAATCAAGCATGACGAAAACATTAATTACGCACGTTAGACACATAATCACGCACGTTGTCGTACGTGATGTACGTTAAGCCGTAATGTATTTTACACTTTTCCTATATATATATAGGGTAAGGTTCATGCGAGAACCACTTTTATTGCGAGAACTGCGAGAACCAATGTGAACACAAACTAAAATAGATAAAAAACCTAAAAAAACCCAACCCCCCCCCCCCCAAAAAAAAAACCTAACCCCCCCCCCCCCCCAAGCTAAAATGCTAAAAACTAAACCCCCAAAAAACCTAAAAAAAAATCTAAATTTTTTTTGCTACTAAAAGTAGCGATTATTTTATAAAAAATATTAAAAAAAATTTGTGTGTTTTTTAGCTATTTTTTGTTGTGTTCACATTGGTTCTCGCGGTTCTCACAATAAAGGGTGGTTCCTAACGGATCTTTGTCCTATATATATATATATATATATATATATATATTGTCACACCCCAACCGACGGCGGAATCATCGGGGCGCGACACTAGGCGAATCAGATTGCTCAAGAGAATCCATAACAACTATAAAGCGACAATATTGATTACATTTGTTATCCCATACTAACAAACAATACAATCACATAAGTTATCACAGATTCTTGTCCTCTCGAACAATACAAATCCGACAACCTAGATTTTTAGGTGAGTTTCTAGACTTCCTAGCTTGATTTGATGTAGACTGCAACTAAACCTGCAACATACGTTAAAACAACGTCAATACAAAAGTATTGGCGAGTATACAAGTTTTGATACTAGCGAAAAGTAGATAAAAAGTGCTGCGAATTACCAAATACATAAACGAGATACCTCAACATACATGCATAAGACAGATACTACCAGCTAAGTCACTCGAGCTGCGATTGCGATTGCTATTCATCCTAACTAGACCCCGTCGGGTGCTATAGTACTATACTAGTTAAGGCGGGACCTCGCGAGTATAAGTCCTAACAAATATGTAACTAGCATCACGTGTAAATATGCATAACAGTTATTCGCAAGTGATAAGCAGTTTGATTGAATAATTCGTTTTGATAAATTCGATTTACTAGGAACATATGTTACACCCAAAATGCGATAAAAAAAGGGTTCGATTATACTCACAGTCGGTGTTCGACAAGTAAACCCAACTTGGTTGGATTGAAGGGAGCGCATCTGAGATTAGCCTGATTACAGATTGATAGCGTAAGCGTCGAATAATGCGTTAAACGGTGGTGGGGAAACACGTGTCGAATGGTAATCCGATCAGATGGCGATCCGATGGGAGGGCCAGTCGTTCGAGTGGCAATCCGTTCGGATGGTCATCCGATCGGATGTCCATTCGTTTGGATTGTCACCTTAATTGGTGAAGGTGTGACTGAATGTGGAACTAAGTGCAATCCGATAGTAAGATTCTCCGATCGGACGGCATTCCGTCCCAACGATTTGATCGTCTTTGGCACCTGATTATTTTTGAAGGTTTTACAGTTTTGATCGAGACGGTGTTATGACGTGCTAAACAACAGAAACCCCATCTCGAACCAAGTGACCCGATCGGACAGGAATCACCCAAATCTGACCGGTTTACTGGTTCATGACGGTCGTTCTGGGTTAACCCGAAATCGGTCGTCTATTTGATAGAAACCGGATCTTGAACCAGCACAACACTAAGTATGAGTAGAAGGTCGGTACAAGCTCCGATTCTATCGGTTTTGAGTGCATTAAGTATAAAAGAGTTAAAAGAAAGCTGGAAAACCATCTTTCAATCCTTTTAACCATGATTACGTGTAGATCTATGCGAGTACATTGTCTAATCATGTGGAAATTCCTTCAGATCTGAGTTGTTCTTGGTGGAATGAGGCCAAAGCTTGAAGTTCATAAGAACAACATGATGACATCATCCTAGAGCACCTCAAATCTGTTGATTTCACGGTTAAAAGTTGAGATTGAAAAGATAGAAAGGTGAAGGAGTGCGTGTAGATCATAAAAGTACAAGATTTGAGGTAGAAACTTTCAAGAATCACGAGAAATTGAGAGGAAAGAGCCCCAAAGCGTGCTGGTCGAGTGAGAGCTCCACATCAAGGCTATTGATGTGAAAGTGGAGGTATTTATAGGCAAGAGAGGAGAGGTGGTGGTGCAGTGAGTCGGATCGGATGGATGTCCGATAGGATGGCTGTCCGATCGAAGTGCCATTCGATCAAACGCCTCCGGCGAGTTGAGTTTTGGCGTTTCGTTTCGGTCGTTAAGCGTTGCGATAGTTTGGTTACACATTTTCATACCCATACTCGTATATTTATTATAATTAATCACATAGGGTCGTATAAATATCCATATTTCAAAGTTGCGAAACAATAACCGGGTTTCGTCTCGAATATGCGTTACTCTGCGACGCTTCACGGCCATCGAGGAGGGTAGAATAGGTCCTCACTCAACATCATCGTGAGTGTTGGTGTGTGTGATGAGATGTGTTATAGCGATAACGTATGCGTAATATGCGTAAATACTGCGAAACAGCGATGTATGCGATATAGCTACATTATGATCCGAATCTCTGGTGCTAGGCGTAACGAGTATAACGAGTAGCAACAACGCACGAACGTGCGGGTTGTTACAGTCTCCCTGTTTTAGGAAATTTCGTTCCGAAATTAATCCATAAGAAGGGTCGCGAGGGTCGATGCGAACGAGAGTAGCGATAAAGCGTCAAGAATAAGCGAGCGATTGATTGAGGATTGACGTGAGAGAGCGTTGCGACGACTAGCGATGGCAGCGAGTAAGACGATTCACACACAAAAGATGGCAACACAAAGAAAGCGATCCAGAAGTATTTTGAATTCTCGAAAAGTTGATTAATTCGAAAAGGTTTGAAGAAACTTGTTTATGAAAAATCTTCCCACAGCGCGGTGTTAAACTGCTTCAACGTTTACACCCGCGCTATGAGTAGGGTTTTATTAGGTTACTAAAAGATTTTATGGTGTTTCAAACTCGTTTTACGAAATTTTCTCGTTACGCGGCAGTAACTTAAGTCGATTGTCACACCATCGTTACAAGATAATCTCGTTTTGTACAAAGGTTTCTATCAATTTTTTAGAAAGGTTTTGTAAGGAGAGCTTTGTTTACACAAAAGGTTTAAATAATATCAAAAAAATTCAAATTGTAAATCTTAAAGTCGGCCCCGCATGGCACTTTCCCACGAAAGTTTGACAATATGGCTAAAACACTTATATATAGGAAGTACCAGTGGCGTATCCACCATGTTTTAGCCATATGGCTTCCGTCTCGTGAGGCGGTCTCATACGTGTCAACATAGTGCAGACAGATTTGCGATGACTTGATCCAAACAAGGAAGGGTGGAATCAAGTCTTGAAAGTCGAACCAAGTGATGATGTCGTTTTCAAACTCAGTTTACTGACATGAGCGAGTGCGACAAGCGATAAGCAGTACGCGATAATTGATGGCACAAATTAAACATAATAAGCAAGGACGACGGCGACAAGCGAAAAGCGATGAGCGATAAGTGACAACCGTCTAGCGATAGGCGACGATCGATGCGTTGCAAGCGATTGGGAGATATGCGCGATTAATGCGATTCGATTGCATTGATCAACACCACAAAATTTAACTAACATTAGACCCCACATGGCCTTTTTCCACGAAAGTCTGCTGATATGGCTGAAACACTTATATATAGGAAGTACCAGCGGCGTATCCACCATGTTTTAACCATATGAGTTTCGTCCCGTGGAGCGAGGTTATGTGTGCTAACTTAACACAGACATCACAGATATTAGTGATCGATAGCGATAGCGATTACGTTAAGCGACACATGATGAGCGATGGAACAATACAAGCGATAGAGTGATACCCACGATATGCGATAGCGCGATGCACATAATAAGCGATTGAGCGAACACACAATAAGCGATTGAGATTGCGAAATACTCATAATAAGCGATAGCGATTGCGAGGTAGATTCTAGCGATAATGCGATTGCGTGCGTGTTGACTTACGAAAAGTCTTGCGATTACACGCTTTGAGTTGCGATTGAGATTGTTACGCCTTGCAATGTAGTGTAATGTGTCGAAAATAACCACAGTAGTATAATAGGTCTACGTTCCAACTCCACATGGCACTTTCTTCACAAAACTTTGGTTAGCATGGCAAAACACCATCATGTTTCATCCATACGCCTTCGTTCTGTGAATAGGTGTCACACTTCGTCAGACATGGTCAAGACGCTTATATATTGGAAGTACCAGTGGCGTATCCACCACGCTTAACCATGCCCAGAACGTTGAGGCATCATTGAAACTCACTACGATCTCCGTGCACTAACCAAAATAATCCCGTGTGCACCCGTGATTAATTTGATTCTTGAACGTTTATCGTACCTTATCTCAAGAACGCATAGCAGGGGTAAATTATATAGTACATAGTGCTAGCATATAGATTGTGCGCGAGTGCGAGGGAGTGGGAGATAAATAGAGTCCATATAGCGTCGAGAAATAGAATAAGCTTCCACACATAAAAGAGATTGACGGCGATAAGTCGTATTATTACAACAACAACAACATTAGTAAGCAAAATAACGTTGCTGTGGAGTACTTTTGCGAAGATTGCGATTGCTGCTGAAAATCCTCAAGGCTGCGGTCCTGTGCGACAGTACTGCGTAAGATGACAATACCAGTTGCAATTCGCGCAATAGCGACAGTTAGCTTCTGGCGGGTGATGATACGTACACGTGTAACACAGGGGATGGGTTCCGTTGTAGGCACGTTTCAAGTGAACTGGAGCTGCTCGGAGAGGTTCTGGTTGCGACAGTCCAGTTGTGGAAGAGTCTGGGCTCATGGTCTTTCGTTTACGGCTGGGCTGAGCTTCCTGAGATGATGCAGTGTCGTCGGCGGATCCTTCTGATGATTCGCTGGAGGCATCGTCGGAGGAATCTTCAGAAGAATCATCAGTAGAATCATTGGAAGAATCGCCAAATGAATCGATGACGATTGCTTGATGGGCTTGTTTGATAGGATTCTTGGAGAAGAATCCGTTCAAGACTCGTTTGTCGTTGATTCCTGCGGCCAAACGGTAGATTTCTTCGATGGTAGCAGGTCTTGCAGCTTCGACAAAATCGCCCACACCTTCAGGTAAGCCGCGAATGTACTTCGTGATGGCTTTTTCTGAAGTGTTGACTTGACTTGGGCAGATTATGCTAAGCTGTTTAAACCTTGCGGTGTAGCCAGCATTGTCACCTTCGATTTGCTTGATTTCCCAAAATTCGTCTTCTAGCTCTAGACTCCGTGGGGAGGGCAGTACTCTTTCTTCATGAGCTCTTTCAGCTCATCCCAAGAGAGAGCGTAAGCTGCGGAGATCCCACGTTTGTTACGTTCGGCGGTCCACCAGTTGAGTGCTCGCGATTGAAATACTCTGGTAGCGCAAGTATTACGAAAACCATCGGGACACCCACTCTGACGAAGGGTAACTTCGATAGAATCGAACCACTGGAGTAGTTGGGACACACCTCCTTCACCCGTGAACTCCATCGGGCCACAGGCTTTGAAGTGTTTGTAAAGGAAAGCAGATTGCGGCGCTTCTGTCTTAGAGTCTTTCGGGGTTCGAGAGTTGCTGAGAGAGTGCACTTGAGTGACAATTTGAGGAACGACCTTGGCCACTTCTTTGACCATAAGCGAGGCAATCCTCTTCTCGGTGCTTCGTTTGGCTTTTCTCCTAGCTGTTTGTCTCGAAGTAAAGTCGTTGGAAGACATCTAGACAAAGAGAGAGAGATTTGGAGTGAGATTCTATCATAATGATTTTGAGTTTGCGATGCGATTGAACGTGATCAAAACTTGTTGCGAGTAATATAATAGACTTCTGTTGGTGCATACGTCTGTCGACTTCGTCTTGTATCGAGTCTTGCATTGTTCAGGGCACAAAGTTCAAGAAATCAAGTCAAGAAGCTAATTCGCTTGTAATGTGATTCCGCTTGAGTCATGTTCAAGCGGAATTAGGAAGTCTATATATAGGTGTAGGCCCGGTTCATTTGAAATGGAATTAGGTTGAGTGTTTCCGACGGCGAAGCTCTGTCGAAGTGTCTTTAGACTTGTATTTGTGTCAGAATCAATAGAAAGACAGTATTAAGTGAATATCTTGCTGAATTCAACTCATCGTGTCTGTTTCCGCCTTTCATTTTGAGTAGAACGCCTCTGATCGACTCATCTCGGGTCCGACAACGAACCTACATGTGGTATCAGAGCTCAGGAGGAGGAGTTCTGCAGTTTTCAGCCTGATTTCATCTCTTTTTCTTACTTCTACACCTTGTTTTATCATTTGAACAAGATTTCACGGTTAAAATGATCTAAATTTCACATATTACAAGCAAAACAGTGTTTTAACAAAGCCTTGAAAGAATTGAACCATAATTCAATCTAAAATTGACAAAAGTTGTAATTCCGTTTGAAATCCCGTTTGAAAGATCAGCTAATTCCACACGGAATTAGTGATTCCGTTTGAAATCAATCAAACGAAATTATAATTTTGTTTCAAAACATAATTCCGTTTGAAATTTGAGTAATTCCGCACGGAATTACCTGATTCCGTTTGAAAGCCACTAATTTCGTTTGAAAGTTGTGTGCAGATTAATTTCGTTTGAAGCTAATATCGCTTGGGAGTGATTTCGTTTGAAGGATTTAATCTTGTTTGAAAATGTCTGATGAAGAATTTTACAACGCGTTTGCTACATCTCCGACTAGTCCAGCTTCCATTGCTCATAACATGAACTCGGAAAATGAAACTGGAACTTTGCAAAAACCCCTGAAACTTATGGGAATGGAAGAGTACCGTGGATGGAAAAATCGTTTTGAGAATTGGGTTCAGGCAAACCATTTAAGAGCTTGGGAAAGCATTGAAACAGAATATGTTAGACCGCAGACTGCTTTGAATGTTGACAAAATCATCTCGGAATTTTCAGACAAAGAGAGAGATAGCTATAAAGGAGAGAAAATGATGATAAGTCTTTTACAACAAGCAGTTAAAGAGGATATATTTGTTTTGCTTCAGCATGATGGGAGTGCGTTTTCGATTTGGGAAGCACTTAAGAAAAAGTTTGAAGGAAGTACAGAGATGCTCAAGAGTAAAGCATCTTTGCTGAAAAAAGAGTTAGTTGTTTACCAGTATGCCAGGGGAGACTACAAAGAGTCTCATTGAGAGATATTGTCATCTTGTGCGTACCATGTCTCAGTTGAAAATTACTAAAACTCCAGCAGAATGGGTTGAAAAATTAGCTGACGCATTGCCACAGAAAGAATGGGGTACTTATCTCATGATCTTAAAGAATTCAGGAGAGTTTAGTAGATTGTCAATTGGACAGTTTATTGAAAAACTTGAGGCATAGGATCTTGAATAGCAAAAGATTTCCAGAATGAACAACTCGAGCAATCAACAAGATACAAATTGTACTACAAAGGAAATGTTCAAACTGTTGAAGCAAGTCCAAAGATCCAAACTGCTTTTAGTGCAGGAAATTCATCTGGATCAGTCAGTCAAAGTTCAATCAACACCAGTGGATTTTCAAATGTCAATCCTCCAAGTGTTCAAAGTGAAAATGTTGGTAATGGACATATGATTCAGTGCAATGTGGCATTGCATCTTCAAAATGGACAGAATTTTTCTGAAGAAGTTGTAAAAAGTCATATGGCTTTACTAGTTACTGCTTTGGAATCTTACGAAGGATTGATTGCTGGAAAAATTGGTAATCCGATGCTAACAAAGGAAGATTATGACCAGATAGATGCCGAGGAATTGGAGCTCATTGACATCAAATGGTGTCTAGCTAGTGTCTTGAGAAGAGCTGAAAAGTTCAAAATGATTACAGGAAGAAATGATTTTCTGGATGCTCATGTTTCTACTTTAGGTTTTGATAAATCTAAAGTTACTTGTTTTCGATGCAGGGAGAAAGGTCTTTTCAAGAGAGAGTGCAAAAATCAAGAAGCAAATGGAGCAAAGAATCCGTTTAGTGGCCATGATTACTATCGGAAGGCTATATATCAACAAATCACTCATCAACCGCATCAACAAAAAGAATCACAAACTGCACATGGGAAAATGATCGGAGATGCAAATAAGAAAGCTTATTATGGTATCATTGATCAAGATGATGAGAAATTGGCTCCAGGTTTTAGCTGGGATGGTTTTGTTGATGAGAATAGGGAGTTTAAAGCTTTCATTGCTCAAATCGTTCAAAAACCAGAATTGATGAAGGAATGGATAGCTGTGTTATCTGATGATGAGAAAAGTCAAGATGAAGAATCTGTTTCTTTAGAAAACAGTTCAACAGAAAGCAGTGATGATGGTGAAGAAATTGAACAGATAAATGTTGGAAAAACTCATTTATCTTCTGACAGTTTTGAATTTTATGTTGCAGATAAATTGAAGAAACTTAAAGAGAGAAAAGCTGCAAAAGAAATGAAAGAAGTCAAGGTTGTTGAGAAGATAGTTGAAATGGAAAAGGTATTTGAAGTCGAGAAGATTGTGGAGATTGAAAAGATTGTTGAAGTCATCAAGCCTTGTTTAAAGTGTTTAGATTCTTGCAAGGAATGTGCAGAAAAAGATGGAAGACTGAATGAGCAAGAAAAGTTGAAAGAAAAGTTGCTGTTTGATGTCAAGAATGTGAAAGAGTCATACGGTGTATTGAACAGAACTGTGAATAGTTTGCAGAAAACTAACTCTGAAAGAGAAGATGCTTTGACGATGATGAATGCAACAATGATGTCGAAGCAGAAAGAGATAAATTTTTACATCGAAGAATGTGCGAAATGGAAGCAAGAGTTGGAAACTGAGAGAGCTGAAAATGAAAGAATCAGACGATTACTGAGAAGTTATTCGAGTTCTGATTATTTAATTGACAGAATTTATCCAACTGTTGCAGGTTTTGAAGTGTTTGAAGACAAGAAGCCGAAGAAAAAGGATACTGGTAAGAAACAGAGTGTCTGTTATAATAAGTGTCCACCTCCGATTTGGGAAGGGTATTCGCCTAGAAAACCGAATGAGGAACAAGTAAAAAAGGCAGTCAATATAAAGGTGGAGTCAGAAATAACCGATGTATTACCAGACAATATTGACATCACATTCACAGCATCCGACATAGATCATGAGTCTGAGTTAATAAAAAGGATGGTCGATCAGGTGTTAGATAAGGATGAGGAGTCCGAGTCAATGTCCGAGTCCAGGAGTTCGAATTCGTCTGAAAAGAGTTCAAAATCGTCGGGAAAACGGGTGTATAGTAAAGAATTTTTTTTGTCAAAATTTAATTTGAATGACGAAACATTTGAAGTCGCATATACTTTGAATGATTCTGACAAATTATATTTTGATAAAGAGTATCCAATAAGAGGTGTTAAAACAGAAATGATTAAAAAGGTTTTCAAATTGACAGAAATTAATATTTCTGAAATAAAAGATGGAAATTTTTCTACAAAACCTAGACCTTACACCTCAAGAATAAAACAAAAATTAAATAAGAAAATGGGTTACAGTTCTGGTTCAGGTTATCGAAAGAAACCAAACCATAACGGTAATTTCAAAAGGAAAGGTCTTGGATTTATTTCACCAGAAAATTATAAACATGAAAAAACTTCTAAAACTAATACAAAATTTGTTTCAGGGACAAACTGTGAAGAGGAATCAAAAGGCTCATTCTGGAGACAGTCAAATCAGAAATTTCTTGCTGAAAAAAAAAGAAAACTGAAGCTCATCAGAGAAAAGAGACAAGAACCTGTTACAGATGTCAAGAAGTTGGTCACATTGCATGGAACTGTCCTAAGGCAACCAACACAAAACAGGGAGTTTCAGAAAAACTCAAAGAAATAGTTGTTGATAAAACCGAACCACCAATTGAACAATTTAAAGTGTTTAAAAACTCTACATATGAAGTTGGTGAGTGTTCAAAAAGATTTTACAAACGAAGGGGAAATCTTGACAATTAAGCATGGGTTGTTAAGAAATCAAATGTAAAATCTGGCGATGAATCTGATTCCACAAAATCAGAGGAGCCACATGTTGTTAAAAAGAGTGAAAACTCAGTTCCTCCAATGGATGATGAGAACTTTCCACCATTGAGGACTGAGAATTTTAAATCAAAGATTGGTAAAGTGGAGATTTCAAATCAATTTTATTCTGAAAAGGATGAATTTGATGTTGAGAAAACTTTTAATGGGAATGTGAAGAAGATTTTTGGAAAGATGATCGATAGGAAGGTTAAAGGGGTAAAAGACTTTTATGCTACAAAGAAAGCAACTTACACCCCAACTAAAGAGGAGTTGGTATCACCCAAGGCTGGTCAGGCTTGGGTGGACATATTCTTTGCTTGAAAATCCTGACTTGCCGGAGCTCCCTAGTTTGTAATCGTGGAGCAGGAATTGGCATCATTCTCAATAAAGTTTATTTTTGTGAATGAATCTTAAAAATTATTAAATTTTACAGGTTGTGGATAGTGCCGGAACTCCCAGGTTGGTAAGTGAGGAGTAGGTATCGGCATGTTTCTTGAGAATTTCATTCATGAGATATTTGAATTTTCAAGATTAACCAGGGACATTAAATTGTACTTGATTTATCTTTCTTACAAATGGCTAAAGAAGAACAATGTGATGAACCCCTAACCTACAAGTGGTAAAATCAACAAAACTTATTTTCCGGAAAAATCATTTTGGTTAAAACAAACTTAAGTGTTTTGAAATCATAATGAGAAAATAGTTTGTTGTAAGGGGGAGTTCTGATTGTTTATACCAAGTGGATGGCGATTTGAAGCGATTCGATATCTGTTGTCAATTTGCTTGTATAGTTTGTTTTCAAATTTCCTTAAATGTGTTTGCATTTTAGGGGGAGTAAGAATTTTCAGAAAATCCAAAAACATTAGAAAATTTGAAAATGCCAAAAACATGATAAAATCAAAAATGAGTTTTTGTTGAAAAAAGAGGAAATGATAGTACATCAGTAGACAGTTACAGTATGCTAAAGAAATGTAATGATTAAATAGCATTAAACGGTCTCACTGATGATATGTCGATAGGTTTTTACACATTTAGTAAGCTTTTTCGGGATATAAACTTAAATTCAAACTTGCTTATTTTGTGGGGAACACTACTTGGATATATAGGTAACCCCTGAAATTTCGTTTGAAAGGTCCCTCTTTCTGAGATACTAGGTCTTTATGCTCAGTGATATCTGGGGTATTATCCCGGGACTTCTGATTTTGCGGAAGCAATGGCTGTTGTAAAAAAGATCCTCTAAATGGGACCCACCAAAAGTCCCCGGAGAATACTTTACGCTTGCTTGAAATAAAAGCCTGTCCTCAGCATAAAAAATGATGAAACATTGAAAAATGCTAATCATGTGCTGTTGTAAAAAAGATCCTCTAAATGGGACCCACCAAAAGTCGAGCCGTCATCTCTCTGCTGAACGGAAGTTCGGACCTGAGCTCTCACGGTTTCGCATTTAACCCCTTACAGATAACATCTGTGGTATACTCACCTGTAAGACTGAATATTGGGATCTGGATACGGGAGTATATTCAAGAGGTGGGACACATGAATGAGTTTAAGTTCGTAACACACCTAATTCATATCCTGAATCAGTTGAAATTTGTGTGAAAAATTAAGAGGATCAGTATATCGGCAATCTAAGTGAATTGTTTAATTCTTAATGTGTAACTAAGCTCAACGGTACTTGTGACTTGTCAAAAACTGATATGATCCTCTTACACAAACTCACAAAAATATTGTTTGTAAATACTTCTTTTCTGCATGTTTCATTTCATTCAAAAATCCAAAAAGATTTTAGTGTGTTTTAGCATAAACTTTTGAAAAATTCAAAAATATTTTCGACAACTGATGTTGAAGAGCTGAATTTCAAAATTCCAAGTGCTGAGCATGATGAGCATTTCGTGAGGGGGAGTGTGTGTTTAAACTAAAAAGGTTGAATATTTACTTTCATGTGGTTCATCAGTTATAAACATTGTAAAATCATTCTGGATAAATTTGAGAGGGAGTCTGGATATATAAATGTGTAAAATGTTAAATTTGTGAAATTTATTGTGAGGTAGAGAATGTGCAGGATAGCCAGGTTTCAGATCCTGATTCTGAATGATAGAGAGCCAGATCACGATCCTGATCCTGAAAAAGCATGTAAAGAGGGAGAGTATGTTGATGCAGATGAACTTAAGGAATCAAGAGACCTGATCAAGAGATGTATAAGAGCCAGCTTGCGATTCTGAGAAGAAGAGAAAGAGATTTGAGGATCCATTACAATGTCAGATACTTCAGAGAGGAACAGTCAGACTGATAAAGACTGAAGACGTTGAAGACTCGACACTTAAGACTCGTCAACATCCGAGGGGGAGTCTGTTGGTGCATACGTCTGTCGACTTCGTCTTGTATCGAGTCTTGCATTGTTCAGGGCACAAAGTTCAAGAAATCAAGTCAAGAAGCTAATTCCGCTTGAACTGCTTAATTCCGCTTGAACTATGTAATTTCGCTTGAAGATGTAATTTCGCTTGTAATGTGATTCCGCTTGAGTCATGCTCAAGCGGAATTAGGAAGTCTATATATAGGTGTAGGTCCGGTTCATTTGAAATGGAATTAGGTTGAGTGTTTCCGACGGCGAAGCTCTGTCGAAGTGTCTTTAGACTTGTATTTGTGTCAGAATCAATAGAAAGACAGTATTAAGTGAATATCTTGTTGAATTCAACTCATCGTGTCTGTTTCCGCCTTTCATTTTGAGTAGAACGCCTCTGATCGACTCATCTCGGGTCCGACAACGATCCTACACCTCCACATAGGAGCCACATAGAAGCCACATAGGAGACACGAGATTCCTAAGTTCTCACACAATTGATTTGCTTGTATATATATAATTAGTTGTAGTTTGTACTTACACACACACATGCCGGGGTAGTATGCGCGAGGACGCGATGAAGAGGGAGAGAGTGAGAGCGAAAACGAGCAATTAGACATTAGTTTTGTTGCGAACATTCGGTTTTCGTTTTAGATTGCGATGGCTGTGCGAGTTGTGCGGTTGCGAAAGTAGGGAACGAAAATTGATAAATCGAGAAATCGATAAAGCGTAAAGTTTAAAAGTGTAAACACATAAGCGTAAATAGATTCTGATAAGCGTATAATCGGCGAGTCGTAAGCTAGAAAAGTAGATACAGTGCCTCGGGTGTTTAGGCATCGACTACCCAAAGTAACTCAACCATATCCAACCAGCTCGTGCACGCGCGTTGCCCTAGAAGGCTTATGCTTCTACTGGGATGCAGCTCATGGCATTCGTCTTCTTTGGTCTTCGCGTGGCTCGAGTTATCGTTATAGTCCAGTCCTTGGTGAGAGCTTTTGAAAATCATTTTATAAAGAGCGGAGCGGTTTATTAAGGTATGGGTTTCACCCCTGACTTAATAACTTCGCTCCTAACTGTGGTTGTGCTCTCCGAATAAATTCGGGAGTTCCACTAGATTTTGAAATGGAGACTTTCGTTGAGATATGGATGTCACTCCTAGCTCAACGGAAAGTTCTCGTGCTAGAAAATTGCGCTGAGTGAGCGATCTTATCGAGAGTTCTTGGCTTTCACGCCTGATCTCGACTGGATCACTCGATTGTGTTACACGGGTATTTTTGAAAACGTGTGTATTGTGTTGGCCTTAGGAAAGGCTAAGTAATATTCTAGCCTTAGGAAAGGTTCTTCGTGTGAAGTTGTAGTATACGGTGTTCACGCGAAGTAGTAGCTTTTAGAGAATTCGAACGAGAGTATCAAGTAGGCCCGTGCAATTTCTACTGGGTTCGCACGAGTCGACCCGTTGGTACCTAGACTATAGACTAGGTCGTTTCTAAGACATCGACCCGGACTAGGTCAAGTCTTGCCTAATTCCCTATAGTTATGGCTCTGATACCAATCTGTCACACCCCAACCGATGGCGGAATCATCGGGGCGCGGCACTAGGCGAATCAGATTGCTCAAGAGAATCCATAACAACTATAAAACGACAATATTGATTACATTTGTTATCCCATACTAACAAACAATACAATCACATAAGTTATCACAGATTTCTTGTCCTCTCGAACAATACAAATCCGACAACCTAGATTTTAGGCGAGTTTCTAGACTTCCTAGCTTGATTTGATGTAGACTGCAACTAAACCTGCAACATACGTTAAAACAACGTCAATACAAAAGTATTGGCGAGTATACAGGTTTTGATAGTAGCAAAAAGTAGATAAAAAGTGCTGCGAATTACCAAATACATAAACGAGATACCTCAACATACATGCATAAGAAAGATACTACCAGCTAAGTCACTCGAGCTGCGATTACGATTGCGATTGCTATTCATCCTAACTAGACCCCGTCGGGTGCTATAGTACTATACTAGGTAAGGCGGGACCTCGCGAGTATAACTCCTAACACATATGTAACTAGCATCACGTGTAAATATGCATAACAGTTATTCGCAAGTGATAAGCAGTTTGATTGAATAATTCGTTTTGATAAATTCAATTTAATAGGAACGTATGTTACACCCAAAATGCGATAAAAAAAAGGGTTCGAGAATACTCACAGTCGGTGTTCGGCAAGTAAACCCAACTTGGTTGGATTGAAGGGAGCGTGTCTGAGATTAGCCTGATTACAGATTGATAGCGTAAGCGTCGAACAATGCGTTAAACGGTGGCGGGGAAACAAGTGTCGAATGGTAATCCGATCGGATGGCGATCCGATGGGACGGCCAGTCGTTCGGGTGGCAATCTGTTCGGATGGTCATCCGATCGGATGTCCATTCGTTTGGATTGTCACCTTAATTGGTGAAGGTGTGACTGAATGTGGAACTAAGTGCAATCCGATAGGACGGCTGTCCGATCGGACGACATTCCGTCCCAACGATCTGATCGTCTTTGGCACCTGATTATTTTTGAAGGTTTTACAGTTTTGATCGAGACGGTGTTATGACGTGCTAAACAACAGAAACCCCATCTCGAACCAAGTAACCCGATCGGACAGGAATCACCAAAATCTGACCGGTTTACTGGTTCATGACGGTCGTTCTGGGTTAACCCGAAATCGGTCGTCTATTTGATAGAAACCAGATCTTAAACCAGCACAACACTAAGTATGAGTAGAAGGTCGGTACAAGCTCCGATTCTATCGGTTTTGAGTGCATTAAGTGTAAAAGAGTTGAAAGAAAGCTGGAAAACCATCTTTCAATCCTTTTAACCATGATTACGTGTAGATCTATGCGAGTACATTGTCTAATCATGTGGAAATTCCTTCAGATCTGAGTTGTTCTTGGTGGAATGAGGCCAAAGCTTGAAGTTCATAAGAACTCCATGATAACATCATCCTAGAACACCTCAAATCCATTGATTTCACGGTTAAAAGTTGAGATTCAAAAGATAGAAAGGTGAAGGAGTGCGTGTAGATCATAAAAGTACAAGATTTGAGGTAGAAACTTACAAGAATCACGAGAAATTTAGAGGAAAGAGCCCCAAAGCGTGCTGGTCGAGTGAGAGCTCCACATCAAGGCTATTGATGTGAAAGTGGAGGTATTTATAGGCAAGAGAGGAGAGGTGGTGGTGCAGTGAGTCGGATCGGATGGCTGTCCGATCGAAGTGCCATTCGATCAAATGCCTCCGGCGAGTTGAGTTTTGGCGTTTCGTTTCGGTCGTTAAGCGTTGCGATAGTTTGGTTACACATTTTCATACCCATACTCGTATATTTATTATAATTAATCACATAGGGTCGTATAAATATCCATATTTCAAAGTTGCGATACAATAACCGGGTTTCGTATCGAATATGCGTTACTCTGCGACGCTTCACGCCCATCGAGGAGGGTAGAATAGGTCCTCACTCAATGTCATCGTGAGCGTTGGTGTGTGTGATGCGATGTGTTATAGCGATAACATATGCGTAATATGCGAAAATACTGTGAAACAGCGATGTATGCGATATAGCTACATTATGATCCGAATCTCTGGTGCTAGGCGTAACGAGTATAACGAGTAGCAACAACGCACGAATGTGCGGGTTGTTACATATATATATATATATATATATATATATATATATAGAATCACGCTAAAATGAGAACCACCTCGAGTTGTAAGAACCGTGAGAACTACACCGTACGGGGCGAGGTGGACCAATTTTTTTTTCACAAACGTAGATGCGTGTATTATAAACACATTTGTAAAAAAAAATTCAAAAAAAAAAGTTTTTGAGCACCACAAGTGTGTGTTTACGGGTACCGTAAATTTTCCGGTAGGATTTACGGTACCCTGTGACAACCCTCAAAATCCCATGTATTCCGTACAATTTATTAATGAAAATTAAAGTGCTTGATGACTGTGCTGAATCATTTAACTGCTTCTGATATCTGTGTTATACTTACATGTACTTGTTAATATACTAATAGTGTACAGAAAGGTCACTAAATAGTCCGTTATATTTTCCTGAGTGTTGAAAATTAAAAACGTTACAAAAATATATATATAGGACGCTTTACGAATTAATTAAGCACTTTAACGCAACAGTGTCAAACCGAACAACCGGACTTTAACCGGAACATAAAAATATTGTCAATGACATTGTTTTTCCTTTTCTGAGCTAGTTATGGTCCCCGAGCACTATAACACACTACACAATACATATAACACATAACAACACATAACCTCCCACTAATAAGTTACTTACCATTTAATTTACAAACTACCCCCCCCCCATGGTGACCGTCCCCTAGGGACCCCACATGATAAGATCTACATATACTTCTTAATATCTTCTCTAATCTTCCTTGAGATTATGAAAGATCTTGATTTGATTCATGTATGTACTTTGAGAAACACATGGACCAAAGGGTATTAGAGACTCCATTATAAAGACCATCACCTTCTTCACATTTCATCAAAACAACTCTTCTCCCTCTCCTCCAAAGGTTTCAGCCGAACACCCCCTAGATCACCATCACCATTTTCGTTTCAACTTCAAACAATCCAAGTGTACTTCTAGGTGCTACGGGTCATACAACGAAGCTCGGTGCTCTCGGAAGTGGAAGGACCGCTCTCGTTTTTCTTTTAACCACCACTTTTACGCCTTGTTTCTCCCCTAGCCTTGTGCTAGTAGTAAGTGTTCTAAATCACTATCTTGTTCTTGATTTTAGTGGTTAATAGATGTTTGTATGATGAAATATGAAGAACACTAAATAACATAACATAAACTCTTGAACATAAGATGAATAAGATGGATGAAGAAAAGTTATGTGTGTAAATCATGTAGATCTTGTGTGGTTATGATTATTGGTTGATTATCTGATGTTTTTCTGATTAATATTAATGTTTGATGTTGTTGTGGTCACTAAACATGATTAACGGAATCAATCGAACATAAGTTAGTAAGTTAAAGAGTGAAAACAGAATCTGTCCCGGTTTTACAGCCAACTTCAGTTGGCTGTAAACAGGTCATAAACTCTACGGAAAACTGATATTTTGAGTCTAAAACGTGTTATTATGAAATACGGTTCTAATGGCACTGGAATCGTAATTTTTGGACTTCGTTTACTATTTTTAAAGCGTCATTTCGTAACAGCAGCTAGAGCTGCATTTTTCTGCTGAAAATACGCTTTTTGTTTTCTGTCATAATGTGAGTTCTGTGTAGAGTTAGATCATGAAAATTGTACTGAAGATGAAAACTGAAGTATTTGTAATTACCCCACAAGAATTTCATAAATCGGACTCACGATGAATTTTTAATAAATTGTTCCGTGGACTGTGGTCAGAAATAGATAAATCTGAGATCAGTCCGGAAAATGAATTTTTATAAAATATTGGTAATGAACTGGACCCCGATATCTTTACACAATAAAATTTGGAACGTTTAAGACATTCTGTAAAAAATTGGGAATTTTTGGAATAATTTAACTATTTTATTAAAATGTCCGAAAACAGCCGGTTTTGAATATTAATGCTGAAATGACATAAGTTGTGACTTGCGTGTCTAAATGTCGAGTATGCTATCTGTGAATGATCTAACATGTTATATGTGTTATGTGCATTATCGTATGTTTGATTATGAGTGGGGAATGGATGGGAAACTTGGATGTGCATAAACCGTTAAAGTGATGCATGTTATGTGATAGATACGTGTAGGAACTTTGTGCTCTATTTGAAAGTCACTAAATGACTAACTGGTAATCATATTAGGACGTGATTGACCGACCTTGACCGTTAGCTATATTTGAGAATCTAACCGAGCAAACCGAGGTGAGTTCACACACTTTCTAAGGCATGGGATTCCCGGTGGTTTGGGAATGGGTTAAAGAATTAAAAACTAAATCTACATATCCCCTTGGGAGGATATGTATGGCCATCCTCCATAGGTAGGGTGCCATTATTAATCCTACGAATTCTCCTGGTGCAGAATACGTACGTTCGTCCTCCTTGGGTAGGACAACAACCTTAAAACTAGCTAGACAAAAACTCTATCATAAAGTCCCTCAATTTATATCGACTTAATCGCCGAGGCCAATGGCGAGCGGGTCATTAGTTAATAGCGCTATTAGGTTTAACAAACCTCACACCGTGCCGTTCGGACGGGCGTGTACTAATGGACTATGGCAAACTGTCAGTGATGATAGACACTGATGTAGGGCACAACTATTGTTCGTCAGTTGTCGATATGTATGGTCTAGTAGTTCACACGGGGAAAGCCCCCACTGATTATGGTTATGGTTTGGGTAATGAAAAAGGAACTTGTTAAACATACTTTCAACTACGGGGTAACCCCCACGGCAATTAAGCCAACGAAAGTCAAACCATGTTTTTCAGAAATAACTTAAAAGCTAAACAACCAAACGTGAACTCACTCAACTTTGTTGTTGACTCGTTGTTACATGCCTTACAGGTCGCTGGATGCTTTTGGAGCTTGCATGAGGAGAAGGTTGTTGTGGAATATGGGTTGTTACACCCCATACTTAATAATTGAACTTTATAAACCTATGGAACTTATGTTTGAGACTTTAAACTTATGAACTGTGAACTTATGTTTTGAACCTACGTTTTATGCTTCCGCTGTTACCTTAAAATCGGATACCTTCTTTAGGTCACCAATCGTATTGTAGTTGGTTTCATTTACTTAATTGTGTTGTTCAATATGATTGGTGGCTCGATCTTGGTCACGTCACGCCTCCAAGCGGTGATACTCCGCATGGTGGATTTTGGGGGTGTGACAGATTGGTATCAGAGCCATTGGTTATAGTGAACTTGGTTTTAAAAAGGAAAAGCTTTTTGATAAAACCAGACTATAACCTGTACAGTGCTCAACGATCCACAACGACGCTTCGCTCCACGTGCAAGACTCGACACCATAAGTGGTATGATTTATGTTATATTGTCGGTTAGATAGTTTTCACTGTGCATTAGATAATGTGATAATTGCTAATTGAACCTTGTGTGCTTACTCTCTAACTTCGTCCCACACTTACGCACTTTCGCGACACTTTTCTCACTTACGTTGCTTCATTATGAAGATCATGAGCGGACGCGGAGGACGTATCAACCTTACTCAAGCCCAGTTGACGGCTTTGATCAATGAACGAGTCGCTGAGGCACTCGCAGCTAATCCTGCAGGAGGTATAACCTGCTATATCAACTCACCCTAGGACGTTTAGATCCTACCTTCACAAACCAGCCCTCGTGCTTAACCTTGTCTTTTATTCTCGCGCAACAGGTCAACATGCTCAACCTCCTGTGTGCACGTTCAAGACGTTCATGGACTGTCGACCTACCACTTTCAGTGGCACCGAAGGAGCAGTGGGCCTTCTTCACTGGTTTGAAAAGCTTGAGTCAGTTTTCGAGATGTGCGAATGCCCCGAAGTCCGTAGGGTGAAATATGCTACCGGAACACTTGAAGGATCTGCGTTAACCTGATGGAAGGCACAGGTTCAACTACTAGGACTGGCAGTTGCTAATGCCATACCCTGGAATGGTTTCAAAGAGCTGATCAAGGAGGAGTACTGTAGTCGGGATGACATCCACAAGCTAGAAGTGGAATTTTACAATCTGAAGATGACGGGGTCTGAGATTGAGGCGTATACTAAGAGGTCAAACGAGCTGGCCATCCTGTGTCCAACTATGGTGGACCCTCCCATCAAACGTATTGAGCTCTACCTCAAGGGCCTTGTACCAGAGATCCAAAGTCATGTAACTTCAGCCAACCTGGGTACCATTCAGCAAATTATCAAGTTGGCTCATCGTCTCACCGACCAGGCGGTGGAGCAAAACAGGCTACCCAAACGTATCAGTGCCACAGCTACTTCTGATGCACCTACCGATAACAAGCGAAAATGGGATGGGAACTCCGGAAAGGGTTCTACTTCAGTTCAGTCTCAGCAGCGAAAGACTGATGACTACCAGAGTCCTGGTCAGTAATCTTCTGGTAACCAAGGACAAGGTGGATACTGAGGGAACCACCCCAAGTGCAACCGGTGCAACAAACATCACAGCGGGCAGTGCAACAAAGGTCGTTGCCTGAGGTGTAACAAGTTTGGTCATGAAGCAAAGGATTGCAGGAGCGCCCGACCAGCAAATCAGAATCGCCAACAACAACAACAAGCCCCACAGAACCACCAGCAGCAGCATCAGCAGGGAAATAAAGGATGCTTTCAGTGTGGCGCTGAAGGCCACTTTAAGAGGAACTGCCCCCAGCTGAACCAAAACCAGAACAATAACCAAGAAAATGGGAACCACAATGGGAATAACAATGGAGGCAACAATGGAGGCGGCAATGGGGGAAACAACAATGGCAATGGGGCAAGGGGTCGTGTGTTCGTGATTGGTCAGGGAGAAGCAAGGAACGATCCCAACGTTGTGATGGGTAAGTTTCTTCTGGATGACTTCTTTGTTACAGTTTTATTCGATTCGGGTGCCGATACTAGTTATGTGTCCTTAAAAGTTAGCCAAATGCTTAAGCGCACTCCAACACTTTTGAACACCAAACACGCGGTAGAGCTAGCAAATGGTAAAAGTCTTGAAGCCACACACATAGTTAAAGGTTGTAACCTCGTCTTAGCTGGTCAGACTTTCCCTATCGATCTTGTTCCTATCACACTTGGTAGTTTCGACGTCGTTATTGGGATGGATTGGCTATCTCCTCATCAAGCAGAGATTGTTTGCAAGGAGAAAATCGTCCGCATTCCTCGTTCTGGTGAAGAACCTCTCGTGATTCGTGGCGACAAGAGTGGCGCTATCAAAGGCATCATCTCCTTCCTTAAGGCCCAGAAGTGTTTGCGAAAGGGCCACACTGCCATTCTAGCGCTCGTTACTGACACATCAATAGAAGAGAAGAGAATTGAAGACATCCCTATTGTGCGCAATTTTCCTGATGTATTTCCTGAGGAATTGCCTGGTCTTCCGCCTCACCGCCAAGTTGAATTTCAAATCGAGCTAGCTCCTGGAGCAGCGCCAGTAGCTCGAGCACCATATCGTCTAGCTCCATCAGAACTCGAAGAACTGTCCACACAACTACAAGAACTCTTGGAAAAGGGTTTTATACGTCCTAGCTCTTCGCCCTGGGGAGCTCCAGTCTTGTTCATGAAGAAGAAAGACGACACCTTCAGGATGTGTATTGACTATCGCGAACTTAACAAGGTGACTGTGAAGAATCGTTATCCTCTTCCACGTATTGACGACTTGTTCGACCAGTTGCAAGGGTCGAGCTATTACTCCAAGATTGATTTGAGATCGGGATACCATCAGCTGAGGGTCCGAGATGAGGACGTCTCCAAAACAGCATTCAGAACTCGTTACGGCCATTACGAGTTTCTGGTTATGCCATTCGGGCTGACGAATGCACCAGCGGTCTTCATGGATCTCATGAACCGAGTGTGCAAGCCTTACCTGGATAAGTTCGTTATTGTGTTCATCGACGATATCCTGATCTATTCTAAGAGTCAGGAGGAACACGAGCAGCATCTACGACTTATGTTGGAACTTCTTCGAAAAGAGCAGTTGTATGCCAAGTTTTCAAAATGTGACTTCTGGCTTCGCGAAGTCCACTTTCTAGGCCATGTGGTAAACAAGGATGGGATTCATGTGGATCCATCTAAGGTTGAATCGATCAAGAACTGGCCTGCACCCCGTACACCAACAGAAATCCGCCAATTTTTGGGTTTGGCGGGATATTACAGAAGGTTTATAAAAGATTTCTCCAAGATTGCGCAACCTCTCACTTCACTGACTCAGAAGGGTGTCACCTATCGCTGGGGTGATGCACAGGAATCTGCGTTTCAGCACTTGAAAGATAGACTTTGTAGCGCGCCTATCCTCTTATTGCCTGAAGGCACAGAAGATTTTGTGGTTTATTGCGACGCTCCCATCCAAGGACTTGGTTGCGTGTTGATGCAACGAGACAAGGTCATTGCCTACGCATCACGCCAACTTAAGGTTCACGAAAGAAATTACACTACTCACGACCTGGAGCTGGGAGCAGTTGTTTTCGCGCTTAAGATATGGAGACATTACATGTACGGTACCAAGTGCACCATTTACACCGATCACAGGAGTCTCGAGCATATCTTCAGGCAAAAGGAGTTAAACATGCGTCAACGTTGATGGGTTGAGCTTTTGAACGATTATGAATGCGCTATCAAGTATCATCCGGGCAAGGCCAATGTTGTGGCCGACGCCCTCAGTCGAAAGGATACTATACCTAAGCGTGTACGTGCTTTACAGCTTACCATCCAATCTAACCTTCCTGCTCAGATTCGCGATGCTCAGGTTGAAGCATTGAAAGCAGAGAATATCAGGGCTGAATCCCTACGAGGATCGAGGCAGCGGCTAGAACAAAAGGAAGACGGTGCCTACTATGTAAACGGACGCATCTGGGTCCCACTTTATGGCAACTTACGCGAGCTTGTGATGGATGAAGCACATAAGTCTCGTTATTCGGTACACCCTGGTTCGGACAAGATGTACCACGACCTCAAGACTACATATTGGTGGCCTGGTATGAAAGCCCACATAGCAACCTACGTCAGTAAGTGCTTGACTTGTGCGAGAGTCAAGACTGAATATCAGAAACCATCAGGCCTACTTCAACAACCGGAGATCCCGAAATGGAAATGGGAGCAAATTTCCATGGATTTCGTTACCGGCCTGCCCAGATCTCAACGCGGAAACGATACCATTTGGGTGATCGTAGATCGACTGACCAAGTCTGCACATTTTCTGGCTATCAAAGAAACGGATAAGTTTTCTACTCTTGCAGACATTTACCTAAAGGAAGTGGTATCAAGGCACGGAGTGCCAACCTCTATTATATCTGATCGTGACGCGCGTTTTACTTCTGAACTGTGGCAAGCAATGCATAAGTCTTTTGGCTCACGTTTAGATATGAGCACCGCTTATCACCCACAGACGGATGGGCAATCTGAACGCACCATCCAAACCCTTGAAGACATGCTTAGGGCATGTGTAATCGATTTTGGTAATGGCTGGGAAAAGCACCTCCCGCTAGTGGAGTTCTCATATAACAACAACTACCACACCAACATTCAGGCCACTCCGTTCGAGGCATTGTACGGACGCAAATGCCGATCACCTCTCTGTTGGGCAGAAGTTGGTGACAGTCAAATCACTGGCCCAGAACTTGTGGTAGATACCACCGAGAGAATTGCTCAGATACGACAGCGAATGGCGGCAGCTCGTGACCGTCAGAAAAGCTATGCTGATAAGGGAAGAAAACCACTCGAGCTCCAGGTTGGGGATCGAGTGCTACTCAAAGTCTCACCTTGGAAAGGTGTAGTCCGCTTTGGCAAACGAGGAAAACTCAATCCGCGTTATGTCGGACCATTCGAAGTCACCGAGAAAATTGGCAAAGTCGCCTACAGGTTGAACCTACCTGAAGAACTCAGCGGAGTTCACAACGTTTTCCATGTGTCGAATCTGAAGAAGTGTCTGTCAGATGAGACCCTCATAGTTCCTCTTAAGGAACTCACAATCGACGACCAGCTGCGATTCGTCGAGGAACCAGTAGAGATTACGGATCGAGACGTTAAGATCCTCAAGCATACCAGGATACCTCTGGTCCGAGTTCGTTGGAATGCCCGTCGTGGCCCAGAATATACCTGGGAACGAGAAGACCAAATGAAACTCAAGTATCCCCAACTGTTTAAGAAAAACGCAACCACTACTGAGGCTGAAGCTACTGCAGAATTTCTGGACGAAATTCCAAATCAACGGGGGGATGATGTGACACCCCAGGAAAACCAGGAAAACAACGCAACTTAACTAGCTTCCTCAGTAACCACGCGCTAAATTTCGGGACGAAATTCTCTTAACAGGGGGAGAATGTGACAACCCTCAAAATCCCATGTATTCCGTACAATTTATTAATGAAAATTAAAGTGCTTGATGACTGCGCTGAATCATTTAACAGCTTCTGATATCTGTGTTATACTTACATGTACTTGTTAATATACTAATAGTGTACAGAAAGGTCACTAAATAGTCCGTTATATTTTCCTGAGTGTTGAAAATTAAAAACGTTACAAAAATATATATATAGGACGCTTTACGAATTAATTAAGCACTTTAACGCAACAGTGTCAAACCGAACAACCGGACTTTAACCGGAACATAAAAATATTGTCAATGACATTGTTTTTCCTTTTCTGAGCTAGTTATGGTCCCCGAGCACTATAACACACTACACAATACATATAACACATAACAACACATAACCTCCCACTAATAAGTTACTTACCATTTAATTTACAAACTACCCCCCCCCCCATGGTGACCGTCCCCTAGGGACCCCACATGACAAGATCTACATATACTTCTTAATATCTTCTCTAATCTTCCTTGAGATTATGAAAGATCTTGATTTGATTCATGTATGTACTTTGAGAAACACATGGACCAAAGGGTATTAGAGACTCCATTATAAGGACCATCACCTTCTTCACATTTCATCAAAACAACTCTTCTCCCTCTCCTCCAAAGGTTTCAGCCGAACACCCCCTAGATCACCATCACCATTTTCGTTTCAACTTCAAACAATCCAAGTGTACTTCTAGGTGCTACGGGTCATACAACGAAGCTCGGTGCTCTCGGAAGTGGAAGGACCGCTCTCGTTTTTCTTTTAACCACCACTTTTACGCCTTGTTTCTCCCCTAGCCTTGTGCTAGTAGTAAGTGTTCTAAATCACTATCTTGTTCTTGATTTTAGTGGTTAATAGATGTTTGTATGATGAAATATGAAGAACACTAAATAACATAACATAAACTCTTGAACATAAGATGAATAAGATGGATAAAGAAAAGTTATGTGTGTAAATCATGTAGATCTTGTGTGGTTATGATTATTGGTTGATTATCTGATGTGTTGCTGATTAATATTAATGTTTGATGTTGTTGTGGTCACTAAACATGATTAACGGAATCAATCGAACATAAGTTAGTAAGTTAAAGAGTGAAAACAGAATCTGTCCCGGTGTAAACAGGTCATAAACTCTACGGAAAACTGATATTTTGAGTCTAAAACGTGTTATTATGAAATACGGTTCTAATGGAACCGGAATCGTAATTTTTGGACTTCGTTTACTATTTTTAAAGCGTCATTTCGTAACAGCAGCTAGAGCTGCATTTTTCTGCTGAAAATACGCGTTTTGTTTTCTGTCATAATGTGAGTTCTGTGTAGAGTTAGATCATGAAAATTGTACTGAAGATGACAACTGAAGTATTTGTAATTACCCCGCTGGAATTTCGTAAATCGGACTTACGATGAATTTTTAATAAATTGTTCCGTGGACTGTGGTCAGAAATAGATAAATCTGAGATCAGTCCGGAAAATGAATTTTTATAAAATATTGGTAATGAACTGGACCCCGATATCTTTACACAATAAAATTTGGAACGTTTAAGACATTCTGTAAAAATTTGGGAATTTTTGGAAGAATTTAACTATTTTATTAAAATGTCCGAAAACAGCCGGTTTTGAATATTAATGCTGAAATGACATAAGTTGTGACTTGCGTGTCTAAATGTCGAGTATGCTATCTGTGAATGATCTAACATGTTATATGTGTTATGTGCATTATCGTATGTTTGATTATGAGTGGGGAATGGATGGGAAACTTGGATGGGCATAAACCGTTAAAGTGATGCATGTTATGTGATAGATACGTGTAGGAACTTTGTTCTCTATTTGAAAGTCACTAAATGACTAACTGGTAATCATATTAGGACGTGATTGACCGACCTTGACCGTTAGCTATATTTGAGAATCTAACCGAGCAAACCGAGGTGAGTTCACACACTTTCTAAGGCATGGGATTCCCGGTGGTTTGGGAATGGGTTAAAGAATTAAAAACTAAATCTACATATCCCCTTGGGAGGATATGTACGGCCATCCTCCATAGGTAGGGTGCCATTATTAATCCTACGAATTCTCCTGGTGCAGAATACGTACGTTAGTCCTCCTTGGGTAGGACAACAACCTTAAAACTAGCTAGACAAAAACTCTATCATGAAGTCCCTCAATTTATATCGACTTAATCGCCGAGCCCAATGGCGAGCGGGTCATTAGTTAATAGCGCTATTAGGTTTAACAAACCTCACACCGTGCCGTTCGGACGGGCGTGTACTAATGGACTATGGCAAACTGTCAGTGATGATAGACACTGATGTAGGGCACAACTATTGTTCGTCAGTTGTCAATATGTATGGTCTAGTAGTTCACACGGGGAAAGCCCCCACTGATTATGGTTATGGTTTGGGTAATGAAAAAGGAACTGGTTAAACATACTTTCAACTACGGGGTAACCCCCACGGCAATTAAGCCAACGAAAGTCAAACCACGTTTTTCAGAAACAACTTAAAAGCTAAACAACCAAACGTGAACTCACTCAACTTTGTTGTTGACTCGTTGTTACATGCATTACAGGTCGCTAGATGCTTTTGGAGCTTGCATGAGGAGAAGGTTGTTGTGGAATATGGGTTGTTACACGCCATACTTAATAATTGAACTTTATAAACCTATGGAACTTATGTTTGAGACTTTAAACTTATGAACTGTGAACTTATGTTTTGAACCTACGTTTTATGCTTCCGCTGTTACCTTAAAATCGGATACCTTCTTTAGGTCACCAATCGTATTGTAGTTGGTTTCATTTACTTAATTGTGTTGTTCAATATGATTGGTGGCTCGATCCTGGTCACGTCACGCCTCCAAGCGGTGATACTCCGCATGGTGGATTTTGGGGGTGTGACATACCCGTAAACACAAACTTGTGGTGCTCAAAACTACACACACGACATTTTTTTTTTGAATTTTTTTTACAAATGTGTTTATAATGCACGCATCTACGTTTATGAAAAAAAAATTGGTCCACCTCGCCCCGTACGGTGTAGTTCTCACGGTTCTTACAACTCGAGGTGGTTCTCATTTTAGCGGTCCCCTATATATATATATAGTGGAGGGTTCAAATGAGAAGAATTTTTTTGTAAGAATAAAAAAGAACAAACTTCAACCAATAATAATGCTTCATTTTACTTCATTTAATTTTTGTATTTAATAGGGGTGTAAGGGTATATTGGTAAAATTAGATAGATCATTAATTGTTAGTCTTCCTTTTTAATAGCTAACTAAATTAAATTTGTAACTTATTTTAAAAAAAAATATATTTTTTCAAAGAAGAAAAAAATTAATTTAAAGTGTAGGATAAATTATGAGGTGTGTAGGATGAATTACGAGTTGTGTAGGATAAATTTCAGTATGTGTAGGATAAATTTTAAAAACGTGTAGGATAAATTTTGATGTGTCTAGGCAAAAATTTTAGTGTGTATGATGATACTCTTTATGACTAATTAATTAGTCAAAAATAATAATAAATGAGATGAGAGAAAAACTATTTAATGTTTTACAATTGTACCCTTTATTCTTTTTCTTCTCAAATGAACCTCCCCCTATATATATATATATATATATATATATATATATATATATATATATATATATATATATATATATATATATATGTAGGCGTTGGGGGAACAAAAGTGAAAGTGCACTAATCTTAACGTTACTTTACTAATTTCGTGAAAATAACGTTAAAAGAGGGGATAGTTAATCATGCATCATGTGGTAGCGTTGTAGCCGAAAGACAAGGGGGTACATGCACTAATCGGTAGTTGTCTCAATTGCTAAATGTTATGTGCCTTATGTCCAAGGCTTGATGCAAAACTACTATCGAGCCGGAAGTCTCACTGGAAGCAGCCTCTCTATTCCTACGGGGTAGAGGTAAGGCTGTCTACATCTTACCCTCCTCAGAACCTACCTTAGCTTTGCTATTGGTGGGATTTACTAAGTATGATGATGAGTTCCTGTAGATTATAAACACACAATATATATATATATATATATATATATATATATTAGAATGGTGACTTTCTTGTATTAGGCTACCGCACATCCCAAATTGGAGAGAAAGCCCCATTGACGCACTCTGGCCAGACTATGTTGTTTTAACCAGGCCCACACTGGCTTTAGAGTTTGGCTTGGGTGTTCCCCCGCGAAACCATACCGCTGACTACGACTTGATAGCCGTTGTGGCACCACAAGATCTGAACACTCCCTGGCGTAAAACACAGTGGGACGAAAACCCGAGTAGGCTCAGCCAGATTCTATCCATCATTGCCTAATCCATCAAAGTGACACAAGTCCATGGCTTTATAGCCTAGTGGCATCTTGGAGTGGGATAAGACTTTGGGACTAATAGGTCCTGGGTTCGATTCCCACAAGAGGGTTTTTCCCATATTTATTGGATTTCCTCCTGAATTGGTGTATAGGCATATGCCTAGTGGAGATGGATATGATCGGGTGGTTCCCCTGGTGGCACGATGATACTCCAGTAGTCCGTCAATGATCCAAATTTGCCGTTAAACAAAAAAAGATAAACACACAAAATATATAGTTATTACTTTTTTAATCCAAAAATATAATGTTTCATACTTTCAATGAGCGTTTTGTTTGATTGAAATATAGCGCCATATTGGGCTATAACGCCCTATGGTGCCTTGGAACACCGCCCTGCCTGGCGTTACAAGGGGGGTTATGTGGTTAGCCGTGATATCTATAACGGGAAGAAGGGGGTTATTGTTTTTGTTTCTCTCTCTCTCACACACACACATCAAATTTTCCGTCGAACCGCTGTTTATACTTCAGCGAGATTTTTGGGTTCTAATTTTGTATTTTGATTTGAGAAGATGATGTAGCCAGGTGTTCAATTTACGATTTTAACCTTTTGGTAGCATAATTACGTTTTTGCCACCGCTAATCATCATAAATTTAATCACGCAGATCTTACGGTCAATATAGTCACGTACGTAATGTACGATTAGTGGTAATGTATGATAACCACTCTCTCTCTCTCTCTCTCTCTATATATATATATATATATATATATATATATACGTACTTACGTACATGTTAGTACATGTTATTTAACCCCCTTTCCACTACACACTCAAGTTATATAATCCCCTTCTGTTACATATTTTGCCACTTATCACGTAACCCCTTTACGAGGCTTGACCACCATTACACATGGACTAATAAAAAAAGTAAACATACTGGAATAGGAAGTAGCCATAATAGGAAACAATGAAGGTTATGTTTCGAAATCATAATAAAAGAATGCAAGAAAAACACCACTTACTTACCTTTTAATAAAACAGATTATATATCAAACATGTGAACATAAAAAATAATGTGTTTTTGTAAGTACCAAACAAGTTCGCTTCTAAATCAAGGTTATGTTTCCAAATAATAGCTAAATTATAGTCTCCTATGGCTAACTCGCTTCTGCAGCTTTAAACTCGCTCAGTTGCAAAGTAGACTATGATCAAGGTGCACCTGTCAATCCCGGAAAGAGTTCTGACATCTTATTGAACAAATCCATGACCTGAAACATTGTGAATATATACAAGTGTGATTTTCAACTATAACATTAAGTGGATGTTTGGATATGAGTTTAGAAGATGACTTGAAGTTAGAATAATCAAATATTAATGTTTGGATGACTGGATTCTGCGCGTTGTGGCGCGGGTACGTTGCAAACATCGAATGGATTAGCCCAAACGTTATGTGATGCGTTAATCATATGAAAACGTACGTTTCGACGTATTCGATTGAACTCAATGTAACCTATATAAGCATTGCGATTGGATCAAAATATAAAGTAAATCAGATTTATACCGTGCAATCATAACATATTATATGTGACCAGACTCATACATAGAAAACGTAACGCATGTAATGGAAAAGTTGACACGTATAATTAAAAGATATTAATTAGAGCTTTTGAAAAAAAAAAAGGAAAAAAAACCACAATTTGACTCTACTCGATTCAAAACAAATTTTACGAAACATTCATAAAATAAGCACGGAAACATATTATATTTGACCTAACTCGTTTCCCAAAAAAGTTTACGTCGAAACATACACCAGCTCGAATTTATACCGAAACGTACATAAAATATGCACGTAAAAATGTTTTTTTTTAAACGAAAACGTATTATATTTGACCTGGCCCATTTCCAGAAAAAGTTTACCTCGAAAAGTAGAGCAAATCGAATTCATACTGACACGTACATAAAAATATGAACGTAAAAAATAGTTTTATTTTTTAAGTAAATGAGGTATAGGGGTAAACTCGAAACAAATTATTAGTAAAAAACTTAATAGGTTAAATACATTTGTAAAATCGTGTCAAGTAGCACCAATGCCACACCACTGCCAGCGACCACCAACATCAGAAGAGCTCGTAAAAATAAAATAAATAAAAAAGGAATAAATAACACCAAACGAAAAACAGACGTAAAATTGTTGAACAACGTCCGCCCGTTGCGGCATGTTAATGCGAAAAAATTAGACCGTAACGTAAAACGTAGAAAAGAATAACTAAGTCAATTTAGGACCCGCGCGTTGCGATGAACTTGTCAAATGGAGAAAAATGACGCCTTGCAACGGGCCTGTCAAACGGGAAAAAATAATCGAAAAAATATTGAACCCCACACGCACGTTGCGGCGTATTGACTCGCAAATTTAGAACGAAACGTAAAACGAAAAACTTGTGAAAGATAGAAGTATGAGGGACTAAAGTTGAACATAAAAAAGTGTTTTCGTTAAATTATAAAAGATGAAAAGCTTGAGGTTAAAAGTAAAAAAATTATAGGGGTTAAATGTAAAATATAAAAAACTTTTGGATTAAAAGCGAAAACTTAATTTTTTTTTTTAAAAACACTTTATGCATTGGGTACAATAATATGAAGCAACAACATGTTGCTAATCTATATTTTTAGTGTGGTAATATATATAAATAATTATCTATGTTACTTATTGGGTCATAAAATAATTAAAAATACGGAGGAAAATGAAAGGGTTATTTTAGAATTTTGAAATGCAAAACCTTTTCATAAGTTTCCTCCCATTACTTCAAAAATAAAAAATAACCCCTTCATTTCCCTCCATATTTATTTTATAATATTAATAAAAAAACTAACTAGCCTACTATAATTAAAAAAAGAGTAAATTACAAAACTCGTCCTTTATGTATGCTAGTTATTACAAACTATGTCCTTTATCTTTAATAAGCTCAGAAAACATACTTAATGTTTGCAAACCCTTACACATTATGTCCTTTAGCCCTAACTCTGTTATTTTTTATGGTTAAATCAGGCCAAGGGTACCCCACATAAGGGTATTTTGGTAATTTTACTAATTTATTAAAACATATATAAAAACACCAACACCATCCACCACCACCCACCTGCCACCACACCACACCTGCACTATCACCACCGCACCTCCACCACCGTCAACCACCGTACTTCCATCATCACCACCGAACCTCCACCACCGCACCTCCACTTCTGCAAAACCCCCCACCAACAGACAGAAAATCAAGATGCCAACAGTGCTCCTTATCAAACCACAATCCAAATTCAAACCCTAATCTACATTTAAGCTACTAACCCCAAACAAACTTATCTGATGTACGGTACGGTCGACGGTTTACAACAGATCTGAAACAACTTTCTCAGATCTTCAAACGCGTTTCCGGCGAACTGTTCCGCATCCCCAATCTGCATTCACTCCACCTTCATCTCCAAACCCTAAAACCTTCTATTTCATCTTCTCAATCGGTTTCCGATCTTCCATATGGCTACCTCCACCACCTTCTACCTCCACCTCCACTAGACGACGTCGTTGCAGACTTCAATTTCGCCACCATAGACTTACCCTCTATTCCCACTACAACCGCCGATTCGGATGCAGAGTCTTCGGATGTTAACGCCGTTAGATCCACGGCTACTAAGGCTGACGCCGTTAATCATCATGTACGGAGTTTGTCGGTTGATGGTGATTTTTTTAATGGGTTAGGGTTTAGCGCCGCCGCTGACGGCGGTGGTGGCTACCGTCATAGGCGTAGTGGGTCGGTTGATGGGTCTATTGCGTCGTCGTTTGATGGGGATTCGGTGTTCCATCATTATCGGTTGGTGTAACAGGAAATCCGGGCAGCTTGGGGGTTGTTGATGGTGGCAGTTCTAGAGTGGTGGTAGTGGTGGTGTTAGATTGGTGGTGGGATCAGGAAGTTAGAGAGAGGGAGAGAAAAAGAGAGTTAAGAGAGAGAGAGAGAGAGAATATCAATTAATGGAGAGGATTAATTTTAATATATGTTTAATTATTTAAATTTCTTTTTTTTATTTTCTTTATTAGAGATATTTTTAATAAATTAGTAAAATCATCAAAATACCCTTATGTGGGGTACCCTTGGCCTGATTTAACCATGAAAAATAACAGAGTTAAGGCTAAAGGACATAATGTGTAAGGGTTTGCAAACATTAAGTATGTTTTCTGAGCTTATTAAAGATAAAGGACATAGTTTGTAATAAATGACATACATAAAGGACGAACTTTGTAATTTACTCTTAAAAAAAATGTAAATGCTCTACATAAAGGGAGCAATGGAGTTTTTTGGGGTTTACCTCCTTGTCATTTTGGTACTTGATGATGATCATATTCAAACAACACTGCAAACATAACATCAGCGTTATCCCTCAAAAAAAAAAAAAAAAAAAAAGCCAAAAGAGTGCATGTGCATGTGAGAACATACATCAATGGTGGCTGCTAGAACTTTAGGGTTTTGAACTCTAGCCATAATGTGCATGTGCATACATACATCCATGATGGCTGCTTGAACTCTAGGGTTTTCAAATGCCATTTTAACATCCGGGTTTGCCGAGATTTTAGATATAACTTCTTCTGGAGTCATCAGCCCCATTTTTTCTTCAACAAGAATCACAAAAAGGGTATATGATATGAATACACATCATCTTACAATAATATTAAGAGAGTTAACTTTCATTTTGCTCTATGTGATTCGGTCATTTTAACGGTTTTGCTCAAATAGTTTAAAAATAGCCATTTTCCTCCTTGATTTTTCTAACTTATCGTCATTTTGCTCCCCGTCTCTAACTCCATCCAAAAAATCCATTAACTAGAAGGGTATTTTGGTAATTTTATAGATAAAAGTAAGGGCATGTAATTCTTTTCACCTAAATAAGCCTATAACTTGTTTATTTACATGTATATAAGTAATTATTTTCTGATCCCCTATCTTTCCAACCACTCTTTCTACCGGCCACCATCATCCATAACCATCCACCGCCACCTGCAACTACCACCTGCCGACCACGACTACCGCGACTTTTAACTAAACGTTTTAATTGAGTTAGAGCCAGAGAGTAAACTACCGAAATACCCCTACTTTTAATTGAACGTTTTAACTGAGTTAGAGCCAGGGAGCAAACTGGCGACAAACTCGAAAGATCAGGGAGGAAAATGACTATTTTTAAACTATTGGAGCAAAACTGTTAAAATTACCAAACCATAAGGAGCAAAACGAAAATTAACTCTAATATTAATATATACATGTGAAAAGTGAAATCCCATAACGCCATAACCAAATTATTGTGAAAAATTACCAAATTGTTCCTTGACCTTAGGACTGTTAGGATCCAAATTTTCCAACGAGTCTATCATACGGTTGTGCCATTCAGGGCTTTCCATCCTGTCATTCCTGAATAAAATAGGAAAAAACGATAAATATTAATAAATTATATTTAGAAAACACAAATTAATGTTAGAATGATAAACTTGAAGCCGAATGAGAAACTTACACTATATCCTGCAGTATTTGACAGTATCTGTCGTGGTTCCAACCGATAATCAATTGGTCAAAGCAAATAATTAGAAAACTAGAGAGAATTTAAGATAGGAATTTAGATCATATTTCACTAATGGAAACCCAAGCTTTTTAAAAGAGAGTAAAATGCCAAAATGGTCCGTGAGTTTAGGCCACTTTTACCACTTCAGTCAAAAATTGAAACTTTTTGTATCTGATCATTGAGGTTTCATTTTTGTTGTTTTTTTCATCCAAATGGCAAACTGGATTAGAATTTTCCGTTAACTTCTCCCTTTTTTTGTCGTTTTCCTCATTTGATTAAAATATATTATGGCATAAAATGACAATTATACCATTCATTTAAATAAGGAAAACGACAAAAAGGGGAGAAGTTAACTGGAAATTTTAACCCAGTTTGTCAAATGGATGAAAATGGCAACAAAAAATGAAATCTCAGGGACCCAGATACAAAAGGTTTCATTTTTGGACTAAAGTGGCAAAAGTAGCCTAAACTCACGGACCATTTTAGCATTTTACTCTTAAAAAGATAACAAGAACACATAAACTACCCACTATTCCTTTTATTTTTTTGAACGGCAAAGAATCTCACGTGTAAACTCACCCTGCTCAGGGACCAGATACAAAGTCTAAAATGAAAGTAAAATGGAAATAATTGAAAATCACTCCAACTTGCATTCATGTAGTGCACGTAAGAATGTAGGTGCATACCAACCTTTCTTTTCCATACAAAGCTATGTACATATCATGTGGGTGTTGAAGCAGCCCTGTTTAGCATATTAGCAAGAGTGTTGATCTTTAAAACAAAGGATAAAAATATTTGTATCAAAGAATTTATTGTGTGAGATACTGACATTTAAAAGAGGTAGGGTTCCTCATCTCTTCAGGAAGATAACTGGAAAGAATAAAATGACAACTCATAAGAACTTAGATCTTCAATAATCAGTTTACATTGTTAACTATAAATTTTGATAAAAAAAACGTTTTTACTTACGGATAGATCGTCTTTTGTTCAGTTGGATCATGCATCATCTTCTCCAAAGCTTCAACAGACATACCGATAACTTTTGTACCTGTCGCAATATTAAGTATGATTATATTATATTAATTTTCTACTTAAAATAAATTACAATAATAATACACAATTAGATAAATTAAAGTAGAAAAGAACTATACTTAATATAAGTATAGAATATCAAAGTTCTAACTTCTGAGTTACCTGTGGATGAAGGCCCCTCAGATGGACTATCCATCAGCTTAAAAGCACTATCCATCAGCTTAAAAGCAGATCCATTTTCAGAAGCCTTCATTTCAAATGACAAAAAAAAAAAAAAAGAGATCATTCTTTATATAACATCAGATATAATTTTTACCACTAAATTCTCACTTGATTTGCGAATTCAGAATCCTTTTGAGATTCAGCCTCTGGAGATTCTTCAAGCTTTTCAAAACTCGTTTTCAGCGTTTCCTCAGGAGACACATCGACAAAAGCTGCAATAGAAGGATTTTAAATTCTGTTAGAAAGTATAAAAATTGGAGTCGCAATTATCCTAATATTTGGCAGCAAATAAACACATTGTTTTCGGCTCTTAAGCTTTTAACTCTAAACAGATTACAATGATTATTACAATTTAAATACCAGATTTCTTTGGCGCTTTGGTTGATTCATTGTCATCTTTAGACTCTGTGGGCTTTGTTTTAGTTGGAGGCACATCTACGGTCGCTGCTGATGTGGCAGATGAGCCTTGAGAGGTTGCAGATTTGTTAGTTTGTGTTGCCTCAATTTCAAAACCAGCTGGGACAGCTATAGTCAATTTACATTGCTTAGCACGTGGTGATGTGGCAGCAGTAGCAGATTGGTTATGTTGTGTGTCCATTTTCGCTATCATGGTCATTGCGTATTTCTGAAATTTCAAATACATAACCAAAAAAAAAAAAAAAACCCTTGAAAAATCATATGAGACATCATCATGCAACATTTGCAAACATAAGATAATAGAAGGTTTCTGTGTAAGATGATATGTACCTTTAAGTATGAAGCAGCCTGCGATTAAAGATACAAGATTAATAGAACATAAAAGTATATATGATAACATAACAAATTTATAGTTGAAAGAAAGTGCTAGTAAAGTATTATATGCTTACTAACCGATGAAAAAACCAGCGAAAGTGCCACACCAACTCCGACCCAGAACAGAATAGAACCCCTACAAGCACAAACACATTACACAACCAAAAGTCAACAACATAACTTCACATTAGGAAAGTAAGAATAACTGAATTAGGAAATTGTGAAGGGACGCATATTTACACTTGTGAAGATGAATGTTGATCGCTGGAAGATGAAATTCTTGCAAAACAATCCTTTGCATCTATACAAATTGAAATCTTGATTCAAAGAAAGCAAATATAAAGTCTCATACAGTATGTAAATGGGAATTTCAAAAAATTCATAAACAATTATATATTTTGAAGTTTTATATGAGCTGAAGGGCATTTGTTTACATTTTAGGATACTTGAGGGGCACTTTTAAAAATTGTAATTTTTTACTTTTTCATTTGGTCCACTACTCTTACTATTTATATTACTAACTAGTAACCACATTGTTTATTGGGATTATTTACTGATAGTTCTTATATACCATTGACAAAATTGACTAATTTGCTGATAACTCTTAAATATAATTTATAAAATTGCCTATTTACATTCTGATATAAAAATACAATTGATAAATTGCCTAATTTTCTGATAATTGTTATATACATATTGTAACGACCATTGTAAATACCAAATATCTTGTGTATGAGAAGCTCACAGTCTTTAGGTACTTAAGCGTCACCCGCTTATTATCCCCTAGCACCCGGCTCATTTGAACTGGCAAATTTAGCTTGGTTTGGACCGTTCAGTTTTGGCAGCTGTGAATCCAACCACTCTCTCCTAAACCAAAACAAACCAGCCGATTTAGCTCGATCTGGACAGTTGGTTTATAGTGGTTTTTCAACACCATAAGACTATGCGTAGTGGGCCCCAAAGCCCTACCAACTCACCCAAAAAGGGCGACAAACACCATCACGTGCGCACCAATAAGAGGAACCAATGGAGGGTTCGCCAACCCCTTATCGGGTATTATCCCATATTTAACATTTTCTTGACACGTTACCCGAGGGCAGTGACGCCAACCCCTTATCAGGTTTTGTTGTTACAACCTAGTTTAGTTAAAGCCTACGTGGCAGTGACGTCACAATCAGTTTTTTGCACGATTTTTCAAAATCATCATCTATTTTTAAAATAAAATAGAAAGAAAGGATCGTTTTCAAGTTCATAAACACTACAAAACCCGATTAAAATATTAAAAAAAAAAACAAATATACCATTTAATTTGTTGACTGCTCGTGGGGTTGAAATTGAAGATTTGGACTTGTAGATTGCACCGCTTCTTTTGGGGATTTTGAAGGAGCAAAACAAGGGTTTGTTGGAGATTGTAGCATTCGTTCGAGGGTTTGCTGTAAACCCCAAAACTAGTTTTTGAGAAGACGCATTAAGTGCTAGATTATCCATCATATTCTCGATCATACGATACAAAAATCTTCACAATATTAGGGTTTTTGTAGTGTACGTATAATGTGTATTAAAAGACCGGAGGTTTTTAGAGGGTTTTGGTTTTATTTTCTTTCTTTGACCTTCTACTTTTTCTAATTTTCTATTTTAGTCCCTGTTAATATTATTAATACCCAAGATAAGATATGCTTCATTCTTTCATCGAGTATTTTGTTGGATTAACGTGTTTATGACTATTAATTAATAAAATATAAAAAGAAACAGATTATTAAACATGGAAGATATAAAATAATGTGGTTTAAGTAAATTAACAAACCAAATGATAGCTAAATTACAGTCTCCTAAGGCCAAACTCATGTGATCGACCATGGCTAACGGGTTGTGACACATGGCTAGCTTCTGCAGCTTTATACTCACTCGGTTGCAAAACAAGTATACGATCAGGGTGCGCCTGTCACTCCCGGAAAGAGTTCTGATATCTTGTTGAATACATCCATAACCTGAAACATTTAAGACAGAAAGAAAGGTGATTTTCAACTACAACATTATAAGTGACTCAGTTGGAATAATCAGAATTAAATGTTTTGATAAGTGGATTCTGCTTTGCTTTATGATCGATTTCATATCGGCTGTAGTAAAACTGATTACATGAGGTCAAATAAAATTACCATTTTGCCACTCGTTTAAACACTATTTTTGAGACTTCTACAGTTCTACTCTTATTTCGTTAAGTTTATTACAATTTGCCAAACGCTTAAACGTCTAGTATCTTATTATAAAGTATAATAAGACCACCCACAACTCGACAGATGGCCACGTGGTACGCTTTTTATGACCTTGTAATTCATATCCAGGGTTTTAGATATAGTGAATGCATAAAATATTTATATATAAAATAACCGTATATGTTTTTGTTATGGACTGAAACCACTGCAAGGCATGGGACTTGTCCAACATCGGTTGTATGGGCAACCAATGAGGGGTTTATATACCAAATGGGCTCTCTCACCCATCAAGCTAGTCTTTTGAGTTGAGTTCTCTTGTTTGGTATGTAACATTGGTATTAGAGCCAGAACTCGGAGTGGTGGCCTGGAGAGAACTAGCAGTGACCAACAAGGCTCGGAGTGGTGGCCTGGAAAGAGCCAGCCCTGACCAACGAGGACGTTGGCCCTTAAGGAGGGTCAATTGTTATAAGGAATGGGACTTGTCCCACATTAGTTGTATGGGCAACTGACATGGGGTTTATATACCAAATGGGCTCTCTCACCAACTCATCATCATCATCATCATCATCATCATACTCAGTAAATCCCACCAATAGCAAAGCAAAGGTAGGGTCTGAGGAGGGTAAGATGTAGACAGTCTTACCTCTACCCCGTAGGAATAGAGAGGCTGCTTCCAGTGAGACCCCCGGCTCGATAGTAGTTTTGCATCAAGCCTTGGACATAAGGCACATAACACTCGACAATCGGGACAAAGACCGATTAGTGCATGTACCCTTTTGTCTTTCAGCTATCAACGCCACCACATGATGCATGATTAACCGTCCTCCACTTTTAACGTTATTTTCACGAAATTAGTAAAATAACGTTAAAATTAGTGCACTTTTACTTTTGCCCCCCGATGGCCCACACATATATACATTATATGCACATACCGCAAGCGGGGCCAACTAGAGTAGTCTTTTGGGTTGAGTTCTCTTGTTTGGTATGTAACAGTTTTAAACTTATTAAACTATAAAATAACTATATTAGTAATTTAAGAATCAATAAACTTTTCACAAGTTTCCTCCCAAAATTCCAAAATAACCTCCTTAATTTCCCTCCACTTCTTATTTTTAAATTTCTTAATTTTTAAAACAAACAACTATACTTATTTATATGAAATAATAACCAAGAGTTTAATAGTTTATTATAATTAATAATTTGGGCTTACCTCCTTGTCATTTTGGTACTTGATGATGCTCATAGGGTTCTGAGAACACTGCAAACATAACATCAATGTTATTCCTCAACAAATTAAAAAAAAAATAGTCAAAAGAGTGCATGTGCATGTGATAACATACATCCATGATGGCTGCTTGAACTCTAGGGTTTTGAAACGCCATAGCAACTTCAGGATTCGCCATGATTTTAGATATAACTTCTTCTGGAGTTAGCCCGATTTGATCTTCAACAATAATCACAAAAAGGGTATAAATACACATCATCTTACAATAATATCAATATCCATACATAGGGCTGTAAACGAACCGAACGAACACGAACGAGGCCTTGTTCGTGTTCGTTCGTTAAGGAAATAAATGTGTTCATGAACGGTTCATGAACACTTACCGAACGAGATTTTATGTTCGTGTTCGTTCATTAAGGAAATGAGCGTGTTCACGAACACAAATAAATTTGGCGAACGCGATGAAGGATAAAGGTGGATGGCCTAGAGAGTAGCACTAGAACTTGAATCCCTTATTGTGGAACGGAGGTAGATGTAGATCATACTCGTCGATGTAAATAATGAGAAAAGACAGGGAAATGGTGCATAAACAAGGTGAAAGAGGGTTTCCTAGTTTAATTGTTAGGGTAATGATATAAATAAAAGTTTAATAGTATAAAAATTATAGATAAAATATATGAAAGTAAAAAAATCTTTAATTAAAACACGAACATACGAACATAGACGAACGCAAATGAACGAATGTTCACGAACACCTTACCGAACGTTCACGAACATAATTGAACGAACGAGACCTTTGTTCATGTTCGTTCATTTAAGTAATCGAACGGAATTTCTTGTTCATGTTCGTTCATTTATTAAACGAACGAACATAAACGAACTTCCCGACGAACGGTTCACGAACTGTTCATTGAACGTTCGGTTCGTTTATAGCCCTATCCATACATGTGAATAGTATATGTAGCAAGTGCAAAAACATTATAAACATCTAAAATTAGATGTTTCTTAAGCTTATCCAACCCGACCCATATCTAAATGTTACTTATTCTTGATAAATAAGTAACACTGGTGAAATTGAAAGGTGAAAACCCATAACCAAACTATTGTGAAAAATTACCAAATTGCTCCTTGACCTCAGGACTGTTAAGATCAAAATTTTTCAATGAGTCCATCATACGGTTGTCCCATTCAGGGCTTCCGCCCATGTTATTCCTGAATAAAATAGGAAAATCAGATAAATATTATATTTAAGAATAAAGTACACGGATGGTCCCTGTAGTTTACCAAAATTTTGGATTTGGTCCCTAGCTTTTTAAAAGTACACGGATAGCCTCTGTGGTATACATTTTGCAATGCATTTAGTTCCTAGCTTTTTCCAAAAGTACATGGATGGTCCTTGTGGTTTGCACTTTGTAACACATTTACTCCTTAACTTGGACCTACTGAAAACTTTAGATTTGTTGGTTGGGGACTAAATGCCTTACAAATTGCAAACCTCAGGGACCATCAGTGTACCTTTGAAAAGCTAGGACCAAATCCAAAGTTTTGGTAAACCACAGGGACAAATTATTGTTACAACGATACATGTTGAGGTTAAATGAGAAACTTACAGCATATCCTGCAGCTGTTGACGGTATTGTGGGTTTTGAAGCATCCCTGAAATAAATTAAAAAATGCAGCATATTAGCAAGATGATGCTTTTAAGTGTTGATCTTTAAAAACAAAGAATAAAAATATTTTATCATAGAATTTACAGTGTAAGATACTTACATTTGAAAGACGTAGGGTTCCTCATCTCTTCCGGAAGATAGCTGGAAACAACAAACTTACAATATGGTTAAAAAGGAGGGGTAAATAAGACATTGTTCGGGTGTTTGGCGTTCTTATTATTGTTGTATTAAAACTCAATAAAACAGATAACCAGTTTTAACGAGAAAGCCTAAACACCCCCAAAGTTTTGTTGCAACTTTTGGCCAAGTAATCACATAATCATGGTCAAAATCCAAAAATAAAATTAAATTTCGACTTTTAATCCAAGCACCCCCTAACTGCCGACAGAGCATTTCAATTTTGACTTACGGATAGACCATCTTTTGTACAGTTGGATCATCCATCATCTTCTCCAAAGCTTCAACAGACATACCGTTATTTTTTGTACCTGTCCCAATATTAAATATAATTAAATTAGCTTTCTACTTAAAATATTAAAATAATACTAATAATACACAATTATATAAATTAAAGTATAGAATATCAGAGTTCTAAGTTACCTGTGGATGAAGCCTCCACAGATGGACTATCCATTGGCTTAAAAGCAGATCCATTTTCAGAAGCCTTCATTTCAAAATTAAAAAAAAAAGATCAATCTTTATATAATCCCTTATATAGAATCAGATATTGACCTGAAACAATTTTTACCGCCAAATTCTTACTTGATTTGCGAATTCAGAATCCTTTTGGGATTCAGTCTCTGTAGATTCTTCAATCTTTTCAAAACTCGTTTTCAACGTTTCCTCAGGAGACACATCCACGAAAGCTGCAATTAATGGATTTTATATTCTGTTAGAATGTATAAAAATTGGAGTCGCAATTATCCTAATATTTGGCAAAAATAATGATTCTGCTTCTACTTATTTAGGGTTGAAATAATCGGATTAGGGAATGCAGGTAAGTAGTTATAAGAAAGATGATTACTGAAATAGATGTAAAATTACGTAACTAGCCTCTAGCTTAATCGACTAGTTTTCCGATCAACTGAAACTCATAAATGGGTTCTAATGAATTACTTTTTTGTTGTTTTTTAATCTCAAAAAAGGGTTCATTATTTACAATATATATATATATGTATATAACAGAAAAAAGTGTCAGCCACAAGGGGTGCGAACGAGCCGAACGGCTCGCGAGCTGCTCTAGATTAGCTCGAAATGAGCCGAGCCGAGCTTGGGCCTAAAATAAAGCTTGTTTATTTATCGAGCGCGAGGTCGAGCCTGGCATGTGAAGCTCGTCAGGCTCGTCGAGCCTTAGTGTAATATTAGTGTTTATTAATATTTAATAAAATTTACCCCTTATTTATAGTCGTCTGGTAAACGTGCCGAGCCGAGCTTATTTAAACTTGTTTACGAGCCGATCCCGAACCTAAAAATAAGCTTGTTTAGTAAACGAGCCCGAGCTTCACTTATCGAGCTCGCGACCCTAAACGAGTCTATTACTTATATTATTTTTATTTGATATATTAATTAATAGATAATGAACGAGCCGAACTCAAGCTTGAGAAACTACCAACGAGCCAAGCTCGAGCTTTGGAAACAAAGCTTGAACTGAGCCAAGCTCGAGCCTGGTCGCTCGGGCTCGGCTTGGCTCATTTTCACTCCTACCACAAGTCAACACGACCCGTATCAACCGGTAAAAAATGAGTCAATCCAACCCCCCTGGCTCTCTGTTGGTATGTCTACTCATTTTAATGAGCAGATAATAGAAATCACTTAACACCTAAACCCGACATATATCGCAATGATTATTACAATTTAAATACCGGATTTCTTTGGCTCTTGTGGTGATTCAAAGTTATCTTTAGCTTCCGCCGGTGCAGATGTTGCCTTTGTCAGTGTAGGCGTTGCCTCTGTTTTAGTCGGAGGTACATCTACAGTCAATGTACGTTGGGAAGCAGGTGCTGATGTGGCAGACGAGCTTTGTGAAGTGGGCGTCGGAAAAGGAAATGGGGATCCAGGTGGCGAGCCTGGTGTCGCCGGTGGTGGAAACGGAAAAGGAGAGCCAGGTGAAAAACCAGCGTTAGCAGATTGGTTGTTTTGTGCGTCCATTTGTCCCATCATGGTCTTGAAAGCTTGTTGCATTGCATATTTCTGGTATTTCAAACATATAACTAAAACTTTAAAACACAATACGAAAGAAAAACTAAATTGCTAGGTTGATTATGGAATTTAGGGGTGTTCATCGAATCGAATAACGAATTTTCGAATTATTCGAATCAAATTTTTCGAATTTTTATTTTTTTACATGAATTCGTATTCGATTCAATTAGTATTTGAAAATCGAATTCGAATAAATTCAATTTAATTCAAATTCACCCTAAACAATAAATTATTTTACTTTCATTTTTTAAAACTGCTACAATAATTATATTCAACATAAAATATAATAATCTGCAAAATTAATTAACTATCAATATGTCAAAACACCAAAATATAGAAGATAGGTTGGTTACTAGTAGTAAAATTTGGAATAAGTAGTATGTGCTATTTGTCAAAAGATTTGATAATGTTATGAATAATGAACTATCACTTATGGAGGTAGTTCATACTTTAGCGAAGTTTAGAAGTTATATGTGTGTGTATATATATGTTTTTTGTGTGTATATACATATATTAAAAAATGTAAATATAAATTGAATTCGAATTTCGAATCGAATCGAATTGAAAATCATTAATTCATATTCGATTCTAATTCGATTACTGGACTCGAATACGAATAAACTCGAATTCGAACATTTTTAATCGAATCGAGTCGAATATCGAATTTTTCGAATCCGAATCGAATTCTGAACACCCCTAATGGAATTGATATACTATTCCAGTATTAACATGAGAACAAAAACTGACCCCCCCCCCCCCCCCCCCCCCCTCAAACAGATAACATATAAGCTATGCAGTTAATATCGGTGATGTATCACCGATATATCAATTATCGGGCCCCATGTAAAATATCGGTCAGAATATCGGTACTGGTATTATCAGCGATATTGACCGATATATCACCGAGATTTTCCTGATAACAGTACCTTTCTTCTTAGTTCTACGATTTGTCTTTCTTCTTATTGCTGCAATTAGTGTTTTAAGTCTTAATCAATTCCGACTTGCAACAATTGTTAGTGTTTTGCAAGTTGCAAAAGGTTAATTTCATAGTTATTAAAGGCGCGAGGCGCACTCAGGGCGATTTGTTGGGCCTGGGGCCTTATTTATGCCTAGGCGCGCCTGGGCGCTCGCTTTAATAACTATGCAGAAGATTACTGGCATACATGAACTAACCTGAAGATTAAAGGCGCGAGGCGCACTCAGGGCGATTTGTTGGGCCGGGGTCCTTATTTGCGCCTAGGTGCGACTGGTCGCTCGCTTTAATAACTATGGTTAATTTGTTAATGGCAGGAGAGTATACTGAATTGTTAGTGTTAAATTGCTATATATATATATATATATATATATATAGGGTAAGGTTCATGCGAGAACCACCTTTATTGCGAGAACCGCGAGAACCAATGTGAACACAACCTAAAATAGCTAAAAAAACCTAACCCCCACCCCCCCAAAAAAAAACCTAAACCCCCCCACCCCCCCCCCCCCCCCCCAAAGCTAAATGCTAAAAACTAAACCCCCCAAAAAAACCTAACCCCCCCCCCCCCACCCCAAAAACCTAAACCCCCCTCCCCCACCCCCCAAAAACCTAAACCCCCCACCCCCAAGCTAAAAAGCTAAAAACTAAACCCCCAAAAAACCTAAAAAAATCTAAAAAATTTTTTTTGATTTTTTTAATATTTTTTATGTTAAAATCGCTACTTTTAGAAGCCAAAAAAAAAAATTTTAAAAATTTTTTTTTTTTTTTTTGGCAGCGAAAAGTAGCGATTTTGTTATAAAAAATATTAAAAAAAAAATTTGTGTGGTTTTTAGCTATTTTTAGGCATTTTTGGTTGCGTTCACATTGGTTCTCGCGGTTCTCGCAATAAGAGGTGGTTCCTAACGGATCTGTCCTATATATATATAAATCCATCATTATATTAAAATTACCCATATCCCACTGCGATGACCTATATCTCAAATATCGGTCCTTGACCGATATCCGATATTTTACCACATTAACTGAATAGCATATAAGAAAGGAGTCATTCCCATTTAGAACTTGTCACTCATTTGCGACTGCAATACATCACCAGGCAACACTTGCAAATATAAGATAATAGCTTCCAATGGCTAATGTAGTAGTAGTTTTCTCTATAAGAAGATCGTTACCTTTAAGTATGAAGCCGTCTGCAATTAAAGACACGATATAAGTCAAGCGTAATCGTAGATGCAGCAAATGTATAAAATAGCAAATACATTAATAAAAGTGTAAGCAATGTATTATCATTCTCACCCATGAAAACACTGCCGAAAATGCAACACCTACTCCCACCCAAAACAGAGGAGAACCTCTACAAACAAAACGAAAGGTCGACAAGTCAACTTCACATTTTATAAAAAAGAAACAAGAATAACTGAAATAAGATATCGGGCATGTATTTACACTTGTGAAGATGGGGGTGGCACTGCTATTTGTGGTGTTGCACCAACTGACGATGTATGTTGATCGCTTGAAGATGAAATTCTAGCAAAACAATCCTTCCCCATACTATCTGCTTCTATACACACAAGTATCAAACATATACAAATTATAAATCTTGATTCAAAGAAAGTAAATAATATAAAGTCTCATGTTACTTAACATGCCTAAACAGAATAGCACAAGTAGGTTCATTGACTTATAAAGTCAAACGTGGTAATAAACTGTAATCCAGTTTCCATTCTTTATTAAAATTCTAACAAAGTATTGATTTTTAAAGTAAAAAGGTGTAATTCTTGACAACCCAGATAAGCTAATTGGATCTTTTTCAAGATTTATTCATACCCAGTTCCACACATTGACTTATAGAGTCAAAACTGGTAATAAACAGCACTCCAGTAGCAATTCTTATTTAAAATTCTCATAAAGTTCCAATCTTTAGACTGAAAAAGTATAATTCTTGACATCCCAAAAACGGTAACCGGATCTTTTTCAAGTTCACATGCAAATAAAACTACAAAAACCAATTCATATACTACAAAAAAAGACAAAGAATTACCATTTGATTTGCTGATTGCTCGTGGGGTTGATATTGAATTTGAGGATTTGGAATTGAAGATTGCACCACTTCTTTTGGGGATTTTGAAGGAACAAAACAAGGGTTTGTTGGAGATTATAGCATCAGTTCGAGGGTTTGCTGTAAAACCCAAAACTGGTTTTTGAGAAGAAGAATTAAGGGCTAAATTATCCATTAATTGCAGGGTGTTTAAGACAATAGAATACTAAATTAGGTGTGAATTAGGTTTTTTTTTTCTAGTGGTAACAGGTATGAAGAAGCCGGAGCTGAGAAGGGGACTGTGTGTCTGTCTGTATCGACAGAATCAAGATCCTACCTCATCATAATCTAACGAGAAAGGTTTTAGGAAAAGAAAGGGTAAATTGTGTTTTTTTTTTTTTTTTTTTGGTTCATGTGTTTTAACGGTTTTAATCGAGTCCAAAATCAAAATATTTAACGCCCTGAGTCCATATAGCCGCTTTTCTTAACCATTTGAGTCTAAATTTTTAACACAATTCACAAAGTCTGTTAATTATAAGGGCATTTTAGTCATTTACACATAAGATACAACTTTTTAATGCACAGACTACAAAGAACAAGTCTTTAATACATGATTTTAATATTATATATAATAAAACACCAATAACCTAACATGCACACACACACACACACTCTCTTCTTTCTCTCACTCCTATACCATCCTACCACCACCGCACCATCACCACCCTCCCCACCATCATCCCCATCGTTGCAACAAGATCAATTGGAGGTCCACCGCTGCACCACCACCATCCGCACCATCATCACCAACCATCACACCACTATAAATCACCACTGCCACACCACTACCGCTACCACACCATCGAATCTACAGGTCCACAGTCGCGCCATCGAAACCATCTCAATTTGACCATTTTATTCACCTTTATTCCATTCCTTAAATCATAATTTCCAATTTGGACCCCAAATTGCACCCAACTTGTTCGTTTTTTCTTCAATTTTAGCTCAATTTCACTCTAGAGTTGCAATTCATGCACCTTGTTGTGGATTTTGATGCTTGTGATTAGGTTTTGTGAGCGATTTGTGTGTATTTGAAGAATGTTGGATGTTTTCGTAGGGTTTATTGCGTTTATATGTTAAATTTTGGGAATTATTTGTAAGATTTAGCCTCGATTTTGATTTTTTGTTGAATTTGTTAATCGGATTCTATTTATGGAAGGATACATAGTTTATTGTGACGTAGATTGATTGGATATGGATCTGTTTGTGTTTACCCTAGATTGATTTGTGTTTATGATGGGGATAGTGGTGCTCATGGTGGGGATGGTGGTGGTGATGATGGTGCGGATGGTGGTGATGTAGTGGTGGTGGTGGTGGTGGTGGTGCGGTGGAGTGGAGATAGCATAGCGGTACGGTGGTGGAGGGAGTTGCAGCAGTGGGGATAGTTTGTTATGAGAGAGAGTGAGAGAGAGAGAAAGATAAGGAAGAAAAAGAGATATTATGTAGGGGTAATGTGACAACTCGAACTTTCAAGGTCAGTATCACCTTCGTCACATGGTCCTGTTTCTTGGTATTCTCTTTCATATTCCTTACGGCGATAAAAATTAGGAAACACTTGTGACTAGTTGCTAAATGTATATGTGTTCGAGTAAACTAATTGCTAAATGTATATGTGTTCGAGTAAATGTGTATGAGTGTGTGTATTGGGCCCGAACCTTGTGTGCGCATATGATTGGGCCGCACCCCAAACTATTGAAGCCAATATGTTTTGCCAATATGTTTTGGCAGCCCATCTACTTGGGCTTAAGCCCATATTCACGGCCAGAAAGGGGACCGCCCCTAACCATTAGCATATATGGTACGTATCATATTATTGTTATCACAAAACTCAAACAAACCCTACCCCCATCCCCTCTATTTGTTGTGTGACGGAAGAAGACAAGACCCCCCCCCCTTTTCGTGATTGCATCTTGATCAGACGAGTTCTGGTTAGTGATTCCTAATGGCTGAAATTCATATTTGTGTGATATTGTTTATGTGTGACAATAAATAATTAGGGTAGGTTATGTTGTGGTGTTACATAGTTGGTCGAATTATTAAAGTGATCAGATTATTGAAACAAGTTGCATGGTTGATTAAATTGATATATGTTGTCATCGAACTGGTTGATTATTTTCCTGAATTTCCGATTAAGTTATGCTGAATATTTAGAAGTATTTTGTAATTAGACTTGGGGTGTTAATTGCATGATATAATGTTCTTGTGATAGGATAATATGAATATAGGAGATGAGGGTAATCGATGTATTGGGCTAAGATAGGGGAATAATTATTAACAACAAAATATCATATTAATTGGATTATACATGACCACACTTTGGGCCGATATGTTGATGGGCTGCGAATGGGTGGACATACACACATATAATTGGATCTACTAGTTTTGGGCATGATGTTTAATATTAACAGGTTGTTAGTGTAATATGTAATGTTAGTGTTATGCATGAATATAGGTGTTATCTTGAGTATGTGTAATATGTGATTCATAATGAATATTGAAGTAACAGTACGGATATGGATATATGCATGATCTGATCTTTGACAGGGAGGCTGTTGTAATCGAATTAAGCTATGCTGCAATTATAAATTCACATTAGAAATTGTAGAAAGAATTGTGGATGTGTCTTTGAACGATAATTTAGTTGGTTAGTAAATTGTTATAAGTTGAATCTGGGCCGCACATTTATATGGAATATACGATGTCTGTAGACTGTTATGTTATATGATTGACTGTAAAGACTTGTATGGATGTCGATACGTGCATTTCTTATAAGTTACTTGTTTAATGTGTGTATTAAATATGTGATTATGTGATAATATGTGTTTGGTTGTTATTTCTTGAGAAATACGTGTAACTAGATACGTGAATTGTGAATTCATGAAACTGACTGACTCTGGTAACCACAATAGGGTTTGATTGATCCACTATTAAACAAGCATTTAGCCTAACCGAGCAAACCGAAGGTGAGTTCACACTTTCCACAAGGCATGGGATTTCCCAAGGGTTGGGAATGGGTAAAGGATTGAAACTGAACCTGCGTGATCTCCTGGTTTGGAACACGTACACACCCTCTTTATTGAAGGGTGACAACACGTACTAAGAACTTAATCGGAACCTGCGTAATCTCCTGGTTTGGGGATTTCGTACACACCCTCTTTATTGAAGGGTGACAACACGGATACTAGACCAAAACTCTCTATCATGAAGTCCCTCCTTTTTATATCGACTTAATTGCCGGGCCAATGGCGAGCGGGTCATTAGTTAGATAGCGCTATTTAGGTTTGACAAGCCTCACACCGTGCCGCAGAGGACGGGCGTGAACTAATGGATCTGGGCACGTCAATGATGATAGACATTGACTTTAGGGCACCAACTTACTTCAGTCAGTGGTCGATATGGTAATGGGTCTAGTGGTTCACATGGGGAAGCCCCCACTGATTATGGATATGGTTTGGGAAACAAAGATACTGGGTAACTCGTGGTTTACGAAACAACTTATGGTTTTCAAAACAAACTGGTAAAACTAAACAACCAACTGTGAACTCGCTCAACTTTGTTGTTGATTCGTTGTTACATGCCTTGCAGGTCTATATGCTTATATTATTTGGAACTTGCTGTCTGGGAAGCTGGAGTGGTCATGGGTCGAGATACATGGAATCTCAATACAAGCTCAACGGTTTATGTACTCTTGGTTTACTAAACACTTAACAAATGATTTATGCTTCCGCTATATACACTGAATGATATGTAACGTTTGTAACGCTTCATGTTAATAAATGAAAGTTTTATTTAATTATAATTATGAGTTCAATGTGATTGGTGACTTGGATCCTGGTATGTCACACGCCTCGCGGGGGTTTCCGCACGTGGTATTTCGGGGGTGTGACAGATTGGTATCAGAGCCATTGGTTATAGTGAACTTGGTTTTAAAAAGGGGAAAACGTTTTTGTAAAACCAGACTATAACCGAACAGTTCTGAAAACGTGAATACGACCATGACACTCAGCTCCAGATTGCAAGGTTCGTCTTTTATATACTCATCGTACTGCATAACTAGTGAACACTTACATATGTTATAACATGTGATTGCACTTTTAGCACAACAATATGAATTCATGTATTACTTGCATATGTTATGTAACTGATAGGGTGGTATTTCCCTAAACATTCATGACTTACGTTTCGTGATGCTCTTTGGTTGCTACTCGAGTTTGAGGAACCATTTGACATGAGTTAAGAGGAGCGGAGATGAGCATGCAAATCACAATATTATTGTGGGTGCACACATAGTAATAATGTGGGGTGCATGCGAGTCCCAGTGAGGCTTAACAAGTGAAAAAGGGGTTCCGTTCCGTTATTTGATCAATGTGAAACATAGCAAACCTATAGGGGTCATAGCAGTGATTGTCCCCTACTCGAACGTGAACTTTTCATTCATCTCTGGATCCTTTCGAATCTCGATGCTATCGAGTATTACCTGAACACCCATCTGAACACCTAGCGAACCGTGTAGAATGTTAGGTGCTTATACGAACATCCCTGAGTTAGATGTCGCAGAGCCAAATGATTAATCGATACCTTTCTTACTCCTTTTCGTTTGCTGGAACTCATGTATTGACATCCCGTCGACCAGTTGCGAGGAACAAGCTTCCATTCGAGGATTGGCTAGCGAACGGACTATCATCAGATGGAAGTCTAAGAGGAGAATGCTCTTAGAACAACACGTCGAACGCAATGCAGCTATTTCAACTTTGTACACCATGATCATTGAGTTGATCAACACACCAGCAACTTCAGGGAATCACATGAATCGACCGTATTTGTTGACGACGTTCTGAATCATGACCAGGAGAAAGGAACACCATGGGTGGCATATGTATCCTATTTCAGCACTTATGTGGGAGGAGCCATTACGCGCGAAGTCTCGTTAAATGTCACATCTAGATTCGAGGGATGCAACAATTCTTTGGTTTCGCTAGATACTATCGCAGCTTACCCACAGGATTTTCGGAGGTCGCGCAGCTTAAATCTCTTTAGCACAGTCGGGTGCTGTGATCGTGAAAGACAGAACAGGGGGACGTCATTTCAGCTTTCGAATTCCAACTCTGCAATGCACCGAGCATCGTTTTTACCCGAGGGTGAGGGTGATTTAGTGGTATATCCTTATGGTCCGAATCAGGGTCCCAGCTGCACATCGACGCAACACGAGAGAGTGATGACATACGTGATGGAGTTACCAAGAGGAACTGCGCGACACACACGACTGGCGGTGAAAATCGTGGCTTTGGGATTTTGGATGGAGGCATCACTTGGACGGTACCAGATGCGTTATTTAGACCGATCACAAGGGCCTCCCATGTATCGATGTTCGAAAAAGCTAAAGCATGCAATGACATCGCTGGATGGAACTTCTGAACGAGTACGACTGTGAAAGCTATACATACACGAGCTCTGCAGCTCGCTATCGACTCTAACTTACCTGATCAGACACGCTCTGCCCAAACTGGAGAACTGAATGAAGAGGATTTTCAAGTCGAACCCATGCGGGGCTTGGAGAGGCAACCTTTGACCGGCCGGACGATACTCGTTACCTCATGGAACGAACGTGGGCCTCATTTTTGCGGCAACTGTAAGGAACTCGTGTTGAGCAAAGCACACCGGCTTCGATATTCTAGTCATCTGGGTTTTGATGAGAGGCTTTAGGATTTATAAACCTTGTACTGGTAATCGGGCATGAAGGCCCACCTAGCTAGGTATGGGAATGATGTTTGACTTGTTAGAAAGTCAAGGTGAAGTGTTAGCAACCAGAAACACCTATATGGAAAGTGAAAACAGACTGCCATGGATTTGGTCGCTAGTCTATTTACAACTCGAAACGGAAACAATATCACCTGGATGATCGTTGATTGTCTCACGTAACCAGCACACTTTCTAGCCATCAAGGAAACGGATAAGTTTTCCACACTTGCAGTCATCTACCTGAAAGAAGCGGTTGCTAGGCACGGAGTGCCAACCTCCATTATCTCTGATCGCGACCCACGATTTGCATCTGATTTGTGGCAAGCAATGCACAAATCATTTGGCTCACATCTAGACATGAGCATAGCATATCATCCACAAACGGATGGGCAGACTGAACGCACCATCCAAACTCTTGAAGACATGCTTCGAGCATGTGTAAACGACTTTGGTAATGGCTGGGAGTGGCATCTACCTTTAGTGGAGTTTTCGTATATCAACAGTTACCCCACCAGCATCCAGGTTGCTCCGTTCAAGGCATTGTGCGGACGGAAGTGCCGATCACCTCTTTGTTGGGCAGAAGTTGGAAACAGTCAAATCACTGGCCCAGAGCTCGTCGTAGACACAACAGAGAAGATTGCTCAGATACGACAACAAATGGAGGCGGCTCGTGACCGTCAGAAAAGCTACGCTGTTAAGCGCAGGAAACCACTCGAGTTATGCTGGACCTTTTGAAATCACTGAGAGAATTGGCAAGGTGGCTTACAGGTTGAATATACCCGAAGAACTCAGTGGAGTTCACAACGTATTCCAAATGTCGAATCTGAAGAAGTGTCTGTCAGATGAAACCCTCACAGTTCCTTTCAAGGAGCTCACCATCGACAATCAGTAGCGATTTTTCGAAGAACCAGTGGAAATCTTAGACCGGGAGGTTAAGACTCTTAGATGCACCAGGATACCTATTGTTCGAGTTCGTTGGAACTCCCGTCGTGGCCCAGAGTTTACCTGGGAACGAGAAGACCAAATGAAACACAAATATCCCCAGTTATTCGAGAACAATGAAACGACTACTGAGGCTGAAGCTTATGCGGAATTTCGGGACGAAATTCCAAACCAACGGGGGGATGATGTGACACCCCAGGAAAAACCAGGAAAACTACGCAACCTAACTAGCTTCCTCAGTAACTACGTACTAAATTTCGGGACGAAATTTCTTTCAAGTTGGGGATGATGTGACAACTCGAACTTTCAAGGTCAGTATCACCTTTGTCACATGGTCCTGTTTCTTGGTATTCTCTTTCATATTCCTTACGACGATAAAAATTAGGAAACACTTGTGACTAGTTGCTAAATGTATATGTGTTCGAGTAAACTAATTGCTAAATGTATATGTGTTCGAGTAAATGTGTATGAGTGTGTGTATTGGGCCCGAACCTTGTGTGCGTATATGATTGGGCCGCACCCCAAACTATTGAAGCCAATATGTTTTGGCAATATGTTTTGGCAGCCCATCTACTTGGGCTTAAGCCCATATTCACGGCCAGAAAGGGGACCGCCCCTAACCATTAGCATATATGGTACGTATCATATTATTGTTATCACAAAACTCAAACAAACCCTACCCCCGTCCCCTCTATTTGTTGTGCGACGGAAGAAGACAAGACCCCCCCTTTTCGTGATTGCATCTTGATCAGACGAGTTCTGGTTAGTGATTCCTAATGGCTGAAATTCATATTTGTGTGATATTGTTTATGTGTGACAATAAATAATTAGGGTAGGTTATGTTGTGGTGTTACATAGTTGGTCGAATTATTAAAGTGATCAGATTATTGAAACAAGTTGCATGGTTGATTAAATTGATATATGTTGTCATCGAACTGGTTGATTATTTTCCTGAATTTCTGATTAAGTTATGCTGAATATTTAGAAGTATTTTGTAATTAGACTTGGGGTGTTAATTGCATGATATAATGTTCTTGTGATAGGATAATATGAATATAGGAGATGAGGGTAATCGATGTATTGGGCTAAGATAGGGGAATAATTATTAACAACAAAATATCATATTAATTGGATTATACATGACCACACTTTGGGCCGATATGTTGATGGGCTGCGAATGGGTGGACATACACACATATAATTGGATCTACTAGTTTTGGGCATGATGTTTAATATTAACAGGTTGTTAGTGTAATATGTAATGTTAGTGTTATGCATGAATATAGGTGTTATCTTGAGTATGTGTAATATGTGATTCATAATGAATATTGAAGTAACAGTACGGATATGGATATATGCATGATCTGATCTTTGACAGGGAGGCTGTTGTAATCGAATTAAGCTATGCTGCAATTATAAATTCACATTAGAAATTGTAGAAAGAATTGTGGATGTGTCTATGAACGATAATTTAATTGGTTAGTAAATTGTTATAAGTTGAATCTGGGCCACACATTTATATGGAATATACGATGTCTGTAGACTGTTATGTTATATGATTGACTGTAAAGACTTGTATGGATGTCGATACGTGCATTTCTTATAAGTTACTTGTTTAATGTGTGTATTAAATATGTGATGATGTGATAATATGTGTTTGGTTGTTATTTCTTGAGAAATACGTGTAACTAGATACGTGAATTGTGAATTCATGAAACTGACTGACTCTGGTAACCACAATAGGGTTTGATTGATCCACTATTAAACAAGCATTTAGCCTAACCGAGCAAACCGAAGGTGAGTTCACACTTTCCACAAGGCATGGGATTTCCCAAGGGTTGGGAATGGGTAAAGGATTGAAACTGAACCTGCGTGATCTCCTGGTTTGGAACACGTACACACCCTCTTTATTGAAGGGTGACAACACGTACTAAGAACTTAATCAGAACCTGGGTAATCTCCTGGTTTGAGGATTTCGTACCCACCCTCTTTATTGAAGGGTGACAACACGGATACTAGACCAAAACTCTCTATCATGAAGTCCCTCCTTTTTATATCGACTTAATCGTCGGGCCAATGGCGAGCGGGTCATTAGTTGGATAGCGCTATTTAGGTTTGACAAGCCCCACACCGTGCCGCAGAGGACGGGCGTGAACTAATGGATCTGGGCACGTCAATGATGATAGACATTGACTTTAGGGCACCAACTTACTTCAGTCAGTGGTCGATATGGTAACGGGTCTAGTGGTTCACATAGGGAAGCCCCCACTGATTATGGATATGGTTTGGGAAACAAAGATACTGGGTAACTCGTGGTTTACGAAACAACTTATGGTTTTCAAAACAAACTAGTAAAACTAAACAACCAACTGTGAACTCGCTCAACGTTGTTGTTGATTCGTTGTTACATGCCTTGCTGGTCTATATGCTTATATTATTTGGAACTTGCTGTCTGGGAAGCTGGAGTGGTCATGGGTCGAGATACATGGAATCTCAATACAAGCTCAACGGTTTATGTACTCTTGGTTTACTAAACACTTAACAAATGATTTATGCTTCCGCTATATACACTGAATGATATGTAACGTTTGTAACGCTTCATGTTAATAAATGAAAGTTTTATTTAATTATAATTATGAGTTCAATGTGATTGGTGGCTTGGATCCTGGTATGTCACACGCCTCGCGGGGGTTTCCGCACGTGGTATTTCGGGGGTGTGACAGGTAATGTGGTTATTTAATAAATTTTAACAAAATAATTCTAACAGTGTTAGAAAATTGGACTCAAATGGTTAGGAAAAGTGGCTATAGGGACTCAGGGCATTAAACATTTTGATTTTGGACTCAAGTGGTTAAAACCCCTAAAACAAAGAGACTCAAAAAGTAATTTACCCAAAACATAATTAATTTACCTTTTAAGTCCCTGTATGTTATGAATTTTAATGATAGAATATTTTGGACATGATTGATTTAAGATATCAAGTTAATTAAAAAATTAGAGTTGTTTACATTTTTTTTTTCTAAAAATCACTATTTCAGTCCATTGGTTTAAAAATTACCAAAACATTCTCTGTGGTTGCACTTCGTAATTATTACAGTCCATCCACATTAATGACATCCAGTTATTCTGTTAGTTTATTTTCAGATGAGGCATTTCTTTATATATAAAAGCAGTTAAGTGGGGCAGGTGAATTGACAAAATTAGACATCATGTGAGAGGCACATGATCAAGATTTAACCAACGTGTTGAATGGTGTTAGTGGTAAGGGCCAAATTAGTTAGAAAACATGACGTTGAGGGAATATATGTGAAAAGATTCATTTCTTGAGTTAATAGGGTAAAAGTGATATAACCACAGGGGTCAAAATCGTAATTTATTCTAAAATAATTGAACATAATTATTTCCGTTTATTGTTTCTCAACTCTTTAATATTTTTTCACTTAATAACTATTTAATATTTTATTGATCCAAACCCATGGGATACACAGATTTCTAACCTTAGTATACAAAATAATTAAAATCTATCTAGTTCGGTCGAACGTCCGGATCACATTGGTTTGGGTGAACAAAGCTACATTCTTGTGTTCGGATCATTCTTATCCCCAACAAACACCTCAACTACAAACATCAGCAAATGGAGGACTAGCATAGAACTCTTAGGTAACGTTTGGTATGAAGAAATAGAAGGAATGGAATGGATCATTCTGATGGAATGAAAAGAAACATGTTTGGTTATCATGTGGTTATCGAACAAAGCAGTTCAAAGGAATGTAACTCCTTCCAAATATAATAATTTTCATTCCTTGTTATGTAGATGTTTTTTTCCATTCCTTCAAGTAATGGAAATTAATATATTATTATTATATTTATACTTATACTTATACTTATATTTATATTTATTAATATTCATACTAATATTAATATATATCAAAAATCTATTATTAATTTTTTATCATTAATATCTTATTATTACTATTGAGACAATTATATTTTTGTCGTTTTTAATACAGTTGTGTTTCATTACTTCATCTTTTTTGTTTATCAAATTGTACAAAGTAATGGTTCATTCTATTCACATATGAGTAACCAAACATCACAATGGAATGAAATGATCCATTTCATTCCGTTGTCCATTCCATTACCTTGTCCATTTTATTCTTTCGTCTATATCATTACCCCATACCAAACAGACCCTTAAATCTTTTGGATCTAACAAACCCAAATCAAGTGGCAAATTGAAACATTTTCGTCCATAAATTTGTTAATCCCAAATAAAATCCACTGAAGATAACACGATAAAGATTAATCTTAATTCCTTTTTTCTGAATGTAATTCATGGAACAGTTCCTTTCTTGTTTTAACATGTTTTTAAATAAATTCAAGATACCATATTTACATGCCCGTTGCCGAGATTTATATATTTCATACAAACCACATTTTGTATATAAACCGTAAGAACCATTTAAAAAGTGTCATGTGTCATCCAACCAATTATAGAGAAATGGTAAAATGATAACCTAAATAATATCAATTATCTTGAATTCCTTATAATTATGCTAACAAGCAATTAATTCTTTATTTGGATCTTTCTTTTGTTTTCAATGTGCTGATAATGAAAAATACTGATATCATTTCACATATGTGCTAAAATCAATTATCTTAATTAATTTTCATGTGCTAATATAATTCAAAAGTGTTACTTTTATATATGTATTGTTTTAGTATGTGCAAATTTAACTTTTTTTAAGTGCTAGGATCTGTTCTTACGGTTTATAGGATAAATATGGTTTGTACCGGAACCAACCCCTTCTCCATACTGCACCATGCATGTTTTGTTTTAGGCCTCCCTATATAATTTAGTAATCCACGTGCAACATTTTATAGTAACTTTTGTTCATTTGAAGAGACTAGTGAGAAGCTCGCGCGTTGTGGCAGAGTCGACAATGTGAGGCGAGAAAAAAATTCAAACATTAAACGTTAAGTTTTTAACGGCCACAGGAGATAGTTAAATAGTAGCATGCTACATTGCTACCTTCTATCTAAATTATACCATAACAAAATGTTTGAAATTCGATGGTGTAGGGAAGCAAGGGGTTGATGAAGGGTTAATGGCTTCAATGCCGGCTTGAAGAGATGGTGCATTTACCCCCAATACATGTATATCCGGTGGTCGGGAACTTCAATCCCATTGACCCGGTTAACTTTTACCAAATACTTTTTAAACCCATTTGACCACATTTAAGATCAACACCACCCCCAAACAGGCTCACATAGCAAATTCAAGAGTTAATTATAAATACTGCAATTAAAAAGCAAACATGTAAGGAAAAAATAACAATGTGCTTCAATCAAATCTACAATGAAAAAGTTATCACACATAAACAAAAGTACTAATTACCTCTCGAATTATAATCACTTTCTCAATTTGAGCTTTAAATAATGACTTTACACAACTTGTGTCATTTTACTATATAAAATAAATGATCATCTGGATAAAAGGACATGGATATGCTTACAAATGAGGTTTCGGCCCTTTTGACCTTGTCTTTTTGGAAATTTTCCATCTGTCTGGTTAAAAGATAAAATATTACTTCATTTGACTCATTTCTTAAGATAATGACCACCTCTAAAATGTCTGGTTAAAAGATAAATTATTACTTCATTTGACTCATTTCTTAAGATAACACCACCTCTAAAATAAGGAAGCTAAATCTAAGATATCATCTTAAGAGCATTGGAATTCTTCATGCTGTTACTTTTTTTCCATCTGTAAGATTTTAAAATAAAAAGAAACAAAAGCATTAGTAATGAAAAATAAGAAACACGATCAATAAAATGAATAAAGACATTAAGCAAAGGCAAGTTTCTGTAAATAATTAGTGTCGACATTTCTATAAGACATTAGCTTAGCCAAATGAATATTATACTCAGCAAGGTTCAACAACTCTCTGTGAATTAAGCCGATAGTAATATCTTTGTTAAACTTTCTATCTTCATCGGGATATATTACCTACACAACCCCCGATGTGAGTAATTAGTAATGAAATTCACTGGAAAAAGTCAATAACAAACCATTGTAGAGGCTAAGCGAAAAAGAAATGAAATAACGCATACCCAGCTCGTGAGTTGATTGAACACAAGCTTGCTGACATCACAAATGGCGGTTAACATGGTAAGATGAGCATTAACGTGAGCAATGTTTGCTGCATTTTCATATAAACCTTGGAAGACCTTCTGAGCTACAGCCAACGTAGCCTCATCCCGACTAATGCATCTGAGAATCATCCAGGAACCTTGCCAATAATAGACTGGATTTCAGCTTCATTAGCATCCTTCGCTATCAGAGATTCCAGCTGAAACAACAATCAATTGGTCCGGTAAGCTCTAAACCAAAATTTCCTGAAGTAAACAAAAATGAAAGTGAAATGTTTATGAAGTTATAAACCTCCTCTGAGATAAATTGGTATCTATCCACTGCATCTTTGGTAGTCAATGAAAGTTCTGCCGTGGTATTTATAATGCGATCGGAAGTTGAAGACAAAGATTGTGCATGCACTCCCAATTCCTACCAATTAACAGAAAGCATGTTAAGCAATGCAGACACATTACAACCCATCTTGAACTCATGCTAAATAACTTTACTAACTTTGGGAACACTGGAATATTCTGGAACGTGCAGTTCAGGAGTTGGTGCAGAAGAAAACGAAGACGGAACAGCCTCAAAGTTGTGAGAACCCATACCGCTGCCCATCGTGCTATGGACCGCAAAACCACTGGAAATATAAAAATAATGTAAAATAGAGGAAAAAAGATAAAACACGAGGATCCAAAATGGAAAGCCGTTTAACGAATCATACCTGAGAAGTTTTACTGAGCTAGGCTCCATATCCTCGTGTACTACAGCATTGATACCAGATGAGAAAATTCCAGGGTTCAGTTGACCTGAAACCGATACTGAACCTGTGATATTTTCATCATCGCCAAATTTACCTTCATCATCACTATCCTATTAAACGAATATATACGCAACCAACATAAGTGATGAAAATATTAAGAAAAATAATTACAAAAAAACAGAATAGCCAAAATTGATAACTTGAATTTCAAAATAATGAGTCGACCGATGTGTTCCATTCCTCAATGAGGACTAAATTCCTCTGTAAGTGACTTCAACTTATTAGCAACAACATTTCTGATAGAGTAAATCTGCAACACACGACACTAAGTAAAGATTTCAGATTTTTTTTTCAGAATCGGGCATCTATATGAAATTAGCAAGAAATGAAATAGAATGCTTGAACTTTGTTGGCCAGAGATCTCGCCAGAATGTGACCTAAACCCTAGCTTGGCCGTAAAAATAACACAAAGTTACGGATCAGAAACCCAGATCTAATTCATCATTTTTATAACAAAATTAACAACCCATATCAACATTTTTCTATCAAATCTTAAACACATATTAAATCTTTAACAACCCAGACAAACGCTAGTGCTTATAAACCCTAGAAACACCATATTATCAAAACCTAAACCCAGACTATTTCCAAGCATGTTTTGAAACAAACAACATCATATTCAATCACAAAACAAACCTCTTTGAATGACAATTTCCCAAATCTGAGCATTTATAATCTTCTACTCAACACGGATGCTTATGGTGGAAAATTCAACATCGATTGTCGACTTGGATTCAAGATTTATACCTTGATTTGGAGCGCCTACGGGTTGTTCTCGGAGCCAGGAGGTAAGAATCTTCATCGAACTTCATAGATTTGGTGAATCGCCAGAGAGAGAGGGGAGCAGGGAAGCGGCGGTTAAATGGGATTCAACCCACGTCTTCAATTGCATTCAATGCGAAAATGGAATGGACATTCAATTATGAAATTGATTACACACTCCATGATAAAATGTAGATTTCGCTTGAACCCATTTCAAGCTAAATCATGATTTCGCTTGAACCATTTCAAGCTAAATCTTCTGTGTTGATTTAGCTTGAAACACACATAAACCCTTTCAAGCGAAATTCACAAGTTTAAACATATAAAACCCTAATTTAAACCCTATTGTGTGTTCATTCAAACTATCTAGACACAAGACTTGATTAAGACGTAATCAGCAGACATTTAATGCACCAACAGACTCCCCCTTGGATGTTGATGAAGTCTTTGGCTTCAAGTCTTTGTCTTTATCATTCTTCAAACATTGTAAAAACTTTCTTCAATCTTTATCTTCAAACTTTAAACTTCAATCTTCCCTTTGACCGTTGATCCAGACTCCCCCTTTCACAGACTCCCCCTCTCACTATGCTAGAATCTGAGATATCTGGTTTAAGCTTTGACAATAAGCTTCCGTTGGGAATAATGAAGTCCAATCCTGTTTAACCTGCACATCCTCTACTTCAACATAAGTTTCACAAATTTATAACAGTTATATTTAAGAAACTTACTGGTAGAAATCATTCATACATCAAACATACTAGTTACATCAAGTTCAAATAAATGACCTTGATTAACTAACCCCTCAATTTTTCAAAACAATTTAATATGACATTCAAAATTTTCAACATATTCTCCCAAACCAATGTAGTTCATCATATTTAGCACTCGAATTTTGAATATCAGCTCTTCAACATCAGTTGTCGAAAATCTTTTTGAATTTTTCAAAACTTTATGCTAAAACACACTAAAATCTTTTTGGATTTTGAGTTTTTGAAAGACATGCAGTAAACAAATATATACAAACAATATTTTTGTGAGTTTGTGTAAGAGGATCATATCAGTTTATGAGACAAATCACAAGCACCGTTAAGCTTTAATCATTTTAAGTTCTAAACGATTCACTTAGATTGTCAGTATATTGGTCCACTTAAATTTTCACACAAAGTTCAACTGCTTCGAGATATGAGTTTAATGTCTTAGATACTTAAACTTAATCACGTATCCCACCTCAGAATATACTCCCGTATCCAGATCCCAATATTCAGTCTTACAGGTAATTATAACACAAATGATATCTGTAAGGGGTTAATAATTTATGAAGAATCATGAGAGCTCATGTCAGAACTACCGTTCAGCAGAGAGATCATGACTCAACTTGGGTGTGTCCCCTTTAGAGGATCTTTTTTACAACAGCAATGCTAAGCAATTTTATTGTCTTATCATTTATGCTGAGGGTGATGCTATGTTTCAAGCATTTGCAGAAAGTATTATCCGAGGACTAGGTCAGAACCACCGTTCAGCAGAAGTCCCGGAATAATACCCCAGACATCATTGAGTATAAAAACCTAGTATATCAGAATACGAGAACTTTCAAACAAGATTTCGGGGGTTACCCATATATCCGAGAGATGTTACCCACGATATAAGCAAGTTTGAATTTAGGTTTATATCTCGTCACAATCTACTGAATGTGCAAAAACCTACTGACATATCATCAATGAGACCGTTTATCACATTTGACATTTCATATCCTTAGCATGCTGTGATAGTTCACTGATTTACTATCATTTCCTCTTTTTCACAACAAAACTCATTTTTGCTTTTTCAATGTTTTTGAAATTTTCAAATTTTCTAATTTTAATTTTTTTATTTTAAATTTTTCTCCCCCTAAAATCAAAATATGTTTCAATTTTGATTTTCTGAGAAAATTTGAAAACAAACTATACAAGAAACATGACAAACTGATATCAAATCGCTTCAATTCGCCATTCACTCGGCATAAACAATCAGAACTCCCCCTGACAACAAACTATTTTCCCATTATGATTTCAAAACACTTAAGTTTGTTTTAATCAAATGGTTTTTCCGGAAAATTAGTTTTATGTGTCATTTCACAAATTCGGGGTTCTTTCATCACATTGTTCACCTTTATCCACTTATCGAAAAGATAAATCAAGTACAACTTAATGCCCCTGATTTACCACTTGTAAATCGAAATATCACAGTTACCATCCTGTGAATTTCTCAAGAATGATGCCGATACCTGCTCCACAATTACCAACCTGGGAACTCCGGCAAGTCAGATTTTTCTATTTGAAAAGATTCACCCAAGCCTGACCAGCCTTGGGTTTGACAGTTTTTACCTCAACAGATGGCTCTTCTGGTTTTGACAAACCAGAATCATTGCCTACACATGGCTTGTCTGACTTTGACCTGTCAGATTCATTGCCTGATGGTGGCTTGTCTGACTTTGACACATCAGATTCATCGCCAACCATTTTCTTCTTCTCCTTTTCTTCTTTCGGCCTCAGATTTGTATCTGATGAATTCGTCTTGCTTGACTTTGCAATCAAGTTAGTTGATTCATCAGAACTCTTATTCAATCTGTCCGGTGAACCCGAAGACAAAATTTTCTCCAGATACTCTCTCGCCTTCTTCCTTTTCTTTCGCAGTCTGTCTTTCTGCCCCTGAGAAAGTTTCACTTTCTTTTCTTGAACTTTAGGTTCTTGAACCTTCTGTTCTTTGGGCTTGACGTTGACTGGTTTCTTTACCATTTTCTGAGATTCAGCCCTCGATCTTCCCTTTGATCTCATTGGGCAATCTCTGGCAATATGACCTCTGATTTGGCATTCATAGCACCTTCTTGTTTCGAATCTCTGACTTTGGCAGTTAACAACAATGTGTCCTTGAAATCCACAAGTGTAACACACTCTGTTATCATACCTTTCACTACTTTCATACCACATACCGTCTTCATACCACACACTTAGATCAAAGCATTGATTTGCCTTGTGGTAATCACCATTTCTTTGTTTTCTATCATTGTAATGATTTGTCCTTGAAGAATCTTCATCCCATCTTCTCTTGTAAGCTGGATTTGGCTTTTGAGCACTGTGGTCAAACCTGCACCACTTATTACCAACATTTTGTGAGTTTTCATTTTTAGATTTTTGTGATTTTTCAAAATGATTGGATGACTTATCTGATGAGCTTTTATTTTCATTTTTAGGATTTTTCAAATTTTTATCTTTTTGTTTCTGTTCTACACTCTTCTTAACAGGTTTTTGTTTAGAACATTCACCTGTTTCAGAAGATTGCAAAACAGTATTTTTAAATTTTTCTTGTAAATCTAAAAATATTTTTCTTTTCTTTTCTTTTTCATCATCAGATATTTCATCACAATCTTCAATTTTGACTTTGTTAAAATTTGTGACATTGTCACTTATTGGAACTGAATTGATCGGTTTTGGACAAACATGTGATGTAGAATTCACAAAACCTTTCAATCTACTCTCAAGATCTTTGATTTTAATCCGAGCTTTTTCAGCTTCTTTTTCAAGCTGAATGATTTTAGCAAGATGAGAATTGATTTCAATTTGTTTTTCAAGATTATCTTTACCAAAAATATCTCTCTCATCTTCTAAAATCTTGATTTGATTTTGAAAATCTTTTTCTTTTTCTTTCAAATTTTTGTTTTCTAATGACAAACTCTCAACATTCTCCAAAAGTTTGTCATTTTCAGATCTCAGTTTTTCACAATTCAAGCGCAAATCCAAAATCTGTTCATCATCAGCTTTCTTCTCGTCTTTCAAAACTTTGTTTTCCAATGTCAAATTCTCCATATCTTTCAAGAGATTGACATTTTCTGCTTCGGATTTTTCGCATTTTGAGCACACAACTTCACTTTTTGAAGTTTCATCCTTCTTTGATTCTTCATTCCTTGTCATTCCTTCTCTAATCTTTTTGATTAATTCAAGAAATTCAACCAAACTCATATTTTCTGAGTTTCTTTCTATTTCATCTATTAACTCTTTCTTTTTCTTTTTCTCTTCTTCATCTCCCCACCACTTCTTTTGCCAATAATCACCCTCTTCTTTGTACTCCTTGATTATGGCTTCGATATCAAGCGTTTTGTCATCGATTGCAATATTTCCATATGGGTCAAGATAACACTCTCTGTCCGGATCCCATCTATTTGCTCTCCTTGCTTCCAGAAATATACGAGAAATTCTAATAATTTTGTTTTCAGCAATCATTTTTCTGTATTGATACTTCTGCTCTTCAGTGCGGTTATCTTTCCAAGGAATAGGTTCGGAATTAGCCATCTTGTACGTTCCTGCAAACAAACAAACAAACGATCAGTTCAAACAAACTGAATACGTAACAGTGTGTTTGTTGACAAAATCAATCTAAGACTCGTTGTCGAAGATTTGCGGACTTGTTCCAATGTAGTTCGGGTAAAATCACTGAATGAATGGGCTTGATCGAATGTACCAAGTAATATGGGTTTAGAATGGAATAAATTCTATACTCAAACTTTTAATTTGAACGTGTAATGAATTAGACTGACACTTCAATTGTAAATTGATGAGACTAAAACAATTAACTAGCCGACAACAATTTAAACAATCATGAATTCGTTTAATGGCACTACACGACAATTTACAACCCTTGAGCTACAATGAATGTGATAGGACCAATGAACTCAGATCACATGCAACTATTTCAATTAATCACTTTTGACAACGACTGACTGATCGGAGTGTCGCGCTCCGGTCAAAGATAATATTTATATGCCCTAATTACCCTTAACAAATAGCTAGTGGTAGCAAGGGGTCGAACCACGAAGAGTATGTGGTTTGTGTATGGATTTGACTGAATTATAAAGAATTGTCACAATTATGAAGCTTGCCAGATATTTTTGTATTTTTGTTTAGTAGAAAGATGTGAATTTGAACTACTGGAATTGGATTAATTAATTAACAACTACTAATTAACGCTTGCAAGAAATTTGGATACTAGAACAATAATAATAAAAAAGGAATCACACCCGGTTTCGGTAATTGTTAACCTAGGATTTCTACAAGTTTTAGTTTCAACTCAAATGCATTCGATTAACGGATTTAGTGTACCGTGACTTAGGTGCTACTAGCTATCAACGCCCCGAAGAACGGACAAAAAGACACTTTGTAATCAACACAAGTAAATCCTAACAACGACAACGTACAATTACATATCACCGTTTCGCAAAGTCATAACTTTTAACATCGTTCGACAATTCACGAATTCGTAACAAATGTAATACTATTGTCAAAAGTTTCAAAAACCAAATACAAATTGTCACTAAGATGAAACAAGAACAGATTGAAACCCTAAAATTAACAACTACCTACACCGGGGTGAAACCGAGATGATTAGCCGCTCATGGTTGATGCAACTTGATCACTGGATGTTTGGAATGCGGATGGAGTCATCTTGAAGCTTGTAGGATGAAGGAGTGATGGAGAATTAGGGTTTATGAAATGGTGATGATGAGAAGGATGATGGATTGGTGAACTAGGGTTTGATGATTGGTTGTGTGTTCGATTGTGTAGATGATGGATGATGGAATGGTTGGTGAATAATAGATGGTAATGGCTCCAAGATCACTTTCAAACTCCAAAACAATGTGTAACCCCCGTTTCTTGGTCAAAATTGATGTTATAACTCGTCCCCAACTCAAAAATCAAGTTTTTCGCGATATGAGAATGCAGGTGGCGTCGCCGACGGCCATTTAGGGCGTCCCCGACGGCCCCTAGAAGTTTCAGTTTCGCCCGACGGCTTAATTAGCTGTTTACGGAGGTTTCTGGCCGACGGAACAAACCAGAGGCCGTCACCGACGGCCCTTTTGGGCGTCGCCTACGGTGCCTCTAAATACCATTTTTTGTTTTCTTCATAACTTCTTCGTTATAGCTCCGTTTTACGCACCGTTTTCGCCCACGTACTCGTAATTCAGCCCTCTATCATGCCATCTTCCAATATATTCATTTTAAATTCATTAACTTCCCCCAAAACACATCCAATCTTCGTGATTAACCCGGTTTTGTTCATTTCACCTCCCCGGTTGATCCCGTTCGCTCCCGGTGCTCCGTAAAGCTCCCGATTAGCTCCTTAAACTCTTTTAGACCTGTAAAACACAAATCCCATTAAAAGTAGGCTATTCAAGATTAAAAGCTATGTAAAAACATCAACTTAAGCATAAACGATCACCGGTTTTCAACCACGTATCACATCCCCACACTTGTCTTTTGCTTGCCCTCAAGCAAATCTGTTTTTCACTTTCACGTGGGTCGAACAACAAATACACTCCCCATTCCCGAGACGAAGGTTAAGGTCCAATGTCATGCTAAAGTTCAAACTCTTTACAATTTTCAATATATTTAACGGTAATGTGATTTCACATACACAAATGGTTACCCAAGATTAACCCGCCCGTGAAACCAATCAATTCATGCACATCCCTCACAATGTTCTCTCCACTCGGCTTGTAAATTGGCTAATGTTTATAATGCATTAGCACTTCAAGGAATATTCACTCAAAACCGATTAGAACACATACCCGCATAAGCTTGCAACTCAATCATTCTCCACCATTGATCACAAACACTAAGCACAAGTCATAAGGTCTTTGTAAGGGTTATAACGGGGCTAGGCTAAGGGTAGGAATTAGGATATTTTAAAGTGGCTAAGGTGATGAAAATTTGATTTTTTATTACGAAAGACTATTCTAGCAAAACTAACTATAAACACCAAATATGAGGCACAACATTCGCCTTTTATTCAACAACTACTAACACTTCTTTTTGTGTTTTTCTTCAACGATTTTCAATTCTTTTTCATAATATTTTCTGATTTTTTTTTCAACCTATATGCAAACAAACAAGAACAACTATACAAATACGACTCCTATAATCGAATTTCCATCACACGGGTTTTAAAAGAAAAGGTTTAAGGGTTATGGGCTATAGGGTGTCAAACGAAAGGTTTAGGCTCAAAATGGGCGACTAGGGGGTTTGTTCGGGTAAGGATAGATAAATGGTTTTAAGAGAAAAGGTTTACCTAATGCCTTAATCATTCTCGTGCTTGTATTCGGTCTACAGTCTCAAACGTATCAAAAGTTGCAAGTTCTACAATATATGACTAATGGTCCACTCAAACAAAGAAACATAGGTATGTAATCTATGATATAAAAGTGGCTCAAAACCTCACATATCTAAAAGGGTATGGTATGTGACATGCATAAAATACTAGTTTCTAAGGCGGATTATTCCCAAATAATCACCCGCTAAATACCCGTCATGCTATTAATTCGAACTTGACCATGACAATAGACCAAATGGGTTGTGACATCCCTCGTTGACTTAGTTACTTATGCTTTTAAGATCGCTTTTGAAACAAGACATTTTTGAATTTTTTTTTTTTTGAAATTTTCCCCCATCCCCACACTTGAGGTGAACATTGTCCTCAATGTGTAGTATTTAAATGAACGGGTCAAAATCTAAAACTTTTACTACTCCCCCATCCCCACACTCGAGGTACATATTGTCCTCAATGTGTAAGAACTAGAGTTTTAACGCACAAGGGATGTGACACGGCTAATTCCCCCAAAAATTTCACCCCGGAAAATTAATATACAAAATACATTCCACTTATTTGCTAATCTAAAGATCAAAAGTAAAAAGAAACGTATGCACCTGGTTTTTTGAGCTCATTCTTCGTATGCTCTTCTCCTCTTCATGAAAGCGGTTGTCCCACGAACCCAATGTACCTACAAATCTTAACCCTAGTGTAGAAGCATGCTTCTCACAACCATTAAAATTTGTTAGTTAACTAGTTCTACCACTTTTATGAAAACATTACCAAGCTATACGTTATTTCACTTTGATTTATGTGGAAAATAATTTACAACAACAATAAACCTAACTCACTTTCGTAGGAATCATGGTTGCATTTAGCTTATGCAACAAGCCCTTTTAAACCCCCCAATAGCTTGGGAGGACGAGAGGTCTCGTGAGGGTTATATAGAAAACACACCCACAACGTTCATTAACTACTAAAACGAAATAACAAATTATACAACAACAACAAAACTACGAAGAAAAAAAAAACTAAAACTAACCATAAAAAGTATACAACAACAATTAACTTACCACCTCATGGTGGTCGAATGGAGTGCTTGCCGCCCACAAACTCATCGAAATCACCCACCGGTGATTCATACCATTTGTTGCCAAACGGTCCAAACTTCCTCACCTCCTCTTCTTTCTTCTTTTCTTGAGGTGACTTTCTCGCCTTTTTCTTCTTGACCGTTTTCTTCTTTGTTTCTCCAAACCTACCAACCATAGCACACACCTTTTTGTTTGGATTCGTGTCCTTCTTGGGACATGTATCCTCACCAAGTGGGTTAGTAAATTTTGGAAAAACATTTAAATTTAACTCCCGGTCCCCAAACTTCATGCTTACCGTTCCCGTTACACAATTTATTATGGCATTAGCAGTTGCCAGGAACGGTCTACCCAGTATAACTATTGGTTGGGTGTCCTCAACACACCCAACATAGTCTACTACCAAAAAGTCCACTGGGTAGTAGCAATCATCTACCTTCACAATCACATCTTCCACCATCCCCCTTGGATGTGTGGGAGTCTGATCAGCCAACACCACGGGAGTCTCAAATTTTTTTAATGGCCCAAAATCATATTGGTCATACAAACTCCCGGGCAAGATGCTTACACAAGCTCCAAGATCTAAGAGCGCCCTCTCAATTTGGAATGTTCCAATTTGAATTGGAATAAGAGGATCTCCCGGATCTTGAGCTTTTTGGGGAAGCGCACTCGATAAGACGGCACTAACATGTGATACTAAATCAACCGGGTTGGGTAATTTATTGTGCCGTTTTTCGATGCTCAACTCTTTCAAGCATTCCACATGAGCCGGAACCTTTTTAATGTCATCAAGTAGCGGCAAATTAATTTTAGCTTGTTTAAAATTTTCCCACCCCTCGTCCTTCGGTGGGTACCGTTCCTCAACTTGTGATGCATTAATCGGTTTAATTTGATTTAAACAATTTTCACAAAAAGATTTTTTAGTTACATTTTCAATTTTACTTTGTGAAGTTGTTTCTTGTTCATTTTCAATTTCCAGCTCATCGTTTATATTTTCCACTACACCATCAACTAATTGTGGTGGTGGAATGCTTTCAACACTACAAACTTCATCATTTAAAAGAATACTTACCGCGTTAACGGGTGCATTCCTCACGTTGCTTGTGCTTGAACCTTGATGCTTCGGGTTCACTGTAGTGTCACTTGGGAGCTTTCCCATGCTTCCCCTCATTTGAGCCATTTCCTCCGCAAGTTGGCCCACTTGTTTTGCTAATGCTTCATGCGATTTGTCCCAAATTTCATTCTCTTTCTTGGACTCTTGCATCATCGAAAGCATTACATCCATCTTTGCATTCAAATCATCACCACCTCCTTGATTATTCGTTGACCCGTGACCATCTTGGTTGTAACCTCTTTGGCGAGTTTGGTGCGAATACCCACCTTGATTTACCGATTGGAAATTCGGGTTCATTTGGTTGGAGGAATTACCATACCTAAAGTTAGGATGGTTCCTCAACCCGGGGTGATAAGTGTTGGAGTTCATGTCATATTGCCTTCGGTCCCCATATACTTGATTCACCTCCACAGTGGCTTGACAATTCTCGGTCCGGTGACCGATGTCTCCGCATTCCTCACATACGGCGTATTGCACCGCATTCACTTCTCTTTTCTTCATGCGAGCCAACTCCCGCTCTAACGTTTCAATTCGATCCTTAGAATTCACATCACGATCGGGCCAAGACCTTGAGGTGGGATGCTTTTTGGCTCGGTCGGCCGACTCTTTCGCCTTTGATCTCTTGCTCATTCTTTCTAGGAACTCCCAATCGTCATCCTCGTGATTGCTTAATAGAGTTCCATTGCTGGTCGATTCAAGGCGGTTCCACGTCTCATCATCCAAACCCCTCACGAAGCATTTAACCAACTCCCACCTTTCGATTTGATGATGTGGGCACTTCCGGATCAATTCCTTGAATTGAGTGAATGCTTCATGTAACGGTTCACTCGAAAGTTGGCGAAAAGACCGAATTTCATCTCTAGCATCGTCGGTCTTCGCCATTGAGTAGTATTCGTCAAGAAAAACTTGTTGCATTTCAGCCCATGTGCGAATACTATTCGCCGGAAGTGTAAGAAACCATTGCTTCGCTTTATCTTTTAGCGAAAACTGAAATAAGCGAAGCTTGACCTCCTCCAATGCAAAATTATGCCCCCCGATAGTGCTGCATATCGATGAAAATTCCGCCAAGTGTGTATACGGTTCATCATTAGACCTCCCGTTGAAATGGGGAAGTATATTGATGTAATGCGGTTTACAATCGAACATTCTTCTTTCACACACAATCGGTGAATCATTCTCGGTGACCACCGGTCGGAAACGGTCATTCACTCCCCGTGGAGGTTGTTGACGACGTTGTGGACCGTTAACCTGTTGATCGACCGGTCTTCGATTGTCTCTTCGGTCACCTCTTCTATCCCCACCTTGATGTCTACCTTGGTTGCCTCTTTGGTTACCACCTCCCACAAAACGAGGAATCCGATTCGGGTTACCATTGTTGTTATTGTTGTTGTTGTAAAACCCATCATCTCGGTTTCGTTGGTTATTGTTTTGTGGTTGACGGTTGTTTCCGTAACCATCATTTCTCACGTTCCGGTTCCCGTACCCATAATCATCATCCCCCACAAAGTTGGCATTTTGATAGCCGAACTCGTCATCTTCAAAGCCTCTCGCATTGTAGACATTTCCCCGATTCACGTACCCCCAATCTTCGTTATCATTAACCCGATCATCATAATAGCCCCCGTCATCCGAATTTTCCGTATGAACACTCACATGCTCCGGCGATTGATAACCGGGAACACTATACGGTTCGTCATCGGGGATGGCGTTCCTCAAATCATCTATGTTGAAAAATGGGTCTTCGTTCGCGGGATTGCCACGATCTCGATTACCTCGACGGTCGGAATTAACATTCCAGTCATCAAGGTTGAGGGGTAAGGAATTGTGTCGATGAAGGTTTTGTTGTTGGGGTGTTCTTTGGGTGTTATTGGGATTTTGGTTTTGAAAAGGTGGTGTGGGTGGTCCATTGTTGTTGTTACCACCCGGTCGCTCTTGAGGCATGGGTTGAACATTTTGAGCGGGGGAAAAGGTTCCTCGGGATTGGAATTGGTTTTGGTTGAGGTTTGGGTGATTGGAGTTTTGGTTTGCCATTGAATCGGTTTCAATGGTCGGTGTGGATTGCGGTGTTTGGTTGGTTTGATTAGAAGCAAGAGTTGCTTCTAAACGGCTTGCTAAGTTTCTTCTTGAAACTCTTTCGATTTCCGGTTCGTAGACTAAAGGAGAAGTCCTCCCGGAGTTTCGCGTATGCATACACTACCTGTAACCTACACAAGTAACACACCCGCGTAACAAGGAAAAAGACAAAGTACAAGAAAAGAACTATGCAACTTAAACAGTTGATCACGCAAATTCAAACAATATCCAAACACAAAGCGCACGCACTCCCCGGCAGCGGCGCCAAAATTTGATCGGAGTGTCGCGCTCCGGTCAAAGATAATATTTATATGCCCTAATTACCCTTAACAAATAGCTAGTGGTAGCAAGGGGTCGAACCACGAAGAGTATGTGGTTTGTGTATGGATTTGACTGAATTATAAAGAATTGTCACAATTATGAAGCTTGCCAGATATTTTTGTATTTTTGTTTAGTAGAAAGATGTGAATTTGAACTACTGGAATTGGATTAATTAATTAACAACTACTAATTAACGCTTGCAAGAAATTTGGATACTAGAACAATAATAATAAAAAAGGAATCACACCCGGTTTCGGTAATTGTTAACCTAGGATTTCTACAAGTTTTAGTTTCAACTCAAATGCATTCGATTAACGGATTTAGTGTACCGTGACTTAGGTGCTACTAGCTATCAACGCCCCGAAGAACGGACAAAAAGACACTTTGTAATCAACACAAGTAAATCCTAACAACGACAACGTACAATTACATATCACCGTTTCGCAAAGTCATAACTTTTAACATCGTTCGACAATTCACGAATTCGTAACAAATGTAATACTATTGTCAAAAGTTTCAAAAACCAAATACAAATTGTCACTAAGATGAAACAAGAACAGATTGAAACCCTAAAATTAACAACTACCTACACCGGGGTGAAACCGAGATGATTAGCCGCTCATGGTTGATGCAACTTGATCACTGGATGTTTGGAATGCGGATGGAGTCATCTTGAAGCTTGTAGGATGAAGGAGTGATGGAGAATTAGGGTTTATGAAATGGTGATGATGAGAAGGATGATGGATTGGTGAACTAGGGTTTGATGATTGGTTGTGTGTTCGATTGTGTAGATGATGGATGATGGAATGGTTGGTGAATAATAGATGGTAATGGCTCCAAGATCACTTTCAAACTCCAAAACAATGTGTAACCCCCGTTTCTTGGTCAAAATTGATGTTATAACTCGTCCCCAACTCAAAAATCAAGTTTTTCGCGATATGAGAATGCAGGTGGCGTCGCCGACGGCCATTTAGGGCGTCCCCGACGGCCCCTAGAAGTTTCAGTTTCGCCCGACGGCTTAATTAGCTGTTTACGGAGGTTTCTGGCCGACGGAACAAACCAGAGGCCGTCACTGACGGCCCTTTTGGGCGTCGCCTACGGTGCCTCTAAATACCATTTTTTGTTTTCTTCATAACTTCTTCGTTATAGCTCCGTTTTACGCACCGTTTTCGCCCACGTACTCGTAATTCAGCCCTCTATCATGCCATCTTCCAATATATTCATTTTAAATTCATTAACTTCCCCCAAAACACATCCAATCTTCGTGATTAACCCGGTTTTGTTCATTTCACCTCCCCGGTTGATCCCGTTCGCTCCCGGTGCTCCGTAAAGCTCCCGATTAGCTCCTTAAACTCTTTTAGACCTGTAAAACACAAATCCCATTAAAAGTAGGCTATTCAAGATTAAAAGCTATGTAAAAACATCAACTTAAGCATAAACGATCACCGGTTTTCAACCACGTATCACTGACAACCTTAACACATCTCGATGAAATCAAAATTCTCATGCAATCTCGATTTAAGATGGCAGACAATTGATTTTAATTTGATCAACAACAAAAGTGGCCGACAACTCTTTAAGTCACAATTCAATTTCACATGTATACTGACACTTTAATGATGTCAAGACACTAATAATACTCCTATTCGACCAACCAACAATATCACATGATATCTTTCAAATAATTTGCAATTTCAAGGTAACTTGCTGACAACTATTAATAGTTTCACATGCACACATCAGTTAATCATGAATTCACATGTATATGTCCACGGTGATAACTGGTTCTGACACTATATTCACGTGATGTGAAGTCCCGAGACAATTAATTCAAGCGAAATCCTCAGAATATTCAAGCGAAATCACGACTGTTATCTCAAGCGAAATCTTACTTATAAGGATTTCGCTTGAATTTTCAAGCGAAATTCAACAATCCTATTTCGCTTGAACTTTTCAAGCGAAATCTAAGACCAGTTCTTTTACAAGCGAAATCAACAGCCAAACTCAAGTTTCAAGCGAAATCTTCACTATATTTCAAGCGAAATCTGCTGATGTCATCTTTTACGAACAGTTTTCAAGCGAAATGTTAATTTTTTATATGAATTCAATCGATTTTAAGTCCAAATCTTTCAAGGATTAGTTATCACACTAATTCGCTTGTTATATGTCAAATTCATGTCATTTTCACCGCTGAAATATGTTCAAATCAGAAAAGTAAGAGAAGAAGTGAGTAGAGATAAGAAAATCCGGTAGAATCAAGCTGTAATGGTATGAACTCCTCGTCCTGAGCTCTGATACCACTTGTTGGACCGTTCTACGACCTTGAAACGTCAGTTAAGGCAGTTCATCTTTGAGTACGAAGGCGGAATCAACGTAAACAAAGTCATAACAGCTAGTTTCCTTTTAATCTTTCTTTTCTGATTGATTTACGTGCTTGTACAATGTATTCTGATACAAATCCGGCAGCACTTCGTCTCACATACAATGACCAAGTCTTCTACAAATGACACACACAAACCTATATATAGACTGTAGATTTCGCTTGAACCCATTTCAAGCTAAATCATGATTTCGCTTGAACCATTTCAAGCTAAATCTTCTGTGTTGATTTAGCTTAAAACACACATAAACCCTTTCAAGCGAAATTCACAAGTTTAAACATATAAAACCCTAATTTAAACCCTATTGTGTGTTCATTCAAACTATCTAGACACAAGACTTGATTAAGACGTAATCAGCAGACATTTAATGCACCAACATAAAAATTAAAGAATTAAACTCAGTATTTATTTGTAACTGATGATAGAGTCTCAATCATGCAACGTTTCAGTGATGCGAGGAGTCTCAATTTCAATACATGTTCGCTGATGTAGGGTAGAACAAGGGCAAGAATGGAAGAAAAGGGCAAATAATTTAGGATTTGAACGGACCATTCACTTTTCTCAATCATGTTCGCCATCTTAAAAATTGAAAGGAAATTACATTTATATCCTAGGGAAATGCTTATTATAGTATATAGATAAAAAGACTCAGTGCTCGAAATAGTATGATTTCCTTATTCATTGAATCAATAATTAAATTAATTTTCAATTTAAACTGGATATATGTGTGCATAAGTCTATACAGAGAGAATCCTAAATTCTAGCTAATAATTAAGCTTAGTAAAACTATGGAACATTTTCTTTTTTCACTCCTTTTTCTCCTTACATTGTTTTTACCTATCATCTTGATGATTTTTATACCTATCATATGGATTTCATTACGTTCCGATATGAAAAGAACTTACCTCCTTCTCCATGGAAACTTCCTGTTATTGGAAACCTCCACCAATTAGGCTCGCACCCTCATCGCGCCCTCCAAACCTTGTCCCAAAAATATGGTCCAATCATGCACCTTCACTTCGGTAGTGTACCGACGCTTATAGTGTCCTCCCCCGAAGCAGCCCAAGAAATCTTGAAAATCCATGACTCTTTGTTCGCTAGTCGACCCAATTTGACAATACCAAAGATATTGTTGTATGGTTGCAAGGACATATCATTTTCTCCTAATGGTGAATACTGGAGACAATTGAAAAGCATGGTAGTAAAACATCTTTTTAAGTACTGCACAAGTGAATTCACTCCAAAAACTAAGAGAAAAAGAGATAGGTCGATCTTATGATTGGGGTCCTTGAAGAAAACTATGGTTCTACTGTTGATATTAGTGCATTATTTGATTCACTTACAACAAACATAGTATATATGGAGACACTTGGGAAGACAAGTGATGTGCTAGAACTCAAAACATTAATAAAGATGTTCTTTGATATGTTTACTTTTTTTAGTGTTGGGAGTTATGTTCCATGGTTGTCATGGGTAGATCGACTTACTGGTTTAGTGGGACGTGCTGAAACAGTTGCTAAAGAATTTGATGCGTTTCTTGAAGGTGTTATCGAAGAATGATAGAGACTGAATTTAATAGAGATGATGAAAGCAAATCTGTAACTATATATTGATTGAATGAAGAAGACAATACAAAATAACTAACCACCGAAGTGGCCAGGGCTATGCCCTTCTCATGCTAATGCAATGAGCCTAACAATATACCAATACCTTTTCTATCCTTCTCTAATGACTAATGCCTTATTTATAGAAGTAGCAATTACACTAATCCCCCTTACACTATTACAATATACTAATACGTATGCAATTTCTATCAATACTCCCTCCATAAGTCAAGGCTTGTCCTCAAGATTTGTGAATAGAACCCACAACTGTTTGAACACCCTCATCCGAATGCATAGTCAGCTCGTCCCTTTCATCCCATTCATCATCCCCAAGTAATAAAACATGAAGACTACCCGCCGGGCACTTGTGGCTAGGACTGTAAACCTGTCCACACTTAAAACACAATCCCTTCTTCTTACGATCCTCCCACTCGACACGAGATAAGGAACGAATGCCTCGATCATGGATACCCACTTGCACATTGGCAGCCCCGTCATTACCAACAATTTTTGAGCCCGTAGTACCCCACACATGATGGTCGAACCCCGAATCCATAGAAGGCAACCCGGTATGTGACAAATACCGAAAACGAGATACCAACGAACCGGATTTTGATGGTCGAAGCATCAACTCCACATCCTTAGCCAAGTACATAGCATCCATACAAGTAGTGGGGCGATGTAAACGGACGTGTTATTTGACATCCTTTTTCAAACCCGCAATGAAACAACCAAGAGATTGAGACTCCGGTAAATGACAGACCAAGGATAACACATACTCGAAATCATCAATATAATCAAAGATGGAATCCGCTTGCTTAATAATAGCCAACTGTTCATACGGATTCTGAATGGCGAGACCAGTGAAACGTTGCAACAGTTCAGATTGAAATTGGAGCCAAGTCAAGGATGAATGAACCTGATTGATGATTGTGAACCAATGTTGAGCAGCACCAATCATACTCAGTTGAGCAAGTTGTAAACGAGAAGCCTCAGGAGTCTGATTGAGATCGAAGAACAGGTTCGCCTTCCGGATCCAGCCTTGTGGATCAAAACCAGAGAATTCAGGCAAGTGCACCTTCTTCACAGCCCATGGTAAGCCAGACGGAGGGTCAAAAGAGCCAAATTTGGGACCGAGCGGCGAGAATACCAGATCCGAAGGTCCAGAGGAATCGTCCACATGCTTATTCTCCTGCGATTTCATCCACGCTAACACAGCCTTACGAAACTCACAGGATTCCAAACGATCCTCTTCCAAAACCTGCAATGAAGCCTTAATTTCGGCAACGTCGGCTTGTAACTGCTGAATCTGTTGATCATGAGCATCCAAACGAACATTATGATTCACCATAACTGAAACGAAAATTGAAGAGATATTGGAATCGAAAAATCGATCAGAAATTGAATCGGAAAATGAAACGATCAGGAGAGATCGGAGAATCAGAACTCGAACAAGAACAGAGATGTGAAACCAGCGATTGATTTGAAATCGGAACTGAAATCCGATAATTCAGAAATTGGATTCAGAAATCGATGAAGTTGCAGCGGAAATTGAAGTTCGGAAACGAATTAGATCTGATGGAAGGCAGAAGATCTGAAACGAACTGGATCTGAGATCCGATTGTGACAAGGAACCGAAAATTGAAGATAGATCTGAATGAATATGAGATCGAGCAGTAGTAGAGCAGTGGCAGGTCGGACCAATGATAGAGACTGAATTTAATAGAGATGATGAAAGCAAATCTGTAACTACATATTGATTGAATGAAGAAGACAATACAAAATAACTAACCACCGAAGTGGCCAGGGCTATGCCCTTCTCATGCTAATTCAATGAGCCTAACAATATACCAATACCTTTTCTATCCTTCTCTAATGACTAATGCCTTATTTATAGAAGTAGCAATTACACTAATCCCCCTTACACTATTACAATATACTAATACGTATGCAATTTCTAGCAAAGAACATGTAAGGAAGACAGGAGGGGAGGGTGCTAGGCCAAGACTTCGTTGATATCTTACTAAACGTCCAGAAAGATGGAACAACGGGCTTTCCTTTTCAAAGAGATACTGTCAAAGCTATAATCATGGTATGAGCTCTTCTCATCAAACTACTATATACGTATCATTATTTTAGATAATTATATATATGTGATATATAAAAGTTACATTAATCAAATTATTAAGTTGCGAATTACATATATAAATGATGTAATATTTTATACTTGCACTAATTTTTCCAATCTTAACCGTTACAAAACTGTATAAATGAAAATTAAACCGCTTAAAAATTGTAACCGAAAATTTGATTTGGTTTCACGTCTTGATTCTATTGTTAACTAGCACGAGTTGAATTGATATAGTATTAGTTGAGATCATTGATTTCTATATTAAAAAACTAGTCTTAAACAAGCAACCTATAGCTCTTTAATATATATTGGTCTTATTATCTTACTAAGATTAAGGTGCTGTTCATTTTTGCAGACAAAAACTGTCTGCAGTTTGATTTCAGCTGATTTTATGTCTGCAACTGAAGATGTGGTCTGAAGGTCTGCAAGCTGAAAATATAATACTGTTTGTTTTATAAAATGGATATCGTCTGTATAACATAAAAAAACCATAATACAACCACCACCTCCACCTCCACCACCATTACACTGACTTTTAGGGTATCATTTTTTTAAATAACACAAGAATTTAAAAAAAAGATACCCTAAAAGTCAAATCAAAGCTTGATGATAGAAATTTCTTTACCGGAAGATTCGAAGAAGTTTCAGTGCCTGCTAAAGAATAGTAACGTTCTTAGAGCTCTTGAGTTCCGCCGAATTCTGCCCTCCACAACCAAAATCGTTTTTCCGGCGAAATACCCTTTTCCGGCCATATTCGTTTTTTCCGGAGGGTTTGAGTGGTCGTTGCTGGGGTGGTGGTGGGTTGAAGGTGACGGTGGGTTGAAGGTGGAGGTGGTGGTGGTGCTGGATTTTAAAGAGGGAGAGAGAGAGGAGGAGGAAGATAAATGCTGGGTTTTGAAGATCTGTGGTTTGTGAAGATGTTAGGTATAAGCTTTTTTTTAAGCTAATAAAAGCACTTTGGGTAAATTACAATTTTCGTCCTTTATGTTTGTATTGAATTGCAGTGGATAACCTTTAACTTTAATAACCACAGTCACAGCCCTTTATTTGAAAAACTCATTACAGCTTACGTCCTTTAGCTCTAACCAGGTTAAAATTTTCAGTTAGGTCTCATCAGTCAAGGGCAATTTAGTCTTTCTACAACTTAATTAAAAAAAAACCTAATTCATCTCTTACATTTTTTATTCTTTCCCTTTCTTCCTCACCATAACCACCACCACCTCTCTCTCTCTCTAACCAACCGCCGCCCCTATCACCACCACCACCTCCAAATCCGCCAATGGATACTTAATTTAACCTGCGACCACCTCCCTCACGCCGAAATACCCTATTTTCTGGGTTACGCGATTCAAGATGATTCACGTTCTTGCCAGTCATGTGGCTTGTGGCTGCGAATGGAGATGCTTAATTTAAGTGATTATGAAGGCATATCTTTTCTTACAAAGCATCATGTAAATCCAAGCATTTTAACATTATTTTTTTAATTTGAAGATGCTTAATTTCAGTGATTATGTAGGCATATCCTTTATTATAAGGCATCGTGTAAATCCAAGCATTTTAACATTAATTTAAGGGTTAAATATTCAGGTGGCACATACCTGAATACATAAAGACCCTAATCAAGAACTGAGTTATTAGGGCTTTTTTATGTTGATTGTGCAGGTCTAAATCCTACCCAAAATTTGACGCAAGATCCAACGGCGTAGGGCATCCGGTGATTCCTTCAATCACAACCCAAAATTTTCCGGAGAGGGTAAGTATAGTTTGGCGAAGTCAGCCATGGTTTCTTCATTCGCATCCTAGAAACAACATTTCTGTTGACTCAATTTCTTCTTCGTTTTGTATATATGAGTTTAAAGAAAAACACAAAATTCACTATTTGGGGTTTCTTGATCTTGCAAACAGAAGTTGGAACAGCCAGTTTAAAGAGAACCCCCTTAACAGCGACATCACCATGCATCGATTGAGAAAATCCAAATGAATCCTTGACACCACACCACCATGGCTTGTTCATGGCCGATTTTTGAGAGTATGGAAGAAGAAATTGCAGGTTTTGAGAGTATGGAAGAAGAAAACCCAAATCCAACCACCATACTAAATGAGTTGCAGGTTTTGAGAGCATGGAAGAAGAAATTGGGTGTGTTGTTGGTAGTGATTTTAGGGTTTGGTTTGGTAGAAATGGGTTTTGTATTAGAGATTAGATCCAGATCTGATGTTCATCAGATTTGGGTTTCAGATTTAGAGGGAGAGAGAGAGAGATTGAGGGTTTTCTTTTTTTCAATTTGATTTGTTTTATTTATAAATTTATTTTAGATAAATGAGTAAAATTACAAAAGTACCCTCATGTGCCTTACACATGACATATTTAACTGGAAATTTTAACAAGGTTATGGGCAAAGGACGTAAAGTGTAATGATTTTTCAAAAAAAGGATTGTAGTTGTAATTATTAAAGTTAAAGGCTATCCATTGCAATTTGATACAAACATAAAGGACGGAAAGTGTAATTTATCCAAGCACACTTTTCAGATCTTTAAAAAAAAAACAAAAAAAACAAACAGTCTTCAAGGCCTTATGTGTGCCCGCCTGCAGACATAGGCTCCTTGCAGATGTTTTAAGCAAAAACAAACAGCCTCTAAGTAAAACAATATAGTCTGGTTTGATTCAAAACAAAGCGCGTATGTTTAAACCATTAAATATTATGTTTATTATAGGATGTATTTCTTGGTGGAATGGATACTGCATCAAAAAGTCTAGAGTGGGTAATGACCGAGCTAGTAAGACACCCTAGAATAACGAATAAGCTGCAACACGAGGTAGCAGAAATATGTCAAGGAAAATCCATGATTACCGAGGAGGATTTGGAGAGAATGCATTACCTAAGAGCCGTCACAAAAGAGAACTTCCGACGACATATACCACCCCCACTTCTTGTTCCACAAATGGCAACAGATGTCAAAGTAATGGGGTATGATATTCGAGCAGGTACACAAGTCATTGCCAATGCGTGGGCAATAGGAAGAGATCCTACGTTGTGGGAAGAACCAGAAGAGTTTAGACCAGAAAGGTTCTTGAAAAATCCATTTAGCTACAAAGGCGCTCATTTTGAGTGGCTTCCATGTTCCATTTGGTGCTGGTCGACGATCATGCCCTGGTGTTCAATTTGGTGTAGCTATCATAGAGCTTGCATTAGCAAATATCGTATATAAGTTGGATGTGGGACTGCCAAATGGAGTCGAACACGAGGACTTGGACATGAGTGAGACATATGGACTTGTAGTTCATAAGAAGTCCCCTTTGCTAGTTACTACAAGTCCTCGGTTCTAGTGATTCGTCATAGTATGGGCTTGTAGTGAATCATTTCTTCTCATAACTCTCTAAAACATGTCTTCTGCATCTTAGAATCGGTTCATTCGCTTTGAAACTGCAGGATCATAGAACTTGCAGCAGATTAAAGATAACAACGATTTGAGTATATAAACTGAAGAAAAATATGAAATGGGTCAAGATGATACTTGATAACAACCATTCGAATATATTAATTACCACACACTACAACACATGTGTTTTACAGAAACCATCTCACTAATGTAAAAATATGAAATGGCACATCAATGATGGAATGTGAAATTAAACCAATTAAGAGTGCAGTAATATTCATAGCTCTCAAAATGGCATGAGGAGCCTTTTTATAAATATGGTTTTACTTTTGGATAATCTAACAGAACATGTGGAGATTCTCAAACAGAATAAAAGCCAAAAAGTCTACAAAGAAACTAATTATTAATAGAAAATTTTCGAGATTACGCTAATGTATGCCAAGGGAAATGAAGGAAACAAGTTTATATTTCAAAATTAGCTGAAAATTACACCAAGCAAAATCAGATTCTAGTTTCTTGACCACATCTTGATTTCTTTAACAAGTTTTTCGACATTCAAAGACGAAGATCCATTGGAGTCTGTTGCGATTTCAGCAGTTTTCTTCCACTCCATAGCCTTCTTTCTCATTCTCTTACCCTCTAATCCTGCCATTAGTGCCCTTACAAGCTTTTCAACTTCATCCCTCTTCACATCACCCTCAATCTCCATGCCAACCTCCCATTCTTGGCACATTTGTCTACAATTAACGTGTTGATCATGCGAAAATGGCCGACATACCATTGGCACCCCAGCCGACAAGCTTTCAATCACCGAACCCCACCCACCATGAGTTAAGAATCCACCAACCGAAGGATGGTTCAACACCTCTTCTTGTGAACACCAGCTTGCAATAAAGCCTCTCTTGTTAATCACATCCTTGAGTTCGTGAGGCAAAACCACAGGCTTCCCATCAACCAAATCGGCCCGTATGATCCAAAGAAAATAATGGTTGCTGTTAACAAGTCCCCAACCAAATTCTATCAGATCTTGTATAGACATTACTGCTAGACTTCCAAAGTTGACATACACCACTGAGTCCGGTTCCTTAGACTGGAGCCACTGGACACACTCGGGTTCTTCCTTCCATAAACTATGACCATTGAAATTCGACTTCTTGGCTTCTTTTTCGGATATGTGATTCAGAAGTAATTGTTGAGGCCCGACTGTGTAAGTATGAGGAAATATGGATTTAATCTCTTTGATGAGAGGAGCTTCTAGTTCATCAAAAGTATGGATGATCATATGGGAAACTTTATCAGCCTTTCGTGCTGATTCCACAATCCAATGTAACGTAGGATCATCGGGCTTTGTTGCTAAGATATGTTCGGGTAGATCCTTTAAACGAACTTGTTCCATTCCTGGAATCTCTATCAATGTATTGGTGTACCCGTTTGTCAAGTAACTTTCATCTGCATAAACAATGCAAGATTGATGAACTAAAAGACTAAAAGTGTAGAAAGGGAAATAAAGAAAATAAACATAGTTTCCTATCTTGTATTAATTCTTTTACCAACAAGGTTTCACTAGCTAGAGGTGACAACCCTTTGCTTATGGTCAACTTTTTGTCTATGTAAAGTTTTTGTTTACCTCAAAAGTAATCATGTCAAATGGGTCGAAGTCACTCAAATTCGGTTCCGAATGAATACAAATTTCTTAACTTTTTTTTATTACAAATTTAATTACCAGTAAAATTTTATAGTATTGTTTTTCTAATCTAATTATATAACTATTTCTAGAAGGGTCATGGTGGAAAAGGTGTTAAATTGTTTTATTTACATGTTTAACTAGAGGATTCGTGGCATCTCAAGCTCTGATAAGGTTTACTTTGCTTTGCATTGAATTAAACCGCATGCTCCACCGCTTGTGAAGCCCTATCATTAATTAACAAACTATAAATTTAACAATATTTGTGTGCATAGAGGTGTGTACCTCATGCTTCTTTGGGAGGTTTTCAAAAAAAAAAATGGATGTTTCACTTTTAACCAAAACTATTTGTTTTTCTACTTATAACACCAAAAGTTTTCATATCTTGCAATTTAACCTTACAACTTTGGTCCCCACACTTTTTATATTTCACAGATTTTTTGTTTTAAATTTTGCGAGTTAACACGGCTCAATGTGCGTGCGTGGTTCAAAGTGTTTACGTCGTCTATCATTTCCCGTTTGACATGTTTGTTACAACGCACGGGGTCCTAAATCGACTTAATCATTATTTTCTATGTTTTACGTCGCAGTCTAATTTCTTCGCATTAACACACCGTAACGTCAATATTGGTTGTCACTGACGGTGGTGTGGCATTGGTGCTATTCGCCATGGTTTTACGCCCTCACCGCATTGCGTGGGGTGGTAAATCTAGTTAGTATAATTTTGTAGTATTGTTTTTGTAATCACAATTGTATATCTAGAAAGGACTTTATAAAATGTGGAAAAAGTGTCTATGGTTCAACCCAATCCTAGCATATACCCAATTAATTATTATTTTCTATGTTTTACGTTACACTGAATTGACCCTCCCATTTGGTCATCTATATATAGTTTTCATGATTCATATACTATAAAATCTAACCTTTAAGCGGGACAAGTCCTTTGTCGAATAGAACTTTCGCGAGGTAATACGCCATGAATCCACAAGCAGCCATGGTCCAGTAAAGAATAATTGGGATCTTAAGCTTCTCAGCAGCATAAATGGTGTTGGCAAAAGTCATGAAACCATCACAAATTATACAACTAGGCGGAACTTCAAGTCCTGCCACAAGATCAAGAAAAGAATCCAAGAAATGGGATAAGAGATACAAACTAACTTCCTCAGGGGTTTGAGTTGGTTGATCAGTTTCATCATCTGAATTTGAAGCGAGACCGTCTGGAACCGTTTTGAATTCAAATCCAGGAACCCCATCGAGCCCATGAGACCCACCGTGCTTGAAAAGGCGCCTGTGGTTCGACTCGGTGTTGATAAAGGTTATGTGAAGACCCTTGTGGTGCAGGAGCCTGGCTAGCTTTAGCATACACTTAATATGGCTTTGTGCTGGAAATGGTATGAACACGACATGTGGTTTCTTCTGAGCAATTATAGGCACTGCATCCATGTCTCTGTGTGTGTTACTATGTGTCTGTGATCAAATGAAATGTGTTATATAGACACCTAAAGAAAACAAAACAAACAACATTGAGGTTACCAATAGACTGATAATGTTCGTGTATTTAGAGGGCAAAGTGTTTAACAATAAAGACAATATTCATTCACAAGAATATACCACTTCTAGATTTATTTATTTATTTTTTTTTTTTTTTGTGTCTGGCCGGCTTCTTGTTAAATTATTTTAATAAGAAGGATACAAAGGAATACAGGAGAGCCGTTCAAAAATAAAAAAAAATACAGGAGATGCAAAAGTTTAGGGTGAATAGCCGGCTTTTGACTAGAGTTGTTTGTTGTGCGATTATTATTCATTCATTTGATGTATAAATATTGACATTGAAATTGTAAACAACTAACGTGATTCTCGAAATTCAAACCCAATTCAGCGGCACATATCACTATGCACATTATTTGGTAAAAAAGAGAAATTTTTTACATTAAAAATGGTTTCTATAATTATGATACATAATTTTATAGAAAGGATCATGAAATCTTTCTATACTAATAAACAAAAATCCTTTTTGGACACATGTCATTCTCTGGTAATTTTTCACCCTCAATTTTTATTTATCTCTTTTGTTAAATAATAATAATATTAAACATCAATTTAACTAAATCTATTTATCTGATTTCTTTTTTAACTCTAAAGTTTCAATCTTTGCCAATTTAAGTCTAAAGTTTCAATCTTTGGTATTTTAACCCCTTTGGTTAATTTGACTTTTCACTTCTAATTCAAAAGTTTTCATCTTTTGCAATTTAACCCCTTTATTTTTTATTTTTTACTTTCTATCCAAAGCTTTTCATCTTTCGCAATTTAATCTCAACACTTTTTTTACTTTCAACTTTAGTCTCTTATATACTTTTCATCTTTCATAAGTTCTCCGTTTAACGTGTCGTTCTAAATTTCCAAGTTAACACGCCGTAACCTGCGTGTGGGGTTCAACGTTTTTTCATCTATTTTTTTCCTGTTTGACATGTCCGTCGCAGCACGGCTATTTTTTCCCTTTTGATAGGTCTGTCGCAACGTGCGAGTCAGAGATCGATTTAGTTATTTTTTTCTCGGTTTTACAAATAGGCTCGTGGTCATGTAAGAAACATTTGTCTTTCATCTAACATGATATATAACTAATGAATTCCTCGCCGCATTGCGGCGGGTGGTAATTCTAGTAAAGGTACAGATCAAAATCCATATTTTAACACACTATATACGGTTCGTATACAAGTATATGGCCCGTATACATACCTACTAGTCGCATACTAGTAAGAGAATGTTAAGAATGTGTTTAGTTATGCAAGTATATGACTCGTATACATATATCTATTATATATTATATATAATAAATGAAAGTGATTTGGGACACGTGTCACTTAATTAGGGCATCGTTTTTCCCCTTTTCCCCGCCCAACAGTAACCATTGCCCTTTATTCTCACATTTTCACAAACCCTATTTCATTCTTCTCCTTCACCTTTCCATACAAGATCCCCTTTCTCTCTGATGTTCATCCTTCTCCTTCTTCACATTTCCATCTCTTCAACAACGTCCTGCAAAGGTTACTTCTATTGGATACATCTGCGTTTAAAACCCTAAATCATGTACCGTCGAGTAGTTGAAGAACAGAATATTCATGTAAGATCTATCTTTTCATTCAGAAATTTTATTTCGTTTTATCTATTTTCTCATACTGAACACGATGAACCCTTTTGTACCCTCAGAAGAAGAAGAAGCAGATCTCCTAGGGTTTCTTATCGTACTCGATGAACCCTTTTGTACAAGCTCCTGTTAATCGGTGACACTGGTATGTTGTAATAATGTTTTTATTGTTGTATATATATGAAATATATGAATAACTCTGTTTGTAGCTTTTGATTTTGTCTTTCCTTTGTTATTGTTTATTCAGATGCTTGCTTTGTTGTATCATGTGATTACGAGTAGACTGATTTTAATATGTTTGTAGTTTATGTCTTTCACAAGCTGTTTTGTTGATTTATTCACCCATGTTAGTAATTTTTGATGCTCCTATGTTTCTTGATCCTCTGTTTTTATTTCAACTTTCATATTATTATTCTAGCAATCCAAGCAGAATATATAGATTTTATGCTTATTTTTTTATTATTATTATTTTATAGAGTTTGTTGATTAGAAGCAACCTCTGCAGGACCGTTATTGAGGAGATGGAAATGTGAAAGAGAAGGAGAAGGACGGTAAATTCATTGTTGGATTGTTTATGTAGTTAACTAAGGTGTTGTTTGTTTTTTCTGCGAGAAAAGGTCTGCAGTCTGCGGACCACATCTGCAGACATCTACAGGAGAAGAGGTGGACCAAATGTCTACAGTCTGCAAGGAGAAGAGGGTTTGTTTTTTTATATAAAAACATCTTCACACACACTTCACACACAACACACACAAACCACATATCTCTCTCTCTGCCTTATCTCTCTCTCTCTCTACAATCTGTCACCACCACCACCGCACCATCTGCCACCACCACAACCAACCTAAACCACTTCAGCCACCACCCACCCCGTCGCAACCACCACCACCCCGTCGCAACCAGAGAGGAAGAAGGGGCCGGTGGGTTTCGATTTGGGGGTTTTTGAAGAGAGATAGAGAGATTGAGGGAGGAGAGAACGGGAAGGAGGGAGAGAACCGGAGAGGAAGAAGGAGGGAGAGAACCGGTGGGTTTCGATTTGGGGGTTTCTGAAGATGATCTTTTCCACCTCCTTCTCCGGCCGGTCTCATCTCAACCACCACCGGTACATCTCCCGCCGGTTCTTGTGAAGATGGAGGTGGTGATTGTTGAAGGTGGAGGTGATGGGTGTCGGAGGTGGAGGTCTCCGATGGTGATGATGGTCTCCGATTGGGTGGTGGGTTTTGACGATGGTGGTGGTGGAGGTGGTGGCTGAGAGGTGGTGGCAGGTAGTGGTGGAGCTAGGGTTTTGGGGCAGATGAATGTTTTGAAGAGGGAGAAGAGGTCTGCAGAGGTTAGAAGACTTGTGGACAAGTCTGCTTGGGGAAGAGGTGAGGCATACGTTTTTGGTCTGCAGATCTTCAAGAAAACAAACAAGCTGCAGAAACCTTATGTCTGCGCGCCTCTGCGTGACGCAGACATAAGTGCTCAGAAGAGCTTCTGGCCAAAAAACAAACACCACCTAAATTGAGTAGCTTAACTACTTAATTACAGAGAAGTTTTTGAGATTGTTTTTACACTTTATTATTTTTGCAACAAGTTGTACTTCATTTGTTCATGTGGCAATTTTATATTTGCAGGCTTTTGAATTAAGGTTGGTTGTTACTTAATTTGTGTTTGCTTTAATGATTTTCAGTTTCATGAAGTTATTGTTTAGAAACTGATTTTGTTTTCAGGTCTGTTGATAGGTGATACCAGCCCAAAAGTTTAGGCTTCATCCCTTTTTGTTATTCGGTATGGTACTCATTTACAGTCCCACTTTCAATGAGGTTGTGTTAGTCATGTATTTGATTTTTGCCCTTTTCTTTACAATTGAAGTTGTGGAGAGACGAATTAAGATGGTGGAGCGGAAGATAATCTCAGATAAGTATAGGAATTTTAGTGCATGATTGAGATCATTTGGACCCATGTACTGTAAGTCATTGATTGTTTTAATCTTACAATCAGGTTTACTTTGTTTTTTATGAAGGTGTTGTTGTCATGGACATCAAAGTGATTGCACAACACCAAGGTAACCTCAATTGGTCTGATTTATTTTTTGGTATTCGTAACCTTTTGATTTACCGTTTATTGATGCATTGATTCATTTGTAATCGCTTGCAGATCACCCGTCATCTCAATTTGAGCAATTAAACGGAGTTTTCTTAATCAGCACCGTAAGTTTCCTTCACTAATCTATGCATTGTTAATTCCACATGTTTTTTTTATTCTTAATCGACGATTCTGTTTCAGGTGTACTTTTTGCTGTTAGTTCCACGTGTTTTTTTCAGATTAATTGTTTTGATGAAAAGGGAAATCGTTCGAGATGTTTGATCCAAGAACTGAATAAAACATAGTGGATATTGCTGAAGGAGATAAAGATGATGTTGATTTGGCTGTTGAAGTTGCACGTTGATCCACAATAAGCACTACCCAGCTAACTTTCCTACAATGACAGTGGTTATAACAAGTTAATAAGGCAAAACACTGATCTGCCTAACAACTGTTGGATATAACGACTGTTGTACACAAAGACTGATGAACATCATCCACTGTTGAAGACCAAACCACTGATGAAGACCAACGTCCTGTTGAAGACAAGCACTGATGAACCAAAGGCCTGATCAACCAAAGGTGAACCACTGTCCAACAACAACAGTGGTTCAGCATCAACATTAGTTATTCTACCTTTGTTTATGTTAATAGTGTTTATATGTAACAGTGTTTTTCACATCAGTGTTTTATAGTCTGTTAGGTTGTTAGATGTCATCACCTTAGTGTTTTATATGTAACAATTTTCATGACATCAGTGTTTATATGTAACAGTGTTTATATGTAACAGTATTTATTACATCACTTCAGTGGTTTGATCTGTACTATAAATTGAACAGTTGTTTCATCTTTATACTAATAAATAAAAATCAAGTACACTTGGATGATTATTAAGCTCCTCATTTTGATTGTTTGGGTATAGTATTCTTGAAATTGGTCTTTTTTTGCAAACAGATGTTTATGGGCAAACATTTGTTTAAGTTCAAACCTTTGTTTAAGGCCAAACATCTGTTTATGGCCAAACTTCTGTTTATGGGCAAACATTTGTTTAAGGTCAAACTTCTGTTTATGTCCAGACAACTGGGGGGGGGGATAGTGCACGGTCCTCCCAACCGCCGGAGTGATCTCACTCCGGGAGCCGCTACCCGACCAAGCTAGCTCCGCGGTGACTTCCCCATGCCGAGTTCTTACCCTGGGCGACATATGTCACTCCCAAGACTCGAACCCAGTACCTCTGGGAAGAGGTGGGTGTCGGTGGCCAACTGGGCTACCCCAGTTGGTTTCCAGACAACTGATATATAAGGCGAAACATCTGTTTAAGCCCCAACATCTGTTTAAAAGCCTGTTACAACCACTGTGTTGGTTCAAACATTTGATTGTTAAAAGTTATCCACTGCTGAAATGCAACCTTTATTTCTTCAATCTTCGTGTTGACCACTGACTGACCAAACATAAGTGTTTCAAAAACTGTTGGGTATCCACTGATAGGAAAAAATAGCCACTGCTCACTTTTTTATTGTTGACATCCACTGATATATTGACCATCAGCGGTTTCCCTAAAAAACAGCCACTGCTCACATTTTTATTATTGATGGTGTTAATTAGTGATAGATTGAAATTATCAAATGAAAACTAGAATTACAATGAAATTACCATTTTACCTAATCGTTACATTCCAATGAGATAAGAGTTCCTCCAACATTGTTTTCATGATAAAAGTTAAAGTTAAATTAAAAAAAAAAAAAAAATCTTGATGACTATTTGTTGCAAATCAAATCAGTAATTAATGCTAATTTCTTGAGTTTTGGACATTGAAAATATGCAAAATGTGAATTTCAAATTGACAGTTATTATCACTTAATTAAAGTTAAAATAAAAATTAGAAAAGACATCATGACAATTGCTTTCAAATCAAATCAGTAATTACTGATAATATCAGTAATTTTGAAATTCAAAATATGCAAAATGGTAATTTAAAATTGACGTTCTCTCTCTTTTTTTTCCTACTTTGCATATTGATGTGTTAAAAATGCAACATATAAATTTCATCAATTGAGGCATAAAACTAACCCTTTTTTAGTACTAATGTTGGAAAAAGTGTGCTTTTGTCTTTCTTTTGTATTTTCAGGATTAAATGAGCTCAAATTCACAAAAGAAGCGAAAAGACATCAAAATCTAACATAAATACAAGAAAAGGAACAAGACGTGACATGCCCGACCCCACGACAGCATCTTCCCAAGCAAAACAAGAGATCAGAAGACTGAACACGCCCCGTGCTCAGCCAGCACGGGGGCGTGCCCAAGTGTCAGCAGAAAAGACAAAGTGGTAGAAGCTTCTATTGCCCACCACGGGGCCGTGCTCAGCGGACACAGGGCCGTGGTCAACTATAAGATTCGCACAATCCAGCAAATCTGCATAGTACAAAGATTCTTCTGCACCATGGGCTCGTGCTCAGCGGACACGGGGGCGTGGTCAACTAAAAAGACAAAACTGCATTAAATGAATAAAGAGAAGGATGTGGACACGGGGCCGTGCCCACTGGACATGGGGCCGTGCCCGAGCTTCTGTTCAGCCTATAAATAGAAGTGCTTGGCTCAAGCTCAAACCATCCCTTGGCACACCACCTCTCTCACACTTCACCCACCACCCACCACCACCATAACACCATCATCCACCACCATCATCCATTGTCCATCGTAGAGTGTGTGAGTCGTCTCGGGATCCAAGATTGATCGTAAGAGTTCTTGACAATCAAGGCCATGTTTTCCTAAGTCTCTTACATCACTTGGTGAAGACAAAGTGTCTAGTATAATACTTTTTATTTCTAATCTTTTGCACTTTTTACTTGGTTTTGTATTAATTACTTTAATAACTAGTTGCTTATGTTGAAGGTGATCTTTCCTTATCGTTTGTCCGTGGTGTCTTGGCATTATTTTACTGTCTATATAAAATAAAAGATTTTCACCATTCATATCTCCACGGTCTATATGGAGGTATGTTGGCTACCTGGTCGGGGGTTAAGGGAACGGTTTGGTAAAGGTCTTGCCATTGTTCAGCGTTTAGAGGTCCTGCAATGGATCTGGGTCAAATTTAGTAGGACCTCCTTCAATACTTAACGGTATTGGATGGCGGGGGTCCAAACTCTTTTAAGTCAGACAGTAAGCTGAACACGGGGCCGTGCCCACTCAACACGCCCCCGTGCCCAAGTTTCAGTTACTGAAAACAGAACCGTAAGATCCCGACGGTTGGTAATTTCTGACACAAACATGAGGGATACTGATACTTTTTACTTTCGGCACTCTTATGGTACTATGTGGTGTCAATTATATGGTGGTAACCATAAAGAATTAGAATGTTTTTTTCTAAATTATAAACCCCACTATATAGACCCATCATTTCCTAGTATCCTTAAGAGGGGCGAAAGTAAAAATAATCCTTATCTCTCCCTCGAATGCTCCCAACCGGATTTTCTAGGAGAAATGCTTCTCGACGAATTATTTCAACTAGAAGATCTAATTATTGATTGGTTAAAAGAACTTAGGAAAGATTTTAATAATCTTTTCCAAGACGATAACCAAGAAGAAGGGTTGGAACCGCATTCAAACAACTTCGTTGTTTCCGAAGATACTCCTAACTCTAGTGAGGACTTGAGCGATAGTCGTCCCTGTGTCGATTGTGCCGTGAAGGACTCCCCCATCAACTTCGTTTGATGCATACATAGACCTGAGCGATTCGACATACACCTTCTTTAACGAGAGCCCGGAAAAGGGTTGGACTTGTCCACCTACATATAGCATAGGAATCACCCTCACCGACAACCTCTTGCGTTCTCGTCTTGGTCTAGATCAATTAAGGTATCTTAGGCACTTTGGGGTTGTTCCATCCAGTAAGGAACCGCCCGATCCGGAAAAGTTCCTTGAAAATAGACGCACTTCATAAAACAGCCTTCCGACACGGGGTCGTGTCCAGGTCAACACATCCCCGTGTCCACCAAAAGATTCCCTTCTGACTTTTGTCAGAATACGGACAAAACGTGTCAGGATCTTGCCTGCACACGGGGCCATGTCCAGCCGACACGGGGCCGTGTCCAGCACGCTGTCGTTTTCTATAAATGCAGCCAAGAACCCTGCACATTTGGACCATCCAGGGACAGAGATTTGAAAGGATTTTCTGACTTACCATCCTAGGTATGTTTTAAAAGAAGGTTCTTACAAGCATCTTGTCCTTTCCTCTTTTATCTATTGCCTTCTTCTTCATCTTTCTTGCACCAAGAACTCCATTAAAGCTTGATTTCAAGCTTTGTTGTGATGTTTAATGAATTTTTGTTCAAGGAATCTTGTTAAAAATAAGTTACACAACATTGTTTTAAGTTATTTCTGCTCAAAAAAGCTTCAAAAGTTAAGAAAATAATTTGAAACCCCAAGATTCCTTGTTCTAAAAATCTGCAGAAAGTTGAACACGGGGCCGTGCTCATTGAGCACGGGGCCGTGCCCGTGATACTGTTTCATTAAAACGAACTATTTTTGGTTTGTTTTCGTAGAATGTCTAGCCAAAACAGTGGAACCTCTTCTGCGAACTCAAGGAACAGTCGACGGGAAAGGAGGCCGTCGATTGAAGCAACTCTCGTAAGATACGTAATGGCGCTACGTGAAGCCCTTGATGAGATGACTTCAGTGGAGGAGGTCCTCATTGACCGTATTAACTATCTCTCGGTGGGGTTGGAAAACAGTTTCCAAGAAATAAACCTCTTGCACCAGAGGTTAAACATTCTTGTGACACCTCCCATGGAACCAATCCTCCCTCAAGAGGATTGGAACCTAGCACTTGGAATCCAAAATCCTACCGGTTGGGACGACATTCCGGCGGAACCTCCTCTTGAAGAACTCCAAGAAATCCCGGTGGAAGTTACACCTCCTCAACCCAATGCTCATGAGCCCGCTTTTCTTCTCCCTAGGGAGATCGAAGAGTGGCTCGCAGATATATGAGGAGCCCATACCCGGAGGAAGAAGTTGTCAAGCCACTTTTAACCGAGAGATCTATCTTTTCAGAAATTTTGCTAGTAGAATAAATAGTAGGCTAGAAACTTCTTGGGTTGGATTTCTTGTGTTTCTTTGACCTAACTAGCTAATATTTTAATTTTTAGGACTAGTATGTAATTCTCTCTATGATTAATGAATGATGGTTTTAGTTAATTTGGTGTTTGGATGGTGTTGAAATGAATAAAACACACTTGAGATGGCAAAGGATACAAGGGAAACTTGAACCAGCACTCCATGCAGGAAAACAGAACCGTCCGACAAATTTCTTCGTTTACAGTAAGTTCGGCACGGGCCGTGTCCGCCCAACACGGCCCCGTGCTGCACAGTCTGCAGAAAAAGACCTAGTTCAGGTAACTGGACACGGGCCGTGTTCACCCAACACGCCCCCGTGTCCAGGCTTCTGTTTCTCTTGTTTCAATTTTGTTACTGGCACTTGAACACGAGGCCGTGCCTGGACAACACGGGGCCGTGTTCAGCGCCCAGTAACACAAAATTTTTGCTTTTTGCACCTTTTTACACATTCAATCAACCTAAAAACTTATTTTTGGGACACATTGAGGACAATGTGTAATTTAAGTGTGGGGGGGATGCTAAAACCTTGAATCTTGCAAGTCCTAAACACAAGCCTTACACAAAACTCTATTGGAACCGCTAATCACCCCAAATTTTTTCAAAAATTTTCATTTTTTTTACTTGTCCAGGTTTAACTCGGGAAATTCAAGTTCTAAAAAGGTTATATTTTTTAGAATTTACAACCGATAGCGTCGTGATAAAAAGAACCAACATAAGAAAATTATGAAAAGGCATGACAAACTTAGTTAAAATTTGATTATATATACTTGATCACATAAAAACTCATTCCCACAAAAGTGAGTTTTGAGCCTTTATTGAGCATACAATTACATATCATTAGACTAAATGCTCATTTTTCGTTTCTTGTGTGAATAGTCGCTTGGTTCTTACAACTCTAGAACTTGCCATGACGATACATTCCCGGTCCTTACCAACTTAAACCCGAGTAAGTAAATGATGGAGGCATTAGGACTAACCCTTTTTATTTCTACACCATTATTTTTCTATTTTTTACCACCTACCCAAAATCCCCCTAGTTAACCCCTTTGAGCCTAAACCTTTTCATTTCATAACCCAAACCAAACACCCTTTTACCCACCAAAACCTTTTTATTTTCAACCCTTTGTTTTAGTAACAGCTTCGATTTTTCGTATGACTTTTCAAAAAAAAAATTGTGTTGATGATGAAGCAAAAGAAATAAACAAACAAGTTCATCAAAAATAACTTTGTTTGAATAATAGCTTCATCAAATAAAAAATTACAAAAATAGAAAGTCTTACGAAAACCGAAACTTGTTACGCTTTTAGCCCTTTTTCTACTAACCACCAACCCAACCACCTACCTTTAGCCCAAGCCTAACCCTTCACCCACAAAGTCCTCTTGATATTTACAAAGGTATATAAGTTAAAAAGGAGGAGGATTGATTGCTTGGCAAGCCTATGGTAGGAGTAAAGTTCCATGCCGCTCTCGAGTGATCCACAAAAATACATTTTCGGCCGAGTGTTGAGTGATCCCCGTGAGGTATGTGAACTTGTATATAAATAGAATTTTACAAAGGCATGCTATGCCCTAATAAGTAATTTGTCTTACGAAAAGTTTTAAATAAATCATGACGAATAGGATTGTAAATAAATAAAAATAAAACTAAATAAAGAATCTTGGAAATCCCGACACTCTACGACAAGCCCAAAAACCTTCTTCTCTGCCCATTCCATTTGGGAGTGTAATAGCCACATATTAAAGAGTTTTGCTTGAGGACAAGCAAAGATTCAAGTGTGGGGGTATTTGATGTGTTAAAAATGCAACATATAAATTTCATCAATTGAGGCATAAAACTAACCCTTTTTGAGTACTGATGTTGGAAAAAGTGTGCTTTTGTCTTCCTTTTGTATTTTCAGGATTAAATGAGCTCAAATTCACAAAAGAAGCAAAAAGACATCAAAATCTAACATAAATACAAGAAAAGGAACAAGACGTGACATGCCCGACCCCACGACAGCATCTTCCCAAGCAAAACAAGAGATCAGAAGACTGAACACGCCCCGTGCTCAGCCAGCACGGGGGCGTGCCCAAGTGTCAGCAGAAAAGACAAAGTGGTAGAAGCTTCTATTGCCCACCACGGGGCCGTGCTCAGCGGACACAGGGCCGTGGTCAACTATAAGATTCGCACAATCCAGCAAATCTGCATAGTACAAAGATTCTTCTGCACCACGGGGTCGTGCTCAGGGGACACGGGGGCGTGGTCAACTAAAAAGACAAAACTGCATTAAATGAAGAAAGAGAAGGATGTGGACACGGGGCCGTGCCCGAGCTTCTGTTCAGCCTATAAATAGAAGTGCTTGGCTCAAGCTCAAACCATCCCTTGGCACACCACCTCTCTCACACTTCACCCACCACCCACCACCACCATAACACCATCATCCACCACCATCATCCATTGTCCATCGTAGAGTGTGTGAGTCGTCTCGGGATCCAAGATTGATCGTAAGAGTTCTTGACAATCAAGGCCATGTTTGCCTAAGTCTCTTACATCACTTGGTGAAGACAAAGTGTCTAGTATAATACTTTTTATTTCTAATCTTTTGCACTTTTTACTTGGTTTTGTATTAATGACTTTAATAACTAGTTGCTTATGTTGAAGGTGATCTTTCCTTATCGTTTGTCCGTGGTGTCTTGGCATTATTTTACTGTCTATATAAAATAAAAGATTTTCACCATTCATATCTCCACGGTCTATATGGAGGTATGTTGGCTACCTCGTCGGGGGTTAAGGGAACGGTTTGGTAAAGGTCTTGCCATTGTTCAGCGTTTAGAGGTCCTACAATGGACCTGGGTCAAATTTAGTAGGACCTCCTTCAATACTTAACGGTATTGGATGGCGGGGGTCCAAACTCTTTGATCCCCTCATAAGTTAACTACTATTAATACTATAACCCGGCTATTTAGGACTGTATCCCTGCTGACTCAGACTACTTAGTCGAGGGTAACGTCACCTCCAAAAGAGGGGCCTACCATAATTTGCATTAATAACTTAATTAATTATCTTCCAATAATCCACCCTTTTAGGATTGTATCCTTGCTGACTCAAACTACTGGGGTGAGGGTAACGTCACCTTCAAAAGAGGGGCCTACTACAATAACTAAGATAATCTCTTAAAATAGTGCAAAAGTGCGGAAATAATCAAAGGTTACACTAGATACGAGTCGGAACCAAGTGATTCATCTTGTCTATCTGTTTTTCTTTTTATTTTTATTTTTCAGCATTTTTAGTTAGTTTTTATTTTTCTTAGTTTAAAACATTTTTTTCTAAACTTTTTATTTTGATTAGACGTTGAGGATAAACCGGTACTAAAAGCTCTTGTGTCCTTAGACGACCTCGGTATCTTACCAACACTATACTACGCTCACGATGGGTGTACTTGCCCATATGTGTGTCTAGTGTTAGTAAATATCGTGTTTTATAAATTTAAAACTTGACTAAAAAGTGTTAAAGGGGCTTAAAATATACACCTAATATATATAACACTAGAATACGCATCACATATCATTTCTAATATTTAATTACTTTAATAAAGCAGGATATAAGGATATACACTATTTACCTTTCAAATTACATTTGCCACTGCATTCAATTAAAATTTTGAATGGAGAATCGGTAAGCTTGAATTCCAACCTTGATATTTTTTCAAGAACATCCATGCTTATTGTATTATCATATTACGTTTAGCAATAGATATATTTTGCTTATTCTTTTTTTATGCACAGTCTTCAAATGGAGGTTGCAAAGGTTAGCATGCTTAACGATCTTAATACATTCTCAAACAACTATTCGATTAGAGTGAAGATTGTTAGCATGTCAAAGAAGATGATGAATGAAAACAAAAATGAAATATATCGTCTTGATATGATCTTCATGAATGAGATGGTACCGTATATATTTGTCTTATAATTTTTTTGGACATATGAATACCCCCAAATGTTATATAACACGTTTTTTTATTTAATCAGATGTTTCATATTCTTAGGGAACTATGATACAAGCCAGCTGTCTGCATAAGATGCTAGGAAAATTCAAAGACTTCCTTCAGTTGGATGAATGTCTTCTTATCACCAAACCGTCTCTTGCTGCTAATGCTAAGTATACCAAGAGAAATGACAAAATATCACTGTATTTCTATACTTTTGTTGAGAAATGCCTTGACTGGTCTGGACCGAAATACCATTTTAATTTCGTTAACCTCAAGGATGTTGTTCAAAATAAAATTGAAGTTAATACAGTTATTGGTATGTAAATCACTACATGATATATATGTACTGTTTTGTCTTATTGTTTTTTTTTTCATGTTATCGCTTCTTAATGCTGTTTTCTTTTAACAATATATTTTTGTTTATAGATTGGATTGGTTATGTGGAAGTATGTTTCAATCTAGAGGATACAACAAAGAAGGATGGGAGCAAGGGCAAGAGACTTAATCTTAGAGTTGAAGACCTTGAGTGAGTTCTTTTTATTAAGTTGTTGCATTTTGACGTTTAAAGCATTACAAGGTTGCTTGATGTTATTATGTTTTATGTTAATATTTTAGAGGCCAAAAGTGTCCGGTTACTTTGTGGGATGCTTTTGCTATTGACATGTTTGCTTACATGAATGATAAGAAACGAGAGAAACATGTTGTTATCCTTTGTCATTTTGGTATGGTCAACCTTTACAAAGGTACAATTTAAACTTAATTAGTTTAATTTTTTTTATTTAGTAATTTATATTTATATTTATTTATATGTTTTAAATTTGACACTGTTTATATTGATCACATTTGGTTTTATTTTTAAATTCAGGCAAGCGTGGAGTTGCAAATGGATTTGAGCTTAGCAGACTTTTTATCGACACTGACATTGAAGAGATATCCTCTTTTAGGAAGAGGTATAGTTAGTAATATGCATATAAACATTAAACAATATTATTTTGTACCTACATTTACTTTTTACGTTTTAATTTGATCACATGAATCTGTTTAGGTATGTAGAGAAAATTTCTGCTTCATCTTCATCAAATGAGCATGTTGGTTAATCACTAGCAGTGCTTACAAGGTTTCCATCAGCTGTTTGACTTAACAGTAGTTTGCTTTATTCATTCTAAATTCATCAGTGGTTGTAGGTAAATTGAAATGTTACTTTTTTCTCAACATACTCTAAAAGTTTTGGGCTGGTATCAGCAGTTGTTAACAACTGCTCTTCCTTAACAATTAATTATTAATCACTGATTCTCTATCCACTGCTTATTACAATAGCAGTTGTTAACCATATGTAGTTCACTATCAGTTGTTAAGTACCATCAGTGTTTTAATCACTAGCAGTGCTTACAAGGTTTCCATCAGCTGTTTGACTTAGTACTAAACAGTAGTTTGGTTTATTCAATCTAAACTCATCAATGGTTGTAGGTAAACTGAAATCTTACTTTTTCTCAACATATTCTATAAGTTTTTATAAAACGAGATACTATAGTTATGTTATGCTAATGTTTTGTTGTTTTTTTTCTTTTAACAGCAAATGAACCAAACCTTCATCGCCTACTGATAAAGAACTTGATGTTGAAATGATAGAGTATTTGAGAGCTTTATTAGATTCACAAAATATGTTGGATAAGACATATAGGATGGTCAGAGACCATTTTCACCAATCTCCAGAGGCCAACCTTAGTCTGCGACTTATTTATAGAAGAGAAAAAGACGGTAGGACGTATAACTTACCCACCACATCTGAAGTTGCTGCTTTGGTTGTCGGAGACATAGATAAAGCTATAGACCATCGTGATATTGTTGTCGAGACTCAGTCGGGAATGCTGCAGCGTATTAGCGAATTACACCCATCGTATCTTGCTCTGCAATATCCGTTACTTTTCCCATATGGTGATGATGGTTATAGAGTTGATATTCCTCATAGAGATTTTATGTCCACACAAAAGAAAATAAAACCAAAGTGCACAATGAGAGAATTTTTTTCATATAGGATCCAAGATAGAACTTATGGATTTTCCTTAATTTTAAATGGGCGAAGGTTGTTACAACAGTTTTTGGTTGATGCGTACCCAATGATTGAGGGCGAAAGACTAAAGTACATCCGTAGGTAACAAGCGAACCTTCGCTTTGAAACATTTGAGAATCTTCAAAAGTATAAATCTAAAGGTAAGGAAGTTTTAACAGATACTGGAAAGCCTGTTATACATCCTTCTTCATTTACTGGTGGTACAAGATTCATGCAACAAAATTACCTCGATGCAATGGCCTTATGTAAGTGGTATGGGTACCCTGATTTCTTCATAACTATAACGTGTAATCCTAAGTGGCCTGAAGTAAAAATATTTCTAAAAGATTCAACCATCAAAGCCGAAGACAGGCCTGACATATTGTGTCGATTGTTTAAAATGAAGCTTGATTCCTTACTCAAAGATTTGAAGGATTCTAAATATTTCGGTGAGATTAACGCTGGTATGTTATTTCGTTTTCACATCTTATCCTCTGATATATATTTTGTAATCAAGGTTATCAACTACTAAATCTATTTATTTTTCCTTTTTATTTAGTTGTTTATACAGTAGAATTTCAAAAGCGTGGTCTTCCTCATGCACATATATGCTTATTCATGAAGGTCGATCACAAAATTCCAACCATATATCACATAGATCCATTTATTTCTGCTGAGATTCCCGATAAAAAAGAAGATCCTGAACTTTATTCTCTTGTGACTGATTATATGATTCATTGTCCGTGTGGGAATGCTAATTTGAATTGTCCTTGCATGGTTGATAAAAGATGTTCAAAAAACTTTCTGAAGAAATTCACACCACATACAACTATTGATTCAAGTGGTTTTCCTGTATACAGAAGAAGAGATTCAGGTCATACAGTTATAAAATCTGGTGTTAGATTAGACAACAACAATGTTGTTCCTTATAACAAAAGGCTTTTGAAAAGATATCAAGCACACATTAATGTTGAATGGTGTAATCAAGCCGGTTCAGTGAAATATTTGTTCAAGTACATTAACAAAGGCCCTGATATGGCTACTGCGGTAGTTTCTGGTGATACAAATTCAACCATCAAGGAAAAGCCAAAAGACGAGATCAAGGAGTATTATGATTGTAGATATATTTCAGCATGTGAGGCATCCTGGAGAATATTCTCTAATGAGGTTCATTATAGGTATCCTGCTGTTATGAGGCTTCCCTTTCATTTGACGGGCCAACAGAATGTGTGTATGGTGCGGATAACAATATTGATAATGTTTTAAGCAAGCCTTCTGTTGCTTCTTCAATATTTGTGCAATGGATGAAGTTGAACGAGACAAATGAAGATGCTAGAAAGCTGACTTATGTTGAGTTTCCTTCCAAATTTGTTTGGATACTTAAAGATAGATGTTGGCAGGTACGTAAGTCGTACCAGTGTGTTGGCCGAATTTATTCTGTATCTCCTGCATTGGGCGAACCTTATTTTTTGAGGATACTACTCAATAAAGTTAAAGGGCCTAGATCATTCGAGGAGATACGTACAGTTAACAGTCAATTATTCCCGACTTTTAGAGAAACCATTAAACCCTAAGCTACAACATTGCTCCCCTTCATTTCGGATCAAACCGGTGGCCACAAGGAGACTCGGTTGAGCTCATCAACATCACTCGAACACCCCATTTCACTCATCTTCCTTAGCAACTCGGTGTCCTTTCACAAACCGGTTAGTGTTTATGATACATGTTGGTTAGTGATTCTTGTTATGCATTTCGGAGGTTGATGATGATAATGTGTGACACTTCGGTTGATAATGTGTGATGAAGAAACTTGATAATGTGTTTGCTTGCTAAAGACTCATGTATGATTAAGTGTTTGTTTGATTGATGAGTTCTTGTTTGATTAAATGATACATGTTTAGTTACAACATTTGCTATGAACATGACCTCTTTAATAAAGGTGTAGATTTTTGTATGATAAAAGAATAATGATGACCATCCGATTCATAAGGATTATAGAATAGATGTTTTGTTGCAATATGAGCTTGATATCTAGTTTAGATAATATAACTCTTGTCCGAAAAATGCAAAATATGTTGAATAAGGGCTGTTTGTGTTTGATGAACATGATGAATGTATGAAGAACTTGATGAACATGATAAGAATGTGGTTGAATATTTGAAATCTGATATGTTTGATCCATTTAGGGTAAAAGTTAGACAAATAAACATGTTTATGAGAGTAGTACATGATGTTGCATGAAATCAAAGTCCCATTGGATAGTACACTGTACCGAATCAGCTCCTGTCCAACCGAAACCTCCAGTTGCGACTCGAGAACACTGCATGATGAGTCGAAATCCCAGGTTGCGACATCGGTTGCGAGTCGCAAACACCTGGTTGCGACTCGAAACCACACTGGATCAAGCACAAAATCTTATGACTCGAGATCTCAGTTGCGAGTCCAGTTGCGACTCGTAACCAAAACAGCACGAACCGAAACCGTGTTTGCGAGTCCGGTTGCGACTCGAGACCAGGTGCATGTACACGCTGTTTGGGCTTGCACCTCATTTCAGACTTAAGTGATTGGGCCGAGCTCTCGGGCCTGATGCACAGATTTTATGTGTTGATGATTGAATGTGGATATTGTCGAACTGCCATGATCGAACGTGTATGCCATGAACGATACTTGAATGCATTATGCTAGGAACATACGTGTACTGATTGAATACGAACCTGATTGGTATGATACAACTATGATAGGACGTGAGTAGCCACAACATTGCTTGTTTGACTTTTCTGTGTTTCTACCGAGCAAACCAAGGTGAGTTCACACCCTTTACAAAGCATGGGATTCCCAGGGGTCGGGAATTGGGGTTAAGGAACATGGGTTCCTCGTCCTCCTTGGGTAGGACAGCAATGGTTCAGGAATGTAATTCCTCGTCCTCACGGACAGATAACTCGTACTAGACCAAAACTCTATCATGAAGTCCCTCATTTTTGTATCGACTTAATCGCCGGGCCAATGGCGAGCGGGTCATTAGTTAGATAGCGCTATTTAGGTTTGACAAACCTCACACCGTGCCGCAGAGGACGGGAGTGAACTAATGGACTACTGGCACGTCAATGATGATAGACATTGACAGTTCAGGGCACATAAACATGACTACAGTCAGCAGTCGATATGGTAACGAGTCTAGTGTATACATGGGGTAGCCCCCACGGCCGAAATGCCAGATAACTAACACGGGGTAGCCCCCACGACTGGATTGCCAGAGTAACCGGGAATAAACAAGTCACGTTTTTTTTAACTATGGGGTAACCCCCACGGCAGGATGCCAGCTAAAGGAAACTGTTTTCGAAACAACTTAAAACGAACACCCAACCGTGAACTCACTCAACTTGTTGTTGACTCGTTACTACATGCTTTGCAGGTCCTTAGGTTCTTAGCTGGAGCTTGCATGGAGGAGGACCGTTGTGGAACATGGACGAATGTGTGCCATGTTAAACTTTGAAACAATTAAACTTATGCTTTGTTTTTAAGACTTATGCTTCCGCTTGCAACTTAACTATGTTTTGTTTGAACACCAATTGTATTGGTTGGATTTTATAACTACTTATATGCTTGTTCAATATGATTGGTGGCTGGATCCTGGTCAGTCACGCCTCCAAGCGGTGGAACTCCGCAGGTGGATTTTGGGGGTGTGACAAACAGGTTGCATCAATCTCTTACAGATGAACAACGAGCGGTTTTTGACGAAATAATGGAAGCAATTGTATGCCGTAAAGGAGGCCTTTTTTTTCTATGGTTACGGTGGAACTGGAAAAACCTTTTTATGGAAGACTTTGGCTTCAGCTGTTCGATGTAGAAATAGAATAGTTTTAAATGTGGCTTCAAGTGGTGTTGCTTCGTTATTACTTTCCCGTGGAAGGACAACTCATTCTCGGTTCCATATCTCCATTAATCTAACAGAAGATTCAATGTGCAATATTAAGCCAAATAGTGATATTGCCAGATTATTAAAGGAAACCCAATTAATCATATGGGACGAAGCACCGATGGTACACAAACATGCCTTTGAAGCTTTAGATAGGACGATGACCGACGTATTTTCAGAAGGTAGGAGTATTCGTTCGGATATTCCTTTTGGAGGTAAAGTTATTGTATTTGGTGGTGACTTTAGACAAATCCTACATGTTATTCCTAATGGTACTATACAAGAAATTGTTAGTGCATCTTTAAGCTCTTCATACATATGGTCAAAATGCAGACTGTTACGGCTGACTAAAAACATGCGTCTAACTATTGGAGCTAAAAGTTCAAATATGGAGTCTATCAGAGAATTTGCAAAATGGATTATTGATATTGGTAAAGGAAACGTTGGAGATGATAGTGATGGTGACACCATTATAGAGATACCAGATGATCTACTAATCACCGATATTTGTGACCCGATACAAAGTTTAATTGACTTTGTATATCCTTTAATTATTGAACAATTTAGGATTCCTGGATTTTTTTCGGAGCGAGCAATTCTAGCACCCAAAAATGAGGTAGTTCATGAAATTAATGATCGATTGCTTTCGTTATTTCCTGGTGATGCGAAAGAGTATCTGAGTTCTGATAGTACATGTCAAACTGAACAAATTCTTGATTCTTTTCAAGAAAGCTTATACTCAACAGAAAAATTGAATGCTCTTAAGATTTCTGGCTTGCCTAATCACAGATTAGTTCTTAAAGTTGGTGTTCCTGTGATGCTTCTTCGAAACATTGATCAACATAAAGGGTTATGTAACGGTACAAGGCTTCAAATTACTTTTCTTGGTAAACGAGTTATAGAAGCTGAAGTAATATCTGGTGGTAACATTGGCACGAGAGTTTTTATTCCAAGGATTAATATGATCCCGTCTGACAAAAGAATACCTTTTCAATTTCAACGAAGACAATTTCCTTTATCAGTTTGTTTTGCCATGACAATTAACAATGAAAGTTATTATATCTATTTCGTTTATTATATCTAAACATATGTGCAAGAAATAATAGATTTGGGCTTTCATAAAATTAAAAGGATTTAATAAATCGTTAAATAAAAAATGTTTTTTACGAGTTAACTGAGTAAGCTGATTATTATAAGGAAAAGCTCAAGATATATTAGTACCATTTCCAGGTTGTTGCTGATATAGCCACAATATTCCCCTGTTCATGTATAAAAGAGTGCATTTTAAACCATACATATTAAAAGTAATTGACTTTGAAGCAAAAAAAATGTTGACCATGTAACTTACTTGGATGCCTCTACGTAGCTAAAGAACTTGACAGAGGTGTTTGCTACCTGGGATAGCTTTTTGTGTTGGTATAAGAGTGTTTTTATTCATTTTACCTTTAAACAAAAAGACAAATATTAACGACGCGGGTTAAAATGATTGGGTCAGGATGGGTAACCCTAAAACACAGAATTGGTCTTCCAGACAATAGCTCTTCTTCTCTTCCTCTTCGGTCGCTCTATGTTAACATCGATATTGTGAATTTTTTAAATTAAAGTAACCTGTTTGTCAAAATATCATGAAATAACATTAATAATCTTCTGTCTTTTTTGTTTTTTTTAAAACAAATTACTCAATTCACATAGAAAGGAGATATGTGTTGACTTATAAAGTCGAGCTTATATCCTTAACAAAGACAACCAGAATGTGAGGATTTCTCCTTAATTTCACTATTTGCAGAGCCTAACCACCGTCATATGCCAATGAACCACCACAAAGAGTCTTGAATACACCACCTAATGGCTTATAGCAATCACTTTCTTCCCACCCATGCCCTAATTTTATGATCTAAAATACAGATATCACATGTTAAGTTTCAAAATTTCACTCCCAATAGAAAACATTAAATGTACCATTATTCTCCAATGACAAAGCATAAATCACCGCCTTCGTAAGCAAATCTATCCCAATATTTTCAAATGACAAAGCGAGATTTGAAACTTCAATGTATTCTTTCACATATTCACCTGAAAAATCCCATGTGGCTCAAACCTATTAGTGTGTAATCATAATCATCTTTAATATGCATTAAACAAACAAAAAAATGTTGAATCTATTAGTGTGTAATTATAATTACCTTTTGCTGAATCTGCTTGTTTCGATAAACAAAGATAAACATACCTGTGGAAATCCCTGAGAAACTCACAAAGATCCAATATCAAAACCTAAAATACTACAAATATGCTTGTTTCGATAAACATACCTGTGGAAATCGCCTGCAACAGACATCTTTTTGAAAGGAAACATTAGCCCTAATCATAAAATACCTGAGAAACTCACAAAGATCCAATATCAAAACCTAAAATACAACAAATCTGCTTGTTTCAATAAATATACCTGTGGAAATCGCCTGCAAGGAACATCATTTTGAAAGGAATCAAATGTTTTGGATGAGAAATCGAGAAGCAGGTGAAGAGAATCGTGGTGAAGAAGGAAGATTACTGATTAAGATGATATATCAATAAAACCCTAAATCTAGAATAGAAGGAAGATTAATCATACCTGGATTAGATGAGAATCGTGGTGAAGAAGAAAACACAGAGTTTTTATTGAATCGCTCTGAAGATTGAGAGAGAAAGAACCCTAGCCATTTGAAAAGATAGATGAGAAGAGAGATGATAAAGGAAAAAAGGGGACGAAGGTACTGTTGGGCGGGAAAAGGGAATTGAGGATGCCCTAATTTAATGACACGTGGCCCAAATCACCTTTCATTTATTATATATAATAGATTTGGACTTAAACAGATGTTTGACCTTAAACAGATGTTTGGCCATAAACAGATGTTTGGCCTTAAACCAAACATCTGTTTAAGGTCAACATCTGATTGACTTTTGGTCAACATCTGTTTGAATTTTGGTCAACATCTTATTTTGTAACGAAGTACAAAAACAAACATTTTTACAAAATCCCAAATCACCCTATCATGTAAGTGCATTGAAGTTAAAGTGGAAATGATATTATTCATGTGGTCCTGTTGTGCTTTTGTTTGACCTCTAATATGGGTTCATGATCTAACCCGGTGATTTGAAGACATTGTTGTTGAATCGAATGAGATGGTTGATGTAATGTGGTCGTATTAATAACAAATAGTAATTAATATAACTAATTTTCACGAGCCCGGAAAGCAATCCCGGGTAAAAACCTAGTATTGGTCATATATAAGGCTCGTATATATGTTTATGGGTCGTATATATGTTTATAGGCTATATATAAGGCTCGTATACATGTATATTGGTCGTATATATGGCTCCTATATATGTTTATGACATTCTCTTACTAATATACGACCGGTATGAACCCATATTGGTCGTATACATGATTGGGAATGTGAATAAGATAGTTAGGGTGTGTGAATAATGGAGGCCTTAATCATTGTATGTTATGCAGCGAGTTTAAAAAATATACACTTTTCTTAAAAATATGTGTAAATTTTTTATATTACGAACCTCTAATTGAAATTTTTTTTGGTTCCGCCACTGTATATAAGAGCACTCACAATAAGCCCCCCATCTCGAGCCCTATGAAACTCACCTTTAGGTGCGTTTAAAAGAAGCAATTATTTCCACACAAATTGATCGACACGTCCTAATTTCAAATAAGAACCATTTATTGACCATATTCAGTGGCAGATACAAAAATTTTTTTGTATGGGGGCATAATACGGGTCAGAAGTTTTTTAGTTGTTTAGGAACACGTGTTCATTTATATTTGTTTTGTTGTGACTCATTTTTTACCGTATCGTATTGGAAAGAGTTCCTACATAAAAAACAAATATAAATTAACAAAACAAATAACTCTAAGGTTGCGTTCGTTTCACAAAATGAAATGCAATTTGAATAGAAATGAACAATAACATATGGAACGAAATCTACATTTGAGTTCATCTGAATTCCATTCCATTATACGAAACGAACACAACTAAATTCCAAATCAAATTTCAATTCCTGCGCAAATTTCAATTCCATTACAATTCCCGAAACGAACGCTACCTAAGTATAATATAAGACTGTATTAAAAGAGTAAAAATCTTGTTTAAGGTCATGTGAAGGCATGGCCAAATTAGGTTAAGCAACTTTGATTGTCGAATTAGGTTCAACTACTCTTGCTTACAAAATTTATAAACCCTATAAAACATAAAATAAAATTTTAAGTCAACATAAATAAAAAATAAAAATAAAAAACCTTGAAAATAGAGGGGCAATCACAAATATATAAAGAGGGTCAAGACTCAAGGAAGGAGATGAGCAAGCCTTGGTCAGTTGGTCAAGCACAAACTTCGATTCGTTCGATTAGAAATGTCCTTTATTTGATGCTTGTTCTTGTTCTCTTCTGCTTGTCACAAAATCGTTCTTTTTTTGTTCTGATGAATGGTGATGATGTACGCTTCACGCTTGTGGCTTGTCAATTGTAGTAGGCTAGCAACATAAGTGTTAATGGGTTATGTATGGCCTATGAGACATGGGTATTGGTCTATTGAGCTATCGGTGACTTTGGCCAAAGCGCCTCATCGTAAAATCCTAAGTCATTTATTACACGAATAAATATAAAATACAAATGATAAAAAGAATAGTATTAAATGCGATAATTAGGTGTCTCGAAATTTATTTAAGACCATTTGTATTGGTGAGTGAAGATAACACCCCTCCTTTAGGCATGATCCGTCATGTGACGGTCTAATCAGCAATAGGGCATTATGAGACATTTGTTTAAAATGGGTGTAGTGGTATAATGTCCAATAAAACTCTATCCAATGATTACCCAATTTTTTTTTTTTTTTTTTTTAATTAAAACTAATGATATTTCATTAAATAAATAAAAATTATATAAATAATAAAACACAAACAAATAATACTACTCGTCTTAATTAAAAAAAAACTCATGTAGTATACTTTTCAATAACCAAGCCTGGAGGGTTTTATAAAAACCTTTTATCTTTTTATTTCAAAGTAAAATAAAAAAAATAGAAAACAAAACATTTAGGTAAAATGTCCAAAAAAGCATCATTGAGTTAGCCGGCTTTTTGGACGAAGTTAGTGAATTGAATGAAAATTAAAATAAATTACAAACCTCATATATACACATGTGGAAAAAAAAACCCTTTTTGAATTAAAGCAGCAAATATACCCATATCATAGAGACTAAAATAACAATTTACTTGTATTAAAATGAAATAAAAATTAGAGTAAATTACTTTTTGAGTCCTTATGTTTTAGCGGTTTTAACCAATTGAGTCTAAAATAAAAAAAAATTAACGCTCCGAGTCCCTAACTGCTCATTTTATAACATTTTGAGTCTCTGTGTTTTAGTGGTTTTTGTGACACCTGTGTCACTTCAACCATCAAACAAATACCAAACCAATGAAATATTGTATTTCATACTTGGGATTTGTATAAATATGTGTACCATTTGCACATATCAATTCTTGTTCGATTTCGGGCTCTAAATCGCTTTCTGGAAGGTTATACGCGCACTGATGCGTAAATATAACCAGTTTAATGCAACAAACACTCCAGAATAGTGACATAGGCTTAACATACCTTAAATAACCTTTACATAACTTAGAAATAAGTTTTGGAAGGTTTGGTGTGCCGAAATCAAGTTTATTCGCTTACAGGGACTAAATTCGACAAACTGCGAAAGTTTGCCGATTTGAACTGTAAGGGACCTTCCGAAACATGTCATAAGTTAAACATACCCTAAATATCCTTTACATAGCTTAGAAATAGGCTTTGAGGGGTTCGGTATGCTAAAATAAACTTTTTGGTCATTCAGGGACTAAAAGCGTCAAAAAGTGCATAAGTTTGCATTTTCGCGCATATCTTATGTTCTGAATACATCCGGACATCCAAAAATTTATGTAAGCATTAAAATATTTTATTTTAGTGTTTGGCATAAGAAAAATCCATTCGTCGCGCAATTTGGATCGTTTTTCGCGTTCGTGCGCATTTCGTCGTAATTAAGCACATAACGCGTTCGTACGACCAAACGAACCGACATCCGAGATGTTTTTGAGCATATTTTAAGTTCCCTATACTTTAACATCATTTTAGAGCTTTGAAATGGGGTTAACGGGGCTTAAAAGTGCCAAAAATCAAGTTTTACAAGTGCATGGACCATTTTTGAAATTTCTGACCAGATTCAATGAACCTAGTCCAATTTTGAAGTGTTAATGGTTTTAACCCATGGTTTTGCAAAACCATGGGCTGGTATTTAATGGTTTTTATGATACCATGGGCTCATATTAGGGGCTCCCATGGTTTCATAAAACAAGGGGTGCACATGTACGGTCGAGATCGAAGCTCGTTTCACGATGAACGATCCTAACGGTCTTGGCTTTCCTATATAAACCCCCACCCCTCATTTGTTCAAACCCACATTGATCTGATTTCATCTCTCTAAGTTGAAGTATTTACTTCATACCTGAGAGTAATCGGATCAAAACTTCCGTTCTTGGACCCGTTGTAAGTATTCAATCGTTCTTTTACGTTTTAGCGTTAAAGTCAAACTCTGTTTGACTTTCTGCATTGACCAGTTTATGGTCAATGCGAAGTTCGTTTGAACTTCATAACGTGAGCGTAATCACGATGGTTATAGTCACTAGTGACTATACCTACTGTAGGCTCAGTGACGAGTCGTAGTTTCGGCCAAAATGCGCATTCTTGCGTATTTTGTAACCAAACTACTTTTGGGTATCAAGACCCTTTGTCTTGATACCAAACCTGTTTTCAAACCTCGTTAAACATGTTTTAACATGTTTAACTCGTCACTTTTAGATTAGTGCTTATATAGGGTCGTAAAGGTAAGCGATCTAATCAATCGCTTATACTTTCGAACCCGACCCATTTGGTCGATCATTAAGATCCGACCAAACACATTAGGTGACCATAGTTGTATAGGGAATAACCTTCCGAGGTTATACCTTATGGTCACTTCGTTTAGTTAGTTGTATGATAGGTAATTTACATGCCTTAGGAAAATGACCAAAATGCCCTTTTTACGCATAAATTCATTTTAAGCATATGTAACCAAAATTTTGACATCTAAACTGATTAGGCAACTATATTAGACATGTTAAGGCATATTTTACTTGTCATAGGACTAGTTAAGCGGTCCGAACGCGTTTCACACAAATGACGCGTTAAAGTAGCGTAAGCTACCTAAACGGGTCGTAATGGGTCGTAAGCACTTAGGTTAGGTTTCATTTTAGTATGTGGGCTTTGTTAAACCATATCATATGAGTTCCAATACTCATTTGGTTTACGAAACCTCATACTATTCAATCTCCCGATTTAGGTCCGGTTATTTATGTAATTATCTATATAGGGTGTTTGATTCCGTGATCCCTCTAGCTTTGCTTGGTTGTTGTTCAAGACTTCTAAGCACCCTCAAGTGAGTACATAGTCCCCTCTTTTACTGTTTTCAAAGATTTTGGGGTGAAACACATGTGCCTACTTGTTACTTTCGTGTTTTTCCATGTTTTCATATCATATACTTGTTATGTTCATTAGTACACTATTAGTACATGATTTCATTATGTTTTGCTATGTATGTTCACTTAGCATGCTAGCACATTGTTTTACATTCATTTCTTTTGCTATGTATGTTCACTTAGCATGCTAGCACATTGTTTTACATTACATTTTATGTTATGTATGTCCATTTAGTGCATACTTAGTACATTGTTTTACATCACATGCTATGTATGTTCATTGTTGCATACTTAGTACATTGTTTTACATTTCTACCTTGTATGTTCACTTAGCATACTAGGTACATTATTTTCATAAAACATGCTTACATTTGGTATATCATTTGGTTTGTTTAGCGGAACTAAATTACATTCATTAACACCGATTATGCCGCTCGGTAGTAGGTGGTGGTACCATAGGGCTTGACAAATCCCGTTCCTAAAATCCTAGGTTTGTTTGGGTGGAAGGAATGACCGAATCCGAAAACATTTTTTTGATAACCTTCACTCTAAGGTTATCTTACTGTCTCAAGGCTTGGATGTAGGCGTTTAACATTACCGCATAGATGTTTGTATCAGTAAAGCATGCATTATCTTACAAAACATAACTTTTGATTATATTTTATCAAATGCATTGTTTTGTACATTTCTTTCTTATAGGGTTGAATAAATGCTTTTAATCAATAAATGCTTTTATTCACTCTACATTACATTTGTTTACATATTACATGATTTACATTTGATGGTTTTCACATAAACATTTGACATTTGACTATACATAAACATTTTACATTGGTGGTTTGTTTGGGGTAAGTGATTTAAGTAACGAGACGTGTGTAATATGATAAAAGCATGGTGGATACGCCACTGGTACTTCCTATATATAAGTGCTTTTATGGTATTACATATCGCAGCGCTATTTAAATCATTTCAGTTTAGACATATTACACATACGACATATTTCACTTAAACTTTGTTTTACAAATGACTTAATTTATACAAACTCATTTTACTTGGTTAATTATTTAACCATACGTTATTCTTTTATATATACATATCATCTGATTTTCACATCGCTTTTCAAATGACTTATAAAAGAAATCACTTTACAAGGATCATGACTAACTTTTCTTAAACATTTTTCTTTAAACTTATAAGTCATGAATCCTAAATCAATGAAACCTATGTATCTCACAGCCATTTTTATGCTAACGTACATATTTTCACATGTGTTTCAGGAAATGATGCATAAGATTGATCAAGTAACACATAGGCAGACTCGGGCCTTAGTGACAATAAAAGATGCAAGACTAGTTAATTATGTATTGCTTCTTTGTTATTAAGACATTGTAACTCTTTTAATCAATAAAACAAAACTTCAAATTTCCATGTGTTATGAAACAATGATTCTGTTACAACACTCCCCGACGATTCCGCCGCGATTTGTTGTTTTACGCGGTCGGGGTGTGACAGTTTTAACCACTTGAGTCCAAAATCAAAGTACAAGTGCTAAAACATTGGACTCAAAACGTTATAAAGTAAGCGGTTAGGGACTATAGGACGTCAATTTTTTTTTTTTTTTTTTGGATTTAAGTGATTAAAATTACTAAAACATACACTCAAAAAGTAATTTACTCTAAAAATTAATTATTTAATTAAATAGAGCAATAAATCAATCATTCTGATTCCCCCCAAAGATTTCAATTTTTTTCTCCACCCCTCTTTTCTCTGTTTCAAAACCCTAAAAAAATGGGTGATCCTTCGAGAAGAATTGACGTTGAGAAGCTGATCTCATACAGCGATGATCTGGTTAAATTTTTGAAAAACGAAAAAGACATCAATTTCCTCAACCACTGCGTTGAACGATCCAATGCACTCCGCTCCCGTTGCCTCTCTGATCATGCTGGAGTTGACACTTCTCTTCAAGGTAATAACTCTTTTACTAAACAGTTTTCCTTCTATTTGGATTGTCTTGAGTCAAGAACTTATAATTTACCATTATTTTGTAGAAACAGTTATATAAAATGTTATACTTTTCAAGGTATTTGTAGGTTGTAGGAACGATTATATGTTTTGATATGAACTCTGATGAATTATAAGAATACCCTTTTAGATTTGTGGATTTTGAACCAAAATAGAAATGGAGTAGATGCCTGAAAATCATAGTTCAAATGGGTTTATGATAGATTATCTCGATCTGCATTTGAATACCATGTTTCTGTGTTTCGCGACGTAAAAGTTAGTTTTTGAGTTATTTCTCATCTTTCTTGTAATTTGCATATGCTTGTTCCACCTAATATGTCTTGTAGAAGATTTGGACACTTAATGTTATTATTTATTGTGAGTGAATGGGCTTTAGTAATTTAATTGAACTAGATAATGAAACCCGTTAGACTTAATTAGTAAACTAAACCAACCCTTAGTATGGTAAAAGGTATAATAAGAATGATTAATCGAGAATGGCAAAGATCATAGTTGTCAATAGCAAGTGTAGCGATTGCTATAGCGCGCTACGTAGTGTATAGGTCTAGGCTCGCTATTAGGGTTGTAATTGTAGCGATGGATAGCGATAATAGCGACAATTTATTATTATTTTTTGTTTTATTAATATAAATAGCAATTAAATATAGCTTTAAAATAGTTGGATTTTAGGTTTTTGTTAAATATACATGTAAAATAGCATATATATACCAGGGTATTTTGATATAATACACATATAAAATATTTTAATTTTTTTTTTAAATTTCTAGTGTATCGCTATTTTTAAATTAGTGCCCGCTGTTTATCGCTATTCGCCATATAGCATATAGGTACCTTATCGCTGTTCGCCATTAACAACTATGGCAAAGATGTATTTTGCTTTCGTCTTTGTAGAGACGGTGACAATAAAGTAATATGCAGTTAGATGCTTGGTTTAGAAAAGTGTAAGGCCCTCTGAGGCGTTTAGGTCTCAAAAGCCAAGGCACGAACCCTGAGGCGAGAGCTTTAATACATGAGGTGTTTGGTATTAAAAAATACTAATAATTTTTTTTATAGGTAATAATTCAACTTATAGTTTTTTAAAAACATGAAAAAGTAAGATATTGAACTATATAAATACAAGAAAAGATTGTGGGTACAACCAAAGGAGCATTATGTACAACCAAATGAGGCCTAACTGTAAGCTATGCAATAAATGCGGTAAAATATCGGAAATCGGTCAAGAACCGATATTTGAGATATAGGTTATCTCGGTGAGATATCGGTAATTTTAATATAATGCAGAATTTGTACATATATAGCAATTTAACACTAATAATTCAGTGATATATCTGTGATATATCGCTTATATTGGTCAAATATCGGTGATATATCCGTCAAATATCGGTCAATATCGCCGATAATAGCGGTACTGATATTTGACACCGAAGTTTTACTAGGGGACCGATATATCACCGATATTAACTGCATAGACTGTAAGTACAACCCAGGTAAAGTTTTTGCCCACGTTCTTATTTTGATTTGTGTTAAAATAGTTGTCCATCTATAGTTTACTACTTTTTTTTCTTGTTAACCCTATTAAATCTTGCTAGTTTTTCAATTTGACACATAAAATGCATTAGGGTTAAATAGGCATTTTGCTTACTAACTGGATACATATATACAAATGTTAAATTGTGTCTTTATTTTGTTTGTGAATGAGTATCACATACAGTCGATTACTGCAACTATTAGCGCACAATTTAACGCAGTTATCAGTTTTCCATAATTTTATAAGACATCAATTTCAATGCTGGTATTAGTTGATTAGTTCTTTTTACCTAATGACCTCTAGCTGCATCTGTTTGTCACGACTTGTTAACAATTTGATTGGCTTTACACTTTTAGAATAAAAGCAGCTTAAATGCTGCTTTGTTGTATCTGAAGAAAATCGACATCTTTTTGAGTACATGCATCATACGTATTTGACATTTAACAGAAAAATTAAAGAAACAAACTCATTAGCAATTCATGCAACAGGTTATCATAAAAAGATAGACATGTGCAAGCAAAAGATAGAAGCTGCAAAGGCTGAAGTGGCTTCAGATGTCGAGATTCATTTGCTTCAGAAAGAACTGGATGACGAGATTCGGAGAGAGGCATTGCTACGAGAGGACCTTAGATAAGTATATTGTTACATAAATTAAATTCTCTGTATTTGATAGTTTGATTACTGATTATTTGCCGTATCATATACACAGCCGTCACCAGTCAAATTAAAGACCTTGAAGATCAAAGAAGTTTTATTGAAGAGAGAAGGCAGGTTCTGAAGAAACTCGAACAAAATGAAATGAAGACACAGTAAGTCCATCGACAAACTTGATGAATTTTAAATGTCAACACTTTTTCATATTGTGATTGAAAGCATGCTTATGTTAGAAGGGGTGAACAGAAAACCGAACCGAAAAAACCGAACTGAAATTTATGGTTTGGTTACGGTTTTGCATTTTATAAAAACCGAACTGAATAACCTAAAAATCATTTTTTTATTGTTTATTATATATTTATTTAGGATTTTTTTTTCTTGAATGTTTAAGTATTTATAATAAAAACATTTACATGTTTATTTCTCTTTGAAACGATTTATTCATTGCCTACAAGAAATAACAAAATTTAACATAAAAATTAAATTAAAAGGTTATTTTTATGTGAACATTATTAATTAAATTAAAATGGTTAAATATAATAACTTAAATGTAAACATGCAATAAAGTTCTTAACTTGGATTATTATACTTTTTATTTTTGAATTTTACGTAATTTGTTCCAAAACCGAACCGTTGCTAATACCGAAAAAACCAAAACCGAACGGTTTTCAAAAACTGAACCAAACCGTGCACACCCCTAGTTAAAATACTCTAAAACACTCAAAATATCATCAACTGTTTTTTACTTTTAAATGTGCCTAATAGTCAAATACGGCCATTAAACTATTGCCCCGTTAAGTATTGCGTCTAACACGATCACTAAACAACTGCGACATTGGGCATATGCATATATGTTGTAATGAAGTATCTTTTATTTATTTTTTGTTTTACAGGAAGACGCTGTCAATGTATGCATCTGTAACCAACATAATCCCCGACTTCAACGAGCAGTCAAGGATAACCGGACGTATCCTTTGTAGTTACTCGCTTTGCTTTCTCATTTCACGACTTAATTCTTGTTTAACATATTTCTTCTCAATGCAATTCTTTAACATCACCAATTACAGATATTGTTGATAAAGACAAGAAAGTAGTTGAAAAGTTCGAGCTCAGTTCACAGGAGATGAGTGATTTCGATACTTGTAATGCAATCTGGAAGATGATAGTCCACTGACGGAAAAGACTGAAGCTTTCGCATCATGTGCATAAGTTAGTTCTGTAAGTTGTGATTATGTTTATCCGTTCAGGTTGTTGTGCTGATGACCATTTTTTTGGGATTTGGTTTGTGTGATATTTAGTGTCTGATCGGACAAAACGATTGTTCTTTCTACATGATAAGACCCATAACTTTAATTTGTCATTTCCTTAAAGTTTGCATGTAAAAGGTGGTCCATTGGGAAGCGTTTGTAGAGGTTAGATTATAGTTTTATGTTTTCTTGACTGAAATGGCGGTTATAGAGACATTGTACCAACAAAAAATTGATGATTCTGTTGTTTGATACGTAGTAATTAGGAAGCGACGGCCATAAACAAGTATAAACGAAGCGTGATGGGAATGAAATTACCTCCAGAAAAGACCTTAGGGGTGTGCTTGGTTTGCACTTTTTTTTGAAGAAATCAGAATTTGAATTGGATTTGAAATTTAAATAATTTTAAGGGAATTCTATTTTAAAAGAACTTAAATCTATGAAAATAATTTGAATATATTATGAATTTGAACGACAAAACAATCATAAAGTGATTGGAATCCATCACCCCATCCCCCACCTCGGTCACCACCAATGACCCCAACCCGAACTGTGACCGCCAACCTTGACCCACCTGACCACTGACGCGGACCCGGATCGCTGACCAGAAAAGTTTGGCAAAACGCATGTTTGAGAAATTATGTGTGTTTTTTGGGCCCTACTGCATCATCCGAAAAGTGGGGCCAGTTTTCCACGTTTCGATGTTAAAACCAGCTCGTGGCCAGCTTCCTGCATCTCCAGCCACTCCCTTACCTATTACCAAAGATTTGGATGTTGATCTCCAACTAGAGGTGTACAAAAAAACTGGTTTTAGAACCGAAACCGGAAAAAAAATCGAAACCGGTTTTTTTTAACCGGTTTTTTTATAACCAGTTTTTTTTTTAACCGCCGGTTTTTATACCGGTTACTATTCTTGACTTCAAAAACCGGTTATTAACCGAACCGGTTATTAAAAAACCGGTAAAAAACATGTTTTTTTGGGAAAAACCGGTCCCAACCGGTTATTGTTTTGGACCTCAAAAACCGGTTAGTAACTGGAACCGGTTATAAAAAAAACCGGTTTTTATTTTGGGTGAAAAAACCGAAACCGGTTTTTGAAAAAAACCGATTTGTACACCTCTATCTCCAACCCACCTCAGTTCTAGCTCACCGTTGGGTTGGGTGTCTGCAACAGGTCATCCTACTCTGGAATTACTTGTTTCGTGGTGTAACCGTTCGTTGGACTTGGAGGAGGCGACTTGGGATGATTATGAGCTTTTAGCTGAACAGTTCCCTTCCTTTCGACTTGATTTTACTAAGCAGGAAGTAATAATATGACTCCACTAAAGTTTTACAACCGGAAGCACAAGAGAGTTGACCGATCTAGGTCAACAAAGCTCCATTCAATCAGGAGCAATACTGTTAAACTGGTTTGATACTGTCCCAAACCATGAATTTTACTACCACCGATGAAGGTAAGGCTACGGAGGTGACGTTTTCTTATCACTTTTGAGAAACAAAAACCAGGGATTTGGTCGTTCACCCACGAAATCCATGTAGGCCACCGAGTCAGCCCAAAAACGAACGTAAACTGAACGAATAATTGATTGTTTGTTTACGAATTTACTTATAGGACAAGAGATTAGGATATAGGAGTAATGAACATGAGAAAGACAAAACATAACAATGCCTAATATCCTGTTGTTAGCAAACAGCAAAAGATGGTTAACCTATCCAAAGTTCCACATTACTACCATATACAAAAGATGATGTATTCACAATACTAGTAATTTCAACCAACGCTAGGGTTAACCACCTGTCCCATAAACAGCACAACCCCAGACACATCTTCTCTGATCACAAATACGAACGGATGATCCGCCACAAAATCAACTTTATCTCCAATCATCCTTGAGCATCCTTGCCCTAGAAATGCAGAGGCTGCTGCAGCCTCTGTTCCTTCTTCATCCACATTCACAAAAGACTTGTGATGAATGCTAGCACCATACACGCTTTGACCATCAAACGAGTCAATCATTTCGGCCAAACCATCTCTCTAGCTGAAAGGCAATACAAGCCCCATCTCCTTTAACGCTTGAGAGGCTTCAAACCCACTTGAGATCTTAAACTATGGTATTAGAAACCGCCTGACTCGTACTTTCTGGCTTGGAACGTGACGGTCAAAAAAGTCGGGCGTGGTGCAGATTTTGTCTACTAAAGATGGAAGCCCGTCTTTTTCATCCGGAAGGTAAAAGTACATTGCGAACTCTCGGTGATCTTCACCTTGTAAGTAGAGAAGCTGTAGTACTTTGAAACCGTCATATTGACACACGAATTGTGTTTTGCTGTTCGTCATGAAAGGAACGGTAATTGTGCTGCCATCAAGGAGATGGAAATCGGCATCTGCTGTGGATGAATGGTTGAACTTCTCGAGCCATGCTCCCTTAAAGTAGATCGCGTTTGCAAAGATTAGCCATGTCAGATTGTTAACTGAGTTAGCAGGAAGGAGTTGTTTGATAAGCCCGTTTGTTTGCTTTTCTGCCCATAGATTAACTTCATCAGCTACCTCATCCGCCTATATTAACCATTAACCAATCAATAATCTACATCAAAAAATATTGATTCATATTACAACAACTGTCAAATGCAGGAATCATCATCAACAGAACTTAGAAAATATGATCTAATTCTAGCACAAAATAAGCATTTTGTGTGTCTAAATTCTAGTAGTGGAACTTTTTCAAAACCATTCTGACCTGAACCAAATGGACTTTTTTTTAAAAAAAAAACAACCCGTTCTGACCAGAACCCATACTGACACGTTAACACACCCAACCCAAACCCGTTCTGACCTAAATGACCAACCCATCCTGACCTGCTAACCCGCTCAACCCGAGTCGTCAGTTAATGCATAAACTAGAACAATTTCAAGACAATTCAAGTTATGAAATAAGAACAATTACTTTGGTCTGGAAATCGACTTGATTGCAATCCACTTTATAAAGGGTGTCCACCACGTGTTTGAAAGAAGGTTTAAGAGACAGAGTTTTCTGAACCCAAAGCCCATTTGCAAAACACACCCGAAGCCCACCATTATCCGCGAATAAGAAGGGCAGAAGCTTCGAATACAAAAAGTTGAGGTCATCAGTAGTCTTGATTTTGAGAAAAGCCAGAAGTTGGTCGAGTGTTTGGCCCTTGGAACCAGCGGCTAGGAGGCTGAGAACTAGATGGATAGGGAGAGGAGACAAGACAATGTTGGAGTGTAGGAATTTGTTGGAGAGAATGTGAGCTGAGAGAGTTGATGATACGATGGTTTGGGTGCGGATTGATTGTTGAAAAGATGAATTGATGAGGTATTGTTGTTGTTGTTGTAGTGGTGCATTGGTTTTGAAATGGGCCTTGAGAAGAGATCTTGGAAATGTAGTTGTGACGGGGAGAAGAAGAAGAAGCTGTTTACTACGGAACAAGAACGAAGAGAAGGGTGACTGCATGTCGGAAAAACCCTGTTTGCCGGTGACTGACTGGTGTGAGAAATGGAGTGGATTCTAGGGTTTTACAACGACGTGGGCCTACGGGAAAGGAGAATAAGTGGGCCCACTCAATTTTTAATAAGGGGGAGTTTACGAGATGGCCAAGAATGTTGTTGACTTACAAAATTGTTCATCTTATGCGTCTCTGAAGAATCGCATCATCGATTACGAGACACCTTTTGCGTCTACAGGGCTCATTCATGCGTCCTTAAATATAGAAGTGACACGTGTCTTAATGACATCCATGCGTCCGTGACTTATTCCACGCGTCCGTGACTCATCTCATGCGTCTGTGACTCATAAAATTTACTTTTAGCGAGATTTGAGTCATCTCATGCGTCCGTGACTCATCCCATCATCCCATGCGTCCGTGACTCATCTCATCATCCCATGCGTCTGTGACTCATCCCATGCATCCCATTGAGACACGTGTCATTTCTATATTTAAGGACGCAAAAGGTGTCTCGTAATCGGTGATGCACTTCTCCACAAACGTATGAGATGGCCAATTTGGTAAGTCAACAACATTCTTGGCTATTTTCGTAAATTCCCCTTTTAGTAATATTTGTCTTTGCTGAGCCCAAAATATAACACATAAAGGAATAGAACATTCTATTATTGCGATTCATTTGAGAAAATACATATAAAAGGAGAGATCAAATAGGAAGTTTAGTTTGACTAGAAATGATAGAAAATAATATGATTATGACATGTGACAAAATTTAAAAATAAAGGAGAAGGGTAATTTAGTCAATTTTATCCAATCTTCTCTATTCTTCTCTCCCTGCAACTTTAAAACCCACCATCATCAACCTTTTTCTTCACTTTCTATCTCAATAATCACTAAATTATAGTGCGATTTTCGTCACCAATCAATGATTCAAACACACAATCAACGTGTTCTACAACTTTTTTGAAGAAATCCAGTTTAATTTCATACAATATCTCATTTTTCCCATGATTTTGAAGCGAATCAGTCGATTCGTTTGATTCGATCGCTGATAAATGTTTCTAGCATTCAAATTTCGTCAATCATTTAAGAAATCGTAAGAAATCGGCTTCGATCTATGTAAGAAAATTTTGAATTGCATTTTTATAATCAGAGTTTTTGAATTAAGTCATTGCATTTTACAAAGAATGAAAAAACATTTCTTTTGTATTTTCAATCCATTGCGTTTTAGAAACAACACATTTTATTGTGTTTTTAGTCCATTGCGTTTTAGGTAAAACACATTTTTATGTGTTTTTAGTCAATTGCGATTTAGGAAAAACACATTTTTATGTGTTTTCTGGTCCAGTGCGTTTTAGAAAAACACATTTTGAGTGTCTTTAGTCCATTGCGTTTTTGGTAAAACAAATTTTTATGTGTTTTTAGTCTATTGTGTTTTAGAAAAAAACACTTTCTTTTGTGTTTTTTGTCTATTGCGTTTTAGGAAAAACACATTTTTATGTGTTTTTTGTCCATTATGCTCTAGAAAAACACATTTTGAAGTGTTTTTATTTCATTTGGTTTTAGGTAAAAACACATTTTGAAGTGTTTTTAGTCAATTGCGTTTTAGAAAAAAATCATTCTTTTGTGCTTTTAATCCATTGCGTTTTAGAAGGAACACTTTCTTTTGTGTTTTTAGTCCATTGCGTTTTAGAAAAGAATCATTCTTTTGTGTTTTTTTGTCTATTGCGTTTTAGAAAGAACACTTTGTTTTGTGTTTTTGATCCATTGCGTTTTAGAAAAAAAAACGCTTTCGTTTGTGTTTTTGTCCATTGCTTTTTAGAAAAAAACACTTTCTTTTGTGTTTTTAGTCTGTTGCGTTTTAGAAAAAAAAACATTTTGTGTTTTTCTGTCTGTTGCATTTTAGGCATCTGGTTATCGAAAACTTTTTGTTTTTATAAAGTATACCAATAGTGTGCTCATTTTAAAGATAAAAAACTCGTTTTAAAGATAAAAAAAGTCTCGTTTTTATAGTGCAATTTTTATAAATAAAATAATGTCGTATGAAAAAGTTATTAACGTTTTAAAAATGAGGGGGGGGGGGGGGGGGGGACTATTGATTTGAATAGACTAGAATACCCTCAAATTAGCCCATGCATCTTCTTCTTTTTGTTCAATCTCACTCATTTAATCTTAGCATTTGATTAGTTGATAGATGGTTAGGATTACTTCCTAGCCTTCCTACCTAAATAAACTTCCTAGTGTATCCTTCCCCTTCTGAAACATATATTGAGCTTAATTTAAAGTTACTACGAGTTTAATACAACTCATGAACATAAAGACTTGCGTGTAAAAAACCTTAAAATATTGATTGACATTTAAATTTTATGGAACTCTAACTAGATCAAGTTGATTGTGACCATTGTGATGAACGCATCTTAATTCAAACATAAATTCAAGATCAAGAACAACAAAAATAATGTTTCGTTTTTTCAATTAGAAAAAAAAAACACGCATTGCTTGCTATAGGTTGAACAAATAATATTTAAAAAAAATCTAAGATCCCAATAAATCATTCACTTGGAGCTGGAGCTATGAGCACTTGAGACCACCAATGGTCCAAACGCTTTCAGACTCACCTTGCCAGAAACAAGAATAATCAATTTGTTCGATAAAAAAATCTAAACGAGCCCGCTATATACGTAGTTTTTCATTGATACATTACATATACAAATAAATGGTAATTATAATTAATATATATTAGTTAATAAATAAAAAAACGACCCGAGCTTGAAAAACTACCTACGAGCCCGAGCTCGAGCTTGAGCTTGAAAAACTACTTACTGACTAGTTTTTTTTTCAAGTCAATTAAATTATATGAGCCACTTCCTTAAGCTTGTAGTGCTTCACAGCACTTTTCCTTGGATCACAATAGATCACCTGAAACATGTTTGAAAAAGGTTTTGTCAGCGGGAAATACTGGTGAATCATTCTATTTAATAAAACGACCTGTTTGTTATAATTTACAGTATTAAGGGTGATTACATTGTTTCTATATCAACCAACTACCCACAGTACTTGTCACTCGACATTCATCGGTAGCCTCTGAGCCCGATGGTGTCTGTGACTATGGTCATATCACCCCTTGGCCCCGTTGTCCAATGGTGACGGTTATCAAGTAATGTATACAAAACCCCACATACCGGCTGTAATTTGGTGATTACAAAGACTTAATCCCTGTAATTATAACTTTGAAAATAAACATGCTTTTGAAATTAAATTTGATAAAAAAGAGAATGACTCACATTGCAGATTTAATTGAGTAGAGTCTAGCCTACTGATTAGCCTTTTGACCTAAATTTAATAACATGCACACGAACTTGGTTAGTAACTAATACAGCATTTACGATAACTCACGAGATTAAACCTTCACTACGAATGACAAAGTGCGATACTTAAACATCCATCGAATTAACGACGAATGACAAAGTATAAACCCTAATGTGGGCAGCACTTAAACATCCAATGGATAGTTTAATCGATCGGACATTGAATCGTAGCAGCGATCGAGTTAATACCCGGTATCGGAGCAGCACCCGACTAATTAAAGTTGTATTTTCGACTTTAGTGTAGCCTGACTTCGTTTTTTTTAAGTTATATTCGACACTAGTGGATTGTGCAAGTGACGGGCTATTTATAGGTAAAATTAGGACCTGTCGCGGCCCGCGTAAAACCTCAGCTCAACCTTACGCGGCCCGCGTGGCCGCCCAGTCTACGAGTAGCTTTGACCAGTCACCAGTAGGTGTGACACGTAGGCGACACTTGGACCCGGAACACTTATCCGGTCAAACATGAGTTGACGCGGCCCGCGTAAAACATCCCTTGTCTTTTACGCGGCCTGCCTGAGACCCATTATTTTGTTTTTCTTGGTTTTTAATATGGTTTAGGGTTTCAGGGGTCCGGGTTTATACTTACGGGTATTTTTAGGAAAATTTTGAGAGTCCTTACATTCTCCCCACCTTATTTAGAATCTCGTCCTCGAGATTTATTGGAATAAGTGAGGATACTTTCGCTTCATCTCCGATTCCAGTTCCCACGTATACTCAGGTCCTCTCTTTGAATCCCACTTGACTTTGACAAGTACTAACCGTTTGTGTTTGAGAAATTTCACCTTTCTATCTTCAATTTGAAGAGGTTTCTCAACAAATTTTAACTTTTCGTTTACCTTTATATCTTGGAGAGGTACTACCAAAGATTCATCTGATAGGCATTTCTTGAGGTTGGATACATGAAATACGTCATGTACTCCAGCTAACTCTTCTGGTAGTTGTAAACGATAAGCAACTGGTCCTATACGTTGGATTATTGGGAATGGTCCTATGTATCTTGGATTTAACTTTCCTTTCTTACCAAATCGAACTACTCCTTTCCAAGGTGAAACTTTCAATAGTACTTTGTCCCCAACTTGAAATTCAAGTGGCTTGAGTCGATTATCTGCATAACTCTTTTGACGATCTCGAGCAGTCTTTAATCTTTCCTTGATTTGTGTGATCTTATCAGTCGTCTCTTGCACAATCTCCGGACCTGGTAATTGACTTTCTCCTATTTCTGCCCAACAAACTGGAGTTCTGCACTTCCTTCCATATAGTGCTTCAAATGGGGCAGTTTCGATACTTGAATGATAACTATTGTTATAGGAGAATTCAATTAATGACAAATGATCATCCCAGTTTCCACCAAAATCTATTACACATGCTCTAAGCATGTCTTCCAGAGTTTGGATTGTCCTTTCACTTTGCCCGTCTGTTTGAGGATGATATGCAGTACTTAAATTTAGTCGAGTTCCCATTGCTTTTTGGAAACTTGTCCAAAAATGGGAAGTGAAACGACTATCCCTATCTGAAACAATGGAGAGTGGAACTCCATGTAAAGATACTACTTCGTCTACATACAACTTTGCCAATCTTTCCATGCTAAAGGTTTCTTTCATGGGTAGAAAATGAGCTGATTTGGTTAATCGATCCACAATTACCCAAATCGCATCATTACCTTTTCTGGTTTTGGGCAACTTAGTAACAAAATCCATTGTTATGAGTTCCCATTTCCATACAGGCATTTCTAATTGTTGTAGTAGACCTGAAGGTTTCTGATGTTCTGCCTTAACTTGCGAACAAGTAAGACACTTAGAAACATATCGAGCTATATCTTTTTTCATTCCTATCCACCAAAAGTTATTCTTTAAATCTTGGTACATCTTATTGTTTCCTGGGTGTATGGTATATCCAGATTTATGAGCTTCTTCTAAAATCTTATTTCTTAATTCTCCCTGCTTAGGTACCCAAATCATTTTCTTATGGAATCTCTAAATTCCATCAGCTCCTTGTTCTAATTCTTTTATTCGTCCTTTCATTCCTTCAGCATCATCCTTGATTGCTGTTTCTTGAAAATGCTTCAGTTGTTCCATTAAATCTAACTGTAGATTTAATCTAAGAACACGGACCCGTCGTTGTTTCTCATGGTATTTACGACTTAAGGCATCTGCAACTACATTTGCCTTTCCTTCGTGATACTGAATATCACAGTCGTAATCACTTAGGATTTCCATCCATCTCCTTTGCCTCATGTTTAACTCTCTTTGCCCAAATATGTACCTTAAACTTTTATGATCTGTATAGACAGTAAATTTACTTCCGTACAGATAATGCCTCCAAATCTTAAGGGCAAAAATTACGGCTCCTAATTCTAAATCATGAGTCGTATAGTTTTCTTCGTGCTTTTTCAATTGCCTTGAAGCATACGCAATTACCTTCTTGCGTTGCATTAGCACACATCCTAATCCTAGTTTTGAAGCATCACAATATACTTCAAAATCTTCAGTCCCTTCTGGTAAAGCTAGGATTGGAGCATTTGTTAATTTCTGCTTCAAGATTCTAAAGGCTTCTTCTTGTTTAGGTCCCCATTCAAACTTAACTGCTTTACAGGTTAGCTTAGTTAATGGTACAGCTATCTTGGAAAAATCCTTAATAAACCGTCTATAATATCCAGCTAAACCTATAAAACTTCTAATTTCCATTGCGGTTTGCGAAACCCTCCATTTGGTAATTGCCTCTATCTTAGCAGGATCTACACGAATACCTTCATGATTCACCATGTGTCCTAAGAATTGCACTTCTTGTAGCCAAAATTCACACTTCGAGAATTTGGCATAAAGTTTTTCTTTTCTTAGCAAAGTTAAGAGTGCATGCAAATGCTCACAATGTTCTGTCTGACTTTTGGAATAAATAAGTATATCATCTATAAAAACAATTACAAATTTATCCAAATACGGTTTACAGATTCTATTCATCATGTCCATAAATGCAGCAGGAGCATTCGTTAACCCAAAGGGCATGACTGTAAACTCGTAATGACCATACCTAGTCCTAAAAGCAGTTTTAGGTATGTCTTCCTCTTGTACTTTCAATTGATGATATCCGGAATGTAAGTCGATCTTAGAAAAATATCTAGCTCCCTGGAGTTGATCGAACAGATCATCAATCCTAGGTAATGGGTATCGATTCTTAATTGTAACCTTATTCAATTCTCTATAATCAATACACATTCTCATTGAACCATCCTTCTTCTTTACAAACAATATTGGCGCTCCCCAAGGGAATGAGCTAGGTTGTATGAATCTTTTGCTTAGTAATTCATCTAATTGCTTTTTCAGTTCTAACATTTCGGTAGGAGCTAACCGATAAGGTGCCTTGGCTACCGGTGTAGTTCCAGGAATTAGATGAATCCTAAATTCTACTTCCCTATCTGGTGGTAATCCTGGTAACTCTTCTGGGAATATATCTAGGTATTCTGAGACTACAGGAATCTCCTTAAGTTCTTTACCCTTAGTACTAATGATTACTGAAATCATATATACTATTCCTTGTTTTCGTTCATAACTAGCTTTCATTACTGATATGAACTTCATGGGTTTACGTGGCTTATCTCCTGTAATCCTGATTACTTCTCCGATAGGTGTCTGAATTTCTATAGAATTTTTATCACAAAGGATTCGAGCATGGTTGGCTACTAACCAATCCATTCCTAAAACAACATCGAATTCAGCTAATTTCATAGGTAACAGGTTTGCAGAGAATTTATGACCTGAAAGTTCTATATTTCCTTCCCTCAAAACCTTATCTATTTTAACTGAATTCCCATCTGCCGTTTCGACTGTAAAAATCTGCCTAAGGTTAATTAAAGGTAAATTAAGAGCTTGGCAGAATGAAGTATTGATAAAACTTTGGTTTGCACCAGAGTCAAATAATACTTTTGCGTAAATGTTATGAACTAGGAACGTACCAGCTATCACATCTGGAATGAGTTCTGCTTCTTGAGTGGTTAACTGGAAGGCTCGAACATTCTTCTTGATAGCTCCGTCGGCTGGCTTGGCTTTGTTGTCTACTGGTTTGATCAATTTAGGACATTCTGTTTTGAAATGCCCATTTTCTCCACAGTTAAAGCAAATTCTTGTTTTCTTTCTGCAATCTTCTTCACGATGTCCTACAACTTTGCAAAAGTTGCAGGTTACATTACATCTACCAAAATGTTTCTTTCTGCAATTCCTGCAGAATGGCGAGTTTGAAGATTGCCCTATTCCTCTTCTCTTAAAGCTGTTATTATTACCCGTACGAAACCCTTGGGTAATTTTCTGAGCCAGTTCCTTTTTCCTATTTTCATCTCTTGTGCGTACAAGTTCGTCAGTTAGGGTGTTAGCTAATTCTACCGCATCGTCAATAGTGCGAGGTCTTGCAGCTTTAACGATATTGCGGATTTCGCTAATTAATCCCCAAATATAGCGAGAAATGAGTACCGGCTCTGGCGAAGCCAGTGTTGGTACCACTCTAGCATATTCGAAGAATGTCGAAGTATAACCGCGACAATCTATACCCAGCATTCGATGATTTAGGAACTTATTTGCCATTTGATCTTTTTCATACTCGGGACAGAATTTTCTTTCTACAAGATTCTTAAATTCTTCCCATTTCATGGCATATGCCTCGATCCTTCTTTTAGCTTGTAACACTGTGTTCCACCATTCTAGCGCCCCTTCTTTAAAAAGATTTGACGCATACATAACTTGATCTTCCTCAGCACATTTACTTATAGTGATCACTGCCTCAGTTTTCTCTAACCAACGCAGTGCTGCAATAGCCCCTTCGTTACCTGCAAACTCAGCTGGTTTACAGGCAAGAAATTCTTTGTAAGTGCAACCAGGTGTTGCAGCTTTCATTTTCTTGAAAATTGGGGCTTGCAAATCATTATTGTTATTATTAATATGATTGCCTCCTCCGTTTATACTATTACTGAAGTTATCTTCCTGAGTGCGTTTACTAGGAATGATTGATTGAGGTTTAACAGGTTTCTGGACAGCAACAACGATTGCTGGAATAGCATTGGCTATTCCTTGTGCAACGATATCCTCGATATCTTGCCTATTTAACAATTGATCTTCCTGATTTTGCTCAGATTGATTTACTTCATTTACTGGTTCATTACCAATGTTTGCCATCTGATAATTAATTTAAATAATTAATATAGAATAAGAAACAATCCAATATAACAAGTAATCGCACATAATTATGTAAACAAATATACAACCAAAATTGTAACTTTTCTTTTATTTTATAGATTATATTATGCTTCCATATACATTTTTATCTTACAGCCGTTTTATTGTTTATTTCACACATACTGATTTTTATTAATATTACTGTTATTATACAAAAACAGATTCACCCACTTCTCCCTCGTCAACTTGCAATCTTTTAATAACGATGTTCCCTCTCATCATATTTCCATGAAATTTGTCCTCCTATCTCTCGGATCCTATTCCCAACATCCATCAGTTCTTCGCCAAAATGGCGGAGTTCAGCCATATTCTCGTTACTCATCGGTGGATTTGGTAGAGGTTCTGGATCGAACTGGGGAAGAAAGGAATAAGGACTGTTGAGCAGGTTTTGGAATTGCCAATCATTAGTCCACCACTCATCCATTCCTAAAGGTTGGGTGTGGATTATTGGTTCTGGAATTGCTGGTTCTAAGTTTATAGGGAGTTGATTTTCGATAGGATTAGAGTAAAAATTATTATTGATCGGCCTGACTATATCACAGCTTGCCAATGCGCGATCCAATTCCTCCTGAAATGGTAATTGATCAACTTATCTAGAGCTTTCCCTGATTTCTAACTGGGTTTGTCTAAAACCTCCTCCAATCTCTATTTCCTTCTGTCTAGAACCTTCTCCAAATTCCATTTCCATTTTCCTAGAATCTTCCCTAACTTCAATCCCCTTCCCTTTATCTAAGGGATTTTCTATTTTAGGAAGTCTCTTAGCTGGCTTTCTCCTACGTACACGCCTCCCCCATACGAATCTCTTTCTTTTCTTAGGTTTTGGCTTTTCCAGAGGTGAAGCGTTGAATTCCATAGGTTCTTCTATGTCTGGTATATATCTATTGAAATCTCTGGAAACCTCTATTTTTACCGGATAGAGATTTAGGTCTTGAAGGGCTTCAGACAATTCGTTCATGCTGTTTAACATATATGCAAAATACACAAAATGCTAAGTTAAAATTTTATAACAAAATTTTATGGATAACCTTTAAATTTTATTGCATACCGTGTGACTAATGTAACACAAAAGATAACTAAAAATTAAACATACTGAGGTTTACTTGTAAACTTATTTATTTACTAGATAAGGTTTCTAGTTTTGTAAGTGATAAGGGTACTAAAACTTGAATATTTAAAGATTTGCATTTATTGCTACAGTGGCTAGCATATAAAGATCTGCCCATTTTTCATCTAACTTGTCTTCCCATGGTGATTTACTGGTTAATTCCTGGGTTTCCTGTTTAACTTTCTTTTCTCGAGATTTCTTTAATTTCTCCTGACTTTTTCTAATGACCAAACTTCTTTTATCAGGAGAAAGTGGTTCCTCATAGTGTGCTTTACGAACAAATATTCCTTCATCCGGATCTGTTAAGTATTTTGAGGATTTTGTTTGGGATGAACTTCCCTTCTCGTTGAAAGACCTATCTAATTTAAGATAGATATTTGAAAGCTTTTGCTTACCCATACTGTAACTAGCAAATAGTCAATTAATAAAACACATAATCACAGAATAACAATTAGTAAAATTAAGTATTTTCTAAATACTTAAATAGGCTTAAATCAGTGGCTCTGATACCACCTTTTTCTGTCACGGCCCCTGACCCAGTTTGACCCGTTTCAGGAGCTGCGGGACAGAAAATCTCGTGGTATTTATTTAATTGAGTTTAACAGCGGAAGATTTCATCAGGATCTTGTTAAAACTATAATTTTTCTGATTTATTTTATTTCACAACTCGGGATAAAACCCCGGTAATTTACAATCATAAGATTTCACGGAGAAATCTTTATTTTACAAAACATGTTTCTTTATTTTATTATGAGCCACTTCCTTAAGCTTGTAGTGCTTCACGGCACTTTTCCTTGGATCACAATAGATCACCTGAAACATGTTTGAAAAAGGTTTTGTCAGCGGGAAATACTGGTGAATCATTATATTTAATAAAACGACCTGTTTGTTATAATTTACAGTATTAAGGGTGATTACATTGTTTCTATATCAACCAACTACCCACAGTACTTGTCACTCGACATTCATCGGTAGCCTCTGAGCCCGATGGTGTCTGTGACTATGGTCATATCACCCCTTGGCCCCATTGTCCAATGGTGGCGGTTATCAAGTAATGTATACAAAACCCCACATACCGGCTGTAATTTGGTGATTACAAAGACTTAATCCCTGTAATTATAACTTTGAAAATAAACATGCTTTTGAAATTAAATTTGATAAAAAAGAGAATGACTCACATTGCAGATTTAATTGAGCAGAGCCTAGCCTACTGATTAGCCTTTTGACCTAAATTTAATAACATGCACACGAACTCAGTTAGTAACTAATACAGCATTTACGATAACTCACGAGATTAAACCTTCACTACGAATGACAAAGTGCGATACTTAAACATCCATTGAATTAACGACGAATGACAAAGTATAAACCCTAATGTGGGCAGCACTTAAACATCCATTGGATAGTTTAATCGATCGGACATTGAATCATAGCAGCGATCGAGTTAATACCCGGTATCGGAGCAGCACCCGACTAATTAAAGTTGTATTTTCGACTTTAGTGTAGCCTGACTTCGTTTTTTTTGAAAGTTATATTCGACACCAGTGGATTGTGCAAGTGACGGGCTATTTATAGGTAAAATTAGGACCTGTCGCGGCCCGCGTAAAACCTCAGCTCAACCTTACGCGGCCCGCGTGGCCGCCCAGTCTACGAGTAGCTTTGACCAGTCACCAGTAGGTGTGACACGTAGGTGACACTTGGACCCGGAACACTTATCCGGTCAAACACGAGTTGACGCGACCCGCGTAAAACATCCCTTGTCTTTTACGCGGCCCGCCTGAGACCCAATATTTTGTTTTTCTTGGTTTTTAATATGGTTTAGGGTTTCAGGGGTCCGGGTTTATACTTACGGGTATTTTTAGGAAAATTTTGAGAGTCCTTACATAAATGCCGATCACCTCATTGTTGGGCAGAGGTGGGGGATAGTCAGATCACTGGTCCAGAACTTGTGGTAGACACAACAGAAAGGATTGCTCAAATACGACAACGAATGGCGGCAGCTCGTGACCGTCAGAAAAGATACGCCGATAAGGGCAAGAAACCACTCGAGTTCCAGGTTGGGGATCGAGTGCTACTCAAAGTCTCACCCTGGAAGGGTGTTGTTCGTTTTGGCAAACGAGGCAAACTTAACCCACGATACGTTGGACCATTTGAAATCATAGAGAAAATAGGCAAAGTGGCCTACAAACTGAACCTACCAACCGAACTCAGTGCAGTTCACAACGTTTTCCACGTGTCGAATCTGAAGAAGTGTCTGTCAGATGAGACTCTCATAGTTCCTTTGAAGGAGCTCACTATCGACGAGCAGTTACGATTCGTCGAGGAACCGGTTGAAATCACGGACCGGGACGTTAAGGTCCTCAAACGCACAAGAATACCTCTCGTTCGAGTTCGTTGGAACTCACGTCGTGGCCCAGAGTTCACCTGGGAACGCGAAGATCGGATGAAACAAAAGTATCCCCAATTGTTCACAAACAGTACAACCACTACTGAGGCTGAAGCTACTGCGGAATTTCGGGACGAAATTCCAGATCAACGGGGGGAGGATGTGACACCCCAGGAAAACCAGGAAAACAATGCAACTTAACTAGCTTCCTCAGTGAGTACGTACCAAATTTCAGGACGAAATTTCTTTCAACTTGGGGATAATGTGACAACTCGTATTTCAGAACCTATCTTTGTGTAATGTAACGTATGTGAATCCTATGTGATTACATGAACTGTGATGATCAATGGAATATTATGTTATTATGTTATCTGATTATGTGAATGCATGTATGTATGTAATATTATCACACAAAAATAAACCGATCACACAACACTTGGCCGATCGCACAAGTCTATTCGGACTACACTTGTTGTACTCGAAACCCATAAAGGGCAGCCCATTAGGAGGGTTCGGCCCACTCCATCAACTCGCACAACACCTAGGGTGTTGGTATAAATCCCACACTTTACCTAATATCACAAAGTTTGGCAAAACCCTACTCTCTCTTGAACTCTCGAGGCCGACGGCAGCCACATCCCCTCTTCTCGAAGCTTTCTTGCTTGGATCAACTTTTCTGTTACCCTTCTAACCGGTTAGTGTATACTTTTGATTTCATGATTGATGATGTGTTGGTTTATACGTTTTACATGATGATTTAGAGATAGTATGAGTTTGATTGTAATGAAAATTGATGAAGTATGATGTTCTAGAAATCGGTCCACATGTGTAGCATGTTTTGAATTTTGTAGAGTTTGTAGAGTTGATCATATTGTGTTAATGATTTAGAACCGAATGCTTGATTAATCGGCTGCATGTATGTGAAATCGGATTGGTTGTGTGGTCGATTATGAAGTGTTATATGATGATTTGAAAACCCCTAGATAGATATGTTTAAGTGTTTTGATTATTGTTCATGTTTTGATTATGTCTAGGGTTCTTAGGAGATTGATGATAAAAACCTTGTTTTGATTTGTGTTTAGGGTTCATAAGAATTAATGTTAAAACCCTTGTTTGATCGATTTATTTGTATGAATGGAAACTGTTAGTTGTTGATTGATATCTACATAAATGGAAACAATATAATTGATTTCCATGATTTCGGATATTAAACAATCAATCGCACAAGTTTGTCGGTCGCACAAGATCAAGTCACACAAGACTTGATCTGATCGCACAAGCCCCAATCGCACAAGATAGGTACAACTGTTTAAGCTCACGGTGTAAGTTAGTTATGCATGATCACACAAGGTCTTGTGGATCGCACAAGACGGTGCCGATCGCACAAGGCATTGGGCCACACACAATAGTTGGACTTTATTATACTGATGGGCCTCAAAGCCCAAACTCAATCGCATAAGATAGTCTAGTCGCACAAGAGGTCCCGAGTCGCACAAGCTCAAACGGATCGCACAAGATATATTATCTGTTTATTTAATTGGGCCGGGTACTATTGGGCTTATTCATAGACTGGGCCGGGTGAGTTATGGATCGCACAACATGATGTGGGTCACACAAGGCTGTGCCGACCGCACAACATGTTGGGCCGGGGTGTTTAGTTGGGTTATGTTAGTAAACCGCACAAATGGTTCGGCCCAAACTATTGAATCGCACAAGCTTGAATATGTTATGTACTTGACTGTTAATGTGTTGCCACGATCAATGTGTGTTCGTAACTTGCTATCTTTGTGTAAACATACGTGCTTTACTTGAACCTAGACCTGACTTGTATGGTAACCATGTTAGGACGTGGTTGACCACTTATAGCTCATGCAACCTTTTCGTTTATCTGCCGAGCTAACCTAAGGTGAGTTCACACTTTCTACAAAGCATGGGATTCCCAGGGGTTGGGAATGGGTTAAGGAATATGGATTCCTCGTCCTTCTTGGGTAGGACAGTACGGGTTTAGGAAATGTAATTCCTCGTCCTCATGGACAGTTAAACTTCACTAGACCAAAACTCTATCACGAAGTCCCTCCTTTTTATATCGACTTAATCGCCGGGCCAATGGCGAGCGGGTCATTAGTTAGATAGCACTATTTAGGTCTGACAAGCCTCACACCGTGCCGCAGAGGACGGGCGTGAACTAATGGATCTGGGCACGTCAATGATGATAGACATTGACAGTTCAGGGCACATAAACATGACTACAGTCAGCAGTCGATATGGTAACGAGTCTAGTAGTATATACATGGGGTATCCCCCATGGCCGAAGAGCCAGATAATTAAACATGGGGTAGCCCCCACGGCTGGATTGCCAGAGTAAACGGGATTAAACTAAACACGTTTTCAACTATGGGGTAACCCCCACGGCAGGGATGCCAGTTAAAGGAAACTGTTTTTGAAACAACTTAAAACGAACACCCAACTGTGAACTCGCTCAACTTTGTTGTTGACTCGTTACTACATGCTTTGCAGGTCAATAGGTGCTTAGCTGGAGCTTGCATGGGGAAGAGTCGTTGTGGGACATGGATATTTGTGTGCCATGTTAGACATTGAAACATTTAAACTTATATTTTGTTTGGTTTTAATCGTTATGCTTCCGCTTGCAACTTAAACTAAGTTTTGTTTGGACACCAATTGTATTGGTTGGATTTTTATAATTACTTATATGCTTGTTCAATATGATTGGTGGCTGGATCCTGGTCAGTCACGCCCCTAAGCGGTGATACTCCGCAGGTGGATTTTGGGGGTGTGACACAATGAGAGCTATCTCCTTTTCCTTTGGCCAATCAATTTTTTTCATGGTTTTTTAATTTATTTAATTCATTACACCACTTTCAACATAATGCCCACATTACCACTACACCCATTTTAGAAAAACGCCCCATTGCTGACTGGGCTGCAACATGGCGAAAAACGCCCAAGGGTGGGGCATTATTCACCCCAACGACTATGCATGGTCTAAAGCCTCGAATGCTGATGGTTGACCTATGTGAAAACTTGGAGAATATTGTTCGAAAATTAATATTGGAACTTCGTCTGCAAGCGGGCATTGCAGTCCCTACAGGTTGTTCATTGAATTGGTAATCATTTTGCGTCTCTAGGATAGTAGCATGATCAATGTTAGATTAGGTTTGACATAAATGGAAATAGATTTATATTAAAGTCTTAGTGGTATTTTTATTATTTTGATTAATAAGGGGATTGGTGAATTGGTGTTGTGCTTGACTTAAAGCTGATGTGGGTGTTCTTATTAATAGGAAGCCGGTCAAAATAGAAGAGGTGAGGAAGCACTTGGAATTCTATTAATAGGAAACATGTCAAAATGGATGATCACATTGCATTGGCTTACACTTCAGCTTAGTTTATGAAGATCTTGTTTGGTTTAAATTTTGTGTTTCAGTATATTTATTTATTGTATCAAGTTTCATTATGATAATTGTAATATGCAGATAACGTAGGGATAGTGTACAAAGTGTCTAAAGTGTGAGAAGTATAAGAAGTGTTTTAAACCATTAGATCTTTGATCTAATGGTTGAGATCAATATGGACCAAATTATAAATTGTGTTTTTATTATATGGACTGATTTGAAAATTGTAGGGGTAATAGTGTCTTTGTATATGTTTCAAATTAGGTAACCTCTCATAAATTCTAATGATTCACTCCTAAATTCTTGCCATTCAAATTTAGCTTTTAAATTCTATCGATCCTAAATTCTAAAAATACAGAAATATGTAACTGCTACAAGAAATGTATAACACTATACATCCATCATATAACACTATATAACACTATATAGCACCATATAACACCATATAACACCATGAAACACTATATAATACTATATAACAATATATAACACTATACATCCATCATAGACATGCTACCAGAAAAATATAACACTATATAACACTATGCATCCATCATATAACACTATATAAACCAAAGAACACTATATAACACCATATAACACCATGTAACACTATATAACACTATATAAAAATATATAACACTATACAGTTCTGAATGGTGGTTGCACTACAGAATTAATAATTGATGGTGTTATATAGTGTTTTTTGGTGGTTGCAATACAGAATTATATAACACTACAGAATTATATAACACCGAAAACCATTATATAACACCATGTAACACTATATAAAAATATATAACACTATAAAGTTCCGAATGGTGGTTACAACACAGAATTAATAACCGGTGAATGAGATGACACAAATTCGTGAATTAATTTTTAAATTCGAATTCCTATAATAAAGGGTGATGGTTATTTTGGGCAGTTATCTTTTAATCAATTGATTGAAAGAAATAGAAAATTACTAATTCACCCTTTTGAATTAATTTAGATATAGGACACTTGTCATCACCACATTATTTCTCACCCTTCTCACAATATTAGATTAATGTACTGGATCCTCTATCTATGCAGATAATTTGTCACACCCATATATTTCCACGTATTACTGGTGGGCCCGGTGGGGAGTATCGTGACGTAGTTGATATCATCATAGACAATTAATCACAGTTTAATGCACAGCGGAAGTCTAAAATAATATTACAAACCGAATTTGAAAGTAACATAAAATATTACACAACGGTTGTAAGTGGATCCACATGCGGATCTAAAACAGAAAGAAAACATTGTTCAACAGACTTTAAGTATTAAAGCTTGCAAGACTCTTTATTTAATACTCAGGAGTTTCCAACCCATTATGCGTAGTACCTGCACTTAGTCTTTTTGAAAAATACGTCAGTTTACACTGGTAAATACAATTAACTGACTCTTATGAAAAGCATTATAAAATTGGTTTTGATGCACAAGGCATAAAATCTTTTATAACTTGGGACAATTATTTAAAAATAATCTTGTATACAGATTTATATGTTTTTCGTCCATTCAGGACCGGAATAGAAGAGCCGGTATAAGATTAATAGACACACCACAAGTATAGGCCCACAAGGAGTTTCCTCACGAGTGAGATACCGTTTATACATATGCAACTGTCAGGTGTATGCCTACACCCCGTGCTTAAGCCGTGGCTTTTTCAAATGAATGAGCCGAGGATATCCAGGACACGGTCATTAACCCCCCGAAAGGCTTTGTATCAAACAAAACAGATTAAAACGGGCTATGTAAATTTATTAATCACAATCCGATTAAATGATTTCATACCCAACCAAGCAGTATTATTATAATACCGTATCCCAATCCCGTATAACAGAAAATAAGTTAAAAGTATTTACCTGAGCTAAAATGTGTATTTTATTCTCAGCCGTATATCAAATCAGCAAGTACAAGTAGCTTTTACTGGGCTCCTAATCTGGAACGAAGGTTTTAATAACCTATTAGATTCTTAACGGGTCTTATTTAAGTTTTAACTTAGACCGGTTAGTTTTAAGGAAAGGTTTACGGTTCAAAATGCAAGATTAAGCGAGGACCGGATTAGAATGTGATTTAGACCCAACAAGTATGAAGACTTGTATAAAATGGGTCATTTTAATGATTATAAAAGAGGTTAAATAATAAACCGAGTACCTGGTCCAAAAATATCAGTAAAAACATTTATTTTATCAAGTTATTTCAGTAAGATATCATACATATGTGAGGTTTATCATTTATGGCCAAACTATGCACCGTAGGGGCATTTTGGTCATTTCACATATGTTTTAAAGTCAAATTTGGAAATCTGAGTTAAGGACTTATACATACTGTTAAAGTATAAAAAATTATTTTTAAAAGCAGTAGAAAAAGGTTTGACATGTAAATGATGTGTAAAACTCATTTTATTATCAAACAGGGCACTATCGTCAATTATCGAGTTCATGCTAGAACTCGATGTTATGGTCAGTATAAAATTTGACAAAAATTTCCAAAAATCCCTAAATATTATATCATAATAGTGGGTAGAAATTTTGGTGCCAAAAATTGAGTTTAATTATGATTTATACTAACAATGCCATTTAATTAACAAAAAGTTTTTGTTTTACGATATCTTGCATAACTTCTATTTTAGACAAAAAACGGATGTCAAATTTTTAGGACATACTTATAATTCAGTAATAAAGATTTTTGTCCTCTCACATTTTCAAAAATCTCATTTTAATGACAAAAGGGCATAATGGTCAATTTTAAGCAAATAACGGAACATGCATGAAATCTTAGTTTTTTAAGGAACCATGTTGTATAACTTCAGAGAGTTATACTAACATATAATATGGTCCCAAAGGAACCCTAAGGCATAACAAAACTAAGCTAAATCGGGTCAGAACTGAAAGTCAAAGCAAAAGTCTACTTTTGCGACTTTCGGTTGCGAACCGAGCCTAATACTCAGAATTGCCGGGTTGAACATGCCTAAACATGTTCTTATATTATTTACCAAGTTGTTTAAGTGATAAAATGTGATTTATATCTTCTACATTATCAGTTATGAGTTATTTTGCAAAAACTAACTCGTTTGACTTTTCGGTTAAGTAGTTTGACCCGACAATTGACTGAGATAACGTGATAATTAGGAGGTGTCCTTTTAAGGGTTTAACACCTACATAATTACCAACACATAGCCACTTTCAATTCGAATAATGGCTGGACCGTTAGTGATTAATCACAAAGTCAAAGCGTAATTATGATATCTTTGACTTTCGGTCATTACACTAATGAAAACTTAATTACAGAGGCTAAGAACGCTTACAAGAGTCCTTAGCATGAAAATTTAGACTAAGAGAGCTTCCTTCCAAGCTAGGATGCTCCAGAGAATGAGTTTGAAAGCTCCAAAGCTTGAGAGTATGAGAATTTGAAAGATTGAACTTGCAAGTGAGAATGCTGCCCAAACTTCACCTATTTATACTACTAGAGGACATCACCAGATCATTACAGGTGTTAGGGCTCTTCTCTGATGATCACAGGTGTCCCAAGTGGTATATAAAACCAGCAAATAGTCCATAGAATCGAGTTAAAGCTGAAATGGGTGAAGGACTTGCAGAACCTGCATCTGTGCATGGATTTCTGACCAGATCATGCCGTCGCGTCGCACGATGACAGAGAGACATAGGTGTGGCGCGACGCCACCAGGTGGATTACCAGCCAAGCAGGTTTCAAACTTGACAGTTTCACTCCTGGACCTTTTAAAACGTAATAATCTTCATTTCAAGCACATTTAACCCATATAATTCATATTTTTATGATCCTTAAGATATAACCAAACATCGTTAGGTCTGGTTTTGTTAAATGATAACCGAAAACACAATTTTTGCTTTGTTGACGCTTTTAACCCTTTAATCACGAAAGTTAACGTATTTATCTCAAACGGCATCGAAACCTTGTGAAATTTTCGTCACTTGTTCACAGGAGTATAATTAATTGTTACAAAGCTCTGGGTTCATTAAAAGGTCACTCAGAGGTATTAATTTAACATGTTGACACATTTAACCCTCACGTCTTGTAAACTTTCACTTTCTTCCACAAACGGCTTCGTACGCTTCACAATTTATTCGTTTAAGGGTATAAGCATCGTGTAGGGTCATTGAAGGGCAAAATTTCCAAATATTGACACTTTGGATCCTTCTACACACATACTTTCTTCGTTTGTCAACTTTAGTCCCTCGCAATCACTTCGTTACACGTCTAAAGTTCATGACATGTGTTGTTACTATATTGGACATGATTTTGCGAGGTGTTACATCCTCACCCCCTTAAAAGAAATCTTGACCTCGAGATTTACTGAAATAAATGAGGGTACTTCTGTTTCATTGTGGATTCAACCTCCCACGTGTATTCTGGGCCTCTACGGGCATCCCATTTTACCTTTACGATCGACACGTGCTTCCTTCAAAGCTTCTTAACATGTCGATCCTCGATCGACAAAGGTTTTTCAACAAACTTCAAGCTTTCGTCAATCTGCACATTCTTATGAGACATTGCTAGCGATTCATCGGCTAGACACTTCTTTAAATTGCAGATGTGGAACACATTATGTATCCCACTGAGTTCTTCAGGTAGATTTAGCTTGTAAGCTACAGTTCCGACACATTCAATGATCTCGAATGGTCCTATGTACCTTGGGCTCAGCTTGCCCTTTTTGCCAAAACGCATCACCCCTTTCCAGGGTGACACCTTAAGTAGCACTTTATCGCCAACTTCAAACTTTAAAGGTTTGCGCCTCATATCAGCATAACTTTTCTGCCTATCCCTGGCAGTTTTCAGACGATCACGGATTTGAACAATCTTATCCGTTGTCTCGAGGACTATATTAGGTCCTGTCAGTTGGGTTTCTCCAATCTCCGCCCAACATACTGGCGTTCTGCACTTCCTTCCGTACAAGGCCTCAAAAGGCTCTGCTTGAATACTCGAATGATAACTATTATTGTACGAAAATTCAATCAAAGGAAGATGGTCGTCCCAACTTCCACCCAAATCAATAACACAAGCCCTTAGCATATCCTCAAGCGTTTGTATCATACGCTCGCTTTGGCCATCTATCTGAGGATGATAAGCAGTACTGAAATTCAAACGGGTGCCTAATGATTGCTGAAAGCTTTTCCAAAAAATGAGATGTGTATCTTGTATCCCTATCAGAGATAATAGATATTGGCACTCCGTGGAGGGATACTACCTCATCCACGTATAACTGAGCTAGCTTGTCGGAGCTGTGTGTTTCTTTAATAGGTAAGAAGTGAGCTGACTTGGTCAGTCTGTCGACTATAACCCATATCGTATCATTTCCACGTTTCGTCTTTGGTAACTTAGTAATGAAATCCATAGTTACCATTTCCCATTTCCAGGTGGGAAGTTCAGGCTGTTGTAGCAAACCTGACGGTTTTTTATGCTCGACTTTAACCTGTGCGCACGTTATACATTTAGCCACGTAAGTGGCTATAGATTTCTTCAAACCTATCCACCAATAATTTTCCTTTAAATCCTGGTACATCGTATCACTGCCAGGATGGACTGAATATTTTGAACTATGAGCTTCTTGTAGAACCACATCTCTAAGCCCTCCATGAATTGGAAACCAGATTCAACCATTTAGTCTAAGGATTCCATTATTGTCATATGATAATTGATCAATAGTTACGCCTAACTTCTCATTCGGATAGTTAGTTTCTAATACAGCTTCCTTTTGAGCGGCTAACAACCTTTCATTCAAGCTGTTCTTTAGTTCAATGCTTTTGGCATTGATCCTAATAGGTTTGATCCTTTCCTTTCTGCTCAAGGCATCAGCAACAACATTCACTTTGCCCGTATGGTAGCGAATTTCGCAATCATAATCATTTAATGTCTCCATCCAACGACGCTGTCTCATGTTAAGATCTTTTTGATTGAACAAGTGTTGAAGGCTTTTATAATCTGAATAAATTACACACTTGGTTCCATATAGATAATGCCTCCAAAGCTTTAGTGCAAATACAACCCCACCCAGTTCCAAATCATGGGTGGTGTAGTTCTTTTCGTGCACCTTTAATTGACGAGATGCATAGGCAATGACCTTGCCTTTCTGCATGAGCAGACAACCCATACCGGTGTGCGATGCGTCGCAGTACACAACAAAGTCTTCAATTCCTTCTGGCAATGTCAACACAGGAGCATTGCTTAATTTCTGCTTAAGAATCTCAAAAGATTCTTGTTGCTTGGGACCCCAATTGAACTTTATATTCTTGCGAGTCAATGAAGTTAGAGGCGCAACAATCCTTGAAAAGTTTTCAATGAAATGTCTATAGTATCCTGCTAAACCCAAGAAGCTGCGAATCTCAGTAGGTTTCTTAGGCGTTGCCAATTCATAATTGCTTCAATCTTAGCGGGATCCACCTGGATACCACGCTCACTTACCACATGTCCAAGAAATTGGACTTCACGAAGCCAAAACTCACATTTGGAAAACTTGGCGTAGAGCTTTTCTTGCTGCAGAAGTTTGAGGATACACCGGAGATGTCTTTCATGTTCGGCTTGACTCTTTGAGTAAATAAGTATGTCATCAATAAAGACAATGACAAACTTGTCTAGATACGACTTGCAAACGCGATTCATGAGATCCATGAAAGCTGCAGGTGCATTAGTGAGCCCGAAAGGCATCACTAAGAACTCGTAGTGTCCATATCGTGTTCTGAATGCGGTCTTGTGCACGTCTTCGGTTCTGACCTTCAACTGATGATAACCTGACCTTAGATCAATCTTGGAGAAGTAACTTGCTCCTTGAAGCTGATCAAACAAATCATCGATCCTGGGCAATGGATATCTGTTCTTAATCATAACTTTGTTCAGCTCGCGATAATCGATGCATAGACGCATCGAGCCATCCTTCTTTTTCACAAACATAATTGGCGCTCCCCAAGGGGATGAGCTAGGTCGAATAAATCCCTTCTCTAATAAATCATCCAACTGAGTCCTTAATTCTTTCATCTCAGTCGGAGCTAACCGATAAGGTACTCTTGCAACTGGTGCTGCTCCAAGAATGATATCAATCCTGAATTCCACTTGTCTGTCTGGAGGTAAACCATGTAGTTCTTCAGGGAATACATCTGAATATTCAGAAATAACAGGGATGTCTTCGATCTTGGGCTTTGGTTCATCACTGGTTACCTGTGCCATGTAAATGACACAACCTTTCTTCAAACACTTCGATGCCTTAAGCATAGACACTTGCTTAGGTAACCCGTACTGCGTATCTCCTTGAATTGTTAATGGCTCACCATAAGGAGTCTTGATAACCACTTGCTTCTTATCACATACAATTTGGGCTTGGCTACGAGACAACCAATCCATGACTATCACTATATCGAATCCTGCCAATTTCAATGGGAGCAAGGACAGCGGAAAAGAGTGATTCCTAATGGATATAAAACATCCATCTAAGATTGTTGAAGCAGTTTCTATTGTACCATCGGCCAATTCTACTTCATATTTAATGCTTAGAGTCTTAACAGGCAGATTTAATAGTTTACAAAATTTATTGTCTACAAAAGACTTGTCTGCACCTGAATCAAACAACACTCTAGCATAAACATCATTGATAAGGAATGTACCTGTTATAACATTGTCATTCTGAACTGTCTCCCGAGCATTCATTTGGAAGACACTAGCATTGGTCTTTTTAGCCTCCTCAGGCTTCTTTGGATTTTTCGGGCAGTTAGTCTTTATGTGCCCCTTTTCGTTGCAACCATAACATGTTGCATCCTTCAACTTCTTGCAATCCAAAGTCTTATGCTCTTTGGACTTGCAGATCCCACATCCAATAGGCCTTGACTGCGACTGCGATTGTGATCGTGATTCGAGTCTGCACTTCCCGAAATGGTGCTTCTGGCAGATTTTACACTTGGGCTTCTCCTCGGTTTACTGGGTATCCTTTTTAAACCCAGAACCCTTCTTGTGCTCAAAGTTTCCCTTTCGTTTCTTATCAAAGCGACGTGAGTTCTCATCTTCACATTTCCTCTTCCCTTCACCAGAATTTTTAAGCGACCTTTGCCTAATCGCATTGAGTGTAAGAGATAAAGACATATCAACCACTGACCTAAAGGTGGTAGGTCTGGATGCTTTCACATTTCCCTTGATTTCTGGAGCTAGACCTCCAATAAGATGTGCTATGCGCTTCGGTTCCAGTGTGACCAAATAAGGAACCAATCGGGACATGGTGTTGAATCTTGTAAGGTACGCCTGACAATCCAAGTTCTTCATGACCAGAGTCAAGAAGTCGGTTTCAATCCTTTCCACCTCATGCTTAGGACAAAAGTTATCCTTGATCAATGCTACAAATTGTTCCCAAGACATGTTATAAAGTGGGATTTTCCCTGTGGCTTGAACCAACGATCTCCACCAAGCCAATGCTTCTCCCTTAAATGATTGTGAAACAAACTTCACAATATCTTGTTCCGCACAACCACTGATATCAACCACGGTATCCATTTCATCTAGCCATGTCATACAGTTAATGGCTCCTTTTTCTCCTGTGAAGTCCCTTGGCTTGCATGAGACGAAGTATTTGTAAGAACAAGTCTTAACACGTGGTTCCTGTTTAAGCACAACTTGCTTGGATGGGATACTTTTCTAATTCGAGGAATAATGAGAATCGTCCTTCTTTGATTCGTGTGTTTTAGAAGGGGGCTTACTATGAGCCACAGATAGAGTCTTCGAGCGAGTATTACTTGGTTCTTTGAATTGTCGATCAATGGCTCGAGTGACCGCATTATCTATCATTGCTTGTAAGTCTGCACCCATTACATTCATTCGGGTGTTATCATTTCTCTCTCTGGGATGACTGTTAACCTCTTCTGATTCAGACATGCTGAAGCTTGATTTCTATAAAACAGTTGACAATAGTTTGTTCAGAGGTTTATTATGGAATCATCATTTTTGACGATTCATTAACCATGGTAATTATAAACCATATTTGGTTAATTAGATAATTATATTTATTTAAATTATAATTAATCCCAGTTATAATCATTAAGGATATTAGAGTGGCACAAATGGCCTAGTCACAAGGACAGTTTTAATTTATAAGCCACGGTCTTAGAAGATTCGAGGCATTTTAAGGTTTGAACATAGTTCATCACCCTTCTTGACAGGAAGTCATAGACTACAACTGCCATGTGTCCTTAAAGGACAATAAATATGGCCTGCAGGCACTTCATCACTAATGAATATTCAAATTAGGTAAGAATAAGGAATTGGAAAAAAAATCCAATACAAGGATTACTAGTGTGATTTTATCGAATCACATTCGCCAGGAGTGCTAACATGTTTTTAGATACTAACAAGGATTTGAATCTTAAAAAGGTTTTACCATCAGGGCCATGTCTAAAATGACATATGGGCTAGGTTATACCTTCAAAATTTTCCTTTAATATTGAATGGCAGATCAATTGTAAATTGGAATGATATTTTGATTTTGTTTTATATAATATATTCATATATACATAATGAAAAATGGAATTTTAAACTAAAACATTCCATAAATTGAAAGAAGTACATAACTGCCCTAACGAGACTTTTAAATAAATAACTTGTCCACACAGGGACTAAAATAAGGAATACAAGTCCACGCAGGGACCAATTACATAAATAAAATGTCCACACAGGGACTTAATTGAAAATAAAAATTACAAAACAAATAAATAAGGAATTTCAATAATCCATCTTCTTCTTCCCCTTTATAAGGTTTGCCAAACCCTTTAGTAGACCCCGGCGGCTCCTACGCTCCTCATTTACCTGTTGCTCCACCTCGTACAACCGCTGAAGGATTTCCTGCTACTGCGGTGGTTGAATCTGTGGCGGTTGCTGCTGCTGAGGTTGAGAAGGTGGTGTGTATTGATACCCATATGCAGGGTACCCAGTTGGGTACGTAGCTGGATAGGGTCCACGGTAGAGAGCATTGTAGTTTGCCACTTCAAGGTATGGGTCAACGGCAGGGGCATTGTTGTAATTATAACCCGAATAAGCTTGTGGCTCGAACGGGTTGTACCCAGCTGCACCTGGGTAAGAAGGAATTGGGTTATCATAACCCATTTGTGGTGCTGGTGCGACTGGCACAGAGTCGACTTCAGAAACTGGGTTTGAAGGCCCACCCATTTGCGGGTCTTTATACAGCGGTGGGTAGTTGCTGTTGCTGGAGTGTTGGGGGGTGCTGAAGTGGAAACCCCACTCACGGACATCCGTGCACCTGTTCTTCTTGGCCTCGGTGGTTCTAGAGGCAGTTGCTGTTCTGGTGGTGGCGGTGGCGTGACCGCCTCAAAATGCGGATCCTCTGAGGGATCCTGCTGCTTTTGTGGAGGTGGGTTGTGAGGGGGAGTATACTCCCACTTGTATGTAGCCCATCTTTCAGCAAAAATGTCTGGGCCCCTGTAAGGCGAACCATGGAAGGATGATCCGCTTGATATATCGATGTGATGCGTTGGCGTCCCAGTCGGTGGTAGCTCGGGATCTGGATCCTCGTCCACATCCATATCCTGCATCTCAAGATAGTGATCAGCCGGTCCCAAAGGGTTTGGACCCTCTGGTTCTTGTACCTGGTTCATCGGGTTGAACCAGCTTTGGAAATAGGGAGTTAGGTTCTGGAAAGAGCTGTGAGAACCTGAACGCTGCAACGGGATAAAAGAATGATGTGAATCATGGGGCTCCTCGTCTTGATGTGGCCCGAAAGAATGTTGGTAGGATGGTGAGAAACTGAGCATCTCGCGGGCTCCAAGTAAGTTCTCCAGTATTCATGAGGACTAGAGCTAAGGGTTTCTGATGGAGTACGCCAGTGAGATGGCCCGGCTTCATTGTCGTTTCTAGCTGTCATTGGGGCTTTTCCTCTTCCACCTCTACCTCTTACTCTTGGCGGCATTTTGTCTTTGATCCTGTCAAAACAAAAGAAAACAACAAAAGACAAAAACCAATAAGATTAGGATTAATCCTAAGTCCATTGCCTAGACTCGGAAGTCAAGGAATGTGCAAACTGTGTCATTGAGATTAAACACAAAAAGGCTAGTGTTTAATTCACTCAATGTTGGCTCTGATACCAACCTGTCACACCCCGATATTTCCACGTATTACCGGTGGGTCCGGTGGGGAGTATCGTGACGTAGTTGATATCATCATAGACAATTAATCACAGTTTAATGCACAGCGCAAGTCTAAAATAATATTACAAACCGAATTTGAAAGTAACATAAAATTTTACACAACGATTGTAAGTGGATCCACAGGCGGATCTAAAACAGAAAGAAAACATTGTTCAACGGACTTTAAGTATTAAAGCTTGCAAGACTCTTTATTTAATACTCAGGAGTTTCCAGCCCATTACGCTTAGTACCTGCACTTAGTCTTTTTGAAAAATACGTCAGTTTACACTGGTAAATACAATTAACTGACTCTTTTGAAAAGCATTATAAAATTGGTTTGGATGCACATGGCACAAAATCTTTTATAACTTGGGACAATTATTTAAAAATAATCTTGTATACAGATTTATATGTTTGTCGTCCATTCAGGACCGGAATAGAAGAGCCGGTATAAGATTAATAGACACACCACAAGTATAGGCCCACAAGGAGTTTCCTCACGAGTGAGATACCGTTTATACATACGCAACTGTCAGGTGTATGCCTACACCCCGTGCTTAAGCCATGGCCATTTCAAATGAATGAGCCGAGGATATCCAGGACACGGTCATTAACCCCCCAAAGGCTTTGTATCTGTTGGGATTAAACCCTACCAGAGGAACAGATAATTAAAGCCAAAACTGGGTCAGAGCAGTGGATCCAGAATAAGCAGATGTTACATACAAGTCTCTCCCCTTGAAAGTGGTTTCAACATCTGCTGACCTCCTATCTACTGATCGTACAAACTACTGACCGTCAAACTGCTGCTCAAGTGAAGACCTGATGAAAGACTAAAGCTCTGCAGTTCAATCTACTACCTTGAGTTAAGAACTGCTGATCCGGACAAGTACCGCTGGGTTCACAGCAGTGGAGGGATGCAGCAGTTGTTTATTCTGTCTTTATGTTATGTATTGTAATAAGCAGTAGTTAGTATAGCAGTGTTTGTATAGATCAGAGGTTAGAGTTTGTTAGGAGGTTAGATGTCACTTTCATGGTGACGTCAGCTTAAGATGCTCAGTGGTTTGCTAGTGCCTATAAATAGAACAGTACTCTGTACTGTTCTATTAGCTCTTTGCAACACCGTCTTCTCTGCACGAACAAACACTGAGCTCTGGCTGAGGGGGAGTTTGTATTAAGCATTACATTGTAATCATTGTTGAAATTAAATTCAATCTTTCGGTTCTTTGTAGAAAATGTCTTGATCAAAGCAATACTCTCGTTTGATTGTATGCAAAGTTTGTTTCCATATTAATTCCGCTGTACAACTCATCCATTTCCATTTAATTTCAAACAGAAAATACAATCAAAACCAAACTCAGATCCAACAATTGGTATCAGAGCCTGGACAGTCAAATTTGATTTAACAATCATTTTGACATAAATAGTTCAGCTCAAAATCGTTGATATCGATAGTTTGTTCGGTTTGTTGAAAAACAGAGTAAGGTTTAATCACCATTAAAGTTGATTAATCAGTGCCTGTAAAACAACCAGGATGACGTCACAATCACAAGATGATAAGAATAACATTGGCTCGCTTTTTAAACCACCTATGCTTAAACGTAATGAATACAACATCTGGGAGAGAAGAATGGGTCATATCCTTGCTCAATAGAACACCGGATGTTGGAGGTCTGTTGTTTTTGGTCCCCATGTTCCCACGGTGCCAAGTGCTGAGGATCCAAAGAAGTTCGTTCCTAAACCATCTGAAAACTATACTGAAATTGATTTTCAAAAGTTCGAACTCGATGCCAAAGCATTTAGCATCATAGCATCTGCATTGCCAAATGAGATCTATGCTGGATTGTTACATTGTAACAGTGCCAAAGAGCTATGGGATGCATTGAAGGAACAGTTTGGGGGGACTGAAGAAGTCATTGAAAACAATAGGGAAATACTGAACCAGCAGTATGAAACATTTTGTCACATCAAGGGTGAATCATTGACTCAGCAGTTTGAGAGATTCAGTTGTCTCATTAGTGAACTAAGGCTTGTTAAAGTAACTTTTCCAAATTCAACTCAAAATAGCAGGTTCCTTAGGTCACTACCAGAAAAATGGGACACCATAGCTTTTGTCACTAGAAACTCAGCTGAGTTCAAAGATCTGACCCTGACCCAACTCCATGGTAGACTCCTTACCTATGAAAGGGAGTTAAACCAGAAAAGGAAGTTGCAAGAGTCTGGCAAAGTTGCTGATGATTATTCATTCGGTAGCACAGCTCTTTTGGGTCAGGAAGAATCTGGTAGCAGTGGTAAGGAACAGGGTTATGATCATTTCATTGATATAACAACTGGTGGTAACTTTACCAACCCTGATCCTCACTCTGCAAATTATGCTTTTACTGCAAACACTGAAAACCAGATGTCAGACAATTTGTGTTTTGAACTTAATGATTTGTAACATTTTGATCCCACTGACTTAGAGGAGATGGACATTTTGCATCAGTTGGCTTTGCTTAGTGTGAGAACGAGCAAGTTCTATAAAAGAACAGGGAGAAAGTTCCCAGGGTTACATGGGAATCTAAGGGTTGGGTTGGATAAATCGAAAATCAAGTGTTATAAGTGCAATAGGCTAGGTCATTTCGCTAGGGAATGCAGGAGTCAAACTACTGGTCCTATAATCACTCATCCTAGCTCAAACCCTAGACCTCAAAATCAAAACACTGTGCACTATACCCAATATACCCCTGCAGCACATGTTAACACTGCTCATTATGCTGCTGCCCCTGTGCCTGTGCATTATGTCCAAACTACTGTCCCACAAATTCAGTATGTTCAAACCCCTGTCCCCCAGGCACAAGTGCAACCTGTTGCACCTCAAACAACTGCTCCAGCAGTGGTACAACCAGATCAGCAAAGCTTTTTCACTCAAGGCTTTGTTGACTGGAGCAGTATGCCTGATGAGCTTAGTGATGAAAATTTTGCTCTCTATGCCGTTAATGAATCTTCTAATGATGAATTTTGTTTGATGGCTTTAGAGTCAATACCAGAGGGGGTTGAAACTGAAGGTGAACAGCTAAGTGTTGAAACAGTGGATGAGGTGACTGAAACAGTGGTTACTGCTGTGGCTGGTGAACTACTGCTGGGAGAAAGTTCAGGAACCCTGATTGAACCACTGACAGACCCATGGTCCGAAGAGGACAAAGAAGAAGAGAAAACTGAGAAAGCAGGTGAGAAAGAAGAAAGAGCTGATGATGGAGAAAATCATCAATGTGATTGTGCAATGATGGCTGTTGCCAAGGTATCACCTCAAGTTCTTGAAAAACTGTGTTCAGACAATTGCATTATTGCTTTTGCTAACATCAAAGAGGTAAATGAAAACCTTCGGAATAAAATCTTAACTGATGAAGTCAAATTTGAAAGGTCTTTAAAAGAACTTAAAAACAAATTGACTGAAAAGGAAAAAGAGATCAGCAGTCTGAAAGAAGAACAGAGCATAACCAAAACCCAACTCCAAACTATGGTAGAAAAATACCAAGTTTGCAAAAAGGAGTTGGAATCCACCCAGATCACCTGTGAAAGATGGGTGGAATCATGCAAAGGGTATGAGGTTATGCTTGAAAAACAGATAAAAATCAATGTGAAATTTGGTGTTGGTTATAGAAAACATGATGATGAAAACACTGCTTTTGGAAAATCTGTTCAAACCACTGATGTAACCACTGAGTTCATCCCCACAAACAAGAATGGCCAAGAAGTGAAAATCACTGATAAACTTTGTAACAAAATCACACTTGACAGACCAATGGAATCCTCTACTTTTGAGGAGCTTGAAAATTATCAGTTTAAACCAAAGTGGTCTGATGAGTGTCATATTCTTGAAAATTTCAAACCCATGGACTTTACATCAACTGATGGTGTTAAAGCTCCAAAAGCTAAAATCATTCCTCTCAAGGACATCCCAACAGAGGTTAAAACCTCAGCTGCAAAGGAGTCCGAAAAGAGAAAGAAGAAAGAAAAGATCAATAACCTGTTTTGTGAATTCTGTGAGAAAAGGAATCATCTAACAAAAGACTGTTTCCATTTAAAAGCTTATGATTTAAACAAAACAAGTGTCATTGTTCCAGCTGAAAGCTGCATTGTTTGTGGTAAAACAAACCACAAAACTCAAGCATGTGTGTATCTCAAAAACTTTGATGTGAAAAAGAATGAGTACATTGCTAAAACATCCTTGAGTCCATCAACATCATCTGTCAAATTCACCAAGAACCAACCACTGTTTGTGCCAGTTTAAACAGCTGTCACAAAACAGCTGAACCAAACATCTGTCAAAAGAGATGTTCAGGTTACTGATGCACCCCCTGCCAATCAGTTCAGAAAAGGCAAGGAAAAACAGTCTTACCAAAGGATTCCACACGTTTATGAGACCTACAAAGGCCCTCTAAACCTAAAGTGAACAGGCATCCTTTTGGGTACCAACAGGTGATTGGTCAAGAACCCCAACAGTGGTTAACAAGAAACAGTACTAAAATTGTCCAAACCCCTGACCTAACCACTGTCCATCAACCTGCATCCATCCCAGACACTGTTGAGACCCCATCCAAAGCCTTATTGGCTTTGGAAACCCTAATGAACTAATCCTTTTACTTCATGTGCAGGGAGCTTCTGCCTGTTTAGATAGCCTTTGGTATGTTGATAGTGGAGGCTCCAGGCACATGACTGGATGTAAAGCCCTACTCAAGGATTTCAAAATTCATGGAGGGGGTGATATATCCTTTGGGAATAACAGTAAAGGGAAAGTTCTGGGGTCTGGTACAGTACAATCTGGAAATGTAAAATTTGAAAATGTCAATCTGATAGACAGTCTGAAATTCAACCTTCTGAGTGTTTCACAAATGAGTGACAAGGGGTATGGGTCATTCTTCACAAAGGAGTGTTGTAGGATTGTTGGACCAGAAATGGTCAAAAAGATTGAAGCAATAATCAAAACTGGTCAAACTAAACTTGTTGCTCAAAGAAGTGGCAATGTTTATGTTGTTGATATGTCTAAAGAGTGTCCCAGAGATGATGCCTGTCTGTTCTCAGCTGCCTCTAACAAAGAGACAGAACTTTGGCACAGAAGGCTGGGACACACAAATCTTAAGACAATCACTGAAATTTCAAAAAATGGTTTGGTAAGAGGCCTTCCACAAAAATTGTTTTCATGCCCTGAACATTACATTTCCTGTTTAAAAAGAAAACAGCATAAAAGTTCTTATAAGTCCATTGAAGAGTCCAAAACAACCCAGTGTTTGCAACTGCTACACATAGATTTGTTTGGCCCAGTTCAAGTCATGAGTCTCAAAAAGAAAAGATATTGCTTGGTTATTGTTGATGACTTTTCTAGGTTTACATGGACTTTCTTTTTACACTCAAAAGATGAGACTGCAGGCATTTTGCAAGACTTTGTGACACAGGTTGAAAAGCAATTTGACCTTCCAGTGAAAAGCTTCAGGAGTGACAATGGCACAGAATTTAAAAATAAGGAGTTGGATGCCTTCTGTGTGAAGAAAGGGATTGTAAGGCAGTACAGCATCCCTAGAACACCAGAGCAAAATGGGGTAGTTGAAAGAAAGAACAGAACTTTGATTGAGGTTGCCAGAACCATGCTTGCTGATTCAGGTTTGCCATTAACTTTCTGGGCAGAGGCAGTAAACACTGCTTGCTATGTCCAGAACAGAGTTTTAATAAACCCCAGGCACAAAAAGACTGCTTATGAAATTCTGTATAAAATCAAACCACTGATCTCATACTTCAAGGTGTTTGGCTGCCCATGCTTTATTTTGAACTTAAAAGATTCCATTTCAAAATTTGTAGCCAAAATTGATTGTGGTTATCATCTGGGATACTCAACCACTGCTAAGGCCTACAAAGTGTTTAATACACGGACCAAGGCAGTGGAGGAGACTTTGAATGTAAAGTTCAATGAACTTTCATCAATGAAAATTCCAGCAAATCCTGCAGATCTGTTTGATCTTGATAAATTCACTTTTGAAAATACTGCTGTCAAGACTAACAGTGCAGGTCCATCAGAGGATTCAACACCAGACTATGGGTATGAAATCATTGTCCCTCAAAAGTCTGCCACAATGGGAAAAGCATCAGTTGTTCAAAACAGCTGTCAAAGCTCAACCACTGCTACCTCAACAGTTGTTGACCAAAGTAGCCCATTAACCACTGCTTCCACATCCACAAACATTGCTGACAAAAGTCCCCAAACAACGGATAAAAGTCAGCATGTGTCCACTTCATTACCTCCAATTCCACCACCTTTTGAAGCCACTGCTGGGTCATCAAAGTCACCAGCAGTGGTTTGCTCAGAAGATACACATCTGCATCCTTCACCAACAAATGCCAACATACCATACCAAGGAGATTTAATCTTCTTGAGATCTCATCCACCTGATCAAATCATTGGCAACATAAATGAAGGGGTGCTCACAAGAAGCCAAACCCAAAACATTTGTCTTTTTGCTGGTTTTCTATCACTCCATCAGCCAGTCAAGTACCAAGAGGCACTAAAAGACAACAGCTGGGTAGAAGCCATGTAAGAAGAGCTCCAACAGTTCAAAAGACAACAAGTATGGGAGCTTGTACCACTGCCAAAAGATGTCAGTCCCATCGGCACAAAGTGGGTCTTTAAAAACAAAACTGATGAAAGGGGTATTGTTGTCAAGAATAAAGCCAGGCTTGTGGTTCAAGGTTACAGACAGGAAGATGGGATTGATTATGATGAAACATTCGCCCCTGTTGCAAGATTGGAAGCCATTAGACTGTTCCTGGCCTTTGCTGTCAACCACAACATGAAGGTGTTTCAAATGGATATCAAAAGTGCTTTCCTCTATGGTACAATTCAAGAAGAGGTATATGTCTGTCAACCTCCAGGTTTTGAGGATCCATTTTATCCAGATCATGTCTACAGGCTGAACAAAGCCCTGTATGGCCTGAAACAAGCACCAAGGGCCTGGTATGAAACTCTTTCCACCTTTCTACTCTCAAATGGTTTCAAAAGAGGTACCATTGATAAAACACTGTTTTTAAAATGGAGAGGAAAGGATTTAATGATTGTCCAAATTTATGTGGATGACATTATTTTTGGAAGCACATGTAACAAAATGTGTGAAGAGTTTAGAGAACTCATGACAGCTGAGTTTGAAATGAGTGCAATGGGTGAGCTGCAATGCTTTCTTGGTCTCCAAGTTCAGCAGATGCAAAATGGAACTTTCATTCATCAAAGCAAATATGCTAAAGAACTTTTAAACAAATTTGATATGAATGATTGTAAACCATGCAGCACACCCATAGCAACAAATAAGCTTGTCATGTCTGATGAAAAGGATGAGCTGATTGACCAAACACTTTATAGAAGCATGATTGGGTCTTTATTGTACCTAACTGCATCTAGGCCAGACATCATGTTTGCAACATGTGTTTGTGCAAGAAGTCAATCAGCCCCTAGAAAATCCAACCTTATTGCTGTAAAAAGGATATTCAGATACATAAAAAGTGCTCCCACACTTGGTATCTGGTATCCAGCTAATGGGAATATCAAGCTTTCAGGATTTTCAGACAGTGACTTTACTGGATGTAACACCACAAGGAAGTCCACATCAGGAGGGTGCCAGTTTCTAGGTGATTGCTTAGTTTCATGGCAAAGCAAAAATGTAACACCTCGAAAATTCATGTCCAATAATGTATTGACACGTGTTATAAACTTTAAACGTGCAAAGGATTACATTAGAAGGACTAAAGTTGACAAACAAAGAAACTATGTGAAAATAAGGGTTCAAAATGTCAACAATGGATAAATATACTTTATAATAACCCTACGTGATGTTTATACCCTTAAACGGATGAATCATGGATCATACGAAGCTAATTGTGAAAGAAAGTGAGAGATTACAAACTACAGGGGTTAAACGTGTCAACATGTTTAAGTTATACCTCTGAGTGACCTTTTAGCAAACCCGAAGCTTTGTAACGATTAATTATGCTCACTAGAATGCGTGATAAAAATTTCACCAAGTTTCGTTATCGTATGAGAAAGTTATGATAAAATTCGTATTCGAGGGATTAGATGCGTCAACGATGAAATTTATGACTTTTCGGGTAAACACAAAGTGACCAAGGACTTCACAAAGATGGTATAAGTCTTGAAACCCTTATAAATCAATTTATAGGGCTTATAATGCAATAAATAAAGTGAAAATGACGTTTAGGAGGACCGGGGACCAAAACTGCAATTTATAAAAACTTGGTAACCTGATCAGGGGACTCACGCGGGCCGCGTAAGCCCAAGCATATCCTTACGCGGGCCGCCTGGCCTGCCCAGATGCAGAAAATGTAGACAGGTGGCTGTTAAGTCCATTTAACCGACTCTTGTTGCCATTTCTCAGTACCATGAGCTCCCTAAAATGGTTTTTAGAGTATAGGGACACTGGGATGCATCCATGATCATTGGTAGCATTACTTGTCATGATCTTGATCAATCAAACCCACTATATAAGAACCCACTTTGTGCAATTGTTGATCATTCATTCCATCACATCTTCTGGTCATTTCTGGAGCACAAGACCAATTCCTAAGCCTCATAAATCGTGCATAGGACCTTGGTAAGTATGCTTAACCTTCCTTAATTAAGTTTTGCTTAGTTTATAGCCTTAAAGTCAAACCGTCGTAATTAACGGTTGACTTATTGATTAATCGCTAATGGTCCAGCGATTAGTCAAACTTAGGGTTGTTATAAGTTGGTAATTATGTGGGCAATAAACCCTTAAAAGGGCACCCTCTGATTCCCACTCTAACTAGGTCAAATGTCGGGTCAAACGTAATCCGAAAAAGTCAACAGAAACATAATCTTTGAATTAATGCATAAATTGCAAAGTAAGAGGCGTGTAATCTGTTTTGTCATTAATATAACTTAGTAATCAATGTAAGAACATGTCTAAGCATGTCCGACCCGACAATTTTCGGTATAGACCCGGTTCGGAACCGAAAGTCGCAAAACTTTGACTCTTGCTTTGACTTCAGTTCTGACCCGTTTTAGTAAAGTTTGGATATGCCTTAGGACTTCCTTGGGACCAGGTTACATGGTAGTATAGCCCTCTGTGATTGGTTCGTTGATTACCCGAGTCGTTTACATGTTTCCGTTAAATTGCCAAATGTTGACCAATATGCCCTTTTGTCCATAAAACGAGAATTTTAGAAATGTGAAAGGACAATAATCTTTATTACTGATCTACAAACATGTCCCTAAAATTTCACAACAGTTGGAGGTCTAGATTAGGAGTTATGCTCATTAGCGTAATTATAACACCTTTTAGTAATTAAACGGCGCAATTAGCATAAAGCCTATCTAAACCCAATTTTTGACACCAAACCTTTTACCCTCTGATGTAATATAATATTTTGAGATTTTTAAAGATTTTTTAATTATTTTTAAACTGATCAAAACCTAGGGTTATCGCCTTAATTCGGTAAATACCGATTATGCCCTTTTAGGCCATAAAATGAGTTTTACAAGCCCTTTTGATACCAATCCAATTGCTACTGATTTTATATAATAAATAAAGTATTTTAAACTTTATAACCAGATTAGAAAACTCAGATTTCCTGTATAACCCAGAAATCGCTTAAAATAGCTTTTTACGCGTATTAAATGCATAGTTTGGGTTTAAAACCATTTTGTCACATAAGACTTATTACCAATTGATATACCCTGTTAAAATAAGTCGTTTTACTGATGTATTCAGACCCGAACCTCAGAAGTTCATTAAATCTATTTTATAATCTTTAAAATGACCAAATTACCCCTACGGGGCTTAAATTGAGATTAAACTCGTTTTGGGCATAATGGAAGATATCCTACTGATATCACAACATATTTAAGGCATATTAACTTAGGAAACCTGTATCTGATTCATGTGGTTACTCGTTACGCACTTTTCGCGTTCGGATCGGCTTATGTAACTAGTTTGCATATATTAGCCGAAACGGGTCAAACCATATCATTTTGTCTCAAAATCCAGAATGTGTTTAAGTTACCCATATTAAACAAGCATACAAGCTTGTCGGGTCAAAACCACATTCTAATCCGGTCTTCGCTTTATCATGCGTTTGAACCGTATCTTCCTTTGAAAACTAACCGGTCTAAGTCAAGGCTTAATTAAAGACCCGTTAGGATTCTAATAGGTTATTAAAAACCTTCGTTCCAGATTAGGAGCCCAGTAAAAGCTATCTGTACTTGCTGAATTGATATACGGCTGGGATTGAATTTATATTTAGCTCAGGTAAATACTCTTAACTTATTTTCCCTATACGGGCTTGGGATACGGTACTATAAAAGTACCGCTTGGTCGGGTGTGTGTAGTTATTTAAATCGGATTGTGATTAATGTATTTGCATGACCCGTTTAATATGTATTATTTGGTGTATGGCCTTTGGGGGTTAAATGACCATGTCCCGGATATCCTTGGCATCATTTTACGAAATGGCCACGACCTAAGCACGGGGTGTAGGCGTACACCTGACAGATGCATTATGTAAAAACTGGTAATCCACTCAGAGGTATCATCCTTGTGGGCATTATACCGGAACTGGTAATCCACTTAAAGGATGATAGCCTGTGGGCATTATACCTGTGGCGTGTCAGTTAATCTAGTCCGGCTCTTCTAACCGGCCCTAATGGACGACAAATAAGTAAAACTGTATACATGATTATTTAATAATTGTCCCAAGTTATAAAAGATATTTTTGCCGAAGTGCATTCAAATCAATTTTCGAACTCTTTTCAAAATGAGTCATTTGAGTTGTATTTACGAGTGTAAACTGACGTATTTTCCAAAAAGGCTAAGTGCAGGTACTAGACGAAATAGGCTGGCTACTCCAGGCATCATTACTCAAGTTTCGCAAGCTCTAGATGTCAAAGTCTGTTGAACAGTTTTCTTTTTATTTGATCCGCTTGTGGATCCTTTACTTTCCGTTGTAATACTTGATATTACTTTATATTCGGATTATAATATATCTATCCTTTGCTTCCGCTGTGCATTTAAATATTGTGTTGTTTGACTATTATGTTACCAACCACGTCATGATACTCCCCACCGGGCCCACCGGTAATACGTGGAAAGATCGGGGTGTGACAGGTTGGTATCAGAGCCAACATTGAGTGAATTAAACACTAGCCTTTTGTGTTTAATCTCAATGACACAAATGCACATTCCTAAACTTCTGAGTCTAGACTTAACATAGGAAAATTCTCAATCCTAACCTGAAAATTTTTGCTTCCAATTTTTATATATATTGGATACGTCGCCAAGCGAAGAAGCCGTATTAGGAATTCTCCACACCCGGAGCTTTGAAATGCTGAGCTTCGTACCGCGACCAGGATGAAATGTGCAACTAAGGAGAAAGCATTCAGGAATAGAATGAAGAAGAAACTCCTTTTGCTGAAGATCGTTTCCCTAATAGTCCTTATAAGGACATATTTATCTTTCAGTCCCTTCGAGGACAACATTATTTCCTTTCAAGTCCCGCTTAGGGCAACTCTGTACTTTTATTTTCATATAGTGGATTGACTAAATTTAAATTTTCATCCTAAACATGAAAAATGAAATAAATGAAAAATAACATTTCCTTTTATAAGATCTGCCATTATAATAAAATGGCAAAATCTAAAAAGGACAAGACCTAGCCACGTGTCATTTTAAGACCGGGCCAAGATGGTAGTTCCATAATTAGATTCAGATCCATATTAACACCTCAATTTAGGATTGTTCTGCGTTAAATATTAAAAAGAATCTTAAAGGTAAAACCTAGCCTAAATGTCACTACAGACAAGGCCAAGATGGTATAACCTATTCAAGAGATTCAAACCTTTGTTAACCTCTATAACATGTTAACTTTCCTGGCAGACGTGGTTCGATAAAGATCGCATGAGTCATCCTTAAATAAGATTACTCCAATTTCCCCTTATTTATATAATCATCCCTTAAGGATGAAGTGCCTACGGGCTATAATTAACGTCCTCTGAGACTAAAGACAGTGGTAGCCTACAACTCCCTGTCAAGAAAAAGGTAGTGAACTTTGATTCAAACCTTAATGCCTCGATTCTCTGAAATCATGGCTTATATCATCATATAAGATGATCATATTATAAACATCCCTTAGAAGGGAAGTGCCTACGGGCTATAGTTAACGTCCTCTGAGACTAAAGACAGTGGTAGCCTACAACTCCCTGTCAAGAAAAAGGTAGTGAACTTTGATTCAAACCTTAATGCCTCGATTCTCTGAAATCATGGCTTATATCATCCTATAAGATGATCATATTATAAACATCCCTTAGAAGGGAAGTGCCTACGGGCTATAGTTAATGTCCTCTGAGACTAAAGACAGTGGTAGCCTACAACTCCCTGTCAAGAAAAGGTAATGAACTTTGGTTCAAACCTTGATGCCTCGATTCTCTGAAATCATGACTTATAAATTTAAACTTGTCCACGTGACTAGACCTTCTGTGCTATTACTAACTTATAATTTAGGATTATGATGAAAATCTTGAATAAAATAAATATCATTCCTTTCCTGCCTATATTCATATTAAAAGAGAATCTTAAAAAAGTATAACCTAGCTTGAATGTCATTAAAGACCTGGCTACGATGGTAGAACCTATTTAAAAGATTCCAATCCTTGTCAACATTTAAAGACATGTTAACACTTCAGACAATAGGTGATGCGATAAAATCACACTTGCCATCCTTATATTAAGAATTTTCCAAACCCCTTGTTTAGCCTAAATGATCAATAGGAATCATGGCTAATAAACGTCGAACATGATGAGTACATCAAAACATCCATTTTGGGATGTATACCTATGGGCAAAGATGTATATATGAAAAGGTAGTTTTATTTCATCACTTCCTGTCAAGGCAATGGATTATGAAATTTACCGATCCAAAGGAATAATTTATTATGTTTTAAAATTTCCCTAGTGACAAGGCCTCTGTGCCATCAAAAGTCCTTGGGACAAGCCCTTATGCTATATAAAATGTCAGTACGACATTGACAGCCGTGACTTATGTTCCCTGTCTAATAAATATGAAGGATATATTCCGTTTAAACGTCAAAGATGGTTTATTTAAAAACCTAGGCAAAACATAATCAAATAAATTTAAATACTATCTATTGGCCTATATGGTTTATTTGCACCATGGCTATTTAATCATCAAAACTCAACGATTCCCTATAATTAAGCAAATAATCGCTTCATGATTTGTAGCCTTCAAAGCTTCACCATGGCTAGCTCCTCTGAAGCTCACAATCATCTAGTTGATCAGAATGATGATGCAAGACTAAATTTAACGGGCGCAGGGTTACAGGCTATGATAGATGCAGCTGTAAACAAAGCCGTGGACCGCGTATTAAAGGGTCGTAAGCGAAAGTGCGATAATACCCCAAATAAGGGTTACAAAAGGGTAAGACCGGTGCAAACTATAACCAGTCCAAGCCAAAGGAGGCAAAACCCAAATGTAAAACCTGCGGGAAGTAGCACTTCGGAAAAACGTTCCTGTGAACAGTCCAGGGGATGTGTCATCTGTAAAGAGATGGATCACAAAACCCATGAATGCAAGGACTTGAAGGACGCCACATGCTATGGTTGTGGCGAGAAGAGGCACATAAAGAACCGCTGCCCAAAGAAGGCAACTAAAGGGAAATGCACCTTAGAGTCACAAGCTAGGCCTTGTGGGATCTGTAATAAAGAAGGGCACAAAACTTTGGAGTGCCAAGACATAAAGGACGCAGCCTGCTATGGTTGTAAGGAAGTAGGGCACATCAAGACTAATTGCCCAAATAAAACCAAGAAGCCTAGAGAGGCTAAGAAGACCAAAGCTGAAAGCTCTCAAAAGAATACTCAAAAGGCCGTTCAGGATAAAAATGTCACAACATGTACTTTCCCTATCAGTGACGTTCATACTAGAGTATTATTTGATTCAGGTTCAGATAAGTCTTTCGTAGACAATGGATTTTGTAAACTATTAAATTTGCCTGATAAAACTCTAAGTGTTAAGTATGAAGTAGAATTGGCTGATAGTACTTCAGAGACTGCTCCAACAATATTAAATGGATGTTTTATATCCATTAGGAATTTCCCTTTTCCGCTGTCCTTGTTTTCGTTAATAGAAGGACTCGATATAGTAATAGGAATGGATTGGTCGTCTTGTAACCAAGCCCATATTGTGGGTAAGAAAAAGCAAGTAGTTGTCAAGACTCCTTACGGTAAGCCTTTGACAATTCAATGAGATATATGGTATGGATTGCCTATGTACTTGCTGAATTTGGTATTTAATACCAAAGCTTAGAGTATGGAAAACTCAGAAAAGACAGACAACAGTCGCGATGCTAGAAAGGCAACAAATGTTAATGGTACATCAAATATGAACCTCAATGTTAATGGAGTTAATCTCCAAAACGGTAATTAACACAGCTGTCTGAAGGGCTATGAGATAAGTCATAAAAAGATTCAAGAAGCTGAACGCGGTTTGCTTTAAAACGCATATCGCTGCTCATGAGAAGAGCTATATTTATACTTAAATTGCGAAGAATAAACCCAGCAGAAGCATGTATGGCAAGGAGCCCCATTATTTTTAGGATGTACTTAAAAGTACTTCGTCTCTTGGAAGTCAAGAGACTTCAATAATAAAAAGGGGGCCATCGATTGCAAGAAATTGTTAGACGAGATAGAAACCATTAAGTATATCAGCGGGTATGCTGGAGAGGACACGGTGAGATATGCACTGTGGTCGTTAGAGGGCATACCCTTAATTAGTGAGGACATTAATAAAGTCCACAAGAAAGATCCCCTTACGCAATATGGGATGGTCCAAGTTTTAAGGGCACATTAAGGTTTCAAAGCCTGCTTATCATAAATCCATTATGGATCTACCTCAGCTACTCACGTTTTATAGATTAAGAAATAACCAGTCAAAGCTGAGACTGCCCTAAAGTTGTCAAGGACTTTGTAAGCTAAGCTTAAAAGGATTAAGAATGAAGGCGTTTTAACCCTCCTGGTGAATGATTAGAGGCAATTCACGTTAATAAAGACACCAGATAAATCCCTCATTTGTTTTGATTGCTGGGAGACACGTTTAGGTTCAGGTGTTGCTAAGTCTCTCATAAGAACCTAAGCTTAGCAAACTTTTAGAAATTTTCCCGTAATAACTCCAGATATTATGTGTAAGATAAAACTTACCAGCAAAATCATAAGAACCATTTCTTCTGTTCTTGTCAGAAACCTCCAGTCATAATTTTTTTTTTAAGTATCCTCTCTCGAGAGGAAGTGCGTCAGCACACATAGTTGATATCTCTTTAATCTCTATCGATTCCGAATACCAGATGGTATGATAAAAGCATCATATGAGGATTGGTGTATCTTAATAAATTCCATAGATTGCTGCCATGCCTGATCAGTATGGAGGTTTAATGCATGGGACCACAAAGATATTCCGATGGTCATAGAGTACTAAAGTCAGCTAATGGTATTCAAAGGAGATATCCAGAATGGAATTGTCCAAGTAAATGTTCCAGATCAAGGAATTCGTGGACTCGTAACGTAAATGTGTCACTTAATTGACACAAGCAGCGATGGAAGAATTGGAGCATGAGATTTGTAAAATCTCTGTAACTTCCTTGTATCTTGATTATCTTCTCCTAAGATTACCCTGTCTACCCCTCAGAGGCATGAAGAGTTAAGGTTTATATCCCATTTAAGGCTGTATTATTATGAAATCTCCAAGACGGCTAGTACCATCATTGGAAGAATCGAAACCCTGATTAACTAAGTTTTAAGACAGAGGGTTCATATAGCCTAACTCAATATCCTGAGAATTCGGTATAGTTAACTATGAAAGATGGTTCATTTTGCTTATGCATTGTGTACCGCAACCCTAATTAGGCAACGATTAAGAATCGCCATCAGCTGCCCAGGATCGTCGATTTGTTCGACTAACTGCAAGGATTAACTACTCCTTAAGATTAGTTTTAAGCAATGGTTGGAATAACCATCTCACCTTAAGATAAGCTTTTCTATAATAGTTGTTATATAAGTATCAAGGTGGCTCCTTCGGAGACCTTGTATAGATGAGATATCAAAACATCCGTTGGATGGACGAGACCTTGGGAAGTCCACTTATCAGGATCTGAAAGTTGCCTAGGAAACAACAAATAAGATCATACAAATCCATAATCGATTGAAAGTTGCCAGTATACGGCAGGAAGTCAAGGAATTATGAAAATAGCAACCCTCCTAAGTTCTGGTTAAAAGATAAGGTTCAACAAAAGATAACACCCTAGAAGGGTGTGCCGAGTTGTAATTTTCAGGATAGTTAAGCTCGGAATATATAAAGTCATTCGAAGGATTCGAATGTATCAAGACTAAATAGCTTACGAGCTAAGACCTAATTTAGGAGCTTGTTGGAACGCGCAATGTGACTCACACTAATGATTTTAGCGACGTGTCACCAATAAATCGAAAAGCACTATCACATAATGATATGCAGATCTATAATAGTATGAGAAACCTATGTCGATTGAGAATCGATAGGTTAAGGAGCTCCAAAAGGAAGTATGCACCTATTGTATAGGTCAACTGGGATACCCTTGGAGGCCCAAATATACTAGGGAAGTTAAATCCATGATACGACAGAAAGTACTTCCTTTACTTTAAGCAAATCTCGAGGTCGAGATTTCTTTTAAGGGGGTGAGGATGTAACACCTCGAAAATTCATGTCCAATAATGTATTGACACGTGTCATAAACTTTAAACGTGCAAAGGTTTACATTAGAAGGACTAAAGTTGACAAACAAAGAAACTATGTGAAAATAAGGGTTCAAAACGTCAACAATGGATACATATACTTTACAATAACCCTACGTGATGTTTATACCCTTAAACGGATGAATCATGGATCATACGAAGCTAATTGTGAAAGAAAGTGAGAGATTACAAACTACAGTGGTTAAACGTGTCAACATGTTTAAGTTATACCTCTGAGTGACCTTTTAGCAAACCCAAAGCTTTGTAACGATTAATTATGCTCACTAGAATGCGTGATAAAAATTTCACCAAGTTTCGTTATCGTATGAGAAAGTTATGATAAAATTCGTATTCGAGGGGTTAGATGCGTCAACGATGAAATTTATGACTTTTCGGGTAAACACAAAGTGACCAAGGACTTCACAAAGATGGTATAAGTCTTGAAGCCCTTATAAATCAATTTAGAGGGCTTATAATGCAATAAATAAAGTGAAAATGACGTTTAGGAGGACCGGGGACCAAAACTGCAATTTATAAAAACTTGGTAACCTGATCAGGGGACTCACGCGGGCCGCGTAAGCCCAAGCATATCCTTACGCGGGCCGCCTGGCCTGCCCAGATGCAGAAAATGTAGACAGGTGGCTGTTAAGTCCATTTAACCGACTCTTGTTGCCATTTCTCAATACCATGAGCTCCCTAAAATGTTTTTTAGAGTATAGGGACACTTGGGATGCATCCATGATCATTGGTAGCATTACTTGTCATGATCTTGATCAATCAAACCCACTATATAAGAACCCACTTTGTGCAATTGTTGATCATTCATTCCATCACATCTTCTGGTCATTTCTGGAGCACAAGACCAATTCCTAAGCCTCATAAATCGTGCATAGGACCTTGGTAAGTATGCTTAACCTTCCTTAATTAAGTTTTGCATAGTTTATAGCCTTAAAGTCAAACCGTCGTAATTAACGGTTGACTTATTGATTAATCGCTAATGGTCCAACGATTAGTCAAACTTAGGGTTGTTATAAGTTGGTAATTATGTGGGCAATAAACCCTTAAAAGGGCACCCTCTGATTCCCACTCTAACTAGGTCAAATGTCGGGTCAAACGTAATCCGAAAAAGTCAACAGAAACATAATCTTTGAATTAACGCATAAATTGCAAAGTAAGAGGTGTGTAATCTATTTTGTCATTAATATAACTTAGTAATCAATGTAAGAACATGTCTAAGCATGTCCGACCCGACAATTTTCGGTATAGACCCGGTTCAGAACCGAAAGTCGCAAAACTTTGACTCTTGCTTTGACTTCAGTTCTGACCCGTTTTAGTAAAGTTTGGATATGCCTTAGGACTTCCTTAGGACCAGGTTACATGGTAGTATAGCCCTCTGTGATTGGTTCGTTGATTACCCGAGTCGTTTACATGTTTCCGTTAAATTGCCAAATGTTGACCTATATGCCCTTTTGTCCATAAAACGAGAATTTTAGAAATGTGAAAGGACAATAATATTTATTACTGATCTACAAACATGTCCCTAAAATTTCACATCAGTTGGAGGTCTAGATTAGGAGTTATGCTCATTAGCGTAATTATAACACCTTTTAGTAATTAAACGGCGCAATTAACATAAAGCCTATCTAAACCCAATTTTTGACACCAAACCTTTTACCCTCTGATGTAATATAATATTTTGAGATTTTTAAAGATTTTTTAATTATTTTTAAACTGATCAAAACCTAGGGTTATCGCCTTAATTCGGTAAATACCGATTATGCCCTTTTAGGCCATAAAATGAGTTTTACAAGCCCTTTTGATACCAATCCAATTGCTACTGATTTTATATAATAAATAAAGTATTTTGAACTTTATAACCTGATTAGAAAACTCAGATTTCCTGTATAACCCAGAAATCGCTTAAAATAGCTTTTTACGCGTATTAAACGCATAGTTTGGGTTTAAAACCATTTTGTCACATAAGACTTATTACCAATTGTTATACCCTGTTAAAATAAGTCATTTTACTGATGTATTCAGACCCGAACCTCAGAAGTTCATTAAATTTATTTTATAATCTTTAAAATGACCAAATTACCCCTACGGGGCTTAAATTGAGATTAAACTCGTTTTGGGCATAATGGAAGATATCCTACTGATATCACAACATATTTAAGGCATATTAACTTAGGAAACCTGTATCTGATTCATGTGGTTACTCGTTACGCACTTTTCGCGTTCGGATCGGCTTATGTAACTAGTTTGCATATATTAGCCGAAACGGGTCAAACCATATCATTTTGTCTCAAAATCCAGAATGTGTTTAAGTTACCCATATTAAACAAGCATACAAGCTTGTCGGGTCAAAACCACATTCTAATCCGGTCTTCGCTTTATCATGCGTTTGAACCGTATCTTCCTTTGAAAACTAACCGGTCTAAGTCAAGGCTTAATTAAAGACCCGTTAGGATTCTAATAGGTTATTAAAAACCTTCGTTCCAGATTAGGAGCCCAGTAAAAGCTATCTGTACTTGCTGAATTGATATACGGCAGGGATTGAATTTATATTTAGCTCAGGTAAATACTCTTAACTTATTTTCCCTATACGGGCTTGGGATACGGTACTATAAAAGTACCGCTTGGTCGGGTGTGTGTAGTCATTTAAATCGGATTGTGATTAATGTATTTGCATGACCCGTTTAATATGTATTATTTGGTGTATGGCCTTTGGGGGTTAAATGACCATGTCCCGGATATCCTTGGCATCATTTTACGAAATGGCCACGACCTAAGCACGGGGTGTAGGCGTACACCTGACAGATGCATTATGTAAAAACTGGTAATCCACTCAGAGGTATCATCCTTGTGGGCATTATACCGGAACTGGTAATCCACTTAAAGGATGATAGCCTGTGGGCATTATACCTGTGGCGTGTCAGTTAATCTAGTCCGGCTCTTCTAACCGGCCCTGATGGATGACAAATAAGTAAAACTGTATACATGATTATTTAATAATTGTCCCAAGTTATAAAAGATATTTTTGCCGAAGTGCATTCAAATCAATTTTCGAACTCTTTTCAAAATGAGTCAGTTGAGTTGTATTTACCAGTGTAAACTGACGTATTTCCAAAAAGGCTAAGTGCAGGTACTAGACGAAATAGGCTGGCTACTCCAGGCATCATTACTCAAGTTTCGGAAGCTCTAGATGTCAAAGTCTGTTGAACAGTTTTCTTTTTATTTGATCCGCCTGTGGATCCTTTACTTTCCGTTGTAATACTTGATATTACTTTATATTCGGATTGTAATATATCTATCCTTTGCTTCCGCTGTGCATTTAAATATTGTGTTGTTTGACTATTATGTTACCAACCACGTCACGATACTCCCCACCGGGCCCACCGGTAATACGTGGAAAGATCGGGGTGTGACAAAAAAGCAAGCAGCTGTTTCAACATCCACTGCTGAAGCTGAATACATTGCTGCTGCAAGCTGTACAGCCCAACTCCTGTGGCTTCAAAATCAGTTGCTGGATTTTGGTATCACTGCCTTAAAGACACCACTCATGTTGGATAGCCAGGCAGCAGAAAATATCATAAAAAATCTCGTTTCCCATTCAACCACCAAACACATCGACATCAGACATCACTTTGTGAGGGATTGCTATGAAAAAGGTTTGATTTCTCTGCATCATGTCCCAACTAAAGACCAGTTGGCAGATGTGCTCACAAAAGCACTTGATACAGCCACCTTTGAAAGCTTGGTCTCTAGAATTGGGATGCTGAACATGGAATAACAAGCAAAATCTTGTTTTTCTATGAATAAAAGCATCAAAATGTTTTCAGAAAATCAAAATTCCATCCTTAAAAATAGCCAAAAATGAAATTTTCATTAAAATCCTTAAAAGTCTGCCATATCCACTGCTTGTTCAAAAGTCTGCTTTGCTTTAAAGTTTGTCCACTGCTGAAAGTCAACCCCTGTTTCCTCATTTCTCTCATAAACACTGTTGTTCAAAAGCAGTGTCTTATCCACTGATATGCTATCCACTGATAGTGAAAATCACCCACTGCTTCCATAACCACTGCCTTCACCAGTAACTTTCATAAAAGTACTGTCCTTCATTTCATCAGGGGTTGTCACGTGGGCAGTACATTTTGGTCAGACTTTTTGTAACCGCTGCCACGTCAGCCTTCACTTTTTCCTCTATAAAACCCCCACTCACCATCAAAAACAGGGTTTTTCTGTCGAATTGAATTCTCAAAAATTCTCTTCTCAAAACAGTTTTTCATCTCATTTCTTCACAAATTTCTTCGATCATCATCCTCAAAATGACAAAATCGAAGCCATCTGCAAAACCCTCCTCCAAATAATCGTCGAAAGCGGCCTCTCAAAAGGCAAATCCCACCGAAATTCCATACAAACCATCTCACAATCTTCTGGGTCTTCTCACAAAACCCAGCACCACAGATGCTTTCGACTCCATCATCGACAAAATGGCCAAATCAAAGTACAAAACTTTGTTAACAGCCGATGCACAAATTTACTTAGCAACCCAACGAGAGTTTTGGAAAAACGCAACCCTTGACAAACAAGGTGAAAATGTGGTAGCCATTAACTCCTCTTTAAAGGGTAAAGCTGTTCAAATCACGGTACAATCATTATCAGAAGTATTTAAACTCGAGGATCAGCAAGGTAACACTTCTTTCCCTAAAAACGAGTTAAAAATTGACTTCATTGAGAGAGGGTATGCAGACACAATGATGAAGAAAGCTACCTTACAAAAAGGTTTCTTTCCTTCTGCAACAAGATTCTTATTCCATACCCTCCTCTTGTGTGTTTCAAACAAAACCACTTCTTTTAATGAAATACCATTAAAGATTCAAAATCTGGGATATGCTATTCTTCAAGAAGAAAATTTTAATTATTCTCGGGAAATCTTTAATGATTTGGTTAACAATGTTGAAACAAAATCATTCTTACTGTTTCCAAGGTTTTTAAGTTACTATTTTGAAAAGAAATTCAGTAAGGATGATATTGCTGTAATAAACCAAGGTGATTATTTTCAAATGAACAGCTTAACTGCTGAAAATTTTACAAGAATGTTAACACCTTGTAAAACACAAGCAGATGTGCCTGAGCAGAATTTAGCAGCTACCACTGCTCCTCAGGTATCTGCTGCTGAGCCCACTGCTCAAGGTGATCAAAGCAGCAGAACAACTGTTTTGAAACCCACACCTACAATCACCAAAAAGCCAACAAAAAGAAAAACTCAAAAACTCTCCAAACCCATCAAAAAGGCAACTCTGGAGGATGAGATACCAGAGAAATTACCTGTGACAAAACAAAAGTCACAAGAAACCACTGCTGCTACTTCCTCACAGCAGTTGGTACAAATATCTCAACCCATAAACACAGCTCCTCCTGCTTCTTCACAAAAAGAACAGGTTGTACAAATAGGGTCTCCACATCATGATGCTCTGGAAACACTTGTTTCCATCATCCACAGCCCAATGCCCGGGGCACATCCTCTTTCTACACCAAACATCACATCCACAATTCCCCCACCAACTAAACTTCTGTTGGATGCAATTGATTTGAACCAGGCATTAACCAGTCCTTCTCAATCACCTATCAATGAGAATATGCCTCAATAACTGACTGGGTCTGATGTATCAATCTTTGCTAACCCACCAACACAACCTGAGGAGGTTACACCCCTTGAGTTACAAGTAACTCTTGGTGGTAATCCAAGTGAAGCAGCCACTACAACTGTTGAACCCACTGGTTTACAGTTGGACAGTGGTTACATTAATAAGACTTCCTTGGAGGCAATTCCTTCTATAGCACCTCTGACATCTACCAGTGGACTTTTCTTGACCTCTGGCAACATCAAAAGACAGTCAAGTGTTGAAGGGAGAAGACCCCAGTACCAAGAAAAAGGGGCATCAGTGGTTAATGTTTGGAGTAAACTCCCTACCTCAACCACTGATAAAACCACTGCTAGTGGGAAATCAGATGATCCCATTAAATTGGGTGATGGTTTAAAGTACCAGATATTGACGGATCGTGTTGAGAAACTTGATAACTCTGTTGCAGAACTCAAAGATATGCTGCAACAGTTGTTACAAGTACAAAAGGTACAATCCACTGCTGTTCCACCTCAAGCACCTGCTCCACCACAAGCACCTGCTACAAATGAGCTATGGGATCTATTTCAACCTTTTCTCCATCAACAAGCTCAATTGGCAGATCAGCAACATGAAAAACATGTACTAAAGCTGAGAAATACAATGGAGTCTAGGTACAAGAACACTCAAGCAGATATTAAGGCAATCAAGGCCCATTTATTGGAAACCACTGGCACTGCTCCTCCAACAGTACTTTTCATTGATCAACTCCCAGAAGATAATGCCAAAAAGGGGGAGAAAATTCAGGAGTGGAAGAAGAAGGGAATAGATGATGGTCTTTACATTGAACCAGAAAGGGATGCTATGACCAGAAAAATTCCTGTGCCAGATGGTAGTAAAAAGGTTGATGCAACCCAAGAAGCACTTGATGAAGGAGTAGCAAGTGTGAAGAGGGATAGAATGGCAAAGGATATTTCAAGGTGGAATGAGGAGAAAAGAGCTTTCATGGAGCTGTATGCGCAGGGTTGTTCTGGGTCAAAGGATACTAAAAATCCTAAGACAAAAAGGAAACCTAAATCCATCCCATCCAGAATTCCAAAGCATATTCCAAAACCACCATCCAAAAGCCAACAGCATCAAACCTCCACCCAAGCAGCTGTTGTAACTCCTGCTGTATCAACTACTGCTGATACTTCAGAGGTTTCAACATCTGTTATCACTTCAACACACACCACTTCAACACACACCACAACCACTGCTTTACCACCACCACCATCACCACCAAAAACAATCTCACCACCACTTTCTCCTGCCAAAAAGTAGAAGACAACAGATATTACAACATCTGTTGTAATGACAACAGTGGTTGAAACACCAGTTGTTTCAACAGCTGTTAGTCAATCACAAACCACTGCCACCCAATCTACCACCACTGTTCCATCCAAAACATCATCAGTCCCTCCTACAAAAAGGAGAAGGCTAATTCTAAAAGATGATGACACATCACCACTTACATCTTCAAAATCCCTGTCACTTGTCACAATTCCAAAACCCATACCTCTCTCTTCAGCTCAAATTCTAAAGCCATTACCTCCTGCTGGTGTCTCATTTCCTCTGGAACTCATTGCACTTAGGGAAGAAATCAAATCCTTTTACTATGAGGATGACCCAGCTAAAAGGAGTTTACCATCAGTTGAAGGATATCCCAGGCCTAACAATATGGAATAATATTTGAAACTCAAGGCCAAGCAAGCAGAGGATATCGCAATCAGAAACAGACAAGGGAAATCTGATAGAGAATTTCAACAAAACTATCAGTTTCTACTCACACAGGTCAGAGCTATGGAGCAATTTGCCAAAAATGTATGTCAGCAAATCTCAGAAAGGGCAGATGAGTCCTTGAGAAAAGACTACATTGAGAACATCATGGCCTACAAGAAATACAAGGGGGAGAAACACATGTACAAAAACTGGACCATTCCTGAGCTTGAAGAAGAGGCAGCCAGGATTCAAGAAATGATTAAAAATAAGGTCAAGCAGACTCCTCCTGAAAAATTCAAACAATATGAAGCTGATAAGATCTTAGAGTTGAAGAGAATGAAAGAGGAGCTGATAGCAGCTGATTATGGGTCAAAGAATTCAGTGTCAAAGTGGGGAGAAGATAGGGTCAGGGCTACCTACAAAAGGTTAGAAGAACTGAGAAAGAAAGATCCAACAGTTCCACAAAAGCCTGACTATTCCAAAGCAGAGGTCTCAAAAAGACCACCAAAGCTGCAAGTCAAAAGAACCACTGCTCCAGCTGGTGCTGCCATCTACAAAAGAAGGAGTCAAAACCAGTCAGGTGCTGAAACAATTCAAGATCTAAAAGCTGGAAATGATGTTGTAAAAGAGGGCATTAAATTAATGATTAAAGAAGATCTTGAATTGGAAAAATCTGCAAGTACTGCTCAGCCAGTCATGAATAGGCCAGCCTCACCAAATACCTCTGCAAATAAAAATCTCCCAAGAAACCCACCAGGCTCAAAAATACAAATATGGGAAACTGACAAACAGACCTACGTATTGACTTTGCTCAGGTCTGGTGGAGAAGTGAAGAAAATATCAAGGGAACAAGCTCTTGGCCTGAGTCTTGAAGATTTGCAGGATCTCCTTGATCTTCCACTTAGCAGGGATGATGATGACACAGATGCCCTTGATTTTGAACTACAATTTAAAGGTCAGATAAGGGAACTGTTGATGAGGCAATAAACTTCCACAATAATGAAGAGTTTTGGCATTATCTGTTCCAGGGGGAGATTGTTGGGCTTGAACCCTACCAGAGGAACAGATAATTAAAGCCAAAACTGGGTCAGAGCAATGGATCCAGAATAAGCAGATGTTACATACAAGTCTCTCCCCTTGAAAGTGGTTTCAACATATGCTGACCTCCTACCTACTGATCGTACAAACTACTGACCGTCAAACTGCTGCTCAACTGAAGACCTGATGAAAGACTAAAGCTCTGCTGTTCAATCTACTGCCTTGAGTCAAGAACTGCTGATCCGGACAAGTACTGCTGGGTTCACAGCAGTGGAGGGATGCAGTAGTTGTTTATTCTGTCTTTATGTTATGTATTGTAATAAGCAGTAGTTAGTATAGCAGTGTTTGTACAGATCAGAGGTTAGAGTTTGTTAGGAGGTTAGATGTCACTTTCATGGTGACGTCAGCTTAAGATGCTCAGTGGTTTGCTAGTGCCTATAAATAGAACAGTGCTCTGTACTGTTCTATTAGCTCTTTGCAACACCGTCTTCTCTGCACGAACAAACACTGAGCTCTAGCTGAGGGGGAGTTTGTATTAAGCCTTACATTGTAATCGTTGTTGAAATTAAATTCAATCTTTCGGTTCTTTGTAGAAAATGTCTTGATCAAAGCAATACTCTCGTTTGATTGTATGCAAAGTTTGTTTCCATATTAATTCCGCTGCACAACTCATCCATTTCCATTTTAATTCAAACAGAAAATACAATCAAAACCAAACTCAGATCCAACAGTATCAAACAAAACAGATTAAAACGGGTTATGTAAATTTATTAATCACAATCTGATTAAATGATTACATACCCGACCAAGCGGTATTATTATAATACCGTATCCCAAGCCCGTATAACGGAAAATAAGTTAAAAGTATTTACCGGAGCTAAAATGTATTTTTATTCTCAGCCGTATATCAAATCAGCAAGTACAAGTAGCTTTTACTGGGCTCCTAATCTGGAACGAAAGTTTTAATAACCTATTATATTCCTAACGGGTCTTATTTAAGTTTTAACTTAGACCGGTTAGTTTTAAGGAAAGGTTTACGGTTCAAAACGCAAGATTAAGCGAGGACCGGATTAGAATCTGATTTAGACCCAACAAGTATGAAGACTTGTCTAAAATGGGTAAACTACATACATTCTGGATTTTGAAGTAAAAATGATAAGGTTTGACCCGTTTCGGTTAATTTATGCAAACTAGTTACATAAACCGTACCGAACGCGTATGTGCATAACGGGTAACCGAATGAGTCATGTACAGGTTCCATAAGTTATTATGCTTAAATTATGTTGTGATATCAGTAGGATATCTTCCATTATGCCCAAAACGAATTTAAAACCAATTTAAGTCCCATAAGGGTATTTTGGTCATTTTAATGATTATAAAAGAGGTTAAATAATAAACCGAGTACCTGGTCCAAAAATATCAGTAAAAACATTTATTTTATCAAGTTAATTCAGCAAGATATCATACATATGTGAGGTTTATCATTTATGGCCAAACTATGCACCGTAGAGGCATTTTGGTCATCTCACATATGTTTTAAAGTCAAATTTGGAAATCTGAGTTTAGGATTTATACTTACTGTTAAAGTATAAAAATTTATTTTTAAAATCAGTAGAAAAAGGTTTGACATGTGAATGATGTGTAAAACTTATTTTATTATCAAACTGGGCATTATCGTCAATTACCGAGTTCATGCTAGAACTCGATGTTATGGTCAGTATAAAATTTGACAAAAATTTCCAAAAATCCCTAAATATTATATCTTAATAGTGGGTAGAAAGTTTGGTGCCAAAAATTGAGCTTAATTCTGATTTATACTAACAATGCCATTTAATTAACAAAAAGTTTTTGTTTTACGATATCTTGCATAACTTCTATTTTAGACCAGAAACGGATGTCAAATTTTTAGGACATACTTATAATTCAGTAATAAAGATCTTTGTCCTCTCATATTTTCAAAAATCTCATTTTAATGACAAAAGGGCATAATGGTCAATTTTAAGCAAATGACGGAACATGCGTGAAATCTCAGTTTTCTAAGGAACCATGTTGTATAACTTCAGAGAATTATACTAACATATAATATGGTGCCAAAGGAACCCTAAGGCATAACTAAACTAAGCTAAATCGGTTCAGAACTGAAAGTCAAAGCAAAAGTCTACTTTTGCGACTTTCGGTTGCGAACCGAGCCTAATACTCAGAATTGTCGGGTTGAACATGCCTAAACATGTTCTTATATTATTTACCAAGTTGTTTAAGTGATAAAATGTGATTTATATCTTCTACATTATCAGTTATGAGTTATTTTGCAAAAACTGACTCGTTTGACTTTTCGGTTAAGTAGTTTGACCCGACAATTGACTGAGATAATGTGATAATTAGGAGGTGCCCTTTTAAGGGTTTAACACCTACATAATTACCAACACATAGCCACTTTTAATTCGAATAATGGCTGGACCGTTAGTGATTAATCACAAAGTCAAAGCGTAATTACGATATCTTTGACTTTCGGTCATTACACTAATGAAAACTTAATTACAGAGGCTAAGAACGCTTACAAGAGTCCTTAGCGCAAAAATTTAGACTAAGAGAGCTTCCTTCCAAGCTAGGATGCTCCAGAGAATGAGTTTGAAAGCTCCAAAGATTGAGAGTATGAGAATTTGAAGGATTGAACTTGCAAGTGAGAATGCTACCCAAACTTCACCTATTTATACTACTAGAGGACATCACCAGATCATTACAGGTGTTAGGGCTCTTCTCTGATGATCACAGGTGTCCTAAGTGGTATATAAAACCAGTAAATAGTCCATAGAATCGAGTTAAAGCTGAAATGGGTGAAGGACTTGCAGAACCTGCACCTGTGCATGGATTTCTGCCCAGATCATGCCGTCGCGTCGCGCGACGGCAGAGAGACATAGGTGTGGCGCGACGCCACCAGGTGGATTACCAGCCTAGCAGGTTTCAAACTTGACAGTTTCACCCCTAGACCTTTTAAAACGTAATAATCATCATTTCAAGCACATTTAACCCATATAATTTATATTTTTATGATCCTTATGATATAACCAAACATCATTAGGTCTGGTTTCGTTAAATGATAACCGAAAACACAAGTTTTTCCTTGTTGATGCTTTTAACCCTTTAATCACGAAAGTTAACGTATTTATCTCAAACGACATCGAAACCTTGTGAAATTTTCGTCACTTGTTCACGGGAGTATAATTAATTGTTACAAAGCTCCGGGTTCATTAGAAGGTCACTCAGAGGTATTAATTTAACATGTTGACACATTTAACCCTCACGTCTTGTAAACTTTCACTTTCTTCCATAAACGAATTCGTACGCTTCACAATTTATTCGTTTAAGGGTATAAGCATCATGTAGGGTCGTTGAAAGGCAAAATTTCCAAATATTGACACTTTGGATCCTTATACACACATACTTTCTTCGTTTGTCAACTTTAGTCCCTCGCAATCACTTCGTTACACGTTAAAGTTCATGACACGTGTCGTTACTATATTGGACATGATTTTGCGAGGTGTTACATAATTCTTCTTAACAAATTAGGTTGAAAAAGTCCAAGTTGAAATAGAAGATGAACTTGCAAATGAAAGGGATGCTAGACAAGAGTTGGAGCAAAGAGTGCAACAGATGAAAAAAGAAATGAAAGAAAATGAAGAAAAGAGGCAAAAACAATTTGATGACTTCATGAAAAAATTCCAGCCTCCCGTTAGCCATTAGCAGTAGTTTTTTAATTATTCTGGATCTTTATGTTTAACAATGGTGGTTTTGATTGAAACGGGCTCGGAATTTTTGTTATTTATTTCGGATCTTTATGTTTAACATTGGATGAAATGAAAGAAAACGAAGAAAAGAGGCAAAAACAATTTGATGACTTTATGAAAAAATTTCAGCCTCCCGTTAGCCATTAGCAATAATTTTTTAATTATTCCGGATCTTTATGTTTAACAATGGTGGTTTTGTGATTGAAATGGCCTCGAATTTTTTGTTATTTATTTCAGATCTTTATGTTTAACAATGGATGATTTTGTAATTTAAACGTGCTCCGAATTTATGTTATTTGTTTTTGTTAAATTTATATTTCGAATCATATTTATCAATACGCATCTTTCAGCAGGAAGAAACATATTTTTTTCTATTATTTTTTAAATGTATCTGTAAGAAATGTATAGGAAAAAGACTAAACAGGTTTCTTCAGATTCCGTTGGAATTGTGTAGGAAAAAAAAGATAGTTCTGTAGGAAATGCGCAAGAAAAAAAGAATACATTATGTTAGAATTGTATAGGAAAAAATCTAATTTCGTGGGAATTGCGTAGAAAAAAAGAATACATTCCGTTAGAATTGTGTAAGAAAAAACTAATTTTGTAGGAAATATGTTGGAAACATGAATACATTCAATTTGAGTTGTGTAGGAAAAAATATATTTTCGTAGGAACTGTGTACGGAAAACGAATACATTTCGTTGGAATTGTGTAGGAAGAAAAAAATCCGTAGGAATTGTGGAACAAAATTAAAATATAATAATTATTATATAATATATTTAAATATATTTGATTTAAACACACAATTTTAAAAAATTAATATTCCGTGAGAAATGCGTTAGAAAGTTAAGAAAAATAATTCCGTGAGAAATAAGTACGAGAATTTTAACGAAACATTTGGCTGGGAAAGGAGTAGGAAAATCCATAGGAAATACGTCATAAAAAAATGAGTAGAATTCCTACAGCCCGTTTTCGTGGGAAATCTGTGGGTAACTACAGTTTCCCACAAATTTCCCATAGAAATTGACGTGGGAATAGTATCATCTGATATGTCACGCCTTATGTTGGCAACCATGGTGTCCAATCTTCAACGAGATCTAGAGTTCCAGCATATGACATGATTGTGTAAGTAAGGGGATGTTCCAATAGTAATTCATCTGATTATCATGACTATTAGAGCATTCACATCCATTCCATCTAATTTTGTGTGTGGAGTTTTAAAAATATAAAGAATATAAAAAGTGGTTGTGAGTGGGTGAGAGAGAAAATGTTACTGTTCATCTGTATATTTTGGGGGATTCTGTTCATCCCCTATAATTTTTTAATATATGGTGGAATGGATGTGAATGCTCTTATACCGTTTGGACTCTCCTCATATTTTAGTATATACACACACTTGAGGAACACCGTCACAGCACCACCACCACTACAAAACCTACTAATTATCTTAGTTCTCTCTCTCTCTAGGAACACCGCCACAACACCACCACCACTACAAAACCAGCAGTATGATGTTTTCCTTTATCTCTCTAAATAGCATTCTCTCAACAACTCTACACCCCCCATGTTGTGGTGGTGAGATTTGCTACAGCCCCAAATCACACTGTCGACGACTTTGAAAATGGAGTTGGATAGCCGGTTGGTGGCGGAGGAGGAGGTGGTGTGCGGAAGGTGGTGAAGAGTAAAATTGTAAAGCAGAGAGAAGAGTGAAAAGGTAGACGCGGTTGTGGGAGTAAGGTCCGGCGGTGATGGCGATCAAAGCTAGTTTGTGGATAAAGAAATGGAGGAGAATTACCTATGCTTCAACTTGTATATAAAGCTAAAAAGAAAAAAACTTATTGTATATAAAGCTAAAAAGAAAAAAATTCTATAGTAACTTCAAGACACAAACCCTTTTATGCAAATTAATATTAATATATAGATAAACATAAAACTAAAAAGACTGGATAAAACTTCCACAGTAACTTCAAGATACAAACCCTTTTTTTGCAAATTAATATATAGATGATATCAAATTTTGTATTTGTTACTTATTAGAAGTGATTAAAGAAATATCGCTAACACAATAATTTAAATATATATTTTCTTTATTGCATTATACTAATCATATATTTAGCCTTCACTATATAATTAATCCTTAATAGTATAAATTATGCTTGTACCTAACAACAACTTTTCTTTTCACTACAATTTCCCTTACATATATCTTTAGCTATACCAAAACATTCACCGCAACAACACCATTTTCTTTTATCTTGTGATTGAACACAACGTGGAGTACAATCTTTTGGCGGTGAAACCCCAAATGCACGCATGTGATGATGTTCATTTCTTTCGCCTGTTGATCCAAAATTGACAATCTTAGTTAGGATGTTTATCTAAAAACATAAAATGATAAAATGGTTGTACGTGTAAAACTTACACCAATGACACACAAACACTAGTAAAAAGCTTATATAGAAAAATGTCATATGTGATTTCATAAGCCTGGCCATCGTATGAAGTTTCGATTATATTACTCCAATTAAATATATGGTTGAGTGAAAAGAGTTTGTATATACTAGTAGAGACACAACAATATTTATATGCAGAATTGAATATCATCTATTATGCATGCAAACAAATATTTCTTAAATCTAGGCATCATTTTTTAGTTGTGATATATGAGGATATGATTATAACAAATAATACACCACTTTGTTTGATAAAAAAAGTACGACAACTTTCAAACAATTTTATTGAAAGTAACGTCTTTGAATACTAATTTTTTTGTTACATGTTAAGGTTCTGTGGTTTCATTTTTATAACACTTTTTGGGGTATTAGAGCCAACTAACGTTATAATTTCTGTTAAGTTTGAATTAAATGACTGTTTTACCCTTTAATAACCACATGGACCATATCTGTAGATGGGGACCACTGTTGTAAATTACTAAACAAAACAAAAAAACAGAAGTAGCCCCCTTGAAATCAGATTCCCGGTGTTCGGTCACCACCACCGTCGTGAAATTTCACATGAATATGTATATTTACAACTCCTATTCAAATTTATAACACAAGAATCGATTTTTAAACTTAACCGAAGGGAATTAACAGAAAGCCCATCCCTAATTCAAGAAAAGAAAATGCAATATTTTCAAGATTTAGTGTTATCTTGATAAAATTCTACATCAAAGGGTTATGGTCGGAAGTGGTGTAGGAGGCGGTGCACGGTGGAGGGTATGGCGAACGGCGTTGGGTTCCGATTGCCAGTAGAGTTGTGTTAAGCCAAATATTTAATTGTCATAAGTTAGAGGGTTATTATTGTAACTAGAAGAATATATATAAACCTCTTTGTAATCAATATTGAATTATGAATAAAATTATGAGTTGATATGGTATCAGAGCCTATCAACTTGTAAACCTTAAACAACCCCCACTGGTTGACCATCTCGAAAAATCAATAAGAGTTATCTTGTTGAATTGTCATTGTTTTTCTAGAACAACATTGGTGGCCAAGGAATCTCGAAAAATCAATAGTAGACAACAAGTAAGTGGAGGTGATTATTAATATATCTATCATTGTTTCGAAAAACAAGACAGAAGCACAGACGTCAAGGAAGAAAAAAAAAAAGCAGCGCAAAGGACAGGGCATTATTATTTTCGTGAACTTCAAAAGGAGGGTTCCTATTATGTTTGGACGACAACAGTGGGGGTCTCACATCAAGAAAGAGCACGGCTGTTTGTTCTTTTGGCGCTGTTAAAAAGTATATCTTATATTTTCAGTTTTATATTTTTATAACATAAGTTTATTTTTATGTTTTTGTTTTGTTACATGTATTTGGAGTTGGGCTTGGCTTGAACCAGACAACAACTTTGGAGTGGGCTTGGACTTGACAATTGCTGCTAATGGGCTGGATGGCTGGATACCCGGAGCGCATAGGAAATAAGTCTCGTCTTCATATCGGATTGTTCATTTATAACACCAAGATTTTTTCTCTCAGTTGATTGATCTCTCTGTTGTGTTTCTTCTCTCTTAGGGTTTGATGTAGACCTTGTGTTGAGATCGAGTGTTCATAACTTAGATCCGTTTTAGAGAGTGCAGATCATTGTATTGGTGATTTGCTGGTTAGGTTGTGAGAGATTATTGTGTTTGTTTCATCTTCAGTTGGTTCTATATTGACTGGATTCAATTGTGTTAAGAATAATAATCAGTTTCTTCTTTCGATCCATGTATTTGTGACATGGTATCAGAGCGTATGTGACGCTCTTGGGTATATTACTTCCGTTGATAGTTTTGATCTTTGTAGATCTTGAGACTAGGGTTTCATATTTTGAGGTTTCACTTAATCTTCAGATCTCCAGTCAATATTAACAAATCTCCAATCGATCCTCCTTAAGTATATTCACAACATCAATCGCTGAAAATCGCATTTCGTTTTGTCTAATTTCGTCTAATTTCGACAATTTCTGCGCTATATATTCACAACAGCTTGAAGAAAACTGCCAATCCAAACGCAGACCTGTGAAATTCGAAGCGAAAACCGATTCAGAGGTTTCAAGGGTTTCTCTGGCTGGTGAAGTTCGTGTATATGATGGCGATAGTGTTACGAACTGAAGAATCTACGCAGATTGTTCAAGATCTTTTGCAGTTTGAATTAGGGGTTCATAATGTGGGGTTTTTAGTAGATCTGGTGAGATTAGATTCATCGTTGAAGATCTGTTGCTTCCGGGTTAGTGTGTGGCAGATCTAGTGAACCTGTTTGAATCTGTGGTGCAATAAAGCTTGGTTAAAGACGAGGGTGTTCTGTGTCTGAGTTCAACCCTTGAAGGTTGTAAAACTCAGATCAGTTCATTGGAAGCTGTTGCTCCTGTCTCTGAGTTCAGTCTGTTAAAGATTGTAAAATCTGGAACAAGAACCGAAGAAAACCCTCTGCTAGGGTTTTGCGATATTGGTGAGATCTTTCCATTATTCTTTGTTTTTTATTTATTTCCTGTCTTTAATTTCTTGCATCATTAGTCATTAGTCATTCTGATGCCAGGGTAGTTTGGACCGGTTTGTTGTTTGGGACACAGGGAGAGCCACACCCTGTTGCATTAGTGTGTTACATTGATTTCGTGAATCTGTTTGCATAGTATCTGTGAAACTGTTCTGATTCTGTGTTGATATCTGATTATTGGGATTGTTGGTTTGGTGTGAAGGTTTTTTTTTGTATTAAAATCAAGATTACAAAAATAAAGTGACATTTAAAAAAATATATTATCAAGTAGAGTTTCTTTTTGGGCACTTTCTACTTGAATACCAAACTTGTTTTTTGATAATTCACATATACACATCCGTCTAATTCTCTCTCTTACTGTTTCATTAGAAATCTGATTTAGGGCTCTTTGTTAGTGGTTGATAGTTTTTGATCATCTTGTTCTATTTGAGTTTGTTAAACCAGTTTTGTGAGTTGTAGTGAGTGTTTTAAGAGAGAGATTTTTCTGCCTGTTGTGTGTATTTTTGTATATGAGTGTTTGTGTTGAACAATTCTTGTCTTCTTGCATTCGTGTATCTGAGTGTGTTTTGATCTAAGAGTGTCACAAGACTAAAAGATATAAGTTTTGGATTATTGGAGTATTGTTGTTTCTGTGCTAGTAGAGAATTTGTCTTTTGATTGAGTAAGTTTCAAATCTTATTTTTTGTTTATTGTGGTACAATTTTGTGTTCATGTTTTGTTTGATTCTCATGTTTAAAAAAAAGAGAACTGTTTAATCTGAAGTTCTCTTATGGTTATCATATTCAACGTGGTTTGTTCAAGGTTATACTTGATATTATGAGCTTAGTTATGTGTTCTATGTATATTGAACTTTGTTCTTGATTAAAGTTGCTAGTTGTAACAATCTCAAAGTTTTCATATTGTTCTCTAATCTCTGTATTGAATTGTGTAATTCAATTTTGTCTCGAACAATGGTAAACTGTTTTTCCGACTATAAATGTATCTTGATGGTTTTTTGTTCTTTAAAACCGTATCAGGATGGTTTGTTAGACAGTGTCTTCATGATCTTGAATGTTTTCACAGCCTTGTATGTTTTCTCGTGTGTGAGATGTTTTTATTGAAGAGTCATGTGACATTATTTTAAAAAGAGTTGGTTTTGGCTGTTATGTTTATGTGTCTGATTTAGGTCATGTGATCCTCAGTTAAATCAGATTTGTTGTTGAATCTTGTGATTCAGCTGTTATGGTCTAGATGTTGTCCGTTGTAGAGTCGTGTGATTCTAAGTTTTATCGGATTTATTTTGCTGGTTAACGAACCATGTGGTTCACGTTGTTAAACCTATAGTATTGTCAAGGTTAGATTTGTGTATGTTTGACAACCTTGTATGCTTTATTGTGTGTAATGGTTTTTGTAAAGATTATGCTATCTTGAAGATGTATTCCTTGATAATGTTTGTCTTTATCTCACTGGTCTAGGATTCTTCATGTTTTGAGTCTGACCGTAGTGCGGTTGTGTAGGATTATCATGTTGGTGATCTTATATGTTTCTTATTCGTCTCTTTGAGACTTTATCGCCGATCGTAGTGATGTTAGTTCACTGGTCTAGGTGATGCTTGTTTGTTTTTTTCACACTGGTCTAGGGTCGTTTGTAGATTCTTCGTGTTGTTGAGTCTAGTCCCGTTAGATCGTAGTGTTGTTTCTTGAATGGTGTTATAGCCTTGTGTTGTCTCTTGTGTAAGAGATATTTTCTGGTCTTAGAATCATGTGATTCGGTATGCTAGTTTTGAATCTTGTGATTCGGTATGCTTGTGAAGTTGTAAAAGTTTTTGATAAATCAAATTAGTCTTTAAGTTCTTCACAAGTGTTTTCTTTCAGACTTAGTTCTGAATTTATAAAAGTCATGTGACTTTTTTATCAGATATGATTTGATACTGATTGAAGAATTATGTGATTCTTTGTTTAATCATGTTATAGTATCTTATATGTTTGATTGTATATGTCTCTTGAAAGATGAACTTGTTTTTGGGTGTGGTTTTAAGTGCACTATTCAACTAAAGGCTCTTGTTTTTCTCGTTGACGGTCTTATAGATTTTCTAAGGTTTTCATCTTTCCAGATGCTTAGATGAAACTTAATTGTTGCTTAGTCTAGAGGTCATCATATCATTGGTTCTCTGTTGTTCTCTCGAGCGTATTCACTGTTCTAGACCTAGGTTATTGATTCTTATTGAACCAGTTGTAATTGTTAGGATAGAAGATTGATTATCACAGTGTTATCAGTGTTTGTTCTTGAGGATTGAGATTTGTTTTTTGATTCAGGAATTCTTTGTGTATCATTTGCTAGATTCTTGTGAAATTTTTATCAAATGAGTTGTCTAGTTTGACTTTTAAGTTCCACAATACTTTTTTATTGTTTAAAAATAGTATTCGATATTGCAACTTGAAAAATTGGTCTTAACAACAAAGCTAGTCTTGCTAAACAAAGATTTTTTGTGTTTACTAAATTCTTGTGTGAAAAAGTTTTCCTTTAAAAATATGTATTTTTAGTGAGGGTTGCAGGTATTAGTTTGAGTTATGCAGGAACAGGTATGACAAAATAATCAAAATGGTCCATTTATAATCCAAGTCACTTGCACTCGGTGTAACTGAAAATGCTAGATATGTTGAGAATTAATTAGGAATGTGACTTTGCTCTTGGATTGTGAAATGGGTTGTTAAAGGATGGAGCAGGTATGAGAAGCCAAACTCAAGGAAGTTTTTTAATAAATCATAATTGTCTTTCATACTAGTTGATTTATTTCAAAAAAATTTGATTCATGTTTTTTTTTGTTTAAAAAGGAAACGATGGTTTTAACCAAAACTTAAGGAAAAAAAGGTGGTTTATATTTGTGTGTTTTCATGGAGAAAAGTAGTATATAAAAAGTTGGTTTCATGGAAAATTGTTATTGGTCAACTTCATGTAATTTGTTTGGCTATTTTTGCATATAAATTGTAAATGCTAAATAACTTGTAGTTGGTTAAATTTCAATCGCCTTCTATTTTTCTTGAGTTGGTCTTTCTAGAGAACTCTAAAGAGCTTCATCGCTTGCCTATTTCTCGGTCTTTGTTTATCGTCTTCGTTCCTAATATGTTCGAGTGTTAAGGTTTTTTTGGCCGATTTGGATCTTATGTGAATTTGTATGGTTGTAAAACAATTGGGATTCATGTATTGCTTTTTTGAGTTTTAAATATAAAACTGAGAGGGGGTGTTAAAAATAAATCTTACAAATATCAGTTTTATATAATTGTTGATTCTTATATGATTGTTTTATTTTTACATGTGAGATGGGCACTTCCGATTCTCTTGTTCTTCCGCAGTGGTTCAGTCCGAAAAGAAGGGGATTAGTGATTCATCAGTTCCTGTTATATTAGACTTGCATTAATTTTTCACCAATAAAACGAGAGGTTGGTTCCTGTTCAGGGGTTGACTTGTTCAACGACAGGGAAGTGTTTTTCACTTGTTTTTTATATTTTACTTGATTGTTTTTTGAGTAACTCTGTTGTGTTGGTTTATAAAACTTGTGATATTGTTTTCTCTCAAATATGAATTTTTTATGCATATATTGTCTAATGATTTTTTTTTTAAAGAGTACCAGACATTTTTTTCAACAAAGAGTTGAGTCTTAGTCAACACAGATAACTTGGGCACTCATTTTATCAAGTAAGAGCATTGAGAAGTTCAAGGATGTTCAGAAGCTCATGAGTTAGCTTAAGAAATATGGCTGCAGCTTTGATAATTTGAATGCCAGCTTGCAAAATTGTTTACTAAGGATCTGTTACGTAATCTTCTTGACAATATGTGCAAGTGTTTAGGAGTTATCAATTTATTTCAAATATAAAACTGAGGGGGGGTGTTAAAAAGTATATCTTATATTTTCAGTTTTATATTTTTATAACATAAGTTTATTTTTATGTTTTTGTTTTGTTACATGTATTTGGAGTTGGGCTTGGCTTGAACCAGACAACAACTTTGGAGTGGGCTTGGACTTGACAATTGCTGTTAATGGGCTGGATGGCTGGATACCCGGAGCGCATAGGAAATAAGTCTCGTCTTCATATCGGATTGTTCATTTATAACACCAAGATTTTTTCTCTCAATTGATTGATCTCTCTGTTGTGTTTCTTCTCTCTTAGGGTTTGATGTAGACCTTGTGTTGAGATCGAGTGTTCATAACTTAGATCCGTTTTAGAGAGTGCAGATCATTGTATTGGTGATTTGCTGGTTAGGTTGTGAGAGATTATTGTGTTTGTTTCATCTTCAGTTGGTTCTATATTGACTGGATTCAATTGTGTTAAGAATAATAATCAGTTTCTTCTTTCGATCCATGTATTTGTGACAGGCGCAAGAAAAAAAAAACACATTCGGTCAAGCCTACCTCTGGTATCAAAAATCACTGTTCTTACTCATCGTGACAACGATTACTGCTTTCAGCATTCAAGAACGTACATCCCATAATTCCCACAAGTTTGCATTCAATCTTACACCAAACAATTATGGCTACTGGAAAGCCATGATGGAACCATTTTTAAAGGGCCAATGGATTATAGCGTTATGTTGACAACACGTTATCTTGCCCGGAAGAAAAAATTACAACTGGTGATGCTACTACTACAAACCCTAATTTTACAAACTGGATTGCTAATGATGCACTCGTCCGCATGATCATTATATCCACCGTTTCCGAGTCTTCGTTTCAACACATCCAAGGAGACATGGCTCGGGAAGTGTGGTTAAGTCTAGCACGTGCATATGCTCCTTCGAATTCATCTCATGAGTTCACACTAAAAACGCAGCTTTTAAAGATTTCAATGAAAGATGGTGAAAAAGGTATCGATTATCGCAGTCGTGCTCAAGAATATGCAACGGCTCTTGCAAATATTGGTGAACCCGTCAAAGACAAAGATCACGTCATGCTTACTATAGTCGGTTTACGTGAGGAATACCATGGTTTGAAAAGCAACCTTCTTGCCTGCTCCCCACCGGTTCAATTTAACGAGCTTCACGGTCTGATTGGTGATCATGAATATATCACTCGGTCCATTGTTTCTTCATCATCGGCCTCTCCACAAGTCTTCAATGTTACCACTGCCGCAACAACTACTTCCCAGGTCCCCGATTTGGCTTCGATTCAGCAGCAGATTACCAACCTTCAACTTTTGGCAAACCAACTTGCTTCCACAACTCAACCGTCGGCATCACCATCGGCTCCTCAGGCAAACTATGCTAATCGGTCTGCTTCTTCAAGACCGACCCGTGGATACGGTCGGGGCCGTGTGTTTTCTCGCGGGGGCCGTGGCCGTGGTGGTTCACAAGGCTCTCGCCAATTTGCTTAGGCGTCCACTCAAAATATGGTTTACGGTCATTGCAATAGGTGCGGTATTGGTCATATTCCCTCACAGTGCCCGAATCACACCAGTTCTTCTCGTGGATCACCTCAAGCGAATTATGCTAACTCTGAGGTGGGCTCATATACTACTTGGACATCGGATACATGCGCTAATTCCCATGGTACTCCTGATCTTGCTAGTATGGACAACTCGGACGTCTATTACTGTTATGACTCCCTCTATGTTGGTAACGGTAACTCTCTTCCAATTCTTCATGTCGGTTCAAAATCCTTTTTTACCTCAAACAAAAACTTACAACTTAACCACATACTTCATGTCCCGGGCCTACAACGTAACCTACTTTCTGTTCACAAATTTTGCAAAGATAATAACGTTTTCTTTGAATTTCACACTTCTTTTTTTGTTGTGAAGGACGAGGCTACCAGGGCTATCCTCCTCACGGGCCCCAGTGACCAGGGTCTCTACACCATTCGCCTACCTTTTTTTCAACCGGTTTCCAAGATGGTGTTCACTACTTTTCGAGCTCCATCTACTATGTGGCATCAACGACTTGGGCATCCTCACTTTCGAGTTTTTCAACATATTGTTAAAACATTTTCTTTACTTGTTTCTGATAAACTTTGTTCATATTTGTGTACTTCTTGTCAATTGGGAAAAATGTCCAAACTTACTTTGTCTATTTCATCTTTTTGTAGTAAAAACATACTTGATTTGGTTAATTGTGATGTTTGGGGCCATACTACCACGTCCTTTGACGGTTATCGTTATTTTTTGTTATGTGTTGACCATCATACCCGCTATATGTGGTATTTCCCGCTCATGCAAAAATCCGACGTTTTTAACACCTTTACAAATTTCGTTCGGCTAGTTGAACGCCAATTTAACACCAAAATAAAAAGTGTTCAAACTGATTGGGGTGGCGAGTTTCGGAACCTTACTCAGTTTTTTACATCCCATTGTATTTTACACCGTCGCTCGTGTCCTGATACGAGTGAACAGAATGGCATTGTCGAGCGTCGACACCGCCACGTCGTGGAAACCGGTCTCACCTTACTAGCCCAATCTGAACTACCTCAAACCTTTTGGTCATTCGCTTTTCAAACCGCCGTCTACTTCATCAATCGTCTACCTTCTCGTCTTTCCTCAAACAAATCCCCATATCAACTTGTTTTCCAACGTCCTCCCGATTACTCATTTCTTCGAGTATTTGGATGTTTCTGTTTTCCTTATTTACGTCCATATAACCAACACGAAATTGATTTTCGTTCTACTGCTTGTATATTTCTCGGTTATAGCCTGTCTCATCATGGATATCAATGCCTTGATCAAACTACTCACCGAATCTACATTGTTTGCCATGTCCGATTTAACGAGCATATTTTTCCCTCACTTACTGAACCCTCCTTCATCATCCACAGCCGCTACTTCCTTTTCTACAATTCTTGATCCGCCATTAACCATTTTCGATAACCCATCCATTCCTAGAACCGAACCATCGCCACCCACCCCTCCTATTTCCAAACCTGTCCAAACCGCCCCTATTCCTCAGACAAACACCATCCAACCTACTTCCTCTCCTTCGCAACCAACCACGCCCCGTTACCAACCTCCTCACCTTCGGCCACATCCTAAACCCCGAAAATTTTTTAACCCTTCAGCCAATATCGCCACCACCGCTACCATGACAGCCGAGTTGCACACACTGCACAGAAACGGAACATGGTCGTTAGTTCCTCCGGTTCCAAATTCTAATGTTATTTATTGCAAGTGGGTTTACAGGTTGAAAACTGATCAGCATGGGAACCTAACTAGACACAAGGCTCGATTGGTAGCAAAGGGTTTTTTACAGCAGTCTGCCATTGATTATCATGAGACGTTCAGCCCTGTGGTCAAACCAGCCACCATCCGCACGGTTCTTTCTCTTGCCGTCTCTAACAATTGGTCTCTCAAACAACTTGATGTGCAAAATGCGTTTTTACATTGTGATCTACATGAAACGGTCTACATGCGTCAACCACCGGGCTTCGAGGATCCTAAACATCCTAATCATGTTTGCAAGTTGCACAAATCCCTTTATGGCTTAAAACAGTCGCCCAGGGCATGGTTCACCAAACTCTCAAACGTCTTACAACATCTTGGTTTTCATGGTTCCAAAACTGATCCATCATTATTTATTCTTAACCGCTCGGGTAAACAGGTTTACCTACTAGTTTACGTGGACAGCATCATTATTACGGGCAACGATCCCAACACAGTTAATCGCATTATTGCCTCACTTGATTAGCATGTATCTCTCACTGAAATGGGCCGTCTTACTTACTTTCTTGGTATTGAAGTTCTCCACACCTCTTCGGGTCTTATCCTATCTCAACGGAAGTATATTCGGGAACTTATTGAAAGAGTCAGGTTAAAAGAATCGAAACCGCTTGCAACACCTACAAATGCCAAAACAGATATGATAACCAAGGGCGACCCACTTATGTCCGATCCCACAAGATATCGCCATTGTGTTGGAGCACTTCAGTATGCCACTTTATCTAGGCCCGACATTGCCTACGCTGTCAACAGGGTTTGTCAGTTCATGCATGAACCTCACGAATCTCATTGGACGACTGTCAAACGTATAATTCGCTATCTCAAGGGAACGTCTCAACTAGGCCTTCGTTTTACATCAAACTCAACGTCTACATTACATACCTTTGCTGATTCACATTGGGGTGAGCAGTTGGTTCCTATTACAGTATATTCGGATTCTGATTGGGCTGGTTGCCCGGTCGACCGTCGATCCACGGGGGGCTATGCTATCTTCTTGGGTTCGAACTTAGTATCATGGTCAGCTCGTAATTGGAAAACTGTCTCTAGGTCGTCTACTGAATCCGAATACAAGGCTATTACTGATACGGTTGCTGAACTAATCTGGTTAAAGTCTCTTCTACAAGAACTGGGAGTTAAGCTAAATAAACCCACTCTTTGGTGTGATAATCTTGAAGCTACGTATCTTTCAGCAAACCCGGTGTTTCATGCTAGAACTAAACATGTGGAGGTAGATTTCCATTTTGTTCGTGAACAAGTCAGCCAAGGAAATCTGAAGGTTCAATTTATTAAAACAGATGATCAAATTGCCGACATCTTCACGAAGCCGTTATCAATTCAAAGATTTGAATTTTTAAGATCCATGTTGCAGGTCGTTACCCGCCCTCAACTTGCGGGGGAATGTTAAGCCAAATATTTAATTGTCATAAGTTAGAGGGTTATTATTGTAACTAGTAGAATATATATAAACTTCTTTGTAATCAATATTGAATTATGAATGAAATTATGAGTTGATAAGTTGAAATGTGACGGTTGGAGCAGTGGTTCAGGTGGTGGTTGCAGATTGGAGTGGGGATTTTCCGGGGACGGAGATCCAGGGATGGTGGAGATGAACAGAGGTGTTGTAAAGTTTAGTAATTTACAAAAGTGGTCCCTGTAATTAAATTTTATTTATCTACATATACGGTCCCTGTGGTTATTAAAGGGCAAACTAGTCATTTAATTCAAACTTAACATAAAATTTAACTTCAGTAGTTAATTTTTATTTATCTACATACGGTCCAGCCAAATTTATAATTATCGTTTTCTAAGATTTGTAATATAATATTTAATACGTATTACTAGCAGGAAACCGCGAGTGGCTACGGGGCTGCACGGTCTTTAACTGTTGCGTTTGGTCAGTCGTCTCGTTATTGTTGTACATTATACAAACATGCTGATAATGTGTAGTATGTGGTTGGAGGGTGTACATTTTTTATAGGAAATAAATGTACAAATTGTGGTAAAGTAAGACATTAAGCTTGTAATAAATATCATGCGAATTCTAAAACAACAAATGAGACCATACTCCATAGCGATTTGTAAAAATAAAGAACCTAAGTGTAGATTAAATATTAAAAAAAAAGTACTGTTTATTAAAGGTTTGGCGAAATAAGCATCTTAATGTAAACCAATCCTTTGAAGGCGGAAAAATACTTGGAGGGATATAGATAGTGGTGATCTCATTCAATTGCATGTCATATTCGTAAACATCTTCGTAATCTGTCATGAGAAGGAGATGGTTGCTTCTGGGAATGACGATTGGGGGAAACCATCGTGAAACTGGGTGGACGGCAACTTGTAACACGGACGAGACCTTTGTCCACGTACCGTATTCATGCTTTCACAATTCAACCCGGTAGTCAACAAATCAATGCGTGACAACCATATGAAGAACGTCATAAAAAATAACTAAAGATGCATGACAACCTCGTTTATAAATAACTGGTGCAAAATTTAGTTGAGTAAAAGTCTCTGATTTAATATCGCAATATATCAGTGGCGAAGCTTGAGATATTATACAGGGGGGTCGAAAACGTATATACCCAAAATTTCTATAGAACCGGGGTGTCGAAAACGTATATACCCAAAAATTTCTATGCGAAAACTACATATACAACACTACTGAGCGAAAAGTCCCCCCCCCCCCCCTCCGGCCCCTTCTAACCTTCGCCCCTGCAACATACAATGTTTTGTATGCAAGGACTCCAAATTTCCCCGACGAAAAAGAATATTAAATCTTCACAAATAGTGCCCATAGATACATATGTACGTGTAAATTGTGTAACAGAACCATTAAATTTTCATTAATCAAAACTTTGCTAAGAATTACTTGGGTGAACTGTGAGCTAAAGGAGAATATAACTTTTTATTAAAAAAACTATAATAAATCTTAATAGACACTATGATAATGTGGATCAATACCTTTAAAAATAAAAATATAAGAAAATAGTTGCGCTATTCAATAAAAATGATTACCAATATAAAAATATTTGTAAATATTACCTTTGACTTTTATTAAATAGAGTTTATTAAATGACATCATAACTATCAAAAGTTTAGCCGTTACTAAAATGAAGGTTATTAAATTGATGTCAAATTCCAAATATATCACCTCACTTATGGTCTAGTGGTAGGAGACTTGGGTTTTCCAATGGAGACTCAAGTTCAATTTCCACTTGTGTCATATTGGGGGATATTGGGCCATGATGGTGACAAACCCACCGAGGGGGTTCAATCCTGAGCCGCACCCCGGTTTTCATCCGGCTGTTACTTCAGCGAGGCAACTCGTGTGGAGGCAGTACGGTTTCTGGGGGAACGTCGTGACCAAGTCTGGCCAACCCAGTGCGGGCCTGGTTAAGACAACGTAAGTCTGGGCAGACTTGGCTAGGGTCGCCGATTAGGCGGTGTGACATTGGGTCACTCAAAAAGAAAGTCACCGTTCAAAAAAAAAATTAATCAATTTTACAATGCATTAACTACGTTTGAGCTGACACAATGAATCAACTCATTTAATATTTTAGTAATAAGACCATGTGTAGTGGTAAATTGTTATAATGCCCCCACCATGGGGCATTATTCGACACGTGTCATCCCAGTCAGCATGGGGCATTATAGCATAAAGTGGTGTAGTGGGGCATTATTCCAATAACGCCCATGCAATCATTTCTCAATTATTATTTTTTTAAATTAATTCATTAAATTAAAAAAATACAATACTTGAAATAAAAAAAAAACCGAAAAAAAAAACAGAAAATAAAAAAAAACCGAAAAATAACTTAAAATAATTCATTAAATTAAAAAAATACAATACTAAAAAATTACTTTGGGGCCTAATGTGTCAAAACAAAAAATAATAAAGTTTAAAACTATAGGGGCCTAAGTGTCAATATCAAAGTTTTAAAACAAAGCCCTTCTTCTTCGTGCATATGACCTGCAAACCCATTTGAAATTCCGGCCAAATCAAACCCCACATTCCATCTCTCTCTCTAAACCCACATGTCCTCATTTGATTGGCCATTCAAACACCCTTGAAGCGTTTTAAATAAAACGCCAGATCCATTTTTTTTTTCGAAAAAAACGCCCCAAAACGCCTAGCGTAGTGGGGGGCCTGGCGTTTTCCGGCGGTATCAGGGGGAACACGCCCCAGTACGCTTGGTCTAATATGAAGTTACTGAGAGGACAGGTAAACGGGTACCGAAACAAATTAAATTCAAGTACGATGAAAACCATATATACATATATATTAAATTAAATTTTTTTGATTGATGTCAAATTTAAATTATAGGGGAAGGATCTACTAAAAAGTGGATTTTGCCTAAGTAGCATAAGAAGGAATCTTAACCATTCATTTTTCAAATCAATGGTTAAGATGAAAGGGTAGGAGAAATGAGGAGTGCAAGGGTATCTTGGGAAAATCCTATTTATGGTCTTTCTCTCTCCACATGCAAGTCACATGCATATTTCACCCTCATTTTTTAAACGTTCATAACTTTTTTATACGACATTATTTTTTCATAAAAATTTCACCGTAAAATCGAGCGTCTTTTTATCTTTAATTTGAGTACCATATTGCTATATAAAATATGAAGACTAAAAAAACCCACTTAAATGTGTTGTATTTCTATGTTATATAACATTTTTTTTGCTGAATTTTTGTACTATATTTTTGTGCTAAATTTTTTGTGCTGAATTTTTTTGTCTTAATTTTTTTTTTCCTCAATTTTTTTGTGCTAGATTTTTTTGTACTACATTTTTTGTGCTAGATTTTTTGTGCTAGATTTTTTTGTACTAGATTTTTTTTGTTTATATTTTTTAAAAACAAAAGGGGTGCCACATGTCATTTTCACTCCTATTTATAAGGACCAAAATGCCCTTCATTCCTACTTATTAGGAGTGTCACATGTCATCATCACAATCCTTCTTAGGCTACTTAGGCAAAATCCACTTTTTAGTGGATCCTTCCCCTAAATTATATCCCTTTAACATGTATTATATAGTAATATAGATATAGATTTATTAAATAAAATTTTCTATTAGAGTCATCAATCATTTAATCGATTTTACGATGCATTAACTTCGTTTACAAGCTAACACACCGAATCGACTTATTTAATATTTTAGTAATAATACAAAGAACAATCAAAATCATATATAGGGAAAGACTACACAAGAAACCCTTCATCTATGTGTGGCCTAGATTTATCCACGTGTCCCAAGTCATCTGATTTTGTTTTTTGCCTCTAAGGGTATATTAGTCAATATACATACATTCACCCATCCCAAGATCTCTTTCCCCCATTGAATTGACATGATCATTAATGCCCATCACCTCACAAATCACCAAACCCCCCCATTTATATAGATTTTTTCATTTTTAAAAGCAACAAATTATTAATCTCGTTCCTCATATCTCCTTCATCTTCACCTGCATTTCATCCTTTTCTCCATTAATGTCCATGGAGGCAAATCCACCAACCTCCGAGTTAATGTCGCCGGTTCATCTGTTCCCCAACATGTTCATAAAAATATATTGTGTTTGGGTTTGGGATTTTGAGAGATGGAAATGATGCCGGAAGGAGGTGGCGGAGGGAGGAGGAAGCCGTCGTCGAGAGAGAAGGAGAATAACCGGAGGAGAGAGAGACGACGGAGAGCGATTGCAGCGAATATATACAATGGGTTGAGAGCACAGGGGAATTATAATTTGCCAAAACATTGTGATAATAATGAGGTATTGAAAGCTCTTTGTAAAGAAGCTGGTTGGGTTGTTCTTCCTGATGGTACTACTTTTCGTAAGGTATATTTTTAGTTTAACTTTTCATCAATTCATTTTTAGATCTGGGGGTTATGATTTATGAAGTGTGTTGTGATCGATTAAACGGTTGAGATTGAATCGGAGTTGCATAAATTTTGTGTCTTCTGTTGTTGATTTAGGGTTTTTAAGGTGTAGATCTAATGAATTGATTTGAAATGTTAGTTAATGTTGTTGAGTTGATTCGATTAGTCGATTGATTGATTATGCATTTATGCAGCAGCTTAATCTGCTTGAAAGTAGAGGTGTACAAATAACCGGTTCTGGAACTGAACCTGGAATAGACCCGATTTAGAAACCAGTTTTTAACCCGGGACCGATCCGATATGGTAACTGGTTTTGTAACACAAGACTGATCCGGTATACAACCTGGTATGTATAGGAACTGGTTTGAAAATCCTTCTGCTGAAAACAGTTAAAACCGAATCGAACTGGTAAAAAACTTGTAGAAAAAACGGCGCTATGTTAGGGTGAAAACTGGTTTTGACTTTCATTGACCCAAACCTCTACTTGAAAGCTCACTAAATTTCTGTAAATCTAATAAAAAAATTTGCAGAAATTCATGATTCTTTTATCTAAATGGCAGGGAATTTGTAATTAAGTTTGTAACTTCAGTGTTTGTTTGAATTACAGGGTTCCAGGCCACCACTGCCTACCATTGATACCGATGCAAGATCAAATGCTACAACTCCATGTTCTTCCTAAAAACCGAGCCCATCGTCTTCAGCATTCCCTACCCCGATCCCATCATATCAATGCAGCCCGTCATCCTCGTCGTTTCCGAGCCCGTCCACCCAGGACATGAACAAGAACCCGTTTGCGTATCTTAATAACGCATTTTCTGTTGCAGGCGCCCGTATTTGTACCTCTACTGTTACAGTTACTATTGAAGTTTATGCATCCATTCTGGAAGTCTTAACACATGTTATAATAGATGCTTAACACACGTTATATCAGGTTTACTCTGTTGTTATTAAGTTACTATTGGAGTTTATTCATCCATTATGGAAGTCTTTACACACGTTATAATAAATGATTAACACCCGTTATACATTTCAGTCGCTTAACACATGTTACAGTATGTATATACACATCATGGTGTTTTGGAAACAAATAGCTTATACATGACACAATGTTAGGTTAAACCAAGATTATAACAGAGGCTTAACACATGTTATCCCAGGTATACGGTGTTACAATATTAACTTGTATGTTCCATATTAACTTGTACACGTGTTACGATCAGTATATGCACATCATGGTGTTTTTGCAAACCACTTTCATATACATGAATACAAGTCGGGTTATAATGGATGCTTACATGTTAGGGTTACAACAAGATTACAATATTAACTAAGCTCACCATTAAAGTCATCGCCCCCGTCGATTGTTTTCACCCTTGTCACATGTTAAGCAATTACATGTTTCGAACAGACAAATTGTAACACATGTTAGATCAGTATATACACATCATGGTGCTTTGTAAACCACTAGCTTATACATGAATACATGTCAGGTTACAAAAAGATTATAACAGAGGCTTAACACATGTTATACATTCCAGAATGTGCAAAACAAATGACCCGTTTCATATTATATTTTCCAAAATTACCGGTACATGTGTTACCATAAATGGCTCATTTCATATTACACGTTACATACTAACTTGTACATTTATTACTTGTACAAGTTTTACGCTCAGTATCCACATTATCGGATATTTTAAACATCAACAAAAATAAAATAGATATTACTTGTTTTTTTTTAATTAACAAAAGGTTAACACACGTTATATATCATTCTAACAGGGGCTTAACCCATGTTATACACGTGTTACGATCAGTATATGCACATCATAGTGTTTTGCAAACCACTTTCATACACATGAATACAATTCGGGTTACAACAAGATTACAATGGTGGAGGCGCCCGTATTTGTACCTCTACTGTTACAGTTTCTATTGAAGTTTATGCATCCATTCTGGAAGTCTTAACACATGTTATAATAGAGGCTTAACACATGTTATAATAGAGGCTTAACACATGTTATAATAGAGGCTTAACACACGTTATATCAGGTTTTTACTCTGTTGTTATTAAGTTACTATTGGAGTTTATTCATCCATTATGGAAGTCTTAACACACGTTATAATTGATGCTTAACACACGTTATACATTTTCAGTCACTTAACACCTGTGTCAGTATGTATATACACATTTGTTATATTGCCTAAACATCCATAAATCTCAACAAAACAGGTTCATAACAAAAACAAATTAACGGAATCTTGAACAACTTCATCTTAATTAAAGAAACAAGAATCATAAGTGGGACACCTCATCCACCAAAGCCTAACACTCTCGATTCAGATTTAATTGGGGAAAAACATATGCTATAACTTAAGACCGATTTAATTGTGAAAAAAACACTAAACCATGATTCAGTTGCAGAAGACGATGGCGGTTGTAGCAAGGGTTAGGTCAAAACAAAATCATCACCGCCGAACACCGCCCCATCAACCATCACTGCCCACTACTGCCCCTGCCACCATCCATGGTTGAGGCGCCCATATTTGTACCTCTATTGTTACAGTTTCTATTGAAGTTTATGCATCCATTCTGGAAGTCTTAACACATGTTATAATAGAGGCTTAACACACGTTATATCAGGTTTACTCTGTTGTTATTAAGTGTTACTATTGGAGTTTATTCATCCATTATGGAAGTCTTTACACACGTTATAATAGATGCTTAACACACGTTATACATTTCAGTCGCTTAACACATGTTACAGTATGTATATACACATCATGGTGTTTTGGAAAGCAATAGCTTATACATGACACCATGTTAGGTTAAACCAAGATTTTTACAGAGGGTTAACACATTTTATCCCAGGTATACGGTGTTACGATATTAACTTGTATGTTCCATATTAACTTGTACACGTGTTACGGTCAGTATATGCACATCATAATGTTTTGTAAACCACTTTCATACACATGAATACAAGTCGGGTTACAACAAGATTATAATGGTGGAGGCGCCCGTATTTGTACATCTACTGTTACAGTTACTATTGAAGTTTATGCATCCATTCTGGAAGTCTTAACACATGTTATAATAGAGGCTTAACACACATTATATCAGGTTTTAACTTGTATGTTCCATATTAACTTGTACACATATTAACTTGCAAACCACTTTCATATACATGAATACAAGTCGGGTTATAATGGATGCTCACATGTTATCATATGTATACAAGTGGGGTTACAACAAGATTACGATATTAACTAAGCTCACCATTAAACTCATCACCCCCGTCGACTGTTTTCACCCTTGTCACATGTTAAGCAATTACATGTTCCGAGTAGACAAATTGTAACACATGTTAGAACAGTATATATACATCATGGTGTTTTGTAAACCCCTAGCTTATACATGAATATATGTCAGGTTACAAAAAGATTATAACAGAGGCTTAACACATGTTATACATTTCAAAATGTGCAAAACAAACACATGTTATAAACGAACGAGGCTTAACACATGTTATCCCAGGTATACGGTGTAACAATATTAACTTGTATGTTCCATATTAACTTGTACACGTGTTACGATCAGTATATGCACATCATGGTGTTTTGCAAACCACTTTTGATAAACATGAATACAAGTCGGGTTATAATGGATGCTTACATGTTATCATATGTATACAAGTGGGGTTACAACAAGATTACGATATTAACTAAGCTCACCATTAAACTCATCACCCCCGTCGACTGTTTTCACCCTTGTCACATGTTAATCAATTACATGTTCCGAACAGACACATTGTAACACATGTTAGATCAGTATATACACATCATGGTGTTTTGTAAACCACTAGCTTATACATGAATACATGTCAGGTTACAAAAAGATTATAACAGAGGCTTAACACATGTTATACATTCCAAAATGTGCAAAACATGTTAGAAACGAACGAAAACTTGTTACAGCATGAAAACTTCTTTATGGATCTGTTACAGCATGAACCACTAACACATGTTATAAACGAACGAAAACTTCTTTCCCAAAAGAGTTGACTTATTCAATGTCCCCGCATTAACGTCGCCTACATCCATCCAGCTTGTCAATTGAATATCTTTATGGATCTGTTTTTATAAATCAACACACGTTATATATCATTCTAACAGGTGCTTAACACATGTTATGGGTCTGTTTCTGTAAATCAAACAACCCAACAAAAAACAAACACTTACTGTTCAGATTAAAAGCCCAAACCAGCAACCAAACCAACAAAAAAAAAACAATTATTGTTAAGATCAAAATCCCCAAACAAGCAACCAAACCAACAAAAAATCTCGTTCAAAATCTCATCCTAAAGTTTTCGATTTATTTAAAATACATGAACATTAACTATTACTAGATCTTGATTGAAGACAGAGGAGAGGAGAGGAGAGAGAGAGAGAACATTAACCATTACTAGATCTTGACTCCGACGACGTTCCAAACTCCGGCGCCACCAACCACCCACTGTCGCCGCTATCAACCACCAACACCCCAGAATGAACCAGTCACCACCTTCCACCAACCACCAGATCTGCAACCACCATCGTCTTCTACAACTGAATCATGCTTAGATCTGCAACCACCATCGTCTTCTGCAACTGAATCTGGGATTAGTATATCTTGAAATCTTGAAGGTAGATATTTTAATTCTTAAATGACAACATCTTCTTCTTGTTCTTCTTCACGTTTGTGGGGTGGGGGAGGAAAGAGATGTGATAATTGTGAGTAGAGAGTGGGAGAGAGAAAGAGGGATATGATTTTGAAATCTCTTATTTGATTTGACAGTACAACATGGCAGATGGGTTAGCTTTTTCCAATGCTCAAAAAGTCTTTTTTACTACCCAAAATGCCCTTTATGCATTAATTTAAATCTAATATATACACCAAAAAAGGAGAGCCATTGATCTATTAAAGTGAAACCAAATCAAGGGTGAATCTAGGGTTTCCAAGGTTTCTTAAAAAAGATGGGGTTTCTTGTATAGCCAAGCCCATCATATATATATATATATGTGTGTGTCGAATAGAACTATTAAGTTCTCATTAGTCAAAACTACGTAAATAACTACTTGTGTGAATTGTGAGCTTAAAGGAGAAGACAACTTAAAAAATAATAATAATAATAATAATAATAATAATAATAATAATAAATCTTAATAGACACGAATTAATATAAGAAAATCTTTGACATGTTTAATAAAAGTTATTACCAATATAAAAAAAATACTTAAGAATAGCCCGGTGGTATTGATGAATTAGATAAAGTTTTGTGTAGTAGGAGGTCATAGATTCAATCCCATGATGTACAAGTTTGGTCATTCAAAAAAAAATATTAACTTTGTACTCTTAATTAAATAGAACTAACTAAATGGAGGTTATCAAATGACATCTTAGTTATGAAAAGTTTATTAAATAGAGTTTATAAATAAATGTTTGTTATATTTAGACAAAATTGCAGAAATCAACCTTTATGTTTGCCACAAACTGCACTTTATATATTTCACTATGAAATCGGCAAAAACCAACCTTTATGTTCCTGTTTTGTTATACCTCATAACCTTTACACCTAATCTAGTAAAAAAAACTCAGTTAAATGCCTCACATGTGATGCACGTGAGGGCATTTATGTCTTTTCCTATGCTCATTCCCTTTTAAATCAAAAACCCTACCTGTCATCCTCCTTCTTCCTTTCTGTGTTCAAAAAACCCTAGGTTTCAATCTTCACTCATTCATGGCGACGATCTACTGCAGATGTGATGGGGAGGGCATAATTCTAACATCAACAACTCAAAGAAATCCAGGCAGAAGATTCTACTCATGCTATAATTTTAGGTTTTGAGCATTTCTTGGATGGTGTATCGAAGTCCGGCTCAAATGAATGCAATACAAGAAATGGAAGCTTCAAAACAAGAAATTGAAGCTTTGAATGAAATCCTGTTAGACAAATTGAAAGCTAAAGATGATGAATCAGAACGTAGGAAGACTTATCTAGTTTATAGTTGGTTATTTTTTGGTCTTGTTGTAATTTTTAGGTTAGCTTTTGTTAAGGATGTGGTTAGCGACAATTTGCTTATTTTTTAGTTGAAATGATAGACAATGCCGCTACTTACTACCACTGTGGGACTTACATAAAACTAACAAGAAGTAAAAAAAATCATGAAAACTTTCAAAAAGATCAATCTATTCTAACAAATTTATTGTTGTGACATGCGTAACAACATGATCTCAATTGATGCATCATCTGTGGCAGGGACATATGCTTACTGAGCAAATGTAATGTTTTTTTTCTTCATAAAACTCCAACAATTCAATATCTTCCTGAGTTTTACCCCTTTCAAACAAAACAAATGGAATTAAAAGGGTGTGTAATTCGGATCCTTACCTTTTAGGATTTGGCCAATTTTCTTTTTCAAGACAAGAAACGACAAATTAATTTTAAAGTTTGAGAGTCTTAAAAGTTAAACCCCAAAGTCATTTTTAGTTTGTTGTTTGCTTTTTGAGCAAATTTTAATCTAGTTCATGTAAACTAAAGAATTAGAATTGTCCATTTTTACCTAAACCTAACCCAACCCAACCCGAATCCAAAGCCACCCAAACCCAACCAACCCGAACCTTATATGGGTTGGTTTTGGGTCACTTTTCCCGGCAAAAACCCCAAACAACCTACCCCGAATAACCCTAAACACAAAAAAAAACCCAAACTTTTATTGTTTTTTTATAGATGCGAATTATCATTGATTTGATTATACCATTCGATAGTAGATGAGATTCATTAAAACGACTTAAAACCATATCATTCTGCTGCAATCTATTAAAAAAGGTTCCCAGCATTCAATGTTCAAAGTATTTGGAATGCACAATACATATTATGATAGGAAAAATTGCAAAGCCAGATTCCACATATCTACAAAAGCAACAAGATAAGTTACTAGAAGAAACAAATTTCTAAAACACTTAGGCCTACCGATGGCGTTTCAGAGTTACATTGCATGACATTTACTCGCAAAAAGCCTTCAATTATTCTTCATAGTTTTTATCCAAAACTCATTTTTACTTGTACTTAATTTCTCAAGAAATTCATAATCTTTATTTGTATTTAATCTAGCTATTTTACTTTTCAATGACTTAAAGAGTAATGGTATCGTAAGAGCAACCAAAAAACAAATAATTAACTCAATTTAATTACAGATCGAAGAGAATGACAAACCTCATAATCTTGGGTGTAAACTTTGAGACTGTTTCTTTCCCAATTGGTAGCATAACTGGTTGCAAAAACTCTTGGTTTCCTACTTTCCTCTTGATATTAGGTTGCAAAACCTCATGCGTTCCAACTTTGGCTGCAGCAAAATCAAACAATTTATATTCCATAGAGATTTCTAGCATTAGTTATTGTGATGGTGATCTTTAGATTTTCCGGATGTATATAGACGAGTGGAAGGATAGACCTTTCAAATTACCGTCGTTAATTTCACAATCTGTTTAATTAATTTTTCTTCTTCAATTTAATTATGTGACATTCCGCTTTTTCATAACTTTCCTTAATTAGAAAGCTTATTTGATAATCCTATTTTTGGAAATCCTGCTTCTCTCGTAATCGTATTTCGTTTTGTAACTTTGTAAATCCAAGACTTCAATCATAATAATATTCCTATTCTATACAAATCATACCTTCATTTATTCATTATACTTATACACCTTGGTCCATTATACATTTGTTACCTTGTTCATGATTCCTGTAAACGTATAATAAACTTGCAAATACGTATCATGCGTACGCAATTTATACATTTTCACGCATGTTTTTACGTCGTTAACACTTACGTATACTTATTCCTGCTTGTTCATATGTTATAGTTACATAATACTCCCTTATATTATACGTTTTGCACCTAAAACACATTAAATCTATCAAATACAAACTACAGGGACTAGAACTGCCAACCTTGAAACTTCAATTCCGAAACTACAACCCGTCGCGTCACGCGACTGGGATGCACCCCCTTGTCGTGGCACGCCACCACCCAGGATCCTCAGAAAGTTGTTGGCAGCTCGGGTATTGGTCAATTTTTGTGTTTCTTGCATTAATCATCACCTAACTCACCTTAAACTTCACCTATAAAACCCACCTCACTTCCACTCACTTACCACCTTACAAACACATCAAATTCTTTCTAATATACTCTCTAAATTACAACAAATAATCAGATTACAAACAGATTTTCAAGGCATTTCTAAGAGAGTTCTAGCTCACCTTTCTTGCTCCTTATCTACTTTTTCTTTCATCTTAACACTTGGAACACCTCTAGGAGTGTTTCCACATGGTAACTATGGAAAACCAGGATGGAACATCACCACATTTGAGGTGTAAAGTGCAAGAAACTTTCTGTTTAAAAAAAACTTTTGTAAACCTTCTTTAAACTTGAGTTTTCTTCAAACAAACCTATGTTCTTATGCTCCTAATCAAGTCCATGATTAATGAGCCTAAATAAGGTTGTTTCATACAAATTCGGAGGTTTTTTGTCACTACAAACTTTCTGTTTTGTAAGGGTTTTAACCCACAAGTGTTGTATCCTTCAAGCTTGTTCTTGTAACAAGACTTGTGTTGGTTGAGTGTGATTATTTGGAAAGTCTTGGCTATCCTACCTTCAATCCACCACCTCACTTGATGATTTGTCCCTTGAGTAGTTAGTTCATTTCATTTTCATTTTATTTCATTCATGACCATCCTTGTTGTCCTCGTGGCAACTTGTGCATTGGTGAATCTATGAAAGAGGTCTTAAAGGAAGGATTATCCTCCTACCCCCATGCATGACTTATATAAAAGCTTTGAAATACATGTTGGACTATACTTATACAATATACTATCTAGAACATATAAAACATATAAACCGAACCCGTGATGATAATTAAGTGATTATTCGTCATGGTACTAAGTTACATCATTTAAGTACTTGACTTGTCGTTACGATTCTAATGGGCATCTTCACCCATGAAATAATTCTAACCCCTACGGGTTTTGTAGTGTCAAAAAACGAGTATTTAAGTCTAAGAAGATTATTTTCTCTTACACATGCTTTTGTGTACTTTAAATTCCTAATTTCAAATCTAAATATCCCATGAACTTCAAACACCGAATACCTTAATTCTCCAATTCACATTAACCCGTCAACACCTGGATAATCGGAAGACTTGGAAATTTTGTGAGTACACTTGAAGGGGTATGGTCCTAAAAACTCTACGCAAGCACATAGACCATACCATAACTTCACCCCAAAAGCATCTTGAACAAAACCCTGCGCGGCCGCGCAGCGGTTCTAAACAAGATTTGAAGAAATCAGTCTTCGATGACCATGCGCCGGGGAAAGAAAAAACAAACATTCAACTAACACCCTTGCGCGGGCACGCGCAAGGGTACAATTAGACTTGAAGATAAAATCCTAAAACATTTCAGCGCGCCTGAAATCAAGACTTGAACAAAGGAATCTTTTCTGTTACAACAGAATGGGCACGTGGCAAAGGCACAAACGGGTTACAGCTGTAGATCTTCTAGAAGGTCTTAAATGCTCATCGTGCATGGCTTCATTCGGTTACAACCGAATGTAACGACTCTCATCAAAAGTCATAATTACTAAAGTAATTTGACCAATAGGAAACCCTAATTGAGACACCCAAGTGATTCTGTGCAAACCCTAAGATTTTCATAATTTTCAGAATCAGGATTAGGGCCCCTAAAACTCAGGGGGGGTAAACCCTAGTTGATAATTATCTACAATTTCGTGCTGTCCACTTCGAATTTTCAGAAGGTGTCAAGTCATCAGGCCTAGTTCCACACGTGGCTACCCTATAGCCTATTTTCAACCCATACGATGCGTAGAGAAGAATGGCCTACGATGCGTATGCTTAGCATACGATGCGTAGGGCATGTTAGGCCTACGATGCGTATGGTTGATCAAATTTCAGCTATAAATAGCAGACATTGGCATTCGAAATCTGGACACTTTACGTCGAAAGAATTCACGATTACACACTGAGATAATTGCTGTATACTTCAATTAACACACACAGGTTTCTAATTGAAGTTGCAATCAGGGTATTAGCACAATCGCTGCTACGATTCATTTTCCGACGATCAATATATCCAATGAATGTTTAAGTGCCGCCCACATTAGGGTTATACTTTATCGTTCGTCGTTAATTCGATGGATGAGTTGAAGTATCGTACTTTGTCGTTCGTCGTTAATTCGATGGATGAGTTGAAGTACCGCACTTTGTCATTCATTGTGAGAATTTGATCTCGTGAGTTATCGTAAATGCTGGATTGATTACTAACCCCAAATTGTGTGCTTGTTATTGAAATTAGGATAAAAGGCTAATCAGTAGGCTAGGCTCTGCCCGTATAAATCTGCAATGTGAGTCATTCTTCTTTTCTCACAGTTTGTGAGTTATGTTATTAAATTGTGTTACAATACTCCAAAATTATTTTCAAGGTTATGATTACAGGGACTAAGTCGTGGATATCTTGAATTACTGGTTAGTGGGGTATTGTGCACATTACTAATTCTCACCCAGTTAGGTTCATTGACCTACAGGGATAATCGTCACTATTTAGGTTCATTGATCTAAATAGTGGTATGACCATCGTCACCATTGTGACTTGTCACCATTGTGACAGAATGCCAGATAAAAATAAGATAGAAGCCATTGTAATCGCTCTTATGCTGTAATTGATAAACTATGCATCATTATGCAAAATAGAATGATTCACTCAGTATTTCCCGCTGACAAAACCTTTTTCAAACATGTTTCAGGTGATCTGTTGTAAATCAGGAAAAGTGCTGGGGAGCATTTCAAGCTTAAGATAGTGGCTCATTATAAAATAAAGCAATAAGTTTTGTAACATAACGATTTCCTAGAAAAATCATACTATTGTAAATTTATCGGGATTTTATCCCGAATTGTGAAATAAAATAATTGGGGAAAAAATTTTTAGCTTTAAACGATCCTGTTTCCGCTGTTAAACTCAATTAAAATAAATACCGCAGTATTTTCTGTCCCGCGGCTCCTGAAACGGGTCAAACCGGGTCATGGGCCGTGACAGAAAAAGGTGGTATCAGAGCCACTGGGTTAAGCTAATTAAGTATTTAGAAATACTTAATTTTTCCTGATTACTATTATATGATTATGTGTTTTATTAACTGGTTATTTGTTAATTTTAATATGGGCATATTTTTATATATATTGTAATATTTATTGCTCTATCATCGTTAATCGAAAAACATTATATATAAATTTATTTGATTAATATATGGAATTACCTAATATAATATTACTATATTGTGGTAAAGAAATTATATTTTTATGTTTGAAGTATACTCTTAATTTAAAATTTTGCTAGTTATTTATTATTAATAATTTTATTATTAATAATAATATATTAATAGTAGTAGTAGTATTAAGATTATTTTTAAATACTATGGTTATTATCAAAGGCAGATATTGGATAACCTAGCCTTAGTTAGGCATGGACTGATCACCTATGCTTAAACAAGGCAGCACTAACCAATATCCACCATGATAATGACTAGTTAATATATGTAAATTAAGTCATTATACTTATTTAATAGATTTTTATATGTTAACTACTGTAATAATAAATATAAATCTTTAAATTTTCTGATTTAAAGTTTAGTATTTTTATTATCTACAGTCTAGAAAATTTATAAATAAATTACAAATAAAACCTAGTATGTTTTAATTTTTAGTTGTTTTGGTAGTATGAAATACTATTTAACAAGTTGTGCTATAAAATTTTAGTATGATTTAATAATTATGTGTATCTTGCATAAACAGCATGAGTGATCTGTCGGAAGCCCTTCAGAATTTAAATCTTTATCCAGTAAGAATCGAAGTTTCCAGAGATTTTAATAGGTATATACCAGATATAGAAGAACCTATAGAATTCAATGCTTTACCTCTCGAGAAACCTAAGCCTAAGAAAATGGAAAGTGGGGAAAGCTCTAGGCAAATTGAAGAGTTACCATCTCAAGAAGAACTATATTTTCTAATGGCAACTGATGATACTATTGAGCCTGTTAATGAAAATAATTTTATGAACTTAGAACCAGCTATTCCAAACCCTTCAAACCACTGGAATATAGACGAATGGTTGGATAATGAAATACTGTTACAAAACCATCCCTATAGGCTTTTTCCTAAATACAATCCAGAACCTTTACTAAATTCACCAATAAGTAACGAGAATAGGATTGAACTTCATCATTTTGACAAAATGGATGCTGGGAATAGAATCCAAGAGACTTTAGGACAGATCTCCTGGAAATACGATGAGAAGAAACGTCGTTACTAGAACACCATCTGATAAAGGATAGGAGATTATGAAACTGTGGTTGTATAATAGCAACAGTAAAATCAGTATGTGTAAATTAAATAATAAAACGGATGTATATAGAAACATGATACAAGGAAATTTTAGAAAGTTACAACTTTTGTTTGTATATTTGTTTATGTGATTATGTGCAACTAAATTGTGACATTGAATTATTTCCTTTATACTAATTATTTATCTATAAATTAGATATCAGATGGAAAACATTAATAATGAACCAGTCAATGAGGGTAATCAATCTGAACACCAACTAGGGGATCAATATGTGACTAGGCAAGATATAGAAAATATCATTGCTCAAGAGATAGCCAACACTATTCCAGGAATAGTTGCTCAAGGGATAGCCAATGCTATTCCAGCAATCATTGCTGCTGTTAAAAATCCAAATGAACCGCAACAAGTTGTTCCTAGTAAACGCATTTCTGAAGATAATTTCAGTAATAGCGTAAATGGAGGCGGTAATCATGTTAATCATGATAATGAACCACGGCAAGCTCCGCTCCCTAAGAAAAGGAAAGTTGCAACACCTGGTTGCACTTACAAAGAATTTCTTGCTTGTAAACCCACTGAGTTTGCAGGCAATGAAGGAGCGACTACGGCACTGCGTTGGTTAGAGAAAACCGAGGCAGTAATTGCCATAAGTAAATGTGCTCAGGATGATCAGGTCATGTATGCATCAAATCTTTTCAAAGAAGTAGCGCTAGAATGGTGGAATACGGTGTTACAAGCAAAAGGAAGAAGGATGGCGTATGCTATGAACTGGGAAGAATTTAAGAGTCTTGTAGAAAGAAAATTCTGTCCTGAATATGAAAAAGATCAAATGGCAAATAAGTTTCTAACCCATCGGATGGTAGATGTAGATTGTCGAGGGTATACTACGACATTCTTTGAATATGCTCGAATGGTACCAACCCTGGCTTCGCCAGAACCGGTACTTATTTCTCGTTATATTTGGGGATTGATTTCCGAAATTCGTAATATTGTCAAAGCTGCGAAACCTCGCACGATTGATGATGCAGTAGAATTAGCTAATACTATGACTGACGAGCTAGTACGGACAAGAGAAGAAAATAGAAGGAAGGAAGTAGCCCAAAAGATTACCCAAGAATTCAGTTCGGGTAACCATAACCATTTCAAGAAAGGAGGGAATGGGCAATCTTCTACTAGTCCATTTTGCAATTTTTGCAAAAGGAAGCATTTTGGAAGATGCAAAGGATATTGCAATTTTTGCAAGATTCCAGGGCATCAAGAAGAAGATTGTAGGAGGAAGAAATTTTCAGTTTGTTACAACTGTAGAGAAATTGGACATCTTAGGCCAGATTGTCCAAAACTGAATAAACTATTTGACAATCAAGTCAAACCAGCAGAAGGAGCAAAAAGGAATGCGAGGGCCTTTCAGCTGACTACTCATGAAGCCGAGATGATTCTAGATGTGATAGCCGGTATGTTCTTAGCTTACAACATTTTCCTAAAAGTATTATTTGACTCTGGTGCAAACCAAAGTTTTATAAATACTTTATTTTGCCAAACTTTTAACTTACCGTTAACCAGCATTAGATAAATTTCTATATTTAGAAACGGCAGAGGGGAATTCAGTTAAAATAAATAAGGTTATGCAGAACATAGAAATAAGTTATAAGTTTTCTGCAACCCTATTATCTATGAAATTAATTGAATTCAATGTTGTGATCATTATCTATGATCAGAATTTCTTAGAAATTCAATCAACCATCAGAGAAGTAATTAGGATTACAAGAGATAAACCATGTAAGCCTATGAAGTTCATATCAGTAATGGAAATTGCTAATTATGAACGAAAGCAAAGGAATAGTATATATGATTTTAATAATCATTAATACTAAAGATACAGAATTTAAGGAAATTTCTGTAATTCCGAATACCCAGATGTATTTCCAGAAGATTTACCTGGATTACCACCAGATATGAAGATAGAATTTAGGATTTATCAATTCCAGGAATTTTACCGATAAGCCAGGGAACCTTATCGGTTAGCACAATATTGGTTGTTAATAAAAAAAATATGGTTCGATAAGAATGTGTATTGATTATAGGAAATTGAATAAGGTTATAATTAAGAATCAATACTCATTTCTTAGAATTAAGGATTTATTCGATCAATTCCAAGAAGATAGATAGTTTTCTAAGATCAACTTATATTCCGGATATTATCAAAAGTATCAGAGGAAGATGTACCTAAAACTATTTTCAGAACTAGGTATGGTTATTACGAGTTTACAATCATACCATTCGGATTAACAAATGCACCTGTAGCATTCATGGACATGATAAATAGGGTCTATAAACTCTATTTGGATAAATTGGTAATTGTCTTCATAGATAATATACTTATTTATTACAAAAGTAGGAAAGAACATTGACAGCACTGGCATGTACTCTTAACTTTGTTAAGAAAAGAAAAGATTTACGACAAATTTTCGAAAAATGAATTTTGGCTGCTAGAAGTGCAATTTTAGGTCATATGGTGAATCATGAAGGTATTCACTTAGATCTTGCTAAGATAACAGTGATTACCAAATAGAAGATTCTGTAAACCGCAATGGAAATTAGGAATTTTGTAGGTTTAGACAGTTTATTAAGGAATTTTCAAATTAGCTTTACCATTAACTAAATTAACCAATACTACAATTCTAGCCTTACCAGAAGGAATTGAAGATTTTGAAGTATAAGGTAATACTTCAAAGCTATGATTTGGATATATGTTAATACAACGCAAAAAGGTAATTGCGTATGCCTCAAGCCAATTGAAAAAGTCCGAAGAAAACTATACCACTCAAGAGTTAGAATTAGGAACCATAATTTTGCCTTAAGATTTGGAGACATTATCTGTATGGAAGTAAGGATACTATCTATACGGATTATAAGAAATTAAGATATATATATATTTTTTTTAGGCAAAAAGAATTTGAGGCAAATGAAAATCCTAAAGTAACTATGACTGTGATATTTCAGTATCACGAGGGAAAAGCTGAAAACGGCAAGAGATAGTCATAAAGAATTATGTAGATAATAGATAAAAGCCGTTGGAGTTTGAGTTGGAGACAAAATACTATCAAAAGTATCTCCTTGAAAAGGAGTTGTTAGATTTGGTAAGAAAGGAAAGCTAAGACCAAATTATGTAAAATCATTTCCAGTAAATCAACATATTGGATTAGTTGTTTATAGTTTACAACTACCAGGAAGGTTAGTTGGAATACATGATATATTTTATATATCCAATCTCAAAGAAATGTCTATCAGACGAATCTTTGGTAGTACCTTTCTAAGATGTAAAGGTAAACAAATAGTGTTAAGTTTAAGTAAAGTAGGATTCAAAGACAGGATCCTAATATACTTGGGAACTAGAATCCAAAAGGAAGAGAAAGTATTCTCAATTAGTTCAGTAAATCTCGAGGACGAGATTTTTATTAAGTTGGGGAGAATGTAACGACTCTCATCAAAAGTCATAATTACTAAAGTAATTTGACCAATAGGAAACCCTAATTGAGACACCCAAGTGATTCTGTGCAAACCCTAAGATTTTCATAATTTTCAGAATCAGGATTAAGGCCCCTAAAACTCAGGGGGGGTAAACCCTAGTTGATAATTATCTACAATTTCGTGCTGTCCACTTCGAATTTTCAGAAGGTGTCAAGTCATCAGGCCTAGTTCCACACGTGGCTACCCTATAGCCTATTTTTAACCCATACGATGCATAGAGAAGAATGGCCTATGATGCGTATGCTTAGCATACGATGCGTAGGGCATGTTAGGCCTACGATGCGTATGGTTGATCAAATTTCAGCTATAAATAGCAGACATTGGCATTCGAAATCTGGACACTTTACGTCGAAAGAATTCACGATTACACACTGAGATAATTGCTGTATACTTCAATTAACACACACAGGTTTCTAATTGAAGTTGCAATCAGGGTATTAGCACAATCGCTGCTACGATTCATTTTCCGACGATCAATATATCCAATGAATGTTTAAGTGCCGCCCACATTAGGGTTATACTTTATCGTTCGTCGTTAATTCGATGGATGAGTTGAAGTATCGTACTTTGTCGTTCGTCGTTAATTCGATGGATGAGTTGAAGTACCGCACTTTGTCATTCATTGTGAGAATTTGATCTCGTGAGTTATCGTAAATGCTGGATTGATTACTAACCCCAAATTGTGTGCTTGTTATTGAAATTAGGATAAAAGGCTAATCAGTAGGCTAGGCTCTGCCCGTATAAATCTGCAATGTGAGTCATTCTTCTTTTCTCACAGTTTGTGAGTTATGTTATTAAATTGTGTTACAATACTCCAAAATTATTTTCAAGGTTATGATTACAGGGACTAAGTCGTGGATATCTTGAATTACTGGTTAGTGGGGTATTGTGCACATTACTAATTCTCACCCAGTTAGGTTCATTGACCTACTCGGGATAATCACTGTTAGGTTCATTGACCTACAGGGATAATCGTCACTATTTAGGTTCATTGATCTAAATAGTGGTATGACCATCGTCACCATTGTGACTTGTCACCATTGTGACAGAATGCCAGATAAAAATAAGATAGAAGCCATTGTAATCGCTCTTATGCTGTAATTGATAAACTATGCATCATTATGCAAAATAGAATGATTCACTCAGTATTTCCCGCTGACAAAACCTTTTTCAAACATGTTTCAGGTGATCTGTTGTAAATCAGGAAAAGTGCTGGGGAGCATTTCAAGCTTAAGATAGTGGCTCATTATAAAATAAAGCAATAAGTTTTGTAACATAACGATTTCCTAGAAAAATCATACTATTGTAAATTTATCGGGATTTTATCCCGAATTGTGAAATAAAATAATTGGGGAAAAATTTTTTAGCTTTAAACGATCCTGTTTCCGCTGTTAAACTCAATTAAAATAAATACCGCAGTATTTTCTGTCCCGCGGCTCCTGAAACGGGTCAAACCGGGTCATGGGCCGTGACACCGAATATGACGTGGCAAAATCCTAGACACTCATCTAAATCACGATGATGGCAAATGACGTAAAGAAAGATCTACACAAAACCACTTTCCACGTGGCACCTCCCCAAACATCGATCAGACCCACGATCCGTGTGCACGGATGTGGAGTTAACCAATTGACGGAAAAGGAGATAACCGCTGACGGAAAAGCATTCTCCGTTATTATCTTCGTTGCCCATTTTCCCGCCAAAATCCGGTTACAAATAAGAGGCCTCAGGTATGATCTCATAACTAACTTTTCACTCACTCTTACCTCTATTACTTCATCTTTTTCCTTTGAGATCACTGTACTTATTCTTACGCCGGAGGGTGGTCACGGAGAGAACCCCCATTCTCCCCGTGGCGAGTCTAACGGCTTTCTAATTTGCAGTGTTTTCCAGTGAAGTAGTCCTCAACCAACCATCATATCGACGAGGAGATTAACCTTTTTATGCAGAGACAAAACCCCCGATCTGATTGATTCCAGTCAATTTGGATCAGTGTTTCTTCATTGGCGCCCACTGATTTTTCTATTCTCATTTTTATCTTCTCGATCAATTCACTTCTTCTTCTCTTCTGTTTTCAATGAAGGGGTAAGGTCCCAAAACCCTCGTTTCGAGCGTTTGGACCATACCACAACCTCAATTTTCTAACCTTCTTTAGACCTTGCGCGGCCGCACACTGGTCCAATAAAGAAGACTTAAGAGAAAAGCCACAACTTCATCTTTAACCCTCTTTAGACCTTGCGCGGCCGCGCACTGGTCCAACAAAGAGGACACGGAAAAAAGACAGCAGACAACACTTGCGCGCCAAAAGGAAATCATAAATCCTTGCGCTTAAATAAAGGATGAAAATCCTAAGTCAAGCACTTCCGCTTAATGATATCCGGACTTGGATATTATTTACTTAACGGACACCACATGATAAGGAGTCACACCAGATTACAGCAGTAATCTTCTAGAAAGAATTCAATCGTGCACCACTGAGACGGTTATAACCGTCTGGACACATGTCGCCACCTCAGGTATCCCTGAAATCACAACAATAGCATGCAATTGGAGAGTAATCTCCACTTTATCACTTTACACGTGGCAAATCCCCAGCCATAGATCTAAGCCACGATCCGTGTGCACTCACGTCGGATCAAGAAGCTTGACGGAAGGAAATGTAACCGCTTACGGGGTTAGCATCTTCCGTCAACTTTTCACTAACAGGTTTTCCCGCCCAAAGGCTCCCGGTTATAAATATGAGAACTGCTCAGGTATGGAATCCAAGTTACACACACTTCTCAAATACTTCTTCTTCTTCATAACCAATACTGATTCTCACACCGGAGTCGGGTCAAGGAGAGAACCCTATTCTCCCCTTGGCGAGGCTAACGGTACTCTTTTTTGCAGAGTTATCGGAGAAGTAGATCAATTGTACCTGAATCAATCGAGAGGAAACTAACCCTTTTTATGCGGATCCAAACCCCCTAGATATCTCGGTTCCGACCATTTATCTAGTGTTTCTTCATTGGCGCCCACCGATTTCTCTGTTTTTTCAGTTTTATCTCGTTTCGATTCAGTTTCCTCATTCTCTGTTTTCATATGGAAGAGAATTCATCACCTCACCCATCAGGTCCTCGGTCTGAATTCAAGGGTTCTACAACCCCAAATACTCAGATCGACGGAATCATGGGAATCAATACAAGTAACAATCACTTAGACGAAAAGGACTCCTCAGATCAATTCATAGAGAAGAGCTCCAGAATACTAGATCGACAGATTCCAGAAAGCTTTGAACCAAAATTTCACGCAAATTATCAGACCTGAGTCCCCAAATATCAGATCTGATATTCGGCAAGAAAGCAACAACAGTCATTCGGGAGGAATTACTTCCCTAAATGCAAACGGGAATTCATAACCGTTCAGATCTATTCATGGAGAAAAAACTCCAGAGCACTGGTTCAACAGGTTCCAGATCGCCAGGAACCAAATTTTCCACAAACACTCCAGATTTGGGGGTTTCATTTAAATTCTATGATCAACGAGCTGCAGACCTGAAGTCGCACAACGCATAACTTCCGAAGCTTTGCTCCTTAGGGCTATAAGCCTTGACTAATACGGTTTTCGTCAAAACCTAGGTACTACAAATTCCTCTGAAAAATCCTTTTGATTTTTCCTTAAACAAAATAAGGAAAAGAGAACAAATTCCCGAATTCTTTTACATAATGTGAACACCTTCTAGCATACACTAAACAGTTGGTGCTATCACTTATAAACATTTAAACTGGCACTTATACTAATTCAAGTGCCATGACTTTTCAACATGAAAGTGTTACAATCTGACACTTATCTGCGCTATAACGGATATATATGTACAAGCATTTATATTGACTAGCATAATTAGAGCGTATATATCTGTACAACTGGTACTTAAAATTTGATGGATGAAAGAAATCAATAAAAAAGACATACGCAATCCGTTATCTTTTCAAGATGATGGGAACAATATAAATCCTATTGTTGCGGTATAATACCACCGATTGAAAAATCACATCAAAAATTGTGGTAAAACTTATACTCCTTATTTAAGGATAAGAGCACGTAAGTCGCCATACGCGCATGCTTCTTTACATTTAAGCATGTAAGTCGCCATCCGCGCTTGCTCCTTTACATACAAGCACGTAAGTCGCCATACGCGCATGCTTCTTTACATTTGAGCACGTAAGTCGCCATCCGCGCTTGCTCCCTTTCATACAAGCACGTAAGTCGCCATGCGCGCATGCTTCTTTACATTTGAGCACGTAAGTCGCCATCCGCGCTTGCTCCCTTTCATACAAGCACGTAAGTCGCCATACGCGCATGCTTCTTTACATTTGAGCACGTAAGTCGCCATCCGCGCTTGCTCCCTTTCATACAAGCACGTAAGTCGCCATACGCGCATGCTTCTTTACATTTGAGCACGTAAGTCATCCGCGCTTGCTCCTTTCATACAAGCACGTAAGTCGCCATACGCGCATGCTTCTTTACATTTGAGCACGTAAGTCGTCATCTGCGCTTGCTCCCTTTCATACAAGTAAGTAAGTCGCCATACGCGCATGCTTCTTTACATAACAAGCACGTAAGTCGCCATACGCGCATGCTTCTTTACATTTGAGCATGTAAGTCGCCATCCGCGTTTTCTCCTTTACATACAAGCACGTAAGTCGCTATCCGCACATACCCCTTTAAATCGCCATACGCGCATACTCCTTTGCTTACGAGTGAACACACATACACTTGCTCCTTTACATACGCGCAACCCTGACAACCCATGGAAAAACGCTAGTACAATCAACGAGCACCAAGGTTTGCACATCCAATTCCCACGATGAGCAATCACGTACTATTCACTATCTCTACATCCCTACTCACAGTTAAAGACAACAACTATTCCTCACAACAACTAGCCAAGTTGTTCAACAAATCAGACTTATACAGGCAAGGTATTTTTTAACCCCGCGCCCTATTAATACAAAAAAATATCTTTACATGATTTTGTTTGTTACAAATTGCATGTAATTCCTTTGGTATACGCGAAAACAGTATGGTGAACATTGTAAGCCTCATGAACGGTCTAAAAAAGAGCAAGCCATACGCACAGTCTAGACTTACGTTCGCACATGAGCACAATACCATTTTCATTCGCTCTACCTAAACAAAGTAATTATACACATGCAACATATTGTAATTCAAACATAAATCAATAAACACAAAAATGCATAACATTGCATTAACAAGGAAAAGTTACTAGTGCAGCAAGGCACCTTTAGCAGCATTTACAGCAGCAGAACATCAAAACGTTCTTTACAAAATAAACACCAAAAAACATAACTGCAGCCTCGTCAGAGGTATACAGTATTTCCCAGAACACCCTAACAAGGGGGAACAACAGCCAGCTCAATCTCCCCATCAACAACTGGTATCCCTTCATTCCAGAGGAAGGATCAGAATATCACCTGTTTCGATGCCGCCGGTACATAAGCAAAGGCTGATCTTTCCGGTTAACCGGAAGATACTCCTTCAAAGCATTAGCAAATAGTCCAATGGCACATCCATCATCAACACCCTTAGAAGAAGGGAAGATGAAAAGGTACTACATGTATTTATGTTTTATTTTTCAAATAACGTTATAAACGTCAGATCATGGCAAAGCAGGTCAGAACAAAAAAGAAAACTCACAAGTTTTCTTCTAAGATTTTTTCGAAAAATTGCGCAAGTGTACCTTCTCGTAAAAAATTCTCCACTTTCGCGCCAAAAACTCTGCAGCAAAAAACATTTCTCTCTCATAGTCCAGTGCTCCACTTATTTGCATAAGAGCAACACTAGACTGGGGGGACTTGAAGGGGTAAGGTCCCAAAAACCTCGTTTCGAGCGTTTGGACCATACCACAACCTCGATTTTCTAACCTTCTTTAGACCTTGCGCGGCCGCACACTGGTCCAATAAAGAAGACTTAAGAGAAAAGCCACAACTTCATCTTTAACCCTCTTTAGACCTTGCGCGGCCGCGCACTGGTCCAAAAAAAAGGACACGGAAAAAAGACAGCAGACAACACTTGCGCGCCAAAAGGAAATCATAAATCCTTGCGCTTAAATAAAGGATGAAAATCCTAAGTCAAGCACTTCCGCTTAATGATATCCGGACTTGGATATTATTTACTTAACGGACACCACACGATAAGGAGTCACACCAGATTACAGCAGTAATCTTCTAGAAAGAATTCAATCGTGAACCACTGAGACGGTTATAACCGTCTGGACACATGTCGCCACCTCAGGCATCCCTGAAATCACAACAATAGCATGCAATTGGAGAGTAATCTCCACTTTATCACTTTACACGTGGCAAATCCCCAGCCATAGATCTAAGCCACGATCCGTGTGCACTCACGTCGGATCAAGAAGCTTGACGGAAGGAAATGTAACCGCTTACGGGGTTAGCATCTTCCGTCAACTTTTCACTAACAGGTTTTCCCGCCCAAAGGCTCCCGGTTATAAATAAGAGAACTGCTCAGGTATGGAATCCAAGTTACACACACTTCTCAAATACTTCTTCTTCTTCATAACCAATACTGATTCTCACACCGGAGTCGGGTCAAGGAGAGAACCCTATTCTCCCCTTGGCGAGGCTAACGGTACTCTTTTTTGCAGAGTTATCGGAGAAGTAGATCAATTGTACCTGAATCAATCGAGAGGAAACTAACCCTTTTTATGCGGATCCAAACCCCCTAGATATCTCGGTTCCGACCATTTATCTAGTGTTTCTTCAGGCGCCCACCGATTTTTCTATTCTCATTTTTTTCTTCTCGATCAATTCACCTCTTCTTCTCTTCTGTTTTCAATGGCAGAAGATCCGTCAAATTACCCACTAAGTCCTCGATCCGAGAACAAGGGCATTTTTGCCCATGCTCCTCGTGTCGACAGAATCGTGAGAAAAATGTTTAACGACGACGATATGAATCAGTTGCACGACCCTGTTACTTCGGAAGTCCATCTCGGAACTCCGATCAGTCCAGATCTACTTCTAGAGGAAACTCCGATTTGTTGGTTTGTCAAATTTCAAAAGGCTTTGGATGCAATTTCTGCATAACTTTGTGCACCAGCGGCTCAAACAACAATGCAGGCACATGGCTCTGTAACTCGGGTGCAAACCCCAATCGCATCTCGAATAATCCATGGTGATTCATCATCACATGTGTTGACCAAAGACTGAAACAACTTCTATTTGAGAATATGGATATTTTCGCATGGTCCCCAACGGACATGACTGGCGTTCCAAGAAAGGTGGCGGAACATTGTTTGAATGTTCGACCTACAACAGAGCCAGTAGCACAAGGAAAGCGCAGTCCGAAAAAGGTTCGCGCAATGAATGAGCTAGTGGCCGAACTGCTTCAAGCCGGCATACTGCGCGAAGTTTGATATCAAACTTGGGTAGCTAACCCGGTAATGGTGCAGAAGCATAATGGCGGATGGCGCATGCTTTGGAGGGTTGAAGCTATGGTGCTCTTGGAGGTTGAAGATGAAGAAAGTGGAGAGAAAGAGATGAAAAGACGGTTTTACCCTCACATGCTATGCATGTGAGGCCATTTAATATGGATTAGTAATTGGGTTAGTGATAAAGGATGAAACATGCAACAAAATTAATTTTAAAGGTTGGTTTTGGCAACTTTTAAAGATTAAGGCTGAAACCAGCAAAATTGATGAAACTTAAATGACGTTTTATGCAATTTACTCGTGATTAACAATCCAAAAGTAATCTACTATAAAAATTAATTATTTAATTAAATCGAGCAATAAATCAATCATCTGATTCCCCCCAAAGATTTCAATTTTTTCTCCACCCCTCTTTTCTCGGTTTCAAAACCCTAAAAAAATGGGCGACACATCGAGAATAATTGACGTTGAGAAGCTGATCTCATACAGCGATGATCTTGTTAAAATTTTGAAAAACGAAAAAGACATCAATTTCCTCAACCATTGCGTTGAACGATCCAATGCACTCCGCTCCCGTTGCCTCTCTGATCATGCTGGAGTTGACACTTCTCTTCAAGGTAATAACTCTTTTACTAAACAGTTTTCCTTCTATTTGAGTCAAGAACTTATAATTTACCATTATTTTGTAGAAACAGTTATATAAAATGCTATACTTTTCAAGGTATTTGTAGGTTGTAGGAACGGTTATATGTTTTGATATGAACTCTGATGAATTATAAGAAAACCCTTTTAGATTTGTGGATTTTGAACAAAAATAGAAATGTCTGCTGTATAGAGTAGATGCCTGAAAATCATAGTTCAAATGGGTTTATGATAGATTATCTCGATTTGCATTTGAATACCATGTTCCTGTTTTTCGCGACGTAAAAGTTAGTTTTTGAGTTATTGCTCATCTTTCTTGTAGTTTGCATATGCTTGTTGCACCTAATATGTCTTGTAGAAGATTTGGACACTTAATGTTATTATTTATTGTGAGTGAATGGGCTTTAGGGGCTGTTTGGCAACATCTGAATGGTTAAGTGCTGAACCAGTAAGAGGTCTGAACCATTAAGTGCTGAACCAGTAAGAGGTCTGAACCATTAAGAGCCTATATAATGCTTAACCGTTCAGAGGCTAATGTCTGACCAATTCAGATTAACCATTCAGACTCTGTATATTGCTTAACCATCCGGAGGCAAATGTCTGAACCATTCAGACATCTGCTCGTGAAACAAGCAGTCTGAACCATTAAGTGTTGAACAAGTAAAAGGTCTAAACCATTAAGAGCCTCATTAAGAGGTAAACAAACAGCCTCTTAGTAATTTAATTGAACTAGATAATGAAACCCGTTAGATTTAATTAGTAAACTAAATCAACCCCTAGTATGGTAAAAGGTATAATAAGAATGATTAATCGAGAATGGCAAAGATCATAGTTGTCAATAGCAAGCGTAGCGATTGCTATAGCGCGCTACGTAGCGTATAGGTCTAGGCTCGATATTAGGGTTGTACTTGTAGTGATAGATAGCGATAATAGCGACAATTTATTATTGATTTTTTCTTTTTTTAATATAAATAGCAATTAAATATAGCTTTAAAATAGTTGGATTTTAGGTTTTTGTTAAATATACATGTAAAATAGCATATATACCAGGGTATTTTGATATAATATACATATAAAATATTTTACATTTTTTTTTTCTAGTGTATCGCTATTTATAAATTAGCGCCCGCTATTTATCGCTATTCGCTATGTAGCATATAGGTACCTTATCGCTGTTCGCCATTAACAACTATGACAAAGATTTATTTTGCTTTCGTCTTTGTAGAGACGGTGACAATAAAGTAATATGCAGATAGATGCTTGGTTTAGAAAAGTGTAAGGCCCTCTGAGGCGTTTAGGTCTCAAAAGCCAAGGCATGACCCCCATAGTTGTTAATAGCGGCTATAGCGCGCTATGTAGCGATGCGACGTAGTGTCGCTATATGGGTCATAGCGACAAATAGCGATGGTGTTTTTTTTTTTTTTTGATGTAAATAGCAATTAGATATAGCTATAAAATAACTGGATTTATAGGTTTTTGTTAAATATACATGTAAAATAGCATATATACCAAGGTATTTTGATATAATATACATATAAAAATTTTCAAAATTCTTTTTCTAGTGTATCGCTATTCGCTATGTAGCATATAGGTCCCTTTTTGCTATTTGTCGCTATTCGCTATTGACAACTATGATGACCCCGAGGCGAGAGCTTTAATACATGAGGTGTTTGGTATTAAAAAATACTAATAAATTGTTTATAGGTAATATTTCAATTTATAGTTTTTTAAAACATGAAAAAGTAAGTTATTGAATTATATAAATACAAGAAAATAATGTGGGTGTACAACCAAAGAAGCATTATGTACAACCAAATGAAGCCTAACTGTAAGCTATGCAGTTAATGCGGTAAAATACAAGAAAATAATGTGGGTGAGATATCGGTAATTTTAATATAATGCAGAATTTATATATATAGCAATTTAACACTAATAATTCAGTGATATCGCTTATATCGGTCAAATATCAGTGATATATCCGTCAAATATCGGTCAATATCGCCGATAATAGCGGTACCGATATTTGACACCGATGTTTTACTAGGGGACCGATATATCACCGATATTAACTGCATAGACTGTAAGTAAAACCCAGGTAAAGTTTCTGTCCACGTTCTTATTTTGATTTGTGTTAAAATAGTTGTCCATCTATAGTTTACTACTTTTTTTTCTTGTTAACCCTATTAAATCTTGCTAGTTTTTCAAATCAGTTCACACATAAAATGCATTAGGGTTAAATAGGCATTTTGCTTACTAACTGGATACATATATACAAATGTTAAATTGTGTCTTTATTTTGTTTGTGAATGAGTATCACCTACAGTCGATTACTGCAACTATTAGGAGCGCACAATTTAACGCAGTTATCAGTTTTCCATAATTTTATAAGACATCAATTTCAATGCTGGTATTAGTTGATTAGTTCTTTTTACCTAATGACCTCTAGCTGCATCTGTTTGTCACGACTTGTTAACAATTTGATTGGCTTTACACTTTTAGAATAAAAGCAGCTTAAATGCTGCTTTGTTGTATCTGAAGAAAATCGACATCTTTTTGAGTACATGCATCATACGTATTTGACATTTAACAGAAAAATTAAAGAAACAAACTCATTAGCAATTCATGCAACAGGTTATCATAAAAAGATAGACATGTGCAAGCAAAAGATAGAAGCTGCAAAGGCTGAAGTGGCTTCAGATGTCGAGATTCATTTGCTTCAGAAAGAACTGGATGACGAGATTCGGAGAGAGGCATTGCTACGAGAGGACCTTAGATAAGTATATTGTTACATAAATTCAATTCTCTGTATTTGATAGTTTGATTACTGATTATTTGCCGTATCATATACACAGCCGTCACCAGTCAAATTAAAGACCTTGAAGAGCAAAGAAGTTTTATTGAAGAGAGAAGGCAGGTTCTGAAGAAACTCGAACAAAATGAAATGAAGACACAGTAAGTCCATCGACAAACTTGATGAATTTTAAATGTCAACACTTTTTCATATTGTGATTGAAAGCATGCTTATGTTAGAAGGGGTGAACCGAAAACTGAACTGAAATTTACGGTTTGGTTACGGTTTTGCATTTTATAAAAACCGAACTGAATAACCTAAAAATCATTTTTTTATTGTTTATTATATATTTATTTAGGATTTTTTTTTCTTGAATGTTTAAGTATTTATAATAAAAACATTAACATGTTTATTTCTCTTTGAAACGATTTATTCATTGCCTACAAGAAATAACAAAATTTAACATAAAAATTAAATTAAAAGGTTATTTTTATGTGAACATTATTAATTAAATTAAAATGGTTAAATATAATAACTTAAATGTAAACATGCAATAAAGTTCTTAACTTGGATTATTATACTTTTTATTTTTGAATTTTACGTAATTTGTTCCAAAACCGAACCGTTGCTAATACCGAAAAAACCAAAACCGAACGGTTTTCAAAAACTGAACCAAACCGTGCACACCCCTAGTTAAAATACTACAAAACACTCAAAATATCATCAACTGTTTTTTACTTTTAAATGTGCCTAATAGTCAAATACGGCCATTAAACTATTGCCCCGTTAAGTATTGCGTCTAACACGATCACTAAACAACTGCGACATTGGGCATATGCATATATGTTGTAATGAAGTATCTTTTATTTATTTTTTGTTTTACAGGAAGACGCTGTCAATGTATGCATCTGTAACCAACATAATCCCCGACTTCAACGAGCAGTCAAGGATAACCGGACGTATCCTTTGTAGTTACTCGCTTTGCTTTCTCATTTCACGACTTAATTCTTGTTTAACATATTTCTTCTCAATGCAATTCTTTAACATCACCAATTACAGATATTGTTGATAAAGACAAGAAAGTAGTTGAAAAGTTCGAGCTCAGTTCCCAGGAGATGATTGATTTCGATACTTGTAATGCAATCTGGAAGATGATAGTCCACTGACGGAAAAGACTGAAGCTTTCGCATCATGTGCATAAGTTAGTTCTGTAAGTTGTGATTATGTTTATCCGTTCAGGTTGTTGTGCTGATGACCATTTTTTTTGGGATTTGGTTTGTGTGATATTTAGTGTCTTATCGGACAAAACGATTGTTCTTTCTACATGATAAGACCCATAACTTTAATTTGTCATTTCCTTAAAGTTTGCATGTAAAGGTGGTCCATTGGGAAGCGTTTGTACAGGTTAGATTATAACTTTAATTTGTCATTTTTTTTTGGGACTGTGACCGCCAACCTTGACCCACCTGACCACTGACGCAGACCCGGATCGCTGACCAGAAAAGTTTGGCAAAACGCATGTTTGAGAAATTATCTCTGTGTTTTTTGGGCCCTACTGCATCATCCGAAAAGTGGGGCCAGTTTTCCACGTTTCGATGTTAAAACCAGCTCGTGGCCAGCTTCCTGCATCTCCAGCCAGCCACTCCCTTACCTATTACCAAAGATTTGAATATTGATCTCCAACCCACCTCAGTTCTAGCTCACCGTTGGGTTGGGTGTCTGCAACAGGTCATCCTACTCTGGAATTACTTGTTTCGTGGTGTAACCGTTCGTTGGACTTGGAGGAGGCGACTTGGGATGATTATGAGCTTTTAGCTGAACAGTTCCCTTCCTTTCGACTTGATTTTACTGAGCAGGAAGTAATAATATGACTCCACTAAAGGTTTACAACCGGAAACACAAGAGAGTTGACCCATCTGGGTCAACAAAGTTCCATTCAATCAGGAGCAATACTTGAGTTGTGGCTGAGAAGAGGAGTGCGTAGCTGCTTTGAATTTTCAGTAAATGTTCTTCACCAATTTTAGGTTATATCAGATTGTCAGTTTTAAAGCTGGAGGCCATTCAAAGAATAATATTATTTCGGTTTCCGTCCAACCAGATAAACCAACCAACCAAAAACAGGCTGAACGAAAACCGATTGTTATAAAACGGTCTGGTTCACATGCCGGTTGCTAGCGGTTCTGTAAATCCGTGGGGGGCATATTCTGTTAAACTGGTTTGATACTGTCCCAAACCATGAATTTTACTACCACCGATGAAAGTAAGGCTACGGAGGTGACGTTTTCTTATCACTTTTGAGAAAGAAAAACAAGGGATTTGGTCGTTCACCCACGAAATCCATGCAGGCCGCCAAGTCAGCCCAAAAACGAACGTAAACTGAACGAATAATTGATTGTTTGTTTACGAATTTACTTATAGGACAAGAGATTAGGATATAGGAGTAATGAACATGACAGACACAAAACATAACAATGCCTAATATCCTGTTAGCAAACAGCAAAAGATGGTTAACCTATCCAAAGTTCCACATTACTACCCTATACAAAAGATAATATATTCACAATACTAGTAGTTTCAACCAACGCTAGGGTTAATCACCTGTCCCATAAACAGCACAACCCCAGACACATCTTCTCTGATCACAAATACGAACAGATGATCCGCCACAAAATCAACTTTATCTCCAATCATCCTTGAACATCCTTGCCCTAGAAATGCAGAGGCTGCTGCAGCCTCTGTTCCTTCTTCATCCACATTCACAAAAGATTTGTGATGAATGCTAGCACCATACACGCTTTGACCATCAAACGAGTCAATCATTTTGGCCAAACCATCTCTCTCGCTGAAAGGCAATACAAGCCCCATCTCCTTTAACACTTGAGAGGCTTCAAACCCACTTGAGATCTTAAACTTTGGTATTAGAAACCGCCTGACTCGTACTTTCTGGCTTGGAACGTGACGGTCGAAAAAGTCGGGCATGGTGTGGATTTTGTCTACTAAAGATGGAAGCCCGTCTTTTTCATCCGGAAGGTAAAAGTACATTGCGAACTTTCGGTGGTCTTCACCTTGTAAGTAGAGAAGCTGTAGTACTTTGAAACCGTCATATTGACACACGAACTGTGTTTTGCTGTTCGTCATGAAAGGAACGGTAATCGTGCTGCCATCAAGGAGATGGAAATCGGCATCTGCTGTGGATGAACGGTTGAACTTCTCGAGCCATGCTCCTTTAAAGTAGATCGCGTTTGCAAAGATTAGCCATGTCAGATTGTTAACTGAGTTAGCAGGAAGGAGTTGTTTGATAAGCCCGTTCGTTTGCTTTTCTGCCCATAGATTAACTTCATCAGCTACCTCATCCGCCTACATTAACCATTAACCAATCAATAATATGTTAGTCACCTATATCAAAAAATATTGATTCATATTACAGCAATTGTCAAATGCAGGAATCATCACCAACAGAACTTAGAAAATATGATCTAATTCTAGCACAAAATTAGTAGTGGAACATTTTCATATTGGAATCAATCAAATAAAAAAACACAGCAATTACCAATAGCACAGCTAAGGTAGGGTCTGAGAAGGGTAAGATGTAGACAGCCTTACCTCTACCCCGTAGGAATAGAGAGGCCGCTTCCAACGAGATCCCATTGTTCAGGAACTCGGAATTAGGACGAATCTAATGTTTTTGAGAGCCGAGCAGCAGAATTTGCACCACAGCTTCCCCTTTCTGCCCGTTTCGGCCCATATCCAACTTTTTCAAAACCATTCTGACCTGAACCAAATGGACTTAAAAAAAAAACAACCCGTTCTGACCAGAACCCATACTGACACGTTAACACACCCAACCCAAACCCGTTCTGACCTAAATGACTAAACCCATCCTGACCTGCTAACCCGCCCAACACGAGTTGTCAGTTAATGCATAAACTAGAACAATTTCAAGTTAGGGGTGCAAACGAGCCGAGCGGCTCGCGAGCTACTCGAGACCGGCTCAAGCAAAAACTCGAAACGAGCCGAGCCTTATCGAGCCCCAGCCGAGCTTGAACTTTAAATAAAACTCGTTTAATTATTGAGAGCTCGAGCCGGGCATGTGAAGCTCGTCAGGCTCTTCGAGCTTATCGAGCCTTAGTGTAAACGAGCCGAGCTTATTTAAACCTGTTTGCGAGCTGAGCCCAAACCTAAAAATAAGCTTGTTTAGTAAAAGAGCCCAAGCCCGAGCTTCACTTATCGAGCCTAAAAAGTCTATTATTTATATTCTTTGTATTTAATATATTAATTAATAGACAATAAACGAGCAGCTGACCGAGCTCGAGCCCTAATAAGTTAATCGAGCTCGGATGGGCTCGTTTGCACCCCTATGAATTCAAGTTATGAAATAAGAACAAAATGCAAAAACTAAAACAATTACTTTGGTCCGGAAATCAACTCGATTGCAATCGGCTTTATAAAGGGTGTCCACCACGTGTTTGAAAGAAGGTTTAAGAGACAGAGTTTTCTGAACCCAAAGCCCATTTGCAAAACACATCCGAGGCCCACCATTATCCGCGAATACGAAGGGCAGAAGCTTCGAATACAAAAAGTTGAGGTCATCAGTAGTCTTGACTTTGAGAAAAGCCAGAAGTTGGTCGAGTGTTTGGCCCTTTGAACCAGCGGCTAGGAGGCTGATAAGTAGATGGATGGGGAGAGGAGACAAGACAATGTTGGAGTGTGGGAATCTGTTGGAGAGAATGTGAGCTGAGAGAGTTGATGATACGATGGTTTGGGTGCGGATTGATTGTTGAAAAGATGAATTGATGAGGTATTGTTGTTGTAGTGGTGCATTGGTTTTGAAATGGGCCTTTAGGAATCTTGGAAATGTAGTTGTGACGGGGAGAAGAAGAAGCTGTTTCCTACGGAACAAGAACGAAGAGAAGGGTGACTGCATGTCGGAAAAACGCTGTTTGCCGGTGACTGAGTAGGGTGGTGACTGGTGTAAGAAATGGAGTGGATTCTAGGGTTTCACAACGACGTGGGCCTACGGGAAAGGAGAATAAGTGGGCCCACTCAATTTTTAATAATATTTGTCTTTGCTCAGCCCAAAAGTATAACACATGAAGGAATAGAACATTCTATTATTGACTATTGAGAAAATACATAAAATACCTTTTAGCGAAAATTCTCGAGATTTGGCATTAACTTTGGCCGGAGGGTGTGGGGCTATATCGTGTCACCTTACCGCCTATAGCGCTCTCTCGGCGCCACCATCCACACCATGCAAATTAAATCGGGGCGTCATTGATGGGGCTCCATTATGGTAACGAGGAAGAAGGGCTTTATCAGGTGGGGCCCACATCATTTCAGCCAATAATTTTTTTTTTAAATTTTGTTTAATAGGGGTTCCATCCCACACCATGCAAGTTAAAAGGGGGCGTGATAAAGCCCCCTGGCTGATGTGGATCCTAGGTGGTGCTGATGTGTCTTGATAAATCCCCTAGGGGCTCCATCCCACACCCTCCAACCTTATCAACTCTCGAAAATAGCCAACTGAAAAATCTCCAGGAGTTCGCACACATATTCCAAGAAGGTTTGGAGCTTTTTCAACAAAAACCAATCAAAACACATAAAAACTCTTTTCTTTTTATGTTTTTGAGTGAATTACAAGTTTTGTCCTTTATGTATGTCCCAAATTGCAGGCGCTGTCCTTTAAACCAAAACTTGACAGGCGGTGTCCTTTGTGTTTTCAAAATCTTGCACGTTTTGTCCTTTAGGCCAAACTTAGTTAGATTTGTTAGTTAAATATGGTATCAAGGGGCTATTTTATAAAAAAAAAATTATTCAGGGACTAAATTGTACAAAACTTAATATTATTATTATTATTATTATTATTGAGTAAATTACTAACCACCATCACCACCACCCTTCATCACCATCACCCTCCACCGCCGCCACCACCACCACCGCCACCACCACCACTACCGTCACCATCAAACACACCATCAAATTCCCCTTTTCAGTTTTCTTCAACTCCTAGATTCTTTTGTTCTGTATCAGGGTTTCAATCTGTCATCTATATAAGATTGAATTCAGCTAACTAAGCAGCCAATCGGTAACCCTAAAGTCGTTTGGATGTGTTTTGAAGAACAATTCATGTTGTTCTGAAAGTTTTACGCGTTGAAACAGCGTTTTGACTTCAATTTTGGGGTACCCAGTTGACCTGCCTTCCACCTGTTCGATCAAATGCTCCAGAGATATAATAACTTATCTGCATTCCACCTGTTCGACGATATGTCTCAGATGTTTTTGTCTTCCAGCACCCAACAAATTCCATTAATTTACTTGAGTAGTTTGTGTTGACTGATGTTTGTTAGGCTTTCTTGATGTTTTATTGACATTCTTGCATTTACAAAGCTACAATGTCTATATTGTGTGGATTCCCTTTGCTAGAATGTGTATACTGTATCGGATGTGCTCGGTGGGCGTGGAAACGACGCCTTTATACCGCAGTGTATGAAGATGATTTTCGAAACCCTCTTTGAGTCTTTGGGTAATATCGACAGAAAAAGAGTCCGTTGTTATGCTATCGCGCCTGTACGGTGCATGTCGTTGAATTTGGCTGTGAGATATGCGGATATCATCAATTCTGTTGTTCTTCAGGCAAGTTATTTTCATTTTTCAGTCGTTTAATTCAATAAAGTTATAACTGTTGTTAGAGAGAGAGAAGAGAGTGAGAGGAGAGAGAACTTTGGATCTGAATGAGAAAAAAAGGAAGTTTATATATTTTTTATTTTTAAGTTTTGTACAATTTAGTCCCTGAATAATTTTTTTTTACAAAATAGCCCCTTGATACCATATTTAACTAACAAATCTAACTAAGTTTGGCCTAAAGGACAAAACGTGCAAGATTTTGAAAACACAAAGGACACCGCCTGTCAAGTTTTGGTTTAAAGGACAGCGCCTGCAATTTGGGACATAAATAAAGGACAAAACTTGTAATTTACTCTATGTTTTTTTACGGTAATGAACAAATCAAGTTTTAGTCTGAAACATATATTGAGCTTAATTTAAAGTTACTACAACGAGTTTAATACAACTCATGAACATAAAGACTTGCGTGTAAAAAACCTTAAAATATTGATTGACACTTAAATTTTAAGGAACTTAAACTAGATCAAGTTGATTGTGAAGTTTGAAAACCATTGTGATGAACGCATCTTAATTCAAACATAAATTCAAGATCAAGAACAACAAAAATAATGTTTCTTTTTTTTTTCAATTAGAAAAAACACGCATTGCTTGCTATAGGTTGAACAAATAATATTTAAAAAAATCTAAGATCCCAAGAAATCATTCATAGCTCATTAGCCACGAACCAATCATATAGATTCAGACCATTTGCAATATGCAGCACATAGCTCATTAAAAAATGTATTAACTCAGTTGTATAACATCCAAAGAGTTTATAGACAGGCTCAAACTATCTAGGTGCGTAGATAGCCATCCCAAAAAGTGTTTTTTTGTTATATATGCACACCCTGCAGTGTCGAGCAGTGGTCAAAGCGTGGCGTTTTGGTCCGGTCAACCAGACAAAGACTGACGGGTGTTTGACGGGTCTGTTGACCGGACCAAAACGCCGAGCTTTGACCGCGTTTTGGCCGCAGCTCAACACTGCAGGGGGTACATATAGGACAAAAAACACTTTTTTGTGTGCATATAGGCACATGTGCCAATAGGTACACCCTATAGACATTTGAACATAGAAACTTTAAGGATGGGATGGACTATGAGACAAGTAGCCACAACTTTACAATGTTTAATTTTACTATTGGTATAAATTGATGAGACAAACCAAGGATTGAACAAACAATAGATTGATCCTCAAACAAACCTTGATCGTAATGTACCAACGACAACACAATATGGTCTACTACTATTTTATGTATACATCGAACGCTCTCAATATGTAATCACCACCACCAAATTTTTGTATAAGAGATTAGGTTGAATAAAATGTATTTTTGATTTCTAGCAAGTCATTTAAAATGAATTCTAATAATCTAAACAATAGGCACAAAAGCTTTTAAAATCCTTTTGACATACTTGTAGATATGATATGATTCTATAGTCATTTGTGATCCTTTATGTCTTGACTTCAAAATCATCTAAGCATTTTTGAGATATCTGTAAAATAGTATACATATCCATAGGATCGAATAAACCCTAAAGCGTAAATCCTAGTAACTTTACCCTAAACCGTAAATCCGACTAATATTACCTTAATGGCCAATAATTAACCAACAATCAACACTAGGGGCGAGGCTTTGTTTTTAGTAGATTAGGGTTTTCTATTCAGAAAGGGATGGCGGCGCAGTTTGTTGCTCGTCTACCTGCTATCCTTATGTAATTTGCCCTGATGATTGGAATGAAAATTTAAGAGTATTAAAAAAAAAATCAACACTAATAAAATAAATGCAAGACTTGCAACTTTGATGGCAGAATTGCAGATGTAAACAAAAGTACAGCCAACATCAATTTAAGGTTTCAAATTGTCAGGTTGAAGATCCAACATGAAGGAAGAAGATGAGGGCTATAGTGACATCATCCAATAGTACTCCAAACAATGCTGATTAAATAACCAGCATTTTATCAGAATATATTTTCATAAACATATTGTGGAGCATGAATTGAAGCAGCATACCTTAGGGTTTAATATCCACAGGGCTAAGTACATAAACGGCAGGCGATAGCACCTAGCATAACAAACATGCTAATATCACCAAAACTGTCTGTGAGTTTTACATGTCAATTGTCGGGTTTTGATCTAGATCCGCTTGATTTATACCAAAAAATAGATATAAAAAAAGTCATCCCATTGCTCCAAACAGTTTAATAGATCAACTCGTTTAGACGCGAGCCCTCTCGTAATATCTAATCTTAAAAAAACTCCCTTCTCACATATAATATCTAATCTCTTATCACTTTCATCATTTAAATAACATGAACTTTTTCGCATATTGGGGGTCCAAAATACACCCTTAATCACCCTTCAATTAGCAAAATAATTGAAGTAACATCACCTTCCCAACAAAATGACACCTTTTATGTTAAAAACTTCAAAATAATACTATTAGAGTACTTGTTCACTTTTCATCCTCAGTTTCTTCATCAGTTTCCTCTTCAGTGTCTTCATCACTTTCCTCATCAGTTTCTTCATCCGTTTCCTCATCAGTTTCCTCATCCGTTTCTTCACCGGTTTCTTCATAATGAACTTGTTCATCATTATAAACTTTTTCATCAGCTTCGGGTAGATGTGAGACCCTGTTGCGGGTGGAGTTATACTCATCTATGCGTCTGAGGAAATCTATAACCATCTGAATCCTCTTCTGATGCTCTTCAACTCTTTTGTTGATTTTGTCATATTTAACAGCCCATGCCTTGGCACGAGCCAGGACTTGAGCCGCTGTGGGCCGAGAATCTGGGATCAGGCTAACGATTAATAGAATGTACTTTCAATCAAAACAAAAATATATTGTCGATTATGGTTAACGCATACATACCTCTTGACTGAATAGACGGACGGAAACGAAATAATCTTCGTAGTATTGGAGCCATTTCGGAATGCAGGATCTCTTCGATCGAATCATAAAAATTGTGAATGGAATAATGATGTTACGGTAGATGGTACTAATTCTACCAAAATTTCCGAGATTGTAGGGAAATATTTTCTCATTAAAATTATATTATTTTTAATCTTCTTTAAAATCTTTTTTTTTTGTTGAAGTTTACAATAGTATTGACCAAATAAAAAACCGAGTTACAAAGTTACATTGTAGTAAGTTAACGATTCTGTATAGGTAGTGAAAGAAATATCGAAGAGTATAGAAATTGACTTGTATCGAAAATAAAAACAAAAGATAGACACTTATATCTAGCTACAATTTTCTTTCTTTCTTTCTTTCTTTTTTTCTTTTTTTTTTTTTTTTGCTTTTTATGTTTTAGTTTTTATTGTTCCTTTTCTTTTTGTGTAATTTAATCCTTAAGGTAGTGTTTGGTATGCAGGAATGAGAGGTGAAATGGAATGAGTGATTACGAGAGAATGAAGAAAAGAGTGTTTGGTTGGTCAATGGAATGGAATCACCCATTCCAAAATGCATTCCATTCCCTCAAAATCATTCCTTCCACCCCCTCATGTTTTTTTTCCATTCTATCCCCTCTTGCACCATTCATCAACAACACCACAACCCACGACCTTCGCCACCACCCACCACCACCACCACCACCACCACCCACCACGACAACCACCGCCACCATTATCACCCACAGCTGCGACCAACCGCCAACGCCACTCGCCGCCGCCGCCCACCACCATCGTCGACGCCACCACCAACCGCCGCCGCCGCCACCAACCGCCACCTTCGCTGCCACCCACCACCAACGGCCACCTTGTCACCACCACCACTCGTCGTCACCGCCACACCGCCACTCGCCGCCCCCACCACCACCCATCGCCGCTGCCGACACCCACCACCGTCACCTATAACCACCCACAATCACTACCACCAAACACCACCACCACTCACCGCTAATTTTATTATTTCGTTTTTCTTGCCTACCTAACAATACACAATAATAATTCATTCCATTCACATGGTAGCCAAACAAGACATGGAATGGTAATGATCCATTGCATTCCCTCGTCCATTCCATTACCTCGTCAATTCCATTTATTCGTCCATTCTATTACCCCATACCAAACAGACCCTAAAGTTTTTAGCATTGACACTTATATCCTCTCACGTTTATAAAAATTTTATAAAATGTTACTGTAGTTAAATCTATAACCCTAATTGTACCATAGTAACATTTCTCATTCTTGTACCTATACACTTTGAGCACCTAAATACAAAAAAAGAGTAGATCAATCTTGATCGAACCACGTGTCCTTGTTCTTGCTATTTAGAGAGCGTTTGGTGTTTGTATGAGACCTGTTCTGACCTAACAAAAATAATCAACATTTATCACACATATTTTCGTAAATATATCGTGGAGCATGAACTAAAGTTGCATACCTTAAAGGTTTAATGTCCACAATAAGTACATAAACGACAGTCAATAGCACCTAGCATAACAAACATGCCAATGTCACCAAAATTGTATGTGATTTCTACATGTCATTGGGTTTTGATCTACATCCAATTAATTTATACAAATCAGACCATTGGGTGTGGTTTGGGTAGTCCTTTTGGGGACTATCCACCACGTAGGCGCCACGTCACGTTCGATAAATGACCATCCAAAGGGGACTATCAAAGGGTGTAGGGACTACCCAAAGTTAATAAAAAACTAATATATAATAAATAATTAAAAAAAGAAGTCTCTCTATCTCTCTCTACGTGGTCCCCACCATCAGCCAATCAACATGCCTCGTCGCTTCCGTCTTCCTTCCGCCGCTGGAGACGCGACGCAGCCCAGGGGCGGTGTGGGACGCCGAGGACGAGCCAAGACGGGGGGAGCCGATCCCCACACCGCATGGTCTCAATAAATAAATGAAGATCATTATCCAAGCACCCAGTTCCATGAGAGATGTCAATGCAAGTCCAATTAGAGATGTCAACTCATTGTCATTCATAACGCTGATAAATTCAAAAGTCTCCTTTCTTCCTAACATACGTACCTAGATACTAGTACTAGGTACTAGTAAACTAGTAACTAGTACTAGTTCTATTAATTCATAACGTCTTAAGGAATAGTGATGTTCTTTGTTTCTTGATTTAGTCACCAAACTTTTCAAACTTCTTTATTTTAGCCCCTCTTTAGTTTGTGTTCTCATACTTCTTTTATAGTCATACATATTTAAAGTTTCTTTCTTTTAACTTATACTCTATATATGATATACCTATTTAACACGTTTAATAATTTTCATTTGTTAACTTATAAGTATCACCTACCGTTAAAGGTAGCCCAGTTTGTTATCCACATTCAAACTCTATGTGACATTATGAACTAAAACTATAGATCCACTTTCAAACTCTATGTGACTTTATGAACTAAGACTATAGATTCACTTTCAAACTATGTGTGACATTATGAACTAAAACTATAGCTACCACGTAACAAATTTCTCTCGAAAAGAGCGCGCTATGGTCAAACAAGTTTTCATATACACGGCTACATCAAAAAACCTCTTGTTTGACAATTTTTACTATCAATCATATCACACCATTTGTGTAATTCAAAAGAAGAGAAGAAACGTTGTCATTCATACTTTTTCGACTTGCACTAAAAATTACCTGGTTTAACCCGACCCTTTATCCAACCTGCCCCCCACCCCCATTTTACCACTACTAAACCTTAATGAAAATCAACCAAGCTATACATGACCAATGACTAACCAACACTCGAGACTAATAAAAATGAAAACTCATACGTCTTGCAACTGAAACATTCTTCCCCATCATTATACAAAGATCACAATCTCTATATTGTATCAATATTAGATGAAGCATAATTGCAGATGTTAAACAGAAACAACCAACATCAATATAAGGCTTCAAATCGTCAGGTTGAAGATCCTCCATAACGGCGCACAAGAATAGCCCGATACAGGGTGCCAACATGAAGGAAAAAGATAAGGGCTATAATGACATCATCCAATAGACCAAGTACTCCAAACAATGCTGTCAAAAATCAAAATAACCAGCATTTTATCAAACATATATTTGATTTGATATATTGTGAAGCGGGCTTGAAGCAACGTACCTTCGGGTATAATGTCCACAGGGCTAAGTACATAAATGGCAGTTGATATTAGCTGTAAAAAAAAGTAGCAACATTAGTGACAAGAGTACGTTTTTTACAACGATTTTGAAATTTACACAAGAAATTATAATAATTGAATCTAACCAAAATGATAAATAATTTAATAGATCAATTCATTTAAACGGGTCAATACTCGTGTCTTCACCTATGCAATTAATCTTGCATGCAATCATATTTGCAACAAAATAGAATTAGTATTTATCAACTCACAGCCAGATATACGCGTGCTTTAATGACAAACGGGAGAGATCTTTGAGGATCCATCAGTTCTCGAAACAACCTTTTGAGAAGAAATGGAAGGTCTTGTAGTCTCTGCAAAAACACAAAAAAAAGGTTTCAAATATTAATACAGATTTTGAGAAAACATGATTAACGTCTTTTTTATCATATTATATTTCGTATACTTCTCCTACCCTTGGTGTACTTAACTCCTAGACAAAATGAATACTAGTTGACATAGTTGTTTTAGAAAAATTAAACAGAATGCCAAAAGTATGAACATTTTTTATATGAAACATCAACAGAATATATAAAAGAAGAGAAAAACGATTCAAACAAATCTGTTAACTAAGAATAGAAAGTTAAGAATCACAGCCATTAGATCTATTTGAACATAATTTAACAAATTTCAACTCAATGAACACACAAATAATAGCTTCTAGAAAATATATATGTATAACTAAGAGTTATTTATTTAAGATTAAGATTTAAGGAGCCGATAACTGATATTAGACATGGTCAACCTAAAAAGTGACCTAAGTAGATGTGAAAGGCGACACGTTTATGATATAGGTTATTGGCATATAATTTATAAAAACTAAAAAAATAAAGTGCCACATTAATATTTGTTATTTTTTTAGATATATATAACCAGGAGCAACCATCTCATATGCTAAATAAGAGGAATACTAACAAGATTTATATTGCAACAAAACTATTATAACTGGCATAATTAGAAGGAATACTGACATAAGCTGTAAAGAAGGAATATTATTAACAGTCAGTTGGTTACAACGGAGTGAACAGTCAAATACAATGCAAATATTCAAACATATTATATAGTTCACTATTAAAACACACTGAATAATGCAACATTCAGACACTACCACTTAACTTTCACATCCCTTTAAGACAGCATCTAAAAAAATCAAGAGCCTATGAGCCTTTTTGGACCTCTGAATTCAAGCTAGCACTTCCAAAAAACTCAAATTATTGCCTCGTGCATAAATATTTCATTTAATACTCATACTATCCTGTTCTGTTTTTATAAGTCCTTGTACATTTGCACTCATTAAATATTTAAGTTTAACGCAATCCACATAACATATGCAATACATCACCAAAACAAACAATATATTACTACTTCAATGTTTCAATTACCTGGCCAAGACCGGCTGACTGTGAACCAAAAACACGGTTATAGGATTCAATGCTTCTTAAAATCTGAGAAGCTTCCGGATCATGAACTTGCTGAGAGGAAGCTTGACTAGGAACCAATAGAGTAATCTGGCGTCTACAAAGAGGGCATCTACATGGCTGTAATGCTGACCCATGATTCCAAACTTGTAAAATGCAATTTCCTGTATATTAGATTAAAGAAAAAAAACGGTTATTAAGGTGATCATATGCATAACCTTAAACAGTTTCTCATGTTATTCAGCGGGTGACAATTTGAGTAGTGTTATCTTCTTTACCAGTAAACTTATGAAGGGGTTGTTTATGTTGTGTTTCAAGTAAAAGACGTAACTTCAATAAATAGCAGGTTGAATTGAAAGTCGGCCAAATTTAACATCCTAAATCATTTCATTCCAAGGATCCGATTATTACTGTAATAAATAACACTGTTTTTGTAATCAGAATTAATACATTAACTGTTAATAACAAGAATCATCGAGTCACAATCGATAATCAAACAAACAGTTACATTTGTCATGATGAATTCATAACTCGAATCATCTATTTATAACTTGCTAGACAAGTAATCCTAATTCAAACACAAAAATTAACTAGATATTTAAAAGACCCATAACTATCTCTAACTTACTCCACCAACTCTTAATTAACCGAACCAACTTGTTGAATTAATCCGGCCCAACCCAGTTCGACTTAAGTGAGTTGGTAATTAACCCATCGGGCCAACAAAGAACTCAAGATGACCAAAAAGAGTTTGCAATCCAAACATCCGGCTTAAAAAAAAACTAGCTAATAGGTAGAACAGATTAGTTAAAACAGACAATTCCTACCTAATCACTTGATTCAAAGGTTTAGATTATTACTCTAACTATGTATTGTATTTGTATCTCAATAATGTTACATCAAGCAAGCATATACTCCAACAATTCCTGAGAGTCAGTCAGTCCATTGAGGCACAAATTCCTCAAGTTTACCTACATATTTATTTAATCATCCTCCTGATAAAACCCTAATATCCCCCAAAAGGGGTTTAAGGATTGAATGATGAGTGATTAATGATTAGGGGGGGTATGAAGAAGAAGAAGACGTACCGCAGTACCAATGAGAACAATTGGCTTGATGAGGAAGATGAAAGTTGCCATGGCAGATTGAGCAACAGTCGTTTACCGGTGGTCCGTCCATACCATACCAGATCAGATCAGATTCTATCTCAGTAACAGTAGTCACCCTCTCTCTCTCTCTGTTTATTGACTACTACTTGTTTCCTTCCATTGATGATATTATGTTTCTTAATGCTTAAGATTATTCAAGATTTATTAAGAACGCGTAAGGAAGAGTAACTAACGTACGTACGAACCGTCATTTCCTTTTCACTCACATAACGTGGCCTTTCCTTATTGGCTATCAATATCCTTCTGTCATCAAAGAGACATGTGTCGTCAATCCAGACCTCAATTTTTCATTAACACTCACTCACTCCACTTTACACGAGCCGAGCCGAGCCGAATCGAGCGGACATTTGTTCGTGCTTGGCTCGTTTTCAAAACCGAACCGAGCGGAGCGGCTCATTTAAAACCGAGCATCAAATCAAGCGAGCATTTTTCGAGTAGTAAAAATTCCGAGCGAGCGTCGAGCGAAGTTCGAGCGATTCGGACAACCGTGTCGCCCAATTTAAATTTGTTGAGAGAGATAGTGACAATGTTGGGTCTCAAGTTTTTATGTCTTTAAAAACATGCACATTTCATGGCATAATATTTTTCTTATAAATAACAATGTTGTGGCAGAAGAGGCGATGATCATATTGCACGAACAATTACGTTGAGAGCAGGAGACAGTCGACTTAGAGTAACGGCATGAAACATTGATGCGATGAACAGACTGTCGTTTATCGGTTTAGGGTTTAACTTTTAGTTTTGATTTTAATTTTTTATTGGCGTGGTTAGGCAAGTACGTATAGATATAGTTGTAGATTTGTATATAGTTGACCAAAATCTAATAGATTGGTACATATAAAACTATAAATTTAATTTATATTTAAATATATATGTATGTGTAAGTGTGTATATATATAGGTGTACGTGTGTATATATATGTATAATTTATATTTGTGTATATATATGTGTATATACATGTTTATATATGTATATGTATATGTATTCTAATTAAAATAATAATTCGAGCCGAACCAAGCCGAGCGGACATTTGCTCATGCTTGGCTCTTTAACAAACCGAACCGAGCAGAGCGGCTCGTTTACAACCGAGCGTCAAATCGAACGAGCATTTTCTGGGCAATTTCCGAACGAGCATCGAGCGAGCGACGAGCGGCGAGCGATTTGAACGGCCCTACACTTTAATAATAAGGCACAATAATATAGACAACTCTATAATCTTATTTTCATCCGTATAAGGTTATACGACCCGTATAGAATGATTTTGCACAAAAAGAAATGCAGTGGAATTTTTTTTTGTTTTACATGTATACGGGCCGTACAACATTATACAACCTGTATACATATGTATACGAGCAATATAATGTTATACGGTCAAATGTGTTTATTTTTTGAGGCTTGATTAGGTTTTTGGGTTTTAAGATCTGTATACAGGACGTATAAGGTTATACGGCCCGTATATATTTTTTAAAATTTTATTTTTTTATGTAAAACCGAACAACCGTTTAATAAATTTTAGTAATTATTATATAACGTTTTCAGTATCCGGAGTTTGTTGGTTGTTTGTAGCTAGGGTTCAGAATGGTTGAATATGGTGATATTAGAACACTGTGCACTCCATGTAAACATAGTGGCTTTATGATGCAAGGATCTTCGAATGCGGTATGTACCTTAAGTACGGATCCTACAGCTGCATTTGGAACAAGAAGTCCAACAATTCGTTCATTATCTGTTGTTGTCTCAATGCACAGAACACGCATTCGTTGATGGGCTTTGCGGGCCTGTTCGTAGCTAGGGTTCAGAATGCTTGAATATGGTGATATTAGAAAATGAAAAACACTACCATCGGTGAACTCTCTTGAAGAAATCGCAGGCTGATACATAAACCCTATATGATTCCCCCCACCTTGTACGGCACATTCATTTATTTTCAACTTTTATTTACTTCATACCCCACCACGTTATCTAAAGAATTACTAAAATTTATTAAACGGTTGTCCGGTTTTACACCCGATGATTGTCTGTTAACTACCGGATGGAGTACTTTCGTGTTTTGCAGTTTGGAAAGATGACCGAATACATATTTTATATTGAAATTGTGCACCTTCAAATTATTCTCAGATAATTCCTAACAACTGTCCATGTTAAAGTTAGGGTTTGTTGGGTTGTTTGTAGCTAGGGTTCAGAATGCTTGAAACATTGATTTAGTTTCTGTTTGGCACCTTCAATCTCCGTTGCATAATTCATTTAGTTTCTGTTTGGCACCTTCAATCCCCCGTTGCATAATTCATTTAGTTTCTGTTTGGCACCTTCAATCCCCCGTTGCATAATTCATTTAGTTTCTGTTTGGCACCTTCAATCTCCGTTGCATAATTCATTTAGTTTCTGTTTGGCACATTCTCCATCCATGTATGTTGCAAGTTAAATCCACAATCAATGTATAGAGCTGCAGCAACAGATTCAACAATATCGTTGATCTGGAATTGGAGAACCGTTGTGTCTAACCATATAAACTATTCACTATAAGTTTTGTGTCTAATCGTCATATCAACTATTCGGTATAAGTTTTTAGATGGTGTTTGTAAGGTTTGTAACAACTTTCCTGCTAATTATTCTCAGACACTTCCTAACAACTGTCCATGTCAAACTTAGGGTTTGTTGGGTTGTTTGTAGCTATGGTTCAGAATGCTTGAAGCATAATTTATAACTTTTTAGATGGTGTTTGTAAGGTTTAATTACCTTGTGTAACTTAGATTGACATCTATCATTGACATGTATATACGGAATCAGATTCTTCGAGAACTAGAAAAGGAGAAAATACGGAACGAGATTCTTCGAGAACTATAAAAGGAGAAAATACGGAACGAGATTCTTCGAGAACTATAGAAGGAGAAAATACGGAACGAGATTCTTCGAGAACTAGCAAAAAGAGAAAATACGGAACGAGATTCTTCCACTAATTAGTCAGCAATCATTACTTTTTAATGATGAGCAGTTGGTCGATGACATGATAGATAAAATGCAGAAATGTTGAAGTGCAAGAACGAGTATGAAGATAAGTTAAAGATAAGTCAAAAACAAAGAAGAACACTTGAAGAAAAAGCAAGAACTTGGAAGTATTACCTGTTTTGCAGTTGGATCTTGTTTGTTGTCTATGTATTTGTATTCAGTCAATGAACATGCTGTTGTAGACTATGTTTTGTAGCTATATGACACATATGACACATGAAGAAAGTGAGGTTGAAAATTTGAAGTAAAACATTTAACACCTCATTAACGCAAATGCAATACTTACAATTAACCAATAGTAAAAGAAGGATGAGATATCGGCAGTTAGCTCGAAGAAGTTTCTCCCTTGGTAGTTGTTACCATATCCATTATCCCCTTGGTAGGTGTTACCATATCCATTATCCCCTTGGGAACCACATATTCGTGTGTTGCAGTTTGGAAATATGACCGAATAGAGATCTGAATAACCGATACAACCCATTTGTAATCCAACTAAAATCTCGTAACTGTGAATCTCTTCCCTCCAAAACCAGCACCTTGTCGCGTATGGTCATCATAACCAATAACCGTCATCTTTTCACCGTCGAGTATACGGCCCGTATAAAGTGATACGGGTCGTATACAACGTTTTTAATTTTTTATTCGATCATATGCTCAACATACGAGAACTGTTTTATGACTTGTATACTGACCGTATAACGTTATACGACTCGTATACAATTAGCCAACTTTATTTTTTTAATTAGTATATTTGGAATTGACGAAAACGCAAGACGTTGAGGATTTAGAACTACGAACTTTGTTTGAGTTAGTTAATAACTTTTTTGAAATCAATGGGTAGATAAACAAAGTCATACGCAGACTTATTACCACCTTTGTTGAAATGAGGCGTGTTCTGTTGGAAACTGAGGTTGAAAATTTGCAAGTAAAACATTTAACATCTCATTAACGCAAATGCAATACTTACAATTAACCAAGTTGTAAAAGAAAACTGAAACCAGCTTTTGCATTTGTAAACTTGATATCAACTTCTTGCTTAATCAATTGGTAGATAAACAAAGCCAAGAAGAGTAATGTTACCGATCAGTTCGTTGATGAAAAGCTTAGAAAAGAAGGATGAGATATCGACAGTTAGCTCGAATATGTGATTAAGGTAAGCGTGCCGTAAAGTTACATCTGATTTTTAAAACATTTCCCACTAACATAGTATTTTAGAAATGGCTACAACTGATGTAGTGAATAGACACAATCTAATTGTGTTTGCAAGGTTTGTAACAAGTTTGCAGCTAATTGTACTAGATCTTGTTTGTTGTCTATGTGTTAGTATTAAGTCAATGAACACTGTACACTTCATGTAAACACATTCTTCTTGTACACACTGAGACCGCTTTGTTAATTTTAATGAAGCAACGAAGATTGAAGGTGCCAAACAGAAACTAAATGAATTATACAACATATCCATATTCCCTTGGTAGTTGTTACCATATGACACATGATAAAAGCGCTTCTCTAGACAAATGTCGATAAAGTTAACCAACCTTCTTCAATACTCGAGGTACAACCGAGAATTGCAAACTGCAACCGTTTTTTTACTATGGGAACGATGGCTATGGGAAATACAAACCGCAATCGTTTGTGACTATGGGAATGGTGGCTATGGGAAACACAAGTTTTCTTTACTGATCTAGAATTGGAGAACCGTTGTGTATTTGCTTACTGATTGTTGAAAAGATTTGTTGAAATCGAAGAAAAGAGTAAAAAAGATGAAACGAGGAGTGTTAACGCAAATGCAATACTTACAATTAACCAACATACATTGATTGTGGATTTAACTTGCAACATACATCAAAGCTTCATGCAACCGAGACCGCTTTGTTAATTTTAATAAAGCAACGAAGATTGAAGGTGCCAAGCAGAAACTAAATGAATTATGCAACATATCCATATCCCCTTGGGAGTTGTTACCACATCAACTGATGTCCAATTAACGAACACGATTTGATGGTTCTGAACACTACATGGACTGCCAGATCGAATGGTCGTTATTGATGCAGACTCTTCATAATCATTGTGAACTTGAGAACAGGAAGCTCAAACAAACCACCAAACTACGACATCAACATCAATTGATGTGCAATTGACGAACACGAATATGTGAAATGTGATTTATTTAAAAGTAAAAAGAAAACTGAAACCCGTTTTTCTTGATAGTAGAAGCCGTTCGATTTGATGGTTCTAAACACTACATAGACTGCAGATCGAATGGTCGTTATTGACGCAGACTCTTGATAATCATTGTGAACTTGAGAACAAGAAGCTCAAACAAACCACTAAACTAGGACATCAACATCAATTGATGTCCAATTGACGAACACGAAATGGGATTTATTTAAAAGTAAAAAAGAAAACTAAAACCCGTTTCCTTGATAGCAGAAGTCGTTCGATTTGATGGTTCTGAACACTACATAGACTGCCAGGTCGAATGGTCGTTATTGACATAGACTCTTGATAATCATTGTCAACTTGAGAACAGGAAGCTCAAACAAACCACCAAACCAGGACACCAACATCAATTGATGTCCAATTGACGAACACGAATGTGTGAAATGGGATTTATTTAAAAGTAAAAAGAAAACTGAAACTCGTTTTCCTTGATAGTAGAAACCGTTCGATTTGATGGTTCTGAACACTATATAGACTGCCATATCGAAAACCAAATGTGTGAATATTAACTCATAAAAGAAATTCTTATTTATACGGGCCGTATACCATTATACGGTCCGTATAAAGATATCGTATACGTTGTATACGATCAAAGTTTGTTAACATGGTGTATACGGGTTGTATAAGGTTATACGTCCTGTATAGAATAAAATAAACTGACAAAGTCTGTGCCCATAGACTTTGTCAGTTTATTTTATTCTATACTATACGGGTCGTATAACCTTATACGGCCCGTATACACCATGTTAAAACAAGATTTTACCATGTGTTAATATTAATGATGCCATCTTCTAACACCTCCCGTAGTGGAACACCAGTACGGCCGGCGTTATATGCGGCTCAAGGCTCTTCCTCGCAAAAAATATCACGGCATGATGTTATGTCGGTCTCTCACACCAATACGGCTGGCTTTATATAACCTCATTTCCACTACAGACTCAAGTTATATAACCCTCTCTTACACATTTTGTCACTAGTCACATAACCCCCTCTTATGGGGCATTATGGGGCTTAACCACTACACATGGCCTAATCACATGTAATAAAAAGCCAGTCGTCTCTACGTTTGGAGATTTTATGGAAAGCATGGTGTTCATGTGGCCTCTTTTGTACATGCTGCAAAAGTTGCTAGGTTCTGTGTTTTTACATATATAAAAATGTCTTGTGACTACCCTTGCATAAGACATTAGGTTTTGTGCCCTTGCTGTAACACCCGTCTAATTATTTAACGTTTTTCGTTTAAGTTACGAAAATAAATAAGAAATTATGTGTAAATACTGTCGAATAATACGGGTGAATTAAAACTTTTACAATTTGAAAATATTACAATTTAATATCTAACGAATTGTCGTTTAAAATAACGACGAAACAACGTGCGGAAGCTTTATTCTAGTGTGTTCGGTTCTTGCTCGACGCTCGATCTTCATCCGGGAACACTTGGTATTTTCCTGTGATCAAAACCAACCTAAAAGTTAGTTTTGATGCTTAAACAATAGGTTAAACAAGTTCTAAACAACAACCCATGAGATAAACGAAAAATTTCCAGTTTTACAGTCTGACGCGGGCCGCGACAGACTTAAAGACATCTTACGCGGGCCGCGACGTATCGTCGCGTGTCGCGACGTAATTCAGGCCATCCGTCGCGTGTCGCGAGGGAACACCATTTCCAGCAGGTCCAGATTCTGTACCTGCATATCAGCCAGCTCCGAATTTTCTAAAAATCCAACTTTAAACTAGCATAACTTTTTACTCGGTTGTCCGTTTTACGCGATTCTTTTTACTACGCGTCCGTAATTTAATTCTCCATCTAATGGAGTTAAAATCCAACGTCCGACATAATAAAATTTCAGACTTTTAACTCTTCGGCTTTTTACCCTTTTTACCAACTTTTGACCCGTTCGTGATTTCACCTAACAAACTTGTTTGTGACCCTTGTTTCTTTTGGTAAACCTATAATTATGATTATTTCCTATCGTACAAGGTTCAAATCACGGGTTATTACACATTCTTAACCCGTTTCGCTAATACTTCTATTTTGACCCGTTAAGGGTATTTATGCACTAAGGTCCCATAACATCCCTTTTATACTTATCTTAAGGATTTAATCTATCAAAACACTTATTTCCAACAACCTTTAAAGGTCGTTTGCCCGGTTTACCCAACAAGGGCATTTTAGTCAACTTTAGCCCCTCATTTACGACGAAGGGCATTTGCTACTTATTTGACCCAAAAATGTATGTTTAACCACAATTGTATTTATACGTACCTAGCTCGAGTCAACCTAGTGACCCGTTTCAACACCTTGCTTTTATTACCGCTATTCTATGGCGACGCAATTATCCAAATTACTATTCGCTCCTGTAACACATGACTTGACCACCACATTAGTTGATTTCGTTAAATGGTGTTATCCCCACCATTTGACCCGTTCGGCCTATATAACCCAACATTTTTATATGTAACGAAACATGGTTTTTAATTACCAATCACACATCCGACCCATTTCGGATTTTCTCACTAGATCTCTAAAGTCACTTCTTATATTTTTAACCCATTCGACTTACGCTATGGGTGTCCTTTGAACTTTAATTTACTTTAGTCGATACTTGACTAAATTTCCATTTTTACCCAATTTCCCATTACTAGTTACGCTATAAGGTAACCTTAAGAAAAACTCTTTAACTCTTAACCAATTCATGACTAGTTTATCATTTTGCCTTTTTCTCCATAAATCATGGTTTAAAACATTTTTATTGGTTCCAACTGATTTCGTTTCGTGTCAGAACCCATGATTCGAACATAATCCTTTATTGTATTCATCGCTTATAAAAATAAACACAAATACTACAAGTGGGTGTAAGTTTTACTTACCTCGCATCCGAAGTACGCTTTTCACTCTTATTTGCTTCGTTTGACCCGCTTCCTTTCCAGGCCTCCACCTAGCTTGTCAAGCGTCAAACTATCATCATAATTCATAAGACGGTTAGATTAGTCATCCTTAATTATGACTATTCCATCTTACGGGTTTTACATCAAAATTTACCATTTGATTTCATTTTGGTCGGTTTGACTTCTTAAAAGTCAATTTGTCTATAACATATTCAAACACACATTTGGCACATTGAACCCACCTAGGCACTTTCATCCAAACTCTTTAACCATTCTAGTTTTTACGCACCAATTTAACTTAGCTCTCGACTATTGAAGCTAATCATTCGTTTGTTAAGCAATTAACTAAAGTTTTCCATCTACATGTAAAACCCGTTTCATTATAGCATTAGACATTCATCCAATCGTCAAATATAATCAAGTTCTACATATTAATTAGTAGACATCATGAGTCCTAACACCCATTCATATGAACCAAAATCACTAGTTTCATCATATTTAATTAAAACCCCTTTCATGAAAGTATGATCATGTACCCAATTTCATGGTTTAATCAAACACCTTTCATTCATTATCATACATGATGATTCTAAACATAGTCTTATCATCAATTTCATCATAACACTAAAACCCACTTAGCTAGGTGTGGTGAGTTAACCAAACACCTAAATCATAGCAATTTATTCTAAATCTTCACTTAGGGTTTGTTCCTAAGCAATCCTACATCCCAAATTCAGCCATAACTTCTATGATTCATACATAGATCGTATCATGCAAGATGAATCGATTTTCACAACTTCAAGAATGTTAGAAATTCGACATACCTTACGATCCCCTTGACTTGGTGATCGTTTATTCATGTTTGGTTGTGAATTTGAGCTTCATTTTGACCTTCAATTTGATGATTATGTTAGATGTTAGGGTTTGGCTCCTTGGGAGCTCTCCTGAGATCGATCCAGAACACACATGTGTGTGTGTGTTTGTGTTTTGTTTAATTAAATAACTTTTCTAGTTATCCCACTTTAACCCTTCGTGTTTGGTTCGTTATTAAGTAGGCCACAACCTACTTATTTTTAACAATATTCCCACTTATTAACTAGGTTTAATATTCCTAGTTACCTTAGCGGGTTCGGGAATATTTATGACTAAGTTTATTTTAGGTCCCGTTAACCCGGGCCTTTTATCCTTTTTTATTTCTCTTGAAAGCTCTTATTCACTTTAAATAAATATTAGGATTATTTAATTTATTCCTAATATTTGCCGGATTATTTTTACTAATAACGGTACGTTACCCGTCTTTTAGTATTAACAGAGTTTAATTACCAAGCCCGTTTTCGGGGTGTTACAAGTCTACCCCCCTTAAAGAGGTTTCGTCCTCGAAACCTTTTATGATATAATTCATTGAGTTTAAACTCAATGTATTTGAGCCGAGAAATCCCTTAAACATTACTTATACTTTTAACCAATTGTTAGTATTACCAGAAAAGTATGGTAACATCTTTTTGGCTATTAATTGTCTACGTATCTCATACGACATAGTGCAACTTGAAATAACGTAATTTCGTTATTTCCATTAGTTTAGTTACTTAGCGCTATTCATCACTTTCATATACTATCGAATTCTTTATGGATCCGTTACTTTGACCCGTTTAAAGGTCTTTAGTGAAATCTTTCACTTTTAGCAACAATTTCTTTTGTTTTCAAATTCATTTATTCGGTTTAGTTATACCGAATCCACCGCTTACAAACAACCAAATTTACTTTACTGACTTTAACCGGCCTCACTAACTAGACTTGTTAGTCCAGTTACTTTTTACCACTCGCTTAGTGATAATGTGATTCCACTTCACATTGCATTTCTTGACCGTGATCGTGTCACGTCATGTTTAATTTATATCTACCTATTATTTTCGAAAATACCACTTTTTCGAATATATCTTCTTGCACCTATCGATGTTAAGACCCATACTCTTTGATATTTGTTATTTCCAAATCCGTCTTATAGTATTCATATTTGTTAAAACGTTGTTTCTTACTAAAACTGTATTTTAGTTTAACGTTTTTCCTTTTTAACTATGTCAATTACTCATATTAAGGAAACTAGGTTATCACCCGCGAACTTCGCGGGTTGGAAAATTTACTTTATATTAATCAAACTATGTCAGAAACTTGTTTTATAATTGTTTTGAATTGAAAGTTGTAGTCATTAGGGTTGCGAACAAACTTGTTTTATAATTGTTTTGAATTGAAAGTTGTAGTCATTAGGGTTGCGAGTAAGGTCAGAAACTTTGGGCAAGAACCGGAGGCAGAAATTTGCCTCACTGAATGACCCACGACACAAAAAAAAAACTATTATTTATTATAACAGATTATTATAACTTTATTAATATTGTGTCCGTTCTTTATTATAACACTTAACATGTACAAAAACTAAAAAACTATAATGAATTCTCCAAGGCTTTAACACCACCATTGTCACCAACCTTTAAAACACACAAACACAATATATTTTGATATGCACAATCACATTGGTTGAGTACCACACATATGGGCCAGACAGGTTGAAAGTTGACTGTAGTGCAATCCAAATTTCAAATGCATAGTCTTCGAATGTATTTATTATAGTTATAATATTATTTACGTAACTATATTTGACCTTACATGTTATTTACAAAACATACTAAAAGTGGTTTTTGAAACTTTAAAAGTTAAACATATGAGGTAAAATCTTACTTCATAATAATAGATTGTCAATTTGTAAACAAAATTATTACCTCAAAATTAACAGCTGCATTATGAAAGTTAAAAAAAATACGTATAATAAAAAAAATTGTAAGAATACTTGGGATATTTCTCTTAATGCTCCAATCGTACTAAAGGAAATATTAGATAGACACTCATCAGACATTGACTTCATAAAAGAGGAACTCAATCCAGAGTAACCGGAAGACGTTGACGCAGTAAGCTGAGCAAGGAAACTGTACAGAAATAATAACGTTCTGTTGATATTTCGTTTAATGTTCAAGTTCTCTTGAAGTTTATCTAATTCTCGTAATTTTCTCTGCAAATTTTACCTTCAGAAGCAAAGTACTTGAAAAGCGAACTAATTCACAAATCCTCAAGAAATAGAAAAAAAAATCCAGCATAGTTAATAAGAATATCTTAATATCTTGAAGTAAAAATAAAAATTTAAAAAGCTTACTGAGGACTCAACAGAACTTGAACCATATGGCATACTCGTACATATAAAATACCTATAACAAACCAAACAAAAAATAGGCTTAAAATAAAAAAAAAATACATTTTTTAAACATATATGAAATTCTTTAAATGGCTGGAAATAATGTGATTGTGTGTTTTCAATTATTGTGTGTTTAATAGGCTTGTGCGTCAACAACAGAACCTAGTTTGGCATACAGAGAGGTCATTTAGGTTTAAAACAAATGCTATATATCTTTACAAATTCTGAGAAACTTGAAAAATAATGTGATTGTCGTAAATTATGGAAACTAACAGAAAATTTGGAAGCAATTAAACTTTTATATAAGTTATCTTGATAAATTTGGAAATACGTTACAATTTAGACAACTTTGATAAGTATCCATAATTGATATAAATTTCAAAAATTCAAATTTTGCAATAATCAGTCAAAACAATTTACTTAAATAGTTAAATATTATTCAAACTTAAATTTAAAACCAATTAGCTTAATATATTCATAATATAATCAATATCTAGATAATTGTGAAAAAAAAAATCAATCGCATTCATGGACCTGAGAAGAAGCTCGAGACCACTGATTCAATTCATACGTTTAGTTGTCGAATGAAGAATGTTGTCTGGAAAAAAACTAATCTTCACAATCAGTACATTGCTAGAAAGCCTTAATAAACCCTTACCATCTTGTCAGATGAAATACGAAGAATATCAAAATAGAATACGAAAAATTGAAGAACGCAAATCAAATAACAAATCAGAACAAAATCCATGCACCTGAAAACATAAAACGAACCTGTTCAAGAAGTTTAGCATCTAAAACCATAGACAATTGTTCAGCAAATCATACATAATGGCATAACAATTATTGCACCAAAAGTCTTTAACAGCCAGTGTGTAATCTCAACAAACATTATCAAAATCGTACCTTAACATCAAGAGCCAATATCATTGCACCAAAAAACCTTTAACATCCCGCCGCACCAAGAACGAAGCTCACAACTTACTTGAAGGTAATACACAAAAATTGTCAATAGATGTAATCTGAACATAAATAAACAATAATATAAACAAATCAATGTAGCCTTAATCTTAATATAAAATCGGTAAAACAAAGTTGAAACAAAGCAAGATATTGTAAGATAAACTAACATTGGAGTGAAGAATTGAAAACATTAACACCTTCATCCTTCCTTGAACCATCGTTATTAACTCAGACCATACAGGTATCAGATATAGCAACTTGAACACGAAACCCTAGATCTGTAAACAAACAAACGATGAACTTGTTTTTTTTAGAAATCACATACTGAAAGCAGATCGTTTGTTTCCTGAATGATAAACACTGAAAGATGAAAAAAAAAATTACCTTGAAGATGTAAAATGGATGTTTGATGTCTACAATCCCATAGAACAAATCAATCACATTGCTAATTAGCAACTCAAAGTTTCAAAATAGGATGAAAAAAAAAAAGACGGCATAAAAATAGACAAAGAAAAGGATTAACAATTGGAACCGATTAACAAAAGAAGTGATACAATAGATAAAGAAAAGGATTAACAATTAGTAAAGAAAAGATTTCTTACTTGCTGCTTGAATCCATGGATCGAAATCTAAAAAGAGAACTTATTTGAAAATATAGAACATTAGGGTTTCAGTTGTGACCTTGAATCTATGGGATCAGTGGTGAAAAGGTACATGAGAATCACCATTGTCGATTTTCCGAAGAAGATTTTTGCGCTTAAGTTCATTCTCCAGCATCTTCGAAGAACAACAATTATCTGCTCCGGAGGGTGTAGTAAACATGCTATTGTTCAAATTGGACATCGGTGTGTCGTCATCACCGGTACGGGAAACAGAATCCTGTAAAATAAAATTAAAAACGTAAAAAAACAGTTGAAAAAATAAGGTGAATGACAAAATATTGAAGCATTAGAGAACTAAAGAATTTGTTTCACAGACCCGGATTTGGATGTTAACAGTTGGATTTGAATCAGAAGGAACAACATTTAAAGGTTCATCATCAGCAGACTGTATTTATTTCATATGTTTCAATAAATGTTGTAAAGTGCTATAAGTTTTTTATAACAAAAAGTAAAGCTAACGTATAGAATAATTTTCGAACCTGGAAAGCATCAAAATGCCTATCAATATCTTTGATGATTGTAGGATTTTCAATCAACTTCGACACCGAGTAGCCATCTGATTTGTTTTTTTTTATGTTAAACGAACCTATGGCTATCTTAAACGCAAACCTCCTATTTAGCAATGCCTTCAGCTCCTTGGGAAAGTTACCTTCGTTGGCTAACTGTTTGATACACATTATTATAAAGTTAACAATGTAACATAAAAACATTAAAACGTATAAAGCAATTAAGAAAATGGTATTTGGAAAATATAAGTTACCTCCATGTTTTTATCCAACAACTGGTTTGCGTTAACCTTTATCAGTTTAACAACTTCACGTTCAAACAACGTCAAATTAACAATCCCGGTACAATCCTGAACACGTATTAGAACTTTTATCCTATAAAAATTTCAAATAAGATTTTATTAACGATCGATCATGTTTCATAATATGGACAATAAATGAATCAAGTAAATTAACCTGGGAACAGACACAACAGTTCTTTTATTGCACCGATCAGTTTGGCACTCCAAGACAGTTACTTCATCATATCCTTGACTTCCATCTTCCTTGTCCTTGCAAATAGTGTTCGTAAGAACCTTTTTGTTGCAAGTTTTATATGCATTGTAAAACCATGAGTCTTCTGAAGCAAAGCTCTCAATTGTTCCCAGGATAATAACAAACTTTTCCTGTATAGATAGTATATAATTTACTACATTATGAAAGTTAAAAAAATACGTATAATAAAAAAAAATTTGTAAGAATACTTGGGATATTTCTCTTAATGTTCCAATCGTACTAAAGGAAATATTAGATAGACACTCATTAGACATTGACTTCATAAAAGAGGAACTCAATCCAGAGTAACCGGAAGACGTTGACGCAGTAAGCTGAGCAAGGAAACTGTACAGAAATAATAACGTTCTGTTGATATTTCGCTTAATGTTCAAGTTCTCTTGAAGTTTATCTAATTCTCGTAATTTTCTCTGCAAATTTTACCTTCAGAAGCAAAGTACTTGAAAAGCGAACTAATTCACAAATCCTCAAGAAATAGAAAAAAAATCCAGCATAGTTAATAAGAATATCTTGAAGTAAAAATAAAAATTTAAAAAGCTTACTGAGGACTCAACAGAACTTGAACCATATGGCATACTCGTACATATAAAATACCTATAACAAACCAAACAAAAAATAGGCTTAAAATAAAAAAAATACATTTTTTAAACATATATGAAATTCTTTAAATGGCTGGAAATAATGTGATTGTGTGTTTTCAATTATTGTGTGTTTAATAGGCTTGTGCGTCAACAACAGAACCTAGTTTGGCATACAGAGAGGTCATTTAGGTTTAAAACAAATGCTATATATCTTTACAAATTCTGAGAAACTTGAAAAATAATGTGATTGTCGTAAATTATGGAAACTAACAGAAAATTTGGAAGCAATTAAACTTTTATATAAGTTATCTTGATAAATTTGGAAATACATTACAATTTAGACAACTTGAATAAGTATCCATAATTGATATAAATTTCAAAAATTCAAATTTTGAAATAATCAGTCAAAACAATTTACTTAAATAGTTAAATATTATTCAAACTTAAATTTAAAACCAATGAGCTTAATATATTCATAATATAATCAATATCTAGATGATTGTGAAAAAAAATCAATCACATTCATGGACCTAAGAAGAAGCTCGAGACCACTGATTCAATTCATACGTTTAGTTGTCGAATGAAGAATGTTGTCTGGAAAAAAACTAATCTTCACAATCAGTACATTGCTAGAAAGCCTTAATAAACCCTTACCATCTTGTCGGATGAAATAAGAAGAATATCAAAATAGAATACGAAAAATTGAAGAACGCAAATCAAATAACAAATCAGAACAAAATCCATGCCCCTGAAAACATAAAACGAACCTGTCCAAGAAGTTTAGCATCTAAAACCATAGACAAATGTTCAGCAAATCATACATAATGGCATAACAATTATTGCACCAAAAGTCTTTAACAGCCAGTGTGTAATCTCAACAAACATTATCAAAATCGTACCTTAACATCAAGAGCCAAAATCATTGCACCAAAAAACCTTTAACATCCCGCCGCACCAAGAACGAAGTTCACAACTTACTTGAAGGTAATACACAAAAATTCTCAATAGATGTAATCTGAACAAAAATAAACAATAATATAAACAAATCAATGTAGCCTTAATCTTAATATAAAATCAGTAAAACAAAGTTGAAACAAAGCAAGATATTGTAAGATAAACTAACATTGGAGTGAAGAATTGAAAACATTAACACCTTCATCCTTCCTTGAACCATCGTTATTAACTCAGACCATACAGGTATCAGATATAGCAACTTGAACACGAAACCCTAGACCTGTAAACAAACAAACGATGAACTTGTTTTTTTTAGAAATCACATAATGAAAGCAGACCGTTTGTTTCCTGAATGATAAACACTGAAAGATGAAAAAAAAATTACCTTGAAGATGTAAAATGGATGTTTGATGTCTGCAATCCCATAGAACAAATCAATCACATTGCTAATTAGCAACTCAAAGTTTCAAAATAGGATGAAAATAAAAAAAAAGACGGCATAAAAATAGACAAAGAAAAGGATTAACAATTGGAACCGATTAACAAAAGAAGTGATACAATAGATAAAGAAAAGGATTAACAATTAGTAAAGAAACGATTTCTTACTTGCTGCTTGAATCCATGGATCGAAATCTAAAAAGAGAACTTATTTGAAAATATAGAACATTAGGGTTTCAGTTGTGACCTTGAATCTATGGGATCAGTGGTGAAAAGGTACATGAGAATCACCATTGTCGATTTGCTGAAGAAGATTTTTGGATTTGCGGAAGATGATGCGTAGCGGCGTTTGGGTTATGAAGAAGATGATAGAGATGAAGAGTTCTGAGATGTAATGAAATTAGGATATAAAGGATCCATTTGGATCATTGGGTCGAACCGAATCCTATTCGGATCCCGTGTCCAATGTTTTTTGTTTGTGTATTGAGAATTTGAGAATGGTGATTATAGAACCCAAATGTGATTTCCCTCCTAAACTAAATTGCCACATCAGCCAAGATGGCCAAATACAAATGCCACCTAGCCCAAATCCATCTCATTTATATATATATATATATATATAGATTGACAACCCATAATTTATTCTTTTTCGTTCTCATTTTACGCGGGGAATCATAACTAGTTCCCTTGCTTTACACTATTGACCCGTATGTTCTTTCACTTAGCCTTATAGGCTATTTCTTTAAATTTTTCACCTTTTTAAGGTGAGACATTAACAACTCGTTTCTTCTCTTTATGACTCGAGGGTCTTTTTGGTCCCGTAGACCTTAACACTGTGTTTAATCCCGTAGGTTATGATGATCCCATAGATCACCTTTTATTCTTGTCTATATTCAATTGTATATATACATATATAGCTTCGAGGCATCTCTTATTATGTTTGGAATTGTTTATTTTTGCTCTTGAACTTCAATTGACCTTGGCCATAGTCTAAGGCTTCATTTGTTTACTTCCGGACTAATCCTCCGACTTTATGACTTCTGACGTTATTTACGCGTCAGTTTGTTCTACGCTTACCGTCTCCCGGTTCATACTTATACTTCTATACAACCCATTACCCGGGTTCTTTTATCTTAACGTTCTTAACGCCCATAACCCTTTACATAGGTTAGTTAACATCTCACACTTTTACTTATTCTATCCGCGCCTACTTACATTAGCAAGCGTCATCATATATTTAATTCGTTTGACTTGTTCGTGTGAAATTTTATCACTGGTAAACGTCAATTTTCATTCTTTGTTCGGCCCATTCGACTTTTAACTAGTCGAACGTAATTTTTATCAAAATTTATGTTTGCAAAAATTCTTGTCATCTTTTAGTCATGACTCATATTCTGAGTCTTTTGACTTTCTATTTCGCGTTCCTGTTTCTCAGTCTACGCATGCGTTTAAATCCTTACCCACCAACCGGGTGTTTTACCGAAGTCGTTATTATTGCAACCCTTACGGTATGCATTATGACTTCGTTTCGCTTTTATATTCCTACTTTGTTCTCAATTTTGGTGTTTTACAAAATCGGCCCGTTAAGAGTCATATTTGTATTCTCCGGGTTCGAGTGTAAGAACACCCCTCCCAATTGCATACCTTAATCCTTTTACATTAATCTTTGTCCCTTCACTCGAGCTCATCATCCTAATGTAATACGCTTCCGTCACCCGGCTGTGCGTTTACATTATTATCAAATATTTTGCTCATTTGATTCATTTGGGTACTTTTAAGCTAGTCCCATTCACCCCACCCTTACTACATCGGATGTAAACGTGTCCGCCATAAAAAGTTCATGGTATCATATGCCACTACTTACTTGGCCAGAGTAAGCGATTAACACATGACACACATGACCTGTCACGGCCCCCGACCCGGTTTGACCCGTTTCAGGAGCCGCGGGACAGAAATCCCGTGGTATTTATTTTATTGAGTTTAACAGCGGAAGTTTTCATCAGGATCTTTTTAAAACTGAAATATTTCCCGATTATTTTATTTCACAACGCGGGATAAAACCCCGGTAATTTACAATCATTTGATTTCAAGAAGAAATCTTTATTTTACAAAACATGTTTCTTTATTTTATCCTGAGCCACTTTCTCAAGCTTGTAGTGCTTCACGGCACTTTTCCTGGATCATAACAGATCACCTGAAACATGTTTGAAAAAGGTTTTGTCAGCGGGAAATACTGAGTGAATCATTCATTTTGCATAATGATGCATAGTTATTAATTACAGCATAAGAGCGATTACAATGGCTTCTATCTTATTTTTATCTGGCGCTCTGTCACAATGGTGACGATGGTCATACCACTATTAGATCAATGAACCTAAATAGTGATGATTATCCCTAGTAGGTCAATGAACCTAACTGGGAGAAAATTAGTAATGTGCACAATACCCCACTAGCCAGTGATTCAAGATATCCACGACTTAGTCCCTGTAATTATAACTTTTGAAAATAATTTGAGGTATTGTAAAATAGTTGATAAAAAGAGAATGACTCACATTGCAGATTTATACAGGCAGAGTTTAGCCTACTGATTAGCCTTTTAGCCTAAATTAATAACAGGCACACAATTCAGTCAGTAACTTAATACAGCTTTTAGGATAACTCACGAGATCAAACTTTCACAACGAATGACAAAGTGCGATACTTAAACATCCATCGAATTAACGACGAATGACAAAGCATAACCCTAATGTGGGCAGCACTTAAACATCCATTGGATTATTGATCGATCGGAAAATGAATCGTAATAGCGATCGAGTTAATACCCTGATTGCGGCGTCGATTAGTGATCCGTGTGTGTTGATTGTGGTAAACAGAGCATAACTCAGCGTAGATTTGGAGTTTGAACGTCGTTTCTGTGCCCAAAATCAAGTCCCAGACTCCTCTATATATATACCAATTTTGACCCCCCTCGCGTGACGCGAGGGGTCCCCCCTGGGGCTTCGCGTGACGCGAGGCCTCATCTTCTTCATATGGATGCCACGTGTTGTTTGGAGTTCAGGTGAGTCGACAGTTTCTAGAAATTCGATTTAGATAAAAAGTTATATGGATAATCGTCGAGTAGGGAATACCCCCCCTGAGTTTTAGGGGCCCTGATCCTGATTCTGAATATTCTGAAAATTTTAGGGTTTGTGTAGAATCACTTGGGTGTCTCAATTAGGGTTTCCTATTGGTCAAATTAATTTAATAACTAGGACTTTTGATACGAGTTGTTACATTCTCCCCACCTTAATAAAATCTCGTCCTCGAGATTTACTGGAATAATTGAGGATACTTTCTCTTCATTTCTGATTCCAGTTCCCAAGTATATTAGGGTCCTATCTTTGAATCCTACTTTACTTGAACTAACACTAATCATTTGTTTTTTTTTTTTTTTTTTTTTTTTTTTTGAGAAATTTGATCTTTCTATCTTCTATCTGAAGAAGTTTTTCCACAAATTTTAACTTTTCGTTTACCTCTATATCTTGGAGAGGTAATACCAAAGATTCGTCAGATAGACATTTCTTGAGATTGGATACATGAAATACATCATGTATTTCAGCTAACACTCCTGGTAGTTTGTAAACGATAAGCAACTGGTCCTATACGTTGGATTACTGGAAATGGTCCTACGTATCTTGGACTTAACTTTCCTTTCTTACCGAATCTAACAACTCCTTTCCAAGGAGATACTTTCAATAGCATTTTGTCTCTAACTTGAAATTCCAACGGCTTTCGTCTATTATCTGTATAACTCTTCTGGCGATCTCTAGCCGTCTTCAGTCTTTCCTTCGTGATACTGAATATCACAGTCGTAGTTACTTGGAATTTTCATCCATCTCCTTTGCCTCATGTTTAGTTCTTTTTTGCCCAAATATATATTTTAAATTCTTGTAATCCGTATAGATAGTACACTAACTTCCATACAGATAATGTCTCCAAATCTTAAGGCAAAAATTATGGCTCCTAATTCTAAGTCATGAGTTGTATAGTTTTCTTCGTGCTTTTTCAATTGCCTTGATGCTTACGCAATTACCTTTTTGCGTTGCATTAACACACAGCCAAATCCTAGCTTTGAAGCATCACCGTATACTTTAAAATCTTCTGTTCCTTCTGGTAAGGCTAAGGTTTGAGCTTTTGAAAATTTTAAAATCCTAAAGGATTCTTCTTGTTTAGGTCCCTATTCAAACTTTAACTGTTTTACAGGTTAGCTTAGTTAATGGTATAGCTATCTTGGAAAATTTCTTAATAAACCGTCTATATTATCCAGCTAAACCTATAAAACTTCTAATTTCCATTGCGGATTGCAGAATTTTCCATTTGGTAATTACTGCTATCTTATCAGGATCTACGTGAATACCTTCATGATTCACCATATGACCTAGAAATTGTACTTCTGGCAGCCAAAAATCATACTTCGAGAATTTGGTGTAAAGCTTCTCTTTTCTTAACAAAGTTAAGAGTGCATGCAAGTGCTGACAATTTTCTTCCTGACTTTTAGAATAAATAAGTATATCGTCGATGAAGATAATTAAAAATTTATTCAAATATGGTTTACAGATCCTATTTATCCTGTCCATGAATGCTGCAGGTGCATTCGTTAATCCTAAGGGCATGATTGTAAACTCGTAATGACCATACCTAGTCCTGAAAACAGTTTTAGGTATGTCTTCCTCTTGTACTTTCAATTGATGATATCCGGAACGTAAGTCGATCCTAGAAAATATCTAGCTCCTTGAAGTTGATCGAAAAGACCATCAATCCTAAGTAATGGGTATCGATTCTTAATTGTAACCTTATTCAATTCCCTATAATCAATACACATTCTCATCGAACCATCATTTTTCTTAATAAACAACACTGATGCCCCATACGGGGATAAACTAGGTTGTATAAAACCTTTACTTAATAATTCATCTAATTGCTTTTTCAGTTTTAATATTTCTGTGGGTGCTAACCGATAAGGTGCCTTGGCTATCGGTATAATTCCTGGAATTAGATGAATCCTAAATTCTATCTCCCTATCTGATAGTAACCCTGGTAACTCTTCTGGATATTCTGAAACTGCAGAAATTTCCTTAAGTTCTTTATCTTTAGTATTAATGATTACTGAAATCATATATACTATTCCTTGCTTTCGTTCGTAATTAGCAACTTTTATTACTGATATGAACTTTATGGGTTTACATGGCTTATCTCCTGTAATCATTATTACTTCTCCAGTGGGTGCACAAATTTCTATGGAATTCTTATCACAGATAATTCGAGCATGGTTGTTTACTAACCAATCCATTCTTAACACAACAACTAATTTCATAGATAATAGGGTTGCAGAAAATTTATGATTTAAAAATTCTATTTTTACGTTTTGCTGAATCTTATTTATTTTAACTGAATTCCCATCTGCCGTTTCTACTGTAGAAATTTGCCTAATGCTGGTTAAAGGTAAGTTAAGAGTTGGCAGAATGAAGTATTTATAAAACTTTGGTTTGCACCAAAGTCAAATAATCCTTTTGTGTAAACATTGTGAACTAAAAACGTACCGGCTATCACATCTGGAATCATCTCGGCTTCTTGAGTAGTCAGTTGGAAGGCTCTTACATTCCTTTTTGCTCCTTCTGAAATTTTGGCTTTATTGTCAGATGGTTTATTCAGTTTTGGACAATCTGGCCTAAGATGTCCAGCTTCTCCACAATTGTAGCAGACTGAAAATTTCTTCCTCCTGCAGTCTTCTTCTTGATGACCTGGAATTTTGCAAAAATTGCAATATCCTTTGCATCTTCCAAAATGCTTCCTTTTGCAAAAATTGCAAAATGGGCTAGTAGAAGATTGCCCATTCCCTCATTTCTTAAAATTGTTATGGTTACCCAGACGGAATCCTTGGGTAATCTTTTGGGCTACTTCCTTCCTTCTATTTTCTTCTCTTGTCCGTACTAGTTCGTCAGTCAGAGTATTGGCTAATTCCACCGCATCATCAATCGTGCGAGGTTTCGCAGCTTTGACGATATTACGGATTTCAGAAATCAATCCCCAAATATAACGAGAAATAAGTACCGGCTCTGGCGAAGCCAGGGTTGGTACCACTCGAGCATACTCGAAGAATGTCGAAGTATACCCTCGACAATCTACATCCACCATCCGGTGGGTTAGAAACTTATTTGTCATTTGTTCCTTTTCATACTCGGGACAGAATTTTCTTTCTACAAAGCTCTTAAATTCTTCCCAGTTCATAGCATACGCCATCCTTCTTCCTTTTGCTTGTAACACCGTATTCCACCATTCTAGCGCCCCTTCTTTGAAAAGGTTTGACGCGTACATGACCTGATCATCCTGTGTACATTTACTTATGGCAATTACTGCCTCGGTTTTCTCTAACCAACGCAGTGCTGCAGTCGCTCCTTCATTGCCTGCAAACTCAGTGGGTTTACAAGCAAGAAATTCTTTGTAAGTGCAACCAGGCGTTGCAGCTTTCATTTTCTTAGGGAGCGGAGCTTGCCGTGGTTCATTATCATGATTAACATGATCATTGCCTCCGTTTATGCTATTACTGAAGTTATCTTCAGAAATACGTTTGCTAGAAATGATTTGTTGCGGTTCGACGGGATTTTTAACAGCAGCAACGATTGCTGGAATAGCGTTGGCTATCCCTTGAGCAACTATTGCTGGAATAGCGTTGGCTATTCCTTGAGCAACGATATTTTCTATATCTTGCCTAGTCATATATTGATCCCCCGGTTGTTGCTCAGATTGATTAACTTCATTAACTGGTTCATTATTAGCGTTTTCCATCTGATATCTAATTTATAGATAAATGATTAGTATAAAAGAAATAATCCAATGTCACAATTAATTACACATAATCATGTAAACAAATATACAAACAAATTTGTAAATTTTCTAAAAATTTTATTTGTTGTATAGATTATAGCATGCTTCTATATACAACTGTTTTATTGTTTATTTTACACATACTGATTTTACTATTACTATTACATAACCATAGTTCCATAAATCCCCTATCCTTTATCAGATGATATTCTAGTAACGGCGTTCCCTCTCATCGTATTTCCAGGAGATCTGTCCCCCAATTTCTTGGATCCTATTCCCAGCATCCATTAGTTCTTCGCCAACGTGGCGGAGTTCAGCCATATTCTCGTTACTCATTGGTGGATTTGGTAAAGGTTCTAGATTGAACTGAGGAAAAAGCTTATAGGGATTGTTTTGTAACTGTATTTCATTAGTCAACCATTCGTCTATTTACGAGTGGATTGAAGGGTTTGGAGTAGCTGGTTCTAAGTTTATTGGTAGTTGTGTTTCAAGAGAATGAATAAAAACATTTTCATTAACAGGCTTAATAGTATTATAACTTGCCATTATAAAATCTAGATCTTCCTGAGATGGTAACCCCTCAATTTGCCTAGAGCTTTCCTCAATTCCCATTTTCTTAGGCTTGAGTTTCTCGAGAGGTAAAGCGTTGAATTCTATAGGTTCTTCTATGTCTGGTATATACCTATTGAAATCTCTGGAAACCTCTAATCTTACTGGATAAAGATTTAAATTCTGAAGGGCGTCAGACAATTCACTCATGCTGTTATGCAAAATACACACAATTACTAAGTTAAAATCATAACAAAATTTTATAGAAAAAACTTTTAAATATTATTTCATACTGTGTAATAACTGAAAATTAAAACACACCATTACTGATTTTAAAATTTTATAACAAAATTTCATAGAAAACCTTTAAATATTATTTCAAATTGAGTAACTATGAAACAACCGAATATGAAAACATACTAGGTTTTACTTATGAATTTATTTATTTACTGAATAAGGTTTCTAGACTGTAAATAAAGGTGCTAAAACTTTGAGTTAAATTATTTAAGGCTTTGCATTAATTGCTATATTGGCTAGCATATAAAGATCTGCCCATACTGTACAAAATTAGTCAGATAATAAAACACATAATCACAAAATAGCAATTACTAAAAATTAAGTATTTTCTAAATACTTAATTGGCTTAAATCAGAGGCTCGATAAGTGGCTCTGATACCACCTTTTTCTGTCACGGCCCCCGACCCGGTTTGACCCGTTTCAGGAGCCGCGGGACAGAAATCCCGTGGTATTTATTTTATTGAGTTTAACAGCGGAAGTTTTCATCAGGATCTTTTTAAAACTGAAATATTTCCCGATTATTTTATTTCACAACGCGGGATAAAACCCCGGTAATTTACAATCATTTGATTTCAAGAAGAAATCTTTATTTTACAAAACATGTTTCTTTATTTTATCCTGAGCCACTTTCTCAAGCTTGTAGTGCTTCACGACACTTTTCCTGGATCATAACAGATCACCTGAAACATGTTTGAAAAAGGTTTTGTCAGCGGGAAATACTGAGTGAATCATTCATTTTGCATAATGATGCATAGTTATTAATTACAGCATAAGAGCGATTACAATGGCTTCTATCTTATTTTTATCTGGCGCTCTGTCACAATGGTAACGATGGTCATACCACTATTAGATCAATGAACCTAAATAGTGATGATTATCCCTAGTAGGTCAATGAACCTAACTGGGAGAAAATTAGTAATGTGCACAATACCCCACTAGCCAGTGATTCAAGATATCCACGACTTAGTCCCTGTAATTATAACTTTTGAAAATAATTTGAGGTATTGTAAAATAGTTGATAAAAAGAGAATGACTCACATTGCAGATTTATACAGGCAGAGTTTAGCCTACTGATTAGCCTTTTAGCCTAAATTAATAACAGGCACACAATTCAGTCAGTAACTTAATACAGCTTTTAGGATAACTCACGAGATCAAACTTTCACAACGAATGACAAAGTGCGATACTTAAACATCCATCGAATTAACGACGAATGACAAAGCATAACCCTAATGTGGGCAGCACTTAAACATCCATTGGATTATTGATCGATCGGAAAATGAATCGTAATAGCGATCGAGTTAATACCCTGATTGCGGCGTCGATTAGTGATCCGTGTGTGTTGATTGTGGTAAACAGAGCATAACTCAGCGTAGATTTGGAGTTTGAACGTCGTTTCTGTGCCCAAAATCAAGTCCCAGACTCCTCTATATATATACCAATTTTGACCCCCCTCGCGTGACGCGAGGGGTCCCCCCTGGGGCTTCGCGTGACGCGAGGCCTCATCTTCTTCATATGGATGCCACGTGTTGTTTGGAGTTCAGGTGAGTCGACAGTTTCTAGAAATTCGATTTAGATAAAAAGTTATATGGATAATCGTCGAGTAGGGAATACCCCCCCTGAGTTTTAGGGGCCCTGATCCTGATTCTGAATATTCTGAAAATTTTAGGGTTTGTGTAGAATCACTTGGGTGTCTCAATTAGGGTTTCCTATTGGTCAAATTAATTTAATAACTAGGACTTTTGATACGAGTTGTTACATGACCTTTTTATAGTTTTCACATCACGCCCTATGTAAGTAACGCCTCTATTTGTTTCTCTTGGAAACAATATCCCGAATACATTTTCTATTCGGGTTTTTCCAAGTTTTTAATCTACATATACAACTTTCAATTTCTACTTATTTGTTGCATATTACTATTTGTGCGATTATTTAAAATGTGCACCTGGTAATGTTTGCCTCGACGGGCGTTCCTTGCCATTAACCTTGTTCGCGGTCGTTACGCGATTTAGTCCTCGGTGAGCATGCTCCTCTTGTTATACTTCGGACCGTTCCATCATCATATCCACAATTCGTTTGACTCTCGTCGTCTTCAAACGCGAGTGTCCTTCAATTAAAACATTCACAAAAGTTAGTAACGTCAACTTCAATAGTCGCCCGTATTATAATACAAGGATTTTTCTACTATACGCGTCAACGCGCGTATTTTCGTCAACTATATCAATCGTTTTAATTGGGGTAACGTGTATCACACGATAGCCCTATGTGTTGTTTACAACACTTTAGCATGCTAAACTATTAACATGCTTGTACTTACCGGATTTGTGATCAAGCCTCGAACCGAACACCAATCTTTATTAAGAGCATAAGGTTTAAGTCCAAGCATAGTTTTCCCCGCCATACTTGAATCTCTTAAACCAAGGCTCTGATACCAACTTGTAACACCCGTCTAATTATTTAACGTTTTTCGTTTAAGTTACGAAAATAAATAAGAAATTATGTGTAAATACTGTCGAATAATACGGGTGAATTAAAACTTTTACAACTTGAAAATAATACAATTTAATATCTAACGAATTGCCGTTTAAAATAACGACGAAACAACGTGCGGAAGCTTTATTCTAGTGTGTTCGGTTCTTGCTCGACGCTCGATCTTCATCCGGGAACAATTGGTATTTTCCTGTGATCAAAACCAACCTAAAAGTTAGTTTTGATGCTTAAACAATAGGTTAAACAAGTTCTAAACAACAACCCATGAGATAAACGAAAAATTTCCAGTTTTACAGTCTGACGCGGGCCGCGACAGACTTAAAGACATCTTACGCGGGCCGCGACGTATCGTCGCGTGTCGCGACGTAATTCAGGCCATCCGTCGCGTGTCGCGAGGGAACACCATTTCCAGCAGGTCCAGATTCTGTACCTGCATATCAGCCAGCTCCGAATTTTCTAAAAATCCAACTTTAAACTAGCATAACTTTTTACTCGGTTGTCCGTTTTACGCGATTCTTTTTCCTACGCGTCCGTAATTTAATTCTCCATCTAATGGAGTTAAAATCCAACGTCCGACATAATAAAATTTCAGACTTTTAACTCTTCGGCTTATTACCCTTTTTACCAACTTTTGACCCGTTCGTGATTTCACCTAACAAACTTGTTTGTGACCCCTTGTTTCTTTTTGTAAACCTATAATTATGATTATTTCCTATCGTACAAGGTTCAAATCACGGGTTATTACACATTCTTAACCCGTTTCGCTAATACTTCTATTTTGACCCGTTAAGGGTATTTATGCACTAAGGTCCCATAACATCCCTTTTATACTTATCTTAAGGATTTAATCTATCAAAACACTTATTTCCAACAACCTTTAAAGGTCGTTTGTCCGGTTTACCCAACAAGGGCATTTTAGTCAACTTTAGCCCCTCATTTACGACGAAGGGCATTTGCTACTTATTTGACCCAAAAATGTATGTTTAACCACAATTGTATTTATACGTACCTGGCTCGAGTCAACCTAGTGACCCGTTTCAACACCTTGCTTTTATTACCGCTATTCTATGGCGACGCAATTATCCAAATTACTATTCGCTCCTGTAACACATGACTTGACCACCACATTAGTTGATTTCGTCAAATGGTGTTATCCCCACCATTTGACCTGTTCGGCCTATATAACCCAACATTTTTATATGTAACGAAACATGGTTTTTAATTACCAATCACACATCCGACCCATTTCGGATTTTCTCACTAGATCTCTAAAGTCACTTCTTATATTTTTAACCCATTCGACTTACGCTATGGGTGTCCTTTGAACTTTAATTTACTTTAGTCGATACTTGACTAAATTTCCATTTTTACCCAATTTCCCATTACTAGTTACGCTATAAGGTAACCTTAAGAAAAACTCTTTAACTCTTAACCAATTCATGACTAGTTTATCATTTTGCCTTTTTCTCCATAAATCATGGTTTAAAACATTTTTATTGGTTCCAACTGATTTCGTTTCTTGTCAGAACCCATGATTCGAACATAATCCTTTATTGTATTCATCGCTTATAAAAATAAACACAAATACTACAAGTGGGTGTAAGTTTTACTTACCTCGCATCCGAAGTACGCTTTTCACTCTTATTTGCTTCGTTTGACCCGCTTCCTTTCCAGGCCTCCACCTAGCTTGTCAAGCGTCAAACTATCATCATAATTCATAAGACGGTTAGATTAGTCATCCTTAATTATGACTATTCCATCTTACGGGTTTTACATCAAAATTTACCATTTGATTTCATTTTGGTCGGTTTGACTTCTTAAAAGTCAATTTGTCTATAACATATTCAAACACACATTTGGCACATTGAACCCACCTAGGCACTTTCATCCAAACTCTTTAACCATTCTAGTTTTTACGCACCAATTTAACTTAGCTCTCGACTATTGAAGCTAATCATTCGTTTGTTAAGCAATTAACTAAAGTTTTCCATCTACATGTAAAACCCGTTTCATTATAGCATTAGACATTCATCCAATCGTCAAATATAATCAAGTTCTACATATTAATTAGTAGACATCATGATTCCTAACACCCATTCATATGAACCAAAATCACTAGTTTCATCATATTTAATTAAAACCCCTTTCATGAAAGTATGATCATGTACCCAATTTCATGGTTTAATCAAACACCTTTCATTCATTATCATACATGATGATTCTAAACATAGTCTTATCATCAATTTCATCATAACACTAAAACCCACTTAGCTAGGTGTGGTGAGTTAACCAAACACCTAAATCATAGCAATTTATTCTAAATCTTCACTTAGGGTTTGTTCCTAAGCAATCCTACATCCCAAATTCAGCCATAACTTCTATGATTCATACATAGATCGTATCATGCAAGATGAATCGATTTTCACAACTTCAAGAATGTTAGAAATTCGACATACCTTACGATCCCCTTGACTTGGTGATCGTTTATTCATGTTTGGTTGTGAATTTGAGCTTCATTTTGACCTTCAATTTGATGATTATGTTAGATGTTAGGGTTTGGCTCCTTGGGAGCTCTCCTGAGATCGATCCAGAACACACATGTGTGTGTGTGTTTGTGTTTTGTTTAATTAAATAACTTTTCTAGTTATCCCACTTTAACCCTTCGTGTTTGGTTCGTTATTAAGTAGGCCACAACCTACTTATTTTTAACAATATTCCCACTTATTAACTAGGTTTAATATTCCTAGTTAACTTAGCGGGTTCGGGAATATTTATGACTAAGTTTATTTTAGGTCCCGTTAACCCGTGCCTTTTATCCTTTTTATTTCTCTTGAAAGCTCTTATTCACTTTAAATAAATATTAGGATTATTTAATTTATTCCTAATATTTGCCGGGTTATTTTTACTAATAACGGTACGTTACCCGTCTTTTAGTATTAACAGAGTTTAATTACCAAGCCCGTTTTCGGGGTGTTACACTTGCCTATATAAAAATGTCTTGTGCAATGTCTCCCATCGCCCGATCTATTTTTCTTTGGTTTCTCCTTGTCAAAACCAAGCCCCAGTTGCGTTGCGGTCATCGTATTGGCTTGACACTTATTGTCTCGCTCCATTTTTGTTATGCAAACTCGATCACCGTCCATGATGCATAATGTGTTCGTAAGTGGCATGGGCAGACCCAAGATATGGCTTGGGTGGGCGGGCGCCCCACTTAAAAACAAATTTTTAGTGCATTTTATAAGCAAAAATCCGGATCGCACCACTTGAAAATATGGTTGAACCCCTTGTTCGCACCTAGAGGTGCACAAATTGGATAATTTTTAAAATCGGATCGGATTTTATCCGATCCGGATAAGTCAACTCTCGGTCAGAACCGGTTTCAAAAAAATCCGGATCGGATTTTATCCGAATCCAAGGTTCCAAAAGGTCGATCCTATAGCATCCGGATCGGATCGGAGAATCCAGAATTTTTTTTAAAATCCAATAAAAATCCGGATTTCAGATATTTTAAAACTCAAAAAACACAGATTCGTAAAAAAACATCAATATATTTTTTTATTTGATACATAATTCATAGAAACAAAGATTCGTCAAAAAAACAATAATTCATTAAAAAACATAGAAAAAAGATAATAAAACGATAAATGTGTCACACCCCTTTCTGCGGCGGAAGCACGAGGTGTGATCATGAAAGGTTCTCATTGCATACGAAAGGTAAACATGCTATATGCTCGTATAAACATCAAATACCATAATTTGAAAACATAAGTTTAGCGTTTACATCGCTAAGTCGCATAAAACATTGTCTTAAAAGTTTACAACTTTATTTAAAGATAAACATAAGCGACATCTAAGAGCATAAGCAAGACCGCGCGCACATCCATCCTAGTTACCTGAAATACATGTGAGTTTTGGAAAAACGTCAACATAATGTTGGTGTGAATTCCTGCAGTTTTGTATTTCACGTTTGTATACTTTGTATGAAAACATAGTTTGTGAATAAATCAAGTTTTCATATATAAATCCAGTTTCATGTGTACACCACGTATTCATGTATAATTCAAATTCTTCTTGAGTACCCCACGTACTCAAGTATAATTCCCATTTTCTTGAGTACCCCACGCACTTCAAGTATAATTCAAGCTTTTCTTGAGTACCCCACGTACTCAAGTATTCATCAAGTTTTAGTATGGTATGAATTTTATGTAAATAAAGTATTCCTGTAAATATCAGGATTGTTAATGGGTTGCAAAGCCATTAACATGTGACACGACATAGGAAGTCACCAAACCTTAGGCATTTAATTGGTATATTCTGAGACACAAAAGCACTACTCGATTCTCGCCCTCACTGAGAGTGTGGCTGCCCGGCACCCGTTAGATCTAAACTTTTGTTCTGCGGTCTAGGTATATTGTTGATTAATGGTGCTTATGTACCCTATTCGTGACATGATTTCTCGTATCATTTCTCATAACGCATCCTACTTGGTTCTCGTCCTCACCAAGTGCGTTTCTTGTTATCATTTCTCATAACGCATCCTACTTGGTTCTCGTCCTCACCAAGTGCGTTTCTTGTTATCATTTCTCATAACGCATCCTACTTGGTTCTCGTCCTCACCAAGTGCGTTTCTTGTTATCATACCATTTATAAACATTATAATATTTGTACATGTATTTCACCCCCGAAGTTATAAAACTGAAAACAGTTAAAAGAAAAGGGGGAGCATGAACTCACAACTTTGCGTTCCTGTGCATCGTAAACTTCACCGGATTTGCTTAATTAACGTCGTAACCTATACGCGTTTTCTTAACGTTAGTCACTAGACTTGTGTCGCACAAGTACAGTCACTCTCTTTGGTGTATATATTCTTGTGTTAAAAATATTTTATATTTTTAACTAAGTATCTTACTTATATTATTTTCTCTAAAATTAATATAAGTATCTCGTGTTTTGCACTTTGCACCCGAATTATGTATCTTGTATGTGTATTTTTATGTTTATACTCCTCATGAGTATTTAGTGTATTTTTAAGTCTTAATACACTAGCACGTATAACACATACTATATACACTTAGCACAAAAGTTGCTGATAAAATAATATATATTTTTCTCTAAAAAATATACATACTTATATCCATTTTTATTCTTGAAGAAATCCTCATTTCTTATCACCAAAAATTAGGGAAACCTTGGTAATACTTTTAAATACATTTTTAGGGAATAAGTTTCTCAAAAACTTATATTTTTCTAAGTGTCAAAATTTATAAAAATTTTGACAGAGTTTCCCCTAAAAATGGAGGTTTCCCATGTTTTCAAAACATGTGTTTATTTTCTTTTAAATCGTCAACAATCATCAACAACAATAATCATCAACAATAATCACTAATTTCTCCATTTCATGAACTTGAATATTTACAAAAATGTGTAGTAACTTACTAGCACATTTAGTAAGTCTTTCCATCTCTAAAAATAAAATCATTATCTCGAAAACTTTATTTTTAAAGAATATGAAGTTTTACAACTTCTAGTCGGTATTTACGAAAATATTTCTTTGTTAAATCCTTTCGTTACACAAGTTTCTACACACTTTTTGGTTCTCAAAAATGTCTTTATTTTGAGAAAGATCCGGCTTTTTAAACATGATTTCATCATACATTTGGTTCTTCAAAAATACCACTTGTAGATCTTTAGATCTACTAGTTTAGAACTCCATTCCATAAGAAAAATCGTTTTTACACAAGTTCATGTTAATATGTAGTAGTGTTTGTCATCTAATCATTTTCACACTTAAACATACACTAGTTCATGTTCCATGAACATGACTTAGCCGGGTTAGATGACGATCCGAACTACTACTAGCATCAAACAACATAAAATAATCATAACAAAACAAGATCCAAGAGTTTTACACTAATATTTACTCATTAACCACTTTGTTCATCATTTTTAGTAGACTTTAAACTTTGATCTTATATGTTCATGATTTTTATCCGTTAAACCTCTTATTAACCACGTTAGACAAGATCAATAGGGTGTTTAGAGTCACTTACTACTAGCTCGTGGCTAGGGAAGAAACTAGACGAAAAACGGGTGGTTAATAGCGTTGTGGTGAGGTCCTTGGCAATCCGTAAGCACCGAGCTTCCTTATACGTGATCCTTCTCCTTTTAATGTTTGTAAAACAACAAGATTGAAACTTTGAAGATGGTTGGGTGTGTGGCTTGGCTCTCGGCCGAAAGTATCAAGAGAGGGAGAGAGGTGAGAAATTTTTGTTGGGTGGTTTATGAGAAGTGAAGTGACCCTATGGTTCCTCTTATAATCCACCAACTCTAATTATCCACAAGGTATTATGTCTCCATGATATTATGCATGGATTAATAAAATATTCAAAAACTTATGGTGGTGGTTTCCTAGGGGAAACCGATCGGGTATGGGGGTGGGGTAATATGGTTTGATTTGAACTAATAGGTTAGTGATATTTAGTTTAGTTAGGAATTAAATTAGAGTATTATGTGTGTTGTAATATATAACGGGTGTTAGGGTATTCGGGGACCCTAACTGGCTCAGAAAAGGAAAAACAATGTCATTGACAATATTTTTGTGTTCCGGGTAAAGTCCGGTTGTACGGTTGGATATCAATCCGTTAATGTGCTAAATAAGCATTTAAACTGTCGTTAATATTATTTTTAGTGACACAATTTATTCCCGACACTTAGGGAAACATTCTGACTGAAAAATTAGATTTTCTGCATAATATTCGCGTGCTAAAAGCTGAATTATTGCTGAATTATACAAAATTCTGCACTTAAAGTGCGTTTCGGGTGCTTTTTAGTGCTTATTTTTGCTTTCGTATAGTATATATATTAAACCCTTGTATGCACTCTTGGGTTTTAATGTATTCTTGTCGTTGGACCTACACCTAGGCCCCAATTTTAATGTCTGACTGCTTTCTGCAGTTCTGTTGACACATAGTGTCTTACCGGTGAGTTTACTTAGTATTTTTGACGCAACGCTCTCGTTTATGCATAAAGCAATATTTTTGTAGTATACAACGTGCATGAATTCACTTGTTTAGCATGTAATCAGTCAATGTTGACATTTAAGCACATAATTGCAGTCATTAAGCAATAACTAAAGTGTACGGAAATTACCGGTTTGTGCCAGTTGTCACAAAATGTATTTTTTATTCGATACATAATTCATAAATGTCTTCGTTGTAGTCGTCTTCTTTGTCTTTCATCATAGTAGTCTTCATACTTGGATCATTCTTCATAAGCTTCATTGTAAGCTTCTTCTTCGTCGGATAGTGGAGCCGTGGCTTCTTGATCTACTTCATACTCATGGATTTCTTGTTCAATGTCGAGTTCGCCTTTGAGCTTTGCAACATCTTGTACACGTTCTGCTGCATCCAAATGATCCTTCAAGCAAATGCACATTTCTACAGATTCAGGTGTGAGCCTCGTTCTTCGAATAGATAAAACCCTGCCACTAAGAGAAAAAGCAGATTCCGAAGCTACTGTGGAAGCTTGGACGGTTAGTAGGTCACGGGCCATGGCTGCTAGAACGGGATATTGGGATTCCCTCCCTTGCCACCAAGCCAAGATATTAAAGTTTTCAAATTCTTCTTGTTTTAAAGTGGAAATAAAGTCGGTTCCAATATACCTCCCGAGCTCGCTACTTGGTGTGTTTCCCCGAGCCCGTTTACTATTTTCGTTTCTTAAAGTATTATATAAATTTAGCATCGGGTTCCTACTTGTACTACCACTGCTTGAACCCGAAGCCATTGATTCGTGTATGTTTGATTTAGAACCATATTTATTTAAATAATGATCAAACATATTTTGAAAAGCTTTGTTAAAATCTTTTTTTGCATTTCGAGAAAAGAAAGGGTCCTCCTCATGCAAATTTAAATCATCAACTATCGATTCAATTAAAGTTTCAACGCCTGTAACATTAATGGTTGGGTTTATGGCAGAGGCACAAGTAACAACGGGGGGTATTTCTTTAAAATATTTTTAAAATTTTTCTCTCATTGGTAAAATCATTTGTTCAAAAAGGGGGCCGGAATATTCAAATTCTTTTAACTTGTTACACATTAGAAATATTTATAACTCTAAGCTATTTATAAGATGCTAGAATTGTAAATAAAAAAAATAAAAAATTCAATGGGATCTTGGGATTTAATTGACCCGATCAAAAAATATAATAACAAACGGTCATAAAATATTTTAGGGAAGTGTATAGCTGTTGCCCAAAAAATACAAAAGAACAAACGGTCAAAAATTATTTAAGGAAGATATATAGTTGTTGGCTATTAGGCTCTTTAACAGTAAAATATATGAAAGAAGCTAGTATAAAAAATCCATGGGTTATTGGGATTTAATGTAAAGAAGCAAAAACTAAAAAGCTATATGTCTATATTAACGTGGCTGTGGGATTTAGTACAAAACGGGAAAATCCGAATTTTATCCGATCCTAAAAAAACCGGTTCGGATCCGGTTAGAGATTATCCGGAAATAATCCGGTGTGCTAAAAATTTTACAAATCGGATTGGATCCAGTGGATCTTATCGGATTGTATCCGGTTTCAAAAAATCCAGTTTCTCCATCGGATCGGTTTCAAATTATTTTTCGGATCGGTTTCGGATGCGGATTTTTTGTACACCTCTATAATCGCACCTCATGAAATAATTTCTGGGTCCGCCAATAGATACGAGAGAGGATGTTAGAAGAAGCCCATTCCGAGAACAAGTTTGTAACCACCCATTGGTGAATCCTATAGGTCCTTTTTACTTTCTATATATTTCGGACCGTAGCCTTTATATCTTGTGCCATCTCAACTTTGAATCTATTAAATATATTTTTAACCAAAATGTGTTCATTCTTATCGGTATTCCAATAAATTACACACACTATTGCCACTACATGATTTTTTTTAGAGTTAAATGCTTGGTTGGTCCCTGTGGTTTGCAAAAATTGCAGATGTGGTCCCAAATGTTTACTAATTACACGCGTGGTCCCTGTGGTTTTCAAAAATGCACTCGGTTGGTCCCTAGCCCTAACATCAGTTAAATTTCTCAGTTAACTATGTGTAAAATGACTATATTACCCCTGAACAATTAAAAACCTAAAACTAAGAATTAAAAAATTAAAATCAGTATATATCAAACCTCTGCATCTATTCTTCCCCAAATCACCATCGCTACCATCCCCCTCTCTTTTCTCAAACAAACACCACCACCACCACTGAACACCCACCACCACCACACCTCCACCACCGAACACCCCCTACCACCACTACAAGCACCGCATTTTCTCTAGCCCAGGTCTCTCTCTTCGCGTCTGAATCACTTGGGCGTTCATAAGGATGCTTCTTCACCAACACATCACACCACCGATCAACAAGACTCTTCACGGCGGCGACGGTGAAGATCGGCGACGCCACTGGCGGCGGAGATGGCGGAGATAAAGTGGTCTCCATCTCTGTTTATGAGACTGTCACTCTCCATCTCCATCTCTGATGCGGTTGACATTTTAGTCTCATAAACCCTAATGAAGAACAAAACCCTAAAATGTCAATTTCAAAGCCAATTCTCTGTCCCCTGTTCATGGTTCATGTGTATTTCAATTTTAATATCAATTTCTTAACCCCTTCAATTTTAGAGCCCTAATTTGATTTTTAGGGTTTTTTTTTTTTTTTTGTTATTGTTTGATGGTTTAAGGTGAAATTAAATTGGGGATGTCGGTTCCTAATTTTATTTTATGGTTTTTATTGTTGAATTAGTACTGTTATGGGTCAAATTCCCCTTCAAAAACTGTTATTTGAATCTGCAGCGGATGAACTGTGTTAATTCTGCAGATGTATTATATCAGTGAATGGACTCAAAATTTTAGCGGATGCAGATCCATATGCAGATTGTGCGAACTGATTATAACGACTGGACTGATTATTACGACTGAACAACAACTGATTTGCAGATTTGCAGCAACTGATTTGCAGATTTGCAGCAACTGGTTCGCTGCAAAAACTCCCGACGATTGATAACAACAACGACTAATACCAACAACGACTAATAACAGCAACGACTAAACACCTCTGCAGATTCTGCGGACTGATTTCAGCGATCAAAACTAATTTTGCGGACGATTTCTGCGGCTAAAAGTCACTGATCAAATTCTGCATATCCGTGATTCTGTGCAGTTAATTTGTAACTGATGATCTGTCTCAGTTCGTATCAAATGAACAGAGGTGAGTGTGTGGTGCAAGTAATCAGTTGCTGCAAATCTGCAAACCCTGTTGCCGGAGATCGCCGGAAATCGGGCTCCCTTGACTGGTTCGCATAGAGAGAAGCAGAGGTGAGTGTGTGGTGTATGTGTTTGGGGTTCAAGGTCTGATGAAGGAGACAGGGTTCACTACCCTTTTATAGTTAGGCAAGGGTATTTTGGTCATTTAACATGGACTTAACTGAGAAATTTAACTGATGTTAGGGCTAGGGACCAACCGAGTGCATTTTTGAAAACCACAGGGACCACGCGTGTAATTAGTAAACATTTGGGACCACATCTGCAATTTTTGCAAACCACAGGGACCAACCAAGCATTTAACTCTTTTTTTTATTTACTAATAATTTAGCAGTGATAAAATGGTTCTCGTTTAAAATGTGGTTCTCATGAACCCAAGATTTTTGCAGTGGTATTATTGTAATTAACTCAAAACACGTTACATTAGATTTTGATTTACCAATGTATTCGCATAATGTATTCATCGGTTAATATATTGCAGCTTCTAGTTTTGCATTCAAACGTAATTGCATGCATTGTGGTTTTTTAACATTGTAGTAGTCATTGGTGACTTGGTGTTTACTTGTATTTATCGACGAATACACTATATTTGACGAACACAACGTATTTTCTTACATTAAAATGAAACCTCACGATTTCCATGTAGGCGTTTACTTGTTTCACCGGTGGGTACAACATATTTTCATGTTAATTATGTAAATGTCACCCCGTAAAAGTTATATCTACGTCTAGAAATACTTCTCACTTTAAAAATATAATTGTTACATTTTTTAGTGTTAATCTTATAATTTTTTATCCCATTATATTTTTTCTTTTACCGGCGAATTTCTTGCTACTTGTGAGACTTGAACCTAAAATCTCACACTTTAGTGTTTTAAAATATGGTGTTTTATAAAATTCAAAGTATGTCACTCTAATGCGGCTATTTTTATCTACGTCTCGATATAAATAGACTATTTTTATCACCATAGTGACGAACTTATTTTTATCTATGTTTCGATAAAAGTTTTGTTCAAAATCGAACAGCGAACCGAATCCATGTCGTCGGAACAACTTCGGTAGTAGTCATACCAATATTTGTTTATATGGTTTCTAGCATAAATTTGTTTTTCTTACTCCGGCCGAACAATGTTGACAATGAACCTTTTTATTCAAATTAGAGTTTTTTTTTTTTTATCGTAAGGCTATAGAGAATGCCGGTAACGTACCGGCGTCTTGACGAACTGAATTGATTCTGACCAAAAGTCAAATGTCGGTACATGTACGGTCGTAATAGTTAACGGTATTCGTCTTATGGTTTTCAATCGATATAAATATATAATATACATGTCGATATCCTTTTGACATATCATACCTTAAACGGTCGTAATAGTTAACGGTATTCGTCTTATGGTTTTCAATCGATATAAATATATAATATACATGTCGAAATCCTTTTGACATATCATACCTTAAACTTTTTAGGTTTCTCTTTTCGTTACTATACCGAATACCGACACCGAACCGACACCATCCGAACAAAGTTCGTTTTGGTCGCTGTAGTAGATATAAGAATATACTGATACGTGGGTACAGACTCTTCCACAAACCCTTTTGTTCGGTAAAAATCAAACAATTAATCATGCTCAAACAACCCCAATTACCCTCCACACAATCTTCTCTTTCATTCATCAGAAATGAGTTGCAGAACCACCATCAACGCACTCACAACCAACATACCTTCAACTTCAATTGCTACTGTCACTCACTCATCTCTTCGTCTCCCCAATTCACTCCTCTCAAGAACAACAAGATGCTCAATTACAAACCCTATTTTGGTTAACCATTTCTTCAGGCGTTTAGATGCAAAAAAACCCCAATGGGGGGCTGGTGGTTCCAATAAGAAAGTACAACGTGGGTTGTTTAGAGTGTATTCGGGTTTCTTAGAACTCCCACTTCTTCCTTTTCCTTCTGATCAGGTATTTCTTTATATTTGTTCTTAGAGGGATGAGCATTTGGTACCGGGTACGGGTACCGAACCGTACCGGGTATATTCGGTACCCACTTTCTCCGTTTTTTGGTACCGGTATCGGTATTTACTGGTAAAACACCGGTACCGGTACCAGTACCCACTTTTCCTGTTTTTCGGTACCAAACGGATACCGTGCTCATCCCTCTTATGGGTACCATTTTATCTGATAATGTTGTTGTGGGATGGGTTGACCACCATTGACTTTTTTGTTATGTGTTTGTAGGTTCTTGTTCCATCTGAGGCCAAGACACTTCATTTGTTTGAAGCAAGATATTTGAAGTTATTGGATGAGGTATTTAATCTTGTATAAATATTATTTAGGGGCATTAATCTTCTAACCTGAATAAAGACAATGTATCTGGTTTATCTAAACAAGTTAAACGGGTTGACGAGTTTTAATCAGGTTGTAATCGTAGTTGTCGAAGGCGCTTAAAAAACAAGGGCTTTTTTAAGCGAGGCGCTTAGTGTAAAAATACCATTTTAGGGATTTTAGTCATGTTCTAGGCTTGTTTAGGGCTAGTTTAGGCTCTTTTAGGTTGATTCCATGTTTGTATAGGGCTGGTATAATTGTGGTAGACGATTTTTGACCGGAACTTGGCCTGAAAAACACGCATGAGGGATTGAATGTGCCTAGGTGCGTCTTGACAACATCATAGTTGTTAATGGAAAATAGCGACAAATAGCGATAAGGTACCTATATGCTACATAGCGAATAGCGATAAATAGCGGGCGGCTATTTTTATAAATAGCGATAAACTGGGAAAAAAAACTTAAATTATATGTATATTATATCAAAATACCCTAGTATATATGCCGTTTTACATGTATATTTAACAAAAACCTAGCATCCAGCTATTTTATAGCTATATTTAATTGCTATTTATATTAAAATAATAATAATAATAATAATAAACTATCGCTACAACCCTAATAGCGAGCCTAGACCTATACGATTCGTAGCGCGCTATAGCTATCGTTACGCTCGCTATTGACAACTATGGACAACATAGGTTGTAATCTTGTTATACGGGTTGGAGGGTTGTAATAACAGGGTTGAACGGGTTGGCAGCTGGTGTGATTAAGCCGGTTAAACAAGTCAACCCGAACATGAGCAGTTTAATTAAACGGTCAAACATGTTCAAAACTTGATTCTTCACGTGTGGAGTTTCGGGTCGTGTGATAAATTGCATCCCCTAATAATATATAATATTCCCATTGAGTAACATCTTCATTGTGTCTTGCTTGTAAATAACATGATTTGAATATCGTGATATTGTAGTGTTTATTAAGAAAGAAGAAACTATTTGTGCATTTTGTGTTGGATCCAATCGCTGTGAGTTCCACATCTAAAGAAGCGTCGTTTGCTGCTAGATACGCTTGTTTGGTTGTTATAGAGAAGGTAAACTTCAAGTAGTTATTAAATATTCATTCTTTTTAACGTTCAATTCCTTTTTTCTTCCGGTTAAACTCATTATCATCTCAGTGTTCTGACAGGTTGAACAATTAGATGTCGGGGCCTTAGTCTCTATTAGAGGAATTGGTCGTGTCACATTAGTGAAATTTGCAAAGGTAAGTTATTTTGAGAGTGTTTGGATATGCATTTAGAATGCATGTTTGATATTTAATAATCAGATTAGATAATTAGCTGCAATAAAACAATATATTCTTTCTAAAGAATTTTTCTTCTTCTTTTTTTTTTTTGAGTAAAATGCCATTTTCGTCCTTGAGGTTTAGCCAGTTTTGCGACTATCGTCCAAAGGTTTGTTTTTCCGCATCTGGATCCAAAAGGTTTGAAATCTTGCCATTTTTATCCGGCTCATTAAGTCCATCCATTTTACTCCGTTAAGGCAGAGGTGGGGCAATTCGGTCTTTTTCACTCTATGTAAAAAAGACCGAATTGCCCTTTAATTTAACAAAATAGACTGAAATACCACTGACTTAAGGGAAATAAATGGATGAGTTAACAAGCCGGATGAAAATGGCAAGCTTTCAAATTTAAACCTTTTGGATCCAGATGCAGAAAAACAAACCTTTGGACGAAAGTCGCACTGCCGCAAAACTGGCCAAACCTTAGGGACGAAAATGGCATTTTACTCTTTTTTTTTTCTTTTGAAGATCCTTAATTTCAATGATTCTGCAGGCAGATCCTTTCTTAGAAGGCATAGTATTACCGTTACAGGATAACGTTCCGCAGAACGAAAGTGAAGTAACCTCCAAAGTTCTTGAACTAAAAGAAGCTCTTGAGGGATTAAATAGCTTGGAAATAAAACTAAAGGTTCGGTACTTCGGTCAATCAAGTTATAGTGATTTGTATTGCATTCATTAAAAGTTGTATCCTGCGTACTACAAATGATGCTATCGTTTACAAAATTGTTAGCTTATTTGCTTATGCTAATGATTAGGCTGCTAAAGACGAACCCTTGCGGACCCAAACGGCAAATTCTCTAGATTGGGCTACAAAAGAACTGTCTTTAGATTGTGAAGAAGCTTTCATTCCATCTCTTGCTGAGCGCGTGTCCTTCGCGGCACTTCAAAATGTTTCAGGTAAGCAAATAAACCGAACGTTCAGCGAATAGTTCGTGAACTGTTTGGCAGGAAGTTCGTTTGTTTAATAAATGAACGAACACGAACAAGAAATCTCGTTCGTTTGGTTAAATAAACGGACATGAACAGAGGCCGCGTTCGTTCATTTATGTTCATGAACGTTCGGTAACGTGTTCGTTTATCTTCGTTTGGGTTTGATAGTTCATTGGGGTTTTATTTTTTTATATTTTATATTTAAATTCTTCAAAATTCCCACTGATAAAATATTCAATAAATATTAGTGTGTGTATTTTGTTTAAATTAATTAATAAATATTAGGTTAGTATACTATGGGTGGATCTACGTAATATATATGATGAAAGATACTGATTTTATTCAAAATTTAATACATGTTCCTTTTTGTTGTGTTCGTTTGTGTTCATTTTTGTTTATGAGCGTTCGTTTGTGCTCATTTATGCTCATGAACGTGCGTTACCTAAACTTAACGAACGGACACAAACAAAAAATCTCGTTTGGTAAGTGTTCATGAACAGTTCATGAACACATAATTTCCTTAACGACTCGTGTTCGTTCGGTTTTTTTTTGTAGCCCTTTATGCTTCTAAATTGGCACGTTTCGACCTTAACCTTTTTACCTATTACCCTAGGCGAACATGATGCCAACTTTATAGGATAAGAACGGTCCGTTTGGATGTACTAACCTTTAAGTTGGATATTTTTACGACAGGATCAACACATTCGGAAATGTTAAAGTTACAGAACGAAAAACTGAAAGCAATGGATGTTAAAGAAACATTACGACGGCTCGAAACTTCTTTGAGTTTTGTCAAGAACAATGTCTCCATGACTGCAGCCAAGCTTGCCATTCAGTCCTTGAACATGCAATAGATATATCATATTTGTATATCTTTGCTTTTAGAAATTAGTTTGCTTTTATATGTTTACATCATCATCTATGCTACTACATATTTATATTTGTATATCTTCTCCTTCTACCTGTTGCAGATCGAAAGCGCGTGCGGGGTGTGTACGATGGTGGTTAGGGATGGTGTTGGTTGTTTAGTTGGTGGTCAACGCCTCAACAGTGGTGGATAGGGCTGTAAACGAACCGAACGAACACGAACGAGGCCTTGTTCGTGTTCGTTCGTTAAGGAAATAAATGTGTTCACGAACGGTTCACGAACGGTTCACGAACACTTACCGAACGAGATTTTATGTTCGTGTTCGTTCATTAAGGAAATGAGCGTGTTCACGAACGGTTCACGAACACAAATAAACTTGGCGAACGCGATGACGGATAAAGGTGGATTGCCCGGAGAGTAGCACTAGAACTTGAATCCCTTATTGTGGAACGGAGGTAGATCATATTCGTCGATGTAAATAATGAGAAAAGAAAGGAAAATTGTGCATAAACAAGGTGAAAGAGAGTTTCCTAGTTTAATTGTTAGGGTAATGATATAAATAAAAGTTTAATAGTATAAAAGGTATAGATAAAATATATGAAAGTACAAAAATCTTTAATTAAAACACGAACATACGAACATAAACGAACGCAAATGAACGAATGTTCACGAACACCTTACCGAACGTTAACGAACACAATTGAACGAACGAGACCTTTGTTCATGTTCGTTCGTTTAACTAATCGAACGGAATTTCTTGTTCATGTTCGTTCGTTTATTAAACGAACGAGATCATAAACGAACTTCCCGCCGAACGGTTCACGAACTGTTCGCTGAACGTTCGGTTTGTTTACAGCCCTAGTGGTGGAGACGGTGATGTTTTCAGGTTTATTTAAAAAAACAAATAAATAATAAATAAAAGGGGATGGAAAAGACCAAAATACCCTCACATGCGTTGCATGTGAGGTGACTTAACCAAAAAATTAAACGGATTTTGTGCCAAAAGGTTGATTACGGCAACAAAAATTCAAGTAAAAGGTTGATTCTAGTGCTTTTTAAACTAAAAGGTATAAGGTGTAAATTTAGGTATACGTAAAGGCTGATTTGTGTAATTTTGTCTGAAATTTAATGGTTGGTGAACCAAGTATGTTGCTACCAAAATCCACACCGACCATTTTGACCCGTAACCAAACAAACTCATGCTCGCCCCAATGCGTCATGTCTCTTTCGTATAAACAATATAACTGAATTCTAGATGAGGTTAGATACCACAAATAGCCTTACATAAATAGATTCAGAAATACGCAATAGCTAGAACCAATTTTTTATAAACTTGACCCGGGCTCAGTATAAACTTGACCTGCTTAACCGAAACATACAACTTTTCCATTCATTTCACATAATTCTTTGAAGAAAGTGTTGAAAACCAAAATGAGACCAAGAAGACAAACTACTTTACAAATATATACATAAAGAAGCAAAATTTACTTCTCTACAACCAACCCATTATGCAACCAGTTTCTCATGGTCGTAAAAGCTTCTTCGGCATCTTTATCCTCTTCACTCGACGATGGCCGATGAACAAACGCATGGCCTCTGCCGTTAAAAACCACCACTTTCGATCCACCCACATTATCCCTTCCAATATCTTCCAACACTTTCACAGAGCATAACGGGTCCTCATCACCCGTGATGTACAATACGGGTACCTTGATTTTAGCAGCAACAGATGGTTGGATTCCAGTGCCGTAGAAAGATACTCCAACGCCAAAACGATCATCACTGTCTTCGGCTAGAACTTCGATTACTTTTCCGCCACCAAAGCAAAAGCCAACGATCCCAAGCTTGTTTGAGATTCCTGCGGCTACGAATGATTCTACCATCCATTTTATCGATGCTGCAATGTTTGTTCTTGCGGTTTGGGTGTGAGTGGCTAGCCATGGCTCGAACGAGGCCATGGAGCGGTCTTTTTGCCATGGATCTCCGTTGAATAGATCGGGTAGTAGAACACTGCGATGTAAGATTAAATATATTATGTAACAATATTTAATCTATAGCCATTATAATCATTTACATAATAAAGATCAAAATATATAATAACCTATTATTTAAATTAGTTGGTAATTGTTGATGGACCATATTACCCTTAGTAACTAATTAGGTTTCCTCCTGGGTGCTTATATAAGGAGAATGATATGGAGGTTAAAGGGTTACTCAGTTACACACCCCATAAGCATAACATCAAATTTTCGTCCTCCCTCTCCAAACCGATATCCCTTTTCGGTTTTCTCTAAGTCCCCATCATTAGTCAGCATCCTAAGGAGGAACCAGATCACAATGACAAGTATGTCGAACTCCATTACTGGATTCTCCAACGCACTGTCTGCTGTAACAGGTATGATTTCATGTTTTCTTTATGTTTAGAACAGAACTGAACCAACATGCGACACAAGTTCATATAGCATCATGATGTTAGTCGATAACTCGATAAGTATTGTGTCTTATTGATCAACTATTTATAGAAGTACAAAAAGGATAATTAATTACAAGGAAACTTAAGCCATGCCTGTAAATGAACCGAACACTTCATCGGGAAGTTTGTTTATGTAATAAACAAACGACATGAGCTAAACTTTTTGTTTGTTTTGTTACAAGAATGAACATGAACACGTGTCTCATTCGCTCATTTATATTCGTGAACGTTCGTTAGTTTGCATTTGTTTTAAGTTCGTTCGTTTACATATTCATTTAAATTATTTAGACCTGTTACAATTTAGTCTAGTTATATGAGAAAAAAATATATATAGCCCATTACAAATTAGTCTAGTTGTTTAGGCCTAAGAGATTGATGTTCAGTTACGTTCGTGAACCGTTCGTTTATACTATTAAAAAACAAACAAACATAAATGAACATAAACGCGTTCATTTTCTTAACGAACGAACATAAACAAGAAAACGCCATTCATATACAACTGTTCGCATTTGATCGTTTGTTCGGTTAAAGTTAAACGAGCGAACACGAACATGCCTCGTTCATGTTCCTTCGGTTCATTCAGGAGCCTAACTTAATCTAATCACAACTCATATGTTGGCGGCAAATGCAATAGGTCTTATCTATGTAACAAACTCTAACTAGTATATATACTCTATCTAATAACTGAAATGAACAGGATAATCAACTTACTTATAACCATTGCAGGCAATCCGGTAAGCAAAATCTCTAGTACACGAGTCTTCAAATCCGAAAATATCAGACAACAGCAGAATACCAGTTCCATTGTTGTTCTTGACAGCAGTGAGCAGATAAGCAGCAACACTATCGGATCCCTCACCTATAGAAACCTCAACACCACTCACGAGCTCACACGCCTCCTCATCGGTTTCATTTTCAATCTGGACCTGACTGCAGCACAGCCGACGACATTTATCTCTCCGAATTGATGATCTACGGTCACTGTTTATTCTCAGGTTGCAGATTTTCTGTACAGTAACTGAAGTTTTACTGTCAATATTCAAATTAACATAGATTCTCTATTAATTTTCACATTTTGTGTATAATCTGACATCGGGTAGGGCTGTTCAGGAGCCGAATCAAGCCAAGCTGAGCAAGATCGGGCTCGGCTCAGATTTAAACCGAGGTAGCTTGGCTCGGCTTAGATTTGAAACTGAGCTGGAAATTTGAGCTCCAACTCTTAGTTTTTAACTGAGGTGGCTCGGCTCGGTTTTTGGGAAGGAAGTTTAATATACATATTTCAAGTTCAAATTACCATTCAATGATGAGGAAACAATATAAACATATGTAAAATAAAATAAAAGTTCATTTTCATTTTTTATATAAAAATATATAAAGTATACATACAAAGGGTGTGTGTATATATAAAAGTAAAAATAAAATAATTCGAGCCAAACCGAGACGACCCACATTTGGCGTGGGCCAGGCTCGGCTCGCTTTCAAACCAAGCGAGACTTTTCAAACTTTTTTCGAGCGAGCTCCGAGGCACACGAGCTTTCTGGGCGGCCCTCAGGGGCGCAGCATAGTGGGGGCGGGAGGGGGCGACCGACCCCCGAACTTTTCGCTCAGTAGTGGAGAATATGTAGTGTTCGTATAGAAATTTTTGGGTATATACGTTTTTTTGACCCCCCGGTTTTATATAAATTTTTGTGTATATACGTTTTCTACCCCTTGTCGGAAATCTCAAGCTTCGCCACTGGCGGCCCTATTTCTGGATATAGAAGAAGGAATGAGGAGTTTGAGACTTACATTGAGTTGTTGAAGGTTTGGAGAGAAGGTTGTGAATGGAGGTCTGAGAAGAGAGGTGGAGCTTGATGTTGCAGAAGCCATGAAAATGGCAGAGTTAAGCCCCATCTCTGTCTGTAGTGTGTGTAGTGTGGGAGATGGTGGAAGATATTTAGGAGGAATAATACAAATAAATCTCTTGGGAGAATTTTGGCCTCATGATTGTATCACAAAGGTGGTGTTGTTATATCATGTATGAATATAAAGATATGATTATCTTTTTATATTTATTTCTTAATTTAAAAATTTTACTTGATGAAAGTCCCCACAAATTTTTTTAGTGTCTTTTTTTTTCAAGCAGCATAATCCTTAAAAAATATGGTTTCGAATTGGCGGGTAAAACTTTATGAATCCAAGCGTGACTCGTATGTTTATTCGTGTCAAGGAATATCGACACTAAGCCGCACACATTGAAGCCATATAAACCAAATCTGACTCATATGATTTGTTTATTTGAATGAGTCAAACAGGTTGACAAGTTGTAAACGGGTTGTAATCAAGTTGTAAATATGAATACATGTAATAAAGTCGTAAACCACATTATACATTTTTAAATGGGTTGAACTTACAAATTATACAATTTTTATTTTTTTATTCAAACTTTAAAGGAGTTAATACGTCAAATCATTTAATTTCAATAGAACTAACTTGTTTAATGAATTTGGTATTTGTTTTTTTTAAACGAATTAAACGCACCGGGTTGTTGAGTTAATGTTATTTGTTATTTAATGTATTTTACTTACTTAAGGGACTAAAAAAAGTATAATAAGCAAAATAAGCAAAGTTACAAGCTACTATTACAGTTGGTGTTTAGTAAAAAGGTACTTTTTAAGTTTTAGTTAAATTATAGTTTTTCCCTCTTTTGTTATAACACAGGGTTATCTACAAAAACACAATAACAAACACCCCTCACACAAGCTGAATTTGGGGTATTCAGAATCCGTTTCTAATTCGAAAAATTCATTAGTTGATTTAATTCAATTCAATTATCAAGAATTCATTTCGATAATCAAGAATTCAAATTCGATTTCGATTGAATTTGTCACACCCCCAAAATTCCACATGCGGTAACCCCGCTAGGCGTGTGACGTACCAGGATCCAGCCACCAATCACATTGAACTAACCATAAGATGTTTAGCAAAATTCTCATTCATTCATTAAGTAAAGCATTTGTAAAACATATTCCAAGTTAAATAGTGTCAGCGGAAGCAAATAGTAAAACACTGTCCAAATATTTCAAAAGCCAATGTATGCGAAATCAGTAAACAAGTCTCGTAAATCCAAGCGACACGACCCATGACCACTCCAGCCATCCAGATAGCAAGTTCCTCATCCAAAATACCTAACGACCTGCGAGCATGCAACAAGTGTATCAGACAACGCTGGTGAGTTCATAGTTTTACGAAAACGTTAGTTACCAAGTGTTTAGTTTAGTTCGTTGATTACAATGTTGATAATACCCCGAATACAAGAAGGCTCCAGATTATTTTGCCCTTTCTCCAATGCTCCTATCAAAGCATTGGTCATGACTAGGTCATTAGTTCACACCCGTCCTCTCAGGTACGGGGTGAGGGTGCCAAACCTAATTAGCGCTACCAACTAATACCCTGTTACCTCTCAGGTAACAAACAACAAGGAGGGACTTTAATGGTGATAGGATGAGTATATTATCCAACATTTCAGATTTACCCAAAAGACGTATTCCTCTCAGGAATACCCATGATTTACCCAAAACCTATCCCTCTCAGGGATACCCACTGACTGTCCCAACCACCGGGACGCATGCTCAAGAGGAACGAACTCACCTTTGATTTGCTCGGTATGTTTAATTACCCGTCCAAGTTGGTCAACCCAAACCCTACCGTGGTTACCGAACAACATCAGTTACATAATCAAACTAGTCACGCATATATATATATACACAATAAGTCACGTATTCGTATACAGTTTGCATCTATCACAAGATCACCAAATATCATATATCAAACACCCTGTTCTATACATGTTGACATCCCATGCATAACATGCAATAACACGCAACAGATAACTGGACTGTCTACCCAAGTCCAAGCCCAACAGATTACCCTTCGGCGAAGGACCTCCCCCGACGAAAGTCACATCCGACGAATGGCCACATGTTTCGTCGTAAACAACTCCGACGAATGACCACGTGTTTCGTCATATTGGATTTGACGAAAGTTCACATCTTTCATGGGGTTTCATGTGTGACGAATTACCACAGTGTTTCGCCGAGGTCAGTTACAGAACCTTGATTTCATAGCATATACAATCACGATTTAAATATAATCATTACCATTCTTATGTAAATCAGATTATCATTACTAAGTTAAACACAATCATTGACAGACCTTAATCATATAGAATCATAACAAAGCAACCTTAGAATCATAACACACCGTTAACAAAAGAACACTAACCGATGATACGAAGAGGATTAATCCGATAGGGATGAAGGCCTCAAGACTCACGAATGTCGTCGCACAGTAAGGAGAGGAAGAAAGAGTTTTTAGGGTTTCTAGTTACGTCTTACGGTCGTGAGGGTTTTATAATTATCAACAGTTGGGCCACGAAATACATTGGGTCGAAGCCCACTACGGCGAAAAACCATTCTCGACGAAAGATCCATCTTTCATCGAAGTTACATGTGGCGAAACTACTAATTTTCGTCAGGATGGACTTGTGACGGGTTTTAGTTAACACAACACTTTTAAACAACCAACAATTATACTCATACATAATAAGCAACCAAACATTACACATAAACATTGATCATTCACATAACTACACTCAACACCACATGAATCAAATTGTAAAACAGGATTATGAAATCAGTGACGTGTACGGAAAAGACCTTGAAATCTCGGATTGTCACATCATCCCCAACTTGAAAGAAATTTCGTCCCGAAATTTGACAAGTAATCCAAAACAACAAGACGTTAACTCAGGATGACTGTGGATTTTCCGCGGGTACCACATCATCCCCAACTTGAAAGGGAATTTCGTCCCGAAATTCACCAGTTGTGCCAAACTTAGATTTGCCAGACTTAGACTTGTCATCTGGGAATAAATGTCGGTACTTGAGCTTCATCTGATCCTCGCGTTCTCTTGTGAACTCTGGTCCGCGTCTTGAGTTCCAACGAACCCTCACGATCGGAATTCGGCTATGGTTACGGACCTTGACCTCCTGGTCCATAATTTCTATTGGTTCTTCGACAAACTGCAACTTGTCGTCGATTTTCAGCTCTTGAAACGGTACCACTAGTGTTTCATCAGACAAGCACTTCTTTAACTGGGAGACATGGAAGACATCATGGACGTTACCCAACTCAGCAGGTAACTCCAACTTGTAGGCCACTTTACCAATTCGTTCCAGAATTTTAAATGGCCCAACATAGCGAGGGTTAAGCTTGTCGTGTCTTCCAAAACGCACCACACCCATCCAGGGTGAGACTTTCAATATAACACGGTCACCAACTACGAATTCCAAAGGCTTCCAACGCTTGTCAGTGTAGCCTTTCTGACGGTCGCGCACTGCTGCCATACGGTTTCTGATCTGGACAATCTTTTCTGAAGTTTTGAATACCAGCTCCGGGCCTGTGATCTGGCTGTCACCCACCTCGGCCCAACAAAGAGGTGAACGACATTTTCGTCCGTATAATGCTTCGAATGGAGCTGCCTGGATACTGGTATGGTAGCTATTGTTATAACAAAACTCAATCAAAGGTAAGTGTTTCTCCCAACCCTTGCCGAAATCAATCACGCATGCTCTCAGCATGTCTTCAAGTGTCTGGATGGTTCGTTCACTTTGACCATCCGTCTGTGGGTGATAAGCGGTACTCATGTCGAGACGTGAGCCGAATGATTTATGCATAGACTGCCACAAATCAGAGATGAAATGCGGGTCACGGTCAGAGATAATGGAGGTTGGCACCCCGTGCCTAAAAACCACCTCCTTAAGATAAACAGCAGCTAGTTGCGAGAACTTATCCGTTTCTTTGATTGCTAGAAAATGCGCTGACTTCGTCAGACGATCAACGATCACCCAGATGGTATCGTTTCCGTTTTGAGTTCTCGGCAAGCCCGTGACAAAATCCATTGCTATCTGCTCCTATTTCCACATGGGTATTTCTGGTTGCTGAAGTAATCCAGACGGTTTCTGGTATTCCACCTTGACTTTTGAACACGTCAAGCATTTACAAACATACGTCGTGATGTGAGCTTTCATCTTCGGCCACCAATACATGACTTTGAGATCCTGATACATCTTATTCGAACACGGGTGAACAGAGTATCGAGACTTGTGCGCTTCATCCATCACAAGTTCTCTAAGATTTCCATACAAAGGAATCCATATTCGCTCCATGCAATAGAGAACACCATCCGATCTCTCTATAAGGCGTTTTTCCATGCCCCTTAAGTACTCTGGTTCAATGTTTTCCTCTTTCAATGCTTCGGTTTGAGCCGAACGGATCTGGTCAGGTAAGTTAGAATGAATGGTGAGTTGCAAGGCGCGAACACGTTTGGGCTTTGTTTCCTTTCGACTCAGGGCATCAGCTACAACGTTAGTGTTTCCTGGATGATACTTGATTGCACAATCATAATCGTTTAAGTGTTCCACCCAGTGACGCTGTCGCATATTTAAATCCTTCTGATCAAAGATGTGCTGAAGGATCTTGTGGTCGGTATAAATAGTGCATTTAGTACCGTACAGGTAATGCCTCCAGATTTTGAGCGCAAATACTACAGCTCCCAACTCCAAGTCGTGTGTTGTATGATTCTTTTCGCGGACCTTCAACTGTCGAGAGGCATAGGCTATCACTTTCTCGCGTTGCATCAGCACGCAACCGAGATCCTGAATAGAAGCATCACAATACACTACAAAATCCTCGGTACCTTCTGGTAAAGACAAGATCGGTGCACTGCAGAGTTTCTGTTTCAAAAGTTGGAAGACATCCTCCTGCTTCGTTCCCCAAGAATACACAACACCTTTCTGTGTTAACGAGGTAAGAGGTTGAGCGATCTTCGAGAAATCCTTGATAAATCTTCGATAATACCCAGCGAGACCAAGAAATTGTCACACCTCCGAAGGATTCTTTGATGCCGCCCAATTCCTGATAGCATCAATCTTAGCAGGATCCACGTGAATCCCCAATTCGTTCACGATGTGGCCAAGGAAGTGTACCTCTCGAATCCAGAAGTCACACTTAGAAAATTTCGCGTAGAGCTGCTCCTTCTAGGGCTGTAAACGAACCGAACGTTCAGCGAACTGTTCGTGAACCGTTCGGTGGGAAGTTCGTTTATGTTCGTTCGTTTAATAAACAAACGAACATGAACAAGAAATTCCGTTTGATTAGTTAAATGAACGAACATGAACAGAGATCTCGTTCGTTCGATTGTGTTCGTGAACGTTCGGTAAGGTGTTCGTGAACGTGTTCGTGAACATTCGTTGATTTGCGTTCGTTTATGTTCGTATATTTGTGTTTTAATTGAAGATCTTTGTACTTTCTTATATTTTATTTGTACTTTTTATATTATTAAATTTTTATTTATTTTATTACCCTAACAATGAAACTAGGAAACTCATTTTCACCTTGTTTATGCATCATTTCCTTTTCATTTCTCATTATTTACATCGGCGAATACGATCGACCCCTGTTCCACAATAAGGGATTCAAGTTCGAGTGCTACTCTCTGGGCCATCTATCTTTATCCTTCGCCGCATTCGCCAAATTTATTTGTGTTCTTTTGTGTTCGTGAACCGTTCGCGAACACGCTCATTTCCTTAATGAACGAACATGAACATAAAATCCCGTTCGGTAAGTGTTCATGAACCGTTCATGAACACATTTATTTTCTTAACGAACGAATACGAACAAGGCCTTGTTCGTGTTCGTTCGGTTCGTTTACAACCCTAGCTCCTTCCTCAGGAGCTCCAAGATTAAACGTAAGTGTCGCTCATGGTCCTCCTTGCTCTTAGAGTAGATCAAGATGTCATAAATAAACACAATAACGAAGTTGTCAAGATACGGCTTGCACACACGATTCATAAGGTCCATGAAGAATGCTGGTGCGTTTGTCAATCCGAATGGCATAACCAAAAACTCATAATGCCCGTATCGCGTTCGAAAAGCTGTCTTTGGTACATCCTCTTCCCGGACTCTCATCTGATGGTAGCCTGATCTTAAGTCAATCTTCGAGTAGAAACTTGACCCTTGCAACTGGTCAAACAAGTCGTCAATGCGTGGTAAAGGGTAGCGGTTCTTGACTGTCACCTTGTTGAGTTCTCTATAGTCAATACACATACGGAAAGATCCGTCCTTCTTCTTTACAAACAAAACTGGGGCTCCCCAAGGCGATGAACTGGGTCGGATAAAACCTTTATCCAACAGTTCTTGAAGTTGATTAGATAACTCTTGCAACTCTCCTGGTGCAAGACGATAAGGAGCACGGGCAATCGGAGCTGCTCCTGGTATAAGGTCAATCTGAAATTCCACCTGGCGATGTGGAGGTAAACCGGGTAACTCTTCAGGAAACACGTCAGAAAACTCACGTACAACTGGAAGGTCCTCGATCTTCCTTTCTTCAGGTTGTGAATCGGTAACAAGAGCTAGGATAGCAGGGTAGCCCTTTCGTAGACACTTCTGGGCTTTCATGGCTGAGATGATGCCGACCATGGCACCACTACGATGACTTTGAACTGATAAAGATTCCCCACTGGGGAGAGGGAAACGCACGATTTTCTCTTTACAGAGAATTTTCGCTTGATGCTTAGACAGCCAATCCATGCCAACGACCACATCAAAACTTCCAAGAGTAACAGGGAGTAGGTCAATGTCGAACACTTGACCCATGAGATCAAGTTTACAACCAAAAAGGACATGAGAAGCTTCAATCGATTTACCATCAGCTAATTCTACTACATGCTTATTTACAAGAGGTGTGGGAGTTAACCCTAACTGAAGACTGAACCCCAAAGACACATAACTCCAATTGGTACCAGAGTCGAATAAAACAGAAGCAAAAAGATCGTTCACAGAAAACGTACCGGTCACAACGTTGCCATCATTGCAAGCTTCCCCAGCACCAATAGTAAATACTCTTCCACACGTTGTTGTTGTTGTTGCCAGCATTCTGGTTAAGCTGAGGGCGATCCCGCTTAAAGTGACCCTCGTCTCCACACTGAAAACAGCCCTTGCGGTTTCCCTGATTCTGTTGAGGCTGCTGCCTCTCCTGTTGTTGCGGCTGCTTTGGGAGCCAAACCCAACAATCTTTCGCCATATGACCCACCTTGTTGAACCTGTGACATACCCAGGTGCACGGCCCGCGATGGTGGAACATACACTTATTACACTTTGGTAGCTTTCCCGCGTAGGAACCCTGATTTGAACTGTTGCTCTGATTCTGATTCACAGAAGACGATTGGCTAAAACTACGGTTATTATTGTTGCCTGCCCTTTTCTGTGACTGATTCACGTTGGACACCTTGTCCACTTCATTCCACTTACGTTTGCTGGCAGTGGCAGGAGTAGTAGCCGTAGCAGTAGTAACAGTGGTAGAAACACGCGGTGGTAGCGAGCCACGCTCCACCTCCTGGTCTGTGATCTTGTGAGCTAAACGGATGATCTGAGCTAAATTGTTGAGATTCGCTGTAGTAACCAAACCCTTCACCTGTGGGGCCAATCCCTTGATGTATAGCTCGATTCTTCGGTGTAGGGGTCGTGATAAATTCAGGTACATAATAGCTAACTCATGGGACCGTTTTGTGTATGCCTCAATCTGAGAACCCACCATCTTCAGATCATAACATTCGTTCTCAAGTTTCTGAATCTCATCACGAGGACAATACTCATCCCTCATCAATTCCTTAAAATCATCCCAAGTAGTGGCATTCGCCATGTCAATACCCAACATCTGGACCTGGGCATTCCACCATGTCAAGGCACCATCCTGGAGCGTGCCTGAAGCATACTTCACTATGTCCCCAACAGGACAGTTACACATCGCAAATACCGATTCTGCTTTCTCAAACCATCACAGTAGTCCCACAACCCTTCAGTCCCACTGAATGTCTGTGGCTTACAGTCCATGAACGTCTTAAACGTGCAAGCAGGTGGGTTGTTCTGATTCAGATTAGCTTGCTGACCTAAGGACGAAATAAAATACATCACAAGGGTAAGAGTCGTGTACGAGACACAAGAATAAATGGTAGTTGGCACATATCGTACCAGCTTGATAGGCTGCCAAAGCCTCAGCCACTCGGGTGTTGATCAGGTCAGTCAATTCTGCCTGAGTCAAAGCAATGTGTCCACGTCCGTGACCTCGTCCGCTCATGATTCTATATAAGAAAAGGAGAAGGGTTAAGAGTCGAGATAAGGTAGGAGTCAAACCCCACGATGACTTCTACGGACTACTAGTTTACACTAAACAACAGAGCGGAACCCCTTTCACACTCGGCAAGCCTCACTGGGACTCACATGCACCCCACATTGTTATTATGTGTGCACCCATAATAGGAATGCGGTTTGCACGTTTATCTCAGTTCCTCCCAACTCATGCTAAAAGGTTCCTCAATTTCTCACAACAAGCCAGGCCACCACAAACATAACCCACGAAAATCTAACGGAATATCGCACTGCGACTCTATCAATCACATAACCCAGGTAAATACACATGAATTCAGTCTGAAATGCTAAGTGTGTGCAATAGCATGCAACCTTGTACATAAGTGTATACTAAATATACCATGCAATAAGTAAACGAGAGACGAACCTTGCAATCTGGAGCTGAGTGTCATGGTCGCTTTCTGAACTGTTCGGTTATAGTCTGGTTTTATAAAACGTTTTAAAACCTAGTTCAATATAACCAGTGGCTCTGATACCAAACAGTCACACCCCCAAAATTCCACATGCGGTAACCCCGCTAGGCGTGTGATGTACCAGGATCCAGCCACCAATCACATTGAACTAACCATAAGATGTTTAGCAAAATTCTCATTCATTCATTAAGTAAAGCATTCGTAAAACATATTCCAAGTTAAATAGTGTCAGCGGAAGCAAATAGTAAAACACTGTCCAAATATTTCAAAAGCCAATGTATGCGAAACCAATAAACAAGTCTCGTAAATCCAAGCGACACGACCCATGACCACTCCAGCCATCCAGATAGCAAGTTCCTCATCCAAAATACCTAACGACCTGCGAGCATGCAACAAGTGTATCAGACAACGCTGGTGAGTTCATAGTTTTACGAAAACGTTAGTTACCAAGTGTTTAGTTTAGTTCGTTGATTACAATGTTGATAATACCCCGAATACAAGAAGGCTCCAGATTATTTTGCCCTTCTCCAATGCTCCTATCAAAGCATTGGTCATGACTAGGTCATTAGTTCACACCCGTCCTCTCAGGTACGGGGTGAGGGTGCCAAACCTAAGTAGCGCTACCAACTAATACCATGTTACCTCTCAGGTAACAAACAACAAGGAGGGACTTTAATGGTGATAGGATGAGTATATTATCCAACATTCCAGATTTACCCAAAAGACGTATTCCTCTCAGGAATACCCATGATTTACCCAAAACCTATCCCTCTCAGGGATACCCAATGACTGTCCCAACCACCTGGACGCATGCTCAAGAGGAATGAACTCACCTTTGATTTGCTCGGTATGTTTAATTACCCGTCCAAGTTGGTCAACCCAAACCCTACCGTGGTTACCGAACAACATCAGTTACATAATCAAACTAGTCACGCATATATATACACAATAAGTCACGTATTCGTATACAGTTTGCATCTATCACAAGATCACCAAATATCATATATCAAACACCCTGTTCTATACATGTTGACATCCCATGCATAACATGCAATAACACGCAACAGATAACTGGACTGTCTACCCAAGTCCAAGCCCAACAGATTACCCTTCGGCGAAGGACCTCCCCCGACGAAAGTCCCATCCGACGAATGACCACATGTTTCGTCGTAAACAACTCCGACGAATGACCACGTGTTTCGTCATATTGGATTTGACGAAAGTTCACATCTTTCGTCGGGTTTCATGTGTGACGAATTACCACAGTGTTTCGCCGAGGTCAGTTACAGAACCTTGATTTCATAGAATCAGTTACACATTTTCAAAACAATGGATCAACGACGGTTACATTCTAATGTTCATAGTAATTCTTAATCACTGTCCATCACCACAACTAAAAACCCTCAACATTAATCACTGATGTACATTAACATGGATTCAAACATGATACAGACATTGATCAAGACCCATTACAGATTCATAATCACAAGTTTCCATTGCTTCCCCTAAGCCCCCACATATAGCTAGGGCTGTAAACGAACCAAACGTTCAGCGAACAGTTCGTGAACCGTTCGGCGGGAAGTTCGTTTATGTTCGTTCGTTTAATAAACAAACGAACATGAACAAGAAATTCCGTTCGATTAGTTAAATGAACGAACATGAACAAAGGTCTCGTTCGTTCAATTGTGTTCGTGAACGTTCGGTAAGATGTTCGTGAACATTCGTTCATTTGCGTTCGTTTATGTTCGTATGTTCGTGTTTTAATTAAATATTTTTATACTTTCATATATTTTATCTATACTTTTTATACTATGAAACTTTTATTTATATCATTACCCTAACAATTAAACTAGGAAACCCTCTTTCACCTTGTTTATGCACCATTTCCCTTTCTTTTCTCATTATTTACATCGACGAATATGATATACCTCTGTTCCACAATAAGGGATTCAAGTTCTACTGCTACTCTCTGGGCCATCCACCTTTATCCTTCATCGCGTTCGCCAAATTTATTTGTGTTCGCTTGTGTTCGTGAACCGTTCGTGAAAACGCTCATTTCCTTAATGAACGAACACGAACATAAAATCTTGTTCGGTAAGTGTTCATGAACCGTTCGTGAACACATTTATTTCCTTAACGAACGAACACGAACAAGGCCTTGTTCGTGTTCGTTCGGTTCGTTTACAGCCCTACATATAGCATATACAATCACGATTTAAATATAATCATTACCATTCTTATGTAAATCAGATTATCATTACTAAGTTAAACACAATCATTGACAGGCCTTAATCATATAGAATCATAACAAAGCAACCTTAGAATCATAACACACCATTAACAAAAGAGCACTAACCGATGATACGAAGAGGATTAATCCGATAGGGATGAAGGCCTCAAGACTCACGAATGCCGTCGCACAACAAGGAGAGGAAGAAAGAGTTTTTAGGGTTTCTAGTTACGTCTTACGGTCATGAGGGTTTTATAATTATCAACAGTTGGGCCACGAAATACATTGGGCCGAAGCCCACTACGGCGAAAAACCATTCTCGACGAAAGATCCATCTTTCATCGAAGTTACATGTGGCGAAACTCCTAATTTTCGTCAGGATGGACTTGTGACGGGTTTTAATTAACACAACACTTTTAAACAACCAACAATTATACTCATACATAATAAGCAACCAAACATTACACATAAACATTGATCATTCACATAACTACACTCAACACCACATGAATCAAATTGTAAAACAGGATTATGAAATCAGTGACGTGTACGGAAAAGACCTTGAAATCTCAGATTGTCACAGAATTCGAGTCCAGTAAATCGAATACGAATTTATAATTTTAAATTCAATTCGATTCGAAATTTGAATTAAAATTATAATAATTCATTTATTATTTTATATACAATACATGTATAACCTTTATTGAGCTATAGTATAAATTAATCTCTGAATTTATTCTAAGTATTAAAATATCCCATTATCAAACTCATTATATAGCTCATAAATTAAACGAATTTATTACATATTTTAACTGAACTTGAATCAAAAATAATTTATTAGAATTTATCCGAATTCAATTCGAATTGAGAATTTAATTGGCTGGTTCTTAATCAAATTTAAATTCAAACAAAAAAAAAATATTCGAAAAATTCGATTCGAGCATTTTTGAAAACTTGATTCGATGAACACCCCTAAGCTGAATACAAACAATCTCGATTAGAAATATCAAGTCACCAATTCAAGTCTAAGTTGATGCTTACTTACCTTGTCTCGAACTCGCTCTTTAAGTTTAAACAACCCTGCCTAAAACAATTGTAAGAAATGACCATGAACCTGTTAATTTGCTACATATTGTTGGTCTTATAAGTTGTCAAAATAGTTTTTTTCCATTTCATATTAAAGAACTAAGAACCAAGCAAGAAAGAAAGACCCAGTTTAAATCCATTCTCGGTCCGGTTCACTGGTTTGAATGGTTAGAGCCATATTTCAGACACGCGTCATACATACCAAACATCGGATTAAACACATGTTGACTTCAAAAAGCCAAAACCATTTTAAGTGTACATCATATGTATGTATGTAAATAAATGTAACAAGACGACATTGCCGCTATTATTACTCTTCTAATTCATACAATCAAAATCCATTTCAGTTGACTCTTGGGGCATTCAACATCAACACTTCTACATGAATCCTCAACTCCTTTTTTAGTCCTGAAAATTTGGCAAAAACTTTAGTCAAATGGTCCTAAAAATTATACAAATCTTACAAGTAATGGCAGAAAATATCAACATGCCGATACAGAAGAGATAATGAACTGTGCATGGTTTGATTCGTTGTAGAAGCAATTTCATTGTTTATCGCAAAGATTTAAGATCAGTCGTTTTAAAAACCCAAATCAGTTGTTGTTGGTCACTTATGAAACTACAATTTTACATGTGTACAAAGACATTTGAAACGACCTAGCAAAACGGACGGGTCGGGTGACATGCTGGGTCGAGACTCGAGACAGGTCGCTTCAAAAAAAAGGTTGATTTGTTTGGTATAATTGAGTATCTTGAGCAATATGGAATAAAAATGATTACAGAATTCAGTTAATATTGACGTGCAATCGTTAATAACAGGTGGTGTTGTTTTAGATCCAAGATACAAAATGAAGAATGAGTCATGACTGAATTTTATTTGTATATCCCAGTTAACTTATTATATGATTTTAACTTTTAAGTTCACAATATCAATAAGAGATATTGGCCTCTGATAATCCCTACTAGACGTCACTGGCCATTGGCAGTTTCACCTTTTTTTATTCCCCCTGACAGTCCCACCTTTCAACTATTTCTCCTCCACCGGTCCTTAGTTAAAAAAAACTTAACGGAGTTAAGTTTTTTTCCGAATTACAAACTGACGTTTTAGGGCTTTTGATTAGAACGAGGATACGAGTCGAATGATGTAAAACTTACCTTGAAATTGTGCTCCAAACGATGAAAACAGTGCTTCAATTTGGGTGTTTAAACTTCCAATTAACAAAAATCAAGTCGTTTGGAGCACCGTTTCAAGGTAAGTTTTACATCAATAGACTCGTATCCTCGTTCTGATCAAAAGCCCTAAACCGCCAGTTTGTAATTTTTTTAACTGAGGACCGGTGGAGGAAAAATAGTTGAAAGGTGGGACTGGCATGTGGAATAAAAAAAGGAGGGATTGCCAATAGCCAATGACGTCTAGTTAGGATTATTAGAGGCCAATATCCCTATTAATAAAGCATTTGTGTTAACTTTCAGATTTCAGAAAATAATGTGGGTTGATTCTATGTTGTCAAATTATTCAAATACAATATCTAGTGTTGCAAATTTGTGTACTAGGGAAGGTAACTAAGAGTAGAGAACAACCTTCTAATGTAAAATCTCAACTTGATCATTTTAGAAGCAGAAAAAAAAAAATACAGCCTCAATACTTTGAGTTTGATATATTGTTTTGCAAGCCGTTGTTAAAGATAAACCTTTTCATGTCGCTAACGACTAATATTGCTTCAAAATCAGCTTCAAAACTAATTAGTACACATCATAACCAACTTCATCCATGCGGAAAAATCATTTATTATTTTTTTTAGTTTTGCATATTTCATTGCAGAGTAGACAATGACAAGGCTGTAAATGAACTTGGTATTTAAGATTCTATTAACGTTTTAGTTTAACAATAATGTAAAATGAACTTTAAATACACAGTACTTCAAAGTTTATGTTTAAATTTTAAGCTATTTAACATTTTTTTATAGTTACCAACTAAGATTATTCTATTTTAAAATTTAGCATTTCAAACATTATTTTTTAAACTGATCTTTTGAGACAAAAAAAAAAAAAAACCCTCAAATCAATGTTGAGTACAAGTACGCAAATGCAAATTAATACCAGATTGATAAAAAAATATAAACCATGTTAACATAAAAAAATATCTTGTAAGATGGCATATTATTCATTATTGACAGTGACAAAACCTACCTTAGCAACTGGTGTCTCAGCAACACTGGGAGAAGTTTGACTTGACCCGTCAAATTTCTGAGAGCAATCTGAGTACGCAGATCCAATACCCACTCCAGCACCAAAAGCAATCGATGCCCACCGTGTAACAGGAGAGCCTAGCAACAAAATTTAAAACCATTACATTAGTCAATGTTAAATAGCTTAAACAAGCTAACCCAAACACTTATTTGCATAGTTTGATGAGCTGAGTGAGTAATTTCTTCAGTTTTAAATAATCAGAGTCTCCACTGACGAATAAGTTTACCAAAATTTAATTTAGCATAAATCGGTGTTAGTATAACAATATGAAGAAAAAACACTTGTGAAATATAATATAACAAGCATGAAAACGATCAACGTTGAAGATAACAACCTTGGGGTGGCATCCTAGTACTTGGCTAGATAATCCTATTAACTAACATCAGAGATATGATCTGATTAGTAGACATATGCATGTTTGCAGCTGCTTAAACACATTTGTACTAAATATAGAAAAACTTGAACTGATTAATCAAATCTTCAGAACTTGTTTTCATGAAACAAGTTCTCAACATGGATGTGATCTTTCGAATGAAAGATTTCATCCAAAAGTCAAGTGTATCGTCGTTTTTATTCTTACGTGTTTATCCAACCTGAAAATGATTATACGGTACAAAAAAATTTATATAAAAACAATAAAAGATTATTTATTGGCAGTTTACATTAAGACTGCTTAACGAGCTGAGCCGACAGCTCTGCTAGAAGTTAAACAAGCCAGCTCGGTTTTTTTTTTCAAGTTGTAGTAAAAGATAGTACTTTCTACATAAATGCAAAATTAACATACAGATTCAATACAAGCCAAAACAAACAAGCCAACGAGCTTGAACTGATGTAAAACTTGGGCTTGGAAAGATTAAAATCAATTGCTATTTGGGTTCCGTTTAAATTTGGACTTAATTTAAATGACCCCTACAAGCGAGCATACTTGGGTCGAGCTCGGTTTGTTTACAAACCGATCCAGCTCGACCCGGCTCATTTACAAATACTACAAGCAAACTACAAGCCATGAGCTTTATGAACGCCCCAGTTTACATTACAATAGTGGATAGAATTGATAATAGTGTTACAAGCCATAGTTATCGATAGCGAATAGCGGTCAATAGCGACAGTCTACCTATATGCTACATAGCGATTGCGACGAAATAGCGCTCGCTATTTCGTGTTTAGCGATAAGGTAGTAGAAAATTTTAAAAAGAAAAATATAGCTATTTATAATTATATGCATATATTATAATGTTAATTTTATACTTTATATGTATAGATTTGTAAGTTTAAGAACCAAATGTAAACTGGTGAAGATAGAGGGGGTTAAATGTTAAAATACACAAACTAATTTAACTCTTTTTACGTAAAAATTTACAAGTTAGAGGATAAATGTAAACTACAGAAAGACAGAGGGCTAAATTGTAAAACTACACAAACTAATTTAAACCTAAATATCTAATTCGTCACCCCATTTGTAACCTCCGCCGTCCAGATCCACCGCTGCCATGAAATTACAGAAAAGCAGTGGGAAAACTACATGCCATCAAAACAAGGTACCACTTCTTTCTTTCCATCAATTTGAGCCCCTGGTTTCCCTCTTCCTCGTTTCCGGCAGAAGTTGCAGCACCGGCGCCGGAATCTGCCGCCGGACGTCGCTATTTGGTCGATATTTGGTCGCATAGTACCTTGTAGCGGCATATGGCCGCGTCACTACGCTATTCGCGATAGCGTCCACTATGGACGCCATTGATAACTATGTTACATTGTTACAAGCTGACATTGATTTTCTAATATAGAAGAAAACAACTCAGATATAACTTAATTTACAAAAATCCATCCCCAAATCCCAAAGAAAAACAGATTTTACGCAGTTCCTATTAGGGGTGAGCAGAAAACCGAAATAACTGAACCGTAACCGACATAACCGAAAAAAACCAAACTGAAACAAAAACCGACGGTTCGGTTTACGGATTTTTAATAACTGAAATTGCGGTTTGGGTTTTGGATAACCATTTTCAATAACCGAAAAAACCCGAACCGAACCGATAAGTTACACTAGTAGGCCTAGTCCATATATTTTTATGTTTAAGTGTAAGTTGTTTAAGTGTTTAACCCAATGCTAGTAGAAATTATTAATTTTATTCTTGAATGTTAAGTGTTTATAATAAAAACATTACATGTTTATTTATAATTGAAATGATTAATTTATTACCTACAAGAAATCTAAAAATTAAATGATCTTCAAACATAAAATGTATTAATGAAAACTTTGGAGAAACATAAAAGTAGATGAGAAGGTTAGGTTTATGTAAACAATGTTAATTAAAAAGGTTAACTGTAATAACTTAAATGTAAACATATAAGAAAAATTATTATATTTTAAATTATACTTTTCATTTTTTGAATCTTACATAATTTTGTTCCAAAAACCGAAATAACCAAAAAACCGAACCGAACTGGCGTAAAAACCGAAAAAACCGAACGGTTTTAAAAAACCAAAAACTGACATATCGGCTTTGGTTTTGCCCAAAAAACGAACCGAACTATGCACACCCCTACTTCCTACGCATTCCTTAATCCTTATCAAAACTCAAAATAAAAATAAGAATAATATAATGATAATAATAAATAACATAACTTCAACTTATATAAAGATGCCTAATTTCACATCCTAAATCCTAACATTTCCTGATTTTGCTTCAATTTCATACATTTGCTACACAAATATCGCAAAATTACTAGACAATCACTTCCAATAATCAACCCAAAGCCAACAATTGCAATTCCTTTATACATTAACATATTCTAACAAAACACATCAATTGTCTGTTATCCAAAAATAGCATATTAAACCAACAATTAAATCAAAAAAAAATATATATATTAGTAAGCTAATTGACAATAGAACAAGAACTCACGGAACAAAAGAAGACCCGCAAAGGCACCAGCAGCGGAAGAGTAAACGAACCGACGAACACCCAAATCTAAACAAGCATCCCACTTTGCATTCAGATCATATTGAGTTTCAATCTCTTTATTTTCACCCATTTTTTTATTGATTTTAGATCAGTTTTCCCCCCCTTTGATCTTTGTTTCTCTGCAAATCAAAGAAAAGTGACTTGATTCGTTTCTCGTCAGCAGGATCGACGAGGGTTTTCGCGATGAAAATAACGAGCCGCTGAAATGATATCAATTGTTGTATGAATGGCATAATCGTAAATTACGGCAGTCTAAACTCTTGGGCCCAAGTATATGTAAATTAGGCCTTTAAGTTAGGGCCCAAGTTTATTTTAAAGTCTATGCAACTTGCAAGTGGTGATTGGTGAAGTGGAGGTGTAAAAAAATCTGGATTCAAAATCGATACGAAAAATAATCTAAAATCTAGGCCTGTAAATAAACAGAACGAATACGAACATAGGCATGTTCGTTTTCGTTCATTTAACTTTATCCGAACACGAACACGAACACATACATATAATCGCACACAATTTTTTGTTCGTGTTCGTTCATTAAGAAATCGGGCATGTTCATGTTCGTTCATTTAAAGCCTAAACGAACACAAACGAACATAAACAAAAAAAGTTAACTGAACATATTTGAATAAACATAAATTAACATGATTGAACAAACATAAACGAAAACAAATGAACGTAATAGAACAAATATAAACAAACACAGTTTAACATTAGTGAACACAAACGAACAAGTTTAATATATTATAATTCATCCAAAAACACATTTAAATTAGGGTTTATAGACACTAAATTAAGTATCTTTTTTTATATAAATACTAGGTTAATGCCCGCGTAATACGCGGGTTTCAACAAAAACCATATTATTTACCTTTAAATGAAATATTCTGTACAAATACATACGTTGGAAGAAAAAAAACAGAAAACTATTCAAATGCCAGAAAAAACTTCCTTGTATACTACATTTGTTGTTTTACTCGTTACATTCCCATCTTTGTCTAGTATAAGCAACTTCACACCGGCTCTGCTTTTAACTCTTGATAACGCAACATAAAGCTGACCATGTGAGAAAACTGGATATTTCAAATACAATCCAACCCTTGATAGAGACTGTCCTTGACTTTTATTGATAGTCATTGCAAAACATACATTTAAGGGGAATTGTCGTCGTTGAAACTTGATAGAAATTCTTTTATCCGACGGTGTCAAACTGATTCGTGGAATAAACGTTCTGGTCCCTGTGTTTCCTCCGGATATAATCTCAGCCTCTATAACACGTTTATAAAGTTTAGTAATCCGTAGTCTCGTACCGTTGCATAAACCATTTTGTTGATTATTATTATGAAGCAACATTACAGGTACACCAACTTTAAGGACTAATCGATGATTAGGCAGACCAGAAATTTTAAGACCATTCAGAACATCGGGAGAATATAGTCTCGCATGTGCTTCGTTCTTTGCTTGATCAGTTTGACAAATACTATCAGAACTCAGATACTCCACTTCATCACCAGGAAACGAAGCAAGCAATCTTTCATTAATTTCTTGAACAACCTCATTTGTTGGTGCTAGTATAGCTCTTTCAGTAAAATAATCTTTATCTTTGTACAATTGAACAAGTGAAGGATATACAAAGTCGATCAGATCTGACATAGGATCTTCAGAGCACTTGATTAACAAATCTTCAGGAATATCTATAACCACCTCACAATCGTCACTGGAAAATAATCAGATCTGACATAGGATCTTCATAGCACTTCTACGAAACCTCAAACTTCAAAAATGCATGAATGTTGTGATATGGTGTTTTGTTTTAGACTAAAACATTGAGTGTGTGTATTATGAAATAAGAAGAGAGGTTCTTATAGTGTTGGAGTGTATTGTAAAAAAGGAAAGTTTAAAATTTAAAAAAAAATCGGTTATAAGTTTTAAAAAGGAAACAATTTTATAAAAAAATCGGTTATAAGTTTTATAAAAATTTGGAGGTAAATCTATAAAAATCTCGCTGATTTTATTGTGGAAAATTAAAGATTTTCGGTTATATAAGTTAAAAAAGGAAACAAATTCTTACCAATTTTATTTGTTGGTAAATTATTTAAAAATTGGCGGTTTTTTTTATAATCTCATATTATAAGTTTGAAATTATTGAGGATTCTTAAAAATATAGTTTTACTAATTATATAATTAATACAGTATTTAAATTAGTTCAATTAGTTCATATGAAATGTGTAATTGCTATTTAAAAATAAAACCAAAGCAATAATACTTTTAACAATAATACTTTGTAAAACACAAAATTTATACCTGGATAATCATTTTTGTCTATATAATAAAACTTGACAAAGTTGCAAAACAATAAAACAAAGATAAATTAACCAAAATATAAACCTTAAAGGATTATAACTCATATGCAATATTCCAAAAACAAACAGTACTTTGTTCAAAAACCAAACATTAAAAACAATCAACCATAACAAAAATATCCAAACCAATCAAACATGCAAACAAAACCAAAGAATCAAAATACGAAAAACAGGTAAATTGTTTTTGCAACACATACTTCAAACATGAACTACTTTTCAATCTTTGGAACCAGCATGATGGTTTCCTCACCATCAATTGCGACATCTGCGACACCAGTCTTTTTAACCTTCGTTGATGATAGAGACGTGGTTTCTTCAACTTCATAAATGTCCGCAAGGTTACGCTTCAATTCCGCAGTCGAAGTCTTTGAACAATCATTAGATGTGCAATCGGGTGTGAAGCTATCCCCTTAGAATCCACAGCCTCCTGTATGATATATTCAACATTAGAAACTAAAAAAAAATCTTTTCAAAATTTGGTATTTTATGAAATTAAGTTATATTTCATACCTTTCGAGCAAAAGGATTCTGAGTTGATAGATCCCTAAGTGAAACATCAGCAACCGGCTCGTCCACACCCTAGAATTCATAAAATAATAAGGCTAGAGACAACAAAAAATAATAAATTTCCTAACATGTCTTTAATTAAAAGGTTGGTATGATTTAACCTGATCAGCTAAAATTCGGCTCTCCAAAGATTCAATTATGGCTGGATCATTCACCAACTTATGAACAGCATAACCATCAGTATGGTTGTCAATATTGAATTGACCAACTTGAATCTTGAAAGCATACTTTTTATCATTCAAAATTTTAAACTGATAGGGCATGGTTTTCTCTTCCGGAGATGCCTATAATACGTGAATTAAAATTTATTGAAAACATAAATATCATATATCGACATTACTAATATGTACCATATATAACAACTTAAAATAAGACTGATGTAAAATAATTTACCTGTTCCACTTTTGACTTCTCAAGCAACTGAATTGCAGTCATGCCAAACATTTTTCTAGCTTCACGGTCAAACAAAGTCAATGACTCAATACCTGCAGAATCTTGTACTCTGATCGGAATCCTAAAACTAAATGGACAAAAAGTAGTTCACAAAATATATTCAATTAACATTGGTAAAGTAGAGTAATATAAGCAAAACGATTATAAATTAACAACAAATAAAATTAACTTACATTGGTGTCGCACTGACAACCTCTTTAGTACATTCAGGATTTGGGCAAACCAAAACCTGCTTAAACTTGGGTTCCTCAGCACCGTCTTCAGCCTCATCTATGACCAAAGTTGTTTCCACCTTTCGGTTGCACTCTTCACAACCGAGGTAATACCAGTCATCTTTATCATCAATACCCAAGACCGTACCAACAACTATGACCTTACATGGCTGAAATTAACTGTAGGAAAATAGAGATTGTAAGTATAAATTGATAAAAATAGTGTCTTTAATGTATTTATTTAAAATACTTAAAATTAGATACATACCTGTTCAAACAGAGTAATATCACGGAAATTGGAAAACGGATGCTTAACTAAAAAGTCATCCGCAACACTGATGCTTCCAGATGAACCAATTGATTTCTGACCATTAGAGGATGTTTTACATATCTTCTCCACAAACCTGTTTACAATAAAATAAGAAATGAAAAGTTTAACAACATCAATAAGTAGTTCATATTAATTAAAACCATATTTACTTGGTTTTGAATGACCGAATCTCCTCTATGTCAGCATTGATAAACAGTCTTGTTATATGGAAAGCATTAGAGAGCGTTGCCTTCCCTGAGTAAAAAAGTTAATATCAGTTAATGGATATTGAATTTTAAAAATCATACAAAAAATTATGTAAAATTAACAAAGATTATAAGCAGCAAATACCTTTATACTTGTTGAAACTACCAAACTGCACAAGAAGAACAACATGGACTTCCTTTTTATGGCTCTGAATGTAGCCAAACATCTCATCACAGTACTCGTCCCATAAGGTGCAGTTTAACTTGATACCCCTACATAAATAGAAATTTAAAAAATCAGAGGATATCATGAAAGAATAAATATATAATAGTAAAGTTTCAATGAATTAAAATTAGGTAAATCAATAAACAGACTCTTTATCCAGCAATTGCAAGTTCATGTATTTGCTATCTTTTCCCATCTTCGTTTTCGTCGCCTCTGGTTCAGACCATTCATCTACATATCCAATAAAATCTGTAAAAAAAAATGATCAAAACCAAATATACTCAGCACAAAAGCAGACATTTTAAAAAAATATATATATTTATATATTATATTAATTTCCGATGTGGTTGTTATATATGATGAAGTACAAACCAACTCGATAGTTGACATCGACTTCACCGGCTTTAATGGACTCAAACGATGCTAAACGGATACCGTACACACTTCCATCAAAGTTCTCACATTTTTTAACAGATGTATCAAAGTTTAAGCTAATAGCACGTTGCTTGTCAAAGTGTTTGAAATTTGACATAATCACAGAAAGTTGAGATTTATAAATGTAATAAGACTCATTTTCATTAAGCAAAATTTCATGTTTTTTCATAAACTTGTTCCAAACAGTAACCTGCATCTTCGTCCCCTAATAAAAAATAAATAAAAGTCGTTAACATAAATAGCAACAAATAAAGTAAAGTACATTTTTAAATAAAAATGACATTCAAACTCTAACCTGCTCATCCATCACCACCATTTCAATAGCAAGTGTTTCGCCTTCTCTCTTTGGATTCACACGCATCCAAAGTCTTAAAACTTTGACATTTATGGTAAACAACTTTGATCTCCAATCAAGATTGTTTAACATTGTGACAACCCGCACTAAACCAGGTATCCGTACAACTTAATTAATGATTAATTACTACTTGATTACTGTGCTTGTTTGAACTAGCTGATAAACTGCTACCTGCATATTGATACATGCACTTACTCGCATCATACTTTATTTGCTGTCACTACATTAATTACATACTGAACCCTAGTGACAAACTTGATGCACAAAAAGCACAGTAGCACTAAACGGATACACAGTGAACATGCTGATATAACCAGCATCAGGCAGACACTGCCTCTAAGGCCTGTTAAGAGCCTCATATATTTTGGCTACACTGGTAGTGAGTGTAGGGATATAAGGGTTGTGTTACCGCGTCTCTAGGGATAAGATACACTGATTCGGATGTGCCAAGAACGTACTTTAAGTACCAAACACAGCACTTTAATAATTTAACCAGCTTCTAGCTGACTAGTAAAGTGCTAGAAAATGAGAAAATAACACTAGACACTTTCTAAAGTGTCGGGAAAACAAATTGTGTCACTAAAAATGTAATAACGACACTTTAAAGCTTTTATAACGCTTTAACGGATTACTATCCAACTGAACAACCGGACTTTACCCGGAACATGAAAATATTAATATTTTCACTAACTATATTTTTCTGAGCCAGTTAGGGTCCCTGATTACCCTAACACCCGCCATAACGTGCAACATACAACTAACGAGGTTAAATACTTAACTTACCTATTTAACCTAAACTAATCACCTAACTACCTAGTCAAGATCGAACTAACCCCACCCCCCATACCCTAACCGGCCCTAAACCTTGGGGGACATCAAGTACTAATGTGGATTATAATATTGTGTTATGTCTAAAATCTAGTGGACACTCTAACCTTTGGATAATACCCTTCTAACCTTCCTATAAATACACCACTAAACACAAGACATAATCACTTCAACCTTAACAAACTCACAACTCTCTCCCTCACCCTTAGAACTCTCGGCCGAAACCCCCACCACCTACACACCCATTTTCGGTTCTAGTTCACTCCATTCCAAGATCATACAAACATCACAAGTCGCGTATTAGGAGCTCTTGTGCACTCGGAACATGAAGGACCTCAACCGTTAGCTTTTATCCACGCGATTTTCTTCACTAGCCCCGAGCTAGAGGTATATTGTTTAAAACTCATATTTAAGCATGTCTAAAGTGGTTAAAAGAACTTTTGTCGGTTAAATATCGAAAACATATGTTTTGATGCATTAAAGTCTACTAAAACTACTTAAAATGGTGGTTAATGTCATATAACTTGTGTAAAAGTCGTAGGACTTGAAATATGTGATTCTTGTGACCCGATCTATGATGTGGTAGCTCGGAACATCGTTTAACCCGACTTTGTAAGATCATGTATCTTCACATAAGCTCGTTTTTGACTAAATACAAGGGTTAAAGGTGAAACTCTACCACACAAGATACATGAACTTGTGTAGAAATATTTTACTTGTGTAAAAGTGATTTAACCGGTAAAATGGTGTTTAAAACTAGCGGATCTACGCATCCGCAAGTGGTATTTTCAAAGAACCACACATTTAAGAAACCATGTATTTTAAAGAAAGGATCTTACACTAATAAATATGGTTTTATAAACCACAAGTGTGTAAACACTTGTGAAACAAAGAGATCCGACAAAGAAGTAAATTTGTCACTTGTTACTAGAAGTTGTAAAGACGGATTTCTCTAAACACGGGGTTTTTACAAGATTGAAGTTACTTTATATAAAGATCTATATATATAAAGGGGATTTACACTATAGATTCGGAAAAACTACAAGTTCATGCGATTATGCAAATTTACATACTTGTCGACTAGTTTGATGTGTCGGAAATTGTTTGATTGAATAAAGAAGATTGTTGAATTGATTTGTTAAAAGAAAATGATACGCTTGAAAGCGTGGCCACCTCCAGTTACAGAGGAAACTCTGGCGAAATTTTCTAAAAACCTAACACTTAGAATTTTACACAACAAGTGTTAGAACTATTTTTGGACATACTTTCGAAACATAAATTTCGCCAGCACTATATTTTACTAAATATTCGGAGGTGGGATTTTCACAAAGATTAACGTGATAAATATATTTGTCACAACACTGTTTATGATTATTTTGTGAAAATACATAAATATTATTTTAGAGTAAAAATAATATTTACAAGCGTTAATGATTCCAAAACTTTACGAACGCTTCCACAAACATATAAGTTACACCGGTAATTACATTACCACAAGATTGATAAAACGTAACTTACGCACATGTATTGTATCCCCCATCCTTGGGAAGAATAACTACCAAGTGTATACGGAAAATAAACACGAAATAGTTGTCTAACTATTTCCCCAAAAACATAAACTGTAAAGCTAAGGCACGGCCGTCCGTCTAATAGAATTAGCACTTGTAGGTCGTTGCACAGCTTACTGTATTGGAGACACTTGGTAGAGACGCGCATTCACTGTGAGTTCATGTCCCCCTTTTCTCTAACTGTTTTCAGTTTTCTTAACTGCGGGGGTGAAATACATGTTACTTTGTTTACAAGTACTTTATACACGGTATGAATAACGTAAGGAGGTTTAGATCATGTGAATGGGTAGTTAGAACACCGAGGGACTCGAGCGGTAGATCTATCTGGGTGTAGCGAGCCCAGCTCCCGGCCCAACAGAACAGGCCTCTCGGAGGACTAACAGAACGGACCCGGAGTGACTTGGTACCCAACGCAAAATCGGCTAGGGTGTGTCTTTCCTACTTGCATTTCACAACATGCTAATGGCCTTGCAAACCATTGGTGATCACAAGTCCTCTTACACTGCTACATACCAGGAAACTTTTATACTTACAAGTGTTTTACTTACTCACTTGCACATGAACTCGCTCAACATTATTGTTGATTTTTCAACTCACATGTATTTCAGGAAATTAAACGGATCTGGCACGGTATGGAACGTTTTCCGCTGCATATTGTCATGAAGTCATCAGGGTTTAGGGGATGTGTCTCTTACCTGGACAAGACACAGTCTCTAAATCACGCTTATGTTATGTTTCAGTTTGTAATGTTGTTGAACAAGGTCATGGTTGTTGGTTAAAAACAATGGTACTGTATTTCGATTTTCAAAACTTAATGGATGACTTGCATGGTTTTTAAATTCATATAGCTTGTTATGATTAAGCTATGGTATTAAGAAGTCACACCAAAATTAACCACGCTTCCGCAAAGCCAGGGTGTGACAGCTTGGTATCAGAGCCAGGTTCATAGCGAACTAGGATTCTTTCTCGAGTCTAGACTATGATCACTAGGGCTCTCACGAAAACATTTTTCTGCATACCACTTAAGTCCAGATCCACACTTTTTACAAACAAATGTTGAGCACATTTTATTAACTATAAGTTCAGCTTGGAGGGCTGAGGATCGATCTGGAGGATCGAAGTGACCGAGATAGTTGAGCACGTTGGTTTGTTATAGGATCGATCTGGAGGATCGAGGTTTGGTTTAAGTGAAGGATAGAGCAGTCTTGTAGACTGGATGGTATTGGCTAGTAAGACTAGGAGGATTATGTGATGCCTTACTTGATGACTTATGTGATTACTTGATTTATGATTGACTATTTGTGCATGTTTGTGTATATGTTACAGACACATGGATTCTGCAGACACTGGTGGTTCAGGCACCACAGGCCCTAGGCCTATCGTTTCAGACGACATTGAGTCATCGGAGCACGAGGTTTATACGTCAGACTTCACCAGCACGGATGATGATGACTTTCAGCCATTCGCCTTACCCGACGGCGTTGATGAGCTCCCAGTTGATCTTCCAGCAGGGGACCTACCACTCGTTGTGATCCCTGCTCCAGTACCCCTTGCAGCATACCCTGTTTTACCCATCGACGACGAGGAGGACGACGTCGATATGTTTGAGGAGGAGCCTTTGGAGGATGCTCAGGGCGAGGCCCTACCTGCTGTTGCTCCCTTACTGATCGCAGATGCTCCGGCTGCGGAGTCACCTGCACATTCCCCAGTCGCGGACTCCTTTGAGTCTGTGGCTTCTGTACCCACACATGCTCATAGTGCGCAGCACTTCTCCCATGGGTCCGATTCTGACCAGGATTTTTCTGTTGCTTCCATACCTGGACTTGTTTTTGAACATGACGACGAGGGGGATTCAGATCCTATGTTTCCACCAGGATTTGATCCTGACCGTGATTTAGAGTTTGTCCCGATGGACGAGTTGATGGAGGATCCAGCAGATCCTATTGACCCTTTCGATCCGATTGATCCCGATTTTGATTTTGACATGGCGTTTGATGATCTTGAGCCTGCCATTGCACCTGAGCAGGCAGCTGCCCTTGACCCTTTACCAGAGCATGACCCTGTGCACGCTGATGTACCTTTTGAGCCCATTGCTGATGATCACCACATAGATGTTCCTGTTGATCCCATTGGTCCTTTACCCATTGTTGCTGTACCAGTTGACCCCCCTCTCGAGCACTTGGCACCCGTTCACCCTGTTGTTGCTCCCTTATTTGATCCCGTTCCCCTAGAGCCCGGACATGCACCGTTCGCGGCACATATGGATCCACCGGACGAGTCTGCACAGCATGGCTGGATACCGGCAGACGAGGACGTTCCCCCATTCCCTCCACAGATTACTGTTGCACCACATACTGACTTTTCGTTTCAGGTTCCTATGTTTATACCTCCAGCAGGGCCTGGAGAGGGCTCTTCAGCACACCCTGATGGGCATGTACCGATGCCCATGCCTTTCATGCCTCAGATTCCTTTTGTTCCACCCACTACAGCTCCTTTTGGGGTGGCACCCTTTGACCCCACACGTGAGCCACTGCTGTGGTCACCGTTTTCCCCCATGCCACCCACTGATCCATACCACAGGTTCCATGTGGGCCACACCATTGAGGATGTATTGATGTCATTTGTACACCAGCATGAGTCGCATGAGCAGCGACTACAGGAGTTGGAGAGAGCCCGTCTGCAGCCATGTCAGTGCCATGGCCGGGTACCCTCTCCGTTACAGCCGTTTCGACCATTACCCCCTGACTATGCTGCTCGTCTTACTACTTTGGAGCAGCAGATTGCTTCCATTATTCGCACACAGCAGGCGATGGAGGCGGACTGGTTACAGTTGCGCCGTTTGTTTTATACCCGTTTTCCTCCTCCTCCACCACCATCTGCTTAGAGCTCATCGGTGCCACTTGGGTAGGCGAGGTGATAAGGCGGCGATTGCTTTTTGATTGCACAGCATTTTGGGGAGACTACGTTATGACTTGACTTTTGTTATGTACTTGATATTGTATTGATACTGATGTAGCTTTTGACAGGGGTGATGTAGCCCCTAGTGATTGATGATTGTATGTATACACTTACGATGTGGTCTCATTTATATGGCAATCGCAGTTTTCTCACCATATTTGGATTCGTTTGATTACTTGTTTATATTTTGTGACACGGGATGTTGTGTGATTGATATTTGTGATATGTGATAACATGAGATGTTATGTGATTATACTATTACTACCGTTATATACGTACACTATATTACGAACTGATTTACGTATTATAACAACGGAGCCTTACTATGGCCTAACCAACTTAAACCATCTTTTAGAAGATGCCGCCAAGACGCGAACCAAACATGCCCACTAACGAGGCAGAACTACAACAGATCATTGCCGCTGCCATAGCACAGTACGCAGCATCTCAGCCAGGAGCGAGCGGAAGTGTCAACCAAGGCAATAACAATCCACCTCACGGTAATACCACGCCATTCGAACCTACCATGAACTAGTTGGAGATTTTAGCGGTGATGCTAATGCCAAACACATGTTTTAACATACGTGCAGGATGCACCTACAAGCAGTTCTTAGACTGCAAACCAGTTAACTTCGATGGCACAGGAGGTGCAGTTGCCTTTACCCGCTGGGCTGAGAAAACCGATTCCATCTTACGCATGAGCAAGTGTGCAGAGGATCAGCAAGTCACATACATTTCAGGGCTGTTTCTAGACGGAGCCCTATCTTGGTGGAACTTACAAGTCCAAACACTAGGCGAAACTGCCGCCTACGCCCTGACTTGGGCCGAATTGAAAGAACTGATGCGCAAAAAGTACTGTTCACGCGCAGAAATTCAAAGGTTGGAGACCGAATTTTGGCACTTAAAGATGGATGGCCCGAAAGTAGTAGAGTACGTTCAGAGGTTTCATGACCTATCTCAAGTGGTTCCTTACATGGTTACGCCAGAATACAAGCGAATCGAGCGCTTCATTTGGGGTTTGGCTCCCCAAATAATAAGCATGGTAACCTCCTCCAAACCAGCAACTATCACTGAAGCCATCGATTTGAGCGTGGCTCTCACCGAGGAGGGGATTCGTTTAAACAAGTTTGGTGATGTAAAGGCAAAGGAGAAAGAGACTCATGTTGAGTCGTCAGGAAGCAACAAAAGAAAGTTTTCAAACTTCAAACAAAGTATTAGCGGTGATGGTAAGAGAGGAGCACCAAACACGCCAGCTCAGGGTACGACTGGCAGTGGAAGGAAAGGAAGGGGATATATGGGCACCCATCCCAGGTGTAATGCCTGCCAGCGTCACCATTCTGGTCAATGTGGGCTGAAAGCATGTGAAGCGTGTGGGAAACGTGGTCACTCTAAGGATACTTGTTGGGTCCCTACCGGCCGCGGAGGCCAGGGAGGATATGGAAATAGGAATGATAACCGTGGTGGAAATGGAAACCGCCTAAATTTTGGAGGAAACAGAAACCGAGGCAACAATGCAAATCAGGCTGGCAATGCCAACCAGAACAACACCCCAGCTGGAAACGGGGATGGAAACGGGCAGGGACTCGGATGTTATAACTGCGGGGAAATCGGGCATTTTAAGAAGAACTGCCCAACGTTGAATCAGGCCCGTGGTAGAGTGTTCCAACTAGAAGCCAGGGAAGCACGCCAAGATCCAAATGTTGTTACGGGTACGTTCCCTATCAATCAACGCTATGCATCCGTTTTATTTGATACTGGTGCCGATTATAGCTTCGTATCGCTAGAATTTAAGAATATGCTTGGGTTAGCTGCTAATAAGTTAGACATACCTTACTCGATCGAATTAGCTAATGGAAAGTTAGTTGGAGCCGACGAAGTAATCAGAGGTTGTGTGATAGAATTGGGAGAACGCGAGTTTACTCTGGATCTACTACCAGTCCAATTGGGAAGCTTCGACGTGGTGGTAGGAATGGATTGGTTATCCGGAAACAAGGCTGAGATAGTATGTTACGAGAAAGTTGTTCGTATCCCAACTGATGATGGTGAGACAATTGTGGTTCACGGAGAGAAGCGTGACACGCCGCTAAGATTTATCAGCTGCTTGAAAGCAAGGAAGTGTTTACAGCAAGGATGTGTTGCTTTTCTGGCACACATCGTAGACAAGAAGGCTGCCGAGCCAAGGATCGAAGACATCCCTGTCGTAAGGGAGTATCCAGAAGTCTTCCCAGAAGACTTACCCGGACTGCCACCTCAGAGGCAAGTGGAGTTTCACATTGACTTAGTTCCAGGCGCCGCGCCTGTGGCTAAGGCACCATACAGACTTACTCCGTCTGAGATGCAGGAATTGTCAACGCAACTTCAAGAGTTGTTAGACAAGGGTTTTATCCGACCAAGCTTCTCGCCTTGGGGAGCTCCGGTCTTGTTTGTCAAGAAGAAGGACGGAAGTTTCCGCATGTGTATTGACTACAGAGAATTGAACAAGCTGACGATCAAGAACAGGTATCCTCTGCCAAGAATCGACGATCTGTTCGATCAACTTCAAGGCTCAAGCTGTTACTCTAAGATCGACCTTCGATCTGGGTACCATCAACTAAGGATACAGGAGGAAAGTATCCCGAAAACAGCCTTCCGAACTCGTTATGGACACTACGAGTTCCTCGTTATGCCATTTGGTTTGACAAACGCACATGCGGTATTCATGGATCTAATGAATAGAGTTTGCAAGCCATACTTAGACAAGTTTGTGATTGTATTCATCGACGATATCCTGATTTACTCAAAGACGAAGGCTGAACACGAACAACACCTTAGAACCATATTGGAGCTGCTAAAGAAGGAACAGCTGTACGCCAAATTCTCCAAGTGCGAGTTTTGGCTACGCGAGGTCCAGTTTCTTGGACATGTGGTTAATGGGGATGGAATTCATGTTGATCCCACAAAGATCGAGGCAATCAAGAGTTGGGAGACGCCAAGGACGCCAACCGAGATTCGGCAATTCTTGGGTTTGGCTGGCTACTATCGAAGGTTCATCGAGGATTTCTCGAAAATCGCTCAACCTTTGACGCTCCTGACCCAGAAAGATAAGAAGTTTGATTGGGGAATCAAACAGGAAGAGGCATTTCAGGTATTGAAGGATAAGCTTTGTAACGCGCCAATCTTAGCTCTACCAGAAGGAACGGATGACTTTGTGGTATACTGCGACGCATCGCGTCAAGGATTGGGTTGTGTGTTGATGCAACGCCAAAAGGTCATTGCTTACGCATCACGCCAACTGAAAGTGCACGAAAAGAATTATACCACACACGATTTAGAGCTTGGCGCAGTGGTTTTTGCACTAAAAATCTGGAGACACTACCTGTATGGTACGAAGTGCACAATCTTCACAGACCACAAAAGCCTACAGCATATATTCAACCAGAAGGAGTTGAATATGAGACAAAGACGATGGGTTGAATTGTTGAACGATTACGACTGCGAGATAAAGTATCACCCAGGGAAGGCGAATGTAGTCGCCGATGCCCTAAGTCGTAAAGAAAGAATCAAGCCCATAAGGGTTAGGGCTTTGGAAATGATTATACGAACCGACCTTTCCTTGCGCATTCGTGCTGCACAAAAGGAAGCTCTCAAGGAGGGAAACCTTGGGGAAGAATATCTCTGTGGAATGGAGAAGCTTTTGGTACCAAACGAGGAAGGAACGTTATGTTTTGAGAAAAGGATTTGGGTTCCTCTGTTTGGTGGATTGAGGGAAGTTATTTTCGACGAAGCGCACAAGTCACGGTACTCTATCCACCCTGGATCGGATAAGATGTATCAAGATCTTAAGGATTACTATTGGTGGCCTAGGATGAAAGGCGACGTTGCTGTCTACGTGAGCAAGTGTTTAACTTGCGCGAAGGTTAAGGCGGAATACCAGAGGCCCTCGGGGCTGCTGCAACAACCTGAGATTCCCAAGTGGAAATGGGAACAAATCTCAATGGATTTTGTTACAAAATTACCAAGAACGCCAAGAGGCCACGATATGATTTGGGTGATTGTTGACCGCCTAACAAAGTCCGCACACTTTCTGCCAATCAAGGAGAAAGACAGTACTAGTAAACTTGCGGAAATTTACTTGAGAGAGATCGTAGCACGTCATGGAGTACCACTCTCGATCATCTCTGATAGAGACGGAAGATTTGTGTCAAGAATATGGCAATCTTTCCAAGAATCTTTTGGCTCACAATTGAATCTGAGCACTGCATTCCACCCGCAAACTGACGGCCAGAGCGAGCGAACGATACAAACTTTGGAAGACATGCTGAGGGCATGTGTTATGGATTTAGGCGGTAGCTGGGATAAACACTTACCTTTGGTCGAATTTTCCTACAACAACAGCTACCACACCAGTATTGGTGTCGCGCCATTTGAGGCCCTATACGGACGCAAGTGCCGATCACCACTATGTTGGTCTGACGCAGGTGATAGGCAGCTTGCTGGTCCCGAAATCGTCCAAGAGACGACAGACAAGATCGCACAAATTCTTAAACGCATCGAAGCTGCTCGCCACAGGCAAAAGGCCTACGCGGATCCAAACCGGAAGCACGTGGACTTCCAAGTCGGAGAAATGGTTTTACTGAAGGTATCACCCTGGAAAGGGGTGGCGCGCTTTGGAAAGCGTGGAAAGTTAAATCCACGCTACATTGGTCCCTTTAGAATTCTAGAAGGAATTGGGACGGTAGCATACAAGTTGGACCTACCCGCTGAACTAAATGGTGTTCACGATACATTTCATGTATCCAATTTAAAGAAAAGTCCAACTCAAATTGACGTTGCCATTCCTATCGACGAGATTCATATTGACGACACGCTCCACTTCGTTGAAGAACCTGTTGAGGTCACGGATTGGAAAGTTAACAAGACCCGCCGGAGCAGTGTCAAACTCGTCAAAGTGCGTTGGAATGCCAGACATGGTCCTGAATTTACCTGGGAACGTGAGGACCGGATGAAAGAGAAATACCCCCACCTATTTCCTAAGAACTCTGCATCTACAAGCAGAACTTAAATTTCGGGACGAAATTTATTTAACGGGGGGAGAATGTGACAACCCGCACTAAACCAGGTATCCGTACAACTTAATTAATGATTAATTACTACTTGATTACTGTGCTTGTTTGAACTAGCTGATAAACTGCTACCTGCATATTGATACATGCACTTACTCGCATCATACTTTATTTGCTGTCACTACATTAATTACATACTGAACCCTAGTGACAAACTTGATGCACAAAAAGCACAGTAGCACTAAACGGATACACAGTGAACATGCTGATATAACCAGCATCAGGCAGACACTGCCTCTAAGGCCTGTTAAGAGCCTCATATATTTTGGCTACACTGGTAGTGAGTGTAGGGATATAAGGGTTGTGTTACCGCGTCTCTAGGGATAAGATACACTGATTCGGATGTGCCAAGAACGTACTTTAAGTACCAAACACAGCACTTTAATAATTTAACCAGCTTCTAGCTGACTAGTAAAGTGCCAGAAAATGAGAAAATAACACTAGACACTTTCTAAAGTGTCGGGAAAACAAATTGTGTCACTAAAAATGTAATAACGACACTTTAAAGCTTTTATAACGCTTTAACGGATTACTATCCAACTGAACAACCGGACTTTACCCGGAACATGAAAATATTAATATTTTCACTAACTATATTTTTCTGAGCCAGTTAGGGTCCCTGATTACCCTAACACCCGCCATAACGTGCAACATACAACTAACGAGGTTAAATACTTAACTTACCTATTTAACCTAAACTAATCACCTAACTACCTAGTCAAGATCGAACTAACCCCACCCCCCATACCCTAACCGGCCCTAAACCTTGGGGGACATCAAGTACTAATGTGGATTATAATATTGTGTTATGTCTAAAATCTAGTGGACACTCTAACCTTTGGATAATACCCTTCTAACCTTCCTATAAATACACCACTAAACACAAGACATAATCACTTCAACCTTAACAAACTCACAACTCTCTCCCTCACCCTTAGAACTCTCGGCCGAAACCCCCACCACCTACACACCCATTTTCGGTTCTAGTTCACTCCATTCCAAGATCATACAAACATCACAAGTCGCGTATTAGGAGCTCTTGTGCACTCGGAACACGAAGGACCTCAACCGTTAGCTTTTATCCACGCGATTTTCTTCACTAGCCCCGAGCTAGAGGTATATTGTTTAAAACTCATATTTAAGCATGTCTAAAGTGGTTAAAAGAACTTTTGTCGGTTAAATATCGAAAACATATGTTTTGATGCATTAAAGTCTACTAAAACTACTTAAAATGGTGGTTAATGTCATATAACTTGTGTAAAAGTCGTAGGACTTGAAATATGTGATTCTTGTGACCCGATCTATGATGTGGTAGCTCGGAACATCGTTTAACCCGACTTTGTAAGATCATGTATCTTCACATAAGCTCGTTTTTGACTAAATACAAGGGTTAAAGGTGAAACTCTACCACACAAGATACATGAACTTGTGTAGAAATATTTTACTTGTGTAAAAGTGATTTAACCGGTAAAATGGTGTTTAAAACTAGCGGATCTACGCATCCGCAAGTGGTATTTTCAAAGAACCACACATTTAAGAAACCATGTATTTTAAAGAAAGGATCTTACACTAATAAATATGGTTTTATAAACCACAAGTGTGTAAACACTTGTGAAACAAAGAGATCCGACAAAGAAGTAAATTTGTCACTTGTTACTAGAAGTTGTAAAGACGGATTTCTCTAAACACGGGGTTTTTACAAGATTGAAGTTACTTTATATAAAGATCTATATATATAAAGGGGATTTACACTATAGATTCGGAAAAACTACAAGTTCATGCGATTATGCAAATTTACATACTTGTCGACTAGTTTGATGTGTCGGAAATTGTTTGATTGAATAAAGAAGATTGTTGAATTGATTTGTTAAAAGAAAATGATACGCTTGAAAGCGTGGCCACCTCCAGTTACAGAGGAAACTCTGGCGAAATTTTCTAAAAACCTAACACTTAGAATTTTACACAACAAGTGTTAGAACTATTTTTGGACATACTTTCGAAACATAAATTTCGCCAGCACTATATTTTACTAAATATTCGGAGGTGGGATTTTCACAAAGATTAACGTGATAAATATATTTGTCACAACACTGTTTATGATTATTTTGTGAAAATACATAAATATTATTTTAGAGTAAAAATAATATTTACAAGCGTTAATGATTCCAAAACTTTACGAACGCTTCCACAAACATATAAGTTACACCGGTAATTACATTACCACAAGATTGATAAAACGTAACTTACGCACATGTATTGTATCCCCCATCCTTGGGAAGAATAACTACCAAGTGTATACGGAAAATAAACACGAAATAGTTGTCTAACTATTTCCCCAAAAACATAAACTGTAAAGCTAAGGCACGGCCGTCCGTCTAATAGAATTAGCACTTGTAGGTCGTTGCACAGCTTACTGTATTGGAGACACTTGGTAGAGACGCGCATTCACTGTGAGTTCATGTCCCCCTTTTCTCTAACTGTTTTCAGTTTTCTTAACTGCGGGGGTGAAATACATGTTACTTTGTTTACAAGTACTTTATACACGGTATGAATAACGTAAGGAGGTTTAGATCATGTGAATGGGTAGTTAGAACACCGAGGGACTCGAGCGGTAGATCTATCTGGGTGTAGCGAGCCCAGCTCCCGGCCCAACAGAACAGGCCTCTCGGAGGACTAACAGAACGGACCCGGAGTGACTTGGTACCCAACGCAAAATCGGCTAGGGTGTGTCTTTCCTACTTGCATTTCACAACATGCTAATGGCCTTGCAAACCATTGGTGATCACAAGTCCTCTTACACTGCTACATACCAGGAAACTTTTATACTTACAAGTGTTTTACTTACTCACTTGCACATGAACTCGCTCAACATTATTGTTGATTTTTCAACTCACATGTATTTCAGGAAATTAAACGGATCTGGCACGGTATGGAACGTTTTCCGCTGCATATTGTCATGAAGTCATCAGGGTTTAGGGGATGTGTCTCTTACCTGGACAAGACACAGTCTCTAAATCACGCTTATGTTATGTTTCAGTTTGTAATGTTGTTGAACAAGGTCATGGTTGTTGGTTAAAAACAATGGTACTGTATTTCGATTTTCAAAACTTAATGGATGACTTGCATGGTTTTTAAATTCATATAGCTTGTTATGATTAAGCTATGGTATTAAGAAGTCACACCAAAATTAACCACGCTTCCGCAAAGCCAGGGTGTGACAAACATACTCACATTATTTTCATCCATTTTGATAAAATAGCAGCAGAATATGATGAAACTGTTTTGAGGATGATAGAAATTGTAATTAGTAAGTAAATATATATATAAGAAATCAGTTAAATTATTTATGTAAAGTTGAAATTAAATTTATTAATAGAATAAATAATTACCGTAATTATATACTTTTATTTATAGAAATGGATTGACTTTATTACAATTTCTAAAAATTTCTGTAAACTTGAAAATTTATAAATAATTACCGTAATTATATACAAAATATTTCATACTGTAGTATTCACATATACATACACAACCTATCGAAATACATACACAACATTTATTCAAAAGAATCATAAAACTATATTCTACTGGCGTGCATGAAAAGGACACATACTTGCAGTACCACCGAAAACAATAAACACATACGATAAATCAAATTAAGTATCTATATCTATATTCGAATTTTACTTTTCAACTTTTCCCAACTTTTTTTAAATTTAATAATAGTTGTAAATTACGTTGGATCTGATAATAATGAAAATTTAAGAATTTTAAGATTTACTTAAAAATATGATATGATTTGGTAGTATATTAATGTAATATTTTTGTTTAATTTGATTTTTTTTTTAAATAAAGTTAATGGATTAATTAAATGTGGCACAATTTTAATGGATTTTAAAAATCATTGATTACCAAAAAAACATTACAGGTCAACCTCCGGTTTTTAAAAAACTTCCATATTAAACTTTTAAAATCTGTTTTTACTTTCCAAAAATAAATAAAACAACATTAAGAATTTTGATTATAATTCATATAAAACTTTCTTTTTTTAATTCGAAAACAGAAACTTCACAATTAAGAAACAGATTGAAAGGATATTCAATTACTAATCTGCATATTGAAAGTCAAAATTGTTACTAAATTAAAATTTACATAACAAATATTTGATTAAAGGAGAAATTTGAAAGTTTAAAAAAATTATACTTACTTGGATCAGATTTGTATATTAAGATGATTTAAAAGATTGATTTTCATGAATTAAATTATTTACCAATGTCATTCATTGATTTAAACAATTGAATTTAACCAAACATAATCCAAAACTTTTGTTCAATATTTTCAAAGCTTTAATTGTACCATAATCTAACAAACACACAATTTCAATCGTGTTTCATTTCATTTTAAAATATATAAGTCATCAAGTCGTAGGGAAGTTAATATAAACACCAAAATGTAGCAAAAATTTTAATCAAAGTCAGGACACAGGCATCCTAAGTCTACGGATGATAATAGCCACACATAAAAATGGCCACAAAAAAAGTATCACCAACATATATCAAGTCATAACGATCATCATAATGACCGCACCAAAAGAATACTACTAATCATTATCTAACCACAACCTGTTTGTTCAACATATACTACCAACACATACCACATACCTTCACCAGCTCAGTTGTAAAGCAACATACCTTGACTTTTAACATATATCATCTGAAAGTGAGAACCATATACCAACTGTTTGTCTCTAACAAACTCTCTCATACCGGTGACATTGTAGCGCGGACAGCCTTGGGAGAACTCCACACCAACAGCCACGTCCCAAGTTCGACCTGCGCCGTCCTTGATGGTCAAATCCATCTTTCGATCCAAGCCATGCGTTTGTGCCCACTTCTTCTTCAGACGCTACAAATAAGAATACAAATTTTTATAATAAAATTTCTTAAACACTAGTATTCAAATAAATAGTAGGAATATAACCACAAATTTTACATTAAAAGTATAAATAAGTAAATAATAGAAACTTACAAAATGATTGTCAACAACAAAAGTAACCGGTACTTCGTCATCATCACTCTATTCAACAGGTTCAGCAATCGGATTAGGCACTTCATCATCAAACACTTCAATTAACTCATCAGTTGGTTCTTTTTTTGATCACACAGAGTTCAGGTGGGAAAGTTAGAAGGGCAGGCTTACAGCTAAAAACACTCAAATCAAACGTATTGAAATCAACCATTTCAAAAACCAACAAATGATCATCCGTTATCGACATCTCCTTCTTGATTTGACTCCAGCCTGTAGTAATGTAAAGCTCATGGTCTAACACATCCATCCGAACAAACCATTTACGATTTCCAGCCGCCCGCACCACGATAGGATATGATGGACAGGTATTCAGGAGGGAGCGATGAACAAACAACCTGTTCACATACTACACACAGTACATAACCATATATCAGTATCGATGCTATACATGAAATACAAAACAATGTATGAATGCAAGGATAAAATAATTTAAAACTGTATATGATCAAGTACCATGGAGTCGTCTCGGTCTTTTACATTTCCAGCTTTGTAGTAGAAGTAGTTATAAGGCGCAAGAGAAATATCTTGATAAAAGTAGAACAGGCGGAACGAAGACAAAGCTTCTTCATACTGGAAAGCAACCCACGAATTGTCTGGTAATTTCAATGGCGTGACCACATCCAACCAGCCGTTGTAAGAAAGTAGTCGCCTGCAAGGTTCATCACTTTGACTTCAAAGATCCTCCCATCGAGGGTCTGGATGACTGCTTTCTTCTCTGGATAAGCAAACTTCTTAATCCAGTCACCATAATCAGCAGGAAGTTTCTGTAAAAGGAAAAGGCAAACTCGTTAATGGCAATTATAATATCAGTGATTTTTTAAATGCTTATAATATATATACTAACCAGCGATTTTTTGTCGTTCTTCCATACACGGACAGCGAATCCGTACACCATCTCGCCTTCAAATGATGTACAGTAACTGACAGCATAAAATTTAATTTAAGTTATGATCAATAAACCAACGTATATAAGATTTATTACAAAATAACAGTTCACATAAGACTTCCTTATACATACTGATTAGTATAAAAATAAACAACAAAACTAGGCGTCTCAATTTCAATATTGAGTATCCACATTCAATGTGTTCATCTAAAACAAAAAACAAACAGTCCATATAAACAGACTTTTCAAATAACATTCATTAACTTATAAGCATAAAAAACAAAACATAATCCGTCAAACTACGAAATCGTGTATTACAAACCCTAACGTTCAAACTGTAAAAAAAAACCCAACATCAATCGGGGTTTAAATTTCTACAATAAGTACAAACAGGAGTTGTGTTCATCAAAAGATGGAACCAAAATAATATAATCTAACCAAATGAAATCTTGTGCAAATAAACAATAACAAACAGACAATATAAAATCAATATTTAACTAACATTCAATCACTAAATCAATATTTAACCCTAATATCGTCGATTAAAACCCTAACTATAATCATCATCAATCAATAATCCAAAAAATAACGTTCAAACAGTAAACAAAAACAACATCAATCGCGGTTTAATTCTCAACAATAACTAGAAACAGGGGCTGTGTTCATCAAAAGATGGAACCAAAATCATACAATCAAACCAAACAAAAACTTTTTCCATAAAACAATACCAAACAGACAATCAAACATGGATCTTTAACTAACATTCAATGCCTAAATCAATAAATAACGAAACCAACGATTATTCTTTAAATCAATCGGAAAAGAAGAGCATATCGGAATCCTTACCGTCGATTATCACTGATGAAGGCGTGGAGATTGATAAAAGGATCGATTGAAACGGTGAGAAGAAGAATCGCCGTCGAAGAAGATCGATTGAAGAGGTGATAATCAAAATCACCGTTTAGGGTTTTGGGGATAATCGGTTGAATGTGAATGATTGAATGGGAGAGAGAATATGAATGAAACGTATAAAAGAAGCTTCTCCAATCCTTGATTTTTAGCTATGCCACATGTGTGCTGATGTGTCAGCTTATTTGGCATTAACCATAGGGTGACAAGTGTCCCCCAATGGTCTCATTTATTATAGATATGGATATAGATTAAGTAAACGATCAGTTACATTTTAAAATTTCATTTTTATAACTAGAAAATTCAATTACTAATTAGTTATATTTATATAAGTAGTTAGAAAACCAAATATTTATATAAATATAACTATTTATGTATTTACTATAATTTAAACGAACATAAATGAACGTAAATAAACGAACGTTCACGAACATAAATGAACGAACATAAACGAACGTTCACGAACATAAATGAACGAACAAAATTTTTTGTTCGTGTTCGTTCGTTTATTAAATAAACAAACATAAACGAATTTCCCGCCGAACAAGTTCATGAACCGTTCATGAACGTTCGGTTCGTTTACAGGCCTACTAAAATCAATAGACGGGGGAAACCGGACTTTTAGAAACCAGATACAATCGGTAGGATCCAATCTGAATATAATTTTTTTAACCCGCCGGATTTTTTTCAGACCTTCTCGCATCAAATCCAATCCAGATGTTTTGAATCCGGATTTTACCATTAAATAAACTACGAGTTTTATTGAGTTTATTCTATATACTTATTATTTATTTGGTATTTTGTTATTATAATAATAAACCGAAACGGCCCCTCCACCTTCATAACCACCCCCATGGTTTTGGGGTTTGGAGGGCAAAGCCCTCTCTGCTGACGTGATAGACGCGTGGCGCTTTATGCTCCTTCATCTTCACAACAACACCAAGTAGCCTACAAGGGTGTCTGAGATTGCTTATTTAACTCAAAATAAATTTTTTAAGTGTTTACTGATTTATAACTTTTTAAAAATGAGTTTTTAGAAAAGTGTATATGTTCTGATCAAACTGAACACATGCTTCAAAATTAATTTGCAAAATTTAAAAATAAAATAGTTAGTTAAATACATATATTACATAAATATGAATTAATAAAAATAAACAAAATCCGTAAAATGTAATTTTTAATAGTTAAAAACTTAATATGAACAATTGTTTTATAATATTGCACTTAGTTTTTTTAGTAAACTGGTCGTTGAGGTTTAGTCACTTTTGACACTTTAGTCCAAAACCAAAACCTTTTTAAATCTACGTTTCTGTGGTTTCAATTTTGTTGTTATTTTCATCCAAAAGCAAAATCTGGTCAGATTTTTTAGTTAACATCCAGCTTTTTTGTTTTTTCCTCCCTTTTAATGAAGGGCAAAATTGTCAAATTTTTTTAATTTGTTATAATAAAACGTTAAAAGACCATTTTGACATTCATTAAAAGAGAAAAAAAATACAAAAAAAAGCTGGGTGTTGACTACAAAATTTGAATAGATTTTGATTTTGGATGAAATTGACAACAAAGTTGAAACCACAGGAACACGAATTCAAAAGATTTAAGTTTTAAACTAAAGTGGCAAAAATGACCACTCTAGGTTTTATTACAATATAACCCGAAACACATTTAAAAAGAGAAAAGTGCCCGGATAGTCCCTGTGGTTTGCTCTGATTTCACCTTTAGTCCCTACATTTTCAAAATTACAGGTATAGTCCCCAACTTTGGCAAATTCGTTCTCGGATAGTCCCTGGCGTGGATGGGGTTTAGTTTTTGATGTTAAGTGGCTGTGAAATTACAAAACACCCTTACTAATAAATAAAACATAAAAATATAATTAATTATTTAGAACCCTACCCTACCCCACCTCACCATCACCCCTCCCCATTTCTTTCCCTTCTTCACCTCTACCATTACCCAACCACCCTCAACCAGCATCAGCTCTGCCATTACCTCCGAGCACCTCAACCCTAATCCCCCTAAATGTGTCTGTGTCACCATCCATCAGCCACCTGAATCCCCCTAAATGCCACATGATTACTATATCTGCTAGTTTCATTCTTATCAAATTTCTCACGTTTTCTTCTTAATTTCAACAAGAAGTTGCTTTAATCGAACATATCAGTGCGAAAATTAGCGTTTTCAAAGCAAGATGATGCGTAGAAATCACTCAAATTAGAAGAAGATTTAGTTAATTAGAGTGTTACGGTGGTTGAGTATAGATGGGGGGAGTTCTTTATTCACATTGGGATAGTAGTGTTGCTGGTTTTGTTTGCTGGATTGATGTATGGTCTTACTCTAGGGCTTATGTATTTGAGTCTTGTTGATCTTGAAGTTCTTGCCAAATCTGGGACTCCTAAAGATCGTAAAGACGCATGTATGTGTTATCTTTTTGTTTTAATTTTGTTTTGTTTGATGATTTTTGTCGTTGTTTTAGGTAATGTTTCTTGTTTAAAATGTTGGGATTATTAGGGATTTGAGGGATTGATTGTTAATTGTTTGTTGGTTGTTGGTGAATGCATATGAATTCCGGTGGAAGACAACTCGATCGAAGCGACCCTAGTTCATCCGCCGTTGGAAACAAACCATCCTCTGTTTTCTCTGTTTTCTGGACAACCGAGTGAGCTAAAACCAAAATTGAATTGGGTTTTCCAGTTAATCAAACATGGAAGTACCCCGAAGCTAGAACCAGGTTCCTTCTGTCCATCATCATCACCATCATTGATGAAAACAACATCAATAGATCGAAACGATCGTGGTTGTGGTGGGGGGTGGTGATGATGGCGGCGGTGGTGGTGGTTGTGGCGGAAGGGGTGGTTGTGGCAGGGGTGGTTGTGACGATGGTGGTGGTGGTCAGTGGTGATGACGGTGGTGGCACCAGGGAGAAAGAGAGAGAAAGGGATAATCTGTGTGTATGTATATTTACATATATATATATATATATTATATGTTTTATAAGAAATGGGTCCTATAAATTATTTAATACTTATTTAATTTATTTTGTTTATGATAAGGGCATTTTAGTCATTTCACACCCTCTTAACACCAAAAACTAACCCATATCCATGCTAGGGACTATCCGGGAACGAAAATTGAAAACTTTGGGACTATAGAGGTAATTTTAGAAAGTTAAGGACTAAAGGTGAAAAAAGGTCAAACCACAGGAACTATCCGGGCATTTATCTCCATTTAAAAACGATAATATAACCCGAAAGATGTTATAAGTTACGCATTTAAAAGATAGAAAAAAGTGCCCGGATAGTCCCTGTGGTTTGTCCATTTTTCACCTTTAGTCCCTAACTTTCTAAAATTACAGCTATAGTCCCCAACTTTTGCAATTTCGTTCCCGGATAGTCCCTGACGTGGATGGAGGTTAGTTTTCTCAGTTAAGTGGATGTGAAATTACAAAAATACCCTTATTATTAAAAAAATAATAAACAAAACAGAAAGAGTTCATACAAATTAATTCAGGTGGGGCCCATTTTTTTATTAAAAACCAAAAATAGTTCACCATCATATTCTCCATTAACTCCATCACCACCCCTCAACCACCTCCACCCTCAACCACCGCCTCCACCTCCTCCAATCACCGCCTCCACCACCTAAACCATCGCCCACAACACCGATCATCTTTAGGAAATTCAGCAAATGATATAAAAATTGAAGTGCTTAGACGAGGAAAACGTAAAGGCAGAACACACCAAAAAATGACCATTATTTCCAAAAGGCAAAAGAAAAACGTATTCTTGCAGTACATAAATTCTTCCACTATTTACCATAAATTACCAAAACATAACTTTTGATCATCATCATCACACTCATTTTGATACAAAGTAAAAAAGAAAAGAATGAGTGTTATAGAATAAATCTTATACATAACAAACATATATATATATATATGCTAATTCATAAATGCGGTGCTTCTGTTTAGGGCCCAGTACATGCGTTCAACAACGACTGCAGTGTTATAACCCATCCTCTTTCCCAACAGATCTGCAATTTTATAGATTTGTTTTAAACGTGAGTGTCGCAACCCCCGCCCCCTTATCTGTCCCGGGAACGGGCGGCCGCGAACATTAGTTGTGGTGGTATCATTTTATTTACTATTTATTTGGCAGCGGAAATTTCACCAGGACCGTAGTTAGGAAATGTTTATCAGAGTAAAATCACCATATTTTATATTAATAACTACATGGGTAAAACCCAAGTTTATTATTACAATAAGTTTATAGGGATAAACCCTAATTTATTGAATTTAAAACATCGTCTTTTAGGTAACTTTTATAGCCACATTTTTCCAGGCCGTCGGTGCTCTCCAGCTGGCTTTTTCCTAATTGGCTTTCACATTGTGTTACCTGAAACGCGTTTTAAAAACATTTGTCAGTGGAAAATACTGGTGAGTGAATCCCAGTTTAATCAAGAAGAGTTTTATCAATTAACACAATATTGAGAGCGATCACAATGTTTATTTCTACACAATTACTCATTCAGTACTGTCAATCCTGACTGGTGGGTCATATTACACATTGGCTAACTCGTTGTCCAATTGTAACGTGTTCCACATTTTGTATACAAAACCCCAACATACCGGCAGTAATTGAAGAACTACAAAGACTCAATCACTGCTTAATCACATTGCAAAACATTTAAGGTTTTGTAAAATAGATTACAAAAAGGGTTACAAAAAACGGATAAACTCACATTGCTGTTTTAGACTTCTTCTAGGGTTTCCTGGTATTAATCTATAATTTATACAAATGTACATATGTTAGTATAATAACCCTTGATTTATATTAACGATACCATCCCCGAGACGGTATTCCAACAACTACGTCGGGCAGAACTACGACAGTCGTTACGGAACCCTGGATCAATCGAGCAGCGTATCTAATACGTAAATGGGGTTATAATACTTACAAAGGAGCAGAACTTTGTTACTTAGGGGGATATTATGCCCGGAATTTATACTATCTATCAGAAATTCGTTGAGAGAGAAGGAAAATGAACGATTTGTGACTGAAGCCCGATGCCCTCTTATATAGGGCTGATTTCCGAGTTTCTCGCGGCCAGCGTAAGGTAAGCTTAAGGCTTACGTGGACCGCGTAGTAGGGGGGTCTAGGCGTAGGTGATCCGGGTCATGACTAGGTTCAAGACGCGTTTGACACATGTCAACACCGGGTGCGATCTGGCCTTATAGCTGTCGCGGCCCGCGTAAGGTGTAGCCAAGGGCTACGCGGCCCGCGAGCGCCTTATTTTTCTTGTTTTTATTTTATTTTTAATGACATTTCATATTTTGGGCTCGGTTTTCACATACGGGGTGTATTTTAGGACATATAGGGGTATTTTAAAATATATTAGGGTGTCAGAAAATATTTTGGAAGGTTGTTGTAACATCCCAAAAACGGGTTTGGTAATCAAACCACGTTAATTGTAAAGACGGGTAAAATACCGTTAGTGGTAAAAATTAACCCGGTAAATATTAGGACTCAAATAAATAAACCTAATATTAATTAAAAGGGGGAATAAATACTTTGAGAAAACAAAGTATATAAAAAGGCCAAATTAACGGGACTTAAAATAAAACGGGTTATAACTCCCGGGACCCAGCAAGTAACTAGGAATATTAACCTAGTTAGTTAGTATCTTGATATAATAGAGCAAATGTGGTTAAAATACCCTTTAAATAACTTGGTAAAATATAGGGACCAAAGGTGACAAACTTGAAACAAGTTTGTATTAAATAAAACATTCAAACACCAAAACACACACTCTAAGTGTGTGTTCTGGTCGAAAATTACAGAGGAGCCAGGGAACTCCATGCTCAAACCCTAACTAGCAAAAATCAAGCAATTGAGAAGCCAAATCGACTCCAAATCGAAATCTAAGTTTAAATTAGTGATCACCTCAGTGAAAGGATCACAAGGTATGTCAAATTTCATCTCTTAGTTACATCTCAAAATTTTGATGAAACATATGAAATCGAAATTGATGGTTGCATGTTGGTTATTTTGATGAAATAGGAATAATATAATGTCTAGGAGTAAAACCCTAGTCAATCACATGTTGAAATCATGCTTATTTCTTGTGAATTCACAATCACCATTGAAGGTGATAAGTGGGTGTTGTAGGAACATGTTAAACACTAGAATTTTAATTGTTGTTCTAGTGTAATTTGAGTTCTAGGAAGTAAATTCAGATTTTGTTAATGTGAAAATTGATGTAAACATGCTTAGTTGATGTTAACCATGGCTAAATGACAAGTATTGAGCTTGATAATAAATTGTGAGAAATCATGCCCGCAAGGTGTTTGTTAAAATGCCTAAGTGAATGTTTATATGTTGAAATTACGAATGAAACGCGTAATTGCCTTGTTTGACTAATTACGTGAAATAAGGGTTAAAACGGGTTCTAATCATAATGTTGATTTAACTTAATTATGCCTATTGTATGATTTAAATAGTTGACCTATAAAAGTCAAATTAACCAATGATAAAGTCGAATAGTGGTTTCGACATAGAAAATACGTAAGGTGGAATAGTCGTGAATTGAAATGACTAATCTAACCACCTTGTAAATGATGATAGTTTGTCATCTAACGAGCTAGGTGGAGGCTTGGGAAAGAAGCGGTCAAACGAATCAAGCACGAGAAGAAAGCGTATTCAGATGCGAGGTAAGTAAAGCTTACGCCCCTTTTCATTATTTACAAATTACATAATTGCAAGTATTGTATATGAATGCTACTAAGTGGTTGGTATAGGATGTTCCGACACGATTCAATGAGAGTCGGAATGAGGGGAAAATGATAAGAAATCATGAGTTATGGTAAAAGGGGTAAAATGGTAAATTAGTCATGTAATGACGATCAAATAAAAACGGTTTTTAAGCAAAACGAGTTCAATGGAAAACCGGGATAGGTTTAAAGGGTTGGAATGGTAATTAAATACCATCTCATGCGGACAAATGGTCAATTAGACTAAATGGGTCAAATGGTGTTGTTAACACCATTTGACAATTACATTTGACAATCGCTTGTTGAGTTTTTGTAATCACAGGAAATAACATACGTTTGCGTTGCTTTAACTAGAAAGATTTAAAGCAAAAGTTATGTAAACGGGTCAGTACTTTGACCCGGTCCAGGTACGCATAAATAAGCTTTTAGTTAAACATACAATTTTTGGTCAAATATTTAGCGAAAGTCCCTCGTCATAAAGTGAGGGACTAAAGTTAACCAAAACACCCTTGAAGGGTATATTGGGTAAACGACCCATAGGGGTTGTTTAGGAACTTGCATCAAGATCTTGGAATCATTAGATATGAATAAAAGTTACAGGAATACATATTCATGGGTCAAATGCATAAAAATGGTCATTTGCGTAAAATGACCAACCGATGGGTAAATTTTGGGATAATAGGTTAGTTATGCTAAATCCACCATAAAAATAGTTGTGGTGGAAGATCATTTGATAAATATTGCGAAAATAAGATGCTAGAAATAAACGAGTATGAATTATGCGGAAAAGTACTTAAATACCCTTAACGGGTCAAAATATGCATTTAAGTACAAACGGGTTTAAGAATATACATAAACTCGTGAATTGAACCTAATATGATAGACAAGATTGAAATTATAAGATTCATGTGAATTTGGGATCAAACAAACATGTTTGTTTGATAAACGCATGAACGGGTCAAAACTTTGTAAAAAGGTAACGAGTCGAAGCCTTAGAAGTCTCAAAATTTATTATGTTGGATGTTGGATTTTAACTCCATATGATGGAGAATTAAATTACGGACGCGTAGGAAAAAGAATCGGGTAAAACGGATTAAAAACGAGAGAGTTATGCTCGTTTCCGTGAAATCGAGTCATGTTGAGTATGTACAGCAACATAATAGCAACAATCTGCCAAAAAGGGGGCTAGGTGGGGCGTCTAGCCCCTAGGCGTGACGCCTAGTCCCCCCTGAACTTGAAAAATGTTTAATTTTGTTTGTTTGACCCATATAACTTGTTTAAACTTGTTATTTAACTATCAAAACTAACTTTTAAGTTGGTTTTGATCATAGGTGATTGCCAAGAGTGCCCGGATGAAGATCAAGCTCGAAGAAGAACCGAACACGATAAAGTTAAAAGCTTCCGCGCGACGTTTCGTCGTATCTTTTAAACGACGAATTCAATTACATTAAGTTGTTCTAAACTTTTAAATTGTAAAAGTTTTAGTAAACTCGTATTGACATACTTACGTGTAATCATATAAACATGCATTTTTACGAATCTTATATAAAATAATGTATTAAACAAGCAAGGGTGTTAGAGTTGTTATATCCTCCCCCACCTTGTTTTAGAACTCGTCCTCGATGTCTACTGGAACAAGTGTGGATATTTCCTTTGCATTTCTGATTCAAGCTCCCATGTGTATTCTGGTCCTCTTTTGGAGTCCCACTTCACTTTGACCAGAACTAATTTCTTGTGCTTGAGGTTCTTGACTTTCCTATCTTCAATTTGTAGAGGTCTTTTCACAAATTTTAACTGTTCATTTACCTCTATATATTTAAGAGGTACTATGAGTGATTCATCAGCTAAACATTTCTTGAGATTAGATACATGAAATACATCATGTATTCCTGCCATTTCCTTTGGCAGTTGTAGCTGATAGGCTACAGGTCCTATTCTTCTAATAATCTCAAAAGGTCCAACATACCTGGGGCTTAACTTTCGTCTTTTGATGAATCTTACCACTCCTTTCCAAGGAGAGACTTTTAATAATACTTTATCTCCTATCTGAAATTCCAACGGCTTTCGCCTGTTATCAGCATAACTCTTTTGTCGATCACGTGCCGCTTTCAGTCGTTCCTTGACTTGAATGATTTTGTCTGTCGTTTCTTGTACTATCTCAGGTCCAGATAGTTGCTTTTCCCCAATTTCTGCCCAACAGACTAGAGTTCAGCACTTTCGTGCATAAAGTGCTTCGAATGGTGCAACATTGATACTTTTGTGATAACTATTATTGTAAGAAAATTCTATCAATGGTAAGTGATCATCCCAATTACCTCCGAAATCAATTACACAAGCTCTAAGCATGTCCTCCATTGTCTGAATTGTCCTTTCACTTTGTCCGTCCGTTTGAGGATGATAAGCTGTGCTTAGATTCAACTTGGTTCCCATTGCTTTTTGGAAACTTGTCCAAAAATGAGAGGTAAAACGACTATCTCTGTCAGAAACAATTGATAGAGGAATTCCATGTAAAGAAACTATTTCATTTACATATACTTTAGCTAATTGTTCCATACTGAAAGTTTCCTTCATTGGTAGGAAATGAGCTGACTTGGTTAGTCTATCTACAATCACCCAGATTGTATCATTACCTTTCTTGGTTTTAGGTAATTTAGTAACAAAATCCATTGTTACCAATTCGCATTTCTAAACAGGCATTTCTAACTGTTGTAATAAACCTGAGGGTTTCTGATGTTCAACTTTGACTTGTGAACATGTTAAACACTTAGAAACGTAAGTTGCTATGTCCTTTTTCATTCCTATCCACCAGAAATTCTTTCTTAAATCCTGATACATCTTATCATTTCCAGGATGCATCGTATACTTAGACTTATGGGCTTCTTCTAATATACGGTAACGTAGGTTTCCTAATTTAGGTATCCACATTCTTTTCTTATGGAATCTCCAAATTCCACCTGTTCCTTGTTCTAATTCCTTAATCATTCCTTTCAACTTTTCAGTATCATCCTTGATTACTGATTCTTGTGCTTTTCTAATTTGTTCATTTAAATCTACTTGTAGATTTAATTTAAGAGAACGTATCCTTTTTGGCTGTTTGTGATACTTTCGGCTTAAAGCATTAGCAACTACATATGCCTTTCCTGCATGATACTGAATATCACAATCATAATCACTAAGCATTTCCATCCGGCGTCTTTGTCTCATATTCAATTCCTTTTGCCCAAAGACATACCTTAAACTCTTATGATCGGTGAAAACAGTAAACTTACTACCGTATAGGTAATGTATCCAAATCTTAAGGGCGAAAATTATAGCTCCTAATTCTAAATCATGAATGGAATAATTTTCTTCATGATTCTTAAGTTGTCTGGATGCATAGGCTATAACCTTTTGACGTTGCATCAACACACATTCATAACCTAATTTAGAAGCGTCACAATAGATTACAAAATCTTCTGTTCCTTCTGGTAACACTAATATGGGTGCATTGGTTAATCTTTGCTTAAGGATTCTAAAGGCTTCTTCTTGTTTTGGTCCCCATTCAAACTTAACGGATTTACAGGTTAGCTTAGTTAAGGGAATGGCTATTCTAGAAAAATTTTGAATAAATCTTCTATAATAACCAGCCAATCCTAAGAAACTTCTAACCTCGGTTGGTGACTCAGGGGTTTTCCACTTGGTTATCGCCTCGATTTTGGTTGGATCCACATGAATTCCTTCATGATTAACTAGATGTCCAAGAAACTATACCTGTTCTAACCAAAACTTGCACTTCGAAAATTTAGCATAAAGCTTTTCTTTTCTTAATAAACTTAGAAGTGTGTGCAAATGCTTTGCATGTTCCTCTTTACTCTTAGGGTAAATGAGAATATCATCTATAAAGACAATTATGAATTTATCCAAATATGTCTTACATATTCGGTTCATCATGTCCATGAATGCAGCTGGGTGATGCGTGTGAAGTGTGTATATAAGTTTAAGTATATTTTAAGCCCTTTTTACACTTTTTTAGCCAAGTTTTAAATTTATAAAACACGATATTTACTAACACTAAACACACATATGGGCAAGTGCACCCATCGTGAGCGTAGTATAGTGTTGGTAAGATACCGATGTCGTCCAAGGACACAAGAGCTTTTAGTACTGGTTTATCCTCAACGTCTAATAAAAAATTAGAAAAAAGGTTTTTAAACTAGAAAAATAAAAACTAACTAAAATGCTAAAAATATAATAAAAATAAAAAACAGATAGACAAGATGAATCACTTGGCTTCGACTCGTGTATAGTGTAACCTTTGATTATTTCCGCACTTTTGCACTTTTTAAGAGATTATCTTAGTTATTGTAGTAGGCCCCTCTTTTGAAGGTGACGTTACCCTCAACCCAGTAGTTTGAGTCAGCAAGGATACAATCCTAAAGGGTCGGATTATTGAAAGATAATTAATTAAGTTATTAATGCATATTATGGTAGGCCCCTCTTTTGAAGGTGACGTTACCCTCGGCTAAGTAGTCTGAGTCAGCAGGGATACAGTCCTAAGTAGCCAAGTTAAAGTATTAATAGTAGCTTACATATGAGGGGGTCAAAGAGTTTGGACCCCCGCCATCCAATACCGTTAGGTATTGAAGGAGGTCCTACTAAATTTGACCCAGGTCCTTGCAGGATCTATACACTGAACATGGCAAGACTCTTACCAAACTGTTCCCTTAACCCCCGATCAGGTAGCCAACATACCTCCATATAGACCGTGGAGATATGAATGGTGAAAATCTTTTATTTTATATAGACAGTAAAATAATGCCAAGACACCACGGACAAACGATAAGAAAAAATCATCTTCAACATAAGAAACTAGTTATTAAAGTCATTAATACAAAACCAAGTAAAAAGTGTGAAAAGATTAAAAATAAAAAGTATTACACTAGACACTTTGTCTTCACCAAGTGATGTAAGAGACTTAGGCAAACATGGCCTTGATTGTCAAGAACTCTTACGATCAATCTTGGATCCCGAGATGACTCACACACTCTATGATGGACAATGGATGATGGTGGTGGATGATGGTGTTATGGTGGTGGTGGGTGGTGGGTGAAGTGTGAGAGAGGTGGTGTGCCAAGGGATGATTTGCACTTGAGCCAAGCACTCCTATTTATAGTCTGAACAGAAGCTCGGGCACGACCACGTGTCCATCCTCTTCTCTGTCTTCATTAATTGCTGTTTGTCTGTATTAGTTGACCACGTCCCCGTGTCCGCTGGGCACGCCCCCGTGTGCAGAAGCATATCTGTACTATCAAGATTTGCCTGGATTCTGCGAATCTTATAGTTGACCACGGCCCCGTGTCCGCTGAGCACGGCCCCGTGGTGGGCAATAGAAGCTTCTACGTCTTTGTCTTTTCTGCTGGGACTTGAGCACGGGGCGTGTTCAGCCTTCTGTTTTCTTGTTTTGCTTGGGAAGATGCTGTCGTGGGGTCGGGCATGTCACGTTTGTTCCTTTTCTTGTATTTATGTTAGATTTAGCTGTCTGTTTGCTTCTTTTATTAATTTGAGCTCATTTAATCCTGAAAATACAAAAGGAAGACAAAAGCACACTTTTTCCAACATTAGTACTAAAAAAGGGTTAGTTTTATGCCACAATTGATGTAATTTATATGTTGCATTTTGCACACATCAAATATCCCCACACTTGAATCTTTGCTTGTCCTCAAGCAAAACTCTTTATAATGTGGCTTTACACTCCCAAATGGAATGGGTAGAAGAGAAGGTTTTTGGGCTTGTCATAGAGTGTCGGGATTTCCAAGATTCTTTATTAAGTTTTATTTTTTTATTTATTTACAATCCTATTCGTCATTATTTATTTAAAACTTTTCATAAGATAAATTACTTATTAGGGCATAACATGACTCTTTAAAATTCCATTTATATACAAGTTCACATACCTCACGGAGATCACTCAACACTCGGCCGAAAATGTATTTTAGTGAATCACTCGAGAGCGGCATGGAACTTACTCCTACCATAGGCTTGCCAAGCAATCAATCCTCCTCCTTTTTAACTATATACCTTTGTAAATATCAAGAGGACTTTTGGGGTGAAGGGTTAGGCTTGGGTTAAAGGTAGGTGGTTGGGTTAGTGGTTAGTGAAAGGGCGAAAAGCGTAACAAGCGTCGGTTTTCGTAAGACTTTTTATTTTTGCAACTTTTATTTTGATGAAGCTTTTATTCAAACAAAGTTATTTTTGATAAACTTGTTTGTTTATTTCTTTTTGCTTCATCATCAACAAATTTTTTTTTGAAAAGTCATACGAAAAACCGAGCTTGTTATTAAAACAAAAGGTTAAAAATAAAAAGGGTTTTGGTGGGTGAAAGGGAGTTTGGTTTGGGTTATGAAATGAAAAGGTTTAGGCTCAAAGGGGATAACTAGGGGGATTTTGGGTAGGTGGTAAAAAAAAAGAAAAATAATGGTGTAGAAATAAAAAGGGTTAGTCCTAATGCCTCCATCATTTACTTACTCGGGTTTAAGTTGGTAAGGACTGGGAATGTATTGTCGTGGCAAGTTCTAGAGTCGTAAGAACCAAGCGGCTATTCACACAAGAAACGAAAAATGAGCATTTAGTTCAAAGATATATATTTGTATGCTCAATAAAGGCTCAAAACTCACTTTTGTGGGAATGGGTTTTTATGTGATCAAGTATATATAATCAAATTTTAACTAAGCTTGTCATGCCGTTTCATAATTTTCTTATGTTGGTTCTTTTTATCACGACGCTATCGGTTGTAAATTTATAAAAATATAACCTTTTTAGAACTTGAAATTCCCAAGTTAAACCTAGACAAGTTAAAAAAAATGAAAATTTTTGAAAAAAATTTGGGGTGATTAGCGGTTCCAATAGAGTTTTGTGTAAGGCTTGTAGTTAGGACTTGCAAGATTCAAGGTTTTAACATCCCCCCACACTTAAATTACACATTGTCCTCAATGTGTCCCAAAAATAATTTTTTAGGTTGATTGAATGTGTAAAAGGGTGTGACAAAGCAAAAAATTGTGTTACTGGGCGTCTGGACACGGCCCCGTGGTGTCCGGGCACGGCCCCGTGTTCAGTCGCCAGTACCTGAACTGGGTATTTTTTTTGCAGACTGTGCAACACGGGGCCGTGTTGGGCGGACACGGCCCGTGCTGAACTTGCTGTAACGAAGAAAATTTTGTCGGATGTCCCTGTTTTCCTACATGGGGTGCTGGTTCAAGTTTCCCTTGTTTCCTTTGCCATCCCGAGTGCGTTTTATTCCTGAAAATTAAAACTAAACTAGAAAACATAAAAATTAATCTAAACTAAACTAAGGATAGTTCCGCGGAATGCCTCCGTGGTGCGCAACTATTATAAGGGTCTATGGCTAGACCCAAAGCCTGGTCATATGTTACCCAAGTGGGATGTTTTGCATCCTATGCTACACCGTCGGAGAGCATCATCCAAACTTGAGTCAATGACCTTCATGTAGTTGACCGGGTCTTCGTCTTCTACTCTTTTTCCGATTCCAAATTTTACTTCCTCGTCCCCAACCCTCAATGTTAGTGTCCCATCATTCATATCTACCACTGCTTGGGTCGTAGCTAGGAATGGCCTCCCTAGGATGAGTGGTACTTCGGTATCTTCCTCCATATCTAGTATGACAAAGTCGGCCGGAAAGACAAATTCGCCGACCTTGACTAATAGATTTTCAGCGACACCTTGTGGATATTTGTCGGATCTATCGGCGAGTTGTATGCTTATTTTTGTAGGACTTGTTTTTCCTAAGCCGAGTCGATTGAACATCGGTGAGGGAATGAGGTTGATGCTTGCCCCGAGATCGGCTAGTGCATTACGAATGGGGGATTCCCCAATCGAGCAAGGAATTGTGAAGCTTCCAGAGTCAAGCTTCTTTTGCGGGAGTTTGTTGAGTAGTAAGGCGGAGCATTCTTCGCCTAAGTTAACTAATTGCAATGATTCAATTTTCCTTTTATGAGTGAGGAAGTCTCTCATAAATTTTGAATATTTAGGCATTTGAGTTAAGACTTCGATAAATGGAATATTAACATGCAATTATTTTAGTAAATTTTCGAACTTTGCGAATTGCTCATCGGTCTTTTGACGAATTAACCGACCGGGGTATGGAACCAGAGGAGTCTTAGTAGGCTCTTGAACTGGTGGAGAAGCCTTTTCTTGTTGGGGCGCGGGTGGAGTCGTGGTTTGGCTAGATTGGCTTCTTTCAGTTGGTGGGAGTGGAGCCTCTTCGGGACCCACGGTACGGTTTCTCAATGTTATGAGATGTACTTGCGCCTTTGGGTTGGTCTCGGTATTACTTGGTAACGCGCCTTGTGGTCTCTCGGAGAAATTTTGAGCTATTTGATTTAATTGTTTTTCAATGTTTTGAATGCTAGCTTGTTGATTTCTAAAATTCGATTCCAATTGCTGAAATCGATCCGAGTTTTTCTTTTCGGTGTCGGAGATGAGGCGAGATACAGTATCTTTAAGCCTTTCTCGTCCACCTTATTGTTGAGAAAAATTTTGTGGTTTTTGAAAGTTAGTTCGTTGGTTTTGTTGGTTACTACTATTGCCGGGATCTCTCCAACCAAGGTTAGGGTGGTTACGCCATCCTTGGTTGTAGGTACCCGTTGGAGGACCCGGCGGCCTAGGTCTATTATCAATGTAGTTTACCGTTTCCGTTTGATCATCTAATTCTTTCATACAACTCCAATTTTCATGTGGCCCACCACATCCTTCACAAGCCATAACCGAGGCCGTTTTTGCCATTACTAACTTTTTGATTTTTGAAGAGAGGGCCTCGATTTGGGCTTGTAAAGAAGTGCTTTCATCAACCTTATGGGCTCCCGGGGCAATAGATTTATTGCCTCGGGGAGTGTGCCATTGAAAATTGGTTTGAGCAATTTCCTCAATTTGATTATATATTTCATTTGGGCGACGATTACCTAAAAGTCCCCCGGAGCTAGAATCAAGTGTTTGTCTTGTGTGTGGCAACAACCCATTGTAGAAAGTGGATACTTGTTGCCATACCGCAAGACCGTGATGAGGACACTTTCTTAGTAGCTCCTTGAACCTTTCCAAAGTTTCATACAAGGATTCCCCATCCTCTTGTGAATATGTATTAATTTCAGTCATTAGTTTAGCCGTTTTAGCAGGAGGGAAATACTTATATAGAAACTTTTGGGCTAGTTCATCCCAGGTGTTTACCGAGCCAACTGGGAGGGTGTTAAGCCAAGCCTTTGCTCGGTCTTTTAGTGAAAATGGAAACATCCGAAGGCGGATGGCGTCGTTTGATGCTCCATTGATCCGAAAGGTATCACATATTTCTAAGAAATTAGTAATATGTAGATGGGGATCCTCGTCCGCAAGCCCATGGAAGGTTGCGGAGTTTTGAAGCATTTGTATCAAATGTGGCCGAAGTTCGAAGTTATTGGCTTCGACATTCGGTGCATTGATAGCGGCGCGGAGATTACCCACAGTGGGTCGTAGGTAATCCATAAGGGTACGTTGGTCCGCCATTGGAAGTGGGTCCACCGAAGCTTTCTCTTGATTTTTAGCTTTAAGTCTTTTTCTGAGAAAGCGTTCGGGTTCTTCTAGAGGTTCTTTTATGTCTCTATTAGAACTGGAGCTCATACACTACGTAGGAAGTTCAAATGTGGCGCCTGGGTTCCAAGTCCTGCAATAAAAACAGAAAAGAACGTTGGTCAGAAGGTTCACCACGGCCCCGTGCTCAGGTGAACACGGCACGTGGTCGGAGATACAGTGATTGTTTTCCGGATCCCTGTTACTGGGGAGTTGAACACGGCCCCATGTTGCACCGACACGGCCCCGTGCTCAGCTCTCTGTAACTCGGAAAATAAAAACTGCCAGTAACAACGCTGGGCACGGCCTGTGTCCGAACAGGCACGGCCCGTGCTGAGCTCTGCAGAAACTGAAAAAAAACTAAGAAAAATAAAAAATAGAAAAATAAAAAAAACGATTAGGCCGTTGATTCCTAACTTTCTTAAAATCCTTGTGTCCCCGGCAGCGGCGCCAAAAACTTGATGCGTGTGAATTGTGTATATAAGTTTAAGTATATTTTAAGCCCTTTTTACACTTTTTAGCCAAGTTTTAAATTTATAAAACACGATATTTACTAACACTAAACACACATATGGGCAAGTGCACCCATCGTGAGCGTAGTATAGTGTTGGTAAGATACCGAGGTCGTCCAAGGACACAAGAGCTTTTAGTAACGGTTTATCCTCAACGTCTAATCAAATAAAAAATTATAAAAAAGGTTTTTAAACTAGAAAAATAAAAACTAACTAAAATGCTTAAAATAAAATAAAAATAAAAAACAGATAGACAAGATGAATCACTTGGCTCCGACTCGTGTATAGTGTAACCTTTGATTATTTCCACACTTTTGCACTTTTTAAGTGATTATCTTAGTTATTGTAGTAGGCCCCTTTTTTGAATGTGACGTTACCCTCAACCCAGTAGTTTGAGTCAGCAAGGATACAATCCTAAAAGGTCGGATTATTGAAAGATAATTAATTAAGTTATTAATGCATATTATGGTAGGCCCCTCTTTTGAAGGTGACGTTACCCTCGGCTAAGTAGTCTGAGTCAGCAGGGATACAGTCCTAAGTAGCCGGGTTAAAGTATTAATAGTAGCTTACATATGAGGGGGTCAAAGAGTTTGGACCCCCGCCATCCAATACCGTTAAGTATTGAAGGAGGTCCTACTAAATTTGACCCAGGTCCTTGCAGGATCTATACACTGAACAAGGCAAGACTCTTACCAAACCGTTCCCTTAACCCCCGACCAGGTAGCCAACATACCTCCATATAGACCGTGGAGATATGAATGGTGAAAATCTTTTATTTTATATAGACAGTAAAATAATGCCAAGACACCACGGACAAACGATAAGGAAAAATCACCTTCAACATAAGAAACTAGTTATTAAAGTCATTAATACAAAACCAAGTAAAAAGTGCGAAAAGATTAAAAATAAAAAGTATTAAACTAGACACTTTGTCTTCACCAAGTGATGTAAGAGACTTAGGCAAACATGGCCTTGATTGTCAAGAACTCTTACGATCAATCTTGGATCCCGAGATGACTCACACACTCTATGATGGACAATGGATGATGGTGGTGGATGATGGTGTTATGGTGGTGGTGGGTGGTGGGTGAAGTGTGAGAGATGTGGTGTGCCATGGGATGTTTTGCACTTGAGCCAAGTACTCCTATTTATAGGCTGAACAGAAGCTCGGGCACGGCCCCGTGTCCATCCTCTTCTCTGTCTTCATTAATTGCAGTTTGTCTGCATTAGTTGACCACGCCCCCGTGTCTGCTGGGCACGCCCCCATGTGCAGAAGCATATCTGTACTATCAAGATTTTCCTGGATTCTGCGAATCTTATAGTTGACCACGGCCCCGTGTCCGCTGAGCACGGCCCCATGGTGGGCGATAGAAGCTTCTACAACTTTGTCTTTTCTACTGGGTCTTGGGCACTCCCCCATGTTCACGGAGCACGGGTCGTTTTCAGCCTTCTGTTTTCTTGTTTTGCTTGGGAAGATGCTGTCGTGGGGTCGCTGATGTGCGGTAAAGTGTTATATATTTATTAGGTGTATATTTTAAGCCCCTTTAACACTTATTTTAGCCAAGTTTTAAATTTATAAAACACGATATTTTACTAACACTAAACACACATATGGGCAAGTGCACCCATCGTGAGCGTAGTATAGTGTTGGCAAGATACCGAGGTCGTCCAAGGACACAAGAGCTTTTAGTACCGGTTTATCCTCAACGTCTAATCAAAATAAAAAGTTTAGAAAAATGTTTTTAAACTAAGAAAAATAAAAACTAACTAAAATGCTGAAAAGTAAAATAAAAGAAAAACAGATAGACAAGATGAATCACTTGGTTCCGACTCGTATCTAGTATAACCTTTGATTATTTCCGCACTTTTGCACATAATTAAGAGATTATCTTAGTTATTGTAGTAGGCCCCTCTTTTGAAGGTGACGTTACCCTCACCCCAGTAGTTTGAGTCAGCAAGGATACAATCCTAAAAGGGTGGATTATTGGAAGATAATGAATTAAGTTATTAATGCAATATTATGGTAGGCCCCGCTTTTGGCGGTGACGTTACCCTCGGCTAAGTAGTCTGAGTCAGCAGGGATACAGTCTAAATAGCCGGGTTATAGTATTAATAGTAGTTAACTTATGAGGGGATCAAAGAGTTTGGACCCCCGCCATCCAATACCGTGAAGTATTGAAGGAGGTCCTACTAAATTTGACCCAGGTCCATTGCAGGACCTCTAAACGCTGAACAATGGCAAGACCTTTACCAAACCGTTCCCTTAACCCCCGACCAGGTAGCCAACATACCTCCATATAGACCGTGGAGATATGAATGGTGAAAATCTTTTATTTTATATAGACAGTAAAATAATGCCAAGACACCACGGACAAACGATAAGGAAAGATCACCTTCAACATAAGCAACTAGTTATTAAAGTCATTAATACAAAACCAAATAAAAAGTGCAAAAGATTAGAAATAAAAAGTATTACACTAGACACTTTGTCTTCACCAAGTGATGTAAGAGACTTAGGCAAACATGGCCTTGATTGTCAAGAACTCTTACGATCAATCTTGGATCCCGAGACGACTCACACACTCTACGATGGACTATGGATGATGGTGGTGGATGATGGTGTTATGGTGGTGGTGGGTGGTGGATGAAGTGTGAGAGAGGTGGTGTGCCAAGGGATGAGTTGAAATGAAACCAAGCACTCCTATTTATAGGCTGAACAGAAGGCTGGGCACGGCCCCGTGTCCGCTGGACACGCCCCCGTGCCTGTCTGACACTCTCTCTCTTCATTAATTGTAATTCGCAATTACAATTAATGCGCCTGCTGTACTTTCGCCACGCCCCCGTGTTCACTGGGCACGGCCCGTGGTGGGCAATAGAAGCTTCTACAGGTTTGTCTTTAGTGCCAGGGCTGTCCATCCTGAGCACTACCCCGTGCTGAGCTGGGCACGCCCCGTGTTTAGCTGGGCACGCCCCGTGCTCAGCTGGGCACAGCCCCATGCTCAGCTTTCTTCTTGTTTTTGTTTCGGAGATGCTGTCGATGGGGGGTCGGGCATGCCACGTTTGTTTCTTTTCTTGTATTTATGCTAGATTTAGCTGCCTTTTTGCTTCTTTTGTTAATTTGTGCTCATTTAATCCTGAAAATACAAAAGGAAGACAAAAGCACACTTTTTCAAACATTAGTACTAAAAAAGGGTTAGTTTTATGCCACAATTGATGTAATTTATATGTTACATTTTGCACACATCAAATACCCCCACACTTGAATCTTTGCTTGTCCTCAAGCAAAACTCTTTATAATGTGGCTTTACACTCCCAAACGGAATGGGTAGAAGAGAAGGTTTTTGGGCTTGTCATAGAGTGTCGGGATTTCCAAGATTCTTTATTAAGTTTTATTTTTATTTATTTACAATCCTATTCGTTATGATTTATTTAAAACTTTTCATAAGATAAATTACTTATTAGGGCATAATATGCCTCTTTAAAATTCTATTTATATACGAGTTCACATACCTCACGGGGATCACTCAACACTCGGTCGAAGATGTATTTTAGTGAATCACTCGAGAGCGGCATGGAACTTACTCCTACCATAGGCTTGCCAAGCAATCAATCCTCCTCCTTTTTAACTATATACCTTTGTAAACATCAAGAGGACTTTTTGGGTGAAGGGTTAGGCTTGGGTTAAAGGTAGGTGATTGGGTTAGTGGTTAGTGGTTAGTAGAAAGGGCGAAAAAGCGTAACAAGCATCGGTTTTCGAAAGACTTTTTATTTTTGCAAATTTTTTTTTCTTGATGAAGCCAGTATTCAAACAAAGTTACTTTTGATGAACTTGCTTGTTTATTTATTTTGCTTCATCATCAACACATTTTTTTTTTTTTGAAAAGTCATACGAAAAACCGAGCCTGTTACTAAAACAAAGGGTGAAAAATAAAAAGGGTTTAGGTGGGTGAAAAGGTGTTTTGTTTGGGTTAAGAAATGAAAAAGGTTTAGGCTCAAAGGGGCTAACTAGGGGGATTTTTGGGTAGGTGGTAAAAAAAAATAATGGTGTAGAAATAAAAAAAATGGTTAGTCCTAATGCCTCCATCATTAATTACTCGGGTTTAAGTTGGTAAGGACTGGGAATGTATCGTCATGGCAAGTTCTAGAGTCGTAAGAACCAAGCGGCTATTCACACAAGAAACGAAAAATGAGCATTTAGTTTAATGATATGTAATTGTATGCTCAATAAAGGCTCAAAACTCACTTTTGTGGGAATGGGTTTTTATGTGATCAAGTATATATAATCAAATTTTAACTAAGCTTGTCATGCCTTTTCATAATTTTCTTATGTTGGTTCTTTTTATCACGACGCTATCGGTTGTAAATTCGTAAAAATATAACCTTTTTAGAACTTGAAATTCACAAGTTAAACCTAGACAAGTAAAAAAAATGAAAATTTTTGAAAAAATTTGGGGTGATTAGCGGTTCCAATAGAGTTTTGTATAAGGCTTGTATTTAGGACTTGCAAGATTCAAGGTTTTAGCATCCCCCCCACACTTAAATTACACATTGTCCTCAATGTGTCCCAAAAATAAGTTTTTAGGTTGATTGAATGTGTAAAAGTGGGTTAAAAACAAGATTTTATGGTACTGGGTAGCTGAACACGGGGTGGTGTTTGCTGAGCACGGCCCAGTGTCCAGACTGCCAGTACCAAAAGTAAACAGAAGGCTGGGCACGGGGGCGTGTCCAGTGAGCACGGCCCCGTGTCCAGGTACCTGAACTGGGCATTTTCTACAGAACCTTGGGCACGGCGCGTGTTGGGGTGAGCACGGCCCCGTGCTGAACTTGCTGTAATGAAGAAAAATCGTCGGGAGGCTCTGTTTTTGTGTATGGGGTGTTGGTTCAAGCTTCCCTTATCATCCTTCACCATCCCGAGTGTGTTTTATTCCTGAGAAAAAAAAACTAAACTAGAAAACGTAAAAGTTAATCTAAACTAAAACTACAGATAGTTCCGCGGAATGCCTCCGTGGTGCGCCACGTTTATAAGGGTCCTTGGCTAGACCCACCTTATCGGGTGGTTCTGGCTCATCTTCAATTAGGGGGTCGTCATTGCCGAATGGATATTTCATTGATCGCTCAAGATCGACACTTCTTTTAAATGCCCCTAATTGAAGAGGTAGATTGTTGAACTTCCGGTTTTTCAAAGCTTCGTGAGTTTTTACAAATGGTCGTCCCAACACTAGAGGAGCGTCATCGAGGATGACAAAATCGGTCGGGATTACCATTTGATTTGTTTGAACCAATACATTCTCAACTATACCGATTGATTTTATTACTTTCCGATTGGATAGAAAAATGGGTATTTGAAGTGGAGAAAAATCACTAATACTTAATTTTTCGAAAATGTAGTTAGGCATTATGTTAACACAAAGATCTTTATCGATTGTGACATTACTAATAAACGAATTTTGAAAGAAACATGGAACCGGTGTAATGTTAATTTCAAATGGGTCTTCTTTTATTAGTGAGGTTTGATCATCAGTTAACTTAATACTTACCGTTTCGTCAATTTTAGTGTTAGTGTTTAACTCTTTTAAAAACTTAGCATGAGTGGGTACTAAACAATGATTTTCAAAAGAAGGTGACAAGAGATTAATTTCTTCAAAATTAGACTCTTCTTGAATTTTAACGTTGTCGGACTCACCTTTTTCGTTGTTTAACTCATGTGTCGGTTTTTCACTTATTTGTTCTTCCATTTTTACACTTTCGGTTATCTCTTCCTTTTTTAATTCTTCTCTTGCGCGGGATTCCTCTTCCCTTGCGCGAGATTCTTTTATACAGCGATCGATAACTCTAATGTGTTCTAATATCCTATCGGTCACTTCGGTTATAGAAAAAGAATCGGGATTTTCAAAGCTTGAATCCGGTTGTTCGATCCTTTGTTCCTCATAATACCCATATGAAGTAGATGGTTCACACCATTGTTCTTCATTGTAAGCATATGATGGATAAGGGTCGTAATTTTGTTCTTCATAATACTCATATGAGGTGGGTTGTTCACGCCATGGTTCCTCATAATAAGCATACGAAGGTGGTGGCTCATATCTTGGTTCCTCAAAGTATGAGTATGAAGGCTCATACCTTGGTTCATCAAAATATGAGTATGAGGGAGGAGGTTCATACCTTTGGTGTTCATATGATGTGTATAAAGTTGATGGCTCGTACCTGGGTTCCTCATAGTAGGTGTATGAATTGGATGGTTGATATGAGTGACTATTTTGAATCGAGCGTGCGTTACGACAATTAGTGCAATAGTTACCCCTATAATCATCCTCCTCATAGGTGTAGTTGTAACCTCCTGAGTATTGATCCATAAGAATCACTCAGCAGACCACAACCGAGTCTCGAGATCAGAAAACAAAAATAAAAACTGAAACAGAGGCTGGACACGGCCCCGTGTTCAGGAACTGTATCTGAGCGTTTTAATTAAATTTACTGATTTCGTTGAACACGGGGCGTGTTCAGTGAGCACGGCCCGTGTTCAAGCTTCTGTTACTGGGTGTTTTATGAAAAATATGCAGCACGGCCCCGTGTTCAGCGAGCACGGCCCGTGTTCAACCTACTGTAAATGCAAAACTAAACTAAAATGCAGAAAAATGTGGGCCCGTTTTGAAAAGGTTTTGAAAAACTGATTAGGCCGTCGATTTTAAGCTTTCCTAAAATCCTTGTGTCCCCAGCAGCGGCGCCAAAAACTTGATGTGCGGTAAAGTGTTATATATTTATTAGGTATATATTTTAAGCCCCTTTAACACTTATTTTAGCCAAGTTTTAAATTTATAAAACACGATATTTTACTAACACTAAACACACATATGGGCAAGTGCACCCATCGTGAGCGTAGTATAGTGTTGGCAAGATACCGAGGTCGTCCAAGGACACAAGAGCTTTTAGTACCGGTTTATCCTCAACGTCTAATCAAAATAAAAAGTTTAGAAAAATGTTTTTAAACTAAGAAAAATAAAAACTAACTAAAATGCTGAAAAGTAAAATAAAAGAAAAACAGATAGACAAGATGAATCACTTGGTTCCGACTCGTATCTAGTATAACCTTTGATTATTTCCGCACTTTTGCGCATAATTAAGAGATTATCTTAGTTATTGTAGTAGGCCCCTCTTTTGAAGGTGACGTTACCCTCACCCCAGTAGTTTGAGTCAGCAAGGATACAATCCTAAAAGGGTGGATTATTGGAAGATAATGAATTAAGTTATTAATGCAATTTTATGGTAGGCCCCGCTTTTGGCGGTGACGTTACCCTCGGCTAAGTAGTCTGAGTCAGCAGGGATACAGTCCTAAATAGCCGGGTTATAGTATTAATAGTAGTTAACTTATGAGAGGATCAAAGAGTTTGGACCCCCACCATCCAATACCGTGAAGTATTGAAGGAGGTCCTACTAAATTTGACCCAGGTCCATTGCAGGACCTCTAAACGCTGAACAATGGCAAGACCTTTACCAAACCGTTCCCTTAACCCCCGACCAGGTAGCCAACATACCTCCATATAGACCGTGGAGATATGAATGGTGAAAATCTTTTATTTTATATAGACAGTAAAATAATGCCAAGACACCACGGACAAACGATAAGGAAAGATCACCTTCAACATAAGCAACTAGTTATTAAAGTTATTAATACAAAACCAAATAAAAAGTGCAAAAGATTAGAAATAAAAAGTATTACACTAGACACTTTGTCTTCACCAAGTGATGTAAGAGACTTAGGCAAACATGGCCTTGATTGTCTAGAACTCTTACGATCAATCTTGGATCCCGAGACGACTCACACACTCTACGATGGACTATGGATGATGGTGGTGGATGATGGTGTTATGGTGGTGGTGGGTGGTGGATGAAGTGTGAGAGAGGTGGTGTGCCAAGGGATGAGTTGAAATGAAACCAGGCACTCCTATTTATAGGCTGAACAGAAGGCTGGGCACGGCCCCGTGTCCGCTGGACACGCCCCCGTGCCTGTCTGACACTCTCTCTCTTCATTAATTGTAATTCGCAATTACAATTAATGCGCCTGCTGTACTTTCGCCACGCCCCCGTGTTCACTGGGCACGGCCCGTGGTGGGCAATAGAAGCTTCTACAGGTTTGTCTTTAGTGCCAGGGTTGTCCATCCTGAGCACTGCCCCGTGCTGAGCTGGGCACGCCCCGTGTTAAGCTGGGCACGCCCCGTGCTCAGCTGGGCACAACCCCATGCTCAGCTTTCTTCTTGTTTTTGCTTTGGGAGATGCTGTCGATGGGGGGTCGGGCATGCCACGTTTGTTCCTTTTCTTGTATTTATGCTAGATTTAGCTGCCTTTTTGCTTCTTTTGTTAATTTGAGCTCATTTAATACTGAAAATACAAAAGGAAGACAAAAGCACACTTTTTCCAACATTAGTACTAAAAAAGGGTTAGTTTTATGCCACAATTGATGTAATTTATATGTTACATTTTGAACACATCAGTCGCGCATGTCACGTTTGTTCCTTTTCTTGTATTTATGTTAGATTTAGCTGTCTTTTTGCTTCTTTTGTTAATTTGAGCTCATTTAATCCTGAAAATACAAAAGGAAGACAAAAGCACTCTTTTTCCAACATTAGTACTAAAAAGGGTTAGTTTTATGCCACAATTGATGTAATTTATATGTTGCATTTTGCACACATCACTGGGGCATTGGTTAAACCAAATGGCATGACAGTAAATTCATAATGGCCATACCTTGTTCTGAAAGCGGTTTTAGGAATGTCCTCTTCCTGTACCTTTAATTGATGATATCCTGACCTTAAAATCGATTTTTGAGAAAAATCGTGCTCCTTGCAACTGATTAAACAGATCATCTATTCTTGGTAATGGATACCGATTCTTAATCGTGACCTTGTTCAATTCACGGTAGTCAATGCACATACGCATTGATCCGTCCTTCTTTTTGACAAACAAAATTGGCGCTCCCCAAGGTGATGAACTTGGTTGTATGAATCCTTTCCCTAATAATTCGTCTAACTGTTTCTTCAGCTCTTGCATTTCTACAGGTGCTAATCGGTAAGGTGCTTTGGCAATTGGTGCTGTCCCTGGTATTAAATGGATTCTGAATTCAACTTCCCTATCTGGAGGTTGTCCTGGTAGTTCTTCTGGGAATACTTCTGAAAACTGGGATACTACTGAAATATCCTTTAATTCTTTTCCTTTAGTGTTAGTGATTATAGAAATCAAATACACTAATGATCCTTTTCTTATGTAACTTGTTTTCATCACAGAGATGAATTTAGTGTATCTAGAGGTTTTATATCCTTTAATTGTGATCTTTTCACCTTTTGGTGAATTTACTTGAATTGACTTTCGACCACACACAATACTGGCTTTATTGGCTATTAATCAATTCATTCCTAATACAACATCAAATCCTGCCAGATTCATGGGGTAAAGGTTTGCAATAAATTTCTGATTTAGAATTTCTATTCTTGCTCCCTGCAAGATCTCAGAAATCTTAATGGTTTTCCCATTTGCTGTTTCTACTAGACATTCTTGTGGAAGTTTAGTTAATGATTGATAAGGAAGTTTGCAAAATGAAGTATTAATAAAACTTTGGTTCGCACCAGAGTCAAATAATACTATAGGAAAAACATCATTAACTAAACACGTACCAGTGATCACATCCGGGATCATTTTTGCTTCTTCTGCAGTCAGAACAAATGCTCTAGCATTTTTGGTATTCTTGTTATTCGTAGCTGGAGCTAATTTTGGACAGTTAGGCTTGATATGACCTTGTTCTCCGCAGTGATAGCATATCGTGTTGCTAACCTTTTTCCTGCAATCTTCCTCCTTGTGTCCCGATATTTTGCAAAAATTACAGGATATGGAGCATCTTCCTGAATGCTTTTTTTTGCAATACTTACAGTAGGGTGCAGAGGTAGAGCCTACATTTTTCCCACGGTTGGAATTTCCAGAACAAAATTCTTGTGTAAGCTTCTGGGTTAGGTTTTGTCACACCCCAACCGAAGGCGGAATCATCAGGGCGCAGCACTAGGCGAATCAGATTGCTCAAGAGAATCCATAACAACTATCTTGCGATAATATTTATTACATTCGTTATCCCATACTAACAAATAATACAATCACATAAGTTATCACAGATTTCTTGTCCTCTCGAACAATACAATCCGACAACCTAGATTTTTAGGTGAGTTTCTAGACCTCCTTGCTTGATATTGATGTAGACTGCGACTAAACCTGCAACATACGTTAAAATAATGTCAATACAAAAGTATTGGCGAGTATACAGGTTTGATATGTAGTAGCGTAATAGATAAAAAGGTGTTGCGAATTTCCACATGCATAAACGTAATACACGACATATACACTCACAAAACTGATACTACCAGCTAAGTCCTCGATGCACGATTCTTCGATGGCATAACTAGACCCCGTCGGGTGCAATAGTACAATACTAGTCGTGGTGGGACGTCGCGAGTATAAGTCCTAGCACATATGCAACTAGCATCACATATATCTATGCATAACAGTTATTCGCAAGTGATAATTCGATTGATTGAATAATTCGTTTGGTAAGTTCGATTTGTTAGGAACGTATGTTACACCCAAAAATGCGATAAAAAGGGGTTCAAGTATACTCACAGTGCGTATTTGGTAGGCTAACACAGCTTGGTTGGATTGACGGGAAAGTGTCTGGGAATACCCTGATTACAGAGTGATTGCATGAGCGTTTGATGATAGCGAGATAAACGAGAAACGAATAATAATCCGATCGAATGCCGGCCCGTTCTGATGGGCTGCTATCCGATCGGCTGGCCTGTCCGGTCGGCTAGCCTGTCCGATCGGCTGGGCTGTCCGATCGGCTGCCAGTCCGATCGACTGGCCTGTCCAGCTGTATTTGACAAAGTTTGAAGGTTTTTCGGTGGTTTTGGTCGAGACGTTGCTGTGACGTGCTAAACAACTGAAATTCCATCAAGCCTGACTTGTTCTAACGGCCGGGAACCACCCCGTTCCATCAGATCTGGCCGTTCTTGACGGGTTTTCCAGGTTTAACCCAAAATTGGTCGTCTCTTTGTTAGAAATCAGATCTTGGACCAACACGACACTAGAAATGAGCAGAAGGTCGGTACAAGCTCCGATTCTACCGGTCTTGAGTGCTTTGAGTGTAAAAGAGTTGAAAGAAAGTTGGAAAACCATCTTTCAATTCTTTTATTCATGATTATGTGTAGATCTGTTGTGAGAATGTTGTTTATTCTTGTGGAATTCCTTCGGATCTGAGTTGTTCTTGGAGGAATGAGGCCAACATTTGAAGTTCATAAGAACTTCATGATGACATCACCCTAGAACACCTCAAATCCGTTGATTTCACGGTTAAAAGTTGAGATTTAAAAGATAGAAAGGTGGAGGAGTGCGTATAGATCAAAGAAGTACAAGATTTGAGTTGAAAACTTACAAGAATCGCGAGAAATTGAGAGATGAAGGGCCAAGAGCGTCCTGGTCGGTTGAGAGCTGTCACTTCAGTGTTCAAGTGAAGTGACAAGGCTATTTATAGGCAAGAGAGGAGGGGAGGGTGAGCTGATGGGGGTCAGAGGCCTGTCCGATCGGCTGACATGTCTGTCAGATCGGTTGGCATGTAAGTTCGATCGGTTGACATGTCTGTCCGATCGGTTGGACGTGTCACGTTCGATCGGTTGGCATGTCTGTCCAATCGGTTGGACATGTCTTGTCCGATCGGTTGGACATGATACCAATCTGTCACACCCCAACCGATGGCGGAATCATCGGGGCGCGGCACTAGGCGAATCAGATTGCTCAAGAGAATCCATAACAACTATCTTGCGATAATATTAATTACATTCGTTATCCCATACTAACAAATAATACAATCACACCAGTTATCACAGATTTCTTGTCCTCTCGAACAATACAATCCAACAACCTAGATTTTTAGGTGAGTTTCTAGACCTCCTAGCTTGATATTGATGTAGACTGCGACTAAACCTGCAACATACGTTAAAATAATGTCAATACAAAAGTATTGGCAAGTATACAGGTTTGATATGTGGTAGCGTAATAGATAAAAAGGTGCTGCGAATTTTCACATGCATAAACGTAATACACGACATATACACTCACAAAACTGATACTACCAGCTAAGTCCTCGATGCTCGATTCTTCGATGGCATAACTAGACCCCGTTGGGCGCAATAGTACTATACTAGTCGTGGTGGGACGTCGCGAGTATAAGTCCTAGCACATATGCAACTAGCATCACGTATATCTATGCATAACAGTTATTCGCAAGTGATAATTTGATTGATTGAATAATTCGTTTGGTAAGTTCGATTTGTTAGGAACGTATGTTACACCCAAATATGCGATAAAAAGGGGTTCAAGTATACTCACAGTGCGTATTTGGTAGGCTAACATAGCTTGGTTGGATTGACGAGAAAGTGTCGGGGAATACCCTGATTACAGACTAATTGCATGAGCGTTTGATGATAGCGGGATAAACGAGAAACGAATGATAATCCGATCGAATGCCGGCCCGTTCAGATGGGCTGCTATCCGATCGGCTGGCGTGTCCGGTCGGCTGGCCTATCCGATCGGCTGGCCTGTCCGATCGGCTGGGCTGTCCGATCGACTGCCAGTCCGATCGACTGGCCTGTCCAGCTGTATTTGACAAAGTTTGAAGGTTTTTCGGTGGTTTTGGTCGAGATGTTGCTGTGACGTGCTAAACACCTGAAATTCCATCAAGCCTGACTTGTTCTAACGGCCGGGAACCACCCCGTTCCATCAGATCTGGCCGTTCTTGACGGTTTTTCCGGGTTTAACCCGAAATTGGTCGTCTCTTTGTTAGAAATCAGATCTTGGACCAACACGACACTAGAAATGAGCAGAAGGTCGGTACAAGCTCCGATTCTACCGGTCTTGAGTGCTTTGAGTGTAAAAGAGTTGAAAGAAAGTTGGAAAACCATCTTTCAATTCTTTTATTCATGATTATGTGTAGATCTGTTGTGAGAATGTTGTTTATTCTTGTGGAATTCCTTCGGATCTGAGTTGTTCTTGGTGGAATGAGGCCAACATTTGAAGTTCATAAGAACTTCATGATGACATCACCCTAGAACACCTCAAATCCGTTGATTTCACGGTTAAAAGTTGAGATTTAAAAGATAGAAAGGTGGAGGAGTGCGTGTAGATCAAAGAAGTACAAGATTTGAGTTGAAAACTTACAAGAATCGCGAGAAATCGAGAGATGAAGGGCCAAGAGCGTCCTGGTCGGTTGAGAGCTGTCACTTCACTGTTCAAGTGAAGTGACAAGGCTATTTATAGGCAAGAGAGGAGGGGAGGGTGAGCTGATGGGGGTCAGAGGCCTGTCCAATCGGCTGGCATGCCTCTCCGATCGGTTGGCATGTAAGTTCGATCGGTTGACATGTCTGTCCGATCGGTTGGACGTGTCTCGTCCGATCGGTTGGCATGTCTGTCCGATCAGTTGGACATGTCTAGTCCGATCGGTTGGACATCTCCGGCGGGTTGTGTCTCAGCATTTGGATCTTGTACGCTGCACGTTGCGGTGATCTTGTTACACTGTTTCGTATAGTTATATATATGTATTTATTATATATTTAATTGTTCGTAAGGGGCCGTATGTACGTATTCATATTGTATTTAATTATCCAAAGTTGCGATATAATAACCGGGTTTCGTTTCGAATATGCGATTTCTTTGCGACGCTTCACGTTCATCGAGGAGGGAAGAATAGGTCCTCTCTCAATGCCATCGTGAACGTTAGATGTATTTTAAGTAATGAGTTGCACTGCGACACATCACGGCTATCAAGGAGGGTACAGTTGGTGCTTACTTGACATCTTCGTGGTTGTCAACAAGTGTAACGTGATGTGATAGTGATAGAATATGCGAAAATATTGCGATATAGCGATATATGCGATATAGGTACATTATGATCCGAATCTCGGGTGCTACGCGTAACGAGTGTAGCGAGTAGTAACAATGCACGAACTTGCGGGTTGTTACAGTCTCCCCTGCTTTAGGAAATTTCGTACCGAAATTAATCCAACAAGTAGACTTTTGAGAGTTGTCCTCGTATAAGTGGCGATACAGCGAGTTAATTGACTGAGAGTTGACAAGCGAGAGCGTTTTGAGTAAGAGAGGTCGATTACGAGAGGCGGCGTATTGACAAAAGTAGCATCCCACGAGTTGGCGTTTCAAAAGTACCTCGAGTCGCGAAGAATCTGTAAGTTCGATGCGATTGAAATTTTAAAGAACTTGAAAGGTTTCTCATAACGTAGGGTTATAACTGAGTCGATTGTTAACCAACGTTGCAAGAAACGTTCGTTTTTAGCTATTTAAAAGAAATTTGGAAGGAAATCTTGAAAAAAATTTCTTATAACGTAGGGTCAACTGAGTCGATGTTGACCAACGTTGCAAGAAAGTTTAGGTTTTAACATTTTAAGGAATTCGAAAATGAAAACTGGGGTTATGGAAACTCTCCTATGACATGGGTTCAAGCTGAACTCGATGTCGAACCAATGTCTTAAGAAGGATTTCGTTTTGTTGTTGCAAAAGTTTTTAAAGAAAACTGGACTTTTGAGACTTCCCTTGGGCATGGAGTTAAACTGATTCGATGTTACCTCCACACTGTGAGGAAATTTCACTCGTCCTATGGTTTTAATAAAAATTTTATATATAAAAAAATCAGTTTTTAACAGTTTGAAAAGTTACTTAGCATCGAGCCCCACTTGGCACTTTCTCCCGAGAGTTTGTTAATATGGTTGAAACACTTATTTATAGGAAGTACCAGCGGCGTATCCACCATGTTTCTCCCATATTACTTCCGTTTCGTGAGGCGGTGTCATGTGTGCCGATATGACACAGATAGAATTGCGCTACCTCGGTCCAATCGATAGGAAGTCGGACCGAGTCGGAAATAGGATCGAATAGGTTAAACAGGCGAGTTGAATTACGAACGTAGCTATAACAGCGTGTGCGAGTAGCCTGGTGACACGAAACATTGATGTGTCGTGTCTGGATAGGCGTCGAGCGATAAGCGAATAGCGCGATATCGATTAGATTCCACATTAAACCTACATGGCACGTTTCCACGAGAGTTTGCTAACATGGCGAAACACCACGTTCGACCAGGTTAGTTTTGTCCCGTGAAGCGATGTCATGCATACTAATACCATACAGACTGCGATGAATACCAAGCGATGAGCGATAAGCGGTAAGCGATAAGCGGTACGCGATAAGCGAATAAGCAATAGACGATACACGATAAGCGATAAGCGAGTAATGCGATTCGATTTAGCCTTCATAACTTTACAATTTAATCAACGTTAAGCCCCACATGGCATCTGCCCACGAAAGTTTGCTAGTATGGCTGAATCACTTATACATATAGGAAGTACCAGCGATGTATTTACCGTGTTCCAACCATACCAGATCTGTTTCATGAATCGATGTCAGGTGTGCTCACGTAACACAGGTAGCGATAAACGAATTTTGCAATAAGCGGTGAGCGGTAGCGACAACCGACGAACGATAAGTGGCGGTTGTTGCGTTGTTAGTGATGGAGATACGCGCGATTTATGTGATTCGATTCAATTGATTTACACCACATAGTTTAACTAACATTAGACCCCACATGGCCTTTTTCCACGAAAGCCTGCTGATATGACTAAAACACCTTGCTTTAACCATATGAGCTTCATCTCGTGAAGCGAGGTCATGTGTGCCAACTTAACACAAATATCACAGATAACGGTAGGCGATAGCGATGGTGATAGCGATGGAGCGAGCGATAGATTGATACACAACAAGCGATATAGCGATACACACAATAAGCGATAGAGATTCACATAATAAGAGATAGAGATTGCAAGATACACATAATAGACAATAGCGATTGCGAGATAGATTTAAGCGGTAATGCGATAGATTCCAACAAAACTGCGATTGAGTTGTGATGTGGACTTACGTCCAGTCTTGCGTCGCTGCAATTGCCCTGCGGGGTAGACTCACCAAGGTCTATCGATGAGGCGATTGTATTACATTCGCAGACTTACGAAAAGTCTCGCAGTGATGCGATTCAATTGTTACGCCTTGCGATTGAGTGTAGGGTGTCGAAAATAATCGTAATAGTATAATAGGTCAAATAACGTTCAACTCCACGTGGCACTTTCTTCACGAAACTTCGGTAGTATGATAAAGCACACCTTGCTTGAACCCTACTACTTACATCCCGTGATTTGGTGTCACACGTTGTCGCGACGCTTAAGGCACCTTAGAATTTACTACGATCTCCGTGCACTGACCCAAATAATCCCGTGTGCACCCGTGATTAGTCGTTCCTTGCACGTTTATCGTACCTTATTATAAGAGTGTAGAGAGGTTAAAGCACGTTATATCGTGATATAGTATATAGTTCGTGTGTGTGAAGCTAGTCTAAGTGCGACGACTAGAGAGTGAAAGCCAGAGTTAACGTTACACATAGTGGCAACATCGAGTAATAGAGTAGGTTCAATACTTAGAAATTAACGTCGAAAATCGTATCATTATAACATTATCCTATGCTTGCTAGATGCTTGGTGTTGAAGGCTTTTGCTGGGGCCGTTGTTGTTGTACTCAAGTTCGCGGTTCGGTGCGGCAGTTGCGGATGAAGTGACCGTAACGGTTGCAGTTATTGCAATAGCGACAGTCAGCTCCGACCTGGTGATGGTAGGTACATGAGTAACACTGGGGATGAGCTCCAGTGTAAGCTCTCTTTGGGAACGCCGGAACTGCTTGAAGAGGCTTCGGTTGCAGCAGTTCGGTTGTTGATGAGTTCGGGCTTGAAATCTTTCGTTTGCAGCTGGGTTTGTCGGTGTCTTGCGATGAGGTGTCGTCGTTGGATGATTCGTCTGAGGACCCACTTGCAGAATCTTCAGCCGAGTCGTCGGAAGAACCGTCAGCAGCTTCATCAGAAGAATTGTCGGCAGATTCATCAGAAGAATCGTCGGCAGAATCGTCTGAAGAATTAATGACGATTGCTTGATAAGTTTGCTTGACATGATTCTTGGAGAAAAATCCTTCCATGAGTCGTTTGTTGTTGATCTCGGCGGCTAAACGGTAGGTCTCTTCGATGGTAGCAGGTCTTGCAGCTTCGACAAAATCACCCACACACTCAGGCAAGCCGCGAATGTACTTAGGAATGGCTTTTTCTGAAGTGTTGACTTGACTTGGGCAGATTACGCTAAGCTGTTTGAACCTTGCGGTGTAGCCCGCATTGTCACTTCTGTCTTGCTTGATTTCCCAAAATTCATTTTCTAGCTTCTGAACTTCGTGGGGAGGGCAATACTCTTTCTTCATGAGCTCTTTCAGCTCATCCCAAGAGAGAGTGTAAGCTGCGGAGATCCCACGTTTGTTACGTTCGGCGGTCCACCAGTCGAGTGCTCGTGATTGAAATACTCCGGTAGCACAAGTAGTACGGAAACTATCGGGACACCCACTTTGACGAAGGGTAACTTCGATAGAATCGAACCACTGGAGTAGTTGGGTCACACCTCCTTCACCCGTGAATTCCATCGGATCACAGGCTTTGAAGTGTTTGTAGAGAAAAGTAGATTGCGGCGCCTCCGTCTTAGAGTCTTCCGAGGCTCGAGAGTTGCTGAGAGAGTGCACCTGAGCGACAATTTGAGGAAGGACCTTGGCCACTTCCTTGGTCACAAGTGAGGCAATCATCTTATCGGCGCTTCGTTTGGCTCTTCTCCTAGCTGTTCGTCTCGAGGTAGAGTCGTTGGAAGGCATCTAGACAGAGAGAGATTTGGAATGAGATTCGATCATAATGATTTTTTTTGAGTTTGCGAGGCGATTGAGCGCGATCAAAACTTGTAGCGTGCATTATAAATAGATTTCACATAGGAGCCACATAGGAGACACGACATTCCTAGGTTCTCACACAATGATTGGTTTGTATTTAGGTATAGATAGTTGTAGTTTACACTTATACACACACATATCGATGTAGAATGCGCGAGGACGCGATGAGAGGTAGTGAGCAAGAGCGTAAGCGAGTAATTTGGCATTTGTTTGGTTGCGAATATTCGGTCTTGGTTTTAGATTGCGATGGCTGTGCGAGTTGTGCGTTTTGTAAAACAGGGAGCGGAAATGGATAGATTGTAAAATAACACATAAATCGTAAACAAGTTTATCGAACGTAAAACCGTCGAGTCGTAGTCTTAGTAAAATAATCGGAGTGCCTCGGGTGTTTAGGCGTTGACTACCCAAGGTAACCCAACTATATTCAACAAGTTCGTGCACACGCGTTGACCTAGAAGGCTTCATGCTTCCACTGGGATGCAGCTCGTGGCATTTGTCTTCTTAGTCATCACGTGGCTTGAGTCATTGTCATGGTCGAGTCCTTGGTGAGAGTTTTTTTTTTAAACCATTTTAAAGAGTGGAACGGTTCATTAAGGTATGAGTTTCACCCCTGACTTAACAACTTCGTTCCTAATTGTGGTTATGCTCTTCGAATAAATTCGTGAGTCCCACTAGAGTTCGGAATGGAGACTTTCGTCGAGATGTGGATGTCACTCCTAACTTGATGAAAGGTTCCCGTGCTAGCAAATGCGCTGAGTGAGCAATCCTATCGAGAGTTCTTGGCTTTCACACCTGATCTTGACTGGATTACTCAGTTGTGATATGCGAGTATTTTTGAAAACATGTGTATTGCGTTAGCCTTAGGAAAGGCAAAGTAACATTCCAGCCTTAGGAAAGGCTCTTCGCGTGAAATTGTAGTATCCGGTGTTCACGCGAAGTAGTAGTTTTTAGCAATTCCGATCGAGAGTATCAAGTAAGCACAATACGAACCCTACTGGGTTTGTACGAGTCGGCCTGTTGGTACTTAGACTATAGACTAGGTCAATTTCTAAGACGTCGACCCGGACTAGCTCGAGTCTTGCCTAATTCCCTATAGTTATGGCTTTGATACCAATCTGTCACACCCCACCCGATGCCGGAATCATCGGGGCGCGGCACTAGGCGAATCAGATTGCTCAAGAGAATCCATAACAACTATTATGCGATAATATTTATTACATTCGTTATCCCATACTAACAAATAATACAATCACATAAGTTATCACAGATTTCTTGTCCTCTCGAACAATACAATCCGACAACCTCGATTTTTAGGTGAGTTTCTAGACCTCCTAGCTTGATATTGATGTAGATTGCGACTAAACCTGCAACTGACGTTAAAATAATGTCAATACAAAAGTATTGGCGAGTATACAGGTTTGATATGTAGTAGCGTAATAGATAAAAAGGTGCTGCGAATTTCCACATGCATAAACGTAATACACGACATATACACTCACAAAACTGATACTACCAGCTAAGTCCTCGATGCTCGATTCTTCGATGGCATAACTAGACCCCGTCGGGCGCAATAGTACTATACTAGTAGTTGTGGGACGTCGCGACTATAAGTCCTAGCACATATGCAACTAGCATCACGTATATCTATGCATAACAGTTATTCGCAAGTGATAATTCGATTTATTGAATAATTTGTTTGGTAAGTTCTATTTGTTAGGAACGTATGTTACATCCAAAAATGCGATAAAAAGGGGTTCAAGTATACTCACAGTGCGTATTTGGTAGGCTAACACAGCTTGGTTGGATTGACGGGAAAGTATCTGGGAATACCCTGATTACAGACTGATTGCATGAGCGTTTGATGATAGCGGGATAAACGAGAAACGAATGATAATCCGATCGAATGCCGGCCCGTTCGGATGGGCTGCTATTCGATCGGCTGGCCTGTCCGATCGGCTGGCCTGTCCGATCGGCTGGCCTGTCCGATCGGCTGGCCTGTCCGATCGGCTGCCAATCCGATCGACTGGCCTGTCTAGCTGTATTTGACAAAGTTTGAAGGTTTTTCGGTGGTTTTGGTCGAGACGTTGCTGTGACGTGCTAAACAACTGAAATTCCATCAAGCCTGACTTGTTCTAACGGCCGGGAACCACCCCGTTCCATCAGATCTGGCCGTTCTTGACGGTTTTTCCAGGTTTAACCCGAAATTCGTCGTCTCTTTGTTAGAAATCAGATCTTGGACCAACACGACACTAGAAATGAGCAGAAGGTCGGTACAAGCTCCGATTCTACCGGTCTTGAGTGCTTTGAGTGTAAAAGAGTTGAAAGAAAGTTGGAAAACCATCTTTCAATTCTTTTATTCATGATTATGTGTAGATTTGTTGTGAGAATGTTGTTTATTCTTGTGGAATTCCTTCGGATCTGAGTTATTCTTGGTGGAATGAGGCCAACATTTGAAGTTCATAAGAACTTCATGATGACATCTCCCTAGAACACCTCAAATCCGTTGATTTCACGGTTAAAAGTTGAGATTTAAAAGATAGAAAGGTGGAGGAGTGCGTATAGATCAAAGAAGTACAAGATTTGAGTTGAAAACTTACAAGAATCGCGAGAAATCGAGAGATGAAGGGCCAAGAGCGTCCTGGTCGGTTGAGAGCTGTCACTTCACTGTTCAAGTGAAGTGACAAGGCTATTTATAGGCAAGAGAGGAGGGGAGGGTGAGCTGATGGGGGTCAGAGGCCTGTCTAATCGGCTGACATGTATGTCCGATCGGTTGGCATGTAAGTTCGATCGGTTGACATGTCTGTCCGATCGGTTGGATGTGTCTCGTCCGATCGGTTGGCATGTCTGTCCGATCGGTTGGACATGTCTTGTCCGATCGGTTGGACATGTCTTGTCCGATCGGTTGGCATTTCTGTCCGATCGGTTGGACATGTCTAGTCCGATCGGTTGGACATCTCCGGCGGGTTGTGTCTCAGCATTTGAATCTTGTACTCTGCACGTTGCAGTGATCTTGTTACACTGTTTCGTATAGTTATATATATGTATTTATTACATATTTAATTGTTCATAAGGGGCCGTATGTACGTATTCATATTGTATTTAATTATACAAAGTTGCGATATAATAACCGGGTTTCGTTTCGAATATGCGATTTCTTTGCGACGCTTCACGGTCATCGAGGAGGGTAGAATAGGTCCTCTCTCAATGCCATCGTGAACGTTAGATGTATTTTAAGTAATGAGTTGCACTGCGACACATCACGGCTATCAAGGAGGGTAGAATTGGTCCTTACTTGACATCTTCGTGGTTATCAGCAAGTGTAACGTGATGTGATAGTGATAGAATATGCGAAAATATTGCGATATAGCGATATATGCGATATAGGTACATTATGATCCGAATCTCGGGTGCTAGGCGTAACGAGTGTAGCGAGTAGTAACAACGCACGAACGTGCGGGTTGTTACAGGTTCCTCCTTTGATCTTCTTCTCGCGTACGGACCAATTCATCTGTCATGGTGTTGGCTAGTTCTACAGCTTCTTTTATGGTTTGGAGTCTAGCTGCCTTGACTACGTGCCTTATCTCCCCGATTAATCCCCAGATGTAACGTGAGATTAATACTGGTTCTGGTGAAGCAAGGGTTGGCACTATTCTAGCATATTCAAAGAATAACTTAGTTTACCCCTTACTATCCAGACCAGTCATCCTAAGGTTTAAGAATTTGTTTGCTATCTGTTCTTTTTCATTAGGAGGGCAGAATTTCCTTTCTACCATGTTTTAAACTCCTCCCATTCCGTATTGTAAATTCTATCACTTCCTCTAGACTGGAGGATAGTGTTCCACCATTCTAGTGCTAAATTCTTAAACGGATTAGAAGCAAACATTATCTTATCTTCTTCTGCGCACTTGCTTATTCTTAAGACTGCCTCAGTCTTTTCTATCCAGCGTAGGGTTGTAATGGCCCCTTCATTACCCGAGAATTCCATAGGTTTACAAGACCAGAATTCTTTGTAAGAACAACCGTAAGACACGGTTCTTCTTCTTTTGGGAATGGGTATTTGAAGTACATGTCCATTGTTCACGCTGTGTTCAGGTTCAGAGGGTCGCTTGCTATCATGTTTACTTTTATTTTCTGCTTCTCTAACTGTTTGAATAATATATGGCATTGCATCTATTATTCCTTGTGCCACTACGTGTTGGATGGCACTGTTGTCCACTTGATTTCCATTGTTATCATTGTTCGGATTGTCGTTATTCAGATTATTGTCATTCTGGTTTTCCGGGTTATTATCCAGATTCTCTTGATTCACTTGGTCGGCCATCTGAATTTTAAACATTTGCCAATTATTAATATCACAAAATACTTAATAGTTTAGGCAACAACCACATAATACACATATTGGTCAAAAGCGTCGAGCATTGCGACTTTACTCTTTCTATATAGTATGCGTCAAATACACACTAAAACAGGAATTAAAATTACAACACTATTATGCATCACTAACCACAAAGTGGTCTATACTACAATATTTTATTATTATTACATATATATATATATATATATTTTCATACAAACATATATTATTTTATATTATTATTATTACCAACTCCACCATCACTTTCATGGATATGGATTCCTCCCGAAATCCATATGACGCTCGTCATATTTCCAGACGAGTTGTTCTCCTACATATCTCATCCTCTCACTACTTTCTAAGATTTCTTCTCCAAAATTCGGAGTTCTTGCAAATTCTCTGCACTCATTGGGGGTGCAGGTGCTTGTACTGGATCTGGGTACTGTGGCATGGGATTCTCCTCAGGGTACGGATTCTCTAAAATTTCCCTAATGTATTCATCGTTGTCATAATAGGGATCTAGAGGGTCCAGACCTGGATACGCTGCTATGTTTGGAAAGGTTTCGTCGTTTAAGTGATAGCGTGGCACATAATCCCTAAGATCATCAAACCATGGATCATAATTTGGGTCTAAGGGATTAGGGACTGGTATCCTAGGTATTTCCTCAGGGTTGAAATCATGCATTTCTACCTCCATCGGCTGCGTGGGAATTAAAGGTAAGGGTTGTGGGGCTACTAATTGTTCCAGATGTGGGTCGGCAGCAGTTGTTGCTAGGTTATGAAAATTGGCTAAGCTCCTATTAAGCATATCCTGAGTATGGGCATCTGACTCTCGCTTAGCGGCTGCTAGGACTCTTTGCTGTTGCAACTTTTGCATTCTTTTCCTACGCTCGAATGCTCCCTTACTGAACCATCCTCTCTTTTTCTGAGGGAATGGCTCTTCAGACTGAGCTTTAAAAGCAAACATCCCTTCTTCCTGATCAGCGGAATACCCAGAGAGGGTAGGCTGGGAAGAAGTACCTTCACTCCTAGGTGAATCGGACAACTGACGATACACGTCTGAGGGTCCTTGATCACTCATACTGTAAACTAACAAATAGTCAAATAACACATAACAATAAATACAGATATGCATGTATTTTCATAATTTATTTCCTAACAATTTGGATAATATATTGATGTCAGCAGAACACTTCTGTGGCTGAATCAGTGGCTTAGCTCTGATACCAAGTTCTGTCGCAACCCCCGCCCCCTTATCTATCCCAGGAACAGGCGGCCGCGAACATTAGTTGTGGTGGTATCATTTTATTTACTATTTATTTGGCAGCGGAAATTTCATCAGGACCGTAGTTAGGAAATGTTTATCAGAGTAAAATCACCATATTTTATATTAATAACTACATGGGTAAAACCCAAGTTTATTATTACAATAAGTTTATAGGGATAAACCCTAATTTATTAAACTTAAAACATCGTCTTTTAGGTAACTTTTATAGCCACATTTTTCCAAGCCGTCAGTGCTCTCCAGCTAGCTTTTTCCTAATTGGCTTTCACATTGTGTTACCTGAAACGCGTCTTAAAAACATTTGTCAGTGGAAAATACTGGTGAGTGAATCCCAGTTTAATCAAGAAGAGTTTTATCAATTAACACAGTACTGTCAATCCTGACTGGTGGGTCATATTAAACATTGGCTAACTCGTTGTCCAATTGTAACGTGTTCCACATTTTGTATAGAAAACCCCAACACCGACAGTAATTGAAGAACTACAAAGACTCAATCACTGCTTAATCACATTGCAAAACATTTAAGGTTTTGTAAAATAGATTACAAAAAGGTTTACAAAAAGCGGATAAACTCACATTGCTGTTTTAGACTTCTTCTAGGGTTTCCTGGTATTAATCTATAATTTATACAAATGTACATATGTTAGTATAATAACCCTTGAATTATCTTAACGATACCCTCCCCGAGACGGTATTCCAACAACTACGTCGGGCAGAACCACGACAGTCGTTACGGAACCCTGGATCAATCGAGCAACGTATCTAATACGTAAATGGGGTTATAATACTTACAACAGAGCAGAACTTCGTTACTTAGGGGATATTATGCCCGGAATTTATACTATCTATCAGAAATTCGTTGAGAGAGAAAGAAAATGAACGATTTGTGACTGAAGCCCGATGCCCTCTTATATAGGGCTGGTTTCCGAGTTTCTCGCGGCCCGCGTAAGGTAAGCTTAAGGCTTACGCAGCCCGCGTAGTAGGGGGTCTAGGCGTAGGTGATCCGGGTCATGACTAGGTTCAACACGCGTTTGACACGTGTCAACACCGGGTACGATCTAGCCTTATAGCTGTCGCGGCCCGCGAGCGCCTTATTTTTCTTGTTTTTATTTTATTTTTAATGACATTTCATATTTTGGGCTCGGTTTTCACATACGTGGTGTATTTTAGGACATATAGAGGTATTTTAAAATATATTAGGGTGTCAGAAAATATTTTGGAGGGTTGTTATAGTGAGGTGAGGTGATTCAAACGCGATGTTACATACCTGATTCAAACACGAGGTGAGTTGATTCAAACACGATTTTACAGATCCGATTCAAACGTGATTTTATTAAAAACCTAAAATAGTTCACCATCATCTTCTCCATTAACTCCACCACCAACCCTCAACCACCTCCACCCATCAACCACCGCATCCACCTTCTCCAATCACCACCTCCACCCTCCTCCGGTTTATGGATCGATTTCTGGAATTTCTAGAATTCTGGAATACTACACACATGAACCTGCCTGCATCGATTTCTGGAATTTCTGGGTGGTGGTTGGTTTGTGGGTGGCGGTGGTTTATGGATGATGGTGGTTTGTGGGTGGCGGCAGGTTTGTAGGTGGTGATGATGGTGGTTTGTTGCAGCGGTGGTGATGACGGTGGTCTGTTGCAGCGGTGGTGATGATGGTGGTTTGTGGGCAACCTCTTAGGGTTTTATAAGATAGGGATGTTGACTTTGACCAGTAATATCATTATTTTAAATAAAAAACGTGGGCCCCACCTTAAGTTATTTTTGTTTTATATTAAGGGCATTTAGGTAATTTCACACACACTTAACTGAGAAAACTAACCCTAATCCGTGCCAGGGACTATCCGGGAGCGAAATTGCAAAAGTTGAGGACTATAGCTGTAATTTTAGAAAGTTAATGACTAAAAGTGAAAAATCGGAAAACCACAGGGAGTATCTGGGCATTTAACTCTAAAAGATAAGGATAATGTCGAAATAAATTACGGATGAAGAGGCATACCAAATACCAATGCATGTCTACATCCTTGCAGACACTGCACAGGTGAACATGGATGACACCGGCAGCAGCACACACTCCGCCGGAGTTCAATCTCCGCTGCTCAACAACATCGTCAAGGGTACCGTTGACTACAAAGGTCGCCCAGTCCTCCGATCCAAATCCGGTTGCTGGCGATCCGCATATTTCATCATCGGTCGGTAATGTTAGAAAAAAAACAAACAGACTAATAATTATTTTGGTATAAGTTTTTAATGTGTAAGTTCAGGTGTGGAAGTGGCAGAGAGATTTGCTTACTATGGAGTCAGTTCAAATCTGATCATCTACTTGACGGGACCATTGGGCCAATCTACAGCTACTGCGGCTGAGAATGTCAACATCTGGTCTGGAACGTCGTCGCTTCTTCCCCTTGTCGGTGCTTTCATTGCCGATGCTTTCCTCGGTCGATACCCAACTATTATTATTGCTTCTTTGCTCTATGTTCTGGTATGTCATCTTTTCTTATTCACTTTTAAATTTGAATGATCACAGATTAGACCTTTTTGATATGTGCTCTACTCACGTTCACAGAAGCATTTCATTTCTTATTTTTATTTGTTAATTAGTTTCCTATTTTTATGTTTTTATTGTTTAGTGGTTTCCTTCCATTAAGGTAGATAGTTGGTGAGTTTATTGAGTCATTTTAGCAAGTAGTGGGTTAGTGTTTAATTGTATCGCTATTTATAGTCAGTATGTTAAAGTTTCTAGCATGAATGAAGAATATGAAAATCTAATTATCTCTCTAAAGTTCTTTCTGGTCTTCTCATCTATTTCTCTTGATTCAAGTTTGATACTATCACTTTTTTTATAACCAATAGATTGTTGATAATTGCAAGTAGAATTTAATGCATTTAGGGCGAATTCATTGGAACTGGAAATGAATTTGGAATTGGAGTTTAAAGGATTCTTTTGAAAATACACATGTGTTTAGTTGCTACATTTGTTATGGAATTGGAATTTAGAAAAATTTGGATGATGGCCACTGATGGCAGCGGCGACAGGGGCGGAGCTAGTGTATTAGAAGGGGTACGGCTACCCCTCAACCCTGTCTCTGTACCATTTTCGTAGTGTAAAAAAAATAAAAAATTTCGGTTTTATATAAAGGATATCCCTGATCCAAAAAAAAAAAATTTTGAGATGCCCCTGAGCTTTTGGGCTAGCTCTGCCACTGGCGGGTGGTAGAGGTTGGGATTATTTGTGGGTCTTGAAAAAATTTGGTATTTGAAGTTTTTGTCAAGATTATTGTTGTCGAAGGCGCAAAGGGTAAGCCTTGGGTTTAGGTGCATGGTGCTTAAAAAGTGGGTGCCTGAGATAAACAATATGGATAGCATAAACATACCCCTTTTTAAATTTTGTTGACACATTTAGAGTTGTATAGCGCTAGTTTAGGCTGGTTCCAGGCCATTTCTGGATGTTTCAGATCAATTTAGCTGGAATTTGTAATTTTTTGCCGGAATCTGGGCCGGAACCTCGCCAAAAAATAATTTGAGCGCCTCAATGGCCGGAAGGTGCTTTCCTTGTGACATGCCTCACCTGAGAGTCTAGTCGCGCACATGGCATTTGACGACATAGGTCAGAATGCATATGTATATGTGCTTTTTGAAGCAGAGAGAAGAAAAAAATGAGTAAGAGGGATAAATAAATCATTGTTTTTCAAGTCTACTATTTTCAATGAATATTTGTAGTGCTTACGCAATATTTGCGGTTCTCAACATATTGGTTATGAAAAGAACGTGCCCTGATCACCAGATTAAGCAAATGATCACATATATATTTAACAGGCACTTGCATTGCTGGCTTTTTCAACACTGATTCCATCCGACTGTACAAACTCCATTGATGGCGGCTCATCATGTTCACCTCAGCTCCAAGTTATCATCTTTTTCATTTCTTTATATCTTGTGGCATTTGCCCAAGGCGGACACAAGCCCTGTGTGCAGGCTTTCGGGGCCGACCAGTTTGATGCAGATGATCCAGAAGAACTCAAATCCAAAAGCTCATTCTTCAACTGGTGGTATTTCGGATTGTGTGGTGGGTCTACTGTCGGGATCTTTGTTGTCAGTTACATTCAAGAAAACCTCAGTTGGGGTCTTGGCTTTGGAATTCCTTGTATCATCATGGGTTTTGCGTTGATCATGTTCTTGTCTGGGACCATGAGTTATCGGTTTCGAGAGAAACCTCAGGAGAGAAGCGCTTTTATCCGAATCGGTAATGTGTTTGTTAAAGCAGTGCAAAATTGGCGAACTAGTTATTCAAGTGTATCTCTTCAAGAACATCAACATCCTCATCAATTTAGGTGAATCTTTATTAAAACGATTGTAAATCATTAACGTCTATGTTAACCGAGTTTATCATCTATCCTAGTTATTGTTTTGTTCTACGTAACATATTCTTTCATGTTGAAAATGTGTTAATAACAGATTTCTCAACAAAGCTTTGATATCCTGCAATGAATCGAATGAAGATGAATCCTTTTGCAGCATCGATGAGGTGGAAGAAGCGAAGGCAGTTCTTAGACTAGTTCCAATATGGTTCAGCTGTTTAACTTACGCAACCGTATTATCTCAAACATCCACATTATTCACCAAACAAGGAGCCACCATGGACCGGTCAATCGGGTCAACCTTCGAACTTCCCGCTGCCTCACTACAATCCTTCCTCAGTCTCTCAGTTGTCATCCTCATTCCCATTTACGGCACCATTTTAGTTCCTGTTACCCGAACTGTTACAAACATACCTTCCGGCATAACTATGCTTCAAAGAATTGGAACCGGGATCTTCATATCGATTGTTTCAATGGTCGTTGCAGCGGTTGTTGAGTCAAAAAGACTCAAAACGGCTTGCGAGTATGGGTTAGTGGACGATCCGAATGCAATGATCCCGATGAAGATATGGTGGTTATTGCCTCAATATTTGTTGGCTGGTGGTTCTGAGGTGTTTACAATGGTGGGTATGCAAGAATTCTTTTATGATCAAATGCCAAGTGATCTCAAGAGTGTCGGTTTAGCGCTTTATCTTAGTGTTATGGGAATCGGCAACTTTCTGAGCAGTTTTCTTATCGCGATTGTTGAGAAAGCGACAGGCGGAGATGGTGATGATGGGTGGATATCTGATAACTTGAATCGCGGTCGTGTTGATTATTTTTACTACCTTCTTACTGGGATTAGTGTGGGGTCATTTGTGATCTATATATATGCGGCGAAATCGTATGTGTATAATCGAGCAAGAGCCTTGTGATGTTGGTGAACTGAAGGTTTGTGAAGATTTGTTGTGAATTGAAGGTCATAGATGATGCAAATGTTGACTTGTTTTATTTAAAGTGTTATAATAGTCTAACTCCTCCTCAATGGCGGATCTTGCCAGTTGAACGTCCCAGGGCCGAAAGACACAGGCACTAAAAAATGCCCGGGCCGAATATAGTATATATAAAAAATTTCGATCGAAATGCGGAAAATTAGCACTACGGCCGAAAAACTTGCCAGTGCCGTTGCCCTAGCACGGGCCTTCTAAGAACCGCCACTGCTCCTCCTTGACATATTTGTATTTGAAGCAACTAGCCAGACACGAGTGTGTTTCAAACTTATGTTAACTTTTAATTAATATATGGAGTTACGGATCCACTCGTAAAGAGTTTGCCTTAATTTCAACCATTTTGATTGCTTTCATTTTATTACAAGAAAAAAAAACGTGAATCATATATTTCATTAAGAGAAAATTACAAAAATAACTATTGAACAAAACTATTTTCAAATTTGGCAACCTCATACGTCATTGGAGCGGCGCATCATATGCGGGATGCGTCTTTGGAGCGAAACCCAATAAAAATTGGGCACGTAGCCACCATGACTTTCAAAAAAGCCAACCTCATGCGTCCTTGGAGCCAGGCATCATGCACGGGATGCGTCCAATGAGTTTCTGAAGCGTCCGATGAGTTTTCCCAAAGTTCAGGTGAGTTGCAGAAGCGTCAAGCACCGGTTATGGAAATACGAAGTGTTATTAAACTTTTGCAGATATCCACCATGAGGAATCTTCCCACACAACCTATTGTAACTCACATTAAATCTCTGCAAACTTATTCCAGTCAACGTTTCTGGCAGACTTCCACAAATCTTGTTATGATTCAAATCTAAATTCGTCAAACTGAATTTTGTTCCTCGAAAAATCAGCCATTAGAGTCGTCTTATTTATTCCAAAAAACCATATTCAAGCACAGGCCGACTGTTATGAACCATGATAGCCAACCATGGCCCAACCTAACAGCCCGTTCAAAGAGCCCAACAAGAGAGCAAGTTTGTTGGATCATGAAGAAATCATCTTAGAATATAAAACAAAAGAAGGTTAAAAAAATAGGTTAAGAAAATTGTTAAAAAGACTGTGTTCTTCCTCCCATCTCCCAATCAGTATGCTCTGATCTTCCCATCCCCTTCTCTGTTGTTATCTATATCAATTTCTTAATTGTAACCATTTAAATAAAAAATCAACAGAAACCTAGCTTGTTGCTCGCTTACCTGCGATATTGATGTAAAGTGCATTATATTTTAAATCTTAATTACTACTTTATAAAAAAAAAAAAAAAAAACCTAGCCGATTCTGTTCGTATTTGTATTGTTGTTTAGCAGTGAAATAGCCATTCACTTCACCGAAAACGGCGACTTTACGGACACATATATGGTTCGACAACTGAACCTGCTATAGAGATTATGGACGCTTCTGCAATTCGCTGGAGGCGTCTGCAACTCGCCGGAAACTTGCAACTCGCCTAAAGTCTGGAAAAACTCGTCGGACGCTTCAGAAACTCGACGGACGGATCCCGTGCATGATGCCTTGCTCCAAGGACGCATGAGGTTGCGTTTTTTGAAAGTCATGGTTAGGGCTGTAAACGAACCGAACGAACACGAACAAGGCCTTGTTCGTGTTCGTTCGTTAAGGAAATAAATGTGTTCACGAACGGTTCATGAACACTTAGCGAACGAGATTTTATGTTCGTGTTCGTTTATTAAGGAAATGAGCGTGTTCGCGAATGGTTCACGAACACAAACGAACATAAATAAATTTGGCGAACGCGACGAAGGATAAAGATAGATGGCCCAGAGAGTAGCACTCGAACTTGAATCTCTTATTGTGGAACGGAGGTCGATCGTATTCGTGGATGTAAATAATGAGAATTGAAAGGGAAATAATGCATAAATAAGATGAAAGTGAGTTTCCTAGTTTAATTGTTAGGGAAATAAAATAAATAAAAGTTTAATAATATAAAAAGTACAAATAAAATATAAGAAAGTACAAAGATCTTCAATAAAATCACAAACACACGAACATAAATGAACACAAATCACGTTCACGAACACCTTACCGAACGTTCACGAACACAATCGAACGAACGAGACCTCTGTTCATGTTCGTTCATTTAACTAATCGAACGAAATTTCTTGGAACGAACATAAACGAACTTCCCGCCGAACGGTTCACGAACAGTTCGCTAAACGTTCGGTTCGTTTACAGCCCTAGTCATGGTGGCCACATGTCCATTTTTATTGGGTTTCGCTCCAGCGACGCATCCCACGGATGATGCGTCGCTCTAAGGACGCATGAGGTTGCCAAATTTAAAAATAGTTTTGGTCAATGGTTATTTTTATAATTTTCCTTTCATTAATTTACCCAGTGATTTTTTTCCCCTTAAAAAGGTATGATATAATATATTTTTTTCTATAACAGCTCCACACACTATAATTTTACACCATCTAAAACTTATCTGAATATGAGTAATAAAATTTGAACTCTGGTTAAAAACCAAGAGAATTTATCAATGTCATTCTCAAAGACAAAGACGCATATAGTTACTTGATCAACTTTTTTCTCTAATTAAATTTAGAAAAGGAGAGATGTACCTAAAGCAAGGTCCATACCGCATCATTGGACCTGACCCAGTCCCCAAAGATCCAATTTTTATAACTGATCGAAAATGGATAATGGCGAATTGACGATTATACATTTAAACGGACCACCTAGTAAATGCCTAAATGGTCCATTTTGAAATATTTACTCACGTATATATGGGCTGTATACAGGACCCTAGTATGAACGATGCTTGTTCGTTCGTTTAATTTTAACAAAACAAACAAATAAACACAAACAAATGGTAATTGTGTTCATGTTCGTTAGTTAAGAAAATAAATAAAGGGATATATATGTTCTTGTTCCTTCATTTATTAGTCACTTACCCACGACTTGGTTCTACGATGCAAATTGTGGTGATGAGTTAATGCATGATAGGCCAATCACTAATTGTGAATAATTAGTATATAAATTTAAATGAATATGTAAACAAACGCACCTAGACGTAAACGAATCAACGGAACATGTGTTCATATTTATTCGTTTAATAAAATAAAAAAGTTGTTTGTTATTGTTTGTTTGTTAATAAATGAACTTTTCACCAAACGGTTACTATTTTTCCGTACAATTAATATCATCACTTTTATTGAACTCAAACTGTGTGTTACGTGTTTTATTAATGTTGTAAGAATCGCTTGGTGCTAATCGGCTGTTGGGGTACCTACTAGCAATTAATCAGGATTAATGGGGATTTATCAAATTGGAATTTTAATTTTCAGTTTTATACGTATATTCACACATTTTTATATGTAATTTTTTAGGTAACCATGTTTTAACACCTACTTTGACCAATATTTTGAAGTAAATAGCATTAATTTTCGGAATTTACATATTTTGACCGGAATCTTGCCTGTATTTGGCCGTAATAGCTAGATTGCCACCGATATTTGACCGATTAGAATCGAATTTGACCACCGTTGACTGCGTAGCGACTAAATTGCCGATTAGATGAAAACTACTCAGTGAACTTCCGACTAGCGATTACTCGACGACTAATCGAAGGCTATGCGTGATTTTTTAAAACAATAGTTTATTCAATCAACATGTCACATGCACACTTAACCCGCTCATATAGGTTGGATATACGATTTCATAACACTGAAGCAAAACTGAAATTTAAATAGGAGGGAGGGACACAAAGATAGGGACCCTAATATTAAGCAATGTCTTCGGAAAGTCAGGGATGGACATTTTACGGCTGCGGTTACGGTCCTAAGCTCCAGTGGAGTCGTCCCTCTAAGTGATTCGACCTTGAAAGCTCTTATTGATAAACACCTTATGGTGCCGCACCCTTCCTTACCTCCCAACCTGTCACACCCCAACCGATGGCGGAAACATCAAGATGAGACGAAATAGATTGCAAGACTTCATAACACTATGTGACAATATAATTTAAATTCAAATTTCATTTCAATACTAAATGTCATACAAGATTCAAATAAAAAGAACAACACTGTTTCAAACATGTAATACAAAATAGATTAGTCTAAGTGTGTTTCTAAGTCCACTTAAGTCTTGTTTCTTCACTAAGCATCATCTTGTCTATCATCCTGCAACATGTATTAAAATACAATCAACAAAAGTTGGCGAGTATACAAGTTTGATAAATAGTATAACATAGAATAAAAATTGTTTAACGTGATCATATCCAACATAAATAACATGATGAAAGTTACTAATACGCTGAAACAGTGTCACTATATGTTCAAACCCTAGAATACAATGCGTTAAAATAGCCTATCCCAAAGAATAACGGGAGGTAACATGTTTAACTTAACAATACCCCAAGACTAGTGGGCGGTGCATTACTACTATAGCGCTATAATTGTTAAGGTGGGCTTGTACGAAGTTAATGAGCATATAGACACCAATAGTTTACATAGCATATGAGATTAACAAGCATCAAATCGTTCATAGACTAACTCCCAATAGACTAGCGGGAGGTGAACATGTTTACATGTGGATAGAATATGATTTAAATAGTTTCAAGTGTTTAGTGTTTTTACATAGAATACATGTTGCACCCAAAAGTGTTAAAAGTAAAATGGGTTCGAGTATACTCACAAAATTGCATATGCTTTCCGATTATCCAATGTGACGAAATTGTTGAGACAAGAAAGTTGAACGTGTTCGATTTGGAGTTAAGAGGTGTTTACACATGGTTTAACATATGCAAAAATAATCATCTCGTACACATAACACTTGTTCTTGACACTATTGAAACTCAAAAAGAGTTCTAATGTTTTCATGGATCCAAATGTCCATTAGAGTCATGACAAGTTGTCAATGCCTAAGATGATGTAACCTACTATCTTGACAAATGACCATTAGTTCATCATCAAGAGTTTGGTTTCTTGAATATATTATATAAGTTATATTAGTATATCATAAGGTCATATAAGTGAAGCATGAGGTAGGAGAATAAATCCTCCATTTAGGTACCTCTTTTTGTATCATAGAAGTCATGCATGAGGTAGGAAGAACAAGTCTTCCATTTAGGTACCTCTTGAGTGATCACCACTACACTTGTTGTTATAAACAATCAAGGAGGTTCATGAACTTACAATAAAGAATGGAATAATTACAACTAATCTATGGAAAACATCAAGTAGTGTGTGGACTTTCAAGTAGGATAGTCAAAGCTTGTTCTATAATCACACAAACATCAAGCTTCAAGTTTGAACACTACTTGTGGGTAAAGCCCTAAACAAAACAGAAAGTTTATGAGGTTTTTGCCTCTGATTTTACATGTCTTAACCTTTTTTTTTAAGCCCAACTAACCATAGATGTGATTACGAGCATAAGGACATAGGAATGAGTATGAGATAACTTAGGTTCAAGCAAGTTTAGTAAAGTTTAATCAAAACAGAAAGTTTGGAGCCTTATTTGGTGATGTTCCAGCCTTGGTTTTCCATGGAAAACCTATTGGAAACATGCCTAAGGTTGTTCCAAGCATTTAGGAAGAAGAATCATGGAAAAGATGAAGAAATGAGGAAGTTATGCTTGTTTTTGTAACTTGTACGTTCCTGCCTTGAATCTGACCTTAAACTGAGATTTAGCTACCGATTTGGAGTGTTTTGAGTGAGGATTAGTGAGTTTGTAAATTGGTAAGTGAGTGGAAGTGATTTGGGTTGAATAGGAGGTGATTAGGGTTGGTTTAGGTGAGTATTAAATGTGAAAAACACAACAAACAAAACCAAAATCAACCAATAATCAAAGCTGAACAACATTCTGGCGCATTCACGCCGTAGCGCTACGCGACAGCAAGATCATCTCCCCGTCACGCGATGCGACGGGTAATTCTACGAAATAAGGCTTGCCTTTTGGCACCTTTGGTCCCTGAAGTTTATTTTTGAAGGTTTGGTTGTGTTTTAGGGGTATTTTGCGAAGTATAAACATAGTATAAGGTTTGTAAAGCATTAATAACATAAAAACAAGTATGAGGAAGTACGATTAAGTATACGTAAGTATCAAGGTCGTAAACACATGAGTGAAAATGTATAAATGGTGTATGTTTGATATGTTTATAAGACTTAAGAACAAGGTATCAACGTATAAGAATCAAGATGTACAAGTGTAACGAATACATAAGGTCTACTTTGGGATAAAACAATGAGTTTGATTACGATTAGAGTCTTGGTTTTCGCAACAATAAAACGAAATATGATTAAAAGAGGGATAAGCTTCCAGAATTAGATTTAAATATGGTTGCAGAAATCAGCCTAGGCGGCCGATTAATCGGCGCCTAGGCGCTAGGCGGCCACTTACTGCCTAATTTTGAGCTAGTCGGTCAATTAATCGGCCATGGTCAAAGTCGGTCAAAGGCGGTACCTAGGCGGTCCTAGACGGTCAAAAATCGGATTAATCGGACTATATTAATCGGTAAAAATCGGTCAAAATCGGTCCTAGGCTGTCCTAGGCGGTCAAAATCGGTCAAAATCGAACCATACTATCTGAAACTTGAAGTAATTATGTGAATTTTGAAGTATTATTTTTATATTATTGGGTATATATATATAATTTTGAAAAAACACATATAAAAATCCCATTCCGATTAATCCCTAGGCGGTACCTCACCGCCCGACTAGCGCCTAGCGCCTTCTACAACATTGGATTTAAAAGACAAGCTTTCTAATTTAGGAAAGTCGTGAAAAGCAGGGCGTTACAGTCTCCCCTCCTTTAGGAAATTTTGTCCCGAAATTTATTCAAGAGGAAGACTTGAAAAGGATTTTGACAAAAAGATGATTGTTTAAAATTGAGACTTGGAAATTTTGAAACTTTTTGAGTATGAAATTTTCGAAGAGCGAAAAGCTAAGTTCGTAAAGGAGTTTGTTTGACGGAAAATGAATCGAGATATAAAGCATGAGTAAGCGAGTTTAAACAGTTTTGAATAAATCAGATGGGAGATGCATACATTAAAAAGTGTTGTGTTAAGAAGAGAAATTTTGTACAAAATGGTTTGCATTTTGATTAAAAGTGAGGTAGTCCGCATGGAAAGTTTAAAGGATAGTACTAATCGCATATTTGTAGAAAGTTGTTTTATTGAGAGGAACGAGAAGGTTTGACGTTTTACATAAGACGGTTTTGGAGGTAACGACCAACTACGGGTGTTTTGCACATGAATAAAGAATGGAAGGGTAATTTTAAAAAGTAAGAAGGTAGGTTAGGAATCAAACGTTTAAACTGATTTATCATAACCGAGGTTCGTATGGATGACGAGATTGGAGAATGATGGAGGTATAAGAGTGATTGGTTGATCTAATAATGAATGGGAGTATAAGGATGATATGTGTATTGGACAGACGAAAGTAGTGTGTTAAGAATGAAGTCTCGTCGTGGATAATCAGATATAATACGTTTGTGAGTTGTTTAAAGTTTGAATTAGGTCCAAAAAGTCCTGCAAAACACTGAATTTCTCATGGCACGTTTTACGAAAGTTTGGTAATATGGTGAAAACACTTATATATAGGATGTACCAGCGGCATATCCACCATGTTTTAACCACGTTACGTCCATTTCGTTGTTCGGTGCAATGTTACGTTCTGTGTCTTACCATACGCAGTAGTACACTCTATGGTTCTCATACGCCTATCATTATAATCCCGTATGCACCGGCGATTATACTGATCGTCGCATGATCCACATAGCTTGTACTAGTTGCGTATGAATTAAGGTATACATAAATTCTGAAAATAAGATTTCGTGTGTGTAAGAATGTAGTCTATAAGCATGTTTGCGTTCAAATAAGCTTGAGACCCACGTAAGCGAATACCTCAGGTTTCGCTCGCGTGTAGGTACAAATGTATAAATTTTGAGTGTGACTAAAGTACGAGCATAGGTATAAGTTTAAGTATGATTACACATATGATCATAAGCACAAATCGTATATGTATGAATATGAATATGGGCATAAGCATAAAACGTATGAGTATAAATATAAGTATAAGTATAAATGTAAAATGTGTGAACACGAGTATGAATACGAATATAAGTTTGGACATAAGTATAACGTAAATGTATAATTGAGATTATGAGTATAATGTAAAATGTATGAACATGTATATGAATATGAATATAAACAAAATGTGTAAGTATAAATATAAGTGTAGGCATAAGGTGTATAAATACGAATATGAATATGAGTGTAAGAAATAATGATTTTGTATATGGTATTTAATCGAAATATACGAATTTAAGCATGTGAAAAGATCAAGAAGTTTTGAGTATAAAAAGAAAACAAAATGAGTAGTATATGTGAAATTGTCGTGAGATATAAACTAAAACACGTAAGATGATATGCATGTATAGTGGTTTGAGCAAAACGTGAAGTTTAATTGAATCAAAATAGATTGAGTTTGACGTGGAATGTAAAATCTAGTTTGTGAATGTAAGGAGAGTATAAATTATCCATTTGTTACGTGAATCGTACCTTGTAAAAGATTGGAAATGCTACTCTTGTTTTGAAAAGGATTTCATAAGTTGAAAAATTGTTGGTTCTTATGAAGTTTCCTCGCCCACGTGTTTTAAATTCAATTGACGTATTGAGTAATGTTCGAAAAGGTTCTAGTAGCTCATAAGATTACTTTGTCTTAGATAACTTTGCATTAATGAAGAAATTCGGAGTTTAGAGGTTCTTGTGAAAACGTTGATTAAAAAAATACTTTGGTATATGAACTTAGTGATTGTCGAAAAGCGTCTTTAATAAAATGCTTTATTGATTTTGAATGAAGTTTTAGTAAATGATTGAATAATATTTGTAATATGTTATAGGTGTGTGTGAAAAAGTTGGTTTGATTCCCAATTGAAAATAGAAAATCTCTAGTTTAATGATACGAGAAGAGTTTGTATTAATAATTACGTTGAATACGAAATTTCATGGGCAATGGGTTTATTAGACCGACTAAGTTGATGAGTAGCATTTTGTGAAATTTTGAATATTGAGGAACAAGCGTCTATAGAAAAGTTAAGAATTTCGTATGTGTGAGCTATTTGAAAATAGATTGTAGGATAAGAAATTCGTTTATATAAACAATGTATTTTGAAATAATTAGTAATTTGACTAATGATAAACAATTGGGTATAAACATCATCGTGTTTACATAATAGAGTTTATTAAAATGAAGTCTTGGTAACGACCACCTAGGTAAGGGAATCACCTCTAACTCATTGGTGAGTTCGTTGTAAGATGAGAAAAGAAGCGGAGTTAATCGTCGAGGTAAGGGAATCACTCATATCTTGATGATATGTCTCCATTTGTTTTTATAAGAAGTGTAAATAAAATTATGTGAAATAATGCATGTTAATAATGTATAATTATATGAAAAATAATAGTATGACGTATGCGTAAAATTGAAATCTCAAATATGGTTCAAATTTGAGAAGAGAGAAGTGCATCATAAAAGATCGAAAATAACAAGGCGTAAGTTCGATTTAAAAAAAAATCTGATGGTTCCAAAACGGAACGTTGACTAACCAAAGTGGTCAAAAAGTCTTTTGAATTTGAGAAACATGCTTTGGCCTAATAGGTGGTATACTCTCACCGACAAGTCGGTTAACGGTATTCAGCCTTCCGGTTACTACATGTTCCAATTCAATCGAAAATTCGAGACTTGGCGGGATTTATGAAAATCAAGGAGTGAGACTAGTCGACGAGATGAGGGTTTCACCCCTAGCTTGACGAGTTTGTACCCTAAGTGTGGTTAGTACTCATCGGGTCAAAATTAAATTTTGGCACGTTGACGAGGGTCCACTAGAATTTGAAATTGAAATTACCATTAAGATGTGGATTTCACTCCTAACTTAATGGTGTAATTTCGTGCAAAAATAGAATCAAGCGGAATGAGAGTCGTTTACCAAATTGTGGCTTTCACGCGTATTTTGGTAAACTCGTCTCGTTTATATAACATGAGTGTCGTTGGATTTAGAATAATCAAGCAAAAGCCTTAGAAAAACGCATGTTAAGGAAATAAACGAACAAGTATAAACGCATAAGAAGGCATGTCGAGAATAACACATAAGGAATAGAACAATAAAACATGTATCAACACATAATAAAACAAGTATTAACACATAAGAATAGCATGTCAAGTATTAACACATAAGTGACATATATGTTTAAAAGATCAAAAGAGAATAAATAAGAAGCAAATAAAGTAGCATGCAAGTAGTTTCAAGAAAAAACATAAGAATAAACCTCTAAAACTATAGACTGGGTAAAAGCATTCCTACTTTTCCTAATTCCCTATAGTTATGGCTCTGATACCAATCTGTCACATCCCAACCGATCGCGGAAACATCGGGATGAGACGAAATAGATTGCAAGAGAATTCATAACACTATGTGACAATATAATTTAAATTCAAATTTCAGTTCAATACTAAATGTCATACAAGATTCAAATAAAAAGAACAACATTGTTTCAAACATGTAATATAAAATAGATTAGTCTAAGTGTGTTTCTAAGTCCACTTAAGTCTTGTTTCTTCACTAAGCATCATCTTGTCTATCATCCTGCAACATGTATTAAAATACAATCAACAAAAGTTGGCGAGTATACAAGTTTGATACATAGTATAACATAGAATAAAAATTGTTTAACGTGATCATATCCAACATAAATAACATGATGCAAGTTACTAATACGCTCAAACGGTGTAACTATATATTCAAACCCTAGAATACAATGCGTTAAAATAGCCTATCCCAAAGAATAACGGGAGGTAACATGTTTAACTTAACAATACCCCAAGACTAGTAGGCGGCGCATTACTCCTATAGCGCTATAATTGTTAAGGTGGGCTTGTACGAAGTTAATGAGCAAATAGACACTAATAGTTTACATAGCATATGAGATTAACAAGCATCAAATCGTTCATAGACTAACTCCCAATAGACTAGCGGGAGGTGAACATGTTTACATGTGGATAGAATATGATTCAAACAATTTCAAGTGTTTAGTGTTTTTACATAGAATACATGTTGCACCCAAAAGTGTTAAAAGTAAAATGGGTTCGAGTATACTCACAAAATTGCATATGCTTTCCGATTATCCAATGTGATGAAGTTGTTGAGACTAGAAAGTTGAACGTGTTCGATTTGGAGTTAAGAGGTGTTTACACATGGTTTAAGGGCATGAAAATAACATATGCAAAAATAATCATCTCGTACACATAACACTTGTTCTTGACACTATTGAAACTCAAAAAGAGTTTGAATGTTTTCATGGATCCAAATGTCCATTAGAGTCATGATAAGTTGTCAATGCCTAAGATGATGTAACCTACCATCTTGACAAATGACCATTAGTTCATCATCAAGAGTTTGGTTTCTTGAATATATTATGTAAGTTATATTAGTATATCATAAGGTCATATAAGTCAAGCATGAGGTAGGAGAATAAATCCTCCATTTAGGAACCTCTTTTTGTATCATAGAAGTCATGCATGAGGTAGGAAGAACAAGTCTTCCATTTAGGTACCTCTTGAGTGTTCACCACTACACTTGTTGTTATAAATAATCAAGGAGGGTCATGAACTTACAATAAAGAATGGAATAATTACAACTAATCTATGGAAAACATCAAGTAGTGTGTGGACTTTCAAGTAGGATAGTCAAAGCTTATCCTATAATCACACAAACATCAAGCTTCAAGCTTGAACATTACTTATGGGTAAAGCCCTAAACAAAATAGAAAGTTTACGAGGTTTTCGTCTCTAATTTTATATGTCTCAACCTTGTTTTTAAGCCAAACTAACCATAGATGTGATTATGAGCATAAGGACATAGGAATGAGTATGAGATAACTCAAGTTCAAGCAAGTTTAGTAAAGTTTAATCAAAACAGAAAGTTTGGAGCCTTATTTGGTGATGTTCCAGCCTTGGTTTTCCATGGAAAATCTGTTGGAAACATACCTAAGGTTGTTCCAAGCATTTAGGAAGAAGAATCATGGAAAAAGATGAAGAAATGAGGAAGTTATGCTTGTTTTTGTAACTTGGAAGTTCCTGCCTTGAATCTGACCTTAAACTGAGATTTAGCTACTGATTTGGAGTGTTTTGAGTGAGGATTAGTGAGTTTGTAAAGTGGTAAGTGAGTGGAAGTGAGTTGGGTTAAATAGGAGGTGATTAGGGTTAGTTTAGGTGAGTATTAAATGTGAAAAACACAACAAACAAAACCAAAATCAACCAATAATCAAAGCTGAACAACATTCTGGCGGATTCACGCCATAGTGCTGCGCGGCAACAAGACTATCACACCGTCGCGCGACGCGACGGGTTAATTCTCTGAAATAAGGCTTGCCCTTTGGCACCTTTGGTCCCTGAAGTTTATTTTTGAAGGTTTGGTTGTGGTTTAGGGGTATTTTGCGAAGTATAAACATAGTATAAGGTGTGTAAAGCATTAATAACATAAAAACAAGTATGAGGAAGTACGGTTAAGTATACGTAAGTATCAAGGTCATAAACACATGCTTGAAAATGTATAAATGGTGTATGTTTGATATGTTTATAAGAATTAAGAACAAGGTATCAACGTATAATGAATCAAGATGTACAAGTGTAATGAATACATAAGGTCTACTTTGGGATAAAACAATGAGTTTTATTACGATTAGAGTCTTGGTTTTCGCAACGATAAAACGAAATACGGTTAAAAGAGGGATAAGCTTCTAGAAATAGATTTACAAGACAAGCTTTCCAATTTAGGAAAGTCGTGAAAAGCAGGGCGTTACACAACCCTCACGCCGAACCCACTCTTATTGTTGATGAGGAGTGTGTGCTCAAATGTATCCGATACTTTCCCAAAGGGACATCTTGTGGTAGGGACGGGATGCGGGCCCAACACTTGTTTGATGCTATCGGGGGCGAGGGCTCAATGACTTCCTCAGGTTTGCTAACGACCATTACTGAAGTTGTCAACTTATGGCTTGAAGGATCCTGCCCTAAGGTGCTGGCTGAGTTTGTTGCCTTGTCCCCCCTTACCCCTTTATTAAAACTCGATAAAGGAATTTGACCTATTGCTGTGGGGGGGTATCTGGCGAAGGTTGGTTTCCAAGGTGGCAATGAAGAAGGTCGGGAAAAACATGGCCCAGTACTTGGGGGACTTTCAATTGGGGTGGGCGCGTCAAGTGGTGCAGAGGCGGTGCTTCACAATGCGAACATGTTTCTCAACTCCTTTCATACAAATGGTCTTTTGGCCTTGCTTACTGTGGACTTCTCCAATGCATTCAACATGGTCGACCGCATAACCTTCCTCAAAGAGGTTCATCAGCATTGCTCGTCAATCTATCGGTGGGTCCAATTCCTTTACGCCCAGCCTGCTCGGTTGTATGTTGGTAATGAGTGTATTGGGGCTACTACCGGAGTGCAACAAGGGGATCCCTTGGGGCCCCTTCTCTTTGCCCTTGCCTTACACCCCCTCATTCACCGGGTGCAAGACCGCTGTAACATCCCGTTTCATCCTTGGTACTTGGACGATGGGATGATTATTGGCAACGCGACTGAGGTTGCTAGGGATTTAGACATCATCAACGAGGAGGGGCCATCTCTAGGGCTTTGACTCAACATTAAGAAAACAGAGGTTTTTTGGCCAACATGTGATGGGCGGAAAGTTCAGGACAAGCTTTTCCCGAGAGGGATTGGCAGAACAGAGAGGGGGGCTAAGCTCCTTAGTGGAGCTATTAGTCGTGACCCTAGTTTTATTGGGGAGTTAGTAGGGCGACAGACCTCGGGGGCGGTTGACCTCATGAAATTCTTGCCCTGCATTAGGGACCCCCAATGTGAACTCCTTCTGCTAAGGTCATGCATGGGGGTTGCTAAGTTACTTTTTGGGCTGCGGACTTGTCAACCCCATTTGATGGTAGATGCGGCATCTCGATTCGATGATGGCCTCCGGGAGGCTATAGAAGACATAGTCGTGGGTGGTGGCCCCTTGTTTGGTGACCTCCAATGGCGTCTAGCATCTCTGCCAATGCGTCTAGGTGGTTTGGGTCTCCTCTCAGCTCGAGATGTTCGGGTTTATGCCTTTGTGGCATCCAGAGCTCAGTCTTGGGAACTACATGATCATATCCTTCGAAACAGTGGGGTTGTCAGGATCGACCTAGACTATCTGCAGGCGCTCGAACGCTTAAATCTCTCTCTCTCTCTCTCTCTCAGACTTTGATATCGGCGATTTCTCTAACAAGAACACCGCCCCCTCGAAGCCACAAAAACCTTTGGCGAATGCTCTGTTGAGCAAAATCGCTCAAAGCCCGAGAGAAGTTTTTTATTTGTCATCTCGCCAGAAGGCGGTGAATGTCAGTAGTAAAATAAAGAGCCATCCTTAAATAAAGAGCCATGTCTGAAGGGTACCCATGCTCAGGATCTTTTGACCGTTATTCTGATTGAGGGGTTGGGACAATGTAAGTCAGTAGTAAAATAAAGAGCCATCCTTAAATACCGGCTGATGATTCCTATGTACCCAAAAGATGAAACCTGCCTGATATGCCGTAAAGCTTGTATGGATAAATACAGAGAGCACATAGTGAATTGTAAAGAGCTCTCTGGGTTCAAATATCGACATGACTGGCTGCCGGATGTTTTGTGGGAAATCCTGAGAAGAGCTGGGATTTCGGCTAAGAAAGAGGCTTCTGTGAATTTCCTCACGGACCCTATGGAAGGGTAATCTACTCTGCGACCAGCGAATTTGCTCGTCTTTGGTTGGGCTGGGGGGAAACATGCTTGTGTGGACCTCACGGGAGTTTCCCCTCTGGTTGGTTTAAGGTAAAACGAGTTTGTAGCTGGACAAGCAGCAAGAAAGGGAGAATCGAAGAAAGTTGATAAGCACGTTAAAGCTTGTGCAGAGAACCAACATGTTTTTGTCCCTTTTGCTTTTGATACATTTGGCTCCCTAGCGCCAGAAGCTATCTAATTCATAACTAGGGTCCAATGGGTCATCCACAGCAATTGTTTAGGCCCGGAGGGGGAGGGGGGCAGAGTTTTGTGTTTGATAGATTAGGGTTTGCAATTCAAAATGGGTGACGGCGCAGCTTGTTGTCTGTTGCTGTTTTGATATAACTTGACAAATATGAATGAAAATGGTGAAAAAAAATAATTAAACATATTAGTCATTGGATTCTTTCTAGAAAATAAGAACAAAAACGGAACATGTCGAGGAGCCGTTAGAGTTGGGGGAGTAGGGAAGACCGTTAATAGTGTGAGATGTGGTCAAAGAAAGACACCAGTCCTGGTCCATAAGCCACGAGTCAGGGTCACAGGACCCACGGACTCGACAAACCACATGTGCATCAGACTGTTGATCCAGACACCTCCTGTCGAGCATGGATCAGGTGAGACCACCTCATTGTACTTCTACTTCAACTCCAACAGTTGTTCCCTCTCTATACACCAACACAAGTAATATTTATAAGTATTATAAAACAAAATTTTGTTACAGATAGAAAGTAGATGTGTATCTACAACTATTAAAAAAAATCGAAGTTTGTCTGAACAAGCTATATTAGAAATATTACAAATTTTTATAATAGTAAGCAACTACAATGACCTGGTTTGGTATTAGTACAAAAAGAATAATATAAAAAACCAAGTTAGATTTTAATAATCTAAATTATGTTTTACTAGGTTAGAACCCCGTATATTACACGAGTTGAATAAATGTAATTTTATATATTAAATAATAAAAAATTATATCTTTATGAACTCCGTATATTGTACGGGTTAAATAAATGTAATTTTCTATTAAATATTTTTTTTGTGTTAATTTAGTAAATAGAAAACGTGGTTTATCAATTTTCATGAACACAAGCTATTATATTCATACAAAGAGACTAGATGAGTTGGATCTAGATTTTGTAATTGTTGTACGCATTGATCAGTGGCGGAGCTAGACTTTAACACCAGGGGTATCCCAAAAAAAAAAATTACGGTGTATTCATATAAAATCCTTTACAGGGGTATTCTCGTATTTTTTTAGGGGTATCCTTTATATAAAATCGAAAAAAAAAACAAAAAATTAACACTGCGAAACACTGCGAACACGACTTTGAGCCGTAGCCCGTGCTACGGCTGCTAACAAGCTGTCTCCACCCCTGGCATTGATCACTGATTGTACATTTGTTTACCAGACCCAAAGATCTTATAGCATATAAATAGCTGATAGCTTAAGCTTGCTTCGGTGTGGGAGATCCGGCAATTTTCCAGTGACCAGAAGATAAATCAAGTGATGGCAAATCAGCCTCTGAGTTAAGGGTGTGGTTATAGGTAAATAAAAGCATGGAGTATGCTAAACCATGAGAGATATGAGGCATGGAGCTGGGGTTATAGGTAAATATAAAGGTCATATTTTCTTAAAAAGTTGTTCCAAGTCTGTCGAAAAAAGGTGTATGTGTTGAACGCCACACTTGCCAAGGAATCGTGCTCGGGAGATTGGGAAAGGGGATGAGGTGGCATGGTTTGCTGATGGAGATTATTCCATTAAGAATGAGTTTAATCCCGCTTTTGCTTATGGTTTCGTTAGTTTAATTTATAGTTGTACTACTGTTTTGTAGGTTTTTTTTTAATTATGTTTGTTAGCTAATTGTGGTGGTTTTTGTTAGAAAGTTGGGAGCTTTTTGGTTAACGAACAACAAAAGATAACGAGCAGCAGATAACGAGCAGCAGATAACGAGCAGCAGTTAACGAACAACAGCAGATAACGAGCAGCGGTTAACGAGCAGCAGTTAACCAACAGTGGACAATATGTACGACCTTCAGTTAACGAGCAGCAGTTAACGAGCAGCTAACAGCAGTTAACGAACATCGTTAACTGTATCTCGACCATTTGTGCAACGCTAATATATGAAATGAAACCTATAATGACAGCGTTAACTGTATAATGAAACCAAAAAAATATACAATGACAGCGTTAAATTAAAACCTATAAGGGCATTTAATAACCTTGTAAAAAAGGGGGTAAATTAAAAGAATGACTAAATTACCCCTCTTCAATTTAATATTCTTAGTCATTTTTGGATGTATCTAGCAACTTTTTAAAAACCTCAGTGGTCTCTATGAGAAAAAAAACTTTTTGGGATGGATTTAGCAAATGTGAACAAACGTCAGGGACGATTTTAGCAATTTACTCTTCTTTTTCGGACATCTATGTTTCTCAGTTTTTATTTGGTTACTTAACAGGTTTTGTGGTTTCGCTTTTTGTTTGTTGTAGGAAGTTTGCTTCTTACAGGAGGTTAACCAGATTCTAGCGTCGAATCGTCTGGAGCCATTCTCAAGGCTGGCAAGTGGAAAGTTCACCTACTTCTCAAAGGATTGCTTACAACCCTTCCAAGAAAGGTATAATTTCCATAATACAACTTATCGTCATTGTTTACACATCTAATATTGTGGTATTGTATCATGTAGGGTTTTATTTTGGTTGTAAGTTTGGTTTACCATCACTTTCAACACTCACACTATTTGCATAGACAGTTATGCTGGTAATATTTGTTACCAGAATCTGAAGGATTTATTTGCTGGGTGAGAACTACTTTTTTTGCTAGAATGTGCTTCGAGGGTTTAGATTCTTTCTAGAACGATTTTGGGATGTATTTTTGTTTAAAGTAACACGTGAAGATGTTTGTTTAATAAAAAATGTGTTCTTTGGTTTAGTTATTGTGTGTAATGAGCTGCTAACAACTATCGCTTACGGTTGAGTTGTAATAAAATTATGTAATATACTAAATTTGAGTAAAATGGTTTAAAATATCGACGGTTAAAATTTTTCCATATGTAAGTGTGTTACAAATGAAGTGTGTTAAAAGCTTTATTCCTTAGTAATATAACAAATCTTTCCATATGTAAGTGTGTTACAAAATCCTTAGTAATATATTCCTTAGTAATATAACACATCTTTTCTAACATTACTTTATAAAGATATAGAACTAAAGACCAAAATTTAAATGATATATTATAATCTGTTTTTTAGTATTTGATTTCGATCATTACTAAACCTACCCGTGTGGTTACACGGGTCCTACACCAAGTTTTTATAATAGTAAGCAACTACAATGACCTGGTTTGGTATTAGTACAAAAAGAATAATATAAAAAACCAAGTTAGATTTTAATAATCTAAATTATGTTTTACTATGTTAGGACCCCGTATATTACACGAGTTGAATAAATGTAATTTTATATATTAAATAATAAAAAATTATATCTTTATGAACTCCGTATATTGTACGGGTTAAATAAATGTAATTTTATATATCAAATAATAAAAAAAGTTATATATTTGAAAACCATGTGTATTACACAGATTAAATAAATGTAATTTTGTATACTAAATACTAAAAACTTCGTATCTTTAAAAAACCCGTGTATAATCGGGTTGAATAAATCTACCAAATAATAAAAAATTATATCCTCAAAAACCCCGTATATTACACGTGTTGAATAGATCTAAAAGAGTTATATCTTTAAAAACCATGTCTATACACAGATTAAATAAATGTAATTTTGTATATTAAATACTAAAAACGTCATATCTTTAAAAAACGCATGTATAGTCGGGTTGAAAAATCAACCAAATAATTAAAAAATATATCCTTAAAAACCCGGTGTAATTACACGTGTTGAATAAATCTAATTTTACATAGCAAATGATAAAAAAGTTATATCTTTAAAAACTTTGTGTATTACACAAGTTATATAAATGTAACTTTGTATAGTAAATAATAAAAAAATTATATTTATAGTAAATAATAAAAAAATTATTTTTTTAAAAACCTCGCGTTTAACACGAGTTGAATAAATATAATTTTGTATACCAAATAATAAAAAAATAATTTTTAATAAATTAGGATAACATTTAATATTAATTTATTATTTATATATTTAATATAAGATAAGTAGGAAAGAGAGGTATTTATTTTTAAAAATATATTAAATTAACAATTTAGATTTGAGGATAATATATTATTAAAGTACGATAAGATTAAATATTAATTTATTATTTATTTATTTAATTAATATAAGATAAGTATAGATTTGAGGACACATTCAATGAATGACACATATCCAAAACTTGGTTTCTTTTATTATAATAGATAGATTTGCGGGAAATAAACACTGATGATGTAATTAATGACGGTTTACACTTTGATTGTTAAGGGCAATCTGATTTTAACAGAAAAATAACTCTATTATCCTATTGAATAGTTGACTTATTTATATCTCCATCTGAATGTTTTAAATTGTTTTAGGGTTCTGATAATTCCACATAGTAAATTCTTATTCTAACATGGTGTATACGAACCGTATAACCTTATACGGCCCGTATACACCATGTTAGAATAAGATTTTAGTGTGGTCGTATATCTATTATACGATGCTTTTATACGGGTCGTATAGACGTATACGGCCCATATACAATGAATTTCATTTATTTTATTGTTTTTTTACTATTTGACACGACGTGTTATTCCTCGATTCACGTGCGAGTAGACGTAAGATTCTCTGATTCGATATTATATTCCTCGATTCTCGTGCAAGTTATGTGATTAGACGTTAGATTCCTCGATATTCGTGCGAGTTATTTGATTCGACATTAGATTCCTCGATTCGCGTGTTAATAATTTGAAACAGTGTAATATTCCGTAAAAATATCTATATAAATGACACTAATTTCATTCATTTTCATTCAACTTCTATTCGTTTCTTTTATATCTCTCTGTATTCAAATTATTTACGCTATCAATGTCGTATTGGCGTGACTTTTTAGGTTTGTTTGATAACGAGTCGAATCAGGGGAGTTATGATAACAATCAAGATAACAATCTGGGTGTGTTTTATCTGAATGCTCCGTTCGATCTCAATCTTGCGTCTGATGCGGGTCAGGATGCTTGGAGTTTGGATGCGTTTCAGCCTAATTATGCTGGTTATTATCAATCGCAACACCCCGTTAGTTTTGAATTCCCTATTGTTAGTGGTGGACCGCCGACCGGTAGTTTTCATTCTCCTCCCATAAGTGGTGGACCGTCCGAGGGTCCAAAGGCTGACCAGGAACCTAGTGAGTTTCAAAACAATCAGGTATAACATTTAATTATACGTTTATTTGTTGTACGTTAACTATTTTACTATTTTTACGTTTGATGTTGTTTATTAAAATCTTAGATCATCCAAAAACTATAACACATAGCATCCTATTTAGGGGTGCTAAACGGGTCGTGTTCGCGGGTTGAAAGGTCCAACCCGACCCGACCCTAAAAATTTTACACTAACCCGAACCCGAACCCGAAAATCATGTCAAACACCTAAACTCGAACACGACCCGAATATTCGCGGGTTAACCCGAACATGACCTGTTTGACCCGAACTACGATAAACCCCCAAGCGGTCAGCCGTTAAAAATTTGGCTTACGTTCGATTGTGCCGGTCAGCACAACTCAACAGCCACGTTCAGACGCAGCGGGACCTGGAAAACCGGTTGTAATGGCTACGCCATCGTCACCAAACCCACCATCTACGATAAACCCCCAAGCGGTCAGCCGTTAAAAATTTGGCTTACGTTCGATTGTGCCGGTCAGCACAACTCAACAGCCACGTTCAGACGCAGCGGGACCTGGAAAACCGGTTGTAAGTTCCAACTGATCGGGACATACAGAAAGAGGTTACGTTATTGGGATCTAAGGGTTGACGTAGCTAAACATAACCACGAACCCTTTCTGTATCCAGAGGGTCATTCGTCCCTAATGAGGTTGACTCCAGCGGAAGAGAGGACGGTGGAGCAACTTACGCATCAGAACATAAAACCACGAGACATTCTTGCTGCCATTTAAGAACAGAACCCCCATAATGTCTCAACAAGAAACACCATATACAACGCTCGGGCCAAATTGGGTCGAATGGAACAAGTCGGCGAGACTCCAATGTAGATACTTTTCGACCGGTTGGAGAAGGTTGGGTTTGTTTTTTACCATAGAACATCTGAAAAAAGGCGAACGGGCCGAGGATGTTTTCTTCATCCACCCGGACTCGAACATGTTGTGGCGCGCCTTCCCGCATGTGTTTCTTATAGACTCCACCTACAAGACGAATCGGTACAAAATACTGCTAGTTCAGATTATCAGTGTTACATCCACGATGATGTCGTTTTGCATTGCTCATGCGTTCATAAACAACGAGAAACGGGAAAACTTCACGTGGGTTCTACAGAGGTTGAAAGACTTATTAGACAGTGTTATGGAACCCCGTGTAATAGTAACGGATAGAGATCGCGCCCTAATGAACGCATGTGCAACCGTATTTCCCAAGGCTAGACATTCATTGTGTAGGTGGCACATACAGCAAAACATTGCAGGCCAAGCTTTAAAACCGAAGAAAGCTGGGAAAAGTTTCTTTACAAGTAGGGCAGGCTAATTAACTCAACGACCAATCTTGACTATAACTACTGGTTCGAGCGAATACGATCAAAATTTCCAAGTAAAAAAAGCAACAGTAAGTTTTATATTAATTTTTGTTTATTAATCGTACTTAGTTGACTTATCTTAACTGCACTTGACTTTGATTACAGAAATTATGGATTATTTGTATTCAAACTGGTTAAAACCATACAGAGACCGGTTTGTTTTGTTTTGGAGCGACCAATATCTGAACTTCGGTCAACGTACAACGAACATGGTAGAGGGTCAACATGCCCTTTGAAAGCATTACCTAGGCGACTCCAATTACGCGCTGGATAAAGTGGTACCACTTATTGATAAGCTCATAAGAAACCAGGTGACAGAAATAAAAAGCAGCATTAAAGCAAGCAGGAGCCGAACAATGGATCCACATAACAAGCCAATATTTGATCTCCTATGAAAGAAGGTTTCACATGCCTGCCTAAACTTGTTATCCGACAAATTAAAGGCTATAGAAATATTAAAGGCATCTAACGGTACATGCGCGTGCCGTTTGCATACAAGCTGTGGGTTGTCGTGCGCGTACTGGTTGCTACCATATACAATGAATAGTAATACATTCTTCGACCAACCACATTTTATAATCAGAGCATTTCATCATGCAAAATCTAATTCACGTTTTATGTTGTTTGTTGGTTTTTTAGGTCAAATGCTTCCGTTAGAGTTGATAGACCCCTTTTGGCAAAAGTTAAACTTGGATTCCGTACAGAAACCGAGCGAGGAGGAGTTTTTTTTACTTAGACGATGAACTTGCGCTTCTTAGACAACATTTAATGGCCCAGCCGAGAGAAGTAAAGAAAAACCTGGCTCAAAAGATGAAGGAGTTGATACAACTCACTAAGACAAAGCTCAAACAGCCAGTCGTGCAAAAAACACATGGGGTCATCCAAGTTTAAAAGCTCAGCAACAAAGGAAGGTTGCTTCGTTTACGGAGCCTTCAAGTCACAGTTTTATTTCATCGGCAGACGCATATGGGGATTCACCCCCTACTGGCACACAAGAGTCATACAACGAACCTACAAGGCACAACTCGTTTGTCGAGTCACAAAGTTATTGTGGTGAAACACCTTGGTTCATCAACTAGATTTCGAAAGGCGCTAGGAATTCAAAAACGAAAAAGAAGGTGGCAAAATCAATGGAAAAGACACTAGAATTACCTTTGCTGCCTGCCGCACAACTTAATATGTTCACGCACTTCAAACCGTTCATTCCACCTTGCTTCTATCCATACCTCAGTCACATACAAAATGTGCAGGGTGATGGTAATTATGGGTTTTGATCTATAGCGGTCAGCTTATCGCTTCATGAGATGGAGTGGCCGTCAATACGGCAGGGGCTTATAGGTGAGTGCAACTGGTACTACGACTTATGGAATACAATAAATGAAATGCAGTTTCAAGAAGTTCGAAAGTCATTAGATTGGTTCGGCATAGGCACAACACCTGGTGATAAGTGGCTACAAATGCCTTTCACGGGGTTACTGATAGCGAACCGGTGGAATGTCATTTGTCTCTTATTAAGCGACAGAGGTTGTGCTTCGTTTTTTCCCATGTTCAAAATAGCCGAAGATAGTATTACTCATCAAACAGTCACGCTTGTACATGTTAACAAGAACCATTTTATTCACGTCAGATTAGAAGGGGAACATCCAATGCCAACCCCGTCAGGATACTGGCGACAACCGACACGGAATACGCCAGCAGAGAGTTCGTATTACTATTACCAGGAACGTATTAACCAATATAATGAGATCGTTTATAAATAAAAGATGAAAGAATTCGTGGATTTAGGTTGCCTATGAATTTAAAATGTTATTTCATGATTTGACAATTTGTAATGATGAATATACACGTTATATTAATGTTTTGGCAACTTGTTGAAATGGAACTTGAAAAAATGTTTAAAAAATGTTATTTCATTTAATAAAAATGAAAAATACTCAATAGTATACGAGCCGTATAAGAGTATACGACTCGTATACAAGACGAAAACAGCGATCGTATATGATGTATATGAAAGAATTAAAAAATAATATAACTTTATATACACGTCGTATACCTGTACACGGCCCGTATACAGATATAAAAGATCGTATAACATGTTATACAACCTCATATCCACCATACGACCTCAAAATTCTCTAAAAAATCTCTTGGTTTTCTCTCGGATCGTTCTTGGATAACGTTCTTCGGCATTTGTGACATTTTCTTCTCGTTCTTCTATTACGGTATGTTTTCGTATAGTATACTTTCATATTCTGTAACATGTTAGATTATGGTCTTGCATAGTAAATCGAATAGCATACATAGGCGTAACGATTAAGATTGTATGATTGAATTTGAAAAAAAAATTGAAACTGAAATATGCAACTGAATATTCATGAGTATACGACCGTATACATTGTATACAATTGTATAACGTTTGAATGTTCAAATTGTATGCGATCGTATACATTATATACGATCGTATAACGTTTGAATGTTCAAACTGTATACGATCATATACATTATATACGGTCGTATACATCTTGAATTTCAAGCTAGATACGATTGTATACATTGTATATGATCGTATACTTCTTGAAGACACAAGCTATATACGATCGTACACAATGTATACGACCGTATATCCTTATATTTTATTCCTTGTTTGTTATATTTTTAGCGTATATGGGACGTATAATACGTGCGTATAGGAAACGTATATTTGAGGTGTACGTAGCGTATACGTGCGTATAATACTTGCGCGTACGATACGTATACTTCATGTTTACGGATCGTGTACGAGATGTATAATACGTGCATATACAAAACCTATACTTGATGTGTACGGATCGTATATGAGATGTTTAATACGTTCGTATACAAGAACAGTAATCGTATAATACGTGAATCCAATCGTATAATGATTTCTGAGTTGTGATTGTTATTTTTACAGACGATATGGCTAAGTCATCAGGTGCTGCGGCCCGTAGATGTCAGGGTCAGGGTCGGGGACTAGGACACGACGTGGATAGGAGGAGGAGGAGGCTGTGCCCGATTTTACTAAGGTGGGGCAGTTTCTTCACGACATCCCCCGATGTACGGCTGCCTACAGGTCTTTGGGCAGATTACGAGAGATGGCGCTGGATGCGCCTGGGACCATTGATATTCAGTTTTTGACCGATATTGGATCGATCGGTCGGGTACGGGAGTTCATGCCAGCTAACTTGTCGTGGGACCGTTTATTTGATGTCGCCGCAGAGCGGGCCCACAGGGAGATTACTTTAGAGTTTTTATGTACTTTTTCATTTAAGGACACCCGGGGTGGGGGTTTAGAGCATTTTTTGATGACACACGCGATATCTTTTACCCTTTGCGGGAAGAGTTCGCTGTTGCCTTGGGTATGTACTCACAGGAGTACTCAGAGCCCCAGGCATTTTTGGATGCGCCCATCAGCACGTCCACTGACGTGTTGTGGACTTGGTATCGCACTGTTGGGTACGGGCAGTTCGACACACCCGGTTCACAATCCCCGAAGGCGCGGGTGAGACGCCTTTATGACCCTTTACATCGATACCTATGATGCGTGCGAAGTGTTACTTATTTTAGGTGTGTATTTTAAGCCCTTTTTAACACTTATTTTAGCCAAGTTTTAAATTTATAAAACACGATATTTCACTAACGCTAAACACACATATGGGCAAGTGCACCCATCGTTGAGTGTAGTATAGCGTTGGTAAGATACCGAGGTCGTCCAAGGACACAAGAGCTTTTAGTACCGGTTTATCCTCAACGTCTAATCAAAATAAAAGTTTAGAAAAAATGTTTTAAACTAAGAAAAATAAAAACTAACTAAAATGCTGAAAATAAAAAATAAAAGAAAAACATATAGACAAGATGAATCACTTGGTTCCGACTCGTATCTAGTATAACCTTTGATTATTTCCGCACTTTTGCACATAATTAAGAGATTATCTTAGTTATTGTAGTAGGCCCCTCTTTTGAAGGTGACGTTACCCTCACCCCAGTAGTTTGAGTCAGCAAGGATACAATCCTAAAGGGGTGGATTATTGGAAGATAATGAATTAAGTTATTAATGCAGTATTGTGGTAGGCCCCGCTTTTGGCGGTGACGTTACCCTCGACTAAGTAGTCTGAGTCAGCAGGGATACAGTCCTAAATAGCCGGGTTATAGTATTAATAGTAGTTAACTTATGAGGGGGTCAAAGAGTTTGGACCCCCGCCATCCAATACCGTGAAGCATTGAAGGAGGTCCTACTAAATTTGACCCAGGTCCATTGCAGGACCTCTAAACGCTGAACAATGGCAAGACCTTTACCAAACCGTTCCCTTAACCCCCGACCAGGTAGCCAACATACCTCCATATAGACCGTGGAGATATGAATGGTGAAAATCTTTTATTTTATATAGACAGTAAAATAATGCCAAGACACCACGGACAAACGATAAGGAAAGATCACCTTCAACATAAGTAACTAGTTATTAAAGTCATTAATACAAAACCAAATAAAAAGTGCAAAAGATTAGAAATAAAAAGTATTAAACTAGACACTTTGTCTTCACCAAGTGATGTAAGAGACTTAGGCAAACATGGCCTTGATTGTCAATAACTCTTACGATCAATCTTGGATCCCGAGACGACTCACACACTCTACGATGGACAATGGATGATGGTGGTGGATGATGGTGTTGTGATGGTGGTGGGTGGTGGATGAAGTGTGAGAGAGGTGGTGTGCCAAGGGATGAGATGAAATGAATCCAAGCACTCCTATTTATAGGCTGAACAGAGAGCTGGGCACGGCCCCGTGTCCGCTGGGCACGGCCCCGTGTCTGTCTGACAATCTCTCTCCTCATTAATTGTAATTCGCAATTACAATAAATGCGCATGCTGTACTTTCGACACACCCCCGTGTCCGCTGAGCACGGCCCGTGGTGGGCAATAGAGGCTTCTATAGGTTTGTCTTTTCTGCTGCTTCTTGGGCACGGCCCCGTGCTGGCTGAGCACGGGGCGTGTTCAGTCTTCTGATTTCTCTACTTTGCTTTGGAAGGTGCCGTTGAGGGGTCGGGCAGTCCACTAATATTCCTTTTCTTGTATTTATGTTGGATTTAGCTGTCTTTTTGCTTCTTTTGCGTTTTTGAGCTCATTTAATCCTGAAAATACAAAAGGAAGACAAAAACACTCTTTTTCCAATATTAGTACTTAAAAAGGGTTAGTTTTATGCCTCATTTGATGTAATTTATATGTTGCATTTTACACACATCAAATACCCCCACACTTGAACTTTTGCTTGTCCTCAAGCAAAACTCTTTAATATGTGGCTTACACTCCCAAATGGAATAGGTAGAAGAGAAGGTTTTGGGCTTGTCGTAGAGTGTCGGGATTTCCAAGATCTTTTTGGGTTTTATTTTTATTTATTTACACTCCTATTCGTAATGATTTATTTAGAACTTTTCATAAAAGAAATTACTTATTTGGGCATAACATGCCTTTTTAAAATTCTATTTATATACAAGTTCACATACCTCACGGGGAAATCACTCACACTCGGCCGAAGGTGTATTTTTAGTGAATCACTCAAGAGCGGCATGGAACTTATTCCTACCATAGGCTTGCCAAGAAATCAATCCTCCTCCTTTTTAACTTTTATACCTTTGTAGATATCAAGAGGACTTTGTGGGTTAAGGGTTAGGCTAGGGTAAAAGGTAGGTGGTTGGGTTAGTGGTTAGTAGAAAAAGGGCTAAAAGCGTAACAAGTGTCGGTTTTCGTATTTTTGCAACTTTTTATTTTGATGAAGCTTTTATTCAAACTAAGTTATTTTTGATTAACTTGTTTGTTTATTTTCTTTTTGCTTCATCATTATCACACATTTTTTTTTTTACGAAGAACCGAACTTGTTACTAAAATAAAGGGTTAAAAATGAAAAAGGTTTTGGTGGGTAAAAGGGTTTTTGTTTGGGTGATGAAACGAAAAGGTTTAGGCTCAAAGGGGCTAACTAGGGGGATTTTTGGGTAGGTGGTAAAAGAAAAAGAAAAATAATGGTGTAGAAATAAAAAGGGTTAGTCCTAATGCCTCCATCATTTACTTACTCGGGTTTAAGTTGATAAGGACCGGGAATGTATTGTCATGGCAAGTTCTAGAGTCGTAAGAACCAAGCGGCTATTCACACAAGAAACGAAAAATGAGCATTTAGTCAATTGATATGTAATTGTGTGCTCAATAAAGGCTCAAAACTCACTTTTGTGGGAATGGGTTTTTATGTGATCAAGTATATATAATCAAATTTTAAATAAGTTTGCTATGCCTTTTCATAATTTTCTTATGTTGGTTCTTTTTATCACTACGCTATCGGTTGTAAATTTGTAAAAATATAACCTTTTTGAGAACTTGAATTTTCCGAGTTAAACCTAGACAAGAAAAAATGAAATTTTTTTGAAAAAAAATTTGGGGTGATTAGCGGTTCCAATGGAGTTTTGTGTAAGGCTTGTATTTAGGACTTGCAAAATTCAAGGTTTTAGCATCCCCCCCACACTTAAATTACACGTTGTCCTCAATGTGTCCCAAAAATAAATTTTTAGGTTGATTAGATGTGTAAAATAGTGTTTAAAAAGCAAAAATTTGTGTTACTGGGCACTGAACACGGCCCCGTGTTCAAGTGCCAGTAACAGAATTAAAACAAGAGAAACAGAAGCCTGGACACGGGGGCGTGTTGGGTGAACACGGCCCGTGTCCAGTTACCTGAACTGGGCGTTTTCTGCAGGGTGCTCAGCACGAGGCCGTGTTGGTTGGGCACGGCCTGTGTTGAACCTTCTGAAATTGTCGGGTTGCCTTGTTCTTGTGCATGGGTTCATTTTTCTCGTTCCCCTTTTCATCCTTTACCACCATGAGTGTGTTTTATTCCTGAAAATTAAAACTAACTAGAAAACATAAAAATTAATCTAAATTAAACTAAGGATAGTTCCGTGGAATGCCTCCATGGTGCGCCACGTTTATAAGGGTCCTTGGCTAGACCCACTTTATCAGGTGGTTCTGGCTCATCTTCAATTAGGGGGTCGTCATTGCCGAATGGATATTTCATTGATCGCTCAAGATCGACACTCTTTTTAAATGCCCCTAATTGAAGAGGTAGATTGTTGAACTTCCGGTTTTTCAAAGCTTCGCGAGTTTTTACAAATGGTCGCCCCAACACTAGAGGAGCGTCATCGAGGATGACAAAGTCGGTCGGGATTACCATTTGATTTGTTTGAACCAAGACATCTTCAACTATACCGATTGATTTTATTACTTGCCGATTGGATAGAAAAATGGGTATTTGAAGTGGAGAAAAATCACTAATACTTAATTTTTCGAAAATGTAATTAGGCATTATGTTAACACAAAGATCTTTATCGATTGTGACATTACTAATAAACGAATTTTGAAAGAAACATGGAACCGGTGTTATGTTAATTTCAAATGGGTCTTCTTTTATTAGTGAAGTTTGATCATTAGTTAACTTAACACTTACCGTTTCGTCAATTTTAGTGTTAGTGTTTAACTCTTTTAAAAACTCAGCATGAGTGGGTACTAAACAATGATTTTCGAAAGAAGGCGACAAGAGATTAATTTCTTCAAAATTAGACTCTTCTTGAATTTTAACGTTGTCGGACTCACCTTTTTCGTTGTTTAACTCATGTGTCGGTTTTTCACTTATTTGTTCTTCCATTTTTACATTTTCAGTTATCTCTTCCTTTTTTAATTCTTCTCTTGCGCGGGACTCCTCTTCCCTTGCGCGAGCTTCTTTTATACATCGATCGATAACTCTAATGTGTTCTAATATCCTATCGGTCACTTCGGTTATAGAAAAAGAATCGGAATTTTCAAAGCTTGAATCCGGTTGTTCGATCCTTTGTTCCTCATAATACCCGTATGAAGTAGATGGTTCACACCATTGTTCTTCATTGTAAGCATATGATGGATAAGGGTCGTAATTTTGTTCTTCATAATACTCATATGAGGTGGGTTGTTCACGCCATGGTTCCTCATAATAAGCATACGAAGGTGGTGGCTCATATCTTGGTTCCTCAAAGTACGAGTATGAAGGCTCATACCTTGGTTCATCAAAATATGAGTATGAGGGAGGAGGTTCATACCTTTGGTCTTCATAAGATGTGTATGAAGTTGATGGCTCGTACCTGGGCTCCTCATAGTAGGTGTATGAATTGGATGGTTGATGTGAGCGATTATTTTGAACCGATCGTGCGTTACGACAATTAGTGCAATAATTACCCCTATAATCATCCTCCTCATTGGTGTAGTTGTAACCTCCTGAGTATTGATCCATAAGAATCACTCAGCAGACCACAACCGAGTCTCGAGATCAGAAAAAAAAAACGGAAACAGAGGCTGGACACGGCCCCGTGTTCAGTGGACACGGCCCCGTGTTCAGAATCTGTATCTGGGCGTTTTAATTAAATTTACTGATTTCGTTGAGCACGGGGCGTGTTCAGTGAGCACGGCCCGTGTTCAAGCTACTGTTACTGGGTGTTTTATGAAAAATATGCAGCACGGCCCCGTGTTCAGCGAGCACTGCCCGTGTTCAACCTACTGTAAATGCAAAACTAAACTAAAATGCAGAAAAATGTGGGCCCGTTTTGAAAAGGTTTTGAAAAACTGATTAGGCCGTCGATTTTAAGCTTTCCTAAAATCCTTGTGTCCCCGGCAACGGCGCCAAAAACTTGATGCGTGCGAAGTGTTACTTATTTTAGGTGTGTATTTTAAGCCCTTTTTAACACTTATTTTAGCCAAGTTTTAAATTTATAAAACACGATATTTCACTAACACTAAACACACATATGGGCAAGTGCACCCATCGTTGAGTGTAGTATAGCGTTGGTAAGATACCGAGGTCGTCCAAGGACCCAAGAGCTTTTAGTACCGGTTTATCCTCAACGTCTAATCAAAATAAAAGTTTAGAAAAAATGTTTTAAACTAAGAAAAATAAAAACTAACTAAAATGCTGAAAATAAAAAATAAAAGAAAAACAGATAGACAAGATGAATCACTTGGTTCCGACTCGTATCTAGTATAACCTTTGATTATTTCCGCACTTTTGCACATAATTAAGAGATTATCTTAGTTATTGTAGTAGGCCCCTCTTTTGAAGGTGACGTTACCCTCACCCCAGTAGTTTTAGTCAGCAAGGATACAATCCTAAAGGGGTGGATTATTGGAAGATAATGAATTAAGTTATTAATGCAGTATTGTGGTAGGCCCCGCTTTTGGCGGTGACGTTACCCTCGACTAAGTAGTCTGAGTCAGCAGGGATACAGTCCTAAATAGCCGGGTTATAGTATTAATAGTAGTTAACTTATGAGGGGGTCAAAGAGTTTGGACCCCCGCCATCCAATACCGTGAAGCATTGAAGGAGGTCCTACTAAATTTGACCCAGGTCCATTGCAGGACCTCTAAACGCTGAACAATGGCAAGACCTTTACCAAACCGTTCCCTTAACCCCCGACCAGGTAGCCAACATACCTCCATATAGACCGTGGAGATATGAATGGTGAAAATCTTTTATTTTATATAGACAGTAAAATAATGCCAAGACACCACGGACAAACGATAAGGAAAGATCACCTTCAACATAAGTAACTAGTTATTAAAGTCATTAATACAAAACCAAATAAAAAGTGCAAAAGATTAGAAATAAAAAGTATTAAACTAGACACTTTGTCTTCACCAAGTGATGTAAGAGACTTAGGCAAACATGGCCTTGATTGTCAAGAACTCTTACGATCAATCTTGGATCCCGAGACGACTCACACACTCTACGATGGACAATGGATGATGGTGTTGTGATGGTGGTGGGTGGTGGATGAAGTGTGAGAGAGGTGGTGTGCCAAGGGATGAGATGAAATGAATCCAAGCACTCCTATTTATAGGCTGAACAGAGAGCTGGGCACGGCCCCGTGTCCGCTGGGCACGGCCCCGTGTCCGTCTGACAATCTCTCTCCTCATTAATTGTAATTCGCAGTTATAATAAATGCGCCTGCTGTACTTTCGACACGCCCCCGTGTCCGCTGAGCATGGCCCGTGGTGGGCAATAGAAGCTTCTATAGGTTTGTCTTTTCTGCTGCTTCTTGGGCACGGCCCCGTGCTGGCTGAGCACGGGGCGTGTTCAGTCTTCTGATTTCTCTACTTTGCTTTGGAAGGTGCCGTTGAGGGGTCGGGCAGTCCACTAATATTCCTTTTCTTGTATTTATGTTGGATTTAGCTGTCTTTTTGCTTCTTTTGCGTTTTTGAGCTCATTTAATCCTGAAAATACAAAAGGAAGACAAAAACACTCTTTTTCCAATATTAGTACTTAAAAAGGGTTAGTTTTATGCCCCATTTGATGTAATTTATATGTTGCATTTTACACACATCAACCTACATCGGTGTATTGCCGTGACGATCGCCGGTCTTCATGACAGCAGGGAGTGGGTCACCCAAAGTGACCTGTTCTACTTACACGACTTACTTACCGGCAGGAGGGCCAACTTGGCATACAAGTTGGCCGCATACTTCGCCGAGTACGTTTTTAAGCGTACCTCTACCTACATCAGCTGTGGGGCTTCGTCACCTGTCTGGCGAAGCATTACCCTTGCGTCTTGTCCCCTCAGGTGTCAAAGGATATGACCATATCACTCCAGCTTGATCGGGTTGGGAGGAACACAGCGTGCGTGATGGGTTTAGCTCGCGAGGTCGAGGGACACGGGCTAGTTTGGTCGTATGGTGTGGATGAGGGTCACGGGTGAGGGAGGCAAGGGAGAGGGAGCCGAGGGAAAGGGAGCCGGGGGGAGGGAGGCGACGGAGAGAGAGGCGGGGTATGGGGGGGTTGATGCTACCGTCGATAGATCGCATGTAGCTGCGGAGGATGTACACGGTGATCGCCTGTACGATTGACGGAGCGTGAGACCTCGTGTGACACCTCCACCGGGGGTGGAGGAGAGACTTGCTCAGGTCGAGTAGCTGTTGTCAGGAAGGATGTACAATGGATGGTCGAGGCGATTATGGCTATACATTCTGGTGCGCTCCTACTTCCACGAGCTGGCGCTGCACCACCACCACCACCATCACCGTAGCTGCTTATTCTATTTTTTTTTTTTTGTTATTTTATGTTTGAAACATTGTAAAAGTTTATCTTTTTGTTTGTTTTAGATGTAAAACATTATAAATATTAATCTTATGTTTAGATGTAAAGTTGTTTGTTTAATAATTATTGTCGTAGTGTTTATCATAATCATATCACATATTTATCGTTTTACAAAGTGAAAACTTATTAAACATTATTAGTATGTTTAACTACAAACTCGTAACATGATCCGATATATCTAAATAATATGCAAGCACTATTTAAAGAATTACTAAACTTATTAAACGGTTTTCCGATTGCACTAAAAATTAACTTTTTCTATACGGGTTTCCGATTGCACCAAAAAATTAACTTTTCTATACGGGCTATATGGGTCGTATAACATTATACGGCCCGTATACAGACTTCAAAACTAAAAAACCTTGTCAAAGCTTTGAAACAAAATTATGTAGGCCTTATAAGGTTATATTGCTCGTATATAACCGTATACGGCTCGTATACATCTATACGACCCGTATACATGTAAAACAAACAAGACATTCCACCACATTAAATTCTGTGCATTAACATTCTATACGGGACCGTATAAGGTTATACGACCCGTATAGAACTAGGGATGTGAAAATAAGATTGTAGGGGTGTGTAAATAAGCAATCCCTTGTTTTAAAATGACATTAATGAAATTATGAATCTTAAGAGCGGACAAAGTTACTTTTCTGTTAGAGTTGGATTCTGTTCGGTAACGGATTTAAAAGTTAGGAGTATCACTCGCCACATTGTTAATAAGGATTATCAACCAATATATCATAATGCAAATTATCAAAGTGCAATTTGCCTTAAAATATTTAAGACAATTAATGAGTTTTTATTAAATATTTGTGTTATGTATAATAAGTAAAGAACATAAGAGAAGAACAGATAAAACAAATTTATATGGATGAAATTAATATAGAAAGAAATATCGTATATCATTGTATATAATAAGATATATGTATATATATATGTATAGGATAAGGATCCGGTAGGAACCACCCTTTATTGTGAGAAACGCGAGAACCAGTGTGAACACATGGCTTTTTTCTAATTATATTATACTTTTCCAATAACACACGTACTGTAACCCTAAGTTGGTACCTGCGACCAAGCGACCAGAATCACCACCGTCTATGTTGGTCACGACGACCAGAATCACCGTCGTGCTTCCTCACCACCGTTCCTCCTGTAACCCTAATCGTGCCACACTCCTCGATGATTCCGATGATTCTGATCGTGTTGCCCTAATTACGTATGGAATACTCGATTACGAATGGATGGAGAATATATGATCTATGATTACATTCTTACTGCAATAATATCGATTACAATACGAATTTTGGAGCACTAACTTCAATTATACGACGAATTTTGGAATATCAGATGTTAAAATCGATTGACGAATGGTTTATGGTGTATCTCTATCGATATGACGAAGACGAACTACTGATGTAATCGGGACGAAGACGAACTACTGAGAACTGCTGATGCCTGTGAATTGAGAACTGTTGATGCAATTCGAGTGTCGGACGTGATTTTTGTATAAATATACCATCCTGCACATGTGCAACGGAAGACGAATATGTGAATGTTAAACAAAAAGGTTAGAAGCTGTTGATTATTTATTTAGTATTATTATTATTATTATTATTATTATTATTATTAATTAAATCTGAGTTTATGCACATGTGCATCATTGTATTACTTTTTTTGTTAATAATGTAATCGGGACGGAGACGAACTACTGAGAACTACTGATGCCTGAGAACTGTTGATGCAATTCGAGTGTCGGACGTGATTTTTGTATAGATACACCATCCTGCACATGTGCAGCACTTTACCATTACCATATAAATACACCATCCTGCACATGTGCAACACTTTACCATTACCTTATAAGCATCACCAATAATCTACATCCTGCATATGTCAGCACGTTATTATTATTATTATTATTATTATTATTATTATTATTATTATTATTAATTAAATCTGAGTTTATGCACATGTGCATCATTGTATTACTTTTTTTTGTTAATAATGTAATCGGGACGAAGACGAACTACTGAGAACTACTAATGTCTGAGAACTGAGAACTGTTGATGCAATTCGAGTGTCGGACGTGATTTTTGTATAGATACACCATCCTTCACATGTGCAGCACTCTACCATTACCATATAAATACACCATCCTTCACATGTGCAACACTTTACCATTACCTTATAAGCATCACCAATAATCTACATCCTGCATATGTCTGCACGTTACCATTACCTTATAATCATCAACAATAATTTTTTCACAATATCAGTACATAATCATGCACATGTGCATCACGTTATCATTACCCTATAATCATCACCAATAATATGTTTATCATTTATACAACATTCCTACACATAACATTTACCTTATTAAATATCACTTTTTTACCATTTCATTATTCACTTTTTAACATTCTTTTTATATTCAGGAACATTCATACACAATGAAGCTGCTACCATTGCTGCTGGAATTCTGAACCCCCCTAACGATGACACTGATTCTTGTTCCGATGATGATAATGATACTGATGAAGATACTTATGATGACTCTGAAGACCCTACATATACAAATGCACATGAACAACCCCTTAGATGTTCATCCAGACGTCATAATGCACCCAACCATCCTGAATTTGATTAAGTTCGTCGTCAAATATTGATCATTTTGTTTTATTGTTCGTTTTACATTTAATCTGAACTGTTTACATTCAAGTTGAAACACTCATCTATCTTGAACTTGTTTACATTTAATTTGAAACGTCTGCGTTCAAATTGATTATGTTGAATTATTGCTTACATTTAATTTAACATGTTTATATTCAATTTGACCTACACGTTTACATTGAACTACTCGATTAAACATCGTTTAAACTATGTATTCTGATTAAACATCATTTAAACTAAGTATTCTGATATTATGATTACAAATTTCTGATGTTTATGATTGCATGAATGACACTTTTTTATCACTCAATTATTAAACAAAATCATATGTACTTTAATTCCTGAACACCTAACATGTATTATTATTCCAAATAATGCACATGTGCATATGACATATCACTTTAACATAACCTATACCAGTTCATTTCCATCTACATTACCATCCGTGGATATTACCAATTATGCACATGTGCATTCAATAACCCACAACATAGTACATCATCAACTGACCAATATAACTAAACCATCACTCACCATCTAAAATTAACCAAAATTATGCATATGTGCATACATCATCTTTCAAAACACAAACTTTTTTGTATCACAATACCACTCAGTATCACTGTTAATACCAACAAAAACAAAAATAAGAAATATTGTTTCCACTAACCACCTACCTACAACAGTCCTACTGATTACTGAAATACTCTTTTTTTTATCTTCTTCCCATTTGTTCAACCTCCTCCAACACTTCTTATGCTTTGTTGATTCTTCCTCTAACCTTTTCCTAGATTCTTCATCCATCAACTTGTGTATGGTATCCTTTTCTAAATTCATAACACACGTGTCAACAAAAAAAAAAAAAAACAGAAACACACATTATATAATTTTCATACATAATTTTACACGTGCGCATATTCAACTTTGTATTAACACAACTTTACAACACATACCATCGACGTTGTTGTCCACCATATCGTCATTACTCTAATGCTTCATCTTTAATGTTGATTTTTCAACCTTCTTTTTCTTGTCCACACGCATTTCACTATCATCTTGGCCCAATGTTTCATTATTCTTCCGCTGACTTGTCCTCCTTTGTATGTATTTTCCTATATCTACATCTGCATATTTACTTGTCCTCCTTTGTATGTCTTTTCCTATATCTACACCTGCATATAGTATAATATGTGTTTAAATGAATGACAACATCATTTAAGATAAAAACTAAAAAATAATGCACATGTGCATCTCTACCCAATTGCATCATTAAATATTAAGCAACCTATTTTAACTTTTTGTTTCAATATTACGCCCGTCATCGTCCTCCGTAGCATCTCACATTCTTTTCGATCCTTACTCCCTTTATTTTATACATGTGCATCTCACTATACATCACACCAAAATACAACTAAATACCTTATTCAATGTCATCTGCATCAACGTTAACTAACTTATTCACATGTTATTGCACACTATGCACATGTGCATATTGACTTATTATCACAATCTATGCACATGTGCACAACTACATATTACACAAAAAATACCTTAATAGCCAATTATGTTAAGACTATGATGTCAAAATATGCACATGTGCATAACTATATATCACACAATACAAATCAAAGTTTGAATCGACAAATTATCTATCATATAAAAGTACAAACGATAAATTATCTATCATATAACAGTATAAACGAATTGTATAAACTTGCAAACGGTTTCTCGATTTATATGACAATATCTATATTACAAATCCGTCAACGATTCCCTTGGCGGCGGCGATTCCGACGGCTATTGATTCCTGGCGATACTGTCGTAGTGACACACTCATTGAATCATCTATTCTTATAATCACTGGACGATTTTGGGAACTAACCTCGATTATATGACGAAATATGAAATATCTGCTGATAAAATCTCAAATCTAAGATAAAATCTCAATCCAGATGTTTCAATATGGTGAATTGATGATGGTGAAGTGATAATGTATTAGAGACGATGATGGAATCGATTGTAATCGACGAATTCTTGATAGATTCAGGTTGAGAAATGTTGAGATACTTGGATGTAATCAGAGTTTGGAGAGTGGATGTGAAAGTTTGTATTAAATGTAATTTATTTTTGTTTGAAGTCCGATAGTAAAGGGAAGCAGGTAAGCGGGTTTTTTTAAAATTGTTTGGTATTTACAAAATTGCCCCCTGTTCACATTGGTTTTCGCGGTTCTCGCAATAAGGGTGGTTCTCGCATGAACCCTACCCTATATAGGGTTCATGCGAGAACCATCTTTATTACGAGAACCATGAGAACCAATGTGAACATAGGGCATTAGTGTAGATGCATAACAAAAATTAAATTACTTATCCCTCCTCCTCCTACTAGACTTCAAACAACATTTGAATCATCTTTTTTATTCAGTTCATGTCCAACACTTCAACATCTCCAAAATTCATCATCTCAGTTCACGTATGACTCACTAAAATCTCCAAAATTTGTCATCTCAATCTTACCGTTCATGGTGTATTCGTCGTATAATTGAAATTAGGGCAATAAGAACAGAATCATCGATCATATATTCGTCATCTACTCGAAATTAGGGCAATAAGAACATAATCATCGAAGACTGTGACACAATTAGGGAGAATCTGAATAACAAACGTCCCATGGACTCGCCGTAATCTAGTTGTTGTCGGATTATTCAGTGTCGCTACACCATATCATGAATTTGTAAGTTTATACTCTTTGTTTTGCACTTTTATATGATAACATGATGCTTAATCGTCGATTCAAATTTTTATATGTTAATATGTTGCTTAAATCGGTGTTTCATATCTGCACTAGTGAAAATTGTTTGATATATATGATTTTTGAGAGATTAGAGGTGACTGTTGTGATAGAACTATATGTAATGTGGTATTTATTTGTTTTTTGTATGTAGTTTTGTTACTGATTAATGTTAGATATGATTGGTGGTAATACGAAATTTGATTTGGTAAGTGATGTGTGCTAAACAGACTATTAAAATTAACTACTTTAGACTCTCTAAGCTAGACACTAAAAAGCTTTAAATCTAGACTCGACCTAAACCACACAATCGGCAAGTGTACCGATCACTGTATTATGACCTAAGGAAGTCCGGATATCGAACCACGAGACTCTATTAATCACGCTAACTAGACTCTAATAAACTATGACAGACACGACTTAAACTGTTTGATTGTTTTTTTAGGGGGGGGGGGGGTTACTGAAAATCGAAGGAAATCTATTAAGCTAATTATTAAACTAGAACTAAGCTAATACGAATTAATGTGAAGACTTTTCTCAGATGATGAAGGAGACCACCTAGACTAGAATCCTGGATTGATTTTAAGAATTTACCAATTAAGTTAACTGCATGTTTTATGGAACCGGGATCTTGTGATACTAAACCTATTAAGACACCAACTAAGCCCCTCAACCATTCTCGAGGTGAAACTTATGGCACTACCTAGGCCGTTAATCCTACCGGTTATTAGACTTCCGTCCAGTTATCTAATTATTGTGTAAGTACCCTAATGTTGACCTACTCTTTTCCAATTCTAGATCTAGGGTAGTTTGAATTTTTTAATTTGACTTGATAGACTAATAAACCAATGGGGCAACTAAGGCACGACTTTTTCCAAAGACTGTCTAAAGCAATTCGCCGGGTAAGACCTACCAATAGCCCTGCACCTTCCAGCTATTAGGACTAGTAGAATACTAAAATCTAGCAAATTACTAACTACCGCTTCTAGGGTTTATTGGCCAATTCTCCCTAAAAGTCAAAGACACAAGGTCAAAGATCTAGCATGAACCTATTCCGTAGCAGACAACCACCTAGATTCACACGAAGCAATTGATAATAATTTACCAAATTAAAGTACGCATACACACCAACTTAATAAACTAATCAATCCACAAAAGACATGCAATTGACGAAAAAGGTTCAAACTTTATTTCAATCCATTCATCATAGTCTAGGCGGTTTAAACGTTTAGCCGAGCATATTAATTAATGAAAACAAGACAAAATTGTTCAAACAAGAATTAATGACAAAGAGTTTCGGAAGAGAAATCAACAAACAATGAACTAAAGAACCCGTGCAAGTCTTTAATCCTCGACCCGAACTCGAACCAATGATTCCGGTGATAAAAAACGCTCCGAAAAACTCAATTATTGCTCTGAAAATCGCCCTCAGCTTCCTTAATTCGTAACTAGGGTTTTTTAATGATTTCTATTGGATTTTATACGTAAGCCTTGAATCATAACGAAGAAAAGCCGTCCATGCACCCCGTCGCATCGCGCAATGGGTAAACCTTGATGTAGTCGCGCAGCGCGACGCCGTAATGTGACAAAAATCAATACAATATTGGTGGCGGGGGTGCGACGATGATGATGTGTAGCCGTGGCGCGATGCCACTGCCCATTTTTCACAGACTCATTCGTTTCTTGATCAGCTTCAACTCCCCAAAACTTCAGAAATTATTCTATCTTCTTTTCCACTCGTTTCCTAGCCTATAACACTTCGTTTTCTGACATTTTTAGCACCGAAGACATGGAAACATAAGACTTGATCAAAGTAACGAAATTCTAAATAAAACAGAACTCAAAATAAAGGAAAACTATGCAAACTTTACACGAATAAGAGATGTATTTTGCAATACATCAGTAAGGGTTAGGGTTTTTTTTATTGAAGCAACCCAGTTGATAAGGTCAGTCATGTTAATGCACATGTGCATAGTTATGCACATATGTATATCTTGCCAGATTAGGTTAATAAGGTCAATCATGTTGATGCAAATGTGTATAATTATGCACATGTGCATAATTTTCCAGAATAGGTTAATAAGGTCATTCATGTTGATGCACATGTGCATAATTATGCTATGCACATGTACATAGTCTGTCAGAATTTGTCAACAAGGTCATTTTTTTCGTTGTACACGTGCATAGTTATACACATGTGCAGAATTTTCCATAATAGTTTTATTACTGATTAATGTTAATTATGATTGGTGGTAATACGAAATTTGATTTGGTAAGGGTTAGGGTTTTTTTTATTGAAACAAACCTGTTGATGAGGTCAGTCATGTTAATGCACATGTGCATAGTTATGCACATATGCACATTTTGCCAGATTATTTCAATACGGCCAGTCATATGGATGCAAATGTGCATAGTTAGACACATGTGCATAATTTGCCAGAATATGTTAATAAGGTCATTCATGTTGATGTACATACGCATAATTATGCACATGTGCATAGTTTTCCAGAATATGTTAACAATGTAATTTATGTTGATGCACTTGTGCATATTGATGCACATGTGCATAGTGTATATAGTAATGATAAAGTTAATGTTAATGCACATATTCATTGAGATTTTATGTTTGTTAATCCTCTGTTTTTTTTTGTTTTTTTTATTATTGTAGATCAATAATGGAAAAAATCAAAGAAGGTAACTTTCCTTTTGAAATCAAGGGATGAAGGGTCAAAAAAATGCCGGATGCAATGGAAGATGATTACGCAACTGTTAAACAAAGAGGTAAAAAATGTTGATTAATATTTGATGATGCAGTTGGGAATTTATGCACATGTGCATCCCTTTATTACTTTCATGTTAAATGATATCATTTATGCAAATACATTAATTATATCACATACAGGTGCACAAGAAAAAAAGTATAAAGAGGAGGATAAGTGAGCGAAACCACGATGAAACATTGAACAATTAAGCGAAATACCTTTATTACTTCACAGACTACGAGGTGTTCGCTATGCGACAATTGGAGATGTTTAAAGGGAGTGATGAGAAGTTTGATTGCAGATTCTGCAAAGATAAAGAAATTCAAGACATGTAACTTAAGAGCATGAGGGTGAAGATAGTAACAAAATTGTCGTTATTAGAGGCGAATGATCATGTTTGTTAATATATGATGTATTATGTTGTTTGGTAGAGGCAATGTTAGTACTACACATATGCATAGTTTGATATAGCACACATATTGGTATTGTATAATGTATTACAGATGGTTATTTTTGTTAATTTAGGATGTAATATGTTGTTTGGTATAGTATATGTTGGTGTTGCATATCTGTAATATGAAAACAGATAGTACAAAAAATGATTGTAAACAAAAAATCATAAACAAGATGATTAAGGCTTAGAAACTATTTTACATCATATATAGACTAATAGAGGATCGTCGGTTGATTTACGATGCCTGGATGAACATCTAAGAGATTGCTCATGCTCATATATATATATATGTGTGTGTGTGTGTGTGTGTGTGTGTGTGTGGTCTTCTGGATCTTCATTAGCATCTTCATTAGTGTCATTGGAATCCACATGATTCATTGGAATCAACATCATCGAAACAAGAATTAGGTTCATCATCAGGGGGGATCAGGAGTCCAACAACATATTGTCATTAAATGTATACATAATGTAATTGTCAATATAATGCACGTGTGCATAATGTAGTTGACAACATAATGCACACGAGCATTATCATTTTATATATAACGACATTTTTTTAATAGAACAAGATGCCATATATTCAAACCAGAACTCTAGCCAGGAAATAGAGAAGTACGCTTACAATAAACATATAAACTCCTAATTTTCTATTACATTCACACCACTGGTATACCACTCTTCAGTCACTACATTCTCCATTAAATTCTCCATTTTGGCTATGACTTTCATCCTCAACAGAGTACACTCATTGACTTGTTCCAGTCTTATAGCATTTGAAAACTGCACGGCTTTGAATACCTTCTCATTTCTGCTCGACCATATGATCCATAATGTAGCCATCACTATGCAGTTGACTGCCTTTTCTTCTTCCTAAAAATATCCAGCTTCCAGGAAAAAGAGAGAATATCTACCACTGTTGAGCAAGAATGTAAATCTTTTACTCCCAGCCATGCTCCGACCATCCACCATAGCGTTTTCGACATCAAACACGTAATGAGGATGTGTTCAACAGTTTATTGCTCATATCTGCAACCCGGGCACAATGCGTTGCTGATCTGAATTCCCCTTTATTCCAGCTCCGTCTTTGTCAGTAACCTGCCTTCGACGCCTTTCCATGCTAACATATTGGCTTTAGTTGTAGCCCAGCCGTTCCGAGTCATTACAAAGCCACTCGACGGGTCCCCGCTTGTGACACACAAATCCCATCTTGACCCGTCTTCATTCTGGTGTCTCTCAGCAGCGCCAAAAGCTGCATAAACTCCACCTATGCCTCCCCGTTTGTCGGCTTGTTCTTCCATTGCCAATCCCACACAGTCACCTCCCCTACTTTTTTATAGTTGTCCGCCAAGACCCTTTGTTTGCTGCCATCCTGTACATAATTGGATAGTCATCCATAAGGCACTTGTTCAGAATCCATACATCAACGACATAGTCTAATTTTCAACATAATGCACATGTGCATATAATTTAATACAATATCATTTACAATCAACATAATGCACATGTGCATATAATTTAATACAATATCATTTACAGTAAATATAATGCACATGTGCATATCATTTAATATAATATCATTTACAGAGTATATACATCATTTACAGTCAACATAATACCTTTAGTCATAAATCGAATGAATTGCAACTCTTGATGTTCTGTATTTGTAGGTGTATTGTGACTGTCAGCTGTATTATCAGCAGATGGACCAACAATGTCACTAACAATGTCAGCATCAGATGTATGAGGAGGATTATCAGAGAATGTATGAGGAGGAACATTAGATGTGTGAGAATCGACACGTGATGAATCAGAGGATGCCATGTAGAGGGTGTAAATGGTGGGTTTTTCGTTGTAAATGCCGCTGGAAACACCGTGACCGGATGCCGCCGTCGTGAACTCTAGTGAGTTATGTGAACTTCGTCGGCCACCGTCGTCAATGTATACAAAATTCTGATCCGATGAATGAAACCCTCATAATTAAAACTGTGGATCGTGAACAAAGTTGTGAAACAGAGGGGCACGTGTTTTATAATAAATATCACATAATTACAATTTTGCCATGTGTTCACACTGGTTCTCGCAATAAAGAGTGGTTCCTAACTGATCCTTATCCTATATGTGTGTGTATATATATATATATATATATATATATAGATATATAGGGTTAATGCGAGAACCACGAGAACCAATGTGAACACAACAAAATAAACTCATTACACCACCAAAAACCTAAAAAACCCTAATCCCTACCTCCCCCCCCCCCTCCCCCCCAGAAAAAAAAACCTAACCCCTCCCCCCCAAAGCTAAATTCTAAAAGCTAAACCCCCCTAAAAAACCTTAAAAAAACCTAACCCCTCACCCCCACCAAAGCTAAATGCTAAAAGCTAAACCCCCCAAAAAAACCTAGAAAAAAAACCTAACCCCCACCCCCACCAAAGCTAAATACTAAAAACTAAGCCCCCCGAAAAACCTAAAAAAGTCTTAAAAAACACACATCTTTTTAATATTTTTTATCAAAAAATCGCTACTTTTAGTAGTCAATTTAAAAAAAAATATTAAAAAAAATTTGTGTGTTTTTAGAGATTTTTAGGTAATTTTAGTTGTGTTCAGATTGGTTCTCGCAATAAAGGGTGGTTCCTAAATGATCCTTCTCCTATATATATATATATATATATATATATATATATATATATATATAGAAACGAGATCAGGAGAAAACGCCCAAAAGTGTGAGAACGGTGAGAACGCATCCTGGCCCAACACGTGTCACGCGACATAGAGAAGGGCGGATGGGCTTTTTTGTCATTTTATCTTACGTCTTTCCAATTCCGCTTTTCACAATATTGATTTATTTTTGGGGTTTAAGATTTTTGGCGTTAACCAAATTCATTAATTATATGGCGTTTTTAATGGTTTCAGTGTATTAACATTTTGGCGTTTATGGCGTTATGGCGTTTTGTCAAATCTCTCTGAATGGCGTTTTTCAAGGCGTTTTAGACAAGATGGCCCATTGTTCTATTATTTTGGCGTTTTAAAATTCTAAAATTATATTTCAACCACAGGGAAAAAATAGAAGCGAAAAAAATAAATTAAAAATCCTAATCGGATCTCTGTTCACAATTTTCACTGTCATCAGTCTCTCTCTTCTTTAATACTACAAGAACTGTCACCAAATATATGGCGTTTTATGTAAAACTTAACAAACCCATCGGTTTGATTATTTTGCCTGCTCGTCTGTTGAATTGGCTTTTTGTAGATGTTTGGGGACATAGATGTATGACGTGTGGGTGGGTTTTTTTCGCTTTGTTCTTCAACTTGATCTTCATCTTTATAATCATCCCACTCTTCAGTGTTATTGATCTTTTCTCCTCATCCAAGCGTTCTTCAAGAACAAAGAATACAAAATGACATATGACTGTCATCAGTATCTTTTTCTTGAAAATTTGTCCATCTCATGCAGCAAAATCTTACTGAGTTACTCCCATTAGCTAACAATCCATTCAGTGAAACTTCACGAAGAACAATACTGAATATCCAAGAAAGCATATTAGCCATCTTTGATTTTTTTTAATTTTTTGGCGTTTTACAGTGAGCAGTATTTAGTAGTATTGGCGTTTTTTTTTTTTTGGTTTGATCAAATGGAAGTTGTTGAGACGTATCATTTTATATGATGTCTTTTTGGCGCGTAAGTTAGGCGGTTCATTATTATAATAAAGTATTCGTCGTTTCAGTTACTGTTTGTAATTATTGTTTTTGATAAGATTTATCTCTGAAGTCTGTAACATGTCCCATCTTTCAAGTTTGGCGTTTTAGATTCTAATATAATAAATTTTCCCTCTCTTCAGTTTTACTATTTTGTAGTTACTGTTTCTAGTTACATTTGGTTTTTATTTATTTTATTTTTTGGGTTTTTTTATAATACTTGTCCAAAGTAATTTTATTATGGTTTGGTAGTTTTGGGGCGTTTTATGGCATGTTGGCGTTTTGACAAGCATTTGGCTGTGTGGCGTTTTTATTACATATGGCGTTGTTATTATATAACAATCAACTGAAAAAGAAAATTAAAAAAATATACATTGATTTTCCAAATCTTCACTGTCACCAGTCTTTTTCTTCTTTTGAAGCATCTTCACTGGTTGTTTCGACTTGCGTATGATTTTTTTTTTTTGAAGTAGTTTTTTTGTCGCCGTGTGGAAGCACAAAGTCTGAAACCAGCCTCTTTTTCTTGAATATTTGTCCATCTCATGCAGCAAAATGTTATTGAGTTTACACCCTTCAGCCAACAATCTTTGAATTTCCAATGAACGATGTTTGATTTTTTTTAACTTTTTTTGGCGTTTTACCGAGAAAAAGAACGCCACTAAATAAAAGCATCTTAAAACTTTAAATTTGATCATGCTAAATCAATAATGTCTTGCTGTATGGTGATGGACAACATTGTTAATCCTCAGTTAAGAAAGATGTCTGACAATGTTGTCCATCCCATACAGCTAAACTTTATTGACAACAAACCTCAGTAATGTTTTTGTATATTTTGGCATTATAGATTGGATGGAAGTTGAGGATAAAGTCAATAAGATTTTACTCAATGAAATGAAACATATCCTCACTTAAGGATTTTGTCCATTACATTGAGCGAAACCTTAGTGACAACCAAACTGAATTTCAATTAAAAGTTTTGTTTTAGAGGATATATGATGTTTGGGTTTTTTGGCGTTTCTAAGACGAATGGTATATATTAAATATGGCGTTTGGGTTTTTGTGTGTTTTAATGGAAGGTCTGAGATGTTGTATATATAGGATGTTTTTGGCGGTTTTTTTAGGCGGGATTTTATTATAATTAATTTTGGCGTTTTATATCTAATGTCGTTTTTCAGATTATGATGGTGTGTGCTATTGTAGGTTAAAGTGGTAATTTAATGGCGTTTTATTTTTCATGTGATGGCGTTTTGTGTAGAGAAGTAAAAAGACCCTTTTACCCTTGATGAAGCGCGCCACATTGTAAGACCCTTAGTCCAATTATACGATTATTATATAAATTTCGATTATAATAGTGTATTTACGATTAACCATACACTAAAAATACAGGTTCGTCAAAACATTTTAAGAAATAAAACATTTCAACATTTTATAAAACATTCGCCGTTTATAACGTGACGACGAATCATTTCGCGGAAGCTTTGTTCTTTATGTGTTCGGTTCTTCGTTGAGCTTGATCGTCCTCCGGTAACTCAATTAGTACCTACATTTCATAAAACATGAAATGAGTTAGTCATATAGCGCTTAAAACATGTCTAAACGAGTTCGCAGCTGCATTTTAACAACCAACACACTTTTGCAGTCATTTAGGTTGATCGCGGGGCGCGACCGAGATGGGTCTCAGCCTCCGTGGGCCGCGAGGGCTCTAGTTTAACCCCTTTCTAAATAATGTTCACCCATCAGTAGGAATGTTCATTAAATAGTAGTAGTGTTCACTGAATAGTAGGGGTTTTTACTGAATAGTAGGAGTTTTCACTGTACAGTAGAAGTGTTCACTGTACAGTAGGAGTGTTCACTGAACAGTAGGGGTTTTCCAAATTATTCGACCCGTTCATGCATTTACCAAACAAACAAGTTTGTTTGACCGCTATTTCTCATGAACCTATTAAATTCAATAATGTTTATCATATTAGGTTCCAATCACGGGTTCATATACATTCTTAAACCCATTTTCGCTCATATGCTTATTTTGACCCGTTAAGGGTATTTAAGCATATTTTAAGCACGAATCGCTTTCATTCGCTTCTAATTTCATATGTCCACATTTTTTATCAAATGATCTCCTACCACAACTATATTTGTGGTGGATTCAATGTGGTGATCTATATAATCCGAGTTTTACTCCTCAGATCGTTATTTTACGGCCAAGACTTCTATAGAGTCATTTGACCAAAGATTTACATCTTTAGCTTTTGATACTTATTCTAAGTATTTATTTAATCATTAAACTTGTTTCCGAACTCCATTTAAGGGTCGTTAGCTCGATTTAGCTTACAAGGGCGTTTTGGTCCATTTTAGCCTTTCATTTACGATGAAGGCTTTTGAAAGCATGTTTGACCCACAATCCCTCTTTTTAGCTATGATCTTGTGTTAAAAGTCATTAGGTTTTCAAAACACCATGACCATCATTTCAATCATTCGATTTACTTATTTAAAGTAACCGAATGTCTATTAACCTCATTTAACTCTCAATGAACCTCTAGTTCCAATTGAGTAGCTAACCTATTATACATACCTGGCTCGGATCAATATATTGACCCGTTTTAACCACCTTGCTTTAATAATCGCTACTTAATAGCGATGCAAGTTATCTTTCTCCTATTCACTCCTGTGAACATAAAACTCGACAATATGCATTAGTCGATATTTTCAAATGGTGATATTTTCACCATTCGACCCGTTTGGTCTAGGTGACCGTTTATCTTTGCGAGATGTATTTAGTATCATCTCGTCTACATGACTCGCTCCGGTTTACACCATACGGTCATTTTACTTATAACCTATTTCTTGATTATTTTGACTCCTTTATGTCTTACGCCATAAGGTGTCTTTCAAAACTAATGGTTATCGTCAACGAGTGACCGAATTACCGTTTTACCCTTATTCTTTGTATTGATTTACCTTATAAGGTAATTATTCAAACTCATTATTTATTAACCATTGCATGACTAAATAATCGTCTTCCTCTTTTTAACCATTCAACATGGTTTATCATTATGGTATGTTGTTTCGACCCGCACATGTCGTGTCGAAACATTCTAAGTCAAATATGACTTTTTATTATTCATAACCTATAAAACCAATAGGTATTAAATAAAAGATGTAAGCTTTGACTTACCTTGCATCCAGATTATGCTTTTCCTTCATTCCTGATTCGTTTGACCCGCTTCATTTCCAAGCTTCCCCCTAGCTTGTTAAGCGTCAAACTATCATTGTAAGTTGTAAGATGGTTAGACTAGTCATAATCATTCACGACTATTCCATCCTACGATCTTTATGTCGAATTTATCATTCGATCATATAATTGGTCAGTTTGACTTTTTAAAGTCAACTGCCTGTTGACCTAATTAATTACACGAAGTAGCTTAACTACTCGTTTAATTACTTGGCCAATTATCCGGTAAACATCATTCTTATGTTACCGAATTACTACTTAATGATATTAAACATCATTTAACATGAACTTATCATCAATTTTCATCATATCATACTAAACTCATATATTAGTAAGTATGATTATATACTCAAACACATAATTTGTTCAAGTATTTCCTGATTCCTATCAGATATGATGATTCTAATCATAATTATATCATCAAATTCATCATATGATTAATACCCACTTATCCTAGTGTGGTAAATCATCAAATCATTCAAGTCATAACATCATATGTATAATTTTCACTTAGGGTTTGGTTCCTAAGCACATATACATCACTAATTCAATCATAGCTTCAATAATTCATTCATAATTCGTGATTATGATTATTATCCAAATTTCACAACTTCACAAATCATCAAAATTTTACATACCTTATGATCCCCTAGCTTGGGTGATCATTAATTCACATTCAGTTGTGAATTTGAGCTTTAATTGAGCCTTAAATTTGATGATTATGTTGAAACTAGGGTTTAGAAACTCCTGGGGAGCTTCTGGTCGATATACAGAACACACCTATGTGTGTGTTTTGTTTACATGTTCTTTTTATTTAATAAACTTTCAAGTTTATCCATATTGGCCCCTCATGTTTGGTTAGTTTATTAAGTAAGCCACAACCCACTTAATTTCTAACAATTATTCCCACTTATTAACTAGGTTAAACATTCCTAGTTAAATTAGTGGGCTCGGGGAATTCATGACTAAGTTTATTTTAAGTCCCGTTAACTCAGGCTTCTATAAACTTTATTTTCTCAAAAGCATTCTTTTCCATTTTTATTAAATATTAGGTTTAGTTATATAAATCCTAATATTTTCCGTGTTAATTTTACCACTAATGGTACTTTACCCGTCTTTTAATATTAACGTGGGTTGATTACCAAACCCGTTTTCGGGGTGTTACACACATCAATAAAAGTTATGTTATTTACGAAAACGCCACCGCGTCATCTAGTCCATAGATTGTTTTGATCGGACGATCCGTAACCGTTCTCTCCGTTTTCACACTTTTCACCGTTTTTTCTAAATCCTGACCCTATATATATATATATAGATACGGGATCAGGAGAAAACGGTAGAACGTGTGAGAACGCATCCTGGCCCAACACGTGTCACACGACATAGAGAAGGGCGGAGGGGCTTTTTGTCCTTTCATATTTTCTTTTTTTAAACGCGTGTTACATCACCTTTCCATTTTTTGCATTTAATAAATACGCGGCGTTTTTATTGTTTTTATATCAGGATCATTGTAAACATTTTGGCGTTTTAAGAAAATTTTGGCGTTTTTTATTGTTTTTAGATCAGGATGCAGGCCTATAATGTAAAAAACATCAGTTATTTTTTATGCTTATTTATTTTTTTATTTTTTTCTATCAAGTGTTGTGCCATTTAGGATACAAGCCTATAGTGCTGATTTTTCCAGTAATACTTTGTTTGGCGTTTTTGGCGTTTTATATAGCAACATCGTGCTTTGTTAGCATCCGTTCTCACTGTTTTCACACTATCAGACGTTTTGGCCTTTTTTTAGAGTGAATTGCAAGTTTTGTCCTTTATCTTTATACCTAATTGCAGGCGGTGTCCTTTATCTTTAAAATTGACGAGTTTTGTACTTAATATTTTAAATTCCTGCATGTTATGTCCTTTAACCCTAACCTAGTTAAATTTTTATGTTAACTCAGATTACATAAGGGCATTTTAGTCTTTTTACCTTTTTATTTAAAAATAATTTAACAAATAAAACAAAAATAAACAAAGATTAATATAGTATATACGTATATGGTATGTATGTATATATAACACATCCCTTTGTCTCTCTACCTTCCTCTCTCTCTCACTACCGTCACCACCATCACCACCAACCACCACCACCACCCATGCTACCTGCCACCATCTTGAAAAATCACAAAATCCACTATTGTTACACGGACGAATGATCTATCAGCTATTTCTTCATAGCAAATTTCTTTTGTTCTTAAATTCTACTAATTTCAACAGAATACTAACCTTCAAGGCCCTAATTGTCCATGCTATGACTTTTTGAAAAACTCAAAATAAAGATCATTTCAATTACAAAATAATGAACTTCTTATACACATAATTGAATTAGGCTAAATCTAATAGAAATCAACAGAGTTATCAACGAGTCTCCGGCCGTCACAGTTCTTGGTCGTTTCGAGAGAGAGAAAGATAATCGGAGATTGATTCAAGTCCGGCCGCAGTAGTGGTTCTTTTAGGTCGTTCCGAGAGAGAGATCTGTGATTTCTGTTCATTCTGAACATCTCCGACCTGCGATTTCAGATCTGAGAGAGAGAGAGAGAGAGACGGGACCTGATGAAAGTGGCGGTTACCATTTTCATATCTGTGGAATGGTGTGTGCTTTGGTTGTTATGGTGGTGAAAGAAGGTTGTGGTGGTGGAAGAATGTGGTTTAATTGGTACAAAGAGAGAGAGAGAGTATGGAGGAAAAGAGGGGTTTTCTAGAGTGAGAAAGATATGCAGTAAATATATATATTTTTTTCTTTTAAGGTTTTTTTTAAAAGCAGGGTAAAAAGACATATATTGTCACACCCCCAAAATCCACCATGCGGAGTACCACCGCTTGGAGGCGTGACATGACCAGGATCAAGCCACCAATCATACTGAACAACGTACTTAAGTAAATAAAGACAACCACAATACGATTGGTGACCAAAAGCTAGTTAACCAAGTTTTTAATTTAGACAGCGGAAGCATAAACGTAAAGTTCAAAACATAAGTTCGCAGTTCATAAGTTTAAAGTCCAACACATAGGTTTAATAAGTTCATAATGTTTTAAACATTAAACACTGGACATAACCGTCCGCACACCACAACGTCTCCTTCCTCGTGCAAGCTCCAAATGTTTAGCGACCTGTAAGGCATGTAACAACGAGTCAACAACAAAGTTGAGTGAATTCACAGTTGGTTGTTTAGTTATAGCATTCGTTTCGTAAATCATCTGTTCGTTTTGAAAACCATGTATCGTATAAGTTTGCATCGCGGTCTTTCTGACATGTTTGCGAAGATTAGTGGGGGTTTCCCATGTGTTACTAGACCACGCGTATCGACTGCTACGAAAATATAAGAGGTGCCCTAAGTCAATGTCTATCAGCATTGACCCTTTGCCCATAGTCCATTAGTACACGCCCGTCCGACTGGCACGGTGTGAGGTTTGTTAAACCTAATAGCGCTATTAACTAATGACCCGCTCGCCATAGGCCTCGGCGATTAAGTCGATAAATGAGGGACTTCAATTGATAGAGTTGATGGTCTTATGGTCGTGTACGTAGGCTTTACGTACGTGCCCTTCAATCCGAGGACAGTAGTAAGTAGTTTAATAGTAATGATAGTTCGAGTAGTCATTCAATCCCATTCCCAACCCACCGGGAATCCCATGCCTTAGAAAGAGTGTGAACTCACCTCGGTTAGCTCGGTTAGATTCTCAAATATAGCTAACAGTCAAGGTCGGTCAATCACGTCCTAATATAATTTACCAGTTAGTCATTTAGTGGCTTTCAAATAGAACACAAAGTTCCTACACGTATCTATCACACAACATGCATCGTTTTAACGGTTTATGCCCATCTAAGTTTCCCATCCATTCCCCACTCAAAATCAAACATACGATAATGCACATAACATATATAACATGTTAGATCATTCACGGATAGCATACTCGACATTTAGACACGCAAGTCACAACTTATCTCAATTCAGCATTTATATTCAAAACCGGCTGTTTTCGGACATTTTAATAAAATAGTTAAATTATTCCAAAATTTCCCAAATTTTTACAGGACGTCTTAAACGTTCCATATTTTATTGTGTAAAAATATCGGGGTCCGGTTCACTACCAATATTTTATAAAAATTCATATTCCGGACTGAACTCAGATTTATGCATTTCTGACCACAGTCCACGGAACAATTTATTAAAAATTCATCGAGTGTCCGATTTACGAAATTCTAGTGGGGTAATTACAAATGCATCGGTTGTCATCTACTGTACAAATCTCATGGTCCGATTCTACACAGAATACAAGTTACAACAGAAAATACAACACTCATTTATTGCTGTAAAAACTCAGCCTAAGCTGCTGTTACGAATCGGTTCTTTAAAAATAGTAAACGAAGTCCAAAAATTACGATTCCGGTGCCATTAGAACCGTATTTTATAACACATAAATCTAGGCTTCAGAAAATACATTTTCCGTTAAGTTATCGTCCTGTTACAGCCAACTGAAGTTGGCTGTAAAGCTTGGACAGTTTCTGTTTTTAGTCTTTAGCTTACTAGTTTGTGTTCGGTTGATCCCGTTAATCATATTTAGTGATCGTAACAATATCACACATCAATATCAACAAGTAAATCAGCAAATACTCAGTACATATCAAAACAATTTCATACTAACACAAATACATCATGTTTCATCTTCTTGGTTAAACCCTTTTTAGTGTTCTTGTGAAATAAACATCATTCTACAAATATTAGCCATAAGAGTAAGATGATCAAGGGTTAAACAAGAGCTTACTACTAGCTTATAGCTAGGGTAGAATCTATTGAGAATATGATGGTGAAAAAGACTAGAACAAGCTCCTTAGAAAGTCCTTCAAGTTGCCACCTCCATAGATTCACCTTCAAGCTTGGAATGAACTTGAATATGGAAGAGATGGATGATGAAATGGTGGGGAGTGGGTTCGGTTTGGGGGATGACCAAAAGAGAGAGAGAGAGAGTAGTGAGGAGAGAGAGAGAGAACTTGGTGGAATGATGGTTAAGATCTAGACTTTGCTTCTTATAATGTCCTTCACATATTTTACTTACTTACACAAGTAAGTATCTAATAAAAATTTGCCATAAAATCAAAACAAAATATATGAAGTATGGATGGATGATATGGTGGGTCCACAAGGACCAAAAATCGGTTGGGGGGGGGGGGTCTATTTGCAAAGTTTGTAACTAAATGGCAAGTAATAGTTAGATAGCAAGTATATAATTCCATATACTAGTTAGTAGGGAAAATAGTGGGTGTTATGGTATACGGGGATCATGACTAGCCAAGAATAATAAAATAACGTGTTTGACAAATATTTGGTGTCCCGGGTAATGTCCGGTTGTTCAGTCGGATACTGTTCCGTTAAAGTGTTTAATTGTACCGTAAAGTGTCTTATTTATATATTTTTGTAACGAAATAAATTCCTAACATATAGGAAAATATTCAGGACCATTTAGTCAGGTTTTCTGCATACTACTAGTATGTTAACACGCACATGTGAATATAACACAGAAATCAGAGAGCAGTTAAATATTTCCACACAGTCGTCAAGCACTTTAATTATCATTAATGAATTGTACGGAATACATGGGATTTTGAGGGTTGTCATATTCTCCCCCTGTTAAGAGAATTTCGTCCTGAAATTTAGCACCTGGTTACTGAGGAAGCTAGTTAAGTTGCGTTGTTTTCCTGGTTTTCCTAGGGTGTCACATCATCCCCCCGTTGATTTGGAATTTCGTCCCGAAATTCTGCAGTAGCTTCAACCTCAGTAGTGGTTGCATTTTTCTTAAACAGTTGGGGATACTTGAGTTTCATTTGGTCTTCTCATTCCCAGGTATACTCTGGGCCACGACGAGCATTCCAACGAACTCGGACCAGAGGTATCCTGGTATGCTTGAGGATCTTAACATCTCGATCAGTAATCTCTACAGGTTCCTCGACGAATCGCAGCTGGTCGTCGATAGTGAGTTCCTTCAGAGGAACTATGAGGGTCTCATCTGACAGACACTTCTTCAGATTCGACACATGGAAAACATTGTGAACTCCGCTGAGTTCTTCAGGTAGATTCAACCTGTAGGCGACCTTGCCAATTTTCTCAATGACTTCGAATGGTCCGACATAACGCGGATTGAGTTTGCCTCGTTTGCCAAAGCGGACTACACCTTTCCAAGGTGAGACTTTGAGTAGCACTCGATCCCCAACCTGGAGCTCGAGTGGTTTTCTTCCCTTATCAGCATAACTTTTCTGACGGTCACGAGCTGCCGCCATTCGCTTACGGTATCTGAGCAATTCTCTCGGTGGTATCTACCACAAGTTCTGGGCCAGTGATTTGGCTGTCACCAACTTCTGCCCAACAGAGAGGTGATCGGCATTTGCGTCCGTATAATGCCTCAAACGGAGCGGCTTGGATGCTGGTGTGGTAGCTGTTGTTGTACGAAAACTCCACTAGCGGGAGGTGCTTTTCCCAGCCATTACCAAAATCGATTACACATGCCCTAAGCATGTCTTCAAGGGTTTGGATGGTGCGTTCAGATTGCCCATCCGTCTGCGGGTGGTAAGCGGTGCTCATATCTAAACGTGAGCCAAAGGACTTGTGCATTGCTTGCCACAGTTCAGAAGTAAAACGTGCGTCACGATCAGATATAATAGAGGTTGGCACTCCGTGCCTTGATACCACTTCCTTTAGGTAAATGTCTGCAAGAGTAGAAAACTTATCCGTTTCTTTGATAGCCAGAAAATGTGCAGACTTGGTCAGTCGATCTACGATCACCCAAATGGTATCGTTTCCGCGTTGAGATCTGGGCAGGCCGGTCACGAAATCCATGGAAATTTGCTCCCATTTCCATTTCGGGATCTCCGGTTGTTGAAGTAGGCCTGATGGTTTCTGATATTCAGACTTGACTCTCGCACAAGTCAAGCACTTGCTGACGTAGGTTGCTATGTGGGCTTTCATGCCAGGCCACCAGTATGTGGTCTTTAAGTCGTGGTACATATTGTCCGAACCAGGGTGTACCGAATAACGAGACTTGTGCGCTTCGTCCATCACAAGCTTGCGTAAGTTGCCATAAAGTGGAACCCAAATACGCCCTGTTACATAGTAGGCGCCGTCTTCCTTTTGTTCTAGCCGTTGCCTCGATCCTCGTAAGGATTCAGCCCTGATGTTTTCTGCTTTCAATGCTTCGACCTGGGCATCTCGAATTTGAGCGGGAAGGTTGGATTGGATGGTAAGCTGTAAAGCACGTACACGCTTAGGTATGGTATCCTTTCGACTGAGGGCGTCTGCCACCACATTGGCTTTGCCCGGATGGTACTTGATCGCACATTCGTAATCGTTCAAGAGCTCAACCCATCGGCGTTGACGCATGTTTAACTCCCTTTGCTTGAAGATATGCTCGAGACTCCTGTGATCGGTGTAAATGGTGCACTTGGTACCGTACAGGTAATGTCTCCATATCTTAAGCGCGAATACAACTGCTCCCAGCTCCAGATCGTGAGTAGTGTAATTTCTTTCGTGAACCTTGAGTTGGCGCGATGCGTAGGCAATGACCTTGTCACGTTGCATCAACACGCAACCAAGTCCTTCGATGGAAGCATCGCAGTAAACCACAAAATCATCTGTGCCCTCAGGCAATGAGAGGATAGGCGCGCTACAAAGTCTATCCTTTAGATGTTGAAATGCGGACTCTTGTGCATCACCCCAACGATAGATGACACCCTTCTGAGTCAGTGAAGTGAGAGGTTGCGCAATCTTGGAGAAGTCTTTGATAAACCTTCTGTAATATCCTGCCAAACCCAAAAATTGGCGGATTTCTGTTGGTGTACGGGGTGCAGGCCAGTTCTTGATCGATTCAACCTTAGATGGATCTACATGAATTCCATTCTTGTTTACCACATGGCCTAGAAAGTGGACTTCGCGAAGCCAGAAGTCACATTTTGAAAACTTGGCATACAATTGCTCTTTTCGAAGAAGTTCCAACATAAGTCGTAGATGCTGCTCGTGTTCCTCCTGACTCTTAGAATAGATCAGGATATCGTCGATGAACACAATAACGAACTTATCCAGGTAAGGCTTGCATACTCGGTTCATGAGATCCATGAAAACCGCTGGTGCATTCGTCAGCCCGAATGGCATAACCAGAAACTCGTAATGGCCGTAACGAGTTCTGAATGCTGTTTTGGAGACGTCCTCGTCTCGGACCCTCAGCTGATGGTATCCCGATCTCAAGTCAATCTTGGAGTAATAGCTCGACCCTTGCAACTGGTCGAACAAGTCGTCAATACGTGGAAGAGGATAACGATTCTTCACAGTCACCTTGTTAAGCTCGCGATAATCAATACACATTCTGAAAGTACCATCTTTCTTCTTTACGAACAAGACTGGAGCTCCCCAGGGCGAAGAGCTAGGACGTATAAAACCCTTTTCCAAGAGCTCTTGTAGTTGTGTAGACAGTTCTTCGAGTTCTGATGGAGCTAGACGATATGGTGCTCGAGCTACTGGCGCTGCTCCAGGAGCTAGCTCGATTTGAAACTCAACTTGGCGATGAGGAGGAAGACCAGGTAATTCCTCAGGAAATACCTCGGGAAAATCGCGCACAATAGGGATGTCTTCAATTCTCTTCTCTTCCGTTGATGTGTCAGTAACGAGTGCTAAAATGGCAGTGTGGCCTTTTCGCAAACACTTATGGGCCTTAAGGAAAGAGATGATGCCTTCGACAGCACCACTCTTGTCGCCACGAATCATGAGAGGTTCTTCACCAGAACGAGGAATGCGGATGATTTTCTCCTTGCAAACAATCTCCGCTTGATGATGAGATAGCCAATCCATCCCAATAACGACGTCGAAACTACCCAGTATGATAGGAATAAGATCGATAGAGAAAGTCTGACCAGCTAAGACGAGGTTACAACCTTTAACTACGTGTGTGGCTTCAAGACTTTTACCATTAGCTAGCTCTACCGCGTGCTTGGTGTTCAAAAGTGTTGGGGTACGTTTAAGCATTTGACTAACTTTTAGAGACACATAACTGGTATCGGCACCCGAATCAAATAAGACAGTGACAAAGAAATCATCCAGAAGAAACTTACCCATCACAACGTTGGGATCGTTCCTTGCATCACCCTGACCAATCACGAAAGCACGACCCCTTGCTCCATTACCATTGTTGTTACCCCCGTTGTTGCCTCCATTGTTGTTCCCGTTTCCCTGGTTGTTGTTGTTGTTCTGATTCTGGTTAAGCTGGGGACAGTTATTCTTAAAGTGGCCTTCAGCACCACACTGAAAGCATCCCCTGTTGCCCTGTTGCTGTTGCTGATTCTGCGGTGCTTGCTGTTGCTGCTGGCGATTCTGATTTGCAGGCCGTGAGCTCCTGCAATCCTTGGCTTCGTGACCCATCTTGAGACACCTCTGACAACGCCCTTTGTTGCATTGACCACTATGGTTTCTGTTACATTTGTTGCACTTTGGGTGGTTTCCTCGATACCCACCCTGTCCTTGATTACCGGAGGATTGCTGACCAGGACTCTGGTAGTCATCAGTCTTTCGCTGCTGAGACTGAACCAAAGCAGAACCCTTACTGGAGTTTCCATCCCATTTTCGCTTGTTGTCGGTAGGTGCATCAGAAGTAGCTGTGGCACTGATACGTTTGGGTAGCCTGTTTTGCTCCACCGCCTGGTCGGTGAGACGATGAGCCAACTTGATAATTTGCTGAATGGTACCCATGTTGGCTGAAGTTACGTGACTTTGAATCTCTGGTACAAGGCCCTTGAGATACAACTCAATTCGTTTGATGGGAGGGTCCACCATGGTTGGACACAGGATGGCCAGTTCGTTTGACCTCTTAGTATACGCCTCAATCTCAGACCCCGTCATCTTCAGATTGTAAAATTCCACTTCTAGTTTGTGGATGTCATACCGACTACAGTACTCCTCCTTGATCAGCTCTTTAAAACCATTCCAGGGTGTGGCATTAGCAACTGCCAGTCCTAGTAGTTGAACCTGCGCCTTCCACCAGGTTAACGCAGCCCCTTCAAGTGTTCCGGTAGCATATTTCACCCTACGGTCTTCGGGGCATTCGCACATCTCGAAAACTGACTCAAGCTTTTCAAACCAGTGAAGAAGGCACGCTGCTCCTTCGGTGCCACTGAAAGTGGTAGGTCGGCAGTCCATGAACGTCTTGAATGTGCACACAGGAGTTTGAGCATGTTGACCTGTTGCGCGAGAATAAAAGACAAAGTTAGGCACGAGGGTTGGTTTGCGATGGTAGGATCTAAACATCCTAAGGTGAGTTGATATGGCAGGTTATACCTCCTGCAGGGACAGCTGCGAGTGCCTCAGCAACTCGTTCGTTGATCAAAGCCGTCAGCTGGGCTTGAGTTAGGTTCAAACGTCCACCCATGATCTTCACAACGAAATAACGTAGGTGAGAAAAGTGTCGCGAAAGGGCGTAAGTGTGGGACGATAGTGGAGAGTAAGCACGCAAGGTTCAAATAGCAATTACCACATTATCTAATGCACAGTGAGAACTATCTAACCGACAATATAACATAAATCATACCACTTATGGTGTCGAGTCTTGCACGTGGAGCGAAGCGTCGTTGTGGATCGTTGAGCACTGTACAGGTTATAGTCTGGTTTTATCAAAAAGCTTTTCCCTTTTTAAAACCAAGTTCACTATAACCAATGGCTCTGATACCAATCTGTCATACCCCCAAAATCCACCATGCGGAGTACCACCGCTTGGAGGCGTGACATGACCAGGATTGAGCCACCAATCATACTGAACAACGTACTTAAGTAAATAAAGACAACCACAATACGATTGGTGACCAAAAGCTAGTTAACCAAGTTTTTAATTTAGACAGCGGAAGCATAAACGTAAAGTTCAAAACATAAGTTCGCAGTTCATAAGTTTAAAGTCCAACACATAGGTTTAATAAGTTCATAATGTTTTAAACATTAAACACTGGACATAACTGTCCGCACACCACAACGTCTCCTTCCTCGTGCAAGCTCCAAATGTTTAGCGACCTGTAAGGCATGTAACAACGAGTCAACAACAAAGTTGAGTGAATTCACAGTTGGTTGTTTAGTTATAGCATTCGTTTCGTAAATCATCTGTTCGTTTTGAAAACCATGTATCGTATAAGTTTGCATCGCGGTCTTTCTGACATGTTTGCGAAGATTAGTGGGGGTTTCCCATGTGTTACTAGACCACGCGTATCGACTGCTACGAAAATATAAGAGGTGCCCTAAGTCAATGTCTATCAGCATTGACCCTTTGCCCATAGTCCATTAGTACACGCCCGTCCGACTGGCACGGTGTGAGGTTTGTTAAACCTAATAGCGCTATTAACTAATGACCCGCTCGCCATAGGCCTCGGCGATTAAGTCGATAAATGAGGGACTTCAATTGATAGAGTTGATGGTCTTATGGTCGTGTACGTAGGCTTTACGTACGTGCCCTTCAATCCGAGGACAGTAGTAAGTAGTTTAATAGTAATGATAGTTCGAGTAGTCATTCAATCCCATTCCCAACCCACCGGGAATCCCATGCCTTAGAAAGAGTGTGAACTCACCTCGGTTTGCTCGGTTAGATTCTCAAATATAGCTAACAGTCAAGGTCGGTCAATCACGTCCTAATATAATTTACCAGTTAGTCATTTAGTGGCTTTCAAATAGAACACAAAGTTCCTACACGTATCTATCACACAACATGAATCGTTTTAACGGTTTATGCCCATCTAAGTTTCCCATCCATTCCCCACTCAAAATCAAACATACGATAATGCACATAACATATATAACATGTTAGATCATTCACGGATAGCATACTCGACATTTAGACACGCAAGTCACAACTTATCTCAATTCAGCATTTATATTCAAAACCGGCTGTTTTCGGACATTTTAATAAAATAGTTAAATTATTCCAAAAATTCCCAAATTTTTACAGGATGTCTTAAACGTTCCATATTTTATTGTGTAAAAATATCGGGGTCCGGTTCACTACCAATATTTTATAAAAATTCATATTCCGGACTGAACTCAGATTTATGCATTTCTGACCACAGTCCACGGAACAATTTATTAAAAATTCATCGAGTGTCCGATTTACGAAATTCCAGTGGGGTAATTACAAATGCATCGGTTGTCATCTACTGTACAAATATCATGGTCCGATTCTGCACAGAATACAAGTTACAACAGAAAATACAACACTCATTTATTGCTGTAAAAACTCAGCCTAAGCTGCTGTTACGAATTGGTTCTTTAAAAATAGTAAACGAAGTCCAAAAATTACGATTCCGGTGCCATTAGAACCGTATTTTATAACACATAAATCTAGGATTCAGAAAATACATTTTTCGTTAAGTTATCGTCCTGTTACAGCCAACTGAAGTTGGCTGTAAAGCTTGGACAGTTTCTGTTTTTAGTCTTTAGCTTACTAGTTTGTGTTCGGTTGATCCCGTTAATCATATTTAGTGATCGTAACAATATCACACATCAATATCAACAAGTAAATCAGCAAATACTCAGTACATATCAAAACAATTTCATACTAACACAAATACATCATGTTTCATCTTCTTGGTTAAACCCTTTTTAGTGTTCTTGTGAAATAAACATCATTCTACAAATATTAGCCATAAGAGTAAGATGATCAAGGGTTAAACAAGAGCTTACTACTAGCTTATAGCTAGGGTAGAATCTATTGAGAATATGATGGTGAAAAAGACTAGAACAAGCTCCTTAGAAAGTCCTTCAAGTTGCCACCTCCATAGATTCACCTTCAAGCTTGGAATGAACTTGAATATGGAAGAGATGGATGATGAAATGGTGGGGAGTGGGTTCGGTTTGGGGGATGACCGAAAGAGAGAGAGAGAGTAGTGAGGAGAGAGAGAGAGATCTTGGTGGAATGATGGTTAAGATCTAGACCTTGCTTCTTATAATGTCCTTCACATATTTTACTTACTTACACAAGTAAGTATCTAATAAAAATTTGCCATAAAATCAAAACAAAATATATGAAGTATGGATGGATGATATGGTGGGTCCACAAGGACCAAAAATCGGTGGGGGGGGGGGGGTCTATTTGCAAAGTTTGTAACTAAATGGCAAGTAATAGTTAGATAGCAAGTATATAATTCCATATACTAGTTAGTAGGGAAAATAGTGGGTGTTATGGTATACGGGGATCATGACTAGCCAAGAATAATAAAATAATGTGTTTGACAAATATTTGGTGTCCCGGGTAATGTCCGGTTGTTCAGTCGGATACTGTTCCGTTAAAGTGTTTAATTGTACCGTAAAATGTCTTATTTATATATTTTTGTAACGAAATAAATTCCTAACATATAGGAAAATATTCAGGACCATTTAGTCAGGTTTTCTGCATACTACTAGTATGTTAACACGCACATGTGAATATAACACAGAAATCAGAGAGCAGTTAAATATTTCCACACAGTCGTCAAGCACTTTAATTATCATTAATGAATTGTACGGAATACATGGGATTTTGAGGGTTGTCACATATATGTCCTCATGTGCAAGTCACATGATCAGATTTAACAGAAAAAATAAACTAGGTTAGGGTTAAAGGACATAACATGCAGGAATTTAAAACATTAAGTACAAAACTCGTCAATTTTAAAGATAAAGGACACCGCCTGCAATTGGGTATAAAGATAAAGGACAAAACTTGCAATTCACTCCATTTTTATTAGTAGAGAATTAGATATTAAACAACAGAGAATTAGATAACAAACAATAAAAAATGGAAAAAAATTATAATCTAATTTCTTATCCAAATCTTCACTATCATCAGCCTCTTCTACTTTAATCTTTTTGGCGTTTTGAACCTTTTTTTGAATACCTTATGTAGACCCTTTATTGTGGTTTGATATATACTTATTTGGTGACATGTTGAATACCAACGCCTGCTCGAATGTATTCATCCCTTCATGGCATCAATATATCCATCAAGAACAAAGTGACATGATGATCATCAGTCTTTTTTTCATGAATATTTGTCCATCTCATTCAGCAAAAGCTTATAGAGATACCCACCTCAGAGTAGAATCCATTCAGTGAAACTTCATTCAGAACAATACTCAATATAGAAGAAATGAGGTTCTAAATCTGTGGTTTTTTAAGTATCTTTTTTTGGCGTTTTAAAGTGAATGGTTTTTGGAAAGATGGCGTTTATATTTTTGGTTTTGTGATTAGTTGATTGTTCAGAGACGTCTCTCTTATAGGATGTTTTTGGCGCGTAGTTTAGGCGAGATTTTTATTTATAATAAATGATATTAATAAAATAGCCGTCTTTTCAGTTATTGTGTTTATTTTTTACTCTTTTTGTTCAGCTTTTTATGAGTTTTTATGGTCATAGACCTTCCATCTTCCAAGTTTGGCGTTTTTAATGGTTTTAAGTAGTTTTTGGCGTTTTTTTTTTTCATTTTTAACTTTTAATAATAGTTCTTCAAATTACTTTTATTGTAGGTTTGGAGTATTTTTGTGTTTTACTGCATTATGTCGTTTCCCAATCTTTATGATTTTTTGGCTCTTTATTAAACTTTTTTACTCTTAGTCGAAAAATACATAACAAACAACAGAAAAGGGGAATTAAAAAACTGAAAATAGAAACAATTCATTTTCCAGATCTTCACTGTCATCAGTTTCTTTCTTCTTTGAAACATGTTCACTGGTGGTTTGGCTTTGTCATGCTTGTGTTTTTGTGGCCGTTTGGAAAGACAAAATGACATGAGGTTTTTGTTTGGATATGTATCTTCAAAGCACTCATCAGTGTCATTCGTCAATTCATGCCATTATAATATTCATCAATAACAAAACACAAAAAATGACATAAGTCTGACCCCAATGTCTTTTTCTTGAAGTTTTGTCCATCTCATTCAGCAAAATGTTATTTGAGTCACAGCTCCCCAGGAAAGAATGCATTCTGCGAAACTTCGAGTAGAACAATATTGAATATACAAGAAACAATTTTTGGTATTTTTGGCGTTTTACTGAGGAAATAGTGTATCTGAAATAAACGTCAATTTTTTGGAAATTTTTGATATTTGAGAGTTTTGGCGTTTTCAAAGATGATTGGTATTTAGTAAAATATGGCGTTTTTTAGTAGGGGTGTTTGATGTTTTGGAAATTTTGGCGTTGTATGATGAATGGTATATAGTAGAAAATATGGCGTTTCATGTTGGGGGAGGTATGTTCTTATGTATGAGAAAGTTTTGTTTATATAGGGATGCGTTTTAGCCAGTAATGGCGTTTTATTCAATACTTTGGTGTTTTGATATAGTAGTGTAAAGACCTTTTTACCCTTAATGAAGCGCGTCCACTCAATAGAATTCGTGTTATTTACGAAAATGCCACTGCGCCAATCTAGTCCATAGATTGTTTTGATCGGACGATCCATAAGCGTTGAAAAGTGTCAGGATTTAGAGAGAACGGTGAAAAGTGTGAGAATGGTGAGAACGATTTTGGAGTTGACATGTGGCATTGATGCTAAATTAGAGTAAGGGGTAATATTGTCAAAAAACCCACACACATGAACTGGGTGTTCAAATAAAATGTCATAAAAACATCAAATTCATAAAAAAACCGCCATGAAAATACCCAGTTAAAACGCCATAAAAAACTTAGTTCAGAAAAACGCCATGAAAAACTCAGTTTAAAACGCCATAAAACACTCAGTTCAGAAAAACGCCATGAAAATACCTAGTTAAAAGTTCATAAAAACACCATAAAAATAACTAGTCTAAAACGCCATAAAACACCCAGTTCAGAAAAACGCCATAAAACCCATTTCATTTTTTTTTTCGAAAAATATATCAATAGTATACTTGTTGGAAAGATAAAAAAACGCTGAGTTTTATGGTGTAATTTTTTTAGAAAAATAATCACGTATAAAAAAGTTATTGGCGTTTAAATATGATGGGGGAAAATGACATGTGATTAGCATGTGCACCCTTGTTTGGATATTCCAATTTTACACCTCCTGATAGTTATAAGGTTCCCATTATTTACAAAAATGTCACCGCATCATCTTAGCCACAAATCACAAAGATCGTATGGCTGAAAATCGTTTTCACTGTTCTCACACTTCAAATCGTTCTCTCCTGATCTTGTTCCTATATAAGCAAAATAATAAACAGATTTACATTTAGAAGTTGGAACAAAAAATCAAAGGTCCATGACATTATAGCCTAGTGGCATATTAGAGGTAAGATAAAGCTCAGGGATCATAGATTTTGAGTTCAATTCACAAAGAGAATTTTCCCAAAATATTCTATAGTAATCTGTCTGATATAAATTTGCCGTTAGAAAAACAAAATCAAAGAATCATATTTACTTTGCGGCCTAACGAGATATTAATTCTTTTCTTGAGTAATCAAAAGCATAAGTTTCAAAAGGTTAAAAGGATAACTTTAAATACATATATGAGATATAAAAATAGGGGAAGGTTCAAATGAAAACCACTAGTTATTGTGAAAACTCGAAAACTAATTAAAAAAGCCAAAAAAACATACCAAAATTTTTTTTTTTTTTTTTTTTTTTGCAAATCAATTTTTTTTGTGTAGTGCACATGTGTATGTGTACTACACATGTGTATTATTACACATGTGTAATACAAAAAAATTTTTTTTTTGAAATTTTTTTTTTCATATATAAAAACTAGCGATTTTTATAAAAAAAAATTGAAAAAAAAAATTTGTGTGTTTTTTAAGCTTTTTTTAGTTAGTTTTCGAGTTTTCACAATAAAAGTGGTTTTCATTTGAACCATCCCCTATAAAAATAATAATATAAATATATAATATGTGGGTTGTTATGTTTAACAATCAAGGAATAAATTCATCTTAAGAATAATAATATAATATGTGGGTTGTTATGTTTAACAATCAAGGAATAAATTCATCTTATGAATTAGTGGGTTTTTATTAAGAATAATGTTACGGACGACTTTCATAAATTTGATCAAATCAAAGGAAAAAATGTAATTAATTATTGATCAAAGGAAAAAATGTAATTAATTATTGTCTATTGATAAAAAAAAAAAATATTATCAGTCATTTTTAATATGTACTTGAATTGAATACAAGAATTTTAGTCATCTTAACTCTTTGTTGGTTTTTGAAATTTAGCAACGGAATCTTTACGTTACCAAGTCCATGGTACATGTATTGCTTCCGACCCACCTTAGCTCATGCCTTTCATTTTCGAGTAGTTGGTGTGTTCTTTTCATCTCTTTTTTTTATGATTACGGATAAAACATACTATAAATTTTTTATATTATCTAAGTTTACATTTATTCTGATTATTAGTTCACGTAAAACTTTTAAACACCCTTTTACATTTGAGATATATAATCCGATAGAGACACCCAAAAATTTATATACGAAAACCACATGTATTACACTACTAAACGAAAAGTACGGGGTCCCCCTAGGGAGTAGATGAAAGGGTCATCGCTACCATATGTTAGTGACACGATTCACGAATCATGAATGTTATGGAATATGGTAGTTGCTACCAACTTAGTAAGATGTTAAAGCAGTGATCACTATCCGATTAATGAAATGTTGAAGGGGTGATCCCTACCCGATTAGTAAGACGTCGAAGAGGTGGTCACTACCCAATTGGTGAGACGTTGAAGAGATGGTTATTACCCAATTTGTGAGACGATTGTACGTAATGGCGATCACTATCTTTGCTTAGTAAGAAGTTAATTAATAGTGAAGATAAACTCTTAGTAGATACTAATAAGTGGATGTGGGTGGGTTAGCGACGGAATCTGTATTTTTTTTTTTTTTTTTTTTTGAACGGTGAACTTCTATATAAAATAGAAAAAGACGGGCCAGCAAGCGACTGAGACCCGATAATTACAAAATTACATCGAGAATGTTAAATTCACACCATCTATATCCCAATTAAGGGTACAAAATTTTGTTCTATTTCTAATCCAAAGAAAACAGTTTTCCTTGTTGAGCATTCAGTTTAAATGAGCGTGGTAATTATTGAAAGTGTTCTTATTTCTCGCCTTCCGCATCTCTAGTGCCGTGGTTAAAACTTAAAAGCACTACTCCAATAGTCTTTTTCCATTTTGTATTTGCTAAAGTTATTTTTATCTGTTGAATCTGTGTGTGGTCCACCTTTAACTCATGCTCATCATTTTGGAATGTAACTAGTCAATGAATCAAAACACATTGCTATTGCTAATGTATACAAAAAGTATTGAATTAAAACATTTACTAAAATACATGACTATTAATCTAGTGCATACCAGTATCCTTAAATATTGATAAGACCTGTTAGAAAAATAGGTGAAAATAACATTTTTCATAAATATAGGAAAATGATTTTTTCCTATTTTGGATTAGGAATAAATATAATAAAATGAGCGGGTTTATATATTTATTTGTGTGTTTGTGTTCTATGTTGGAAGAGCTTCGCAACGAACTAAACCACGTCCAAAACGGAGCTAAGATGAATGAGATATCGATGCTCAAAGTTGGGTGATTGAAACATTCAATGCTGAAACAAAAGGGAAAGTAGCACATTGTCCCACATCGGAAGAGAGATGAAACTTAAATGGGTATTTAAGTGGGAACTCTCCACCCTTATTGTTTTATGGAAGCACACACTAAGTGTACTCGCGAAGGGTGCCGCACCCGGACTCGCACTCGGTCGCGGGTGGCGTGGGCGATGAGGCGCTTTGATGGCGCACGCTCGCATCGCCGCGAGCCGCTTGAGAGCCAGCTTTGTATTTTTGACCACGTGCGCGTGGTGGATTACAGAGGCTGCAAGGACCAAGTGGTGAAGGCGTGCAGGTTCAATGCGCGTGACGTGGCAGTCCGCGCGCGGGTACAAGTGGCACGAAGGCGCGCGGTTGCGCATGGTGCATGGGTCTTGCTGTGTCGTGCGCGGCGCACCAAAGTGAGCCAATACGGCGCGACTGTGTGGCGTGCTCGTATAGGCTCACATGTGACGTGGCGCACGCGCGCTTGGAAATGAGCCAGTTGGACGCACCGCGCATGAGCGTGCTGACCTGCGCGCGCACCAGTGTGTCTTACACGTGCGCGCGCGCGCAGAAGCTTTCAGCATTGAATGACAGTGCAGTTTCAGTTCAGCTTCGTAACTGACGAGTTAACGGTCTTTGACTGAGAATTAAATGACGTATTAAATTGCATTGAAGACGTTTAATGCAATTTAAACCACTCTTTAATTCTCTTTTGACTGTTTCGACTTAGGAGCTGTATAAATACAGCTCCATACTCAGCTGCAAAAGACACCAGTAACAACAGCTTTATGCAAACAATTCTCTACACATCTCTGATCATCTTCTTCCTGCTCTCTTCAAGGTAACCTTCGGGTTGTAGGCGAGCTCCGGCAGTACCACTGCTCCGGCTGTTGTACCCTGGGAAACAAAACGAGTACTCCTGGGAGACTCGGAATTTGTTTTAAGGGAAGCGTGTTGAACACGTGACTCAGCCTTTTTGCATTATGTTTCTTCTCATTTCTTGTATTTCAATTTATTCAGTTGTAATTGTTTTAGTCTCCAGCTTTCTTTATTTCTGTATTGTAATTGTTTAATAAAATTTGTTTTATTTTATTTAAATTACGCGAACGGCTCCTACAAGACCTTCAAATAGTTATTTTTCCAAACAGTTTTAACTATAACACGTTATATTCTATATTTTTTAAGAACATAAACATATATTTAGAGTATTCTAAATAGTTATTATTTGTAATAAATATTAGCAGTTAATTGTTATTTGATTAAAAACCATTTTGTTATTAGCTACTTCTTAACTGTTTAATACTTAACTATATTAGCTTTGGCTTTTCCTTTTGATGTTACTTTTTTTGCTTTTGCTTTTTTTTTGTACGAGTGGCATTGAGAAATGAGAACCGTAATGCTCTTTCTGCCACCACTTGGTTATATTTCTTGATTTTTATGTAATTCTTTAATCTTGTCAAGAGATTTTAATCATTAACTCTTGTTTTATTATTAATCACATCATTGCAAATTAGCTAGTGGTGGAGTGGTAAGGGAGTGATCTGATGTTCCAAGTGATTCAGGTTCAATTCTTGCCCTCAACATTTAGTTTCTGTGGCACCTGGTGATGATGAGAGACTAGGCGAGTAGGCGGCGATCGCTAGTTCGATCTTTGAACTGAATAGGTTTTACTTCACCGCACTGTCGTGCCTTCGGGCGAGTGTTCACGGGCTTTGGCCCTAGGTGAGGGTTTTCCCCGTCCCGATATTGTGAATTTCGCCAGTAGCACATTTGGAGGATTCGTTGGCCGTTAAAAAATTATTAATCACATCATTAATTTATAATAACAAGTTCTCTCATTTAAAGAGTTAAATGTCATTTTAGTCCCTGTGGTTTGGACCATTTTGTCAGTTTAGTCCAAAGGTTTCATTTTCGCATTTGGGTCCAAAAAGGTTTCACCGTTGCCATTTTAGTCCACTGGGTTAACTTCATCTATTATTTATGTTAACAAGAAGGGCGATTCATCATTTTATGTGGCCGAATTTCCCTTTTAGTTAAAAGAATTACATATAAAATGACCGAATTGCTCTTTTAACTCTCATTTAAATATCTTGGAAGCTTTGGCAGAAATACAATAAAAAACAAGAGTAAACTATCAAAAGAGTAAATTACGTTTTTTACCCCTGTGGTTATATCACTTTTACTATATTAGCCCCAAATAAGAATTTTTAACATATCTGCCCCCATGGTCTCTATAACTAACCATTTTGGCCCCATGGTCTCTATAACTAAGCATTTCGGCCCCCATGATCTCTAGAATTAGGGGCCAAAATGGTTAGTTATAGAGACCATGGGGGCATATATGTTAAAAATTCTTATTTTAGGCTAATATAGTAAAAGTGATATAACCACAGTGGCCAAAAACGTAATTTACTCCTATCAAAATGGCCCCTGAGGTTTGTTTACTTTTGACACTTTAGTTTAAAACTCAAACATTTTGAATCTGGGTCCCTGTGGTTTCAATTTTGTTGTTATTTTCATCCAAAATCAAAATCTGATCAGATTTTTCAGTTAAAATCTAACTTTTCTTTTTCTTTTTCCTTCCTTTTAATGAAGGGTAAAATGGTCTTTTAACGTTTTATTATAACAAATGAAAAAATCTTACCATTTTTCCCTTCATTAAAAGGGAGGAAAAAAAAACTAAATGTTACTGAAAAATATGATCAGATTTTGCTTTTGGATGAAAATGACAACAAAATTAAAACCAAATGGATCCGGATTCAAAATGTTTGAGTTTTGAACTAAAGTGTCAAAAGTGACCAAACCTCAGGGACTATTTTGACAGATTACTCAAAAATACAATCATGTTGTGGATTTATGCAATTGTTATATTGCCTTGAATCATAAGTCTTCGTGAAAAGTGGTCCGGTAATGAAAATGCTCGTATGTCAGTATGTTTAAAGTGTTTGTTCTTCTGTTTGCGGAAATATAATTTAGTATTGAAAATGCATCTAGTAGAGCTTTAGAATTAAAGTCAATAGTTAATCGAGGTTTCTTCTGTTATTCTTTACCCTTTTATGGTTATCCAATAACTCATCCCCTACGTATATAAAAGTAAAACAAATACAAAGTGTTTTTAAGAAGAAAAAATGTAGAAAATAATTGTATTATTCAAACATGTGTGTCTACTACATTTGTATACACTAGGGTAAATTAAGTGAAACATAAATATCCACTCTCTTCAAAACCAAGCTTTTTCTCTTCTTTCAACTTTGTTAAATCTTGCTCAACCAATGTGCCCTATTCTTGAAGGTTTCACATTAATTTTATCTTCACAAAGATGAGAAATTTCCTTATCCTAAACCATAGTTGTTAAAGGCCATTGAAGATGCATAGCCGAGGACGAACCTCTCTCATGAGAGCCGGACCGAATCATAAGGGACGCATATCCCAAAGCTCCGTCCCCCAATCACCTACAGAAAGTTGAGCAATATAAATACCCCCACCAAGTACAATCCAAGTACGATTTTCTGAAGATCCTCCTACTTTCTCTCTCTACTTCCGCTCTCTACTTATCCTCACGCCGGAGGGTGATCGCAGAGGGACCCTCCCATCTCTGGGGCGAGCCTAACGGTTTGTTCATCTTGCAGGTTCAAATTTTCGTGTATTAACAAGATCTAAACGAGGTTATAGTCTTCGGCTTTAATCTTTGGATCTTCAGCCATCGCCTCTTGTGCCTAGGCTCATTTTCAGGCTAGGCAAGGCAATTGCACTTTAAGTCGAGGCAATTGCGCTTTAGTTCTCCACGTTATGATTCAGATGTAGATTACAGCCAGATTTCTACTTTTATTTAAGGAAAACTACTTTTCTACACCAATATTTTAGAACTTTTGATTCTAAATAGATATTTAAAGTTGTATAATAACTTTGGCTTATTTTATTTGAAATATTTTAGAACTTTTGATTCTAAATAGATATTTAAAGTTGTATAATAACTTTGGCTTATTTTATTTGAAGATTATTATTATTATTATTATTAATTCTTTTTCATTGTGTTCATTTTTTCTCAAGCCCTCACTTTTTTTTTGCACCTTGCGTCTAGGACCTAGGGGAGGTCTATGCGCCTAGCGCCTTTATTAATTATGCTAACAATGATGATTTTGGGTTGTTTTTTTTTCAAGGTTCGTGATTTACAATGATTCTGTGTTGTAACTTCTAAATGTTTTCTCTACTGTAATCAATGAAAAACAATATGAATTTATTATTAATGTTTATACATAATATGTTATGTCGTCATATTCATATAATCAAGCAATAGCATTGATAAAAAACGACTTTAACATTTGCCTCAAATATGTGAAGATGGAGGAATCATTCTAATGCATTAGACGCACCATGATATCTGTTGGAAAATTGGGTGTGATTGAATGGATGTCCCAAATGGTAAAACACTTGTCCCACATCGGTGTGGGGGACAAAGTGGAAGGTTATTTATAAGGTAATTTATTTGCCTAGCTAATATAACTTTAAGACATGTTTTACCATAAGTCCTACTCGCGAGCGCGCAGGGGGGGTGCAAAAATTGGAACCGGGATTTAGTTGAACTCGTGTGCGCCCGCACGTCCTGCGGACACGAATGCAGTTCCGAAAACCCAGGGCCCGCGTGTGGCAGTTTTTGCAACCATTCTGTAACGGGTTAATTTGTTTTTTTTTTTGTAACTGAAGTAATATTCAGTATTGATGAGAATTAACATTGGTTTCAGTTATGATTGTCATCAGTTTCGAAACCAGCATCAGTTATGGTTCTCTACAATGATGAGGCCAGTTATGATTCTCTACAATGATGAGGCCAACATCAGTTATGATCTGTGCCTATAAAACCCAATGCAGATAACCAGTTTGACACACCAATTACCAGCTTCTCTTCTCTCTTTGTCTCAGTTTTCTGCAACACAGTTCTTTGTTCTTTTCAGGCAAGTGCTCAAGTCCGGCAGTGCGCGGTGCTGCTTCAAACCGGCGTACCCTGGGAACAGACGACGAATCTGTTTAAGGGAATTGTGTTAAACACAAGCCCGGTTTAAATCGTTTTACTGTTTTACATCTTCTTTTCTACTTCTGATTTATTTGCTGTTCTGGTCAGTGGTTTCAAACAGTGGTTGACCAGTGTTTACTGATCAGTTGTTTCAGATCAGTTGTTTACTGATCAGTTGTTTCAGATCAGTTGTTTACTGATCAGTTGTTTCTGATCAGTGGTTGATCAGTTGTTTCAGATCAGTTGTTTACTGATCAGTGGTTGATCAGTTGTTTCAGATCAGTGGTTATTTAACTAACAAACTTAAACAGATCCGTTTTACTAATTGTTTCTGTCTTTGTTCTTTTCAGAATGACGTCCCAGCCCATGTCTACCTCCGTTTCTGCAGTCATGACTGTTGTGATGACTTCTGCTGTTGCTGTCACAACCGGTCTGGTTGCACCAATGCCCAACGCAGTCTCACATGCTGAGAAACCTGAGAAATTCAACGGTCTGAATTTCAAACAGTGGCAGCAAAAGATGTTCTTTTATCTGACCACTCTGAACCTAGCACGGTTCTTGACTGAAACCGTTCCCCATGTGGATGAAGGGGATATGAATGCTCAATCAGTGAGCTCGGTTCATGCTTGGAATCATTCGGATTTCTTGTGCCGCAACTATATCTTGAATGGTATGGTTGATACACTTTACAACATGTATTGTAAAGCCAAGACTGCCAAAGAGTTGTGGGAGTCTCTGGACCGCAAATATAAAACAGAAGATGCGGGCACTAAGAAATTCGTGGTGGCTAAATTCTTGGACTTCAAAATGATAGACTCTAAAACTGTCATTAGCCAAGTTCAAGAACTTCAAGTTATTCTTCATGATATTCATGCGGAAGGAATGGTGCTCAGCGAGACATTCCAAGTTGCGGCTATGATTGAAAAGCTACCACCAAGCTGGGTTGATTTCAAGAACTATCTCAAGCATAAGCGGAAGGAAATGACCATCGAAGATCTTGTGGTTCGCCTTTGCATTGAAGAAGATAATAAAGTTGCTTTGAAAAGGATTGATAATCCTGAAACGGCAAAGGCTAATATTGTTGAGCATGGCCAATCTTCGAAGGGAAACAAGAATGGTGGAAAAGGTGGAAAGAAAGCTCATGGGAAGCGCTCCAACCTTGGTCCTAAGGGAGGAGTTGGGAAAAAGAAGTTCCAAGGAACTTGCTATAATTTTCAGAAACAAGGCCATAAGGCCAACGAATGCAAGCTTCCAAAGAAGGAAAATGCTCGACAAGTTAACATGGTTCATGAGGTTGATAACCTCATTGCTATGGTCACGGACCTCTCGATTTTGGTCACGGAAGTTAACTTGGTTGGGCAAAACCACAACGATTGGTGGATTGATACGGGGGCTACCCGTCATGTGTGTTTTGACAAGAACTTGTTTAGCACCTTCAAGGAGGTGACTAATGGTGAAAAGGTTTTCATGGGAAATTCCGCCACGGCCGAAATCAAAGGCGAGGGGAATGTGGTTTTGAAAATGACTTCTGGAAAGGAACTCACTTTGTCAAATGTGTTGTATGTTCCAGAAATTCGTAAGAACCTTGTGTCGGGGTGGCAATTGAACAAGTTTGGGTTCAAAATGGTGATTGAGTCGGATAAGGTCGTGTTGACCAAAAATGGTATGTATGTTGGTAAGGGCTATGCCCTAAATGGAATGTTCAAACTCAATGTAATTGTCGTGAATGCAATGAAAGAAAACGCTACTAGTTCTACTTACTTGATTGAGTCCTCTTATCTTTGGCATGGTAGACTTGGTCATGTTAATTATAATTCCATTCGTCGTTTAATTAAACTTGATTGCATACCAACATTCGATATCGACTCAATTAATAAATGTGAAACTTGCGTAGAAGCAAAACAAACGAAATCGTCATTCAAAAAGGTTGAACGACTCACCGAACCCCTCGAGATGATCCACACTGATGTGTGTGATCTAAAAGCAATTCCTACTCGTGGTGGGAACAAGTACTTCATCACGTTCATTGATGATAGTACTAGGTATTGCTATGTGTACTTACTTAAGAGTAAGGACGAGGCTATTGACAAGTTTATCTTGTTCAAAGCCGAAGTTGAGAATCAACTAAATCGGAAAATCAAAATCGTAAGGAGCGACCGAGGAGGTGAATATGTTTCACCTTTTATTGACGTATGTGCAAAAAGTGGAATCATCCACGAACTCACAGCTCCTTACTCCCCTCAATCAAATGGCATAGCGGAACGGAAAAATCGTACCTTGAAAGAAATGATGAATGCCATGATGATAAGTTCTGGTGTAAACCAAAACATGTGGGGGGAAGCAATCTTATCGGCAAATTATGTGTTGAACATGATACCCAATAAGAAAAAGAATGTAACACCTTACGAATTATGGACGGGAAAGAAAGCACCATATAAATCCTTGAAAGTGTGGGGGTGTCTAGCTAAGGTGGTGGTCACACCACCTAAGCGCCTACTAATAGGTCCCAAAACGGTGGATTGTGTACTTATAGGATACACCCGTCCTTATGGTCCTTATCGTTTTATTGTGCATGATTCCAAGAACCCTGGAATATGCAAAGGCACCTTAATCGAATCTAAGGATGCAACATGGTTTGAACATGTGTTCCCATGCTTAGATAGAAGTGAACCGAGTTCTTCTAGACCGGTTGAGGAAATTGTTCCCGAGAGTGAAGTTGAAAACGATGAACCTCGAGAACAATCTAAGACTGAGGATGTTGAAATCAGGAAGAGTAAACGACAAAGGACTGAAAAATCTTTTGGTCCTGAGTTTCTTACCTATATGGTAGAAGATGAACCTCAAACGTACCAACAAGCGGTGCATTCCTCAGAAGGACCTCAGTGGAGGGAGGCAATCAAAAGTGAGATAGACTCTATCTTACAAAACCATACTTGGGAACTAGTGGATCTTCCTCAAGGATGTAAACCACTAGGATATCGATGGATCTTCAAGAAGAAGATGAAACCAGATGGGACCATCGATAAGTACAAAGCAAGGTTGGTGATCAAAGGATATAAACAACGACAAGGTTTAGATTACTTTGATACATATTCGCCAGTTACGCGAATAACATCCATCAGGTTGGTGCTTGCCATTGCCGCCATTAGAAGTTTGGAAGTTCACCAAATGGATGTGAAAACAGCTTTCTTGAATGGAATTCTAGAGGAAGAAATCTACATGGAGCAACCCGAAGGCTTCAAAGCTATTGGGCAAGAAAAGAAAGTGTGTAAACTTGTGAAATCCTTGTATGGATTGAAACAAGCTCCAAAACAATGGCATCAAAAGTTTGACCATGTCATGCTTGATGATGGGTTCAAAATCAATGAATGTGACAAGTGTGTGTATGTGAAGGACACATCTGATGGATATGTCATTTTGTGTCTATATGTAGATGATATGCTCATTGCTGGAAGCAATGACAAAATCATAAAATCTACAAAGAACATGCTAAAAGCAAGATTTGACATGAAAGACATGGGTCTTGCGGATGTGATTCTGGGGGTTAAAATCACACGAACCCAAAGTGGACTTGTTTTAAGTCAATCCCACTATGTGGACAAAATTCTTGAGAAGTTCAATGCAAATGACTCTAATGAAGCTAGAACTCCACTTGACACAAGTCAACATCTAGCCAAGAATAGAGGTGAACCTGTAAACCAGTTGGAATACTCAAGAATTATTGGTAGCTTGATGTATCTTATGAGTTGTACTAGACCAGACATAGCATTTGCTGTAAGCAAGCTAAGTAGATACACAAGCAACCCAAGTTCAATGCATTGGAACTGTATAACTCGGTTGCTTCGCTACTTAAGATACACTCGGGGATTCGGGTTGCATTATAACAGATATCCAGCAGTTATAGAAGGACACTGCGATGCAAATTGGATATCTGACACGAATGATTCCAGAGCAACAAGTGGGTATGTATTCACACTTGGAGGTGCTGCTATATCGTGGAAATCGTCAAAACAAACGGTTATCGCTAGATCCACGATGGAATCAGAGTTCATCGCTTTAGATAAAGCAGGTGAAGAGGCAGAATGGCTACGTCAATTTGTTGAGGATATACCAAGATGGCCTAAGCCGGCAACGGCCATTTGTATACATTGTGATAGCCAATCGGCACTTGGCAGAGCTCGTAGCACAATGTATAATGGTAGGAACAGACATATCAGACGTAGATATAATACGATACGACAACTAATCTCTACAGGAATTATCACTGTTGACTACGTAAGGTCAAAGGATAATATTGCGGATCCGCTGACAAAAGGCCTAAGTAGAGAGTTAGTACAGAAGTCGTCCGTGGGAATGGGACTGAAGCCCTTGAAAAATGAAGTTCATATGATGGAAACCTAACTCAATAGACTGGAGATCCCAAGAATTGAGTTCAATAGGAAAACCTAATTGTATGAATAAGCAAGGTCACTGTGGGGGGATAACCCTACGCATTTAATAAGGGAGTTTATTATAAAGATTAATAAACTTCCTAGTCCATTCCTAAAAGTGACAAGTGTGAGGCTAAGCCTATGGCTTTTAATGATTCGACTAAGGTAACCATGCATAGTGAATCACCTATGTGAGAGAGAAGTGGGGTCGCTTCGAAGGGTATTGTTGGGGCACAATACCTAATGGCTCTCGCGGAACCAGGCATCATGTTCATGACCATAACGAACATAACTATGAGGACTTGACTTTGTCAGGGAGAGTCTTGTGTGAAGTGCATTGTCGTCTACACAAACGGCAGACGAGTTCAAAGACATCAAGTTCTACTCAGAGCTAGTGGGCTAAGTGCATTTCATGAGCGAAGGTTCAAAGGGTAACACCTACCTATCGTATGCAAAACTCAACTGCTGAAATATAATAAGGAATTATGTTGTTTTCTGAGATCGACCTCCATTCATGTGGGGGATTGTTGGAAAATTGGGTGTGATTGAATGGATGTCCCAAATGGTAAAACACTTGTCCCACATCGGTGTGGGGGACAAAGTGGAAGGTTATTTATAAGGTAATTTATTTGCCTAGCTAATATAACTTTAAGACATGTTTTACCATAAGTCCTACTCGCGAGCGCGCAGGGGGGGTGCAAAAATTGGAACCGGGATTTAGTTGAACTCGTGTGCGCCCGCACGTCCTGCGGACACGAATGCAGTTCCGAAAACCCAGGGCCCGCGTGTGGCAGTTTTTGCAACCATTCTGTAACGGGTTAATTTGTTTTTTTTTTTGTAACTGAAGTAATATTCAGTATTGATGAGAATTAACATTGGTTTCAGTTATGATTGTCATCAGTTTCGAAACCAGCATCAGTTATGGTTCTCTACAATGATGAGGCCAGTTATGATTCTCTACAATGATGAGGCCAACATCAGTTATGATCTGTGCCTATAAAACCCAATGCAGATAACCAGTTTGACACACCAATTACCAGCTTCTCTTCTCTCTTTGTCTCAGTTTTCTGCAACACAGTTCTTTGTTCTTTTCAGGCAAGTGCTCAAGTCCGGCAGTGCGCGGTGCTGCTTCAAACCGGCGTACCCTGGGAACAGACGACGAATCTGTTTAAGGGAATTGTGTTAAACACAAGCCCGGTTTAAATCGTTTTACTGTTTTACATCTTCTTTTCTACTTCTGATTTATTTGCTGTTCTGGTCAGTGGTTTCAAACAGTGGTTGACCAGTGTTTACTGATCAGTTGTTTCAGATCAGTTGTTTCAGATCAGTTGTTTACTGATCAGTTGTTTCAGATCAGTTGTTTACTGATCAGTGGTTGATCAGTTGTTTCAGATCAGTTGTTTACTGATCAGTGGTTGATCAGTTGTTTCAGATCAGTGGTTATTTAACTAACAATATCTGTGTGCATCAAAACTCATAACTAGAGTGAATCAAACCTACGAAGTTGGGCATGCCATTATAATGGGTTAAAAACACGATTATGTACATGTGTGTCAATTACATCACTCAACCAAAGATAAGAAGTGTACACATTGTTGCAATGGTTAGATGCAATCTCGTAATACATTGAGACTTGTCGTTAGATACTTATGCGCCAATACGCATTACAACAATGAATCAAACCCTAAAAGGTGGACGTTTCGTTACAATAGGTTAGATGCGCTATAAAAATTAGTTAATTGCATCGCTATATACATGTGTGTCAAATCTTGTTACAAGAGTGAATCATACCCCATAAATTGAAGCACCGTCACTAGATGTTTGCACACAATTATATACTCGTGCGTGAAAACTTAGTACAGCATATAATCTAACCTTATGACTTCATTGCAATTAGTTTGACGCACTGCTATATGACAAACCCATCCATAAAATTGCATTAAATCTGTGAAATGTGACACACCATTGCGTTTTTAGATGCATCATTGAAATGGAGTTAGAAACTCCATTTATAATCAATGGTGCATCAAATCATGTGAATAGTCTTTTTTATTATTGTCACATAACAACACTAAAACTAAGTTCAAAGACCATGAAATATCGCAAAACTGGAATATATTAAAGGTATTTTAGACTTCATATAATTCCCCCCCCCCCCCCCCCCCCCCCCCCCCCCCCCAATCCATAACATTGCATTAAAACTGTAAAAGAAATGGAGTTAGAAACTGTATTTGTAGTCAATGGTGCATCAAATCATGTGAAAAGTTTTCTTATTAACGTCACATAACAATACTAAGGCCGGAGGGTGTGGGGGGCGCCACCCTCGCCACGTCACTGCCTATAGCGCCCCGGGCGCTATACACCCACACCCACCAAATTAAGTAGGGGCGCTATACACCCCTCGCCAACATGTTAACGTTATGCAATTGCGTGGATCGAGAGAGAAAGGTCAAAATGACAGTTTGAAAACGTTTAAAAAAAATTAAACTTTTTATCTATATATATATATATAAACCTTACACCATATAAACACACCTCTATCTCAAAAACCAATCACAAATTTACCACCCAAACACACACCAATCACAACTAGAAAATGGCATCCGATTCTTCGAGCTCTTCATCCGATGGTGGTTTCGACGACATGGTTATCGCAATGACGCAGGAGGCGATTAATTATTTGCAAGAAGAAGCTCAATCCTCTACGTCGCGTATCAGGCAACCGCCTCTTGAACAGGATCGGTTAGGTGCTCATGAACGTCTAGTGCACGATTATTTTTGTGAAAATCCGTTGTACGATGATGGGCAGTTTAGGCGCAGGTTTCGTATGAGCCGTCGTCTTTTCGTTAAAATTTCTAGTGATCTTGCGGGCGAGTTCCCTTTTTTCACGCAGATGATGAAAAAAGATTGTATTTCAAGAAAAAACAAGAGTCAGCAAGAAAAGATATCGAGCGGGCTTTCGGTGTGTTAAAAAAGAGATGGTCTATCATCGCCCAGCCGTCGAGGATACTTGAAAAAAGAAAAATGAGAAACGTCATGTATACGTGCATCATTTTGCATAACATGATATTGGAGGATTCGGGTAGAGCGTTTTGTGGAGAAAGTTATGATGAAAGTATCCAACCGACGAACCCAATACTAACATACGCTGAAAAAGAAGCTATCCGATCGAAGGTACGAGACAGGAACACACACCATAACCTTCGAGCCGATCTGACCGAGCACCTATGGTTTTATCGTGAACAAGGAGGAGACGACGAAGACGACGAGTGACTTTTTTTTTAAACTCTGGCATTGTATAGTTTTTATTTAAATTATGACATTTTATTTATATTATTTCAATTATGGCATTTTATTTAAAATATATAAATTATGAGGTATAAATTAATATATGAAAATTAAATGATTTTTAAAATAAAAAATAATTAGGCAATGATGACGGGGCTCCATTCCACACCCAGCAAATTAAATGGGGGGGGGGGGGGGGGAGGTATAAAGCCCCCTGGCTGATGTGACGCTGAGGTGTCCTTATAACCCCCCAAGAGGGGTTATCCCACACCCTCTAGCCTAATACTAAGTTCAAAAAACATGACATATAGCAAAACAGGAATATATTAAAGGTATTTTAGACTACAAATCCCCCCCCCCCCCCCCCCCCCCCCCCCCCCCCCTTCAGTTATTCTATAGCTATTTGATGATCTAGTAGTTACAATTATATTTTACGTTTAAAAAAAAAGTAGTTATAATTATATCAGTGAATATTCACTGCAACAATCAATATGATGATCAACACATCAGATTATTTCATACTCTTATTAAGAAAAATAGAGTTTACACATAACAAAAATATTTAAAAGCATGTCTAATATAATAGATATTTTATACATGTGTTACCTGTTATTTTTCTCCTTGTTAATTTTTTATTTTGACATGTGTTATAATGTTTAAAGTTAGGAATATGAATCATTTTTCATAGTTCACACAATACCAACAAAGACAACATAAATGAAATAGTAATTATCAACAAAAACAAAATTTGAAACACGTCACATGAATACAAAAATGAAAGAGGAAGAGATACTTAGGAAAGTGAGATCTAGGATTATTGAAAGATCCGACAACATTAATAGGATCCGTCCAAGATCTGCTTGTACTTTTTCACTATTTAAACGTCTTTGGGTATGCAGTTTCATAGTGCTTTTTTTTTTTTTTTTTTTTTTGAGTAAATTGCTAAAATCGTCCCTTAGGTTTGAGTATGTTTATCATTTTCATCTAAAACAACTTTTTTGTACCATATAGTCTTTGACTTTTGTGATTTTTTGCCATTTTCATCCAAACGTCTCATTTTTTTGCCAAAATCGTCCCTAAGATTTGGGAATTTTTGTCATTTTCATCCAAATGTTTGATAGAAAAAATAAAGTAAAATAGATGTTTGGATGAAAATAGCAAAAAAAATCCCAAAATTGAGGGACATGTTATACAAAAAAGTTGTTTTGGATGAAAATAACAAACATGCCCAAACTTCAGAGATGATTTTGGCAATTTACCCTTTTTCTGTTTTAACTATTAAAACTATTGATGAGACCTAAGTCACAAGAAGCGATATTAACATGGCTCAAGCAGGGGTCTTTTTGATCCATTTAATTTTTATTTATGATGCTTTTTTATAAAGGGAAAATATAATTATAAAAAGCTAATAAGAATAAGAACATGATAACTATGGGTGTGAATTTGTTAAACGACACAAACCTATCACGAAATCTACGGGTTTAGGTTTGATCTAAATGTGTTGGATATCTGCCTATCGGGTTGAACTCGATAAAACATTTAGCTAAATGGAACATGTTCCGTGATGTTCATATCAACCCAGTGAGTTTGTTGGTTGACCCGTTTAGCCTATACATTTATTTTTATGTTTATTTTTAAAAAAACATGTGTCGACAGCTAACACAATTTAGTATTTTTATACATAATTGCTTGAAAATAAATATAATATTTTAATTTAGAGTTTTAAAGTATTAATATGTATAAAAAAAATTAGGTTCAGCAGATCATATTCATGTTACACGATTTTGATAAAAAAAAATCAACTTCAGTCTGTAATATGGTTGCAAAAGTCGCTAGGCGCTCCCTAGTCGGTCGACCGGGGAGTTGAGAGTACTCGGCATAGGCGGAGAGTACTCGGGGAATAGTCGGACATGTTAAATTATAAAGAAATTAGTTTTTGGAAATTAAATATATGTCTAATAACATAAATTTACTAATATTTTTAACAAAATATGTGAAAATGATATTCATTATCTAATATGATAGTTATATAAATTATGTTTTATATTTTTTAAGTCAAACTCGACCCGAATTGACCTACCAGATCCGATTTTGGCCGAGTTTGACCGTGTTTGATCGATTCCGAGTAATTAGGCGGAGTTAGAGAAAGTCGCCTCGGCAGCCTACCTTGTAGCGACTACTCGGGGAGTACTCGGCCTTGGAAACCTTGTTTTACAACCATGGTCTCTATTGATCAAAACACATGTTGACCCGAACCATATTTGATTTCTTTTTTTTTTTAATTTTAAATGAAACATGTTTGCAGAAAACATATTTGATTCGTCACCAAACCTATCCAAAAGTTTTGCTAGACTTAAGCCAAAATAGTATGTGAATACACCAATAAATTAAAATTATACAATGAATGCAACAATTAAACAACGGTCAACGCAATTGAAAACAACGAACGTTGAAAACAACGAAGAAAGACATGTATGATGAAATAGGGCTACGTCGCGCCACACAACGGAGCACTTTTGTCCTGTCGCGTGGCGTGGTGCAGACTCTTTTCTAGCAAATTTCCATAGCTGTCAATTTTCACCCCTGCAAGAAATTTTGCCAATTTTTCACAATTTTTGCACCAAACTTGGCCCAACTTCGACTTTATCATTTTTAAAACATTCCTTCACAATTATGGGTTTAAACCCTTGATCCGAAACTGGATCCTTGAGCTTTTAAAACATTCGTTCGATTTGTAGTTATTTACCTAACCGACCCGTTAAGAGGCATTTCACATTTAAGCTTATCCCTTCTACTTTTTATCAATGTTCTAGTCATTTCTACCAACCACAACTTGAATGTGGTTGGTTACATTAGACAAACGTTAATTTTTCATTGTTTTATTCCGGTGTAGCGTTTTACCAAAAACGACCCGTTTGGAGACGTTAAGCCAAAAGCTTACGTCTTCCACCTTTATGCTACCGGAAGGATCAACTCGATCTAACTATCTAAGGATTCATTATCAAATATACTCATAGAGTTAGTTTACCCAAAACCCATTATTCGAGGGCGTTTTAATCAAATTTAAGCTCTTTTTCTAAACTGGAGAACTTTTAAAGGTTAGATGAAAACTAGCGTCACTTTTAACTCGTTATCCCATCAAGATTTATTATGTCCCTAAAGACATAAAGGTTTCCAATGGTTTAGTAATTTAAAACTCATTTAGCCGTAATTTCACATCATAGACATGTTATTGGCACTAAATGTCATTTTACCCAAATACTAGATGTATCTCATTTGAGTTAATCTATTTACCACATCTGGCCCAACTATCTTTCGCCGGGCCTTAAGCCCTTACCAAAAGTATAATCCTTTACGCATACCTGGCGTGGGTCTAAGGGATGACCCGTTATCCATACCTTGCGATTATATTCGCTAATTCATGGCAATGCATGCCTATACATTATGCTTACCTGTAAGTATGAAAATTAACAAACAAAGCATTAAATATCATATCTAAAAGGTGATAACATCACCATTTGACCCGGTTGTCCAATTGACCCGTTCATAGCTTATCCTTTTAGCGTTTCGACTAACCATGTATTGTTTATTGCTAAAAGGTGCATATTTACCATCTTATTCATTTGACCCGTTTTGGTTCGCGTCAGCAACTGTTTGCACCAAAAACTCATCTTTACTTATTTGACCCATTTTGGTTCGCGTCAGGTGTTTACACCAAAAACTCATTTTTACTTGTTTGACCCGTTATGGCTCGCGTCAGCAAGTGTTTACACCAAAAACTCATCTTTATATCTTTGACTCGTTTTGTTTACACCAAAAACTCATCTTTATTTGTATAAACAAAGTTTTAATCGGTTCGGATAATATTCAAGTTACGTTTTAAGTTTGCATATATATGCAAATTACTATAAAGGTCAATATGCAAATATGCTTGTATACAAATGACTATAAAAGTCAATATGCAAACCTGTTTCATGATTTACATCATGGGGTATCGTCTTAACAAACTTCATCTCTTACTGACATTAGTTCATCATAATTTTACTTGTTTTGACCTGTTTCATGGTCTACACCATGGGGTGTCCTCTTAACATTTATTCAGCTAACCACATCTTAACTAAAATACTTCCATCACATATATTGCAATTCTATTTTAGGAGGTGTAAGCTTGGTGTAAGCTTTACTTACCTTGCGTCCGTTCAAGCTTCCATGCGTAATTGACTCGTTTGACCCGTTCCTTTCCAAGCTCCCACCTAGCTTGTTAAGAGTCAAACTATCACATAATATCCACAAGATGATTAAATTGTCATCAAATACCATGACCATCACACTTACGGAATTATATACCACATTTACCAATCCATTCTACTTTAGGTCAGTTTAACTTTAAAGTCAAACTGCCAATTGATATACATGGATATAATATCAAGTTCAGTAAAACTCATTTAGGAATTTTATCAAACATTTGATGTACATCATTTCTAGGCCATCATATTAGCTAAATTTTCCAACCAAAATCACTATGTATCTTTCAACTCAACAAGTTCATACATTTTCTAGCGTCAAGTTAACATAACTTTCAATTATCATAAGCTAATTCGTCCTTTTGACCAACATAATTCATGAGTTCAACTCTCATGTCAAGACTCACTTCTAGTCACTTAAGAATGCTTATCAAAATCCACAAATTGTTCAAGTAATTCACACATACAAGCAAGTATGATGATTATGAACATTTATTCATCATCAATTTCATCATACTAACAAAAATATTAAACTCAAGGTTACCACCTTCAAGTTCCTCCATATACTACTCATCACCAAAACATAAATTACTACATACCTTATGATATCCAAAGATCACTAATTTATGTTCATGCATGTGATTTAGCCTCAGTTCACCTTTCAATTTGTTAGAACAAGATGCACTAGGGTTCCCCCCCCCCCCCCCACATCTTTTCTTCTCCTAATTCGACACACACACATGTGTGTGTTTTTTGTGATTTTTGCTTTTTGATAAAGTTAGTTTCAAATTGCCCCCACTTAGTCCCTCATGTTTTGGCTTTGTTATAAAAGACCATCGTTTAGTCAATTTACTAACACACAACATGTTTTTAACTAGGTTAATATTCCAAGTTGCCTACTTCCCGTTAATTATCAACAGACATGATAATTCTATTTACTAAGTTCGGGGATGCTACAACCCGACTTAGACTATGTACCGATAGCCCATACCTTTTATAAACCTTAATTTTCTAAAAAAAATACTGGCTTTTATATAACATTAGGTTTATTTATTTAAATCCTAATATTTACGGGTTAACTTTTACCACTAACGTTATTTTACCCGCTCATCCCCAGTTAATTTGGTTTAATTACCAACTCTGTTTTTTAGGGTGTTACAAGTCTACCCACTTAAAAGGGTTTCGTCCCCGTAACCTTTCTCACATAGTTCTTTGGGTTAAACTCAAAGAAATTAGTTTCGGTTTTCAATTTAGCAATGCTCAAAGTTTAATCATTTTTATAATCTTACCAAGGAGGTAGGGTAGTATCTTTCGGACTCCTAGATGGTGCCCGACTTCTTCCAATGTTCTGTTTTTACCTTCTACTTGATCAACATATTTGTTCTTAAGGCGTTTAGTCTTTCGTTCAAGTATTGCAATAGGCTTTGCCGTATGCATCTTTCACGTGTAAGGCCTCATAGGCCATCACTTCCATCTTGTATTCCTTCTCTTTATCATCAGCCAGAGCGAGTCACCCTTTGGCCACTCGATCATATGGATTTGTTAACATAATTATTCAAACGTATTTAACTATCATATCGTTTCGGTAAGGCTACCCGGGGTACCACGTGGGTATGGCTGTAGGGTAGTGCAGGTAGCCGAGACGGTTGTGATCACGGGCATACAAAGCCGATACGAATAAAAGCATTGTAACATTGGGTAATGGTCACAAGGCCGTGCAATTAAAAAATATATATTTAAACTTAGATATCACTTCATCTCACCCAAAATAAACTTATCTTCATTCAAATTTTTGCGCCCAAAATACTAATTTCATACTATCATTTCTTCATTCTATCTACAAATAGTTTCATTCGAATTTTGCACCACAAGATGGATCGTAAGTTATGGCTTCCACTAATTCATCGGACGAATTCGGCTTGAATGTGGGCATATCTAGTAGCCTCTAACTACTCACAAATATTGTCTCCCAAACCGAAGTAGATGACACGGCAACATAAAAAAATATATACCACATGATCGTGAATAAGCTCTAGAGTAACTAATGGAAAATTGTTTTCTCAATAACCCAAAATCCGATGAATCTACATTTCTTTGAAGGTTTCAGATGTCGAAGATATTATTTTAAAAAAATTGTTGGAGGTATAAAAGCCAAATTTGAATAGTTTCAAAAGGGTCTATACGTAAGGATGAAAAGGAGCTTAACGGCTTTACAAAATGCATATTGGTAGTTAAACAACTCGCAAACGATATCCTGACGAATACGGTGAGTATTTATGTATGGCCGATAGGATTTCATGTGATTGCCTAGAATATTGTTGTAATGCCATGATTCAGTTATATGGTAAAGAGTTCTTACATAGACCAACAAGCTGTGATATTGCACTTTTGTACAACGCACATGAAGCAAAGCACGACCTTCTGGGTCAGTAGCATCGATCATACACATCTCTTTTGGAGAATGTGCCTGACTCATCTGTGTGGCCAATATATGAGAGATCACCAATACCCGATGATTATGCTCGAAATGGTGGCTTCAAATGATTTGTGGTTTTGGTATGCGTTATATGGTTTGTCTGTAACAACCTTAAAAAATGTCCCACAACAATTCGTAACCGAGTCTCCAAACATGTACGACAGAAACCGGCATGAAAAACGAAGGAAATCTGACTTAGACGCCACGCGACGGTGGAAGCATTAGTCAGTCGCGTGACACGGCCTCCCTTTGAACGCCAGTGGACACATGCCACCACGTGCCAGCCACGTAGCATGCCTACGTGGTGACTCAGTAGACCTATGCCCTAGATTAGACCCTTCGCGCCACGCGAAGGTGTAGCACATATTCGGTCGCGCGATGCGACGAGGTGCAAGTTCGGCTATAAATTAGACGAGTTATGGGCATCTCAACTTGCTCAAAATCTTCCTTTCTCTCTCGATATACTGGTGTAATACCTAAATACCCGAAGTGCTAAACCTCTGCCCGTAATCAGCGTGCTAACTCGAATCACTGGTACAGTACCCTGTCCGGTCGATTGAATTTGAAACCAATCCAATGGATGTTTAAGTGCTGCCTGAATCAGGCTATACTTTGTCATCACGTTGTGGGTTTTGATCTCGTGATTATCTTTAAAGTTGAATTGAGTAAATACCCTAATACGTGTACATTGTGTGCTTAATTAGGAAACCAAGCATTAAACTAGAAGGCTAGTACCGAAACCCTAAATCTGCAATGTGAGTCATTCTCTTTTTACTAAAATTCATTCAAAACCCTAAATGTTTTCTAGTTGTACCTATAGTGATTAAGTCTTTGTATTCTGAAATTACTTCCGGTATGTGGGGTTTTGTATACACTACTAGTCCAGCGTTGCTATTGGACGAAAGTTAGCCAATAGTAATATGACCACGACCACCTAGATGGATAGGTGACAAATACTAATTTGAGTAATTGAAAGATATAAACAAATGTAAAAACTCTTAATGTTGTAATTATAACAATGTGTTTTTGTACAACTGAATGAACTCACCAGTATTTTCCTCTGATCAAATGTTTTAAAACGCGTTGAAGGTGATTTACTGTGAAGAGAAGAAAAAGTGCTATGAAGCACTCAAGCTTAAATAACTGGCTATGTAAACATGAATAAAACGTGTTTTGTAATCAAGGGTTTATCCCCGTGAATATCCTTTATGTAAATACGGGTTTTATCCCACAACTTATGAAATGAAAATTTCGGTGTTTTGAAAACTCTGATATTTTTCCTGACACCTGGTCCTCATAAGTTTTTCGCTGCGATAATTTTAGTAAACACCGGTACCACTTGTATCTGCTCACGGCTCCTACCCAGGGTAGGGTCGGGGGTTGTAACAGAAGGTGGTATCAGAGCCACTGGTTTAAGCTAATTAAGTATTGTGAGAATACTTAAAATTAGTAGTCAGGAATTAAATAAAATACCTTCTTTGAATACTATAATATTAAGTAAATATTATATATTTGATTTTCGGAGTTCGTTGTTTTTATTGGTTTTGACTAACAGTATGAGTACTAGAGAGCTATCTGATGCTTTCCAGAATATATCTGTTAACCATACAGATATGGATACTGCTGAAAATCAGACCGGTACACAAACCGGGTATGAAGCGGATATAGACAAACTGATGATATTCCAGGCCTAGCTGTTACAAAAAGCACCTCCTAAAAAGAGAAAGAGAATATTGGATTGGAAGGTAAAAAGGAAGAAGAAAGTCCCAACCGCAACAAAAACCAAAAGAATTGGAGAAACAAGTGGAAAAACAACTCTAGGCGAGAGTTTAAATCCAAACACCATGCCGTTATCATGGGAGGAACTAGACCAAAGATTGGAAAACTGCGAGATGCTCAGGCCAATACCTGAAGAAATTAATCTGAATATGCCCTCTTACCCCGCTATGCCAATAAATCCAGAATCTATAAATCCTGCACCAGTAATGCCACAACAACCACTCCCAAATCCGGTGGAAGAATGGTGGACTAATGATTGGGAATTTCAAAATCATATGAATAATCCTTTTCCATTCTATCCAAATTTCCAACCTGAACCCCCTGCATTTCCCCCGATGAACTCGGAAAATGTGGCAGAGCTTCGCCACTATGGAGAGGAACTGATAGATGCAGGAAGTCGAATCCAGAATGTAGGAGAAAATCTCGTCTGGAAATACGACGAGAGGGAACATCACTTTTGAATAAGAGACTAACCCTATAAAATATGCATGTATAATGTATTTTCTATATTTTGTGAAAAAAAACTAATATATGTGTGTGTATATATATATATATAGAGTGGGGATCCTACGGAAAGTGTGTTTTTCCTAAAAAGTGTAAAAAGTCATAAAACACAATAATTTCAGGCATAAAACACACCTAAAACTCACAAATAATAGAATGAATATTACTAAAACACTATATTCAAACTCTAATAGTCCATAAAAACTTCAAACGCACCATCGTAGAACTATGAATATAAAACACACAATGCTAAACAACATAAAACACAATAATATTTGTCATTCCACAATCAGAGCCTTAACATCTAAAACACAACACAAAACCCACATACATGATGTTTTAGTAATCTTCATCATATTATTTGTGGGTTTTTGGTGTGTTTTATGGTTGACATTATGGTGTTTTATGACTTTTTACACTTTTTAGGAAATTTGGACTTTCTGGCCAACTCCTAGCCTATATATATATATATGTGTGTGTGATAATATATGTAAAATATAAGAAGCATATTATATATAAGAAAAATATAAGTCGCAATGATCGACGATTTTGACAATATGCTCTGATTTATTTGTGTTTACGATATTTTGATTATTTATTACTTATTCTGTGATATTAATATCTGAAATATGTTTTTTGCAATTCAAATGTCGAACAAAGTTAATCAATCGATCCAGAATAATCAAAACTCCTTGGAAAAAAGTGCTATAGAAAATATAATAGCCCAGGGAATAGCTGATGCTGTACCTTTAATTATCGAAGTCGTTAGAAACCCTTTAGAAAACACTAAAGCTATGAGTAGCAAGCGTAATCGCAGTAACAATTTTAACCACATTGTCAATGGAGGTAATGATGATATTATCGAAGCTCCATTTGGGAAATCCAAGTCGAGGTTTCCCGTATCAGAGACCCCCTGTACCGTTACCTGCACAGGCTTATTGTCACATCCATTGCACCACGCGAGCAGAGTCGCGAGTGGTGCAATCAGGGGGATCTCGTTTATCTGTACTGTTTTGTATGGGGGGAGACGTGCGTCCTCCATCACTGCCTAGCCCAATGGTTTGCGGTGGCGTACCACCGGCAAGATAGGGTTTTGCTGTACGGGGGGGGGGGGGGGGGCGTACATCACGCGTATTGTCCACTCGTTGGGCCTTGTTCCCCAGCAGGACCCAATGTTCATCGAGGGAGGCACGGTGGAGCCGAGCAGGTTGACACGGCAGACCCTGATCGGCATGCATGTGAAGCATGACTTCCCTGGGCTCGGGCTTCGATTTATAGGAATGGACGGGCAGCTGTTTGTCCCCGCCGCTCTCCCAGCCGAGTTACAAGAGGAGCTGCCAGAGCCGGCAGGTGGTGATGCTGCCGAGGATGACGACGATGATGATGACGCTCACCCACCACCTCCGCATGGTTCGCCACCGCAACCGCAACCACATGGAGTGCCTCACTATCCCCAGCACATTCTGTACGACCAGCTCCATCCAGATGTGGCGCTTGCGTTACAGCAAATGGAGGAGCGGCTGCAGGCGCGGATAGACGCCCATCACCACCGAACTGAGGCCATTCTCATGCGGGCGATCCAGGGCGATATACAAGTGGCTATGGACCGTGGTCGGACCCCATTGCCGATACCGCCATTGTCGCCTCGCCCTGGACAGGATGCGGATCAGGGGACGGGGCCCTCAGGCGCGACTCAGGGGCGGGGGCCTCAGGCACCAGTCAGGAGGGTCAGGATCCAGCGGTTTAGGATCGTTGTATTTTTTTTTTTTTGTATTTTGACAATTTATGTATTTCGGACGATGTCATGTATATATACAAACTTATTATGTAATTAAATTTGCAGTTTCATTTTATTTGTATTTGTGATTGTTTATTTTAACCGTTTAGATTGGTTTGCTTGGTTATGTATATTGTATAATATCACACGTCGTGAATACATCAACATAAAAAATAATATAAAATACAACTACGATACGTCACAATACGATACAAGGATGATACGATATCATATGACACGTCATAAATGAAGAGTTAAGTACGTATATCTATTTGGAACATTTTTTAATCATCAACGATGTGGTTTGTGGTTCCAAAGGCAGAAGGTTGTGATACGGATCACCACGATACGCTATAATACGGATCACAAGATAAGCTATAATACGATACGCTATAATACGATATTAAGTTAAAAATGTGATACGATATGCAACGAACGCTATAATACGATACTTAACGATAAAAAAATAATAAAGATTGTAAAACTCATTAAAACAAAAATAACCAAACCCAAAACACCAAACACAACACACCAAAATTCAACCTCAAAAATTCAGGGCCTTAATACACATCGTATAGGCCTATACGATGCGTATAGGCCAGCCGCCAGACAAGCCCTGCAACTGTCAGTCTGCCATATCTTAACTTTATCCAATACGAATCGTATAGGCCTATACGATCCGTATTGGACTTTCAAAGTATGTGGATAGAGGGTTGGTGTGGCAATAGAATCTTCCTCTTTGATATTGCTCCAAATTTAGTTTATTTATTCATGTATATATTTATATCAAAACATCAAGTTAGGTTTCTTTAACGAGTGTGATTTTATTAATTACGAACCTTTTCTTTCAGCAAGAAGCTAGAAGAAAAGAACGGTAAATTATAATTTTCGTCATTTATGTTTGTAGCGGGTTGCAATGGATAGCCTTTAACTTCAATAATTACAGTCACAATCCTTTATTTAAAAAGGTATAATACGTTTTTCAAATAAAGGATTGTGACCGTAATTATTGAAGTTAAATATCCATTGCAACTTGCTACAAACATAAAGTACAAAAAGTGTAATTTACCCAGAAAAGAAAGACAACTACACCATAAAAGTTGCACCACAAAACTTTCAATATTGAAAGCACACTCGGAGACCTTCAAGTTTTGCACCATCTTGAGTATTGAAGTCAACATGATTTGAGCTTTTGAATGAAATTAGTTTTGATCGATCAACATCTCTAGTTCATCATTAACCGAATTCGCACATAAACTACAACTATTAACTGAGATAATGTTACAATACTAATAAGTTTTAATGTTTTATTATAATTACTCAAACTTTATCCTAGTTATAAAACCACTAAATTTTTTATATTGTTTCATCACTATAATTTTTTCATCATGGTTGCTTAAAGTAAATGTCTTAAATAGAACAGAATTATGTTTATTTAGTGACCTTTTTAGGTCATTTATTTTAACCCATAGACGCAACAATTATAAATCCTAAATAATAGTTGAGTTTCCTAACTATCCTATATAGGCTACTAATTATAATCATAGATGACAAATTTCATAGAAGTAGAATAATAACAAACTTGAGTATTACCTTTCAAGAAACAATAAGAAAATTTGGTTACTATTAGAAAGAAACAACAAGGAACCTTGTTGATTTGGTTATTTAAAAAGAAGGGAAAGAATATTATTTACTTAAAAATTACTCACCAAAAAACAACTTTTAAAAAGCCTTCAATTTCTAATTTTCTATATATGTATTAGCAAAAATAATAATAATAATATCTTAGTTGATAAAATCAAGATGAGCTGTGAAAGATAAAGTTGAAAGATATTCCAGCTCATGATGCCAAAGGATTCAAAAAACAAATGATCAACAAACAACTTTAAACAAATAAAAATAAAAAAGGGACATTTAGGAGACAATGACAAAAGCAAAGCATCTGGTCACAATCCACTTGTATATCTGTATAAAATTTCAAATTTTTACTCTACTTTCCATGCTCCAAAAGTCCAACAATTCACATAGTATTTGTAAGCAAACTCAAACAGACAAATCCCAAAAAAGAATCCCATGTAAAAAGATTCCTCAAATCCCCAAAGATAAATCAAATATAAATTCATGAATAAAAAATTTAATATAACAATAAAATAAAACCTTTTAGTAATTTCACAAACATTCCTTCATCTGGCTTAATCAGATGTCACCTTGATCTTGCTTCTGTATAGGACCTTCTTCTTTTTGGAGGTTTGGTTGTCAAAGGTTAAGACCACCTTGCCTGGTTCACCACATTTGAAGCTACCGCAGATAACTGGCTCGTCCGTAGAGGCTGTAACCTTTCTTGATTTTTGGACGATCACGGTGTAGCCGTCTTCAGCTGCAGGCACAAACTCGGCTCCATATGTCACCTCATACCCAACCACTCTGGCCTCCCATACCACTGTGCAAGTCTGCAATTTTTTTCACAAGATGATGCATATGATTTCCAAAAAACTTCATGATTAAAGGAACACCATAATTCATAATTTTACATTATTCCACATGAAAAAACCAATATTTGATCAAAATCATTAAAAGGGGTACTCTTTAACAAAACTTCCATGAAAAAGACCATAATTCATCATCCAACAGAATCTATATGAGTCATAGTATCAGGTCGTACATATAACAAAATTCCCACATGGAAAAAGTTCCATAGTTCGATCGAAATCATTCAAAAGAATCGGGTCGGATTCATTGTATCAGGCTTGTGTAGTTTCTAACAGATTCTTGACATTTAATAACTATAATTCTATTAGAAAAATCCTTTAAAAGAAGAGGTTATCGATATTTCATCATGTCTGGTAATTTTTTAATTAAAAGAGCACCTAAAAAAATTTGCATGTCAATTTCTGGCAAAATTCCCAGACGAAAAGAACCATACTTGGATCAAATTTACACAAAGAGGGTAAAAACATATGATATAGGTAATTAAGTACCTCGGTAACAGGGAAATCGACGGTATGTTTAGTTGCAGGCTTGACAAGCTCTTCTGTAACGGCGTCACCAGAGGTGAATTCTTGTTCACCTTCGCGGCTCAGTCCACCATATTGAACTGGCACCAGCTCAGGGGCTATGTATCTAAAATCCAATCAAGCAAAATCAACCAAGATCAGATAAAAAAAATCATCACTTGGGTCAAAGACATAACAAATATCAAACAAAAAACCGACGAATTATGAAACAATACTGACTTGAAGAGAGTTTCAGCAGTCTTTGAAGGTCCAGCAAACACAAACTTGCTCTTGGTCCTTTGAGTAAAGAAAGGATTAATAACCTTGTAGAAAGCCAGGTACAGAAAAGGAACATTGATAAACACCTGCAAAACAAAACACATGTTATAGTTAAGTTATAATTAAATTAAATTACAATTAACACGAAACCTGTTATAAACGTTTCATCAAACACTTGGTGTGCATAAACCAACAAACCTGTTTGGCAACAAATTCAGGGTAGTTATCTTGGAACAACTGAAGAGCTTGATTGGTGGCTTGACGAAGCTCCCACTTAAACGGTCCAGGAGAATTCTTGAAATCAATAACCTGAAGAATTGTGTTGATTCCATCTGGACTGAAATCGAGTTTTCGAATGCTTTTTTCGAGGAATTGGATCCTCCATCGGAGAAATTTGGTGCGTTTTTCTTCGGTTGAGAACGTTTCGTTGTATAATTCTTTGTTCTGGTACTCACCATACGCGTTGTAGCAGACCGGATGACCTTCTTTATCAACTCCATGCATGTACACAACTTTTTCTTGCTCTGTTCCCAAATCTTCTTCCAATAATGAATCGATTCCGAACTCTTTTCTCCATGCGACGACGTTTTTGAGCATGGTGAAAGCTTCCTTCACCTTGAAGTCACGTGCTCGCAGGAATTTTAGTAATACGACGTCGCTTCGCTCGTCTGCTAGTAACGGAATTCCCCAAATTGATACCTCTTCCGGAGTTACAGCTGGCGTTTCTTCAACCGGAGCCGGTTTATCGGCTTCGGCTTCCTCGGTCTTAGCCGCCGGCTCAGATGAGCCGGTGACGGCTACGATTGTTTCTTCGATCGCTTCGATCTTCTTCGCTCCGTCTTCTTCCACGCAGGTTTCGGTTTTCTCGATTACTTCCGTCACTTCCTTCACCGGCTCCGATACCTCCGCTGGTGCTGCCGGCGGTGTGACAGGTTTTTCTTCTTCTTTGCACTCAACCGCTGGTTCCACCGGCTTAGCTTCTTCAACAACCGTCGCCGGAGGAGTTGATTCTTCTTTTCCGGTAGCCTCATCACACGCCTTAGTTTCTTCAACAACTGCCGGAGCCTTTTCTTCCTCCGCCGGAGCTTTTTCTTCCTTCTCGGGAGCTTTTTCCTCCTCCGCCGGAGCTTTCTCTTCCTTCGCCGGCTTCTCCTCCTTCACCGGCTTCGGAACAGCAGTGAACTCATGCTTATTAAGCGCCTCTTGCACCAACTGTTTCAATTCATCCAACGCTTTCTTCTGCGGATCCGGTAACTCACCGGCAACATTAGATTCCTCCTTAAACGACGTCGATTCAGTAATCTTCTCCTTCTCTTCCTCCACCGGTTTCACCTTCTCCTCCGCCTCAGCCTCCGGCGTTACATCCTTTTCACAAACTTCAACCGGAACCGCTGTATCAACCGCCTCCTTCTTCTCCGACTCCGGCACCACGGCAACCTCCGCCGCCGCTGCCGGAGCTTCCGATGCCTCAGCCGGTGCCGGCGCCGTGGTCTTCAACGTCTCCTCCGCCATGAATTACAAGAATTGTTTGATTGAAAAAGGTAGGGTTTGAAGAAATTTGAAGTGATGGTGGTTATGTTATGAGAGTGGGGGTGATGGGTGGTGTGGGATAACTGGGGGATTTAAGGGCGGTTTTTGGTTTGAAACAGTCTGTATAATTTTTTATTATTATTATTATTATTATTATTATTATTATTATTATTATTATTATTATTTTTTGTTGTATTGCCAGCTCAGTAACAGTGAAATTGGTTGTGGGATCGGTTAACTACTTGCCAACCGGTTTATGACAACTCAGCGATGTTCTGTATGACGTGGTGTAATGGGTGCAATATTCGTGTGTGGTTGATTGCTAGCCGGAAACCCCACCTCAACTCCTGACCGTTGGATTGTGGGCCGGCTTTGGTTTACTACTATATTCTCTATTGTATACTTTCATTTAAACATGAAAATTCACTAAGGATATGGGGTGTGGATGGGGCTTCATGGGGCTTTACAGGTGACACGTAGGATACACGTGTACCATGGAGCCCCCCTTTGATTTGGAGGGTGTGGATGGAGCCCCTGTTAAACAAAATTAAAAAAAAAATAAAATTTTTGATTGGTTTAAAACTAATAGGTCCCACCTGAATTCGCGTTAAAGCTCGTTACCACGATGGCGGGGCTTCAATGGCGCCCCCGCTATAGCGCCCGGGGTGTGGTTAAAAGTGAAGGGGGGCGCTATGGTGGTGTAGCTGGCGGAAGGGTGGCGCCCCACACCCTCCAGCCTAACAAAGTAATACTCTTTGTTTAGGCTAGAGGGTATGGTGATAGTCCTCCCTTGGAGGATGATCCGTCACGTAGACGTCACATCATAGTCCTCCCAATGATGGTCCATCCCACAAAACTAGAGGGTATGGGAGGATGATCCTACCCCACCATTTTTTTTTAATTTCTATGCCCTATGTACAAGTATTGAAGCCTAATGTACAAATCAGAAACAAAGGGGGCCCACCATGTTGGATCGTTGATGGGTTGACGCCGGCGCCGGACCGAGACGGGGTGGGGGGACGAGTCCATACCATGCAGCCTTAGAATAAAATAAATTCCACTAAAAAATAATCAATAGATGTTGTTTATATAGTATATAAAACTAGTTTTACGCCCCCTTCATGTTGTGGAGCGCTAGGTTAAATATTTCTCAATCAATTAAAACAAAACACTACTATAGTTTTGCTTGAAAAAAAAAACTAAAATGATGGTTGTTTGGCATGAATAAAAATTATATCGAGTTGATCAATTAAAACATAATGCTACCATAGGTTTGGAAAAAAAAAACTAAAGCGATGGACAAGACTGTCATTTTGAACAAGGTGAAAATCGTAATTTTGATTGGGGATAAAATCATAATTTGTTAAAAGCTACAACTATAGGAAGATTGTAATTTTAAACAACGGGAAAAATCGTAATTTTGACTGGGGTAATATCGTAATTTGTTAGAAGCAAAGACGATGACAAGACTGTAATTTTGAACTGGTGGTAAAATCATAATTTTGAACTGAAGGTAAAATTGTAGTTCTGAACTAAGGGTAAAATCGTAACTTGTACAAGCATGGTCGTTAAATATATATGTAATGTAATATTGACTGTGGCCGTGTTGGTATTACAAACATCGTTCAGTTTTCTTTTTACAAAATGAAACTAAACCAAATAATGGGATGGTATGGTTTTGTTTATGTTATGGTGATGATTAGATAAAAACGATATTGTTTCAGTGTTTTGTATTAAAGGTCATAAAAATTAAAGCTGTATCTTAGATGTTAAAAAGGTGATATTTGTGTGTCCTAAAAACGATTATTGTTGTACATTGTTGCAGAAATCGGTCTAGGCGGCCGATTAATCGGCGCCTAGGCGCTAGTCGGCTACTAATCGCCTAATTTTGAGCAAATCGGCCAATTAATCGGTCCAGGTCAAAATCGGTCCTAGTCGTTCAAAAGTCGGTCCTAGTCGGTCAAAAGTCGGTCAAGTCGGACTAATCGGACCATGGGTTTTTTGGTCAAAATCGGTCCTGGTCGGTAAAAATCGGTCCTGGTCGGTAAAAATCGGTCCTAGTCGGTCTACTTGGTCAAAAGTTGGTTAATTTTTGAATTTTTATGTGAATTTTGAAGTATTATTTTTATATTATTGTGTATATATATATAAATTTGAAAAATTACATATATAAATTCCCATTCCGATTAATCCCGATTAATCCCTATTAATCCCGATTAATCCTTAGGCGGTACCTCACCGCCCGACTAGCGCCTAGCGCCTTCTACAACTTTGTTGTTGTTTGAGATATTGATATATATCTATTAATTCATCACATCTTGATGAATGGTAACTTATTTTTGTCTTTTGTGGTTTTTTTTTTGTGTGTTAACTTTAGGGTATTTTTTTATCTTTTGTTTTAGAAGTTTATTTTTTTATTAATAATTCATTACATCGGGATTTGGTCATCGTTTGATTGCTACTTAGCATAATGTTTGATTTTCACGTTTGATCTCTTAGTTTTTTTTTTGTTCGGTTGCTATTTAGTACTATGTTTGGTAGTTTTTATGTCATGTGACTTGGTGTTAAAAATTCATGTTTTGGTTTTACGGTTTTCCCGGTTTTAGTTGTGGTTCGGTTGCTATATTGCACGATTTTACTCCCGGACCCGCAATACTGGTAACACGGTTTTACGCCCCTTCCTCACAACGCGGGTGGCTTAACACTAGTTGTCAATGAAAGTTGAGATGGTTCATAAACGTTTATTTTATTTTTTACAACTAATTTGCTTTATTTTATCATGAAAAGTACGTTTTGAAATTTATTTGTATCTATACTAGCTTCTAATAAAACTTTTTTAGATCTATAATACTACCTTCTAATAAAACTGTTTAGGACATAATTAGAATTTACTTAATTTTAAGACACAATCATTTTTAGTATTTATGACATAATTTTATTATTTAGTGCAGTTAAATTTTGGTACTTAAATAAAGATATTTAATAATTTTTAATATTTATGAAATAGTTTTGTTATTTAATTCAATTTTGGTATTTAAATAAAGAATATAACAAAAAAATAAACATAACTCATGTTATTACTAATTCTTTTAAGTAATTAAGAACAAAACAAAAACTAAAATAATTGATAAAGTAATAGAAAACGAGTAAAATGTTGTAAATTGTCGACTCCATCATAACATGTGTATGCCCACTATATAACTTAAAGAAAATGATTTAAGAAAGGGGTTTTTTAATGGCACCCCCTGTCTATCCGCACGCTCTTTCAATTCAATACGCATCGTATAGGCCTATACGATGCGTATTGAAATAAAGTAAAAGACATGGCAGGCTGACAGGTGCAGGTTATGTCTGGCGGCGGGCTTGATACGCATCGTATAGGCCTATACGATGCGTATCAAGGCACTGATTTTTTGAAGTTTATTTTTTGTTGTGTTGTGTCGAATGCAAACCCGAGAAATGAAAGGGATTTCGAGCAGTTGGTCGATAACATGATAGATAAAGATCTTGACACGATCATATCCATTTTCAACTATTAGACTAGATAGTCCAGGATGAAATATATTAAAACCATTCAAGCCCACCAGTCTACAATGTGTTATGGTCAGATTTTTCAAGCTTGCACAGTGGGAGAAAAGACCAGCATCCTTGTCAGTATTGTCTTAATGCAATGAGACATAACTGAGATTTGAGCAGCGTGTAAAAACGGAACATAACCCCAGATTGTCTAAAGAAGCGCTTTTATCATGTGTCATGTGGTAAACAAATACCAAGGGTGTATACAAATCTCTATTCGGTCATCTTTCCAAGTTTTTACACACAAATATGTGGTTCCCAATTTGCGGAACATAATCCCAGATTGTCTAAAGAAGCGATTTTATCATGTGTCATATTAGATGCGTATCACGTGGGAGAAACTAGCTAGGACTAGACCCCTGAAGTTGTCATTTGATAATCACACGTGCCAATCACACGTGACAGTTCATTTGATAAAATACGTGGGAGAAAAGACCAGCACCCTTGCCGTTCCGTATTTTCTCATTTTCTAATTCTCGAAGAATCTCGTAGCGTATTCTCTGTTTCTCTAAATCGTCTGTAAAATTATGTTTCTCTAATATGACACATGATAAAAGCGCTTTTTTAGACAATCTGGGCATTGATTTTTTGAAGGTTATTTTTTGGTGTATTGTGTCGAATGCGAACCTGAGAAACGAAAGAGATTTCGAGCAGTTGGTCGATGACATGATAGATAAAGATCTAGACACGATCATATCCATTTTCAAGTATTAGACTAGAAAGTTCCAGATGGAAAAATATATTAAAACCATTCAAGCCCACCAGTCTACAATGTGTTATGGTCAGATTTTTCAAGTTTGCATAGTGGGAGAAAAGACCAGCACCCCTGTAAGTATTGTCCTTTAAATTCGCATAAACATGTATTCGTTTCATAACCTCCTCCTATAAATCAACCACAACTCACCCGAGACCGACCTCTGGATCACACATGATAAAAGCGTTTCTCTAGACAATCTGGGATTATGTTCCGTTTTATGACACATGACACATGATACAGCACACTTACCTTAACCACATCTTCCATGGAGTCATAGATCCGACAATAGGGCCCACGGATCTTATGCCCACCCGAGACCGACCTCTGGATCACACGTGGGAGAAAAGACCAACACCCTTGTCGTTCCGTATTTTCTCCTTTTCTAATTCTCGAATAATCTCGTAACGTATTCTCTGTTTCTCTAAATCATCTGTAAAATTATAAAAAAAAAACTAGTGGTTTATCACCCTGTGTGAGCATTGGAAGCCCGACAAACAGTCTTGCAATTACATCTTCAATCGAGACCGCATTATTAATTATAATGAAGCAATGAAGATTGAATGTGCAAATCGCAACTGTTTTTTACTACGGAAATGGTGGCTATGGGAAATACAAACCCGACACGTCTTCTATGATGATTCAAAACATTCACGAACCACAAATGGACTCAGACTCATACTACTCTAATATGACACATGATAAAAGCGCTTCTTTAGACAATCTGGGATTATGTTCCGTTTTATAACACATGATACGGCACACTTACCTTAATCACATCTTCCATGGAGTCACAGATCCGACAATAGGGCCCACGAATCTTATGCCCACCCGAGACCGACCTCTGGATCACACGTGGGAGAAAAGACCAGCACCCTTGTCGTTCCGTATTTTCTCGTTTTCTGATTCTCGAAGAATCTCGTAACGTATTCTCTGTTTCTCTAAATCGTCTGTAAAATTATGTTTCTCTAATATGACACATGATAAAAGCACTTCTTTAGACAATCTGGGATTATGTTCCATTTTATGACACATGATACGGCATGGTCAAACCTTTCAAAAAGTAGAAAAAAAAATAAAACATAAGAAAATGTTCCTCTTTGTTACCAAGCATGTCATCTGAAACAATTAACAGGACATTGTTAACAGGGGGAATCTATTGGAACACATGATCGAGAGAAACTTCTTCGAGCTAACTGCCGATATCTCATCCTACTTATCTTGCTATTAAACGAGGTATAATAAATATGTCTAACTTTTACAGGTTCTTTATATGCTTCTTTCCTGATGCATGTCTGTGTCGAGCAGTTTCTCTGTCGCTAATTTCTCCACTCACCGTGAAATCGAACAGTTTCTTAATAGATTCCGTCCGGTTTCAAAGTCTGTTGAGGATTACGAGTGTTCTAGACTCGTTCAAGGCATGCTTGTTTGTGCGAGTTACAGAATTAAGGATGCATTCCACGGTAAACGATGCAACTGATGAAACCCAAGCTGTTATTTCGGTTGTTCAGTACTTCTGAGACGGTTTAAGTGAGTCCTATGAAGCAAGTGTCTGTCTATTCAATTGATAGGAATCATTACATTACATCCCCGTTGAAAACAAGTGGTTGTAATGATGGAACCCGTGATTTGAAACACATTTTTGAGAAATTTATACTTTAATACACATCGTATAGGCCTATACGATGTGTATTAATCGATGAATTTACTGAAATACCCCAGTTTTTATGATAAATTCAGGGGTATTTTTGAGAAAATTGAAAGTTTAATACACATCGTATAGGCCTATGCGATGCGTATTAAGCTGATATACGATACGACATAGGCCTATACGATCGTATATGGAATTATTTCAAATTTAGTTTTATCGTGTTTCCCTTCGTTCGACGCGTATACGTGTTGTTTTGTTTCCAAACTTTCGCATATTTGTCATTTTATGACGTATACCTTCAACATACGTCGTTTCGGTGCCGTTCGGTTGCCTGCGAATATCGTACTCTATGATTACGTACAGTTTTGTTTGAAATCCACTTGTACTCCATAGTGCCGTGTTATATGTATACGTGTGTGGAAAATCGTTAGTCGCGTATTTTGACATATTTTTGCGTATTTTGACGTATTCTGACATATTGTTGCATATTTAATAGTATTTTTGACGTAGTTGAGCGTATTCTAACGTATTTTAGCTTATTTTAACCTATTTTAGGGTATTTTTACGTATTTCGGCGTATTTTAACGTATTTTCATGTTTTTTTTCATATTATGACGTTTATTAGCGCATTTTAACGTATTTTAGCGTATTTTAACGTATTTTGGCGTATTTTAGTGTATTTTAGAGTATTTTAGCTTATGTTGAAGGATAACGCAAACAAGTTCTCCACAGTTTGTTATTCAGATCTCTATCTGGTCATCTTTCCAAAATACAACACACGATAAGTTTAAACTTTATAGTGTGTGATTTGACCAGGAAAAGATTGGAGGTGATTTATACTTTTAATAAGCTGTCACAGTTGTCAAATCCGTTGCATGCATTCATATTGTTTAGACAACAACAGATAATGAACGGATTGTTGGACTTCTTGTTCCAAATGTAGCTGTAGGATCCGTACTTAAAGGTCTCTCTAAAATATGCAACCGAGACCGCCTTGTTAGTTTTAATGAAGCAATGAAGATTGAATGTGCAAACCGCAACTATTTTTTACTACGGAGTTGGAGCATGAAGAAACGAAACCCTAACATTTGTTGAGTGAGAATGTGTGCAGACTGAAACATCTAAACACGATATAATTGCAAGACTGTTTGTCGGGCTTCCAATGCTTACACAGGGTGATAAACAACGCTGATATGAACACATACCAACTGATTCAGATTTAAACAATGCAGACCTCAATTCTTTTTATACTCTTTTCTTCGATTTCAACAAATCTTTTCAAAAATCAGTACGCAACAAATCTTTGTGTAGTTATTCGAAATGTTTCGGATCATCATAGAAGACGAAACTTCAGCAACCATTTTTCCTTTTCCTTCAATTTCGAGAACATTCTTCATAACATGGAGACGTGTCGGGTTCTTCTGCTAGTGGTTTCTGTATTGAACCGAGAATATGAAGTTCAGGGTGCAAAGAGACCGCCTTGTTAATTATAATGAACCAATGAAGATTGAATCTGCAAACCGCAACCGTTTTTTACTACGGAAATGGTGGCTATGCGAAATACAAATCGCAATCGTTTGTGACTATGGGAGACATTAATTTTCTTTTTGAGCTTGATGGATGCCCGTTATCTCAACGCTTCTCCTTACATTACTGATCTGGAATTGGAGAACCGTTGTGTATTTGCTTGCTGATCTGGAATTGGAGAACCGTTGTGTATCCGAATCTGGTTCTCAAACAAACACTGCTAAAGATGAGTTGGTATTGAACCAAGAATATGAAGATCACGATGCAGACACGTGGGAAGAAAGTCATTGGACTGCCGCAGATGAAGTCAAATGTGATCAAACTTGGACATCAAACGTAAATCTTGAAGCAAATATGTGGTTCCTAATTTGCGGAACATAATCCTAGATTGTCTAGAGAAGCGCTTTTATCATGTCTCATATGGTAACAATAGTATGTTGTTCCAAGATCAATTCCAATTGCAGTTTTTTCAACTCTCCTGTTCCAAATGCAGCTGATGAAACCAGAGCTGTTATCTCGGTTGTTCAGTACTTTCGTGGTAAATACAATGTTAATCTTCGTTATCCTTTGCTTTCTGCAATTCAAGCAGACACGGATGCTAAACGTACTGTTATTACATTTGAGACGATTCAAGTGAATCCTATGAAGCAAGTGTCGGGTCTATTCCATTAAGAGGAATCATTGCATTACATCCCTGTTGAAAAACAGAATCGATAAATTTTGGGAAAATGGGGTTGAAAGATTATTACCCAACAGTTGAGGATCGGCTTCGATAAATTCAGGGGTATTCTCAAATAAAGTTTCCTAGATGTTTGAAGACCGACAAATGTCCAAAGTGCTACTTCTTCGTTCGCGTGACGGAAAGCTACCACGTCACAGGAAGCTACCTTGCAAAAATTAAAAAATTAAATCGACATCTTTAATACGCATCGTATAGGCCTATACGATGCGTATTACTTTTTGGTAAGGGGACATTGTCAGCCTTTGGCAGACAAAGAAGTTTGAACCACGGGAAAACCAGGTAAACCGTAGTTGTGGTTGAAACAATAATTGTACGTTCAACTTACACGATTCACGAAACGATAACAAACATGACTCGGATTAATCTGAGGGTACGTTATGAGTAACATATGAATGCTAGTACCTAATAGTGCGATATTGATGCCTTAGTGTGCTGAAAACAAGTTAAACGGAGGCTTTCCGTTTAACAGTCCCCAAACTGTATAATACCGAATTTAATACAAACGATAGTGCCGTAGATGATTCTAAGGGCACGGAAATACTTGAATATGATATTTAGACCATAACGTAAGAATTGAGGCCTTAACAGTTAGTTGGCACGTTAAACAAAGCAACTTCCGATTAGCGGAACGCATTTGATTTTAACGCAACCGGAAACGACCAAACATGCAACGAACAGTCAGTCAAGCCTAAAAACACTTATTTAACATAAATATAAGTTGTTCTAAGTCAAAATATCAAATTGTATTGGTTTTGTTGTCGGTGGGTTCGGTTTTCAAAACCGTGCGAAAAACGCGCGAAAAAGAGCCCGTTTGGCGTACCCGTGACGCGTTTAAAACCCGATAACGAACCTAGCTCAAAATATCAGCTGATACTTATCATTTATCCTCAAAATTTGTGTCTTTGACTAAGTCAAAGGGGTCTAGAAACCCCTTGACATTTCCATACGACACTTAAAAGCATAATTCTCCATTGTTTCATTTTATCACATTTCAAAACACCTCCTCAAAACCTTATACCTTCTGTTCCAGCAAGTATACATCAAAATACAACAAATTCTTCAGGTATGATAGTGGTTTTAATTAAGTTTCTTATGTTTTTCATACTTAAAACATGTATTTAACAAAGGAAATCATTTTGATCCGTGAAATAATATTTTTTTTCTTAGAAAAAGGTTGTTCAAACGTAAATAAGATATACATGGTGTTTGGTATTGTAAAACATCAGATTATGGATCAATAAACCAACATATTCGACAATTTTCGGTCAAATCAATCACTAATCGAAAAATAATGGTTCTAAGGCTTGATTGACATGGGTTTTTGCATATTTGTGTTGTGTGTTATGTATAGGTACTATACAAGAAAGAACTAAGTCTTTAAAAGTACAAGGATCGCTTGAATCGCCAAGAAACGCTAGGTATAACTTCTGAAAATCGAATCTAGGAGATACAGAATTGTTTATAGCATAACTTGGTCCGTGGGTATTCAATGAACTTGAAATTTTGCACGCTGATCATATATGGTGAAAATAAGACTTGATTAAAATTTTAAAATTTTCTGAATTTTTGGTGATTTTTGGTGAATTTTTAACTGTTTTAAAGAAATAATTTCGGATAAAATAGTAAACGAGCTCAATAAATCACTAAAAATTACAGAGATGTTGAGTTTAATATGTGGAACATCCTGGAATTTTTTGGGAATCATTGACTAAATTTTACTTTGGGTTTCAAAAATCGCGTTGTCACAAAGTTTCGGTAGCCGGAAACGCAGTATAACAATTTCGGAATAAATCTCATATTTTCCAGGAAGTTCCTGATTACTCGTAGTTATTCTGGGTTATGCTTGATAACCTAGATGACCAGATAACTCGTCTGGGTTATGCCTGATAACCTAGATGACCAGATAACTCGTCTGAGTTATGCCTGATAACCTAGATGACCAGATAACTCGCCTGGGTTATGCCTGATAACCTAGATGACCAGATAACTCGTCTGGGTTATGCCTGATAACCTAGATAACTAGGTAACTTGTCTAGGTTATAAAAATATGACACTAAAATAATACCCACAACTCTACTGTTATGCTATAGGTCAATTCTCGGATGAATTTTCCCATCCGAACCAAGTTATAACGATTCCTAAACAGAACCCTGTTTTTGGTAATTAACCAACAATAACTGATACCATGACTGAAGTAGTAGAGCACTGATGGGTGTCAAGTGTTATATATATTAGGTGTATATTTTAAGCCCCGTTAACACTTTTTAGTCAAGTTTTAAATTTATAAAACACGATATTCACTAACACTAGACACTCATATGGGCAAGTGCACCCATCGTGAGCGTAGTATAGTGTTGGTAAGATACCGAGGTCGTCCAAGGACACAAGAGCTTTTAGTACCGGTTTATCCTCAACGTCTAATCTAATCAAAAAGTTTAGAAAAATGTTTTAAACTAAGAAAAATAAAAACTAACTAAAAATGCTGAAAATAAAAATAAAAACAGATAGATAAGATGAATCACTTGGTTCCGACTCGTATCTAGTGTAACCTTTGATTATTTTCGCACTTTTGCACTTTTTAAGAGATTATCTTAGTTATTGTAGTACGCCCCTCTTTTGAAGGTGACGTTACCATCACCCCAGTAGTTTGAGTCAGCAAGGATACAATCCTAAAAGGGTGGATTATTGAAAGATAATTAATTAAGTTATTAATGCAAATTATGGTAGGCCCCTCTTTTGGAGGTGATGTTACCCTCGACTAAGTAGTCTGAGTCAGCAGGGATACAATCCTAAATAGCCGGGTTATAGTATTAATAGTAGTTAACTTATGAGGGGATCAAAGAGTTTGGACCCCCGCCATCCAATACCGTTAAGTATTGAAGGAGGTCCTACTAAATTTGACCTAGGTCCATTGCAGGACCTGTAAACGCTGAACAATGGCAAGACCTTTACCAAACCGTTCCCTTAACCCCCGACCAGGTAGCCAACATACCTCCATATAGACCGTGGAGATATGAATGGTGAAAATCTTTTATTTTATATAGACAGTAAAATAATGTCAAGACACTAAGGACAAACGATAAGGAAAGATCACCTTCAACATAAGAAACTAGTTATTAAAGTCATTAATACAAAACCAAATAAAAAGTGCGAAAATATTAAAAATAAAAAGTATTACACTAGACACTTTGTCTTCACCAAGTGATGTAAGAGACTTAGGCAAACATGGCCTTGATTGTCAAGAACTCTTACGATCAATCTTGGATCCCGAGACGACTCACACACTCTACGATGGACAATGGATGATGGTGGTGGATGATGGTGTTATGGTGGTGGTGGGTGGAGGGTGAAGTGTGAGAGAGGTGGTGTGCCAAGGGATGGTTTGAGCTTGAGCCAAGCACTCCTATTTATAGGCTGAACAGTAGCTCGGGCACGGCCCCGTGTCCAGTGGGCACGGCCCCGTGTCCACATCCTTCTCTTTCTTCATTTAATGCAGTTTTGTCTTTTTAGTTGACCACGCCCCCGTATCCGCTGAGCACGACCCCGTGGTGCAGAAGAATCTTTGTACTATGAAGATTTGCTGGATTGTGCGAATCTTATAGTTGACCACGGCCCCGTGTCCGCTGAGCACGGCCCCGTGGTGGGCAATAGAAGCTTCTACCACTTTGTCTTTTCTGCTGACACTTGGGCACGCCCCCGTGCTGGCTGAGCACGGGGCGTGTTCAGTCTTCTGTTATCTTGTTTTGCTTGGGAAGATGCTGTCGTGAGGTCGGGCATGTCACATCTTGTTCCTTTTCTTGTATTTATGTTAGATTTTGATGTCTTTTTGCTTCTTTTGTTAATTTGAGCTCATTTAATCCTGAAAATACAAAAGGAAGACAAAAGCACACTTTTTCCAACATTAGTACTAAAAAAGGGTTAGTTTTATGCCACAATTGATGAAATTTATATGTTGCATTTTGCACACATCAAGCACTGACACATATACCCCGTGTGATTGCTGTGCTTACTTATTATGTGAGTTTTACTTCCCCGTTTTCAAACTGTTTTCCTGTTTTACATGGGGTGAAATGCATGTTACATACGTTCATACGTGCACATATATACATGATATAATGTGAATTATCTGAGAAAACAGTAGTACATGAAAAGTCCCCACAGACCCAAGTGATTAACTGTAGGCCGGGGAATGTGTAAATATATTGGTCCGACAAACCCAATTGTGATGGCCAGGAACGCCATGAGATACATACGTAATTGTACATGTTCAAGCATAGGCTATGGGGTACTAGCCATAGCTACACAGGGGCAATGCCGTGGTGGTGGACCACAGGGTTGAGTTGACAGTCAAGGCTTCACTTGTGGGCTCAGTATATATTCAATCAAATGTGCCAAACTTGAATTATAATTACGTCTATTTAAGACAAACTAAAACAGTGAAACTCACCAACTATGTTTAGCTGACTTTTTTTTCCAAATTATAACATGTTTTTCAGGTAAAACAAAGGAGGAATAAGCTTGTAGGAGTTCCAAGTTTTGAGTATGGATAGTACGTGAATAGAGGCATAGCTACTAGTACCAGACTACTTGTGGAAAAACTTAGTTGTGACTTACGTGTTGTTCTGTTAATAAATAATGTAAACGAAACACGTTAGTAATGTATAATATTATATCTTTATGAGCAATGTGTCTGTTCCATGTGTCTGTTGCATCCCATATTTTACTTCCGGTGCGAGTCGGGGTGTGACAGAAGCTGGTATCAGAGCCATTGGTTATAGAGAATTAGGTATCCCTAGTGAACCTAGACTATAATCATAAGCTCTTCTTCCTACAAATCAAAACATGTAGCGACTGAAACATTGTGGCTATTATCAGGATGGTCTTGTCGGGCAAGTAATTTATTATGGTCCGGAACATAATAACATATTTGCATGTACTTGGGATTTCTAAGAACGTCACTAAGAGAGGACAAGAAAGGAACATATACACTAACAAAAACAAATGGGAATACATATAATTAATATTTCGTGTCAACGTGTATAAATTATGTGTACATTGTATCCACACTATTCGGTAATTATCATTTGTCTTTATAACTTGCTTCCTTACATATAGGATGTCGACTGACCCTAGTCAGAGTTACGAGGAGGATCCATCGATGGATCCGAATGTTGAGGCTGAGGTGACAGAGTCGGAGCAGGAGGACTCTGTAGTTCCATATGAGCAAACCAGTGATGAGGCCGATCAGTCCGGATATCGCTGTGATAGTTACCCCCCGAGACTTCTTACACGACAGGGGATTGAGGTCATGTGTTTATATCATTCTCCGTCGCATGACCAGCCCGCTACGACGGAATATAGTCATACCTCAGACCCTTATTACTACCCGGACATGGCCAGGAGGAGCCCTAACCCTATTATTATTCGACGATCTCTCACTCCCATTCCTAGGGTTAGTAGGTCCCATACTCCCGACACTCCAGCAGCTCGTATATCACCTGCTCTATCAGATACACCCACTCCTCCTGCTATTAGCCTTAGACAGACGGTGCGTAGGAGGGTACCGATGCCAGTACCAGTTTTTACTCCCCCCACTTCACCACTTGCCCCTCCCTCAGCAGGATTACGACCGAGAGTGACCGCTAGGTTCATTGATCCGATGCACGAACCCACACTTTCCTCACCCTACCATACATATGAGCCGGGTGGGCCTTCACATCCCGTAGAGGATTCCCCTCCGCCAGTTTGGGGTATCCCAGCACCTCAAGCGGAGCCCCCTGAGTCACCGGGGAGTAGGAGTTAGATTGGATATGTGATTGAGCAGTTGGTAGCACTCACCGTGGCAGTGACAGAGGAAGTACATCATTGTAGCGCCATGTATGATTGCATTATAGTTACCCAGCAGGCGATGATGAGGGTCCCGGACAGACAGACATATACCGAGTTTCGTCAAGGACGTGATCAGGCATTATTATGGTTTTATGGAGGAGCTATCACATTGTTGACGATAGGGTTTGTGTGGTTGGCTTTCTGGAGACGCGTATAGAGACACGGTTACTTTTGTACATATATCTTTTGACATCACATCAAGCACTAGGCACTAGATGCCTATGTCGAGGTGGTGATGTGTTACTCTTTCTGCTTCAGTATTAGATGTTTTATCTTGCTTGTACATCACGGTAGTGATGCGTTTTGACCAGCATGTTATAAGCACGGATCCCTAGTGGATTAAGTCTACGTGCAAATTTTGACATTGTACAGCACCACTTATATATATGCATATGTTGTTAAATTTTGTTTATATGTGTTTATGAATGCAATGCAATGACTGAAATATGTGATGTTATGCATTATATACTCGATCAGTATGATTCAGTATTGTTTGATGCGGGCGCAGATAGGAGCTACGTTTCCGTTAATTTCTTACCCCTATTAAATATGCCGGCTATTGGATTAACAAGTCCCTACTCCATAGAACTTGCTAACGATAAACCTATAACTAGTCACCAAATCATTCGTGATTGTCCTTTAATTCTTAACGACCACCAAATCCTTATTGACCTACTACCGGTAGAGCTCAGAAGTTTCGATATAGTAGTGGGAATGGACTGGTTGTCCAAGTACAAGGCGGAGATTATCTGCGAGCAAAAGATTGTTAGGATCCCTTTTCCTAATGATGAAGTTATTATGTTACAGGGAGAGAAGTCTGGTACCATATTAACCCTTATATCCCACCTTAATGTGTTGAAATGTATACATCAAGGATGTGATGTGTTCTTAGCAAGTGTAATGACGACCGAACCAGAAGAACGAAGTATTAAGGATATCCCAATAGTGAGTGATTACCCATACGTGTTTCCCGATGAATTGCCCGAATTGCCACCCAATCGCTAAGTCGAGTTTCGTATCGATATAATACCGGGAGCAGCTCCAATTGCCAAAGCACCTTACCGTTTAGCACATTCAGAGATGCAAGGACTATCTTCTCAATTACAAGAACTGCTAGACCGAGGTTTTATCTGTCCCAGTTATTCACCTTGGAGAGCACCAGTGTTATTTGTGAAGAAAAAGGATGGAAGCTTTCGGATGTGTATCGACTACCGGGAGCTGAACAAGGTTACCATAAAGAATCGATATCCTCTTCCACGAATCGATGATTTGTTTGATCAGTTGCAAGGAGCCTGTTACTTTTCCAAAATCGATCTTAGATCCGGTTATCATCAGGTGAAAGTTCAAGAGGAAGATATCCCTAAAACAGCCTTTCGAACTCGGTACGGTCACTATGAGTTACTAGTTATGCCCTTTGGGTTAACCAATGCACCAGCGGTGTTTATGGACCTCATGAATCGAGTTTGTAAACCATATCTAGATAAATTCGTTATAGTCTTTATTGACAATATTTTGATCTATTCCAAGAGTAAAAAGGAACACGAGCACCATCTACGAGCCATACTGGAGATATTGAGAAAAGAGAAGTTGTATGCCAAGCTGTCAAAGTGTGACTTCTGGTTACAAGCGGTGCAATTTTTAGGACATGTGGTAGATCTACAAGGGATTCATGTTGACCCTAGTAAGATCGAAGCTATTAAGAATTGGCAAGCGCCTAAGTCTCTGAAAGAGATATGCCAATTCTTGGGATTGGCTGGATATTACCGTCGCTTTATTGAGAACTTTTCCTGCATTGCTCAATCCCTAACTGCCTTGACGCAGAAAGATCGAAAGTACGAATGGGGCGAAGAACAAGAACAACTTTTCAGCTGTTAAAACAAAAGTTATGTGAGGCGCCAATTTTGAGTTTGCCAGAGGGCAATGATGACTTTGTAGTGTATTGTGACGCATCTCGACGTGGTCTAGGATACGTGTTGATGCAGAGAAACAAGGTTATTGCATATGCTTCCAGACAATTGAAAGTACACGAAAAGAACCATATTACGCATGATTTAGAGCTGGGCGTGGTGATATTTGCACTTAAGGTCTGGAGGCATTACTTGTACGGTACCAAATGTACAATTTATACAGATCACAAGAGCCTCCAACATATCTTCGATCAAAAGGAGCTGAATATGTGACAACGCAGATGGGTGGAGCTATTGAACGATTACGAATGTGAAATAAAATACCACCCAGGTAAGGCTAACGTAGTAGCCGATTCCTTGAGTAGAAAAGACCGAGTAAAGCCACTTAGAGTGCGAGCTCTTGGGTTGATTGTTCAAACTAGTCTCAAAGAGCAGATTCGTAATGCTCAAATGGAAGCTTTGGAGGAAGGCCAACTAAATAGCGAAAACTTACATGGAAATGAAGGGAATTTCATGAAGAAACCAGATGAAGTGTTGTATTTCAAAGATAGAGTATGGATTCCTACTCTCCATGACCTGCGTCAACTGGTTATGGATGAGGCTCATAAGTCTAGGTACTCTATTCACCCCGGTACAGACAGGATGAACCACGACCTTAAGGGATTTTATTGGTGGCCGGGTATGAAAAAGGACGTAGCAGAGTACGTGAGCAAATGCTTGACTTGTGCCCAGGTCAAGGCGGAATACCAGAAACCCTCGGGAATGTTACAGCAACCCGAAATACCTCAATGGAAATGGGAGCAAATCATGATGGATTTCGTGACAAACCTTCCAAAAACACCCCAAGGTCATGATGCGATTTGGGTAGTAGTAGATAGACTAACCAAATCGGCACACTTTATTCCGATTCATACTACCTACAAAACCGAGAAATTGGCCGAGATCTACACGAATGAAATTGTGGCTAGACACGGGGTACCGGTTGCAGTCATTTCAGACCGTGATGGTCATTTCACTTCACACTTTTGGCAACAGTTACAAGAAGCTTTGGGGTCTAGGATAGACCTGAGTATAGCTTACCATCCCCAAACCGATGGCCAATCAGAACGAACTATCTAGACATTGGAGGATCTGCTTCGTGCTTGCACCCTAGACTTTGGAGGAAGTTGGGACAAGCACCTTCCCCTCATTGAATTCTCTTACAATAACAACTATCATAGTAGCATACAAGTCGCACCGTACAAAGCACTATATGGCCGGAACTGCAGATCGCCACTTTGTTGGGCTGAAGTGGGCGATACTCAACTCACGGGGTCTGAACTAATTCAAGAGACGACAGACAAGGTGCATAAGATCCAAAGTAGACTGAAAGCGGCATGAGATCGGCGGAAAATTTACGCCGATGTTCGCCGGAAACCGTTGTCGTTTGAAGTAGGTGACAAAGTACTGTTAAAAGTGTCACCGTGGAAAGGAGTGATAAGGTTTAGCAAGGCTGGAAAGTTGGCTCCAAGGTATATTGGGCCGTATGAAATTATTGCCAAGGTTGGATCTGTAGCGTACCGACTGAAATTACCAGATGAACTGAGCACAATTCACGATGTCTTCCATGTATCCAACTTAAAGAAATGTCTCACGGGTGAAGCATTTAAGATACCATTAGAAGATGTGCATGTTGATGACAAACTCTACTTTGTGGAGGAACCGGTAGAAATCGTAGACGGGAACACCAAACAACTACGTCATAACAAAATCTCGCTGGTGAAAGTCCGGTGGAACTCGAAACAAGGGCCTGAATACACGTGGGAGCGGAAGGATGAATTTCGCAGGAAATACCCGCACCTCTTCCCCAACTAGATACATCGAATTTCGAGGACGAAATTTCTTAACCGGGGGAGAATGTGACAACCACGGGAAAACCAGGTAAACCCTAGTTGTGGCTGAAACAATAATTGTACGTTCAACTTACATGATTCACGAAACGATAACAAACATAACTTGGATTAATCCGAGGGTACGTTATGAGTAACATATGAATGCTAGTACCTAACAGTGCGATATTGATGCCTTAGTGTGCTGAAAACAAGTTAAACGGAGGCTTCCCGTTTAACAGTCTCCAAACTGTATAATACCGAATTTAATACAAACGATAGTGCCGTAGACGATTCTAAGGGCACCAAAATACTTGAATACGATATTTAGACCATAAAGTAAGATTTGAGGCCTTAACAGGTAGTTGGCACGTTAAACAAAGCAGCTTCCGGTTAGCGGAACACCTTTGATTTTAACGCAACCGGAAACGACCAAACATGCAACGAATAGTCAATCAAGCCTAAAAACACTTATTTAACATAAATATAAGTTTTTCTAAGTCAAAATATCAAATTGTATTGGTTTTGTTGTTGGCGGGTTCGGTTTTCAAAACCGTTAAAAACCGTGCGAAAAACACACGAAAAAGAGCCCGTTTGGAGTACCCGTGACGCGTTTAAAACCCGATAACGAACCTAGCTCAAAATATCCGCTGATACTTATCATTTATGCTCAAAATTTGTGTCTTTGACTAAGTCAAAGGTGTCTAGAAACCCCTTGACATTTCCATACGACACTAAAAAGCATAATTCTCCATTGTTTCATTTTATCACATTTCAAAACACCTCCTCAAAACCTTATACCTTTTGTTCCAGCAAGTATACATCAAAATACAACAAATTCTTGAGGTATGATAGTGGTTTTAATTAAGTTTCTTATGTTTTTCATACTTAAAACATGTATTTAACAAAAGAAATCATTTTGATCCGTGAAATAATATTTTTTTTTTCTTAGAAAAAAGGTTGTTCAAACCTAAATAAGATAGAATAAGATCATACATGGTGTTTGGTATTGTAAAACATCAGATTATGGATCAATAAACCAACATATTCGACAATTTTCGGTCAAATCAATCACTAATCGAAAAATAATGGTTCTAAGGCTTGATTGACATGGGTTTTTGCATATTTGTGTTGTGTGTTATGTGTAGGTACTATACAAGAAAGAACTAAGTCTTTAAAAGTACAAGGATCGCTTGAATCGCCAAGAAACGCTAGGTATAACTTCTAAAAATCGAATCTAGGAGATACAGAATTGTTTATAGCATAACTTGGTCTGTGGGTATTTAATGAATGAAATTTTGCAGGCTAATCATATATGGTGAAAATAAGACTTGATTAAAATTTTAGAATTTTCTGAATTTTTGGTGATTTTTGGTGAATTTTTAACTTTTTTAAAGAAATAACTTCGGATAAAATAGTAAACGAGCTCAATAAATCACCAAAAATTACAGAGATGTTGAGTTGAATATGAGGAACATCCTGGAAAAGTTTGGGGATCATTGACTAAATTTTACTTTGGGTTTCAAAAATCGCGTTGTCATAAAGTTTCGGTAGCCGGAAACGCAGTATAACAATTTCGGAAAAAACCTCATATTTTCCAGGAAGTTCCTGATTACTCGTAGTTATTCTGGGTTATGCTTGATAACCTAGATGACCAAATAACTCATCTGGGTTATGCTTGATAACCTAGATGACCAGATAACTCGTCTGGGGTTATGCCTGTTAACCTAGATGACTAGATAACTCGTCTGGGTTATGCCTGATAACCTAGATGACCAGATAACTAGTCTGGGTTATGCCTGATAACCTAGATGACCAGATAAATCGTCTGGGTTATGCCTGATAACCTAGATGACCAGATAACTCGTCTGGGTTATGCCTGATAACTAGGTAACTTGTCTAGTTTATAAATATCTGACACTAAAATAATACCCACAACTCTACTGTTATGCTATAGGTCAATTCTCGGATGAATTTTCCCATCTGAACCAAGTTATAACGATTCCTCAACAGAACCCTGTTTTCGGTAATTAACCAACAATAACTGATACCATGACTGAAGTAGTAGAGCACTGACACATATACCCCGTGTAATTGCTGTGCTTACTTATTATGTGAGTTTTACTTCCCCGTTTTCAAACTGTTTTCCTGTTTTACATGGGGTGAAATGCATGTTACATACGTTCATACGTGCACATATATACATGATATAATGTGAATTATCTGAGAAAACACTAGTACATGAAAAGTCCCCACAGACCCAAGTGATTAACCGTAGGCTGAGGAATGTGTAAATAGTACTATTGGTCCGACAAACCCAATTGCGATGGCCAGGAACACCATGAGATACATACGTAATTGTACATGTTTAAGCATAGGCTATGGGGTACTAGCCATAGCTACACAGGGGCAATGCCGTGGTGGTGGACCACGGGGTTAAGTTGACAGTCAAGGCTTCACTTGTGGGCTCAATATATATTCAATCAAATGTGCCAAACTTGAATTATAATTATGTCTATTTAAGACAAACTAAAACAGTGAAACTCACCAACTATGTTTAGCTGACTTTTTTTCCAAATTATAACATGTTTTTCAAGTAAAACAAAGGAGGAATAAGCTTGTAGGAGTTCCAACTTTTGAGTATGGATAGTACGTGAATAGAGGCATAGCTACTAGTACCAGACTACTTGTGGAAAAAACTTAGTTGTGACTTACGTGTTGTTGTGTTAATAAATAATGTAAACGAAACACGTTGGTAATGTAAAATATTATATCTTTATGAGCAATGTGTCTGTTCCATGTGTCTGTTGCATCCCATATTTTACTTCCGCTGCGAGTCGGGGTGTGACACATTGGTTGGGGGCATTCCTCGACACGTAGCAGGTGTGGGCTTTATCAGTTCACACCCAAAAAAGTGGAGTGTGGATGGGGCATGGAATCTAATGAAATTAGAATAAGATGAATTAAAATTTGGAAAAAAAAATATATTACTAATCAGTAGCATTTGTGAGCTTTGGTAGGTTGTATCAAATGATTTTTTTCGATGTAATAAGTTATATTGGTTTGTATATTATGATTTATAGATTGTATAAGCTTTTTTTGTTTGGGGTTGTCTATTTCACTTGTATGCTTTGATCTTCTGTTTCCATCACTGTAGAAGCACTCCTCTGCCGCATGCAGCAGTGAGGGTGTTCCGCTCGTCCTTCTTTCGCATCAGCTCTTCCTTTTTAGCTTTATTTAAGGTAAATCGTTACCTTATGTGATGTTTAAGTTGTTGATTTCTAGGGGTTTGACACTGTTTGGGGTGTGATCACTCTGATCGTTTTTCTAGTGATGTGTTTCACCTACCTTTTGATGTGCCTTCATGTGTTGTTGGTTGCATATGATGATTTAGCGTTAGAATTGTTGTTAGATTAGTTGTTTTCATGTCTTGGTTAATGCTTTATGTTTGTTGTTTTAATCTTAAGGTTGTTTGAAATATTGGTTTTTCCGGTGAAGCCTTAATGTGTTGCCATTGTGGATGATTACGATACGATGCAATGTCCTTCTGTTTATGATTTCTTTGTGCTCTTTGTCGTTTGGTTTCGATGAAGATGAACCATTGTTGTTCATCCGATATTTTGGGTTAAGTTGTAAAGGATCTTTGGGAATTTGTAGTCGACTAAGACGAACAGTTGTTGTTCGTTCGAGTTTTTTGGTTATGTACTGACGGTTGTTTTGGATTCTGTTTGTCACGTTTGAAACTTTGTGTCTGTTGGTATGGATGAATGCCAAGTCATTATGTTTGGTTGCTTGATCCGTTTACTTTATGTTGTTTGTCATCTGGTTTCGATGAAGATGAATTGTTATTATTCATTCAAGAATTTTTGGTGATAATTTTTTTTGGTAATGCATGGATGTTTGGATGGTTTAATAATTACTTTTGGGTCTGGATTGAGTTGAGTTATTTCTCATACTGTAGGTCCCCTGGTTCTTATAGTTCGTCACAGAATTGTATATCTAACCTAGAGTGTGGAATCCTCTAGATCAGATTTGCACAGAAACGAGTAGAAAACAGAAATTCACAATCAAAAGGTCTTCTATTGATTATCCAAACAAGCAGTTTTACAATCAACTCAAGACCTCACAACCTCACAGCCTATCTCTGTGATCTTTCTCAAACCCTAATTTCAAAATTCCTTCTCTCTCTAGACTTTCTCTCTCTAAAATTCTCTAACCACTCTAACTAACTAAAACCCTAATCACAAAACATGTTTATATACCACATGTTTGTGAACTGGGCTTCCAACTGGGCTAGGCCATTCTCCAAGCCCATTACAACAAATAGCTCACTAACCAATAAGCTAAGCCCAATACAAAATATCCAAAGACTAAATAATCAAACTATTAAGCTGTTGTCACAGAATATGTACCAACAAACTCCTCCTTGACAGTAGCTTCATAGTGTAACTTTGTCTTCAAACATCTTGTGTTCTTTTGGTCTTTGGATAGCGTCAGCTACACAGTTTCTGACATCAACACATACGAGAGAAATGGCAATGATGGCACCTCTGTTTTGGCGTGTCAGTCTTTAGTGCAACCATCGAGAGATTCTGAGCCTAATATAATGCTTCTTTGTGTCTCGATGAATATGGTAACTTGGTCATCTGAGAGAAATGTCTGTGATGGTGCTTCTTATGTGGTGTGGCATTGTTGTGCTTTGATTTATTTCTACTTTTTGCTGTTAGAAGCTTTATTGGTGTGTACTTCATGTTCTTGAGTTTTTTTGCACTAAGTATATGATGTTGCATTTGTTTGTTCTCCGCTTCATTTGGAAGCTATTATATAGTTGACTTGGTAGACTTTGTAAGTTGAAATCATTTTTGCCTATGGGTGTTGATTGAATTAAAAATGGACAAACGAGTTGCTGCTATATATATAGGAAAGGGTTCATTTGAGAACCACTTTTATTGCGAGAACCAATGTGAAAACGACAGAATAAAGCCACCTACCACCATCCAAAATGTTGGTGCATTCGTCTGTCGACTTCGTCTTGTATTGAGTCGTGTAATAGAATAAATGAAACAAGTCACACAGTTCGAGATTAACAGGATACAGAGGTGAACAAGCCAGTTCAAACGAAGTGGCTAGTTCAAACGAACTGGACCAGTTCGTATGAACTGGAGAAGCTTGTTCAAACGAACTGGATTTAGTATAAATAGTGGACTTGTTGTTTTCATTTGTAACTTTCAGATTCCGGCAGCGAAGCTCTTCCGAAGTGTCTCCAGATCTGTAATCGTCATCAAATCAATACAAGAGATAGATTAAGTGATTCTAGTGTGTATACAGCTGAAATAACACCGATACGTTTGATTCCGCCTCTCGTATTGGACAAGATCTCTTCTGAACGACTCATTTGGTCGTGCAAACGATCCTACAAGTGGTATCAGAGCTTAGGAGGAGGAGCTCTTGGATTTTCAGCTTTGATTTCATAAAATTTCTGCATCTACACCTTTCTATCACGTATTTTCAAAATTAACCGAAATTTTCTGGATAATATAACTTGATTTTCAAGTATATTGTGTGAAATTGTGTTTTAGACAATCTGTAAAAGTTTTAGATCAAAAATCAGTTTAAAACTCAATTAATTTGGTCAAAAACCGATCAGTTCGTTTGTAGTTTGTCCATTTCGTATGAACAGAAACTTTGAATTCAGATCTACGGCGATTTAGTGGACGAAATTGAACGTTTTACATAACATTGTGATCGAAATTTGACGAAGAACATTCCTACGGTTTCAATTTCATCAGATATCAGAGTTTGAATGGATTCTGTTTAGGTTCGTTTGAAAGGTCGTAACACGAAGTAAGCCAGTTCGTTTAAGATTGGAACGAGTTCATACGAAGTACTTAGTTCGTTTGAGAATTCAGTTCATACGGAGTAAACTTGAACTTCTTGTTCGCATGAAAGGTTCAGTCCGTTTGAATTTTGATTTCAGATCGAAAGTACTGACATCACGTGAATTTCAGTTGTCTACAAATTCAATCAGCCCAATCAGATTTGTTTTGAACATTTGAAGTTGTCGTTTTAGTGGAATTTTGGTGCAATCATTTCATGAGATATCATTTAATTGGTCCAATCAGCAATCGGTTCAAGCTTGTGATAATGTCAGACTGTGCATTAAAGTTTTTGGCCATTAATTAGTTTGTCAGCACATTGGTATTTGTGGCACATTAAATTTTCTAAAGTTGATTAGGTTATTTGAAAGGTTGTTAGCCCGTTTGAAAATCAGCAGTTCACACGATCTCAGTTCATACGAAGTAGTCAGTCCGTTTGAAAGTGTTCAACAGTTCAGTTCGTTTAGAGGATCAGTTCGCTTAAAAGGTTATTTCATGTGAACCTTAGGTCGTTTGAACCTTCTCAATTTGTCTGAATCGCAGTTCGTGTGCACATCAGTTCGTTTAAAATAGTTGACCAGGTCATACGAAGAGACCAGTTCTTTAGATCGTTTGAGTTCACACGAAGTGAACTTTCAGTTCGTTTATAACTCAGTTCGTTTCACCAGTTTGCACCAAAGTCAGTTTGAAATCATACCAGTTCGTTTGAAAGAGGCTGTTTGTGAATTTTTGAGAACCGAATCATGGAAGAGGATTTTTATAATGCTTTTGCCACATCTCCGACTACTCCAGCTTCCATTGCTCAGAACATGAATTTGGAAAACGAAACCGGAACATTACAAAACCCCCGAAGCTAATGAGCATTGAAGAGTATTACGAATGGGAAGACAGATTTGAAAACTGGGTTCAAGCTAACCATCTGAGATCATGGGAATGCATTCTGAAGAAGTATGTTCTACCACGTACAGAGTTGCAAGTTGTGAAAACAATTTCTGAATTCAGTGACCAAGAACGAGATATGTACAAAGCTGAGAAAATGATGATCAGTTTACTTCAGCAAGCTATCAAAGAAGACATCTTTGTGTTGCTTCAACATGACAAGACATCAAAATCAATTTGGGAAGCTCTTAGAATCAAGTTTGAGGGTAGTGAAAATATGATTAAAAGTAAAAAGGCATTGCTTAAGAAAGAATTTGATCTATTCACTAGTTTGCCCGGGGAAGATACCAAGAAGCTAATTGAAAGATATTGTCACTTAGTGAGATCTATGTCGATGCTAAGTATAACCAAAGATCGTGAAGAATGGGTCGATAAGTTAGCTGACGCTTTACCGCAAAAGGAATGGGGTACTTATTTGATGATCTTAAAAAACCCTGGGGGTATATGATGGGTTGACAATTTCTCAGTTCATTGAGTAGATTGAGGGTCAAGATCTTGAACAACAAAAGATTGCGAGGATGAATAATCCGAGTGGTCAACAAGATGTAAAAATGTACTACAAAGGTAGTATTCAAGAAGTTGAAAGAAGCCCGAAGATACAAACTGCGTTTAGTGCTGGAGATTCATCTGAAAAAGTTGATCAAAGTTCAAACAAAAATAGTGGATTCTCTTCATATCCGAGTGTTAATCCAAAAGATACAACATCAAGCTTTCAGCATCAAAGTTCTAAAAGTGGAAATGGTTATGTGATACAATGCAACATTGCTTTTAATCTTCCTGAGGGTCAAAGTTTCTCTGAAGAAGTTGCGAAAGATCACATGGCATTACTTGGCTCCGTGCTACTATCCTATGAAGGTTTGGTTGCAGGGAGAATCGGGAATCCTATGCTGACAAAGGAGGATTACGATTAGATAGATGCTGAAGAGATGGAGCTCATGGACATCAAATGGTGTCTAGCTAGTGTCCTAAGAAGAGCAGAAAAGTTCAAATTGATCACTGGAAGAAATGATTTTCTTGATGCACATGTTTCTACTTTAGGTTTTGATAAATCTAAAGTTACTTGTTTTCGGTCCAGGGAGAAAGGTCATTTTAAGAGGGAATGCAAGAATAGGGAAGCAAATGAAGCAAAGAATCCATTCGGAAAAGATGATTACTACCGGAAAGCCATATATCAACAAGTTGGTCAACAACAACAACAAGAACCACAAGTGGCTCATGGTAGAAAAGTGATAGAGGATTCAAAGAGAGCATGTTTGGTGAATCAAGAAGATTTTAGCTGGAACAAATACATTTCATCCGATAGCAAAGCATGCTTAATCAATCAAGATGATGAAAGGTTACCAGAAGGTTTTAGCTGGGATATGTTTGCGGATGAGAATGGGAATTTTAAAGCTTTCATTGCGAAGATAGTTCAAGAACCAGATATGTTTACCGAGTGGATGAAATCTATTGGTGTTAGTGTGAGAAATGAAGATGAAAAGTCTGTTTCATCAGATGAACGCTCACTAAGTTCTGATGAAAGCTCAGAAAAAACAGTTGTTTTTTATCAAACACCATCTGATTCTGGTTTTTCAGATGATAGTTCAGACAAGTCAATTGAGTTTGACCAATCACCAACTGATGACAGCAGTGATGATGAGGAAGAAAGACATATTAATGTTGCAAAATCTCATCTTTCTCCTGAAAGCTTTCATTTTTATTTTGCAGATCGATTGAAGAACCTGACAGAGAAACAAGTTGCAAAAGAACAAAAGAAAATGAAGTCTGAAAGTGTTGCTGAAAAAAATGAGACTGTTCAAAATGAAGAAGTTATAGTTGCTGCTGAGGAGATTGTTGATACAGAAAAGGTGGTTGAGGCGGTGAAAACAGTTGAAATAGAAAAAAATGTGGAAGTTATCAAGCCTTGTCCAAAGTGTCTTGAATCTTGCAAAGAATGTGCAGCAAAAGATGAGAAACTGATTGAGTTTGAGAAGATGAAAGAGCAATTACTGTTCAATCTAAATTACGTGAAAGAATCCTATGATGTTTTGAACAGAACAGTAACTGGTCTTCAAAAGACGAATTCTGAAAGAGAAAAAGCATTAACTATGATGAATGCTGTGATGATGACAAAACAAAAAGCTATAAATCATTACATTGAGGAGTGTGCCAATCTGAAACAAGAGTTGGAAAAGGAGAAAATTGAGAATGAGAGAATCAGACGCTTATTACAAAGTTATTCTAGTTCTGATTATCTTATTGATCGAATTTATCCAACTGTTGCAGGTTTTGAAGCTTTTCAAGACGAGAAGCCAAAGAAGAAGGATACTGGCAAGAAACCGAGTGTTAGCTATAACAAATGTCTGCCTCCAATCTGGGAAGGTTATTCTCCCAAAAAACCAAATGAGGAGCAAGTCGAAAAAGTAGTCAATATAAAGCTAAAAACTGATACAACTGATGATTTACCAGAAAACATTGACGTTACTTTCACATCGTCTGACACTGATCATGAGTCTGAGTTAATTAAAAAGGTGGTTGATCAGGTGTTGGATACTGATGAGGAGTCTGAGTCTGGAGGTTCAAGTTCGTCAGTCAACAGTACAAAATCGTCGGTTAAACGGGTTTACAGTAAAGAGTTTTTGTTATCAAAATCAAGTTTGGATGATGAAACATTTGAAGTAGCATACACTTTGAATGATTCTGACAAATTATATCCTGACAAGGAATTTCCAATAAGAAGTGTTCGATTTGAAATGATCAAAAAGGTTTTCAAAATGACAGAAATTAATATTTCTGAAATAAAAGATGTAAATCTTAATGAAAAACCTAAAAAATACTCTTCAAGAGTTCAACAGCGACTAAACAAGAAAAAGGGTTACAATTCTGGTTCTGGTTTTCAAAAGAAACCAAACCATAATGGTAATTTCAAAAAGAAAGGATTAGATTTTATTCCACCAGAAAATTATAAAAATGAGAAAAATTCTAAAACAAAAACTGAATTTGTTTCAGGAGGAAGTGCTGAGGAAGAACAGAAGAAACCGTTCTGGAGACAATCAAACCAGGAGTTTCTTGCTGAGAAGGAAAGAACTGGAACTGGAGTTTTTCACAGAAAGGATACACGAACCTGTTTCAAATGCAATGAAGCTGGTCATATTGCTTGGAATTGTCCGACGAATACTAAGACAAAACAGGGAGTATCTGAAAAACTTAAAGAAAAAGTTGTTGATATTGAACCACCAACTGAGAAATTTAAATTTTTTGAAAATTCGACTTATGAAGTTGGTGAGTGTTCAAAGAAAAATTTTTACAAAAAGAGAGCAAAAGACAACCAAATGTGGGCTGGTAAGAAGGTTGATGAGATAATCGGCGATGAACCTGATTCCACAAAATCAGAGGAGCCACAGGTTGAGGTAAAAGAAGAAAAATCAGTGTCTTCAATGGATGATGTTAAAATTCCATCATTGAAGAATGAAAATTTTAAACAAAAGGTTGGTAAGGTTGAAATCTCGAATCAATTTTATTCTGAAAAGAATGAATTTGATGTTGAGAAAACTTTTAATGGAAATGTGAAGAAAATTTTTGGGAAGATGATTGATGGAAAAGTAAAAGGGGTTAAAGATTTTTATGCTACAAAGAAAGCAACTTATAACCCTACTGAATAAGAGTTAAAAACACCCAAGGTTGTTAAGACTTGGGTGGAAATTCTCTTTCCTTGAAAATCTGGACTTGCCGGAGATCCCAAGTTTGTAATCTCGGATTAGGAATCGGCATCTTTCTTGATAAAATTGTTTGTATGAAAGAGTTTAAAAAATGTGTTTAAGTTTTATAGGTTAAGTATGACTTGCCGGAGCTTCCAGGTTGGTAAGTGAGAAGCAGGAATCGGCATTTTTGTTGGTAACATGATTTTGTGTAGATGTTTTATTCCTACACTTGGTACAGGTGTTTTTGATCTTACATTTGGATCAAGAGGTTTAATTGTGCTTACTTGCAAGTAGTAAATCAAGGACATTAAGTTGTACTTGATTTTCTACAATTGGTATTTTTTGAAGAACAAGGCGATGAACCCCTAACCTATAATTGGTTTTAACAAAACTTATTTTCCGGAAAAACCATTTGATTAAAACAAACTTAAGTGTTTTGAGATCACAATGGGAAAATAGTTTGTTGTAAGGGGAAGTCCTGATTGTTTATGCCAAATGGATGGCGATTTGAAGTGATTTGATATCGGTTGTCATTTTTCTTGTACAGTTTGGTTTCAAATTTTTCTAAAATGTGTTTGCATTTTAGGGGGAGTAAAACTTTCAGAAAATCCAAAAACATTTAAAAATTTGAAAAAGGCAAAAACATGATAAAATTTAGAAATGAGTTTTGTGTCAAAGAAGAGGAAATGATAGTACATCAGTGGACAATCACAACATGCTAAAGAGTTGAAAAGTTAAAATGTGATAAACGGTCTCACTGATGATGTGGCAGTAGGTTTTTGCACATTTAGTAGATTGTGACGAGATATAAACCTAAATTCAAACTTGCTTATATCGTAGGGAAACATCTCTCAGATATATGGGTAACCCCCGAAATCTTGTTTGAAAGGTCCCTCTTTCTGAGATACTAGGTCTTTATACTCAGTGATATCTGGGGTATTATCCCGGGACTTCTGATAATGCAGAAGCAATGGCCTAGTCACCGGAGAATACTTTCCGCTTGCTTGAAATACAGCGCCGCCCTCAGCATAAATGATAAGACAATAAAATTGCTAATCAATGCTGTTGTAAAAAAGATCCTCTAAAGGGGACACACCAAAAGTCGAGCCGTCATCTCTCTGCTGAACGGAAGTTCTGACCTGAACTCTCACGGTTTTCGCATCTAACCCCTTACAGATATCATCTGTGGTATACTCACATGTAAGATTGAATATTGGGATCTGGATACGGGAGTATATTCTGAGGTGGGACACGCGAATAAGTTTAAGTCTCTAAAACGTTAATCTCGTATCTCGAAACAGTTGAACTTTGTGTGAAAATTTAAGTGGATCAGTATACTGACAATCTAAGTGAATCGTTTAGAGCTTAAAATGTTTAAAGCTTAACGTTGTTAATGATTTGTCTCATAATCTGATATGATTCTCTTACACAAACTCACAAAAATATTGTCTGTAAATATTTCTTTACTGCATTTCATTTAAATAAAAAAATCCAAAAAGATTTTCAGTGTGTTTTAGCATAAATTTTTAAAATTACAAAAAGATTTTCGACAACTGATGTTGAAAAGGTGAATTTCAAAATTCCAAGTGCTAAACATGATGGACAGTGGATTGGGAGAGTTGTTTGATATAAGAAAAGATTTTGAAATGAAAATGTCAAAAATGAATGATATTCTTACAAGTGATCATCAGATATTATAAATGTTAAATCATTTTTGATAATATATCTACCAAGTTGTAGTTTCCAAATTTGTTACATCTTGAAAAATTGAGAAACTTACTTTTGGGTAGAGTATGTGCAGGTTAGCCAGACTACGATCCCTAGTTGATTGAAAGGGGGAGTCTGAAAATGGAAAAGCAAGGTTTCTGATTGGTTAAAGCCAGATGCTGTTTCTGCTGATAAGAAAGAGAAGAAACGAAGATAGAGATTTGGGATACTTACATTGTCAGATACTTTGGAGAGAGCTTGAAGACTGATCAAGACTGAAGATGTTCTGAAGGCATACCGAAGACTCGTCAACATCCGAGGGGGAGTCTGTTGGTGCATTCGTCTATCGACTTCGTCTTGTATCGAGTCGTGTAATAGAATAGATGAAACAAGTCACACAGTTCGAGATTAACAGGATACAGAGGTGAACAAGCCAGTTCAAACGAACTGGACCAGTTCGTACGAACTGGAGAAACTTGTTCAAACGAACTGGATTTAGTATAAATAGTGGACTTGTTGTTTTCATTTGTAACTTTCAGATTCCGGTAGCGAAGCTCTGCCGAAGTGTCTCCAGATCTGTAATCGTCATCAAATAAATACAAGAGATAGATTAAGTGATTCAAGTGTGTATACAGCTGAAATAACACCGATACGTTTGATTCCGCCTCTCGTATTGGACAAGATCTCTTCTGAACGACTCATTTGGTCGTGCAAACGATCCTACACAAAACCTAAACCCCCACCCCCATCCCACCACAACCCAAAAACCTAAACACCCCCACCCCCTGCTTAAAAAAAGGACTATATCACACCAAAAAACCCAAAAAAAGCCACCATACCCCCCAAAAACCTAAAACAAAACCTACCCCCCCCCCCCAAAAAAAAAACCTAACCCTCCCTCTAAAAAAAACCTAACCACCCACCCACCCAAGGTAAACGCTAAAAACTAAATCATAAAGCTAAACCCAACAACTAAATGCTAAAAAGTTTTTTTTTTATATTTTATCAAAAATTGCTAAATTTCGTTCCTCACTAAAAAATTGAACAGTACCGATGCATGCACATGTGTAACGGTACATTTTGTTCAATTTTTTTTTTATAAAAAACGCTAAATTCGTCACTAAAAAAAAGAACAACAGTACCGATTCAGTTTTTTAAGTGACGAAATGTAGCGATTTTATATAACAATTTTTTTTTGTGTGTTATTAATTTTTTTAAGTATTTTTGTTTGTGTTCACATTGGTTCTCGCGGTTCTCGCAATAAATGGTAGCTCCTAACAGATCCTTATCCTATATATATATATATATATATATATAGAGAGAGAGAGAGAGAGAGAGAGAGAGAGGTACGGGATCAGGAGAAAACGCCTAAAGTGTGAGAACGCATTCTGGCCCAACACGTGACGCGAGATATGATCAGGGCGTGAGGGATTTTTTTTGTCTTTTCAATCTTCTTTTATTTCCCAATTTTGCGTAGCATGTTGCTTCATTTTTGGCGTCTAAGATTATTTTGACGTTAATTATATTCATTAACTAAGTGGCGTTTTATTTCTTAGATGCGTCACGTTGAATTAATTGTTTTTGTGTCACATAGATAATTTTTTTGGCGTTATAGCGTTTCCCTGGTCAATTTTTTTGGCGTTTGTGGCGTTGTATAATAATTCACTACGAGTCATTAATATTTTCATAAGATTACAAGAAGACTAAATGTTTTTTATGGCGTTTAGTCAATTTTTTTGGCGTTTAATACATTGACAAGGTGCTTTGCCAACACCCGTTCTCACAGTTTTCATACTATTAGCGTTTTGGTGTTTATAGTTTTTGGCATTTTATATAATAATGTATTTTATTAGTAGAGAATTAGATAACAAACAACAGATAATTAGATAACAAAACAATAGAAAATGAAAAAGAAAAAAAATAAAAATAAAAATGGTAATCTAATTTCTCATCCAAATCTTCACTGTCATCAGCCTCTTCTTCTTGAATTTGTTTTGGTGTTTTGAACCTTTGAATACCTTAGCTAGATGCCAACTTTCCTGCATAAACCCCGTCTTTTTTAGACGAAGCTTGTTAGTGGAATCCTGTTTTTTTGGTGTGATATTCTTGTTTGGTGGCATGTCATTAAAGATCAACTTTTGCTTGATGCTATTTATAATAATGGAGTCCAAAATAGCGTTTTACACTTGTATTGATCCCTTCATGCCATGCATATATTCATCAAGAATAAAGCTCACATGATGACATATCACTGTCATCAGTCTCTTTTTTCTTGAATATTTATTCATCCCATTCAGCAAAAGCTTATGGAGATACCCACCTCAGAGAAGAATCCATTCAGTGAAATCTTTGCCATCTGTGATTTTTTTAACTATTTTTTTGGCGTTTTAAAGTGAGTGGTTCTAGAGAACATGGCATTTGTTTTCTGGGTGTGATCAATTCATTGTGTATAGACCTCTCTCTTATAGGAGTTTTTTGGCGCGCAGTTTAGGCGAGATTTTTATTATAATAAATGATAGTAATAAAGTAACCGTCTTTTCAGTTACTGTGTGTATTTACGATTTTGTTCAGCTTTTATCAGTTCTAGGGTGATAGACGTCCCATCTTCCAAATTTGGCGTTTTTTTAAATGGCGTTATGTAGACCAAGATGACAAAATACAATAACAGGGAAAATATTAAACAGGAAAAATATTTTTTATTAGTTTTGGCGTTTTATAAGCAATAACATTTTGTAGTATTTTTTGGGCTTTTTGCAACTAAATAGAGAAATATAGCATTTAATTATCTTAAGAAAAAAAGAGATTACACAGAAGAAAACCAACCAACAAAAAAAAAATTTAAACTCCTCGTCAGAAGGTACGTTATCCGAGAAGTATCCATCACTTCCGTCGTCTTCTTTCTCGGAGTCTTCATCTAGACCTTCATCCATGTTATCACCTTCACTTTCATCGGCTTCTTGTTCTTGAAGATTCTGAAGCCTCCATTTGAACATGTCCTGCAATGTAACAACCCGCGTTTTTGAAGTCAAAGTACAAGTCAAAGTCAAAGGAAGAAAAGATTGCTAAATGCGATCTGTCACTCCTTGCTCAATTATTGATTGTACTCCTTGACTTATAATCGACACTCTAGTTTATGTTACTTTAGTTGTATTATGTGGAGTAAATGTTAATAATCGCAATTTATCGCTAATCGACTTATCGCTAATCGCATCGCTATCGTATCGCAACCTGAATTATAGGTTATGGATATTGTTTTACGTGTGTGTGCTATTATGTGTTACTTGTGCATGTTTATATGTTTTATGGTGATTAATCGCAAACGCAATCGCAATCGCAACTCTATCGCAACGCAATCTTATCGCAACACAAAACACAGAATGGGTATGTTTAGGTTTATGACTGTTAGTTAGGTTATTTGTGTAATTAATGGGTAACACTATCGCACCGTTTACTCGCAACGCATCGCAACGCTCAACGCACGAAACAAAACATCGAAAACCAACTCACCAAACCCATCCGATCGAATGTATAACAACCCTCCAAAAATATTTCCGACACCCCTAAATTATTTAAACTGTCTCTATATGTCCTAAAATACACCTCATATACGAGATTTAACCCTAAATACTATATATAATTAAAAATAAAATAAAAATCAAGTTTTTGGGACTTTGGCGGGCCGCGAAGACCTAGCCCTGGTCTTACGCGGGCCGCGACCGAGTGCCACCAGGTGAAACCCTAGCCCGCCACGTGGCAGGACACCTGGAGGAGCTATGCTTGTGATTCGACGAGGCTAGGGCCTACACCCCTAGCTCGCGGGCCGCGAAGGACCCCTGTGTGGTCTACGCGGGGCACGAAGGATGGCTGATCAAGCCCTATAAATAGATGGCTTCGGCCATTAGTTGAAATCGTTCAAAAATTTCTTCCTCTCTCTCAAATTTCTGTAGTATAGGCACTATTCCCAGGCATTCTACCCCCCTAAATAATTAAGTTCTGCCCCGTTGTAAGTATCATATGTAACAACCCGCATTTTGAAAGTCAAAGTACAAGTCAAAGTCAAAGGAAGAAAAGATTGCTAACTGCGATCTGTCACTCCTTGCTTAACTATGGAATGTACTTCTTGACTTGTAATCGAATCTTTTTATTTATTTACTTTAGTTGTATTATGTGGAGTATCTATTAATAATCGAGGTTTAATCGCATGTTAATCGTTAATCGAATTATCGCATCGCAACTCGAATTATGTGTTCTGGATATTGTTTTACGTGTGTATGCTATTGTGTGTTACTTGTGCATGTTATGTTTATGTTGAGGTGTTTTGTCGCAATCTCAATCGCAATTCTATCGTAATTGCAATCGAATCGCAAACGCTAAACGCAAGTTATTTATAGTGATTGTATGTTAGATATAGTAGTTAGGTTATTTGTGTAACTAATGGGAAATACTATCGTATCGCTCACTTGAATCACATCGCAACACTCAATGCACGCGAAACGAAATGTCAAAACCCAACTCGCCAGACACTTGGATCGAATTGTCAACCGATCGAATGGCCATCCGATCGAGGCACCATCCGATCCGTTCCACTGCCCTTTCCTCTTTTGGAAACCCTATAAATACCCCTATGTCACATCATTTGTGATGTGACAGCTCCCTCATTCGAGCAGCAGCGTTCCAGACCTTCATTCTCTCGATTTCTCACGATTCTTTTAAGTTTCCAACTCAAATCTTGTACATCTATCATCTACACACACTTCTTCATCATTTTCACCTTCGGATCTCAACTTTTAACCATGAAACCAATGGATTTGAGGTGTTTTAGGGTGATGTCATCATGGAGTTCTTATGAACTTCAAGTTTTGGCATCATTCCACTAAGAACAACTCAGATCTGAAGAATTTCCACATGATTTAACAACGATTTTGCATAGATCTAAACATTTTTTAAAGCTAAAAGGATTGAAAGATGTTTTTCCAACTTTCTTTCAACTCTTTTACACTCAATACACTCAAACTGATAGAATCAGAGCTCATTCATGCCTTCCACTCTTCTCTAGTGATGTGCCAGTTTGAGATCTGAATCCTATCTATGGGACAATCGACTTCTGTTGAACATGAAACCACCCGTTACGAACAGTTAACTGATCGGATTGGGGTGATTCCTGATCGATCGGATAGCCTGGGTCTGATGGAGTTTCCGTTGTTTAACCTGTTGTCACAACGTCTCGAGCAAACCACGAAAACATTTCAAAAACATCAAGTTTAAGACGATCAGGATCGTGGGGACGGATTGCCATCCGATCGGATTTCCATATAACAACCCTCCAAAATATTTCTGACACCCCTAATATATTTAAAGTGTCCCTACAAGTCCTAAAATACACCCCGTATGTGAAAACCAAGCCCAAAATACCTTATATAATTAAATATTAAATAAAAACAAGGAAATAGGGTTGCTCGCGGGCTGCGAAGGCCCTACCTTCAAGCTACGCGGGGCGCGACAACCAGTCACCAGGGCGAGCCACCAGGCTGCCATGTATCACCATCCGTGTCGAGGCTAGTTGTCAGACTCAGCAAGCCTAGGGCCTACATACCCTAGCTCGCGGGCCGCGAAGGACTATCCTTCGGCTTACGCGGGCCGGGAGGGAGTCCGAGATCAGCACTATAAATAAGAGGCTTCGGCTGCTCATTTGAAATCGTTCACATTCGACTTTCTCTCTAAAATTCTGAAATATTTGAAGTAGTGTCGGGCATAATACCCCCCTAAATAACGAAGTTCTGCCTCGTTGTAAGTATCATAACCCCCGGTTACGTATTAGATAAACTGCCCGATTGATCCAGTGTTCCGTAACGGCTGTCGTGGTTCTGCCCGACGTAGTCGTTGGAATGTCGTCTCGGGGAGGGTATTACTAATGTAAATATTGGGTTATTATACTGACGCGTGTGCATTTGTGTAAGTAATAGATAATCACCAGGAAATCCTTAAGGAAAACCCTTAGACAACAATATGAGTAATCTCCTTTTTGCTAACTGTTTTTACAAAACCTCATATGATTAATATTATATTAAACAGTAATTGAGTATTTGTATTCTACAATTATCGTCGGTATGTTGGGGTTTTGTATACAAAATTTGTTACTACATTGTGAGTAGTAACATGACCACAAGTCGGGTTGACAGTACCGTGGGTGGTAATTAAAGTAGATGGAAACAAATATAATTGCGCGACCGCCCTCAATACTGTACAACGGTTTTTTTACATGTCTTGCTTAAACTGGGATTCACTCACCAGTATTTTCCACTGACAAAATGCTTTTAAACGCGTTTAAGGTAACAAAATGTGAAAGCCAAATAGAAGCCAGCTGGACAGCACTGAAGGCTTGGAAAATTGGCTATAAAGTTACCTAAAATAAAGAGATGTTTTATCAAATTAAAATAGGGTTTTACCCCTATGAAAATGTGTGTACTAAAAACTTGGGAATTTCCCACGTCTTTAATATTATTAAAGCGTGGTATTTTACTCTGATAAAATATTTCCTAACTACGGTTCTGATGTAAATTCCACTGCCAAAATGATAAACACCGATACCACTGAATCTGGCCGCGGCCGCCCGTTCCCGAATAGTCAGAGGATGGGGGATGCGACAGAAGGTGGTATCAGAGCTAAGTCACTGATTCAGCCACAAAAGTGTTCTGCTGACACCAAGATATTATCCAAAATGTTAGGAAATTATCTACGGAACTACGTGCATATATGTATTTTATTGTTATGTGTTATTTGACTATTTGTTAGTTTACAGTATGAGCGACCAAGGACCTTCCGACACCTACCGTCAGTTGTCCAGCTCACCTAGGAGCGAAGGCACCTCTTCACAGCCTACCCTCTCAGGGTATTCAGCTGACAATGAAGATGAGATATTCGGGTTTAAGGCTCAGTCTGAAGAGCCATTCCCTCCTAAAAAAAGAGGATTGGTTAGTAGGGGAGCGCATGAACGTAGGAAGAGAATGAAAAAGTTACAACAGCAGCGAGTGTTACCAACCGCTAAGAGAGAAACAGATGCTCACACACAGGATATGCTCAATAGGAGTTTAGCAAATTTCCATATCCTAGCAACCACAGCTGCCGACCCTAACCTGGAGCAACTCATAGCACCCCAGCCTTTACCACTGTTTCCCATCCAGCCAATGGAAATTGAGAACAACCTAGAAAATCAAATCCCAATGCCTGATTTCAACCCAGCTGAGATACCTAGAATAGCAGCACCTAATCCCTTAGACCGAGACTATGACCCGTGGTTTGACGACCATAGGGATTACTAGCAACGCTACCCAATACCAGAAGACGAACCCATGCCAAACTTAGCAGCTTACCCAGACTTGGACCCTCTAGATCCCTACTACGATAACGATCAATACATTAGGGAAATTCTAGAGAATCCGTAGCCTTAGCTGGAACCCATGCCCCATTTCCCAAACCCAGTACCAGCACCTGCACCCCCAATGAGTGTAGAAAATGTGCAAGAACTCCGAACCTTTGGTGAGGAGATTTTAGAAGGAAGCGAGAGGATGAGGCAGATAGGAGAACGACTCGTCTGGAAGTATGACGAGCGTAATATGGAGTTTTGGATGAACCCATACCAGTAATAGTAATAATAATAATAATAATAATAATAATAATAATAAAAATAAAATAATAATATATAATATGTGTGTATGTTTGAAAAAAAAATCTGGACAATAGCTACAGATGCCGAATAGTATTGTGATTTTAATTTCAGTTGTAATGTAATATATATGGATGCATAATATAAGAAAGAGTAAGTCGCAATGTTCGACGATTTTGATCAGTATGTGTGTTATGTTATTGTTTGCATTAATTATTACCTTGTGATATTAATGTGTGATAAATGTTTAAAATTCAGATGGACAACGAAGCAAACCAGGAAAACCAGAGTAACAATAACCCGAATAATGATAACATGAATAACAATAACAATGGAAACCAAGTGGATAACAGTGCCATCCAACACATAGTGGCATAAGGGATAATAGATGCAATGCCATATATTATCAAAACGATTAAGGAAGCCGATAATAAAAGTAACCGTGATAGTAAACGACCCACTGAACCTGAACACAGCGTAAACAATGGACCCATACTTCAAGTGCCCATTCCCAAAAGAAGAAGAACCATGTCTTATGGTTGTTCTTATAAAGAATTCTGGTCTTGTAAACCAATGGAATTCTCGGGCAATGAAGGGGCCGTTGCATCTCTACGCTGGATAGAAAAGACTGAGGCAGTCTTAAAAATAAGTAAGTGTGCGGAAGAGGATAAGATAATGTTTAAGAACTCATCGGTAGAATGGTGGAACACTATCCTCCAATCCAGGGGAAGTGACAGAATACACAATATGGAATGTGAGGAATTTAAGAATATGGTAGAAAGGAAATTCTGCCCTCCCAAATGAAAAAGAAGTGATAGCAAATAAATTCTTAAACCTTAGAATGACTGGAGTAGATAGTAAAGGTTACACTACATTATTCTTCGAATATGCTAGAATAGTGCCGACCCTTGCATCACCTGAACCAGTATTAATCTCCCGTTACATCTAGGGATTAATCATTGAAATTAGGCATGTAGTCAAGGCAGCTAGACCTCAAACTATAGAAGAAGCTGTAGAACTAGAGGAGAAACTTAGCTCAAAGGCTTACCCAAGAATTTCATGATGGAAATTCCAACCGTGGGAAAAATGTAGGTTCTACCTCTGCACCATATTGCAAAGCCTACAAGAAGAAGCATTCCGGAAGATGCTCCACTTACTCCAACTTCTGTAAGATACCAAGACACAAGAAAGAAGACTGCAGTAAGAAACCTAATAATGGAATGTGCTTCAACGATGGAGAAAAGGGTCACATCAAGCCGAACTGTCAAAAACTAGTTCCAGCCATGAACAACAAGAACACTAAAAATGCTAGAGCATTTGTTCTGACTGCAGAAGAAGCCAAGATGATTCTGGACGTGATAGTCGGTACGTTTTTAGTTAATGATGTTTTTGCTAAAGTATTATTTGACTCTGGTGCAAACCAAAGTTGTATTAATACTTCATTTTGCAAACTTCTTAATCAATCATTAACTAAACTCCCACAAGAATGTCTAGTAGAGATAGCAAATGGAGAAACCATTAAAATTTCTGAAATCTTGCAGGGAGCAAGAATAGAATTTTTAAATCAAAAGTTTATTGCAAACCTTTATCCAATGAATCTGGCAGGATTTGATGTTGTATTAGGAATGGATTGGTTAATAGCCAATAAAGCCAGTATTTTATGTGATCAATAGTCAATTCAAGTAAATTCACCAAGGGGTGAAAAGATCACAATTAAAGGAGATAAGCCATCTAGATCTACAAAATTCATCTATGTGATGAAAACAACAAGTTATGTAAGAAAAGGGTCATTAGTATATTTGATTTCCATAATCATTAACACTAAAGGAAAAGAATTGAAAGATATTCCAAGAGTATCTCAATTTTCAGACATGTTTCCTGAAGAGCTACCTGGACTACTGCCAGACAGAGAAGTCGAATTCAGAATCCACCTGCTACCAGGAACAACACAAATTGCCAAAGCCCCTTATCGTTTGGCACCCGCAGAAATGCAGGAACTGAAGAAACAGTTAGACGAATTGCTAGAAAAAGGATTCATACAGCCAAGTTCATCGCCATAGGGAGCGCCGATCTTATTTGTTAAAAAGAAAGACGGGTCAATGCGTGTGTACATTGATTACCGTGAATTAAACAAGGTCTTGATTAAAAATCGGTACCCTTTACCAAGAATCGATGATCTGTTTGATCAATTGCAAGGAGCTCGATTTTTCTCCAAGATCGATTTACGCTCAGGATATCATCAATTAAAGGTACAGGAAGAGGACATTCCTAAGACCGCTTTTAGAACAAGGTATGGCCATTATGAATTTACTGTCATGCCATTTGGCTTAACCAATGCCCCAGCCGCATTTATGGACATGATGAACCGAATATGTAAGCCATATTTGGATAAATTCATAATTGTCTTTATAGATGATATTCTCATTTACTTTAAGAATAAGGAAGAACACGCAGCGCATCTGCACGCACTTCTCTGTCTATTAAGAAAAGAAAAGCTTTATGCTAAGTTTTCTAAGTGTGAGTTTTGGTTAGAACAGGTACAGTTTCTTGGACATTTGGTTAATCATGAAGGAATTCATGTAGATTCCACCAAGATCGAGGCAATTACCAAATGGAAAACCCCTGAGTCACCAACTGAGGTTAGAAGTTTCTTAGGATTGGCCGGTTATTACAGAAGATTTATTCGAGATTTTTCTAGAATAGCCATTCCCTTAACTAAGTTAACCTGTAAATCTGTTAAGTTTGAATGGGGACCAAAACAGGAAGAAGCCTTTCGAATTCTTAAGCAAAGACTAACCAATACACCCATACTAGCATTACCAGAAGGAACTGAAGATTTTGTAGTCTATTGTGACGCTTCTAAACTAGGTTATGGATGTGTGTTGATGCAATGTCAAAAGGTTATAGCATATGCATCTAGACAACTTAAGAATCATGAAGAGAATTACTCAACCCATGATTTAGAATTAGGAGCTATAATTTTTGCCCTTAAAATTTGGAGACATTACTTTTATGGTAGTAATTTTACCATTTTCACAGATCATAAGAGTTTAAGGTATGTTTTCGGGCAAAAGGAGTCAAATATGAGACAAAGATGTTGGATGGAGATACTTAGTGATTTTGATTGTAATATCCAGTATCATGCAGGAAAAGCAAATGTAGTAGCTGATGCTTTAAGTCGAAAGTATCATGAAAAGCCAAAAAGAGTACGTTCTCTTAAATTAAATCTACAAATAGATTTAAATGAACAGATTAGAAAAGAACAAGAATCAGTAATCAAGGATGATACTGAGAATTTGAAAGGAATGATTAAGGAATTAGAACAAGGAACATATGGAATTTGGAGATTCCATAAGAAAAGGATGTGGATACCTAAATTAGGAAACCTACGCCATCGTATATTAGAAGAAGCCCATAAGTCTAAATATACCATGCATCCTGGAAATGATAAAATGTATCAAGACTTAAGAAAGAATTTCTGGTGGATAGGAATGAAAAAGGATATAGAAGCTTATGTTGCCAAGTGTCTAACTTGTTCACAAGTTAAAGCTGAACACTAGAAACCCTCAGGCTTGTTGCAGTAATTAGAAATGCCAGTTTGGAAATGGGAATTGATAACAATGGATTTTGTTACCAAATTACCTAAAACTAGGAAAGGTAATGATACAATCTGGGTGATTGTAGACAGGTTAACTAAGTCAGCTCATTTCTTACCCATGTAAGAGACTTTCAGTATGGAACAATTAGCTAAGTTATATGTAAATGAAATAGTTTCATTACATGAAATTCCTTTATCAATTGTTTCTGACAGAGATAGCCATTTTACCTCTCATTTTTGGACAAGTTTCCAAAAAGCCATAGGAACCAAGCTGAATTTAAGCACCGCTTATCATCCTCAAACGGACGGACAAAGTGAAAGGACAATTCAGACAATGGAGGATATGCTTAGAGCCTGTGTAATTGATTTAGGAGGTAATTGGGACGATCACTTACCTTTAATAGAATTTTCTTACAATAACAGTTATCATACAAGTATAACTGCTGCACCATTTGAAGCACTTTATGGACGGAAGTGCCGAACTCCAGTCTGTTGGGCGGAAATTGGAGAAAAGCAACTATCTGGACCTGAGATAGTACAGGAAACGACCGACAAGATCATTCAAGTCAAGGAACGACTGAAAGCAGTACGTGATAGACAAAAGAGTTATGCTTACAACAGGCGAAAACCATTGGAATTTCAAGTAGGAGACAAGGTATTGTTAAAGGTCTCTCATTGGAAATGAGTGGTAAGATTCATCAAAAGGGGAAAGCCTACCCCCAGGTATGTTGGACCTTTTGAAATCATTAAAAGAATAGGACCTGTAGCCGATGAAATGGCAGGAATACATGATGTATTTCATGTATGTAATCTCAAGAAGTGCTTAGCCGATGACTCATTGGTAGTACCTCTTAAGGATATAGAGGTAAATGAAAAGCTTAAGTTCATAGAAAGACCTCTAAAGATTGAAGACAGCAAAGTCAAGAATCTCAAAAACAAGAGATTAGTTCTGGTCAAAGTGAAATGGGACTCCAAAAGAGGACCAGAATACATATGGGAACTTGAATCAGAAATGCAAAGGAAATATCCACACCTATTCAAGTAGACATCGAGGACGAGTTCTAAAACAAGGTGGGGAGGATATAACAACCCTCCAAAATATTTCTGATACCCCTAATATATTTAAAGTGTCCCTACACGTCCTAAAATACACCCCGTATGTGAAAACCGAGCCCAAAATACCATATATAATTAAATATTAAATAAAAACAAGGAAATAGGGTTGCTCGCGGGCCACGATGGCCCTTCCTTCAGGCTACGTGGGGTGCGACAGCCAGTCACCAGGGCGAGCCCCCAGGCTGCTACGTGTCGCCATCCGTGTCGAGGCTAGTTGTCAGACTCAGCAAGCCTAGGGCCTAAATACCCTAGCTCACGTCCCGCGAAGGACTATCCTTCGGTTTACGCGGGCCGCGAGGGAGTTCGATATCAGCACTATAAATAAGAGGCTTCGGCTGCTCATTTGAAATCGTTCACAATCGACTTTCTCTCTAAAATTTTGAAATATTTGAAGTGGTGTCGGGCATAATACCCCCCTAAATAATGAAGTTCTGCCTCGTTGTAAGTACCATAACCCCCGGTTACGTATTAGATACGCTGCCCGATTGACCCAGGGTTCCGTAACGGCTGTCGTGGTTTTGCCCGAAGTAGTCATTGGAATGCCGTCTCGGGGAGGGTATTACTAATGTAAATATTGGGTTATTATACTAACGCGTCTGCATTTGTGTAATTAATAGATTATCAACAGGAAATCCTTAAGGAAAACCCTAAGACAGCAATGTGAGCAATCTCCTTTTTGCTAGCTGTTTTTACAAAACCTCATATGATTCATATTAATATTATATTAAACAGTGGTTGAGTATTTGTATTCTACAATTATCGTCAGTATGTTGGGGTTTTGTATCAAAAATTTGTTACTACATTGTGAGTAGTAACATGACCACAAGTCGGGTTGACAGTACTGTGGGTGGTAATTAAAGAAGATGGAAACAAATATAATTGTGCGACCGCCCTCAATACTGTACATCGGTTTTATTTGAATGTCTTGATTAAACTGGGATTCACTCACCAGTATTTCCCACTGATAAAATGTTTTTAAACGCGTTTAAGGTAACAAAATGTGAAAACCAAATAGAAGCCAGCTGGACAACACTGAAGGCATGGAAAAGTGGCTATAAAGTTAACTAAAATGAAGAGATGTTTTATCTAAATAAAATAGGGTTTTACCCCTATGAAAATGTGTGTACAAAAAACTTGGGAATTTCCCATGTGTTTAATATTATAAAAGTGTGGTATTTTACTCTGATAAAATATTTCCTAACTACGGTCCTGATGCAAATTCCGCTGCCAAAATGATAAACACCGATACCACTGAAACTGGCCGCGGCCGTCCGTTCCCGGGTAATCAGAGGACGGGGGTTGCGACATGCCATCCGATCGAACCGCAATCCGATCGGATTGCACTTGAACTCCAACACTAAAACATTTAAACTTTCAACGAACATCAGTTCTAACAGGTTGCCAACCGTTCGGATTGCTATCAGATCAAGTGACCGTCCTGCTGTGAACTTGTTCTCAACTAAGAAGCCTCGCCAATCGGATCACCATCCGATGAACCGCCATTCGATCAACCGACCTGAAAGGTAGAGATACTTCTCTTTTTTCAAAATGCTACAACGAAAACTTCAAAGCCATCATACACAAACTCATCCATCCCAAACGAGTGTCAATCCGACCGAATGGCCATCCGTTCGGATCGCCATCCGACCGGATGATCACTCGTCACCTTGCCTCACTTGTTTTGTTTTACGCACCGCTCATCGCTTATGTTATCATTCTGATCAGGCTAATCTCACTCTAGCGCTCCCTTCAATCCATTAACTTCCATCGCTGTGAGTATAATCGATCCCTTTTTGCTTTATGCACTTTTGGGTGTTACATACGTTACTTATTCTAAATCACATTGAACACACAACGCAAATACTATTTATACGCTGACCGATAATGCATGTTATACGTGACTCGATGAATGCTTGTTTGTTATGTTTACACATTGATTGTTGTCTACCTGCCTTAGCAACGATAGTACTATAGTTTGGACTCAGCACCGGTTCACTAAGGGGTTGTTAAGGATAATACTTCACATGTTCGCAATGGAGAACATGTGATGCGCACTCGCTACTCACAGTCAAATCGCAGTCATTGGTATTGATAGGATCTTTTTCGATAACTTACATGCTTCACATTATACGTTGTACATGCTGGTTATGCGTAAACGCTTTCGAACTCTATTATTACTATCAAACTTGTATGCTCAGCTTTACACTATGTGTATTGACCTCTATTTTAACGTATGTGATAGGTGCTTAGGATGTTTGCTTGCTGTTTGATGAAACCGAGCTAGGATGGAGTCTAGAAACAAACTAAATAAAATCTGAGTTGTCGGAATGGATACTTGTCTTTGAGAACAATGTCTGTAATAACTGTTTTTATTTGATATGTTTGTGGTATGGGACATGAACCTTTAATATATTATAACAAATAGTTGTTATGGATTCTCCTGGACAATCTGTTTTGCTCAGTGTCGCGCCCCGATGTTTCCGCCACCGGTTGGGTTGTGACAGATTGGTATCAGAGCAATAACTATAAGGAATTAGGCAAGACTCGACCTAGTCCGGGTCGATGTCTTAGGAATGACCTAGTCTATAGTCTAAGTACCAACAGACCAACTTGTGCATACCCGGTATGGGTGTGGTACAAGCTTACTCGCTATTTCTCACTCGTACTCGCTGTACACTACACACTTGCGCGAACACCGCATACTACAGTTCCGCGCAAGATCAGCCTTTCCTAAGGCTGGTTGCACACGTAAACGGATGATCTGGTTAAGATTAGGTGTGAAAACCGCAAACTCTCGACCAGATTACTCGTTCGATTCACTACTTTACCCCCAAACAAGAGAACTTGCGTTGAATCAGGAGTGAAATCCATACTTCGACGCAAGTTTTTCCCTCTACTTCATCAAAACAGGAAACATAGTCGTTAAGCTAGGGGTGAAACCCGAATCTTGATGACTTATTTCCGCTCATTATTGTGGTTTTGCAAAATTCTCACCAAAGTCACGATGAATTCCAACAACTCGAGCTGTGTGAATAACCGAAAGGATGCATGCCAATCACCGTGTATCAGTGATAGAACACAGTCTATTAGGCCAAAACGTGTGCTCGAAGTCATTGAGAATAGTCGAATCACCTTGGCTGTTAGACGTGTTTCGACGAAAGCCGCCAAATAGTCTGTTCTCGATTTTATGTGTTTCAGTTCTGGGTTTCGCCACCGCTAACTCTGAGGATTTATCGCTTTTATATGGAATTTTATGTGTTTTATATGACTATTTGTTAGAGTTTTGAGATAAACAGTATGGTGGTACTGATGAATTGATTTCGCGCTTTTCACTCCGCTCGACACACATAACTCACTACGTAACGAATCGCTGGTTTTATTCGCAATCACGACTCGATAATCGCAATCGCTATACTAAATGGCTATACGCTATTGTGAAGGACAGGTGAATACGTGCAAAATATTTGTTTAGGTTAGCTTATGTGCTTACGTGATTCTGTGATTATGTGCCTACGTGAACTTTGTGAATGGTTGTGTTCCTAAACTTTATGGTGAATCGCTATACTATACTAGGGATAATCGAAATTGAGTTTGAGTCCTGTGACGATGTCTGTTGCAGAAAATGTCGTCATTTGGGTCACAACACTCCCGAGCTGCTAGGCGTAATCACGCTGACAAACGAATCGCCTCTCTCGTTGCTAAGCAAATGTTGAAAGTCATCCCACAAATCGTCAGTGAACTAAATGAGAACGCTAGCAAGTCCTCGGAAGAGTCCAGGACTGATGCTCCTAAGGCCGCTTTTAGCTTCAAGCAGTTCAAAGCCTGCGGACCAAAATAATTTACCGGCGAAGAAGGTCCTACAGCCATGTTTCAATGGTTTGATTCTATCGAAGTCACCCTGTGCCAGAGTGGCTGTCTAGAAAACCTACGCAATGTCAATGCTACCGGCGTCTTCTAATCCCGTGCTGTTGATTGGTGGATGGCCGAGAGAAACAAACGAGGGAACGATGCAGCTTTCAGATTGTCATGGGACGAGTTGAAGAACATCATGATGCAAGAGTTATGTCCTCCCCATGAACTCCAAAATCTCGAGGATGAATTTTGGCACATAATGCAGGATAGTGGAGATAACGTTGGTTTAATTGCTCGCTTCAAGCAGTTGAGTATCATCTGCCCTAGTCAGGTTACTACTCCTGATATTACAATCAAGAAGTATATTCGTGCTCTGCCGGATTGCGTCGCAGATTTTGTTCAGGCTGCAAAGACAACAACAATTGAGTAAACCTACCTACTCACCGCTGAGATCAACGATAAGCGAGTCAGGGCTGGTTATTTCGACAAAGCCTCCAAGAACCTGCATCAAGCCATAACTGCTACACCCACTGACACCACCGCCGCACCGCAGTCTTCAAAGCTCTCACGCCGCAAGAGGAAAAACAACAGCAGTTCCAGTAACAAGAACTGTGCTGTTACTGCTGCCCCGCTCCAAACAGTACTTGCCCAACCGCAGCCTCAACACCGCCAAGTAGCGGCACCTGTGGTAAATGCACCACCTGCCAAGCGTGCATACACTAAACCACACCCGCTCTGCCCTACTTGTACCTATTATCACCCTGTTGGTATCGCATGCCGGTTCTGTGTTCATTGCAACATGTATGGCCACTTCACCGCAAACTGTCGTACTGGTCCACGTCAAGCTCTAGCTCCAGCTCAAGGTCAAGCCCCTACACCACAAGCTCTCGTTTATGCTCCACATGGCCATCAAGTAGCTCCTGCACACGCAGCTCACGCTCGAGCTTGCTTTGCATGTAATGATCCCAACCACTTCGCAAACATGTGCCCAAACAGAGTAGTAAAACAAGAGCCCCAGCAGCAGCCGTAACAACAACAGCAACAACAGCAGCAGCAGCAAGCAGCCCGTGGGCGTGTCTTCAACATCAACACCCGCCAGGCTCAGGCAGACAACAACGTGGTTAATGGTACGTTTCTCGTAAATGGAATATATGCTTCATGTTTGTTTGATACTGGAGCCGATAACTGTTTTGTATCGTTTGAATTTGAAAAGCTCCTTAATCGTAAGCGCGCCTATCTCCCGTCGATGTTCGATGTTGAAGTTGCCACTGGAAGAACCATCACCGCCAGTTCTGTTCTATGTGACTGTACTCTCAATCTCAACGGTCATGTTTTGCTGATTAACCTCATCCCGATGCAACTCAGTAGCTTCAATGTCATAGTAGGTACGGATTTCCTTCAGGAAAATCATGCTGAAACTATTTGCTTCGATAAAATGATTCGTTTCTCGCTCGCTAATGGTGATCAACTTTGTGTTTATGGCGAAACTCCTTCGAAAGGTCTCAAACTCATGTCATGTGTCCAAGCAAGCAAGTATCTCCGCAAGGAATACCAAGCTTTCTTGGCACACATTGTAGTAGTGGAGAAAAAGGAAGTTAAGGAGGTAGACCAGGTGCCTGTAGTTCGTGATTTTCCCCTTGTATTCCCTAACGAGCTTCCGAGATTACCTCCCACTCATGAAATCGATTTCCAAATCGACCTCATTCCTGGAGTAAATCCTGTTGCTAAAGCGCCTTATCGACTCGCTCCTTCCGAAATACGCGAACTCTCGAGTCAGCTCCAGGAACTACTTGATAAAGGCTTCATTCGCCCTAGCACCTCTCCTAGGGGCGATCCTGTCCTTTTCGTTAAAAAGAAGGATGGATCGTTTCGGATGTGCATCGACTATAGGGAGTTGAATAAGCTCACTATCAAGAATCGATATCCCTTACCTCTAATCGATGATTTGTTTGACCAACTACAGGGTGCTACGTGTTTCTCGAAGATCGATCTAAGCTCAGGCTATCACCAACTACGAATCCAAGAAGAAGATATACCCAAAACCGCTTTTCGAACCCGCTATGGTCATTACGAGTTCGTTGTCATGCCTTTTGGTTTGACCAACGCTCCTGCAGTCTTCATGGATCTAATGAATCGCGTGTGCAAACCCTTTCTTGACCGCTTCATGATCGTATTCATCGATGATATCCTGATCTATTCCAAAACAAAAACCGAACACTCGCAGCATCTACGTTTGGTTCCTGAGTTACTCCAAGGAAACCGTCTCTATGCCAAGTTCTCACAGTGTGAATTCTGGCTGGAGGAGGTCTAATCCTTGGGACACATTGTCAATAGTCAAGGTATTCATGTCGATCCCGCGAAGATTGAAGTAGTTAAGAGCTGGGTTACATCCAAGAACCCGTCTGAAGTCCGTTCTTTTCTCGGAAAACCAGGCTATTATCGCCGATTTATCGAAGGTTTCTCTACAATCGCTGTACCGCTTACCTCTCTTACGCACAAGGACAAACCTTTTGTTTGGGGAACTAAAAAAGAGGAGTCTTTTCAAACTCTCAAGGCTATGCTTTGTAATGCTCCCGTGCTCTCACTTCCCGACGGAAACGACGATTTTGTAGTCTACTGCGATGCCTCTAACCTCAGTCTTGGTTGTGTTCTCATGCAACGAGATAAGGTTATCGCGTACGCCTCTCGACAGCTCAAGATCCACGAGAAGAACTATACCACACACGACCTCGAGCTTGGTGCAGTTGTTTTTGCGTTAAAGATTTGGCGACACTACCTTTACGGTACTAAGTGTACGATCTTCATCGGTCATAGGAGCTTACAACACATCTTTGACCAGAAGGAACTAAATATGCATCAACGCCGGTGGGTAGAACTCCTCAACGATTACGGCTGTGAGATCCGTTACCATCTAGGCAAGGAAAACGTCGTTACCGATGCTCTTAGTCGACGAAGCTATCTGCATAGCACTCGTAATATCCAAGCCCAACATAATCTCGAAACTCTCATCCGCGACGCGCAACATGTTTGTTTTTCCGAACGTACTTTGAAGAAGGAAAGGATTCTTAACGATGGCGCTCAACTCGAGAATAAATCAAATGGTATCTTTCATTATCTAGACCGAATTTGGATTCCCAAGCGTACCAATTTATGACAACTTTTGATGGACGAAGCTCACAAATCACGGTATTCTATCCATCCCGGTGCTGACAAGATGTACCAGGACATGCGCTGCAAGTACTGGTGGTTGGGCATGAAAAAGGATATCGCTCTCTATGTCTCGAAGTTCCTGACTTGTTCCAAGGTCAAGGCCGAACAGCAAAGACCCTCTGGCTTGCTCGTACAACCCGAGATCCCAATGTGGAAATGGGAGAGTATAGCTATGGACTTCATAACGAAACTTCCGCGCACGCCATCAGGTCACGACAGTATCTTGGTTGTCGTTGACTGCTTGACTAAGTCTGCTCACTTTCTACAAATACGGGAAGACTATAAGGTAGAATGATTATCCTGAATCTATACCAACGAGGTCATTTTTCGACACGGGACGCCTCGTGACGTCATCTTTGACCGTGATGGTCGGTTTACCTCGCGCCTTTGGGAAATGTTTCAGTCCGCTCTCGGTACTACACTAAATCTAAGTACCACCTTCCATCCCCAAACCGACGGTCAGACTGAACGCATGATTCTTACTCTTGAAGACATGCTTCGCTTGTGTGTCATAGATTTTGGTGGTAATTGGGACATGCACTTACCTTTAGTCGAATTCTCGTACAATAACAGTTATCACTCTAGCATCCAAATGGCACCATTTAAGGCATTGTACGGAAGAAAGTGTCGATCGCCTATTGTATGGCATGAGATCAGAGACGCGCAAATTACCGATCCTGAGCTATTGCAAGAAACGACTGACAAAATCATCCAAATTCGAGACAATCTGCTGAAAGCTCAGAGCCGACAGAAAAGTTACGCCGATAGACGCCGCAAGCCCCTTGAATTTGACGTTGGCGATCACGTACTCCTAAAGGTTGCACCTTGGAAGGGGGTGATCAGATTCGGCAAGAAAGGAAAGCTCGCGCCTCGATATGTTGGACCCTTTAAAATCCCGGAAAGGATTGGTAAGGTGGCCTACATACTCGAACTACCGGAGGAACTGAGTAATGTCCACCCGACTTTCCAAGTTTTGAACCTCAGAAAGTGTCTAGCCGAACAGGAATTACATGTCCCTCTTGAGGATTTATAAGTGGACGAAACATTACACTTCGTGGAAAAGCCTGTCGAGATCATGGGTCGAGAAACCAAGGTGCTCAGACGCTCACGCATTCCCATAGTGAAGGTTCACTGGGAAGGCAAACGAGGTGCCGAGTTCACCTGGGAACTCGAAAGTGACATGAAGGCAAAGTACCCGCAACTGTTCGTTACGCCTACTTCTTAAATTTCGGGACGGAATTTCCTAAAGTAGGGGAGGCTGTAACAACTCACATTTTGAAAGTCAAAGTACAAGTTAAAGTCAAAGGAAGAAAAGATTGCTATATGCGATCTGTCACTCCTTGCTTAACTATGGAATTGTACTTCTTGACTTGTAATCGAATCTTTTTATTTATTTACTTTAGTTGTATTATGTGGAGTATCTATTAATAATCGAGGTTTAATCGTATGTTAATCGTTAATCGACTTATCACTAATCGCATCGCTATCGCAACTCGAATTATGTGTTCTGGATATTGTTTTACATGTGTATGCTATTATGTGTTACTTGTGCATGTTATGTTTATGTTGAGGTGTTTTGTCGCAATCTCAATCGTAATTCTATCGCAATCGCAATCTAATCGCAAGCGCTAAACGCAAGTTATTTATAGTGATTGCATGTTAGATATAGTAGTTAGGTTATTTGTGTAACCAATGGGAAATACTATCGCATCGCTCACTCGAATCGCATCGCAACGCTCAAAGCACGCGAAACGATAGGTCAAAACCCAACTCGCCAGACACTTGGATCGAATGGCCATCCGATCGGATCTCCATCCGACCGAGGCACCATCCGATCCGTTCCAGTGCCCTTTCCTCTTTTGGAAACCCTATAAATACTCATCTGTCACATCACTTGTGATGTGACAGCTCCTTCATTCGACCAGCAACGTTCCAGACCTTTTTTCTCTCGATTCTTGTAAGTTTCCAACTCAAATCTTGTACATCTATCATCTACACGCACTTCTTCATCATTTTCACCTTTGGATCTCAACTTTTAACCGTGAAACCAGTGGATTTGTGGTGTTTTAGGGTGATGTCATTATGGACTTCTTATGAACTTCAAGTTTTGGCATCATTCCACCAAGAACAACTCAGATCTGAAGGATTTCCACATGATTTAACAACGATTTTGCATAGATCTAAACATTTTTCAAAGCTGAAAGGATTGAAAGACGTTTTTCCAACTTCCTTTCAACTCTTTTACACTCAATACACTCAAACCGATAGAGTCGGAGCTCATTCATGCCCTCTACTCTTCTCTAGTGATGTGCCGGTTTGAGATCTGAATCCTATCCATGGGACAACCGACTTCTGCCTCGTTGTAAGTATCATAACCCCCGGTTACGTATTAGATACGCTGCCCAATAGATCCAGGGTTCCGTAACGGCTGTCGTGGTTCTGCCCAACGTAGTCATTGGAATGCCGTCTCGGGGAGGGTATTACTAATGTAAATATTGGGTTATTATACTAACACGTGTGCATATGTGTAATTAATAGATAATCACTAGGAAATCCTTAAGGAAAACCCTAAGACAGCAATGTGAGTAATCTCCTTTTTGCTAACTGTTTTTACAAAACATCATATGATTAATATTATATTAAACAGTGATTGAGTATTTGTATTCTAGAATTATCGTCGGTATGTTGGGGTTTTGTATACAAAATTTGTTACTACATTGTGAGTAGTAACATGACCACAAGTCGGGTTGACAGTACCGTGGGTGGTAATTAAAGTAGATGGAAACAAATATAATTACGCGACCGCCCTCAATACTATACAATGATTTTTTTACATGTCTTGATTAAACTAGGATTCACTCACCAGTATTTCCCAGTGACAAAATATTTTTAAACATGTTTCAGGTAACAAAATGTGAAAGCCAAATAGAAGCCAACTGGACAGCACTGAAGGCTTGGAAAAGTGGCTATAAAGTTACCTAAAATAAAGTGATATTTTATCTAAATAAAATAGGGTTTTACCCCTATGAAAATGTGAGTACTAAAAACTTGGGAATTTCCCACGTGTTTAATATTATAAAAGCGTGGTATTTTACTCTGATAAAATATTTCCTAACTACGGTTCTGATGTAAATTCCGCTGCCAAAATGATAAACACCGATACCACTGAAACTGGCCGCGGCCGCCCGTTCCCGGGTAATCAGAGGACGGGGGTTGCGACATGCCATCAGATCGAACCGCAATCCGATCGGATTGCACTTGAACTCCAACACTTGAACATTTAAACTTTCAACGAACATCAGTTCTGACGGGTTGCCAACCGATCGGATTGCTATCCGATCGAGTGACCGTCCTGCTGTGAACTTGTTCTCAACTTTAGAAGCCTCGCCAATCGGATCGCCATCTGATCGAACCGCCGTTCGATCGACCGACCTGAAAGGTTGAGATACTTCTCTGTTTTCAAAATGCTACAATGAAAACTTCAAAGCCATCATACACAAACACATCCATCCCAAACGAGTGTCAATCTGAACGAATGGCCATCTGAATGGATGACCACCCGAACGGATTGACATCCGATCGAATGGCCATCCGTTCGGATCGCCATCCGACTGGATAATCACTCGTCACCTTGCCTCACTTGTTTTGTTTTACGCACCGCTCGTCGCTTATGCTATCATTCTGATCAGGCTAATCTCACTCTAGCGCTCCCTTCAGTCCATTGACTTCCATCGCTGTGAGTATATTCGATCCCTTTTTGCTTTATGCACTTTTTATAAATCACATCGAACACATAATGCAAATACTATTTATAGGTTGACCGATAATGCATGTTATACGTGACTTGATGAATGCTTGTTTGCTATGTTTACACATTGATTGCTGTCTACCTGCCTTAGCAACGATAGTACTATAGTTTGGACTCAGCACCGGTTCACTCAGGGGTTGTTAAGGACAATACTTCACGTGTTCGCAGAGGTGAACATGTGATGCGCACTCGCTACTCGCAGTCAAATCGCAGTCATTGGTATTGATAGGATCTTTGTTGATAACTTACATGCTTCACATTATACGTTGCACATGCTGGTTATGCGTAAACGCTTTCGAACTCCATTATTACTATCAAACTTGTATGCTCACCTTTACACTATGTGTATTGACCTCTATTTTAACGTATGTGACAGGTGCTTAGCATGTTTGCTTGCTATTTGATGAAACTGAGCTAGGATGGAGTCTAGAAACAAACTAAAGACTGTAATAACTGATTAAATTTCTCAAACACAAAAGACTAGTACTTGTCAAAGTCAGATGGGATTCAAAGAGAGGACCCGAGTATACTTGGGAGCTAGAATCGAAGATGAAGCGAAAATATCGTCACTAATTTCAGTAAATCTCGAGGACGAGATTTTAAATAAGGCGGGGAGAACGTAAGGACCTTCAAAATTGTCCCAAAACGACCCGTAAGTAAGAACCCGGACCCCTGAAACCCCAATCCATATCAAAAAATAAGAAAATCTTATTTTTGGTCCTCTCGCGGGCCGCGTAAAGTATGACCAGACGCTTACGCGGGCCGCGTCAACTCTAAGTTTGACCGGATAAGCGTTCAGATCCACGTGTCGTCCACGTGGCATGCCTACCAGTGACACGGATGCCCTAATCTACGATTAGACCCTCTCGCGGGCCGCATAAAGGTCTTGAAGGATCTTACGCGGGCCGCGTAAGACCAATTTTTCAGCTATAAATAGGTTGGGTCATGGGCAGTTCACTGGTGTCGAAACCAAATCACAAAAACGAAAGTATACTGCTCAAAAGTCGAATTTCATTTTCAAGATAGTGAGGCGCTGCTACGATACAGGGTATTAACTCGATCGCTGCTACGATTCAATGTCCGATCGATTGAAACTATCCAATGGATGTTTAAGTGCTGCCCACATTAGGGCCATACTTTGTCATTAGTCGTGAATTCGACGGATGTTTAACTATAACACTTTGTCATTCGTTGTGAGGGTTTTAATCTCGTGAGTTATCGTAAATGCTGTATTAGTTACTGACCTAGTTCGTGTGCATTGTTATTTAAATTAAGTTACAAGGGTAATCAGCAGGCTAAACTCTGCCCGTTTAAATCTGCAATGTGAGTCATTCTCTTTTATCAAAAGTATTTTACAATACTCCATTTTCAAATGTTATAATTACAGGGATTAAGTCATGGTTATCTTGAATCACTGGCTAGTGGGGTATTGTGCACATTACTAATTTCTCACCGTTAGGCTAATAAATCCTAACCGTGATAATCATCACTACTTGGGGAAGGACTCAATAGTGGTGTGACCATCGTCACCAGGTGACACGGCGCCAGATAAAAATAAGATAGAAACCATTGTAATCGCTCTTATGCTGTAATTGATAACTAATGTGTCATTTTACATACTTGAATGACTTGCCAGTATTTCCCCGCTGATAAAATATTTTTAAAACATGTTTCAGGCGACCTGTTGTAAATCAAGAAAAACGTGCTACGGAGCACTAATCCGCTTGAAGAGGTGGCTCAATAAAAAGAATAAACATGTTTTATAAATCAGGGAATTTACTTGTAAAATTCCTCTATTGGGAATTACGGGGCTTGTCCCAGATTATCTAATAAAATAATCGGGCATTTTCAAGTTTTGAAAGATCCTGATAAATCTTCCGTTGTCGCATCAATTAATAAATACCACGGGTTCCTGTCCCGCGGCTCCTGATAGGGTCAAACCGTGGCTGGGGCCGTGACAGGAAAAGGTGGTATCAGAGCCACTGATTTAAGCCTATTAAGTATTTAAGTTACTTAATTTTCCTGATTATCGTCTTGTGATTATATGTTTTAACTAACTACTTGTTAGTTACAGTATGGGTAAGCAAAGAATTTCAGATATCTATCTTAAATTAGATAGTTCACCGAAAGATAAGGGAACTTCATCCCAATCAAATTCCTCAAGATACTCAGCAGATACTGAGGAAGGAATATTTGTTCGTAAGGCACAGTATGAGAAACCACTTACCCCTAATAAAAGAAGTTGGATTATTAGAAAAAGTCAAGAGAAAATCAAGAAGTCACAACCAAAAGAAGTAATAATTAATAAAGAGACTCAGGGAACAGGTGATAACCCACCATGGGAAGATGAGTTAGATGAACAATGGGAAAATCTCTATATGTTAGCCACTATAGCAGTAAATGCTAACTTATAGTTTAAATCGCCAAACCAGTACCAGCACCTATGTCACCTACAAGCCAGAAACTTTAATATTTTAGTTGTACTAAAAATAAATATTTTGTTTCAATAAAATGGTTTATTAGATATTCATAATTAATATTAAATTTTCTGCTTTCCATTCTATGATTCTGTGAAAATTTAATTTACAAAATTTTAACCTAAAATTTTGTGTGTTTCTTCATAAATGCTAAACAACATGAATGAATTGTCTGAAGCTCTCGAGAATCTCAATCTCTATCCTGTTAATGTGGAAGTTTCCAGAGACTTTACCGGGTATTGTGCTGACATAGAAGAACCTATGGAATTTCAAACCCAACCTCCGGTGAAACCCAAACCAAAGAAGAGAAGAAGAATTGTGGGCTGGAGGTGTGTACGCAGGAAGAAACCCGCGACACGAAAAGTTACCAAGAAGGAAGATCCCAAAGGTAAAGGCAAGGAAATAGAGATTGGGGAAAGTTCCAGGCAAGACCAGGAAATGCCACCCTGGGAAGAACTAGATCATAAACTAGCACTTAATGACCTCATCGGACCTATCGGTGAAAACCTCTTTAATTACCCAGCGGAAGCGCAACTTCCAGTTAATCTAGAGCCCGAAATCCCAGATCCTATTATCCACACCCAACCTCAACCAGCAAAGTTAAAAGAATGGTGGACCACCGACTGGCAGTTCCAGAATCTCCTAAGTAACCCTGATACCTTTTTCCCTCAGTTTGACCCAGAGCCTCCACTACACCAACCTATGAGCTCTGAAAATTTAGCTGAACTCCGCCACTATGGCGAGGAGCTGATTGATGCAGGAAACCGAATTAGGGATGTGGGAGAACGAATTACCTGGAAATACGACGAGAGGGAGCGTCGTTTCTGAAAAGCCAGCTAATGGGATAATATGTGGTTGTAGGAATGTGTGTTTAATAATAATAATCATAAAAAAATATAATTATGTGAAATAACTTAAAAATAAAACTTTGTAAGATAACCAGCTTGTACGGATGCCTATTATGATATATAAAATATCGAACGTCGAAAGATCGACAATTTTGGCTATACTTGTTAATATGATTATGTGCAATTATTTTGTTATGTTTGGTTATTAATTATCTTATGCTAATTACTTATATAAATTAATTACCAGATGGCACACGCTGGTAATGAACCTGATAATGAAGTTAATCAATCTGAGCATAACAATGAAGATCAATTTCTGAATAGGGAAGATATCGAGAATATCGTTGCTCAGGGAATAGCCAATGCTATTCTAGCAATACTTGCTGTTGCCCGAAATCCAGTTGAACCTCAACAAATTATTCCTAGCAAACGCACACACGGTGACAATTTCAGTAATAGTGTAAACGGAGGTGGCAACAACAACAATAACAATAACGATAATATTCTGCAAGCCCCAAGTCTAAAAAGAATGAAAGCTGCAACGTTTGGTTGCACTTACAAGGAATTTCTTGCCTATAAACCAGCTGAATTTGCAGGCAATGAAGGGGCGACTGCGGCGCTGCGTTGGTTGGAGAAAACCGAAGCAGTAATTATGATAAGTAAATGTGTCGAGGAACACAAGGTCATGTACGCGTCGCATCTTTTTAAAGAAGAGGCGCTAGAATGGTGGAATACGGTACTTCAAGCTAAAGGAAGAAATATGGCCTATGCCATGAGTTGGGAAGAATTTAAGCAGCTAGTGGAAAGAAAATTCTGTCCCGAGTATGAAAAAAAAACAAATGAAAAATAAGTTCCTGAACCACCGGAGGGTGGATGTAGACTGTCGAGGGTATACTTCGACATTCTTCGAATATGCAAGAGTAGTACCAACCCTGGCTTCGCCAGAACCAGTACTTATTTCCCGCTATATTTGGGGATTGATTGGCGAAATTCGAGATATCGTCAAAGCTGCGAGACCACGCACTATTGACGATACTGTGGAATTAGCTAACACCCTAACTGACGGACTGGTACGCACAAGAGAAAGGGAACCGGACAATCTTCCACTGTTCCATTTTGCAATACATGCAAAAGGAAGCATTTTGGAAGATGCAAAGGATATTGCAATTTCTGCAAAATCCCGGGGCACCAAGAAGGAGATTGCAGGAAAAAGAAAGCAACAACCTGCTACACTGCGGAGAAGCTGGACATTTTAGGCCAGACTGCCCTAAATTGGCCAAACCAGCTGACAACAAAACCAAACCTGCAGAAGGAGCTACCAAGAAGAACGTAAGAGCCTTCCAGTTGACTACTCAGGAAGCAGAACTAATTCCTGACGTAATAGCTGGTACGTTCCTAGTTCACAACGTTTATGCAAAAGTATTATTTGACTCTGGTGCAAACCAAAGTTTTATAAATACTTCATTCTGCCAAATTCTTAACCTACCTTTAACCAAACTTAGACAAATTTTTACGGTAGAAACGGCAGATTGAAATTCTGTTAACATAGATAAGGTTTTGCGAGAAGAAAAGATAGAACTCTTAGGCCACAAATTCTCTGCAAACCTGTTACCTATGAAGTTAGCCGAATTCGATGTGGTATTAGGAATGGATTGGTTAGTAGCCAAACATGCTCGAATTCTTTGTGATAAGAATTCCATAGAAATAAATACACCCACAGGAGAATTAGTGGTGATTACAGGAGATAAGCCACGAAAGCCATTGAAATTCATTTCAGTAATGAAGTTGGCTAGTTATTCAAGAAAACAAGAAGTAGTGTATATGATTTCAGTAATCATTAACACTAAGGGTAATGAACTCAAAGAAATTCCAGTAGTATCAGAATACCCAAAGGTATTCCCAGAAGAACTACCTGGATTACCACCTGATAGGGAAGTAGAATTTAGAATTCATCTAATTCCTGGAACTATATCGATAGCCAAGGCACCTTATCGGTTAGCACCCACCGAAATGCTAGAATTGAAAAAGCAGTTAGATGAACTACTAAGCAAAGGATTCATACAACCTAGTTCATCCCCGTGGGGAGCTCCAGTGTTGTTTGTGAAAAAGAAAAATGGGTCAATGCGAATGTGTATCGATTATAGGGAATTGAATAAGGTTACAATTAAGAATCGATACCCATTACCTTGGATTGATGATCTTTTCGATCAACTTCAAGGAGCTAGATACTTTTCTAAGATAGATTTACGCTCTGGATATCATCAATTGAAGGTACAGGAAGAAGAAATACCTAAAACTGCTTTCAGAACTAGGTATGGTCATTACGAGTTTACAGTCATGCCCTTCGGACTAACAAATGCTCCAGCAGCATTTATGGACATGATGAATAGAATCTGTAAACCGTACTTGGATAAATTTGTAATTGTCTTCATCGACGATATACTTATTTATTCGAAAAGTCAGGAGGAACACCGTCAGCATTTGCATGCACTCTTAACTTTGCTAAGAAAAGAGAAGCTATACGCCAAATTCTCAAAGTGTGAATTCTGGCTGCAAGAAGTGCAATTTTTAGGTCACATGGTGAATCATGAAGGTATTCACGTAGATCCTGCTAAGATAGAAGCGATCACCAAATGGAAGGTCCCGCAGTCAGCTATGGAAATTAGAAGTTTTATAGGATTAGCCGGATACTATAGACGATTCATTAAGGATTTTTCCAAGATAGCTGTACCATTAACTAAGCTAACATGTAAAGCAGTTAAGTTTGAATAGGGACCCAGGCAAGAAGAGGCTTTTAGGATTTTAAAACAAAAGTTAACAAACGCTCCAATTCTAGCTTTACCCGAAGGAACAGAAGATTTTGAAGTATACTGTGATGCTTCAAAACTAGGATTAGGATGTGTACTTATGCAACGCAAGAAGGTAATTGCGTATGCCTCAAGACAATTGAAAAAGCACGAGGAAAATTATACGACTCATGATTTAGAATTAGGAGCCATAATTTTTGCCCTTAAGATTTGGAGACACTATCTGTATGGAAGTAAGTTTACTATCTATACAGATCATAAGAGCTTAAGATATATATTTGGGCAAAAAGAATTAAACATGAGGCAAAGAAGATAGATAGAGATTCTAAGTGACTACGACTGTGATATTCAATATCACGAAGGAAAGGCAAATGTAGTTGCAGATACCTTAAGTCGTAAGTATCATGAAAAGCAAAAGCGAGTTCGTGCTCTTAGATTAAATCTACAATTAGATTTAATGGAACAACTGAAGAATATTCAAGAAACAGCAATCAAGGATGATGCTGAAGGAATGAAGGGAAGAATAAAAGAACTGAAACAAGGAAGTGATGGAATTTGGAGATTCCATGAAAGAAGAATTTGGGTACCTAAGCAAGGAGACTTAAGAAATAAGAATTTAGAGGAAGCCCATAAATCTAGATATACCATGCATCCTGGTAACAATAAAATGTACCAAGATTTAAGAAATAATTTCTGGTGGATAGGAATGAAAAAGGACATAGATACCTTTCTAAGTGTCTTACTTGTTCACAAGTTAAGGCAGAACACCAGAAACCCTCAGGTCTACTACAACAATTAGAAATGCCTGTATGGAAATGGGAACTTATAACAATGGACTTTGTTACTAAGTTACCCAAAACCAGAAAAGGTAATGATGCGATTTGGGTAATTGTGGACCGATTAACCAAATCAACTCATTTTCTACCTATAAAAGAAACCTTTAGCATGGAAAGGTTAGCCAAGTTGTATGTAGATGAAGTAGTATCCTTATCATGGAGTTCCACTCTCCATTGTATCATATAGGGATAGTCGTTTCACTTCCCACTTCTGGACAAGTTTCCAAGAAGCCATGGGAACTCGACTAAATCTAAGTACTGCATATCATCCTCAGACAGACGAACAAAGTGAAAGGACGATCCAAACCCTGGAAGACATGCTTAGGGCATGTGTGATAGATTTTGGTGGAAACTGGGATGACCATATACCTTTAATTGAATTCTCCTATAATAATAGTTATCATTCAAGAATTGAAGCTGCCCCCTTTGAAGCATTGTATGGACGCAAGTGTAGAACTCCAGTTTGTTGGGCAGAGATAGGAGAAAGTCAATTATCAGGTCCTGAAATAGTACAAGAAACTACCAAAAAGAACACTTAAATCAAGGAAAGACTAAAGACGGCTCGAGATCGCCAAAAAAGTTATGCAGATAATCGACGTAAGCCATTAGAGTTTCAAGTTGGAGACAAGGTACTTTTGAAAGTTTCTCCTTGGAAAGGAGTAGTTCGGTTTGGTAAGAAAGGAAAGCTAAGTCCAAGATACGTAGGACCATTCCCAGTAATACAGCGAATAGGACCAGTTGCTTATCACTTACAACTACCAGAGAATCTAGCTGGAGTACATGACATATTTCATGTATCCAATCTCAAGAAATGTCTATCTGACGAATCCTTGGTAGTACCTCTTCAAGATGTAGAGGTGAATGAAAAGTTAAAATTTGTTGAGAAGCCATTACAAATAGAAGACAGAAAGATTAAATTTCTCAAACACAAAAGACTAGTACTAGTCAAAGTCAGATGGGATTCAAAGAGAGGACCCGAGTATACTTGGGAGCTAGAATCGAAGATGAAGCGAAAATATCCTCACTTATTTCAGTAAATCTCGAGGACGAGATTTTAAATAAGGCGGGGAGAATGTAAGGACCTTCAAAATTGTCCCAAAACGACCCGTAAGTAAGAACCCGGACCCCTGAAACCCTAATCCATATCAAAAAAATAAGAAAATCTTATTTTTGGTCCTCTCGCGGGCCGCGTAAAGTATGACCAGACCCTTACGCGGGCCGTGTCAACTCTAAGTTTGACCGGATAAGCGTTCAGATCCACGTGTCGTCCACGTGGCATGCCTACCAGTGACACGGATGCCCTAATCTACGACTAGACCCTCTCGCGGGCCGCGTAAAGGTCTTGAAGGATCTTACGCGGGCCGCGTAAGACCAATTTTTCAGCTATAAATAGGTTGGGTCATGGGCAGTTCACTGGTGTCGAAACCAAATCTCAAAAACGAAAGTATATTGCTCAAAAGTCGAATTTCATTTTCAAGATAGTGAGGCGCTGCTACGATACAGGGTATTAACTCGATCGCTGCTACGATTCAATGTCCGATCGATTGAAACTATCCAATGGATGTTTAAGTGCTCCCCACATTAGGGCCATACTTTGTCATTAGTCATGAATTCGACGGATGTTTAACTATAACACTTTGTCATTCGTTGTGAGGGTTTTAATCTCGTGAGTTATCGTAAATGCTGTATTAGTTACTGACCTAGTTCGTGTGCATTGTTATTTAAATTAAGTTACAAGGCTAATCAGTAGGCTAAACTTTGCCCGTTTAAATCTGCAATGTGAGTCATTCTCTTTTATCAAAAGTATTTTACAATACTCCATTTTCAAATGTTATAATTACAGGGATTAAGTCATGGTTATCTTGAATCACTGGCTAGTGGGGTATTGTGCACATTACTAATTTCTCACCGTTAGGCTAATAAATCCTAACCGTGATAATCATCACTACTTGGGGAAGGACCCAATAGTGGTGTGACCATCGTAACCAGGTGACACGGCGCCAGATAAAAATAAGATAGAAGCCATTGTAATCGCTCTTATGCTGTAATTGATAACTAATGTGTCAGTTTACATACTTGAATGACTCGCCAGTATTTCCCCGCTGATAAAATATTTTTAAAACATGTTTCAGGCGACCTGCTGTAAATCAAGAAAAACGTGCTACGGAGCACTAATCCGCTTGAAGAGGTGGCTCAATAAAAAGAATAAACATGTTTTATAAATCAGGGAATTTACTTGTAAAATTCCTCTATTGGGAATTACGGGGCTTGTCCCAGATTATCTAATAAAATAATCGGGCATTTTCAAGTTTTGAAAGATCCTGATAAATCTTCCACTGTCGCATCAATTAATAAATACCACGGGTTCCTGTCCCGCGGCTCCTGACCGGGTCAAACCGGGGCTGGGGCCGTGACACGTGTGCATTTGTATAATTAATAGATAATCACCAGGAAATCCTTAAGGAAAACCCTAAGACAGCAAGGTGAGTTATCTCCTTTTTATAAACCTTTTTACCAAATGTTTTTACAAAACCTTAAATAATTTACAATGTGATTAGCAGTGATTCAGTCTTTGTAGTTCTTCAATTACTGCCGGTATATTGGGGTTTTGTATACAAAATGTGGAACACGTTACTATTGGACAACGAGATAGCAAATGTGTAATATGACCTAGCAGTCAGGATTGACAATACTGAATGAGTAATTGTGTAGATATAAACATTGTGATTTCTCTCAATACTGTTAAAGGATAAATGCTTCTTGATTAAGCTGGGATTCACTCACCAGTATTTCCCACTGACAAATGTTTTTAAAACGCGTTTCAGGTAACAAAATGTGAAAGCCAATTAGAAGCCAGCTGGAGAGCACTGAAGGCTTGGAAAAATGTGGCTATAAAAGTTACCTAAAAGACGATGTTTTAAATTCAATAAATTAGGGTTTATCCCTATAAACATGTTTGTAATGGAAACTTGGGTTTTACCCATGTGTTTATTAATATGAAAATGTGGTATTTTACTCTGATAAAATATTTCCTAACTACGGTCCTGATGAAATTTCCGCTGCCAAATAATGATAAACCAACGATACTACCACATCGGAGTTCGCGTCCGCCCGATCCCAGGAGATAGGGGCCGGGGGTTGCGACAGAAGATGGTATCAGAGCTAAGCCACTGATTCAGCCACAAAAGTGTTCTGCTGACATTGAAATTATCAATTCTATTAGGAAATAATTAATAAGATTATGTGCATACGTGTAGATTATTATTTTATGTTATTTGACAATTTGTTAGTTTACAGCATGAGTGACCAAGGACCTTCAGACGCTTACCGTCAACTGTCTGGTTCACCTAGGGACGAAGGCGCCTCTTCACAGCCTACCCTCTTAGGGTATTCGGCTGACAACGAAGATGGGATACTCGTGTTCAAGGCCCAATCTGAAGAGCCATTCCCTCCCAAGAAGAGAGGATAGTTCAGCAGAGGAGCGCATGAACGTAGGGAAAAGATGAAAACATTACAACAACAACGAGTTTTAGTGGCCGCTAAGAGAGAAACAGATGCTCACACCCAGGATATGCTCAATAGGAGTCTAGCAAATTTTCGCTAAGAGAGAAACAGATGCTCACACCCAGGATATGCTCAATAGGAGTCTAGCAAATTTTCTTATCTTAACCACTACAGCTGCAGACCCCAATTTAGAGCAACTTATAGCACCCCAGCCATTACCATTGTTTCCCACACAACCCATGGACATCGAACTAGACTCAGCTGAGATTCCTAGGGTATCTGCACCCCCTCCTCTAGACTATGACCAATGGTTTGACGACCATAGGGATTACCAGCAACGTTATCCAATCCCCATAGAGGAGCCCATGCAAGATCTAGTAGGACCCAATCCCGATTTGGATCCCCTAGACCCATATTACGATAATGACCAATACACCAGGGAGATTCTAGAGAATTCATACCCTCCGGAAGAACAGATGCCCCAATTCCCAGACCCAATACCAGCACCTGCACCACCCATGAGCACTGAGAATGTGCAAGAACTCCTGTTGGTGCACTTAGTGTCTGTTAACTGCGTCTTAATCAAGTCTTATGTCTAGATAGGATGAATGAACACACAATAGGATATAATTTAGGGTTTGTACATGTATTAGTGAGGTAGTTCGCTTGAAAGTAATCAGGAGCAGTTCAAGCGAAAACAGATTATGTGAGTTCGCTTGAACAGGCATGGTGACATCTCAAGCGAACTAGCATCCACTATAAATAGGGTTATGTTGTTGTCATTTGAAGCGAACCTGATTGTGTATGTGAGTCAAGGTGCTGCCAAACTTTCATCAGAAATCATTGTAAAGACTCAGAAATCAGTAATAGAGAAGAATTGAAAAGGAAACAAGCTGTGTGACATTGTTTACTTTGATTCCGCCTTAGTAATCAATGATGAACTGCCTTTACTGACTGTTTAGGGTCACGAACACGATCCAACAAGTGGTATCAGAGCTCAGGACGAGGAGTTCATACCATTGCAGCTTGAAATCATCAGATTTTCTTACTTCTACTCATTCTTTTCTGATTTGGACATATTTTTACGATTGAAATGGCCTGAAACTCATATATATCAAGCGAAATAGAGTATTAACTAATCCTTGAAAGAATTGGACTAAAATACGGCTTAAAATTGATCAAAATCATATGTTCGCTTGAAACTGTTCGTGAAAAGATGACGTCATAGGTGTTCTCGCTTGAAATACATAGGTGTTTTCGCTTGAAAAACACATTTCACTTGAAATTCATAGGTGATCTCGCTTGAAAATCATCTTTCGCTTGAAAATATTGTCTCAGTTCGCTTGAGTTGAGGTTTCGCTTGAAAACTCAAGTGAATTAAGGGGTTTCGCTTCAAGTAGACTGATTTCATTTCAAGTTCACTTGAAGGGTTTCGGTTGAACTTGTTGTGCTATTTCGCTTGAAAAGCTATCTTGTTTCAAAACTGATTTCGCTTGAACAGATTCCGCTTGAATCTGTATTTTTCAAAATCAAGAAATTTCTAAGTGTTTGCTGATTTTTCAGGTACGTACAAGATGGATGATCTATTCATGAATCCATTTAGCGATATGTATGCTTTTGCTGGAAATTCTGGAGACGATACTTCTCCTAGTAACACCAATGAGAATACGCCGAATAGGAAGAAAAGTTTATCGGATGCCTTGGGTGTGGAGAGTACTTTTGGAACATATAACAAACCCCCGAAGTTGATGGCTATCGAAGATTACAGTCGGTGGGCCAAGAAGTTTGAAGATTGGTTAATGGCATTTGCATATCCTAGCTGGAAGAGTCTAAAGAATGGATACGCTAATGGAGGCAAAACTGGTGAAAGCTTAACAACATCTGAAGAAATAGAATCGTCTGTTGCTGAGCAAAAATGCATCGCACTGCTGTTTCAGTCTGTTCGAGAAGATATAATATCTTTGATCGAGTACAAAAGGTCTAAAGATCTTTGGGAAAAATTGAAAGCTAAATGTTTGGGAAGTGCAGAAATAGTGAAAAACAAAAAGAAACTGCTTAGAAAAGAGTTTGATTTATTTGGGTGTTTAAAGAATGAATCAGTTTGTAAAATGATTGAGAGGTTTGGGCACCTAAAGCTGGAGCTGGCGAGACATGAAATTTTCTATTCTCAAGACGAACTAGTCGATAAATTGTTTGATTCATTGCCAGGTGAGATGGATTGGCAATATTATGCCTTAATGTTGAAGAATACTATCAAGCCGCCCGAAGTGTTGACTGTAGATTTGCTGATTGAAAGACTAGAAAGTCACGAGCTGGAGTTAAGGAAAACACACAAAGTCAATCACTCGTCTTATCAACAGAACTTGGATTTGTATTATCCAAAAAGCATGATGCCAAAGAATACATCTCCCAAGACAGCTTTTTCTGATGAGAATTCTAACATTTCAAACAAAAAAAGTCAAAGCAGTAGATTTCACAGTGGATCTTCGTCACGTTCAAGTCAATCAGATGCAAAGAACCTATTTCAATGCAACATCGCTGTAGACTTAAAGAACGCTCCAAACATCAGTGAGGAGTTGGCAAAGCAACAAATGGTTTTCTTAGCATCTATGCTAGAATCGTATGAAAGTCTTGTAGCAGGGAAGATTGGCAACACCAACCTAACAAAAGAAGATTATGATCAAATAGATCCTAAGAGATGGAATTGATTGACATAAAGTGGTGCATGGCCAGTGTAGCTCGTCGAGCACAGCGTTTCATGGAGATAACAGGAAGGAAGTCTATTGGTGGATCATCTACCAAGTTAGGCTTTGACAAGTCTAAAGTGACATGCTTTAAGTGTAAACAGAAAGGTCACTTTAAGCGTGAATGCCGAAATGCGTATGCTGATGAGTCTGAAAACCCGTTCAGAGAAGATTACTACAAGAAAGCGATTTATCATCAGAATAAATCAGAGCCGCCGAGAATGAAGCAGCTTGAGGATAACAAAGAGAAAACTAGAGCTCTTGCGGTGATTCATGACGATGAAGGTTTCGACTGGAGTGAGTTGTTACCTGAGGAGGATGCGGTTGGATATGCATTCATGACAAAATCTGAACCTGTTCCTTGGGAAGACACCAGACCTGAAGAAACAAGGTATGCTTACAGGAAGATGATAGCTCAACAAAAAATGATCAATATATCTGCTATCTATCTTAAAGCAAAAAGAGCGAGGAGATGGGATCCAGACAGAGAATGTTATCTTGACCCCAATGGAAACATTGCCATTGATCATACCACTCTTGATATGGAAACCATAATCAAAGAAATGAAGGAAGAAGAGAAAAAGAAAGAAGAGAAAGTAGAGAAGCCAAAGAAGGTTGATAATGGAATCATTGACACGACTAAAGAGTTGAATGCTGAAAACATGGGAAAGATGGCTGACAAGGTGCTGGCTACTAAGGCACTTGAGGTAGATTCTAAATCCATCTCTGAGTCTAAAAGCCAGGTCAGTTCAAACGCGTTAACGGATGAGTCAGGTAAGAAAGTTAATGGTGACGATGACTGCAAAAATTGCATCAAAGAATGCAAAGTTTGTAGTACAGTCACTTATCTCAATGGTAAGAAAGTGAACGATTTGACTGCTAGAGTCAGAAGTGTTGAGGATCAAATCCTTGGTCGTGATAAAATGTTGAAAGCTTCGAACGATAGAGTAAAAGAATTAACTGACAAAATCGAAAATGATAAAATTGACCAAGAAAAGGTTAGGAAAGAAAATGAAAGGTTAGTTCTTGAAAATCGTCAGATCACTGAAAAATTTGAGAAGCTTAAAAGCACGGTTAAAGATAATGATGATAGAAACGGTAAAACATATAAAGAAAATTGTCACTTGCAAAGTGTTTTGAGGATTAAAAAGAATTAATCAACAAACAACTGGATGAGATTGCTAAACTGAAACTTCAGTTTGAAGAAGCTAAGATTGAGAATGAGCGTATCAATTTGAAATTGAACAGTTACAGCTCTGCAAGCTTTGTTTTGCAACACATTGTTCCCAAACCCATCGGCAAAAACAAAGCAGGCGAAGATGTATACTGTGATGGAATTGGGGTCGGGTTTCATCAAGTTCCGCCACCAGTTCTAGACAATTATTCGAAAAAGCAATCTGGGTTGGTTAATCTTAAAGATGAAAACGAAGTGAAACTTCCTGATTCAATTGATGTGACATTTTCTTCATCATCATCTGATGATAGTGTTCAAACTGAGATTGTTAAAGGCATGGCTGAAAGTGTTTTGGATAGTGATTCAGCTAAGGATGAAGAGGGTTTTCTGGACAAAGACATTCCGAAACAAAAGTCCAAAAACAACATAAATGATGAACCTAATCTTGTCATGTACAAGATGTCGGGATCTGATAAGTTGCATTCGGATTCTGAGTTTCCTCTGGAGAATGTAAATGTTTCAAAATTGACAAAAATGTGTTCAAAATTGTTGAAATTGATTTGTCTGAAGTAGAAGGTTTGAATCAGACAAAGAGGCAAATGAATTTTGAAAAAGATAAAGCTTACTACAAGAAACCTGTTGTTCCACCACGTTTTTATAACAACAATCAAAACAACTGGTCGGGTGGATATCAAGGTGGTAAGAATTATCAAAGAAAGAATTTTCAAAACAAGAAATTTGTTGAGAAGAAAGTGTTTGTGAACAGTTCAAGTTCACTTTCTGATGAAGAGAAAAAGATTTTTTCAAAATCAAATGAAGAGTTCTTTGAGGAGAGGGTCTCACAAACTCAGTCTGAAGGTACAAGTCGAGTTGTTGATACTCATACATGTTTTAGATGCAATAAAGTTGGTCACATTGCAAGAAATTACACCAACTTCAAGCCTAAGACTGAAGTTGTTAAGAATCAAAAGAAGAAGGTTGATGTAAAAGGAAAAGCTCCATTGGTTGTTGAGAAAATTTTGAAAAATGAAAGAACAAAAGTCAAAATTGAACCTGTTAAGAATGTGGTAACTAAAAAAGACAAATTCTATAAACGGGTTGCTTCACCTCAATAAACATGGAAGCCAAAAATTGCTGAAAAGAAAGCAAGTGTTCCAAAACCAAAGGTTTCTGAGACTGAAAAACAATCATCTTCTACCACATCGGTAAAGATGAATGTACCTTTGGATTACTATGAGGAACTGGAACCAAGAGAGAATGTTGTTGAAAAGAAAAATGTTTCAAAGAAAAATCAACCAACCGGTCAACTTAAGATAGATGAGTTTTTCTTATACAAAAAGGCTGAGGTTGGATCAGAAGAAAGCTTAAAAATGAATGATAAAAATTTTCCTCCACTTTATACTACAAAATCTCACATTAAAGTCCAGTTACCTAAGTCAAAAGAGGCTTGGGTAGCATCAAAATCTCACTAAAAATTTTGGACTTGCCGGAGCTTCCTAGTTGGTAATTGTGAAGCATGAATCGGCATCTTTATTGAAATGTGTTTTTAAATCAAATTGTGATATGTGCAGGAACTTCCGAGAATTATTTCACGATGGATTATGGATAGTGGAGCGTCTCGACATATGACAGGGAAGACTGCGTTGTTGTATGATGTTAGAAATTTCAATGGAGGTTATGTGGGATTTGCAGGAAATCAAGGTGGTAGAATTATTGGTGAAGGAACGTTATCCAATGGGATTGTTACGTTTGAGAGAGTTAACTACATTGCTGAGCTGGAGAATAATCTGCTGAGTATCTCGCAGATTTGTGACAGAATGTGTACCACTCACTTTACTGACAAAGAATGTTTGATCTTGAAGCCAGGATTTGTTATCCCTGAAGAATGGATTATCATGAGGGCACCTAGAGTGAATGATCTGTATGTATTAGACATGAGTGTAGCAACTACAACTACAGGTCAAGCACATTGTTTTGTGTCTAGAGCAACGGAGAAAGAATCAAGGTTGTGGCATCGCGAGATGGGCCATATTCACTTACGAAAAATGTATCATCTGGTCCATAATGATTTAGTTCTGGGTGTTAACATCAAAGGTTTTCATCTGGAAGGGGAGTCTATTAGTTGCATCAAAGGCAAACAAAAGAAGAAATCACACCCTAAAAAGCAAGTCAATTCAGTTTCCAGACCGTTAGAGAGACTTCATATGGATCTGTTTGGTCCAGTAAACGTCAAAAGTATTACAGGGGATCTCTACTGTCTTGTGGTTACTGATGATTATTCCAGATTTTCATGGGTATCATTTTTGAAGTCAAAGGGTGAGACATTTGATAGTTTGATGGCGTTGTTCAGGAAAATTGAAAACTTGTACCAAAGGCGTATCAAAAGAATCAGAAGTGATAATGGTACTGAATTCAAGAACAACAAGATGGAAGAATTTTGTGATGAAAGAGGTATATTGCATGAGTTTAGTGCTCCGTACACTCCGCAGCAGAATGGAGTAGCTGAAAGAAAGAATAGGACACTAATCGAAATGGCCAGAACAATGCTTACTGATTCAAAGTTACCGATAAATTTTTGGGCAGAAGCAGTTTCCGCCGCATGCTATACGCTCAACAGAGTTCTCACTGTCAAGAAATTCAACAAAACATGCTTTGAGTTGATCAATAACCGCAAACCGAATCTGAAGTATCTTGAATTGGGTCACCCTGTACTGTTCTAGAGCCTTTTGGAAAGTTTGGTCCGAAGAGTATTGAAGGGATATTCATAGGTTATGCAAGTCCGTTACGACGAGTCTTCGTTCCAAGTCTGAAGGGGATTATTGAAGCTCCCAATGTTGAATGTCAAGGTTATACAATGCCGCCGCAGAATCCTGGACATTCATGGCATTATCATTACGACAAGTTGTGTGATTCGTTTGACATGATGGAAGAAGAAGAAGAAGACTTCTTTGACGAGTTGGATATTCTGAGAGAGTATGAAGAATCGCAGGAAAGGTTCCCAGCTGAGTATTCAAGACGACCACGACAGGCTTTGAACGATGATGAAGCAGGTCCAAGCAATGCTGGAGAACATGATGATGTCCAACAAAATGAAGTTTCTCAAGATAATCAGATGGCACAGAATGATAATCAAGAATCTGAGGACATCCAGTATTTGATCGTGGTGATTCAAATTCTGAGGGGGAGCAAATTCAGATTTCAAGTCAAACAAACCCAATCAGTGAACAAGGTGCAAATCAGAATGTTACTAATCTGGAAGGCGATGTAGATGTTCCAGGCGAAGTGATGCCACGAACTCTTTCATACCATCCAGAGGAGTTGATCATTGGAGAATTGCAAACAGGCGTTCGCACTCGAAGACAGCTTGATAAAGGGCTTACATGTTTTTATACAAAAGTTGCTCCTTTACAAACTGAATTCTCATTGAGTTGTTTTATTTCGCAGATTGAGCCAAGGACTTCCAAAGAGGCGCTTACTGAAGATTCTTGGGTCAATGCGATGCAGGAGGAACTTAACCAATTCGAGAAGTTAGGCGTGTGGAAGTTAGTGGATTTGCCTGATGGTCAGAGGAAGATAAATACCAAGTGGGTGTTCAAGTGTAAGATATATGATAGAGGAGTTGTTGTTCGTAACAAAGCTCGACTCGTAGTCCAGGGTTTCAGTCAACAGGAGGGTATAGATTTCACTGAAGTATATGCTCCAGTTGCTAGACTAGAAGCGATCAGAATCTTCCTAGCATTTGCGTCTTGGAAAAATTTCAAAGTTTATCAGCTAGATGTGAAATCGGCGTTTCTCTATGGGAAGGTAAAAGAGGAGGTTTATGTCGGTCAGCCACCGGGCATCACCGATCCAAACCACAAAGACAAGGTCTATTTGCTGGACAAAGCGCTGTATGGTTTACACCAGGCCCCGAGAGCTTGGTACGAGACATTGTCTCAACACCTACTGGCCAATAGCTTTATCCGTGGAAAAGTGGATGCCACTCTCTTCACCAAAGAGGTCGACGGACATCTTCTGATTGTTCAGATATATGTGGATGACATCATATTTGGGTCAACAAATGAAAATTTGTGCAAAGATTTTGAACAAGTTATGAAGCAGAAATTCGAAATTTCATCGATGGGTGAGATGAAATTATTTTTGGGATTTCAGGTTGATCAACCACCCAAAGGAATTTTCATACATCAAACGAAGTACGTTCATGATATCTTGGAGAAATTCGGGATGTCAGGTTCTACTCCAGCTTCCACCCCATTAGCAACGAATCATGGGATAAACCCTGATCTCACCGGAGAGAAGGTAGATGAAACGATGTATCGTTCCATGATCGGATCGCTGATGTATTTGACAGCTTCAAGATCCGATATCATGTACCCAACTTGCCTCGCAGCAAGATTTCAATCTAACCCAAGAGCTTCGCATACGGTGATTGTGAAAAGGATATTACGCTACCTGAAAGGAACTCCATCATTGGGGTTGTGGTATCCAAGAGAAGGCGATTTCACGCTCGAAGGTTATTCCGATTCCGATTTCGGATGTTGCAAAGTTAACGCTAAATCAACAACAGCGGGGTGCCAGTTTTTTGGATCACGATTGGTCACCTGGCAATGTAAAAAGCAGACCTCTGTTGCTTTATCCACATGTGAAGCGGAGTATGTACCTGCTAGCAGTTGCTGCTCACATATCTTGTGGATCCAGCAACAAATGCGCGACTACGGTTTGCAATTTCTAAACACCCCTATCTTTGTTGATAATGAGGCAGCGATTAACATTACGAAAAATCCAGTTCATCACGCTAAAACCAAACACATTGAAATTCGTCATCACTTCATTCGAGATTGTTTCGAGAAGAAGTTGATACGAATTGAGAAAATCCACACTGACAACCAAAAAGCTTATTTGCATACCAAAGCATTTGACAAAACTCGTTTTCAATATTTGCTAAAACAGAACGGTATGAAGCTTTTATCGGTGTTGGAAGAGATTCTTGGCGTTGAAGAAGGAGACATTGTAGATGATGTTGAGAAGCAATCTGCAATGGTTTGTCGATTTTTTACTTGTTTTGGTATTTAGGGGGAGTATAGGGTAATATTTTCAGAAAATACAAAAACAATAAGAAATGGAAAAAATACAAAAACATAAGATATTTTCAAAATCCAAAAACAATAGAAAACCAGAAAAGAGCTTGTGTAAAAAGGGAAAATGATAGTACATCGGCTTGACAGTTACGGTATGCTAAAGAAATGGAATGTTTAAATGCGTTAAACAGTCTCGCTGATGATGTGCCGATAGGTTTTTACACATTTAGTAGGTTTGTTCGGGATATAAACCTAAATCTTCACTTACTTATTTCGTGGGGAACACTACTTGGATATATAGGTAACCCTTGAAATCTTGTTTGAAAGATTCCTTTTTCTGATATACTAGGTCTTTATACTCAGTGATATCTGGGGTATTATTCCGGGACTTCTGCTGAATGGAAGTTCTGACCTAGTCCTCGAATAATACTTTACGCAATGCTTGAAACATAGCTTCACCCTTAGCATAAATGATAAGACAATAAAATTGCTAATCAATGTTGTTGTAAAAAATATCCTCTAAAGGGGACACACCAAAAAGTTGAGTCATGATCTCTCTGCTAAACGGTAGTTCTGACCTGAGCTCTCATGATTCTTCATAATTTATTAACCCCTTACAGATATCATTTGTGGTATACTCACCTGCAAGACTGAATATTGGGATCTGGATACGGGAGTATATTCAAGAGGTGGGACACACGTATAAGTTTATGTCTCTAAAACATTAAATCCGTATCCTGGACAGATTGAAAATTGTGTGAAAATTTAAGTGGATCAGTATATCGACAATCCACGCGAATTGTTTAATTCTGAGTATGAAATTAAAGCTTAACGGTATTTGTGACTTGTCGAATAGCTGATATGATTCCCTAACACGCTTAACCAAAAATATGTTTGTAAATAGTTTACTTTTACTGCATTTTAGTTCTGTATTTCATTTCTAGTTTAGAAGCTTTATTAAAAATCCAAAAAGATTTTACAATTCTGCTTTATTTTCCGACAAACCAAAGTGGAAAGTTGATCTTCGGATTCGAAAGCTGAAAGCAGATGCAGGAAGTTTCTGGGCTGGACAATGAGTTTGGAGCTAAACATGATAAGTGTGTGAAAGTTGGAAAGTTGAAAACAAGTTCATTAAGTTGAAACTTGTAATTTTCAGAAAAAGTTAAAGAAAATGTCAGTGTGAATTATCTCAGATCAATCAAGGTCATTAAATTGGACTTGGTAGATTAATTGAGTAATCAGGGTCATTTACTTGGACCTGAGTACTTAAGTGAATTTCTAACACTGAAGGTTAAATGGTAAGTATGGATTGATACTGTTATTGTCATATATCTTATATTTAGGTAGAGATTATGCAGGTAACAGGAATCCCCATGGCAACAAAATATCAAAGTTTGAACCAGAATTTGAGCCCTAGCTGATAGAGAGGGGGAGTCTGTGAAAGGGGGAGTCAGAATTCTGGATCAACAATCAAAGGGGAGATTGAAGATTAAAGTTTGAAGATAGGGATTGAAAAGAGTTTTTACAATGATAAATTAATTTGGAGAATGACAAAGAATAAAGACTTGACGTCGAAGACTTCGTCAACATCCAAGGGGGAGTCTGTTGGTGCACTTAGTGTCTGTTAACTGCGTCTTAATCAAGTCTTATGTCTAGATAGGATGAACGAACACACAATAGGATAGAATTTAGGGTTTGTACATGTATTAGTGAGGTAGTTCGCTTGAAAGTAATCAGGAGCAGTTCAAGCGAAAACAGATTATGTGAGTTCGCTTGAACAGTCATGGTGCCATCTCAAGCGAACTAGCATCCACTATAAATAGGGTTGTGTTGTTGTCATTTGAAGCGAACCTGATTGTGTATGTGAGTCAAGGTGCTGCCAAAATTTCATCAGAAATCATTGTAAAGACTCAGAAATCAGTAATAGAGAAGAATTGAAAAGGAAACAAGCTGTGTGACATTGTTTACTTTGATTCCGCCTTAGTAATCAATGATGAACTGCCTTTATTGACTGTTTAGGGTCATGAACACGATCCAACAACTCCGAACCTTTGGTGAGGAGATTTTAGAAGAAAGTGAGAGGATGAGGCAAATAGGGGAACGACTCGTCTGGTTAGTGATGTGTGTGTATGATACTAAGAATACTAAGAATTCTATAACATTTGTCTTGACTGCAGAAGAAGCCAAAATGATTCCGGACGTGATTGCCCGTACGTTTTTAGTTAATGATGTTTTTGCTAAAGTATTATTTAACTCTGGTGCAAACCAAAGTTTTATTAATACTTCATTTTGTAAACTTCTCAATCAACCATTAACTAAACTCCAACAAGAATGTTTAGTAGAAACAGCGAATGGAGAAACCATTAAGATTACCGAAATCTTGCAGGGAGCAAGAATAGAATTTCTAAATCAAAAATTTATTGCCAACCTTTACCCAATGAATCTGGCAGGATTTGATGTTGTATTAGGAATAGATTGGTTAATAGCCAATAAAGCCAGTATTCAATGTGATCAAAAGTCAATACAAATAAATTCACCAAAAGGTGAAAAGATCACAATTAAAGGAGACAAGCCAACTAGATCCACAAAATTCATCTCTGTAATGAAAACAGCAAGTTATGCTTGAAAAGGATCACTAGTGTATATGATTTCTATAATCATTAACACTAAAGGAAAGGAATTAAAAGACATCCCCGGAGTATCTCAATTTTTAGATGTATTTCCAGAAGAGTTACCAGGGCTACCGCTAGACAGAGAAGTCGAGTTCAGAATTCATCTGCTACCAGGAACAACACCGATTGCCAAAGCACCTTATCGTTTGGCACCTGCAGAAATGCAAGAGTTAAAGAAACAACTGGACGAACTCTTGGAAAAGGGATTTATACAGCCAAGTTCACCGCCATGGGGAGCACCGATCTTATTTGTCAAAAAAGAAAGACGGGTCGATGCGAATGTGCATTTATTACCGTGAATTGAATAAAGTCACGATTAAAAATTGGAACCCATTACCGAGAATCGATGATTTATTTGATCAATTACAAGGAGCTCATTTTTTCTCGAAAATCGATTTACGTTCAGGATATCATCAATTAAAGGTACAGGAAGAGGACATTCCTAAGACCGCTTTTAGAACCAGGTATGGCCATTATGAATTTACTGTCATGCCATTTGGTTTAACCAATGCCCCAACCGCATTTATGGACATGATGAACCGAATATGTAAGCCATATTTGGATAAATTCATAATTGTCTTTATAGATGATATTCTAATTTATTCTAAAAGTAAAAAGGATCATGCAGCGCATCTGCATGCACTTCTAAATTTGCTGTGAAAAGAAAAGCTTAATGCAAAGTTTTCTAAGTGTGAATTCTGGTTAGAACAGGTATAGTTTCTTGGACATTTGGTCAATCAGGAAGGAATTCATGTAGATCCCAACAAGATTGAGGCAATTACTAAATGGAAAACCCCTGAGTCACCAATTGAGGTTAGAAGTTTTCTAGGACTAGCCGGTTATTATAGAAGATTCATCCAAAATTTTTCTAGAATAACCATTCCCTTAACTAAGCTAACCTGTAAATTTGTTAAGTTTGAATGGGGACCAAAACAAGAAGAAGCCTTTAGAATCCTTAAGCAAAGATTAACCAACGCACCCATATTAGCATTACCAGAAGGAACTGAAGATTTTGTAATATATTGTGATGCTTCTAAGTTAGGTTATGGATGTGTATTGATGCAACGTCAAAAGGTTATAGCCTACGCATCTAGACAACTTAAGAATCATGAAGAAAATTATACAACCCATGATTTAGAATTAGGAGCTATCATTTTTGCCCTGAAAATTTGGAGACATTACCTTTACAGTAGTAAGTTTACCATTTTCACCGATCATAAGAGTTTAAGATATGTTTTCGGGAAAAAAGAGTTAAATATGAGGCAAAGACGCTGGATGGAAATACTAAGTGATTACAATTGTAATATCCAATATCATGGAGGAAAAGCTAACGTAGTAGCCGATGTTTAAGTCGAAAAGTCAAAAAGAATACGTTCTCTTAAATTAAATCTGCAGATAGATTTAAACGAACAGATTAGAAAAGCACAGGAATCAGTAATCAAGGATGATACTGAAAAGTTGAAAGGAATGATTAAGGAATTAGAACAAGGAACAGATGGAATATGGAGATTCCATAAGAAAAGAATTTGGATACCTAAACTAGGAAACCTACGCCACCGTATGTATATTAGAAGAAGCCCATAAATCTAAGTATACCATGCATCCTGGAAATGATAAAATGTATCAAGACTTAAGAAAGAATTTATGGTGGATAGGAATGAAAAAGGATATAGCAGCTTATGTTGCCAAGTGTCTAACTTGTTCACAGGTCAAAGCTGAATACCAGAAACCCTCAGGTTTGTTACAACAATTGGAAATGCCTATATGGAAATGGGAATTAATAACAATGGACTTTGTTACCAAATTGCCCAAGACACAAAAAGGTAATGATACAATCTGGTTGATTGTAGACAGACTAACTAAATCTGCTCATTTCTTACCAATGAAGGAAACATTCGGTATGGAACAATTAGCCAAATTGTATGTAAATGAAATAGTTTCATTACATTGAATTCCTTTATCAATTGTTTCTGATAGAGATAGCCGTTTTACCTCTCATTTTTTTACAAGTTTCCAAAAAGCAATAGCACAGCTTATCATCCTCAAACAGACGGACAAAGAGAAAGGACCATTCAGACAATGGAAGACGTGCTTAGAGCTTGTGTAATTGATTTCGGAGGAAACTGGGATGATTACTTACCATTAATAGAATTTTCTTACAATAACAGCTATCACACAAGTATCAATGTTGTACCATTCGAAGCACTTTATGGACGAAAGTGCCGAACCCCAGTCTGTTGGGCAGAAATTGGAGAAAAGCAATTATCTGGACCAGAAATAGTACAAGAAACAACCGATAAGATCATTCAAGTCAAAGAACGCTTGAAAGCAGCACGTGACCGACAGAATAGTTACACTGATAATAGACGAAAGCCACTGGAATTTCAGATAGGAGACAAAGTGTTATTGAAAGTTTCTCTTTGGAAAGGAGTGGTAAGATTCATCAAAAGGGGAAAGCTAAGCCCCAGGTATGTTGGAGCTTTTAAGATTATTAAAAGAATAGGACCTGTAGCCTATCAGCAACAACTTCCAGAAGAAATGGCAGGAATACATGATGTATTTCATGTATCTAATCTCAAGAAATGCTTAGCTGATGAATCACTAGTAGTACCTCTTAAAGACATAGAGGTAAATGAAAAGCTTAAATTCGTAGAAAAGCCTCTACAAATTGAAGATAGAAAAGTCAAGAATCTGAAACACAAGAGATTAGTTCTGGTCAAAGTGAAATGGGATTCCAAGAGAGGACCAGAATACACATGGGAACTTGAATCAGAGATGCAAAGGAAATATCCACACCTATTTCAGTAAACCTCGAGGACGAGTTCTCAAACACGGTGGGGAGGATATAACAACCCTCCAAAAATATTTCCGACACCCCTAAATTATTTAAATTATCTCTATATGTCCTAAAATACACCCCATATACGAGATTTAACCCTAAATACCATATATAATTAAAAAAATAAAAATCAAGTTTTTGGGTCTTTGGCGGGCCGCGAAGACCTAGCCCTTGTCTTACGCGGGCCGCGACCGAGTGCCACCAGGCGAAACCCTAGTCCGCCACGTGGCAGGACACCCGGAGGAGCTATGCTTGTGATTCGACGAGGCTAGGGCCTAAACCCCTAGCTCGCGGGCCGCGAAGGACTCCTGTGTGGTCTACGCGGGGCGCGAAGGATGGCTGATCAAGCCCTATAAATAGATGGCTTCGGCCATCAGTTGAAATCGTTCAAAAATTTCTTCGTCTCTCTCAAATTTCTATAGTATAGACACTATTCCCGGTCATTATACCCCCCTAAATAACGAAGTTCTGCCCTGTTACAAGTATCATAACCCCCGGTTACGTATCAGATACGCTGCCCGATTGATCTAGGGTTCCGTAACGGCTGTCGTGGTTCTGCCCGACGTAGTCGTTGGAATGCCGTCTCGGGGAGGGTATCACTAATGTAAATATTGGGTTATTATACTAACGCGTGTGCATTTGTATAATTAATAGATAATCACAACGAAATCCTTAAGGAAAACCCTAAGACAGCAATGTGAGTAATCTCCTTTTTGTAAACCTTTTTACCAACTGTTTTTACAAAACCTTAAATAATTTACAAAGTGATTAGCAGTGATTGAGTCTTTGTAGTTCTTCAATTACTGCCGGTATGTTGGGGTTTTGTATACAAAATGTGGAACACGTTACCATTGGACAACGAGATAGCCAATGTGTAATATGACACACCAGTCAAGATTAACAATACTGAATGAGTAATTGTGTAGATATAAACATTGTGATTGCTCTCAATACTGTTAAAGGATAAGTGCTTCTTGATTAAACTAGGATTCACTCACCAGTATTTCCCACTGACAAATGTTTTTAAAACGCATTTCAGGTAACAAAATGTGAAAGCCAATTAGAAGCCAGCTCGAGAGCACTGAAGGCTTGAAAAAATGTGACTATAAAAGTTACCTAAAAGACGATGTTTTAAATTCAACAAATTAGGGTTTATCCCTATAAACATGTTTGTAATGGAAACTTGGGTTTTACACATGTGTTTATTAATATGAAAATGTGGTATTTTACTCCGATAAAATATTTCCTAACTACGGTCCTGATGAAATTTCCGCTGCCAAATAATGATAAATCAACGCTACCACCACATCTGAGTTCGCGTCCGCCCGATCCCAGGAGATAGGGGTCGGGGGTTGCGACAGAATGACCATTCGATCGAATGGTCATCCGTCCGGATGACCATCTGATCGGATGGCCATCCGATGGAACCACCTTTCACTTGCACTGCTACACCGCCTCAACTCCACTTTTTGCCTATAAATAGCACCTGTCACATCATGAACAGTGATGTGACACCTTCTCCTCCGACCAGCACGCACTTGGGCTATTTTCTCTCGATTTCTCGCGATTCTTGTAAGTTTTCAACCCAAATCTTGTACTTTTATGATCTACACACACTTCTTCATCATTTTCATCATCAAATCTTAATTTTTCAACATGAAATCGGCTTATTTGTGCTATTCTAGGGGGATGTCATCATGAGTTCTTATGAACTTCAAGGTGTGACCTCATTCCACCAAGAATAACTCAGATCTGATAGATTTCAACATTTTTAAACACTGATTTCTCCTAAATCTAAACATAATCAAAGTGTTTCAAACTTTTCTTCAACATATCTCAACTTTTCACATAAAACCGATGGGATCCTAGCTCGTTCAGACCTTCTACTCGTTCTATAGTGAAGTGTTGGACTGAGAATGGATTTCTATCGGAGAAGATGACTGATTCACAGGTTGAACATGAAGTACCATCAAGAACAATTAACTAATCGGGCGGAGTGGATCCCATCCGATCGGAAGACTTGAGCCTGATGGAGTTTCTGTTGTTTAACACGTGGTCACACCGTCTCCGTTCCAACACCAAAATTTTCTAAACTTAGCAAATTTCACAGATTTCAAAACGAACAAGTTACCAAACGGATTGTCGTCCGATCGAATAGCCATCCGATCGAACGACAATCCGATCGGACGACTTGTGGTTTTAAACACTGAACAATTTTAAAACCAAGTTCAAACATATCTTTCCACTCAGATCACCATCCGAGCGGACGGCCATCCGTCCGGATCACACCGGGCGACCTGAATGTTAGGATTACTTCTTGTTTTATAAAATGTTACAACGAAAACTTCAAAGTCACATCATACACAAACACATCCATCCCAGATGAGTGGCCATCCGACCAAATGGTCATCCATCCGGACGGTCATCCGATCGGATGACTATCCGTCACTTGTCTCACTCGCCTCGTTTTACGCACTATTCATCGCTTATGCTATCGTTTCTGTAATCAGGCTAACTTTCCAGCACTCCTTCAATCCAAGAGAGTGTTTATTTAGTAAACACAATCTGTGAGTATACTCGATCCCTTTTTGCTTTAAGCACTTTTGGATGTTACATACGTTACCTATATCAAAACACATTGATCACACAACGCAAACACTTTTATACACTAACCGCTCTGCATGTTTTACGTGTTACTCGATGAATGCTTGTATATTATGTTTACACAATGATTGTTTCCTGACACCTTAGAAACGATAGTACTATAGTTTGGACTCAGCACCTGTCGTGGACGGGGGTTGCTAGGGGTAATTCTTCACGTGTCACAGTGGTGATATGTGTTGCGCACTCTACAACTCGCAGTCACGTCTGTGCATATTTCATTGTCGATAACCTACTTGTTTCACATTATACATGTTACATGCTGGTTATGCGTAAACCGCTTTCGCTATCTATTTATACTATTAAACTTGTATGCTCACCTTTACATTATGTGTATTGACATTTACTTTAATGTATATGACAGGTGTTTAGGATGTTTTTTGCTTGTTGGCTGCTATGGAATCAAGCTAGGAGAGTCTAGAAACAAACTAAATAAAATCTGAGTTATCGGAATGGATATTCATATTTGAGAACAATGTCTGTAATAACTGTTTTATTTTATATGTTTGTGGTATGGGACATGAACCTTTAATATATTATAATCAATAGTTGTTATGGATTCTCCTGGACAATCTGTTTTGCTCAGTGCCGCGCCCCGATGATTCCGCCATCGGTTGGGGTGTGACATGCATCAACGCCATTTTTGAGTCCATGCATGTGTTCAGACAAGTGGCGTTGTGTAATTCTTTCATGAACCCAAGCCCCTGCTTTGTCATGATGTTTTCAAGCAGGTAGTCTTCCTACTCTCCACTGTCGTATATAATGGTCACCATGTCTGTTTCATCTTCAAAACGCCATGATGTCATGACAGGGTCTGATTTTCCATCTGCTTTGATTGGTCCAAATTTCCTTGTTAATGTTTTCATAAGCTTATGTGTTTCATGACATTCGTTATCCAGAGCGATGCCAAGCAATAGGATACCCCTTTGTACCTCTTCTTCCATCTTCAAAATTGCCTTGATCGTCCTAACATACACCGTCCTTCTGTTGTCAAAACGTAGAACGAATCGTCTGATTGCAAGAGTGTATCTCCACCAAACGATGGTTGCCATTTTTGACGTTTTGGTTAAACTTGGCGTTTTTGGTAAAAGATAATTTTGCAGAATGATAGATTGGAGTGATTATGTAAGCGATGTTTAACGTCGTTTATATAATGGTGTTTTTGGCGCGTAATTTAGGAGGGAATTTCTTCTAATAAATGTTAATAACTGAATTTCAGTTACTGTGTTGTTTCCTCTTCATGTAATCTCCAACGCGTTTTATCACTAATTTTTAGCGTTTTGTATTTAATGGCGTTTTATTTTTTGAAAGGCGTGTTATCATTTTTTGTTGGCGTTTTGAATTTGAGCGGTAAAAGACCCTTTTACCCTTAATGAAGCGCGTCCACTTAATAGAATTGGTGTTATTTACGATAACGCCACCGCTCCAATCTAGTCCATAGATTGTTTTAATCTGACGATCCATAACTGTTCTCTCCGTTCTCACACTTCCCCCGTTTTCTCTAAATCCTAACCCAATATATATATATATATATATAGGTAAAGGGTACTGTACAATATTCCTTATCGTACATTACGTACGCTACAATCTCAGCCGTCAGATCATCTTCCCGCATTGAAATCGCATGTTGTTTTTTTGTAACAATTTCGCTTATGATAATTTTTTGATGAAATCGCATGTTGTTTTTTTAACAATTTCGCATGTGATAATTTTTGATGAAATAGCATGTTGTTTTTTTGTAACAATTTAGCATGTGATACTTTTGATGAAATCGCATGTTAAAAAACCAACATGCGAAATTGTTACAAAAAAAACAACATGCGATTTTCAATGCGGGAAGATGATCTGACGGCTGAGATTGTAGCGTACGTAATGTACGATAAGGTCATTTGTACGTTAACCTACCCCTATATATAGGACAAAGATCCGTTAGGAACCACCCTTTATTGCGAGAACCAATGTGAACACAACCAAAAATGCCTAAAATAGCTAAAAAAACACACAATTTTTTTTTCATATTTTTTATAAAAAAAATCACTACTTTTAGTAGCAAAAAAAAAATTTAATTTTTTTTGCTACTAAAAGTAGCTATTTTAACATAAAAATATTAAAAAAAAATTAGATTTTTTTTAGATTTTTTTAGGTTTTTTGGGGGTTTAGTTTTTAGCATTTTAGCTTGGGGGTGTGGGGGGGGGGGGGTTGGGGGGTAGGTTTTTTTTAGGTTATTTGGGGGTTTTAGTTTTTAGTATTTAGCTTGGCGGGGCGGGGGGGGGTTAGGTTTTTTTTTTTGGGGGGGGGTTAGGTTTTTTTTAAGTTTTTTTAGCTATTTTAGGTTGTGTTCACATTGGTTCTTGCAATAAAGGTGGTTCTCGCATGAACCTTACCCTATACACACACACACACACACACATATATAGGGTGGTAGTTGGCTACAAAGTCCATTTTCCTACAAAGTGTAAAAAAGTCATAAAATACCATAATGTCAACCATAAAACACACTCGGAACCCACAAACAACAAAGTAAAGATTACTAAAACGCCATATTTGTGGGTTTTGTGTTGTGTTTTGGATGATAAGGCTTTGATTATCGAATGACTAACATTAGTGATATTCATAGTTCTACGATGGCGTGTTTGAAGTTTTTATGGACTGTTAGGGTTTGGATATTGTGTTTTAATGATCTTCACTCTTTGATTTGTGGATTTTTAGTGTGTTTTATGACTTAAACTGTGATGTTTTATGACTTTGTACACTTTGTAGGAAAAATGGACTTTGTAGCCGAACCCCACCATATATATATATATATATATATATATAGTGGAGGGTTCAAATGAGAATAATTTTTTTGTAAGAAGAAAAAAAGAAGAAATTTCAACTAATAAGAATACCTCATTTTACTTCATTTAATTTTTGTATTTAATATTAATGTAAGAGTATATTCGTAAACTTAGATAGATCATTAATTTGTCGTCTTCCTTTTTAGGCCATGTGTAGTCATAAGGCCCCATGGAGCCCCATAGTTGGGGGTTATGTGAAAAGTGGTAATTGTGTAAGAAAGGTGAGTTATATAACTTGAGTGTGTAGCGGGGTTATACCCATTCAATTATACATATATATGTATGTATATATGTGTATGAGAGAAAAAAATGGTGGAGGGTATGGCTCCCGTGAAAATTTTTCGCGCAGGAGGGGAAGATCTAGCCTATAGCGCCCCCTGTAGCAGTGTTGGTCGGCGCTTTAGGACGTTATAGGTGGAGGTGGAGCTATACCAAGCCCCACTACGGAGGGACTTAATAGTTAACTATATTAAATTTGTAACCTATTTCCAATAAAAATACTTTTTCAAAGACGAAAAAAAAATAATCTAAAGTGTAGGATAAATTACGAGTTGTGTAGGATAACTTTCAATATGTGTAGGATAAATTTTAATTTGTGTAGGCTAAAATTTTACAATGGAGGATGATAGTCTTTATAAATAATTAATTAATCAAAGATAAATAATAAATGAGATGAGAGAAAACCATTTAATGTTTTTACAATTTTACCATTTGTTCTTTTTCTTCTCAATTTAAATTTCTTCTCAAATGAACATCTCCCTATGTAAACAAGGTCTTTGATCTCTTTAAGTCACGGGTGTGTGTTTATCCGAAGCAAATGAAAGAAATTGTTTCAAATTGAACCAAACTTGTATATAAAGTATATCTCTTTATCTCTCAGTTTTTTTTGTTGACTCAAGATGATTTTTCATAGGATTCTGTGAACTAAAGATTAGCCCTTTAAGTCATTGTTTCATTTTTTTGGATTCTATGTAACTTTGTAAAGAAGTACAAGAACAAACATTTTTTACAAAATCCCAAATCACTGGATCGCGTAAGTACATTGAAGTAAAAGTGGAAATGATGTTATTCATATGGTTCGGTTGTGCTTTTGTTTGACCTCTAATATGGGTTCATGATATAATCCGGTGATGTGAGGACATTGTTGTTGAATCCGATGAGAAGCTTGATGTAATGAGGTTGTATTATTCACAAATAGTAGTTAATATAAGTAACTTTCCCGAGCCAAGGAAGCAATCCCGGGTGATAACCTAGTATATATATATATATATAGGGTGGGGATCAAGAGTGAACAATGTTATGTAGTGAACAAAAACGAACAGATCCTGGCCATTGGATGAGGAGATCAAGATCTTTGAATTTAAATGATTTTCTAATTAATAAAAACGAAAAACTGAATTATAATAACTGCACAAGGGCATAATAGTAATTGCCATAATCTCTAGCTTCAACCAAAACCACTTGTGAACATCAAGATTCTCTTTCCTCATAATCCAAAAACCCAAAACGCTGCATCTCCTTTGATTTCTCTCAGACCTGCGATTTCTACAAACGAGTTTCAACTAGTAGAATCCAAAAAAACCAAATCGCTGCATCTCCTTCGATTCATAGTCAAGTTAACATTTGTAGTAATACACATGTGTAAGTGACAGCATACACCTGTGTATTATTGATGAACAATCTGATATGTACACATATGTATGTTACGCAAAATATCGTTTTTTGCATACTAATGTTTATTACATTCTCCTATAATTAATGTTGAAACATCTTCGATTCTAATACATTTTTCATTGGTTAACATATGTAATAATACACATGTGTAATTAATGCTGAACCATCGGGACTTGACAAATTGGGTGAAACAACATGCTGCTCATTCTTGTTCGTGTCTGTGAAAATTCATAAATCCTTAGTATAACAACAAAGAATGATACGACTGCTGACTTCTCTATTAAAAATGCAATGAAATTGTTATGTTATGCATATTTCTAGAGTAGACGAACTAAATAGATCTCTGAAATTGTTATGTTGTGTATATGTTCTGTAAGAAAAAAATCACATCCTCCCTTGCCCATTCTAGAGTAGGCTGCTCATAATATTGGAATTAGCCATAAAATTTACGTGAATAACAAAGTATTATGTTATAACTTTGGAGAACAATCAAGATATCCAGATAAATAGACGAAGAACAAAACTGATGAAATTAAATATGAATCTCAAGTTGCGTGGAAAGCAACTTGAAGAATAAACGAAGAATAATCAAGATATCCTGGACATTTTTTTGGTTGGATGTTGGAGTCGAATATTTTGAATGGAAGCTGATAAATTTAAAATCACTAAAAAATAGGAGTCAGTTACCTAACATGGTAACTGCTTTTGATTAATCTCATCTAAATTTGGATTACAATTTAAAAAAAAAAAGATGAAATTAAATGTATATAGTTAAAGACAATCCTACCCTTATTAATCCTAAATTAAATCAATGGCTAGGATAGGTTCATTAAGTTTACATATAAGGGGGTTCACAAATGAACCTAACCCTATATATATATATATATACATACATATATATATATATATATATATATATATATATATATATATATATCGGTTCAAATGAGAACCACCACGAGTTGTGAGAACCGTAAGAACTCCTTCATCCTGCACGAGTTTGGCCAAAAAATTTTGTACAAACGTAGATAAAAATATTATAAACACATCTGTAAAAAAAAGTAAAAAAATTGTCGAGTCGATAGTTTTGACTAATGCAAGTTCTTTTTACGCGCTGTTGTAAATTTTGTATGAAGATAAATATTTTTTTACGGCTCATGTAAATGTGTCTATGCGATATATATATTTTTTTGCTGAAACAAGTGGTTTTTTTATGACTTTTGAGAAAAAAAAAATCGGAAAAATCTTTTAGATGGCCTAGTTCTCATGGTTCCCACAACTCAAAGTGGTTCTCATTTTAACCCATCCCTATTATATATATATATATATATATAGGATCAAGATCAAGGAAAAACTCTTCCGAGTTGTGACAACTTAGAGAACTCGACCTTCACGTGCGGATTTTGTTCATTTTTTTTCATACCCCTAAATTAAAATGTTAGAAAAGAATGTCGTGAAAAAATTTCGAAGTGGTGTTTTTCGGCCCCTTACAACAGCTGTAAAAAACTGATGACATAAGCATGACATCACTTTTTATAGCATTTACAGCTGTTGTAAATCGAAAAAAAAAAGTAGTTTTTTTTTTTGGGAAAACTTGATTGTTTTTAGGATTTTTGGTAAAAGAAATTTTTTGAAAAAACCTTTCGTAAGACCGAGTTCTCTAAGTTCTCACAATTTATATAAGTTTTCATTTTACCCCCCTATATATATATATATATATATATATATATATATATATATATATATATATATATATATATTCATAGTTGTTGATCATACCATTGCTACAAGCCGTGTAAAATGGCGATGATGTTCAATGTTTGGTTTTATAATACCGAGATGGCTTGATACAAGCAACCAGTAAAATCTAGGCTTCTGAGCCAAGAAAAAATCATATTTACAAGTTGGTTATGCATATAAATGTTATGGCCATATAATTTTAAAAGTTGTGTTTGTATATATTTTTGGTTTTCGTATGTTATTTTTATTCATGTATAGTGTTTTTATTGGGGTGATGACGAATAACGCATTTATATACGAGTCTCTTTGTAACGTTGTTAACTTCAGTCTCGATTTATTTCATTTTTATTGTTTTGTTGTTAAAATCTATTTAAATTTTTTCGGCTAACTTATAGGTTTGCAATGTCTACTTACAACGAAGACATGGTTGTTTTCGAACAACTTAGGCGTGTGTTAGACGAGACGGTGGAGTTGGATTGTAGGATTAGCCAAAACTTCAACGAGCTAACGGAGCGTGTCACAAAGATACGCAAGAAACAAGGCGAGCCTCAGACTGAAATAAATGTGCTTCATGCTCGTTAGGTGCAATCTAACGGTATAGCTAAAAGTTAATAAGATCCGTATATATTTTAGTATGTTTCGTCATTGATTTTAAATTTTGTATTAACAATCAATGTAAGAAAATGTAAATTTCATTTGTTGTCATCGCTACCGTACCGCGCAACATGCTCGGGCTGTATCCTAGTTAAATACCTAAATAGTATCTATATATATATAATATATGAATAAGGTTTCGGACACATGTCATGTTGTGGTGCAACCAATTGTGATATGGCGGGAAAATGTGGGAAATCGCTTAGGATTTAATTGGATCCCGCGTTGGTATCTATACCCGTATTCTTTACCCGTGGTATATAATCATCTAAACAAACCCTAAATGTTCTAATCACTTATCTTTTCACACCGTCGTCACAAAATCCCAAGAAATCCTCTCTAGATGATCCTTATTAGCTTTAGTCAATTGATTAATGAATGTGTAAATCGATTAAAGGTTGGTATTTTAAACTTCAGTTATGTATCTGATATGTTGATTTTAAACTAAAGTTGTTGTTTTTGATCAAATTCCAGAAATCATTCATCTATCGTCCATGGTACTCTTCAAGAGAGTTAGGGTTCGATTCGGTATTTTACTCGGATGTTTATCCATTATTCATGGTTTTCTTTAAGATAGATAGCTTCGAATCGGTAATTTATTCGGAGTGTTTTTGTGTATTTTCGTTAATCTTTCTTAATATTTTCAATTTGATTCATTTATTTGGTTTATCTACTAAGATCCGTAAGGTAATCTCTGTTATATTGTTAAAATTAACGTTTTCCGTTCATCAATCAAGTTAGATTTATACATTGATATTATTCAGTAGGTTTAAGGTGTGTCTTTATTTTTGAAATTTGAAATATGAGTCATGTTTTCATTGATTCATCCTGACTACATGAATATTATTATTCCTCTGTTTGGTTTAATCTTTACATAGGCATGTTTGTAGTGTTATGTACACATGTTGGTGTAGTATGTGTTCATATTAGGACTATGGTGTCGTATTTGTTAATTCATTAGGACTATTGTAATACTAATTGTTTAATCTATTACAAATACATGTCTGTGTGTTTTGTCTATATATATCCAATCCTAGGTATTATGATAAACTAGAACTTTTTATTTATTTGATGATACATTTCACAAATATCATGATGTTTTAGGTTTCAGCGACATGTTCGCTTCGTATGTGTTCATATTAATGCATATTTTTTATACATGTATTCGAAATATGTTCTGAATTAGATTTCGAATCAACAGTAGGAGCTATGCAGTTTGTTAGTGCATGTTCTGTGACAACAGCTTAATAGTTTGATTATTTAGTCTTTGGATATTTTGTAATAGGTCTAGCATATTGGTTAGTAAGTTAATTATTGTAATGGGCTAGGAGAATGGCCTAGCCTAGACCAAAGCCCAGTATGCAAACATGGCTGTCCTATATAAACAGCATTATGCATTAGGGTTGAGGTTAGCCAGTTAAGTGAGACACTTAGAGGAAAATTAGAGAGGAGTGCGAAATCTATAGAGAGTGGCTAAGAGATTTAGAGTGGTCTTGAATTTATTGTAAACTTTGTGTTGGATAATCAATAGAATACCAGATTGATTGAATTGTGTTCGTGTTCTTCGTCTAATAATCTTGTTTCTGGTTTGAAGATTTATCAAGGGGATTCCGCACCCTTGATAGATTAACAGTCTTGTTACGATCCATACGGGATTACAGTGACCTACAATTTGTATCAGAGCTTTTGCTCTTGTGCGTGGTTCAACACTGATCGACAGGATTCAAGTTATTTTTCGGCTGAAGAATTTTTAGTGTTATTCATAATTTTTATGAAGAACAGTAAGAAGCAGCGAAGAACAAATAAATTTTCGTGTGTTTAATCCGTTTAATTGTGTTTGGAAGTTGTTTGCTAAGTTTTAGAAGTTATTGTCGGAAAGTTCTCAAAAGAAATCAATTTTCAATAGGTTTTCTTGGTGGAAAAGATTGGAAAAGGCTCTCTTGATTTTTGGGTTTACATCTAATTTATTTTAGAGGTGCTGAATTTTCAAAATATTAGTTGGTGATTGGCTAGATTCAAAAAGGAAATAGTATTCAAGATTCTTGTGCGACCAGGTTTCAAATTGTGCAACCAGGAGATCATCTTGTGCGTTTGAATTGAACTTGTGCGTTTGAATTGATCTTGTGCGACCAAAGGCATCTTGTGCGATCGTAATCTTGTGCGATCGAGGAGAACTTGTGGGACCGGAGGTCTCGAGTTGTTGGGATTGAACCCTACCAGAAGAACAGATAATGAAAGCTAAAACTTGTTCACAACAGTGGATTCACAATAAGCAGCTGTTTACACTAAGTCTTCTCCCTTGGAAGTGATTATAACAGCTGATGGTCTTATATCCAATGCCCGGATACAACTATTGCTGTTCTTCAAAACTACTGATGAAGCCCAGAAGACTGCTGAGAACTAAGCACTGCTGGTACAATATACTGATGACAAAGCACTGCCCAATCAAGGACTGATCAACCTTGAGGAAAGCACTGATGTAAAGAGAGAGCAGTAGTTTAGTATGTCATCTGTTTTATGTATAGTCAGTGGTTAAGATTAGCAGTGTTTGTATAAGTACAGTAGATACAGGTTGTTAGGCTGTTAGACGTCGCTTTCATGGTGACGTCAGTTGAGATGCCTCAGTGGTTTGGTTTGCCTATAAATGGAGCAGTACCATGTACTGTTACATTTGATTGACTAAGCAAGTTCTTCTTCTCATGTCTAATCCTTTCATCTTGTGAAACCAACCTTGGAGCATCAGGCTGAGGGGGAGTTTAGTATTGTAAGCATGTTTGTAATCATTTGCTTTGTAATTCAATCTTTCGACTCTATGAAAAGCAAATGTTTATCTAACTATATTCTCCTTTGATTGTGTTTACAAAGTTTGTATTCATTTTCGTTGCACTTTACATTATTTCATATTCTCTTAATGAACAAATTATACAAACAAAAACAATCATGAGAGCCTCTGATCCTAACAATTGGTATCAGAGCACGGACAGTCAAATCCGATCTAACAATCAATTTGACATAACAGTTCGGCTCAAAATTCATTGATACTAAGGTTGGTTGTATTTAGTTGAGAAACAGAGTAACGAGTGATAACACTTAAAGTTGCTATTCAAATACTCTGTAAAACAACCAAGATGTCATAAGACACACAAATCTCACACAACAAGTGATATCATGCACAAGACACTCTTGGTTTTAGATCTGAAAACATATCTGTTAAACTATGGGATTATTTCTTATTTTCAAAATTGATTTCAACTGTTGTTATGGAACTTGTGATGTCACTATATTAGATGCTAAAGTATGAACCTCAGATTAACAAAAGCCTATGTTCATAAAAACACTAGTGTTTTTGCTAACGTAAAAAGAGGGAAATTAAAACTTTAGTCATAAGAACTTACGTGTTGAAAACAGGTTGTGATCCTCAAAAGGAACAAATCAACTCTGTTAAAATACATTAAGAAAACAGGATATTCCGTATCATATGTAATGTGAGATTGGTCAAAAATTTGTACAAATATGGCCAATCCTCTTAAAGCATTACTGCAAAATGATTCTGGATTAAGTATTCCTTCAATAAAGACCTCCCAGTAAGTATTTCATTACTTATGAATGGGAAAGGCAAAAAGGGAAGAAGAAAATTCACAAAAACTCAGAAGTGTGTTTATATCAAAACTTTTGAAGTCAGAAGAAAAGAGTATAAACATAAAACACTTAAGAGTCAAAGTTTGGGGTAACAATGGTCATTAAGAAACTATGTGCAACCATTGGTTCAGGAAAGTTCAGGTAACAATAGTATTCCCAGTAAATGAATTTAAAAGAGGACTAGACAAATTTTCAGAATCTTCACATGGTAACAAAGTCTATAACAGGGTTTTCAAAAACTCATGTGAACATGTGACCTCATTTCTGTTGACAATCAATCAACAAGAAAATGGTACCAAACAGTGGTCAAAATGTATTTACAATTTCATACCACTGTTGTCAAACCACTGACCATTTTCATAAAACTTGAGAATGATATGATTATGTGTTTTTTTTTTAAATATATCAGATCCTTTTGGTGCTGTTTTCAGAAAATCCTTTAATTATTTTTCTGGAAAAGGATTTTCTTAAATAAAGCAGGATATATTATTCTTTTTTTTTTTTTTGAATGATATATTTTGAACTTTTACTGGTTTTTGATAGTAAAAGTTTCAATCCCCTGACAGGATATAGAACCTTCATTTTTTTGGTGATATTATCCTCAAAAATAGATCAAAAAGGGAATGGTGTATGTGTCAAGGTCATGTCAAACTCAAGTTTGGTTTTATCACTGATCAAAGATTGATTGCTAAACAGATCCTAAAATACTTGGGTGTTCATGTCCTAATTCATAAATTAAGACAAAAATGAGTAGCCACAGTAAAAATTTTTCATCATCTGGGGTACTAAACCACTGTCAGGAAGTCGTAAAAGCTTCAAAATATGAATATGACTTGTGGCAAAACCTTGAATGAAAATTCTCAAAACAGTTGCTGAAATACTAGCCTTTCAAATCATTACCATTACCTTACCCCTAACCGTTGTTTTGCTCAAACATCTGCTTCCTAAATACTGTCCACTGCTGAAATTCAGCCACTGACCCTTCATTTTGTTTGGCAAGCACTGATGCTCAAAATCAGTGTCTTATCCACTGATATGCTATCCACTGTTGTCACATTATTACCGTTGTAACCACTGATGCTTGTTTCATCAGTGGCTCTCAAAACAACTGTTCTCCACTCTTCATCCATATCATCAGAGGTTGACACGTGGTTAGTTTTTAGCCATCAGATCTTAATAACTGCTGCCACATCAGCGATCATTTTTTTCCCTTAATAAAACCCTGATCAAAACCCCAAACAGGGTTTTACACCGTCGAATTGAATTCCAAAATTCTCTTCTCAAAGCAGTTTCCAACTTTTCTTCTCAAATCACTCTTTGATCCTTCTTCATCAAAATGACGAAATCAAAGTCAAAATCAAAATCAAAATCATCCTCATTTTCATCCCCCAAAAGAAGCCACACAAATAGCCGCTGAACCTACTGAAATTCCATACAAATCTCCACACAACTATCTGGGTCTACTCACAAAACCCACAAACAACCACACCTTTGATTCCATCATCGACACATTATCTGAATCAAAGTATAAAACTTTGTTGATAGCAGATGCTCCCATTTACCTGCAAACCCAGAGAGAGTTTTGGAAAAATGCTACGCTTGAAAAACAAGACGATAAAGTAGTAGCCATCAATGTAACATCTGTGCTTGTAATCATTATGAACAGTACCATTATCAATAAAACAATGTCATTTGATCCCAATGTTTGTTTGGTTATGTTTTACATTTTTCATGTTTTGACTTTTATTCAATTTCAAACTCTATATCACTTTCTAGAGAGTTATACGCAAACTGGTGCGTAAACGTAGCCAGTTTAATGCGAAAAATACTCCGGAACATCAACATATACTTAACATACCTTAAATAACCCTTACATAACTTAGAAATAAGTTTAGAAGGCTTTGGTATGGCAAAAACAAGTTAATTCGCTTATAGGGACTAAACTTGACAAACTGCGAAAGTATGCCAATTTGAACTGTAACGAACATTCTGGAACATGACCATAAGTTAAACATACCATAAATATCCTTTACATAGCTTAGAAATAGGCTTTGAGGGGTTCGGTATGCTAAAATAAACTTTTGGGGTCATTCAGGGACTAAAAGCGTCAAAAAAGTGCACAAGTTTGCATTTTCGCGCATAACTTACGTTCTGAATACATCCGGACATCCAAAAATTTATGTAAGCACTAAAATATTTTATTTTAGTGTTTGGCATAAGAAAAATCCATTCGTCACGCCATTTGGATCATTTTTCGCGCTTATGCGCATTCCGTCGTAATTAACCGAACAACGTAACCGTACGGCTAAACGAACCGACACCCGAGATATTTTTGAACACATTTTAAGTTCCCTATACTTTAACTTCATTTTAGAGCTTTGAAATGGGGTTAACGGGGCTTAAACGTGTCAAAAAAACGCATCGAAAGCCAAGTTTTGAGGTTGCAGGGACTGAAACTGTAAATCTGCCAAACTAGGTCCTTAAGTAGGGGCCAGATGCAGCAAAACATTTTTTTTTCAGATTTTAACAGCCCTTAACACTCTCCAAAGGCCAAGTGCCAAGTGTCAAACTCTTATGGTGGATGGAAAATGAGTTACCACAACTTTCCAACAAGTGTACGGCTTAGATCGTGCCCCCTTTTCCAAGAAATGATCCTAACGGTGAACCGAAAACTATAAATACCCACCTCCACCCTTCACTTTTCCTCATAAGAATCTGATCTTATGTGCTCTAAGTTGAAACCTTTGTTTCATACCTGAGCTATTTTGATCTAGATTAGCATTCGGGGACCCTTCGTAAGTGTTCCTTCGTTCTTTTATTGCTTTTCGAGTCCGAAAGTCAAACTTTGTTTGACTTTCTGCATTAACCAGTTTATGGTCAATGCGAAGTTCGTTTGAACTTCGCAACGTGATTGTAATCACGATGGTTATAGTCCCTTGGGACTATGCCTACTGATTACCACGTTGTCTAGGGTCGTAAGGGTAAGCGATCTGATAAATCGCTTATACCTTCGAACCCGACCCATTTGGTCGATCATTAGGATCCGACCAAACACATTAGGTGACCATAGTATATAGGGAATAACCTTCCGAGGTTATACCTTATGGTCACAACGTTTAAGTAGTTGTATGATAGGTAGTTATATGCCTTAGGTAAATTACCAAAATACCCCTTTGATGCCAAAATTCATTTTAAACATATGTAACATAACTTTTGACATCTAAACTGATTTGACAACAATATTAGACATGTTAAGGCATATGTTACTTGTCATAGGACTAGTTAGGCGGTTCGAACGCGTTTTACGCGAACGACGCGTTAAAGTAGCATAAGCTACCTAAACGGGTCGTAATGGGTCGTAAACATTTAGGTTAGGTTTCATTTAGTATGTAGGCTTTGTTAAACCATATGACACGAGTCTCCATACTCGTTTGGTTTACGAACCCTCATTCTATCTAAATCTTCCGATTTAGGTCCGGTTTATTAACATAGTTACCTATACTAGGTGCCGTTTGATTCCGTGATCTCTAGCATTGCTTGGTGGTTATCTTAGGACTTCTGAGCAATCTCAAGTGAGTACATAGACCCATCTTTTACTGTTTTCAAACTATTTTGGGGTGAAACACATGTGCCTACTTGTTACTTTCATGCTTTCCATGTTTTCACATCATATACCTGCTATGTTCGTTAGTACATTGTTTTACATTACATTTCATGCTATGTATGCCCATTGTGTGCGTACTTAATACATTGTTTTACATTACATTTCATGCTATGTATGCCCATTGTGTGCGTACTTAGTACATTGTTTACATTACATTTCATGCTATGTATGTCCATTGTGTGCATACTTAGTACATTTGTTTCACGTCACATGCTATGTATGTCCATTTGTTACATACTTAGTACAGTTGTTTTCATCACATGTTTACATTTTGGTATGACATTTGGGTTGTTTACAATGGAACAATACATTCATTAACATTAGCTACGCCGTTCGTTAGTAGGTAGTGGTACCATAGGAATTGACAACTCCCGTTCCTGAAATCCTGGGTTTGTTTGGATTGGAAGGAATGACCGAATTCGATATACATAACTTAGATAAACCTTTAATTTTTTTAAGGGTTTATCGCCACAGTCTCAAGGCTTGGATGTGTGCATTTTCACAATACCGCATAAATGTTTGTATCAGTATAGCATGCATTTGTTTCACAAAACATAACTTTGATTTAAACCATGTTTTACTTCAAATACCTTGTTTTTGTGCATTTTACATATGGTTTAGTTGATATATTTCACTTACCATACATGATATTTTTGGGGTACACATTACATGATCTACATTAAACATAAACATTTTGACATTGATATACACATTTAGTGGTTTACATTGGACATAAACATTTCGATATGGTTTACACATTAACACATGACAATTCATTTATACATAAACAATTTACATTGATGATTGGTTTGAGTAAGTGATTTGAGTAACGAGGCGTGTGTAATATGATACAAACATGGTGGATACGCCGCTGGTACTTCCTATAAACAAGTGTTTGTATGATATTACATGTAGTAGCGTTACTTAAATCATTTCAATATTTGACATATTACGTTTTACATAAACAACTTATTTTCACAAGACATTGATTTACAAAACAACTTATCTTACACAAACTCATTTTTTCATGGTTATTCATTTAACCTTACATTTATTTATACATATCATCTGATCTTATCGTTTTTCAAATGATTTATAAGACAAAGCAAATTACAAGGTTCATGACTAAACATTTTCTTAAACACAAGTCACGAATCATATTTTTTTTAAAACCTATGTATCTCACAGGCATTTTTATGCTGACGTACCTATTTTCACATGTGTTTTCAGGAGCTTTTCCATAGGATGATGATCGTGACACTAGGGCGGACCTGTGCCTTAGAGACTAAAAATGAAGATAGACTAGTTTAATTATGTTATGAACTCTTTGTTTCCTGTTTAAGACAATGTAACACTCTTGTTTAATAAATAAAATACAACTTTGTATGCCATGGTTATGAAACAATTAATTCTGTTACAACACTCCCCGACGTTTTCCGCCACGTTTTGTATGTTATACGTGGTCGGGGTGTGACAATCAACTCCTCGATACAGGGTAAAGCGATTCAAATTACTCCGCAATCAATCTCAGAAGTCTTTAAACTCGATGATCAGAAAGGTAAAACTTCCTTTGATAAAACCGAGTTGAAAACTGATTTCTTAAAAAGGGGATATGCAGAACAACCAAAGAAGGATACCTTACAAAAAGGTTACTTCCCCTCTGCACCTAGGTTTTTATTTCATACACTTTTAATGTGTGTTTCGAATAAAACAACTGCTTTTAATGAAATACCATTGAAGATCCAATGTCTGGGTTATGCTATTTTAAATGACAAAAATTATAATTATTCCTAGGAAATCTTTGATGATTTGGTGAAAAACGTTGATAGCAAAGCATTTTTACTTTTTCCAAGATTTTAAGCTACTATTTTAAACAAAAATTTGGAAAAGAAAATGAAAATTTGCTCAAACAGGGTGTCTATTTTTAAATAAAAGGGCTAACACCTGAAACATTTTCTAGAAAGATGGCACCAATAAAAACAAAAGCAGAGGTGCCTGAGCAGAATTTAGCAGTTACCACTGCTCCTCAGACATCTGCTGTTGAGCCCACTGCTCCAGGTGATCATAGCAGCACAACCACTGCTTTGAAACCCACACCTGACATTACCAAAAAGGCCAAAAAGAAAACATCCAGAAAACCCACCAAACCCAAAACAAAGGCAACTCTGGAAGATGAGATCCCAGAGCAACTGCCAGTGACAAAACAAATGTCACCACAAACCACTGTTGCTACTTCCTCACATCAGTTGGTAGAAAGATCTCCACCATTGCCTCAAACTCCTCCTGCATCCTCACAAAAGGATCAGGTTGTAAGCACAGGGACCCCACATTATGAAGCTCTGGATCCAATTCGGTCCATCTTCCTCAGTCCTGATCCCAAGGACATGTCTCTTTCAACTCCCTTATCCTCACCCCTCACATTACCACAATCTATAATACCCTTGTTGCATGCAGTTGATATAGCTCAGACACAAACCAGTTCCTCTCTATCACCTATCACTGAGAGTATACTCCCACAAGTGACTGGGTCTGATGCCTATACCTCTGTTTTCCCAGCAACAACTAAGGAGGTTACACCCCTTGAGTTACAAGTAACTCTTGGTGGTAGTTCAAGCGGAGCAGCAACTACAAGTGTCAGATCAACATATCTACATTTGGACAGTTGTTTCATCAGTAAGACTCCCTTGAAGGCAATTTCTTCTATAGCACCTCTGGTAACCACTAGTGAAACTATTTTAACCACTGGTACAATCAAAGGGTTTTCAAGTGCTGAAGAAAGAAGTCCCCAGTACCAAGAACAAGGGGCATCAATGGATGATTTTTGGGACTCAGTTCCTAAGTCACACATTGATACAACCACTACTGGTGGGAAATCAGATGATCCCAGCAACATGGGTGATGATTTAAAATATCAGGAATTAACGGGCAGAGTTGAAACACTTGAAACATCAGTTGCTGAAATAAAGGATATGGTGCAACAGCTGTTAAAAGCTCAAAAAGCACAATCCACTGTTGTTCCAGCTCAAGCTCCTGAACAACCTGCACCTGCTCCATCACAAGCACTAGCTGCAAATGAGCTCTGGAATCTTTTTCAACCCTTGCTTGAAAAACAAAAACAAATGGCTGATCAGCAGCATGAAATGCATGTAAAAATGCTGACAAATATGGTGGAGTCAAGATTTAAAGATACTCAAGCAGATATCAAAGCTATCAAGGCTCATATCCAAAGCACCACTGGAAAAATTCCTTCCACCATACTCTTCATGGATAACCCCCTTCCAGATAATGCCAAAAAGGGGGAGAAAATCAAGTTGAAGAAGAAGGGAATAGAAGATGGCCTGTATATTGAACCAGAACAAGAAAAACAGACATCTAAACCACTTTCAAAAGGTTTCAAACCTCAAACCACAAAATCTCATATTTCCATCCAAACAGCTGACACAACAGTGGTTTCAAAAACTGCTAGCCAAACAGCTGTCATCTCATCAACACACACAACTTCACCACACACCACCAAAACCACTGCCCTACCACCATCATCATCTAAAATCACATCATCATCATTACCTCCTGCCATAAAGCAGACGACAGCAGATGTTACAACATCTGCTGTAATGACAACAGTGGTTGAAGCACCAGTTGTTTCAACAGCTGTTAGTCAATCACAAATTCAAATCACTGCCACTCAAACTCAACCACTGATCCACCCAAGACATCATCAGTCTCTCCTACAATAAAGAGGAGAAGGATTTTCATACCTGATGATTCACCACCACCATCACCACCATCAAAAACTACCTCACCACCTTCAACCCCTACTCAAAAGCAGAAGACATCTACTGACAAATCAGTAGTTGTATTGACAACAGAGGTTGAAACACCAGTTGTTTCAACAGCTGTTTGTCAACCATCCATCACTGCTCTCACTATTCCTACATCACAACCAAAATCCCTTTCATCCATAAAACTTTACACTAGAAAAAGAAAAGTTACTCAGGCAAATGAGGGCAGATATGATCCAAATGCTGCAAAATATCCGATGGAACTGGAAGCTGTGAAAAATGAGATAAGACAATTTTACACTGAAGATGATCCATCAACAAGAAGATTCCCTTCTCTCATAGGCTTCATAGTTCCAGAAAGTGTGGATGAATACCTTGAGCTCAAAGCAAGGCAGGCTAAGATAAGAGCCAAAATTGAATGTGAAGGTCAAAGTGACAAAGCCATTGCTGAAAAATTGGAATTCTTGCTCACAAAAGTCAAGCAGATGGAAGATTATGCACAAGATCTAGACAAAGAAAAGAAAGAAAAACGAAATAAACTGAGAAAAGAATATCTTGAGCATATCATGAAAGAAAAATTCTATCCTGCTGAAGAAAGCCAATTTGAAGAATGGCCAATAGTTGCTTTAAAGCATGAGGCAGACAGAATTGAAAGGATTAAAAATGATCCAAGAAAGAAGAAGACTGCTCCAAATTGGAACAAATACAAAAAGCTCATAACTGACCTAACATCTGAGTACAAAAGAAAGAAACAGGAGCTGGTGGATGCAAAGGTGGACACTGCCAGTGCCATAGCAAAATGGACAAAGCAGTACACTAATGAAGCTTATGAAAGGCTTAAGAAAAGGAGGATAACTGTCCCAGACACTCCAAAGAAGCCTGACTACAAAAAGCTAGAACAGCAGATTGATGCTCTTAAAACACAGCTCACATCAGCAGATAACCCTATCCTTGTGGAAAACCAAGAAAAAGGAAAACTGCTGACCAGTGAAGAAGAAAAAGAGAAGGAAGCTGAGTACTTCACAGAAGCCATCAAGAAAATGGATCTAAAAGAAGAAAGCTCAGTGAGTCTTCAAAACCTTTTTTAAAAAGGTATTAACCAAACCTGCGACAGATATCTCAGACACTGAGTTAGAACAACAAAATAGACAAGAGCAAATTGACAAAGAAGTTGCAGAAGACATAGCTGCAGCAAATGAAGTCATAGAAGAGGCTTTCAAAAGAATGTCTGAAACTCAGGATACTGCTTTACAATTTTTCTCAAGGCCAAAATCACCAAGCTCATCAGAAAATAAATCTCTCCCAAGAAACCCATTGGGTTCAAAAGTACTAAAGTGGCTCTCTGATCAAAAGACCCATGTATTGACCCTGGTCAGATCCAATGGTGAGATGAAGTACATATCAAGGAAAGAAGCACTAGGCCTTAGTGTTGAAGATTTGCAGGATCTCCTTGAACTTTCATTGTGCAGGGATGAGGATGACACAAGTTCCAAAGAATTTGAAGAAGAATTTAAAAGACAAGCAAGGGAACTTCTGATGAGGAATAAAGATCCTAAATAATGAAGTGTTTTTGCATTAACTGTTCCAAGGGGAGATTGTTGGGATTAAACCCTACCAGAGGAACAGATAATGAAAGCCAAAACGGGTTCACAACAGTGGATTCACAATAAGCAGCTGTTTACACTAAGTCTTCTCCCTTGGAAGTGATTATAACAGCTGATGGTCTTATATCCACTGCCCGGATACAACTATTGCTGTTCTTCAAAACTACTGATGAAGCCCAGAAGACTGCTAAGAACTAAGCATTGCTGGTACAATATACTGATGACAAAGCACTGCCCAATCAAGGACTGATCAACCTTGAGGAAAGCACTGATGTAAAGAGAGAGCAGTAGTTTAGTATGTCATATGTTTTATGTATAGTCAGTGGTTAAGATTAGCAGTGTTTGTATAAGTACAGTAGATACAGGTTGTTAGGCTCTTAGACGTCGCTTTCATGGTGACGTCAGCTGAGATGCCTCAGTGGTTTGGTTTGCCTATAAATGGAGCAGTACCCTGTACTGTTACATTTGATTGACTGAGCAAGTTCTTCTTCTCATGTCTAATCCTTTCATCTTGTGCAACCAACCTTGGAGCATCAGGCTGAGGGGGAGTTTAGTATTGTAAGCATGTTTGTAATCATTTGCTTTGTAATTCAATCTTTCGACTCTATGAAAAGCAAATGTTTATCTAACTATATTCTCCTTTGATTGTGTTTATAAAGTTTGTATTCATTTCCGCTGCACTTTACATTATTTCATATTCTCTTAATGAACAAATTATACAAACAAAAACAATCATGAGAGCCTCCCGATCCTAACACGAGTCATCACGGTTCCGAGTCCAAGTCGCAACCATCTCCATAGCCAATACCTGCAACTGCCATCACCATTGTCACTCCCTTCATCGTACACCTTCTCCGACAACCATTGTACACCACGTTCACCACCTCCGTCAACAACATTTCGATCCGCAATCAACCTCCATTTCATCTTCTCCGATTTCGAGTTGAGGTTGCGAGTCTGTGTTTTCGTCAAAACAACCATATTACCTGCAACAACAATTCCGAGTCATCATCTTCAACTGTCTCGAGTCATCAACTTCATAAAGGTTCCGAGTGAAGATTTCGAGTTTTCGGTTTCGAGTTCGTCACTGTCATAATCTTCAAGCTCACGTGTCAGCAACCTTCATTCTCATCGTCGTCAACCGAACACCATCGCCTATCACCATCTCCGTCGATCTTCTCCGATCATACAATCACCGTCCTTGATCACCAACGTCATCGTCGACCGGCGTTCTACTTCCGTCGACAACCACCACCTCCGGTCACCCCTACCTCACCATTGCCTTCTCCGGTCATCTTCAATATCACCGGTCGTCGTGATAATCATCACCGGTCATCTTGGCGGCAGAATTTAAATAAAAGAATTTTGGGTTTTGTGGGCTGTGTTGAACGAAGAAGACAAAGCAGACACGTGATTGACTTTAGAATTTTATTAAATAAAATACTTATATTATTTATAATCATGGGTTAGGATATAATAGAAAGTTTATTTGGCTGAGAATGCTAGAAACCAATCTTGACCATCCATTTAGTTAATCAAGGGATAAGATTAAATGAGGGAAATTGAAGGGAAGAAAAGAAGCGCGTAGGTTTGTTTAGGGGCATTCTAGTCAATCCAAGTCAATAGTTTCTCTCTCCTCCAATTCCCCCCCCCCCCATTTGCACCAAAAAAACGAGTGATTTTTTATCTTTAAAACGAGTATACTATTGCTATATTTTCGAAAGTTTTTTTTTAAACCCAGTTGCGTAAAACGCAATGGAAAAAAACCCAGTTGCGTAAAACGCAATGAAAAAAAACCTAAAAAATGACATTTTCTAAAATGCAATGCACAAAAAACACAAAGAAATGTCTTATTTGAAAAACGCAATGGCCAGAAAACACAAAGAAATGTCGTATTTCTAAAACGCAATAGCCTAAAAACACAAAAGAAAGTGTACTTTCTAAAACGCAATGGACTAAAAACACATAAAAATGCGTTTTACCTAAAACGCAATGGATTAAAAACACTTCAAAAATGTGTTTTCCTAAAACGCAATGACCAGAAAACACTTTAAAATGTCTTTTTTTCTAAAACTCAATGGCCTAAAAACACAAAGGAAAGTGTTCTTTCTAAAACGCAATAGACTAAAAACACATAAAAATGTGTTTTACCTAAAACGCAATGGATCAAAAACACAAAACAAAGTGTTCTTTGTATAACGCAATGGAATAAAAACACAAAAGAAAGTGTTGTTTTTCTAAAACGCAATGAACAAAAAACACAAATAAATGTGTTGTTTCTAAAACGCAATGAACTAAAAACACAAAAAAAATTGTTTTTTTTTTCTAAATGCAATGGTCTAAAAACAAAAAAAATGTTATAAACGCTGAATCAAATAAAATATGTATGTTATATTGAATATTTTATTTTTATAGGTAACAAAATGGAATTATGGATAATATGTTTTTTATATATAAGATGTTATATATTTTGTATTTAAAATGCAGTGGATCCACTTATATCTAAAAAGCAACTGATCCAAACAAAATAAAATGCAATTGATCCATTTATATATAAAACGGTTACAAACAAAATTTTGATATTACGTATCAAAGGCAATGGATAAAATAATGCATGAATATCATAAATATCTAAAAAGCAACTGATCCAAAGAAAATAAAACGCAATTGATCCATTTATATATAAAACGCAATGGTTACAAACAAAATTTTGATATTACGTATCAAAGGCAATGGATAAAATAATGCATGAATATCATAAAATAATGGGTAAATATAAAAAAAGACAATGGATAAAATGATCCATAACTCAACATCATATAACGCAACAGTTGACTAAAATTCTTTTTTTATTCAGTAACGAGCAAGAATGAAGATATAACTGTGATTGGATGAAGAAACAATTGGGTGACAAAGTTGCCATGGTTCAAATCTCAAATCACCTTAAAAACATCACCTTGTATTCTTGTATCTGGAAAGTTTGGTTAGTCTGCAAATATGGAGAGATCGTAATCACTTTCTGCATATTCAAAATTCCCTATAGCTCCATTTAACAGCAAAACGCAATTCATTCAACAGCTTCCGTAAAACGCAATCCATTCGACGATCATGGTGACGGCGGCGGCGATGAACGACGCATTGGAGAGAACGCCATCGATGCCGATCTGTTAATCTCTTTTGTCGGCTGATGTGTCAAGCTAGAATCGGGATTAAGAGATCTTCGGCTGTGGACGGTAACAGAATGGTGGGGGTGGGGTGACAGTTGTGGTAGCGGTGGGTGGCGAAGTGGTGGCGAGGAGGGGGTGGTGGTGATGTTGGGATGAGATGAATTGTAAAAGAGAAAGACGTTCTGGTTTTTTTAGAACTGTGTTTTTTAGATTTAGGGTTTCATGAGACTAATTGTTGGTTGACTAAAATGCCCCTCCTTATTATTTTCCTCTTTGCCACATGTCACAACCTCATTGCTTCCTATCCTTCCTACCAAAATTATACTTCCTATTTGATCCTCACCCTGATAATCATTACCTAATCATTGGGTTTTTAATAATAATAATAAATATTAATAATAATACTAATAAGTTTTACTATATATATAAAAAAACAGGGGTTTTAAAATATTAAAAAAACATATTTATATTCTTTTTATATAAAAAAAAGGTTTTGTTTGGTTCATGGTAAAGATCTGATAGGTTTTGGAGGCGGTTCAGAAGCTGGTTCGTGTGTGTTGCAAAGGGTTTGAGTCAGCGAAATTTTTTTTGTACGATATTATCAGTACGGTTACGGTCAAAGCTAGACAAGGAACAGCAGTCGAGTTAGATTTGGATTTTGATTCAGGTTACCAAAATCCATTTGAACTTTTACGCTGCGTGATGGCCAAAATGGATAATGTCAGTGAGACTGTTAAAAATTGGCCAAAGCTTACAAAGGAGTCAAAGAATATGCTGACTGGAAAGAGAAGTTTGAGTCGTTTGTGAAAAGTGAAGATACTAAAATATGGAGCTCTATGATCGATGGGTACATTGCTCCTACACGTCGTGTTGATGGAAGAGTTATAGTGATGTCTTATGATAAAATGGATGAATCTGAGAAACGGGTGGTTGATGCTGAGAAGAAAGCTTTAGCAGCAATAAAGATGTCCTTGCCTGAGAGCGTTAAATATACTCTTAAGAAGTATGGGACTTCTAGAGATCTATGGGAAGCTTTGGAAAAACGTTATCAGATTCCTTCAAGATTGAATACATGTGATCAAGCTTGTGTAGCTGAGCTTGCAGCTGTAAAGAAAGGAGAAGTAGTTGCTAAGGTAGAAGAAAAGAAGAAAGTTGATAAGGAAACTGCTGAGAAGAAGGAGACAGAAGTTTCAAAGGGCTTGACTGATGTGAATGGACTTACAGCAGAGGTGAAAACATCTTCAGAATCTGTAAGTCATACATGTCTTAATTGCACTGAACTACAGGGTAAAGTTAACAGACTATCAGAGCAAAACAAAATTCAGTTAGCTGAGTTAGAAAAGTTGAAAGAGTCAAATGTTCTTTTGATTAAACGAGAGTCAAATTGTTTAATTAAACTCAAATCAAATAAACATGAAATCAGCAGTTTAACAAGCAAAGTCAATGAACTGTTACAGATCATTGATTTGGCTCGTGAAATTGTTACAAATTTGGAAATTCTTCGTTAGTCGGGACTCATATTCAAAAAGGTTTAAAAAGGAGTAATGATAAAACAGGGGTGGGGTTTACTAAAGCATCATCTTCTGAAAATCAAGACTACTCTTTTCTACCAAATGAAGAAGAGCTAACTGAATTTGTAACCACTGCACAAATAGTAGTGGATCCGATAGCTGTGGACTTGCCAAATAGTCCAGTTTCTTTGAAAGAATCTGTAGGGTTTAACAGTACACCTCATAAAGTGGATGAGGATACCGAAGACAAAAAGACTAAACCATTTAAAAAGGGATCGAATAAAAAGAAAACACATAAGAAAAGATCCTGTTTTAGATGTCACAACAAAGGACATGTTTCAAGTTGTTGTCCTTTGAAGAAAGGTAAACAAAAAGTTGATGAGGTTAAAGACGGGAATCAGGTTGGGTCAAGCAATAATGTAAAATCTAGTTGTCAGACAAAGAAACCTGAATTTCAATCTAAACCTTCAACTTCGAAACGATTTGTTAGACCAAGAAGTATTTCTCCACAATTTAGTCATTATAAGGGTAAATCAAATCGATTTCAAAGTCAAAATAGAAATTTTGGATATCAAAATCGATACCAAACTGCTGGTAATCAAAATTTTCAAAGAAGAAATGAATATAGGGGTTTTAGTAACTCAAATGTTCAACAACATCCAAAATATAGGGGTTTTAGTAACTCAAATGGTATGGGAATGGGAGAAGAAGGTATCAAGATAATAATTTTCAAGGTCAGAAAATCCGAGAGTTTATTGGAACTCTCGCAATCAAAGACCTAGTGGAAGTTATAATTCTTGTTCAACAACGGGTAAAACATCCAAGACTCCAGTTAGGAGTGATGGATATTGGATGGATGTTCCTGTAATGGATGAATCTGGAAAACCCAAGACTATCAGGGCTTGGGTTCTCAAGTCTAACTAAGTTGTTGAGTGAATGCAGGATGACCAAGAAGGACTGTTGATGTGTTCAACAGTGGTTATTCATGTAAAGCATCTGAGGTGAATAGTAGGTTAACATGGGTAATGAACTATTTAATTTTGTGATTGTTTTGATTATTCTATACTTTAAACGTGAAAAACTTTTGTCAGATTTTAAGTGGGAGTTTGTTTGTGTTTAAATTTGTGTTTTTGAAACTTACTCCATTAAAACAAAAATTTTGGGGGAGAAATTCCTCTAAGCCACAAAGAGTTTAGATAGTGCATGTGTTTAGGGGGAGTAAGTTATAAAATTTTAAAAATCCAAAAAAAAACATTAAAAAATGAAAAACTTAAAAAATTGAAAATTAAAAAAAATGAGATTTCATGGTGTGAATAAGAAGAAATGACAGTACATCAGCAAATTAGACTGTCACACTCAATCTGAATTAAATTGCTTAAGTGTGATAACAGCTTCATCATATGATGTACCAGTAGGCAAAAAGAATGAAATAATCAACTTACTTATGTGATATAAATCTAAATGAACTGAGTATGAGTGGGGAACACATCAGTGGTGTATGGTTTAATGACCTTAAATCTTGCGTTGATAGATTGCCAAAATCTGAAGTTTTGGGTCTTTATACTGTTATTTCATCTGGGGATATCAGGGTTGTCCTTCTGCTGCATCCAGATACATGCTGACCTAGGCACAACCAGGATATCTTAAAAGAGCTAAAAATGCCAAAACCCTGAAAATGAAGAAGCTCTCCTAGAGAGTTATTCACAAAGTGCAAAATGCATAATCGTACCAAAAATGGTATTTGTCTTAGCCCTCGTTAGATATTTTGGTCTCTTTGCTGTACGGAAGTACTGAACTGATCACCAATTATCTAAACGTTGAAAAACAAAATGGATGAATTCAGTATACTCACCTACTACGATGAATCTTTGTGCATACCTTGATCGCGGGGGTATATCCTGAAGTGGGACACACTAATATATCAGAAATAAAATTACCTTAACATATCATACGGTAATGGTACTTGAAATGTTCATGCATTTTGTTTAAGTGGACAAACATACTGGTAATCATCTTGGATTGCTTTTCACGGAAAATTACATAAAAGAATTATCTAATAGTGTGAAAACAGTTTGATTTTGTTGATATGATCTTCTTGCACATGATTCTCACAAAAAGAAGATTTGTAAATATTTTTGAGTTTAGTTTGTTTAGTTGTTTTGAAAAAATATCAAAAATACCAAAAAGATTTCGTTTTAAAAGACTTCCATCTTGAACTGACAAGTTGTTGTTTTTGCATGATAAGATAAAATATTGGATTGTCTTTAAATGTGAAAAAGACTAATAGTTTTTCGAGATACTTGCTTGTGTTTCTAAACAAATTGATGCAGTTATCAAAATGAAGTGCAGAATACAAGTAAAGTGCATATTGAGAGTGAAGTGAAGAATGTGTGAAGATGCATGGTAGGATCCTTCTACTACATTGCAGAAAGAAAGAGATATGAAAGAGTTGAAGTTTACTTGCTTAACCAAAGATTGCTAGTTCACTGATCTACAACGAATGAAAGTTTTGGAGATTGGAAGCATCAGCTAAGGGAGAGTCTGTTGATGTCAGAAACTGTGTAGCTGACGCTATCCAAAGACCAAAAGACTGCAAGATGTTCGAAGACAAAGTTACACTATAAAGCTATTGTCAAGGGGGAGTTTGTTAGTGCATGTTCTGTGACAACAGCTTAATAGTTTGATTATTTAGTCTTTGGATAATTTGTAATGGGTCTAGCATATAGGTTAGTAAGTTAATTATTGTAATGGGCTAGGAGAATGGCCTAGCCTAGACCAAAGCCCAGTATGCAAACATGGCTGTCCTATATAAACAACATTATGCATTAGGGTTGAGGTTAGCCAGTTAAGTGAGACACTTAGAGGAAAATTAGAGAGGAGTGCGAAATCTATAGAGAGTGGCTAAGAGATTTAGAGTGGTCTTGAATTGATTGTAAACCTTGTGTTGGATAATCAATAATAGACCAGATTGATTGAATTGTGTTCGTGTTCTTCGTCTAATAATCTTGTTTCTGGTTCGAATATTTATCAAGGGGATTCCGCACCCTTGATAGATTAACAGTCTTGTTACGATCCATACGGGATTACAGGGACCTACACAGTTAATGCGGTAAAATAGCGGATAACGGTCAAGGTCCGCTATATGATATATAGTTTATAGCGGTGGTATAGCGGTAATTTTTATACCATGCATAATTTATGTATATATATATATATATATATATATGTATATATAAAATAAATATATCTCTGAAAATATATATAAATTCACAAGTTTGAGGACTAAATATAAACTAATGAAAATGGAGGGGGTTATATGTTAAAATACCCAAACTTAAATAACCCTAAACATCCTTACTTTCATCATACGCCGTTTTCCCACTCCCCATCTCTTCTTCACTGCTGCAAGAGGAACGGTCGTATCCACATTCACACTGTTCCCAGATACACATTCTTTAGACGATGATGATGATGATGGATGCTCTGTTCCGGTTACAACAGGGAAGGTAAGGTTCGATCAGCATGTAAGGTTCGATTCAGCAACTTCGATTAGCCACCATTTCTTCTCTATTATTACCTAGCAACTAAGGACCAAGCAATACACTTTTTGAATTGGGTTTTTAATGAGTTTAAGCTATAACCGCTATATAGGTTTCCAAATAGCGGCAAATAGCAGCCAAATAGATGTATTTAGCGCCGCTAATAGCAGAACCGCTATAGGCCACCGTTATTTGGACCATTACACACCCTGAGGTTCACTAACTGCTATAGCACCGCTATTGACTTCTTAGAGTAGGAGATGGATATCATTGATGCATTCACCTGTTTCGTATAATATGTTACATATACATGTTTCTGTGTTTTGTTCATATAGATTCTATCCTTGGGTTTATGATAAACTGGATGTTTATATTTATTTGATTTGATGATACAATTTTTGAAGTATTGTCATGATGTTTTATGTTTATGTGGCTTTAAATAATAATATGTCTACGGTTTTGTTTTTTGAATATGTGTGATTTCAATAAATAAATTAATCATTTTTATTAGATTACATATTTTGTTTGACCTGATTCAAATTATTTCAAAGTTTCAATTAAAACAGATTTTTTAAAAATTTAATACTGTAACCGACAATATTTTCTCTAAATAAAAAATTTTTGATTCAATTTTACAACTTCCAAAAATAAGTTCCAATCATTCCAAAACTTCGTCATATTGTATTCTATAAGTAACATGTTATTCAAAAAAGTTTTCACATCGATACTCTTTGTTATTCATGTGCTTTGGTTTTCGACATCTTAAAGTACAAACATTATTTTATTGCTTCCAATTTGTGTTTTGTTTTATTCATATATAACAAAGTTTTGTATTAAATTTTGTAGATGTCAAGTGATGAATTTATCATAAAGACTCCTTTGAGAAACATATATGACCTTTGGCAAATCATGAAGGTTTTTATGAATTTATATAGTACAGGAAGTACAAAAATAATTTTATAGAAATTAATTATGTTCTTATTTTTAAATTTATACACCCTCGTTGTCATACTTGGTACTATTAAGGCTATAAATAAGCATTTTGGTTGGCACTATATGGAGTATCCTAAATGTTTAATGGAGGCGGATACAGATCTTATAGACTGTGTGGGCATGGAGGAGCATTTGTTTCATGTGTGCAACAATTATGATTGTGATGAAAGGGTTATATATCTAGTTGCAAGGTATTATGAGCCTTTTTTTATCTATTTTAATAATTATATTTATTAAAATATAAACGTTTTGTATATATGTTTTTATATTTAATTTAACTAGATTCAAGATAAAAATTCAAGTGGAAGACATTAGTGATGATGTTCCAATAATATTATTTCATCCTCTGGCTGATGAAATTATTGAAAAAGTAGTTCTCAAGTCGGCCGAACAATTGCTTCAAGAAAACACAACACGTCTATGTATAAATAATTTTTACTTCACCTATATATTTTTGTCATTATATTTAAATTTTTGGTTATAGTAATTTAATCATAAAATATTATGATTCACATGATGTTGAAGAAATGATGTTTCCTGTGGATTTAAACAAGTTGATTGGAAAGATGTTTGCTTTTAAAATTGAGATAACAACTTATAATCGGAGAAGATTAAGGAGGGGAGATTGAGATGGTTTGGGCATGTGAAGCGGAGGGAAGCGACGGCACCGGTTAGAGTAGTGGAAACTCTTACTGTGGAGGGGAGGAGAGGAAGAGGCAGACCCAAACTGACATGGGATGAGCAGATTAGGCATGATTTACAAGAGTTGCATCTTTCTGAGGACATGGTCCACGATAGGACTTCGTGGAGGCGTAGGATTAGGGTTAAGGACTTCTAGAGGATATTCTAGAAAGGTCTTAGGTGTTTTTCATGGACGTAGGCTTTTCCTTTTCTTTAAGGGACTTTTCCCATGATTGCCTTCTTGTGTCTATGATGTTGTATGCTATTATACATGATTCACATTATGTTTACGCCCAAAATGATGTTGCATGCCATTATACATGATTCACATTGTATTGTCCCACTCTTATCACTTTCTTAGTATGGCCGACTTCTTATTTCTGTATTTTTTGACTTGGTATGTTGGTTTGCTGTTCGCTTTCGCTTTCGAGCCGAGGGTCTCTCTGGAAGCAGCCTCTCTATCCCTATGGATAGAGGCAAGGTCTGTCTACATCCCACCCTCCCCAGACCCTATAAATAGCTCTGCTATCTGTGGGATACACTGGGTATGGTTGTTGTTGTTGTATGCTATTACAAATATGACCGATGATGAGTCAATTATTAATGAGCTCAAACAAAAGATGAAGATTACTGAGGTATTTTTTTTAAATAGATGATTCATATTAATACATTAATATTTACAGTTTATGTAATTCTATTATTAGTAACTTAATTTTGACATTTGTCTCAGGGAAACAATAAAGAATTTATCCAAAGAAAATGTCATATTCCAAGCGTTAAGAATGATGATGCTAATACCATTTCTGATATCAATAAAATCAGCAAACGTAAACTGGTTGACGTCTACAACTCTCTAACTCCAAGTAACGTCAAGGATTCGGAGAAAGTTAGCAAGAAAGAGACTTAGCTCATATCTCTATGAATTTAAAGCAGTTTTTATGATTTTTACGTTTTAGCCAATGGTTTTTTGAATATTTCAGTTTGTTTGACGTGGTTGTTTGATCTTTATATGTTTTTTTATATATATGAATAAATCTATCCTTTTTAACCAATATTTTTTTCCTTTCAACTTAATCAACTTATCATTTGTCGTGTAAGGATTTCATCACAATGATCAGAGTACCAAGTTTGACATTAATCGGTGAGTCTTAATAAAAGAAAAAAACAAAATACATATAATTTCCTAAAACACGTTGTTTATAATATGTTTATGAATTTTATTAGTTGAAAATTCAACTAAAAGAATAATATATTATAATTTAAAAACAAACAATATAACATTTTGTATGGGTTTACGAAATATTTTTTAACTCAGATCTCAATAAGAATTAAAAGGTTATTAGCTTTATACGAAAACTATGAATACACATGGAGACAAATTTAGGATACTGATGAAATGGAACAAATAAATTATTGTGGGAAGGGAAAGAAGATACTAATGACTTTGAAAATGTTGTTTATGTACCTTTTATTATTGAAAACTAAATTTTCCTAATCTGAGATGTTCTCGGGTGATAGCCTAGTTATTAATATATCTGTAAGGGGAATGCATAAATTATAGAAGTAATCATTCTTTCTTCTTGTCCTATCTTATATCGAAAAAATATATATATACACACACTCATTTAAAAAAAGGAGCACAAATTACAAACACTCGCAACATAAATTACAAAAAGTTGGAATAATGGATTTCTTAAATGGAAGAAATGTATAGCAGTTTGGGTTAGATTGGACCAAAATACCGAAAAGTTAAAGAAACTACACAGTTTTTTTTAATATATTTGTAAGGGTACTTGTATAAATTAATCGGTTAAGAAATCTTGCAGGCGTATGTCGCCACGATATACGCAAATTATACCCATCAAATGATTGAGTTCTTGCATATTTGACCAATGGATGTTCTTTTTAAAAGTGTTAGATTAATTATGGGTTGTCGAATATTTCTTATATTCTTTTTAAACCTAACAAGATTAGATATATGATTCCATATACCAACCAATGTTTTTAGATTACAACTATAATTATGGGTTGTCGAATCTTTGTTGAATACTTTTTAATTAGACCATACATAATATATGTCTGTTCATACATACATATATAGACAGGTTCATTCAAATTTTCAATACATAACAAATATCAAGTAATGAAACGCTAACCACATAAACAAGTGTGTGACACCTCATTACGTTTATGTAACCACATAACTATTCACTATATCTCTTCCACCTTATATGATAAACACGTTTTTTTTTTGTTATTGTTATTCTCTATGAAAATTTTGGTTATGTATTGAACACACATACAAACACATATACACTAGAAGGGTTTTCACACGATGGACGTAGAATACAAACATTTGTAATCGAGTAGCATATTATTTTTTTCTAAATTAAAAAAAAAATAGCAATATCATACTCAAATTAAAGAGAATAAAATTTTTCCATTCATGGTGCAAGTTATTATATATATATATATATATAGGATTAGGTTCAAACGTGAACAAAATCCCAAGAGTGAACTGCGTGAACTGATCTGTGCCCTTGATTTTTATGATATTGAGATTAAAGTGAGTGGCATGATGGTAATTATTTGGTTAGTATTTTTCATTTAATTAAATACAAAAAGGGTATATGTGTAATTTCAATCTTAAATTGATTGCATAAATCTCTCACAAATCAAGTAATCAATTATCCTCTTAAATTGATTGCATAAATCTCTCACAAATCAAATCAAGGATTAGGAAAGATGTAACTTAATTCAATTATTAAAATAAATATTTGTTTAAATGCGATGTACACATGTGTATTCTGATTTTGCCCTCTTTTAATGCGATGTACACATGTGTGTATCGTCTGTTTTTGTGATATCTCAGATTTTTTTTGTATTGAATGTTGATGTACACCTGTGAATTACTGTACACATATGTACGATGCTGAGTACACATGTGTACTGTTCTATTTATATCCAAGTACACATGTGTATACCGTTGAAATATGAAGATTACGTGGATCTTAAAAATCAAAATTTGAATTCTGGTGATGAAATCTAAAATAAAAATTAAAATTGAAATCTGGTGATTTGTTGTTTGTTTTGATAATTATCTTATTAATAAATAAACATAATGTGGATAATGAATATAAATTAGGAAAGATGTAACTTAATTTAATTATTAAAATAATAATTTAAATCTAATTTTTTATATAATTACAATCATACCCTTAACAACTAAAAAGGAAATCAAGGGTCCATATCTGTTCACGCAGTTCACTCTTGGGAGGTTGTTCACGCTGGAACCCTACCATATATATATATATATATATATATATATATAGAGCGGTTAACATACTTCACGGCTTATCCTACTTCACGTAGGCGACAATCCTGGCCGTGGATTATCACGCATAGAACACATAATCACGCATGGACCTGGATAATCACGTATGGGACCTGAATTATCACGCATAGGAAGATAATCACGCATGGAACCTTGAACAAAAGATAATCATGCAAGTTATCTATGTTAATCACGCACGTTATGTTCTTGTCGCGTACGTTAACGTACGTTAAGCAGTTTTGTACATTATACTTTCTATATATATATATATATATATATATATATAGGTAAAGAGTAAAATACAAATGCGCTTATCGTACGATACGTACGCGATCATCCCAGCCGTTCGATCAGGTGCGGATCTGGTGCGAATTCAATACATATCGCATGTGAATAAATGGTTAGCATGGGGTAGTGTGAAAAATGGCATGGGGTGTGTAGATGGACAAAATCGCATGTGGAAGATTTGAATATCGCATGTGAAAAAATGGCATGGGGTAATGTGAAAAATGGCATGGGGTGTGTAGAATCGCATGTGGAAGATTGAATATCGCATGTGAAAAAATGGCTAGCATGGGGTAATGTGAAAAATGGCATGGGGTGTGTAGAATCGCATGTGAAAATTTGAATATCGCATGTGAAAAAATGGCATGGGGTAATGTGAAAAATGGCATGGGGTGTGTAGAATCGCATGTGGAAAATTGAATATCGCATGTGAAAAAATGGCTAGCATGGGGTAATGTGAAAAATGGCATGGGGTGTGTAGAATCGCATGTGGAAAATTGAATATCGCATGTGAAAAAATGGTTAGCATGGGGTAATGTGAAAAATGGCATGGGGTGTGTAGATGGAGAAAATCGCATGTGGAAGATTGAATTCGCACAGCTCGTACAGTTCGCTTGGAGGTATTAAATCGCAAGGGAGATAAAGATCTGACGGCTGGGGTTATCGCGTACGTAATGTACGATAAGCCCTATTGTACGTTAACCGGCCTCTATATATATATATATATACACATATATATATATATATATATATATATATATATAGGGTAGGAATCCTAAGAGAAGTCCACTCTATTTGAGAAACTTGAGAAGCAATCTGGACCACACATTTTCCCTAAGCAAAAAATGAAAAAAAAAGTGAAAAGAATGCAAAAAATTTTTTTTTTTTTTGAAAAATCGCAGCTTTTTCTTTAAGGATTAAATTTTTATTTTTTATTTTTTAATTTTTTTTTTATTTATACACATGTGTGCATTGTTAATCTTTTAACTATACATATATGTATATTGTCAATTATACATATATGTATATACATGTTTAAAATTGAAAAAAATATGTGTTATAAATCCTAAACCTTATACCATAAACACTAAAGCTAAACCTTAATGCTAAACCCTAAACCCTTTAACTATACATATATGTATATTGTCAATTGTACATATATGTATATACATGTTTAAAATTGAAAAAATATGTGTTATAAATCCTAAACCTTATTCCATAAACACTAAAGCTAAACCTTAATGCTAAACCCTAAACCCTAAAGTTAAACCCTAATTCTAAACCCTAAAGCTAAACCCTAATGCTAAACCCTAAAGCTAAAACTAAACCCTAAAGCTAAACCCTTAATGCAAAACCCTAATGCAAACCCTAAAGATAAATCTAAACCCAAAAGTTAAAGCTAAACCCTAATGCTAAACCCAAAAGCTAAACCCTAATGTTAAACCCTAAATACTATTGCTAAACCTTAATGCTAAACCCTAAAGCTAAACCCTAAACCATAAAGCTAATGATAAACCCTAAATACTAATGCTAAACCCTAAATAACACTTATTTTTCAATTTTAAACATGTATTTACATATATGTATAATTGACAATATACATATATGTATAGTTAAAAGATTAACAATATACACATGTGTATAAATCCCAAAAAAAGAATTAAAAAATAAAAAATTAAATCCTTCAAGAAAAAGCTGCGATTTTTCCAACCAAAAAAAATTTTGCATTTTTTTTTACCTTTTTTTGCATTTTTTTGCTTAGGGAAAATGTGTGGTCCAGAATACTTCTCAAGTTTCTCAAATAGCCTAATACTTCTCACATGATCCTTATCCTATATATATATATGTGTGTGTGTGTGTGTGTGTGTGTGTGTGCGTGTGTGCGTGTGTGCGTGTGTGTGTGTGTTGTGAAAGATAAAACGAAAACCCACATGAGTTGAGAAAACTCAAGAAAACCCTATGTAACATTTTTTTAGAAGACAGGGAATGTAACGTAAATGTATTTGAACATTTTTATAAAAAAATTAAAAAGCGCCTACTAGTTTTTTTAAATGTTCAAAATTTGTATGTTACATTTTTTGGACATATATATTATGTAACATGAAATTTTTAACATTTTTTAAAAAATAAACTACTCGACGCTTTTTTGTTTTTCTTTAATAAAAATGTTAAAATATATGTACATTACATTTCCTATTTTTTTAGAAAAATAAAATAAAAATGTTACATGGGGTTTTACAAAGTTTTTTTTTGAGTTTTCTCAACTTAAGTGGGTTTTCGTTTTATCCTTCCCTATGTGTGTATATATATATATATAGGAGAAGAATCCGTTATGAACCACCCTTTATTGCGAGAACCGCGAGAACCAGTGTAAACACAACTAAAAAATACCTAAAAAAATAAAAAACACACAATTTATTTTTATATTTAAAAAAAATCGCTATATTTCGTTACCAAAAAATATCACAAAAAAAATTCGAGTAACAATTATCCATGCACATGTGCGTGCATATGTATCATTTCTTTGATAAATTCCGTAATACATTACTAATATCAGATAATTGCACTTTCATTTACAACACCATTCATAATACACTACTTTTTACATTAACAATATTAGAAATGCATATATGCATCTATATGTATGAACTTGTTATAACATTAACAATACCAGAAATGCACATGTGCATCTATATGTATAAACATGTTATAACGTGTTTTGGTACACCACTTTGAATACACTTTCCCTTTCATCTATCATACCATCCATAATAACCATTACCTTCTACCATCCGTAATACAATATCATTATCTCCTACCATCCATAATACAATACCATTACCAATATTTCACTTTATTACATGTACATCAACACTTTTTGTACCATCCAAACAACATATTACATCATAAAGTGATAAATATAATCAAACCATCAACCACTTGATATAACTAACCAAAAAAACATGTATATAGGCCTATTTCATCATTTAAAATCACAAACTTTTTTGTACCAAAACACGTTATATCATGGTTATACATAATGATGCACATGTACATTTTTAATATTGGTAATGTAAAAAGTAGTGTATTGCGGATGATAATGTAAATGAAAGTGCGTTTGTCTACTACTGGTAATATATTACAGAATTTGTCCAAGAAATGATCCATATGCACATGTGCATCCATAATTGTTATAATTTTTTTTGTAACGGAATATAGCGATTTTTAATATATATATATAGGGTGAGGTTCTGGAATGAACATTGATGTATTTGCGAACTGAGTGAACAAATCTTGGTCATTTATTTACACACGTGGATGGCTAGGATTTCATCACCAAATCATAAAATACACTAGTGTATTTTATCATCAAATCCTGACCATTGATCTACACACATGTATGGCCAGGATTAGTTCGCAAACTACACTAGTGTTCACTCTTGAACCTAATCCAATATATATATATATATATATATATATATATATATAAGGAGCCGCTAAAATGAAAACCACTCCCAGTTATAAGAACCGTGAGAACCAAAATCAACCAATCACATTGTGCCAACATAAAGGGCACATTGGTCATTTACCCCATATGTCAAGTCACCACACTCTCTCTCCATTTAATGTTTGTCACCTTTTCAATTTGTCAGATATTTTTAAAAGCTTTCTTTGTACAACTCTCTCTTTAAAAGGCAGACCCTTTACCCCTCACATATCTCTCTCATCTCTCATATCTCTCTTGAAACTCTTCTCCGGCGACTAGTCCGGCCACAACGAGTCCGGCAAACCATTATCCGGCGATGACTCCGGCCACAACAAGGTGTGGTGCTTGGTTTATGCCGCACCCCCTCCCCCTGTACCCCTCCTTCTCCAGCCACATCGAATCCGGTTAAAACTCTCTCTTTTTTGTTTCACCACCATCTCACCACTACCACTACCACCACCCGGCTACCCCCTAGCTATCAGCAGTGAAAAGGTCCTTTAAACTGTTGCCGATTCGTTGTTTTTTCTAGATCTAGGGTTTGGTTACGGCATGCGATTGGTGATTTTGTTCGGTGGCGAGGCGATGGTGGGAGGTGGTTGGTAGGTGGTGGAAGACGGTGGTGGGATGTGGTTGGTCGGAAGACAGGGGGTGATGGGTGATGGTGGGGGCGGAGGTAGTCGGTGAGTCTTTGTTTTGATAATTTTTTGATCTCTGTTTTGATATGTTGGGGATTTTGATTTGGTATGTGGGTCTGATGAACTATGTGGGTTTGATGGTTTGATTTTTTGGTTGGGTTTCTTTGATTTTTTGCATGTGTTCTTGTTTTTATCTGGTGATTTTGATTAGTGGACTTTTGTGGGTTTGCCTGTGTTCTTGTTTTTATCCTGGTGCCTTTTGAATGTTTTGAATATGGTTGAATCTGGTGTTCTTTGAATATGGTTGAATCTGGTGATTTTTTTAATATGGTTGAATCTGGTGATTTTTGGATAGTGTTTTTGTAGGGTTTGATTTTTGTTGAATCTGGTGCTTTTTGAATCTGTTGAATCTTTGAATATGTTTGAATTGGGGCGGTGATGATGCAAAAAAAAAACCTATATTTTGATGACGATGGCGCGACAAGGACGGTGGATGGTAGGTTATTGAACCTGCAACCCCACTTTTGCAGCATCTGATTATCGGAATATCTGAGCCAAAACATCGTTTTTTTCAAGAAATCCACTCGTTCTTTTGATTTTTGTTTGTTGGGTTTTTATTTTTTTGAGACGTCGATGATGATAGCAATCTATCTGAGACACCTACCGAGTAGCGATTTGTTGGGTGCGTTTGTTTTGTGTAAAAAACTTTTAGATAAAACGTTTTACGTAAAACGTAAAACATAAAAAGTTTTACGTAAAATGTAAAACGTAAAAACGTTAAACGTAAAAACGTTAAACGTAAAATGTAAAAAGTTTTACGTAAAACGTTAAAAGGTTTACGCAACACGTAAAAAGTTTTACGTTAGTCGTAAAACGTAAAAAGTTTTACGTAAAACGTAAAAGGTTTTACGTAAAACGTAAAAAGTGTTACGTAAAACGTGAAAAAATCGGCGCGTTAATCGTAAAAACGTAAAAAAACCGGCGCGTAAATCGTAAAAACGTAAAAAACCGGCTCGTAAAACGTAAAAAACCGGCGCGTAGAACGTAAAACTTTTTACGTAAAACGTAAAACTTTTTACGTAAAAACGTAAAATGTAAAAATTTTAACGTAAAACGTAAAAAGTTTTACGTAAAACGTAAAAAGTTTTACGTAAAACGTAAAAAGTTTTACGTAAAACATAAAAACGTAAAACGTAAAAAACCGGCGCGTAAAAACGTAAAAAACGTTAACGTAAGAAACCGGCGCGTAAAACGTAAAAAACGTTTACGTAAAAACGGCGCGTTGAAAAAACGACACGTGAAAAAGTCGGGCGTAAGACGGGTCGTAAAAACGGGTCGTAAAACGGGTCGTAAAAAACGGGTCGCAAAAAACGGGTCGCAAAAAACGGGTCGTAAAACGGCGTGAAAAAACGGAGCGTAAAAAAAACTGATTTTAGAAAAAGAAAAAAAAACTGATTGTAGAAAAAAAAATTGATTTTAGAAAAAAAAAACTGATGTTTGTTTAATAAAAAAAAACTGCTTTTAGAAAAAAAAAACATTTAATGCAATAAAGGAAAAAATGTATTAAAAAACAATAAAACTAATAAGACAAAAAAAACAAAATTACTTTAATACCCTTTTTGATTAAAATATTAAAGACATAATAAGACAAAAAACTTTTAATATTAATATTAACTACTTTTAATCTCATCCATCCATCTAGTTGATACAAGGGCTAAAAAATGGTTCCTATGGTTCTTATAACTAGAGGTGGTTTTCATTTTAGCGGTCGATATATATATATAAATTTGTGTTTTTATATTTTTAGGTATTTTTTTGTGTTCACATTGGTTCCCGCGGTTCTCACAATAAAGGTGATTCTCGCATGAACCCTACCTTATATAGGAGAATGATCCATTATGAACCATTCTTTATTGCGAGAACTGCGAGAACCAATGTAAACACAACCAATAGAGTGTTTTTAGGTTTTTAGGGGGGTTTAGTTTTTTGCATTTATGTTTGGGGGTGGGGTTTAGGTTTTTTTTTTTTTTGGGGGGGGGGGGGGGGGGGTTATGCTTTTTTAAGTTTTTTTTTAGGTTTTTGATGGTTTAGTGGGTTTATTTTGTTGTGTTCACATTGATTCTCGTGGTTTTTGCAATAAAGGTGGTTCTCGCATGAACCCTACCCTCTTTCTATATATATGTATATATATTAACGCATGAGAATGTTATGACTCTTTAAAAATCGTGAATGATAGTTTCAATAATATCTTTTTGATGATTGTACATATGTTTTTTTTTGGGGGGGGGGGGGGGGGGGGGTTATGCTTTTTTAAGTTTTTTTTTAGGTTTTTGATGGTTTAGTGGGTTTATTTTGTTGTGTTCACATTGATTCTCGTGGTTTTTGCAATAAAGGTGGTTCTCGCATGAACCCTACCCTCTTTCTATATATATGTATATATATTAACGCATGAGAATGTTATGACTCTTTAAAAATCGTGAATGATAGTTTCAATAATATCTTTTAGATGATTGTACATATGTTTTAAAAATTGTATTACTTAAACTTTTAAAAATATATAAAGTTATATTTTTATTCTCTTATACATATATGTCATGAATTAACATATATTGTACATACTGATAAAAAAAAACTTATTTCTAAACACGTAGTGTTTCTAGCTTAAAAGACATCCATATGACCTAAATCCAAGTAAGGTTTTGATTTCAGAGAATAAAGTGTGTTGAATATGAATATAGTAAATGTCCATCTAGTTCTGAAACTATCTATGACTATGTTTCATCTTCTTGAATAGATGTCGATATCTTATCACTAAGTTGTCAATCAAGACATCAAACCAACATTTAACTTACAAAAGGACCTTGGTATTTGTTTATAGGCAACATTTGATAGCTTACTAACTAACATATTGATAAATGATGTTTTAAATTGTGACTATCTTGGTGTAATTTGTTTGGCCTTATATATAAAAGTCTATTTATTTACAATTGTGACTTCATTAGGGTAAACGACGATGAGGATAACTAGATCATCGTCGAAGGTTAAATGGCATTGTAGTCAACCATGTTTAAGTATTTAAAATCACTTGTGTGATCAACCAGGTTCAAGTATTTAGAATCATTTGTGCAGAGTAACGAGGACATAGATAGTGATGTTTTCCAACACGTCTAGGTTGGCTGGTATAAGTGTAAAGTAGCTCTATAGGTATTTTGTGCGACAGAAGATTCCCAATTGAATTAAAGGGGACATTTTATAAGGTTGTAATTCGACCGACTATGTTAGATGGCACAAATTCCTAGGCCACAAAGAATAGACAAACGCATAAGCTAAAGATACCAAAGATGAGGATGTTGAGGTTTACAAGTTTTTACAAAAGTTCTTGATCAAAACGTTATTTACAGTTTTGGGAAACTGTAAAATTTTTGAGGTTGAGTGGGCATGCTGGACCGATCTAGTTTTTATATGGTGGTTTGATTAAATTACTTTTTTGTGTGTGTTTTTTTTAAATTGTTAGTTTGTATTAAAAAATAAAAAATAAAAAATATTATAAATGTTTTATCATTGTAATACACATATATACAAAACTATGTATTTTTTTAAATAAAAGATTAAACAACCGGTTCACGGTTTCGATCTATATGGCTGGTTACATGTTCCCAAACATTAGCCAAACCAGTAAACCGTCAAATCATACCGTGTACCAAACAAATCTCGGATCAATCGATTTCTAACTATTTAGGCCTTGCGATTAGGGGTGCAAACGAGCCGAGTCAAGCTCGAGCTCGACTCGATGTGAGCTTTATTTCTAAAGCTCGAGCTCGGCTCGAAGGTAATTTTTCAAGCTCGAGGCTCGGGCTCGACTCGTTTAGTATTTATTAATTAATTTATATTAATTATTATTATTATTATACATATAATTTAGTTATTTTTTATATTTATATAAATGGTAATTATTATATAAATATATGTTTAATATATTAATAAAAAAAACATATAAACAGAAAGCTCGATTAGGCTCGCGGGCCGGCTCGAGCTCGATAAGCGAAGCTCGGTCTCGGGCTCATTTACTAAACGAGCTTGTTTGTAGGCTCGGGCTCGTTTAAGCTCAGCTCGTTCGAGTTTTTTTTCGAGCCGAGCTCGAGTAGCTCGCGAGTAGCTTGGCTCGTTTGCACCCCTACTTGCTATGTACTCTAACTTCATTGGTGCTAAAGATGACATGACAAGTTAACATGTCTTTCAAATCACTCCCTCGTGATGTCAAGGGGTATTAAAACCTCTATTGTTAAATGCTATTTATTATCAATAGGGTTGTAAACTAACCGAACGAACACGAACAAGGCCTTGTTCGTGTTCGTTCGCTAAGGAAATAAATGTGTTCACGAACGGTTCATGAACACTTACCGAAACGAGATTTTATGTTCGTGTCCGTTCATTAAGGAAATGAGCATGTTCGCGAACGGTTCACGAACACAAATAAATTTGGCGAACGCGACGAATGATAAAGATAGATGGCCTAGAGAGTAGCACTCGAAATTGAATCCCTTATTGTGGAACAGAGGTCGATCGTATTCGGCGATGTAAATAATGAGAAATGAAAGGGAAATGATGCATAAACAAGGTGAAAGTGAGTTTCCAAGTTTAATTGTTAGGGTAATAAAATAAATAAAAGTTTAATGATATAAAAAGTACTAATAAAATATAAGAAAGTACAAAGATCTTCAATTAAAACACAAACATACGAACATAAACGAACGCAAATCAACGAATGTTCACGAACACATTCACGAACACCTTACCGAACGTTTCCGAACACAATCGAACGAACGAGACCTCTGTTCATGTTCGTTCATTTAACTAATCGAACGAAATTTCTTGTTCATGTTCGTTCGTTTATTAAACGAACGAACATAAACGAACTTCCCACCGAATGATTCATGAACTGTTTGCTGAACGTTCGGTTCGTTTACAGCCCTAATTATCAATGTTTATTATTATTTTTTTGATAGCTAAACTTACATACCATGGGGATTGAACTCATGACCTCCACCTATCATATACCTTGTCTAACTCACCAATACCATTGGCCTATTCTCAATGTATATTTATCAATGTTTATTTAAGCTAAGGAGTTAATGAAATGGTATTATTTATTTATTTATTTTGTATTCAATTTAAATAATTAATATCAAATTAATTAAAAAAATAGTGGGTGAGGTAGAGTTAACACAGTTAAACTATTTTCTTAGAATGAGATAGAGTAAAAAGAAAAAAAAACGGATGATGTGACGTTTATATATAATTAAGAAGGGTTAAGATATACCTCATTCTTCTAATTACAGAACTACTAACCCATAATTAAATTAAGGGTGATACTATACACACCCCCCCTATTTACTAATTACACCCCCCCTATAAAAACATCACATCCATCAATCCATCCATCAATCATTTCCTTTTTGTTTTTAGTCTTTTTTGTCTTTTTGTTGTCTTTTTATTATATTTTAGTGTCTTTTTGTTATTATTATTATTTACTATTAGTTTTTTTTTTTTGAACGGCAAATTTGGATCACTGACGGACCACTGGAGTATCATCGTGCCACCAGAGGAACCACCCGATCATATCCATCTCCACTAAGCATAACGCCACACCAATTCAGGAGGAAACCCAATAAACATGGGAAAGTGGGAATCGAACCCAGGACCTATTGGTCCCAAAGTCTTATCCCACCACCAAGATGCCACTAATTATTATTATTATTATTATTATTATTATTATTATTATTATTATTAAAATTGAAAAAAAAAACACACCGTGTAAAGTTAATATGCAATGATTATGTCTTATCCTCAAATTATTGGTGCATTTGAGAGAATAAATGAAAGTGGAACAAACTCAAATTATTGGTGCCTCAAAAAACCGTGCAGTTGATATGCATTCGTTTCACTTACTTCTTTTTTGATGTAGGATTCACTTACTTCTTTTTTGAGGAGCTTCGGTAGTAGCCTTATGACCCTTTAAAAGAGGAGCTTCGGTAGTAGCCTTCGCTCTCTACAGTTAAAGAGATGTCTGGATTTTCAACAGACCATGTATAGTTTTTAATTCCCATGTTTCAAGTTTCAACTTAGTTATATAATCTAGCTAGGTTAAGGGTCTTGTTTTAGTTTAAATGAGTTTGTTTGGATAATATATATTTTGTAACTACTCAAGCTTGTTCACCTAATATTTTGTAACTAATATTAGTTCACTTTTAGGTGTTCAAGTCTCGTGAAGAGTTGATGGAATGGGTTAGAAACACCGGACGTAGTCTTGGTTACGCTATTGTGACTAAAAGATCGAAAGCTAAAAATGGCTACGTGTCTAAAGTTGTACTTATGTGTGATCGTGGTGGTGTGTATAAATCAGATAAAGATTCAAGTAGAGAGACCGGCACTAGAAAGATAAATTGCCCGTTTGAAATGGTAGGGAAATTTTCAAAAAAGAATGGTTCTTGGACGTTAAAAGTAAAACCTGGTGAGCATAATCATCCACCCGGAGAATATATGGAGGGACACCCAATCCTCAAACGATTGGCACCTAATGAACACCAATTGGTGGCAGAGTTGACGGGGAAGGGTGTGTTCCCAAAAGATATTTTAGGTGTTATGAAGGAGCGTGATGAAAATAATGTCTCTACAATTAAAAACATATATAACGCACGTGATAAAATTCGAGCAACGGATCATAAAGGGAAATCTTTGATGGAGGTGCTAATGTCTCATTTAAATGATAAAGGGTATACTTTTGAAATTTCTATCAATAGAGTTTCAAACATGTTGGAAGACTTATTCTTTGTTCCTAAAATATCATACAAGTACTTCCTTGATTTTCCACATGTGTTGCTTATGGATGTCACATACAATACGAACAAGTATAAATTGCCTTTTCTTGAAATTGTTGGTGTAACTTCTACCAAGATCATGCCAGAGGCAGGATTCTTGATTGCGAACAAGTTTAATGTGATCGTTCATTTTTTATCTCAAGAAAAAAGAAACAGTTCTACTTGTTTTTCGCTTTGGAGAGGCCCTCACGAGTTCCCAGAAAAAATAATAATTACAATTGCACACGTGAATGGTAACCATTTTATAATGGTAGAATTGCAAGGAGAGTATCCAATTGCCAGCACAAACAACCTATGGAAATTAATGAGAGAAAATGATGCAGCTGGCTGAGAGAATATATTTGAATCACGTCAAAATATGTATAAGTCTTGGATAGCACAACCTGCTACATTTGGGGGGTGTATAGATTAAACCTCGGTATGTAAATTATTAAATGATAATAATTTTGTAAAAAAGTACTTATTTTTATATAGCTTTTGTTACAGCTATAAATATAAATTGATAAATTATAACAATAAAAACTAATAATAAATACTATATCATTACTACTACTAATAATAATAAATATAATAATAATAAATATAATAATAATAATAACTAATTAAATAATAAACAAATACTAAATAACTAATAATTAAATAAATGAATAAAAAAAGGACAACAAAAAGACAAAACAGGCTAAAAACAAAAACTAAATGATTGATAGATGTAATGTTTTTGATAGAGGGGTGTAATTAGTAAATAGGGGGTGGGAATAGAATGAGCCTTAAATTAATCATATTAGTTGCGAGATATTTTGGCCATGAAGAAAAATTAGGAGGTCCATAATTACATCTTGCACGTGGAAGAATGATGACAAGTTAGTGCTAAAGCAAAACTAGTCGTTAAATTTGTTTAAAGTTTAAAAAAGTTGATTAAATTAATCATAAGTTGTGATTAAGTTCGTGCTAAAAGCAAAATTGGGGGATACATTGATGAATTAATTGATTGACATTTCAAAATAGGGGAAAATATCAAATAGGAAGTTTATTTTGGCTAGGAAGTTTAGGAAGCAATAGGATTAGGACATGTGGCAACATTTAAAATAAAGAAAAAATGTATTTTAGTCAATCCAACCATTTTCTTATTCCTTTTCAAAACCCAGTAACTTCAAAACCCACCATTTTCAAAACCCACCATCTTCAACCATTTCTTCACTTTCTATCTCAATAATCACTACATTATATTGCGATTTCCATCACCAATCAATGATTCAAACACCCGATCAACGTGTTCTTCAGCTTTTTTGAAGAAAACCCAGTTTAATTTCATACAAAATCTCGTTTTTTCCGGTGATTTTGAAGATAATCACTCGATCCGTTCGATTCGAACGTTGATAAGTGTTTCAATCATTCAAAAATCGTCAATTGTTGAAGAAATCACTTCGATCCATGTAAGAAATTCTTTAATTTCATTTTTACGATATGGGTTTTTGATTTAGTCATTCCGTTTTACGATCTTGACGGGGGTCCGGGGGCAGCGCCCCTGGTAGCGGGGTCCCAGGGGCGGCAGCCCCTGGCGGGGTCCAAGGGGCAGAGCCCCTGGCTGGGGTTGAGCTCGATTAAATTGATGTAATAAAAATGCATCAGAAAAATTAATTTTCTGTAAATTGCCTCTGGAAACTGCATTGGTCCAGACAGTTCACAGCACAGACAATTCACTTTCTTTGGTGTTTTCTGGCCATTGCGTTTTAGAAAAACACATTCTTGAAGTGTTTTTGGTGCATTGCGTTTTAGGTAAAACACTTTTTTAGGTGTTTTCAGTCCATGGCGTTTTACAGAGAACACTTTCTTTTGTTTTTTAGGCAATTGCGTTTTAGAATGAGTCATTTTTAAGTGTTTTCTGGCCATTGTTTTACAAATAAGACATTTCTTTGTGTTTTTTGTGCATTGCGTTTTAGGTAAAACGTTTTTTTATGTGTTTTCAGTCCATTGCGTTTTAGAAAACAGACATTTTAAGTGTTTTCTGGCCATTACGTTTTACAAATAAGACATTTCTTTGTGTTTTTGGTGCATTGCGTTTTAGGTAAAACACATTTTTATGTGTTCTTAGTCCATTGCGTTTTAGAAAGTACATTTTCTTTTGAGTTTTTAGGCTATTGCGTTTTAGAAATAAGACATTTCTTTGTGTTTTCTGGCCATTGCGTTTTACAAATAAGTCATTTATTTGTGTTTTTAGTGCATTGCGTTTTAGAAAAATGTCATTTTTTAGGTTTTTTTTTTTCATTGCGTTTTACATAACTGGGGGTTTTTCTATTGCGTTTTACGCAACTGGGTTTTAAATTTTTTTAAATATAGCAATAGTATACTCGTTTTAAAGATAAAAAAACGCTCGTTTTTTTGGTGCAATTTTTATAAAAAAAATGATGTCGTATGAAAGAGTTATTAACGTTTAAAAAATGGGGGGAATTGGAGGAGAGAGAAAGTATTGGCTTGGATTGACTAGAATGCCCCTAAACAAACTCACACGCCTCTTTTCTTCTTTTCAATTTCCCTGATTTAATCTTAGCCCTTGATTAACTAAATGGATGGTCAAGATCACTTCCTAGCCTTCCTAGCCAAATTAACTTCCTATTGTATCTCCACCCTTCAAAATAGTTCAGCAATATTGGTGAGTTAGATCAAATTTAAGATAACAGGAATTTAGAAAGTTTTTTTTTCCTAAACTGGTGTTGAGGGAAAAACTATTTACTATTTTGGTGTTCCCTACAAACTATTTGCTAAAATAGTGTTTTCATTACTTTTTATTGTCTTATTTATTTATCAGATTAATGAATTTAATAAAAGGCACATTCCCTCTCGTTTCAGTTGCTTCAATTTTTTTACTTTTTATTCAAATAATCATATAATTATTTATTTTTTTCCATCAACGCATGTACTATTTTTTTTCTTCTTACAAACTCATTAGATTTCGTTTTCTTTTTTCTTACGGCTAAACTCATTATATTTCATTTTTTAATCAACTGAGTGCTTTTTATTTTTATTTTATTTTCTTAGCAACTCGTTATATTTCAACTTTTTTCAAATCAAATGATGTCAAATACAGAAAATATAAATCATCTCAAATAAATTTGAGGTATGAAACACGAATCATAATAATGATAAGTTTCGCAAGTCACAACTAAAAGCTTTAGCTTATCGTGTTGGGGTCACTAAGCGAGTTGATTTTTTTTACATGTTTTCTTTTAATTTTTTAGCATTGAGATCAATAGTCTTTATTTGACATTTTTATTTTTGTTTGTATTTGACATTTGTAATGTTCGATTGTCTTTATTATGATTCATATTTCATTCTTCAAATTTATTTGAGATGATTTATATTTTATTTATTTAACATTAGTTGATCAAAAGAGGTTGAAACATAATGAGTTGCTAAGACAATAATATAAAGATAAAAATCACTCAGTTGATCGAAAAAACAAAATGAAATATACTGAATTTAGTTGATAAAAAAAAGAAAATGAAATATAATGAGTTTGTAAGAAAATAAAACAAAGATAAAATGCGTTGATGGAAAAAAAATAAAAAAAATATATTATTATTTGAATAAAATTAATTTGAACCAACTAAAATCTGACATAATGCGTCTTTTTATTAATTTATTAATCCAACAAATATTTTTTTTGGAACGGCAATCCAATAAATAAATGTGACAATGAATAAGTTAATAAAAAGTAATGAAAAGACTATTTTGATAAATAGTTTGCAGGAAACACCAAAATGGTAAATACTTTTCCCTCAACACCTTTCTAAGAAAAAACTCGGAATTCAGATAGTGTGCAAGTATAGTTGTTCGACAATAATAATTGATTGATTAATTAATCAACGATGGAATTAAAGTGGTGTGAATCATGAATTTGTGAGTTTATCCGGCTCTAATTTATATCGAAAACAAGAGCTATGAATAAATGTATTTTGAATGTTCACTTATTTATATCACTAATAACAATTATACTACATATGGCAAAATACAAGAGAGGAGAATATCTTTTTGTAAAGTATTTTCACAATGAAACTAAAAGACGATATGAAAGGAAAGTAATAATAAATAGCAATCATTTTTCTTCTTTATTTCTTACTAATTTTTGAAAATCTAAACTAACATCTTTAGGTTTTAAAATTGATCACTCTTAGTAATCTAAAAAAACAGAAGATTATAAAAGTATAATTACATTTTTCACGAATTATCAAACTTAATTTTAAAAAGTGTATCATGTGTTGTTAGAATTCGTGTTCTCAGAGTCTTGATCATGGCCTCGAAGAAACGAGCAAGATATTGTACTTTCGAAAGATATTTTGATAGACAATATAAAAAAGAAATCACTAACTTTTCCATAATTCTATAGTTGTCTAGGTATATAATAGACTACCAACAATGATCATGTATGTTATATAAAATCTTGTAACATGTCTATGAAGTTGATTTTTATCACTTGGAATTATTATTTTATTAATAGTTTATAAAGTTGAATAAGAAGTTATATTTAAAAATGAAGTTTTGTGTGATAGTTTAATCAAGACAGGCTGTCACGCAACACTTTGATTGTTCCAAAACCTCAATTTCTAATTGTCACAATCCCCCGTAATATCTGCCGGCTTCTTCCAATATCCACCATAGAGTTAATTACATAGTTAGTCCCCGTGGTTTGCACAAAGTAACATACTTAGGTACTACTAGTTTAAAATAACATTCTAGGGTATTAACTTTTCATTTTGTAACGTTTGGGGGTATTAAGCTTATTTGTAGGCTTAAAATCACATTTTGTTAGTACCTAAGTATGTTATTTTGTGCAAACCACAGGGACTATCTATGTTATTACCATAGAAGTTAATACCTCCAAACGTTACAAAATGAAAAGTTAATACCCTAGAAGGTGATTTTAAACTATTAGTACCTAAGTATGTTATTTTGTGCAAACCACAGGGACTAACTATGTAATTAACTCATCCACCATATCTCCTACAACACAATTTTACCCCTCAAACGTTTTCTAAATTGTCAAGTAATGTCCCGTCCTTGTTTAAAGAATACACACACCAACATAGGGTGCGGTTATTTTGAAAAACAGGTTTCTTAGAAGTGTTTTAAACCCATAGATCTTGTAGTTAATTGTTGAGGTTCAAAAGGGCTTAAAATTTTAATTTTATTTTAATTTTTTGGACTAATTTAGCTAGATTAGGAGTAATAGTGTCTTTTTGTTTAAATAAAGAAACTACCATCAACCTCCATGTACATGCAAGTTTCCCTATTTTTTTTAAAGTTAATAGCTTTTTATACGTAACTTTAAACAAAAAGCCATAATAAAAAGCAATTTTTTATCTTTAATATGAGTACCATATTGTTATATCTATATAGAGAAAAAAAATTACGTTTCATTCGGATGTTTTAGTCCATGGTGTTTTGTCTATGTTCATACAATGGTGTTTTAATTGTATCGTGATTCAAGACGTGATGTTTTAAACATATGGAAACATTGTATTGTGATTCAAATTAGGGTGTTTTAACATCTGAAATATGGGAACATTGTATTGTGATTCAAGTCATGGTGTTTTAACATCTGAAATAGCAATACAATCAATGGTAAATTACTTTTTGAGTCCCTATGTTTTAGGGTTTTTAACCACTTGAGACCAAAATTAAAATGTTTAATGCCCTGAGTCCATACAACCAATTTTCTTAACCATTTGAGTTCAAATTTCTAACACCATCCACCAAGTTTGTTAACTACAAGGGCAATTTAGTCATTTACACACAAAGTACAACTCTTATATGCATAAGAGTATAATGAACAAGTCTTTAATGCATAACAGTAAAATATTATATATTATATATTAAATTAATAAAAGTTTCATCTTTACATCATTCACACTGCACTTTCTTTCTCTCTAGAGATCCTATCACCACCACTCTCCATCACCGCACCACCACCTCCATCAAAAACAAAATTTGTAGATACACATACACAAACATAATCTAGACGGATGATACATAGTGAAATCGAAGCAAACACAAAAAGGAGAAGCAACAACAGAAATTATCACAGTGAAATCGAAGCAAGAAGATGAAATTAAAGGGATAAGGAAATGCGGAAGCTTTTACGCCTAAACCCTAGCGCAGGATTCTGCTCTTCACCTCACATATTTACCCCTCCACTTTCCCTAGGATTTAATTTCCCTTCTCCGAGGTTTAACCCAACTTCAATTACCCCATCAATGTCGTCCACCGCCATAGCCTGCAAAAACCCTTTTGCCACTAGTAACGCGTGCTCAAATTCCCCTCGTTTGGCTTCCAAGTGTAGGTGCTCTGTAAATGTTGTTCATTCTAGGGCATGGGTCGGGGGTTTCAGTTTCTGCTATGAGTTCCGAATCTAATAGTGATGGTGTTGATGAAAAACCTGTGAAGTTTAGCAGGAGAAACAGGGGTTCTGTGGGTAGTAGTAATGCTCTGTTGTTGCTTGCCGGAAACCTGGATTTGTTGACGATTTCGGGGGTGGGTCCCAGGAATTTAAGAAAGTTGGTGTAGAATGGAATTGGGGGTGTTGTTGAGCTTAAGAAAATTTACAAGGACAAGGTTTCTTTTTATATACATTTTCATTGGGGGAGAATGGAATTGGGGGTCTGGAGAAACCCTTTTGCCACTAGTAACACGTGCACAAATTTCCCTCGTTTGGATTCCAGTTACAGGTGCTATGTAAATGTTGTTTAGTCTAGGTCATGGGTCGGGTTGAAGGAGAATCGAAGTTGCAGCGATGGAGGAGGTGGTGCGGTGGTAGAGGGAGTTGCAGTGGTAGTGGAGTTTTCCAATGTGGTGCAGCGGTGGTTGAGGGGCTTCAATGGTGGTGGTGTTGCGGTGTTGGTGCGACGGTGATGGTGGTGGTTATGGTGGGGTGGTGATGGTTGTTTTGTTGAGAGAGAAAGATAAGAGATAGAAACTGATTAAGCAAAGGAGAGAAAGTGTAAATCTTGAGAAAGTGATGGAATATGTTTATATATTTAAGAGTAAACTGCCATTTTGGTCCCTGTGGTTTGGGCACTTTTGCCATTTTAGTCCAAATCTCAAACTTTTTACATCTGGGTCCATGTGGTTTGCATTTTGTTGCCATTTTAGTCCAAAATCCAAAAACCCTCTATTTTGACTGTTGAAAACTGATTATTTTGTCCTTTAGTGCAGGGGCATTTTGGTCCATGTTAATTTATTATAACATTTCAATAATTAATAACATCATCTTCAAGAACATCATCAAACATCATCATCAAAACCCAGAAAATCCAGAAAATCAAGAACATCATCTTCAAGAACATCATCAAAACCCAGACCTCGTTCATCTTCAAACATCATCATCAAAACCTAGAAAAATCAAGAACATCTTCAAGAACATCATCAAAACCCAGAGATCGTTCATCTTCAAACATCATCATCAAAACCCATAAAATCAAGAACATCATCTTCAACCACCATCCCGTACCAACAGCCCCGCACCACCACCACACCGACAGATCTGAACCACCACCTCTCACGGCGCACCAGCACGCCAACATATCTGAAACAAGCACCATCCCCCCACCACCATTCTGCACTAGAAAGAGAGAGAGAAACAGGAGAGATAGAGAGCCAAACGAGAGAGAAACATGAGAGAGAGAGAGAGGAACGCAGAGATGACGATGACGATGGTGGATCTGAGTTTCGGTAGGGTTGACGCCGGAGTGGTGCTCAGGTAGGACGACGCCGGATTATGTGGTGGTGCTCAGGTGGGACGACGCCGGTGGTCACAGTCTGCTCTCTGTGTCAATTAACTGATCGATTTAGAAAGATCAAGAACCCTAATAAAGATGTATAAAACTGAAATTAGATAATTAAAATTTAACCCCAGATCAAACAAAAGAAAACCCCATAACAAAATCAAGCAAACCCAGTGAAAAAAAAACAAAAAATATTAACTAATTTAAGAAAAAAAAGACAAAAAACAAAAGAAAAACAGATCAGAAAGAAAGTAACATTACCTTAGCTTCATTCACGTTGATTTCATTACTGCCAGCCATGAATAACAACAATCAAGATTCAAACTTTATTTGGGGATGATGATGATGATCGATTTAGGTCTCAGTTCACTGATCGATTTAGAGAGAGAAGAGAGAGAGAGAAGAGAGAGAGAGAGAGAAGGTCTTAGTTATTTGGGGATGATGATGATCGATTTAGATCTATGTTGTTTATTTGTGTATATGTATGTGTGTATATTAATATATATATATATATATATATATATTAATTTTTGAATTAAGAAAAGGTTAAATGAAAAGCAAAATGACCAAAATACCCTTGAACTAAAAGACAAAATAGGAGGTTGCAACAGTAAAAAAATAGAGTTTTTGGATTTTGGACTAAAATGGCAACAAAATACAAACCACAGGGACCCAGATGTAAAAAGTTTGAGATTTGGACTAAAATGGCAAAAGTGCCCAAACCACAGGGACCAAAATGGCAGTTTACTCTATATTTAATAATAGTTTTAATAATAATAAAATGGTTTTTTTTAAATACAAGGGTAATTTGGTCATTTACAAAAGTTAACAGAATAATTCTAACAGTGTTAAAAAATTTGGACTCAAATGATTAAGAAAAGTGGCTATAGGGACTCAGGGCGTTAAACATTTTGATTTTGGACTCAAGTGGTTAAAACCACTAAAACACAGGGACTCAAAAAATAATTTACCCTACAACAACCTCAGATGGTGTTAAAATACTATGACTTGAATAGCAATACAATCATTCATTCCAGAAGTTAAAACACCACGACTGTATTATGATTCAAGTCATGGTGTTTTTGGAATCTGTATGGTGTTTTATTCCTGTAAAATAACAAAAAATATTCTAGATGTTAAAACATCTTGATCAGTTATTAATACGTAAAAAAAAGAAATATCTCCTAAAATAAACTACTAAAGCGGTTACAATCTATTTTATAATTAATTTGGTTTTTGAAATTAATTGTCTTATTACCCCTAATGCATAAAATTAAATAATTCCACGTGTCGTCTCTGTAATATTTCTCACACTTCTCACAAACTTCACCCTTTTTATAGGAACTGGAACCTATATATATATATATATATATATAGGGGAAGGTTCATTGGGGAACACTAAAAAAGTGGGGAACAGCGGGGAACTGACTCAAACGAACTCCGATTGGACTCATTCCAGCGGCGTTTGAACCGGCTCGTCGAACCCTAACTAAGATCTCTTAACCCTAAACTCTAAATCCCAACTCCTAAACTCTAAACCCTAAAGCTAAAAAATAAGGCTAAAACCTAAGCTAAACCGTAAAATCTAAACTATAAACCCTAAAAGCTAAACCCTAAAGGCTAAACCTAAAGCTAAATCCTATAGCTAAACCCTAAAGCTAAACTCTAAACCCTAAAGCTAAACCCTAAAGCTAAACCCTAAGGCTAAACCCTAAAGCTAAACCAAAAAAGCCAAACCCTAATATATTTAGGGTTTAGGGGTTATGATTTAGGGTTTGGGGTTAAGAGATCCTAGTTAGGGTTCGACGAGACGGTTCCAACGCCGCTGGAATGAGTCCAATCGGAGTTCGTTTGAGCCGGTTCCCCACTGTTCCCCACTTTTTTAGTGTTCCCCAATGAACCTCACACTATATATATATATATATATATATAGTTCTAGGTGTAACACCCCGAAAACGGATTTGGTAATCAAACTCCGTTAATACTAAAAGACGGGTAACGTACCATTAATAGTAAAAATAACCCGGTAAATATTTGGATTTAAATAAGAAATCCTAATATTTTATACGAATGAATCAAAGTTTTAAGGAATTAAGTTTATAAGAGCCTGAGTTAACGGGACTTAAAATAAAACGGGTTATAACTCCCGGAACCCACTAAATAACTAGGAATATCAACCTAGTTAGTCTAGTGTTTTAAAAATAATGAGGAACTTGATGTAGTAACCTTTATAAACCTGGGTAAAGTTGAGGGACTAAAATGGTTAAAGTGAGAAAATGAGTTTTTATTAATTAAAATTAAAAACACCAAAACACACACCTTTGTGTGTGTTCTGGTCGTACAAAACACAGGAGTCAAGAAGAGCTCTCAAGCTCAAACCCTAAAACACAGAAATTCATCAAATTGAAGGAGCAAATCAAGCCCAATCGAAATCCAAGCATAGATTAATGATCCCCATTGCAAGGAGATCATAAGGTATGTAAAATTTGACAAAAATTCTCTACTTGAAATTCTCATGAATTTAGAGAACTTGAAATCTGATGATGCATGTATGAATTGTAGATGAATTAGGAACATTAAAATATCTAGGAGTAAACCCTAGAGAAGTACATGTTGAAATTATGCTAATTCTAGTGAAATCCATGGTCACCATTGTAGGTGACTAGTGGGTTATGTAGAACTTGATAAACACTAGGAAATTTGGGGTTGTTCTAGTGTAATTTGACATATGTAAAGTTATTTCAGAATTGTAAAGGCAAATAATTGTGTTAGATAGTTGATTGATGAAAATTCGGGTTATATGACAAGTTATGAGCTTGTTAATGAATTATGTAAAGTTATACCCGTTAGGTGTTCGCTAAAATGCCTAAATGAAAAATAAATGTTGAAAATCGGACAAAAACGCATGTTTGATGGATATGGCAAATTGTGCGTTAAGAGTTATAAAAAGGGTTCTAAACGGATTGTGAATTGAACTCTCTAGGCGAGGAATCCGGATCGTCAAGTGGACAAGCCGGTGGAAATACGCGTTTGAAAAGGATGCTTAAAAGGTACGTAACTACGATTCCGTTACGCTATGCTTGATTTTGTATTTTCGCTAGTAGACTTTAAATTAGCATAATACATGGAATTGGAAATTTGTTGAAGTGACGAAGATCATTAGGTAAATAAACGGGTCAAAAGGTGAAATTATCACCCTTTGACAATATCGACTAATGGTTTGTCGAGTTACATGTTTATAGGATAAATATCAAATGGATACGCACATCGCTATTGCTTAGTGGCTAATAGTCAAGGTATTGAAACGGGTCAAAATATTGATCCGAGCCAGGTATGTATAATGATTCAACTCATCATGTAGAATTTGGAGTTCTATAAGAGTTAGACAAGGTTAAAATATAGATATTCGGTTATCTTTTAGGTAAGCCGAATAAATTGAGTTATGATTATAATGTTTTAGAAGCACATGGGTTTACAAACAAGAACTATGGTTAAAAGGTCGGATTTTGAGTCAAACAAGTATTTAAAAGTTCCTTGTAATAATAAGAAGGACGAAAATTTACCAAATTGCCCTTATAGGCTAATTTGAACAAACGACCCTTAAAAAGGGGTTCGGAAACGAGTTTTATGATTAAATAGATGCTTAGAATAAGAAAAGATAGTGAAAGATGTAAATTCTTGGGTCGAATGACTTTATATGAGTCTTTGACGTAAAACAATAATCCGAGGGGTAAAACTAGGGATTTATAGATATCCACATTTAATCCACCACACGTATAGTTGTGGTGGAAGATTACTTGATAAGAAATGTAGGAATATGAATGCTAGAAATGAATGAAAGCGATTTTAAGCTTTAAAGCGCTTAAATACCCTTAATGGGTCAAAATAAACACTTGAGCGTAAACGGGTTCTAACTAAGTAAGAAACCCATGATTTATGATTAATTTGATAGGAGATATTGGAATTATGATTCTCATGAGTTTATAGATTAAGTAAACATGTTTGTTTGTTAAAATCGCAAACGGGTCAAAATTTGGTAAGAAGGGTAATAAGCCGAAGACTTTAAAGTCTTAAATTTTGTTAATCTGGATGTTGGATTTTAACTCCATGTGATGGAGGATTAAATTACAAACACGTAGGAAGAAACGGTAGGTCAAACGGACAAGCGAACTGAAAGATACGAAAGTTTTCGTGTCAAAAACGGCAAAAATGGGAGTTCTAATACAGGGGCCACCGTAACTTACGGTGCCCACCGTAAGTTACGGTGGAGCTGAAAGCTTTAAGGTAGCTTCCTACTGATTTACGGTAGGGGCACTTTATAACAGGGGCCACCGTAACATACGGTGCCACCGTAAGTTACGGTGGAGGTCAGTTTTATATCCTTGTTTTTGGAATCAAGACATCCATGTTGGAATCTCTCGATTTCCTTGTTTAATTCGATTATTTGACTCAATCATCCTTATTGTACTAATTATTTAATTATCAAAACTAACTTTTAAGTTGGTTTTGATCACAGGTGAATGTCAAGAGTCCCGGATGAAGATCAAGCATCGAGCAAGAACCGAACACACGTTATACGAAGCTTCCGCAATGCTGTTTCGTCGTTATTCTAAAACGATGAATTAAATTACTCTATGTTGTTTTGCTTTCAAGTTTAGAAAAGTTTTAACAACCCCGTATTTTCCTTGTAATTGTGGTTGTAATAATATGATTATGGACGTAAATTATACGAAAAACGTAAAATAATAACAGGGTGTTACACTAGGATCCTGTAAAAAGGATATATTTCATGAGAAGTCATAAGAATTGAAATGTAGACATCATATTTTAGACCTGGGCATAGTGTTTTGGGTTGTTTTAGCAAGAAAAACACCAAACACAATAATTTAAGACACAATGCAATGAATTCTAAGATTAAAATTTAAAACACCATGCCAAGAACGTTGAGTAGTGTGTTTTAGTTGTGTTTTAAATTTCACGCCCATAATACATTGTATTGTGTTTTAAATTGTTATGTTTGGTGTTTTTCTTAGCAAAACAACCCAAAACATCATGCACAAGTCCAAAACATGATGTCTACATGTCAATTTCTATGTCTTCTCACACTTCTCACGAATAAGGTCCTTTTCCGCTATGTTTAGTTGTTGGTTTTAAGGGTACGTGGAGGTGTGACGATAATGTTCATCGCATTTCTTTTATGATTTTACATCTTTTGTTGGTCTTTGTAGTGTTAGTTTGTTGGGTTGATAAATATGACTTATGGCTCGTCGGGGACCATTAGCTATGATGTTGCTTTGGACTTGGCTTGTTAACGTAGATTGTAGTCGTCTATTGCTTATGAGCTTTGTTTTATGGTTGTTTGATGTTCAATATGGTTAATCAGTTATGCAGTGTTATTTGCAAGCTGTAAACTAGTCATATTAAAAAAGTCTTCTTTCTTGAGGCACTCCCAAATTGTTGATTGTTTGGCTCAATGAAGCTGACCTATTGGTCCTTGATAGGATCATAAAAACCCACTTTCTGACTCTGAGAGCCATAGCTATGATGTTAGCGAGGATTTGGCTTTGTATTATATCTTATCGCCATCCTACACCTCTGAGCTTTGTTGTTTAAATGTTTTGCTGAGAGTTATGGCTGTTTGTATGCATGTGTGTTAGTTGTGTTAAGTCTCAAAACTTTGGCTTTTTGGACCACTTTTTGTGTTTCTATGTTTGTTTATATATTATCAATTTGCAACACAATGGTGCTGTTATTGGTTGTACCTCACACATTATTGGGTTAATGTGCGTCTTATGTTTGTACATTTAGCTTTGCAAGTTGTTTTCTTTTGTGGGTATTTAAGGCTGAATTTTTGTGGGTTTTGGCTTAACTTTGAAGCTTTTAGCTTTTCTGTCTAAAACACCGACTAGAGACCATTGGTTTAATATGCATGGTGTGTTTGTGCATTTGTGTAATATCCATAATTTATCGTTACTTTGTAATCTTGTATTTCGTTTCAAGTCTTGCAATCGTTGACGTTTGGATCAATAAAATTATAGGAATGTTCTTGTATTATGTCTTTTTATCATTTTATATACTTGCATACACTTATATATAATAAAACATGCTCACTTATGAGTTTTTAGCACAAAATATTGAAGTTTTTCAAACGCTAGGGGTCAAACTGCAAATTTTGAAAAGTTTCATATATTATGCAGATGTCGCACGACCGTGCACCTGATCCGCACAGTCGTGCAAAATCAACAGGGTTGTTCGTTAAGATACGTGATTTCGCCATTTTTAACATTTGCACCATCAAATTCAACCAAATTACTTGATTTAACCATTTATATTTTCCCTAAACTATTATTTAACACCTAACCTCCACAATTAACCTTAATCCACTCGTTTTTAACCACCAACCACCTCTAATTAATACGTTAACCACATTTGGACGGTCAAAACATTTCAAATGACATGTCCATAACTTTAACCCTACTAAGCCATTCTAAAAATTGGAACATCCATTTCAATCTTTTCCCTTTCCACTACATTTCCCATCTACTCTCAAGCTCGATTCCTATCTGCATTTTGCGAATCAAACACAGAAGGTTCGACTCAGGTTTCTAAGCTTAATACTTAGTTTTTAAACCTCATTCTTCTTGTATATGGTTAGATTCAATCTAGAGAACAAGACTCCTTAGAGGGTTTTGGCTTACCCTACTGGAATCCTTTCCAAGCTTGCAAAGAATGGCAGTGGATCTTGTTCTTGTTCATGTTTATGTATTTTCTTTTTCCCTTTACCAAACCAAAGTGACAATATAGCTTAATGATTGCCACTTTGTGTTAAGGTTGGGTATGAGTAGGAGCTCTTGGGTTCAATCCCCACTCCCCGCATTACTTTTATTCTTTTTGTCACTTCTCGTGTATAACCATACTAACCTCCTAACTACTCATGGCTAACCATCTAACTAATAAAATATACCTTATACGATAATATCCTATCTGATTGAAGTATTAGTTTAGCTTAAATGTATATATATTTACTTTTAGTGATTATTGAAAATGCTTATAAATCATATAAACCATTTTTGAACTACTAAACATATAAATAATATCATAATAGATACTAAATATTTACTTCGGATTTATATTTTATATAGTATTTGTTGCACACAAATACTTTAGATTTTATTTATAAAACCTTACATATAAACTAAGATAACCTTTAAGTTTTAATACTTCTATAGTTAGTTTTAGTTGTTTTCATACATAACCCACTTTGGGATAATCTTTAAGTCAATAATACTTTTAAGATTAATACCCAATGTCGGTTACTAAATTACTTCCCATAACCATAGTCGATTTCCTAACAAATAGACCACATGGAAAATAAACTTCTAAGCTCTCCAGTACTTTGAAGGTTATTATCCAACACGTTATGATGCATTTTTATTCCATTTAATGTTGATTTTACTCTTACGTCAAGATCTAATCTAAGACTCGCGTATTTGTTTTTCCATTTATTCCTTTATTCTTTCATCCATGTACTTATATGTAAGACCCTTACTAATATTTAACGCTTTCCGTATAAATATCGACAATTAAATGTGTAATTACGACTACACATACTTATGAAAACACGGGTTTATTTAAACTTTTACAATTTAAGAATAATACAATATAATGTAATTGAGTTCATCGTTTAAAAATAACAACGATACAACGTGTGGAAGCTTCTTTTTCACGTGTTCGGTTCTTTTTCGTCGCTTGATCTTCATCCGGGTACTCTTGATATTCACCTATGATCAAAACCAACTCAAAAGTTAGTTTTGATAGCTTAGAAACAAGTATAAACAAGTTCCAACATCAAATAAACAAAACAAAATAAAATTTCAGATTTATGCCTCTCGCGCCACGCGAGAGGCTCCGCTTTTCTTTTCGCGTGCCGCAACGGCTCCCGCGTGTCGCGTTAGTGTCATAGTTCCCCTTCGTATGCCGCGGGGGAGAACATTTTCCAGCCGATCCATGCCTGGACCTGCATTTTTACCCAGCTCTAGTTTTTAATCAAAAATCAACTTTCAAGTGCCATAACTTTTTATCTACATATCTGTTTCGTGTGATTCTTTTTCCTACGCGTTCGTAATTTAATTCTCCATCATATGGAGTTAAAATTCAACATTCGAACTATTTAAATTCTAACTTTTTATACATTCGGCTTATTATTCAAATTCAACATTTTGACCCGTTTGTATTTAAAATCATGAACTTATTTCAAAAAAGTCATGGGGCATACGCCCATGTAATTAACTCAAATTCTTTATCCCGGGTTCATAACATTTGTGAGTTACGCGGCCAATATCTAAGTTATGTGCCTAACCCGTTTTGACCTGTTTAGAAGGTCTTATGCATTTATGCATTAATCTCACTCTTCTCTTTTCACACTTTACATTTCCTCATATAAAGTATCTACCTATATTCCATAGTCACCATACAAGTTTCTAAATAACCCATATTGGTCGTTTGCCCAATTCACCCATTAAGGACTTTTTGGTCAATTTTAGTCCTTTATTTTACGATGAAGGACTTTCACTAATATTTGACCAAAATATCTCTATTAACTATAAATCTAAATATGCGTACCTGGCTCGGGTCATAGTATCGACCCATTTACATACTTTTTGCTTTAAAATTTTCTAGTTAAAGCAACGAAACATATGTTATTTCCTGTGATCACAAAACTCAACAAGTAGTCGTCAGTTATTATTGTCAAATGGTATTAACACACCATTTGACCCGTTTAGTCGACATGACCATTTATCTACATATGATGGTATTTAATACCATCTCGTCCCTTAAACCTATTCCGGTTTACACCATGATTTCTTATTACTTAAAGGACATTCCTTGAATTATTTGACCCGTTAAGATTTACAGCAAAAGGTTGACTTTTTAAATCTTTTATCTATCCGTCAACTCATATACGGATTATTAATTAGCCACTTTTACCTATCAAGGTTCACCCCTTAACGCGATGTTCAAAATTCCTTATTGGTTAGTCTTCACTCGACTAGTCTACCGTTTTTACCCTCTTTACCTAAGTTTATGGTTTCTTACCATTTTTCTTTATTCCGACTTACATTGTATTGTGCCGGAACATAGTATCTCAATTACTTAACATAATTCAAAATCAATACGTCACAAGTAAGTGTATTGTAATTAAAAGGGGGTGTAAGTTTAACTTACCTTGCATCCGAAACACGTTTTTCCTTTATACTTGATTCGTTTGACTTGCTTCCTTTCCAAGCCTCCACCTAGCTTTTCAAGCGTCAAACTATCATCATAATTCGTAAGACGGATAGATTAGTCATCATTAATTATGACTATTCCATCTTAGGGATTTTACATCCAAATTTACCATTTGATTTCATTTTGGTCAGTTTGACATTTGAAGGTCAAACTGCCTATTAGCATAAGTGATTATACTATAAAACTCGACAATTCATTTAAGCACTTGTCAAGTATCCGGTAGGCATTATTCTTACGCCACCGTTTTAACTACTTTTCAAGTCTAAGTTCACGCTATTATGAACACCTATTTAACTTAGCTCTTGATTATCAAAGCTAATTATTCATTCGTTAAGCAAGAACTAAAGATTTCCATCTACATATAAAACTCGTTTCATCATAGCATTAGACATTCATCCGAACATCTAATATAATCAAGGTCTACATATTAATTAGTAGACATCATGATTCCTACACCTATTTACATGAACAAAATCATCAATTTCATCATAACATACAAAACCCATTTCGAGTCATGTATGAGCATTCACTCGAACTTATAAATTGTTCAAGTATTTTGCTCCAACTATCAAATATGATGATTTCTAAGCACATGCATATCATCATCTTTACTATTTAGTCAAAACTCATTTAGCTCATACTTGATGAATTGACAAATCACTAGTTTATGGCACAATTCTACAAGTTTGCATCTAGGGTTTGTTCCTAAACATAAATTCAACCCAATATCACTCACGTATACAATATTCATCACAGAATTTTCGATTATGAGTGTTTATCATACATTAAAAACATCACCAAAGTATAAAATTTGACATACCTTGGGATTCCCTAGCTTAGGTGATCACAAATTTAATTAAAGCCCCAAATTCTTTGTAACAACCCGCGTTTCTGAAGTCAAAGTCAAAGTCAAAAGAAGAAAAGATTGCTAATTGTGATCTGTCACTCCTTGCTTAATTATTGATTGTACTCTTTGACTTGTAATCGATACTCTAATTTGAATCGCTTTAGTTGTATTATGTGGAGTGCTTGTTAATAAACCGCTATTTAATCGCTAATCGCCTTATCACTAATCGCATCGTTATCGCATCGCAACCCGAATTATAGGTTATGGATATTGTTTTACGTGTGTGTGCTATTATGTGTTACTTGTGCATGTTATGTTTATGTTGAGGTGTTTAATCGCAATCGCAACTCTATCGCAACGCAAACTCATCGCAAACTCGAGATTTACGAATTACCTTTGTGATATTTAGTAGTTAGGTTACTTGTGTAACTAATGGGTAATATTATCGCATCTCTTACTCGAAACACATAGCAATGTTCAACGCACAAAACGAAAACACGAAAACCAACTCGCGGCAACCAGTCGATCGGATGGCCATCCGATCGGGTTGTCATCCGATCCGCACACCTGCTCCACCTTCGTCCTTTAGAATCCTATAAATACCTCCTGTCACATCACAAATAGTGATGTGACAGCTCTCTCGTTCGACCAGCGCCTCCAGCCCTCTTTTCCTTCGATTTCTCGCGATTCTTATAAGTTTCTATCTCAAATCTTGTACTTCTATGATCTACACTCACTTCTTCATCATTTTCACCTATGAATCTTAACTTTTAACTGTGAAATCAATGGATTTGAGGTTTTCTAGGATGATGTCATCATGGAGTTCTTATGAACTTCAAGTTTTGGCCTCATTCCACCAAGAACAACTCAGATCCAAGTGTTTTCCACACGATTTAACACTATTTTCACATAGAACTAAACATTTTCATGGTTAGAAGGATTGAAAGATGGTTTCATAACTTCTTTCAACTCTTTTACACCCAATGCACTCAAAACCGATAGAATCAGAGCTCGTTCAGGCCTTCTACTGCTTCCTAGTGAAGTGCCGGTCCAAGATCTGATTCCTATCAAAGAGACGACCGATTCCGGGTTGAACATGAACAAACCATCAAGAACAGTTAACAAGTCGGATTAGGGTGATTCCTGTTCGATTGGATGACCTGGGCCTGATAGAGTTCCCGTTGTTTAACACGTTGTCATACCGTCTCGACCAAACTACGAACTTTTCAAACTTAACAAAATATCCAAGTTTTCAAAACGACCAGGTTGCGGAACGGATTGCCGTCCAATCGGATTGCCATCCGATCAAACGACAATCCGAACGGATTGCAACTTGGTCTTCAACACTTGAACTTTTCACAACTTTCAATGCATATTCAAAACCAGCGAATGGCCATCCGATCGAATGATCATTCTGCTGTGAACTTGTTCTCTGAGAAATGTCTTGCCAAACGGATCGCCATCCGATCGAACGAACGTTCGACCGGGCGACCTGAAAGGTAGAGATACTTCTCTGTTTTGAAAATGCTACAACGAAAACTTCAAAGCCATCATACACAAACACATCCATCCCTAAACGAGTGGCAATCCGACCGAATGGCCATCTGACCGGATGACCATCCGAACAGATTGTCATCCGATCGAATGACCATCCGTCCGGATTTTCATCCGACCAGACGATCCTTCGCTCATGCTATCGTTTACTACCCATGATAATCTCTCAGCACTCCCTTCAATCTAAGAGAGTGTTTAGTTACTAAACACGATCTGTGAGTATACTCAATCCCTTTTTGCTTTAAGCACATTTGGGTGTTACATACGTTACTTATATCAAATCACTTCGATCACACAATGCAAACACTTTTATACGCTGACTTCTTTTGCATGTTATACGTGTTACTCGGTGAATGCTGGTATGTTATGTTTACACGGTGATTGTTGCCTGACACCTTAGCAACGATAGTACTATAGTTTGGACTCAGCACCTGTCATGGACGGGGGTTGCTAAGGGTATTTCTTCACGTCTCACAGTGGTGATATGTGTTGCGCACTCTACAACTCGCAGTCACGTCTGTGAATATTTCAATGTCGATAACTTACTCGCTTCACATTATACATGTTACATGCTGGTTATGCGTAAATTTCTTTCGCTACTATGATACTATCAAACTTGTATGCTCACCTTTACACTATGTGTATTGACCTCTATTTTAACGTATGTGACAGGTGTTTGAGATGCTAGGATGCTTGATTTTGTGGAATCAAGTAGGATGAGTCTAGAAACAAATAATTTTAATCTGAGTTGTCAGAACAACTTTTATTTGTCTTTGAGAACTACTTGTCTGTAATAACTGTGTTGCTTATTATGTCATGGTATGGGACGTGATGCTTAAATAATTGGTAATTATAGTTGTTATGGAAACTCATGGACAATCTGTTTCGCTCAGTTCCGCGCCCCAATGTCTCTGCCATCGGTTGGGGTGTGACATTCTTGGCTTGATTTTTCCTTTATTTGATCAAATTTATGGATTTAGGGTTCACTTGGTAGAACCTCTTTTTGCTCCTGGGAAAAAATCGACCAAACACACACTCATGTGTGTGTTTTGGTTTTTAATTTGATTTAATTATAATTATCTTTCATGTCTTACCCTTTTCGTCCCTCAAGGTTTCAAGTGTTTTTTTTAAGTTTAACTAATCCATGTTTCCTTCATTGTTTTAACCTCACTTGACTAACTAGGTTGATTATTCCTAGTTGACTTAATGGGTTCAACCCGTTATATTTTAAGTCCCGTTACCTCGGGCCTTTTATAAGCTTTATTTCCTCAAAAGCTTTTATTCACTTTCTTATTTAATATTAGGTTTATTTATTTAAATCCTAATATTCACCGGGTTTACTTTTACCACTTACGGTATTTTACCCGTTTATTTTCGGTTACTTTAATATAATTAATAAACCCGTTTTTGGGGTGTTACATTATACATACTTATACATATGTACATTTTATCTTTTAGACTAGTCTTCGCCTTGCTCCTCTTACTCGTTACGCGTGTTCACGACTTCTCTCGATTCACCTTCGCAAAACCGTGAGTATATATGATCCCTTTTTTACTCTATGCACTATTTGGGATTGAAAACATGCAACTATACATATTACACTACAAATTGCACAACATTAATACAAATATATCCACTTACATGTTCAATAATACTTTATGCTTATATGCTATATACTTTTACAATTGTTCCTATACATATTCATTAATTTTGCAAGCTGCCCTTAACTCGAATAGCGCTATAGGATTAATAATCCGTCTAATTTAATCTAACCCTTGCGAGGGAGATTCATGGTCATTATTAAGTTATATTTGACCTTGCATTTCGATACTAGGGTGCAAGCATTGTCTTACATATTAGGTTTAAATTACGCCTTTTGTACACTGAATGTTACATATTTGCTATAATAGTTATTTTGACATGTGGATTATGCTTCTACACTTATGATCTATATATCAAACTTGTATACTCACCAACAATTATTTGTTGACCTTTATTTTAACATGTTTATAAGAGATGCTTGAGATGATATGACAAGATTGAGATCACATAGGACTTTAGCCTTAGAATATCAATTTAAATTAATGTTATGTTGCTATTATCTTCTACTTGAACAATTTGTTTCCTATCTATGTATCATAAGACAAGTAATTTTGATGATTAATATATTCCAATCTTAGTACCATGTGTCTTCGAGCAATCTACTACGTCTCCCCCCGATGTTTCCGCCATCCGTTGGGGTGTGATATTTTGGATGTGCAAGTTGTTTTCGTTTGTTGGTATTTGAAGATTTGTATGGTCGGGTTTTGACTTCATTTTGAAGTCTTATTTCGGTATATTATGTACTTAACAACTGGCGTGGCAATATGTCTCGCATCCATGTTTAGTTATCATGTGTTGATTGTTGCAAATTAATAATATTCAAATACGTATATTTAATAACACGATGATTGTGGGTTGACATATTCATTGGCTATGATGTTAAAAGCCTGGTGTTGTAAAACTGTGATGACTTTACAATAGCAACCTATTAATACCAACTTTTTGAGCCTATTAAAGAAATATTTTCAATACGTATTAATTATTTATCCTTTGTTTTAATTCTTAAGTGTAGGCTAGTTTGTTTCTAATATGATAGGTTAAAATATGTCAAACACCAATGGTCAAATACGTGTTCTTGAGCGTCTTGCAGATATTCTTGAAGATTTGATAGAGTTCGATTGTTTGGTTTCAGAAAAGTTAAATGCACTAATAGAGCATGTTATGAGGGTAAGCAAACAATAGGTTGAACTTCAATTCACAGTTGATGCGCTTTTTGCGTGTCATGTTCAGCTTAAAACTGTTAATAAGAATCGATATGTTTAGTTGTTAAAATAGTTTTTACAATAATTGTAATTTTGTTTTTAAATCAATGTTATAATGTATATTGTATGTAGTTGTAGTAATGCACAAATCAACGACAAAAGTTTCTCCCCACCAGTTGTCTTTGATGTCTTCACATGCACAGAGTTTTTCCTGCTAGCTTTCTCCCCACCAACATTTTTTGTACTCATGCTCTCTTGACCTACGACCGACCCAAAGGCCTCACCTCTAAAGATCACATTATGGGGAGGAGTTAGAAACTTTCTAGAGGAAGCCACTATTCCTCGCTGGGGTGGATTATAAATTCCTCCCCCGCAGGAGTCACAACCTTACAAGGTTGTGGATTTAGAGGTGGCGCACCTGTTGCAACTGGCAAAGGTTTGTGTAGCTCTGCCTCACTTGGGAACATGAACCGATCCGCAATTTGTCCTAACCATAGTTTTTCATTATCTCTAAGCGCCCTCAAGTTCATCCCGTCAGGAGAACTCTCCAAAAGAATGTTATACACCACCTTGTTGGATTAAACCCTAGGGGTTATCTTTCTTACATTTGTTTTCATACACTTAAAATAGTAGTTTTGGTTACTATTTCTCAATCATAAAAGTTTTGGTTGCTATTTCTCAATCATAAAAGTTATATAGGTTAAATATTACGAAAGATGATAGATTAATAGATTGTGTATTCTAGGATTGATACTTGGGGTACTTACCTTAGCTATACTATATTTTGATAGGTACGCTTGTTTAAAACGTGCATAGGTGTTAGATAGTAGTTGGGTTTTTACCTTATAACTAGTATGTCTTTGTGTGTAATTTATTTGTTACTTTCTAAGCACGTCAGCATGATACTGCACAACATGATCTTAAACGACAATGGAAATGTGTTCTCACAGGTTCACATCCCGGATCCTGTCATCCTACCCATTTTTGACAATGATGCTCTTTGCGAGTTGTGGATCGAGATATGCAATTTCGACTTAAAATGATCTTGTGGTCCATCTTGCAACTGAAGATCTAATGTACATCGAAGAGGAAGACGGGGAGTAGTTTCATTTTATATCTATGGCTTTTCTATTTTTATTTTAATTGTGTTTTTTAATTAATTTTAGTAGTTTGTTTAACTAATTTTTTTATTTAATGAAATTTTAATTTTAAATAAATTTAATTGTTGAGTTTATTTAAATTAAAAAGATAAAAAGTTATAGTGTACTTGTGGGTAGGCACCACTAATGTTTTGTGATTCTAGGGTACTTAGTGTTGGAAATGACATAACAACAAAGGATTGGATGAGACTTTGTACTACCCTTGGGTGCCACTTCCACCCTAAGGCTACACGGTATGGGGCATGATTGCCCTACACCTCAACAATTTTTTTTTTTATCAGTAACGCACCCACACCATACCATGGGCACTGTTAAAGGCTAGGCATTGCTATAACAAGCATTTGCGAGGTGTTTTGTGTGTGTGTGAGTTATGAAAGGTTGGGGCGCCATTGGTGAGAGTAGGAAAAGAGAGGGCTCCATCTCATACCATGCTCGCTATTGAGAAAAGACAATAGAGCCTCATTGACATGGTGCATTCGTAACACATACGTGTCACAATGGAGCCCCTTGGAGGCTCCAACCATACCCTCCAACGAATTAATAACAAAATCAAATTCTATAACATCTTACCCTTTAAAAATTTGCTTTTATTTTTTCCTTAGAACATGTTAATGTCATATTTTTGGATTATCCTTAAGAATATGTAAGTCAAACTCAGCTAAAAAACTAATTGACTAACACATAATGGTTTGAACCATAATTTTTAACAGAATTAAGTTTGCACTCAATATCCTCCCTTCCTTAAATCAAAGACATAATCATCAACTCTTTTCAATGTGCATTTACTTGCTCTAACAAAATACCATAAACGTTGGATTTACCTGCTCTAAGAGCATTCACATCAGAATTTCTATCTCCATCTATTTAGTTTAATAAAAAACACATATTTCTCTAAATTATGTTTAGTTTTAAAAAACCATCCACATCCAACTCTCTATCTATATCTCTATCATACTCACAATCACTCATTTTATTATTTTTTTCTCTTTTCTACACACTCACAACAAAAATATAAAGACTTATATATGAGCCTATAAATATAGAGGTTTACTTTAATATCTATAAAACTTTCTCTACTATAGAGATTCCAATGCCGTGGTACTTTTTGTTGTTTCCTCCATTTCTTCCTTTATATTATATAAAATCTGTTAAAATAGAGACTCCAATGTGAATGCTCTAGCAACATACCATAAACGCCGGGCACATAATCTATATCACAAAATGAGTTAAACTGTAACTTTAAATCATGTAAAATAATTATTAGACGATATGGAAATGATATTGTGATTATGTGAATATTATGTAGATAACTATCAAAAATAGATTAGTCAAACCTTGTATCCTATATATTCTTGATTGTGATAGGAATAACAGACGAGCAAGATTCACCAATTAACATGGTATCAAACCTAATCTCTTAAAAATTCTTACTGGTCCTGTCACCTCTCTTCTTCCCTTCTTCCGACAGTCTCTAACCCTAGCTGTCGACCACACATTTTTTTCTTCTCTCAGCTTCTTCTTGGTTCTTCACTCCCTATCTCCATGGATCCTAAACTATACCCAGCCAAATTTGTCACACTCCAACCGATGGTGGAATCATCGGGGCGTGGCACTCAGCGAAACAGATTGTTGATGAGAATCCATATCAACTATTAATGACAATATTTTTAAGGTTCAATATCCCATACTATTAAACAAATAAAGCATAACAGTCATTACAAATATTCAGTCTCAAAAACAAGTTCCATTCTGACAACTCAGATTTTTATTTAGTGGGTTTCTAGACTTCCTAACTTGATTCCAGCATAACATCCAAATCAACCTATCACGTACGTTAAAATAAAGTCAACACATAAAATAAAGGTGAGTACACAAGTTTGCATAATAATAGTATAAAAAGCGTTTACGCATAACCAACATGTAACACGTACGGGCGAAGCATGTAACTATTAACAATGATACAACCTAACTACGAGACTGTGTTGTAGAGTATGCGCGACACATGTTCACCACTGCGAACACGTGAAGTAAAGTAATGTGATCCTTAGCAACCCCTGTCCACGACAGGTGCTGAGTCCAAACTATAGTACTATTGTTACTAGAGGCGGTCTAGTGTAACACTGTGTAAGCATAGTAACAATCATTCAACAAATCACGTATAGCATGCGGGAGCGGTTAGCGTTTGTAAAGTGTTTGCGTTGTGTGTTGTGTTTTGATAGAGAACGTATGTAACACCCAAAATTGTGTTAAATGAAAATGGGTTCGAGTATACTCACAGTGTGTGTTTAGCAAGTAAACACAAGCTGGATTGGATTGAAGGGATCGCGTTGAGTTAGCCTGTGCACGGAAACAGAAGCATAAGTCTTCTTCAGGGCTGAATGGTTGTAAACATAATGTCGAGTGTGATAAGTGTTCACCCGTCTATTCGAACGGATGGGTTCCATCCGGACGGATGGTCATCCGGGCGGATGGCCATTCGGACAGATGGCCACTCGGACCGTCTGTGGGTGTTTGTAAAAATCGTTAAAATTTGAGTTTAGTTAAAACTCATTGTTTAAATGCTTTTATAAGAGTCAGGCCATCCGAGCGGATGGTCATCCGGTCGGATGGCCATTCGGTCGAAGGTCTGTAGCTGGAGTTTGTAAAATTTCTAAGTAAAAGTTTTTGAGTTAATGGAGATGGCGTAACGACGTGTCAAACAACAGAATACGCCAAACCCAGTTCGTCTGGTCGGATGGTCTCAGCCCATTTGGACAAATGAGCTGTTCTTGATAAAGATTCATGTTCAACCCATTAGTTGGTTCATCTCTCCGGTCGAACTCCGTATTCAAGCCGGCTTTCGACTAAGAGACGAGTCGAGAGTCTAATTGAGTCTAGATTCCATCGAAATTTTTGTAAAATCCGGAGAAAAGTTGAAAGCATATGAAAAGTATTGAAATCTTCCATAACTGATCTTGAAAAGTGTGAAATCCTTTAGATCTACAACCAACTCGATCAAATGGTGTTCCTTAACAGTTTGCCTAAGCAAACGAGTGGAAACCACCTTCAGGAGGTCCAAATCAGGTGATTTCAAGTAAAATGTTAGTGTTTGTGTGTGATTTTGTTGAAGAAGATGGAGTAGAAGTGATTAGAGATGAAGATTAGAGAAGATTTGAGAAGAAAAGCTTACAAAATAGCCTTGAATCGAGACAGAGTCTTGGGGAATGAATGGGAGTGTCAACATTAGAGAATGAGGGTGTACGACGGTATTTATAGAGGGAGGGCATAGGGTTAATTTGGTTGCGAGAGTGGCAGTGTCGGATGGCTCCATCCGGTCGGATGGTCATCCGGAGGGATGGTCATCCGGACGGATGTCCATTCGGTCAGAAGGCCATTCGAACGGCCGTGTGTGCGAGCTAGTTTTCCAACTTTGTTTCGTTTGTTAAGCGTTGCGTTGCATTTAATCGAGTTGCGAGTGAGCATTTGGGCGTATAAGCGTTGCGTTGAATACCACATAACATTTAAACAAATAAGCACATAATCAACGCATATATACTAAATGCATAAAATAAATCCGCATTTCGAGTTTGCGTTGCGATAGCGTTTAGTATAAAAAATGCTATAAAATGTGTCTAAGTAGTAAGCGTTATAAATAGCGTTTAAATGTGATAATTGGGTTTTCCCATGTACTTATTATTTATAAAAGAATGGTGTTTTAACTCTGATAAACTATTTCCTAACTATGGTCCTGATGTTTAATTTTCGCTGCCAAATTAATAAACACCGATACCACCGGCTCTGTGTGCTGCTCGCGGCCGCCCGCCCCTCGGGGCAAGGGTTTGGGGGTTGCGACAGGAGGTGGTATCAGAGCTACAACCACTGATTTAAGCCACAGAAGTGTTCTGCTGACACCAAGATTTTTATCAGTTATGTTAGGAAATAATCTAAGTGATTATGTGTAAATATGTATATTATTGTTTTGTGTTATTTGACAATCTGTTAGTTTACAGTATGAGTGAGCAAGGTACGTCTGACGCTTACCGTCACCTAGCTAGTTCTCCCAAAAGTGAAGGAAACTCGTCACAGCCTACTCCTTCAGGGTATTCTGCTGATACTAAGGAAGGGATTTTCATCTTTAAGACGCAATCCAAGGAACCGTTCCCTCCGAAAAAGAGAGGATGGTTTAGTAGGGGAGCACATGAGAGGAGAAAAAGGATGAAAAAGTTGCAACAACAGAGAGCATTAGCGAGAGCTAATAGGGAAGTGAATGCCCAAACACAGGAGGCAGTTAATAGACAGTTGGCAAATTTTCATATGCTAGCCACCACTGCAGCAGATCCAAACCTTGATCAGATAGTTGCACCACAACCATTGCCCTTATTTCCAACCCAACCAATGGAGATAGAAGCTAACCAAGAAAATCAATTTCCCATACTAACATTTGACCCTAACGAGATACCTAGAATCCCAGAATCTAATCCTCTAGCGTATGATCATGGGAAGATGACCATAGGGAATATCAGGAACTCTACCCTCAGGAAAAACCGATACCAACTCCCATAGCACAGTATACTGACCTTAATCCTTTAGATCCATATTGGAATGCCGATCAGTATATTCAGGAGGTATTAAACAACCCGTATCCATATGGGGAACCGATACCACAAAACCCTGACCCATTACCTACACCACGACCACCTATGAGTGACGAGAATGTGTAGGAACTCCACACCTATGGTGAGGAATTAGTAGAAGAAGGAGAGAGGATAAAATAGATAGGAGAAAAGCTCGTGTGGAAATATGACGAGCGAGAAATGCAGTTCTGAATGAATAACCCTTAATAATATATATATATATATATATAGAGAGAGAGAGAGAGAGAAAGGTTAACATACTTCACGGCTTATCATACTTCACGTAGGAGACAATGGTAATCGTTGGATCAGGGGTATAATCACGCATGGGACCACATAATCACGCATGGGATCCAAAATCACGCACGTTATTTTGGTCAAAACAATAATTACGCATGTTAGGCTATGGGGTATACTTTCACGCCCCTTAACTACACGTAGACACCACATCACCTACTTGACTCTCTTTCACTTTACCTCACACCAAGGAAATGGTTTAACCCCATTAACGCCCGTTAAATTAATTAAAATACATACATATAGCATGTTGTTGTGTGTGTGCAAATTATGCTATGCTTGGTTCCCTCCCTCTCTCTCCTAGTTAACTTCTTAACATGTGACGCTTTTAATGCCTCTTAACACCCTTAAGGAGCGGTTTAACATGTGTTAACAGATGCCAACTAGAATTAACACCTATGGTTGTTAGAGTATACCAGATGGCCTTATATATTTTGTTAAGTACGTTAATGTACGTTAAGGCGTGAAGTACATTATACTTTCTATATATATATATATGTGTGTGTATAGTTTGAAAAAAATATTAACTAAAATAGGTAACCTAATATCTATCGATGCATAACTATTAGTGTGTTTAAATTTCAGTTGTAGGTTGTAATATATATATATATATATATGTAAATAGTAAAAGTCGCAATGTTCGACGTTTTTAATCAATTTGTTTGTATGATTGTTTACATTAAATCTTATTCTATGATATTAATACCTGATAAATGTTTATAATCCAGATGGATAACGAAGTAAATCAGGAAAACCAGAATAATGATAATAATGGAAATCAAGTAGATAACAGTGCCATTCAACAGTAGCACAAGGAATTATAGATGCCATGCCATATATTATCAAGACCGTTAAAGAAGCCGAAAATAATAAAAATATAAGTGGAAGTAAACGACAACCTATCGAACCAAGTCACAGCGTGAATAATGGATCGCTAATCCAATTACCTATTCAAAAAAGAAGAAGAACCATGTCATATGGTTGTTCTTACAAAGAATTCTAGTCTTGCAAACCAACAGAATTCTCTGGTAATGAAGGAGCCATTGCAGCTTTACGTTGGATAGAAAAGACAGAAGTAGTCTTAAAAATAAGCAAATGTGCAGATGAAAATAAGATTATGTTTGCTTCTAATCTTTTTAAAAATGCAGCCTTAGAATGGTGGAATACTATTCTCCAGTCTAGTGGAAGTGATAAAGTGTATAATATGGAATGGACCGACTTTAAGGACATAGTCAAAAGGAAATTTTGTCCTCCTCATGAAAAAGAACAAATCGCTAATAAGTTCTTAAATCTTAAAATAATCGGAATAGACTGCAAGGGTTACACTACCGTATTCTTCGAATATGCTAGAATAGTGCCAACCCTAGCTTCACCAGAACCAGTATTAATCTCCCGTTACATTTGGGGATTAATTAGTGAAATTGGACATGTAGTCAAGACAGCTAGACCACAAACCATAGAAGAAGTAGTAGAATTAGCCAACACCTTGACTGATGAATTGGTACGTACGCAAGAAGAGAACCAGAAGAAGAACCTAGCCCAAAGACTTACCCCAAGAATTTCGTTATGGAAATACCTACCGTGGGAAAAGTGCAGGTTCTACTTCTGCACCTTATTGTAAGTATTGCAAGAAGAACCATTCAGGAAAATGCTCAATATACTGCAACTTCTGCAAAATGTTTGGACACAAGGAAGAAGACTGCAGGAAGAAACCCATCAACAAGCTATGCTTCAACTGTGGAGAGACAGGGCATATCAAACCGAACTGTACGAAACTAGCTCTAGCAACATACAGTAAAAGTACTAAGAATGCCCGAGCATTTGTTCTGACAGCTAGGGAAGCCAAGATGATTCCGGATGTGATTGCCGGTACATTTTTAGTTAATGATATTTTTGCTAAAGTATTATTTGACTCTTGTGCAAACCAAAGTTTTATTAATACTTCATTCTACAAATTTCTCAATCAACCATTAACTAAACTTCAACAAGATTGCCTGGTAGAGATTACTAAAATCTTGCAGGGAGCAAGAATAGAAATTTTAAACCATAATTTTATTGCTAACCTTTATCCAATGAATCTAGCTGGATTTGATATCGTATTAGGAATAGATTGGTTGGTAGCCAATCATGCCAGCATTCTATGTGATCAAAAGTCAGTGAAAGTAAGTTCACCAAAGGGTGAAAATATCACAATTAAAGGAGATAAACCATCCAGATCTACAAAATTCATCTCTGTGATGAAAACAACCAGTTATGCTAGAAAAGGATCACTAGTGTATATGATTTCCATAATCATTAACACTAAAGGAAAAGAATTAAAAGATATTCCTATAGTATCTAAATTCTCTGATGTTTTTTTAGAAGAGTTACCTGGATTACCGCCGGATAGAGAGGTTGAATTCAGAATTCACCTAATACCAGGAATGACACCTATTGCCAAGGCACCTTATCGTTTAACACCAACGGAGATGCAAGAACTGAAGAAACAGCTGGACGAACTTCTAGAGAAAGGTTACATACATCCTAGTTCATCGCCATGGGGAGCACCAATCTTGTTTGTCAAGAAGAAGGATAGATCAATGCGTATGTGCATTGATTACCGAGAATTGAACAAAGTCACGATTAAAAATCGGTACCCACTACCGAGAATCGATGATCTGTTTGATCAACTGCAATGAGCTCGATTCTTTTCTAAGTTCGATTTACGCTCAGGATATCATCAATTGAAAGTACCGGAAAGGACATTCCTAAAACTGCTTTCAGAACAAGATACGGTTATTATGAATTTATAGTCATGCCATTTGGTTTAACTAATGCCCAAACCGCATTTATGGACATGATGAACCGAATATGTAAACCATATCTGGATAAATTCATAATTATCTTCATAGATGATATTCTTATTTACTATAAGAGTAAAGAGGATCATACAGAGCATTTATTTATGCTTCTGAATTTACTGAGAAAAGAAAAGCTTTACGCTAAATTTTCAAAATGCGAATTTTGCTTAAAGGAAGTGCAATTCCTTGGACACCTGGTTAATCATGAAGGAATTCATGTAGATCCCACAAAAATTGATGCGATTACTAAGTGGAAAGTCCCTGAATCACCGACAGAGGTGAGAAGTTTTCTTGGACTAGAAGGTTATTATAGACGTTTTATTCAGGATTTTTCTAGAATAGCCACTCCCTTAACAAAATTGACTTGCAAATTAGTTAAGTTTGAATGGGGACCAAGACAGGAGGAAGCTTTTAGGATTCTGAAGCAAAAGTTAACCAATGCACCCATACTAGCATTACCAGAAGGAACTAAAGATTTGATAGTCTATTGTAACGCTTCTAAGTTAGGTTCTGGATGTGTATTGATGCAACGTCAAAAGGTTATAGCCTATGCCTCTAAACAACTTAAGAATCATGAAGAAAATTATAAAACCCTTGATTTAAAGTTAGGGGCCATAATTTTTGCCCTTAAGATTTGGAGACACTATCTTTATGGTAGCAAGTTTATTGTTTTCACCGATCATAAGAGTCTAAGATATGTTTTTGGGCAAAAAGAGTTAAATACGAGATAAAGACGATGGATGGAGATTCTTAGTGATTATGATTGTGATATCCAGTATCATGCAGGAAAAGCTAATGTAGTAGCTGATGCTTTATGTCGAAAGTATCATGAAAAGCCAAGACGAGTACGTTCTCTCAAGCTAAATATGCAGATAGATTTAAATGAGCAAATTAGAGAAATACAAGGAGTAGTAATCAAGGACAATACGAAAAAATTAAAAGGAATGATTAAGAAATTAGAACAAGGAACAGACGGAATTTGGAGATTCCATGAGAAAAGAATCTGGATACCCAAACAAGGAAACCTACGCCATCGAACTTTAGAAGAAGCCCATAAGTCTAAGTGTACGATACATCCTGGTAATGATAAAATGTATCAAGACTTAAGAAAAAATTTCTGGTGGATAGGAATGAAAAAGGATATAGCAACCTATGTTGCTAAGTGTCTAACTTGTTTACAAGTTAAAGCTGAACATCAAAAACCCTCAGGTTTATTGCAGCAATTAGAAATGCCTATATGGAAATGGGAATTGTTAACAATGGACTTTGTTACTAAATTACCCAAGACACGAAAAGGTAATGATGCAATCTGGGTGATTATAGACAGATTAACCAAATCTACTCATTTCTTACCTATGAAGGAAACTTTCAGTATGGAACAATTAGCCAAGTTATATGTAAATGAAATAGTTTCATTACACGGAATTCCTTTATCTATTGTTTCTGATAGAAATAGCCATTTTACTTCTCCTTTTTGGACTTGTTTCCAGAAAGCAATGGGAACCAAGTTAAAACTAAGCACTACTTATCATCCTTAAACGGATGAACAAAGCGAAAGGGCAATTCAGGCAATGGAGGATATGCTTAGATCTTGTGTAATTGATTTCGAAGGAAATTGGGACGATCATTTACTATTAATAGAATTTTCTTACAATAACAGCTATCGTACAAGTATCAATGCTGCACCATTTGAAGCACTCTATGGACGAAAGTGCCGAACTCCAGTCTGTTGGGCAGAAATTGGAGAAAAAAATTGTCTGTACCAGAGATAGGACAAGAAACAACGGACAAGATTATTCAAGTCAAGGAAAAACTAAAGGCAGCACGCGATCATCAAAAGAGTTATGCTGATAACAGACGAAAACCATTGGAATTTCAAGTAGGAGATAAGGTATTATTAAAAGTTTCTCCATGGAAAGGAGTGGTCAGATTCGTTAAAAGAGGAAAGCTAAGCCCCATGTATGTTGGACCTTTTGAGATTATTAGAAAAATAGGACCAGTAGCTTACCAGCTACAACTGCCAGAGGAAATGGCTGGAATACATGATGTATTTCATGTATGTAATCTAAAAAGTGCTTAGCAAACGAATCATTAATGGTACCTCTTAAGGACATACAGGTAAATGAGAAACTTAAGTTTATAGAGAAACCACTACAAATTGAAGATAGAAAGATCAAGAATCTCAAACACAAGAGACTAGTTCTAGTCAAAGTGAGATGGGATTCCAAGAGAGGACCAGAGTACACTTGGGAGCTCGAATCCGAGATGCAAAGGAAATATCCACACATGTTCCAGTAGATCTCGAGGACGAGATCTAAAACAAGGTGGGGAGGATATAACAACTCTCATAGAACCCTTAATGTGACCCTAAAACGTTCCTTACATACCCTGTATGCGGGAAACGAGCTCAAAATACCATTGTAATTATAAAATCAACAAAAACGAAGTTTGGGAGTCGTTCGCGGGGCGCGACCCCCTTAGCTGAGTTTGTCGCGGGCCGCGACTGTCCTTGCTTGATCGACACTACATAGTGCCACGTGGCATATGAGTCACCCAAGGTAGACCAATGATTGGCCAAGCCTATACGGGATGCGCGTCGTCTCGTGGGCCGTGAAGGCCTTAACTAAGTCTCTCGCGGGCCGCAAAGGCCTTAACTAAGTCTCTCGCGGGGCGCAAGAGAGTGTTCGACCAGCCTATAAAAGGAGGCCTCCAACCTCATTTCAGTCGTTCAATTCTTTTCTTTTCTCTCTGTCCCTATAATAGCAATAGTGTTGCTCGATATAATACCCCTAAAAAACGAAGCTCTGCCTCGTTGTAAGTATTCTAACCCCTGGTTACGTATTGGTTACTATACCTGATTGATCTAGGGCTCCGTAATGCATGTCAAGGCTTTGCCTGACTCAGTCGTTTGAGTTCTGTCTCGGGGGTATGGCTAATGTAAATTGGGTTATCTTACTAACACGTGTGGATTGTTTAATTTTAATAGATTATAATCAGGAAATCACAAGAAAGTTATAGTATTATCTAAAACAACAATGTGGGTACATCTATTTTTGTAAACTGTTTTACCAAAACCTCAATTGTTTTAAATTATGATAACAGTGATTGAGTCTATGTATTCTACAATTACTGTCGGTATGTTGGGGTTTTGTATACATTACTTGTTAATAATACTGGGAACAGTAGCATGACCACAAGTCAGGATTGAAAGTACCGTAGGTGGTAATTGGGTAGATATAAAGATTGTAATCGCTCTCAATACTGTAAATGATAAAAGATTGTTTTGATTAAATTAGGATGCACTCGCCAGTATTTCTTGCTGATAAAATATTTTTAAAACGTGTTTCAGGTAACAAAATGTGAAAGCCAATAGAAGCCAGTTGGAGAGCACTAAAGGCTTGGAAAAGTGGCTATAAAAGTTACCTAAATAAGAAGAAGTTTTATTTCAATAAATTAGGGTTTATCCCTATAAACTTATTATAATGGAAACTAGGGTTTTTCCATGTACTTATTATTTATAAAAGAATGGTGTTTTAACTCTGATAAACTATTTCCTAACTACGGTCCTGATGTTTAATTTCCGTTGCCAAATTAATAAACACCGATACCACCGGCTCTGTGTGCTGCTCGCGGCTGCCCGCCTCTCAGGGCAAGGGGTCAGGGGTTGCGACACATTTTAGGCCCACGACCTCAACAGGCTTATTCCACTTAAGAAGCGAGTTACACTCCAACCGAGCTGGATCAGGCTTTTAACACTCTCTCACTTCATCCTCCAGAAAACAGTTGGTACATGGACATTGGCGCAACAGGTATTATGATAAACAACTCTAATAATCTCACTTCTAGTTTAATAAGGTTTATATCCGAAACATTATCATTGGTGATGGCAATAAAATTCCGGTCTATGCTATTGGAAATCATACCTTACTACACCCTTTTCCAAATTTCAATCTAAACAACACTCTTTATGCACCTAATATAGTTAAAAACCTAATTCCGATCCGTCGCTTTACCACCAATAACAATGTTTCGATCGAATTTGACCCTTTTGGTTTTGATGTGAAGGATCTCCAAACCCAGACGTCCCTCCACCGATGTGACAGTACCGGCGAACTCTACCCGCTCACTCTACCTTCAAGACCCCAAGTTCAAGTCTCTCCTGCATCAGTTTCTACTTTTTAGCCGTGTTTCAAGATACTTAGCACCATCGTCTTGGGCACCCCGGAATAACTGTTTTAAGTTCTTTGAAACCTTCTTTGCATTCTAGTTCAAATAATGTTAAGCCTTCTAGTATTTGTCAAGCCTGTGTGTTTGGTAAACAAATTAAGTTCCCGTTTCATGATTCCAATAATTGTACTTTTTTACCTTTTGACATAATCCATAGCGATGTTTGGACGTCGCCAGTCCTATCCGCTAACGGATACCGCTATTACGTGTTTTTCCTAAATGATCGTACCAACTTTTTATGGACATATGCCATTACAAATAAATCTCAAGTGTTTGCAAAGTTTATGGAATTGCACACACTCATTAACACCTAATTTCACACCACGATTAAATGTTTTCAATGTGACAAAGCGCGTGAATACAACAACAATTCTTTCCTTGAATTTTGCAAATCACATGGCATGCCATTTCGTTTTTCATGTTCGTACATGTCTTCACAAAACGGTAAAGATGAGCACAAAATACGCTCCATTAACAACATAATGCGCACCATCTTGTCGCATTCATCCGTTCCTCTTAATTTTTAGCATCATGCCCTTGAGCATGCCACTTATTTGCTCAACATCTTGCCCTCTGAACTATTAAATAACTCCACCCCAACCCTTTGCCTTTACAATCGTGTTCCTACATACGATCACCTACGAGTCTTTGGTTGTTTATGTTACCCTCTCTTACCGCCCACCTCCATCCACAAACTAGCCGATCGGTCCACCCCATGCATCTTCCTTGGTTACCCTTCTTTCCTGAAGCAATTTTTCCCTTTGCTAACCTCATCCCTAATCCTTCTACTTATGATTTCTTAACTAATGCCAATAATCCCTACCTTTGGCATACTACTACCTTCCATTCTATTGCACCCTCCACATCCACAACCCCTACATCACCAGCTACCATGCATGGCCACATACACTCACCTTCTCCTACCTTCTTTCCGTCCTCACCTACCAGCCTTCCATCCTCTCTTTCACCATCCCCTATCGTCTTATTCCAAACTCCTATCTTTACACAACCTTCCACCACGTTACAGCCTACACCGCCCACACACCACCCGACTTGTAACGCCCTGCTTTTTCATACTTTCCATAATTAGAAAGCGTTGCTTGTATTTCTATTCTTGGAAGTCTTGTGTTCTTGTAATCGTCTTTCCGTTGTAATCATTGTAAAATCCGAGACTTGGATCATAATGGAAATTCGTATTTCTTAACATTCATGTTATACACATTTCATACATGCATATACGTTTGAATCTATTAAACTTGTGATACTTTATTCATGGTTTATACAAAATACGTTAAACTTGTAAACAAGTGATTAGATGTTCAATTTATGCGAATACGACACTTAAACTCAACAAACATGTTCATTTATACTTGTTTATATTTGTTTTTATGATTCTATTTCATTACGTACCCTTAATATGTTTCTTTGTGCATAAAACACCCTAAAAACAACTTAAAACATCATAATATGAAAGTTTAGGGGTTAAACTTAACAAATATCAATCAAATACCCAAATCTGGACCTCTCACCAGCCGCGACTCGCCCAGCCAGATGGCTCGCGGCCCGCGTCCCCGTCTGATCCGCAAAAACCTTTTACAACTCGAGGATTGGGCTGTTTTGTGTGTTTTCAAGTGTGTTTCTTGCATTGAATGCTCACCAAACTTTAACCTAATCCTTCCCTATAAAACCCAAGCATCCTCCACACTTTTTCCACTTTGCAACTCACTTATATACTCTCCAATCACTCCATATTCAGCAGATAATCAGATGCAAAGACAAATTCGTTTCAAGTTACTAAAGTAAGCATAAGTTCACTTCTACACCTTCTTTTTCATTGATTCTTCTTTCTAATCACTTGGAACAACCTTAGGTATGTTTCCACAAGTTTTTCATGGAAAACCAAGGCTGGAACATCACCATAAAAGGCTCCAAAGTGCAATAAACTTTCTGATTTTGTATAAACACTTATTTAACACACTTTAAATTGAGTTTTCTCAACACATTCCTATGTCCTTTTGCCACTAATCAAAACCATGGTTATGTGAGCTTAAAAACAAGGTTGTGACATGTAAATCCAGAGGTTTAATCCTCATAAACATTCTATTTTGATAGGGTTTTAACCCATAAGTGATGAACAAGCTTAGAGCTTGAAGATTGTGTGATTATGAGGTTAGCTTGGCTATCTTACTTGAAAATCCACACATCACTTGATGTTTTCTTAGATTAGTTGTAGATATTTCATTCCTTATTGTACATGTTCATGACCATCCTTGTTGTCCATGACAACTTGTGCATTGGTGAAAGACAAGAGGTTCCTAAATGGAAGATTTATCTTCCTACCTCATGCATGACTTATATGATGTTCTTGTATTATTATTGAACTTAAACTTATAATATAAGCTATATAACCTATATATTATCTAAGTAACCAAACCCTTGATGATAACCTAGTGGTTATTTGTCAAAGTATTAGGTTACATCATCTAAAGACCATAGTACTTGTTACGATTCTAATGGGCATTTTGACCCATGAAAATATTTAAACTCTTTTGAGTTTCATAGTGTCAAAACAAGTATTATGTGATGAATGATTACTTATTCATATGTCTATTTTCATACATTTTAAACTCCGAATCTTTAATCCTCCGTTATTATCCAATACTCGTACACCTATGTTTCTTCATGTAGAAGGACTTGGTGCTCCATTCTAATCAACCAACACTCGCGGGATTATCAAGTGGAAAGCTTGCAAAACCGTGAGTATACTCGATCCCATTTTACTTTTTGCACTTTGGGTGCAACATGTATGTTATACAAAATCACAAAACACTTATAACTATTTTAAAATCTATCCACGCTTAACATGAAACTATATGGTGCTTGTTAGACTTGTATGCTATGTTAACTTTTTGTGTCGATATATGCTCAGTAACTTTGCTAGTCTACCTTAACAATTATAGTGCTATAGGATTAACGCACCACCCATTAGTATTGGGGTATTGTTAAGTTAAACATGTTAACCTCCCGTTATTCTTTAGGATAGGCAAAATTAACGCGTTGTATACTTGGGTTTGAACATATAGTAGACCGTTTCAGCATATTAGTAACTTGCATTTTGGTTATTCATGTTGTATATGAGCTCGTTAAACTTTTTATTCTATATTATACTATGTATGAAAACTTGTATACTCGCCAACTTTTTGTTAATCATATTTTAATACATGTTGCAGGTTGACAGATGAGATGATCTTGTGAAGAAACGCAATTTAGGTGGACTTAGAAACACACCTAGATTAGGCTATTATTTGATGTTATGTTTTGAAACAATGTTGTTCTTATTTGAATTTTGGATGACATTTTTAGTCTTGTTATGAAATTGAATTTAAATTATATTGTCACATAGTGTTATGATGTTTTGAGCAATTTGTTCGTCTCATCCCGATGTTTCCGCCATCGGTTGGGGTGTGATAGATTGGTATCAGAGCCATAACTATAGGGAATTAGGAAAAGTAGGAATGCCACTTGCCTAGTCTATAGTTTAGGAACTTTGATTCTTATTTGTCGTTTAAAACTACTTGCATTCTACCTTACTTGCTTCTTATCTCTTCTCTTTGGTCTCTTAAACTTACATGCCTTTCCTAAGGCTAACACAATATACTTTTAAATACTTGAAGACACTCGTAACACAAACAAGATGAATTTACCAAAATAGGTGTGAAACCCATAATTTGGTAAACGACTCTCATTCCGCTTAATTCCATTTTGCATGAAATTACATCATTAAGTTTGGAGTGAAATCCACATCTTAATGGTAATTTCCATTTCAAACTCTAGTAGACCCTCATCAAAGTGTCGAAATTAAATTTTGACCCGACGAGTACCAACCACATTAGGGTACGAAATCGTTAAGTTAGGGGTGAAACCCGCATCTTGTCGATCTAAGTCCCACTCCTCGATTTTCAATCTCGCAAAAGTCCTGATTGTTTTAATCGATTAGAAACGTGTAGTAACTGGAAGGGTAAGATACCATTAATCGCTTCTCGATGAGAGTATCTTACCTATAGGCCAAAGCATGTTTCTCTAATTTGAAAGGACTTTCGACCCACTTTGGAATAGTCGACGTTTCTCTACCCGAAACAATACAATGTTTTATGAGCCTCTATCTTATGTCATCTCAATTTATATGTGGCTTTATACTTGTTACCTCGTTCATTTCAAAACCGTTACATGATTCGCACGTTTCTCGCAATAAAAAACAATAATGATATCTCGTGAACAAACTAAATTTACGATGCCTTAATTATCTATGTTATGCTATGTGGAATTCATGATTATGGTATGTGAAACCAATTGAACTTTTTATGCTATGTGAAACAATTTGTACTTTTTATGTAATGTGAGACTATATGCTATGTGACGCATTCGTGAAAACGATTTTCTTAAACAAACATTATGATCAAGTCTCATCTATTCTTTGTTTTGAATCTTTTAGATGTCGTCTTCTCACACCTCTCCAACTCGACTAAGAAGTCTAAGACCAGCTCCCAAAAGAAGATGATGGCATTCATGGCCAATCAGATTGCCCGCATCATCCCCAAAATCGTCACTGAGATCCAAGCTTCTACCCCGAACTCCTCCGTCGATTCAAAGGTTGATGTGCATAAGCCTGTGTCATTCAACTTCAAGCACTTCTCGTCTTGCAACCCTAAGCCATTCACTGGCAACGATGGGGTGACTGCTATGCAAAAGTGGTTCGACAACATAGAGGTCACGTTCATCAATAGTGAATGTCCTGAAGAGCTTAAGACTCGTAGTGCTACTGGGGTCTTCAAAGCCCGAGCCTTGGAATGGTGGACCAAAGAAAGCAACATTCGTTCAAATGAAGTGGCTTATGCTTTACCTTGGGACGAAGTCAAGCAACTCATGATGGAAGAATTTTTTGTCACACCCCGACCACGTATAGCATACAAGACGTGGCGGAAAACGTCGGGGAGTGTTGTAACAGAATTAATTGTTTCATAACCATGGTGTTCAAAGTTGTATTTTATTTATTAACATAAGAGTTTCATCGTCTTAAACAGAAATTAAAGAGTTTATAACATAATTAAACTAAGTCTTTCATCATTTTAAGTCTCTAAGGCACAGGTCCGCCCTAGTGTCACGATCTTCATCCTACGGAAAAGCTCCTGAAAACACATGTGAAAATAGGTACGTCAGCATAAAAATGCCTGTGAGATACATAGGTTTTGTGAAAATAGGATTCATGACTTAAGTTTAAGAAAATGTTTAGTCATGAACCTTGTAATTTGATTTGTTTTGTAAATCGCTTGAAAAACAATAAGTTCAGATGATATGTATAAATAAGATCATAAAGTATGGTTAAATAAATAACCAAGTAAAATGAGTTTGTATAAGATAAGTTGTTTTGTAAAACAATGTCTTGTGAAAAGTATGTTATTTGTATAAAATGTCATATATCTAAATTGAAATGATTTAAATAACGCTACAATATGTAATACCATACAAACACTTATATATAGGAAGTACTAGCGGCGTATCCACCATGCTTGTATCATATTACACATGCCTCGTTACTTAAATCACTTAAACAACCACCAATGTATAAAGTCTATGTTTAAACCAATAGTCAAAAGTCCTTGTATGAGCCATGTCAAAATGTTTATAAGTCCAAACGTAGTCAAGTAATGTGTAACAAATGTTATGTATTATAAGTAAAGTATTGTCACATAATCCAAATGTAGAAATGTACAAAACAAAGTAATTTGAATATATCAAAAAGTTATGTTTCGCAAAGTAATACATGTTACATTGATACAAACATTTATGTGGTAAGTTAACGCATACATTCAAGCCTTGAGACAGTCGGATAACCCTTTCAGTCAAGGTTATCAAAAGAAATGTTTTCGGATTCAGTCATTCCTTACATCCAAACAAACCCGGGATGTCAGGAATGGGATTTGTCAAGTCCTATGGTACCAGTACTTACTACCGAGCGGCGTAGCTAATGTTAATGAACGTATAATAGTCTCGTTTGTGCAAACCAAATGTCATAGCAAAAGTGAACATGTTATATGAAAACAATGTACTAAGTATGCTAAGTTAACATACTAAGCAGAAAAGTCATGTAAATCAATGTGCTAGCATGCTATCAGTTAACATACATAGCAGAAATGTAATGTAAAACAATGTACTAAGTATGCACACAATGGACATACATAGCATGAAATGTAATGAAATCATGTACTAAAATGTACTAACAAACATAGCATGTATATTATATGAAAACAGGAAAGCATGAAAGTAACAAGTAGGCACATGTGTTCCTCCCCAAAACAGTTTGGAAAACAGTAAAAGAGGGGTTCTATGTACTCACTTGAGATTGCTCAGAAGTCCTAAGATAACCACCAAGCAACGCTAGAGATCACGGAATATCAAACGGCACCTAATATAGGTAACTACATTAATAAACCGGACCTAAATCGGAAGATCGGATAGAATGAGGGCTCGTAAACCAAATGAGTATGGGAACTCATGTAGTATGGTTTAAAAAAGCCTACATACTAAATGAAACCTATCCTAAGTGCTTGTGACCCATTACGACCCGTTTAGGTAGCTTATGCTACTTTAACGCGTCGTTCGCGTGAAACGCGTTCGGACCGCCTAACTAGTCCTATGACAAGTAATATATGCCTTAACATGTCTAATATGGCTGTCAAATCAGTTTAGATGTCAAAAGTTATTTTACATATGTTTAAAAATGAATTTTGGCATAAAGGGGTATTTTGGTAATTTACCTAAGGCATATAAATTACCTATCATACAACTACTTAAACGTAGCGACCATAAGGTATAACCTCAGAGGGTTATTCCCTATATACTATGGTCACCTAATGTATTTGGTCGGATCCTAATGATCGACCAAATGGGTCGGGTTCGAAAGTATAAGCGATTGTTTAGATCGCTTACCTTACGACCCTATACAAGCACAACTAAAAGTGACGAGCTAAGCATGTTAAAACATGCTTAACTAAGTTTAGAAAACAGGTTTGGTATCAAAACAAACGGTTTTGATACCCATAAGTAGTTTGGTTACAAAATACGCAAGAATACGTATTCTGACCGAAACTACGACTCGTCACTGAGCCTAGATAACGTGGTAATCAGTAGGTATAGTCACTAGGGACTATAACCATCGTGATCACGCTCACGTTATGAAGTTCAAACGAACTTCGCATCGACCATAAACTGGTCAATGCAGAAAGTCAAACAAAGTTTGACTTTCGGACTCGAAAGCGATAAAAGAACGAAAGAATACTTACGAAAGGTCCCCGAATGCTAATCTAGATCCAAATAACTCAGGTATGAAACAATGGTTTCAACTTAGAGTCTTTTAGATCAGATTCTAGTGAGGAATGAGTGAAAATGGGTTGGGTATTTATAGTAAACCCACAACCGTTAGGATCGTTTCTTGAAAAATGGGGCACGATCTAGGCCGTACACTTGTCAAAATGTTGTGGTAACTAATTTTGGCCACCATAGGAGATTAACATGTGGCACTTGACCTTTGGGAAGTGTTAGGGGCTGCTAACTTATGTTTAAAATGGCTTTTTGCTGCATTTTTTTATTTTTTTATTTTTATTTTTATTTTTTTTTGCAGTTTTGCAGTTTTGGTTCCTGAGCGCGTATCGTCGTGTTTTGGCACTTCTAACACCCGTCAAGCCCATTTTTAAGCTTCACAAGGATGTTAAAGTATAGGGAACATGAAACATGCTCAAAAATATGCCGGATGTCGGTTCGTTTAGCCGTACAATCGCGTTGTTCGGTTAATTACGACGGAATGCGCATAAGCGTGAAAAACGATCCAAATTGCGTGACGAATGGATTTTTCTCATGCCAAACACTAAACTAAAATATTTTAGTGCTTACATAAATTTTTTTGGGTGTCCGGATGTATTCAGACCGTAAGTTATGCGCGAAAATGCAAACTTGTGCATTTTTTTTTGACACTTTTAGTCCCTGAATGACCCAAAAGTTTATTTTAGCACACCGAACACCTCAAAGCCTATTTCTAAGCTATGTAAAGGATATTTAAGGTGTGTTTAACTTATGGTCATGTTCCGGAATGTCTGTTACAGTTCAAATTGGCATACTTTCGTAGTTTGTCAAGTTTAGTCCCTGTAAGCGAATTAACTTGTTTTTGCCATACCAAAGCCTTCAAAACTTATTTCTAAGTTATGTAAAGGTTATTTAAGGTATGTTAAGTATATGATGATGTTCCGGAGTATTTGTCGCGTTAAACTGGTTACGTTTACGCACCAGTTTGCGTATAACTCTCCAGAAAGCGATATAGAGTTTGAAATTGAATAAAAGTCAAAACATGAAAAATGTAAAACACAACCAAACAAACATTGGGATCAAATAACATTGTTTTATTGATAATAGAACTGTTCATAATGATTACAAGCACAGATGTTACATTTTTCCCTCCTTATGAACAACAAAAGCTGGAAGAAGAATTTTGGGCTCTAAAGCATGTTGGCGACGACAACTTAGCCTACACCACTCGCTTTAAGCAACTCACTTTCATTGTACCCCACCTTGCGTTGACCACCGATCACATGATTAGGAAGTACATCAATGGTTTGCCTCCTACCATGCGTGACACCATCGAGGCAGCCAAGCTTGACAACATTGAGGCTGTATACCGTTTGGCAGCTTCCCTAAACAACAATCACAGTCGCGACAAAGAAGCTGCAACCCCTGTTTCTTCAAAACCATCCAATCAAATCACCCAACAATTGAGTGGCAACAAGGAGAAGAAGCGAAAGCATCAGAACCCTGGTTGCAACGTGATTGTACCAACTGTTAACCATAACCCTGCTACGCCTGAAAACGCTCGAAAGCCATACACTTGGGTTCATCCCAAGTGTACCGCTTTCAACTATCATCGCCCTGCCAATGTCAACTGTCGTCATTGCACCTCTTGTAACCATTTTGGCCATAACACCGCTTATTGTCATACCAACCCTGCACCACAAGCCAAACCAGCTCCTCAAAACGCTAGACTAGCTAGAGCCTGTTACAAGTGTGGCGATACTATGCATCTCTGTCCTCAATGTCGTCAATTGAACCAAGAACAACAACCTCCATGAGGACGAGCTTTCAACATCAACGCAAATCAGGCTCGAAATGACAATGAAGTCGTCAATGGTACATTTCTTGTTAATAATCTTTAAACGTCGTTACTATTTGATACTGGTGTGGACAAAAGCTTTGTTTCTGTTGAATTTAAACCTTTGTTAAATTGCGCACGCTCCAAACTACCTAAGTCATTTTCCGTTGAAGTTGCCAATGGCAAATCCATCTTATTCGATTATGTTCTTCGCGTTTGTCTTCTTTCTCTTAACGAACACACCTTCACTATCGACCTTATACCCATGCAACTGGGTAGTTTCGACATCATAGTAGGCATGGATTGGCTTTATGAGAACCATGCTGAAATTTCTTGCTACGAGAAGTACGTTCGTTTGCCTCTTCCTTTTGGTAACACTCTACGCGTCTATGGAGACCGACCTTCAAGAGGACTGAAGTTGATATCCTGCACACAAGCGAATAAATATTTATGCAAACCTTACTTTGCCTTTTTAGCCCACATTTTGGAAGAAAAAGGCAAGGGAAAGAGTGTAAGTGATGTTCCAGTGGTGCGCGACTTCCCGGACGTCTTTCCTGAACACTTATCTGGTCCTCCTCCACCTTGATCTGTTGATTTTCGCATTGACCTCATACCTGGTGCGACTCCTGTTGCCAAAGCTCCGTATCGTCTTGCACCCTCTAAAATGTAAGAGTTACTAGTCAACTCCAAGAGCTCCTCGAAAAAGGCTTCATACGTCCAAGTACCTCACCTTGGGGTGCTCCTGTCCTATGCTTTTCGTAAAAAAGAAGGATGGCTCGTTTCGCATGTGCATCGACTATCGTGCGCTTAACAAACCCACAGTCAAGAATCGTTATCCTCTCCCGTGCATCGATGATCTTTTTAACCAACTTAAAGGCGCAACTTGTTCTCCAAGATCGATATACGATCTGGTTATCATCAACTTCGTGTTCTCGAAGAGGACATTCCCAAAACCACATTTCGCACTCGATATGGGCACTATGAGTTCATGGTTATGCCTTTTGGTTTGACCAACACACCAGCTATGTTCATGGATCTTATGAATCATGTTTGTAAGCCTTACTTGGATCGTTTTGTAATCATCTTCATTGATGATATTCTCATATATTCTAAGACCCAAGCTTATCATGAACGTCATCTATGCCTCATACTCGAACTCTTACGTGGCGAACGCTTATACGCAAAGTTTTCTAAGTGCGAATTCTGGATCAAAGAAGTCCAATTCCTTGGACACGTTGTTAGTGAAAAAGGAATCAATGTCGATCCTTTCAAAATCGAAGCAGTGAAGAATTGGACCGTGCCTAAAAATCCTTCTAAAATCTGTTCCTTCTTGGGATTCGTGGGTTATGTCGCAACCCCCGCCCCCTTATCTTTCCCAGGAACGGGCGGCCGCGAGACCAGTTTTGGTGGTATCGATGTTTATCATTTTGGCAGCGGAAATTACATCAGGACCGTAGTTAGGAAAATATTTTATCAGAGTAAATACCACGCTTTTATAATATTAAACATATTGGGATAAAACCCAAGTTTTCATTACAAACATTTTCATAGGGAAGATCCCTATTTTATTGAATAAAACATCTTCTTTTATTTAGGTAACTTTTATAGCCACTTTTCCAAGCCTTTAGTGCTGTCCAGCTGGCTTCCAGTTGGCTCTTACATTTTGTTACCTGAAACATGTTTAAAAACATTTGTCAGTGGGAAATACTGGTGAGTGAATCCCAGTTTAATCAAGAAGAGTTTTATCAATTTTCACAGTATTGAGAGCGATTACAATGTTTACATCTACACAATTACTCATTCAATACTGTCAATCCTGACTGGTGGGTCATATTACCCATTGGCTAACTCTTTGTCTAATGGTAACGTGTTCCACATTTTGTATACAAAACCCCAACATACCGGTAGTAATTGAAGAATTACAAGGACTCAATCACTGCTTAATCACATTGTAAAATATTTAAGGTTTTGTAAAACAGTTTACAAAAAGGATATTACTCACATTGCTGTCTTAGATTTTCCTTAAAGGTTTCCTGGTGATTATCTATAATTTACACAAATGCACACGCGTTAGTATAATAACCCTTTATATTTACATTAGTAATACCCTCCCCGAGAGGGCATTCCAACGACTACGTCGGGCAGAACCACGACAGTCGTTACGGAACCCTGGATCAATCGGGCAGCGTATCTAATACGTAACCAGGGTTATAATACTTACAACGGAGCAGAACTTCGTTAATTAGGGGGTATTATGCCCGAGAATTATGCCTACTAGGTAGAAATTCAAGAGAGAGAAAGATTGTGGGACGAGTTGGGACTGAAGGCCTTCGTTGCTATTTATAGGGCTGATTCTGGACTTCGTCGCGCCCCGCGTAAGCCTCGGTCAGGGTCTACGCGGCCCGCGAGGCTCCCTAGGGTAGGCCCTAGCTTGGCTGACATGATTAGTAGACTCCACACGTGTTATGACACGTGGCGGCTCAGGGGCTCGCCCTGACTCCTTGCTGTCGCGGCCCACGTAGGTGGTAGCCAAGGGCTACGCGCCCCGCGAGAGACCATAAATTCTGGTTTTTAATTAAATTTGATAAAAATAAAGGTATTCGGGGCCCGTTTACGCATACGAGTTATTTTTAGGACATATTGGAGTACTTTAAAATATAATAGGGTCTCGAAATGTTTTTGGAGGGTTGTTATATCCTCCCCACCTTGTTTTAGAGCTCCTAGAGATCTACTAGAACAGGCGTGGATATTTCCTTTGCATTTTCGATTCAAGCTCCCATGTGTATTCTGGTCCTCTTTTGGAGTCCCATTTCACTTTGACCAGAACTAATCTCTTGTGCTTAAGGTTCTTGACTTTCCTGTCTTCAATCTGTAGAGGCCTCTCTACAAATTTTAACTGCTCATTTACCTCTATATCCTTAAGAGGTACTATCAGTGATTCATCAGCTAAGCATTTCTTGATATTAGATACATGAAATACATCATGTATTCCTGCCATTTCCTCTGGCAGTTGTAGCTGATAGGCTACAGGTCCTATTCTCCTAATAATCTCAAAAAGGTCCAACATACCTGGGACTTAGCTTTCCCCTTTTTGATGAATCTTACCACTCCTTTCCAAGGAGAGACTTTCAATAATACTTTATCTCCTACCTGAAATTCCAATGGCTTTTGTCTGTTATCAGCATAACTCTTTTGTCGATCGCGTGCTGTTTTCAGTCGTTCCTTGACTTGAATGATCTTGTCTGTTGTTTCTTGTACTATCTCAGATCCAGATAGTTGCTTTTCTCCAATTTCTGCCCAACAGACTGGAGTTCGGCACTTTCGTCAATAAAGTGCTTCGAATGGTGCAGCATTGATACTTGTGTGATAACTGTTATTATAAGAAAATTCTATCAATGGTAAGTGATCGTCCTAATTACCACCAAAATCAATTACACAAGCTCTAAGCATGTCTTCCATTGTCTGAATTGTCCTTTCACTTTGTCCGTCCGTTTGAGGATGATAAGCTGTGCTTAGATTTTACTTGGTTCCCATTGCTTTTTGGAAACTTGTCCAAAAATGAGAGGTAAAACGACTATCTCTGTCAGAAACAATTGATAGAGGAATTCCATGTAATGAAACTATTTCATTTACATATAATTTAGCTAATTATTCTATACCAAAAGTTTCATTCATAGGTAGGAAATGAGCTGACTTGGTTAGCCTGTCTACAATCACCCAGATTGCATCATTACCTTTTCTTGTTTTGGGTAATTTAGTAACAAAATCCATTGTTATCAATTCCCATTTCCATACAGGCATTTCTAATTACTGCAACAAACCTGAGGGTTTCTGATGTTCAGCTTTGACTTATAAACAGGTTAAACACTTTGCAACATATGCTACTATATCCTTTTTCATTCGTATCCACCAGAAATTCTTTCTTAAATCCTGATACATCTTATCACTTCCAGGATGCATCGTATACTTAGACTTATGGGCTTCTTCTAATACATGGTGGCGTAGGTTTCCTAATTTAGGCATCCACATTCTTTTCTTATGGAATTTACAAATTCCATCCGTTCCTTGTTCTAATTCCTAAATCATTCCTTTCAATTTTTCAGTATCATCCTTGATTACTGATTCTTGTGCCTTTTTAATCTGGTCATTTAAATCCACTCGTAGATTTTATTTAAGTGAACGTACTCTTTTTGGCTTTTCATGATACTTTCGACTTAAAGCATCAGCTACTACATTTGCCTTTCCTGCATGGTACTGGATATTACAATCATAATCACTAAGTATCTCCATCCAGCTTCTTTATCTCATATTCAATTCCTTTTGCCCGAAAACATATCTTAAACTCTTATGGTCTATGAAAATGGTAAACTTACTACCGTAAAGGTAATGTCTCCAAATTTTCAGGGCAAAAATTATGGCTCCTAATTCTAGATCATTGGTTGAATAATTCTCTTCATGATTCTTAAGTTGTCTAGAGACGTAAGCTATAACCTTTTGACGTTGCATCAATACACATCCATAACCTAACTTAGAAGCGTCATAATAGACTACAAAGTCTTCAGATCCTTCTGGTAACGCTAGTATGGGTGCATTGGTTAGTCTTTGCTTAAAAATTCTAAAGGCTTCTTCCTGTTTTGGTCCCCATTAAAACTTAACAGATTTACAGGTTAACTTAGTTAAGGGAATGGCTATTCTAGAAAAATCTCGAATAAATCTTCTATAATAACCGGCCAGTCCTAAGAAACTTCTAACCTCGGTTGGTGACTCAGGGGTTTTCCATTTGGTAATTGCCTCGATCTTGGTAGGATCCACATGAATTCCTTCATGATTGACTAGATGTCCAAGAAAATTGTACCTGTTCTAATCAAAACCCACACTTCGAAAACTTAGCATAACGCTTTTCTTTTCTCAATAAACTTAGAAGTGCGTGCAAATGCTTTGTATGTTCTTCTTTACTCTTAGAGTAAATGAGAATATCATCTATAAAGACAATTATGAATTTATCCAAATATGGCTTACATATTCGGTTCATCATGTCCATAAATGCAGCTGGGGCATTGGTTAAACCAAATGACATGACAATAAATTCATAATGGCCATACCTTGTCCTAAAGCGGTCTTAGGAATGTCCTCTTCCTGCACCTTTAATTGATGATATCCTGACCGTAAATCAATTTTAGAGAAAAATCGAGCTCCTTGCAACTGATCGAACAGATCATCGATTCTTGGTAATGGATACCGATTCCTAATCGTGACCTTGTTCAATACACGGTAGTCAATGCACATACGCATTGATCCGTCCTTCTTTATGACGAATAGGATTGGCGCTCCCCATGGCGATGGACTTGGCTGTATGAATCCTTTCTCCAACAATTCGTCTAACTGTTTCTTCAGTTCCTGCATTTCTGCGGGTGCCAAATGATAGGGTGCTTTGGCAATTGGTGTTGTCCCTGGTAGCAGATGGATTCTGAATTCAACTTCTCTGTCTGGAGGTTGTCCTAGTAATTCTTCTGGGAATACATCTGAAAACTGGGATACTACTGGAATATCCTTTAATTCTTTTCCTTTAGTGTTAATGATTATAGAAATCAAATACACTAATGATCCTTTTCTTATATAACTTGTTGTTTTCATCACAGAGACGAATTTCGTGGATCTAGAGGGTTTATTTCCTTTAATTGTGATCTTTTCACCCCTTGGTGAATTTACTTGGATTGACTTTTAATCACATAAAATGCTGGCTTTATTGGCTATTAACCATTCTTTTCCTAACACAACATCAAATCCTGCCAGATTTATTGGGTAAAGGTTTGCAATAAATTTCTAATTTAGAATTTCTATTCTTGCTCCCTGCAAGATATCAGAAATCTTAATGGCTTCCCCATTTGCTGTCTCTACTAGACATTCTTGTGGGAGTTTAGTTAATGGTTGATTGAGAATTTTGCAAAATAAAGTATTAATAAAACTTTGGTTCGCACCAGAGTCAAATAATACCTTAGCAAAAACATCATTAACTAAAAACGTACCGGCGATCACATCTGGGATCATCTTTGCTTCTTCTGCAGTTAGAACAAATGCTCTAGCATTTTTAGTGTTCTTGTTGTTCGTAGTTGGAGCTAATTTCGGACAGTTTGGCTTGATGTGGCCTTGTTCTCCACAATTGTAGCATATCCTATTGTTAGGTTTCTTCCTGCAGTCTTCCTCCTTATGTCCAGATATTTTGCAGAAGTTGCAGTATATGGAACATCTTCCAGAATGCTTCCTTTTGCAATACTTGCAATAGGGTGCAGAAGTAGAACCTACATTTTTCCCATGATTAAAATTTCCAGAACGAAATTCTTGGGTAAGCTTCTGGGTTAGGTTCCTCCTCTAATCCTCTTCTCGTGTACGAACTAATTCGTCAGTCAAGGTGTTTGCTAGTTCTACAGCTTCTTCTATAGTTTGAGGTCTAGCTGCCTTGACTACATGTCTTAATACTGATTCAGGTGATGCAAGGGTTGGTACTATTCGAGCATATTCAAAGAATAATGTAGTATAACCCTTACTATCTACCCCAGTCATCCTAAGATTTAGGAACTTATTTGCTATCTGTTCTTTTTCATTGGGAGGACAGAATTTCCTTTCTACCATGCTTTTAAATTCCTCCCATTCTATATTATAAACCCTATCACTTCCCCTAGACTGTAGGATAGTGTTCCACCATTCTAAGGCTGAATTCTTAGACAGATTAGAAGCAAACATTATCTTATCCTCTTTCGTGCATTTGCTTATTCTTAAGACTGCCTCAGTCTTTTCTATCCAGCGTAGAGCTGCAACGGCCCCTTCATTGCCCGAGAATTCCATTGTTTTACAAGACCAAAATTCTTTATAAGAACAACCATAAGGCATGGTTCTTCTTTTGGGAATGGGCGCTTGAAGTATGGGTCCATTGTTCACGCTGGTTTCTGGTTCGGAGGGTCGTTTACTATCACGGTTACTTTTATTATCAGCTTCCCTAACCGTTTGAATAATATATGGCATCGCATCTATTATTCCTTGTGTCACTATGTGTTGGATGGCACTGTTGTCCACTTGGTTTCCATTATCGTTGTTGTTGTTTGGGTTTTTGTTACCCGGGTTATGGTTACTCTGGTTATCGTTATTCTGGTTTTTCGGGTTATTATCCGGATTCTCTTGATTCACTTGGTCGGCCATCTGAATTTTAAACATTTACCATAATATCTTAATACGATCAATCACATGACACGCATTTTGATCAAAAACGTCGAACATTGCGACTAACTCTTTCGTATATAGTATGCATCTAATACAAACCAGAACTGGAATTTAAAATTACAATACTACTATGCATCATTAAGCACGAAGTGGTCTATACTACGATAGATTTATTATATATATATATATATATATATATTCACATACTCACATTTTATATATTATTATATTATTATTACTACTATTATTACTACCTCCACCATCACCTTCACTGATATGGATTCATCCAGAAATCCATATGATGCTCGTCGTACTTCCAGACGAGTCGTTCTCCTAACTGCCTCATCCTCTCGCTACTTTCTAAAATTTCTTCTCCGAAAGTTCAGAGCTCATGCACATTTTCTGCACTCATTGGGGGTGCAGGTGCTGGTACGGGATCTGGGTACTGTGGCATGGGTTCTTCCTGAGGATACGGATTCTCTAAAATGTCCCTAATGTATTCATCATTATCGTAGTAGGGATCTAGAGGGTCCAGACCTGGGTAGGCTGCTAGGTTTGGCATGGGTATGTCTGTTAAATAGTAGCGTTGCACATAATCCCTATGATCATCAAACCACGGATCGTAGTCTAGGTCTAATGAATTGGGTGCTGGTACCCTAGGTATCTCCTCTTGGTTGAAATCATGCATTTCGACTTAATTTTCTGGGTAGTTTTCAATCTCCATTGGTTGGGTGGGAAACAAGGGTAATGGTTGAGGGGCTACTAGTTGTTCCAAGTTTGGGTCGGCAGCTGTGGTTGCTAAGATATGGAAGTTTGCTAAACTCCTATTAAGCATGTCTTGGGTGTGGGCATCTGCTTCTCTTTTAGCAGCTGCTAGCACTCGTTGCTCTTGTAACTTTTTCATTCTCTTCCTACACTTATGTGCTCCCTTAATGAACCATCCTCTCTTTTTCTAAGGGAATGGCTCTTCAGACTGAGCCTTAAACACGAATATCCCGTCTTCATTGTCAGTAGAATACCCTGAGAGGGCAGGCTGTGAAGAGGTGCCTTAGCTCCTAGGTGAGCTGGACAACTGACGATAGGCGTCGGATAGTCCTTGATCACTCATACTGTAAACTAACAAATAGTCAAATAACGCATAACAATAAAATACAAATATGCACGTAATTTCGTAATAAATTTCCTAACAATTTGAATAATATTTTGGTGTCAGCAGAACACTTCTTTGGCTGAATCAGTGGCTTAGCTCTGATACCACCTCCTGTCGCAACCCCCGCCCCCTTATCTTTCCCGGGAACAGGCGGCCGCGAGACCAGTTTTGGTGGTATCGATGTTTATCATTTTGGCAGCGGAAATTACATCAGGACCGTAGTTAGGAAAATATTTTCTCAGAGTAAATACCTCGCTTTTAAAATATTAAACATATTGGGATAAAACCCAAGTTTTCATTACAAACATTTTCATAGGGAATATCCCTATTTTATTGAATAAAACATCTTCTTTTATTTAGGTAACTTTTATAGCCACTTTTCCAAGCCTTTAGTGCTGTCCAGCTGGCTTCTAGTTGGCTCTTACATTTTGTTACCTGAAACATGTTTAAAAACATTTTGTCAGTGGGAAATACTGGTGAGTGAATCCCAGTTTAATCAAGAAGAGTTTTATCAATTTTCACAGTATTGAGAGCGATTACAATGTTTACATCTACACAATTACTCATTCAGTACTGTCAATCCTAACTGGTGGGTCATATTACCCATTGGCTAACTCTTTGTCCAATGGTAACGTGTTCTACATTTTGTATACAAAACCCCAACATACCGGCAGTAATTGAAGAATTACAAGGACTCAATCACTGCTTAATCACATTATAAAATATTTAAGGTTTTGTGAAATAGTTTACAAAAAGGAGATTACTCACATTGCTGTCTTAGATTTTTCTTAAAGGTTTCCTGGTGATTATCTATAATTTACACAAATGCACACGCGTTAGTATAATAACCCTTTATATTTACATTAGTAATACCCTCCCCGAGATGACATTCCAACGACTACGTCGAGCAGAACCACGACATCCGTTACGGAACCCTGGATCAATCGGGCAGCATATCTAATACGTAACCGGGGTTATAATACTTACATTGGAGCAGAACTTCGTTAATTAGGGGGGTATTATGCTTGAGAATTATGCCTACTAGGTAGAAATTCGAGATAGAGAAAGATTGTGGGATGAGTTGGGACTGAAGGCCTTCGTTGCTATTTATAAGGCTGATTATGGACTTCGTCGCGCCCCGCGTAAGCCTCGGCCAGGGTCTACGCGGCCCGCGAGGCTCCCTAGGGTAGGCCCTAGCTTGGCTGACTCGATTAGTAGACTCCACAAACGTTATGACACGTGGTGGCTCAGGGGCTCGTCCTGACTCCTTGCTGTTGCGGCCCGCGTAGGTGGTAGCCAAGGGCTATGTGCCCCACGAGAGACCATAAATTCTGGTTTTTAATTAAATTTGATAAAAATAAAGGTATTCGGGGTGCGTTTACGCATACGGGGTGTATTTTAGGACATATTGGAGTACTTTAAAATATATTAGGGTCTCGAAAATATTTTGGAGGGTTGTTATAGGTTATTATCGCCGATTCATCTCGAACTTTTCGAAAATGTCTGTTCCTCTCACCTCCTTGACTCAAAAAGAGAAACCTTTTGCTTGGGGTCCTGAGCAATAGAAATCTTTTCAAACTCTCAAGAACTTGCTTTGCAACGCTCCTATTCTCGCTCTTCCTAATGGGAATGATGATTTTATGGTATATTGCGATGCCTCGAACCGTGGTCTAGGTTGTGTTCTCATGCAACAAGACAAGGTCATCGCTTATGCCTCTCGTCAACTCAAAATACATGAGAAAAATTACACTACCCACGATCTCGAGCTTGGCGCAGTTTTTTTGGCGTTAAAGATTTGGCGACACTACCTATATGGTACGAAGTGTGTGGTTTTCACTGACCTACAACACATCTTTAACCAAAAGGAACTAAACATGCGACGGCGTTGATGGGTGGAATTGCTTAACGACTACGACTACGGGATTCGCTACCATCCTGGCAAGGCGAATGTTGTGGCCGACGCTCTTAGTCGTAAGACTCATGTTAGGAGTATTTGTTGTTTTCACATCTCAAGCGATCTTCACACTTGCATTCGTGAAGCGCAATACTCGTCAGCCAACGAATGAACCTTGTTCGTAAAAATACGTGGTGCTACTGAAGATCAACTTGTTCCGAAATCAGATGGTCTTCAATAATGTCGTGATCGTATTTGGGTGGTAAATCGCGACAATCTTCGCGAAATCATAATGAACGAAACACACAAATCCAAGTACTCGATTCATCCTGGTGCTGATACGATGTATCATGATCTTCATGCATCCTATTGGCGGCCTGGTATGAGGAGAGACATCGCCTCTTACGTTTCTAAGTGTCTAACTTGTTTGAAAGTCAAAGCTGAGCAACGCCCTTCTGGAATGCTTGAACAACCTGAAATCCTCGTTTGGAAATGGGATAGCATCGCTATGGACTTCATAACCAAACTTCCTCGTACACCTTCAGGTCATGATAGCATTTGGGTAATCATCGATCGTTGACCAAATCAGCTCACTTTCTTTCTATTCGTGAAGATTTCAAGGTTGAGAAGCTTGCTCAACTCTACACCGATGAAATCATATGTCGTCATGGCATACCCCTTGACATCATTTCTGACCGTGATGGTCGTTTCACTTCTTGTCTTTGGCAAATTTTCCAGTCCACTATGGGTACTCACTTAAATCTCAGTACGGCCTTTCATCCTCAAACAGATTGACAGACTTAACGTACTATCCAAACCCTAGAGGACATGCTCCGTTCTTGTATCATCGACTTTGGTAGTAGTTGGGATGTGCATTTACCATTGATCGAGTTCTCGTACAAAATAGCGACCACGCCAGCATTCAAATGGCTCCTTTTGAGGCACTGTATGGTCGCAAGTGCCGATCTCCTATTAGCTGGCACGAGATTGGTAACAAACAATTTACGTTAAGAATGCTTTTCTTCATGGCAATCTTGACGAAACGGTGTTTATGTATCAGCCTATTGGTTTTTGGGATTCCCGCTTTCCCGATCATGTTTGCTTATTGAATAAGTCACTTTACAGTCTTAAGCAAGCGCCAAGAGCGAGGTGCCAACGGTTTGCAGACTATGTCTCTAAGATGGGGTTTCGACATAGCCAATGCGATCACTCCTTGTTTATTTTCAAAGAAGGTAACTACACTGCTTTTATTCTTCTGTATGTGGACGACATACTCTTGGTTACCTCATCGGATGCTTTACATAACCGGTTCAGGGCTCTTCTTTCCCACGAATTCGCCATGAAGGATCTTGGTCCCATTAGCTATTTCCTCGTCATATCAGTCAAGCAAACTCCACATTCCCTATTTCTCTCACAATCTAAGTATGCAATGGAAATTCTAGAGAGAGCGGGTCTCGCGGATTGCAACCCTACGGCTACTCCGGTTCACACCCAACAAAAACTAAGTAGCAGATCAGGTACAACATTGGTTAATATTACTGAGTACCGAAGCCTTGCGGGTGCTTTACAATACTTGACCTTCACGAGACCCGACATCGCATATGCGGTACAACAGGTTTGTCTACATATGCATGCCCCAACCTCTTCACACATACATGCATTAAAAAGAATTCTACGGTATATTAAAGGGACGATACATTTTGGCTTGCACCTTCAAAAGTCCAACAGTACCTCTTTGGTAGCTTATACCGACGCCGACTGGGGTGGATGTCCGGACACGCGTCGTTCAACCTCCGGTTATTGTGTTTACATGGGAGATAACCTACTCTCTTGGTCCTCGAAACGCCAACCGACTTTGTCGCGCTCAAGTGCCGAGGCAGAGTATCGTGGAGTGGCAAACGTCGTCTCGGAAGTTTGCTGGCTGCGCAACCTTCTACTTGAACTACAACACTCACCTACACATGCTACTTTGGTGTATTGTGACAATGTTAGTACGATATATCTCACCGGCAATCCGGTTCAACATCAACGTACTAAACACATCGAAATGGATATTCACTTCGTCCGCGAGAAAGTAGCTAAAGGTCAAGTTCGAGTTCTTCATGTTCGATCAAGATACCAAATCGCAGATATCTTTACCAAATGTCTCCCGAAGATTCTATTCGAAGATTTTGGCTCCAGTCTCAACATTCGTGATCCTCCCGTTTCGACTGCTGGGGAATATTAGACGATATGGAAATGATATTGTGATTATGTGAATATTATGTAGATAACTATCAAAAATAGATTAGTCAAACCTTATATCCTATATATTCTTGATTGTGATAGGAATAACAGACTAGCAAGATTTACCAATTAACAATAATGACCCCATGCATTAAGGTTAACTGTTTATTATTTGCTACATACATAATATACATGGATTATGAAAAATAATAATATCGTACATACATATATTGAAAACTTATATACTATTCAACATATTATATTTTCCTTGTTACAATTTGGAAGTCAACATAAATAGCAACAACTCTACGGAGCTATCACAAACTTTTGGTTAATTGGTTCATTTTTCTGCTCTCAAATGTCACACTTTGAAATTTTTGGGTTGAAATATTCATTTTCTTGGACATTGAAAGAGAAACTTATATATTGTTTTAAGTAGGGAAGAATTTACAAAACCCTATGATTTTTCACACTTTGTATTAGTAAGACTTTAACTTTTTCTTTAGAGTTAATTACACATATAGTCCTTGTGGTTTATTGAAAGTAACACCTTTAAGCACTGATTTTTTTTTTTTTGTAACAGGTTAAGGTTCTATGGTTTCGATTTGTAACGTTTTCATTATGTGGCCTTTGGGTAGCTCAAATGTTTTGAACATTCTTTTATGATATTGTTTCACAGACATTTAGATTCCTCTGATAATTAGATTCCAACGATATAATAATACACTCTTTAACTTATATATCCTCTCTAATATGTAAGAAGAAGAGCGGTGGTGTCCTCTCTAATAAGTAAGATGAAGGGAGGTGGTGGTGAAGAGAAGACGGATGCATGCACCCCCGGCACCAAGGAGTGGTGTTGAAATGATGTTACCAGGGAAAACAAAGGAAAAGGAGAGTGTCACATAAATGGTCCATCCACTCCGCTAAGTTACATAGTTAGTTCTTTAAACGTAAAAAGACTGAAATACCCTTGAATTTCATAGAAAAGTTAACAGAATTTGACGTTAATACCCAAACTAGTTACAAATTGAAACCATAGAACCTTAACCTGTTACAAAAAAAAAAAAAAAAAAAAAAAAAAATAGCACCCAAAGATATTACTTACAATAAATCAGAGGGACTTTCTATGAAATTCACTCTTTTCTTTACAATTATAATTTTATGTAATTCAAATTTTTCAAAAAGATGTAATTTTTACCCGTAAAATCAGTTACATGTTAAACTGTATAATTTAAAATAAAATATGAAACATTATAGAGATTTCAGACTTTTGTGCCAATAACTATCTTTACTCTTTGTGAATACTTATCACACAATATATCAAGAAAGAATATACAATACATTGTCTCATCTATTGACTTTATGAAAAATAACATGGCATAACACTAAAAAGGAATTAAATGCTTGATTGTTATGTTGTAAGTTGAGGGTGGGCCTTCTTTGAAGAGGGAAAAGCAATCCAAAGTGTATAAGAGGTGGTGGCCTTGTCTTTCTTTGTTGTCCCTTTCTTTATTGAAATTGATATTATCTAATATCTCATGCGTGTCCAACTTGACAAAACGGCTATCTTAATTTGTCATTAACCCCAGGGCTAGGTCTGAGAATTTGTGTACCCTGTTCGAGCTCGAAAAAATGTGTTCTTAGGCCTTAACGAAATTGGGTATTTGGCTCACTAAAAGTCTAAACCTAATGCCAATGAGATAATAACTATTCTAAACCATAAAAATAGTTTTGTAAGTGGGCATATGTTGTTGTTTATATGAGTATACCCTATTAATTTATTTATTTTTACATATACATATCTGATATTTTTTTTTTAAAATAACGTGTCTTTCGAAATATCTGGAACTGGCTGATGGTCCTCCCCGCCCACCCTTAGGGCCGGCCGTGATTAACCCTAAACTTTTATACTTATGGCAAATAATTTGTTTTCACATTTTGTTATCATATTATCAAAAGTGATATTCATATTCAGTGCGGATCTAGCCCAAAAATTTAGTGGTATTCCAATTTTTTTTTGTTTTATACGAAAAAAAAAGTTAAAAGTTTTACACAACGTAGACAAGGTTGAGGGTATTTTTACACTATAAGGCTAGAGGGTGTGGGATAACCCCCATGGGGCTTTATAAAGGACACCTCAGCGCCACGTAGGCACCACGTCAGCCAGAGGGCTTTATAACCCCTCTTTAACATGGAGGGTGTGGTGATAACCCCTAGGGGCGCTATAGAGAAAAAAAAAAAAACAAAAAATCTGATTGGTGCAAACAAGTGGGCCCCACCTGATAACCCCTTCTCTTCTCGTTACCACCATGGCGGACCACCTATGGCGCCTCCCCCTTGAAATGCACGGTGTGGGTGATGGAGCCCCACCGGCGCTATGGGTGGTGATGTGGCGGGGTGGCGCCCCCCACACCCTCAGGCCTAAAGACGAAGTTAAGGGATAGCCCGTGCTACCCCTGCTTCTACACTACCTCCACCCCTGCTCATATTATAACTGAAACATTTAACTGCGATGTCACAATAAAAATAGTTTACATTCGGTTTAACAACTCGACAGATGATAATTCATAGGTTAAACTTTAAGAAAACAGTTGAGTTGTTAATAGAAAAAATATTTTTCAGCTGGATACGTTACTCAAATAACAAGTTATACATTTCATAACTGGATAATTTTATATTCATAATCTATGGGCGTCTTTATTGTATGAGAGTGATGTTAAACCAATGACACATCAATTTCAATGTCCATAAAAATGCAAGGATCAAATTTGGACAACAATGCCAATATTTTATTTGTCATAATTATAATTTTTCTAACTTATACACAATCAACTATGTAATTCAATAAAATAGACAATGTATCTTTCTAGAATTCTAGTTCTCTCAGATATGTTTTTAAAAGTAGACAATGTATCTTTATAGGATTTACCAACAGATTACTTCCAAGTTAAAGTTCTTTTATATTTTTGATAAATAAAGGATTTAATTGGACAAATGACTATAGGAACTAATTTTCTGAAATATAAGAAAATACCTTATGTCAAAACTTTCTGGTGTATCGGCAGCCCCATGAATTTTCAAAGTGAAGGTTATGGGTTCAAGTCTCGTTTGGAGCAAAAATGCTATGGGATGAGCCAAATGTTTTATCACAGTAGGCATTTGGGCGGTGAGTTTTCTTCTGGAATGGTGGTGGGCCGGGTCATTAGTGTCGTCTGTGTTCGCAAGCATGAATGACCTTTTACCTTTAGATTTACCCGAATGATCAGACTATTGTTGGTCGCTAAAAATAAGAAATAAAATAACTTATATTTTTTATGTCAATGTCAGCAAAAACTTGTGTAGCATATATGTCTGCTTAACATCCAATTCAAAATATTCGATAACCAATTGATTTAAGGGGATAAATACAAAGTTTTGGTAAATTTTAGTAATTTCTGGGTTTTGTCATACAAATGATTGTAGATTACCTAAGAATAGAAACTACATTAAGATTCTTCCAACAAGTATCTTTTTAAATCTGTAATATGGATTATTCTTAAAACATTTTCCTCTTATCATTATATATATATATATATATATTAAACCCATTAAGTCTAACCGTTTTTCAAATCATTCCTGGCCCTTAGATCTTGCTGAGATTAAATCCTGTCCGTTTAAACTAGCAAAAATAACCGCTACCAGCGGCGGTTCAGAGAAGTTACCTGGTAGTTTCCGGTGGTGGTTTGGTTCCATACATTTCTGCCCCATGATCTGGTGGTTTTGCTCCATTATTTCTGCCCCATTATCTACCTGCAACCGATAAATGTGGAGGGTTTTCAAAATAACAAAAGCCACGATAAATGTGGAAGTTATTTTCAGCAAATCTCAAATGTATTTTTAGCTGGAAGTTACCTCCGAATCTCTCTTATAAATGGTTTTTATTCAGTTTTTATTTTTCCTAAAAAAAGACCATGTTCTCCACCTTCCTATATTTTAGTTCATTTGCAGTTATTTTAAGAGTTTATAAATACTGAAACCTGACCGTAAAATAGTATATCCTGCTTTATTTCTTTACCTTCTGTCAATTATCATTTAGATTAGATATAATAGATATAATTGAGGAGATTATGTCGCTGAACATGGAACAACAGATTGAAGATGCAACAATGGAGCAGCAGATTGAAGATGCAACAATGGATAAATATGTTAAAGTAAGCTTCATACATACCTGTTTATTGCGGCTGGTTGTAAACTCCACCTTTTTTTTTCTTTCAGGTTGCATCAATGGACAATTCCTTCCTTCGCCCAATCGTGTGTAAACCTACATATGAATCGGATAAGGTAAGTAGGACCTTTATAATCAATTTAATATCTTTTTTATACCTATGATTTTATTGTTACAATTTATCATGTTCTCATTTATTATTGTGTAAAAAACATGAAATTGATGACGTGGAGTTTGAGGCATTGAATGGTGCTCACAAAGACATTCCATCCAGGCTCGTGGATAGCCAGCAAGCAATCATCTCTGAACCTTTCTATGAATGGGCAAAAGTATAGTCGTTTTACTAAATTTAATTTTGTACACGTATTAATATACTATTATTCTCATGACTTACATGTATTTTTAGGTTTGCAAGTTTAAGAGAATCAACAAAAGGACAAATGCTTTAAAGACTTGGAAGTGGGATGAAGTCATACAAATTGATAGTGAAACCGAAGATGAAGAAGAGGATGCTTCACATGTGATAAAAAGAGTTAAGCATGCTTATGTTGTTGGGTAGAAACGACAATGTTTTTAAGGGGTCTTGTAGTGGTGCTAGAAATTCTAGGTTGTAATTTTTGTGTTTTTCCTTTGCTAGGCTGGACCATGTGGTTGTATCTTTTATTGTATTGAATGAAATGACTTTGTTTTGATGTTTAAACCATTTACGGTTTTATTGGCTGATACTTACATGAATATGATGTTTCTTCCATCCATTTTTTGTATTAGATTTATAACAAAAAAACAGTTTTTATTGTTCAACATATGTAATATTCAGGATTATAACATGTTTTCCAAATGTGGATGAAATATTAAAGCTTTATCTGGAGCAACAGTCGAATAAGGATGGCAGGTTTCGTCTCTCTTTCTTGCATGCACTTTGCCAATCCTTTTTATTATTATTATTATTATTATTATTATTATTATTATTATTATTATTATTATTATTATTATTACATAAAAGTGATTTTATGTGACAGATCACCTATGCTTGAAACCATTAGTTTTTATGTGACAGATCACCTATGCTTGAGACCAGTAGTTTTAGTATTATATAAAAGTGATTCCCGTCATTGGTTTGCCTAAATAGTAATATACAGGATTATAATTAAGATAATGTAACACCATTCACATCAGCTTCTTTTGGGTTGACATGGTCTTTACAAAGAAAGTCATGGGCTGTTTTGGTAAACATTTAAATTTGGGGGGTCAAAATGGGTAATCTAAGAAACACGTAGGTACGCATGGGTAACCGATTTTTGCAAATTTCTTGATTTAGTGGAGGATCAGACTTGAATTTAGAGGTGGCTGATCATAGATAATTTTACGCCCCGCTTGCGGTATGCGCATATAATGTATATAGATTAGTTGTTGCAAGTACTTTATTCTTGGCTAATTTCACAAGTTTTATGATTGATGTATTCATATTTAGGGGTAATACACCTGGTAAACGTTGTTTAGAGGCTGTGTTTTCATACCCACTTGGGTTTTGAGGAACTAATGCACATTGTTATTTTCATGTAAGATAACCGACTAACCAACTCATCACTCCACTAACCCCATGACTTCGCTAACTACAGGGTAGTTTATATCCCAAGTCATGTTTTGATTACTGTTTCCTACAAGCAGTTATTTTCTTAAAGATAACCGATAAACCAACCCATCACTCCACTAATCCCATGACTCCACTAACTACAGGGTAGTTTACAACACAAGAGATGTTTTGATTGCAATTTCCTACAAGCAGTTTGTCTTTCACTTTTTTGAAATGTCACACTTGGAAGCAGATGGTTTAAAATTAACTTTTGATTTATATGAAATCCACCTAATATATATAATAACTATATAAGAATTAAAAGAAAAAAAACAATAACTTGATTATCTGCTAATTACACACTATTGAAACACTAAATTGAAGTTTATTTAGTTTACAGATAAAAAAAAGTTTCTATTACTTAATTGAAACATTTTACAAAGTTAGTTACATTTATATGGCATTCCCCTTTATTTTTAACAAAATATAGTAATTTATTATATATCTAATAAAAATAACCACCATACCACGATATGTGGAATGTGGGTAATCTCCTCAATTACTTCTTGATAGTGGGGGTGTAGCCATATTCCATCTTTTAAGGTATGGGTAACTGATTTCAGTGGTTATACATATCATTTTTTTTATTTGTTTACCCTTGATAGTGGTTATACATATCAGACTGCTATTTTGTTTAGCTTTTGTCAGTTACTTCTGGGTAAGAATGGAGCATCCTCAACAGAAGAAAACCACACGAAATAGAACAAAGAAGGTCACTAAGACACTCAAACCAATGCCAAAGGTATTCCTACACATTCTCTAACATTCATGGGGTATTAAGTTATTGTGCTCAAATCTTATTTTATTTACGATGTGACACCAGGGCGACAAAGTTGAGGAAACTATTAGTGAATTGTTATGATTTTGTATAAAACTTAATTTCACTTTTTTTGTCTTAAAATTCTTTCTCTATTTTCGACTAAACTAAGTCTTTCATTTCTACTAGATTCGAAGGTATCCATCAAACGGGCAAGAGCTATACTAACTTGGCAATGGGATGATGTTATTGACATTAGTAGTTCCAATGAAAGTTGTGAAGTTGTTAACAACACCAGGGGTAAAGAAAATGATTTCGAGGACGAGTACGCTGATACTGCAGATTCAATCTGGTCAGTGAGGAAAAAGCCAGAGATTCCAAAGATGACTGTTTATTTTTTAATAGTAATTTAACGATGTTTTTTTCGTTATTTGTTGAACAATGTTTTTGTTTGGTTGTTTTGGTTTCTCACTTGAACTATGTTTTTTTTAATTATCACTTGAAAAATGTTTTTCTTATGTTTTGCTTAGGTTTCTCCTTTGTTCAGCATGATTGATCTACTAAATCAAATTTTTTTCTTTTAGATAAAAGTAATTTTTTATCTATCAAAAAATAGAAAACACATAGTTAATACCTGTGACAGTAGATATGTTCTCCTGGCAAATTCTGCAAAAATGCCTCGCCAGCCAAGCTCTTCATGTAACTGTAATTAGACAAGTATGAAATGTAAGCTTTGATTTTAGACACTCATACGGCTAATAATTTGATAAATGCTACTTCAAATTTCAATCAACACACACTATGTTCAAAAATTTATTTCACACATCTAAGCTGCTTAAATAATCGTTTTCATAATATGTAATGCTTTAAAAGCCAGTGCTTCAATAGCCGTTTCTGTGACAAAGTTTTTTTTACACAACTTTGTTTATTTCCACTGTAATTAATCATAAAACCAAAAACTCACACGCGCGCACACACTAAAATAGTCTATGAAAACAGAGGTTTGTTTATCCGAACATTTCAACCGTTCAGTGAGTTCAGAAATAGTCTATGAAAACAACTGTCGACAATGAACTACTTACTCACTTGTCACTAAGCTGATAAACTCAGAAACACACTCCTGAACAGTCTCCTTTGCATCCTTTGTCATTTTGCCAGTAGCCGGTAACCCTTTCTTCATAATCCGACTGATATTCGCAATTGGCAAAAAACGATCATGTTCTCAAAAATTGGACGACCTCGGGCTCAGCTCCCCCCACTCCCCTCTATCGTGCCTCCCACTGCCACCTGGATAACCTGGACCCTCCGCCATCCAAACACCAAAACCTAGATTTTCAATACCATAAAATCAATTCCAACCCCATCATCTTAATCAAAAGTTTTCAACATATACAGCAAGAAGACGCCATTTAAAAGCACCTTCATAAGATTTCTTTTTCAATACACATCTGTGTTTAGAGTACACAAATGAAAACCCAAACCCCTAACCAAACCCATCATCAAGATTAAAACTTTTCAACAAATACAACAACAAGACACCATTCAAAACCCCCTTGATGAGATAAATATTTTGATACACTTCGTGTTTAGACTACATCATCAAAAACCCAATACCCTAAATTTCAAAACCCACAAAACTGAAATCAAACCCATCATCAACTTCAAAACTTTCCAACAAATGCAGCAAGAAGACACCATTCGAAACGTCGTAGATGACATTAATTTTTGGATACGCATTTGTGTTTAGACTACACCATCAAAAACCCAAAACCCCTAAATTTCAAAAGCCACAAAATCAACAGCATATCCATCAATAGAATCAAAAATTTTCATCAAATACAGCAACAATACATCATTTAAGGCACATAACTGTCGTTAATTCATATACTTAATCGTGTTTAGACTACACCTTCGAAAAGCCAAAACCCTACATTTCAAAAGCCACAAAATCAACACCATACTCATCATGAAGATCAAAACTTTTCAACAAATATAGCAAAAACACACCATTGAAACACACATAATAAGCTAACCCAAACACCCTCTAAGTTTTGTAAACCCTAACAAGGAAAAGAAATATGTACCTGATCACTGGGAGCAGTGTTGTAAGAATCGCTAGGCGCTAGTCGGGCGGTGGGGTACCGCCTAGGGATTAATCGGGATTAATAGGGATTAATCGGAATTAATCGGATTGAGATTTTTATATGTAATTTTTAGTTACATATACACACACACATTTTTATATGTAGTTTTTTAAAGTAGACATGTTTTAACCCCTCATTAACCCATTTTTTAAGTAATTGAAAGAAATTTATATGGTTTGGTCAAAATTTGGCTGACATCTTGCCAAAATTTGGCCAGAATAGGACCGTCATTGACTGCCTAGCTATTAATCGGCCATTAATCGGTGAACCACCGATTAGTGATTAATCGGCGACTAATCGGAGACTAGTCGGGATTTTTACAACCATGACTGGGAGGATTGAAAGAAGCTTCCGTCTTTTTCGCCAATGACGACACCACAACTGACGATCGATTGTTGGTGTCCCTACCCTCCAGCAGCCCCTCTGCTACCAGATCTGCTCGCCCAAACAACCTATTTCCCTCATCTTCATCGGCGTTAAATTAAGCCACCAAACACACTATCGTTACCTATTCCGACATCCCCAACCAGCATCATAGGCCGACACCCACTCCTGTCGTCATCTCTCTCTCATTAGCAGTTTCCCTCTCTCCGGCCTCACTCTCTATGTCTCTGAAGATGTAGTCAAAGACAACCATGAGACAAAACAGGTAGTTTGTCATGGTGAAGAGGGAAGACCAGAGGTGAAGCACTAATAATTCAACGTTTAAATTACAAAATTACCCCTGAGAAGCCTTTCATATTTTGTTTTGTTATTATTAGGGCAATGCTAAATAAATATTATTTGTAAATGTAATTTTAGTGGCTGAGGTTGATGTTTATCAATAATAAGGGTATAAAGGACATTTCGCAATTGTCAAACAGTCAAATAGACGGAAGAGTGACGGAGGGACTCAAATTGTTATGAATTTATAAGCTCAGGGGGCTCAAAACACCAAAAAATGAATTTAGGGGCTCAGCTTGATGTTTCACACATACCACAGAGACGCAAATTGCATTTTTCTCTATAAATTAAAAATGGTGCTTTTGTTTATAATGTTCTTTAGACTTGTGTTCACTTAATGTGGGTGTTTGGGATTGTTTATTTTGAGATGCTTTTAAGTTTTTGACTTCTTAAAAGTTAATATGTCATTTTTGTAGTGTTTGGATAATGTGTTTTGAGAATGCGTTTCACTGGTTTGAAAAGAAGAAAAAAAAAGTTCGATGGTTGTAGTATTTTCAAATAGAAGATGGAAAAGAGGAAAATGAGAAGCAAACCGAAACACCATCAATACATTGTCTTTGTCTGTTACCTTAGCGTAACCCGTCCAACGGACGGGTATTAAACTAGTTGAGGGTGGTGGTGTCACATCTGTGAGGATGCGGTTACTCTTAATAAATGATATCTTAAGTGTTGTTGATAGGTCTCTAAATGAACCAATCGAACACGACCAGAGGCATGTTTGTGTTTGTTCATTTAACTTTAACTGAATACGAATACGAACAAGAACATATAATCAAACAAATTTTTTTGTTCATGTTTGTTTATTAAGAAAAAAAAAACATGTTCGTGTTCATATTCGTTTATTTAAAACTTAGAGGAACAGTTTACGAATGTAAACAAACATAAACAGACATACTTAAACGAACATAATTTAACAAACAATAAACAACACAACCTAATTGAAGAAACACAAATGAACATAAGTTACTAAATCTAAAAAAACATAAAATAGTTTTTATATAAATTATTGATTAATTACGATAAATTCAATTGAAAAATCCATTGTTATTACTAGAAATGTCAATTACCAGTTTGTTATAATTATATAAAATCAGAAAGTTCCTTTTATGTTTAAATTAAAACGAACATAAACGAATGTAAATAAATGAACATAAATGGACGTTCACATACATACATGAACGAACAAAACATGTGTTCATGTTTGTTCGTTTATTAAATAAAGGAACATAAACGAACTTCCCACAGTTTACGAACAGTTCATGAACGTTAGGTTCGTTTACAAGCCTAGTTGTAACAACCCTCAAATTTTTTTCCCGGAGATAACCCGTAATCAAAACCCCAAATGCACGCGAGGAAACTTGTATACTCAATCAGAAAACTTAGCGGTTAAGAAAACTTGAAGGTTGATGAACCAACCCGCACAAAAGTACCCTTACTAAACTCACAATTAAAAACCGAACCATTTAGGATTAAGACTCGAGCATACGCTGTGACACCCCAGGAAACCACGCAACCTATCTAGCTTCCTCAGTAACCACGTGCTAAATTTCGGGACGAAATTTCTTTCAAGTTGGGGATGATGTGACAACTCGAGTTTTCAAGGTCTTTTCTCGACACATTACTTACTTGTTTTCACAACTGCGTTTTGAAATTCGTTGCGTCGTAATTTGTTCGTGTTTGATTAATCCCTAGTGAATGCTATGATTTGTTTAAATTGGGAATTTGTAAATTGTCTAAGTGTCTAAGTGATAAACTAAATGCATGCATGTTGAAATATGGAATTTGTGCCACTTAACCCCTGGCGAAAACATGCGAGTTTTCGTCAACTAGCAGGCCGCCGAAACATCGAATGGGCCTTTGGCCCAGTAACGATCAGTTATAATGTTTTGATCACAACCTTTACGTGAAAATTATAACCGGCAAACCCTAATCACCTCTCACCTTCTCTCTCTCTCTCTCCTCTGAAACCCGACGGCAGATTTGTCAGCGCTCGAGATTTTCTTCGCTCAAAACATTCGATACGGTTAGTGTCTTGTTAATACCCGTATGTTATCGGTCGATACGTGTTGATGCTTGATCATTCAGTCATAGGTTGATAGTGTTAGATTCACATTAAGTAGGGTTTGTTTGCAATGATGTTTGTGCTATAAAACTGTGCACTAAGAAAGTTGTTGCTAATCTAATATAGAAACATGTGAGGAATGGTTTTTTAGGGATGTTGTATGCATGTTATTTGATAAATCTATGGTGATGGTAATGTTGAACTGCTTGCCATAAATGAAACTGATCGAATGACAGTGTGGATTCAAGAATTGGTTAGGTTGATTTTCCTGTGTTGTAGATGATGCAAACTGTTAATTGAGTAATCTACGTGATTGTATGAATTGATTTGATTGAGCGATTGATTGATGAAGCCGACGTAACTATTAGATGATCATTAGGGTTTATAGGTTACGTAACGGTTGATGATGATCATGCTTTACCCCGACGAAAACCCTGTGCCGACGAAGACCCTGTGCCGACGAAAACCCTAACCCGATGAACTCTCATTCGACAAAATCCTATGTCGACGAAATCTTGTGTCGATGAAATCTCAAGTTTCGTCGTGACCTTTTCGTCGTAACCCTATGTCGACGAATACCTCAAGTTTTCGTCGTGAAGCCTATAGGGAACAGTAGGTTAATATTTTCATGTATACTACGTGTATGTTAGAAATTAATTTTGTTATTCACTGTTTCATTTGATCGAATAACATGATTTAGTTCTTTTACACTCAGTACACCTAACTGTTGAACATGGCTATGGAATATACATGCAAATTGTGAATATGAAAGGAGTATATAACTGCTATGTATTAATCCGTGATCATTACCTTGCATGCATTCTAATTTACGTGAAAACATTACAAACATAAACTGATCACGTGTGTATGAATACATAGGCTTTGATTGAATAAATTGAACGTGTAGTTAAGCATACCGAGCAAACCGAGGTGAGTTCACCCTTTCCACAAGGCATGGGATTCCCAAGGGTTGGGAATGGGTAAAGGATTTAAACTGAAACTGCGTGATCTCCTGGTTTGGAACACGTACACACCCTCTTTATTGAAGGGTGACAACATGCGATAAGGATTTGATTGGAACCTGCGTAATCTCCTAGTTTGGGGATTTCGTACACACTCTCTTTACTGGAGGGTGACAACACGGATACTAGATCAAAATCTCTATCATGAAGTCCCTCATTTTATATCGACTTAATCGCCGGGCCAATGGCGAGCGGGTCATTAGTTAGATAGCGCTATTTAGGTTTGACAAGCCTCACACCGTGCCGCAGAGGACGGGCGTGAACTAATGGATCTGGGCACTAGTCAATGATGATAGACATTGACATCAGGGCACCAAATTACTTTACTCAGTGGTCGATATGGTAACGGGTCTAGTGGTTCACATGGGGAAGCCCCCACTGGTTATGGATATGTTTGGGGAAACAGGGAAAACTAGTTAACTTATGGCTTACAAATGAACTCATGGTTTTTGAAACAACTTATCAATGAACACCAACTGTGAACTCACTCAACTTTGTTGTTGACTCGTTGTTACATGCCTTGCAGGTCGTTAGGTGCTTATGGAGCTTGCACGAGGAGGAGAGGTCGTTGTGGGATATGGACTGTTATGTCCCATGCTTAACATTTGAACTTTAAACTATGTTTTGGCCATTTAAACATTACTATGCTTCCGCTGATTACTTGAACATGTTTGGTTTCTTTTGAACACCAATTATATTGGGTTTGGTTTTATTTACTTAATTGCATTGTTCAATAAGATTGGTGGCTATATCCTGGTCAGTCAAGCCTCCACGCGATAATACTCCGCTTGTGGATTTTGGGGGTGCGACAGATTGGTATCAGAGCCATTGGTTATAGTGAACTTGGTTTTAAAAAGGGAAAAGCTTTTTGGCAAAAACCAGACTATAACCTGTATAGTGCTCAACGATCCACAACGACGCTTCGCTCCACATGCAAGGCTCAACACTATAGGTGATATGATTTATGTTTATATTGCCTACTTGTTAGTTACATAGTACGTTGTTCATGGTATGATTGGTTAACGTAGCAACTATTGTTAGAAACCCATGTGTGCTTACTCTCTTCTGTCATCGCACTTTCGCGACACCTTTTTCACCCATGTTTCCTTTGATATGAAGATCATGAGTGGGCGTCTGAATTTGACTCAAGCCCAGCTGACGGCTCTCATTAACGAACGAGTTGCTGAGGCACTCGCAGCCGCTCAAGCAGGAGGTACAACCTTCCATTGAAACTTACTCTAGGATCTCTAAGATCCTACTCTTGTGAACCAACTCTTGTGCTTAACTTTGTCTTTTCTTACTCACACGACAGGTCAACATGTTCAGCCCCCTGCGTGTACTTTCAAAACTTTTATGGACTGCCGACCTACTACTTTCAACGGCACTGAAGGAGCTGTAGGCCTCCTCCACTGGTTCGAGAAGCATGAATCTGTCTTCGAGATGTGTGAATGCCCTGAGGCTCGTAGGTGACTTGACCGTGTCGTCCCGATCAGTCAAAAACCCAATTAAACCTAGGTAGCTAGGGTAAGTCGGGTATCGAATCCACGAAGAGCATGTGGTCAGTATCGCACGACCTGTTCGACTAGTTAGACTATTTACAAAAATGTACAAATTGATTATGAAGCTTGCTTATTTTTATTTGTTTGTTCGGTTTTGAAAAGGAGTCAGACTAAGCCGACAAATTGATATTATTTAAAACTACTGTTGATTAACTAAGATAGCAAACTAAATTACTAAATGATTGAAACAAGAAACTAGAAACAAGTTCCACACCCGGTTTCGGTAATTGCCAACCTAGGGTTTCTACAAATTTTAGATTCAACTCAATTGCATACGATTAGCGGATTTAGTGTATCGTGACTTAGGTGCCAATAACTATCAACGTTTCGAAAAACGGACAAGAATGCACTTTGTAATCAACACAAGTAAAACCTAACCACGACAATGCATAACTACACATAACCATTTCGTAAAGTCATAACTTTTAACATCGTTCGACAATTTACGAATACGAAACAAATGTAAACTATTGTCAATGGTTTCAAAAATCAAACACAATTTGTCACAAAGTTGAAGCAAGAAACAATTCGAAACCCTAAATTAAACAACTACCTATACCGTGGTGAAACCGAGGAGACTAGCCGTTCATAGTCGAAGAAGCACGATCACCGGAGGATGAACACGAACCCCGAACCATAATCTTCAAGTCTTGAGGAGAGGTGGAAGTTAGGGTTTGAATATGAAGGTGGAAGAAGATGATGGAATGATGGAGATGGTGATTTGATTAGGGTTAGGATGAAGATGGTGTTAGTGGTTGTGTTAGGATTGATTAGGGATGAATTGGATGATCAAGAATGGTTCCAAGGAGGTGTTTTTACCTCCCAAGGTTCGTAACCCCCGAAAAATGGTCAAACAAAACGTTATAACTCATCAAAGATCAACAAGAAACAAGATTTCGCGACTCAGCAAATGGAGGCCCGTCGCCGACGGCCATAGGGGCGTCCCCGACGGCCTCTGGTTTTGCCGGTTTTGTCCGAAACTGTTTTCTTCATAACTTCTTCGTTATAGCTCCGTTTTACTCACTGTTTTCGCCCACGTTCTCGTAATTCAGCCCTCTATCATGCCATCTTCCAATATATTCATTTTAAATCCATTAAAATTCCACAAAACACATCCACTCTTCGTGATTAACCCTGTTTTGTTCATTTCACATCCCCGGTGCTCCGTTTAGCTCCCGATTAGCTCCTTAAACTCTTTTAGACCTGTAAAACACAAATCCCATTAAAAGTAAGCTATTCAAGATTAAAAGCTATGTAAAAGCATCAACTTAAGCACAAACAATCACCGGTTTCGACCACGTATCACATCCCCACACTTGTCTTTTGCTTGCCTTCTAGCAAAATCTGTTTTCACTTTCACGTGGGTCGAACGAGAGACACACATCCCATCCCCGAGACTAAAGTTAAGGTCTAAAGTCATACCCGGTTCAAACTTTTTACAATTTACGAAATATCTAACGGTAAAGTGAATAATCACATATAAAATGGTTATCGAAGATTAACCCGCCTTTGAAACTAATAAATCATGCACACCTCTCACAATGTTCTCTCCACTCGGTTTAAAATTTGGCTAATAGATAATGAATTAGCACTTTTCAAGTAATCACTCAAAACCGATTAGAACACGTACCCGCATAGGCTTACAACTAAATCGTTCTCCACCACCGAACACGAATACTAAGTACAAGTCATAAGGTCTTTGGAGGGTTGTAATGGGGTTAGGCGAAGGGTAGGAAATATGATATTTTAAAGTGGCTAAGGTGATGAAAATTCGATTTTTATTACAAAAGACTACTCTAAACAAAACTAAACTATAAACATCAACTACAAGGCAACAACTTTAGCCTTTTATTTCTCAAACTAAGAACATATATTTTTGTTCTTTTCTCACAATTTTCTATCTTTTTCATACATTTTCTGATCTTCTCTTTTTTTTCTTTTTTTTATGCAAACAAACAAATACAACTATAAAAACTTTACTCCTATAATCGAATTTCCATCACACGAGTTTAAAAGAAAAAAGTTTTAAGGTTATGGGCTAAAGGGTAGTCAAATGAAAGGATTAGGCTCAAAATTGGCTACTAGGGGATAATTTTTGGGTAAGGATATAAAAATGGTGTAACAGGAAAAGGTTTACCTAATGCCTTAATCATTCTCGTGCTTGTATTCGGTCTATGGTCTCGAACGTATCAAAAGTTGCAAGCTCTACAATACGCGACTAATGGTCCACTCAAACAAAGAAACATGTATATGTAAATCTATGATATAAAAGTGGCTCAAAACCTCACGTATAAGGGTATGGTATGTGATATGCATAAAATACTAGTTCCTTAGGTGAATTATTCCCAAATAACCACCCGCTAAATACCCGTCATGCTATTAATTTGAACTTGACCATGGCAAAAGACCAAATGGGTTGTGCAATCCCTCGTTGACTTAGTTACTTGTGCTTTTAAGATCGCTTTTTAAACAATAAATTTTGAAAATTTTTTGAAATTTTCCCCCATCCCCACACTTGAGGTAAACATTGTTCTCAATGTGTAGTGTTTAAATGAACGGGTCAAAATCGAAAACTTTTACTACTCCCCCATCCCCACACTTGAGGTGAACATTGTCCTCAATGTGTAAGAACTAGAGTTTTTTGAAATGCACAAGGGATGTGACACGGCTAACCTCCCCAAAATTTCACCCCGGAAAATAAAATAGAATTTACAGTCCACTTATTTGCTAACTAAAAATCAAAGTAAAAAAGAAACGTATGCACCTGATTTTTGAGCTCATTCCTCGTGTGCTCTTCTTCTCTTCAACAAAACGGTCATCTCACGAACATAATGTACCTACAAATCTTAACCCTTGTGTAGAAGCATGCTTCTCACAACCATTAAAATTTGTTAGTTACCTAGTTCTACCACTTTTAAGAAAATATTACCAAGCCATACGTTATTTCACTTTGATTTATGTGGAAAAAAATAATGTACAATAACAACAAACCTAACTCACTTTCGTAGGAATCACGGTTGCATTTAGCGTATGCAACAAGCCCTTTTAAACCTTACGATAGCTCGGGAGGACGAGTAGGTCTCGTGAGGGTTATATAAAGAACACACCCACAACGTTCATTTAACTAGGAAAATAAAATAAAACCGAATAATAGTACAAACTCTACAACAATCATACCTGATTTGTCTCTCATGGTGGTCTAAGTGAAGAATTTCCTACCGAGTTTCCAACATACGCTCGGTAATTAGCATGCCGAATCCATACTCTTTTTATTATATTCGGAATACGCACTGTACAACTTCGGGGCCGTTTCTTAACAATATGGCTAATGTCTTGCAACGCCACCCTTCGAATCCTTATGCACAAACCCGCATCCCCAACTTTGTTGGTTGGAGTGATAAGTTTGGAAGAAGGATGAATATGAACGTGAGCTTCTTTCAAATCCGATTCGTCTTGCAGTGTCATGTCTTCTGCTCGGTTCAAACATTCAACTACTTGCTCTGGAAGTTCAATAACCTCTTCCACCACATCACCATCCACCATTGTACCACTAGCCAACACCTCTTGGTCTCGTCTAAGTTGTGCCAATTCTTCGGCGAGTTGACCCACTTTCCTTGCCAAGGCTTCATGAGCTTTATCTCTCACTTCAAACTCTTTCTTCATTTCGGTTTTGATCTCTTGATGTGAATTAGTAAGGGCTTGATGTGAACTAGTAAGGGTACTCATAGCATTCATGAGGGCATCAAGCTTGGAACTTATTGAGTCTTGAGGTTCCTCGTATGATGGTTGAGGGTATTCATTATAGTAATCATCATACACCTCCCGATAACTTGAGAAATGTGGCAATTCGGATTCATAGTAGTACTCTTGATAATGTGGTGGTGGTGGATTATCGTATGGATAATATGAGGATGGATCATTGAAATCTTCATAATCCGCCCTCCTATATTCAAACAATCCGCTGAGGTAGTCTTCCCGTTCCTTGTTGGCTTGAACTTTTTCGTAGAAAACTAAGCAATCCTCTAAATAGTGCTCTCCGCTTCCGCAACACTCACGGGGATCATCATCTACCCAATTCATATTGAAAGACGGTGCCTGCAAAACATGTACCTGCACAGACAAGCTCGACCACCCAAAGTAAAATCACAAAAATACAAGAAAGAAAACTAAACTAAAATCGAACAAGCAATGAAATACTAAGCGCACTAGCTCCCCGACAACGGCGCCATTTTGACTTGACCGTGTCGTCCCGATCAGTCAAAAACCCAATTAAACCTAGGTAGCTAGGGTAAGTCGGGTATCGAATCCACGAAGAGCATGTGGTCAGTATCGCACGACCTGTTCGACTAGTTAGACTATTTACAAAAATGTACAAATTGATTATGAAGCTTGCTTATTTTTATTTGTTTGTTCGGTTTTGAAAAGGAGTCGGACTAAGCCGACAAATTGATATTATTTAAAACTACTGTTGATTAACTAAGATAGCAAACTAAATTACTAAATGATTGAAACAAGAAACTAGAAACAAGTTCCACACCCGGTTTCGGTAATTGCCAACCTAGGGTTTCTACAAATTTTAGATTCAACTCAATTACATACGATTAGCGGATTTAGTGTACCGTGACTTAGGTGCCAATAACTATCGACGTTTCGAAAAACGGACAAGAATGCACTTTGTAATCAACACAAGTAAAACCTAACCACGACAATGCATAACTACACATAACCATTTCGTAAAGTCATAACTTTTAACATCGTTCGACAATTTACGAATACGAAACAAATGTAAACTATTGTCAATGGTTTCAAAAATCAAACACAATTTGTCACAAAGTTGAAGCAAGAAACAATTCGAAACCCTAAATTAAACAACTACCTATACCGTGGTGAAACCGAGGAGACTAGCCGTTCATAGTCGAAGAAGCACGATCACCGGAGGATGAACACGAACCCCGAACCATAATCTTCAAGTCTTGAGGAGAGGTGGAAGTTAGGGTTTGAATATGAAGGTGGAAGAAGATGATGGAATGATGGAGATGGTGATTTGATTAGGGTTAGGATGAAGATGGTGTTAGTGGTTGTGTTAGGATTGATTAGGGATGAATTGGATGATCAAGAATGGTTCCAAGGAGGTGTTTTTACCTCCCAAGGTTCGTAACCCCCGAAAAATGGTCAAACAAAACGTTGTAACTTGTCAAGGATCAACAAGAAACAAGATTTCGTGACTCAGCAAACGGAGGCCCGTCCCCGACGGCCATAGGGGCGTCCCCGACGGCCTCTGGTTTTGCAGGTTTTGTCCGAAACTGTTTTCTTCATAACTTTCTTCGTTATAGCTCCGTTTTACTCACCGTTTTCGCCCACGTTCTCGTAATTCAGCCCTCTATCAGGCCATCTTCCAATATATTCATTTTAAATCCATTAACATTCCACAAAACACATCCAATCTTCGTGATTAACCCGGTTTTGTTCATTTCACATCCCCGGTGCTCCGTTTAGCTCCCGATTAGCTCCTTAAACTCTTTTAGACCTGTAAAACATAAATCCCATTAAAAGTAGGCTATTCAAGATTAAAATCTATGTAAAAGCATCAACTTAAGCACAAACGATCACCGGTTTTCGACCACGTATCAGTAGGGTGAAGTATGCTACCGGTACTCTCGAAGGTGTAGCGCTCACGTGGTGGAACGCTCAGGACCAAATGCTGGGGTTGGCTGCTGTTAATGCCACCCCATGGAACGACTTCAAAGATTTGATCAAGGAAAAGTACTGCAATCGTGATGACATCCACAAGCTGGAAGTAGAGTTCTACAACTTAAAGATAACGGGGTCGGAAATCGAAGTGTATACGAAAAGATCGAACGAACTGGCTATCTTGTGTCCTACTATGGTAGATCCTCCTATCAAGCGTATCGATCTGTACCTCAAAAGTTTAGTGCAAGAGATCCAGAGTCATGTGACTGCAGCGAACCTCGCCACTATCCAGGAAGTTATTCGTTTGGCTCATCGTCTCACTGATCAGGCAGTCGAGCAGAACAAGCTGCCCAAGCGTATTGGTGCTACTACTACTACTGCTACTGCTACTGCTACTGCCCCCAGCGACAACAAGCGCAAATGGGATGGAGTCTCAAGCAAGGGTTCAACATCAGCTCAGTCTCAATCTCAGCAGCGAAAGACTGATGACTACAAGAGCCCTGGTCAATGACGTGACCGTGTCGTCCCGATCAGTCAAAAACCCAACTAACCTAGGTAGCTAGGGTAAGTCGAGTATCGTATCCACGAAGAGCATGTGGTCAGTATCGCACTAGTTGTTCAATTAGCAAAAGTATTTACAAACAAGTGTACAAATTGATTATGAAGTTTGCTAAAAAAAAAAATTCAAAGTTTGTTTAAAATAATTATATAAAAAATGATTAACTAAAATGAGTAAAACAATAATTTGGAAGAAGGTTCACACCCGGTTCGACAACTGCAAGACCTAGGGTTTCTACACGTTAGACTTAATTTAGTTGCATTTGATTATTAATGGATTTAGTATTACGTGGCTTAGGCGCCAAGCGCTATCAACGTCATAGACAACGGACCGCACTGCGCTTCGTTACCAAGAACATGTAAATCCTAACCTATACCAAGGCATAATTGCACATATTCATTTCACAAAGTCAAATTTAATAACTCATTCGACAATTCATGAATCCAATACAAATGCAAGACAATTGATATAAGTTTCAAATGGTTAAATACAACTAGTCACAAATTAGATCATAAACAAAATATTGAAACCCTAGAATTCTTACAAAGTCTACACCGGGGTGAAACCTTAGGAGATTAGCCGCTTATGCTCATGATGTCTTACCAAAAACTTCCCTTTGTTTCCTCTTGATTTGTGTGCCAAGCAGCCAAGGGCGCTGCCTTCTCTCCCAAATTAATATATGTCGACCCGTTTACAAATGCTGCTGCGTTTTTCTTTAGTGGGTTTTTTCACGAACTCAATGCAAGCCCATCTTTCCTTTTACTTGCAGCCCATGTCACCACAATTATTTAAAATATTGTAGGCCAATGAGATATGATTTCTCATAAATTCCTTTATGACCATTTCAGTTAATTTTTGTAACAGTCTAAAACGAATTGGTGACCTTCAACTTGAATCCTTTTTCTCATTATTTTATTCTTTGCTCTTTCATTTTGATGTAACCTACAAAACAATTCAAAAACTTACGTTTCCAATATATACTCTAAAAGCATATATTAATTGCAATATTTATAAGATAAATTGTCTTATAATTTTCTTTTATTTTCTTATTTAAACAGTTAATTGCAATTATTAAGTATGAACACCAACATCTCAATTAACATTGCCACTTTTCTTTTTATGTTATTTTATTATTATATAAATAAGTAAATAAGCTATTTTAACTCGATTTATTATTCAACCTAGAAAATACAAAAACTGACTAAAGTAGTATCTTTTTAAACAATATCGATGCATATTTTTTATAATTAAAATAAACTAGAGCGTACAAAAACACACCGATCAGTCAACAATCTTCTGGTAGTCAAGGGCAGAGTGGGTACAAGGGGAACCACCCCAAATGCAATCGTTGTGGTTTCCATCATAGCGGACCGTGTACTAAGGGCAATTGTCAGAGGTGTAACAAACCTGGCCATGCGGCCAAGGATTGCAGGAGCCTCTATCCTGCAAATCAGTGATGACAGAACCAGCAGCAAGCTCCACAGAATCAGCGTCAGCAGCAAAAGCAGCAGCAGGGTAACAACAAAGGATGCTTTCAGTGTGGTGCTGAAGGCCACTTCAAAAGAGACTGCCCCCAGCTGAATCAGAAACAGAACAACAACAACAATCAGGGGAACGGAAACAACAATGGGGGAAACAATGATGGCAATGGTGGTAGGGGGCATGCGTTCGTGATTGGGCAGGGTGATGCAAGGAACGATCCCAACGTTGTGATGGGTAAGTTTCCACTGGATGATTTCTTTGTTACTGTTTTATTTGATTTGGGTGCCGATACTAGTTATGTATCTTTAAAAGTTAGTCAAATGCTTAAGCGTACCCCAACACTTTTGAACACCAAGCACATGGTAGAACTAGCAAATGGTAAAAGTATCGAGGCCACACACGTAGTTAAGGGTTGTAATCTCGTTCTAGCTGGTCAGACTTTCCCTATCGATCTTATCCCCATCGTTCTTGGTAGTTTCGACATCGTTATTAGGATGGATTGGTTATCTCAACATCAAGCAGAGATCCTTTGCAAGGAGAAGATCGTCCGCATTCCTCGTTCTGGTGAAGAACCACTTGTGGTTCATGGTGACAAGAGTGGTGCGGTCGTAGGCATCATCTCTATCCTTAAGGCCCAAAAGTGTTTGCGAAAGGGCCACACTACTATTCTAGCCCTCATTACTAATACCTCAATGAAAGCGAAGAAGATAGAAGATATTCCGATCGTACGTGACTTTCCTGAGGTATTTCCTGAGGAATTACCTTGTCTTCCGCCTCATCGTCAAGTTGAGTTTCAGATCGAACTAGCTCCAGGGGAAGCACCAATAGCTCGAGCACCTTATCGTCTAGCTCCATCTGAACTAGAGGAACTATCTACGCAACTGCAAGAGCTCTTGGACAAGGGTTTTGTACGTCCTAGCTCTTCGCCCTGGGGAGCTCCAGTCTTATTTGTAAAGAAGAAAGATGGTACCTTCAGAATGTGTATTGACTATCGGGAACTCAACAAGGTAACCGTAAAGAACCGTTATCCCCTCCCGCGCATTGATGACTTATTCGACCAGTTGCAAGGGTCGAGTTTTTACTCAAAGATTGATTTGAGATCGGGCTACCATCAGTTGAGAGTCCGAGATGAGGATATCTCTAAGACAGCATTCAGGACTCGTTATGGGCATTAGGAGTTTCTGGTTATGCCTTTTGGATTGACAAACGCACATGCGGTCTTCATGGATCTTATGAACAGAGTGTGCAAGCCTTACCTGGATAAGTTTATTATTGTTTTCATCGACGACATCCTGATATATTCTAAGAGTCAGAAGGAACACGAGCATCACCTGAGACTTATTTTGGAACTCCTTCGAACAGAGCAGTTGTATGCCAAATTCTCGAAATGTGACTTTTGGCTTCGCGAAGTCCATTTCCTAGGCCACGTGGTAAACGAGGATGGGATTCGTGTTGATCCATCCAAGGTTGATTCGATCAAGAACTGGCCTGCACCTCGTACTCCAACAGAAATCCGCCAATTCTTGGGTTTGGCGGGCTACTACAGAAGGTTTATCAAGGATTTCTCCAAGATTGCGCAACCTCTCACCTCACTAACTCAGAAGGGTGTCACCTATCGTTGGGGTGATGCACAGGAATCTGTGTTTCAGCACTTAAAGAATAGACTTTGTAGCGCACCTATTCTCTCATTGCCTGAAGGCACGGATGATTTTGTGGTTTATTGCGACGTGTCCATCCAAGGACTTGGTTGCGTGTTGATGCAACGTGACAAGGTCATTGCTTACGCATCACGCCAACTTAAAGTTCATGAAAGGAACTACACTACGCACGACTTGGAGTTGGGAGCAGTGGTTTTTGCTCTTAAGATATGGAGGCATTACCTGTATGGTACCAAGTGCACTATTTACACCGTTCACAGGAGTCTCCAGCATATCTTCGATCAAAAGGAGTTGAACATGCGACAGCGTCGATGGGTCGAGCTCTTGAATGATTACAAATGCGCGATCAAGTACCATCCGGGCAATGCCAATGTTGTGCCCGACGCCCTCAGCCGAAAGGAGTCAAAACCTAAGCGCGTGCGAGTGTTACAACTTACCATTCAATCTAGTCTTCCCGCTCAGATACGAGATGCTCAGGTTGAAGCATTGAAAGCAGAGAACATCAGGGCGGAGTCCCTACGAGGATCGAGGAAACGGTTAGAACAAAAGGAAGACGACGCTTACTACGTAACAGGGCGCATCTGGGTCCCACTTTACGAAAACTTACGCGAACTTGTGATGGATGAAGCACATAAGTCATGTTACTCAGTACATCCTGGTTCGGATAAGATGTACCACGACCCAAAGACTACATACTAGTGGCCTAGCATGAAAGCCAACATAGCAACTTACGTCAGCAAATGTTTGACTTGTGCGAGAGTCAAGATCGAATATCAGAAACCATCCGGCCTACTTCAACAACCAGAGATCCCGACATGGAAATGGGAGAAAATTTCCATGGATTTTGTTAATGGCCTACCTAGATCACAACGAGGAAACGATACTATTTGGGTGATAGCGGATCGATTGACTAAGTCTGCGCACTTTTTGGCCATCAAAGAAACAGAAAAGTTTTCTACTTTAGCAGACGTTTACTTAAAGGAAGTGGTTTCGAGGCACGGGGTGCCAACCTCCATTATTTCCGATCGTGATGCACGTTTTACTTCTGAGTTGTGGCAAGCTATGCACAAATCCTTTGGCTCACGTTTAGACATGAGCACCTGTCACACCCCGATTTCCACGTGTCACCGGTGGGCCCGGTGGGGGAGTATCGTGACGTGGTTGGCAACGTAATAGTCAAACAACACAATATAATAATGCACAGCGGAAGCAATTTAAAAATAAGATACAACCGAATTTATTTATTGTAATCAAAGTCACAATATCCGGTGTTTATCCACAGAACGGATCGAAACAAATTAACATTTATGGTTCAACAGACTTCTGGCATCCTAAGCTTGCGAGACTTTTATTGATGCTTAGGAGACAATCCAGCCAAATTTCGTTTAGTACCTGCATTCAGTCTTTTTGGGAAAATACGTCAGTTTACACTGGTAAATACATTCAACTGACTCATTTGGAAAATGATTGAAAATTTGTTTGGATGCACGTGGCATAAATCATTTTATTTAACTTGGGAGAATTATTTAATATTATAATCTTGTGAACGAATTACATGTTACTTATGCGTTCAGTAGCCCGAATCAAATCCGGGTTAAAGATCAATAGACACACCACTTTAAGTGAGTTATACACGGGAGTACGCCTACACCCCGTGCTCAGGTCGTGGCCACCTCGTAAGATGATGCCAGGGATATCCGGGACATGGTCATTAACCCCCCAAAGGCTGTAAAGTAAACAAGACTGTTTAAACGAGCCGATCAAATTATTCAACTACCCACTAAGCGTGGAGATTTGATGCTCGATCAAGCGGTACGCTATGTACCGTAACCCAAGCCCGTATAGGGAAAATAAGTTAAAAGTATTTACCTGATGCAAGTATAAATCACAATAAGCAGAATGCACGTAGCTTTTACTGTTTCTCCTAATCTGGAACGAAGGTTTAATATAACCTATTAGAATCCTAACGGGTCTTTTATTAAGCTTAAGCTTAGACCGGCTAGTTTCAAGATACGGTTCGTACGCACGATTAAGCGAAGACCGGATAGAATGTGATTCAGACCCGACAAGTTTGAAGACTTGTTTAATATGGGTTTATTATTCACATTATGGATTTTGAGATAAAACCGTTAAGGTTTGACCCGTTTCGGCTAATTTATGTAAACTTGTTACATAAACCGAACCGTACGCGTAATAAGCGTGACGGGTAGTCATGAGAGCTATATACAGGTTTCCTAAGTTAATTATGTCTCAAATATGTTGTGACATCAGTAAGGTGTCTTTCGTTATGCCCGAATCGTGTTTAAACACAAACTAGGCCCCGTAGGGGTAGTTTGGTCATTTAAAAGTTTATAAAAGAGTTTAAGTGACAACCTGAGTTACAGGTCTGATGTAATCAGAAAATATACTCAATTTGCTAAGTTACATCAGTAGGTTAAAGCATGTATGTGAAACTTATCATTTTTAACCAAACTAGGCCCCGTAGGGGTATTTTGGTAATTTCACATAAGCCGAAAAGCTCAAAACTGAAGTCTGAGTTTATCAACCCTTGCTTACTGTTAAAATATGATAATTTTCCTCTTATATCAGTAGGTATCAACCCGGGTATGTCCAATATGATTTTAAAACATATTATGCGCTAAAAACGCCAAATAAGGCGATTAAAGGCCATTACCGGGTTCGATACTTAAATCTGATATTTTTATATTTCCAGAAGGCTTAAAATAATTTATTTATCATAACTAACCAGTAGCAAAAGGTTTGGAATCGATTAGATGTGTAAAACTCATTTTATGGCCCGTAAGGGCAAAACCGACAATTACCGGATTAAGCCTACGACTACGAGTTATGCTCAGCCTAAAATTAATTAAAAATCTTTAAAAATCCCAAAATAATATATCACATCAGTGGGTAAAAGATTTGATACCAAAAAGTATGTTTAACTAGGCTATATGCCAATTACGCCATTCTATTAGCATAAAGCATTAGTTTTGCGATAATGAGCATAACTCTTAATCTACAAGTCAAACTGATGTCAAACTTTGCATACAAGTCTATATATCAGTAACAAAGGTTTCTACTCTTTTACATTTTCATAAATCACGTTTTAAGGTAATAAGGGCATAACGGTCAACATATGAGCAATTAACGGAAACATGCATATTAATTGGATAACTAATGAACCAAGGTGTAAAATCACAGAGGGTTGTTCTAACATGTATCCTAGTCCAATTAAAGCTCTGAGGCATTTCTAAAATATGCCTAAACGGGTCAGAACTGAAAGTCAAAGTGAAAGTCAAACTATGCGACTTTCGGTTCCGAACCGGGTCTAAACAGGAAATAGTCGGGTTGAACATGTTTGGACATGTTCTTACACTAATTACTAAGTTATAACAATGATCAAACATGTTATACATGTTCTAGATAGCAAATTATGCATAATTGATATTTTAAGCATTATGTTGACTTTTTAATTAAAAGGTTGACCCGACATTAGACCTGGTTAGAGTGGTGATCAGGGGAAAACCTTTTGAGGTTTTATTACCCACTTAAATACCAACTCATAACTACTTTTAATTCGAGATATGACTGAGCCATTATTGACTAATCTCGAAGTCAAACCGTAATTACGACGGTTTGACTTTTAGCTAATTAACCAAGCTAAACTCAAACAAAGAAGAACTAGAAGACTTACAAGAGTCCTATGCACGACTTAAGATCAGTTGAGAGAGTTCCTTAGCTCCAGAAATGCTCCAATTGATCAGATGGAAGTGTGAGAATGAATGTCGCATAAGGTGGCCTTTATATAGCACTTTGATCCACCATAACAAGTTGACAACTAAGTCTAGGATCAACCACAACCTTCCAACACTTGTCCCTAGTGTTCTAGCACAGTTAGGGGTCGCCCACCATGTTGCAAATGCGTTTAAAAGTCGAGTTTTCACGAATACAGGGGCCTGGCTTATAATTTAAATTGTCCATGTGACTAAGCCTTATGTGCTAATATATATTGTTATTTTTTATGTTTAGGATAAATTTTAATTGAAATCCTAAATTAAATACGATTAATAAGTTAACCACATATCGTCTCTGTTTACCATGGTTAACGAGTTACCCTAAGGGGTAATTCCATAATAAACTCCTAAATAAAATATTGACCTTGTTTTCTGCAACAGTTCAATTCAAATGGCTGAATCAGATGAAATCAATAGCCATCCAGCAGAGCCGAATGAGAACGCCCAGATTACGTTAACGGGTGCCGAGTTAAAAGCAATCATAGACGGTGCTGTTACTCAGGCTTTGGATAGACAGTATGAGGATTACAGTGGTACCCGAAGTAGGACCCACTCTGCATCACATTCAAAGCCCAGGACACATTCTGAGGCTCATAACAAGCCTCCTCCCAAAAATAATGGACCCAAGAAAGACGGTGATGACCGTCAGTCCACCAACAATCAAAGTGTCCCATCTCAGCAATTGGTACTGCATCAGGGACCCCGTAACAAGGGTTGCACTTATAAGTACTTCGTGTCTTGTAAACCCATGGATTTTACTGGGGAAAAGGGGGCCGTCGACTGTATGACTTGGCTGGACGAAATGGACACGGTGGTGGATATAAGTGGGTGCGCTGAAAGGGATATAGTTAAGTTTGTGTCACAGTCCTTCAAGGGTGAAGCATTGGCATGGTGGAGATCTCTGATGGAGGCCTCCGGAAAGATCCCGTTGTATAGCATGTCGTGGGATCAATTCATTGCCCTGATCAAGGAAAATTTCTGCCCTCAACATGAGGTGGAGAAAATAGAATCCGACTTTCTATCGTTGGTGATGAAGAACCTCGACTGCCAAGCTTACCTGACAAGCTTCAATACGCTGTCCCGGTTGGTTCCCTACCTGGTAACCCCGGAGCCAAAGAGAATCGCTCGCTTTATTGGTGGTTTAGAACCCGAGATCAAGGCAAGCGTAAAAGCTTCCCGGCCAACTACCTTCAGGTCTTTAACTGACATTTCCTTATCCCTCACTCTGGATGCGGTCCGGCAGAGATCGCAGAGGAATAAGGAGGCCGAGAAGAGGAAGCGTGAAGATGATGGTTCGCGAAGGTCGAACAAGAAACACCGTGGGAACGGTGATAACAAGAAGGGATTTAAATCGAGGAAGGATGGGCATAAGTCTGATGAGAAGCCCAAGTGTAAAACTTGCAAGAAGCATTACTATGGAAAGTGCAGGCTAGAGTCGAGCTCTCAGACTCAGTCAAAATCCTTTGCTTGTGGAATTTGCAAGTCCACGGACCATAAAACCCTGGATTGCAAAAAGATAAAAGACGCAACGTGCTACCGTTGCAATGAGAAGGGGCACATCAAGACCAACTGCCCAAAATACAACAAGAAGCCTGAGGAGGCTAAGAAGACTAATGCCAGAGTCTTCAGAATGGACGCGAAAGAAGCTGTGCAGGACGATAATGTCATAACAGGTACATTCCTTGTAAATGATGTCTTTGCAAGAGTGCTTTTTTATTCGGGCGCAGATAAATCTTTCGTAGATCATAAGTTTTGTAAATTGTTGAATTTACCTGTCAAAACCTTAAATGCAAACTATGAGGTAGAGTTAGCAGATGGTACCATAGAAACCGTCTCTACTGTGTTAGATGGATGTGTTATATCCATTAAGAACCATTCTTTTCCTCTGTCTCTACTTCCGTTTAAGTTAGCCGGTTTTGACATAGTTCTGGGTATGGACTGGTTATCTCATAACCAGGCCCAAATCGTCTGTAACATGAAGCAAGTAGTGATAAAGACTCCGTCTGGTGAGTCACTTACCATTCGGGGAGATACCCAGTATGGACTACCTGAGCACGTGACTATGCTCAAGGCTTCCAAGTGTTTGAAGAAGGGGTGTGTTATCTACATGGCACAGGTGATTATTGATGAGCCCAAACCGAAGTTAGAAGACATCCCTGTCATTTCTGAATACCCAGAAGTGTTTCCTGAAGATCTACCTGGTTTACCACCAGATAGACAAGTTGAATTCAGGATAGATATAATCCCCGGAGCCGCACCAGTTGCTAGAGCGCCATACAGGTTGGCACCCACAGAAATGAAGGAGTTACGGACGCAGCTAGATGAATTGCTGGCTAAGGGTTTCATTCGACCTAGTTCATCTCCTTGGGGAGCGCCAATCCTGTTTGTCAAGAAGAAGGATGGGTCGATGCGTCTGTGCATCGACTATCGCGAACTTAATAAAGTCACGATCAAGAATAGATATCCATTGCCCAGGATCGACGATTTGTTCGATCAGCTTCAAGGGGCAAGTTACTTCTCAAAGATTGATCTGAGGTCAGGCTACCATCAGTTGAAGGTTAAGGATGAAGACGTTCACAAGACTGCATTTAGGACTCGTTATGGTCACTACGAGTTCCTAGTGATGCCTTTTGGGCTCACTAATGCACCAGCCGCATTCATGGATCTCATGAATCGCGTCTGCAAGCCTTACTTAGATAAATTTGTCATCGTCTTCATCGATGACATCCTTATTTATTCTAAGAATCAAGCTGACCACGAGAAACACCTTCGTTGTATTCTCAAACTTCTACGTCAGGAGAAGCTCTACGCCAAATTCTCTAAGTGTGAATTTTGGCTACGAGAAGTCCAATTTCTTGGACACGTGGTTAGTGAGCATGGTATCCAGGTGGATCCCGCTAAAGTTGAAGCTGTTATGAATTGGCAAGAGCCAACGACGCCTACGGAGATACGTAGTTTCCTGGGATTGGCAGGATATTACAGGCGTTTCATGGAAAACTTTTCAAGGATTGCTGCACCCCTAACCTCCTTAACTAAGAAGAAGGTTAAGTTTATTTGGGGCCCTAAGCAGCAAGAATCCTTTGATATTCTGAAGCAAAAGTTGAGCAACGCCCCAGTACTGACATTGCCAGATGGAATTGAAGACTTTGTGGTATATTGTGATGCTTCGCACACTGGCATGGGGTGTGTGCTTATGCAGAAAGGCAAGGTGATTGCCTACGCTTCAAGGCAATTGAAAGTGCATGAAAAGAATTTCACCACCCATGACTTGGAGCTGGGTGCCGTTGTATTCGCACTAAAGCTTTGGAGGCACTATCTTTATGGTATCAAATGTGTGATTTATTCTGATCACAAGAGCCTCCAACATCTGTTTAATCAGAAGGAATTAAACATGAGGCAACGCCGTTGGATGGAAACCTTGAATGACTATGATTGTGAAATCAAGTATCATCCCGGCAAAGCGAATGTAGTCGCTGACGCCTTGAGCAGAAAGGAAAGGGTTAAACCCATCCGAATTAACGCCAAGCGTATGGAGATAAAGAACAGTTTAATAGAAAGGGTGTTAGCTGCACAGAAGGAAACTGTGTTGGAAGCTAACTATCCTAATGAAAATTTAGGAGTAACTGAGGAGCAGTTAACTCTTAGCAAAGACGGAATTTTACGGTTAAATGGACGAATATGGGTTCCAATCTTTGGAGGACTTCGTGATGTCATCCTCCAGGAAGCCCATAGTTCCAAATACTCCGTTCATCCTGGAGCTGATAAGATGTACCAGGATTTGAAGGCAAATTATTGGTGGATAGGCTTGAAAAAGTCTGTAGCCGCCCATGTAGCAAAATGCTTGACATGTGCACAAGTCAAAGCCGAGCATCAGAAACCGTCAGGTTTGCTACAACAGCCTGAACTTCCTACGTGGAAGTGGGAAATGGTAACCATGGATTTCATTACCAAGTTACCCAAGACAAGGAAAGGCAATGATACAATATGGGTTATAGTTGACAGACAGACTAAGTCAGCTCATTTTCTACCCATCAAGGAGATTTATAGCTCCGACATGCTAGCCCAGTTATACGTTGATAAGATTGTAGCCTTACATGGCATACCTGTAGCTATTATCTCTGATCGGGATACTAGGTACACGTCACATTTTTGGAAAAGTTTCCAACAATCTTTGGGCACACGTTTGAATTTTAGTACGGCTTATCATCCTCAGACTGACGGTCAGAGTGAGCGTACTATTCAAACGTTGGAAGACATGCTTCGTGCATGTGCGATCGATTTGGGTGGTAGCTGGGATAAGAACCTACCATTGATCGAATTCTCCTACAACAATAGCTACCATACCAGCATCAAGGCTGCGCCCTTTGAGGCATTATACGGTAGAAAGTGTAGATCGCCAGTTTGTTGGGCGGAAGTCGGAGAAGTCCAGTTATCAGGACCAGAAATCGTGTTCGAAATGACGGACAAGATTGTCCAGATTCGTAACAATCTCCAAGCTTCCCGGAATAGGCAGAAGAGTTACGCTGATCCAAATCGTAAGGATTTTCATTTCGAAGTGGGTGAAAAAGTCCTACTTAAAGTATCACCCTGGAAAGGGGTGATGCGATTTGGTAAGAAAGGCAAGCTAAGCCCGAGATACATAGGACCTTTCGAGGTTATCGAACGTGTCGGGTCAGTTGCCTATAAGTTGAACTTACCAGAGGAGCTCAGTGGAATTCACAATGTGTTCCACATCTGCAATCTGAAGAAGTGTTTCGCTGACGAATCACTGGTAATACCACATACAGATGTGCATATAGACGCGAGCTTAAAATTTGTTGAAAAACCTTTGTCGATTGAAGATCGACAGGTAAGGAAGCTTCGAAGGAAGCATATACCTTTTGTAAAGGTCAAATGGGATGCCCGTAGAGGTCCCGAATTCACGTGGGAGGTTGAATCCACGATGAAAGAAAAGTACCCTTACTTGTTTCAGTAAATCTCGGGTCGAGATTTATTTTAAGGGGGTGAGGATGTAACACCTCGAAAATTCACGTCCTATAATGTGTTGACACGTGTCATAATGTTTAAACGTGTGAAAGAAATATTATAGAAGGACTAAAGTTGACAAACGTGGAAAGTATGTGAATATACGTATTCTAAGTGTCAACTGTGAATAATTATATTATATATTAACCCTAAAAGATGCTCATACCTTCAAATGAATAAATCATGGATCATACGAAGCGAAAAGTGAGTAATTACAAACTACAGGGGTTAAATGTGTCAACATGTTTAAAGATATACCTCTGAGTGACCTTTGGACAAACCCGAAGCTTTGTAAATGCTAATTATGCTCACTAGAATGTACGATTAAAATTTCATAACGTTTCGTTATCGTATGAGAAAGTTATGACCAAATTCGTGTGCGAAGGGTTAAAGTGTTAACGTTGAAAGTTAAGGCTTTTCGGGTTAACCGGAAGTGTTCAGGGACTTGGCAAAGTGGGTATAAGCCCTAAAGTCCTTGTGGGTATTTTACAAGGAGTCAAATTTCAAGTTAAAACTTAATTACCCTTTCAAATTAACCAAAGGTCAAGTTGGAAATCAAAGAAAATCAAAAATTCTGATTTCGCAGGCCCATGCGGCCCGCATTGGTTTCGGGCAAATGGGGAGCGGGCCGCTTCCGGCCCCCAGATACAGAAAACGGGGACAGGCCCCTGTATTCGCAGAAACTCGACTTTTAAACGCATTTGCAACATGGTGGGCGACCCCTAACTGTGCTAGAACACTAGGGACAAGTGTTGGATGGTTGTGGTTGATCCTAGACTTAGTTGTCAACTTGTTATGGTGGATCAAAGTGCTATATAAAGGCCACCTTATGCAACATTCATTCTCACACTTCCATCTGATCAATTGGATCATTTCTGGAGCTAAGGAACTCTCTCAACTGATCTTAAGTCGTGCATAGGACTCTTGTAAGTCTTCTAGTTCTTCTTTGTTTGAGTTTAGCTTGGTTAATTAGCTAAAAGTCAAACCGTCGTAATTACGGTTTGACTTCGAGATTAGTCAATAATGGCTCAGTCATATCTCGAATTAAAAGTAGTTATGAGTTGGTATTTAAGTGGGTAATAAAACCTCAAAAGGGTTTCCCCTGATCACCACTCTAACCAGGTCTAATGTCGGGTCAAACTTTTAATTAAAAAGTCAACATAATGCTTAAAATATCAATTATGCATAATTTGCTATCTAGAACATGTATAACCTGTTTGATCATTGTTATAACTTAGTAGTTAGTGTAAGAACATGTCCAAACATGTTCAACCCGACTATTTCCTGTTTAGACCCGGTTCGGAACCGAAAGTCGCATAGTTTGACTTTCACTTTGACTTTCAGTTCTGACCCGTTTAGGCATATTTTAGAAATGCCTCAGAGCTTTAATTGGACTAGGATACATGTTAGAACAACCCTCTGTGATTTTACACCTTGGTTCATTAGTTATCCAATTAATATGCATGTTTCCGTTAATTGCTCATATGTTGACCGTTATGCCCTTATTACCTTAAAACGTGATTTATGAAAATGTAAAAGAGTAGAAACCTTTGTTACTGATATATAGACTTGTATGCAAAGTTTGACATCAGTTTGACTTGTAGATTAAGAGTTATGCTCATTATCGCAAAACTAATGCTTTATGCTAATAGAATGGCGTAATTGGCATATAGCCTAGTTAAACATACTTTTTGGTATCAAATCTTTTACCCACTGATGTGATATATTATTTTGGGATTTTTAAAGATTTTTAATTAATTTTAGGCTGAGCATAACTCGTAGTCGTAGGCTTAATCCGGTAATTGTCGGTTTTGCCCTTACGGGCCATAAAATGAGTTTTACACATCTAATCGATTCCAAACCTTTTGCTACTGGTTAGTTATGATAAATAAATTATTTTAAGCCTTCTGGAAATATAAAAATATCAGATTTAAGTATCGAACCCGGTAATGGCCTTTAATCGCCTTATTTGGCGTTTTTAGCGCATAGTATGTTTTAAAATCATATTGGACATACCCGGGTTGATACCTACTGATATAAGAGGAAAATTATCATATTTTAACAGTAAGCAAGGGTTGATAAACTCAGACTTCAGTTTTGAGCTTTTCGGCTTATGTGAAATTACCAAAATACCCCTACGGGGCCTAGTTTGGTTAAAAATGATAAGTTTCACATACATGCTTTAACCTACTGATGTAACTTAGCAAATTGAGTATATTTTCTGATTACATCAGACCTGTAACTCAGGTTGTCACTTAAACTCTTTTATAAACTTTTAAATGACCAAACTACCCCTACGGGGCCTAGTTTGTGTTTAAACACGATTCGGGCATAACGAAAGACACCTTACTGATGTCACAACATATTTGAGACATAATTAACTTAGGAAACCTGTATATAGCTCTCATGACTACCCGTCACGCTTATTACGCGTACGGTTCGGTTTATGTAACAAGTTTACGTAAATTAGCCGAAACGGGTCAAACCTTAACGGTTTTATCTCAAAATCCAGAATGTGAATAATAAACCCATATTAAACAAGTCTTCAAACTTGTCGGGTCTGAATCACATTCTATCCGGTCTTCGCTTAATCGTGCGTACGAACCGTATCTTGAAACTAGCCGGTCTAAGCTTAAGCTTAATAAAAGACCCGTTAGGATTCTAATAGGTTATATTAAACCTTCGTTCCAGATTAGGAGAAACAGTAAAAGCTACGTGCATTCTGCTTATTGTGATTTATACTTGCATCAGGTAAATACTTTTAACTTATTTTCCCTATACGGGCTTGGGTTACGGTACATAGCGTACCGCTTGATCGAGCATCAAATCTCCACGCTTAGTGGGTAGTTGAATAATTTGATCGGCTCGTTTAAACAGTCTTGTTTACTTTACAGCCTTTGGGGGGTTAATGACCATGTCCCGGATATCCCTGGCATCATCTTACGAGGTGGCCACGACCTGAGCACGGGGTGTAGGCGTACTCCCGTGTATAACTCACTTAAAGTGGTGTGTCTATTGATCTTTAACCCGGATTTGATTCGGGCTACTGAACGCATAAGTAACATGTAATTCGTTCACAAGATTATAATATTAAATAATTCTCCCAAGTTAAATAAAATGATTTATGCCACGTGCATCCAAACAAATTTTCAATCATTTTCCAAATGAGTCAGTTGAATGTATTTACCAGTGTAAACTGACGTATTTTCCCAAAAAGACTGAATGCAGGTACTAAACGAAATTTGGCTGGATTGTCTCCTAAGCATCAATAAAAGTCTCGCAAGCTTAGGATGCCAGAAGTCTGTTGAACCATAAATGTTAATTTGTTTCGATCCGTTCTGTGGATAAACACCGGATATTGTGACTTTGATTACAATAAATAAATTCGGTTGTATCTTATTTTTAAATTGCTTCCGCTGTGCATTATTATATTGTGTTGTTTGACTATTACGTTGCCAACCACGTCACGATACTCCCCCACCGGGCCCACCGGTGACACGTGGAAATCGGGGTGTGACAGGTACCGCTTATCATCCACAGACGGATGGGCAGTCTGAGCGCACCATTCAAACCCTTTAAGACATGCTTCGAGCATGTGTAATCGATTTTGGCAATGGTTGGGAAAGACACCTCTCATTGGTGGATTTTTTGTATAACAACAGTTACCACAGCAGCATCTAGGCTGCTCCGTTTGAGGCATTGTACGGACGTAAATGCCGATCACCTCTTTGTTGGGCAGAGGTTGGCGACAGCCAAATCACGGGTCCAGAACTTGTAGTAGACATGACAGAGAAGATTGCTCAGATACGACAACGAATGGCGGCAGCTCGTGATCGTCAGAAAAGTTATGCTGATAAGCGTAGGAAACTTCTAGAATTCCAGGTCAGGGACCGGGTTCTACTTAAAGTCTCACCCTGGAAGGGTGTAGTTCATTTTGGTAAACGAGGCAAGCTCAATCCGCGTTATGTCGGACCTTTCGAAATCACTGAACGAATTGGCAAGGTCGCTTACAGATTGAATCTACCTGAAGAGCTCAGTGGAGTTCACAATGTATTCCACGTGTCAAATCTGAAGAAGTGTCTGTCAGATGAGACCCTCATAGTTCCTTTGAAGGAGCTCACAATCAACGATCAGTTGCGATTCGTCGAGGAACCAGTAGAAATCACAGACTGAGACGTTAAGGTTCTTAAGCTCACCAGAATACCTCTTGCTCGAGTTCGTTGGAACTCTCGTCGCGGCCCAGAGTTTACCTGGGAACGAGAAGACCAAATGAAACTCAAGTATCCCCAGTTTTTCAAGAACAATGAAACCACTACTGAGGCTGAAGCTACTGCGGAATTTCGGGACGAAATTCCAAACCAACGGGGGGATGATGTGACACCCCAGGAAACCACACAACCTATCTAGCTTCCTCAGTAACCACGTGATAAATTTCGGGATGAAATTTCTTTCAAGTTGGGGATGATGTGACAACTCGAGTTTTCAAGGTCTTTTCTCGACACGTTACTTACTTGTTTTCACAACTGCGTTTTGAAATTCGTTGCGTCGTAATTTGTTCGTGTTTGATTAATGCCTAGTGAATGCTATGATTTGTTTAAATTGGGAATTTGTAAATTTTCTAAGCGTCTAAGTGATAAACTAAATGCATGCATGTTGAAATATGGAATTTGTGCCACTTAACCCCTTGGCGAAAACATGGGAGTTTCGTCAACTAGCAGGTCGGCGAAACATCGAATGGGCCTTTGGCCCAGTAAGGATCAGTTATAATGTTTTGATCACAACCTTTACGTGAAAATTATAACCGACAAACCCTAATCACCTCTCACCTTCTCTCTCTCTCCTTTGAAACCCGACGACAGATTTGTCAGCGCTCGAGATTTTCTTCGCTCAAAACATTCGATACGGTTAGTGTCTTGTTAATACCCGTATGTTATCGGTCGATACGTGTTGATGCTTGATCATTCAGTCATAGGTTGATAGTGTTAGATTCACATTAAGTAGGGTTTGTTTGCAATGATGTTTGTGCTATAAAACTGTGCACTAAGAAAGTTATTGCTAATCTAATATAGAAACATGTGAGGAATGGTTTTTTTAGGGATGTTGTATGCATGTTATTTGATAAATCTATGGTGATGGTAATGTTGAACTGCTTGTCATAAATGAAACTGATCGAATGACAGTGTGGATTCAAGAATTGGTTAGGTTGATTTTCATGTGTTGTAGATGATGCAAACTGTTAATTGAGTAATTTACGTGATTGTATGAATTGATCTGATTGAGCGATTGATTGAAGAAGCAGACGTAACTGTTAGATGATCATTAGGGTTTCTGGGTTACGTAACTGTTGATGATGATCATGCTTTACCCCGACGAAAACCCTGTGCCAACGAAGACCTTGTGCCGACGAAAACCCTTACCCGACGAACTCTCATTCGATGAAATCCTATGTCGACGAAATCCTGTGTCGACGAAATCTCAAGTTTCATCGTGACTTTTTCGTCGTAACGCTATGCGAAGAAAACCTCAAGTTTTCCTCGTGAAGCCTATAGGGAACAATAGGTTAATATGTTCATGTATACTACGTGTATGTTAGAAATTAATTTTTGTTATTCACTGTTAATGATGTTTACATTTGATCGAATAACATGATTTAGTTCTTTTACACTCAGTACACCTAACTGTTGAACATGGCTATGGAATATACATGCAAATTGTGAATATGAAAGGAGTATATAACTGCTATGTATTAATCCATGATCATTACCTTGCATGCATTCAATGATTATAATTTACGTGAAAACATTACAAACATAAACTAATCACGTGTGTATGAATACATAGACTTTGATTGAATAAGTTGAACGTGTAGTTAAGCATACCAAGCAAACCGAGGTGAGTTCACACTTTCCACAAGGCATGGGATTCCCAAGGGTTGGGAATGGGTAAAGGATTTAAACTGAAACTGCTTGATCTCCTGGTTTGGAACACGTACACACCCTCTTTATTGAAGGGTCACAACAAGCGATAAGGATTTGATTAGAACCTGCGTAATCTCCTAGTTTGGGGATTTCGTACACACCCTCTTTACTGAAGGGTGACAACACGGATACTAGACCAAAATCTCTATCATGAAGTCCCTTATTTTATATCGACTTAATCGCCGGGCCAATGGCGAGCGGGTCATTAGTTAGATAGCGCTATTTAGGTTTGACAAGCCTCACACCGTACCGCAGAGGACGGGCGTGAACTAATGGATCTGGGCACTAGTCAATGATGATAGACATTGACGTCAGGGCACCAACTTACTTTAGTCAGTGGTCGATATGGTAACGGGTCTAGTGGTTCACATGGGGAAGCCCCCACTGGTTATGGATATGTTTGGGGAAACAGGGAAAACTAGTTAACTTATGGCTTACAAATGAACTCATGGTTTTTGAAACAACTTATCAATGAACACCAACTGTGAACTCGCTCAACTTTGTTGTTGACTCGTTGTTACATGCCTTGCAGGTCGTTAGGTGCTTATGGAGCTTGCACGAGGAGGAGAGTTCGTTGTGGGATATGGACTGTTATGTCCCATGCTTAACATTTGAACTTTAAACTATGTTTTGGTTATTTAAACATGACTATGCTTCCGCTGATTACTTGAACATGTTTGGTTTCTTTTGAACACCAATTATATTAGGTTTGGTTTTATTTACTTAATTGCGTTGTTCAATATGATTGGTGGCTAGATCCTGGTCAGTCATGCCTCCATGCGGTAATACTCCTCTTGTGGATTTTGGGGGTGCGACATACGCAATAAGAACCGATACGAAAATCGAGAAAAACGCACGATTGGCCGAAAAAGGCAGCAGAGGACACGTGTCACCACGACCCGACACGTGTCCAACCTTCCTAGGTCACGTGGCAAGCCTAGGCCAGGTGGACCTCTATGGCGCCATGCGGGAGAGACCCTGTCTCCTCCCGCGACGCACGGGAGAATCCAACCTGGCTATATAAAGGCCATGTCTGGGAGAGAAACATTTTCTCACTTTCGATCTCTAAAATCGATCTCTATATCCCTCGTCACTCTGTTTCTCTGTATTCTCGTGTATTAAACCCTAATCACTGACACGATACCTTGTCCGATTGATCGATAAACCAATCAAACAAATGCCAAAGTGTTGCCTGAATAAGGCTATACTTTGTTAACTACGTTGAGGTTTTGATCTCGTGATTATATTTAAAGTTTGAGTTGGGTTTATACACTGATACGAATTACATTCTATGAAATTAGGGGTTAGAATCAGAAGGCTTTAAACCATAAATTCATTGATAAAGTAGATGCTTGATTATCAGAAGACTCGAATTATGAACTTACTGTTAATCAAGAGACTTAGTACCAGAGACTTAGAATCAGGAGGCCTGTTAAATCAAGAACAATAGATTTACAAGGTGAGTCATTCTCTTTTATCAAATGCTTTCAAAACCCTAAATGTTTTCCTAGTTGTATTTACAGTGATTAAGTTTTTATATTATGAAATTATTGCCAGTATGAAATTCTGGTGTTTCTATACTCTGATATTTTTCCTATCTCACGTTCCTGATGAAATTACCGCTGTAGTATTTTCAAAATAACCACCGGTACCACTCGACTGTTCACGGCTCCCGTCCAGGGTGTGGTCGGAGGTTGTGACATTAGTTGTTAGTAATTTGGGTTCGGGTTTTTTAAATGAAAAATATCCTGGCATGGCACGCTCTTTTTTTCAGTGGTACACTCTTCCTTTCAGTGCTTAGTACTCAAGTTAAGTGAATAACATACTAGACCCATTTGTTAGACTATGGGGTGTGGAGGGGCTTGGGTTGGGGCATTGTTCGACACGTGGTGAGGGTGAGATCCACAAGGTAATACTAAAAAACTAGGGGCGTGGCGTGGCCAGCCATTTGGATTCTTTTTTTTTTTGTTTAAACTATTTAAAATTTCACCGAGCCAACCAAAGTCAGCCATGTCACACAGCCCCCCGCCCCACGCCAGACTCAATACCCACGCCAAAGGGGCAACGCTATGCCCAACGCCAACCCGGGATGGAGCAGCTGATGTTTAGGAGCCAAAACGCCCCCAAACCAACGCACACACCCACTAGTCTTAGCCATACGCTTTTGTTTTGGTATCAGGTGAAACAGAAAATGAATTACTATATATTAATTAAGGAATTATTATTACTATATATTAATAAAGGAATTGAAATGAATAGTGATTTTAATATTATAATAATATATATATTTTTTTATATTATAATAATAGTTGTTTTCTTTATTGTTAATTTTAAATTTTTTTTTAATATCAGGGGTTGGGATAAGCTTGCTGTTAACCGGTATCGAACCAGTACTAGTATCCAAAATACCAGTACGGTCCTATTCGGTATCGGTACATGAAGGTAAAAACCGGCACTAATACAGAAAACGCCAAAACTTGGTGCCGAATTGATATTGGAAAAATCTTTTTGTTCGGGAAATTCAGTGCGGCTACCCGGTACCATTTGCTCATTCCTGATCACAGTTACCGTACGAACAACGGTATCGTACAACTTTTTTTGTTGAGTTTATTCAACTTTTGATTTTTTTTTTTTTTTTTTTTTGTTTCAGGGGTTAGGATGAGCTCGGTGCCAACCGATACAGAATCGGTACTGATACCGAAAATATCGGTTACGGTACCGGTATATGAAAGTAAAAAACCGGTAGTGAACCGGTACTAGGAACGCCAAAAGACGGTACCGAATTGGTACTTAAGATCTTTCGGTTCGGCAAATTTGGTACCGGTACCCAAAACAATTTGCTCATTTCTGACCACAGGTTTCATACGAACAACATCGTTACCATACAACTTTTTTGGTTGATTTTCTTTTGGTTATCTTTTAGTGTTTTTTTCTACATTTTCTTTTTATTTTTGTCAGCAGTTCTGTTCGCAACACGCTCGTAATGATTTCAAAACACATGTAAACACAGACTAAATAACAAAAGAAATTCGCCGCAACACGACGAACTTCTTTAAACCTAGTTAGTTTAACAATTTAGTTTCATATTATATTATATTATAATATATGATATTATGTTATGTTATGTTATATTATATTATATATTATTATTATTCATATATATGTATTAATTTCAAACATAACCGAGGAACAGTACATTAACGGTAACGGCGTTTTATGTTTCATTTTCTTTGACTTTGGTACTCTGTGAGTTTCTGACATCTTTGACAAGGACCACATGAGACTTCTGATTTTACAGCTTTGGTCCCTCAGAAGATTTCAACCAGACCCATTGCCTCTTTGTTTTCTGACAATTTGTTATTTCAGAGCTAAACCGCTGCTCGGTAATAGAGGAAAACCACCGGTGTCGGGTCACCGCCTTCTGGTGTAGAACCCTACCAACACTAATCTGAATGCAGTCGATTTTTCTGATTCGAGCATCCCGTCTACTTCGTCCACCCGCCTTGATTCGACATCTGGAGAAATTACCCTGTACCATCATTGTCAATTGTGTGGTTGAAACCGACACCGCGAACCGCCATTGCCGCCACCTTGGCCGGCCGGAAGTTTTCCGTCGGCGGTGGCAGAAATCTAACGGTTATTCCTCCGCTCTCTATCTAGCATTATTCTATGTATTTGTGAGTAAATAATTCTAAGTTTTGCGAGTAAATGAGTAGGTGGAAGTGAAATAAGCTTACTGCTTTTTACTAAAAGCAATTACTGGTTTTACAAAACCATTATGTTTTAGAAATGGTTTTGTCAAATAGGGTTGAGATGTGTACGAAAGAGGCATGTTTATATGTATTGGGGTTGAGATATATACGAAAGAGACACGTTTATATGTATATGAATATGATGACAGAGAGGCAGAAAGATACATGACAATCACTCTTTAAGTTTTAAAGATAAAAATTATAAATATACGTATGAATTAGTAATATTGTTATATGTATATTATATGTATGATGATATAAATTAGTAACGTTGATGAATGCTATAGCATTAGTTAAATATATCAAAATGTGTGGTCTTCATTGTTTAACATAACGTTTACTTACCTATTTTAAATCTAGGTATTTAAAGCTTTTATCTTATCTAGGTATTTAAAACTTTTATCTTTGTTAATGGATTACCATCCTATTAATTCAACATAACGATTTACATGAAATACATTTGAGTATATCTTAGATCTCTCACTAACCATGTTATTATTGTATTTTAAAACTAAAATTCTTCATTTACATTTAATTCAATTACATGCCTTTTAAGAAACTATGATTTGTGATTTTCTATTTTAGTTATACCAACGTAATGATAAAAGTTTTATTTAACGATCAAACGTAATTGAGTCTTTTTCATTGAGACGAACCATATCGATTATGTGCGAACAACTTTCGTAGCGATACGGAGTACTTTTTTATAGCGTATAGCGAGTGTCGGTACTGTGACGAACCGAACCGATATCGCCCCAATAGTATCGTTACCACGTCAATTCCAATTAAACAAGATATTCACTTTTATGGTTTTCCATATATAGATGTAAACACTTGTCTATATCCATTTGGGCATATCATGAGTTTTTTGGGTTTTACCTTTTAGTTGTTGTAACAAGTATCAGTACCGTTTTGATACTATTAACTGAACCAATACCTACCGAATTCCCACGCAACGCGCTGAGGAATTCCACTATTATTATTAATTTGAAGTCTTCATGAATAGTAATTCAAATTAAATTTAATAATAAACCACTATAAATTCATCATGATTCCATGAATATGATATTTGTAAAATTATTAATGTAATATAGTTTCTAAATATTTAGTTGTTCTATACACATTAAAAACAAACTTATATTTTCTTATGGTATGGGTTTTGATAATTATAATACAACTTTGTTTGCGATAATTAAACCGATATCTTTACCGATATCATGATGAACCGAACCAATATTATCCGAAAAACATCAGTACCGATATACGTTTTTATGGTTTCAGTCGATGTAAAACACGTGTTGATTGTTATACCGAGTGCATGCATCGTATCATATCGTATGTGTAGTGTAGCAAATTGAAAACCGAGATAACGACCGAAATCCCGTCGTGATAGTGCGAAAAAACCCCACTAACTTATATATATGATTTTACAAATGACATGAAAAATAACATAAATTTTATATGTAATTTTATTAAAGAATTATCGTTTTTTAACGTGGCATGATCAAGAAGCTCGAATATTGTCACTTGTAGTGATCTTCCAAATAATTATATTTTTTTTGTAACTAAATTAGTTTTATCAAGCTCTAAATGATGAATAGTGATTAAACTTTCTAAATACTTATTTTTTTAACTTGATTATGATTTGTGCTCATTAACTTTAAAAAAATAACTTCGAAGTTATGTTTATTATTTTCAACATTGTAGTATAATTAATTTTACTGAAAATAGATATCGATCGGCTATCATACAAAACACATCTGAAACCGACAATATATTTGATTTTTTAGCAACTTGCATTCTATTTTTATTTTCTTTCAACATTGTGATATAAATTTTATAGAAATTGAATACGATGACGATCTCAATCGATCAACACCATTGGAATAACATTGGTGTTGGTACCTATGTTTATTTTATCATTTTCGATCGATGTAAACCAGGCGTTGATTTCTATATAAAGTGCATATATTATATCGGTATTGTAACGAACCAAACCCCGATATCAATCGAATGCCAACGGTAATGTACCGTCACAACGCGACGGGCATACACCCTAGTTATACATATTAAACCAAAGTTCCCATAAACAGTACACAAATCTTTTTATAATATTATTTATATTTTTGATTATTTCATTATTTTATTACTTAATTGATTTCATTAATTAACTCTATAACATTTATGAAATTTAGTAAACAGTAGTTCGTTCACCTGGTTTAGGCTAAATTAAATTACGATTTTGTTCCCACTTTAAAATTACGATTTTGCCATCAGTTTAAAATAACGTTTTTACCTCCAGTTCAAAATAAAATTATGCTTTTGCCCCAGTTAAAAATTACAATTTTGCCCTCGGTTCAAAATTACGATTTTGCCACGTTTAAATTTACAGTTTCGTCATTAGTTTTGTTTTGTTCCTCCCAGCTAAATTACCATTTTCCCTCAATTTAAATTTACATTTTTGTTATCGTTTTTGTTTGTTTTCCAAGTAAAATTACGATTTTACCCCCAGTGTATAACTACAGAAACAAGATGGGGGAATAGTGTCAGGAAGCTGCCTGGCACTCCCCCACTGCCCCAACCAATTTACGATTTTATCCCCGCTTTAAAATTACGATTTTGCCATCAGTTCAAAATTACGTTTTTACCCCCAGTTCAAAATAAAATTATGCTTTCGCCCCCAACTAAAAATTACCATTTTGCCCTCGATTCAAAATTATGATTTTGACCCGTTTAAATTTACAGTTTTGCCATTAGTTTTGTTTTTTCCCCACCCACCCAAATTACAATTTTGCCCTCAATCTAAATTTACAATTTTTTCATCGTTTTCCTTTGTTTTTCCAGTCAAATTACGATTTTGACCAAGTGTAAAATTACAGTAATGCCATCGTTTTAGGGTTTTTTTTTTTTTGACAAAACTATAGCAGTGTTTTGTTTTAATTGTTTGACTCGGTGCAGTTTTTATTTTTCCCCCAGTTTAAAATTATTGTTTTTTTTTCTTAAGCAAAAGTATGATAGTGTTTTAATTTAATCGGTTGACTCAATGTAATTTTTTCTGAGATCGTGTTATGAGTAGTATGTAAAAGTAATCGAAACACAGATGAACATGTTATGAGAGAGAAATATTCGGCTTAGTGCCCCGCAATACGGACGGGGCAAAATCTAGTTATATATATTAATTTTAAGTTACCTTGAATAGTGATTCTAAGATTTTTAAGTATTTATTAAAAAATAGTATTTAAATAATATATTTAATACTTGAATATTTTCAAATACTTATTAAAAAAATTATTTAATTATACATATTAATTAAGACTTGTCATGAATAGTACTTCATGTTTTTTTATATTTTATTTATTACTTAATTTGTTTTTTTTAGCAATTACTTGCATTTGTTAATATTTTAAAATTTATAGAATCACATCTATGTTTTATCATTTTTAACATTTCAAGTTATTTGCATGTGCATTGTGATGGTATGTCACCGCGAGTATTGAATCGGTGTCGATTCGGTTTATTACAGTACTTGTATGATACTGCATGAACTCAATATAGAAATCAATACATGTTTTACATCGACCGAAAACGATAAAAACAAATATCGATACCGAAACTGTATCGATCAATTCATATTGTACCAGTACTTGGTACCCATTTTGTTAGGTATGATACTATGTTCGTCTATAAAAAACAATTAAAAATACCAATAGCAAAACCGGTGTTGTTTTTCCGGTTTCGGTTCGGTTCACTACAGTAGAGACACGGTATCCTTTATAAAAGATGCAAATGATCAGACAAAAACTATACTGATATTCGTTTCGGTTGGGTACGGTATGATAACGATACGATGTTAGTTTATCAAAAACAAAAACAATAAAAATATATATACCGGTAATGATGTTGTTAGTCATTTTCAGTTCGGTTTGGTATGCTAGCGGCATATTATCCGTTTTTAGTAAATTTATATCACAATGTTAATAAAAATAAACATAGAACGCAAATGAACCTAACCGATATCAACTAACCAACATCGGTAAGGTTTTATATTTCGATTACTATAGCAATTACCGGTACCATAGTAAACCGAACCGATACTGACCGAATTTTCGCCGCGAAGCGCGGGGAAAATCTTACTAGTATTATATGAATTTAAACTACTGATGAACAGTAGTTTCTTTCAAAATACTATAATAATTCTTTAGTATTAACTCATTCATTTTTTTTAATATCAACTCATTCACGTTTTTTTACCTATATTATTCTAAAATTCAATTAAATCACTTTGATTTGTGACATCTCTTTTCTCTTATGTAATAATGTCTTCTTAGTATAAACAAATATTTATTTTTCCTCACAAAATTGAAGGATGTGTAATCAATTTCGATAATTTGGTGGAAACGAAGTTGTATTTAAAATATCATGACCAAATGAAAAAAATATTGTTATCGGTATTGGTATTATTTGAGCCAATAACGACATTTGTTTATACGATTTAGCCAATAACGATATTTGTTTATACGATTCTCGCAGTTGTGTTTAACTTATATTAAAAACGGAGTTGTATAGGGTATTTTTTTGTACCGTAAGCTATACGAGTGCTGATACGGTACTGGTACCGTGAAGAACCGAACCGATTATGACCGAAGAACATTGGTACCCCTATCGGTATTATTGGAACCGAAACCGATATTCACTTTTTTATTGTTTTAGATAGATATAAAACATGCGTCGATACCTTTATTGGCATGTCACAACTCTACTTTTTTTATTTTCTCTTTCGATTGCTATAGCAAGTGTCGTTACCATAACGAACCGAACTTATAGCAACTGAATTCCTCGCCCCATCACGCGGAGAAATCCAACTAGTTTGTATGATTTCAAACGTTCACATCCAACAATTGAGTCCATTTATTGCCAGTAAAATCTTATCATAGGGTAATTCAGAAATTACAAATACAAAACTATATGAGTAACTTAATACGAATAACCTAAATACAAAATTATTTATATTGTTTTTTTAACAACTTAAATTACATCAAATCCATCTAAGATTGGACTCGAACCCTTGATCCAAAGGAGAGTAACATCTTAACTCCAATGACTTTGCCAATTAGACTCAATCCTCAATCCCACATTATATGAAGTAACACGCTCCAACCTGAAGGACTACAAGCCCAAACGACCACACCCGACTCCCTATCAAAGGGTTCAACTAAGGTTCTGACTCCGGCTCTCTATTTACTAGGAAGGTCTCACATGCACAACTATCTCCGAAGCTACGACTTTGAAAAATACAATTGTGACTAGATATATGGCTCCGGTATAAGACTTGTTTCAATATGCGTATTCTAGCTTTTAATTATTTCTCTCTAAAGCTGAATCTTATCCTATATATACAAAAAACAGTTGAGGGAATAGTGCCAGGCAGCTTGCTTGGCACTTCCCTATTGGACAAACTAATTTTTAATTTAATTTTATTCCCAGTTTAAAAATATGGTTTCGTCCTTTGTTTAAAATTACGTTTTTGCCTCCGATTCAAAATAAAATTATCATTTTGTCTCTAGCTCAAAATTACGATTTTGCCCTCAGTTCAAAAACCCATTTTTTAATTTTATTCCCAATTTGAAATTACGGTTTCGCCCTCCGTTTAAAATTACGTTTTTACCCACAGTTTAAAATTAAAATATGTTTTTGCCCCTAGCTCAAAATTACGTTTTCGCCCACATGTCAAAATAAAATTAAGTTTTTCCCCTAGCTCAAAATTATGATTTCTCAGTTTAAAATTATGATTTCGCCCACAGTTCAAAATATAATTACGACTTTGCCCTCTGTTCAAAGTTATGATTTTATTTTCATTTCAAAAATTACGATTTCTTCACCAGTTAAAAATTGTCATCTTGCCATCATTTTACCTTTTTTTACAAAACTATAGTAGTGTTTTATTTTGCTTGGTTGACTCAATGTAACTTTTATTGTGTTAAGCAGTTGTCTAACACTCGTTCATTGGTCCTCGCAAATTAGTATTTTACCCCAGCTCAAAATTACAGACCTGTCATCGTTTTAATTTTTTAGCAAAACTATGGTAGTGTTTTGGTTTAATTGGTTGTCTTGATGTATTTTTTTAGATTGTGTTATAAGTAGTGTGTACAAGTAAACTAAATAGATGCATACATGTTATGAAACTAAGAAATATTCAATTTAACGCTCCGCAACGCGTGCTTGCATAAGTGTAATTTTTATTCGTCCATGCATGCCTGGTACATGTTCATTTATCCTGAAAAATTACAATTTTGCTCACAGTTTAAAATTATAGTCTTTCCATCGTTTTAATTTATTTTTTTAGTAAAAGTATGGTAGTGTTTTTGTTTTAATTGGTTGACTCGATGTAATTTTTTTTTAGATCGCATTATGAGTAGCATGTACAAGTAACCGAAATACAGACGTACATATTATGCAAGAGAAATATTCGGCTTATTGCCCCGCAACGCGGGCGGGGCAAAAACTAGTTGAGAATAAATGACATAATATGTGTGCCGCCATTGACTTTAGGTACCCATGTTCCTCATTTTTTTTACCTCATGATTACTTAAATGTTGGTGACCACTTAATTGTGTAAAACTTGGCCCAAGCCAAAAGTCCCCACTTGCACATTGGCTCGGCGATCACGCTATGAATGCTGAAAGTACCGCTTTCTCTCACCTACAAAGGAAGGTTAGATTGTGTTACTTCATCCTTGCATACATTACACACAAAAAGCTATACTTATTTTCATCGGATTATGATGCAAAAAAAAATATCTACTCAGTATGACAAGGCCAGTAATATTCTAGGTTTAAGATCATACTCCGTTGCTCACACATCATCAAGCTAGAGCCTCGAGTGGCAATTTTTTTTTTGTTTCAACAACTAGAAAAAACAAATAAAATGGTCTATGTTGGTATTTCTCTAATTTGAATGTTCCATATATCAAAATTGAAATCACACTTATCTTGGTTCTATTTGGTGATATTTTTTTTTCAAATCAACTTTAAAGTAGTAGCTATTAGTGAAGAAAAATATTCAATAAACTATAATCAAGATCATAACCATTTAATTTAAGTCATTGAGAATATAATTACTAAACTTTAACCAAAATTCATATATGTTTTACATTAATTTTGTTAATTATTTATGAAAAAAAATTTATAACATTGAAGCACCTAATTAAAGTTGAGTGCATTTAATATTACACTTGGAAAACTTGGTTATTGTAAGTTTTTTTCGAAATGACAAAAACACACCCCACTAAAATTAACACAATGCCCGCGGGACTCGAACCCGTACTAATTTGATGAGAATAAATATTTTGATGCTACTAAGTCAAGAGGTCATCGGCAATTATAATATATTAAAAAAGTTGAGTTAACATACCGGGTATAATCATGAAATTAATACGTTTACCAAGCTGATAAATCTTTATATTCATGTATGTAAATTTTTAGAAAAATAATAGATAAAAAAAGTAAGGGTGAAAAATAAGCCATCCAAAGAGACAAACATGCAACTTTCGTTGACAATTACGTGTACTAAAAGAAGGTTGCAAACAATCAAACATGGTTAGGATAAACAATAATATCAAATTTTTTCCGTAATGTGTCAAATCGACGAAATATGGACGCATATTTTTACTTTTTAATATTTCATAAATAATATTTTAAAGTATTTGTAATATTTTATATTTTTTTTTTGTATAAACATACGATTGATATAACCAGAAAACTTGTTAAGTTACATCAAAACAGAAGGTAGACGGGCAACAAGCTGCGCCGCCAACCCTTTCTGAATTGCAAACCCCAACCTCCCGAACACAAACCCCTGCCCCCTTGGGGTCGAACAATTGCTGTGGATAACCCGTTGAACCCTCGTCAAGAAGTTGATGGCTTCTGGCGCTAGGGAGCCAAAAGTATCAAAGGCAAAAGGGATAAAGACATGTTGGTTCTCTGCGCAAGCTTTAGCGTGCTTATCCACTTTCTTTGATTCTGCCTTTCTTGCTGCTAGTCCAGCTACAAACCCGTTTTCCCTTAAACCAACCAAAGGGGAAACCCCCGTGAGGTCTACACAAGCATGTTTCCCCCCAGCCCAGCCAAAGACGAGCAGATCCGCTGGTCGCAGAGTAGATCTCCCTTCCATAGGGTCCGTGAGGAAATTCACAGGGGCCTCTTTCTTAGCAGAAATCCCAGCTCTTCTTAAGATGTCCCCCAAAACATCTCGCACCCAGTCATGCCGATATTTAAACCCAGGGAGCTCTTTACAGTGAACTGCGTGCTCCCCATATTTATCCATACAAGCTTTACGACATATCGGGCAGGTTTCATCTTCTGGGTACATAGGGATCATTAGCCGGTATTTGAGAATGGTTCTGTATTCTACTGCCGACATGCATTGTCCTAACCCCTCAATCGGGACAACGGTCAAAAATTCCTGAGCATGGGGACCCTTCAGACACTCAAACACCGCCTTCTGGCAGGGTGACAAATCAAAAGTTTCTCCCAGGCTTTGAGCGATTTTGCTAAAAAGTGCATTCGCCAAAGTTTTTTGTGGCTTCGAGGGGGCGGTGTCCTTGTTAGAGAAACCGCCAATATCCAAGTCTGGGAGAGAGACATTTAAGCGTTCGAGCGCTTGTTGATAGTCTGGGTCAAGCCCGACAACCCCACCGTTTCGAAGGATATGATCCTGTAGTTCCCAAGACTGAGCTCTAGACGCCACAAAGGCATAAGCCCCAACATCTCGGGCTGAGAAGAGGCCCAAACCACCTAGACGCATTGGCAAAGATGCTAGACGCCACTGGAGGTCACCAAAGAAGGGGCCGCCACCCACTACTATGTCTTCTATAGCCTTTCTAAGATAAGATTGCAGTCGTATTCATTGATTTAAAGATGTAAGACTGAGTGTAGTGGGGCAACTTTTTGAGTGGGCGTCTTGCGACACGTGGCGCCACATCACATAAGAGGATTTTGACCAAAAAAGGGGTAGTGGGGCAACCTTGCTGGGTGGGGCGTCTTGCGACACGTGGATTGATTTATTTTGTCTTTTTTTATGTAAAAGATATAAAAAAATCCTATTTTTTATAAAAGTCTTTTTTTACTTCAACCAAAATAAAAAAATACATCAACTAAAAAAAAAATTACTTCAACCAAAATAAAAAAAATACATCAACTAAAAAAAAAAATTACTTCAACCAAAATAAAAAAATACATCAACTAAAAAAAATTACTTCAACCAAAATAAAAAAATACATCAACTAAAAAAAAATTACTTCAACCAAAATAAAAAAAATACATCAACTAAAAAAAAAACATCAACAAAAATAAAAAAATACAATCAACAAAAATAAAAAAATACATCTACTACTCATCGTCACTAACGTACTCGTTTAGGTCGAGGTCGACTACATTGTTATTATCTTCATCCTCGTTATCTTCTTCATCCTCGTTAACGAGTTCCGCCTCGTATCCTGGTTGTTTGTTGTCCCATAGGTGGTCGATCAAGTCATACATAAGCATGGTGTGTTTCTGTCTATTCTTTATATCCATTATGTTCTCGAGTCGTGTCTCCGATGATACTTCTTGTGTCCAATACTCCGGGAACAATGAAGGGTCATTCTCATTGTAATCTTGGCAAATGGCTTTGTCTTCGTCTTCCAATATCATGTTATGCAAAATAATGCATGTGTAAATGACGTCATGCATTTTTTCCTTTGTCCAGTATCTTGCTGGATAATTGATGACGTGTCATCGCTTTCGAAGAACTCCAAACGCTCGCTCGATATCTTTTCTTGCTGATTCTTGTTTTCTCGTGAAATATTTTCTTTTAAGATCAATAGGCTCGGTGAACGTCTTTACGAACATTGCGTACTCCGGATAGATACCGTCAGTTAAATAATATCCGCGTTTGTAGTAATTATCGCTCGCATAAAACGCTGAAGTTGGTGCCAACCCGTTTATAATCTCTTCGAGAACCGGCGAAGACTCAAACACGTTGATGTCGTTGTGAGAACCTTGTTGACCAAAATATGCATTCCATATCCAAAGATCATAAGATGCAACCGCCTGCAATATTAACGACGGTTTGCGAATGTCGCCTCTAGTATGTGTACCACGCCAAGCGGTAGGGCATTGTTCCCACTTCCAGTGCATGCAGTCCATGCTACCGATCATACCAACATTGACAGTAACATATAAAAAAATTGACGCTAAAGTTAAATATATAAAAAATTTGAAAACAAAATTTACTAAATATACCTTTACAAAAGTGTATGAGTGTGTCTCGCGCAGTCTTGGAAGACATTCTCAGGTACTCGTCAAATGAATCAACGCTTGTGCCATATGCAAGTTGTCGGATGGCCGCAGTACACTTTTGTAACGAAGTAAAGCCAAGATACCCACGAGCGTCATACTTTTGTTTGAAATAATCATAATCTTCCTCCATGTCGTTTGTAATACGGGTAAATAGACGTTTACTCATGCGAAAGCGACGTCTAAATATCTTCGCGTCATATACCGGCTCCTCCCCGAAATAGTCTTGCATCAGCCGTTGTTGTCCTGCGGCACGATCCCGCATAATATAATTTCTTCTTCTAATCAGTGGGTCATCCGTTTCATTGTCCTCGCTAGCAACGTGAACCATTAAATTGATCGTTGTCATTACCGCCTCGTTGATGGCTTCTTCAAATTCATAAGAACTAGATGAAGTTGTATCGTCGTCGGACGAGGATGACGAAGGGACGTTGAACTCCATTTGTGGTTCCAAAAAAACAAAATGGTTATGTTGAAAGAAAGTAGTTTTAGAGTGTGTTGTGTTGTATATTTTTAGAGTGTGTTGTGTTGTATGGTAGATGTATATATATATATAGTAATTTGGTTAAAAAAAAAAACATAAAATTTAGTCAATATATCCGTTGGAATAACGGCTATATGTTTGAATTGTGTGTTGAGTGGGCGACGAGAAGAGGTTGGGCAGGGGGGGGGTCGCCACCCAAGTCGCCCCCGGGGGCGGTGTTCCAGGCGACCTGGGGCGACCTGGGGGTGGGAGTCGCCCCACTACACTCAGTCTAAAACCTTTAATTGCACCTTCCGTTGTCTAGCGGAAACATTCGGTCTTAATTTTGGTGATAACCATAAAATTTAACGGGATCGGGTCACTCAATATAAGTCTTACATGATTTTAATATAATTTAACCAATAGAGATGGTGGTCCATTAGCAAATACAAAGTCTTTAAAACACTTAGGTTAGAAGGGGAAGGTATTGGGTTCAAGTCACACAAACAACAAGAATTAAAGAAATTAGCCGTTAAAAAAATATTTTTAATATAATTTAACAAAACATCCAATGGAATTGAACATGAAACAATGATTTGAAAACCAAGTTTGTCCCCGTTATTCATGAGTCGTGACAATAAGCCAACTGAATTAAACATGAAAGAATGTAACATTTAGGGTGGGTATTCAGGTACGGGACCGGCATGGATTAGTTTTGAAACTTTTCGCAAGTATGAAATAGTATGGGATTAGGTGACACCTGACTTCATTATGCAAAAACACATATCTGTTTCGAAACCATATACCCGATACATACACCTAATATTTTTAATTTATCTTTCATGAACTCTAGTCCAATAACGGTTCATGCATATGTATTTTATAATATTATCTATATTTTTTTATGATATGTAGCATTAACTTAACTTTTGATATATATATTAGAGTTAATTACATAGTTTGTCCCTGTGGTTTGCATAAAAACATACTTAGATACTAATAGTTTAAAATCACCTTCTAGGGTATTAACTTTTCATTTTGTAACGTTTGGAGGTATTAACTTCTAGGGTATTAAAATAGTTAGTGTCACACCCCAACCGATGACGGAATCATCGGGGCGCGGCACTAGGCGAATCAGATTGCTCAAGAGAATCCATAACAACTTTATTGCGACAGTATTTAATGCGTTCATTATCCCATACTAATAAACAATACATTCACATAAGTTATCACAGATTTCTTGTCCTCTCGAACAATACAAACCCGTCAACATAGATTTTAAGTGAGTTTCTAGACTTCCTAGCTTGATTTGATGTAGACTGCGGCTAAACCTGCAACATACGTTAAAACGACGTCAATACAAAAGTATTGGCGAGTATACAAGTTTTGATAGAATAGCGAAAGTAGTTAAAAGTGCTGCGAATTACCAAATACATAAACGAGATACCTCAACACACATGCATATAAGACTAATACTACCAGCTAAGTAACTCGAGCTGCGATTGCGATTGCTATTCATCCTAACTAGATCCCGCCGGGTGCTATAGTACTATACTAGTTAAGGCTGGACCTTGCGAGTATAAGTCCTAACACATATGTAACTAGCATCACATGTAAATATGCATAACAGTTATTCGCAAGTGATAAACAGTTTAATTGAAAAATTCGTTGATAAGTTTGATTTGATAGAAACGTATGTTACACCCAAAATGCGATAAAAAGGGTTTGAGTATACTCACAGTCGGTGTCGGCAAGCAAACACAGCTTGGTTGGATTGAAGGGAGTGCGTATGAGATTATCCTTATTACAGACCGATAACGTAAGCGTTGAATAGTGCGTTAAACGGTTGAGAGTGAACCAAGTGTCGGATGGTAATCCGATCGGATGGCAATCCGATCGGATGGCAATCCGATCGGATGGTCAGCCGTTCGGGTGGCAATCCGTTCGTATGGTCATCCGATCGGATGGCCATTCGATTGGATTGTCACCTTGCTTGGTGAAGATGTGTTTGTGTATGATGGTTTGCCTTTTGAAGTTTTCGTTGTAGCATTTTGAAAACAGAGAAGTATCTCTACCTTTCAGGTCGGTCAATCGAACGGTGATTCGATTGGTAAGACACTTTGGTTACTGACAAGTTCACAGCAGACTGGTCACTCGATCGAGTGACAATCCGATCGGGTGACAATCCGTTGGAACTGATGTGCGATGAGGATTTGTAAAATGTTTAAATGTTGAGGATCCAAGAGTCAGCCGATCGGATGGTCGTTCGAACGGACGGCAGTCCGATCGGACGACAATCCGTTCGTTGTTTAGATATTTGAATGTTTGAAAATTGCTTAAGTCTTGATACCGAGTGCAATCCGATCGGATTGCGGGTCGATCGGGTGGCAGTCCGATCGGACAGCAATCTGATTGGACGACAATCCGTCCCGCAACCTGATCGTTTCACAACTTGTTTATTTTGTTAAGTTTCGACGATTTGATCGAGACGGTATGACTACGAGCTAAACAATGGAAACACCGAGTCCAAGTCATTGGATTGGATGGGAATCACCCCATCCGATCAGTTAACTGTTCTTGACGGTTGTTCGTATTTAACACGATAAGCCGGTCATCTCGTTGGTAGGAACCAGTTCGAACCGACAATTCACTAGAGACAGAGTAGAAGGTCTGTACGAGCTCTGTTGCTACCGGTTTTGAGTGAAAAGTTAAGAAAGTTTGAAGAAAAACTTAGAAAACTTAGATTCGGCTTAGATTTAGGTGAGATTAGTGTTTATACACCGTGGAATCTATCAGATCTGGACTGTTCTTGATGAGATGAGGTCACACTTCATTGTTCTTAAGAACTCCATGATGACATCACCTTAGAACGACTCAAATCCAAAGATTTAACGGTGAAAAAGTGAGATTTGATGACGAGAAAGATGAAGGAGTGGGTGTAGATCATAGAATTACAAGATTCAGGGTGAAAACTTACAAGGATCGTGGGAAATCGAGTAAAAATGGCGAGAAGGCGTCTGGTGGAGCGAGAGTTGTCACATCAACTGTTGTTGATGTGACAAGTGGGGTATTTATAGGCAAGGGGGAGGAGAAAGGCGGTGCAGTGAATAGGATCAGACGGCTGTCCGATCGAGTGGCACCTCGATCGGGTGGCCATCCGATCGGGCGGTCAGTCGATCGGTGGCATCCGGCGAGTTGTGTTTCAGCGTTTCGTTTCGGTCGTTAAGCGTTGCGGTAGTTTGGTTACACATTTTCATCCACATTTTCGTATATTTATTATAATTAGTCACGTTGGGTCGTATATACATATCCATATTCCAATCTTGCGATAATCGAGTTACGCGTGCCTGCGAGTGCGTTTTTGAGTATTGTGTTACATTGCGACACATCACGGCTATCAAGGAGGGTAGAATTGGTCCTCACTCGACATCATCATGGTTGTCAGCAAGTGCAATGTGATGTGATAGCGATAAAGTATGAGAAAATATGTGAAAAATACTGCGATATAGCGATATATGCGATATAGTTACATTATGATCTGAATCTCTGGTGCTAGGCGTAACGAGTAGCGAGTAGTAACAACGCACGAACGTGCGGGTTGTTACAGTTAGTCACTGTGGTTTGCACAAAATAACATACTTAGGTACTAATAGAATGTGATTTTAAACCTACAAATAATGTTAATACATCCAAACGTTACAAAATGAAAAGTTAATACCCTAGAATGTGATTTTAAACTATTATGCAAACCACAGGGACTAATTATGTAATTAACTCTATATATTATCATGAATTATATATTTTTATATTTTCTACTTTATATAGTGATAATGATATCTATGAAATTAGTCATACTATATTTTATTGTAGTTGTTAAAAACAAAAAATATATATATATATAAAAAGGTGAAATGGTAAGAAAAAATGTATTTCGAAATCACAACGAGTATTTTTTAAGAAATTAATGAGTACATTTTATATCCACAGGTATGGCCGATACACGATATGTACTCGACAAAAATTGATCCCGGTATGAGATACAATGAGTATAAGATTAAAATTAATACCCATCCCAAACCCGTTCCAATACCATTCCTACGTGTACATGAATCCCAACATGTTCAGTGTCAGTGATATATGGGCTTACTTGACAAGTAAATTAAATTCATATATCACAGAAGACAATCGTTGATTTAGAGAGATGCCATATTAACTCAAAAGGAAGATTACAAAGGCAAGATGATTCAACGTCAAATATTAGCCATTCCTTGTATTTTAGCTTCAATGGAATTTTTCCTTAAAGTGATTTAACAATTTAAAACACATAACAAAGCGAAATCACCAAATTAAGTAGCATTTTTAAAATCACTATTACCCTAGAGTTGGATTTATCCAATGCAATTCTATAAGTAATGATTTAACATATTTAATTAAATTATTTTATAATGTAATAATAACAATAAGTAGTATGTGATATAATATGGGTCATTTACATATATCCCCCTGCTAAGATCGTTTATTACATATTTACCCAGTCCTTCAAATCAATTACATATTTTCCCTTCTTAAACTATATATATTACATATTTCTCCTTCCTAAACTATATATATTACATATTTACCCATTTCATTAAAATTACTCCTGCTAAATTACTATATTAAATTGTAAAATTAATATTAGGATAAATTACACTTTTCGTCCTTTATGTTTGTACCAGATTGCAATAGATAGCCTTTAACTTCGATAATTACAGTCACAGTCCTTTATTTGCAAACCCGTTACACTCTACGTCCTTTAACACTAACCAGGTTAAAATTATCGATTAAATATGAAATGTGACTTGCACATGAGGGTATATTAGTAATTTTACTTCTCTATTTATTTAAAAACTTTCTCTCTCTAAAGTCTTTCTTTTCTGTATCCTAACCACCACCCACCAAGTTCCACCACCATCTTCACCCAGCAGCCGCCACCCCCTGTAACTCATCCACCACCGCAACCAATAACCCCCTACAACCACCGCCCCCTGCAACCCATCCACCACCGCAGCCACAATCCCCCTGCTGAATTCATAATTCGAGAAACAATAACTAAACTAAAAAACTAGAAAAACAGCAATTACATCCAGAAACGTTCACAACGATTCTCATCCTCCTCCGCTGATGATCCAGCAACAACAGGAAACGTCGTTTACCAGCACACTCTCCGACAGTCATTTCCCCTCTCAATACATTCACTGCTTGCCACGGTGTTCTCGGTGTTTATACTTAGCTCAAAGTCGACCCTCTGTCTGGATCTAAGAGATTCCTTAGGTGAGTCTTTAATTTTCTTCTTTTAAGTGAATATTAATATGTGTTGACCTATGACTGTTACTAATTTTGACTGTGATAATTGAAATCTTAACCTCTTTTATTGTTGTTGATCGTTCATTGATAAATATGCTCTGTTTCAGAATAAGAGAAGAAAAAACTAGAAAAAGGTTATAGTATTATTCAAGAGTTAACTGTCATTTTCGTCCCTGTGGTTTGGTCACTTTGGCCATTTCAATCCATTTTTCAAAAATGCGCCATTTTCGTCCCCCACATTCTGGAAAGGTGCCATTTCAGTCCAAAAATCATAACCCAGTTAAGTCAGTTTGTAAATAAGGACTGATTGTGTAAATTTGTAACATAAAGGACTGATTGTGTAAATTTGAAAAATGGACTGAAATGGCAGTTAACACCACCACCACTAGCCCTGCCACCACCACCACTCCGCTGCCACCACCGCCACCACAGCCACCACAGCCCTGCCACCACCACCACTCCGCTGCCACCACCACCACCACCACCACCGCCACCACAGCCACCACCGCCAACGTCATGGCAAGACCCATATTTTCAGACGTTTGTATGTAATATAAAGTCAGAATTTATTGTATTTAATCCGAAAAGTAAACGAGCAAAACAAAGGAACGAGAACGGTATACCGAAACGAAAAGCTTGCGGGTTACGGGGACGTCTTCGTCTTCTCCGGTCGTCTTCTCCGATGAACTCCGAACTCCGGCGAGTTGCAGAAATGAGCAGGGGTGGAACTAGATGTTTGTGGGGATCTGCGGAACTTCTATAATACACATTGAACGGCTTTCATCACTTTGTCCGATGGTGTTTGGACATCGGTACCGACTTTATTTTACAATACACATTGAACGGCTTTCATCACTTTGATTGTAAGCAAATTTTTCTTTCCCGTTACACAACTGCATAGGAAAAGTGATGCTTTATGCTTTCAGGTCAAAATCCAATGCCTGACACCAAGAACAAAACTAAGATACATGTTTGTGGATGAAGATAATGATCATGCATGTAGCAGATCAAATGGCTCAGCTGCCTCACTTATTCCCAGATCTAAATCCCCTCCAACTCAAGATTTGGCTCCCACTTCACTTCTTGCACAAATTAAAATCATGGTATGTTTCATATGATCCGGATTCTCGACTTTGACCTTTTTGGTCAAAACATAAAATTTTACTTCAAAATCGACACGCCTTACTTCATTTCTGCAATGGTGGTAAGGCGGAGGTGAACAATGGTGGTGAACGATGACCGGAGTGAGGTTCAGGTTAAGTTCAGGTGGTTATCGGGCACGGTGGTCTCGAGAACTCCGAACACAGCGGTGGTGATGTGCTTGGTGATCGTTGTGATCGTTGACGGAGATGATGACGATGATGAACGGTGACTGTTGATGAACAATGATGGATGGATTGGCTGTGGTGGCGGTGGTGGCTGTGGTGGCGGTGGTGGCGGTGGTGGTGGCAGCGGAGTGGTGGTGGTGGCAGGGCTGTGGTGGCTGTGGTGGCGGTGGTGGTGGTGGCGGTGGTGGCAGCGGAGTGGTGGTGGTGGCAGGGCTAGTGGTGGTGGTGTTAACTGCCATTTCAGTCCATTTTTCAAATTTACACAATCAGTCCTTTATGTTACAAATTTACACAATCAGTCCTTATTTACAAACTGACTTAACTGGGTTATGATTTTTGGACTGAAATGGCACCTTTCCAGAACGTGGGGGACGAAAATGGCGCATTTTTGAAAAATGGACTGAAATGGCCAAAGTGACCAAACCACAGGGACGAAAATGGCAGTTAACTCATTATTCAATCTTTTAGGGGTAGATTTTGGGGCAAACAGCTTGGTTTAAAATATGTTCAAATCTGCTCATTGGTTTGGCTCATTTGGTATACCAGAGAATTGGATGGGTGTAGAAGGCCGTAGGTGAGAGACTGAGGGGTGACAGTAATGGTGGTGGTGGGTGGTGTTGTTGTTGGTGGTGATTGGTTACTGATGGTGGCTGGTGAAAGTGAAGAAGAATAGATAGGGTTTTATACTTTTATATATGTTTTTTATTTTGACATTTTTAAGTTGTTTTTTTAATATATAAGATAGGGTAAAATGACTTAAATGCCCTCATGTGCCTTACACATGACCACACTTAACTGATAATTTTAACTGGGTCAGTGCTAAAGGACGAAATATGTAATAAGTTTTTCAAATAAAGGATTGTGACTGTAATTATTAAAGTTAAAGGCTATCCGTTGCAATCCAGTACAAATATAAAGGACGAAAAGTGTAATTTACCCTTAATATTAATCGTTTTTGTTAATAACTAATTGTATATTAATTTAATTTGTGGTACAGATTAATGGTTTCTTAATTTATTTTTCTTAAAATCATATCATAACCACATAACTTACAGACACCCTAAGGTTCTCTCATCTCTTTAACACCGGCACACCCCAAAGGGAAAACCTACCGGGAAAAAGAACATATGAAGACAAGGCGGCGATTGATGGTTCAAAGCGATGACGACGACGGTTGATTTCAGATGGGTTTTCACCTCTAGCAGACAAGGGCGGTGGCTGGTAGTTGAAACCAGCAGTGGCGTGTACGGAAACAGGAGGCGAAGCCCCCTTTCTGGTTCACGGTGGCGAGCGGTGGCTGCTTACACGGGGTGACAATGATGGCTTGCGGAGTTGCAGTGATGTTTGATTTGAAGGGGAGTATTAAAGATGAAGACTAAACTATATTTAATTAAGTTAATATTCCTTGTATATCTTATTTAAATTCCACGTATATCTCTCATTTACAGTTGGAAGTTTATTATATATTCTTCATATCAATACAAAGTAAAACAAGGTTCCATGTATATCTCTATCAGTGAGTAACAATGGTGGCATATGTTAGAACAGAAAGATGAGTTATTGTTTATGTATATATATTAGTATGCGAAAGAACTAGATTTTGGGGAAATTTAAATGATTTTAGAGGTTTAATGAGATTCGTTTTTTTTTTTTTTGTTTTTTTTTAATCGAGAATAGTTTAAATCGATCTTGGATTTGATAGTGGTGATGGAATTCTTTAAATTACAATAATTGTGAAGGGGTGAAGGGTAAGTGGGTAATTTCATAAAATAAAAGGAAATATGTAATTGATTTTATAAGTTGGGTAAATATGTAATAAAGGCTCTTAATAGGGGGAAATATGTAAAAATCCCATAATATTATTACAACTGGTGTCCTACGTTGGTTCTATGATGCTTCTAAGAAAATGTGTTCTCTAGGCATTGTAGGTCTATAATGATTTACCGTAACCTTTTGGTTGCCCTAAGTTTACTTTTGTTGAATCTTACACAAAAAAATTTATTAATTTTCTTAATTATGTTGTATGATATTATTTGAAGGGTATTTGTGGTGTGTGATTTTAGGTGGTGGATGTTATTCCCTTGATAAAGACAAGGCCTAGATTTTGGACTATGTTGGTGAATCTTGTCATCACTTTTGTATGTGTATAAAATGATAAGCGATCTTGTATGATACTTTATTATACAAGAGTACCTCGACTTCTACATAGGGAACTTACATATATGTTATAGAAATGTTTGTTCAGCCGAGGTTGATGTAAGTTAATATATTACTTTATGAAGTCTTTCGCGAATAAAAATTTGACTTGATATATGAGTTTTACAATTTGATAACTATGATATAGAAGATTCAGGGGCTATTTGGCAACATCTGAATGTATAAGTGCTGAACCTGTAAGAGGTCTGAACCATTAAGTGCTGAATCAGTAAGAGGTCTGAACCATTAAGAGCCTGTATGATGCTTAATCGTTCAGAGGCAAATATTTGACCAATTCAGATTAGAGGTATTAACCATTCAGACTCTGTATAATGCTTAACCATTTAAAGGCAAATGTCTGAACCATTCAGACATCTGCTCGTGAAACAAACATTCTGAACCACTAAGTACTGAACTAGTAAGAGGTCTGAACCATTAAAAGTCTCATTATGAGGTAAAACAAACAGACCCATAGATATGCATTATTGGAATATCTAGACTTAAATTTCAGGGTGCTCAATTTCTGTGTGTGGGGGTGCTAAGTGTTATATGGTTTGTACTTAAACCAAATTTAATGACTTGACACTTTGACATATATGGTAATAGTTGCATGTTAACAACCTAATTTGACCAATATTATTTTCAATTCATAGGTACAAATACAATATGAATGAATGTGAGTGACCGTTAAACAAATAGGCCTAAGCCCATGAACAACACAATAGTCAAGCCCATTTAAATTACAACGACCCACATTTCTTTCTCTTTTAGTTTGGCCCATAAAAAAAGAAGAAGGTCCACACAAAAAGACACTTCTTAAAATATAGCATATTATATATTTGGTTAAAATTAAAATGATTAATTTGAACACAATATTGGTATCTTTTATATCATGTGGTATATATTTTTTTCACAATGAGATGCATAAACAAAACATGTAATTACAAGACATCACTATCTTAGACTTTGTGAGATAATTTATCATATTTTATAACATAAAGTTTATATACACTTATTTAACATATATAAGTTAGAATTATAAATTTAAACCATATTTTTTTATATTATTTTGTATTTAAATATGTATGTGCATAGACACACACCCGAGGTATCATATCAGAACACTAATTTTTTACGAAAATATGCATAATACATTAGAAAGTTTTACAATAAGTGCACGAGCTAACTAGACGCACGAAGAGGAAAATGAATCTTTGAAAAAACTGTCAAGTTGCCCGAGGCGTTTTATATATACGACTAAATGAATACGACTAAACGAATACAGATTTATATAACTATGAACCCTTACAAGTTCATATAACATAGCAGCATATCTTGCAACATACTTGTGCTTCAGTTTAAAACATATCTTCATGTTCATCATTTAGCAACATCACAAGCTCTTCTTTGATTATACACATACGAATTCGCTGCATACAAGTATATCACAAATGCGACTGCACTAATCCCAGCAAGAAGGTAGTAAAAGTAATCAACATGTCCCTGATTCATATTGTCCGATATCCAACCATCTTCACCATCCCGAGCTGTGATTTTCACAACGGTAGAGATCAGAAAACTGCTCAGAAAGTTACCAACACCCGAGACACTAAGGTAAAGAGCTAGACCGATGCTCCTTAGCTCGCTTGGAACTTGGTCATAAAAGAATTCTTGCATACCCACAATTGCAAAAACATCAGCAGCCCCAACTAACACATATTGAGGTAATAACCACCATATCTTCATTGGGATCACTGCCCCTGGACCATCTATTAACCCGTATTCTTTCGCAGTTTTTAGTCTTTTTGACTCCACGAGCGCTGAAACCACCATTAAAACAATAGATATGAAGATGCCTGTTCCAATTCTTTGCAGCATTGTTATACCGAACGGTTTCTTTGTAACAGATCTCATAAGAGGGACTAGAATGGTGTCATAGATGGGAATGAGGATGACAATCGAGAGCCCGATGAACGATTGAAGTGTTGCAGCAGGAATTTCAAAGTTTGGCCCGATTGATCGGTCCATGGTAGCTCCTTGTTTGGTGAACAAAGTTGTTTGTTGAGATGATACAGTTGAGTAAGCTAAACAACTGGCCCATATTGGAATGAGTCGAAGAACAGACTTCGCTTCTTCCACCTCATCAATGCTGCAAACGGGCCCGCTTTCACTCGATCCATCAGGTGAAAGCAGGGCTTTGTTGAGAAACCTGAGTGACCCCAGTATCAGAAAGAAGTTAGCAACTTATTTGATATTATATCGGGTTCTATTTTAGTGTTAAACTTTTGACACGACATGACCCTAACATAAAATTCCTCGATTTGAGTTTAACATAACATAACATAAAATAAAATAAAATGTGGGAATAATCAGGTTGTGTTCGTTTTAACCTGCAAAACTCATGTCGTGTTCGGGTTCATGTGTCTGGCACAATTACGAGTGCATGCTAGGTTAGTTTGAAAGTGACGAGTTTAACACCTCTAGCTCTTTTTACTCATACCTGAACTGCTGAGAACCCTGATGAGTGAAGGTTTCACAAGCCTGTTCCTCTAGAGATACCGTTGACTGTGTCGTTCGCCAGTTTCGTGCTGCTTCAACAAACACTTGACCGATCCTCACGAAAGCGCTTTTATCCTCAGTTTTCTTTGGAAACCGATACGTCATGGTACCTAGCAAGAAAATGACCAGGGCCAAACCCATGACAGCACAAGGAATCCCAAACCCAAGACCCCAACTAAGGTATTCTTGAATGTAACTAAGAACAAAGATCCCAACCATAGGACCAGTACACATTCCAAAATACCACCAGTTGAAGAATGAACTTTTGGCTGTACATTCATGTGGGTCACTTGCATCAAACTGGTCAGCTCCAAATGCTAGAACACAGGGCTTGTGACAACCTTGAGCAAATGCAACAAGATAGAGTGAAATGAAGAACATGATGACTTGGAGATGAGGAGAACATGAAGTGGCACCACCAAGAATTTCACACTCAGATGGGATCAAAGTTGTAAGGGCCAACATGCCAAGTGCCTATCAATCATATTGCATCAAAGTTTATTACAAATAGTACAAGTATTCCTTTAAAATAACCGAACAAACACGAACACCTAAAAGAAACGAGTTTTCTTGTTTATGTTCATTAGTTAAAGTAAACATGCTTACGCTCCTTTATATTTGTTTGTTAATATTCTAAACGAACAATACTTTTATTATTTTAATATTATTATAATAATAGTTATTTTCTTTACTTTTTAACTTTAATATCTTTTTTCATATCAGGGGTTGGGATAAGCTTGGTGTCAACCGGTATCGAACCAGTATTGGTGTCGAAAATACCGGGACGGTCCTTTTCGGTATTAGTACATGAAGGTAAAATCCGACACTAATACAGAAAACGTCAAAAGTTGGTGCCTAATTGATACTAACTAAAAGTAAACAACAATATTCAAATCAGAGTCTCTCTATCTATATATATATACACACACATTTTTAAAGTAAACAACAATAGGTTACTCTCAACTTCTTTGAATGGATATGCAAAACCAAACGGATATAAACGAACCTTAATGAACAAACATAAACGAATGTTCACGAACGTAAATAAATGAACGAACAAACTATTAACCAAAGCAAAATTTTATTTCACTTTGTGAATATAAAGCAAAGATGAAGAGACAACTAACCAGAATATAGAGCAGAGAAGCCATTATTATCGTTCGGAATCGACCAAGAAAACCATCAGCAATAAAACCACCAACCAACGGAAGAAGGGACGCGGTTCCGAGCCACACGTTCACGTTTTCGGCTGCAGTTGCAGTAGACTGACCCAAGGGTCCGGTCAAGTATGTGATCAAATTCGAACTAACACCAAAATATGCAAATCTCTCAGCCACTTCAACACCTGCATATATACAAGTATACAACATTAAAACAACTAACTAGAAGTTAATAATAATATAAGATGATGAGGGTTAACATTATTACTGATAATAAATATTGCGGAACGCCAGAAGCCGGATATGGATCTGATGGCTTGACGGTTTTTGTAATCGACGGCGCCGTCGACCAAGTTGTTAAGCAGCGGAATATCGAGTCCGGTTGTGGTGGTCTCTATGTCAACGTCAACTACATTCGACTCTTTCATGTTTCACAAACACTTGTGAGTTGTGTGAGGTTTGAGTGGATAAATTTGAAGGATTTAAGAAACCATGCTGACATGTTAAGATTATGTCAGTTTCTTTCCTTCTTTGTTTTTTTTTTCTTTTTTTTTTGCTTGTTATTTATTGTTGGGAAATTAACTTGAGGATTTGGCAAACGAATATTTGAATTTTTATATGGCCTCTTGCTCTAGTTGCATGTGTTGTTTATTGTTGGGAAACTTGAAGATTTGGCAAACAAATATTTGACTTTTTATATGGCCTTTTGGTCTATTTGCATGTGTTTTTAAGTGGTGTGGGTTGAGTGTTATGACCGTATATGGATTTTAGAAGTGTTGTTATTTTTTTTTTTTAAATATATAAAACTCAGCCGAAAAAGGGTTAATGCGGCTAAGAAGATGTGTGTTTGCTTTTGGTTATCATTTATCAACATTATGTTTTTGAACGTTTGAAACAACTTAAGATTGCAATTGTAGGTCGAAACGAGAACTCAGTCGTACAATTATAAGAACAAAGTTACTACATTTTTAAAATCCGTAAAAGATATCAATAGTGTAATACGTCTATTGACCCTATATGATATCATAAAAGTCACTTTTATTCGATCGCCTTAGCCCATTGGTTCATAACAACATTACCCACCGTGCCCAATAAATCTGAAAAATAACAAAGCTATTGGTAAGGTTTGAGAAGGGTGAGGTGTATACAAAAGTTATTGAGATGCTGTGTTTAAAGAGACTCTTCGACTCAAAAACAACTTATTAAGTCATAAATATTATAACATTATTTCAAAAGTTAGCCTATATATGTAACTATATATGTAACGTCTTTTAATTCATAATTCATTGAGCAAGAACTGACGTGATCAACATGTTTCGATCATATGATTGAGGAAGAACGGATTGGATCAAAATGTTTCGATTGTATGACTGATAGCGCGATCGTGTATAACATCATAAGCTTGCAGTGTACCCATGCAAGGCCTAGTCGTTTTTGTTGAACAAAATCCAAATCATAAGATCTAAAAATCAGAATTTTCATAAACATGATTTAAACAATATATTGTTTAGAAAGGAAAAATGCATTGTTAATAAACCCAACCACCCTATCCATTATCCACCAGTTTTAACAATTTTTAGACCACCCGTAGTGGTAAACAAGAATAATGCCCCCAACATGGGGCATTATACGACACGTGGCGTCCTAGTCAGCGATAGGGCATTATAGCAAAAGTGGCGTAGTGGGGCATTATGCCAATAACGCCCATATTATTTTTAATGAAAAAAAAAAAAAGGAAAAGGGATGTTAGACATGTTAGCCCACTTGGACCACCATACTCCTTCCCATTGGTATGCCCCCTTCCAAAGTCAAACATGATGTCAGACAAAGCAACAACTTGAGCGTTTTATTAAAAACGCCAAAACCAAATTTCAGAAATTTTTTTGAAAAATAACGCCTAGTGTAATGGTAGGTTGGGCGTTTTCGGGCGTTTTTTTGAATTTTTTTAAAAAAAAAACGCCCCACTACATATGGACATAGTGAGTTAGCCCTGGAAACCCAATCCAACACTCCAATCATAAACCACTTGCTGAATTTTAAATACAATTAACTAATTAAAAATACAATTTTGATTTATAATATCCATCGAATGTCTCATTATAGCTGATAATAAAATAAAATAACAAAATTTGGATTTAAATCTTAAAAACAAGCATTGTTTATCCAAACCACCTACCATATGAAAGTGACACAATACCCATGAAACAATCAAAGTTCAATCGTGCACCTCATACCTTAGATGAGGTCAAATTTCACCAACTATCAACCACATTTAGAATGCCACATATTATTAATTAACCTACTTTAGAACTTACATCTAGGGGCTGAAAACGAACCGAATCGAACGAACACAAACGAGACATTGTTCGTGTTCGTTTGTTAAAGAATATATATGTGTTCACGAACGGTTCATGAACACTTACCGAACGAGATTTTATGCTCGTGTTCGTTTGTTAATGTTAGACAATGAACGAAAAGAACGCTGATGAATACAAATGGAAATAAACAAACACAAACACGCGTTCATGAATCATATAAGACACTAACACTTATTAAATATTTTATTTGTCAGGATCTTGTAATATTTAAACAATATATAAAAAAACACTCACGAACTATCGAACACAAACGAACACGTTACCGAACGCTCACGAACATAAATGAACGAACACGACCTTTGTTCATGTTTGTTCATTTAACTAAACGAACAAAATTTCTTGTTCATGTTCGTGTTCGTTTGTTTAATAAACGAACGAACACAAAAGAACTTCCCGCCGAACGATTTACGAACTGTTCGTTGAACATTTGATTCGTTTACATCCCTACTTACATCACTTGTACTTTTAGTTATATTATTTCACATTGACGAAAGAGCATGACGATAAACTAAAAATGAATATTTAAAAATAAGACGGAAAAGTCTTGTCATATTAAATCAAGTCTAAAAGAATTAGCGTATAACACTAGTACAAAACCTTTTTTTTGGTGGTGTCAAATTCAACTTTTGGTGGTGTCTTAGAATACAAAGCACCAAATAACAAGATTACAACATTAATAAATAAACACACCACAAAAAAAAAAAAAAAAAAAAAAAAAAAAAACAAACAAACAGATTACAAAGCACCATTAAATTCTTTGAAGTTATACAGCACCATTAAATTGAGTTTTTGAGGGTGAAGTTGTTAATAGCACCAACAAAGTGAACCAACTAAAACATTTTGTTAGGCATCACATGAATCATAATCCTACGGTTTTCAATTGCTCTCATCCTATTCAATCAATGGATCAAATCATGCCTCAAAAAACACAACATTTACACCCACATATATACATACACAATGTTAAAATCAAAACCTTTTTTAGAGAGAAAAAATGTGTTAAGGAGGAGCAAAGCATCACCGGAAAGTTTTCCGGAACAACTTCCACGGTATCAAGAAACCGGTGATGTGGCGTAAAGCGTATCAATGGCCTTATCTACGAAGAGACACGAGATTTTGGAAGATCTTTCTTGATGATTTTATGCGTGATGCCATCAAATACACTGAAGATACTCGCCGGAAAACTATTACGGCGATGGACGTCATTTACGCTTTGAAGTGCCAAGGATGTACAATTATACACTTTATTGATTTGGTTTGATTGTATGTGTTTAAATTGTTATTTTAGGAAATGACTTTATAGAAATCATGTTTGTATCTCATTCTTTGTAGCTTCCCATGAACATGTAATTTTATTTCATTATGCTTGTAGGTTTTATACATTTTTTTTGTTTGTATAATTTTTCATTTGATTTGCCTTTGTATTAGATCTTGCATGTTTTATAAATAAAATAAAACTAAAAAACATTTGTTCAAATAATGTGTATTTGTACGGACCGGTTCATATTAGAGACTTATGGTTTCTATCATTGATTTTTTGGTGGTGTGTTTAGAGATTTAATGGTGGACTAATTTGGTTTCTATCATTGATTTTTTGGTGGTGTTTAGAGATTTAATGGTGGACTAATTTGGTTTCTATCATTGACTTTTTGGTGGTGTATTTAGAGATTTAATGGTGCTCTTATTGAGTAGCACCAACAAATCCGATTATTTGGTGGTATATTTGTTGGCCTCTCTCAAAAAACTCTCAAAAAAGGCATAAATCTCAGCACCAAAAACTGCTTTTGTACTAGTGTAAAAGATCGATAAGATATGCATATCTAACCAATCATGTGTCATCGCATAAGAATTTGTTCTTAAATTAGATTGATTATCTTAGCTATTATTAAACCTTTTGCCTATCTTAGCTATTATAGCATTTGCCTCTGCGTCTGAGTGATTAAATTTTACTGGCTTTTAATGGTTTAAACCACTTACTAGTTCAACACTTAATGGTTCTGGTTCAGCACTTACCCATTTAGAAATTGCCAAACAACCCCGTAGTCATAAAGGTTTTGTTGTACTAAAAAAGAGTTTTTTTTTCGGAAATAATGACCCTTCAAAAAAAATTTCACAACTAATGGCTTCCTCCAAAAATTTTCACATCTATTGCTATAGCCATTACAAATGGCGATTTCTCACAAATACTAGGCCTTGGCAGAGAATGTAAGCTTTTTAACCATTGGTTTTGCAGAAATTTCCATTGAGAATGACGATTTCTGGTTGGTTTTCCATTGATAATAGCGATTTCTGCAAAGATTCCATTGAAACTAGTGATTTCTCCACACTTTCCATTATAAATGGCGATTTCTGCATACCTCCACTCACAATGGAGATTTCTGCTAACTTTTCCAATTATAATGGCGATTTCTAAATATAATGTCAGAACTTTGGACTTATGTTTTTTGAATGGTATATATATAGGATCACGCTAAAATGAGAACCACCTCGAGTTGTAAGAACCGCGAGAACTTTTTGATCCGGGCCTTGGTGGACCAAATTTTTTTTTCAGAAACGTAGATGCATGTATAAAAACAAAATTTGTAAAAAAAAATTCAAAAAAAAAAATGTCGTGGGTGTAGTTTTGAGCAACACAAGTTTGTGTTTACGGGACCCGTAAATTTTCCGACCAGATTTACGGGTCCCGTAAACACAAACTTGTGGCGCTCAAAACTACACACACGACATTTTTTTTTGAATTTTTTTTTACAAATGGTGTTTATATACATGCATCTACGTCTATGAAAAAAAAATTTGGTCCACCGCGCCCCCTACGGTGTAGTTCTCACGGTTCTTACAACTCGAGGTGGTTCTCATTTTAGCATTCCCATATATATATATATATATATATATATATAATGTCACAGCCCCCGACCCCACCATGGGAGCGGGAGCCGTGAACAGTCAAGTGGTACCGGTGGTTATTTTGAAAACATTGCAGCGGGAAATTCATTAGGATCGTAGTTAGGAAAATATCAGAGTTTAGAAACACTGGATTATATTTATAACAAATGGGAATAAAACCCATGTTTTACAAATGTCGCTTTTAATAGGGGATAAACCCAAATTCATAAACAACGTTTCTTAATTTAATTTATAAAATAAGCCACTTCTTGAAGCCTTTTGGTGTCGTATCACATATCTACAGTAATCACCTAAAACATGTTTAAAAACATTTGATCAGCAGGAAATACTGGTGAGTTCATTCATTCGGTATAAAATGACATATCTTCTTATATTTACAGTATTAAGAGTTTTTACATTCATTTATATCTTACTATTATTCAAAGGTATTTGTCACTAGGCGATTCTCGTGACGGTGATAATTCTTTCAACTAGTGACTGTGGTCATATTACTGTTGATCGTTCTTTCAACTAGTTAATGTGGTCATATCACTGTTGATCGTTCTTTCAACTAGTGACTATGGTCATATCACTGTTGATCATTCTTTCAACTAGTGATTGTGGTCATATCACATATTGGCTAACCTATTGTCCAATGGTGAAGATTATCTAGTAATGTATACAAAACCCCACATACCAGTAGTAATTGTAGAATATAAAGAGTTAATCACTGTACGTATAACTGAAAAAACATTTAGGGTTTTACGAAGCATTTTAAATAAAATGACTCACAATAAGTTTTACAATTGTGAGCCGTGAACAATCAAGTGGTACCGGTGGTTATTTTGAAAACATTGCAGCGGGAAATTCATCAGGATCGTAGTTAGGAAAATATCAGAGTTTAGAGACACTGGATTATATTTATAACAAATGGGAAAAAAACCCATGTTTTACAAAGGCATCTTTTAATATTCTTAATTTAATTTATAAAAATAAGCCACTTCTTGAAGCGTTTTGGTGTTGTATCACAGATCTACAGTAATCACCTAAAACATGTTTAAAAACATTTGATCAGCAGGAAATACTGGTGAGTTCATTCATTTGGTATAAAATGACACATCTTCTTATATTTACAGTATTAAGAGTTTTTACATTCGTTTATATCTTACTATTATTCAAAGGTATTTTTCACTAGGCAATTCTCGTGACGGTCGTTATATCACTGTTGATCATTCTTTCCACTAGTGACTGTGGTCATATTACTGTTGATCGATCTTTCAACTAGTTACTGTGGTCATATCACTGTTGATCGTTCTTTCAACTAGTGACTATGGTCATATCACTACTGATCATTCTTTCAACTAGTGATTGTGGTCATATCACATATTGGCTAACCTATTGTCCAATGGTGAAGATTATCTAGTAATGTATACAAAACCCCACATACCAGTAGTAATTATAGAATACAAAGACTTAATCACTGTACGTATAACTGAAAAACATCTAGGGTTTTGCGAAGCATTTTAAATAAAATGACTCACCTTGTAGATTTAGGGTTTTAAATTAAAGCCTCCTGGTAATATATCCTGGTATAATTCCTGAGTTCCTAATAAAATATACAATGCACACGTATTAGTGTAATAACCCAACAAAACTTTATCGATATATCACGAGATCAAAACCCCAACGTAGTTAACAAAGTGTAGCCTTATACAGGCAGCACCTTGACATCCGTTGCTGGGTTCAGGATCGACCGGGCAGGGTATCAAATCAGTGATCAAGGGTTAAAACACTTACAACGGGCAGAGTTTCGTAGACTTAGGGGAAGGGTGTTGTGCAAAGAAAGAGCAGAACGAGAGCAGAATTCGTCAAAAAGACGTCGAACAAGTGTAGAAGCTTAATCCCTAAGCTGCTGCATTTATAGGCTAAATGGTTCGCTCCCGCGCCTCGCGACAGGAACTGGGTTCCTTCTGCGTGTCTCCTGAGACGTCCATTTTTCCTAGGTAGTCTATGTTGCACATATAGCCCTGCCACCTATTGCGCTCGAGATAAACACGTCTTGGTACTCCCCGCTTGTCGCGGAAGGTTTAGGGGTACCCCCATGTGTCTCCTGAGAGTGCAGTTTCAAGATTCTTTGTTTTTCATCCTGGTTCGTGCCACACAAGTCGGGGGTTGCGATCAGGGGTCCTTATAAGGTATTTTTGGGTGTTGTTACATTCTCCCTACCTTGTTTTAAATCTCGTCCTCGAGATTTGGGGTACGATGTCTCCTTTAGGGTTATGTCACGTTTTAGTCCATAAGAATAGTATTAAGGTAAATGACACAGAATCAAGACATGTTTAAATGAATACGAGGATATCATACAACAATCGGAAATCAACGGTTCAACTGAATTAGTTTCCGAAATTGATAATGAACGAGGTGTAATAATATAATCACAAGGGTGATTAAGTTTACATGGGTCAAACCAAAAGAGAGATTTATGATCAATAGATGTCTAAATTGAATGCTTACAATTTGTGAATGACTTTTAGAAACAATTGAATTCACTGTCAAAGGAAAACTTACTTTGGTTTTCAATTAAGGAAGACTTGGAATCAACAAGCTAAAATGAAATAGAAGCACGAAAATGATTTGTCAACTATCGAATCATGACATGAGGAAAAATCAGAATGTTGACATTATTGAATTGCAAGGATACACCGAAATAACAGAGTTTAGTTTATTATTGTCTTAATACATAATTGCATTAAGACTACTTTCAATGATGAGTCAAAAGACATACGTGGTTTTGCATGATTCGTATGATTATGATTAGCCCAAGCTGCAAGTTTATACCGACGCTGAAAGGTGTCGAAATGATTGAAATAGTTCAATAATTACGGTGACCTAACAAGTTCACCGTGTTCGTAATCAAATGAAAGTTTTAATGAAGTAAATTTGGATATTCATTTCAGATAAATCTTATAGGATTTTCAATTGATGATGAAAGACCAAATGAATATCATAGAATTTTTCGATTAATGATGAAAGAATCATTAGAGGTACCGATGTGGATTCGTTCTAGGATCGATTCCGTAACCGTTGAATGAGTAGAACACGTATCTTGTGCGGAATCCAAGTACGTGTGTAGATTGAGCACAAGAAGTAATTAACTGTTAATTTCTATTGATGCTTTAACAGTTTACAACCACGAAATCAAACTGCAAGAGTTTCCCCTCTTGATCAGCTAAAGTTCTCTAAATGAATCAAGACCCTGCACCTACTTATAGAGATTGTTCATTCGTACCAACATATCTACGAGTGGCCCTTGGTTCGTACGAACCTACAACTATGAAAGGACATAAGTACAAATCAACATGCATTCGTACGAATCAGCTAATCTCCATTCGTATGAACCTGGAAATGCTTCTCATGAAATCTTCAGTTAAATCTCTATCTTGACTCATTTGTTCAGCTACGACACATGTCACACCCCGATATTTCCACGTATTACCGGTGGGCCCGGTGGGGGTATCGTGACGTAGTTGATATCGTCATAGTCAAACAACACAATTTAATGCACAGCGGAAGCAAAAGATATAAACATTACAAACCGAATGAAAAGTAATATCAAAGTATTTAAACGGAATGTAAAGGATCCACAGGCGGATCAACTAAAAGATAATTGTTCATCAGACTTTAACATCTAAGCTTGCAAGACTCTTTATTGATGCTAGGAGTAGCCAGCCTATTCCGTCTAGTACCTACACTTAGCCTTTTTGGAAAATACGTCAGTTTACACTGGTAAATACAATTAACTGACTCATTTTGAAAATGTTTTAGAAAATTGATTTGAATGCACATGGCACAAAACTTTTTATAACTTGGGATAATTATTTATATATAAACTTGTAAAATAATTACATGTTTCTTATACGTTTAGTAGCTCGGGTTGACACCGGGTTAAAGATTAATAGACACACCACATGATATAGTCCCGCGACGAGTTATTCTCGAAACCGGCGGTTATACCTTATTATTTATATATGCACTTGCGGGTGTATGCCTACACCCCGTTCTTAGGTCGTGGCCATTTCTATGAATGATGCCAAGGATATCCGGGACATGGTCATTAACCCCCAAAGGTTTTAAGTAAACAAAACAATTTAAACGGGTCATATCAATAAATTAACCTTCATACGATAAAAAATTCAATGCCCGACCAAGCGGTATTTTATATACCGTACCCCAAGCCCGTATAAGGGAAAATAAGTTAAAAGTATTTACCTGAGCAAATTTATACAATTTATCCCAGCCGTATACCACCAAGCAAGTACAGGTAGCGTTTACTGGGCTCCAAAATCTGGAACGAAGGTTTTAATACCCTATTAGATTCCTAACGGGTCTTAATTAAGCCTATGCTTAGACCGGTTAATATGCCCTAAATATGTTGTGATATCAGTAGGATACCTTCCATTATGCCCAAAACGAATTTAAACTCAAACTATGCCCCGTAGGGGTATTTTGGTCATTTTAAAGGTTATAAAAGAGTTTAAATATTAATCTGAGGTTTAGGTCTGATATAATCAGTAAAAATACTTAATTTAATAATTTATATCAGTAGGGTATTGCCTATGTGTGGAATTTATCACTTTTAACCCAATTAAGCACTGATGGGGCATTTTGGTAATTTCACATAGGCTTTAAAAGGTCAAATCTGGAAATCTGGGTTCAAGACTTTTGCTTACTGTTAAATTATAAAAATTTACTTAAAACATCAGTAGGTATTAAGTCTTATATGTAAAAAATAGTTTTAACTCATCCTATGTGTTTAAAACGCGTAAAAAGGCGGTTTTAAACGATTTTCCGGTTTTATAAGAAAAGCTGATATGTTTATCATTCCAGAATTCTTAAAATATTCTATTTATCATATAAGATCAGTAGAAAAAGGTTTGGTATCAAAATGATTTGAAAAACTCATTTTATAGGCCAAAAGGGCAAAACCGCCAATTACCGAATCAAAGCTAGAACTCTATGTTATGCTCAGCCTAAAAATAAATAAAAATCTTCAAAAATCCCAAAATATTATTTTACATCAGTGGGTAAAAAGTTTGGTATTAAAATTTGGGTTTAGATAGGCTATACGCTAATTATGCCGTTTAATTAATAAAAAGCTTTTCATTTACGCTAATGAGCATAACTCCTAACCTAGACCGCAAACCGATGTCAAATTTTTAGGGTAAGTTTATAAATCAGTATTAAAGGTTTCTATCCTCTCACATTTTCAAAAATCTCGTTTTAAGGTCAAAAGGGCATAACGGTCAACATTTAGGCATATAAAGGAAACATGCATATGCATCGGATAATCAAGGATCCAAGTTGTATAACCTCAGAGGGTTATACTAACCTATAACATGGTCCTAAAGAATCCTAAGGCATATCTAAACTAAGCTAAATCAGGTCAGAACTGAAAGTCAAAGCAAAAAGTCTACTTTTGCGACTTTCGGTTTCGAACCGAGCCTATACATAGAATTGTCGGGTTGAACATGCTTAAACATGTTCTTATGTTAATTACCAAGTTATTTAAGTGTTAAAACATGTTCCATAACTTCTGTGTTATTAGTTATGGATTTATTAGTAAAAACTGACTCGTTTGACTTTTTATTAAGAAGTTTGACCCGACAATTGACTAAGTAAACGTGGTAATTAGGAGGTGCCCTTTTGAGGGTTTAACACCTACCTAATTACGGTCACGTAGCCATGTTCGTCGTGAACAATGGCTCAACCGTTTAAAAGTTAAAGCGTTTATCGCAAACGCTTGACTTTTCGGCTATAAACGCTAAACAATTGAACTAAGCATGAAAGGAACACTTACATGTGGTCCTTAGGACTGAAGGAGGTTCCTAATATGATCAGGATCCTCTTGAATTCAGAGAGCCAATGTAGAAAAGAAATGAAGGTGTGAAGTGAAAGTGAAAACCCACCTCTTTATATAGTTTTCGGGACCTCGTAGGATTTCGACAAGTGTCGGGAGATGAAACCAGATTTAAACAAGTGTCAAGTGGTTTTATTATACAATGGGCAAGCCCATAGATTGAAAAATGAGAGTATGGAAACCAGTTTTCATCAAAACCAGCAACTGTTTTCTGCATCTGTCCATGCCTCGCGGCCCGCGTAGGGGTCTGTGTGGCCTTACGCGGCCCGCCTAACAGTCCAGCCCAGCAAACAATTTCCAGAATGTGCAGTTTCAGTCCCTGAACATGTTAAAAGGCTTTTCTAATGCGTATAAGGCCCGTTAACCTCATTTCAAGGCTCCACCATGATGTTTAAACATAGGGGACATGAAACATGTTCACAAACATGTCGGATGTCGGTTCGTTTGGCCGTACGGTCACGTTGTTCGTCTAATTACGACGAAACACGAACGTACACGAAAAACAATTCAAACTACGCGACGAATGGAATTTTATCAATCCAAACACTAAAATAAAATATTTTAGTGCTTACATAAATTTTTGGGTGTCCGGATATATTCAGAACGCAAGATATGCGCGAAAATGCAAACTTGTGCACTTTTTGACACTTTTAGTCCCTGCATGACTTAAAAGTTTATTTTTGCGCACCAAACACCTCTAAGCCTATATCTAAGCTACATAAAGGATAATTAGGGTGTGTTTAACTCATGGTCATATTCCGGAAGGTCCGTTACTATACGAATCGGCATACTTTTGCAGTTTGACGCAAATAGTCCTTTAATCGCACAAAGTAGCGCGAAATGTCGTTTAATGATATCCAAGCCTTCCATGGCCCATAATGGTCATTCACAAGCATGAGTTTAATTATTGATACGCTCTCGATCGCTTAAATGGTCACCAAAAGGCGTAGATTCAATAGTTGACGCTTTAGGTCCCTCTAATGCGCAAACTTGCGCATATCATCATTTAATAGTATCGAAGCCTCATCTAATCCATATTAGTCATTCTTGAGAGTATTATCAAACATCACGATGCTTCGGGTTCGCTAAAAGGTCATTCAGAGGTATAATTAAACATATTGACACTTTTAGTCCCTCTAACTTGCAAAGTTGCGCGTAACTTTACGTATAGGCATAAAAACCTTAGATGGCCATTAATTGGAATTCCCGAGAGTATAATCAAGTTTCATGAAGTTCCCGGTTTGTTAAAAGGTCACTCAGAGGTAAGATTTAACATGTTGACGCTTTTAAGCCTTTATTGCGCAAACTTTCAATTTATTACTCAAACGGCTACTCTTGATCAACAAGTGGCCCATTTGTGAATATGATTACCATGTAATGTTATTCCGAGGCTTATAATAAGCATGTTGTCATTTCCAGTCCTTCTATAATCAAATATTTTGATTTTTCGCAAAATGAGTCCCTCAAATTCAACGTTTGTCTTCATTATGGTTTATTACACGTGTCAATACATCATTGGACGTGATTTTACGAGGTGTTACATCCTCACGCCCTTAAAAGAAATCTCGACCTTGAGATTTTCTATAATGCTGGAAGCACTTTTTGTCGTATAATGGACTTAACTTCTATAGCATATCTGGAGCCTCTCCAAGCTCCCAAGTTAACCTCTATAATAGGTACTTGTATCCTTTTTGGAGCTTCTTAACATGTCGATCCTCAATCGATACAGGTTTCTCATCATATTATAAATCTGCACATCATTATATGATAATGCTTCTCGACTTATTGGTGAAACACATCCTTAAACCATTAGGGTGTAATGCATTGCGAGCTCCGCCAAGCTCCTTAAATATGTTTTAGTTTATAAGCTATTTGATCTTGATACATTCGATTCCCTCGAATGATTCTATATATATTCAGAGCTTAACTAGCCTGATAATTAACGAATTGGCACACCCTTCCAGGGTGATATCTTTTGTTGAACCTTATTCTTTAACAAGAACTTAGGAGGGTTGCTACTTTCATTAATCCTTGATTTTCTGCCGAGTACTGGCAACTTACAGATGATTATGGATTTGTATGATCTTATTTGTTGCTTCCAAGGCAACTTTCAGACCCTGATAATTGGACTTACTAATCTTCTGTTTAACAATAGATGTTTAACATTCCATCTATGCAAGGTCTCCAAAGAAGCAGCCTTGATACTTATATAACAACTATTTAGAAAAGTTTATTTTTAAGGTGAGATGGTTATTCCAACCACTGCTTAAAACTAATCTTAAGGGATAGCTAATCCTTACAGTTAGTCGAACAAATCGACGATCCTGGGCAGCTGATGGCGATTATTAATTGTTGCCTAATTAGGGTTGCGGTAATCAATGCATAAGAAAGATGAACCGTCTTTCTTAATTAACTATACCGAATTCTCAGAATATTGAGTTAGGCTATATGAATCCTCTATTTTAAAACTAACTTAATCAGGGTTTCAATTCTTCCAATGATGGTACTAGTCGTCTTGGAGATTTCATAATAATACAACCCTAAATGGGATATAAATCTTAACTCTACTTGCCTTTCAGGAGGTAAACATGGTAGTCCTAGGAGAAGAAAATCAAGATACAAGGAGGTTACAGAGATTTTCCAAATCTCAGGCTCCAGTTCATCCATCATTGCTTGTGTCAAATAAGTGACATATTTATGTTACAAGTCCACGAATTCCTTAATCGGAGACATTCACTTGGAACCTTCCATTCTGGATATCTTCTTGGAATACCATTAGCTGACTTTAGTACCCTATGACCATTGGAATATCCTTGCGGTTCCATGCATTAAACCTCCATACTGATCAGGCATGGAAGCAATCTATGGAACTTATTAAGATACATCAATCCTCATGTGGCGCTTTTGTCATACTGTCAGGTATTCGCAATCGATAGAGATCAAAGAGATATCAACTACATATGCTGACGTACAACATCTAGAGAGAGAATGCTTCTAGAATTCTACGATTGAAGGTTTCTGACTGGAACAGAAGAAATGGTTCTTATGATTTCGCTTGTAAGTTTTACCTTACACTTAATATCTGGGGTTCTTACGGGAAAATTTCTAAAAGTTTGCTAAGCTTATGGTCTTATGAGAAACTTAGCAGCACCTGAAACCAAACGTAACTCTTAGCAATAAAATCACAATAAAGGATTTATCTAATGTCATTATTATTGTGAACCGCCTCTAATCATTCATCAGGAGGGTTAAGCGCCTCCATTCTTAATCCTTTTAAACTTAGCTGCAAAATCTTTGACAAATTTTAGGGCAGTCTCAGATTTGACTGGTTATTTCTTAATCTATAAAATGTGAGTAGCTGAGGTAGATCCATAATGGATTTATAATAAGCAGGCTTTGAAACCTTAATGTGCCCTCTCATTGCCGACGCTAACCACCAATAATTATTTGCATTAAGCTTAGATTTTGGGTAAATTGAATAGGGTACTATCTCAGCCAATAAATTAAAATTTGTAACATACTGTCGGCAGTCCAGAACTTTTATGGTGAGAGTCAGAAAATTCTTATTCCATCTTTTTCCATTTCGTGATGCGGATAATAGGTTTTTCTAATAAGGTCCTTAGAACTGGGACCATTCCATATTGTATAAGAGGACCTTTCTTGTGGACTTCATTAATGTCCTCACTAATTAAGGTTATTGCCATCGAATGACTGTGATGCATACCTCACCGTGTCCTTTCCAGCATAACCGCTGATACACCTAATGGTTTCTACATCATGCAACAATTTCCTGTAATCGATGGCCCCTTTTTACTATTGAAGTCTCTTGACTTCCAAGAGACGAAGTACTTTTAAGTATATCCTAAAAGGAATGGGGCTCCTTGCCATATATGATTTTGTTTAGTTTATTCTTCGCATATGAAGTATGAATAAAACTCTTCTTATGAGCAGCGACATGTGTTTTAGAGCATGCAGCATTCGGCTTCTTGAACCTTTTCATGACTTTTCTCATAGTCTTTCTAACAGCTGCGTTAATTACAGTTTTGGAGATTAACTCCATTAACATTGAGGTTCACATTTGATGCATCCTTAACCTTTGTGATGTGTGCAAAATGCAACATATAAATTACATCAATTGTGGCATAAAACTAACCCTTTTGTAGTACTAGTGTTGGAAAAAGTGTGCTTTTGTCTTCCTTTTGTATTTTTAGGATTAAATGAGCTCAAATTAACAAAAGAAGCAAAAAGGCAGCTAAATCTAACATAAATACAAGAAAAGGAACAAACGTGGCATGCCCGACCTCCTCGAAAGCATCTTCCCAAGCAAAACAAGAGAACAGAAGGCTGAACACGCCCCGTGCTCAGTGAACACGGGGGCGTGCCCAAGTGTCAGCATAAAAGACAAAGCTGTGGAAGCTTCTATTGCCCACCACGGGGCCGTGCTCAGCGGACACGGGGCCGTGGTCAACTATAAGATTCGCAGAATCCAGGAAAATCTTGATAGTACAGATACGCTTCTGCATACGGGGTCGTGCCCAGCGGGCACGGGGCCGTGGTCAACTAATGCAGACAAAAGCAATTAATGAAGACAGAGAAGGAGGATGGACACGGGGCCGTGCCCACTGGACACGGGGCCGTGCCCGAGCTACTGTTCAGGCTATAAATAGGGGTGCTTGGCTCATTTGCAAACCATCCCTTGGCACACCACCTCTCTCACACTTCACCCACCACCCACCACCATCACAACACCATCATCCACCACCATCATCCATTGTCCATTGTCCATCATAGAGTGTGTGAGTCGTCTCGGGATCCAAGATTGATCGTAAGAGTTCTTTACAATCAAGGCCATGTTTGCCTAAGTCTCTTACATCACTTGGTGAAGACAAAGTGTCTAGTGTAATACTTTTTATTTTTAATCTTTTCGCACTTTTTACTTGGTTATGTATTAATGACTTTAATAACTAGTTTCTTATGTTGAAGGTGATTCTTCCTTATCGTTTGTCCGTGGTGTCTTGGCATTATTTTATTGTCTATATAAAATAAAAGATTTTCACCATTCATATCTCCACGGTCTATATGGAGGTATGTTAGCTACCTGGTCGGGGGTTAAGGGAACGGTTTGGTAAGAATCTTGCCATTGTTCAGTGTATAGATCCTACAAAGGACCTGGGTCAAATTTAGTAGGACCTCCTTCAATACCCACCGGTATTGGATGGCATGGGTCCAAACTCTTTGATCCCCTCATATGTAAGCTACTATTAATACTTTAACCCGACTACTTAGGACTGTATCTCTGCTGACTCAGACTACTTAGCCAAGGGTAACGTCGCCTTCAAAAGAGGGGCCTACCATAACATGCATTAATAACTTAATTAATTATCTTTCAATAATCCGACCCTTTAGGATTGTATCCTTGCTGACTCAAACTACTGGGTTGAGGGTAACGTCACCTTCAAAAGAGGGGCCTACTACAATAACTAAGATAATCTCTTAAAAAGTGCAAACGTGCGGAAATAATCAAATGTTACACTAAACACGAGACGGAGCCAAGTGATTCATCTTGTCTATCTGTTTTTTCTTTTATTTTTATTTTTCTGCATTTTAGTTAGTTTTTATTTTTCTAGTTTAAAACCCTTTTTCTAAACTTTTGATTTGATTAGACGTTGAGGATAAACCGGTACTAAAAGCTCTTGTGTCCTTGGACGACCTCGGTATCTTGCCAACACTATACTACGCTCACGATGGGTGCACTTGCCCATATGTGTGTTTAGTGTTAGTAAATATCGTGTTTTATAAATTTAAAAGTTTGCTAAAAAGTGTCAAAGGGCTTAAAATATACTTAAACTTATATACACACTTCACACGTATCAAGTTTTTGGCGCCGTTGCCGGGGACACAAGGATTTTAAGAAAGTTAGGAATCAACGGCCTAATCATTTTATATATATATATATATATTTTTTTAGGATTTTTCTTAATTTTTCAGCTTCTGCAGAACTTAGCACGGGCCGTGCCCGTTGAACACGCCCCGTGCCCAATCATTGGAACTGGCAATCCTGTTTTAAGTCAGACAGTAAGCTGAACACGGGGCCGTGCCCACTCAACACGCCCCGTGCCCAAGATTCAGTTACTGAAGACAGAACCGTAAGATCTTGACGGTTGGTAATTTCTGACACAAACATGAGTGATAATGATATTTTTTACTTTCGGCACTCTTATGGTACGTGGTGTCAAATATGTGGTGGCTCTCATAAAGAATTAGAATGTTATTTTCTAAATTATAAGCCCCACTATATAGACCCATCGTTTTCCCGTAGCCTTAAGAGGGGCGAAAGTAAAAATAATCCTTATCTCTCCCTCGAATGCTCTCAACCGGATCTTCTAGGAGAAATGCTTCTTGATGAACTATTTCAATTAGAAGATCTAATTCTTAATTGGTTAAAAGAACTTAGGATAGATTTCAATAATCTATCTCAAGACAATAACCAAGAAGAGTTGTTGGGATCACATTCAAACAACTTCGTTGTTCCCGATGTTACCTCTAACTCTAGTGCAGACTTGAGCGATAGTCATCCCTATGTCGATTGTGCCGTGAAGGACTCCCCATCGACTTCGTTCGATGCATACATAGACCTGAGCGATTCGACACACACCTTCTTTAACGAGAGCCCGGGAAAGGGTTGGACTTGTCCACCTACATATAGCATAGGAATCACCCTCACCGACAACCTCTTGCGTTCTCGTCTTAATCTAGAACAATTAAGGTATCTTAGGCACTTTGGGGTTGTTCCATCCAGTAAGGAACCGCCCGATCTGGATGAAATCCTTAAAAAAGGGAAGACTCCATAAGACAGCCTCTAGACACGGGGCCGTGTCCAGGTCAACACGCCCCCGTGTCCACTCAAAGATTCTCGTCTGATTTCATGTCAGAATACGGACAAAATGTGTCAGGATTCCATCTGAACACGGGGCCGTGTCCAGCCGGCACGGGGCCGTGTGCAGCGTGCTGTCGTTTTCTATAAATGCAGCCAAGAATCTTGCACATTTGAACCATTCCAGGGACAGAGATTTGGGGAATATTCTCACATAACATCCTAGGTATTTTCTAAAAGAAGTTTCTCAACAACCTTCTTGTCCTTTCCTCTTTTATCCACTTTCATCTGCTTCAAATTTTCTTTCATGCTTCCATTAAAACTTGAAATCTCAACAATTTTAAGCTTTATTGAGATGTTTGTAGATTTTTATTCTTGGGATCTTGTTAAAAATAAGTTCTACAACAATGTTTTAAGTTGTTTCTGCTTAAAAACGTTTTAAACATCATAAAAACAAATTAAAACTCCATGATCCCTAGTCCTAAAAATCTGCAGACATCTGAACAAGGGCCGTGTTCATTGAACACGGGGCCGTGTCCGAAGCACTGATCCCAAAAAGTTGAACTCTTTTCGGTATGTTTTCTCAGAATGGCGAGCAGAACATCTTCATCACACTCCAGAAACAACCGACAAGGGAGAAGAGCATCAACGGTTGAAGACTCTCTTGTAAACTACGTTTACGCCTTAAGAGAGGCCATTGATGAGATGACTGGGGTGGAAGAAGCATTGGTTGACCGTATTAATCATTTGACGGTGGGACTAGAGGGATGTCTTCAAGAGGTCAACCTTTTGCACCAAAGGTTGAACATTCTCGTCTCTCCTCCTTTGGTTCCAATCATTACCCAAAGGGTATGGAATGTGGTCCCCGAAGTCATCATACCGGCCGAATGGTACGCCATACATCCAGGGCCCCCTCGAGACGTACTACAAGGGGTTCCTATTGGTGTCTCTCCCCCTCCACAAGATGTTGAAGAAAATGACACCGCCTTCTTTCTCCCGAGAGAGATAGAAGAATGGCTCTAGCAACATCTAGGGAATACCTCTCGGCTCGGAGTTCTACAAAACTTTTAGATACCGGAAAGCTATTTCCAGAATTTTGGTTATTATTGTATTTGTAGAGCTCCTTAGGATGATTTTACGTATCACTTGACCTATCTAATTTAGGACCCTTAAATTTTTGTTTCTGCTTTGTTTTCAATCTTTTAGGATTATTATGTAATTCTCTCTATGACTTAGTGAATGATGGTTTTAGCTAATTTAGTGTTTGGATGATGTTGTAATGAATAAAACACACTCGGGATGGTGAAGGATAGCAAGGGAAACTTGGACCAGCACCCCATGCACGAAACAGGGCCATCCGACGAAATCTTCTTCATTACAGCAAGTTCAGCACGGGTCGTGTCCGCCCAACACGACCCCGTGCTGCACAGTCTGCAGAAAATGCCCAGTTCAGGTAACTGGACACGAGCCGTGTTCACCCAACACGCCCCCGTGTCCAGGCTTCTGTTTCTTTTTACAACTTTTTGTTACTGGCGACTGAACACGGGGCCGTGCCCGGACACCACGGGGCCGTGTCCAGACGTCCAGTAACACAAAATTTTGCTTTTTTCACACCATTTTACACATTCAATCAACCTAAAAACTTATTTTTGGGACACATTGAGGACAATGTGTAATTTAAGTGTGGGGGGGGGGGGGGGATGCTAAAGCTTTGAATCTTGCAAGTCCTAATTACAAGCATTACACAAAACTTTATTGGAACCGCTAATCACCCCAAATTTTTTCAAAAATTTTCATTTTTTTACTTGTCTACGTTTAACTTGGGAATTTCTAATTCTAAAAAGGTTATATTTTTACAAATTTACAACCGATAGCGTCGTGATAAAAAGAACCAACATAAGGAAATTATGAAAAGGCATGACAAGCTTAGTTAAAATTTGATTATATATACTTGATCACATAAAAACCCATTCCCACAAAAGTGAGTTTTGAGCATTTATTGAGCATACAAATACATATCTTTAAACTAAATGCTCATTTTTCATTTCTTGTGTGAATAGCCGCTTGGTTCTTACAACTCTAGAACTTGCCACGACAATACATTCCCGGTCCTTACCAACTTAAACCCAAGTAAGTAAATGATGGAGGCATTAGGACTAACCCTTTTTACTTCTACACCATTATTTTTCTTTTTTTTTTACCACCTACCCAAAATCCCCCTAGTTAACCCCTTTGAGCCTAAACCTTTTCATTTTTTAACCCAAACCAAACACCCTTTCACCCACCAAAACCCTTTTTATTTTTAACCCTTTGTTTTAGTAACAAGCTCGGTTTTTCTCATGACTTTTTCAAAAAAAAAAATGTTGATGATGAAGCAATAGAAATAAACAAACAAGTTCATCAAAAATAACTTTGTTTGAGTAATGGCTTCATCAAAATAAAAATTGAAAAAAAAATTTAAGTCTTACGAAAAACCGATGCTTTTTACGCTTTTCGCCCTTTTCTACTAACCACTAACCCAACCACCTACCTTTAACCCAAGCCTAACCCTTCACCCAAAAGTCCTCTTGATATTTACAAAGGTTTATAGTTAAAAAGGAGGATGATTGATTGCTTGGCAAGCCTATGGTAGGAGTAAGTTCCATGCCGCTCTCGAGTGATTCACTAAAATACATCTTCGGCCGAGTGTTGAGTGATCCCCCGTGAGGTATGTGAACTTGTATATAAAAAGAATTTTAAAGAGGCATGTTATGCCCTAATAAGTAATTTATCTTATGAAAACTTTTAAATAAATCATGACGAATAGGATTGTAAATAAATAAAAATAAAACCTAATAAAGAATCTTGGAAATCCCGACACTCTATGACAAGCCCAAAAACCTTCTCTTCTACCCATTCTATTTGGGAGTGTGAAGCCATATTATAAAGAGTTTTGCTTGAGGACAAGCAAAGATTCAAGTGTGGGGGTATTTGATGTGTGCAAAATGCAACATATAAATTACATCAATTGTGGCATAAAACTAACCCTTTTGTAGTACTAGTGTTGGAAAAAGTGTGCTTTTGTCTTCCTTTTGTATTTTTAGGATTAAATGAGCTCAAATTAACAAAAGAAGCAAAAAGGCAGCTAAATCTAACATAAATACAAGAAAAGGAACAAACGTGGCATGCCCGACCTCCCCGAAAGCATCTTCCCAAGCAAAACAAGAGAACAGAAGGCTGAACACGCCCCGTGCCAGCATAAAAGACAAAGCTGTGGAAGCTTCTGTTGCCCACCACGGGGCCGTGCTCAGCGGACATGGGGCCGTGGTCAACTATAAGATTCGTAGAATCCAGGCAAATCTTGATAGTATAGATACGCTTCTGCATACGGGGTCGTGCCCAGCGGACACGGGGCCGTGGTCAACTAATGCAGACAAAAGCAATTAATGAAGACAGAGAAGGAGGATGGACACGGGGCCGTGCCCACTGGACACGGGCCGTGTCCGAGCTACTGTTCAGGCTATAAATAGGGGTGCTTGGCTCATTTGCAAACCATCCCTTGGCACACCACCTCTCTCACACTTCACCCATCACCCACCACCATCACAACACCATCATCCACCACCATCATCCATTGTCCATCATAGAGTGTGTGAGTCATCTCGGGATCCAAGATTGATCGTAAGAGTTCTTGACAATCAAGGCCATGTTTGCCTAAGTCTCTTACATCACTTGGTGAAGACAAAGTGTCTAGTGTAATACTTTTTATTTTTAATCTTTTCGCACTTTTTACTTGGTTATGTATTAATGACTTTAATAACTAGTTTCTTATGTTGAAGGTGATTCTTCCTTATCGTTTGTCCGTGGTGTCTTGGCATTATTTTACTGTCTATATAAAATAAAAGATTTTCACCATTCATATCTCCACGGTCTATATGGAGGTATATTGGCTACCTGGTCGGGGGTTAAGGGAACGGTTTGGTAAGAATCTTGCCATTGTTCAGTGTATAGATCCTGCAAAGGACCTGGGTCAAATTTAGTAGGACCTCCTTCAATACCCACCGATATTGGATGGCGGGGGTCCAAACTCTTTGATCCCCTCATATGTAAGCTACTATTAATACTTTAACCTGGCTACTTAGGACTGTATCCCTGCTGACTTAGACTACTTAGCCGAGGGTAACGTCGCCTTCAAAAGAGTGGCATACCATAATATGCATTAATAACTTAATTAATTATCTTTCAATAATCAGACCCTTTAGGATTGTATCCTTGCTGACTCAAACTACTGGGTTGAGGGTAACGTCACCTTCAAAAGAGGGGCCCTACTACAATAACTAAGATAATCTCTTAAAAAGTGCAAAAAGTGCGGAAATAATCAAAGGTTACACTAAACACGAGTCGGAGCCAAGTGAAATGTTTTAGAAAATTAACTGGCACAAAACTGACTCATTTTGAAAATGTTTTAGAAAATTGATTTGAATGCAAATGGCACAAAACTTTTTATAACTTGGGATAATTATTTATATATAAACTTGTAAAAGAATTACATGTTTCTTATACGTTCAGTAGCCCGGGTTGACACCGGGTTAAAGATTAATAGACACACCACATGATATAGTCCCGCGGCGAGTTATTCTTGAAACCGGCGGTTATACCTTATTATTTATATATGCATTGGCGGGTGTATGCCTACACCCCGTGTTTAGGTCGTGGCCATTTCTGTGAATGATGCCAAGGATATCCGGGACATGGTCATTAACCCCCCAAAGGTTTTAAGCAAACAAAACAATTTAAACGGGTCATATCGATAAATTAACCTTCATACGATCAAAAATTGAATGCCCGACCAAGCGGTATTTTATATACCGTACCCCAAGCCCGTATAAGGGAAAATAAGTTAAAAGTATTTACCTGAGCAAATTTATACAATTTATCCCAGCCGTATACCACCAAGCAAGTACAGGTAGCTTTTACTGGGCTCCTAAATCTAGAACGAAGGTTTTAATACCCTATTAGATTCCTAACGGGTCTTAATGAAGCCTATGCTTAGACCGGTTAGTTTTAGAGGAGGATATACGGTTCAGATGCAAGATTAAGCGAAGACCAGATTAGAATGTGGTTTAGACCCGACAAGCTTGTATACTTTTTTAATATGGGTAAACTAAACACATTCTGGATTTTGAGATAACAATGATAAGGTTTGACCCGTTTCGGCTAATTTTTGCAAACTAGTTACATAAACCGATCCGAACGCAAAAAGTGCGTAACGGGTAACCAAAAGAGTCATGAACATGTTTCCTAAGTTAATATGCCCTAAATATGTTGTGATCTTAGTAGGATACCTTCCATTATGCCCAAAACGAATTTAAACTCAAACTATGCCACGTAGGGGTATTTTGGTCATTTTAAAGGTTATAAAAGAGTTTAAATATTAATCTGAGGTTTAGGTCTGATATAATCAGTAAAAATACTTAATTTAATAAGGTATATAAGTAGGGTATTGCATATGTGTGGAATTTATCACTTTTAACCCAATTATACACCGATGGGGCATTTTGGTAATTTCACATAGGCTTTAAAAGGTCAAATCTGGAAATCTGGGTTCAAGACTTTTGCTTACTGTTAAATTATAAAAATTTACTTAAAACATCAGTAGCTATTAAGTCTTATATGTAAAAAATAGTTTTAACTCATCCTATGCGTTTAAAACGCGTAAAAAGGCGGTTTTAAACGATTTCCGGGTTTTATAAGAAAAGCTGATATTTTTATCATTCAAGGAGGCTTAAAATATTCTATTTATCATATAAGATCAGTAGAAAAAGGTTTGGCATCAAAATGATTTGAAAAACTCATTTTATAGGCCAAAAGGGCAAAACCGACAATTACCGAATCAAAGCTAGAAATCTATGTTATGCTCAGCCTAAAAATAAATAAAAATATTCAAAAATACCAAAATATTATTTTACATCAGTGGGTAAAAATTTTGGTATTAAAATTTGGGTTTAGATAGGCTATACGCTAATTATGCCGTTTAATTAATAAAAAGCTTTTCATTTACGCTAATGAGCATAACTCCTAACCTAGACCTCAATCTGATGTCAAATTTTTAGGGCAAGTTTATAAATCAGTATTAAAGGTTTCTATCCTCTCACATTTTCAAAAATCTCGTTTTAAGGTCAAAAGGGCATAACGGTCAACATTTAGGCATATAACGGAAACATGCATATGAATCGGATAATCAAGGATCCAAGTAGTATAACCTCATAGGGTTATACTAACCTATAACATGGCCTTAAAGGAATCCTAAGTCATATCTAAACTAAGCTAAATCAGGTTAGAACTGAAAGTCAAAGCAAAAAGTCTACTTTTGCGACTTTCGGTTCCGAACCGAGCCTATACATAGAATTGTCGGGTTGAACATGCTTAAACATGTTCTTATGTTAATTACCAAGTTATTTAAGTGTTAAAACATGTTCCATAACTTCTGTGTTATAAGTTATGGATTTATTAGTAAAAACTGACTCGTTTAACTATTTATTAAGAAGTTTGACCCGACAATTGACTGAGTAAACGTGGTAATTAGGAGGTTCCCTTTTGAGGGTTTAACACCTACCTAATTACAATCACGTAGCCGTGTTCGTCGCGAGCAATGGCTCAACCGTTTAAAAGTCAAAGCGTTTATCGCAAACGCTTTACTTTTCGGCTATAAACGCTAAACAATTAAACTAAGCATGAAAGGAACACTTACATGTGGTCCTTAGGACTGAAGGAGGTTCCTAATATGATCAGGATCCTCTTGAATTTAGAGAGCCAATGCAGAAAAGAAATGAAGGTGTGATGTGAAAGTGAAAACCCACCTCTTTATATAGTTTTCAGGACCTCGTAGGATCGCGACAAGTGTGACAACCCTCACAATTACAGTTATCCGTACAATTAATTAATTTTAATTATGTGCTTAATGAATGTGCTTTATTACAACTGACAACTTAAACTGCTTTATGATTTTTGTATCATACATACATATGCATCACATTTCATACCGTCACTCCATTTATTACATACAAACATTAGTGACATACTTGATGCACAAAGCACAGTTAGCACACTGAACGGATAATTCGGAAAGATGCTGACAATGCCAGCAAATAGACAGACATTGTTTTTGAGGCCCAGTATGGGCCAGGGACAAGGTACTAAACTAGTATGGAGTGTAGGGAAGTGAGGACCATAAAACTGCGTCACTAGGTGATAGTTAAAGTGCCGGGAAGTGCCTAAAACACACTTTAAGTGCAAAATTCTGCATTTTCAGCAAAAATTCAGCATTTAACATGCTAGTAAGATGTCAAAAATATGGCAGAATGGTCCTGTATGCTTTCCTAAGTGCTGGGAATTAATTGTGTTACAAAAATATATATAAAAGACACTTTACGGAATTATTAAACACTTTAACGGAACGGTATCTAACCGAACAACCGGACATAACCCGGGATACTAAATTTTTGTCAAATACATTGTTTAATTATTTCTTGGCTAGTCATGATCCCCGTACACCATAACACCCACTAAATTCCCTACTAACTAACATATGTAAGTTTATACTTGAAAGTTAACTAGTATTTACCAAACACCATCAAAAACTTACATCCAACCCCCCCCCCCCCATACCCGATTTCGGTCACCCAAGGGACCCACCCCATGCCTCTTAAATTGCATCTTAATATTATATTGGATTGTTTGCTTGTTGTGTTGAACAATATATTAGACAAAGGATTATAAGTATGGCCTCATAGATCACACATGACTTCACAAAATTCACCCCACTCCCTCACTCTCTTCCCCTCCCTCTCGGCTCACCACAACCGCCACCATCACCACCATATCACAACCATCTTCTTCCATTTTTGAGCTTCATTCAAGACTAGGAGGTGATTCAAGGAAGGTTGCAACTTGTAGATCATTAAGGAGCTTCATTGCTTGCTTTTCACCATCATTTTCTTCATCTTTTTCACTAGAAATCATCCCTAGCCTTTGTGCTAGTAGTAAGTTCTTGTTAAACTCTTGTTCATCTTGTTTTTATGGTTAAAGGTTGTAATATGATAAGTATGTTTAAAATACTAAAGAACAAGAACTAAAAACATAAACATGAAGCTTTACATAAAGTTTACATGAGGTTGAAATGTTGTTAGAAGGATACTGTTATGAATATGTTGTTGATTGTATGATGATTCTTGGTTATGAGGTGTTAATCACTATATGGAGCTTGTTAAGTGATGATTAGAAACATGACTTAACAAGATTAGTAGATGATATTGTGTCACATAAATTATCATCTTCTAATAAAGTTGTGAACTTGATGATAATATGATTTCTTGAAAAATAGTGAAACAAAATGAGTTTGTGATCATATAGATCCAAGAATTACAAGAGACTTTTCTAAATAAACCAAGTTCAAGAATCGATTTTTGGAAAATCATGACTTGTACATACACTTACACCATTTTTAGAAATGAAATAAGTGTAGGAACCTTTTATTTACAAGAAGAGTTCGAAAGATTTATTTTTGTAAAAATTGTTTACAAGTTGTAAACACTAAACTTTTGAAAGAAAATGATATGCTTATTAGCATGGACGCCTCCGTTTACAAAGGAAACTCTGGCGTAATTTCCTAAAATTCCAACACTTAGAAAATATTTTCCAAACAAGTGTTACAAGCATACTTTTAACTTTCTTTTTCGAAAGTAAAATTCGCCATAAGTTTTGTTACAATATTTCAAAGTGACGGAGTGGGTTTTCGTAAATAAAAGCGGATAAATATATATTTAGAATATATATTTTATACTAAAACGCTTATGTGAATATTTGCATAATTTGGGAACTAGTTATATTATTTAGAGAAAAATAATATAACTTAACACAGTACCGCTACTAGTATATTTTGGATGGATAATATTTTGGATAATGAGAAATATGAATTATCACATAAATACATGTATAAAATACCCCCATCCTTGGGAAGGAAATACACACATAAAATACTTGAGAAGTATGAATACGAAATAGTTGTCTAACTATTTTTTCAAGACCTACAAATATAATGTAAGTTAAAATAATAATTATTATTTTAACAATAAGTTATAACTTGGAATAATATCCAAGTAACGTAACTCAAACCCGTAAATACTAAGCCAAAGCACGGTCCGTTCGTCTAATAGACGTTAGTACGTTGTAGGTCGTTGTATAGCTGACAAGGTTTGAGCACGAGCACAGGAGACGCACTACAGTGAGTTCATGTCCCCCTTTTCTCTTAACTGTTTTCAGTTTTATAACTTCGGGGGTGAAATACATGTTACAATTATACAAACATTTTTATACATGGTATGGTTAGCTTAAGGAGGGACTTTCATACATCTTTAGATAATGTGAGTGGGTAGGCGGCTACTAAAGGCCATTAATCCTCATCGTAGGACCAAGGGACATGAGTGATAGATCTATTTGGGTGTAGCGAGCCCACACCCATGAGGCCGGGGCGGCCCATAGTGGTGACTGTGTCTTACAGCCGGAAGCCCGGTGCAACTCCGCTAGGTTTGAGTCTTCCTGCATCACTTCACACATATCAATGGCCTTGCAAACCATTGGTGATCTCTTTTTTTTCCTTATTGCTACATACCAGGGACTTTCATACATCTTTCAAGGTTTATACATACATCGTTTACAAAGGTTTATACATACTCACATACTCACATACACATGAACTCGCTCAACTTTTTGTTGATTTTTCAAACTACATGTATTTCAGGGAATTGATCGGATCTGGCGGGTGATGCACGTTAAGCTGCGTATTAAATAAAAGATGTCATCCAGGGGTGTAGGGTTTGGGAGGTGTAACCCTTGCTTGGACGGGTCACACGTCTCCAAACCTCGTTTTATTTAAGGTCTTTTGTTGAGTCCATTGGGAACTCATTTTTAAACAAGTCATGGTTGTAACTTATTTTGGGTTGATGATTCAAGAAAATTATGTTATGGTATTTTCTAACTATATTAATGGATGAGCATCTTATGTTTTTATCATATAGCATTGTTATGATTGTTGCTATGGTATTAAGAAGTCACACCAAATAAACCCACGCTTCCGCAAAAGCCAGGGTGTGACAGCTTGGTATCAGAGCCTCGATCACAGCGAACTAGGATTCTTCTTGAGTCTAGACTATGATCACTAGGGCTCTCACGAAAATGTTTTCAAACATTTCTACATAGCATACACAAAACGTCCAGATCCAGGGTACAAACATTTTACAAACAAAAGGCACAAATACATATTTCAAAATTTATATTTCAGTCTTAGAGACTGAGGGAGTTCAGCCTTAGAGGCTGGGGAGGTTTAGTCTCAGAGACTGAGGGAGGTTTTAGTCTTAGAGAATGGGGGGAAAATTTAGTCTTAGAGACCAGGGAGTTGGTCTTAGAGACCAGGGAGTTTAGTTTGAGAGGCTGGGTGGGATAGTCTGGGGAAGACTAGGATGATTACTTGCTTACATTATTGTGACTTACATGCTTATTTGATTATATGTTGATATATGTGCAATTGTCGTGATTGTTTTGTTACAGACGTCATGTCTTCTTCGAGTGGAGTTTCTGGCACACTAGACCCCCTAGCAGTAGATTCAGATGATCCGATGCCCATAGATCCCGAGATTTATACATCTGATACTGACAGCAGTGATGATGACGACTTCCAGCTTTTTGCTTTGCCGGATGTCGGAGACGATGTTCAGCTCGCTGATGGTATTCTAGTCGAGGATCTACCTCCTGCTGAGATCCCTGCTCCAGTTCCACTTCCCGCATTTCCCGTAGAGGATTTTCCACTCGATGTTGTGTCTGATGACGACATCGATCTTTTCGTCGAGGGTCCCCCTGAGGACGACCATGAGGGTGGGGCCTCGGTTGCTGATGATGTTGCCATTCCTTTGGTTGAGGTTCCGGTTGCGGATGCTGTCGTTTTACTACCTGTTGAGGCTCCCGCTGAGGAGATTTTATCTGATCAGCCCGGTACTGATTCTTTTGAGTCAGTATTATCTTCCACTTTGCACGCCGTCGGATTACGTCGATATCCTACTGACTCCGACTCTGATACAACTATGTCAGCTGTACCTGGTTCACCCCACGAGTTTGAGTTTGATCCTGAGTTCGAGGACGAGTTTGATCCAGTTTTTCCTCCTGATTTTGATCCCGATCATGAGATCGAGTTTATTCCTGATGACCAGCCCTTGGAGGCACCAGCGGTTCCTATTGATCAGCTTCTTGATGTACCTGCCAACTTTGATATGGCCTTTGCCGACCCTGAGCCTGTCATGGCACCATAGCCTGTTATTGCTCCTGACCCTGTACCTGTGCACGACCCTGTTCTTGATGATGCTCCAGTCGTTGCACCGCCTGTTGTGGATGCACCAGCCATTGTACCACCCATTGTTGATATTCCCGTTATTGCACCGATATTACCTGATTCGGCCCCTGTGTATGCTGACCATGCACCTTTTGCCACTCACATCGATCCTCGATACGCTGACACCCACAACGGGTGGATCGATGATGACGATTATCCCCCATATGTTAGACCCGTCACTCCTTCTCATGCATCCATTTCTGCACCGATTGATGTTACCCCTTATTTTCCCCATGTGTCAGATATCCATCGCACCGACCTTCCTATCACTTTTCTCCAGGAAATTCCTCTACCTCGTCCTGGGGAGGGTTCGTCGAGACAACAGCCTGCTTTTGTACCGCCTGTATCGTCAACTGTTCCATTCATGTATCAGTTTCCTCACACTACACCATCTTTTGTACCTCCGGGCGGGCCATTTTTGTGGTCTTCGCCCAATGTCATGCCCCTATTAGACCCATATCACCCTTTCCATGTTGGATATACCACGGATGACATACTTATCTCATTACAGTTACAGCAGGACGCGTTGAGCCGACGTGTCCAGGAGCTAGAGAGGATTCCACGTCCTACTCCGTGTCATTGTCAGTCTCTTTTTTCTACACCACCAGCTCCTCTTCCACTACACCCGGATTCTTATGTCCGCTTCCTTACTCCAGAGCAGCAGATTGCTTACTTGCTGCGCGTTGTCCACACACTTGAGGAGGATTGGGTGCATATGCGCCGTTTGCTTTTCTCTTTTCCCCCCTCCTCCTCCGCCATCAGCGTAGCTATATTTTTGGTTTGATGCAGGTAGATTGTTTTGGTGAGAGAGTCGCAATTGGGCCAACCTATGAAGACTTTTGGAAGACCACATTTTTGTATATGATTTGTGTAGACTGACTTGTATTTTGGGGTGATGTAACCCTATGATCTTATTTTGATGTATGATGTACTGTGAAACATGTAAAACTATATTGTGGTTATGATTAAATGAAAGCTCAATGGCAACGTTCTCACTACATGCATTGTTGAATTATTTGTTTTATATTATAACATGGGATGTTATGTGTTATGAGGTTGATGGAAGTTATTATATACGCATATTACTTACTTACCATACTCACTATGACCTGATCGATATGATCTTCTTTTAGAAGATGCCTCCACGACGAGACACACGCTTGCCTACTACTGAGGCAGAATTACAGGAACGTATTTCAAAAGCAATAGCTGATTATGAGGCCTCGCGTGCCGAAACAAGCAGGAATAACTCAAACAACAACAACAACAACAACCCATCCAATGGTAATATTCAAGTCGATTGAGACACACTACATTACATTCGGATATTCCTTGCATATTCGCTAATACTTCCTGTAAATGTTATTTCCTGTACAGGTTGTACTTACAAACAATTCCTGGATTGTAAGCCCCTGAACTACGATGGCACTGGAGTTGCTGTTGCCTTTGTCAGATGGACTGAAAAGATGGATTCTGTAATAAGGATGAGCAAGTGTGCTCCTGAGAACCAAGTTACTTACGTCTCAGGACTCTTTCTTGATGGTGCTTTATCCTGGTGGAACCTGCAAGTTCAAACCTTAGGAGAGGCGGCGGGGTATGCACTGACATGGGCTGAGTTGAAAGAGCTCATGAGGAAGAAGTATTGTTCACGGGCAGAAATACAGAAGCTGGAGACGGAATTTTGGAACCTAAAAATGGATGGACCAAAAATTGCTGAATATATCTAAAGGTTCCACGACTTGTCACGCGTTGTGCCATATATGGTTGATCCTGAATTTAAACGCATTGAGCATTTCATCTGGGGGTTGGCACCCCAGATCATGAGCATGGTAACGATGTCGAAGCCTCCGACAATTACCGAAGCCATTGATCTCAGCATGACACTTACGGAAGAAGCCATCAGATTGGACAAGTTTTCCATTTCTGAGCCGAAAAAGAAAGAAACTCATGTTGAATCTTCAGGGGAGAACAAGAGGAAATTCTCCAACTTTAAAACAAGTACCGGCAGTGCCAACAAGAGGAAGGATATGAACCGACCAGCTGAAAATAAGCGTGGTGCTGAAGCCAAAGGGAAAGGATACATGGGCACTCTGCCCAAGTGCGAATTATGCCAGTTTCATCATGCTGGCCGGTGCAGACTTAGCAAATGTGAATCCTGTGGAAGGATGGGTCACTTAAAAGACACTTGTTGGGTTGGTACTGGCCGTGGTGGCCAAAGAGGATTTGGTAACAACAACCGTGGAGGTAACGGGAATGGGAACCGCAACGGTGGAAATGGTAATCGCGGTAACTCCGGGAATCAAGCAGGAAATGGTAACCGCAATCAAAACAACAATCAAGGCGGTAATGAAGATGGTAACGGTCGAGGACCGGGATGTTTTAACTGCGGAGACGTCGGGCACTTCAAGCGTGAATGCCCAAAACTTAATCAAGCTCGTGGAAGAGTATTCAACATTGGAGCGAGGGAAGCACGCCAGGACCCGAATGTTGTCACTGGTACGTTCCCTATAAATCAACGCTTTGCATCTGTACTATTTGACACTGGAGCCGACTATAGCTTTTTATCGTTAGAATTTAAGAAAATGCTTGGGTTAAGTGCTAGTAAGTTAGATATTCCTTTCTCAATTGAACTGGCTAATGGAAAGCTAGTTGAAACAAATGAAGTCATCCGAGGATGCGTGATTGAATTGGGAGAGCACGAGTTTACACTGGATTTACTGCCAGTCGAGTTGGGAAGCTTCGACGTGGTAGTAGGGATAGATTGGTTGTCAAGCAACAAAGTCGAAATTATATGTCACGAGAAAACCATTCGCATTCCAATGGCGAATGGAGAAACAATTATGGTACATGGAGAGAAGCGTGATACGCCCTTAAGGATCATTAGCTGTCTAAAAGCTAGAAAATGTTTGAAGAAGGGATGTGTTGCCTTCTTGGCACACATCGTGGATAAGGAAGCCGCTGAGCCGAAACTAGAAGATATTCCAGTCGTTAAGGAGTATCCTGAAGTCTTTCTAGAAGACTTGCCAGGATTGCCGCCACAAAGACAAGTCGAGTTCCATATTGACTTAGTTCCAGGCGCCGCGCCTGTGGCTAAGGCACCTTATAGATTTGCACCTTCAGAAATGCAGGAGTTGTCAACGCAACTTCAAGAGTTGTTAGACAAGGGATTCATCAGGCCAAGCTTCTCGCCTTGGGGAGCTCCAGTTTTGTTTGTCAAGAAGAAGGATGGTAGTTTCCGAATGTGTATTGACTACCGGGAGCTGAACAAGTTGACAATTAAGAACAGATATCCTTTGCCAAGGATTGACGATCTGTTCGATCAGTTACAAGGTTCAAGTTTTTACTCAAAGATCGATCTACGATCAGGTTATCACCAGTTGAGGATTAAAGAAGAAAGTATTCCAAATACGGCCTTTAGGACTCGATATGGGCATTACGAGTTCCTGGTTATGTCGTTCGGGTTGACAAACGCACCCGCGGTATTCATAGATTTAATGAACAGAGTTTGCAAGCCCTACCTTGATAAGTTTGTGATCGTGTTGATTGACGACATCCTGATCTACTAAAAAACAAAAGAAGATCATGAGCATCATCTAAGAGCCATCTTAGAGCTGCTTAAGAAGGAGAAGTTATACGCGAAGTTCTCGAAGTGCGAGTTCTAGTTACACGAAGTTCAGTTTCTTGGTCATGTGGTTAATGGGAATGGAATTCATGTGGATCCCACAAAGATCGAGGCGATAAAGAATTGGGAGACTCCGAAAACGCCAACTGAGATTCGACAATTCTTGGGTTTGGCTGGGTACTATCGCAGATTCATTGAGGATTTCTCGAAAATCGCTCAACCTTTGACCTCTCTCACGCAGAAAGATAAGAAGTTTGATTGGGGAGACAAACAAGAAGAGGCATTTCAGTTATTGAAAAACAAGCTTTGCGACGCACCAATCTTGTCTCTACCCGAAGGCACGAATGACTTCGTGGTATATTGCTATGCCTCGCGTCAAGGTTTAGGCTGCGTGCTGATGCAGCGACAAAAAGTTATAGCATATGCCTCACGCCAGTTGAAGGTCCACGAGAAGAATTATACCACGCATGATTTGGAATTAGGCACGGTGGTATTTGCTTTGAAAATCTGGCGACATTACTTGTATGGCACGCAGTGCACAATCTTCACTGATCACAAGAGCCTGCAACATACCTTCGATCAAAAAGAGCTTAACATGAGGCAAAGACGCTGGGTTGAATTGTTGAACGACTATGACTATGAGATCAAGTATCACCCAGGGAAGAAGGAAAGGATTAAGCCCATAAGGGTTAGGGCTTTGGAAATGATCGTTCAAACAGACCTCACATTGCGCATTCGTGCTGCGCAAAGGGAAGCTCTTAGAAGGGAAAATCTTGAGAATGAGTATCTCCGAGGGATGGAGAATCAATTGGTACCAAAGGAGGATGGAACATTGTGTTTCTTGGGAAGAATTTGGGTTCCCCTCTTTGGTGGATTGAGAGAAGTTATTTTTGACGAAGCTCACAAGTCACGGTACTCGGTCCATCCAGGATCGGATAAGATGTACCAAGATCTAAAGGATTTTTATTGGTGGCCAAGGATGAAAGGCGACGTTGCGGTATATGTCAGCAAATGTTTGACTTGCGCCAAGGTTAAGGCCGAATACCAAAAGCCTTCAGGTCTCTTGCAACAACCAGAAGTACCTCAGTGGAAATGGGAACAGATTTCCATGGATTTTATAACAAAATTGCCAAGAACGCCCAGAGGTCATGATACGATCTGGGTAATTGTAGACCGCTTAACGAAATCAACACACTTTTTGCCGATCAAGGAAAAAGACAACACGAGCAAACTTGCTGAGATATATCTGAGAGAGATTGTTGCACGTCATGGAGTGCCTCTCTCAATTATCTCCGATAGAGATGCAAGATTCGTATCAAGGATTTGGCAATCCTTTCAAGAAGCTTTTGGTTCTCAGTTGAATCTGAGTACTGCTTTTCATCCGCAGACAGACGGACAGAGCGAACAGACGATTCAAACGTTAGAAGACATGTTACGAGCTTGCGTTATGGATTTAGGTGGAAGTTAGGACACTCACCTACCATTGGTCGAATTTTCATACAATAACAGCTATCATGTAAGCATTCAAGCCGCACAGTTCGAAGCTCTCTATGGGCGTAAGTGTCGATCACCCTTATGCTGGGCAGACGTGGGGGATAGACAGCTAGTTGGTCCGGAATTGGTCCAGGAAACAACAGATAAGATTTTCCAGATCCGAGAACGCATCAAAGCGGCTCAAGATTGACAAAAGTGTTATGCGGACCACAGAAAAAACCTCTGAAATTTGAGATGGGAGATATGGTATTGTTGAAGGTTTCACCCTAGAAGGGTGTGGCATGCTTTGGGAAGCGTGGGAAGTTGAACCCCAGATACATTGGTCCATTCAGAATCTTGGAACGGATTGGTCTCGTAGCATACAAGTTGGATTTACCTGCTGAACTAAATGGCGTTCATGATACATTTCATGTATCAAACCTGAAAAAGAGTCCAACTCAGGAAACCGTGGTCATTCCTACCGACGAAATTCATGTTGACGACACACTCCACTTTATTGAAGAACCGGTTGAGGTTACGGATTGGAAGGTTAACAAAACACGCAGGAGTAGTGTCAAGCTAGTCAAGGTTCATTGGAATGCATGGTATGGCCCAGAATTCACATGGGAACGTGAGGATCGTATGAAGGCCAAGTACCTACATTTATTCCCCAAGACCCGTGCAACTAGAAGCAGAACCTAAAATTTCGGGACGGAATTTTCTTAACGGGAGAATGTGACAACCCTCACAATTACAGGTATCCGTACAATTAATTAATTTTAATTATGTGCTTAATGACTGTGCTTGATTACAACTGACAACTTGAACTGCTTTATGATTTTTGTATCATACATACATATGCATCACAATTCATACCGTCACTCCATTTATTACATACAAACATTAGTGACATACTTGATGCACAAAGCACAGTTAGCACACTGAACGGATAATTCGGAAACATGCTGACAATGCCAGCAAATAGACAGACAGTGTTTTTGAGGCCCAGTATGGGCCAGGGACAAGGTACTACACTAATATGGAGTGTAGGGAAGTGAGAACCATAAAACTGCGTCACTAGGTGATAGTTAAAGTGCCGGGAAGTGCCTAAAACACACTTTAAGTGCAGAATTCTGCATTTTCAGCAAAAAATCAGCATTTAACATGCTAGTAAGATGTCAAAAATATGGCAGAATGGTCCTGTATGCTTTCCTAAGTGCCGGGAATTAATTGCGTTACAAAAATATATATAAAAGACACTTTACGGAATAATTAAACACTTTAACGGAACGGTATCTAACCGAACAACCGGACATTACCCGGGATACTAAATTTTTGTCAAATACATTGTTTAATTGTTTCTTGGCTAGTCATGATCCCCGTACACCATAACACCCACTAAATTCCCTACTAATTAACATATGTAAGTTTATACTTGAAAGTTAACTAGTATTTACCAAACACCATCAAAAACTTACATCCAACCCCCCCCCCCCCCCATACCCGATTTCGGTCACCCAAGGGACCCACCCCCATGCCTCTTAGATTGCATCTTAATATTATATTGGATTGTTTGCTTGTTGTGTTGAACAATATATTAGACAAAGGATTATAAGTATGGCCTCAAACAATATATTGTTTGCTTGATGATAATATGATTTCTTGAAAAATAGTGAAACAAAATGAGTTTGTGATCATATAGATCCAAGAATTACAAGAGACTTTTCTAAATAAACCGAGTTCAAGAATCGATTTTTGGAAAATCATGACTTGTACATACACTTACACCATTTTTAGAAATGAAATAAGTGTAGGAACCTTTTATTTACAAGAAGAGTTCGAAAGATTTATTTTTGTAAAAATTGTTTACAAGTTGTAAACACTAAACTTTTGAAAGAAAATGATATGCTTATTAGCATGGACGCCTCCGTTTACAAAGGAAACTCTGGCGAAATTTCCTAAAATTCCAACACTTAGAAAATATTTTCCAAACAAGTGTTACAAGCATACTTTTAAAATTCGCCATAAGTTTTGTTACAATATTTCAAAGTGACGGAGGTGAGTTTTCGTAAATAAAAGCGGATAAATATATATTTTATACTAAAATGCTTATGTGAATATTTGCATAATTTGGGAACTAGTTATATTATTTAGAGAAAAATAATATAACTTAACACAGTACCGCTACTAGTATATTTTGGATGGATAATATTTTGGATAACGAGAAATATGAATTATCACATAAATACATGTATAAAATACCCCCATCCTTAGGAAGGAAATACGCACATAAAATACTTGAGAAGTATGAATACGAAATAGTTGTCTAACTATTTTTTCACGACCTACAAATATAATGTAAGTTAAAATAATTATTATTATTTTAACAATAAGTTATAACTTGGAATAATATCAAAGTAACGTAACTCAAACCCATAAATACTAAGCCAAGGCACGGCCCATTCGTCTAATAGACATTAGTACGTTGTAGGTCGTTGTATAGCTGACAAGGTTTGAGCACGAGCACAGGAGATGCACTACAGTGAGTTCATGTCCCCCTTTTCTCTTAACTGTTTTCAGTTTTATAACTTCGGGGGTGAAATACATGTTACAATTATACAGACATTTTTATACATGGTATGGTTAGCTTAAGGAGGGACTTTCATACATCTTTAGATCATGTGAGTGGGTAGGCGGCTACTAAAGGCCATTAATCCTCGTCGTAGGACCAAGGGACATGAGTGATAGATCTATTTGGGTGTAGCGAGCCACACCCATGAGGCCGGGGCGGCCCATAGTGGTGACTGTGTCTTACAGCCAGATGCCCGGTGCAACTCCGCTAGGTTTGAGTCTTCCTGCATCACTTCACACATATCGATGGCCTTGCAAACCATTGGTGATCTCTTTTTTTTCCTTATTCCTACATACCAGGGACTTTCATACATCTTTCAAGGGTTATACATACATCGTTTACAAAGGTTTATACATACTCACATACACATGAACCCGCTTAACTTTTTGTTGATTTTTCAAACTACATGTATTTCAGGGAATTGATCGGATCTGGCGGGTGATGCACGTTAAGCTGCGTATTAAATAAAAGATGTCATCCAGGGGTGTAGGGTTTGGGAGGTGTAACCCTTGCCTGGACGGGTCACACGTCTCCAAACCTCGTTTTATTTAAGGTCTTTTGTTGAGTCCATTGGGAACTCATTTTTAAACAAGTCATGGTTGTAACTTATTTTGGGTTGATGATTCAAGACAATTATGTTATGGTATTTTCTAACTATATTAATGGATGAGCATCTTGTGTTTTTATCATATAGCATTGTTATGATTGTTGCTATGGTATTAAGAAGTCACACCAAATAAACGCACGCTTCCGTAAAATCCAGGGTGTGACAACAAGTGTCGGGAGATGAAACCAGATTTAAACAAGTGTTAAGTGGTTTTATTATACAATGGGCAAGCCCATAGATTGAAAAATGAGAGTATGGAAACCAATTTTCATCAAAACCAGCAACCAGCACCTGTTTTCTGGATCTGTGCATGCCTCGCGGCCCGCGTAGGGGTCTGTGTGGCCTTACGCGGCCCGCCTAACAGTCCAGCCCAGCAAACAATTTCCAGAATGTGCAGTTTCAGTCCCTGAAAATGTTAAAAGGCTTTTCTGATGCGTATAAGGCCCGTTAACCTCATTTCAAGGCTCCACCATGATGTTTAAACATAGGGGACATGAAACATGTTCACAAACATGTCGGATGTCGGTTCGTTTAGCCGTACGGTCACGTTGTTCGTTTAATTACGACGAAACACGAACGGACGCGAAAAACGATCTAAACTACGTGACGAATGGAATTTTATCAAGCCAAACACTAAAATAAAATATTTTAGTGCTTACATAAATTTTTGGGTGTCCGGATATATTCAGAACGCAAGATATGCACGAAAATGCAAACTTGTGCACTTTTTGACACTTTTAGTCCCTGCATGACTTAAAAGTTTATTTTTGCGCACCAAACACCTGTAAGCCTATATCTAAGCTACATAAAGGATAATTAGGGCATGTTTAACTCATGGTCATATTCCGGAAGGTCCGTTACTATACGAATCGGCATACTTTTGCAGTTTGACGCAAATAGTCCTTTAATCGCACAAAGTAGCGCGAAATGTTGTTTAATGATATCCAAGCCTTCCATGGCCCATAATGGTCATTACCAAGCATGATTTTAATTATTGCTACGCTCTCGATCGCTTAAATGGTCACCAAAAGGCGTAGATTCAATAGTTGATGCTTTAGGTCCCTCTAATGCGCAAACTTGTGCATATCATCATTTAATAGTATCGAAGCCTCATCTAATCCATATTAGGCATTCTTGAGAGTATTATCAAACATAACGATGCTTTGGGTTTGCTAAAAGGTCATTCAGAGGTATAATTAAACATAATGACACTTTTAGTCCCTCTAACTTGCAAAGTTGCGCGTAACTTTACTTATAGGCATAAAAACCTTAGATGGAAATTAATTGGCATTCCCGAGAGTATAATCAAGTGTCATGAAGCTCCCGGTTTGTTAAAGGGTCACTCAGAGGTAAGATTTAACATGTTGACGGTTTTAACCCTTTATTGCGCAAACTTTCAATTTATTACTCAAACGGCTACTCTTGATTAACAAGTGGCCCATTTGTGAATATGATTACCATGTAATGTTATTCCGAGGCTTATAATAAGCATGTTATCATTTCCAGTCCTTCTATAATTGAAGATTTTGATTTTTCGCAAAATCAGTCCCTCAAATTCAACGTTTGTCTTCATTAGGGTTTATTACACGTGTCAATACATCATTGGACGTGATTTTACGAGGTGTTACAATACATGATTGACGGAAGCGATAGACATATGTACTCACAGACTCCCCCTTAGATATTGCTGTAGTCAATATCGTAGCTTTCTATTTTTCTCTCTCTCTCTAAGTCTTCCAGAAGCTTTGACATCTTCAGTACCACATACTCCCCATTGCTCTAACAAGCTTCTCTTGATTCTGCGTTCTGAATCCTCAACTCTCCCTATCTTCATACTCTCTCTCCAGGCTCCCCCTTTCTTTAAGTTTTCGGCTTTTCAGGATCGTCACCTGGTTCTAACATTGCAAGCTCCCCCTTACTTTGAGCTTTTCTTCAGACTCCCCCTTAGACCTAGCTATCAGGATCGTAATCTGACTCAACATCTGAAAAACACAAATATTTAACAGTGAAAGCTTTTTGGTCATATAGGATTGATGACCTGACTCTAAACATAGATATATGACATTTAAAGCTTAATATATCTCAGTATCAAAACCTGGCTCAATAAAAACCATTTGACACTTTTAAAAACTCCAGGATTTCATACTGGCTCTTTCCCCTTATCAAATAACTCTATATCTAACAGTTAAGCATCCAAAACCCTCAGTTGATCATCTAAGTCCAAATTAATGACCTTGGTGATTGTACAAACTGTTTTTGATTTTTCATTTAAAAACCTTAAGTTTCAAATTAATGAACTTGTTTATTTTAGAAACATGTTCAACATTCTTTAGATTTTGAAACTCAGCTTTCAGACATCGGTTGTCGAAAATAAAGCAGAAACAAAATCTTTTTGAATTTTTCAAAGTTTATGCTAAAACACTCCGAAAATCTTTTTGTGATTTTATTTAATGAAAAGCAATAAAGAAATATTTACAGATAATATTTTTGTTTGAGTTCGCATCAGAGGATCATATCAGTTTATGACAAATCACGAGCACCGTTGAGCTATAAACACTTTAAGTTCTAAACGATTCACTTAGATTGTCAGTATACTGATCCATTTAAATTTTCACCCAAACTTCAACTGATTCAAGATACGAGATTAATGTTTTAAGAACTTAAACTTATTCACATGTCCCACCTTAGAATATACTCCCGTATCAAGATTCACTAGATTCAGTCTTACAGGTGAATATACTATATTGATATCTGTACTCTGGGTTAGTGCGAGACCTTGAGAGCTCAGGTATGAACTACCGTTCAGTCAAAGAGATGAAGGCTCGACTTTAGTTGTGTTCCACTTAGGAATCCTCTTTACAACTGCACTTGATTTATATCTTTCGATATTTTTCAATTTTTATGCAGAGGGAAAGCATTAAGCGCAAAAGCATTATACAAGGTCTAGGCCATTGCTGACGCAAAATTAGGAGACCAAGCATAATACCCCAGATATCAATAAGTATAAAGACCTAATATCTCAGAATCAGGCAATCTCTCAAACGAAATTTCAAAGTACTAAGTCCATATATCCGATAGATGTTCCCCACGAGATACGTAAACTATTGATATTTAGGTTTATATCTCAAGATCAAGAGTTAATTACACAGATGGACCTTGTGGTTTATAGCAAGTTTCGCCTTTAGGTACTAACTCTCTTTTAACAGGTTGAGGTTTTGTGGTTTCGTTTTATAACGGGTTAGGGTACTAAGGACAACGGAGGTTAAATATTCTGTTAAATTGTGCTTAAATGAGCAAAATGATTTTTAATAACTACATGGACTATTTTTATAATTACCCATTACAAGGTTCATTTATGCCATTTACAAACTCAAAAATTAAAATTTAAAATTATAAAAAAAGCCATCTATCTTCATAAAAAAAAATTAAAATGTCCAGTTCGCTCAATATATATTCGGTTGAAAATTGTTCTTCATTTTGGGCTCTTGTTTATGTTTGTTAAAAGTAGCTGCAAATGGTTATGAATTGACACAAATTTCTGCTTATTCTTGATCTTTAATTCTTCATCATCAAGGGTTCTTGTTTATTTTTGTATAAATTTGCTGCAAAAAAGATGAAATTAACTCTGTTTATGCACTTTCTTGATATTCAAACTCTTAAATCTTTTGCAGATTTTCATGGAGTCTCCTCAATCTGTTGTGTCACCATTCAAGACCTCATCTCTATTTCAAGAACCCAAACCACAAAATCTTGATCTTTTTTGCAACAAACCCGAATTTCATAACAAAGAAACTCGCACGCGAACCTGAATCATTTCTTGGTGTTCTTGATGTTCACATTTATCAAGCTAGAGACATCCAAAACATCTTGAGAAAAGCAAAGGGTCCTACCGTTTTTGTATCATTGACTTTGAAATGTGTTGGTTTATACGTAAGGTTTAAACAATTGATATTCAAAGAAAGTTTTTGAATCTATTAGTTATAGTAGATTATAATAAATATTTTAACAAGTATAATGGTTCATTTCATTTGAGACAGAGAAATGGTGTTTAGACTTAGAGACTGAGACAGAGAAATGGGTTTAGATTTAAAGGCAGAAAGTTATAGGAATTTACATAAATGGTCCCTATAGTTAAATTTAGTTTATTATATATATAAAAATGACAAAAATACCCTTAATATTTGTTAAAAACTAACTGGGTTTAGCTCTAATACCTAAATGTTATAAAAATTGAAACTATGAAACCTCAACCTGTTAAAAAAAGTTAGTACCTAAAGGCGAAACTTGCTATAAACCATAGGGTACATCTGTGTAATTAACTCCAAAATCAATTTAATCAGTGTGTAAAAACCTACTAGCATATCATCAATGAGACCGTTTATCACATTTGACTTTCCATTTCTTTAGCATGCTGTGATTGTCTACTGATGTACTATAAATTCCTTTTTTTTTACACAAAACTCTTTTGACTTTTTCTATGATTTTGGCTTTTTCAAATTTTTAAATGTTTTGTATTTTCAAAATTTTTACTCCACCTAAAATCCAAAACATTTAAGGAAAATTTAACAACCCGATGCAGATAGCTTTATCTCGCCATCCATTTTCTACTTCACATGCTCTATTTTGTATAAAATACCCCCATGATTTACAACACATTGATTTTTAACAGTTTGAAAACCATTTTCAACCACTTGTGAAATTAATCATGTTTGTTCAGCCGTGAAGGTTTCGGCATATTCAATCAACATACTTTTTTTTAATTTTTTATTTTTAACAAATTTAAAAAACATATTTTTTCATTTTTCAATTCTTGACAAAATAAAAATATACTTTTGGTTTTTATATTTTTCAATTTTTATAGTTTTTGAATTACGTTTTATTTATATATTAAAACAAACTAAACTCCCTGTTTTTCATCCGCAGGGTACTGCCTCCTCCCGTTCTTGGCTGCTCCTCTCCTCAATTTGACATTCATCTGTCTTCAGGAGCACCTGCACATTCAAACAACTCAATCATTTGAATAATGCAACCCACACCTGTTTGACCTTGGGTATTATGACACAATAAGAATTATTCAACTTCGGAAAATCTTTGTCATTTTTAGCATAAACTTTTTCATTCTTATTATCAACCTTCTTGGTTGAATTGATTTTCAGTTTGTCACTCACAGAAGTTTGTTTCTTGAAAACCCAAATTTTTCCTTTGGAAACATTCCTTTGATAAAACCTTGAATCAGTTTGAACGTTTCATTTTTATAAATCATTCTTAGGTTTCCAGATTTGGTTTGATTCAAACTTGGAAGTTTTTGGTTTCCAATTTTGTTTTGGCTTTTAAACAACAACTTTTTGTTTCGAAATCTGTTGTGGCACAACTTTGGGTGTCTTTAGTTTCCAAGTTTGCTTTGATCCAGACCTATTTAACTTTTGTTTCTTAACCCCAACTTTCCTTTTCTTTTCAACATCAACAGACTTCAGATTCAGACATTTGTGACTAACATGTCCAATTTGATCACATTTAAAGAATGTTTTCTTGGAAACATCTTTAGCCTGCTGTAGTTGTTTCTTTTGAGCATAGAACTCTTCATTAGTCTGTCGACTAAATTGGAGTTCTTTCTCTTCTTTTGAACTTGTTCCGTGAACAAAGTTCATCTTTTTCTAACAATTCGACTTTTCAGCCTTTTTTCCTTTGGTTTTGTTTCTTTTTATAGCCCAACCCAGATTTCATGTTTTTCTTTTTGTAACCAGGTTTGTTATAAAAAGTTTTCTTGCTCGCTTTTCCGGCAAATTTTTCAATTTCAGCTTTCTCGATTTCTACAAATTTGAAAACTTTGTTAATTTTATCCGTAATCACATTCTAAATCAGAAATTTAATATCTGAGAATAATTTGTCCAATCCAATCATGGTATATACCAATCCTATTGAATCATCATTCGCATCTTTCTCAGATTTTGAATTTTTAAGATAACTTTTATGAAAACTTTCCTCATTTTCATAATGTGATTCAGACTTTTCTGTTTTGGTAGAATCATCTTTCAAAACACTTTCAACGACCTTACCTACTACCTCTGAATCACCATTATCATCAGATTTGGAATAGGTTATGTATATATTTTCTGGAAATTGATCAACCATGTTGAAAGCTTTTTCGATCTTCTCGTCATCATAGAATGTAAACTTTTTCTCAAACGGTGGTGGAACCTGATGATATTCTGAACCAATTCCTTCTTGTTTCTTTCAGAATCTTTATTATCCGGTTTTATGTTGAAAATACGTTCAAGAACGTATGATGAAGCATTATAACTGTGTAATTTGTTATTATCTAGTTATAATTCAGCCATCTTACGTTTAAGCTCAGCTACTTCATCAATATACGAATTTACAACTTGTTTTTTTATCACATACTTGTTTTTAAGCATTTGTGACGTTTCAGAACATTGTGAAAGTCTAGATTGAACAAGTTTCATTTGGCTTTTCACAATTTCATTTGATTCTTTTGTAACTTGATATGCAATTTTTATTGAATCATATTCCTTTTTCATTTCTTGAACCATATTTTCTTTTTGTAAACATTCTTCGCTCATTGCCGAACACTTTTGTTTCAAAATCTCATTTTCATTTTCAAGAACCATACATTTTTGTGTCAGCTTTTCATCATTATCTTTCAAAACTTTTTCATTTTCAAATATTTCTCTACATTTATCTTTGAAAACTCTCTCTATTTTAGTAAATTTAGCATCTCTAATTTTAAATTTTCTTCCTTTTCAGTACAAGCACTGCATGTTTCCATGCATTTCTTGCACTGCTCATCAATGTTATTTTCAATTTTATTCGAAGATTTAGAAGAATCAATTTGAGTTATTACCACTGTTTCTGGCACCTCAGCTTCTTTTGCCGTCTGTTTCTGATCTTCATTGATTATCTGCTGTTTTTCAGCAACAACTTCCTCTGCTGGCTTCTTCAGCTTCTCATCAACTGTTTTCTGACTTTCTTCACCAGCTTCTCTTGCTTTCTTCTTCAGCTCATCAACCTTCTGTTCACTTTCACCACTGCCTTCCTCTGAAGTTTTCTTTAACTCATCCAGTATCTTCTGTACACTTTTCTGAAGTTATTCTTCGTCTCTCTTTCTCAGACTAGCAAAGATTACTTCACTTATCTTCTTTTCCAAATTTGGGATATAGTTTTTATCCTCAGATTTCTTCGTATAATACTCCCCAGAAAGAGGAATAACTTCAAGTAGGTCTTCGTAAATCACCTTACTCGAATCTACAACCAGATTTACTTTGTAATCTGTATAGCATTCCCTCTTCTTATCCCATCTTCCCATTTTCCTAGCTTCATTGTAAGCTTTTTGCATGTCATCTAATCTAATTTCTGCAAAACGTCTTTCACTATATGTTTTCTCTTGAACAGGTTCAGTTTTCTTTTCAGCAACCAAAGCAAACTTTTCTTTTGGAAGATATTTGTTCCAGTTGAACCCTTCGTCATCTTGAATCGTCACCAAAGCTTGTTTCTTTTCTCTTGACGATCATTCAACAATCTGCTTTTGAATCGGCTTTGATGATTGTTCACTGATTTGATGGTAAATGGCTTTCTTGTAATAATCATCATGAAATGGATTGATATGATCATTCACTTCCCGATTCACACACTCTCTTTTGAAGTGACCTTTTTGCTAACATCGGAAGCATGTAACCTTCGAGTTATCAAATCCCAACTTTGTATTCGAACCTTCAAGACACTATCTACCTTTTATATCCATAAAACTTTGTGCTCTCCTAATGCCACTAGCCAAACACCATCTGATGTCAATAAGTTCCATCTCTTCTGGGTTTATCTGGTCATAATCTTCCTTTGTCATTTCGGGGTTTTCGATTCTCCCCGCCACCAGACTTTCATATGACTCGAGAATCGATGCTAAGAAACTCATCTGTTGTTTAGCAGCATTGATACTCATAGTTGTAGAATTTTTCAGTTTTAAGGCAATGTTGCATTGAATCTCATCAGGTTCTGCTGTGTTTGATGTTGTCGAGGAAGAATGATAACCTGGATCATAGCTTGAAGAACTACCTTTTGGTAAATCTTTTGACTTTTCAACATTAAAAGCTGTACCAATCTTTGATGATTGATTGGTTGTCAACAGATTTCCTCGGTAATACAGACTTACGTTTTGCTGATAGTTCGAACTGCTTATTTTGTTCTGTTTTTGCAGTTCCAGCTCATGTCCCTCAAGTTTCTCAATCAAAGTATCTAGGGTGAATTCATCAAACCTTGAGTCGTTTTTCAGTATCATGACAAATGTCTGCCAGTCATCAACACGCGATAATGCTTCAATCACTTTATAAACGATTTCTTCCCTGGTTTTTGTAATACCAAACCTTTCAAGTTCAATTTTAAGATGTCAGAACTTTCGATCATTTGTCTCACATTCTCACCCTTCATACACTCAAACAAATCGAATTCTTTCTTTAGTAATGAAATTTTGTTTTTCTTAATTTGTTTTCCACCCTCAGCTTTCATTCTTAGTGCTTCCCACACAGATTTTGATAAACCATCATGTCGAAGTAATGAAAAGATATTATCCCTAATCGACTGTTGAATTAATGCAATCATTCTTTGTTCATCAGAAAATGTCTGTTTATCTTCTTTACCTAAACTTGAAAGCAGAATTTCTTCATCTCTATCATTTACCGGTCTTTTATACCCGAATCCCAAACAAAACCAACAATCATGTGCATAAGCTTTCACCCAGTTAATAAACCTCTCTTTCCACCAGTTATAATCTTCAATATTATTAAGTTTTGGTGGTTTTGTGTGAATTCTATAAAAGTTTTCATGTTTCAAATCCTCGGTAATAGTTTTCGAAATGTTTTTTGGTGCGGTTGTTGTTATTTCGGATGAATCGGAAGTGAACGCGTTATAAAACTCGTTGTAAAACTCTTCAGCCATGATCTTGATCTTTGAATAACCTGCAAACAACAATCAAACACTTAAACAACTTTGCAAAACAAACAAATTGAACACCTTGATTCGTACGAACGGAGACACTGTTGATTTGTATGAATCGACACCCCTTGATTCATACGGATCGACTACTTCTAGATTCATATGAACTGAGTTAACACAAACTGATCAATACAACACCTAGATTTGTACGAATGCACCTAAACTAGATCTGTACGAACTCAATTTCGTAACAAACAACCATGTTTTTATTGATTTGATGATGAATTTGTTTGATTTTAAGTCTGAAACTTTGTAGGATTGTTTAAAAACGTTTTTCGCACAAAATGTTTGAAAATCAGACGTTTTTGACCGTGAAAACATCTTGAATCTGAGCTTGAAAGATAAAAAGAATGAGTAGAAGATGAATAGAAGAAGATATGTGTAGAAGATGATGAATTCAGCTCTGAATCTGATGAATCTACTTAAATCTTTCTGAATTCTCGTGTCTTCAATCTATGCAATCAATCACCCACTCTTATACCACTTGTGGATTCGTTCTATGATCGATTTTGTAACCGTTGAATGCGTAGAACACGTATCTTGTGCGGAATCCAAGTACGTGTGTAGATTGAGCACAAGAAGTAATTAACTGTTGATTTCTATTGATGCTTTAACAGTTTACAACCACGAAATCAAACTGCAAGAGTTTCCCCCTTGATCAGCCAAAGTTCTCTGAATGAATCAAGACCCTACACCTATTTGTAGGGATTGTTCATTTGTACCAACATATCTACGAATGGCCCTTGGTTTGTACGAACCCACAACTACGAAAGGACATAAGTACGAATCAACATGCATTTGTACGAATCAGCTAATCTCCATTCGTACAAACCTGGAAATGCTTCTCATGAAATCTTAAGTTAAATCTCTGTCTTGACTCATTTGTTCAGCTACGATACGTGATTGACGGAAGCGATAGACATATGCACTCACATCCGGAATATAAATATGAATTTGCGTACTCTTATCTTAACATATAATTGTATTAAGACTGTTTAAAATATTGAATCAATAGAATTTAAATAAATAAATCCATACATCAGGTGTGAAAATGAGATTAGCTCAAGCTTCAAGTTAATGAAAACGCCACCACAAGGTGTCGTAACTAAATAAATGATTCAATGAAAGTGAAGACTAACCAAGTCTATTATGGTTCTGAATAGATGAAGTGCTTGACAGGATGCAGTTATTTATAAACTTTGATTTGTATTAGGGTCAAATAATACCTTAACTTAGATATTACATATCAACGATTACGTCTGGATTATTTCTGCTTCCTGCGTAGTAAGTACGAATGCTCGCGCGTTTTTCTTAGCTCCGTCTGTTGTTTTTGCCTTGTTGTCGGGTGCTTTAATTAGTTTCGGGCAATATGGTTTGATGTGTCATGTTTCTCCACAGTTGAAACAGATATTAGAATTCCTTATACATTTTTCCTCTATATGCCCGGTAGTCTTGTAGAAGTTACAGTTGGGTGTTCTCCTAAAATGGCATTTTCCTGAATGTTTTTTTATTACAGTTTCTGCAGGTAGGTTGCTCCACTGACGATTCAATTCCTTTCTTCTTATAGAAATCATTAGGGCAAAATTCTTGGGAAATTTTCTGGGCTAACTCTTTCTTCTTATTTTCTTCTTTTGTGCGGATTAGTCCATCTGTCAGGTTGTTAGCTAGTTCAATTATTTTTTCAATAGTCTCTAGTCTAGCGGTCTTGATCATGTCTTGGATTTCATTAACTAATCCTCAAATATAACGAGAAATTAGTACGGATTCTGGTGAAGCCAGAGTTGGTACCATTCTTACGTATTCGAATAACTTTTTCATATATTCACGACAATTCACATTTATCATTTTATGATTTAGCAACTTGTTAGCCATTTGTTCCTTTTCATAAGGGGGACATAATTTCCTTTCTGCCATTCTAAGGCTTCTTCCTTAAAGAGGTTGGAAGCAGACATCACCTTATCTTCTTCGGCAAATTTGCTGATCTTAAGAACAACTTCCGTCTTTTTCAACCATCGCAGAGCAGCCATAGCTCCTTCACTGCCTGCGAACTCAATTGGTTTACAAGCTAGAAATTCTTTGTAGGTACACCAGAGAGTCATCGACTTTATTTTCTTGGGAATGGGGTTTTGGATAATATCATCATTGCCTCCATTGACACTATGGCTAAAATGGTCGTTACGAGTAGCTTGTTACTCACAGCTTTGGTGTGTTCTACGGGGTTTTTAACAACTACAATTATTAAAGGTATAACATTAGCTATTCCTTGGGCTATTATATTTTCTATGGCATTTTTATCCAAAGGATTTTCATTATGAGCATGAACTTCTGAATTATGTGATACTTCATTCGACATATGAATTGCAAACATTTTTAATTATTAATATCACAGAATAATTTAAACAAAAAAATACTTTCAAGAATCAAATGTGCATATATATATATATATATATATAGGGTAAGGTTCATGCGAGAACCACCTTTATTGCGAGAACCGCGAGAACCAATGTGAACACAACCTAAAATAGCTAAAAAAACCTAAAAAAACCTAACCCCCCCCCAAAAAAAACCTAACCCCCCCTCCCCAAGCTAAATGCTAAAAACTAAAACCCAAAAAAAACCTAACCCCTCCCCACCCCCCAAAAACCTAAACCCCCCACCCCCCAAGCTAAAATGCTAAAAACTAAACCCCCAAAAAATCTAAAAAAATAAAAAAAAAATCTAATTTTATTTTAATATTTTTATGTTAAAATCGCTACTTTTTGTAGAAAAAAAAATTAAAAAAAATATATTTTTTTGGCTACTAAAAGTAGCGATTTTTTTTATAAAAAATATAAAAAAAAAATTGTGTGTTTTTTTAGCTTTTTTTAGCTATTTTTAGGCATTTTTGGTTGTGTTCACATTGGTTCTCGCGGTTCTCGCGATTCTCGCAATAAAGGATGGTTCCTAATGGATCTTTGTCCTATATATATATATATACATATATATATATATATACATATATATATATATATATACATATATATATATATATATATATATATATATATATATATATATATAGGGTAAGGATATATAGAAAACCACTTTTATTGAGAAAACTCAGGAAACTCAAAGCTCCCGACATTTTTTTATTTTGAAAAAAATAACACATGTAATATACATGTTTTTAAGAGTTTTGGGCCAAAAAAAAAACAAAAAAGCGCCGAAGGGATTTAAAAAAAAAATAAACAAGTTTCAGCATTTTTTGCCTAACACGTGTTACACAACAAAGTTGCTGAAAGTATAAGATGTGTGAACTAATCTTGACCTTTGATCATTTTTTAGATTAAAAGGATAAGATTGACATTAGCCAAGTATGTTTAATTAAAATCTCTTAATTTTCTCCTCTCTTAACTCTCTCTCTCTCTCATTTTTAGTTATTTCTCTATCATTTCTTTATCCATAGATTTTGTTTTAATTTTAACATTAATATTGTTTTTTTTAATTATCCATATATATATATATATATATATATCATAATATATTGTTTTTAACTTTTTTATAATTTTCAATAAATACTGAAAATTTTCTCTGAGATTGAAATTGTAATTATTTTTTTGCATGCATAATATATGAATCTACTCGTGCGCATGCATAATATACTATATGTTGTTAGTATACACATATGTAACCATTTTTTGAATATAATACAAAGATGTATAAAACATTGTACACATGTGTATAAACTAACAACTGTGTATCTTATATAACCTAATAGTTAGCGAGACTGTACACATGTATATAAACTAACAGTTGTGTATCTTGTATAAACTGATAGTTAGCGAGACTGTACACATATGTATAAACTAAAATCTATGTATCTTGTATAAACTAATACTAGCGAGACTGTACACATGTGTACACACTAACAGCTGTGTATCTTGTATATACGGAAACTAGCGAGATTTTAGGGATTTTGATTATATTGTTTAATAAATGCAATTTACAAAAGACGCAAATACCCTTCTGTCAATTAATTTAAATGGAGGTTACAACATTATAATTACAATCTTGCCATTGTTTAAAAATCTTTAGATGATGTAATACAATGGCCCATATTAGTTCACACAATTCACTCTCAACCTATTGTTCACTCTAGAACCCTACCCTATATATATATATATATATATAGGACAAAGATCCGTTAGGAACCACCCTTTATTGCGAGAACCGCGAGAACCAATGTAAACACAACAAAAAATGCCTAAAAATAGCTAAAAAACACACAATTTTTTTAATATTTTTTATAAAAAAATCGCTACTTTTACTAGCAAAAAAAATAAATTTTATTTTTGGCTACTAAAAGTATGGATTTTAACATAAAAAAATAGTAAAAAAAAATTTAGATTTTTTTTTTGATTTTTTTTTGAATTTTTTAGGTTTTTTGGGGGTTTAGTTTTTAGCATTTTAGCTTGGGGGGGGGGGTGTTGGTGCATACGTCTGTCGACTTTGTCTTGTATCGAGTCTTGTATTAGAACAGATAGATCAGGGCACGTAGTATGAGAATACTGTCAAAAATAGGTTTGGTGGTAATTTCGCACGAAATTACAAAGATGTAATTCCACACGAAATTACAACCTAATTTCGCACGAAATTAGATTTCGTATGAAATGTAATTTCGTTTGGCAATTCCATGCGAAATTACACAGCCTATATATAGGTGCATTCTGATTTCGTTTGAGGAAGTTCCAACTTTCCGGTTTGAGAGCCGAAGTGCTGCCGAAGTGTCGACTCGCTGTAAAACTTTGTCAAATCAATCAAAAGACAGTTTAAAGTGTATATTTAGCTGAATTGAACTTGATACATTTGTTTCCGCCTTTCGTATTAAGAAAAACTCTTCTGATCGACTCGTTTGGGTCTGAAGACGATCCTACAAGTGGTATCAGAGCTCAGGAGGAAGAGTTCTTAACAATTCAGCTGAAAATTCTGATTTCTACATCTTCTTTTTCAAAATTAACTTGATTTCACGGTCAAAATGTCTTGAATTTCACATATTATACTCGCAATAGTGTTTTAACAAACCCTAGAAAGTTTCAGATCTTAAAACGGCTTAAAACTTGGTCAATTTTAGCAAAAACAGCTTGAGATGACGACATCAGCAGTATTTCGCACGAAATAAGGTTCTAATTTCGTACGAAATTACCTAATTTCGCACCTGTTTGTAATTTCGTTTGAGAGGTTCATACGAAATTAGTTATTTCACACCAAGTTGGTATTTCGTTTGAGAATTTCGCACAAAATAACATATTTCGTTTGAAATTGTGTTATTTCGCACGAAATTAGTATTTTCGCTTGAACTGATTTCGCTTGAAGTTGTCTTGTAGGCTATTTCGTTTGAACAGGATAATTTCGCACCAAAGGCTATTTCGTGTGAAAGTTAATTTCGTTGAACTATCTGATTTTGTGAATTTTGTAACCGAATCATGGAAGAAGAATTTTATAACGCATTTGCTACTACCCCGACTACTCCGGCATCCGTTACTCAGAACTTGAACATGGAAAATGAAACGGGCACTATGCAAAAACCACCTAAGCTTATGAATATCGAAGAATATAAAGGATGGGAGGAACGATTTGAGAATTTGGTTCAAGCAAATTATTTGGATGCTTGGGAATGTGTTGAAACGAAATATATTAGACCATTGGATGATGATGAAGAGGAGATTGCTATTAAAGATCTAAGTGTTGATGATAGAAAGAAATACAAAAATGAAAAGATGATGATCAGTCTATTGCATCAAGCTGTTAAGGAAGATATCTTGGTTTTATTGCAACACAAGCATATTCTATTTGGAAAGCATTAAAATCAAAGTTTGTTGGAAGTAAAGAGATGATCAAAAACAAAAAAATCACTTTTGAAAAAGGAATTTGATCTATTTCGTGGTTTGAAAACTGAGAGCACCAAGCAGATCATCGAAAGATATTGCAATCTGTTAGTTCAAATGAAGAGAGTGAGCATCAATAAAGATAATGAAGAATTGATAGAAAAGTTGGCTGATGCATTGCCACATGAAACTTGGGGCACATATCTCATGATGTTGAGAAATAAGAAAGATTTTAGTAAATTGACACTGAATAAATTCATTGAAAAACTTGAAGCTCAAGAGATGGAGCAACGAAAGATCTCGAGAATGAAGGATTTTGATGGTGAACAAGATATCGGTCTTTATTACAAAGGAGGTATCAGTGACAAGACCAACATGTCACCAAAGGTTGAAACTGCATTCAATGCTAAAAGTTCATCAGGAGGATCATCTAAAAGATCAAACAGCAAAACTGAATTTTCTTCATATTCATCATATGATCCAAACTTTTCAACAACCAAGAATGGAAAAAAGCTACAATGCAACATGGTATTAGATCTTGAAAATGGTCAAAATTACACAAACGAGGTTGCAAAAGGTCATATGTCTTTGCTGGTGACTGTGCTAGAGTCATATGAAAGTTTAGTTGCAGGTCGGATCGGGAATCCAATGTTGATAAAAGAGGATTACGATCAAATCGATGCTGAAGAGATGGAATTAATGGATATAAAGTGGTGTTTGGCGAGTGTTTTGAGAAGAGCTGAAAAGTTTAAACAAATTACGGGAAGAGATGATTTCCGTGATGCAAATGTTTCTACTTTAGGATTTGATAAATCTAAAGTTACTTGTTTTCGTTGTAGGGAAAAAGGACACTTCAAGAGGGAGTGCACAAACCGCGAAGCAAGTGGAGCTCAAAATCCGTTCAACAATAATGATTACTATTGGAAATCAATTTATCATCAAGTTTCTCAACAACAACAAGAACCACAAACTGCACATGCTAGGAAGACAATCGAAGATTCATCAAAGAGAGCTTGTATGGTGAATCAAGATTATAAAAAGTCAACAAAAGAATTCAGTTGGGATAAATATGTTTCAGCTGGTAGTAAAGCATGTCTAATAAATCAAGATGATGAAAAGTTACCAGAAGGATTTAGCTGGGCAAATTTCAGTTGGGATGATCATGATCCTAACAAAACTTCAAATCATAAAGCTTTTGCTGCTCGAGTTGTTGAAGACAGTGATAATGATGATGATTATTATGCAAGGAGAATGAGAGAGCATTTAAAACTGATGGAGGAAAGTGATAGTGATGATGGAAAAGTTAAAAAGAAAAAGAAGAAAGTTAAAAAACCCGTTAGCAGTGATGATGAAGAAGTTCCAGTGATAAGGAAAAAGGTCAAAGACATTCCAGTTTTTACAATTGAAACTGAAGCTGATGCACAAAAGGTTCCGGTGATATGTGAAAACTGTGAAGTAGTGAAGAAGCAAAATAGTACTTTGATTCATAACATGAATAGATTGAAAGAATCTTACGATGTTTTGAATAAAGCCATGAATCAGTACAATCAATCAAGCAGTGAACAAGCAACAACAATGAAGACACTTCAAGGAGCTTTCGTGACAAAGCAGAAAGTTGTCAACAATTAAATTGAAAAATGTGCTGTGCTTGAACAGAAATTGGAAACCCAAAGGATTGAAACAGAAAGAGTTAATAGATTGTTAAAAAGTTACTCATGTACTTCTTATGTTATTGACAGGATTTATCCAACCGTTGAAGGCATGAAGGCTTTTGATGAAGATGAAATGTCTGAAGATAAGAGTTCTGAAAAGAAAAAGGACACTGAAGTGAAGATTTCTGGTAAGAAACAAAGTGCCAGTTATACAAAGTGTCCACCCCCGCTTGAAAATGGATATTCTCCACGAAATCCAAATTCAGAAAGAGTAAAAAAGGCAACCAATTTACAGTGGGAGTCTGAGTTTTCAGAAAATTTGCCAGACAACATCGATGTTACTTTCACATCATCTGACGCTGATCATGAGTCCGAATTAATAAAGAAAGTGGTCGATCAGGTGTTGGATAACGATGAAACCGAGGAGTCAAAATCAGAGTCAAAGTCTGAAACGTCAAGTCCAACAGTCAAAAAGGAGAAACGGGTTTATAATAAAGAATTTTTGTTATCAAAATCTAATTTAAATGATGAAACATTTAAAGTAGCTTATACTTTGAATGATTCTGACAAATTATATTCTGATGATGAATTTCCCATAAGAGGTGTTAAAACTGAAATGATAAAAAAAGTTTTCAAACTAACAGAAATTAAAATTTCTGAAATAAAAGATGTAAATCTTTCTGAAAATCCTAAACCTTACACCTCAAGAGTACAACAAAGAGAAAATAAGAAAAAGGCTTACAGTTCTGGTTCAGGTTATCGAAAGAAACCAAACCAGAACGGTAATTTCAAAAGAAAGGGATTAGGATTTATTCCACCAAAATATCATAAAAATGAAAAAAATTTATAAACCAAAAACTGTTTTTGTTTCAGGAATATCAACTGAAGAAGAAAAGGAGCAATTATTCAGAAAGCAGACGAACAAAGAATCCCTTGCTAAGAAGCAAGAAGAAATGCAGAAGGAAGTTGCTCAGAAGAAAAGGAAACAAGAACCTGTTTTCAATGCAAAACAGTTGGTCATATTGCCACGAATTGTCCAAAGGCAATCCAATCAAAACAGGGAGTTTCTGATAAAATGAAAGATTAAGTAGTTGAGAATGAACCACCAACCAAACAATTCAAGGTTTTCAAAAATTCGAAGTTTGAGGTTGGTGAATGTTCAAAAAGGTTTTACAAGAGAAAAGCAAATCTTGACAACCAAAAATGGGTTGTTAAGAAATCTGATGATAGTTCTAGCAATGATTCTGATTCGTCAAAATTAGAGGAGCTATTTTCAGGTGATGAATCTGATTCCATAAAGTCAGAGGAGCCAAGTGTTGAGTTAAAATTGGAAACATCAGTACCTCCATTGGATGATGTCAATTTTCCACCATTGAAGGTTGAGAATTTTAAACAAAAAGTTGGTAGAATTGAAATTTCAAATCAATTTTTATCAGAAAAGAAAGAATTTGATATTGAAAAAGCCTTTAACCCCAAAGTGAAACATATTTTTGGAAAATGGTTGATGGGAAGGTCAAAGGGGTAAAGGAATTTTATGAGAAGAAAACGAAGAAACCAGGTAAAGATGGGTCATCCCAGGTTTGTGACTGGGATGGAACCTATTATGATGATTGAGAACCAGGACTTGCCGGAGCTCCCAAGTTGGTAATAGTGGAGCAGGAACCGGCATCTTTCTTGAGAAATTCACGGTTGTGATATTTCGATTTACAAGTGGTAAATCAGGGACATTAAATTGTACTTGATTTTCTACAAGTGATATTTATTGATTGATCTAAAAATTGTTAAATATTTCAAGTGGTTAAAGAGAACAAGGTGATGAAACCCCTAACCTACAAGTGGTAAAATCAACAAAATTATTTTCCGGAAAATCCATTTGATTAAAAGAAACTTAAGTGTTTTGAAATCACAATGGGAAAATAGTTTGTTGTAAGGGGGAGTTCTGATTGTTTATGCCAAGTGGATGGCGAATTGATGCAATTCACAATAGTTGTCACATTATGTGTACAGTTTGTTTTCAAATTTCTTTTAAATGTTTTTGCATTTTAGGGGGAGTAAGATATTTCGGAAAATCCAAAAACATTTGAAAATTTGAAAAAACAAAAAACATGATAAAATCAAAAATGAGTTTTGTTGTATAAAGAGGAAATGATAGTACATCAGTGGACTATCACAGCATGCTAAAGAATTGGAAAGTCAAATGTGATAAACGGTCTCACTGATGATATGCCAGTAGGTTTTTACACATTTAGTAGATTGTGTCGAGATATAAACCTAAATTTCAAACTTACTTATCTCGTGGGGAACATCTCTCGGATATATGGGTAACCCCCGAAATCTTGTTTGAAAGGTCCCTCTTTCTGAGATACTAGGTCTTTATGCTTAGTGATATCTGGGGTATTATCCCGGGACTTCTGATTTTGCGGAAGCAATGGCCTAGTCCCTGGAGAATACTTTACGCTTGCTTGAAATATAGCCCACCCTCAGCATAAAAAATGACGAAACATTGAAAAATGCTAATCATGTGTTGTTGAAGAAAAAATTCTCTAAAGGGAACCCACCAAAAGTCGAAGCCGTCATCTCTCTGATTTTGCGGAAGCAATAGCCTGAGCTCTCACGGCCCTCGCATTTAACCCTTTACAGATATCATCTAGGTATACTCACCTGTAAGACTGAATATTGGGATCTGGATACGGGAGTATATTCTGAGGTGGGACACATGTATAAGTTTAAGTCTATAAAACATTAATCTCGTATCTCGAAACAATTGAAATTTGTGTGAGAATTTAAGTTGATCAGTATACTGACAATCTAAGTGAATCGTTTAGAACTAAAATGTTTAAAGCTTAACGGTGTTGGTGATGTGTCTCAGAAACTGATATGATCCTCGTACATAAACTCACAAAAATATTGCCTGTAAATATTTCTTTATTGCATTTCTTTAAAATCAAAACCCAAAAAGATTTTAGTGTGTTTTAGCATAAATTTTTGAAAAATCCATAAAGATTTTCGACAACTGATGTTGAAGAGCTGATTTTCAAAATTCCAAGTGCTAAATATGAGGAACAGGTTTGGGAAAGTTTGTATGAAGAAATTCTTACAAATGATTTTCAGTGAATAAATTTTTAAATGTTTGCTTACAAGTGGTCATCAGAAATTTTTAAATGTTATATCATTTTATTTCTGCTTGAGATTTAAAAATTTGTCAAAGTTTAAATTTGAGAAATTTACTTTGAGGTAGAGAATGTGCAGGAATGAAGATTGATTAGAGCAAGGTTATGATTTCTGAGGATCCTGTGGTTACATCGAGCCAAGTCACAATCTTGAAACAAGAACTATTCCAGACTGCGATCCCAGGTTATTGAAAGGGGGAGTCTGAAGACATCTCGAGGGAGATAGAAGATTGTAGAGCCAAGTTCAGATCATGATGTTCATGTAAGCTGATGTTGCTAAAGAAATTAATGAATCAAGAGATCTGATCAAGTGATCAAGAGGAGTATTGAGTCAGGTTGCGATTCTGGAATGAAGAGAAGAGACAGAGATTGAGGATGCTTTACATTGTTAGATACTTTGGAGAAGTTCGAGAAGACAGATAAAGACTGAAGATTGAAGGCTCAACACCGAAGACTTCGTCAACATCCGAGGGGGAGTCTGTTGGTGCATACGTCTGTTGACTTTGTCTTGTATCGAGTCTTGTATTAGAACAGATAGATCAGGGCACGTAGTACGAGAATACTGTCAAAAATAGGTTTGGTGGTAATTTCGCACGAAATTAGATTTCGTATGAAATGTAATTTCGTTTGGCAATTCCATGCGAAATTACACAGCCTATATATAGGTGCCTTCTGATTTCGTTTGAGGAAGTTCCAACTTTCCAGTTTGAGAGCCGAAGTGTCGACTCGCTGTAAAACTTTGTCAAATCAATCAAAAGACAGTTTAAAGTGTATATCTAGCTGAATTGAACTTGATACGTTTGTGTTCCGCTTTTCGTATTAAGAAAAACTCTTCTGATCAACTCGTTTGGGTCTGAAAACGATCCTACAGGGGGGGGGGGGGGTTAGGTTTTTAGGTTTTGGGGAGGTGGGGGTGGGGGGGGGGGTTAGGTTTTTTTTAGGTTTTAGTTTTTAGCATTTAGCTTGAGGGGGGGGTAGGTTTTTTTTTTTTTTTGGGGGGGGGGGGGGTTAGGTTTTTTTAGGGGGGGGGGGGTGGGGGGTTTAGGTTTTGGGGGGGGGGGGGTGGGGGTAAGGTTTTTTTTAGCTATTTTAGGTTGTGTTCACATTGGTTCTCGCAATAAAGGTGGTTCTCTCATGAACCTTACCCTATATATATATATATATATATATATATATTTAATCTACAAAATTAACGCATTTGTTACTTTGTATTAATTTCCTAACTTTATTGTTTAAGTTTAGGTATTAAAATAACACCTAAATGGCTTAAACTTGTGGCTCTGATACCACTTTCTGTCACAGCCCCCGACCCCACCCTGGGAGCGGGAGCCATGAATAGTCAAGTGGTACCGGTGGTAATTTTGAAAACATTGCAGCGGAAAACTTCATCAGGATCGTAGTTAGGAAAATATCAGAGTTTAGAAACACCGGATTATATTTATAACAAATGGGAATAAAACCCATGTTTTACAAAGGTAGTTTTTAATAGGGGATAAACCCGAATTCATAAACAATGTTTCTTAAATTAATTTATAAAATAAGCCACTTCTTGAAGCCTTTTGGTGTCGTATCACAGATCTACAGTAATCACCTGAAACATGTTTAAAAACATCTGATCAGTAGGAAATACTTGTGAGTTCATTCATTTGGTATAAAAAGACACATCTTCTTATATTTACAGTATTAAGAGTTTTTACATTCGTTTATATCTTATATTATTCAAAGGTATTTGTCACTAGGCGATTCCCGTGACGGTGGTTATATCACTGTTGATCATTCTTTCAACTAGTGACTATGGTCGTATTACTGTTGATCGTTCGTTCAACTAATGACTGTGGTCATATCACTGTTGATCATTCTTTCAACTAGTGATTGTGGTCATATCACACATTGGCTAATCCATTGTCCAATGGTGAAGATTATCAAGTAATGTATATAAAACCCCACATACCAACTGTAATTGCAGAATACAAAGAATTAATCATTGTAAGTATAACTAAAAAACATTTAGGGTTTTACAAAGCATTTTAAATAAAATGACTCACAATAATGTGAGAAAAAGAAAAATGACTCACCTTGTAGATTTAGGGTTTTAACTTAGAGCCTCCTGGTAATATATCCTGGTATAATTCCTGAGTTCTTTTTAAAATATATAATGCACACATGTTAGTGTAATAACCTAACTTAACACATGTTAACAAAGTGTAGCCTTATACAGGCAGCACCTTGACATCCGTTGCTGGGTTCAGGATTGATCGGACAGGGTATCGAATCAGTGATCAGGGGTTAAAACATTTACAACGGGCAGAGTTTCGTAGAATTAGAGGAGGGGTGTTGTGCAAAGAAACAACAGCACGAGGGCAGAATTCGTCAAAAAGACGTCGAACAAGTGCAGAAGCTTAAGCCCCAAGCTACTGCATTTATAAGCCAAATGGTTCGCTCCCGCGCATCGCGACAAAACTGGGGTTCCTTCCGCGTGTCGCCTGAGATGTCCATTTTTCCTAGGTAGCCTACATTGCACATATAGCCCTGCTACCTATTGCGCTCGAGATAAACACGTCTTGGTACTCCCCTGCGTGTCGTGGAAGGTTTAGGGGTACCCCCATGTGTCTCCTGAGAGTGCAGTTTCAAGATTCTTTGTTTTTCGTCCTGGTTCATGTCGTACAAGTCTGGGGTTGCGATTAAGGGTCCTTATAAGGTGTTTTTGGGTGTTGTTACATCCTCCCTACCTTGTTTTAAATCTCGTCCTCGAGATTTGGGCTACGATGTCTCCTTTAGGGTTATTTCACGTTTTAGTCCATAAGAATAGTATTAAGGTAAATGACACGAAATCAATACATGTTTAAATGAATACGAGGATATCATACAACAATCGGAAATCAACGGTTCAACTGAATTAGTTTCAGAAATCGATGTCAAATGAACGAGGTGTAATAATACAATCACAAGGGTGATTAAGTTTACATGGGTCAAACCAAAAGAGACATTTATGATCAATAGATGTCTTAATTGAATGCTTACAGTTTGTGAATGACTTTTAGAAACAATAGAATTCACTGTCAAAGGAAAACTTACTTTGGTTGTCAATTAAGGAAGACTTGGAATCAAACAAGCTCAAATGAAATAGAAGCACATAAATGATTTGTCAACTATCGAATTGTGACATGAGGAAAAATCAGAGTGTTGACATTTTAAATCCTTGTTTCTTCCTCAAATGTGGTGTGATTTTGCTATGAGTTTGCCAAGGCAGACTCGTGAAGATCATCCAAGAGGTAAATCAAAAAAGTTTAATGGAAAATAAGTTTAAGGTATGAAATGAAATGAAATGTAAAAGAAATGAAAGAAAATCATTAGTGAGAGCTTCTGATCATAGAGGAGAATTTCAGAGCGTTTGAGAGTGACTGGGTGAGTGAAATGAGTGGGGTTAGGCGCTTATTTATAGGCTGAGAGGTGCGTTGGAGCGAATGGGATCTTCGGGCGAGAGGGGGGGGGGGTTGGAGCGAGTGGGACTTGGGCGAAAGGCCCTTTCATATGAAAGGGGTAGTCCCTTCGCGCGAAGGGTGTTGGTCAACCTCTCGAAGGTCCAAGTTTAATTATTATTGTATTTTTAGCCGCTTTTTTGATGTAAAAAGCGTAATTGTGGTTTGTACAAGCATAAACATGTAATATGGTGTTTAAAACATTGATTTTTTAGTATAAACATACAAACAAGTCTAAAATGTACACCATAAATGTAAATAAAATACTTGGATTTTCTTTATGATCACTAGTCTCAGATTACAAAGTTGAAACGAAATAGAATACAACATAGATACAAGTTTCCAAAAGTAGAAATACAACAATACTTTCTAAATAAGGAAAGTACAGAAATGTGAAGCGTTACAGTCTCCCCTACTTTAGGAAATTTCGTCCTCGAACTTGTTCAAGAGGAAGACTGAACGAAGAGGTGTGGATAACTGGTCTTCAAATCATTCTCGAGTTCTCAAGTGAATTCAGCGCCACGTTTTCCTTCCCATCGAACCTTGACTGTGGGAATTCGACTGCGCCTAAGTTGTTTGGTTTCTCGGTCCATAATTTCAACCGGTTTTTCCAAAAAATGCAAAGTCTCGTTGATTTGGAGGTCGTCGATCGGAACTTGAAGTCCTTCATCCGCTAAGCACTTCTTGAGATTCGAGACATAGAATGTTGGATGAACGTTGCTGAGTTCTTGTGGTAAGTCGAGTCGGTATGCTACCTTGCTGATCCTTTCGAGTTTCTTGAAAGGACCTACAAAGCGTGGAGCAAGCTTTCTCTTTTTACCAAAACGAATCACTCCTTTCTAAGTATATACTTCGAGGAGCACATGATCACCAACATTAAACTCCAATGGTTTGCGTCATTTATCAGTGTAGCTCTTTTTTCTGCTTCTAGCCTTGAGAAGATTGTCGTGGATTTGTAGAATCTTGTCCGTTGTTTCTTGAATAAGCTCAGGGCCAATGATTTATGCGTCTCAAATATCGTGCCAACAAATAGGCGAACGACACTTGCGACCGTATAATGCTTCAAAAAGGAGCCATTTGTATACTGGAGTGGTAGTTGTTGTTGTACTAGAACTCTATCAACGGTAAATGCACATCCCAGTTTCCACCAAAGTCAATAACACAAGAGCGAAGCATGTCCTCTTGGGTTTGGATAATACGTCCTGTCTGTCCATGCATAATTGGATAGTACTTTCCTTTTCATCTATCATACCATCCATAATACACTACCATTACCTCCTACCATCCGTAATACAATACCATTATCTCCTACCATCCATAATACAATACTATTACCAATATTTCACTTTATTACATGTACACCAACACCCTTTATACCATCCAAACAACATATTACATCATAAAGTGACAAATATAATCAAACCATCAACCAATAGATATAACTAACCAAAAAACATGTATATGGGCCTACTTAATCATTTAAAATCACAAACTTTTTGTACCAAAACACGTTATATATGGTTATACATAATGATGCACATGTGCATTTTTAATATTGGTAATGTAAAAAGTGGTGTATTGCGGACGATAATTTAAATGAAAGTGCATTTATCTACTACTGGTAAAATATTATGAATTTGTCCAAAAAATGATACATATGCACATGTGCATCCATAATTGTTACTCGAAAAACAAAGTTTTTTTTGGTAACGAAATATAGCGATTTTTCTAAGGAATATTAATTTTTTGTGTGTGTGTTTTTAGATATTTTTTTGTTCACATTGGTTATCGCAGTTCTCGCAATAAAAGTGGTTCTCGCATAAACCCTACCCTATATATATATATATATATATATATATATATATATAGGAGAAGGATCCGTTAGGAACCACCCTTTATTGCGAGAACCGTGAGAACCAATGTGAACACAACCAAAAATACCTAAAAATAGCTAAAAAACACACAATTTTTTTAACATTTTTTTATAAAAAATCGCTACTTTTAGTAGCAAAAAAAAAAAGAAAAATTTTTTTGGCTACTAAAAGTAGCGATTTTAATGTAAAAAATACTAAAAAAAATTTGTGTGTTTTTTTAGATTTTTTTAGGTTTTTTGGGGGTTTAGTTTTTAGCATTTTAGCTGGTGGGGGGGGGGGTAGGTTTTTGGGGGGTGGGGGAGGGGGGTTTAGGTTTTTTTTAGGGGAGGGGTGGGGGTTAGGTTTTTTTAGGTTGTGTTCACATTGGTTCTCGCGTTTCTCGCAATAAAGGTGGTTCTCTGATGGAGAGGGTGAAACCCGAGCATTAAAGTGCCTATTTCGTGAGTTTTGTAAGTGTTTTATGTGTTCACTTGCCTTGAATGAGATAACAACGAGAAATCGTTGTTTTGCAGGTAAAACATGTAAATTGATGAATTTAAAGTGGTTAGAGATGAAGCAGAATACCCGAAGATGATAAATAAGGTAACCGGTAATGTTCGGAAATTGATTCGGGCTAAGATATGGTTTTGAAGCTAAAGAAATGAGAGATAATGAAGTTTAGGGGTAGTTGTGCACTTAAATGAAAGTTGAATTGAAGTTATATATGGCTGAGAAAGGTAACGTAACCTATGGTGGAATCTCGTAGCCTACGGGTAGAATCAAGACAAAAGAAACAGAAATCGCGAACCGTAGGTTACGGTTTAAAAACGTAACTTACGTGTATGTATGGCAGCAACAAACACACGTGAGGTTATTAATTATTATCATACATCTCATAGTGGGCCGGGTAACGAATGATGATGAATTGAGTGGCGGCTGACATAGGAAAGATGATTCTCAACAATATTCAAGAGGAAATTAAAAAAACATAATCATTACATCAACAACATCATCGTGGCTTGTTTGGGGGAGTCTTGGACGCATACAAAAAGTGGCGGCTATACAAAAGACTTTTGGGGAACACTTTTATAAGCTATCACAGCATCACGAGCTCATCATCATACACATTGATTGTTTTATTATATTATATTCGAGATGATGATTTCAGATATGATTCAAGCTTTCGAGGATCAACCAATCGAGATGAGCGGCTAGTCTTTTATGGTTTCCTCCGGATGGAGGGTTTTTGTAAGTTAATTGATACTATGTGTTTGCCACAATCGTTTTAACCTGGTGATCTAAGCATTCGATACTTTTCACCATTGATTTGATTTATTGGTTGTAAACAGTTACGTTTATTTAAACCTTAATTTCTAAGCATTCAGTTCCCGAGAGTTCTAGTAATTGGGATATATTTGACATGGGGTTAGGGTTTGTAAATTGTAATTGATAATCATTCGATAACCTCCCGTTATGTATTGACCGGAGTACTTAGTCGTTGGTTATCACAATTAGTTAATCAGGTTTAACACCTATTCCTATGTAGGTAACGATTAAACACATAGTTGAAGTTAACTGAAAAACCTGAAATCTGGAGGAACCATCTCCTCTCCTACTGATTTAAACTTCACTTTTAGTTCGTAATTTCTAGATAATCAATCAAACCCATCAATTGAATTTTACTTTTTAGCATTAGTTAATTAATACTTAGCATAATAACACTTTCCACAATCCTCCTCTGGTTCGATATCCGACTTATCCTATCTACATAGTTTAGTTGGTTTTTGCATGTCACTAACGACAGACATCAAAATGGCGCCGTTGCCGGGGAGGCGTGCGCAAAGTGTTTAGTGTTAAGTTTTTAGTAAAATAGATAAAAAAAAAAAAATCCAAAAATAGTATTTTATTCGTCACATATTCCACTGTTTGCTTTTACCTTGGGTATACTAGTTTTGTCTGTGCAGATTCATTGCAGATCTTATTATGGAAAGTGCTTACTGGTCATGCCGAGGTTGTGGTAGTCCATGTCACACACGTGACGATTGTCCTGTGTTTCGGAAAATGTGTGAGGCAAACAGTTGGGGCAGGTGGATTCGAAAGAGTCAATCAAGGGAATTTGGGGTATCAACAATATGTACAACCAACGCATATACCACAACAATATCATCAACCTGACCCACTCAATCAGCAGCCTGCTCCGAGAAGGCCGGTGGTGGACATTCCATTACCACCGCCGGTACCTCAGATGCAGGGTCAGGCAAGACCGCTGCCATGAAACCTACACCGACCGGTGATTTTACCGGAAGGAATTCCACGACGAAATAATCAAGGTCCAGTTCGAGGCATAGAGAGCCACTTCAGGCCTGCTATAGTTAACAACCCATCACCGGTTGTGATCCCGCAATTACAAGGAGGGCGGTCATTTGAAGTACGAACACAATCGATATCCAGTCTACCGAAGTTTCATGGTCACGCACATGAAGAACCATATTTACACATTGCTGCATATGGTGCACGTTGCAACACAATCAGCAGCCAAGGTTTCTCAGTTGATGATGTGGAATTGGTACTTTTCCAATTCACACTTGAAGACAAAGCGCAGCAATGGTTTCATTCGCTACCGTCAGCTTCAATTTTCACATGGGATGAAATGCAGCAACAATTTTTAGATGAGTTCTATACTCATTTGCGTACTAACAATGCAACGAAGGATATTCGAGGGTTTCGACAACAACCCGGTGAGTTATTTCACGAAGCGTTCAATCGTTTCAAAATGATGCTCAAGAACTGTCCACATCATGAGATATATTTGTGGGAGCTTATTAATACATTCCACGAAGGCCTAACAGATGAAGATGCCAGGGATGTAAATTCAATATCCAATGGTACTTTTGGAATGAATTACGAAGAAGATGATTGGGAATATTTAGAAAGAACCGCAAGGGCGTCAAAACGCAAAGCTCAATCCTCTAGAAGTACACGACAATCGGTAGTGAGAGCGGTGGACAATCCACCAGATTTTAGTGGACAATACCCGTTGTGCGGTCATTGTGGGGATATAGGGCACATCGCTGATCAGTGCCCTAATATAATTGGTAAGCAGGATGATGTGAATATGCTGCAAGGCAGTGGGAACAGGTATTCAGGTTCCCAAGGCAACAATCAGTATTACCAGCCTCGAAATCAAAATAACTATCAAGGGGAAAATAACGTCGGGTATCAAAGGAACTACCAGCAAGGTAATGGTCAGGTGAATAGCGAGATGGTGGAGATGTTGAAGGCAATTCAACTTGAATTACAAAACCAAAGGCTTGAATTGCAAAATCGTGCTCAAAAGGAGGAGATGCAAGATAAGGCCATTCAATCATTGACCACACAGATGGAGCAGCTGGCTAGTGATGTAGCAGCATTGAAACAGCAACAAGGGAAGCTGCCAAGTGACACTCAGACAAACCCCAAGAATACAAAGAACACACTGATCAGTGGGGTAAATCCTGTTCCTAAAAGTAACTGTTATGATAATGATTTGTATGCTTCTCAGGTTATTGCAGGTTCAAGTGAAGCAGCTGCGGAAGGAAGCGGGATTGATTTGGGGGAACCAGTTGTTCCCATCAGAGTTGGAAAGTTCAAAATCCACAAAGCATTGCTGGATTATGGAGCAGGAGTGAGCGTATTACCCGGTAGCTTATACGACCAGTATGATTTTGGTCCCCTACAAGCTTGTGATAGTATGGCCATGTTTGCGGATCCAAGTTTGAAGCAACCTCGAGGGGTTGTAAAGGATGTGGTAATTCAGCTCGGCGAGTTCTACTACTCGGTCGACTTTATGGTGGTCGATTATGCACCCGCGCCAACTTACACACAGCCGCAGGTAATTTTGGGTCGCCCGTTTCTGTATACAGCAAATGCACAAATCGACTGCAGGAACAGGATGGTAATTCTAAGTTACAAGAATCGTAAGCTGTATTTCAATGTATTTTTAAAATCTATTGCTTATGATCTTCTGAATGATGTGAGTCCCACAGGTGCTACTAATGAGATTGGTTCGAGTGGAGGTAATTTTTGCAGGTCTGAGTTAAAAAATGGTAGAAATCAGGCGAATAAGGCAAGTGTGAGAAAGGAAGCTGAGAAGAGGGAACCACCAGATGGTGGGTTTAGATGGGGTGACCAAGTTGAGCGAAACCCCAACCGAAGTGAGGCTATGATTCTCCCGAAAGACTGGATAGAGATGTATGGAAACAATTGGGGAGGTAAGCGTGCATCTGAACCACCTTGAACATCAGGTACGGTCTGGCTGAAGACCTAAAACTTAGCGCTCTCGGGAGGCAGCCCGAGGATGTAGAGTAGTGTACTTTGGTTTGGTTCGTTTTGGTGTGGTTGTGTGTTGACAGGTTCTTGATTCAATCATCACGTATGCAACAATTCAAGTGTGGGGATGTTTTGCAATATCCCCGGTGAGATATTAAAGAATCTATGGAATACGTCTATTTCGGTTAAAGCACAACAACAGCATCACTACAGACACATGATCATGTGCATGTGTTTATCTATCTTACTTTGTTTTTGGTGTGTTTTTGTTGTTTTTGGTGGTGTGAACCTTTGTTTTGTTTAGGGGATGTGTTTTGGTTGTTTGTGTTGAGTTAGCCGCTCATTTAGGATAGTTGGTTTGTTTTCCCGGGCTATATTTTAAAAGCACCATACATTGGGGACAATGTATCCCAAGTGTGGGGATGGGGGAGCCCGGGAAGGGATTCGTGGATAAAGCTTTGAAGCGATTGAAAGTGGTTGAAATCGATGAAAATGAAAAAAAAATGAAAATTTTAAAAATTTTCATCGCCTTAAACAAGCTAATTGGATACGAAAACCTAAAGTTTCAATCACTAATAGGCTTCTTACCGGTAGTAGACTAGATTAGTCCCTTGTCATGGTTATCCCTTTAAGTTTCATGAGAGTAGGTTTGACAAGTGTTTTATAGGAAACGAGTTGAAAAGAGATGTCTATCTAGAGGTAACATGTTTTAATTGCATATGCTACATGTCGTTAACCTTTTTACCTTTTCTTGGTAAGATCTTGAGCCTGTAGACGGATAGGATACATTATATGATGAATTCATTTGTTGAGTGTAGGCTACGTGTTATTCTGTGTTAGAACTTGTATGATTCGATGCATGTTGAGACTATGGGTTTGACATGTGCACATAGATGATAAAGGCATTAGGATTTTCTTGTTGCACCCCTTTTGTGTTTATGTTTCTTTCGTGTTATTCACAAATTTCCCTTAGTAGCCGTGTTGAGCCTAACTATCTTTCGTTTGTTCGCCTATTGTCTATTGTGAAAAACCGACCGTGATGATATTGCTATGAAAAAAAAAAGAAAAAAAAAGAGAAAAAGAAAAATAGAAAAATATGTGGCAAATGAAAAGAAAAGAAAAAAAAATAGAAGTATTGTGAATATCGTATATGTTCTTGGGTAGAAACCAACCCAATAGTTTTAGTAATTATTATTTGAATAAAGTTATCACGGTTTGGTTATTGTTTGTGAGCCAATTAGAAAAAAAAAGAACCTAAACTATTTTCCTATCTTTACCCTAAGCCCAAAACCCAAAAGTCCTTTTGATATGTTCCATGTTAGACGATACAGTGGAGTTGTGATTGTCATACAAGCCTCTGATTGCAGGATTTCATGTTTGCTTTTTGAGTGTTTTATATACTAGCACATTACACGCTAATCCAGATATTAACCCGAGAGGAGAGTACATTGTGAGGGGTGTGTAGCACGTGTCTAATTATAAACATGTTAGTCTTAGATAGACAAGTCTTAAGTTTTTGAAATTGCATCATTTACTTGTCAGACTGTCAATCTCGATTGTGTCAGTCTATGGGATGGGTATGACTTGGGACTGAACAGGTTGAATCGGTTAAGAGGTTTAGAAGTGTTGTTGCTGTGGTGATTAGTTCTAGTTGGTTTGCTTGGGGACAAGCAAAGGCAAGTGTGGGGATGTGATGGAGAGGGTGAAACCCGAGCATTAAAGTGCCTATTTCGTGAGTTTTGTATGTGTTTTATGTGTTCACTTGCCTTGAATGAGATAACTACGAGAAATCGTTGTTTTGCAGGTAAAACATGTAAATCGGTGAATTTAAAGTGGTTAGAGATGAAGCAGAATACCCGAAGATGATAAATAAGGTAACCGGTAATGTTCGGAAATTGATTCGGGCCAAGATATGGTTTTGAAGCTAAAGAAATGAGAGATAATGAAGTTTAGAGGTAGTTGTGCACTTAAATGAAAGTTGAATTGAAGTTATATATGGCTGAGAAAGGTAACGTAACCTATGGTGGAATCTCGTAGCCTACGGGTAGAATCAAGACAAAAGAAACAGAAATCGCGAACCGTAGGTTACGGTTTAAAAACGTAACTTACGTGTATGTATGGCAGCAACAAACACACGTGAGGTTATTAATTATTATCATACATCTCATAGTGGGCCGGGTAACGAATGATGATGAATTGAGTGGCGGCTGACATAGGAAAGATGATTCTCAACAATATTCAAGAGGAAATTAAAAAAACATAATCATTACATCAACAACATCATCGTGGCTTGTTTGGGGGAGTCTTGGACGCATACAAAAAGTGGCGGCTATACAAAAGACTTTTGGGGAACACTTTTATAAGCTATCACAGCATCACGAGCTCATCATCATACACATTGATTGTTTTATTATATTATATTCGAGATGATGATTTCAGATATGATTCAAGCTTTCGAGGATCAACCAATCGAGATGAGCGGCTAGTCTTTTATGGTTTCCTCCGGATGGAGGGTTTTTGTAAGTTAATTGATACTATGTGTTTGCCACAATCGTTTTAACCTGGTGATCTAAGCATTCGATGCTTTTCACCATTGATTTGATTTATTGGTTGTAAACAGTTACGTTTATTTAAACCTTAATTTCTAAGCATTCAGTTCCCGAGAGTTCTAGTAATTGGGATATATTTGACATGGGGTTAGGGTTTGTAAATTGTAATTGATAATCATTCGATAACCTCCCGTTATGTATTGACCGGAGTACTTAGTCGTTGGTTATCACAATTAGTTAATCAGGTTTAACACCTATTCCTATGTAGGTAACGATTAAACACATAGTTGAAGTTAACTGAAAAACCTGAAATCTGGAGGAACCATCTCCTCTCCTACTGATTTAAACTTCACTTTTAGTTCGTAATTTCTAGATAATCAATCAAACCCATCAATTGAATTTTACTTTTTAGCATTAGTTAATTAATACTTAGCATAATAACACTTTCCACAATCCTCCTCTGGTTCGATATCCGACTTATCCTATCTACATAGTTTAGTTGGTTTTTGCATGTCACTAACGACAGACATCATTCTCACATGAACCTTACCATATATATATATATATTTATGGAGCCGCTAAAATAGAAACCATCCCCAGTTGTAAGAACCGCGAAAACCACTCTTAACCAATCAGAAAAGGGGTAGTTTGGTCATTACCCCCAAATGTCTAATCTCTATTTATTTTCTGCCTTTTTAAAGCTTTTCATATCAACCTCAAAATTCAAATCAACTCATCTCTCACCTCTCTCTCTCTCTCTTTGAATTTGAACGTGCAGTCATCTTCAAAACTTCATTATCATCTCCCATCTCTCTTGAAACCACAATAATCTTCAAGAACCCACAGTCATCTTCAAAACTTCTAGATCTGAAAGTGGGTGGGTGGTCGGCGGCGGTTGACGGTGGTGGGATGTGGTTGTTCGGTGGCAGAAGACGGTGGTGGGTGGTGGTAAAACGACCGGCCACCACCATTTGGTGGTGGCGTACGGTGGCGACAACAAGAGAGACGGGGAGAACGATGAAAGAGAGAGACCCGAGAGGCAGAGATGAGAGAGAGAGAGAGACCGGTGGCGAATTCTGGCGACGGCGCCGCCGCCCCGGCGGTGGTGACGGCGATTGCTTCTGATGACGATGAAGAGTTTACGAGGATGATGATGGTCCGAAGTGTTCACCGCCATCTTCGGCCTCCCTCTCCTCCCGCCGCCCCCTTTTGCAACCATTGTTTGGTGGTGGTTGTGTTGGGTTTGGTGGCGGACCCCTAGGCGGAGGTGATGGTTTCTGTTCTTGATTTTGTTTGGTGGGTGTTGATTTCTTGTGGGTTTCTCTCTCTAGAATTGGTGGGTGTTGATTTCTGTTCTTGATTTTGTTTAGTTTTTTGGTATGTTGAGGGGGTTGATTTGTGTTGATTTGTTTTTGATGTTGGGGGTTTGATCTGATGGGGGTTGATTTACGACTGATTTTTTGATTTTACGGTAATTTTTTGATAAGTGAACTATGTGGGTTTTGATCGGTCGGATTTTGGTGGCGATGATGGAAAAAAAAACCTAGATTTTGATGACGATGGCGTGGCAACGATGGTGGAGGGTAGGTTTTTGAACCTGCAACCCCACTTTGCAGCCTTTTGATTATCGGAAATCTGAGCCAAACCTCGTTTTTTTTCGAGATACACTTTTGTTTTGATGTTGTTGGTTTTTTATATTTTTTCCCTAGTCGATGACAATAACAATCCATCTGAGACACCTACTGAATTTTCCATTTCTGGGTGCGTTCGTTTTTGCGTAAAAAATTTTTTTGTAAAAAAAAAAGTTAAACCGTAAACTTTTTAACGTAAAACGTAAAAAGTTTTACGTAAAACGTAAAAATTTTAACGTAAAAACGTAAAACGTAATTTTTTTTACGTAAAACGTAAAAACTAAAACGTAAAACGTAATTTTTTTTACCTAAAACGTAAAAAGTTTAACGTAAAACTTAAAACGTAAAAAGTTTAAAAAGTTTAACGTAAAATATAAAACGTAAAAAGTGTAAAAAACGGCTTGTTAAAAAAACGTGTAAAAAACGGCGCATCAAAAAAACGACGCTTGAAAAAACGGCGCGTTAAAAAAATGATGCTTGAAAAAGCCCAGCGTAAAAACGGCGCGTTAAAAAAACGACGCGTTAAAAAAACGACGCTTGAAAAAGCCCGGCGCGCAAAAAAATTTGTCTTGTTAAAAAAATTTGAATTTAAAAAATTCTTTTAATAAAAAAATTCTTTTTTAAAAAAAAAGTAATATAATAAAACAAAAAAATAATAAAAAATAATTAAGACAAAAAGACAAAAAAAAGTAATTTACTAAACTACCCTTTTGGATTAAAATATTAAAGACATAATAAGACAAAATGTATTTAATATTCATTTTAGTTACTTTTAATCTCATCCATCAATCTTGTTGATCTAATGGTTAGGAACTGGTTCTTGCGGTTCTTACAACTAGAGGTGGTTTTCATTTTAGCGGTCACTTATATATATATATATATAGGGGGCCGCTAGAAAGATAACCACCCCGAGTTATGAGAACCGCGAGAACCACACCATCCGGGGCGAGGTGGACCAATTTTTTTTAACAACTAGATGTGTGTATTATAAACACATTCGTAAAAAAAAAAATTTAAAAAAAATGTCGTGTGGGTAGTTTTTTACACCACAAGTTTGGTATTTTTTTTTTGTTTTTTTTTACACCAAACTTGTGGTGTAAAAAACTACCCACACGACATTTTTTTTTTGAATTTTTTTTACATATGTGTTTGTAATACACACATCTAGTTGTAAAAAAAAATTTTGGTCCACCTCGCCCCGGATGGTGTGGTTCTCGCGGTTCTCATAACTCGAGGTGGTTCTCATTCTAGCGGTCCCATATATATATATATATATATATATATATATATATATATATATATATATATATATATATATATAGGATGAGGATCATGAGTGAACAACATCCCTATTTGTGAACCTTGTAAACCAATCTCAGCCATTCGTTTTATTACTTGAGAGTAAGGGCAAGATTGTAAATATACAATTTATTTTTTTATGTTAAATTAGTTCCCATAAATCACTGGCAGTTACAATTCCTATTTCTTAGGAGATTTAATTAGATATTCTTTGATTATATTCAATTTCTATCATATTTTATTCATACAATTTCGAAATCAATCGCTGCGTATAATCAAATCACGACGTCGATCATGGAGGCTGCTCATAGTAGCGATTTTAATAGCCAAGACCCAATACAACAAGAGGACTTGAATCCAGTTTTTTACACAACCATGAGTCGTGCAGGTTTAGTATTTTTATTTGGTTTTGTTCGACAGTCTACGTAATCATAATCATTGGCAGTTACAATTCCTATTTCTTAGGAGATTTAATTAGATCTTCTTTGATTATATTCAATTTCTATCATATTTTATTCATACAATTTCGAAATCAATCGCTGCGTATAATAAAATCACGACGTCGATCATGGAGGCTGCTCATAGTAGCGATTTTAATAGCAAAGACCCAATACAACAAGAGGACTTGAATCCAGTTTTTTACACAACCATGAGTCGTGCAGGTTTAGTATTTTTATTTGGTTTTGTTCGACAGTCTACGTAATCATCCAGGTTTTATTTTCATCCGTTTCTGTATTTCAATAGTCCAGATCTTTGTGACAAGTTTCCGGTTCATGGCATTCAACGATTTTCATTCGTTTTTGTTTGATTTATGTTTTGATTGTTAACGTGTATTCAGTTTTTATACCATTCATGAATGAGATTTAGGATGACTTGTTTACAGATTTACTAGAGTAAATGAATTTTTAAGGTTAAGACAACAGTTGCATGTACTCATATGTACTGATCGTTCCTGAGTTTTTTTAGGATGAATTGTTCACAGATGTATTTTATTAACGGAGTAAATATGATATCGGTGAGATATGGGTAATTTGATTAGATGTATTTGTTCACAGATGTATTTTGATTAACGGATGTATTTGATCGTTCCTGATTTTTTTTAAGATTAACTTGTTCACAGATGTATTTAATTAACTGAGTTTTAAGAATGACTTGTTCACATATGAATTTTTAAGGTTAAGACAACTGATGCATGTACACATATGTACTGATCGTTCCTGATTTTTTTAGAATGACTTGTTCACAGATGTATTTTATTAACGGAGTATTTTTTATGTTAAGTTAACAATCGCATGTACACATATGTACTGATCGTTTCCTGAGTATTTTAGAATGACTTGTTTCACACATGTATTGGATTAACTGAGTAATTTATGTTAACTAACAATTGCACGTACACATATGTTCTGGACATTCCTGTAACTTCATATCTTACTAAAAGCATGTAATTTTTATTTGTTGCCAGATTTTTTTGTATGATACACTAATTTGTATAAGAAAATTCCTCAACTTTAGTTACTTATACTTGCTTGTTCTATTAATGATCAGAGTCAGTTGCTAGCAACATATACGAAACACCTAACGGCAGTAGGTATTGGACGCCAGTTGTTACGCCCGGTTTCAAACCCTTTTTCAATGCGAGATTTAGTTCGATGGAAGCTGCAATTGCAAAAATTATTGCCCACACAGAACCGGACGAGATCTCATGCACGACACCAAAGAAAATACGTAACAAGGGTTGTGGGAAGCACAAAAGACCGATTGGTCCACATGAAAAAGCAATAAAAGTTGTCAAGAAGCCACGAAGGAAATGTAATTATTGTGGAAAACGAGTCAGAAAACACGATAAAAGGAATTGCCCTTTAAAAAAAGGGAAGCCAACTAAGGATGACTCATATACAGACGAGGACGATGAGGAAGACGAAGATGAGGAAGACATGGAGATAGAATCGGACGAATCGGATAGGGACGGTAATGCCAGTGATTATTAGTATATTCATCCAAAGAAACTACCTTTTTAAGCTTCTTTTTCGTTAACTATGACGATTTTAAACACTTACATTGGTGATTGTTTTACATTATTTTCTACTGTCTATGCTTTTTCTAACTACATCTGTAACAACTCCTATTACTTCAGCGTTTTTACGAATAAATACCACGTGAACTTAAAGCAAAAGACTTCATTTGATACATAAGTGTTTTAGATAAACAATACTTTTATAACCAGTGATACGGTTACTTAACCATTGAATTACACCAGTGTACACAGGTTACTATATATAAGTACTTACGCAAAAATACACTAGTGTTTTACATATGTTACATATATGTACTTAACTCGTATACAGTTGTTACACACATGTACACCAGTGTCTTTTAATTAACACCCTTATGTCTAGTTATCATCAAACTAACTGTCCAAACTACATCTGCAAGCCCCATAACGTACATGTGTGTATATTCATACACCAACCTCTAAAACTTAAGGTGCCAGAAATCAGTTTTCATTACGCCTACATATACAGTAATGGTTTACATATCTTACATATATGTACTTAATCATTATACAACTGTGTTTAGATCATCCATTATTTGTTATGAAGTATATACGCATTGTCAATCTCCGAACAACGGATTAAACAAAAAAACACCATGCCCATACACAAAAAAATATGTCACAAAATACTCGCAAACAACCAGCAACATCCTAAACTTTTTCAGTGCAAACGTAAAAGAAATTCAGTTTCACTTCCAAGTTCCTTCAAACAGCTGGCAACATCCTAAAATTTTTTGACCTGAAACCCTTGGGCAATATTCCATGTGACGGCTTCACCCATTACTTCATCACGCCGCTTATTCCATGCTAAACTTTTTTGTTTAGCACCCACTTTTGCTCCTTGCGTTCCAGAATCTTTCTCATCTATTTTAACGTCCTGCTTCTCGATACCTGGTTCAAAATAAGAAACTTAGTCCACAATAACATAGGGACACACAAAAAAGTGCTATTATATACACAATGTACATACCATACTATACCCCTTTACCTTAAATTCATTTTTTCCTTTATATTCTTAGTGAATACTGTTTTTAATCTATATCACTCATACAATACACTGATGTACATATTTGACATCTATTACTCTAATGTACTCATCCCTTTCTATATCCCTCATACAATACACTGATGTACATACTAGACAACTGGTGTACACATTAAGAACATGAAAATACACTTGTGCATTTAATTATTTTTCACTCACGTGTTAAACAAGATGACTATAACTAATGAACATACAATACACAAGTGTACTACTTTGACTGGTATTGATTATTACAAAATCTTTTCATATCACCGTATTTCCGGCACCGCCTATCACCGTCAGACCTCCGATTCCCAAATCACATTCCGACGGCACAAGGTGCTCATGACAACGACTGAAAACTCAACCAAAACACAATATCATACCATCATCCTTTGATTAAACATCTAACAGAACTACATATTCAGTCCATACCCTCCGATTGAAAAAACCCTAACTTTCCGACTCTCTAAAATCAACAAAATTTAACTCTGAGATACATCAAGAATCAATGTAGTGAACAAGAACTTACAGTCATTAATCTTTACTTCCATACCGTCGCCGGAATCCTTCACCGTCGCCATCTTCTAACTCACCGTATGGGGTTGTGTATTCTTCTGGGTTTAATCTGATCACTATATTCAAGGAGAGTTTGTGTGGATTTTAAAAGATGGAAATGATTACGGGAAGAAAAGATTTCTGCAAATCTTTTCTCAAAAACGGTTCCATGCTCCTATAATTAAGAATGGTGTAGTTTTACAATACTACCCTTAGAAATTAATTATACCAATTATATTATAATAAACAATAACTAAATTGTAATTAATATTAAATGTCAAGATCTATCAAATCAATGGACAGGATCTGTTCACTTTGTTCACAACTTACCCATTGTTACCCTATATATATATATATAGGAGAAGGATCCGTTATGAACCACTCTTTATTGCGAGAACCACGAGAACCAGTGTGAACACAAACAGTAATTCCTAAAAAAATCTAAAAAACACCCAAATTTTTTTATTTTTATTTTTTTACTATTTTGTTTTGGAAAAATCACTATATTTTGTTAATAAAAAAAATAAAAAAAAAATTCAAATTTTTTTTTCGAGTAACAGTTATCCATGCACATGTGCATATGTATCATTTCTTTGTCAAATTCCGTAATTCATTACAAATATTAGTCAATTGCACTTTCATTTACACTACCACGTGTAATACACTACTTTTTACGTTAACAATATTAGAAATGCACATGTGCATCTATATGTATCAGCATGAAATAAGGTGTTTTGGTATACTACTTTGAATATACTTTCTCTTTCATCTATCATTCCATCCATAATACACAAACATGCACATGTGCATATGTACCATTATTTGACAAATTTCGTAACTCATTACAAATATTAGACAACTGCACTTTCATTTACCTTACCATATGTAATACACTACTTTCTACATTACCAATATTAGAAATGCACATGTGCATTTATATGTATCAACATGAAATAAGGTGTTTTGGTACACTACTTTGAATACACTTTCCCTTTCATATATCATACCATCCATAATACACTACCATTACCTCCTACGATCTATAATACAATATCATTACCTCCTACCATCCATAATACAATACCATTACCAATATTTTGACTTTATTACATGTATATCAACACCATTTATACCATCTAATCATCATATTACATCATAAAGTAACAACTATAGCCAAACCATCAACCACTAGATATAACTAACCAAAAAACATGTATATGGGCCTACTTCTCCATTCAAAATCACAAACTTTTTATACCAAAACATGTTATACAATGGTTATACCTAATGATGCATATGTGCATTTTGAATATTGGTAATGTAAAAAGTAGTGTATTACAGATGGTATTGTAAATTAAAGTGCAATTGTCTATTACTGATAACGCATTACGGAATTTGTTGAAGTAATGATACATATGCACATGTGCAGGGATAACTGTTACTCGAAAAAAAAGTTTTTTTTTGTAACTAAATATAGCGATTTTTGTTAAAAAAATATTAAAAAAAATTTAGTGCTCTTTTGATTTTTTTAGATTTTATTTTGTGTTCATATCGGTTCTCGCGGTTCTCGCAATAAGGGTGGTTCTCAAATGAACCTTACCCTATATATATATATATATATATATATATGTATAAGAGTCTAAATCTTTAGATGAAGTCAAAGTATGAATTGGAGCTAAAACAATTTAACAACTTGTTTTTTGGTTAAGACTATAAAATGCCAAAATGGAGTCTGCTATTTGAGAAATTTGGCTAATTTCGGTCAACTCTTCCTGGTCAATGATCAATCGAATATGTCTAAGTTATGTTTCATCCTCTCGGTGTTAAAACTCTTTACTACAAAACTTACACCTTGCTCGCACATACATCCTAGACAAACTTGTGTGTAAACAACATAAGAAGAATCTGTAAAAATAGAATTTAGAGATCAATGGGTTGTGTAGTTTTTTTATATGCGTGATAATTATGAATCTAGTTAAAAAAGTGGTTGATAGTTTGGTACACGTTGCCACTACACGCCATAAAAGTCATTGCAGATGAACTTATTTTGGAGTTTTTTTTGCAGAAATAGTGTTGTTTTCAAACAAGTGATCACAAATAATGCTGCTCTCAGAATTTTTTCACAAATGGTGCCATCTCCATTACTAATGGCGAAATTCTTAGAACATAGGCTAGTTTCTGAGACTTGTCAGTGTGTGTAAGAAGCTTATCATTTGTGCAACATACCAATCATTGAAAACTTGCAGGTATTGCCATTTAGAATGGAGAAATTTCAAAAAGCTGCAACAATGCCATTAGAAATGGCGAAAAGGTCCTGCAGCAGCCAATTGTAATGGCGAATGCTGTACAGTTCCAACATGAATGGCGAAAAGTTTTATTTTTCCTGCATATCTGACATTTTACTGTTTGAAAGCCACTTGAATTGGCGAAAAGTGCACATTTTCCACTTGATCTGCACATGTCTGCCATTTTACTGCATAAAAGCTGTTTATATTGGCGAAAAGCAGAGTTAATTGCCATTTTCGCCCCTGAGGTTTGGGCACATTTGCCATTTTCGTCCAAAATGAAGGTTTGGTACCATTTTGCCCCCAACGTTTGGCCATTTTTGCCATTTTCATCCAAATCGCTAACTGAGTTTGTTTTTTCTGTTAACTTTTAAATAAAAAAATAAAAAAACTTATTATAAATCAACCCCACCCACCCCCACCCCATTCTCTCTCTAAACATTCATCAGACTCCCCATTCTCTCTCTAAACATTCATCAGACTCCCCCTCTCTCTCTATCTCTCTCTCTCCGGCGACGATTCCGTCGCCTCCATCACCATCAAATCGCTGCTCACTTGATAACTTGCAACAGATCTGAATCTTGGGTAACGTGATTCTTTAACTGGTGGTCTCTGGATCTGTATCTCTCTCTCTCTAATCTGGGTTGATGGTGGTGCCAATGGTTGTTGTGGCAGCAGTGGTGGTTGTTTGGGTAATGGTGGAGGTGATGGTGGTGGTGGTGGTGGGGTGATGGTGGTGCCGATAGTTGTTGTGGCAGCGGTGGTGGCTGTTGGAGCGATGGTAGAGATGGTAGTTGTTGGGGTGATGGTGGAGGTGGGGCGATGGTGGAGGTGGGGCGATGGTGGAGGTGGGCAAATGGTGGTGCCGATAGTTGTTGTTGTAGCGGTGGTGGCTGTTGGGGTGATGGTAGAGATGGTGGTTGTTGGGGTGATGGTTGTTGTAAGGTGGCGGAGCTGATGGCGGAGCTGATGGTGGAGGTGGCGGAGCTGATGCAGTGGCAGACGAATTTGGGGGTGTTGCCCTGTTCTTCGTCTGCTGATGATGTTGCTTCGCCAGAGAGAGGTGATTTAGGTGGGAATCGAGGGTTTTGCGAGACGATGATGATGATTATAAATCTGAGTCGATTGGATGATGATCGGGTTTCGATGTTGTTTTTGCGTATATATAAATTTGTAGCGATGATGGTGGCTGGCCACTTGGCATGGTAACTCCGGTTGCAGCTGTGGCTGCATCTGAGCCTCTTTATTTTGCGAGATGATGATGATTATAAATCTGCATCTGAGCCTCTTTTTTTTTGTAAATTTGATGATGATGGTTGCTGGGTTTTATAGAAAGATAATCACTGGTTCTATGAAGAAGGAATGTTATAAAAACACTAGTTTTATTTAAAAGTTAACAGAAAAAACAAACTCAGTTAGCGATTTGGATGAAAATGGCAAAAATAGCCAAACGTTGGGGGCAAAATGGTACCAAACCTTCATTTTGGACGAAAATGGCAAATGTGCCCAAACCTCAGGGGCGAAAATGGCAATTAACTCCGAAAAGTATTAACTTTTCTGCAGAATTGCCATTTTAAATGGCGAAAAAGCTGTTTATATTGTGGAAAAGTATTAACTTTTCTGCAGAATTGCCATTTTAAATGGCGAAAAGTGAACCAAAGCTGTTTGTATTGGCGAAAAGTATAACTTTTCTGCAGAACTGCCATTTTAACTGGCGAAAAGTATAACTTTTCTGCACAATTGTCATTTTAAATGGCGAAAAGTCAACTTTTTCTGCACAATTGCCATTTGAATTGGCGAAAAGTAGGTAATTAGCCAATAGTATTGGCGAAAAGTTAAAGAAACCTGAAAAGTTCTGCACATTGTCCATTATGAATGGCGAAAAGAGCAAATTTGCTGAAAAGTACTGGAAAGGAGTGCAAAAATATTGATAGGAATTGATTATTGTAATTTTGCCAATAAAAACTTCGAAATTTTTCATCAGTCTCATTCTAGGGGACCATTGTTCAAGTTCTCACTTTCCCACCACATTTTCTAAGTTTTAGAAAGTACCTTAATCATTTTTTTTAATCAGTTCTCCATTTGTAATGGCGATTCGTTATAGTGGTGGTCCCCTAAACAAGGAGCTGTTGTTTCTTAGTGGTACAGGAGACCACAGAGCCGATTACATTTTTTCGGATCCTACGTCATTGGCAGACGATGGGTTATTACGAGTTAGAAGAGGAAACGAGAAGCTATGGAATTTTATTCGGCGGGAAAAACCCTTTCCACCCAAAGTAGCTGAATATATAACTTTGGGTGGTTTTGCTGGAGTTATCATGGTTGATAACCGAAGGATTGATAACGGGTTGATATCCGCCTTAGCAGAAAGATGGCGGCCTGAAACGAGCACATTTCATATGCCATTCGGAGAGGTAACAATAACCCTACAAGATGTGGAAATCTGTGGGGTTTAAAAGTTGACGGCCAGGAGGTTTGTGGCACTGATGAGAGTTATACAATATCTGAAATTCAGGAAAAAAATTATAGTTTAACTGGAATTTTTTTGGAGGATAAAGTTATTTTCAATAACAAAAAAATTAACATGCCATATGTTTTAAATGCTTTAAAGTCAATAGTTTTTCCCGAAAATCCAACTGATCACGAATGTCTTCAACGCGCCTGGACGATTATTTATCTTCTAATTGGTTCTCATTTATTCCCTAGTTCTGGGTCTCAGTGGGTCGATATTAGATATATAGGCTTCTTAGAAGATTTGTCCATATATGGGGCATACAGTTGGGGAGGTGCGGTTTTGGCCTATTTGTATAATCAACTAACCCGGGCCACAAGTATTAGAACTCATGAGATTAGTGGTGCGGTGTTTCTGTTACAATTATGGGCGTGGGAAAGATTGCCTTGCACAAAACCCAAGTTGGACAGAATCATAAACTGGAATAGACCGTATGGTGCTAGGTAATCGCATTTAAACAACGTAATATTATTTGTCTAATTAGTTATCATTTTTACTAGTTTATTTTTAAACTTACACGTTTTCATATATATGTTACAGGTGGCAAGAGTTTAAATTGAGTCATACGGATACAACATCACACGTGTTGAAGGCATACCGGTCTCAATTTAATTCCTTGTCAGAGACCAACTTCATTTGGACCCCGTATGACGCGATTCTTTCAAGATTACCAGAAATGTGTCGAAGTGGTGAAGGTTGCTGGAGGAGCGAGACCTACCTTATTTGTTGGAATGTTGTGGAACTACATGCTTCAAGTCGGGTGTTGAGGCAGTTTCGCATGTTTCAACCGATCCCTGATAATAGTCTTATGACGCAGGACACTTATCAGGCTCTTCACATTCCTGGACGAGTTGAGGGAAAAAAATCGTAACTGGCGCGATGAACACCATCTGTACATTGACTCGTGGTTCTCTCGTCATCAAAACGTTGTTGCCCAACCAGCATCTGATTCCATCATTGCCAGTGAGCAATATATGCGGTGGTATTCTTCGCATGGTCTTTTATTTATTGGTAACCCAAAGAACGAAGTGCCACAAGGACAAGGTTTTCCCAATGATGGTGGGAGGGTGCAAATGTTGGTAGGTCAACATATATTAAACTATAAAATAATTTATAATAGATTTTAAAAATATTTTTTTCCGTGTGCAGGGGGAGTTTGCGAGCCAAGTTTTCCAGAGCAGTGGAGAAGAACATATTAGAAATATGGCTTCGCGATATATGGATTTCGGAAATGTCCAACACCCCCATATGGGTTACTGGCCGACGTTTGAGACGAATGCCATAGCTGAGGAACTCCCCCCGTTACCCGACAAGTGCATAGGAATCGACCTCCAATGCGTCGTTTTCCAAATGTTTTTGAAACAAATACAGGAGCCGAACAAATTCATACCCCGTCTCATAATCAAATGGGCGGAGGGTCTGTTGGCTCGTTTGACGGGTTAATGACGAATAATGATCTAATGGAATTCGCTCAGACACAACCTTTCTCTGAGCTTATAAACTATTCGAATCCAAATTTTGAGGTGGGGGGTTCGTCAACACACGTCAACCAAGCCAGTCAACCCCAGTTTTTGACTCCTGAATTTGATATCCCAATTTTCAACGAGGATCCGTTCACTAGCCCCGGGTTATTGAATCAACCGCTACAAAGAACACAACAACTAGGGTCAGAGACTGAATTCACGGGAAGGAGAAACATAGAGATTGACCTAAATGTTGAGGCAGACACCGATGATGTCAATGTATTCCCGCTTCGTAGAACAACACGTACTAACGCTGGTAGGGGGCCTACTTATGGCACGTAGTTTGGGATTTTATGTTGTATATCTTGAATTATGTTTTATGAAAAAATTTATATTGTAAGACAAATTTTAAATTCTTTTTAAGTATGTTGTATGACAAAAATTTTTATTCTTTTTAATTACCACTACCTTGTCCAATATCTTAATTCATCTATAAATACCTCCCCCCTATTCCACAACTCCCTTACCCTTTTCCACAACTCTTTACTCATATAATGGATAAAATATGGACACATATTTTTCTTCTCAACCAGCTCCAAAGTCTGCTGTAACACCCCGAAAACGGGTTCAGTAATTAAACCCAGTTAATACTAAAAGACGGGTAAAGTACCGTTAGTGGTAAAATTTACCCGGTGGAATATTAGGATTTAAATAATTAATCCTAATAATATATAAAAATGAATAAAGTCTTTAAAGAAATAAAATGGACAAAAAGGCCCGAGTTAACGGGGTCTAAAATAAACTTAGTCATAAATATTCCCGAACCCGCTAAGTTAACTAGGAATATTAAACCTAGTTAATAAGCGAGAGTATTGTTGAAAATAATTAGGTTGTGACCTAATTAATAACTAACCAAACACGAGGGACCAAAGCCGGGTAACTTGAAACTAGAATTATAAACTTAAAAATATAACACAACACACACACTAGGTGTGTGTGTTCTGGTCGTAACCCACAGGAGCCAAGGGAGCTCAAACCCTAATCCCTCAAGAATCTCTCAAATTGAAGCCCAAATCAAGAGCCAAATCATTGCATGAACACAGATTCGTGATCACCTAGTCATGGGGATTACAAGGTATGTTAAAAATTATGATTTGGTGATACTTTGAGATTATGATGAATAATCATAATCGAAATTCTGGAATGAATATTGATTCTATGAGTGTTATTATGATTATAACATGGTTTAGAAACAAACCCTAGTAGAAAATTTGATGATTTGTTGTCTAAACTAGGGATTTGATAATTACCATATTATATGCTAAGTGGGTTTTGACTTAATAATGAAGATGATGATATGTTAGTGTTAGAAATCATCATAGGTGATAGTTGATGCAAGATACTTGAACAAATTATAAGTTTGAGTGAAAGCTTGTGCATGACTTGAAGTGGGTTTTTGTATGTTATGATGAACACTCGGATTTGAAGTGTTAATTTGATGAATATTGATTGTTATGATATAAGTTCTTGATGTAGTTCATGAACACTAGACATAGAGGGTTGAAATTTGATGTTAATCTTGGTATAAATGACTAATTATGAACTAGTTAGCAAATGTGTAGAGTTATGCCCATTAGGTGTTTGTTAAAATGCCTAAATGAGAAGTAAGGTGTTGAAATTTAAGCGAAACGCGTAATTGACAAGCTTGACTAATTACATAAGACATGGGGATAAAACGGGTTCTAATCATAATGTTGATTTGCCTTAATTGTGCATATTATATGATTAAAAGTAGTTGACTTTAGAAAGTCAAACTAACTAGTGATGAGGTCGAATAAGTGGTTTCGGCTAAGAAAATAAGTAAGGTGGTATAGTCGTGATTGTTAATGACTAATCTAATCACCTTGTAAATGATGAACAATAGTTGGCGCTTAAACAAGCTAGGCGAAGCTTGGAGTGAAAGCGGGTCAAACGAGTCAAGCATAGAAGAAAAACGTAGCTCGGATGCAAGGTAAGTGTAATCTACCCACTTATGTAGAATGCTCGTTATTTCGATACTTGTGAACGTGAAAACAATAATATTGGAAAATTTGGAAATTTGTTAAGTGTCGACTTATGTAAATCATGGTTAAAAAGGATATTGTTAAGTGTCGACTTATGTAAATCATGGTTAAAAAGGATACCCATGGCGTAAGCCGAAATGGGTTGAAACTGCAAGAAAAGAGCGTAAAAGAAAAAGGGTATGCTTATAAAACCCGGGATGGGATGATGCATGACTTGGAAATCAAAAATGGTGTTTTTGATTTAAATAGATAATGTTGGACATATAGTCCAAACGGGTCGAATGGTGGTGGCAACACCATTTGACAATATCGACTAATGTGGTTGTCAAGTCTTATGTTAACAGGACCGATTAGCAAATCGGATAGTTGCGTCATCATCGATGGTATGATAATAAGAGCGAGGTATAAATCGGATCTATTTGTTGATCCGAGCCAGGTACACATATTCATGTTGTAGTTAAAAATGCTATTTTGGTCGAATAATTGGAAAGAGAGTCCTTTGTAGTAAAAAGAACTAAATCGACCAAAACGCCCTTGTTGGCTAATTCGAATAAACAACTTTTAAAAGTTGTTTGGAAACGAGTTTTATGATTAGGTAAATACTTAGAATAAGTATAGAAACTGAAAGAGGTATTATATTTAGTCAAATGGCACTATTTGAGTTTTGTCGTAAAATGATGATTCGAGAGGTGAAATTTGGGTTATATAAGATCACCACGATAAACCCACCTTAAATATAGTCGTGGTGGGATATTATAGGGTAAGAAATGTGGTAATGCAAATGCTAGAAACAATTGACATCGATTTATGATTGAAAGTGCTTAAATACCCTTAACGGGTCAAAATAAGCATACGAGCGAAAACGTGATTAAACGGTGTAATAAACCTATGATTAGAACCTAATATAGTAGGTAACATTAATTTGAAGAAGTGTAGGTGATGTAGGAATCAAACGAATAAGTTCGTTTGATAAAATGCATAAACGGGTCAAAAGTGGGAAATAGGGCGATAAGCCGAAGACTTAAAAGTCTGAAATTTTTTTATGTAGAATGTTGGATTTAAACTCCACAAGATGGAGAATTAAATTACGGACGCGTAGGAAAAAGAATCGGGTAAAACGGATCAATAACGAAGAAGTTATGGCCGTTTCCGTGAAATCAGGACGTGCTGGGAATCTGCAGCATCAGCAAACGAGTTTTCTGTCTAAAAACAAGCGCTCGCGTAGCGCGAGAATCAGTGGCGCTACGCGAGCCCCTAAACTCCGAAAATTCTTGAATTTTATCATTTTTAACCCCTGTACTTGTTTGGACTTGATATTTGACTATCGAAACTAACTTTTAAGTTGGTTTTGATCATAGGTGAATGTCAAGAGTGCACGGATGAAGATCAAGCAGCTACGAAGAACCGAACACACGAGATTAAAGCTTCCGCACAACATTACGTCATAACTTTTAAATGGCGAACTTATCTAAATTTTGTTTAAAACTTTTAAGTTGTAAAAGTTTTAAATTACTCGTATTTTTCTAAGGATACTTAAGGATAAATTCATGTTTGTTTTCGTTGATTGCACGAAAACCTTTAGATTAATAACATGGGTGTTACAAGTTGGTAATCAGAGCCCAAGGTTAAAGGGTAAAGTGTTCGGTTCGAGGCTTGATCGCAAATCCGGTAAGTACATGTATATTAATGGTTTGGTATGTGTTGAAATGTTGTGAACAACACATAGGGTTATCGTGTGATACACGTTACCTCAATTAAATGATAAATATAGTTGACAAAATTGCGCGCGTTGACGCGTATAGTAGAAAAAGCCTTGTATTATAATACGGGCGATTATTGAAGTTGACGTTACTAACTTTTGTGAACGTTTTAATTGAAGGACACTCGCGTTTGAAGACGACGAGAGTCAAACGAAGTGTGGATATGATGATGGAACGGTCCGAAGTATGACAAGAGGAGCATGCTCACCGAGGACTAAATCGCGTAACGACCGCGAACAAGGATAACGACATAAAAAGCCCATAGGGCAAGCATTACCAGGTGCACACTTTTAAATTTAATCGCACGAGTCGTTATATGCAACAAACACGTAAGTAATAACGGTTGCATACACATATGATAGAACTTGGAAAACCCGATTTCCAAGAGAAATTTAATAGGAAATGTGTTATTCACAATGATGAATAACAAATGAATAACAAGACTTGTTTATATAGAAACTTGGACGAGAGTGATCATCCAAGTAAGTATTCTCAATATAAATCCTATTGAGAAAAGTAGTGATCACATCAATAAATGTGAATAAATGTTTATAAAAAGGGACATTTTACATGTTCAAGGATAAACGACTAAAACTAATAATTGTTAACTAACAATTAAATAAAGTTTTACCAAATGAAACCATAAACATGGAAATAAATTGAGGAGTTACTTACATGGGACGTGATGTGGTAATTATAATAAGGTCACGCGTACCATGTGTTGATCGCTTACTCTGGCCAAGTAAGTAGTGAACACATGATAGCATGAGCTTCTTATAATGAGTGCAGTTATGTCCGATGTAGTAAGGTCAAGATGAATGAAAATTTAAAGGATCCTTAGGGTCAAGAAATCTTATGGGCATACTCGTATAAATGGTTTCCGCGGGAACCATAAAAACGATGTATGGCGCACATAGAAATAAAAGACCCAAGGAAATTCGTGACATAAGTCATTTTGACGAAACAACCATGGTAGACAAAAAGGGCATTGTAAAACCAAAGTATAAATGACCCGCGGGGTCATAGAAACAAAGGTATTGCCCACATGGGAAAAACGATAAAAAAAAAAAAAAACCATGGTTGACAAAAAGGGCATTGTAAAACCAAAGTATAAATGACCCGCGGGGTCATAGAAACAAAGGTATTGCCCACGCGAGAAAGACGATCAAAGTCGTTGACTTTGGTCGTAGTAAAGAAATGATGATGATGATAATCATCATTCATAGTCTATAAGACTGTCAAGGATGGTCAAATAAGAATAAAGGTTTGGTTGAATAAAAGTGATGGCTTCCGCTAAGACGACCAAACAAATTACAACGAAAACTTGATGTATACCGAAATGCGTGCACTAATAATGACTTCGGTAAAGTACCCGGTTGATGGGTAAGGATTTAAACACATGCGTAAACCGAGAAACGGGAACACGAATTTAAAGTCAAAAGACTCGGATTATGAGTTATGACTAAAGGACCATAAAATTTCGTAAACAGAAATTTTGATAATAATATTCAACTATTTTGAGGTTGAACTGGTTGATTAAAGTATAATGCTTAATGACATAAGTAAGCGCAAGCCGGATAACGGTAAGCTTGAGACAAACCGATGCTTAATTAACATGAGAAGTCATAGAGTCGGAAGAATTATCCAAAAGAAAACGATTGTAGATACGAACTACAGTCAAAAGCTAATGGATTTCAAGCGTGAAAACAAATGGTTTTCAAACATAAAAAGAGTGCTTTGACACCAAATATATATTTTTAATAAAGACACGAGTAAACAGAATGATCTACGGGATCATCATAACCTACGGGTAATAGTGTGAAACAAGAAAAACTGGTTATAACTCCCCGCGTAAAAGATAACGGGAGGTAAAGTTAGTAAGTAAGTTAATTGAATAGGTTAAAGCGAAGAGATTATGAAAGGTCTATGAGACTAAAACGACCCACGGGTCATGATTAGAAAGAAATTATAAGGATTTCGCCCTAAGGAGGTGGAAGTCTAATCAAAATAGCCCATGAGGCTAAGTGATAAAACCTACGGGTTAAATTAGATAAAGCGAGTGAATCAGTTAAGAATTCCCGCATAAAACTAAGACTGTAAAGGATTAAATTACGGACTGTCAATATCCGGGTATGGATGATTGACACAAGTTAAAGAAAAGATCCTAAAACTAAAACTTCGGTTTTAGTAAGAAATAATGTTTTTACAAACATAAATTCTGATAGGAATTTAAATAGTAAGCATGAAAGATACAAGTCTTGACACTGATAGGCGCAAGATGATATATTCGAAAAGTGATATTTTCAAAAAATGAAAGGTTGATACAAATTAAACATGATGTGACACGATCACGGTTAGGAAATGTAATGTGAAGTAAAATCACATTATAACCAAGCGAGTGATAAAAGTAACTGAACTAATAAGACTAGTTAATGAGACCGGTTAAGGTTACCAATTCAAATCAAGAAAATTTGCTTTGCTTGTAAGCGGTAGATTCGGTATAGCTGAACCGAATAATTAAATTTGAAAACAAAAGAATTTGTTGCTAAAAGTAAAAGATTTCACTAAAGATCTTTAAACGGGTCAAAATAACGGATTCGTAAGGAATTCGATAGTATATGAAAGCGATGGATATCGCTAAGTTAACTAAACTAGTGGAAATAACGAGATTACGTTATTTTAAGTTGCACTAAGTCATATGAGATACGTAGACAATTAGTGACCAAAAAGATGTTACCATGCTTATCTGGTAATACTAATAATTGGTTAAAAGTATAAGTAATGTTTAAAAGATTTCTCGGCTCAAATACATTGAGTTTAAACTCAATGAATTATGTAAGAAAAGGTTTCGAGGACGAAACCTCTTTAAGGGGGGTAGACTTGTAACACCCCGAAAACGGGTTCAGTAATTAAACCCAGTTAATACTAAAAGACGGGTAAAGTACCGTTAGTGGTAAAATTTACCCGGTGGAATATTAGGATTTAAATAATTAATCCTAATAATATATAAAAATGAATAAAGTCTTTAAAGAAATAAAATGGACAAAAAGGCCCGAGTTAACGGGGTCTAAAATAAACTTAGTCATAAATATTCCCGAACCCGCTAAGTTAACTAGGAATATTAAACCTAGTTAATAAGCGAGAGTATTGTTGAAAATAATTAGGTTGTGACCTAATTAATAACTAACCAAACACGAGGGACCAAAGCCGGGTAACTTGAAACTAGAATTATAAACTTAAAAATATAACACAACACACACACTAGGTGTGTGTGTTCTGGTCGTAACCCACAGGAGCCAAGGGAGCTCAAACCCTAATCCCTCAAGAATCTCTCAAATTGAAGCCCAAATCAAGAGCCAAATCATTGCATGAACACAGATTCGTGATCACCTAGTCATGGGGATTACAAGGTATGTTAAAAATTATGATTTGGTGATACTTTGAGATTATGATGAATAATCATAATCGAAATTCTGGAATGAATATTGATTCTATGAGTGTTATTATGATTATAACATGGTTTAGAAACAAACCCTAGTAGAAAATTTGATGATTTGTTGTCTAAACTAGGGATTTGATAATTACCATATTATATGCTAAGTGGGTTTTGACTTAATAATGAAGATGATGATATGTTAGTGTTAGAAATCATCATAGGTGATAGTTGATGCAAGATACTTGAACAAATTATAAGTTTGAGTGAAAGCTTGTGCATGACTTGAAGTGGGTTTTTGTATGTTATGATGAACACTCGGATTTGAAGTGTTAATTTGATGAATATTGATTGTTATGATATAAGTTCTTGATGTAGTTCATGAACACTAGACATAGAGGGTTGAAATTTGATGTTAATCTTGGTATAAATGACTAATTATGAACTAGTTAGCAAATGTGTAGAGTTATGCCCATTAGGTGTTTGTTAAAATGCCTAAATGAGAAGTAAGGTGTTGAAATTTAAGCGAAACGCGTAATTGACAAGCTTGACTAATTACATAAGACATGGGGATAAAACGGGTTCTAATCATAATGTTGATTTGCCTTAATTGTGCATATTATATGATTAAAAGTAGTTGACTTTAGAAAGTCAAACTAACTAGTGATGAGGTCGAATAAGTGGTTTCGGCTAAGAAAATAAGTAAGGTGGTATAGTCGTGATTGTTAATGACTAATCTAATCACCTTGTAAATGATGAACAATAGTTGGCGCTTAAACAAGCTAGGCGAAGCTTGGAGTGAAAGCGGGTCAAACGAGTCAAGCATAGAAGAAAAACGTAGCTCGGATGCAAGGTAAGTGTAATCTACCCACTTATGTAGAATGCTCGTTATTTCGATACTTGTGAACGTGAAAACAATAATATTGGAAAATTTGGAAATTTGTTAAGTGTCGACTTATGTAAATCATGGTTAAAAAGGATATTGTTAAGTGTCGACTTATGTAAATCATGGTTAAAAAGGATACCCATGGCGTAAGCCGAAATGGGTTGAAACTGCAAGAAAAGAGCGTAAAAGAAAAAGGGTATGCTTATAAAACCCGGGATGGGATGATGCATGACTTGGAAATCAAAAATGGTGTTTTTGATTTAAATAGATAATGTTGGACATATAGTCCAAACGGGTCGAATGGTGGTGGCAACACCATTTGACAATATCGACTAATGTGGTTGTCAAGTCTTATGTTAACAGGACCGATTAGCAAATCGGATAGTTGCGTCATCATCGATGGTATGATAATAAGAGCGAGGTATAAATCGGATCTATTTGTTGATCCGAGCCAGGTACACATATTCATGTTGTAGTTAAAAATGCTATTTTGGTCGAATAATTGGAAAGAGAGTCCTTTGTAGTAAAAAGAACTAAATCGACCAAAACGCCCTTGTTGGCTAATTCGAATAAACAACTTTTAAAAGTTGTTTGGAAACGAGTTTTATGATTAGGTAAATACTTAGAATAAGTATAGAAACTGAAAGAGGTATTATATTTAGTCAAATGGCACTATTTGAGTTTTGTCGTAAAATGATGATTCGAGAGGTGAAATTTGGGTTATATAAGATCACCACGATAAACCCACCTTAAATATAGTCGTGGTGGGATATTATAGGGTAAGAAATGTGGTAATGCAAATGCTAGAAACAATTGACATCGATTTATGATTGAAAGTGCTTAAATACCCTTAACGGGTCAAAATAAGCATACGAGCGAAAACGTGATTAAACGGTGTAATAAACCTATGATTAGAACCTAATATAGTAGGTAACATTAATTTGAAGAAGTGTAGGTGATGTAGGAATCAAACGAATAAGTTCGTTTGATAAAATGCATAAACGGGTCAAAAGTGGGAAATAGGGCGATAAGCCGAAGACTTAAAAGTCTGAAATTTTATTATGTAGAATGTTGGATTTAAACTCCACAAGATGGAGAATTAAATTACGGACGCGTAGGAAAAAGAATCGGGTAAAACGGATCAATAACGAAGAAGTTATGGCCGTTTCCGTGAAATCAGGACGTGCTGGGAATCTGCAGCATCAGCAAACGAGTTTTCTGTCTAAAAACAAGCGCTCGCGTAGCGCGAGAATCAGTGGCGCTACGCGAGCCCCTAAACTCCGAAAATTCTTGAATTTTATCATTTTTAACCCCTGTACTTGTTTGGACTTGATATTTGACTATCGAAACTAACTTTTAAGTTGGTTTTGATCATAGGTGAATGTCAAGAGTGCACGGATGAAGATCAAGCAGCTACGAAGAACCGAACACACGAGATTAAAGCTTCCGCACAACATTACGTCATAACTTTTAAATGGCGAACTTATCTAAATTTTGTTTAAAACTTTTAAGTTGTAAAAGTTTTAAATTACTCGTATTTTTCTAAGGATACTTAAGGATAAATTCATGTTTGTTTTCGTTGATTGCACGAAAACCTTTAGATTAATAACATGGGTGTTACATCTGCAAGAATGGCGGACCCGATTTGGAGGCGTGTAAGGCGGCCGTCCACAGCAGACATGTGTGGGTCGAGCTCGAAGAAAAACCCTGAAAATCCACCAGAAAATCAACCAGGAAATCCACCTGAAAACCCCCAGCAAAGAACGATTTTCGTAGTTGAAGTCGAAGAATCAGAAAACTGGTCCAAGGATGTTGTAGAGTTTTATACCAACGGGGATGCCCCATTTTGCCATACTCGTTTTATTACACAAAAACTAGATAGGGACTTTTGGGGTGCCCTACTAGGTTGCCAGTCCAACCGTTCGCTATCATCAATAGTAAATATATATTGTTTAATCTTAAATTTAAAGTTTTATTACGGAAAACTATAACTAACTTTCTGAGTCTATTTCTTGTTCAGCACGTTGAAGCATGGACAACGAGAATTATGCGTATTAGACAGTCAAAGCTTTTAAAAAATCCAGCCACAAAACTACGTTGGACGGTGTTACCGCCTAGTTTCTATGATGATATTAAAGACGAGAAGTGTATATCTGCCATGGAGATGGCCGGAGGAAAACAACCATATCCTCCATTTTGGGAGGTTGACTATATTTGTCTCCCGTTATGGATTGGGCATACAGACTGGATACTTGTCCGTATTGATTTGCCAACCATGGTAATTACTCAATACCGGACTGATAAGAGATGGAGGAATGAAAAGCGTCGTCAAGTGGCTCACTATATGGAGATGTTAACCTTTTTTTTTAGTTGGTTTATTGAAAAAATTCATTACTGGTCAAACTCCAACAACCCAACAAAGTATGATGTTTCTATTGGGTTAGTTGAAGTAGATGTGCCCCAAGACAAAGGTGACATCGTAAATGCCGGGGTTCTTGTTTGTTACATGATGGAGCAGTTGGTTAGAAACAAATCGTTGCTGATTGAAAATGACGTCGAAGAGGCTTGTGTCAATTACCGACGCCACATGGCGGAAGTGCTATATAAATGGCGTTGTGTTTAAGCCGTTTATGTTATTTGATGTTTACCCTGTTTACGTTTAAGTACGAAGTTGGTTGTTTAAGCTGTTTAACATTGTGGTTTAATTTATGGCTAATATTGTAAGGTTTTTTATGTATTATTAGCATTTTTATTGTTACTATTATTATTGTTGTTTTTAATATTTTTATATTTTATTGTTACTATTATTATTGTTGTTTTTAATATTTAATATTTATTATTATTATTATTATTATTATTGTTATTATTATTATATTATTCCTCCTGCCTATATATAGTGGGGTGGAGTGGAATTTTGGAAGACAACAACCACCCACCATTTTCTCCTATCTACCTCACAACGTCATTACAACCATCCAATTCCTCCAATGTTTGCACCAATATTTGTTCAATTGTACTGGGGGGGGGGGGAAGTTTCGTATGAAAACGGAAACGTTGTATGTGATAATACCACAAGATACACCACAATGATCATTCAATCGAAGCTCTCATTTGAAGAATTTGTGGATTTGATATGTCTTCACTTACAAATTCAAAAGGAATTTTTTAGGTTAACTATAAAATTACTCTACACTCACCAAGGGTTTTCTCAATCGTCAGAGATCTTTAGCGACCACAGCCTAGAGGTGTTGTATTACCTAGCGATGAATGAACGAAGGTTTCAACCTAACGTTCATGTTATCGTTGAGCAAATACAATCATTCCACCAGCCTAGTTGTATGGAGTTGTTACTGGGTTTTACTACCGCATCAGAACCTGTCACCCAACAGAGCATGCTACAACATTACTCCTCTCTTAACCAGGTTGAAGCCTGTCCATCTACCGTTAACAACTTAGAAGGGTCGTCATCGTGTTACGACGATGAAGAATCCGATGAGGAAGAACCCCCCAACCACTGAAGAATCTGAAGCCTATCCGCATTCAGATGAGTCTTCTGATTCGGATGGTGTTGTGCCCGAACCTGAAATTCCAGCTCAGTATGAGTCTAGTAACACACCTCAACTTCCACAATGTAACGAAAACACCTTTGTATACCCTGAAGGTTTAAGAGAATACAAACCTATTGATCGGGATGAAGATGACGAAATGGATTTCTGGAGTGCACAACTCCTACACGTTGTTCGAAATGGTATTTTTTTTTCAAGTAAAGAAGAGTTGATGCTCGGCGTTCGTTCATGGAATATTGAATGTAACAAAGAGATGTATGTTGTTGAAAGCACAACAAAGAAATGGAGAGCAAGATGCTACACAACAAACCCGAAGTGCAACGTTAATCTTCGCACTGGGCCGCCTTGTGCGTGGTATGCTAATGCCCGTAGGAAGACCAGTGACAGCATGTGGCAACTCACTAGATGGGTTGACTCACACAACTGCTACGGGACAGTAGTGGGTAACAGCAACAGGTGTATGAAATCTAAGGATATTGCAACACGAATCCTTCACCACATACGCGACGACATCGCATTTCCGGTGAAGAGCATTCAGGCACATATAAAAGACCGTATGGGTGTTGATATTTCATATAGCAAAGGGTGGCGGGCTCGGCAAGATGCAGTCGAGAGGATTTACGGTTCTTGGCTAACTAACTTTATGGAGTTACCGACGTACGTTGACGCATTAAAAAACGTAACCCTACAACTGTTGTTGAATGGTTACATGAACCCAATGGTTCGTCCGAGATCGAAACTTTTAAATACGTGTTCTGGGCGTTCGGGCCGGTGATAACTGCATTTCAGTATTGCATGCCAGTTATATCTGTTGTTGGTACTTTCCTCAAGGGGTCATACAAGGGAAAGTTACTAATTGCCGTCACAAAAAATGCAAACAATTTGATTCTTCCACTATGTTTTGCAATTGTTGACGAAGAGACGGTGGAAAGTTGGACTTGGTTTTTCCACCATCTGTGGGAACACATCGCAAGGCACCGCGGGAAAAAACTCTGTGTTATATCCGACAGGCACAAGGGTATTATTAACGCAGTTAGTAATCTTGCAGTATGGCGACGAAATGCCGTTCATCGTTTCTGTCTTCGGCACATTCGAAGCAACCTGATGCAGAAGTTTAAGATAAAAGAGCTAAAGGAACTTTGTTGGGATATTGGTAGCACCACACAACAAAGGAAGTACGATCATTCAGTCGATTTGATAAAGGGCATCAAGCTAGAGGCGTGGGAGTATTTGGAGGAGATAGGCGAGGATAGGTGGACTCTTGTACACGATAGAAACAATCGTCGTTGGGGAACACTAACATATCGGAGAGCTTTAACCATGCGCTGAAGGGGATTAGGATGATGCCGATAACGCCCATCATTGAGCGTACTTTCGAAAAGACGGTGGAGCATTTTCTAATGAACAACCAGGTTGCCCACAATTGTAGAACCCGGTTAGCTCCGTATAGGTATGAGTGGTATCAAATTCGTTACCAAAATTCGAGACACCATCGATTACAAGAGTACAATTACGTTAGCAGAAGGTACCGAGTTATATCAAAGATACAGACAAATGAATGCGGAGGCAACGATTACACCGTTGAGTACTACAAAGAAACGTGCACATGTGGTAAGTGGCAAATGCAGAGGTTTCCTTGCTCGCATGCTATCGCAGTCAGCCAAAACAGAGGGGACTCACCGCACAACACCATTAATAAGATATACTATAATGCTGCTTACAAGGCGCAGTACGCAGGTGAGTTTTTTTCCATTGGACGACCCAAAAACATGGGTAGAACCAGCTTGGAAAATAAAACCAAACACGTCAAGAATAACCACTAAACGTGGTAGAAGGAAGTCAAGGCGTATTCACAACGAGATGGATTGGCCCGAGCACACAACAAAGTATAGATGTGGAATTTGCCATCAAAGAGGTCACAAGAGGAATGGATGTACAAGCCATCACCAGTGATTAGCAGTGTGTTTTATTGTCTTCTACTTATCATTAACGTATTTCCTTGTATTAACGTTATGTTTAGTTTACCATTTGTACTGGTTTCGTATTAATGTAAGCATGTACATCGTAGGGGTGTGTTTTCCTTGTATTAATATAATGGTCCCACCCGAGAACCTCAAATCACCATTTTTCACCGTTTTCAAAAATGACCGAAATGGGACTTTTGGGGTGCCGTAACTCGCCCGTGCAACCCCCTCGGCCGGCACGAAGGCCAGTATATGTTAACCTCTGGGGATTGAATAGGAAAACACATGGGTTTGTGTCGTCGGATGGTGTTTTCCTTAAAGAAAAACCCACCCAAGAACCCCAAATCACCATTTTTCACCGTTTTAAAAAATGACCGAAATGTGACTTTTGGGGTGCCGTAACTCGCCCGTGCAACCCCCTCGGCCGGCACGAAGGCCATCATATGTTAACCTCAGGGGATTGAACAGGAAAACACATGGGTTTGTGTCGTCGGATGGTGTTTTCCTTACGGAAAAACCCACCCAAGAACCCAAAATCGCCATTTTTCACCGTTTTCAAAAATGTCCGAAATGGGACTTTTAGGGTGCCGTAACTCGCCCGTGCAACCACCTCGGCCGGCACGAAGGCTAGTATATGTTAACCTCAGGGGATTGAACAGGAAAACACATGGGTTTGGGTCGTCGGATGGTGTTTTCCTTATAGAAAAACCCACCCAAGAACCCCAAATCGCCATTTTTCACCGTTTTCAAAAATGACTGAAATGGGACTTTTGGGGTGTCGTATCTCGCCCGTGCAACCCCCTCGGCCGGCAAGAAGTCAAGTATATGTTAACCTCAGGGGAATGAACAGGAAAACACATGACCGAAAAAACATAATTAAGAACAACTAACATTAGGCAGTTTTATTTAAAATTTCTGAAAATTACACAACACAAAATACATCTACCAAAACACAACCTTGCATTTTATTTCATTCATGCTCTGATCTGGAATCAAAAGGATGAATCAGAATCGCTATCAGTCTTGTAATAATTTTCCCATGGGTCATCACTAACGACAGCGTCGTCTGATAATGCATTAGAGTCACGATCGCTGTCGTATTGGTGCTTGCACAGATCTATGAAGATGCATCCATACCTACATATCGGGAGGCGTGGTTGTGAAACACTTGACGATGTACGGTTAGGGTTTTGTACGATCGAGGGACCCTGAGTTCGTTGCATGAAGGAGGTACGAATTTGAGGTTCGTGTTGAACATCTCGGGGTGGGTATGGATGTTGGTGCAGGGGTGAAGGGTCGGGACGGCTTGCGTGTTGTGCACTGAAAGGCAAAACAGTGTTGTCATTGGGTTGTGGAACAACAAAGTGACGTATGGTTTGTGGTTCGAGAGAGTTATAGTTTTGTTGTCGTACAACTGAGCTACGGTTAGGGTGTGGGTCAGTGTTTGCAGGGTTTGGTTCCGCATCGTGTATGTGCAAATGGAAGTGAATGTGGAGTTCATTATCACGATCTGCCATTTGACAAAAAACTAGAGAAGTGAAGGTATGCAAGTATATGGGTGTGATGGGGGGTATATATAAGGGGACTTGAGATAGACACTCCATTCTCCTATTTTCAATTATGATGGGGGGTATAGTATACTACACACAATTATATAAAATGTAAATACAAACAATTTATTTTTTAATAAAAATAATAAAAATGGAGTTAGCCAACTTTACATCTATAAATACCAATGCAACTCACCAATACTCCACAAGTGTGGAAATGGATGACCGGGGTAACAAGCGTTTACCTCCGTTCTCCTATTTTCAAAACGGTGTAATGTCAAAGGAAGACATCGAAGCTTGTATAGAGCATGCCTCAAAGCTACACGATTCTCGTGAACGAAACAAATCGAAACCTGCCGGTGAAGGAAGTTCATCTACCACTGTTGTTGTTAGTCGGGAGGTTACCAAACAGAAAGATAAAGATGTAGATGGGAAGCACAAGCCAGCTGAAGTGAATCCTGTTCTTAACAAGGGTCGTGAAGCCACTAAGGAAGAACTTGGTTTCAACCCTAACCCAGAGGAGGAATATGACCCGGAAGTCTTGAAGGATGCATGGAACTATGAAGAAGAAGAAGAAGATTGGTCCTGTGTTTGGCACAACCCATATTCAGGGGAAGATTCAGATTCAGACCTATCATCGCGAGGAGACCGTCATTGGAAATAGGCTGTTTAGGTAGTTTGTGTGTGGTTGGTTGTTTGATGTTTGTTGTAGCATGATGAATATGTTATTAAATAAATTGGAAGGTATTGTTTTATGATGGACGCATTATGAACTTTTTGACACTGTTTTAATTTATATTTCTTATAAACCAAAACCATAATTTAAGGTTTTTCATCTACACCAATTAATTGTTACAGAAAGAAAACAATACAACACAACTTTCCTTTTCGTAATATAACAAACTTTTTAATTAAGTAATTCAACAATATTACACAACATTACTATAGGATCCACCAAACGCTTCGTAATTTTAACGAAGCACTTCTAATGGAGATTGAAGATGCCAAACAGAAACTAAATGAATTTCCTCGTATCCTGCTTCTTCGGATATCGAGGTTGTATGAGGTCGAAAGGTTGTAACCGGCTCTCGCACCTTCAGTAACGATTCTGCAACTCCGGTGATGTTTGGTGATTTGCAAAAGAATGGATACGCGTGAGAGGGCAGGCTAAGAAAAATCCCCGCTGATGCAGTAACATTACACAACATTACTATAGGATCTAATCAACACATTTTCATCTCCAAGTCACATGGGGTAAAATGCGACTTCAGATGTGTTGTGATCCTCATAAAGCAGGTGGAAGCATCTATAAAGCAGAAGGAGGCACCACACCAAAAGCTACACAAAGTTTAAAGCTAAGGAACACGTCATAAAGTAGGTGGAAGCATCTATAAAGCAGAAGGAGGCACCACAAAACATTTGGGGTGCCGTTATTATTGTATACCATAATTGAGAAGGTGGTGGAATAAACGAGCGTTCCCCTCCACATACGGTCTTCTCAAAAGGTATACAAACTTTAAAGCTTAGAAAAATGTCGTCTTGCCATTCTGAATGGCGTAATCTGGAAATTTTGAGAGTGAAAAATTTGGTTTTACAGAATGTGGAGAATCCGGGTTTGTGTGAACATATCTATTTTTCATAGGGAAATTTGGTTTTACATAAGGTTGAAATTTATGGGAGTGAAATGTGGTTTTCCAGAATATCTCGACTCACTCTGCTTCATATTATGAGGACTTCAATTGTTTATAAATATTTTGCCATTTCAAATAGAAAATTCTACCTTTTCACCATTTCAAATGGCATTTTCTGCAAAGATTGTACAATTCGCCATTTCCAATGGCTAGATGTACTTTTCGCCATTTGAAATGGCTAACTTGTACTATTTCTCCATTTGTAATGGCTAACTTGTACCTTTTCGCCATTTCAAATGGCTAACTTGTACCTTTTCGCCATTTCAAATGGCTAACTTGTACCTTTTGTACCTTTTCGCCATTTCAAATGGCTACTTGTACTTTTCGCCATTTATATTGGAGATTTGGACCTTTTCGCCATTTCCATTGAAGACTTGTACCTTTTCGCCATTTCCATTGGCTGTTAATGCAAGATTGGTCCTTTCAAATGATTGGTGCCTGCAAATTCCCTTTAAAGCCTGCATGTTTATCAGCAAAAGCTGAAAAGCCTACAACTAGCAACAAAAATCGCCATTACTAATGGCATTAGCATTATTTGTGAAATAATTCTATGAGCAGCATTACTTTTGATTAAATGTTTGATAATAGCACTATTTCCGTAAAAAAACTCCTTATTTTGATATATATTTTCTAAAGTGACACACATAAATTTTATCCATTTTGGTTCGAATCAGTTTTGACCTGAACCAAATTAATATTGAAATCTACTTTAACCCGTTACCTGAGCCATTTTCTTCCCTCTGGCCTTGGCAATGTCTTGAAGAACATCACATTCCATGAAACAAATCAAACTAAGTGCGTATTTATGCAAAAAGGTCAAAGAGATGGTGAATTGATTTAGGACAGGACAGGGTACACTTGATTTTGAACAATGTCTTACAGTGTGATCAATGGTTATTTGGTTCCTGGAAATGTTTGAAGTCAACTGTTATATGCTAATCTGCAAAATCAAATATGAGGAGAGTTATAAAGTCTTAAATTTGAACAGTAAACAAACCTGCCTGTTAAAAAATTTACGTGACAGTATTCCCTCCGCACTAATTGGCCTATTGATTGTGCTTAAGCAATGTATTTCACAGTCAGTCTTTGACTTTTCTATAGATATAACTTGGAGCAAAATTCCTCTATTTCTAGTTGATTTCATAGAGTTTGCAGTGCTGATTTCATAAGAACATTAATATGGAGCATAGTTTATGCTTTGTAGTACTTCTTTAGCATGATTTAGCATGATTGCAAAGTTTGCAAACTCTTTAGGCTTTTGAGCAACCTTTCTTACTATATTACACATTCTCTTTGCTATTTGTTACATTGGTCAAAGCCTGTTTTGAACCAAATTAAATTGATCATTTTTTTTAAAAAGACCGGTATTGACCCGTACTCAATTTGGTCGAAACATGTTTTGACCCGAACCAAAATGGCCATTTATAAAAGGCATGTCCATTTCTTCTTCATTTCGAAATACAATCCATATAATTTTCTAAATACCATCAATAAGAATTAATAAACCCATCATTTGAAATTATACATAAATGCTTCCATAAGATAAATTAATTGTAAACAAGGTGCCACATAGAACAGTAGTATAGAGAGAAGTAGGACTTGCAATGTAACAAAGACTAGCACCATTGTGTTCAAATTTAATTCAAAAAAAAAAAAAAAAAAAAAGAAGAAGAAGAAGCTCACAAGGCAATTCCAACGAGTTGAATAGGTATAACAGGCCAACTGATGCCCTATAATACCAATGAAGACGTTACCAAATCAAGTGAAATCTAATTTCAATTACTTAAGACAGTAAACATTACATGATAATGAATGCGCAATTTTAGTAATTCAAAACATAATGTGATAAGAGGGTGGTCATATCTTGAAACAAAGTATCAAACAACTTACATCATAATCATAGGTTTCTAAATCAAACAGCTTTATATATTAAAAACTTGGAAATTTAAAGGAAATTAACTGACCATTGAACCTAAGATAGGAGCTAAGATTACGAAAGCCATGGTGGAACACAACAGCAATTCATGCGTCTTTGTTTGTTCGCTTCCCCTCTTCCATGTCCCTCTAGTTCGTTCTTCACCATCTTTACTTTTATAACAAAACGACCACACAAACATCATGGCAGTTATGTCAGATCCACAGGTTCCAATCGAAAACATTTCAGTTTTATTGGAAGAAACGAAAAACACTAAATTGGGTGGGATGTAAGCAAGAAAATAAGTCGTTTTTGATAAGACCGGTCAAGGTTGTGGGACGAACACTGGTCGGGATTGGGGAGGAAGGGAAAGGGTATAGAGATTAATATAGGTTTGGTTTGGTTGGGGGATATTGATTTTGGGAGGGAGGAAGCTGGAGGCGGGAAAAAACGGGAATATGGATAGATTTTAGAAAAATATAAATTATATTTGTATAAGATAATTACAAATACTCAAAAAAAAAAAAAAAAAAGATTACTATGCCTGAATTGTCCGTGTTGTTTGCTGAAATTTATACTTTATTCCTCAATTTTTCAAAATTACATGTATGTTCCCTATGGTTTGACGACTTGTTACTCGGATAGTTCTTAACGTGAATGAATGTTAGTTTCTCAGTTAAGTGGGTGTTAAATTACAAAATTACCCTTTCCTTTTGAATGAAAACATAACAATTAAATATAAAATGAAATTTAACGAGTGGTGGTGGGACCCATTACTCCTTAACCTCAAAGTCTCAATTAGACCACACGGTGTTAAAGGGCATGAAAATATAAAATTACACAACGCCGTTGACAACGCGGTGGGACGGTGTCGTGTGCGTGACGTGGAAGAGCATAAACGCCGCTCTTCCACGCCCATACCGTGCAGTCTTAGAGACTGGATGTATATACGTACACATGACTATAATAATATGAAAAGAATATTATTATAAATAATCAAAATTTAGTTTTAATATTAAATACATGATTATCTTTTTGTTGATTTTTAAAAACACCATATGCTATTAATTTTTTTAATTCATTTATCTTCTATAAAACAATCTAACTTCTTTTTCCCAAGCATTAAGTTAAAATATTCCCGGCATGCTCATTTTTGGTTTTCCATCTTTTTCAAAATTTCCAAGTCTTTCAATATTCCTGGCCATTTCTGTAAGTCAACAATATTCCTGGCCATTTTCGTAAATTTCTCTCCTTTAATTTATAAAAACTTTAAGGCAGAGATTAAAAGCCACATATTCACACAAGGCAGGGGTTAATGTTCTAGTAGCTGGATGCTTAACTGGGAAATATAATGAGGTCGGATGCTTATTTGGGAAAGATAATGTGAACGGTCATGCCTCAAGAAAGAAGTTGTGGATGAACATGTTCCTGTCCAGCCAAGTCCAAATGAAACATGCCTCTATCCAAAACTAGATCATTTTGCAACCTAAGAGGAAAAGAAATCATATGCTTTAACTGTATGATTATTTTAACTAAAAGTTCTACTTACACTTTCTTTTATGTATATGATAAAGCATTTGGTAAAATTGACTCGTTTTATGTATTTATGTGATGTGATTTTGTATATATTTATTGATTTTTTATGAATATTTTTATATAGTTTGTATTTGTGTGATTTTTTTTATTTTTGCATTTACTGTAATCGAAAATCGTAAAAATGTTGCATTTGCTATATAAAAAAGTTGCATTTTTTTCTATTAGAACAAAGAATAATGGTTGCATTATGTCTAGAAAAAAAGTTGCATTTTTGTAACTAAACCATAAACCATAATAAAGGTTGCATTTACGTGTAGAAAAAGTTGCATTTTAAAGTAAAAAAAGTTACGTTAGAATGTAAAAAGGTTGCATTTGAATACTAAATGCAACACTTACAAAAAAAGTTGCAATAGGCATTAAAAAGGTTGCTTTAGGTCTAATGCAACTGCTTCTAATACAACTCCCAATAAAAGCTTGCATTAGGTCTAATGCAACTTTTTCAAGGCCTATTGCAACATTTTACTGAGGTTGCGTTAGCTTCATTTTCTTGTAGTGTAAAGTTAAACTACTTGTCCTCACAGGGAGGAAAATGAAATACTTGTCCATGCAGGGACTTTTCGAATTTAAATAAATAACAATACATGATAAATAAAAGAAAGCTACATTTAATCATTATCAATGTTCAACTTATAATACTCAAATATAATTTCAAACATCTCATAACATTCTTAACAAACCAAATATAATAAATTACATTTGCCAACTTCACAAAGTTACAATGTATAGTGGTACGTGAAGAGAAATGGTACGAGATTAGTCAACGCTTCGGGTTGTCACATCATCCCCAAGTTGAAAGAAATTTCGTCTCAAAATTTAGCATGCAGTCACTGAATAGGCTAGTGTAGTTAAGTATTTTCGCGGGGTGTCACATCATCCCCATGTTGGTTTGGAATTTCGTCCCGAAATTCAGTAGTAGCTTCAGTACTGGATGCATTGTTATTAAACAACTGGGGATACTTGCGCATCATTTGGTCTTCCCGTTCCCAAGTAAATTCTGGACCACGACGTGAGTTCCAACGAACTCGAACTATAGGTATCCTGCTACGCTTGAGGGTTTTGATTTCTCGATCCATAACTTTAACCGGTTCCTCAATGAAATGAAGCTGATCATCAATCGTGAGTTCTTTGAAAGGAACAATGAGAGTCTCATCTGATAAACACTTCTTCAGATTTGACACGTTGAAAACATTATGTACCGCACTGAGCTCTTCAGGCAAGTTTAGTCTATAAGCCACTGTGCCGACTCTCTCGATTATTTCGAAATGTCCGACATAGCACGGATTAAGCTTGCCCCGTTTGCCAAAACGAACCACACCTTTCCAAGGTGAGACTTTTAGCAAGAATCGGTTTCCAACTTGGAATTCCAAAGGTTTCCTACGCTTACTAGCGTAGCTTTTCTAACAGTCGTGAGCGGCCACCATTCGTTGTCTGATCTGGGCAATCTTTACCTTTGTGTCGAGTACGCGTTCAGGGCTAGTGATTTGGCTATCGCCAACTTCAGCCCAACACAACAGTGACCGGCATTTCCATCCATACAACACCTCGAACGGAGCAGCCTGAATGCTAGTGTGGTAACTGTTGTTATAAGAAAATTCTACCAGAGGTAAGTGTCGTTCCCAACTGTTGCCAAAGTTGATGACACATGCTCTCAGCATGTCTTCAAGAATTTGGATGGTACGTTCAGTTTGACCATCTGTCTGCGGGTGATAAGCGGTGCTCATGTCTAAGCGTGCGCCAAATTGTGCATTCCTGCCACAAATCGGATGCGAAATGTGGTTCACGATCAGAGATAATGGAAATTGGCACCACGTGCCTAGCAACTACTTCTTTCAAGTAGATGCTTGCAAGTTTCGAAAACTTGTCGGTTTCTTTGATCGTGAGGAAGTGAGCAGATTTAGTTAAGCGATCTACGATCACCCAAATGGTATCGTTCCTGTTTTGAGATTTTGGTAAACCGGTAACGAAATCCATGGAAATTTGTTCCCATTTCCATGTTGGTACTTCTGGTTGTTGTAGTAATCCCGATGGCTTTTGATATTCGATCTTGACCCTTGCATAGGTCAAGCATTTGCTGACGTACTTTGCGATGATTGCTTTCATGTTAAGCCACCAGTACAAGGCCTTGAGGTCGTGATACATTTTATCGGAACCGGGATGTATCGAGTAGCGAGACTTATGTGCTTCGTCCATTATAAGCTTTCGGAGGTTTCCATAGGATGGAACCCATATCGTTCCATGAAGTAGTAGATTCCGTCAACCTTAAGTTCGAGTTGCTTTTCCATGCCCCGCATGGACTTGGCTAGAAGGTTTTCCTCCTTTAGTGCTTCGACTTGAGCGTTACGAATCTGCCCAGGAAGGTTTGAATGAATGGTAAGCTCAAGTGCACGGACACGCTTAGGTTTGGTCTCCTTTCGGCTGAGGGCATCGGCTACAACGTTTTCCTTGCCCGGATGGTATCTGATTGCGCACTCGTAATCGTTTAGGAGTTCGAACCATCGGCGTCGCCGCATGTTCAACTCCTTCTGATCTAGTATGTGCTGGAGACTCTTGTGATCGGTGTAAATCATGCATTTGGTACTGTATAAGTAATGTCTCCATATCTTGAGTGCGAAGACTACAGCTCCCAGTTCTATGTCATGGGTAGTGTAGTGTAGTTCTTCTCATGAATTTTGAGTTGTCGAGAGGCGTAAGCAATGACTTTCTCGCGTTGCATCAACATAAACCGAGCCCTTGGATAGACGCATGACAGTAAACTAAAATCATTGGTACCTTCAGGTAATGAAAGAATAGGTGCACTGCAGAGTTTTTCCTTTAGCTGCTGAAATACAGACTCCTAGGCATCACCCCACTTATAGGTGATACCCTTTTGGGATAGAGTTGTAAGGGGTTGAGCGATCTTTGAGAAACCCTCGATGAATCTACAATAGTAAACCGCCAGACCCAAGAATTGGTAGATTTTAGTCAGAGTTCTAGGTGCAGGCTAGTTCCTAATAGAGTTGATCTTAGATGGATCAACGTGAATCCCAGCTTCATTGACTACGTGTCTGAGGAAATCGACTTCACGAAGCCAAAAGTCGCATTTCGAGAACTTGGCATAGAGTTATTCATTTCGTAGGAGTTCCAGAATATAGCGTAGGTGTTGCTCGTGTTCCTCCTGGCTCTTCAAGTAGATTAGGATGTTTTCAATGAATACGATTATGAACTTATCAAGGTATGGTTTGCACACTCGGTTCATGAGGTCCATGAAAACCGCAGGTGCGTTCGTTAACCCGAATGACATAACAAGAAACTCGTAGTGGCCATAACAAGTCCTGAATACTATTTTTGAGATGTCTTTGTATCGGACTGTTAGCTGGTGATGGCCCGATCTCAGATCAATCTTGGAATAAAAACTCGATCCTTGTAGCTGATCAAATAAATCGTCGATTCGTGGAAGTGGGTAACGGTTCTTGACAGTCTCTTTGTTCAGCTCGAGATAGTCGATGCACATACGAAAAGTACCATCCTTCTTCTTGACAAATAGTACAGGTGCTCCCCAAGGTGACGAGCTAGGACGGATACAACCCTTATCTAGTAGCTCCTGTAATTGCGTGTATAACTCTTCTAGTTCGGCTGGGGCAAGTCTGTAAGGTGTATGAGCTATAGGTACCGCTCCAGGAGTTAGCTCAATTTGAAATTCAACTTGACGGTGAGGTGGGAGACCAGGTAATTCATCGGGAAATACCTTAGGAAAGTCACGGATGATGGGAATATCTTCGATCTTCTTCTCTTTAGCTTGGGCATCGGTGATGAGAGCTAGAATAGCGGTATGGCCCTTTCGCAAAGATTCTGGGCCTTTAAGAATGGGATGATGCCTACAACAACACTACTCTTTTTGCCTCAGATAACAAGGGGTTCACCGTCCGAACAGGGGATGTGGACAACTTTCTCTTGGCAGAGCATTTCCGCTCGATGCTGGGATAACCAATCCATTCCGATGACAACGTCGAAACTTCCAAGAACAATAGGGATGGGATCGATAACAAATGTCTGACCGGATACACTAGTTTGCAATCATTAACGATATGAGTAGCTTCGATGTTTCTACCATTGGCTAGTTCGACGACATGCTTAGGGTACAAGGGAGTTGGGGTAGACTTAAGCAGTTTACTAACACATAAGGACACATAACTGGCATCGGCTCCAGAATCAAAAAGTACAAAAACAAAGTAGTCATCAAGTAAGAACTTACCCATCACAATGTTGGGATCGTTCCTTGCTTCGCCAGTGCCTATCACAAAAGCTCGTCCTCTTGCACCGTTTTCACCATTGTTGTTGTTAGGGTTTTGATTCAATTGGGGGCAATTCCTCTTGAAATGCCCCTCATCCCCACATTGAAAACAACCCTTAATGTTACCCTGATGCTGCTATTGTTGTTGTGGTTGGTTTTGTCTTGCTGAATGTGGGCTTTTACAATCCTTAGTTGCATGCCCTAGTTTGTTGCACCACTGACAACGGTACTTCTCACACTGCCCGTTGTGATGCCGATTGCATTTGTTGCACTTGGGTCGGTTTCCTTGGTAACCACCCTGGTTTTGGTTGGTTAGAGCTTGCTGGTGGGGACCCTTGTTGCACTCAAACTTCCTCTGCTGAGCTTGAACTTGTGTGGGGCTAGGATCTTTGCCCTAGTTACCATCCCATTTACACTTGTTATCACCATAGGTATTAGTAACAACACTGATTCGCTTAGGCAACTTGCCCTGTTCAACTGCTTGATCGGTAAGACGGTGTGCCAAATGGACGACTTGCTGAATTATGGGAAGGTTAGCTGAAGTCACCAAGCTTTGGATTTCGGGAACTAATCCCTTTAGATAAAGCTCAATTCTTTTGTTAGCAGGCTGTGACATAGAGTAGCCAAGTCGTTGGACCTTTTTGTGTATGCCTCGATCTCTGATCCAACCATCTTTAAACCGTAGTACTCTACTTCCAGTTTCTGAATGTCATCCCTGTGACAATACTCTTCCTTGATCAGACCCTTAAAGTCGTTCTAGGAAGTGGTATTAGCATCCGCCAATCCAGGCATTTGAACTTGCGCGTTCCACCAGGAGAGCGCGTTTCCTTCAAAAGTACCAGTAGCGTACTTTACCCGATTGTTAACAGGGCATTCACACATCTCGAACACAGACTCGACCTTCTCGATCTAGTGCAGAAGGCCTACTACTCCTTCGGTGCCGTTGAAGGAGTGTGGTTTGCAATCCATAAAAGTTTTGAAAGTGCAAACTCGAGGTTGAGTGGCGTAGGTTGACCTGTCACGTAAAGTGAAGCATATAAAGTTTAGAATGATAGGGTGAAACGAGAATAGGATCTAAACATCCTAGACTGGTTCGGGTCGGTAGATTTACCTTCGGGATGGGGCTGCCAAGGCCTCCGCAACCTATGCGTTAATCAGGGCCATCAGCTGGTCCTGAGTCATGTTAACATTGCCTCTTCCACGCCCGCTTATTGTCTTCATATCCATAAAACACAGAATAAGAACGATGCCTTAGTGGTGTGAGGGTAAACAGAAGAAAATGTTATCATGGCACATAGAGTTCCAAATAAACATTTGGATTTAGGAGAGAGTCCGTTAGGGTTAATAGACATCTCACTGCTAAAGCTTTAGATACTAAGCATACCATTACATATAACATCAAGTAAGTAACAAGTAATCACATGCACGAGCTATGATTTCTAGAATGTTGAGCCTTGCACTTGGAGTGTAATGTCGTTGCGGGTCACTTAGTACAGAACATGTAATAGTCTGGTTTTTCTTCAAAAAGACTTTTCTTAAAAAAAAAACCGAGTTCACTATAACCAATGGCTTTGATACCAATCTGTTACACCCTCAAATCCACATGCAGGGTATTACTGCGAGACGTGCAACTGACCAGGATTATGCCACCAATCATATTGAACAATTAAGAAAATATCCTAAAGTAAATCCATCACCATCAACATGGTTAGTGACTAAGTGTTAAGTCTAAACATTATCAAAGTTATCAGCGGAAGCATATAGTTAAAAAATCCAAACACAAGTTTAAAGTTCATAAATATTTATTTAGAACCAACAATGGTTAAACGCAACCACTACACTCCTCCGCTACAAGCTCCAGAGTTGTACCTAACGAACTGCAATGCATGCAGTAGGGTGTCAACATAAAGTTGGCGAGTTCACAGTTTTCCAGTTTTATTTCCAAAAACGTAAGTTGTTAAATTACTCTTTATAAATATGTCATGGGGAGCTACCCCATCTGTAAGCTACTAAACTGTGTAATATCGAATACTTGTGACTGTCAAGTTGTTTGGGCCCCAATTCAATGTCTATCATCATTGACCAGATGCTAAGGCATAATAGTTCACGCCTGTCCTCCCAGGCACGGTGTGAGGTTTGTCAAACCTAACAGCGCTATCAACTAATATCCCGTTCGCCCCCGGCAATTAATCGGTATAGTATGTGGGGACTTTATGATAGAGTTTCATTTAGTTTGCTAAGACATGGAATATAAATAGTATTCAACAGTATTCCTCCCAGGAATAGTAGTTTGTTTGTATTCTTGCCAGGAATAGTAGTTCGTTTGTCCCCCCAGGACACATGCTTGTAAGTACGTAGTGAACTCACCTTTGCTTAGCTCGGCAGATTATTTTACTTGTGTTAAGTTGGTCAACCACGCCCTATTATGGTTACCAATATCAATTAGGTTTGTATGCAAGTAGTACACGTATTTTCTACACGTATCTTACAGGTAGCATACAAGTAAAGACATCGCGTATCACACAATCATGTGAACCATAGCTGGACTCTCAACCAAGCCCAAAGAGTGAACAGTACACTAAAAAGTTATGTAGCCAAATGTGTTTATTTATAAGTGTGCGGCCCAAACAACATACGACCCAAACACTGTACAACCCATTGTAAGTGTGCGACACACCTGGGGGTGTGCGGCCCCATGTTTGTGTGCGGTCGCGCAATATTAAGTCGTACTCTGTGCATCAAGTGTTTGTACAACGGGGATGTGCAGTTTCTAAGTGTGCAGTTTCTAAGTGTGCCGTTAAGGACTCCCCATCGACTTCATTCGATGCATATATAGACCTGAGCGATTCGGCATACACCTTTTTTAACGAGAGCCCGGGAAAGGGTTGGACTTGTCCACCTACATTTAGCATAGGAATCACCCTCACCGACAACCTCTTGCGTTCTCGTCTAAATCTAGAGCAATTAAGGTATCTCAGGCACTTCGAGGTTGTTCCGTCCAGTAAGGAACCACCCGATCAGGATAAATTCCTTAGAAATAGACGAAACTTCATAAACAGCCTCTAGACACGGGGCCGTGTCCAGGTCAGCACGCCCCTGTGTCCACCAAATGATTCCCGTCTGACTTTTTGTCAGAATACGGACAAAATGTGTCAGGATCTAGTCTGCGCACGGGGCCGTGTCCAGCCGACACGGGGCCGTGTGCAGCTTGCTATCATTTTCTATAAATGCAGCCAAGAATCCTACACATTTGGACCACTCTAAAAGACAAAGATTTGCTGGATCTTTACACATACCCTCCTAGGTATGTTCTAAAAGAAGGTTCCAACAACCATCTTGTCTTTTCCACTTTTTTCTATTACCTTCTTCTTCATTTTCACCTCAAAGCACCTCAATTAAAGCTTGAAATCCACATGGTTCCAAGCCTAATTATGATGTTTGTTAGGTTTTTATTCAAGGAATCTTGTTAAAAATAAATTCTACAACATTGTTTTAAGCTATTTCTGCTTAAAAATGCTTTAATAAATGAAAAAATAATTTAAAACTCCAAGATTCCTTGTTTCGAAAATCTGCAGACAGGTGAACACGGGGCCGTGCTCATTGAGCACGGGGCCGTGTCCGAGGTTACTGTTTCATTAAAATGAACTCCTTTCAGTTTATTTTCGTAGAATGTCAAGCCAAAACAGTGGAACTTCATCAGCACATTCCCGAAACAGTCGAAGATAACGTAGATCTTCAATCGAAGCGACTCTCGTACGCTATGTTATGGCCTTACGTGAAGCTCTCGATGAGATGACATCAGTAGAGGAGATCATGATTGACCGTATAAATTATCTTACGGTGGGGTTGGAAAACAGTTTTCAAGAAATCAACCTCTTGCACCAGAGGTTGAACATTCTTGTGACACCTCCCATGGAACCAATTCTCCCCCAAGAGGATTGGAACCTAGCACTTGGAGTCAATAATCCCACTGGATGGGATGACATCCCCGCGGAACCCCCTCTCGACAATTTGCAAGAAGTCCCGATGGAAGTTACGCCTCCACAAAATGATGCCAATGAGCCCGCCTTTCTTCTCCCTAGGGAGATAGAAGAATGGCTTGCTGACGTGTGAGGGACCCATATCCGGAGGAGGAAGTTCTTCGAGCCACATCTAACCGAGAGAGTTATCTTTTCGGAAATTTTGCTAATAAAATAAACTTTAGGCTAGAACTTCTTGGTTTAGACTTCTTGTGTTTACTGACCTATTTATCTAGAATTTTAATTTATTAGGAATATTATGTAACTTTCTCTATCGAATGAATGATGGTTTTATAAATTATTTGGTGTTTGGATGATGTTGTAATGGGTAAAACACACTCGGGATGGTGAAGGATACTAAGGGAAACTTGAACCGACGCCCCATGCACAAACAGAGCCTCCTGCAGATTTTTCTTCATTACAGCAAGTTCGGCACGGGCCGAGTCCAGCCAACACGGCCCCGTGCTGAACCATCTGCAGAGGATATCCCAGTTCAGGTAACTGGACACGGGGCGTGTTCACTGAACACGCCCCCGTGCCCAGGCTTCTGTTTCTTTTTGCTCATTTTGTTACTTGCAACCTGAACACGGGGCCGTGCCCGGACACCACGGGCCCGTGTCCAGATGTCTAGTGACATAAAAATTTGTTTTTAAACACACTTTTACACATTCAATCAACCTAAAAACTTATTTTTGGGATACATTGAGGACAATGTGTAATTTAAGTGTGGGGGGGGGATGCTAAAACCTTGAATTTTGCAAGTCCTAAACACAAGCCTTACACAAAACTCTATTGGAACCGCTAAACACCCCAAATTTTTTTCAAAATCTTTTCTTTTTTTTACTTGTCTTGGTTTAATTTGGGAATTTCAAGTTCTAAAAAGGTTATATTTTTACAAATTTACAACCGATAGCGTCATGATAAAAAGAACCAACATAAGAAAATTATGAAACGGCATGACAAATCTAGTTAAAATTTGATTATATATACTTGATCACAAAAGAACCCATTCCCACAAAAAGTGAGTTTTGAGCCTTTATTGAGCATATAAATATACATCTTTAAACTAAATGCTCATTTTTCGTTTCTTGTGTGAATAGCCGCTTGGTTCTTATAACTCTAGAACTTGCCACGAAAATACATTCCCGGTCCTTACCAACTTAAACCCAAGCAAGTAAATGATGGAGGCATTAGGACTAACCCTTTTTATTTCAACACCATTATTTTTCTTTTTTTTACCACCTACCCAAAATCCCCCTAGTTAACCCATTTGAGCCTAAACCTTTTTATTTCTTAACCCAAAACAAACACCCTTTTTACCCACCAAAACCCTTTTTCATTTTAAACCCTTTATTTTAGTAACAAAGCTCGGTTTTCTTGTGACTTCCTTATCAAAAGAAAAGAAAAAAAGAAAAAGAAAAATGAAGTTAGCAATAAACAAACAAAGCTCATCAAAAGAAGACTTGTTTGAATAATGCTTCATTGGAATAAAAAGTCACAAAAATAAAATGTTTTACGAAAACCGACGCTTTTTACGCCTTTCGTCCTTTTCTACTAACCACCTACCCATAACCCAAGCCTAACCCTTCCCCCAAAAGTCCTCTTGATATTTACAAATGTTTATAGTTAAAAAGGAGGAGGATTGATTGCTTGGCAAACATATGGTAGAAGTAAGTTCCATGCCGCTCTCGAGTGTTTCACAAAAATACATCTTCGGCCGAGTGTTGAGTGATCTCCCGTGAGGTATGTGAACTTGTATATAAATGGAATTTTAAAGAGGCATGTTATGCCCTAATAAGTAATTTATCTTATGTAATGTTCTAAATAAATCATGACGAATAGGATTGTAAATAAAATAAAAATAAAACCTAATAAAGAATCTTGGAATCCCGACACTCTATGACAAGCCCAAAAACCTTCTCTTCTACCCATTCCATTTGGGAGTGTAAGCCACATTATAAAAAGTATTGCTTGAGGACAAGCAAAGATTCAAGTGTGGGGGTATTTGATGTGTGCAAAATGCAACATATAAATTACATCAAATGTGGCATAAAACTAACCCCTTTTTTAGTATTAATGTTGGAAAAAGTGTGTTTTTGTCTTCCTTTTGTATTTGCAGGATTAAATGAGCTCAAATGAACAAAAGAAATAAAAATGCAGCCAAAACTAACAATAATACAAGAAAAGGAATAAACGTGGCATGCCTGATCCCTCGACAGCATCTCCCCAAGCAAAAACAAGAGAACAGAAGGCTGAACACGCCCCGTGCTCAGTGAGCACGGGGGCGTGCCCAAGTGTCTGCATAAAAGACAAAGTTGTAGAAGCTTCTATCACCCACCACGGGGGCGTGCCCAGCGGACACGGGGCCGTGGTCAACGCAAAGATTCGCAGAATCTAGGCAAATCTTGATAGTACAGATACGCTTCTGCACACAGGGTCGTGCCCAGCGGACATGGGGGCGTGGTCAACTAATGCAGACAAACTGCATTTAATGAAGAAAGAGAAGATGGGTGGACACGGGGCCGTGTCCGGGCTTCTGTGCAGGCTATAAATAGGGGTGCTTGGCTCACTTGCAAACCATCCCTTGGCAAACCACCTCTCTCACACTTCACCCACCCACCACCACCATCACAACCCACATCCACCACTATTATCCATCATCCATCATAGAGTGTGTGAGTAGTCTCGGGATCCAAGATTGATCGTAAGAGTTCTTGACAATCAAAGGCCATGTTTGAATAAGTCTCTTACATCACTTGGTGAAGACAAGCGTTTAGTGTAATACTTTTTATTTTTAATCTTTTCTCACTTTTTATTTGGTTATGTATTAATGACTTTAATAACTAGTTTCTTATGTTGAAAGTGAATCTTCCTTATCATTTGTCCGTGGTGTCTTGGCATTATTTTACTGTCTATATAAAATAAAAATTTTTCACCATTCATATCTCCACGGTCTATATGGAGATATGTTGGCTACCTGGTCGGGGGTTAAGGGACCTCCTTCAATACCCACTGGTATTGGATGGCGGGGGTCCGAACTCCTTGATCCCCTCATATGTAAACTACTATTAAAACTTTAATCCAGCTATTTAGGATTGTATCCCTGCTGACTCAAACTACTTAGCCGAGGGTAACGTTACCTTCAAAAGAGGGGCCTACCGCATTATGCATTAATAACTTAATTAATTATCTTTCAATAATCCAACCCTTTAGGATTGTATCCTTGCTGACTCAAACTACTGGGTTGAGGGTAACGTCACCTTCAAAAGAGGGGCATACTACTATAACTAAGATAATCTCTTAAAAAGTGCTAAAGTGCGGAAATAATCAATGGTTACACTAAAGGCGAGTCGGATCCAAGTGATTCATCTTGTCTATGTGTTTTTATTTTTTATTTTTATTTTTCAGCATTTTTAGTTTTTATTTTCTAATTTAAAACCTTTTTCTAAACTTTTGATTTGATTAGACGTTGAGGATAAACCGGTACTAAAAGCTCTTGTGTCCTTGGACGACCTCGGTATCTTACCAATACTATACTACGCTCACGATGGGTGCACTTGCCCATATGTGTATTTGGTGTTAGTAAAATATCGTGTTTTATAAATTTAAAACTTGACTAAAGTGTAAAAAGGGCTAAAAATATATACTAAAAACATATAACACCTCATGCACATCAGGCTTCGCTGGAGATCTATCAGCCTTTTCAGAACTTGAAGATCTGTGTAGACCCTGAGGTCTTGACAAAGCTGACTTACTTTGATCCTTACCCTGCTTATTGGTGTCTTGTGTTTTCAAAATTTTGTTATCTAAATTAACAGCGTACACATTTTTAGCCTTTGATTTAGGTGGAACATATTTTGTTTAACCACCTTGTCTAACTTGTTTCACCAACAGATTTTTAGATGCATCAGATTTATTTAGCAAAAGAGTAAAATTTAAACAACCAGTAATAGAGTCAAGACATCAACCAAACATTCATCGCTCTTAAAACTAGAGCCCACACAAGTTAAAGTACTAACAGAAATTGAAATATTGTTTGCATTTTTAGAAACTAAAAGCTTGTTTTTCTGAATTTTATTTTTCAAAGCATTTAACTCAGGCTCATCATCCTCCTCATCCTCTACCCAATCTTTTATAACCACTTGTTCTGCAGATGAAGTAACTGTCACACCCCAACCGATGGCGGAAACATCAGAGTGAGATGAAATAGATTGCTCATTACTCAAAACACTAAATTGTGACAAGTATTTAATAATAAATTTCATTTCATTGCTAAAAGAATCTATTACATTGTTTGAAATCGGATACAAAAAGTTGAAAAAAATGAATTACATTACAACAAGTATTTAAAGTTTAAAATGCGTTTCTAGGCATCCTACTAAGTTCCGTGCATCATCTTCATCATCATACTCCTGCAACATGTTTTAAGTATAGTTCAATATAAAAGTACTGGCGAGTATACAAGTTTTGAGTACTAGCACAATATAATAAAAGTTTATCTCAAATCCAACATGGCAATTTATATACAAAGTTGTAGCTAGCATGCATAACTATAGGCCAAACCTGAGTGTCCATAAGAATAATGTGCATCCCCCATCACCGAAATGAACGAGACCGTAAAGTATAATAACTTAACAATAGTCCGACGGGTGCTGTGCTACTCCTATAGCGCTATAATTGTTAAGGTGGGCTAGCTAAGTTAATGACAAATAGAGAGCATGAAAGTATTCTAGCATAAACAACCTAAGCATAACAAATAGCATGTTTGGCGGTTTAAGTGATTGAATATGTTTGTTTATGTGTATTGTGAATTTTAATAGTGGAAACATGTTACACCCAAAAGTGCATTAAAGCGTAAAAATGGTCAAGTATACTCATAATATTGCAAAGCCTTCCGATTATCTATGAGTGACGAGTTGTTTATGAATAAGGAGTAAATGGTAAGATTACATGATGTTTATGGAGTGGTTAGATTCAGGGTTTAGAATTTTGTCGCAACCCCCGTCCCTTATCTGTCCTAGGAACGGGCGGCCGTGAGATCAGTTTTGGTGGTATCGGTGTTTATCATTTTGGCAGCGGAAATTACATCAAGACCGTAGTTAGGAAATATTTTATCAGAGTAAAATACAACGCTTTTATAATATTAAATACATGGGAAACTCCCAGGTTTCAAGTACACACATTTTTCTATAGGGATAAACCCTATTTTATTTAATAAAAACATCTCTTTATTCAGGTAACTTTTATAGCCACTTTTTCCAAGCCTTCAGTGCTGTCCAGCTGGCTTCTATTTGGCTTTCACAATTTGTTACCTGAAACGCGTTTAAAAACATTTTGTCAGTGGGAAATACTGGTGAGTGAATCCTAGTTTAATCAAGAAGAGTTTATCTTTTAACAGTATTGAGAGCTATTACAATGTTTATTTCTACACAATTACTCATTCAGTACTGTCAATCCTGACTGGTGGGTCATATTACACATTGGCTAACTCTCGCAGTCCCTCGCGCCCTGCGTAGAAAGAAGGCAGGGCCTTCGTGGCCCGCGACATAGGCTGGGTAGGCCCTAGCCTGGCCCAGTCATCGGTGTAGGCTCGGTGTGTGGCTGCCACATGGCAGCACTGGGCTGCGCCTCATGTTCACTCGGTCACGGCCCGCGTAAGACCAAGGGTAGGTCTTCGCGGCCCGCCACAGCAATTAAAATTTTGATTTTTAATTAATTTAATAAAAATAAAGGTATTCGGGGCCCGTTTTTGCATACGGGGTGTATTTTAGGATATGTAGGAATATTTAAAATATATTAGGGATGTCGAAAATTATTTAGGAGGGTTGTTATATCCTCCCCACCTTGTTTAGAGCTCGTCCTCGAGATCTACTGGAACAAGTGTGGATATTTCCTTTGCATTTCTGATTCAAGCTCCCATGTGTACTCTGTTCCTCTTTTGGAGTCCCATTTCACTTTGACCAGAACTAATCTCTTGTGCTTGAGGTTCTTAACTTTTCTATCTTCAATCTGTAGAGGCTTTTCTACAAATTTAAGTTGTTCATTTACCTCTATATCCTTAAGAGGTACTACCAGTGATTCATCAGCTAAGCACTTCTTGAGATTGCATACATGAAATACATCATGTATTCCTGCCATTTCCTCTGGCAGTTGTAGTTGATAGGCTATAGGTCCTATTCTTTTAATAATCTCAAAAGGTCCAACATACCTGGGACTTAGCTTTCCCCTTTTTATGAATCTTACCACTCCTTTCCAAGGAGAGACTTTCAATAACACTTTGTCTCCTACCTGAAATTCCAATGGTTTTCGTCTGTTATCTGCATAACTCTTTTGTCGATCATGTGCAGCTTTTAATCGTTCCTTAACTTGGATGATCTTGTCTGTTGTTTCTTGTACTATCTCGGGTCCAGATAGTTGCTTTTCTCTAATTTCTGCCCAACAGACTGGTGTTCGACACTTCCGTCCATAGAGTGCTTCTAATGGTGCAGCATTGATACTTGTGTGATAACTGTTATTATAAGAAAATTCTATCAATGGTAAGTGATCGTCCCAATTACATCTGAAATCAATTACATAAGCTCTAAGCATGTCTTCCATTGTTTGAATTGTCCTTTCGCTTTGTCCGTCCGTTTGAGGATGATAAGCTGTGCTTAGATTTAACTTGGTTCCCATTGCTTTTTGGAAACTTGTCCAAAAAATGAGAGGTAAAACGACTATCTCTGTCAGAAACAATTGATAAAGGAATTCCATGTAATGAAACAATTTCATTGACATATAAGTTAGCTAATTGTTCCATACTGAAAGTTTCCTTCATGGGTAGGAAATGAGCTGACTTGGTTAGCCTGTCTACAATCACCCAGATTGTATCATTACCTTTTCTTGTTTTGGGTAATTTAGTAGCAAAATCCATTGTTATCAATTCCCATTTCTATACAGGCATTTCTAACTGTTGTAACAATCCTGAGGGTTTCTGATGTTCAGCTTTGACTTGTGAATAGGTTAAACATTTTGCAACTTATGCTGCTATATCCTTTTTCATTCTTATCCACCTAAAATTCTTTCTTAAGTCCTGATACATCTTATCACTTCCAGGATGCATCGTATATTTAGACTTATGGGCTTCTTCTAATATACGGTGGCGTAGGTTTCCTAATTTAGGTATCCACATTCTTTTCTTATGGAATCTCCAAATTCCATATGTTCCTTGTTCTAGTTCTTTAATCATTCCTTTCAATTTTCAGTATCATCCTTGATTACTGATTCTTGTGCCTTTCTAATTTGTTCATTTAAATCTACTTACAGATTTAGTTTAAGTGAACGTACTCTTTTTGGCTTTTCATGATATTTTCGACTTAAAGCATCAGCCACTACATTGGCCTTTCCTGCATGGTACTGGATGTTGCAATCATAATCACTAAGAATTTCCATCCAGCGTCTTTGTCTCATATTCAACTCCTTTTGTCCGAAGACATACCTTAAACTCTTATGGTCGGTGAAAATGGTAAACTTACTACCGTAAAGATAATGTCTCCAAATTTTAAGGGAAAAAATTATAGCCCCTAATTCTAGATCATGGGTTGAATAATTCTCTTCATGATTCTTATTTTGTCTAGAGGCATAGGCTATAACCTTTGGACGTTGCATTAGCACACATCTATAACCTAACTTGGAAGCGCCACAATAGACTATAAAGTTTTCAGATCCTTCTGGTAACGCTAGTATGGGTGCGTTGGTCAATCTTTGCTTAAGAATTCTAAAGGCTTCTTCTTGTTTTGGTCCCCATTCAAACTTGACAGATTTACAGGTTAACTTAGTTAAGGGAATGGCTATTCTAGAAAAATCTCGAATAAACCTTCTATAATAACCGGCCAATCCTAAGAAACTTCTAAACTCGGTTGGTGACTCAGGGGTTTTCCATTTGGTAATCGCCTCGATCTTTGTGGGATCCACATGAATTCCTTCATGATTGACTAAATGTCCAAGAAATTGTACCTGTTCTAACCAAAACTCTCATTTTTAAAACTTTGCATAAAGCTTTTCTTTTCTCAATAAACTTAGAAGTGCGTGCAGATGCTTTGCATGTTCCTCTTTACTTTTGGAATAAATAAGAATATCATATATAAAGACAATTATGAATTTATCCAAATATGGCTTACATATTCGGTTCATCATGTCCATAAATGCAGCTGGGGCATTGGTTAGACCAAATGGCATGACAGTAAATTCATAATGGCCATACCTGGTTCTAAAAGCGGTCTTAGGAATATCCTCTTCCTGTACTTTTAATTGATGATATCCTGATCGTAAATCGATTTTAGAGAAAAATAGTGCTCCTTGCAACTGGTCGAACAGATCATCGATTCTTGGTAATGGATACCGATTCTTAATCGTGACTTTGTTCAATTCACGATAGTCAATGCACATACGCATTGATCCGTCCTTCTTTTTAACAAATAAAATCGGTGCTCCCCATGGCGATGAGCTTGGCTGTATGAATTCTTTTTCCAACAATTCGTCTAACTGTTTCTTCAGTTCCTGCATTTCTGCGGGTGCCAAACGGTAAGGTGCTTTGGCAATTGGTGCTGTTCCTGGTATCAAATGGATTATGAATTCAACTTCTCTGTCTGGAGGTTGCCCTGGTAATTCTTCTGGAAATACATCTAAAAATTGAGTTACTACAAGGATATCCTTTAATTCTTTTTCTTTAGTGTTGATGATTATGGAAACCAAATAAACTAATGATCCTTTTCTTACATAATTGGCTGTTTTCATTACAGAGATGAATTTTGTGGATCTAGAGGGCTTATCTCCTTTAATTGTGATCCTTTCACCCTTTGGTGAATTTACTTGGATTGACTTTTGATCACATAAAATACTGGCTTTGTTGACTATTAACCAATCCATTCCTAACACAACATCAAATCCTGCCAGATTCATTGGGTAAAGGTTTGCAATAAATTTTTGATTTAGAAATTCTATTCTTGCTCTCTGCAAGATTTCAGAAATCTTAATGGTTTCCCCATTTGCTGTCTCTACTAGACATTCTTGTGGAAGTTTAGTTAATCGTCGATTGAGAAGTTTGCAAAATGAAGTATTAATAAAACTTTGGTTTGCACCAAAGTCAAATAATACTTTAGCAAAAATATCAATAACTAAAAACGTACCGGCGATCACATCCGGGATCAACTTTGCTTCTTCTGCAGTAAGAACAAATGCTCTAGCATTTTTAGTATTCTTGGTGTTTGTGGCTGCAGCTAGTTTTGGATAGTTTGGCTTGATATAACCTTGTTCTCCACAGTTGTAGCATATCCTATTATTAGGCTTCTTCCTGCAGTCTTCCTCCTTGTGTCCAGATATCTTGCAGAAGTTACAGTATATGGAGCATTTTACAGAATGCTTCCTTTTGCAATACTTGCAATAGGGTGCAGAAGTAGAACCTACATTTTTCCCACGGTTAGAATTTCCAGAACGGAATTATTGGGCAAGGTTCTGGGCTAGGTTCCTCCTCTGATCCTCTTCTCGTGTACGCACTAACTCATCTGTCAAGGTGTTTGCTAGTTCTACAGCTTCTTCTATGGTTTGAGGTCTAGTTGTCTTGACTACATGCCTAATTTCGCTGATTAATCCCCAAATGTAACGGGAGATTAATACTGGTTCAGGTGATGCAAGGGTTATCACTATTCGAGCATATTCAAGTAATAATGTAGTATAACCCTTACTATCTACCCCAGTCATCCTAAGGTTTAGGAACTTATTTGCTATTTGTTCCTTTTCATTGGGAGGACAGCATTTTCTTTCTACCATGTTTTTAAATTCCTCCCATTCCATATTGTAAACCCTATCACTTCACTTAGGCTGGAGGATAGTGTTCCACCATTCTAAGGCTGAATTCTTAAACAGATTGGAAGCAAACATTATCTTATCCTCTTCCACACACTTGCTTATTCTTAAGACTGCCTCAGTCTTTTATATCTAGCGTAGAGATGCAACGGCCCCTTCATTGCCCGAGAATTCCATTGGTTTACAAGACCAGAATTCTTTATAAGAACAACCATAAGACATGGTTCTTCTACTTTTGGGAATGGGCACTTGAATTATGGGTCCATTGTTTATGTTGTGTTCAGGTTCAGTGGGTCATTTACTATCACGTTTACTTTTATTATCTGCTTCCTTAACCGTTTTGATAATATATGGCATTGCATCTATTATCCCTTGTGCCACTATGTGTTGCATGGCACTGTTATCCACTTGGTTTCCATTATTGCTGTTGTTTAGGTTTTTGTTATCCGGGTTATTGTTACTCTGGTTATCGTTATTCTGGTTTTCCTGGTTCACTTCTTTGTCCATCTGAATTTTAAACATTTGCCAATTATTAATATTACAAAATAATATTTAAGGCAAACAATCACACAACACACATATTGGTCAAAAGCATCGAGCATTACGACTCACTCTTTCTTATAGTATGCATCTATAATTATTACAATACAACGGAAAAAAGTACAATACTAATATGCATCATTAACCACAAAGTGGTCTATACAACGACGGATATTATATATATTTATTATTATATTATTATTACTATCACCATCACTGATATGGGTTCATCTAGAACCCCATATTACGCTCGTCGTACTTCCAGACGAGTCGTTCTCCAACCTGTCTCATCCTCTCGCTACTTTCTAAAATCTCCTCTCCGAAAGTTCGGAGCTCTTGCACATTTTCTGCACTCATTGAGGGTGCAGGTGCTGGTACTGGATCTGGGTACTGTGGCATGGGTTCTTCCTGGGGATATGGATTCTCTAAGATCTCCCTAATGTATTCATCATTATCGTAGTAGGGATCTAGAGGGTCCAGACCTGGGTAAGATGCTAGGTTTGGCATGGGTTCGTCTGTTAGGTGGTAGCATTGTACATAATCCCTATGATCATCAAACCACGGCTCGTAGTCTGGATCTAAGGGATTAGGTGCTGGTATCCTAGGTATCTCTTCTAGGTTAAATTCATGCATTTGGATTTGGTTTTCTGGGTTGTTTTCAATCTCCATTGGCTGCGTGGGAAACAAGGGTAATGGTTGAGGGGCTATGAGTTGCTCCAGGTTTGGGTCGGCAGTTGAGGTTGTTAAAATATGGAAGTTTGCTAAACTCCTACTAAGCATGTCTTGGGTGTGGGCATCTGTTTCTCTCTTAGCGGCTGCTAGAACTCGCTGTTGTTGTAACCTTTTCATTCTCTTCCCACTCTCATGTGCTCCCCTACTGAACCATCATCTTTTTTTAGGAGGGAATGGCTCTTCAGACTGAGCCTTAAACTCGAATATCCCATCTTCATTGTCAGCTGAATACCCTGAGAGGGCAGGCTGTGAAGAGGTGCCTTCGCTTCTAGGTGAGCCGGACAACTGACGATAGGCGTCGGAGGGTCCTTGATCGCTCATACTGTAAACTAACAAATAGTCAAATAACACACAACAATAAAATACAGATATACACGTATTTCCGTAATTAATTTCCTAACAATTTGAATAATATCTTGGGGTCAGCAGAACACTTCTGTGGCTGAATCAGTGGCTTGGCTCTGATACCACCTTCTGTCTCAACCCCTGTCCCCTATCTATCCTGGGAATGGGTGGCCACGATATCAGTTTTGGTGGTATCGGTGTTTATCATTTTGGCAGCGGAAATTACATCAGGACCGTAGTTAGGAAATATTTTATCAGAGTAAAATACCATGCTTTTATAATATTAAATACATGGGAAACTCCCAAGTTTCAAGTACACACATTTTTCTATAGGGATAAACTGTATTTTATTTAATAAAAACATCTCTTTATTCAGGTAACTTTTATAGCCACTTTTTCCAAGCCTTCAGTGCTGTCCAGCTGGCTTCTATTTGGCTTTCACATTTTGTTACCTGAAACGTGTTTAAAAACATTTTTTCAGTGGGAAATACTGGTGAGTGAATCCCAGTTTAATCAAGAAGAGTTTATCTTTTAACAGTATTGAGAGCTATTACAATGTTTATTTCTACACAATTACTCATTCAGTACTGTCAATCCTGACTGGTGGGTCATATTACACATTGGCTAACTCTTTGTCCAATGGTAACGTGTTCCACATTTTGTATACAAAACCTCAACATACTGGCAGTAATTGAATAACTACAAAGACTCAATCACTGCTAATTATACTTTAAAATAAATAAAGGTTTTGTAAAAACAGTTTGCAAAAAGGTTCACAAAAAGGAGATTACTCTCATTGCTGTCTTAGGGTTTTCCTTAAGGGGTTCCTGGTAATTATCTATTAAATACACAAATGCACACGCATTAGTATAATAACCCAATATTTACATTAGTAATACCCTCCCCGAGACGGCATTCCAACGACTACGTCGGGCAGAACCACGATAGCCGTTACGGAACCCTGGATCAATCGGGCAGCGTATCTAATACGTAACCGGGGTTATAATACTTACAACGGGGCAGAACTTCGTTATTTAGGGGTGTATTATACCCGAGAATTACTTTGACTATATAGAAATTCGAGAGAGAAAAGATGTGTGAACAATTTGGGACTGAAGGCTTGAGCTCCCATTATATAGGGCTGCTCTCGCAGTCCCTCGCGCCCCGTGTAGAAAGAAGGCAGGGCCTTCGCGGCCCGCGACATAGGCTGGGTAGGGCCTAGCCTGGCCCAGTCATCGGTGTAGGCTTGACGTGTAGCTGCCACGTGGCAGCACCGGGCTGCGCCTCATGTTCACTCGGTCGCGGCCCGCGTAAGACCAAGGGTTGGTCTTCGCGGCCCGCCATAGCAATTAAAATTTTGATTTTTAATTAATTTAATAAAAATAAAGGCATTCGGGGCCCGTTTTTGCATACGGGGTGTATTTTAGGATATGTAGGAATATTTAAAATATATTAGGGATGTCGAAAATTATTTAGGAGGGTTGTTATAAATTTAAAGTACAAAAAGGATGTATTCATGATCCTAGTTTGCCCATTATTATCTAGTCTAAGTACTCGTAGTGACACTAAGTTGTATTGATTTCATGGGTCCTAGTTTGCCCATTAGAATCGACAACGAGTGACTTAGAATCTTAGATAAGTTTCCCTAGTTTATGACGAATAACCATAAACTGATTATTATCACAAACTTGGCCAAGTTCATATATATATATATATATATATGTATACTTATATAGTTATATTAATAATCTAAGTTAAGCCCGTCCATCATAGAGTCTCATATATTATCATGTAAGTCAAGCATGGAGGATTAACCTCTTTGTATGATTCACCACTACAAAAATCATCACAAGGATGTTTCGGAGGGTCATGAATAACAAGGAATCAAAGAAACTAACTGGTACATTAACAAGTAGCCAAGTAAGTCTTAACCAGGGTGAACCACCACAACATGGAAAGAATTAACTAAGTGTTGGAGGCTAGATGGGGTTATGTTACTTTGAAACTAGAAGTACTTGGATTATCAAATAAAAACATCAAGTGAGGTGTGGAATCAAGATAAGAATGCCAAAACATCCAAATTCACACTTGCATCAAACATAAGTCTCACCATATGAACTATGGTAAACTTATGTGTCTTTAACACTTGTGGGATGTATTGAACCCTAATAAATCAGAAAGTTTAGAGGTTGTTTGTACCTCTAAACTTGTAAGAATCAACTCTAACAAGTTCCACAATCATTGATGGGTTTAGGAGGTTGTTAGGTACAAGATTCAAGCATAAAAAGTGAGTTTTGTAAAAGCTAACCAAGTTTCTTCTAAAACAAAAAGTTTGGACCTCAAAATGGCGCTGTTCCACCTTGGTTTACCATGGTAAACATGTGGAAACATTCCTAGAAGTGTTCCAAGATTTTTGGAAGAAGAAATGATGAAGAAAAGTTGAGGAAAATGAAGTTACAATAATATGAACAAAAACAGAAAATTTAACTTACTTTGGATCTTAAATATGGTGAGGTTTCACCTTAGTTTGCCATGGCAAACTTGTGAAACCTTCCTAGAGGTTATCCAAGTAAGCTCGAAGAAGAAATAAGCAAGTTTGAAGGAAGAAGTGAGCTAGAACTTACTTTAAAAACTTGAAGGTTTACTGCCCAAATCAGAAATTATTGAGTGTTCGGAGAGGATTAGAGAGTGATTTTGATGTTGGTAAAGTGAAAAAGAGTGTTAGAATAGGTGTATTTATAGTGGGGGATTAGGGTTAAGTGTTTGAAGTGTAATAAAGAAGGTTAGTTGGTGGTTGAGTGAAAGGAATGAACCAATCCGCATGCTAAATTGCCTTGGCTGCGAATCGTTATATGCCGCGGGTCGCGGAAGTGGCACGGGTTTGGTGCGCGACACGCGGCCCAAGTACACCAGACCAATTTTATGTTTTTGGCATAATCAGTCCATGAGGTTTGGTTTTCTTGGTGTTTAAAGTATAATTTTCACAACTAACATGTAATTAAGGGATAAATATGTATGAAGGTATGGGTTAAGCTTTGCGGATGTATATTCAAGTGTTTAAATATATGATAGGTATCAAAATAGCGTATTTTCGATTGTTTGCACGGGAATTAAGTATGTGCATTCGAGCGTAATGATCATGTAAACAAGTATGTATCATCTTTGAATTTAAAACGAATACGATTAATCAAAGTATCATTTAAATAAAATGAACTTGTTCTAATACGATCGAAGTCGCGAATTACGAAGTCGGGAGTGAAATACGAATAATTTACGGATATAAGTTTCCAAAAATAGGAATGTAAGAGATCTTTCTAATTAAGTTAAGTTTCAAAAAGCGAGGCGTTACAATCTCCCTCCTTTAGGAAATTTCGTCCTGAAATTTATTCAAGAGGAAGACTTTGTAAAAAGGCATTTTGGCTAAAATGATTGACTAGAATCGAGATTTTGAAGCCTTGACGTGTGTTGAAAATGTATGAAATTTTGAGGAACGAAAATGATAGGTTTGTAAAAGTAGTTCGTTTGACTAAGGTGAATTGAGGTACTTTTCATAAGTAAAACGTGCATGTGTGTGTATAGGCAAAGTGAGTTTGATTAAGTTTGAATAGACCGATGGGAGTAGTATTTCAAAAGATGTTACCTAAGAAGAAAAGTTTTCGTATAAAGCGGTTTATATTTTTATGAAAAGTGTGGTCCCCTATCGTAGGTTGTAAGAAAGTTCTATCGGTTTTAAGGAGCATCAGTAAAATCATATGTTTGTAGCAAATCGTTTATTGGTGAGAAACGAAAAGGTTAGGTATTTATTAAAAGTTTTGGGGTAACAGGTCGACTAAGTACGTTTGTGCATAAATAAAGAATGAAAGATGGTTTTAACAAGTAAAGAGGTATTTTAGGGTTTGAACATTTAAACCGATTTATTGTAAATAAGGTTTGCATAAAACATCAAAAGAATAATTGGGAATAATCAGGTATGAGAGTGAACGGACGATTCAGTAGATGAATGCAAGGATAGGAATGGTATGAATTTTGGATGTAAAACGAATATGAGGCGTTAGGGATGAGGTTTTGTCGTGGATAATCGAATATTGCGCGTTTAGCAGTTCGTTTGCGAATCCTTAAAGTTTGTGTATCGTGTTTAAATAAGGTCTGAAAAACACCGAATTTCCCATAGCATGTTTTACGAAAATTTGGTAACGTGGTAAAAACACTTATATATCGGAAGTACCGGCGGCGTATCCACCATGTTTTAACCATGTTACGTCCGTTTCATTATTCGGTGTCATGTTAGGTTCCATGTCTTTGATGTCTGTCGTTATGGACATGCAAAAACCGAAATAAACTAGTAGCTAGAGTAAGTCGGATATTGAACCAGAGGAGGATTGTGGAAAGTTTCGTAATGAAAGGTATTAATTAACTACTACTGAATTGAAAAACCAGTTTGATTGATTATGAAAATTATCTAAATTAACGAACAAAAATTGAGATTTGATTCAATAGGAGAGAAGATGGTTCCTCCAGATTTCAGGTTTTACAGTTAGCTTCAACTATGTGTTTAATCGTAACACCTACATAGACATAAGTGTTAACTTGATTAATCAATTGTGATAACCAACGACTAAGTACTCCGGTCAATACATAACGGGAGATTATCGAATGATTATCAATTACAATTACCAACCCTAATCCCATGTCAAATATATCCCAGTTACTATAACTCTCGGGAACTGAATGCTTAGAAATCAAGGTTTAAATAAATGCAATTGTTTACAACCAATAAATCAAATCAAGGAGAAAAGCATCGAATGCTTAGATCACCAAGTCAAAACGATTATAGCAAACACATAGTATCACCTAACTTACAAAAACCCTCCATCCGGAGGAAACCATAAAAGTTTAGCCGCTCATCTCGCTCACAAAGTCAACAAAAGCTTTAATTGATGAAGAATTCATGATCGAAGTGGATGATTCGGTAAGAGAATTGATGGATTGAAAGCTGCAATCTTTATGCCCTTCGAGTCCTAGGATCGACCTTGAAGGAGAGATAATGAATACCTTCATAACAAACCCTAATCCTCTTTAAAAGTCTTGAAATTCCCATTTTTTCGTAACCCCAACCGTAGGATACGGTTGAGAACCGTAGCTTACGGTTCAAAAACTCTAACCAAACATCTGCACCCAACCGTAGCCTACGGTTGGTGAACCGTAGCTTACGGTCGACCGATTCTTCCAAAATTGTTTTCTTCATAACTTCTTCGTTTTAGCTCCGTTTTACGCACCGTTTTCGCCCACGTCTTCGTAATTCAACCCTCTATCATGCCATTTTCTAATATATTCATTTTCAATCCATTAAAATCCCCAAAACTCATCCAATCTTCGTATTTAACCTACAAAACATCATTTTCTCATAGTTATCCAATTCCACACATATAAACAGCCAAATTTGCATAAGATTAGACATTAAACACATATAAATCACATTCCTAAACCCATCCATCACATCCCCACACTTACCTTTGATTGTCCTCAAGAAAACCAACTTAGAACTACTCACCACAGTAACAACACTTCTAAATCCCTTAACCGATTCAACATGTTAAGTTCCCAAGTCATACCCGTCCCATAGACTAACACATTCGAGATTGACAGTCTGACAAGCAAATCATGCACTTAAAAATTCAAGACTTGTCTATCTAAAACTAACATGTTTACAATTTAACACATGCTACACACCCCTCACAATGTACTCTCCTCACGGATTAATATCTGGACTAGCGTGTAATGTGCTAGTATATAAACACTCAATAAGCAAAAATGAAATCCTGCAATCATAAGCTTGTATGACAATCACACCTCCACTATATCATCTAACACGGCACATATCAAAAGGACTTTTGGGTTTTGGGCTTAGGCTAAGGTAGGGAAATTTTTTGGTTTCCTTTTCTTTTCTAATTGGATCACAAACAATAACCAACCCGTGACAACTTATTTAAACCCAAACTTTGGGTTGATGTGACACCTGTGTCACTGCGACCAGCAAACAAATACAAAATCAAAGAAATATTGTATTTCATACTTTGGACTTGCATAAATATGTGTATCTTTTGCACATATCAACTCTTGTTCGATTTCAAGCTCTAAATCGCTTTCTGGAAGGTTATACGCGCGCTGATGCGTAAATATAACCAGTTTAATGCAACAAACACTCCGGAATAGTGACATATACTTAACATACCTTAAATAACCTTTACATAACTTAGAAATAAGCTTTGAGGTGTTCGGTATGCTAAAATAAACTTTTGGGTCATTCAGGGACTAAAACCGTCAAAAAGTGCACAAGTTTGCACTTTTGCGCATAACTCACGTTCTGAATACATCCGGACATCCAAAAATTTATGTAAGAACTAAAACATTTTATTTTAGTGTTTGGCATGAGAAAAATCCATTCGTCGCGTCATTTGGATCGTTATTCGCGCTTATGCGCATTCCGTCGTAATTAAGCGAACATCGCGATCGTACGACCAAACGAACTGACATCCGACATATTTTTGAGCATGTTTCATGTCCACAATGTTTAGGCATCATCATAGGGCCTTAACATTGGATTAACGGGCCTGAAACGTGTCGGAAATGGCTGTAAACACCAACAGGGACCAAATCTGTCATTTTGGAAACTTTCTGCTGATCAGACAGGCCAGGCGGCCCGCGTAAACCCAGGCCTATCCTTTACGCGGCCCGCGTCAGTGTATCAGACCAGATTCAATGTTTAAACAGCCTGTTTGCAGCTGTTTTGCACTCCCAGTCTCTCTTCCACATGTCAATTCCTTATGGTGAGTGGCCATTTGACATACCATAACATTCCAACACATGTACGGGTGGGATTCGAGCACGGTTTCCATGAAACGATCTTAACGGTTACCCGAAAACTATAAATACCCATCCACCCCCATTGCAAAACCCACAAGAATCTGATCCTAGAAGCTCTAAGTTGAAACCATTGTTTCATACCTGAGCTACTTGGATCACGATTAGCATTCGGGGACCCTTCGTAAGTATTCCTTCGTTCTTTTATTGCTTTTCGAGTCCGAAAGTCAAACTTTGTTTGACTTTCTGCGTTGACCAGTTTATGGTTAATGCGAAGTGCGTTTAAACTTCGCAACGTGATTGTAATCACGATGGTTATAGTCCCTTGTGACTATGCCTACTGATTACCACGTTGTCTAGGGTCGTAAGGGTAAGCGATCTGATAAATCGCTTATACCTTCGAACCCGACCCATTTGGTCGATCATTAAGATCCGACCAAACACATTAGGTGACCATAGTATATAGGGAATAACCTTCCGAGGTTATACCTTATGGTCGCTTCGTTAAGTAGTTGTATGATAGGTAGTTTATATGCCTTAGGTAAATTACCAAAATACCCCTTTGGTGCCAAAATTCATTTTAAACATATGTAACATAACTTTTGTCACGGCCCCCGACCCGGTTTGACCTGTTTCAGGAGCCGCGGGACAGAAATCCCGTGGTATTTAATTAATTGAGTTTGACAGCGGAAGTTTTCATCAGGATCTTTTAAAATGTAAATATATTTCCCGATTATTTTATTTCACAATGCGGGATAAAACCCGGTAATTTACAATCTTGAGATTTCACGAAGAAATCCTTTATTTTACAAAACATGTTTCTTTATTTTATTCTGAGCCACTTCTTTGAGCTTGTAGTGCTATATGGCACTTTTCCTAGATCATAATAGATTACCTGAAACATGTTTGAAAAAGGTTTTGTCAGCGGGAAATACCGAGTGAATCATTCTATTTTGCATAATGATGCATAGTTATTAATTACAGCATAAGAGCGATTAGAATGGCTTCTATCTTATTTTTATCTGTCATTCTGTCACAATGGTGACAAGTCACAATGGTGACGATGGTCATACCACTATTTAGATCAATGAACCTAAATAGTGATGATTATCCCTGTAGGTCAATGAACCTAACAGTGATTATCCCGAGTAGGTCAATGAACCTAACTGGGATTATCCCGGTTATGTTAATGAACGTAACCGGAAGCAAATTAGTAATGTGCACAATACCCCACTAACCAGTAATTCAAGATATCCACGACTTAGTCCCTGTAATTATAACCTTTGAAAATAATTTGAGGTATTGTAAAGTAGTTGATAAAAAGAGAATGACTCACATTGCAGATTTATACGGGCAGAGTTTAGCCTACTGATTAGCCTTTTTAACCTAAATTTAATAACAGGCACACAATTCGGGGTTAGTAATCAATACAGCCTTTACGATAACTCACGAGATCAAATCCTCACAACGAATGACAAAGTGCGATACTTAAACATCCATCAAATTAACGACGAATGACAAAGTATAACCCTAATGTGGGCAACACTTAAACATCCATTGGATATATTGATCGATCGGACAATGAATCGTAATAGCGATCGAGTTAATACCCTGATTGCGGCGTCGATTAATGAATCGTGTGTGTTAATTGTGATAAACAGAGCTTATCTCAGTCTACGAAACGAATTTCTTCGTCGTTCAAGCGTCCAGAATCAAGTCCCAAAGTCATCTATTTATACATGAAAAACCTCCCCCCTCGCGTGGCGCGAGGGGGTGTCGCGTGGCGCGAGAGGCGCCCCCTATCATAGGGTGGCCGCGTGTCTAAGTAGCCTTGCTGAGTTGGTCTTGCGTTCATTTTCAATTTACATGTAAAACTGTGTAGATAATACCGACTAGGTTTTACCCCCCCTGAGTTTTAGGGGCCCTGATCCTGATTCCGATTGTTTTGAAAATTTTAGGGTTTGTTCAGAATCACTTGGGTTTCTTAATTAGGGTTTCCTATTGGTCAATTTAATTAAATAAATATGACTTTTGATGAGAGTTGTTACAACTTTTGACATCTAAACTGATTTGACAACAATATTAGACATGTTAAGGCATATGTTACTTGTCATAGGACTAGTTAAGCGGTCCGAACGCGTTTTACGCGAACGACGCGTTAAAATAGCATAAGCTTCCTAAACGGGTCGTAATGGGTCGTAAGCACTTATGTTAGGTTTCATTTAGTATGTAGGCTTTGTTAAACCATATTACATGAGTCTCCATACTCGTTTGGTTTACGAACCCTCATTCTATCCGATCCTCCGATTTAGGTCCGGGTTATTAACATAGTTACCTATATTAGGTGCCGTTTGATATCCGTGATCTCTAGCATTGTTTGGTTGTTACTCAAGGACTACTAAGCAATCTCAAGTGAGTACATAGACCCCTCTTTTACTGTTTTCCAAACTGTTTTGGGGTGAAACACATGTGCCTACTTGTTACTTTCATGCTTTCCATGCTTTCACATCATATACCTGCTATGTTCGTTAGTACATTATAGTACATGATTTCATTACATTTCATGCTATGTATGCCCATTGTGTGCGTACTTAGTACATCGTTTTACATTACATGCTATGTATGCCCATTGTGTGCGTACTTAGTACATCGTTTTACATTACATGCTATGTATGCCCATTGTGTGCGTACTTAGTACATCGTTTTACATTACATGCTATGTATGCCCATTGTGTGCGTACTTAGTACATCGTTTTACATTACATGCTATGTATGCCCATTGTGTGTGTACTTAGTACATCGTTCTACATTACATTTCATGCTATGTATGTCCATTGTGTGCATACTTAGTACATTGTTTTACATTGCATTTCTGTTGCATATGCTCATCCAGCATATGAACACATTATACTACATTTCGAACCGTTGTAACTATTTGACTATGTGAACCGTCGTAACCCTTTGATTATATGAACCGTTTGTAACTGTTGAACCATGTGAACCATTTGTATCTGTTGACATGATTTACATTTGACAATAGACATTTGACTATACATAAACATTTCTACAATCGTTAAACATTACATCTTGGTGGTTTGGTTGGAGTAAGTGATTTAAGTAACGAGGCGTGTGTAATATGATACAAGCATGGTGGATACGCCGCTGGTACTTCCTATATATAAGTGTTTGTATGGTATCACATATTGTAGCGTTATTTGAATCATTTCAATTTGAGACATATAACATTGTAAACAAATAACATATTTTTCACAAGACATTGATTTACAAACAACTTATCATATACAAACTCATTTTACATGGTTATTCATTTTACCATACATTATTCTCTTATTTATACATCTCATCTGATCTTATCGTTTTTCAAATGATTTACAAGACAAAGCAAATTACAAGGTTCATGACTAAACATTTTCTCAAACATAAGTCATGAATTCTGTTTTCACAAAACCTATGTATCTCACAGGCATTTTTATGCTGACGTACCAATTTTCACATGTGTTTTCAGGAGATGATGCATAGGACTTATCAAGACATACTTAGGCGGACCTGTGCCTTAGTGACTTAAAACGAGACAAGAACTAGTTAATTTATGTTATGTACTCTTTGTTTCTTGTTTAAAACAATGTAAACTATCATGTTTGATTAATAAAACAAAACTTCAATTGCCATGGATTTGAAACAATTAATTCTGTTACAACACTCCCCGACGTTTCCGCCACGTTTGGTTGTTCCACGTGGTCGGGGTGTGACAGAAAAGATGGTATCAGAGCCAATGGTTATAGGGAATTAGGTTATTAGTAATGCTTTGACCTAGTCTATAACCTTCTTAGGACCCTAACGCGAGTTTACTTGCGTTTAGTCATAAAACAATACTGTCACCTATCCTTAGGTGACGACCACAACAAGAACATAAATTTCAAAACCGCTTTGAAAACTAATCATCTGTTCTAGGATGATTGATTACTAGGTTTTGAACCCTCTATTGTAAGGTTTTGAACCCCTTTGAATTTTCAAAAATCTCGTCAAGGTTTTGGGTTTTAAATAATGTGAACACGTGCAAACTGGAAGGGTGAATGCCTGTATTCTGGGTTTTCTGTCTAGGCAAGCACTTCGTATATATCTCATCAGATGCGAGACCAGTTGTGCTTACCTGGGAATTCTTGGGATGAGTGTTCACTTATAGGCGAGCATGTCTTCGCGATACATTATTTTTGACCTATTTACTTTGATTAATCATCGGGGTCGTTTGTTGCTTTGTAGTAACAAACAAATGACCACTATCCTTGCTTTCATCAGATTTGTTTCATCTCATTCTTTTCGTCTAATTCTCTCACTCGTTTCATTTCATGTTTCCTCTTTAGAATGCCTCCTCGACGCGAAAACCAAATAGCGACTGCCGAACTGGCAGAAATCATTGCGCAGCAAATGGCTACTCAATTCCCAAACCTCTTTGCTCAATGGAACCAAGCCAACAACAACAACAATGGTCCATGCAATTTCAAGAGTTTTAACTCGGCTAAACCACTCAAGTTTAGTGGTTCTGAGGGAGCGACTGGGCTTCTTCAATGGTTCGAGAGCATTGAGAAAACTTTCCGCCACGTGCAGTGTCCTGACAATCGCAAGGTCGAGTTTTATTCGAGTGTGTTCCAGAAGAGGGCCCTTACGTGGTGGAACGGGGTTATGATGAAGGAATTCTATCTTCGTCACGAGATCAGGGCCTTGGAAAGGGAATTCGACAATCTTGAGCAAGACAGCGGTGAACATCGAGCCTACACGGACCGTTATGAGGAGTTAAGTCTATTATGCCCAAAGATGGTCACGCCTTTGGATAAGGCAATCGAAAAGTACATTGATGGCCTCCCTGACTCAATACAAGACATTGTGACTGGTAGCAACCCTACTACAGTTAGACAGGCTATTGAGCTATCTGCAACCTTGACTGAATCAAAGATCAGGAAAGGTAAACTTTTCCGAAAAGGTGACAAGAAACCGGTCGAGGAATCGAACCCAATCGAGGAATCAAAGACCATGGATGAACAGACTGGATCCCCTAAGAGGTCAAAGAAGCGGAAGGCTTCTCAGAACTTCGCCATGGTTACTCACAATGATCAAGCCGTCCCCAACCAACCAGCTCAACCCCCTGCCAGGAAACCCTACAACGGAACTGCACCCTTGTGCAACCAATGTGGCCTACATCATCATGCTGGTGTGAAGTACCGCACATGCCAAGTTTGCGGACTTATAGGTCATACAGCAAGAGTCTGCCCAGCTGCAGCTGCACCAAACCAAGCTGGCAACAATCCTGCTCAAGGTCGTTTTCTACCAGGTTCTTGCTTCAACTGCGGCGAGATGGATCATTTCCGAAGGAATTGCCCAAAGCTTGCTAATGCAAATCCAGCACAGGGATGAGTATCTGACCGACGGAACATAACGTTGTTTAGAAAATAATCGAGCCTTGTGTATTATTTTCTTTTGTTATCACGATCTATGAAACAGTTGTTGTTATTATTGTTATGAATAAATCTTTCATTTACATTTTAATATGTTTATGTGGTTGCATGTATAAACATATCCTCTACAATACCAAAAATCAAGGAACCATATTCCTTGAAGAACAGACTACCCCCAAATTTTTTCCATTGTATGATCTCTTGCGTTTTCCACGAAAATCCTAAGTACCCGTTTCTTCCAAGAGAAACGAAGTACGAGGTGCCAAGTTAATAGCAATCAATAACAAGATAATAACAATTAAACAATTATGTGATTATGTGCTTATGTGTTCCCTTTTATGTGTCATGTGATCCAAATTATGTTATCCAAATCCTCGTAGAATCTTACATATCCTCGTACAAGAGATTCATAATAGGATACCCAAAAGGCACTATCTAAAATCCTTAATGGACTTCTATGTTGTAGATAAGTCCCTTGGATTATAAAGTACTGCTTCATAATTAGACCCTTTGAGTGGTCTAGTTAAACTGGATGATATAGTTGAAAGGACTCCTTGGTGGCCTAATTAAGAAGATCCTTTGTCGATCTAATTAAAAGGACCTTATGGTAGTCTAGTCACACTCATCACAGGTTTGTTTTTCCTCCCCTTCACATTACAAAACAAACTGTGCGGACTGTGCAAGGAATTACGTAATTATGGATGCATACATAATTATGGAATTTAGTGCACAGAAATCACAGCAAGTTCTATCTTGTATCTAAGTTAACCCAATTCATTTCAAAATTCTGATGAAGCATCCGTTGAGGAAAAATGAACTAGCTATTCATTTTTCACTTCTGAAGAATATCCGTTGAGGAAATGAATATCCGTTTATCCTTCATTTCCAATTCTGAAGAATACCCGTTGAGGAAAATGCCTCCGTTTGTTCATTTTCGTTCTGAAGAGTATCCGTCGAGGGAAATGAATATCCGATTGTTTAATCCTTTATTTCCGTTTCTGAGGAAACAACCGTTGAAAATGACTCCGTTAGTTCATTTTCGTTTCTGAAGATTATCCGTTGAGGAAATGAATATCCGTTGTTAAATCCTTCATTTCCGTACCTGAGGAAGCAACCGTTGAAAATGACTCCGTTAGTTCATTTTCGTTTCTGAAGATTATCCGTTGAGGAAATGAATATCCGTTGTTAAATCCTTCATTCCGTACCTGAGGAAGCAACCGTTGAAAATGACTCCGTTTGTTCATTTTCGTTTCTGAAGATTATCCGGTGAGGAAATGAATATCCGTTTGTTTCTCCTTTCCATTTCCATTTCTGATGAAGCACCCGTTGAAAATGACTTTGTAAGTACATTTTACGTTTCTGAAGAATGTCCGTTAAGGAAATGACAGGATTGTGCCTTACATATCTCTGGTGGTTTTTGACACAAAGTCACAAATAGACTCCTACGAATAAATTTCGAGACGAAATTTCCTAAAGTAGGGGAGACTGTGACACCTGTGTCACTGCGACCAGCAAACAAATACCAAATCAATGAAATATTGCATTTCATACTTTGGACTTGTATAAATATGTGTATCTTTTGCACATATCAACTCTTGTTCGATTTCAAGCTCTAAATCGCTTTCTGGAAGGTTATACGCGTGCTGATGCGTAAATATAACCAGTTTAATGCAACAAACACTCTGGAATAGTGACATATACTTAACATACCTTAAATAACCTTTACATAACTTAGAAATAAGCTTTGAGGTGTTCGGTATGCTAAAATAAACTTTTGGGTCATTCAGGGACTAAAAACGTCAAAAAGTGCACAAGTTTGCACTTTTGCGCATAACTCACGTTCTGAATACATCCGGACATCCAAAAATTTATGTAAGCACTAAAACATTTTATTTTAGTGTTTGGCATGAGAAAAATCCATTCGTCGCGTCATTTGGATCGTTATTCGCGCTTATGCGCATTCCGTCGTAATTAAGCGAACATCGCGATCGTACGACCAAACGAACTGACATCCGACATATTTTTGAGCATGTTTCATGTCCACAATGTTGAGGCATCATCATAGGGCCTTAACGTTGGCTTAACGGGCCTTAAACGTGTCGGAAATGGTTGTAAACACCAACAGGGACCAAATCTATCATTTTGGAAACTTTCTGCTGATCAGACAGGCCAGGCGGCCCGCGTAAACCCAGGCCTATCCTTTACGCGGCCCGCGTCAGTGTATCAGACCAGATTCAATGTTTAAACAACCTGTTTGCAGCTGTTTTGCACTCCCAATCTCTCTTCCACATGTCAATTCCTTATGGTGAGTGGCCATTTGACATACCATAACATTCCAACACATGTACGGGTGGGATTCGAGCACGGTTTCCATGAAACGATCTTAACGGTTAGCTGAAAACTATAAATACCCATCCACCCCCATTGAAAAACCCACAAGAATCTGATCCTAGAAGCTCTAAGTTGAAACCATTGTTTCATACTGAGCTACTTGGATCACGATTAGCATTCGGGGACCCTTCGTAAGTATTCCTTCGTTCTTTTATTGGTTTTCGAGTCCGAAAGTCAAACTTTGTTTGACTTTCTGCGTTGACCAGTTTATGGTCAATGCGAAGTTCGTTTGAACTTCGCAACGTGATTGTAATCACGATGGTTATAGTCCCTTGTGACTATGCCTACTGATTACCACGTTGTCTAGGGTCGTAAGGGTAAGCGATCTGATAAATCGCTTATACCTTCGAACCTGACCCATTTGGTCGATCATTAGGATCCGACCAAACACATTAGGTGACCATAGTATATAGGGAATAACCTTCCGAGGTTATACCTTATGGTCGCTTCGTTAAGTAGTTGTATGATAGGTAGTTTATATGCCTTAGGTAAATTACCAAAATACCCCTTTGGTGCCAAAATTCATTTTAAACATATGTAACATAACTTTTGACATCTAAACTGATTTGACAACAATATTAGACATGTTAAGGCATATGTTACTTGTCATAGGACTAGTTAAGCGGTCTGAACGTGTTTTACGCGGACGACGCGTTAAAATAGCATAAGCTTCCTAAACGGGTCGTAATGGGTCATAAGCTCTTATGTTAGGTTTCATTTAGTATGTAGGCTTTTTTAAACCATATTACACGAGTCTCCATACTCGTTTGGTTTACGAACCCTCATTCTATCCGATCCTCCGATTTAGGTCCGGGTTATTAACATAGTTACCTATATTAGGTGCCGTTTGATATCCGTGATCTCTAGCATTGTTTGGTTGTTACTCAAGGACTACTAAGCAATCTCAAGTGAGTACATAGACCCCTCTTTTACTGTTTTCCAAACTGTTTTGGGGTGAAACACATGTGCCTACTTGTTACTTTCATGCTTTCCATGCTTTCACATCATATACCTGCTATGTTCGTTAGTACATTATAGTACATGATTTCATTACATTTCATGCTATGTATGCCCATTGTGTGCGTACTTAGTACATCGTTTTACATTACATGCTATGTATGCCCATTGTGTGCGTACTTAGTACATCGTTTTACATTACATGCTATGTATGCCCATTGTGTGTGTACTTAGTACATCGTTCTACATTACATTTCATGCTATGTATGTCCATTGTGTGCATACTTAGTACATTGTTTTACATTGCATTTCTGTTGCATATGCTCATCCAGCATATGAACACATTATACTACATTTCGAACCGTTGTAACTATTTGACTATGTGAACCGTCGTAACCCTTTGATTATATGAACCGTTTGTAACTGTTGAACCATGTGAACCATTTGTATCTGTTGACATGATTTGCATTTGACAATAGACATTTGACTATACATAAACATTTCTACAATCGTTAAACATTACATCTTGGTGGTTTGGTTGGAGTAAGTGATTTAAGTAACGAGGCATGTGTAATATGATACAAGCATGGTGGATACGCCGCTGGTACTTCCTATATATAAGTGTTTGTATGGTATCACATATTGTAGCGTTATTTGAATCATTTCAATTTGAGACATATAACATTGTAAACAAATAACATATTTTTTCACAAGACGTTGATTTACAAACAACTTATCATATACAAACTCATTTTACATGGTTATTCATTTTACCATACATTATTCTCTTATTTATACATCTCATCTGATCTTATCGTTTTTCAAATGATTTACAAGACAAAGCAAATTACAAGGTTCATGACTAAACATTTTCTCAAACATAAGTCATGAATTCTGTTTTCACAAAACCTATGTATCTCACAGGCATTTTTATGCTGACGTACCTATTTTCACATGTGTTTTCAGGAGATGATGCATAGGACTTATCAAGACATACTTAGGCGGACCTGTGCCTTAGTGACTTAAAACGAGACAAGAACTAGTTAATTTATGTTATGTACTCTTTGTTTCTTGTTTAAAACAATGTAAACTCTCATGTTTGATTAATAAAACAAAACTTCAATTGCCATGGATTTGAAACAACTAATTATGTTACAACACTCCCCGACGTTTCCGCCACGTTTGGTTGTTCCACGTGGTCGGGGTGTGACAGTTGAGTTCTACCCAAACAACTAAACCAACATTCAACACTTTTCTTTTTGTTCTTTTTTTCATATTTTTTGTTTTTTTTTCATTTTTCATTTTTTTCTTTTCTTTCCATTCTTTTTTCATAACAATATCATCACGGTCGGTCTTTCACAATAAACAATGGGCATACAAACGAAACTTACTTAGGCTCAACAGGGCTACTAAGGGAAATTGGTGGATAACAACACAAACACAAACACAAACACAAACACAAACACAAACACAAACACCAACACAAACACAAAGGGTGTAACAGGAAATCCTAATGCCTTTATCATATACGTGCACATGTCAAACCCACAATATCAGCATGTATCGAATCACACAAGTTCTAACACAGAATACATGTAGCCTGCACTCAACAAATGAATTCATTGTATAATGTATCCTATCCATCTACAGGCTCAATATCTCACCAAGAAAAGGTAAAAAGGTTGACGACATGTAGCATATGCAATTAAAACATGTTACCCTAGGTAGAAATCTCTTTTCAACTCATTTTCTATAAAACACTTGTCAAACCTACTCTCATGAAACTTAAAGGGACAACCATGACAAGGGACTAAGTTAGTTTACTACCGGTAAGAAGCCTATTAGCGATTGAAACTTTAGGTTTTAGTATCCAATTAGCATGCTTAAGGCGATGAAAATTTTTCAAAAGTTTCAAAATTTTCAATTTTTTTAATTTTCATCAATTTCAACCACTTTTCAATCTCTTCAAGCTTTATCCGCAAATCTCATCCCGGGCTTCCACATCCCCACACTTGGGATACATTGTCCCCAATGTATGGTGCTTTTTAAAACATAAGCCCGGGAAAACAACCAACTACCCTCAATGAGCGGCTAACTCATAACAAAACAAACAAACACATCCCCTAAACAAAACAAAGGTTCACACCACCAAAAACAACAAAACACACCAAAAACAAAGTAAGATAGATAAACACATGCACCTGATCCTGTGTCTGTAGTGATGCGACTATTGTGCTTTAACCGAAATAGACGCATTCCATAGATTCTTTGATATCTCACCGGGGATGTTACAAAACATCCCCACACTTGAATTATTGCATCCGTGATGATTGAATCAAGAACCTGTCAAAACACATCCACACCAAAACGAACAAAACTAAAGTACAATACTCTACATCCTCGGGCTGCCTCCCGAGAGCGCTAAGTTTTAGGTCTTCAGCCAGACCCTAAATGATATGCGCTACGGTGGTCTCAGTGCACATTGACCCTTGTATTTCCCATAAATGCACGGTACCTGACATCACTGATCCAGCGGGGTCTAATTTTTATCAAGATGTCCACTGAAGCACTGTAATCCGGCCTCAATCCACACTTTCCTATCGAGTTCCCAACATACACTCGATAGTTAACTCTCCACAAGCGTTTCTTTTTACTCCATATCAGCAGATAAGTTGGATTATTATACAACCACTTTATGATGATCCGCCCGATATCCTTCACCGTCACCTTCCTCATCTCTATACGTGCATCCCCACACTTATTTTTTAGAATGTCTTCTTTCACCTCATCACCTTCAATAATTTTCTCCACAAGCGTTTCTTTTGGAATGTCTTCTTTCACCTCATCACTTTACAACATAAGTTGCAACATCGCCCTTCAGTCTTGGCCACCAGTAGAAATCCTTCAAATCTTGGTACATCTTATCCAATCCTGGGTGGATCGAGTACCTCGATTTATGAGCTTCATCAAAAATCACATCTCTAAGGCCACCCAAGAGAGGAACCCAAATTCGTCCCATAAAACACAAGGTTCCTTCCTTGTTGGGTACCAGCTTGTTCTCCATCCCACGGAGATATTCATCCTTATGGTTCTCCTTCTTAAGAGCTTCTCTCTGTGCAGCACGAATGCGTAACGAGAGGTCTGTCTGTATAATCATCTCCAAGGCACTAACCCTTATGGGCTTAATCCTCTCTTTTCGACTCAAGGCGTCTGCCACCACATTCGCCTTTCCTGGATGATATTTGATTTCGCAATCATAATCATTTAACAGCTCTACCCATCGCCGTTGTCTCATATTAAGCTCTTTCTGATCGAATATGTGCTGAAGGCTTTTGTGATCTGTAAAGATCGTGCATCGGGTACCATAAAGGTAATACCTCCAAATCTTCAAAGCAAACACCACTGCGCCTAATTCCAAATCATGTGTGGTGTAATTATTCTCATGAACCTTCAATTGGCGTGAAGCATAAGTGATAACCTTCTGTCGCTGCATCAGCACGCAGCCTAATCCCTGACGCGAGGCGTCACAGTATACCACGAAGTCATCGGTGCCTTCGGGTAGGGATAAAATAGGTGCATCGCAAAGCTTTTTCTTTAGCAACTGAAAAGCTTCCTCTTGTTTATCTCCCCACTCATACTTCTTATCCTTTTGAGTAAGGGAGGTCAGCGGTTGAGCGATTTTAGAAAAATCCTCAATGAATCTGCAATAATACCCTGCTAAACCTAGAAAAATCCTCAATAAATCTGCGATAATACCCTGTTCACGTTTCGTTATTGTTGCCACTATCGGTTCTTACACATGATAAATCTTACTGTGGTTTCCGTGCACTGAATTTCATAATTATGTATGCATCCACAATTACGTAATTCCTTGCATAGTCCACACAGTGCATTTTATAACGTGTAGGGGAAGAAAACAATGAACGAACCTGTGATGATTGTGATTAGACCACCAAAGGGTCCTTTTAATTAAATCAATAATTGATCTCTTTAAATAGACCACCAAGGAGTCTTTTCAGCTATATCATCACATGCCATTCTTAACCAGATTCTAAATCAATCTTATTAACTAGACCACCCAAAGGGTCTCTTTTGAATTATGGAATGGTACTATATAATCCAAGGGTCTTAACCATTACGTAGAAGCCCATTAAGGATTTGAGGTAGTACCTTTGGATATCCTACTATGAATCCCCCATATGAAGATATGGAAGATTCTACGAGGATTTGGATAATGAAAAATCAGATTACACAAAAAAAAAAAAAAAAATACAACACATAAAACATAAACACGCAATCACATAATTTTTTATTTTATTAATTTGTTTTGTTAACTTGAACACGAGTATTTAACGCACACTAGGAATCCAATCTGTGGTTTTCATTTGGCACCTTTAAACATTTCAAAAATCTAACTATGAAGATAGGAAGATCTTAATAGGAATTCGGCTTTGTCCTTATTGAATCATAATGTACATATTAAGGCACATAAGGAATTCAATTAAGGACTCCGATTTAAACGATAATCATCCACAAGGATCTAATTGTGAAGATAAGAAGATCCTATATGGATTTTGGAATTCGAATAATCAAAACAGTCTAATTCAGGTGGCCTCATCCTGGAGACGGGACATGGAAACGGCTAATTCAGCAGTCTTCTGGATTACTACGCCTATTCGTTGGGCAACTTTGGTAGCCTGTTCGGACATCTGAGCGTCGCTGCGATGAAGGGACATTCTAGGGAAAAAAAGAAGACATAGGGGGAAACAAGTGAAATGTTATCGGATAATCAAAACAGAATGACAACGCATAAAAATTGTGATCATTTGTTTGTTACATAAGGCAAACAAATGAGACGGTGACTAATCAAAGTAAGTGGGTCATATTAATGTATCGCGAAGACATGCTTTAGCCTATAAGTGGACACTCACCCCAAGAGTTCCCAGGTAAGAGTGACTGGTCCGATTATGTGGATTTGTACGAACACTCTAGCCTTAGATAGAAAACTCAGGATACAGGCATCCACTCTTCCAGATTGCACGTGTTCACATTATAAGACCCATCTTTGATGGGATTTTGAAAACTTTGAAGGTTCAAAACCTTATAATAAATCATCCTAGAACAGATGATTGGTTTTCAAAGCGGATTAGAAATTTGTATTCTCGTTGTGGCTGTCACCTAAGGATAAGTGACGGTATTGTTTCAAGATCTAAACACAAGAATCTTATGTTAGGGTCCTAGGAAGGTAATAGACTAGGTCAAAGCATTACTAATAACCTAATTCCCTATAACCATGAGCTCTGATACCAACTCTTCTGTCACACCCTGACCACGTAAAACAACAAATCGTGGCGGAAACGTCGGGGGGTGTCATAACAGAATCAATGTTTCATAACACATGGAAATTGAAATTTTGTTTTATTAAATTTCAAGAGGTTACAAAGTCTTAAAAACAAAGATACATAACATAATCAACTAGTCTTGCATCTTTTATTGTCACTAAGGCCCTCGTCCAATCCTATGTTTGCATCATAATCATCTAACAACAGCACCTGAAACACATGTGAAAATAGGTACGTCAGCATAAAAATGCATGTGAGATACATAGGTTTTATTAATTTAGGATTCATGACTTATAAGTTTAAAGAATATGTTTAACAAAAATTAGTCATGAACCTTGTAAAATGTTTTCTTTTATAATTCATACAAAAATCAGTAATAAAACATATGATATAAAAGAATAATGCATGGTTAAATAAATAACCAAGTAAAAATGAATTTGTACAAAATATGTTAATTGTGTAAAATGTAACATGTCAAAATTGAAATGGTTTAAATAACGCTACAATATGTAATATCATAAAAGCACTTATATATAGGAAGTACCAGCGGCGTATCCACCATGCTTTTATCATATTACACACGCTTCGTTATTTAAATCACTTACCCAAACAAACCACCAATGTAAAATTGTTTATGTATAATCAATTTATACTTTGATTTTGTAAATAACATATCAAACTATGCTTTGGTTTTGAAAATAACATATCAACTATGTTTTGGTTTCAAAATAGCATATCAACTATGCTTTAGTAAATAACAAGGTCGGTAGTATATTAAAATATATGTTGGTTTTGTACATAGTATATCAAATTATACTTTGGTAAATAATATCACATTTGAGAGTACATCAAACTATACTTTGGTAGTATATCAAAATATACAAAAGAAAATGTGATTTAGTATTCATTCAAACCTTAGTGCATCAAACTACACCTTAGAGACTATAGAAATACCACAAAGGCAATTTCAATTTGGTAAAAATTTGGTTTCTGACATTCCATACAACAGGAATGGGGTGTCTAGTCCTATAGCGCTATATCATACTACCAATTGGTTTGGTGAATGTATAAAATAAGTACAATCCAACAATTAATTTTATAATCTTTGAAAATTTGTGTTTAAACCATCGATAATCATTCAATTTGTCAAAAGATAAGTACTAGCATGTATAATCATAAAGTTGAAATCATGAAAATAACAAATAGGCACACATGTTTCACCCCAAAACATTTGAAAACAGCAAGAGAGGGGACTATGTACTCACTTGAGAATGCTTAGAAGTCTTGAATAACAACCAAGCAAAGCTAGAAGGATCACGGAAATCAATCGGTACCTAATATAGATAACTACATTAATAACTGGACCTAAATCGGAAGATAGGATAGGATGAGGTTTCGTAAACCAAATGAGTATTGGAACTCATGTGATATGGTTTAACAAAGCCTACATACTAAATCAAAACCCAACCTAAGTGCTTACGACCCATTACGACCCGTTTAGGTAACTTACGCTACTTTAACGCGTCGTTTGCGTAAAACGTGTTCGGACCGCCTAACTAGTCCTATGATAAGTATTATATGCCTTAACATGTCTAATAATGTTACTTAATCAGTTTGGATATAAAAATTTAGGTTACATATGCTTAAAATGAATTTATGCGTAAAAAGGGTATTTTGGTCATTTTACCTAAGGCATATAAACTACGTATCATACAACTAATTAAACCTAAGTGACCATAAGGTATAACCTCGGAAGGTTATTCCCTATACAACTATGGTCACAAAATATGTTTGGTTGGATCCTAAAGATCGACCAAACGGGTCGGGTTCAAAAGTCTAAGCGGTTGTTTAGACCGCTTATCTTACGACCCTATATAAGCACAAAACTAAAAGTGACGAGTTAAACATGTTGAAACATGTTTAACTAAGTTAGAAAACAAGTTTGATATCAAAACAAATGGTTTTGATACCCAAGAATAGTTTGGTTGTAAAATACACATGAATACGCATTTTGACCAAAACTATGACTCGTCACTATACCTAATCAACGCAGTAATCAGTAGGTATAGTCACAAGGGACTATGACCATCGTGATTACGCTCACGTTGCGAAGTTCAAACGAACTTCGTGTTGATCATTGACCAGTCAAAGCAGAAAGTCAAACACTGTTTGACTTTTAGGCTTATAAACGCAATAAAAGCACGAAAGAATACTTACAAAGGGTCCAAGCTAGGAAGATCTTGATCAAAATACTCAGGTATGAAGTTTTGAACTTCAACTTAGAGCAATTAAGACCAAGGTGTGAGGAACAACCGTTAGGGTCGTTCCTCGCAAATCGTGCTTCGATCTTGGCCATACATGTGGGCACAAGGTTTTGTAATACAAGGGGTACATAAAAACCATCAAAATCCAGCCCATAGCATCCAAAATCAGGGGTTAAAAACCATCAAAACAGGCTCAAAGACCAGATTTAATGTTTCTGTGCTAAAGGTTTGACGCGGGCTGCGTAAGAATAGGCTTGGGCTTACGCCCCACTCCTAGCAAACTTTGGCAGAATTACAATTTTAGTTCATGCAGGCCTAAAACTTGGTTTTTGATGTATTTTTGACACGTTTAAGCCACGTTAACCCCATTTCAAGGCTCTAAAATGAAGTTAAAGTATAGGGAACTTAAAATATGCTCAAAAACATCTCGGATGTCGGTTCGTTTGGTTGTACGGTTACGTTGTTCGGTTAATTACGATGAAACACGAACGAACGCGAAAAACGATCCAAATTACGCGACGAATGGAATTTTATCATGCCAATCACTAAAATAAAATACTTTTGATTACATAAATTTTTGGATGTCCGGATATATTCATAACGTAAGATATGTGCGAAAATGCAAACTTATGCACTTTTTGACGCTTTTAGTCCCTGATTGACCAAAAAGTTTATTTTAGCATTCCAAACCGCTCAAAGCTTATTTCTAAGCTATGTAAAGGATATTTAGGGTATGTTTAACTTATGATCAAGTTCCGGAATGTTCGTTACAGTACGAATCGGCATACTTTCACAGTTTGTCGAAATTAGTCCCTGTAAGCGAATAAACTTGATTTCGACACACCAAACCTTCCAAAACTTACTTCTAAGTTATGTAAAGGTTATTTAAGGTATGTCAAGCCTATATCACTATTCCAGAGTGTTTTTTGCATTAAACTGATTACGTTTACGCATCAGTTCGCGTATAACTTTCCAGAAAGCGATTTAGAGCTCGAAATTGAACAAGAATTGATATGTGCAAATGATACACATATTTATACAAATCCCAAGTATGAAATACAATATTTCATCGATTTGGTATTTGTTTGATGGTCGTGGAGGCACAGATGTCACACTTCCCAACTCAACTGGCAGAAGATCGAGCGTAAACTCACGCTCTCCAAGCTCTATCACACAACCTCTAATCACTTCGTTGGTTTCTACTAGCTTTCCATTATCTAGTTCTATCAAGTACGGAATATCTAACTTACAGGAAACTAACCCAAGTATATTCTTAAATTCTAGGGACACGATACTATAGTCGGAAGCAGTATCAAATAGCACAGATGCAAAGTGTTGGTTGATAGGTAACGTACCAGTGTCGACATTCGGATCTTGACGAGCTTCCCTAGCTCCAATGTTGAAAACTCTTCTTTGGGCTTGATTATTCTTCTGGCAATCCCGCTTGAAATGCCCAACGTCTCCACAGCTAAAGCAACCTTGTCTGTTTCCCGTACCGCCCTGATTGTTGTTTGCTCCACGGTTTCTGCTACCAGCTTGACTTCCAGAACCACCACGATTTCCATTACCTCCCTGATTATTGCTTCCACCTTCGTTCCTATTCCCATAACCGTTTCCACCACGGTTACCATTTCCATTTCCATTACCTCTCTGGCCACCATTCCCACGACCATTACCAGCCCAGCATGTTTCCTTTGAATGACCATTCTTTCCACAAGATTCACACATCCTGAACCTACACTGGCCGACATGGTGGAACTGGCATACATCACATTTGGGCAGGGTGCGCATGTATCCTTTCCCCTTATTCTCCGAACTTGCAGTACCAGTCTTAACCTCGGCTGGTGGATTCGCATCTCTTTTCTTGTTACCACTGTTGTTGTTTCCTTGGGTACCCTTTTTAAAATTCGAGAACTTCCTCTTGTTCTCTCCTGACGACTCGACGTGAGTCTCCTTCTTCTTTCCCTCAGATATTGAAAACTTGTTCAATTTGATCGCTTCTTTGGTCAGTGTCACGCTCAAATCAATGGCCTCAGTAATCGTTGGAGGCTTGGAAGTAGTCACCATGCTCATAATTTGGGGTGCCAATCCCCAAATGAAATGTTCGACTCGCTTGAACTCTGGCTCTACCATGTAGGGGACAACACGAGACAGGTCATGGAATCTCTGTACGTACTCAGCAATCTTAGGACCATCCATTTTCAGATTCCAAAACTTGGTTTCCAACTTCTGAATCTCAGCTCTCGAGCAGTACTTCTTGCGCATCAGTTCTTTCATCTCATCCCAAGTCATAGCATACGCAGCATCCTCACCTAGAGTCTGAACCTGGAGGTTCCACCACGACAGGGCTCCGTCTAGGAATAGTCCAGAAATATTGGTGACCTGGTGCTCTGGCGCACACTTGCTCATTCGCAGCACAGAATCTGTTTTTTCAGTCCATCTTACGAAAGCTACAGCACCTCCAGTGCCGTCAAAGTTCAGAGGCTTGCAGTCAGGGAACTGCTTGTAAGTACAGCCTGTACAAGCAACATCATTCACAGAAAGCATTAGCAAACGCACATGGAATGTCCAATCGTATCGTAATGTGTCTTAAGTGACTTAAACATTACCATGAGGTGGGTTATTTCCTGAGGTACCTACGCTGTGTTCAGAGCGTAAGGCCTCATGTTGTGCGATTGCTTGTGATATCCGTTCATGCAGTTCTGCCTCTGTTGTGGGCAACTGAGTGTTCCTTCGAGGAGGCATCTTCTAAAAGAAGATTGTATAGGTCAGGTCTTAATTAGTATAATAACTATATAGTACGTATATAATAGCATATAGCAAGCATGTCATTTAGCATCACACTCAGATTACAAACATGTAAATTTAACAACGTATTTAATGAGAACATTACGATTGAGCTTTCATTAATCATCGACCACAAGTATTGTTACATGTTTTACAAATTTATCATATCAAAAGGAATACAGGGTCACACTACCCTTGTCCAACAGGTCTATCAGTCTACAAAAATCATACAGTTAAAAGGTGGTCTCCAAAAGGCTTCACTAGCTAGGCTCAATAGCGGTGCTCTCATCAAAAGCAAGCTACCTACATAAAACCAAAAACCAGCTATGCTGATGGTGGTGGAGGAGGAGGTGGAGGAAAGAAAAGCAAGCTGCGCACATGCGTAAGCTCCTCCTCAAGATCATAAACATTACGCAACAGATAACTGATCTGCTGCTCAATGGTAAGAAATCAAGTATCAAACTCGGGAAATGGAGTAAGCGGTGCAGGAGGATGTGAAAATGGGGACGGTGATGAATGATGAATAAATGCTAACTGGCAAGGACATGGCAAAGGACGCGGTGTCATCTCAAGCTCTAAAATCCTATGACTCCTAATCTTGAACTGAAGCTGAAGTGATAAAAGTAACTTATCCCGTGTATAATCAGTAAAGTGTGAGGGATGGTAGGGATCAGAAATCAGCATGGTATACGGTGGGAACCATCTGAGTGGATCATCAAGTGGTGAAGAAGTAAAATGAGCAAAAGGTGCAGACTAGGGTACATGAGGAAAAGCTGCTGAAACATGAGGGTCATGGCTAGGCTGCTGGCTAGACGTGCCTTCCCCTGGACGGGGTGCGGGTATATCCTGCAAGAAAACAATAGGCAGGTCGATACGGTGTACATCGGACTCCTGAAGGGCCCTCTCCAGTGGAGTCTCTAGGTGAAAAGGAGCAACATCGGCGGGTGCAGGTGAAAGTGGAGGAGTGACTGGCTGAATAACAGGAGGGTCAGCGGGTGTAGGAACTGGATCTGGTATGAGGGGTGCAATGTCAGGTATGCCAAAAGGAATAGGGTCGTGATCAAGCAAAGGCTCAGGATCAGCGGGTGCATCAACAGGCTGATCAACAGGGACAAAACCAGGCTTAAGTCCTGACTCAAAGTCATGTGGAGGGGATGGTGCAGCTGACATGGCTGTATCATCATCAGAATCAGTGGCATAACGTCGCAAACCAACTGCCTCTAAGGCGGAAGATGTCACAGACTCAAAGGAATCTGAGACAGAGTATAAACAAGAATCAGAAGAAATCTCAATAACAGGAATCCCAAGAAGTGGAACATCAACAACGTCCTCATCGAGCTCTCCATCACCATGGTCATCATCGGGAGGACCATCAACAAACAGATCAAAATCATCATCAAACAGGTCATCGAATGGCCAATCCTCAGGAGGTATGACCACTAAGGGAACAGGAGCGAGGATCGTTGCCATAATGTGCTCACCATCTGGATGACCGATGATAAGATGATCGTGGACAGGAATGGGAATAACAAAAGGATCCTTGTCTGGGTACCATCAGCAAACGGTAAGTCGTCTCCAAAATCAGGCAGTGCAAATGGCTGAAAATCGTCTTCGTCGTCGGACATCATCTCTGGGTCACTCTCGGTATCGGATGTGAAGATCTCTGGCTCTGGCATAACTTCATCGTCGGAGACTACTGCCATGGGGTCATGGTCGTCGGATAACCCGCTATCAGATGACGACATAGTGTGTGTAACAAAACAATCGCAACATATGCACATATATTAACATTTAGTATGCAAGCAAAGTTAATGTATCATGAAGTCACGTATTCTCTCAAATCCTTTTTATCCTTCCTAGTCTCCCAGACTGAACCACCTAGTCTCCCAGACTGAACCACCCAGTCTCCCAGACTGAACCACCCAGTCTCCCAGACTGACTACCTAGTCTCCCAGACTAAATCAACAAAGTAACTGTGCATTGTGTTTCCTGTCTTTTTTTTATTTGTAAAAATGTTTGTTCCATGGATCTAGGTGTTTCGTGTATGCAATGGAAACATGTTGTGAAAACATTTTCGTGAGATCCCTAATGATTGTAGTCTAGACTCGAGAAGGAATCCTAGTTCGCTACAATCGAAGCTCTGATACCAAGCTCTTACACCCTGACTTTTGCGGAAGCGTAATTATGTGTGACTTTCTTAATATCATTGCATTCAATCATAACAACAACTATATGATAAAACTAAGGATGGTCATCCATTAGATAAGTTTTAAAAACATAACAACAACATTGTTTTAAAACATAGAATTCAAATTCGAGTATTAAACATGCAACTTGTTTAAGAGTTCACAAAGACTCAACAAAAGACATTAAATAACACCAGGATTTGGGAGAGGTGTCTTTTCCAGGATAGGACACCCTAACCAAACCCCAAGAACATGGATGACATCTTTTATTCTCAACAACACCTGGAACTTCCGAACGCCCGCCATATCCACATTTTATTCCCTGAAATACATGTAGTTTGAAAACATCAACAAAAGTTGAGCGAGTTCATGTGTGTGTTTGTGATTAAACCTTAGTAATCATTGAAAGTTTATAAACTCCTGGTATGAAAGCAACAAGGAAAACAGATCACCAATGGTTTGCAAGGCCATTGATATGTGTGAAGTGATGCAGGAAAACTCAAACCTAGCAAATTTGTCTTCGGGAATAAGACATAGTCACCTCATGGGCCACCCTGGTCTATCACTCATGTCCCTCAGTCCTACAACGAGGACACTCACATGATCAAGCAGTACCCTTCCTTAGCTAACCATACCACATATAAACGTTTGTAAACAGTTTGTAACATGTACTTCACCCCGGAAGTTATAAAACCGAAAACAGTTAAAAGAAAAGGGGGCCATGAACTCACAGTCTTGCGTCTTCGTATCACAGTAACTCAAAGCTCCGCCTGGCGTACACGACTACCTACAACGTACTAGGACCTATTAGACGAGCGGGTCATGCCTTGACTTGGTATTAAATAGTGTCTTTGAGTTACGTTTCAAAGTGTCTTCATTATTATTCCAAGTTATAATTATTTGTTAAAATATTAATATTTTAACTTAAATTATATTTATTAATTCTTGGAATAATTGTTAAGACAATATATTTTAACTTAATACTTTTCAAGTATTTATACTTGTATTTCCTTCCAAATGATGGAGGTATCTATACTTAATTTCGTATTAATTATTCCGGAATATTATCTCTAATAAAAGTTCACCAATATATATTTTCAGAATATATATTTCAATAAATATTACTTAGAAAAATTATTTATAATATTTCCCTTGAGCAAAAGTATTTTTATTTTCATAAATAATATATTTTCAAGTCTAACTTGGAAAATACACACACACACACACACACACACACATATATATATATATATATATATATGTTTATTTTTCTCCAAAATAATATATTCCGTTTTTGTTTGAGAAAATATATATTTCTTCCAAAAAAATAATATATCTTCTAATATTTCCAAGAAATACATATCTTTATTCACCCAAAAATAATATATTTTCTTTTTGTCAAAAATATGATATAACTTTGTAATAGTTGTAAAAATCATATTTTTGTTCTTTTGGTGTCCAAAATATTATTTACCAAAATATACATCTGTATATTATTTCCGGAGTATTTTGTAAGTTATATTCCTTAGTTCGGTTTCACCAATATTTTGTGCATAACTTGTATATTCATATTCTTGGAATTTTGGTAATATTTTGGGATTGAAATTTTTGGTATTTTGATGAGTTATATTATTTCATGTCCTAGAATAATATAACTAATACACAAAGTATACAAATAATTACACACATGGTGTCTTCTAAATATATATATATTTCATAAATACATATTTAGTCACTTTTATTAATAAAACCAACCTCCAATATTTATAATTTTTTTAACAAAAATTATGGCAAAGTTTATGTAAAGATTTATGGTTTGAAATACACTTGTAAATATTTGTTTAGAAATATTTTTCTAAGTGTTTAATTTTTAGAAATTTTTTTGCCATTGTTTCCCCTAAAAATGGAGGTTTCCATGCTTTCAAGCATATCATTTTCTTTTGTAAAAATCAACACAATCAATCCACAATCAACAATAAACAACCTACACTTACCAATTTTGCCAAAAACAAGCATAATCTACTACTTCATGAACTTGATATTTCACAAAAAACTTGTAGTAACTTACTAGTGTTCTTAGCAAGTCTTGTTACCCTTTAAGGTGTGATTGATTCTTTAAAAACATCATTTTTAAAGAATATAGATCTTAACTTATGATCATATTTTCTAAATATGGTTCTTCATGGATTTTTGTTGTTACACATATACTTCTACACTTTATTAACCACCAAAAATAAGGTTTATTTGTTTAAGAACCAAGATAAAGTAAATCTTATATTTTTAACTTGGTTTCTTTGAAAAACCATCCATGAAATTTAGATCTACAAGTATTACAACTTACTTTGATCATTATTTTTCAAGAAAACCATATATTCTTTCAAGTTCATGTTTCTTATGAGGATGATCTATGATACTACAACACTTTCATCCTCTCATCTTGCTAGATTATGTTTTTAATCATGATCTAGCAAGATCATATGATGATCTACATCAACTACATGAATAAATAACAATCAACAAGCAAATCAACACATAAACAACTTAGTTTCTTCATTATTCAAGCTTATGTTCATGTTTTAAGTTCAAGTTTCTTAGTGTTCTTCATGATCATCATTATGTAACATCTTTTAACCACTTATAATAGATGTAAAATAGCAAGATCAAAGTTCTTACCACTAGCTCAAGGCTAGGGATGATCAAGTGTAGTTAAGTGATGGATAAAAGCAAATGAAAGAGTTCCTTGAACTTCCGTAAGCTCCTAGCTTCTTTATGTAACCTCTAACACACTTGTATATGCTTGGATTGTATGAGGAAGATTAAATGATGGTGGGTGTGTGGGTGTTGAGTTTTGGCCGAGAACACAAGAGGGAGAAGGAGAGAGTTGTGTGTGTTTTAGTTTGTGTAGAAATGAAGTTATGAACTCATGTGTTTACTTATAGCCCATTTCAAGTATTCTACCATTATGTAATGTGTTTAGAAAAGCATAAACAAGATCTAATATTATATTTAAACAAATCTTGTAAGTGGGCCATATGTTGGCCGATTTCATAGGTGGGGGGCGGGGTATGTAGGCTAGGTTAAACTAATTAGTTAGTTACTAGGTGAAAATGTAAGTATGTAGTTAGGATTTAGTTACTAGATATTTTATGAGGTTCTATGATGTTCGGGGACCATAACTAGCTTGGTAATGCTAAAACAGTGCTTCTAGTGAAAATTTGGTGTTTCGGGTAGTGTCCGGTTGTTCGGTTGGTTATTGGTTCGTTAAGGTGCTAAACTTTGCGGTTTAGTGTGCTTTATGTACCTTTTTGTGACCCTTTTGATTCCCGACACTTAGGAAAGGATTCAGGACCATTTAATCATATTTCTGCATGATATTAGATTGTTTAAATGCTGATTTATGCTGATTTTTGCTGAATTTAGCACTTTAGGTGAGTTTTAGGCACTTTCCGGCACTTAAACTATCACTAGGAAGACAGTTTTATGATCCTTACTTTCCTACACACTATCCTAGTGTAATACTTAGTTTCTGGCTCATTCTGTGTCTCAATACACTATCTATCTATATGCTGAGTTCTGTCAGCATTTTCCTAATTTGTCTGATAACTGTGCTAGCTGTATTTAATGCATCATTTGAGTCAGTAAAGCTCTCATGCAATAATGACATAACATCTAGCAATATATGATGCACATGTATGTATAAAGCAATAATCAGAAAGCAGTTCAAGTCATTAATTGTAATTCAGCACAGTCATTAAGCACTAATCATGGTTTAATAGTTGTACAGATACCTGGAATTTTGACAATTGTCACATGATAGTGTACCTGATGGTCTTCATAAGAAAATTGAGAGTATTCATCATAACAATAGTCATACTCCTCTTGGTAACTCACGCTTTATACCATCCCCGTATCATAGCTACTCTCATCCCATGTCTGCTCATCATAACCATAATTTGTATCCGATTTGTAATCATATGCAACTCGCAGCGAATTAGAGTAAGAATAGTATGGGTGAACATGATCATCAGAATAAAAATCCAACTCATTTGCTCTCCTCTGTTCTTCTTCATGCCTGTATCGAGCCTCCCAACAGTTAATTCCCGGATGCAGCGGATTCTTGCAAAGTATACATGTAGAGTACTCGGGAAATCTTCTTCTCAAATAACTTGCCATCCTGCAGAAACACAGAAACACAAGCACCGAGCATAAATCTAAACAAAACAAAACAAAACTAACACTATTTTTGGATTTTTTTAACTAAAACTTAACACTAAACACTCTGCGCACACCTCCCCGGCAACGGCGCCATTTTGATGTCTGTCGTTATGGACATGCAAAAACCGAAATAAACTAGTAGCTAGAGTAAGTCGGATATCGAACGAGAGGAGGATTGTGGAAAGTGTCGCAATGAAAAGTATTAATTAACTACTACTGAATTGAAAAATCGGTTTGATTGATTATGAAAATTATCTAAATTAACGAACAAAAATTGAGATTTGAATCAATAGGAGAGAAGATGGTTCCTCCAGATTTCAGGTTTTACAGTTAGCTTCAACTATGTGTTTAATCGTAACACCTACATAGATATAAGTATTAACTTGATTAATCAATTGTGATAACCAACGACTAAGTACTCCGGTCAATACATAACGGGAGGTTATTGAATGATTATCATTTACAATTACCAACCCTAATCCCATGTCAAATATATCCCAATTACTAGAACTCTCGGGAACTGAATGCTTAGAAATCAAGGTTTAAATAAATGCAATTGTTTACAACCAATAAATCAAATCAAGGTGAAAAGCATCGAATGCTTAGATCACCAAGTCAAAACGATTATAGCAAACACATAGTATCACCTAACTTACAAAAACACTCCATCCAGAGAAAACCATAAAAGTTTAGCCGCTCATCTCGCTCACAAAGTCAACAAAATCTTTAATTGATGAAGAATTCATGATCGAAGTGGATGATTCGGTAAGAGAATTGATGGATTGAAGGTGAAAAGCTACAATCTTTATGCCCTTCGAGTCCTAGGATCGACCTTGAAGGAGAGATAATGAATGCCTTCATAACAAACCCTAATCCTCTTTAAAAGTCTTGAAATTCCCGTTTTTTCCGTAACCCCAACCGTAGGCTATGGTTTGAGAACCGTAGCTTACGGTTCAAAAACTCTGACCAAACATCTGCACCCAACCGTAGCCTACGGTTGGTGAACCGTAGCTTACGGTCGGCAGATTCTTCCAAAATTGTTTTCTTCATAACTTCTTCGTTTTAGCTCCGTTTTACGCTTCGTTTTCTCCCACATCTTCGTAATTCAACCCTCTATCATGCCATCTTCTAATATCTTCATTTTCGATCCATTAACATTCCCCAAAACTCATCCAATCTTTGTATTTAACATACAAAACATCATTTTCTCATAGTAATCCAATTCCACACATATAAACAACCAAATATGCATAAGATTAGACATTAAACACATATAAATCATATTCCTAAACCCATCCATCAGTCTTACCATACACAGTAGAACACCCTATGAGTTTCATGCGCCTTCCACTATAATCCAGTATGCACCCGCAATTATATTGGTCGTCGCACGATCCGCATAGTTTGTACTAGTTGTGTATGAGTCAGGGCATACAGTAACTTTGAAAATGAGAATGTGTGCACGTGATAGCGTATGAAAATTAAGCATGTGAATATGATTATGTTTAAGTATGTATGCGACCAACGTAAGTGAACCACTCGGGTTATGCTTACGTATCGGTACGAATGTATGAGTATGGGTATGAATATAAGTATAAGCATGAATGATAAGTATTGTGTATATAGTATAAATCAAAACACAACAAATTTAAGCATATAAAATAATCAAGAAGTTTCGAGTACGTAAAAACAGATGACATGTGTGAGATTGTCGTGAAATATTGACTAAAACGTGTATGATGGTATGCATGTGTAGTTGTTCGAGTAAATCATTACGTTTATTGAATCAAAATAGATTGAGCTTGACTGGAATGTAGGATCAAGTTTGTGAATGTCGAGAGAATATAAAGTGTCTATTGATTATGCGAGATGTATTTTGAAAAGAAAAGGAAATCTTATTATTGTTTCAAAAGAAATAGGGGATTTACGTATGTTAGAGATTGTTGGTTACTATGCAATCTCCTTGCCCACGTGTTTTGGAATTGGAATGAATGATGTATCGAGCGGTATCTGGAAAGATTTTGAAAGCAGAAAGTTTTCTTTATTTAAAGTATTTCGTATTATAATATGAAGAGTTGTATTTTAGAAACTTTTGTGAAAACTTTGGTCTTTGAAAAGAATATCAGCAAAATGGACTTAGTGATTTTGAAGCGAGTTTTAGCAAAACGATTTATTGATTTTGAAAAGAATTTTAGCAACATGATTTATTAGTTCTGAAAAGAGTTTTAGCACAATGATTTATTGATTTTGGAAAGAGTTTTAGTGAAATGGTCTTATTGATTTTGTAAAGAGTTCTAGCAAGGTGACCTTATAACATCAATAAAATTTTATAAGCATGTGAGAAAAGTTGGGTTGGTTCCGATTGAGAACAAATGTCTTTAGTATAATGACATAATGTGAGTGTGTTTTAGTGATTAGGTCGATATGCAGTTCGTGGGCAAGAGATTCGTTAAACCGACTAAGTTGATAGGTAGCATTTCATTAAATTTTGAAAATCAGGTAAATAAACGTTTAAGGTATGAGCAGGAATTTTGTGTATGAGATTTATGTAAAATAGATCGTAGGGTAAGAAATACATTTTGATAAAACAATGAATTTTGAAATTTCGACTAAGTAGGTATGATAAACAATTTAGGTATAAAACTTGATCGTGTGGTTGGCATGATAAAGTCTCTTTAAAAAGAAAGTTTGGTAACGATCACCAAGGTAAGGGAATCACCCCTAACCCGTTGGTGAGGTCGTTTTTGAGAAGGGAAGGAGCGAGCTAATCGTCAAAGTAAGGAAATCACTCCTATCTTGATGATATGCCTCCATTTTGGGATTACGAGTAATGTAAATCTTGTTGGTGGCGTTTTTGAAATCATGCATGTAAATAACGTATAAGTGTATGAAAGGATTTAGTATGATGTGTGTGTAACGATCTTGAAAATAATTTGAATGTTTGGAAAGGAAAGTTTGAATCGTGATAAGCGAAAAAATTGATATTAGTAAAATGGAAATTTGATTAAAACTTGGATTGTTCCAAAATGGAACTTTGACTAGACCAAAGTGGTCGAAAGTTCTTTTGAGTTTAGGAAGCATGTTTTGGCCTAACAGGTGGAATACTCTCGCCGAAATTTTGGTTAAAGGTATTCACCCTTCCGGTTGCTACATGCTCCAAATCAATAAAAAATTCGAGACTTGGCAGGATTTTTGAAAATCAAGGAGTGGGACTAGTTGACAAAATGCAGGTCTCACCCCTAACTTGACAACATCGTTCCCTAAGTGTGGTTAGTACTCGTCGGGTCATGGAAGTTAATTCCGACATGTTGACGAGGGTCCACTAGACTCGAAATGGAAATCCTCCATCAAGGTGAGGATTTCACTCCTAACTTCATGGCGAATTTTGGTGCAAAAATGAATAAGCGGATTGAGAGTCGTTCACCAAATTGTGGGTTTCATGCCTATTTTGGTTAAGTCATCTCGTTTGTATAATACGAGTATTTTCGAGTTTAACATAATCGTGTAAGATGGCCTTAGGAAAGGCGTATGTTTTGAAATAGTAAAACAAGTATGCGCACATAAAAGGCATTTCAAGAATTTAGCACATGAAAGATGTTTCAAGAAGTTAGCACATAAAAGATGTTTCAAGAAATTAGCACATAAATCGAGTATGGTCAAGTATGGTGCTTAACTATAGACTAGGTCAAAAGCATGACAATTTTCCTAATTCCCTATAGTTATGGCTCTGATACCAATCTGTCACACCCCAACCAATGGCGGAAACATCGGAGTGAGACGAAATAGATTGCTCATTACTCATAACACTAAATTATGACACGTATTTAATAACAAATTTCATTTCATTGCTAAAAGAATCAATTACATTGTTTGAAATCGGATACAACATGTTGAAACAAAATGAATTACATTACAAGTATTTAAAGTTTAAAATGCGTTTCTAGGCATCCTACTAAGTTCCGTGCATCATCATCATCATCATCATCATCATAATCTTGCAACATGTTTTAAAGTATAGTTCAATACAAAAGTATTGGCGAGTATACAAGTTTTGAGTACTAGCATAATATATTAAAAGTTTATCTTAAATCCAACATGGCAATTTATATACAAAGTTGTAGCTAGCATGCATAACTATAGGCCAAACCCAAGTGTCCACAAGAGTAATGTGCATCCCACGTCACCGAAGTGAACGAGACCATAAAGTATAATAACATAACAATACCTCAACGGGCGGTGTGCTACTCCTATAGCGCTATAATTGTTAAGGTGGGCTAGCAAAGTTAATGACAAAAAGAGTGCATGAAAGTATTCTAAAATAAACAACCTAAGCATAACAAATAGCATATTTGGCAGATTGAGTGATTGAATATGTTTGATTATGTGTATTGTGAATTTTGATAGTGGAAACATGTTACACCCAAAAGTGCATTAATGCGTAAAAAGGGTCAAATATACTCACAATATTACAAAGCCTTCCGATTATCCATGAGTGACGCGTTGTTTATGAATAAGGAGTAAATGGTAAGATTACATGATGTTTATGGAGTGGTTGGATTCAGGGTTTAGAATTTAAAGTAGAAAAAGGATGTATTCATGAAAGTATTATCTATTCTAAGTACTCGTAGTGACACTAAGTTGTATTGATTTCATGGGTCCTAGTTTGCCCATTAGAATCGACAACGAGTGACTTAGAATCGTAGATAAGTTAGCCCTAGTTTATGATGAATAACCATAAACCAATTATTATCACAAACTTGGCCAAGTTCATATATATATATATATATATATATATATGGGAGAAGATCATGCGAGAACCACCTCTTATTGCGAGAACCGCGAGAACCAATGTGAACACAACAAAAAATGCCTAAAAATAGCTAAAACTCACACAAAAATTTTTTTTTTGAATTTTTTAATATTTTTTATAAAAAAATCGCTACTTTTCGAAGCAAAAAAAAAATTAATTTTTAAAAAAAAAAAAATTTTTTTTTGGCTTCTAAAAGTAGCGATTTTAACATAAAAATTATTAAAAAATTCAAAAAAAAAATTTTAGATTTTTTTTAGATTTTTTTAGGTTTTTTGGGGGTTTAGTTTTTAGCATTTTAGCTTGGGGGGGTTTAGGTTTTTGGGGGGTGGGGGAGGGGGGTTTAGGTTTTTTTTTTTTGGGGGGGGGGGGTGGGGGGGGTTTAGGTTTTTGGGGGGTGGGGGAGGGGGGTTTAGGTTTTTTTGGGGGGGGGGGGGGTTAGGTTTTTTTAGGTTTTTTTTAGCTATTTTAGGTTGTGTTCACATTGGTTCTCGCGGTTCTCACAATAACTGGAGTTCTCGCATGAGCCCCTCCCTATATATATATATATATATATATATATATATATATGTATGTATACTTATATAGTTATTTAATTAATCTAAGTTAATTCCGTCCATCATAGAGTGTCATATATTATCATGTAAGTTAAGCATGGAGGATTAACCTCTTTGTATGATTCACCACTACACAAATCATCACAAGGATGATTCGGAGGGTCATGAATAACAAGGAATCAAAGAAACTAACTAGTACATTAACAAGTAGCGAAGTAAGTCTTAACCCGGGTGAACCACCACAACATGGAAAGAATTAACTAAGTGTTGGAGGCTAGACGGGGTTATGTTACTTTGAAACTAGAAAGCTACTTGGATTATCAAATAAAAACATCAAGTGAGGTGTGAAATCAAGTTAGGAATGCCAAAACATCAAAAGTTCACACTTGCATCAAACATAAGTCTCACCATATGATCTATGGTTGTTAGTGCATTCATCTGTCGACTTCGTCTTATATCGAGTCTCGAGTTCATTGCGAAGTTGATCAAGCATGATGTCATCATGTTTAAAGATGACATCACAATAGTGATATCATCAATTGCATCATCTACACAAAGAGACAAAATAGTTTTGAAGTTTACATGGGTTTCGCTTGAAAACAGAATGTTATATTATTTTGTATGTTTCGCTTGAAATGTCAATTAGAGGGTTTCGCTTGAGTGGTCATATGTGTCTTCAAGCGAAAGTCAGAGTAGTATAAATAGGTTAGTGGGCATTTCATTTGTAACAGATTTTCAGAAACGATACCGAGGTGCTGCCGGTATTCCTTGTGATTGTATTTGCTATTAAATCAATACACAAGACGTTTATAGTGATATTCAAGCTGTTTTCACATCCGTTTCTCTGTTTCCGCCTCTGAAACGGACTAGAGCTCTTCCGAACGACTCATTCAGGTCGCGATTAGATCCTACAAGTGGTATCAGAGCTCAGGACGAGGAGTTCTTGCCATATTCAGCTTGAAAATCTGTTTTCTACACCTTCTTTCACAAAATTAAAAATTTTTCACGGTTAAAATCGGCTCAAATTCACACATATTATGCGCAATCATGTATTAACCAATCCTGGAAAGTTTCAGCGTTAAATTCGACTTAAAACTGGTTAAAATCATACTTTCGCTTGAAAAATTGTTCGAAATGCTGATGTCATCGACCTTTCGCTTGAATTTGCATGGTGCTCTCGCTTGAAAATCAACCTTTCGCTTGAAATCATATTGAACCTTTCGCTTGAAACACTACAATCTGCTTGAAAGTGCATCAAGTCATGTGAATACATCGGTTATGTGTGAATGAGAATATATCAGTTTATATAGTGCATGTGAAGTCCAAAACGTCGATTCAATAGATTTGCTTTGAATATTGATATTGTTGATACATGTGATGGCCTTTTTAGATTGCATGTGATAAAGTTGGGTGGTCCAATGAGATTTTTGTAGTGATAAAGCATTCTGGCCCACGTAACTTATGGTGTTGGCTCAGTGGGATTGATAATTGCAAAGTGCATGTGATCTGACCTATATTCTCGATTCAAACAAAATTTGTTTTGTTGAACATTCAATTGTGTCGGTTCATTAAACAATATATAAAGTAATCAGTCCACTACATACATTGGGGTCCAATCAGATTTAAGTAAAAGCTGATGTTGTCGGCAAAATGAAGTGTGTTGTCGGCTTGTTATATTCATCGATCAAAGAATACGTCAGTCATTAGTTTGTTATTGGCCCAAGTTTCATTGTTTCATCATCATTAATGGACCAAGTCTCGGCCCAATCAACTTTTAACGCAAGAGTACCAGCCTAAATCAATTTGTCTAATTTGTGAAAGCCCATTTGAATCCATTTCATTCCGATCAAGTCCATTCATTCAGTGATTTCATTTCAACAACATTGGAACGAGTCCACGAATTTTCGACACAGGTAATTCGCCGTGTTTTACAGGGTGATACAGCTCGTTTGAGACTAGTATTTTTGAAACAAGAAAGTTTGTGTTTGTGAAACTTTGACTTTGAAACATGGAAAAGGAGTTGTTGAAGAAGTCATTTGACATGTTTGTAGCTTTTGACCATGAAACAACAACGATGACCATTGATAGATATTGTCATTTAGTCGTGGAAATGGAAAGATTGAAAATTAAGAAAGATGATGATGAATGGATTGATAAACTTGCTGATGCGTTACCACAGCAGAAATGGGGAACTTATTTGATGATCGTGAAACACATGAGAAAATCTGAAAATATGAAACTAGCATAGTTTATTCAGAAAATTGAAGAACATGAGTTGGAAGCAAAAGTAGAAACTGAGAAAGCAGAAGTTGAAGAAAGTTCAACAAAGGAAACTGAGGGACAGAAAGCTGAAATAGAATCTGAAGAACCAGTGGTTGAAAAGATTATTGAAAAAATGGTTGAAGTTGATAAACCATGTTTGAAGTGTTTAGAATCTTGCAGAGCTTGTGAGGAGAAAGATAAAAAGATTGCTGATTTGGAAAAGATTAAAGAAGATTTACTGTCTGATGTGAAGTATGTGAAGGAGTCGTATGATGTGCTCAACAAAACAGTTGATCGTCTGAAAAAGACGAATACAGAAATTGAAAAAGCAATGGAAAAAATGAGCGCAACTTTAATGACAAAGCAGAGCGTCATAAATGATTACATCGAAGACTATGTTAAGCTGAAGAAAGACTTGGAATTAGAAAAAATTGAGAGTGAAAGGATTAAACGATTATTGTTGAGTTACACTACTTGTGATTATTTGATTGATCGTGTTTATCCTACTGTTGCAGGTCTGGAAGCGTTCATGGATAAAAAGACTGAAGATACTGATACTGGTAAGAAATCAAGTGTCAAGTATAACAAATGTCCGCCCCCGATCCATGAAACTTATTCTCCAAGGAATCCTAACGAGGAGCGTCTAAAAAAGGCAATCAACATTAAGTTAAAGTCTGAAATCATTGATGAATTACCAGACAATATTGATGTTACATTCACAGCGTCTGACACTGATCATGAGTCTGAGTTAATAAAGAAAGTTGTCGATCAGGTGTTGGATACGGATGAAGAGTCAAAGTTGGAGTCTAAATCTGAGAGTTCAAGTTCGTCAGAAAAGAGTCCGAGTTCGTCAGAAAAGAGTCCGAGTTCGTCAGAAAAGAGTCCGAGTTCACCAGTCAAACGGGTTTACAATAAGAATTCCTGTTATCAAAATCTAATTTGGATGATGGATTAATCAAAGTAGCATATACTTTGAATGATTCAGACAAATTATATTCTGATGAGGAATTTCCAATAAGAAGTGTCAAAACGGAAATGATTAAACAGGTTTTCAAATTAACAGAAAGTAATATTTCTGAAATAAAAGATTTAAATCTTAATGAAAAACCTAAAAGGTACACTTCAAGAGTTCAACAGAGATTGAACAAGAAAAAGGGTTACGGTTATGGTTCAGGTTATCGAAAGAAACCAAACCACAATGGTAATTCCAAAAAGCAAGGTCTTGGTTTTAATTCTTCAGAAAATTATGAAAATGAGAAAAATTATAAACCAAAAACTAAATTTGTTTCAGGAGGAAGTTCTGAAGATGAGCAGAAGAAACCATTCTGGAAACAATCAAATCAAGAGTTTCTTGCTCAAGTAAAGAGGAATGTGAAGAAGTTTTCTCAAAGAGTTGACAGAAGAACTTGCTTTAAGTGCCAAAAGGTTGGACATATTGCTTGGAATTGCCAACAGTCCAACAACACAACACAGGGAGTTACTTCTAACTCAAAACTGAAAGAAAAACTTGTCTTTGAGAAGAAACAATCAATTGAGAAATCAAAAGTGTTTGAAAATTCAACTTCTGAAGAAGGTGAAAGTTCAAAACGATTTTACAAAAGAAGAGTTGATTTAACAAAACAAAAATGGGTTGTAAAATCTGAAGGAATTTCTGACAATGAATCTGATTCCATAAAATCAGAGGAGTCATGTGTTGAGAAAAAGATTGATAATTCCGTTCCTGAGTTGAACGAGGAAAACTTTCCGTCATTGACAAAAGATTATTTGAAATCAAAAGGTAGGGTTGAGATTTCAGATCAATTCTTTGCTGATAAGAAAGAATTTGATGCTGAAAAGGTGTTTAATGGAAATGTTAAACATATTTTTGGTAAGATGGTTGCAGGAAAAGTGAAAGGAGCTAAAGAGTTCTACAAATCAAAGTGCTGGTGGGACAGATGTGTTCCAGAATCTCCCAAGGATGGTCAGCCTTGGGGGAAAGTTTTTCCAAACTAAAAATTCTGACTTGCCAGAGCTCCCAGGTTGGTAAGAGTGGAGCAGGTATTGTGTAACACCTCGAAAATTTACGTCCAATAATGTACTGACACATGTCATAGGCTTTGAATATGTGAAAAAGTACGTTAGAGGGACTAAAGTTGACAAACAGTGAAACTATGTGAATATAAGGGTCCAAAGTGTCAACAATGGATAAATAGGCTCTACAATAACCCTACATGGTGTTTATAATCTTACACGGATAAATCATGGATCATACGAAGCGGAAAATGAAAGAAAGTGAGGAATTACAAACTACAGGGGCTAAATGTGTCAACATGTTGAAAGTATACCTCTGAGTGACCTTTTGGCAAACCCGAAACTTTGTAATGGTAAAATATACTCACTAGAATATGTGATAAAAATTTCATCAAGTTTCGTTATCGTATGAGAAAGTTATGATCAAAACCGTGCACGAAGGGTTAAATGCGTTAACGTTAAAATTCGTGACTTTTCGGGTAAGCACAAAGTTAACCAAGGACTTTACCATGTTTGTAAATGTCCCAAGGTCCTTAAAAATCAGATTTGAGGGTCTAATGAGCAAGATAAATTGCCAAAACCACGTTACAAAGGACCAAGGACCAAAATGTAAACATGAAAACTTGTTAAGCTGGTTACCCACTTGTACGCGGCCCGCGTAAGGGGTCTCGCGGCCCGCCTACAAGTCGCCAGCGAACAAAACTCGTAGATGTCAGTTCTTTCAGGTCTGTTTCGATTGTTTCCAGTTGTTACTCGATACCTGGGGCTCTCCAATGGATTTACATGCATGTAGGGGCACTTGGACACATCTTAGAACATGTGTAGACTCTTGTGGCAGCCTCAAATGAGATCAAAGTAGTTATAAATGGGACTTGAAGTGTAGCAATCTTGTTCTTGCATTTACAAAAATTCACAAGGCCACTTCTGGAGCTCATCTGATCAACCTCAGGCTTTCTAGTGATCTCTAAGCATAATTAGGACTCTTGTAAGTGTTCATAACCCCTTCTAATTCGTTCTAGCTTAGTTAATTAACCGAAAGTCAAACCATCGTAAATTAAGTTTGACTTAGTGATTAAATGAAATTGGCTCTGTCATTTCTCGAATTGAAAGTACCTACAAGTTGGTATTTATGTGGGTAACAAACCCTTAAAAGGGTATTTTCAGATTCCCACTCTAAGTATGATTACTGTCCAGTCAAAGCTTATCTTAAAAAGTCAACAGAATGATTATTTGCAAATTTAAGCATGATTAGCAATGTAGGGTACATGCAACCTGTTTGATCATTAAAATAACTTGGTAATTAATGTAAGAACATGTCTCAACATGTTCATCTCGACAATTTTCAGTTTAAACCCGAATCGGAACCGAAAGTCGCATAAATTGACTTTTGCTTTGACTATCAGTTCTGATCCGTTTATGCATGTTTGAGATCTGCCTTAGAGCTTATTTTGAACCAAGTTTCATATAAGTATAACTCTCTGAGATTTTACAACTTGGTTCTGATCCGTTTATGCATGTTTCCGATTTATGCTTAAATCTGGACTATTATGCCCTTTTGACTATAAAACGTGATTTTTGAAAAAGTGAAAGAGTAGAAACATTTGTTGCTGATTTATAAACTTGCACCTAAAATTTGATTTCAGTTTGTGGTCTAGATTAAGAGTTATGCTCATTATCGTAATTTGAAAGCTTTATGTTACTTAAACGGCGTAATTAGCATATAACCCATTTAAACCCACTTTTTGATATCAAACTTTTTACCCACTGATGTAATATAATATTTTGAGATTTTTAAATATTTTTATTTAATTTTTGGCTGAGCATAACATAGGTCTCTAAGTTTAATTCGGTAAATACCGATTTTGCCCTTTTAAGCCATAAAATGAGTTTTACAAATCCTTTTGACCCCAAACCTTTTTCTACTGATTTTATTCGATAAATAAAATATTTTGAGCATTCTGGAAATATAAAAATATAAGCTTTCTTTTAAAAACCCGGAAACGGCTCTAAATCGCCTTTTTAAGCGTTTTTAACGCATAGTATGTACTATAACCATATTAAACATATAAGGTTGATACCTACTGATGTTTTTAGTATATTTTTATATAATAACAGTAAGTATAAGTTTTTGAACTCAGGTTTCCAGTTTTGACCTTTTTAGCCCTTGTGAAATTACCAAAATACCCCTAAGGTGCATAGTTTGGTTTTAAATGATAAGTTTCACATATAGGTCATACCATACTGTTATAACATGTTAAATTAAGTGTATTTACTGTATAAATCAGACCTGTAACTCAGATTACAAATTAAACTCTTTTATAATCTTTTAAATGACCAAAATGCCCTTATATGGCGTAAATTGAGTTTAAATTCGTATGGGGCATAATAGAAGATATCTTACTGACATTATAACATATTTAAGGCATATTATCTCAGGGAACTTGCATATGACTCTTATGGTTACCCGTAACGCCCTTTTCGCGTTCGGTTCGGTTTATGTAACTAGTTTGCATAAATTGACCAAAACGGGTCAAACCTTATCATTTTTGTCTCAAAATCCAGAATGTATTTAGTCTACCCATATGATACAAGTATTCAAACTTGTCGGGTCTAAATCACATTCTATCCGGTCTTCGCTTAATCGTGCGTTTGAACCGTTTCGTCCTTAAAACTAGCCGGTCTAAGCTTAAGCTTAAATAAATACCCGTTAGAAATCTAATAGGTTATTATAAACCTTCGTTCCAGATTAGGAGCACCAGTAAAAGCTACTTGCAATTTGCTTATTGTGAATTATACTTTACTCAGGTAAATACTTTTAACCTATTTTCCCTATACGGGCTTGGGGTACGGTATATAAAATACCGCTTGGTCCGGCATTGAATTCTTTAATCGAATAGTGGTTAAATTTATTGATATGCTATGTTTTAAATGTGTTTTGTTTGCTTAAAGCCTTTGGGGGGTTAATGACCATATCCCGGATATCCTTGGCATTATCTTACGAGATGGCCACGACCTGAGCACGGGGTGTAGGCGTACACCTGTCAGTGTATAACTCAATAGTGTGGTGTGTCTATTAATCTTTAACCCGGTCTACGGATCGGGCTACTGAACGCATAAGTAACATGTAAATCCCTTACAAGATTATATTGCATAATTATCCCAAGTTATAAAATGTTTTGTGCCACGTGCATTCAAATCAATTTTCAACCCTTTTCAAAATGAGTCAGTTAAATTGTATTTACCAGTGTAAACTGACGTATTTTTCTCAAAAGGTTAAGTGCAGGTACTACTCGTACTAGGCTGGCTGTCTTCTAGAGCGTCCACAGTAAGTCTCGCAAGCTTGGATGACAATAAACTGTTGAACAATATCATATTTTATTTTGATCCGCCTGTGGATCCGTTTCAACTACTAGTAATATTTAATATTACACTTTATTAAAGTTGAAATGATTCTATCTTTGCTTCTGCTGTGCATTTATATATTGTGTTGTTTGTCTATGATGATACCAACTACGTCACGATACTCCCCACCGGGCCCACCGGTGACACGTGGAAAATAGGGGTGTGACAGGTTGGTATCAGAGCCAACTCTGAGTGAATTAAACACTTGTCTTTTGTGTTTAATCTCAGTTACACAATTGCACATTCCTCGATTCTCGAGTCTAGACAAAGAACTTAGGAACTATCCAAATTTTTGGTTTTTATTTCTAACTTTGTCTTATATATTTCTTGTTGTATCACTTGTTTGTTTTTGACAGGTTGTCAAAATGCCGCCACGTATGAGAGGAAGAGGCAGAGGACAAGGAGCACATGTAGCCCCAAACGACCATGAGGCCGGACCGTCACACCGGCGAACACCTTCAGATCCTCATAACACAGATGCTCAAGATCTTTGGAGGTCCTTTACTGAACCAGCTAGACGCTCAGTTTCACTGAGTACCTCCCCGTCTATCCCACACTCCTTTGGGCCTCATTCTGAGAATGAGCCCCACAACTCTCAACAGTCCTACATTCCCCTACTAGGACACAATTCACCCTTTGACCATCCATCACCCGTCTTCCAGGGTCAGTTCAACCCTGATGACTACTTAGGAGCAGCAGTGGGTTTTAATCCACTTGGACCTGAAGACCATTTTTCTGGTGGCAACCCGATGGACATCGATGAGGATACCGATCCTGCAATGCCACCATCCTGAACTCCCAACCATCCCATTGAAATTTCAGATGGGTCACCGTTTGTGGGATCACCTTACAATGGTCCCGACAGCTTCGAGGAGAATTTTCGGCAGTACGACTAGGTGTTTACCCCCAGTTATCATAGCTCTCCCCTGCACCAGCCACACCACTCTCCCCTGCACCAGCTTCAGCCCAACTCTCCCCTGCATCAGCTACAGCAGCAGCAGAATCCTTCCGAGGGTTCTCGACTTGTCGCGGTCACTCCGCCGCTACCACCGCCTCAGCTTCAACCTCCCTCACCTCCGAGGCGAAGGAGAACGACAGTGAGAATATCCGCACGAGGGGGAGTGCGCATCAGCACCCCTCCACATTCAGGTGGCAGCCGGTACTCGCCTGTCCACGAAGAACCAGAGATGGGAGAATCCTCACACCCCGTCTCTGAAGTAGTCTCTGCGCCAGTCGCGCCACAGCCACCACTGGGTTTTGGAGACCCAATACCTGCTTACACTGGGGCGGCAGCATACAATCCTTTCGAGCCGCCGATGCATACGAACTACAACTTTACAGAGGATCCCTATTGGATAGCAGCAAACTCCAACACTCTCCAACCGGGAGGTCACTATGGAGGTCCCTGGACTACGGGACACTCGACCTATGGATACCCATCATATGGGTATCAGCAGTCACAGCCTCCTCAACCTCCGCATTATCAACCACAGCCTCCTCAACCTCTGCATTATCAGCAATCACCGCACACACCGATGATGTCGCCGCCGCCTCAATTTCAAGAAATCCTTCATGAGATACATGAGGTGCGACAAGAGGTGCGACATGAAATGCGGGAGGAACGTAGGCATAACCGGGGGATGTTTAAGAAGATGGTGGATTTGATCAAGGGAAAAAGCAAGAAGGATCGCTAAATCCTTTGTTTGTTTATTTATTTTAGTTGTAATCATGTCCCTGCGAGGACATTTATTTCTCTACCCTGCCCCTACGTGGGCATATTTTCCTTTCTGTTCTGCCCCTGCGTGGGCATGTTTTTCTTTTGACCCCTGCGTGGGTTTGTTTGTTAATTTGGCCCCTGCGTGGGCGTGTTATTTGTGTAGAAGACCCGTTTAGGGCAAACTCGTACTAGTTAAATTTTTATTTGGAATGGTTAATTTAAGTTTTTCATTTTTAAATTATATGCATGGATATAATATATGAATAAATGAAAAATAACATTTATTATTTTAATTTACCATTTTAATAATAAGAATCTTAAAAGGTAAAACCTAGCATGAATGTCATATTAAAGACCTGGCCAATATGGTAAAACATGTTTAAAAAGATTCAGATCTCTGTTAACGTCTGCAAACATGTTAACATTCTTGGCTAGTGTGATCCGCAAAATCACACATGTCACCCTTTTTAATAAATTACCCAAATTTATATTTTTATATATATTTGATTGTGACAAAATGCCTACGGGTTATAATTAGTGTCATATAAAACAAAAAGGCAGCCGTAGTTTATAAACTCCCTGCCAAGAAAATGATTGATTTGTCTTATTTATTCAAACTTTAATCCTATAAGATCTAAATTTGTAATTTAGAAATTTGTCTATGTGACTAGGCCTATTATGCCAATATTATATTTCATTCTAAAAAGATTTCTAGTAAAAATCCTGAATGAAATTATTAAATTAACTAAAATGGCTATTAAAACCATGGTTAATAAATCGTCAAGAACGATAATACTGTTTAGGCTTCTAAATAGACCTTGTCCTTATTTTTATGTAGCAATTAGGACTACATGGCTAAGTCAGAAGAGATAAACAGTCGTCCAGAGGAAAACCCTGAAAATGCAAAAATATTAGTAACTGGTGCGGAGTTGAAAGCATTAGTGAATGATGCTGTTATCGAAGCACTAAATAGACAGTATAGTGAATCGAGCGAGACCCGAAGTAGAACCCGATCTGCTCCACGTTCCAAGCCAAAGACACACTCGGAGGCTCATAACAAACCGCCCTCTAAGAAGGATGAATCTAAGAAAGATGAGCTCAAGAAGGATGAATCTAAGAAAGTTGAGCTCAAGAAGGATGATGATCGACATTCATCAAATCACAACAGTGTTCCCTCAAAAAGGATGGTGTTTGATGCCAAACCACACACCAAGTCCTGTACTTACAAGTACTTTGTTTCTTGCAAACCCCAGGACTTCACCGGGGAGAAAGGAGCAGTAGATTGTATGACTTGGTTGGACGAGATGGATACGGTAGTAGACATCAGCGGTTGTGCTGAAAGGGATGTAGTGAAATATGTATCCCAATCGTTCAAGGGAGAAGCACTGGCGTGGTGGAAGTCTCTCATACAAGCTGCTGGAAAGATCCCACTTTACAACTTGTCATGGGATCAGTTCGTTGCTCTTATTAAAGAGAATTATTGCCCGCAACACGAAGTTGAAAGAATCAAATCAGATTTCTTATCTTTGGTGATGAAGAATTTAAACTACCAGGCATACCTCACCACTTTCAATACCCTATCTAGGTTGGTTCCTTACTTGGTAACCCCAGAGCCTAAGAGGATTGCTCGCTTCATCGGGGGTTTAGCCCCAGAGATTAAAGCTAGTGTTAAGGCATCAAGGCCTGCTACCTTCAGATCAGCAGCTGATCTATCTCTCTCTCTTACCTTGGACGTAGTCAGGTTGAGAGCACTCAGGAATTCAGAAGAGAAAAAAAGGAAGCGTGAGGACGATACCTCACGAAGATCAGATAAGAGACACCGAGGAAATAACGACCACAAGAAAGGGTCAGGATTTAAGAAGGATGGGCAACAATCAGGGGATAAGCCCAAATGTAAAACTTGTAAGAAGAATCATTTTGGGAGGTGTCGACTTGAGTTGAAATCCCAGTCTCACACGAGACCCTGTGGGATTTGCAAATCTACGGATCATAAGACTTTGGAATGTAAGAAGCTGAAAGATGCAACATGTTATGGTTGCAATGAGAAAGGGCACATTAAGTCCAATTGTCCAAAGAACGCCAAGAAAGCCGAGGATGGGAAGAAGACCAATGCGAGGGTCTTCAAGATGGACGCTAAGGAAGCTGTTCAGGATGACAACGTGATCACAGGTACTTTTCTCGTAAATGATGTTTTTGCTAGAGTATTGTTTGATTCTGGAGCAGATAAGTCTTTTGTGGATAATAAGTTTTGTGAGTTGTTGAAATTGCCTGTAAAACCCTTAAGTGTGAAATATGAGGTGGAATTAGCTGATGGAACCATAGAAACCGCCTTAACTGTTTTAGATGGATGTGTTATATCCATTAGGAATCACTCTTTTCCTTTGTCCTTACTTCCCTTTAAGCTAGCCGGCTTTGATATAGTTATAGGTATGGATTGGTTATCGCATAACCAAGCCCAGATTATGTGCAACAGAAAGCAAGTAGTAGTCAAAACTCCGTCTGGGGAGTCACTTACCATCCAAGGGGATACCCAGCATGGATTGCCTGAGCAAGTGTCCATGCTCAAGGCATCTAGATGTCTGCAGAATGGTGGTGTCATTTATATGGCACAAGTTACTATTGATGAGCCAAAGCCCAAGATTGAAGACATCCCTATCATTTCGGAATATCCTGAAGTTTTTCCCAAAGAACTACCTGGTTTACCACCAGATAGGCAAGTGGATTTCCGAATTGACATCATCCCGGGTGCAGCACCGGTAGCGAGAGTGCCTTATAGGTTGGCACCAACAGAAATGAAGGAATTAAGGACGCAGTTAGATGATCTGTTAGCTAAAGGTTTTGTTAGTGCATTTATGTCTATAGCCTTCGTCAATTCGAGCCGTAGCAAGAAACAGAAGAAAACGAGTCGTTATGATGCAATATTTAGTCAAAAAGGCAAGGTGGCATAATTGTAATTAATGAGAAATCTCATTAATAGTCAAGGCCTATAAATAGGAGAGTTATGTTTAGATTAGAGACTTTTGCCATTTTAGAGATTTGAAGAGCTCTAGTTCTAGAGAGAGAAACTAGAGAGAGAAAGTCTCTAAGTGATTCAAGTGATTGTACGATGTCAGATCTTTGAATAGAATCACGTTTATATTACGTCATGTGTGTTTAGGTCGCGTTCGTGTACGGATTCCGCACGTTTCACGTTCGTTTCGCAATCGTTTCGGAGTCAAAACCGGTCCTACAAGTGGTATCAGAGCAGGAGCTCGATTGCACTGATCCAACACACATTTCCGATCGTGATTTCATCAGATTCAGATCCGAATTTCATCTACTTCTTCATATTTTTCATATTTTCACGTTTTTTTCTGAAAATCGTCAAATTGAACGTGTTTTTACGGTCCAAATCGTCTGAATTTTTGATATGTTGTGCGAAAACACCTAATCTATAACCCTATCAAGTTTCAGATCCTAATTCCTAGTCGTTTAGGAGAAATCTGAGTTTTTGTGTCCGACATCGTTTGAAAGGAGGGTTCCGTTTGAAACCATCGTTTGAAAGGAGGGTTCCGTTTGAACTATCGTTTGAAACTATCCGTCCCGTTTGAAAAATAAACTATCGTTTGAAAACATGTTTGTCGTTTGAACTGATCGTTTGAAATGTTTGTCGTTTGAACTGATTGTCTGAAATGTTTATCGTTTGAAATTGACCGTTTGAAGTTGATAGTTTGAAGTGTGACAGTTTGAAATCAATGATCCTGACCGTTTGAAAGTATCATAATGATGACATGACCGTTTGAAATCCTGTCTGTTTGAAAGTGTGTCAGTTCATGTGATTAAAGTTGGTTGGTAATATCAAGTGTTGTCGGCAAAATACATTGACACATCACGTGAACAACAGCTTTCTTTATCAATCGACATTAAAATCAAAATTAGCTGCCCAATCATGTTAAGTGCACCAACCCACTAGATATTAGTGGCTCAATGAGAATTTAGAAACTATTAATTGTGTCGGCCATTACTTGACATTACATATTAACAATTAATGTGTTTCATGTGCATAGATAAGTGATCATGTGGTGTGTGTCAGGTTAGTGAAGTTATCGTTCCAATCAGAGCATTATATGTGAAACATATTTGAACGATCCAATCATATTACATTGGGTGTTTTAGTTGTCGGCTGCACATTTGTTAAAGTAGTTTGAAACATAAATAACATAAATCACAGGCTCATCCATGTGATTATATTCGAAGTTGTCGGGATAGTGATGTTTGCGGTCAAATAGAATCATTTACTTCTTGTTTGTCAGTTCGCAAGTTGTCACTGGTTGCTCAGTTTAAATATCTCAATTTACACGGATTGAAAGTGTTCAGTATTGTTTTAAACTGATTGTGTATTTGTTTGTTTGCAGGTGATTTACAAGGCACAAATACCAAGAATTCAAAATGTTTGATGAACTGGAAAACACTAAATTTGAAAGAATAAACAATTGGACTTGTTGTTCTTCTTTTGAGAAAAAGGAGGTTTTAGTTGAAAGATTTGAATATTTCATGTGTCAAAAGGATGAAACGTTGGATGAGTTGGAAATACGGTTTAAAATTTTAATGGACAGTTTGAGAAACAAGAATATTAGAATATCAAATGATGAACAGATATCGAAATTGGCAAATGCATTACCTGCTAAATGGGATAAATTCTTGGTTGAGCTAAAAAGGGAAGATTTTTTTCAAGAACTTTATCCAAAACAGTTCTTTAATGAGGTTAATGGAGAGTTTCGTAAGGAATATAAGAAAAAGAAGGAAATTTTGACCGAAATGGAAAAGAATTTACAAAAATTGGAATTGGATGTAATTACTGAAATTGATAATAGAATTCGTGTGTGTCTTGCAACAAAGAGTATTCTGAAATATGATATTAAAAGGAAATGTTATATTGATGAAAGTATGAATCCTTTTGATTTCGTTAAACTCTTTTGTGCAGGAACATATAAGATGGAAACAAAGGATATTCCAAAGAACGAAGAATCTTTGAAGCTTGGATCTTCAAGTTCAGAATCAGTGTGTTCTAAATGTGATAACTTTAAGGCTGACAATGACAAACTTTTGAAGGATGCAGAAAGTTTGACATTGGAAGTCGAGAAGTTGAGAGATGAGAAGCAAGCTGATGATAACCAGATTCTTATGTTGCAGGGAATTTGTGAAAATTTGAAGTCTGAAAATGTCAAACTGCTTAGTGATGTGAACAGTTTGACAGCAGAAAACAAAATTTTAAAAGAAAAAATTGAAAATTTTGAATATGAAAAATTAAAATTTGATAAAGATTTTAAAAGTCAAATAAAGATTTTAGAAGATGAGCGAGATATTTTTGGTAAAGATAATCTTGAAAAACAAATTGAAATCAATTCTCATCTTCCTAAAATCATTCAGCTTGAAAAAGAAGCTGAAAAAGCTCGGATGAAAATCAAAGAGCTTGAAGTTAAATTGAAAGGTTTTGTGACTTCGGCACCATATGAGTGTCTAAAACCGATCAATTCTGATCCAATAAGTGACAATGTCACAAATTTTGACAAAGTCAAAATTGAAGATTGTGATGAAATATCTGATGATGAAAAAGAAAAGAAAAGAAAAATATTTTTAGATTTACAAGAAAAATTTAAAAATACGGTTTTGCAATCTACTGAAACAGGTGAATGTTCTAAACAAAAACCTGTTAAGAAGAATGCAGAACAGAAACAAAAAGATAAAAATTTGAAAAATTCTAAAATTGAAAATAAAAGCTCATCAGATAAATCATCCAATCATTATCAAAAATCACAAAAATTTAAAAATGAAAAGTCACAAAATGTTGGTAATAAGTGGTGCAGGTTTGACCACAGTGCTCAAAAGACAAATCCAGCATTGAAGAGGAGAAATGATTATAACCAAGCCAAACAATGTTATGATATGAAGGTTTGGACTGACAGAAGTGGATGGTACGATAACAGAGTGTGCTACACCTGTGGTGTGAGAGGACACATTGCTGTTAACTGCCAGAATTGGAATTTTGAACCACGAAGATGCTACAATTGCCATATCAGAGGTCACATTGCCAGAGATTGCCCAAGGAGATCGATGGGAAGATCAAGGGTTGAATCTCAGAGAATGGTAAAGAAACCAGTCATTGTCAAGCCCAAAGAACAGAAAGTGGAAGATAAGAAAGTAAAGCTTTCACAGGGGCAGAGAGACAGACTGAGGAAAAAGAGGAAGAAGGCGAGAGAGTATTTGGAGAAGATTTTGTCTTCAGGTTCACCGGTTGGTTCGAATAAAAGTTCTGATGAATTGATTCACTCGACGGCAAAGTCAAGCAAATCGAATTCTTCAGATGCAAATCTGAGGACAAACAAGAAGAAAAAGAAAGTCATTGGCGATGAATCTGGCTCATCAAAGCCAGACAAGCCAAGTTCGGGCAATGAATCTGATTCCACAAAATCAGATGAGCCACAAGTTGAGGTAAAAAAGGAAGAGACAGTTCCATTAATGAATGATGAGAACTTTCCACCATTACAAGCCGCAAACCTAAAATCAAAAGGTGTTGATGTTGGAAAAATGTTTAATAGCAATGTTAAACATATTTTTAGCAAGATGGTTGATGGTAAGGAAAAAGGAGTGAAAGAGTTTTATGAAGAAAAGAGAAAAACTCAAAATGCGCCTAAGGCTGGTCAGGCTTGGGTGTCAAAATCTGTTGGTTGAATTCCTGACTTGCCGGAGCTTTCAGGTTGGTAAGTGTGAAGCAGGTATCGGCATCATTCTTGAGAAATTCACAGGATGGTAACTGTGATATTTCGTCTTACAAGTGGTTAATCAAGGACATTAAATTGTACTTGATTTTCTACAAGTGATTGTGATGTTTGATCTTATATTGTTAAAATCTGTACAAAACGGTTAAAAGAGAACAAGGTGATATGATGACCCCGAACTCATAAGTTATGGGTAAACAAACTAATTTTTCCGGAAAAACCATTCTGATTAAAACAAACTTAAGTGTTTTGAAATCATTATGGGAAAATAGTTTGTTGTAAGGAGAGTGTTGATTGAATATGCCGAAACCCTCACGGCTGAACAAACATGTTTACTTTCACCAGATTGAAAAACGGTTTTCAAACTGTAAAAATCAATGTGTTGTAAATCATGGGGGTATGTTATATTTTCTGCTAAAAGTGTTATATTTTCTGCAAAACAGAGCATGAGATGCAGAAAATGGATGGCGAGACAAAGCTATCAGTATTGGTTGTCAAATTTTCTTTATATGATTTTGCATTTTAGGGGGAGAAATATATTGTTAGAAAATACAAAAACATTTGAAAATTTGAAAAAGTAAAAAACATGATAAAATTCAAAAATTTGAGTTTTGCGTAAAAAGAGGAAATGATAGTACATCAGTAGACAGTTACAGTACGCTAAAGAATTGGAAAGTTTAAATGTGTTAAACGATCTCACCGTGGATGTGTCGGTAGATTTTTATACATTTAGTAAACTTTTCGGGATACAAACATAAATTTCATACTTGCTTATTTCGTGGGGAACACTACTTGGATATATAGGTAACCCCTGAAATCTCGTTTGAAAGGTCTCTTAATCTGATATACTAGGTCTTTATACTTAATGATGTCTGGGGTATTATTCCGGGACTTCTGCTGAACGGTAGTTCTGACCTAGTCCTTGGATAATACTTTCTGAAATGCTTGAAACATAGCATTAAACCCTCAGCATGCCGATGAAACAATAAAATTGATAGTCGCTGCTGTTGTAAGCAAAAAGATCCTCTAAAGGGGACATACCGTAAAGTCGAAGCTGATATCTCTCTGCGTATACGGAAGTATCGACCTGAGATCCCTCGGCCCTCGCATACCTAATTTATATACATATATCATTGTAGTATACTCACCTGTAAGACTGATTATTGGGATTCTGGATACGGGAGTATATTCAAGAGGTGGGACACATGAATGAGTTTAAGTTCTTAAAACACCTAATTCGTATCCTGAATCAGTTGAAGTTTGTATGAAAATTTAAGTGGATCAGTATATCGACAATCTAAGTGAATTGTTTAATGCATAATGTGAAATTAAGCTCAACGGTACTTGTGACTTGTCAAAAACTGATATGATCCTCTAACGCATACTCAAACAAAAATATTGTCTGTAAATATGCTTGTACATATTTCTTTACTGCATTATATTTTTAGAAAATACAAAAAGATTTTGATTTCTACTTTATTTTCGACAACCGATGTCTGAGTGCTGAGTTTCAAAATCTAAGTAAGCTGATTGTGTTTCTGAAAATAAAACAAGTTCATTAATTTGAAACTTGAATTAAAATCAAAAATTTCAAAAACAGTTTGTGATATCTCCAAGGTCATTAGTTTGGACTTGGATGATTAACTGTGGGGGATTTGGATGCTTATACTGTTATAGAGCTAGTTTCCGATTCGATTCGATGAAACTGCCAAATTTATGAAAATTGTTTGTTTAGAATGTTGAGTAAGCCAAGTTACAATTCCTGGATAGTTGAAATTTGAAATGATGTTACTTATAAATGTTTGAGTGTTTGCAGATGAGATTCCAGACTATGATCCCGGAAGCTGAGTCTAAGGGGGAGTCTGAAGACGAGCTCAAAGCAAGGGGGAGCTTGTAACCGAAAAGCAGGTGTCGATCCCACAGCACGGAAGCTTGAAGAAAGGGGGAGCCTGATGAAGAAAAGAGGAAAAGCTGAAGCTGAAGCTGAAGCTGAAGACAGATCCAATGGGATTCTGTTCAAGAAGATTCAAAGAAAGAGAGAAAAAGAAGACGCTACGAGTTTGACTCAATGATCGAGATTGACTACGGCAATATCCAAGGGGGAGTCTGTTAGTGCATTTATGTCTATAGCCTTCGTCAATTCGAGCCGTAGCAAGAAACAGAAGAAAACGAGTCGTTATGATGCAATATTTAGTCAAAAAGGCAAGGTGGCATAATTGTAATTAATGAGAAATCTCATTAATAGTCAAGGCCTATAAATAGGAGAGTAATGTTTAGATTAGAGACTTTTGCCATTTTAGAGATTTGAAGAGCTCTAGTTCTAGAGAGAGAAACTAGAGAGAGAAAGTCTCTAAGTGATTCAAGTGATTGTACGATTTCAGATCTTTGAATAGAATCACGTTTATATTACGTCATGTGTGTTTAGGTCGCGTTCGTGTACGGATTCCGCATGTTTCACGTTCGTTTCGCAATCGTTTCGGAGTCAAAACCGGTCCTACAGGTTTTATTAGACCTAGTTCGTCTCCTTGGGGAGCGCCGATCTTGTTTGTCAAGAAGAAGGATGGATCGATGCGCCTGTCATCGATTACCGTGAGCTTAATAAAGTCACTATCAAGAATAGGTATCCTTTGCCCAGGATCGACGATCTGTTCGATCAATTGCAAGGGGCAAGCTACTTCTCTAAGATCGACTTGAGGTCAGGCTATCATCAGTTGAAGGTCAAGGATGAAGATGTGCACAAGACTGCATTTAGGACTCGTTATGGACATTACGAGTTCCTAGTGATGCCTTTTGGGCTCACTAATGCACCGGCCGCATTCATGGATCTCATGAATCGCGTCTGCAAGCCTTACTTAGACAAATTCATCATCGTCTTTATTGACGACATTCTTATTTATTCGAAAAGCCAAGCTGACCACGAGAAACACCTTCGTTGTATTCTCAAACTTCTACATCATGAGAAACTCTACGCCAAATTTTCGAAGTGCGAATTTTGGCTTCGAGAATTCCAATTCCTTGGACATGTGGTAAGTGAGCGTGGTATCCAAGTGGATCCCGCTAAGGTGGAAGCAGTTATGAATTGGCCAGAGCCAAAGACGCCTACTGAGATTCGCAGTTTTCTGGGTTTAGCAGGATATTATAGGCGCTTTATCAAAAACTTTTCAAGGATTGCTGCGCCCCTAACTTCGTTGACACGTAAGAAGGTTAAGTTTGACTGGGGCCCTAAGCAGCAGGAATCCTTTGACATTCTAAAGAAAAAGTTAAGCAATGCACCAGTGTTAACATTTCCCGATGGTATAGAAGAATTTGTGGTGTATTGTGATGCATCACACACTGGTATGGGCTGTGTACTCATGCAGAAAGGCAAGGTTATTGCCTACGCTTCACGACAGCTAAAGGTGCACGAGAAGAACTACACCACCCACGACTTGGAGCTGGGTGCCGTTGTATTTGCATTGAAACTTTGGAGACACTACTTGTATGGTACCAAGTGTGTGATCTATTCAGATCACAAGAGCCTTCAACACTTGTTCAATCAGAAGGACTTGAACATGAGGCAGCGACGCTGGATGGAAACTCTAAATGATTATGATTTTGAAATAAGATACCATCCAGGCAAGGCAAATGTAGTTGCTGACACCTTAAGCAGAAAAGAAAGAGTGAAGCCAATAAGAATCAGGGCCAAGCGTATCGAAATCAGGAATAGTTTGAACGAAAGGGTGTTAGCTGCACAGAAGGAAGCTGTGTTGGAAGCTAACTATCCTGAAGAAAAGCTAGGAGTAACTGAGGAGCAGTTATCCTATGACAAAGACGGAATGCTAAGATTGAATGGATGAATATGGGTTCCAGTTTATGGAGGACTTCGAGATGTTATTCTCCAAGAAGCCCACAGTTCCAAATATTCCGTTCATCCTGGAGCTGATAAGATGTACCAGGATCTAAAGGCTAACTACTGGTGGATTGGTTTGAAAAAGTCTGTAGCTGCTTATGTAGCTAAATGTTTGACTTGTGCGCAAGTCAAAGCTGAGCATCAGAAGCCGTCAGGTTTGTTACAACAGCCTGAAATCCCCACATGGAAGTGGGAGATGGTGACGATGGATTTCATCACCAAATTGCCAAAGACGAGAAAGGGAAACGATACTATATGGGTCATAGTGGACAGACTGACGAAGTCAGCACATTTCCTACCCATTAAGGAAACCTACAGCTCAGACATGTTAGCTCAATTATATGTAGATAAGATCGTAGCTCTACATGGTGTACCATTGTCAATTATCTCTGATAGAGATATGAGATACACCTCTCATTTTTGGAAAAGTTTCCAACAGTCTTTGGGCACGCGCTTGAATTTTAGTACAGCTTACCACCCACAGACAGACGGACAGAGTGAGCGTACCATCCAAACATTGGAAGACATGCTTCGTGCATGTGTGATTGATTTAGGTGGCAGTTGGGATAAGCATCTGCCATTGGTCGACTTCTCCTATAACAATAGCTACCATACTAGTATTAAGGCTGCGCCCTTTGAAGCATTATATGGTAGAAAATGCAGAACACCCATTTGTTGGGTGGAAGTAGGAGAAGTTCAATTATCAGGACCAGATTTGGTCTTTGAGACAACGGATAAGATTTTCCAGATTCACGATCGTTTGAAAGCTGCCAGGGATAGGCAGAAAAGTTATGCGGATCCAAAGCGTAAGTCTTTTCACTTCGAAGTAGGTGACAAAGTATTGCTTAAAGTATCACCCTGGAAAGGGGTGATACGATTTGGTAAGAAAGGCAAGCTAAGCCCGAGATACATAGGACCTTTCGAGGTTATCGAACGTGTCAGATCAGTTCCTTATAAGTTAAATTTTCCTGAAGAGCTCAGTGCTATACATAATGTCTTTCACATCTGTAATCTGAAGAAGTGTTTCGCTGATGAATTACTGGTCATACCATATACGGATGTGCATATAGATGAAAGCTTGAAATTTTTGGAGAAACCATTGTCGATTGAGGATCGACAGGTGAAGAAGCTTGGAAGGAAGCATGTGGCTATTGTAAAAGTCAAATGGGATGCCCGTAGAGGTCCCGAATACACATGGGAGGTAGAATCCACGATGAAAGAAAAATACCCTCATTTGTTTCAATAAATCTCGAGGTCGAGATTTCTTTTAAGGGGGTGAGGATGTAACACCTCGAAAATTTACGTCCAATAATGTACTGACACGTGTCATAGGCTTTGAATATGTGAAAAAGTACGTTAGAGGGACTAAAGTTGACAAACAGTGAAACTATGTGAATATAAGGGTCCAAAGTGTCAACAATGGATAAATAGGCTCTACAATAACCCTACATGTTGTTTATAATCTTACACGGATAAATCATGGATCATACGAAGCGGAAAATGAAAGAAAGTGAGGAATTACAAACTACAGGGGCTAAATGTGTCAACATGTTGAAAGTATACCTCTGAGTGACCTTTTGGCAAACCCGAAGCTTTGTAATGGTAAAATATACTCACTAGAATATGTGATAAAAATTTCATCAAGTTTCGTTATCGTATGAGAAAGTTATGATCAAAACCGTGCACGAAGGGTTAAATGCGTTAACGTTAAAATTCGTGACTTTTCGGGTAAGCACAAAGTTAACCAAGGACTTTACCATGTTTGTAAATGTCCCAAGGTCCTTAAAAATCAGATTTGAGGGTCTAATGAGCAAGATAAATAGCCAAAACCACGTTACAAAGGACCAAGGACCAAAATGTAAACATGAAAACTTGTTAAGCTGGTTACCCACTTGTACGCGGCCCGCGTAAGGGGTCTCGCGGCCCGCCTACAAGTCGCCAGCGAACAAAACTCGTAGATGTCAGTTCTTTCAGGTCTGTTTCGATTGTTTCCAGCTGTTACTCGATACCTGGGGCTCTCCAATGGATTTACATGCATGTAGGGGCACTTGGACACATCTTAGAACATGTGTAGACTCTTGTGGCAGCCTCAAATGAGATCAAAGTAGTTATAAATGGGAGTTGAAGTGTAGCAATCTTGTTCTTGCATTTACAAAAATTCACAAGGCCACTTCTGGAGCTCATCTGATCAACCTCGGGCTTTCTAGTGATCTTTAAGCATAATTAGGACTCTTGTAAGTGTTCATAACCCCTTCTAATTCGTTCTAGCTTAGTTAATTAACCGAAAGTCAAACCATCGTAAATTAAGTTTGACTTAGTGATTAAATGAAATTGGCTCTGTCATTTATCGAATTGAAAGTACCTACAAGTTGGTATTTATGTGGGTAACAAACCCTTAAAAGGGTATTTTCAGATTCCCACTCTAAGTATGATTATTGTCCAGTCAAAGCTTATCTTAAAAAGTCAACAGAATGATTATTTGCAAATTTAAGCATGATTAGCAATGTAGGGTACATGCAACCTGTTTGATCACTAAAATAACTTGGTAATTAATGTAAGAACATGTTCATCTCGACAATTTTCAGTTTAAACCCGAATCGGAACCGAAAGTCGCATAATTTGAGTTTTTCTTTGACTATCAGTTCTGATCCGTTTATGCATGTTTGAGATCTGTCTTAGAGCTTATTTTGGACCAAGTTTCATATAAGTATAACTCTCTGAGATTTTACAACTTGGTTCAATACTTATCCGATTCATATGCATGTTTCCGATTTATGCTTAAATGTGGACTATTATGCCCTTTTGACTATAAAACGTGATTTTTGAAAAAGTGAAAGAGCAGAAACATTTGTTGCTGATTTATAAACTTGCACCTAAAATTTGATATCAGTTTGTGGTCTAGATTAAGAGTTATGCTCATTATCGTAATTTGAAAGCTTTATGTTACTTAAACGGCGTAATTAGCATATAACCCATTTAAACCCACTTTTTGATATCAAACTTTTTATCCACTGATGTAATATAATATTTTGGGATTTTTAAAGATTTTTATTTAATTTTTGGCTGAGCATAACATAGGTCTCTAAGTTTAATTCGGTAAATACCGATTTTGCCCTTTTAAGCCATAAAATGAGTTTTACAAATCCTTTTGACCCCAAACCTTTTTCTACTGATTTTATTTGATAAATAAAATATTTTGAGTATTCTGGAAATATAAAAATATCAGCTTTCTTTTAAAAACCCGGAAACGGCTCTAAATCGCCTTTTTAAGCGTTTTTAACGCATAGTATGTACTATAACCATATTAAACATATAAGGTTGATACCTACTGATGTTTTTAGTATATTTTTATATAATAACAGTAAGTATAAGTTTTTGAACTCAGGTTTCCAGTTTTGACCTTTTTAGCCCTTGTGAAATTACCAAAATACCCCTAAGGTGCATAGTTTGGTTTTAAATGATAAGTTTCACATATAGGTCATACCCTACTGTTATAACATGTTAAATTAAGTGTATTTACTGTATAAATCAGACCTGTAACTCAGATTACAAATTAAACTCTTTTATAATCTTTTAAATGACCAAAATGCCCTTATATGGCGTAAATTGAGTTTAAATTCGTATGGGCATAATAGAAGATATCTTACTGACATTATAACATATTTAAGGCATATTATCTTAGGGAACTTGCATATGACTCTTATGGTTACCCGTAACGCCCTTTTCGCGTTCGGTTCGATTTATGTAACTAGTTTGCATAAATTGACCAAAAACGGGTCAAACCTTATCATTTTTGTCTCAAAATCCAGAATGTATTTAGTCTACCCATATTATACAAGTATTCAAACTTGTCGGGTCTAAATCACATTCTATCCGGTCTTCGCTTAATCGTGCGATTGAACCTTTCGTCCTTAAAACTAGCCGGTCTAAGCTTAAGCTTAAATAAAGACCCGTTAGAAATCTAATAGGTTATTATAAACCTTCGTTCCAGATTAGGAGCACCAGTAAAAGCTACTTGCAATTTGCTTATTGTGAATTATACTTTACTCAGGTAAATACTTTTAACTTATTTTCCCTATACGGGATTGGGGTACGGTATATAAAATACCGCTTGGTCCGGCATTGAATTCTTTAATCGAATAGTGGTTAAATTTATTGATATGCTATGTTTTAAATGTGTTTTGTTTGCTTAAAGCCTTTGGGGGGTTAATGACCATGTCCCGGATATCCTTGGCATTATCTTACGAGATGGCCACGACCTGAGCACGGGGTGTAGGCGTACACCTGTCAGTGTATAACTCAATAGTGTGGTGTGTCTATTAATCTTTAACCCGGTCTACGGATCGGGCTACTGAACGCATAAGTAACATGTAAATCCCTTACAAGATTATATTGCATAATTATCCCAAGTTATAAAATGTTTTGTGCCACGTGCATTCAAATCAATTTTCAACCCTTTTCAAAATGAGTCAGTTAAATTGTATTTACCAGTGTAAACTGACGTATTTTTCCCAAAAGGTTAAGTGCAGGTACTACTCGTACTAGGCTGGCTGTCTTCTAGAGCGTCCATAATAAGTCTCGCAAGCTTGGATGACAATAAAATGTTGAACAATATCTGATTCTATTTTGATCCGCCTGTGGATCCGTTTCAACTATTAGTGATATTTAATATTACACTTTATTAAAGTTGAAATGATTCTATCTTTGCTTCCGCTGTGCATTTATATATTGTGTTGTTTGTCTATGATGATACCAACTACGTCACGATACTCCCCCACCGGGCCCACCGGTGACACGTGGAAAATAGGGGTGTGACATATTGGCATCTTTCTTAGCAAATGATCCTACAAGTGGTTCAATTGGTAAAGTACAGGTGATATCTTTAAACTGTTATATTTTGATTTACAAGTGGTTATAGTTGGTGAGTGAACCTGTAAGTGGTTGAAGAAGGTTTTCATCTTTAAGTGGTTAATCAAGGTCATTAAGTTGAACTTGATTGGACCATACTTACAAGTGGTATTTTGAAGAACAATGTGATGAACCCCTAACCTACAAATGGTTTCTTAAAATCAACAAAACTTATTTTCCGGAAAAACCATTTGATTAAAACAAACTTAAGTGTTTTGAAATCACAATGGGAAAATAGTTTGTTGTAAGGGGGAGTTCTGATTGTTTATGCCAAGTGGATGGCGATCTGAAGTGATTCGATATCAGTTGTCACTTTATTGTATAGTTTGTTTGCAAATTTCCTAAAATGTGTTTGCATTTTAAGGGGAGTAAAAATTTTCAGAAAATCCAAAAACATTTGAAAATTTGAAAAAGTAAAAAACATGATAAAATGAAAAATGAGTTTTGTTTTACAAAAGAGGAAATGATAGTACATCGGTGGACGATCACGGCATGCTAAAGAAATGGAAAGTTAAATATGTGATAAACGATCTCACTGTGGATGTGTGAGTAGGTTTTTGCACATTTAGTAGATTGTGACGAGATATAAACCTAAATTCAAACTTGCTTATATCGTGGGTAACATCTCTCGGATATATGGGTAACCCCCGAAATCTTGTTTGAAAGGTCCCTCTTTCTGAGATACTAGGTCTTTATGCTCAGTGATATCTGGGGTATTATCCCGGGACTACTGATTTTGCGGAAGCAATGGCCTAGTCCCTGGAGAATACTTTACTGCTTGCTTGAAATATAGCACCGCCCTCAGCAAAAATAGACAATAAAATTGCTAATTAATGCTGTTGTAAAAAAGATCCTCTAAAGGGGACCCACCAAAAGTCGAGCCGTCATCTCTCTGCTGAACGGAAGTTCTGACCTGAGCTCTTACAGTTTGGCAATTTAACCCCATACAGATATCATCTAGGTATACTCACTTGTAAGACTGAATATTGGGATCTGGATACGGGAGTATATTCTGAGGTGGGACACGCGATTAAGTTTAAGTCTCTAAAACACTAATCTCGTATCTCAAAACAGTTGAACTTTGTGTGAGAATTTAAGTGGATCAGTATACTGACAATCTAAGTGAATAGTTTAGAACTTAAAATGTATAAAGCTTAACGGTGTTGGTGATTTGTCTCATAAACTGATATGATCCTCTTACGCAAACTCACAAAAATATTGTTTGTAAATATTTCTTTACTGCATTTCATTTTGGTTATATCAAAAATTCAAAAAGATTTTCAGTGTGTTTTAGCATAAATTTTTGAAAAATTCAAAAAGATTTTAGACGACTGATGTTGAAAAGCTGATTTTCAAAATTCCGAGTGCTGAACATGATGAACAGGTTTGGGAAAGTGTGTTTGAAGATGTGTGAAATGAAAATGATGTATATTCAAGTGGTTCATCAGAAATTGAAAATGGTATATTCAGGGTTGCGTCTTCAAGTGATTAGCAAAGTTTCTAAATTTGTTATATCGTATCTATTATGAAACTTATGTTTTGGGTAGAGAATTTGCAGGTGAGTCAGGTTATGATACCTGAACCTGTGAAAGCCAGACTACGATCCCAGCACATCTTGAGGGGGAGTCTGTTAGAGAAAGAGAGTCTGAAGATGCAAGGGCTAGGAGCCAGAGATCCTGAAAGAGAATTGGAAATAGGATAGAGCCAGATAGAGATCCTGAAGGAAGCCCAAAGACTGATAAAGACTGAAGATTGAGAAGACTCGACACTTAAGACTCGTCAACATCTGAGGGGGAGTCTGTTAGTGCATTCATCTGTCGACTTCGTTTTATATCGAGTCTCGAGTTCGTTGCGAAGTTGATCAAGCATGATGCCATCATGTTTAAAGATGACATCACAATAGTGATATCATCAATTGCATCATCTACACAAAGAGACAAAATAGTTTTGAAGTTTACATGGGTTTCGCTTGAAAACAGAATGTTATATTATTTTGTATGTTTCGCTTGAAATGTCAATTAGAGGGTTTCGCTTGAGTGGTCATATGTGTCTTCAAGCGAAAGTCAGAGTAGTATAAATAGGTTAGTGGGCATTTCATTTGTAACAGATTTTCAGAAACGATACCGAGGTGCTGCCGGTATTCCTTGTGATTGTATTTGCTATTAAATCAATACACAAGACGTTTATAGTGATATTCAAGCTGTTTTCACATCCGTTTCTCTGTTTCCGCCTCTGAAACGGACTAGAGCTCTTCCGAACGACTCATTCAGGTCGCGATTCGATCCTACAATGGTAAACTTATGTGACTTCAACAATTGTAGGTTGTATTGAACCCTAATAAATCAGAAAGTTTAGAGGTTTTTTGTACCTCTAAACTTGTAAGAATCAACTCTAACAAATTCCACAACCATTGATGGGTTTAGGAGGTTGTTAGGTACAAGATTCAAGAGTAAAAAAGTGAGTTTTGTAAAAGTTAACCAAGTTTCTTACAAAACAGAAAGTTTGGACCTCAAAATGGGGTTGTTTCACCTTGGTTTACCATGGTAAACCTATGGAAACATTCCTAAAGGTGTTCCAAGCCTTGTGAAAGAAGAAATGATGAAGAAAAGTTAAGGAAAATGAAGTTACAATAACATGAACAAAAACAGAAAATTTATCTTACTTTGGACCTCAAATATGGTGAGGTTTCACCTTAGTTTTCCATGGCAAACTTGTGAAAACCTTCCTAGAGGTTATCCAAGTAAGTTCGAAGAAGAAATAAGCAAGTTTGAAGGAAGAAGTGAGCTAGAACTCACTTTAAAAACCTGAAGGTTTTATGCCCAAATAAGAAACTATTGAGTGTTTGGAGAGGATTAGAGAGTGATTTTGATGTTGGTAAAGTGAAAAAGAGTGTTAGAATAGGTGTATTTATAGTGGGGGATTAGGGTTAAGTGTTTGAAGTGTAATAAAGAAGGTTAGTTGGTGGTTGAGTGAAAGGAATGAACTAATCTGCATGCTGAATTACCTTGGCTGCGGATCGTTATATGCCGCGGGTCGTGGAAGGGGCACATGTTTGGTGCACGACACGCGGCCCAGGTACACCGGACCTGCAGTTTTCTGTTTTTGGCATAATCAGTCCCTGAGGTTTGGTTTGCTTCGTGTTTAAAGTATAATTTGCACAACTAACATGTAATTAAGGGATACATATGTATGAATGTATGGGTTAAGCTTTGTGGATGTATAATTAAGTGTTTAAACATATGATAGGTATCGAAATAGCATATTTTCGATTGTTTGCACGGGAATTAAGTATGTGCATTCGAGCGTAATGATCATGTAAACAAGTAAGTAACTTCTTTGAATGTAAAACAAATACGATTAATCGAAGTATCATTTAAATAAAATGAACTAGTTCTAACACGATAGAAGGCGCAAATTACGAAGTCTGGAGTGAAATACGATTAAGTTAAGGATATAAGTTGCCAAGAATAGGAATGTAAGAGATTTTTCTAATTAAGGTAAGTTTTAAAAAGCAAGGCGTTACAGTAACCGGGTTAGTAACTTTCACTTTCTCGCAAACACTGTCAGTTGAATCTGTAGCATTGAAGTTATCTGTCACACCCCGACCGTGTAATACAACAAACCGCAGTGGAAACGTCGGGGAGTGGAGTAACAAAATCATTGTTTCACAATACATGGTATTTAAAGTTTGGTTTTATTAGAATGATTGTTAATAATGTATTGGATTTTAACCGAAAACATAACGTAAATTAAATTGTCTTGCTTCATTTTAAGTCACTAAGGCCCAAGTCCACCTAAATGTAGCACGATCATCATCATACATTAGCTCCTGAAACACATGTGAAAATATGTACGTCAGCATAAAATGCCTGTGAGATACATAGGTTTTTGTTGTTGAAGGATTCATGACTTGTAAGTTAAAAGAAGTGTTTAACAAAAGGTAGTCATGAATCTTGTAAAATGTTTTCTTTTATAAAATCATGTGAAAATCTATATGATAATCAGTTGATATAAAAGAATGATGTATGGTTAAATAATTAACCAATGAAAAACGAGTTTGTATAAAATATGTTATTTGTAAAACAGTGTCTTGTAAACAATATGTCGAGTCTTTGTATAAAATGTATCATGTCTTTGTTTCTATCAAAGTGGTTTAGATAACGCTACGATATGTAATATCATAAAAGCACTTATATATAGAAAGTACCAGCGGCGTATCCACCATGCTTTTATCATATTACACACACCTCATTATTTAAATCACTTACCAAATAAACCACCAAAATGTCTTGTCAAACCAATGTCAAATGTTATGCACAAACAATGTATAATGTCACAATGTTAGGTATAAACTATGCCTTGTATAATCAAATGTCAGATAACAACCAATTGTAACAACTGTGCTTGTAATCACTATGAACAGTTCTATTATCAATAAAACAATGTTATTTGATCCCAATGTTTGTTTTGTTATGTTATACATTTTTCATGTTTTGATTTTTATGTAATTTCAAACTCTATATCACTTTCTGGAGAGTTATACGCAAACTAGTGCGTAAACGTACTCAGTTTAATGCGAGAAATACTCCGGAACATCAACATATACTCAACATACCTTAAATAACCTTTACATAACTTAGAAATAAGTTTTGAAGGCTTTGGTATGGCAAAAACAAGTTAATTCGCTTACAGGGACTAAATATGACAAACTGTGAAAGTATGTCAATTTGAACTGTAACGAACATTCCGGAACATGACCATAAGTTAAACACACCTTAAATATCCTTTACATAGCTTAGAAATAGGCTTTGAGGGGTTTGGTGTGCTAAAATAAACTTTTGGAACATTCAGGGACTAAAAGTGTCAAAAAGTGCACAAGTTTGCATTTTCGCGCATAACTTACGTTCTGAATACATCTGGACATCCAAAAATTTATGTAAGCATGACTACATTATATTTTAGTGTTCGCCTTAAGAAAAATCCATTCGTCGCGTCATTTGGATCGTTTTTCGCGCTTATGCGCATTCCGTCGTAATTAAGCGAACATCGCGTTCGTACGACCAAACGGACCATCATCCGGCATATTTTTGAGTATGTTTTGAGTTCCCTATACTTTAACTTCATTTTAGAGCCTTGAAATGAGGTTAACGGGGTTCAAACGCATCGAAAAAGGCTTAAAACACAACAGGGACCATTTCTGCCAATTTAGAAACATTTCTGAATCAGATGGGTCAGTGGCGTAGCGCGACGCCTAAAGCCTTACCAGTCGCGCTACGCGACTGCCTATTCTGGACCAGATTCAATGTTTAATTACAAGTTGCAACTAATTGATTCTTAACCACATGTTTTAAGTTGATGTGTCACTAAGTTAAGGAGCATATGTGGTTCCATAACATTCCGACAAGTGTACGCACGAGATTCGATCACGTTATTCAAGAAACGATCCTAACGGTTACCCGAAAACTATATATACCCCATGCCTTTCATTGTTTTTAAGCACTAGAATCTTATTAGTTGTGTTCTAAGTTGAAACCTTGTTTCATACCTGAACTATACTGATCTAGATTAGCATTCGGGGACCCTTCGTAAGTATTCTTTCGTTCTTTTCCTTATTTTTACTGCTTTTCGAGTCAGAAAGTCAAACTTTGTTTGACTTTCAGCGTTGACCAGTGATGGTCAATGCGAAGTTCGTTAGAACTTCGCAACGTGATTGTAATCACGATGGTCATAGTCCCTTGGGACTATGCCTACTGATTACCACGTTGTCTAGGGTCGTAGGGTAGGCGATCTAATAAATCGCCTATACCTTCGAACCCGACCCAGTTTGGTCGATCATTAGGATCCGACCAAATACATTAGGTGACCATAGTGTAGGGAATAACCTTCCGAGGTTATACCTTATGGTCACGACGTTTAAGTAGTTGTATGATAGGTAGTTTATATGCCTTAGGTAAATTACCAGAATACCCTTTTCATACATAATTGGTAATTTAGCATATGTAACCTAAACTTTTGTCACGTAACTGATTATGTAACATGTTTAGGCATATAATACTTGTCATAGGACTAGTTAGGCGGTCCGAACGCGTTTCACGCGCACGACGCGTTAAAGTAGCATAAGCTTCCTAAACGGGTCGTAATGGGTCGTAAACAATTATGTTAAGTTTCAATTAGCATGTAGGCTTTGTTAAACCATATCACGTGAGTTCCGACACTCATTTGGTTTACAAACCCTAATGCTACCCAGTCTTCCGAGATAGGTCCGGTTTATTCACATAGATACCTATACTAGGTGCCGTTTGATTTCGAGATCTCTTGCATTGCTTGGTGGTTATCTTTATACAACTGAGCAATCTCAAGTGAGTACATAGACCCCTCTTTTACTGTTTTCCAAACTGTTTTGGGGTGGAACACATGTGCCTACTTGTTACTTTCATGCTTTCCTGTTTTAACATCATATACTGCTATGTTCGTTAGTACATTATAGTACATGATTTCATTACATCTTATGCTAGGTGTGCCCATTGTGTGCATTACTTGGTACATCGTTTTACATTACATTTCATGCTAGGTATGCCCATTGTGTGCATTACTTGGTACATCATTTTACATGACATTTCATGCTAGGTGTGCCCATTGTGTGCATTGCTTAGTACATCGTTTTACATGACATTTCCTGCTAGGTGTGCCCATTGTGTGCATTACTTAGTACATCGTTTTACATGACATTTCACGCTATGTATGTTTATTTGATTTCATACTTAGTGCATTGTTTTCACATGTTTACATTTTGGTATGACATTTGGTTTGTTTACATGGGACAATACATTCATTAACATTAGCTACGCCGTTCGTTAGTAGGTAGTGGTACCATAGGAATTGACAACTCCCGTTCCGGACATCCCAGGGTAAGGGGACAGAAAGGAATGACCGAATTCGTTGACATAAGACAGATAGACCTTTAATTTGTTTAAAGGGTTTATCACCACAGTCGCCAGGCTTGGATGTATGCATTTTCACAATACCGCATAGATGTTCATATTAAATAGTTGCATGCAATTACACAAAACATAGCTTTGATTTAAACCAAGTTTTACTTCAATACTTTGTTTTTGTGCATATGGTTTAGTTGAGACATTTCACTTGCCATACATGACATTTTGACATAGACATTTGACATGGATATTTGACATAGACATTTGACATGGATATTTGACATAGACATTTGACATGATTTACATCTTGACATAAACACTTTGACATATTATTCAATACATTTGACAATTTGGTTAAACATAGACTTCTTACATTGTTTGGTTTGGTTTGATTAAGTGATTAAGTAACGATGCGTGTGTAATATGATACAAGCATGGTGGATACGCCGCTGGTACTTCCTATATATAAGTGTTTGTATGGTATTACATGGCGTAACGTTATTTGAATCATTTCAGTTTGAGACATAGAACATTTTATACAAATAACATACTTTTCACAAGACATCGATTTACAAACAACTTATCTTATACAAACACATTTTTACATGGTCATTTATTTAACCTGACAATTACTTATACATATCATCTGATCTTATTGTTTTCAAATGATTTACAAGACAAAGCAAATAACAAGGTTCATGACTAAACATTTTCTCAAACAAAAGTCATGAATCTTATTTTCACAAAACCTATGTATCTCACAGGCATTTTTATGCTGACGTACCTATTTTCACATGTGTTTTCAGGTGCTTTTCCATAGGATGTTGTTCATGATACTAGGGCGGACCTGTGCCTTAGAGACTTTAAAAGATGATAGACTATGTTTATTTATGTTCTGAACTCTTAATTTACTGTTTTGAGACAATGTAACACCCTTGTTTAATAAATAAAATACACTTTGTATGCCATGGTTATGAAACAATTAATTCTGTCGCGACACGCCCCGATGTTTCCGCCGTGATTTGTTGTTTTACGCGGTCGGGGTGTGACAGAAGAGTTGGTATCAGAGCCAATGGTTATAGGGAATTAGGTTATTAGTAATGCTTTGACCTAGACTATAACTTTTCTAGGAACCTAACACAAGTTATCTTGTGTTTAGATCTTAAAACATGTACATCACCTATCCTTAGGTGATTAACAAAACAAGGAACCAAAATTTTTCCGAAACGATTTTTGAAAAACAATCATCTGTTTTTGAATGAAATTTTTACAAGGTTTTGAACCCTCAATTGTAAGGTTTTGAACCCTCTGTTATATGGTTTTAAACCCTTTTTCAAGTTTGGTTTTTGGCCTTGTGCCTTCTAATTTTCAAAAATCCCGTCAAACGTTTTGGGTTTTAAATAATGTGAACATGTGCAAACTGGAAGGGTGAATGCCTGTATTCTGGGTTTTCTGTCTAGGCAAGCACTTCGTATACATCTCAACCAGACGCGAGACCAGTTGTGCTTACCTGGGAATTCTTGGGATGAGTGTTCACTTATAGGCGAGCATGTCTTCATTATACATTATTTCTGACCCATTTACTTTGATTAGTCACTGTGTGTCGTTTGTTTGCTTTGTGATACGGACGAATGACCACCATCTATGCTGTTGGCAATTCTTGTTTTTATCATCTCATTCTTTTCATCCAATCATCTCACTCGTTTTCTTTTCATGTTTTCCTCTTTTAGAATGCCTCCTCGACGCGAGAACCAGATAGCTACTGCCGAGCTGGCAGAAATTATTGCGCAGCAGATGGCTGCTCAGTTTCCAAATCTCTTTGCTCAATGGAATCAAGCCAACAACAACAACAATGTTCCATGCAAATACAAGGATTTTAACCAGGCTAAACCACTCAAGTTTAGTGGTTCTGAGGGAGCGACTGGGCTTCTTCAGTGGTTCGAGAGCATAGAGAATACTTTTCGCCATGTGCAGTGTCCGGATAATCGCAAGGTCGAGTTCTCCTCGAGCGTATTTCAGAAAAGGGCTTTGACATGGTGGAACGGGGTTATAAGGGACCAAGGTGCAGAAGTCGCTCTCGCACAGACATGGGCTGAACTTAGAGCCCTTATGATGAGGGAATTCTGTCCTCGCCATGAACAGCGAGCGTTGGAGAAAGAGTTTGATGTTTTGAAGCAAGATAGTGGTGAGCACAGGGCTTATACTGATCGGTTTGAAGAATTGAGTCTGCTTTGCCCAACAATGGTTACCCCACTCGACAAGGCTATCGAGAGATACATCGATGGCCTACCTGACACGGTACAAGACATTCTTACTGGTAGTGAACCTGCCACACTCCGTCAGGCGATCGAGTTATCAGCGACATTGACTGAGTCGCATATTAGAAAGGGAAAGCTACACAGGAAGGGTGACAAGGGCAAGAAGCAGTCGGCTGACAAGGAAGATAGCAAGAAAGGTCAAAACTTGAATGGAAAGAACTCTGGTTCTTCGAAGAGGTCAAGGAAGCGTAAGGCTTCCCAAAATTTTGCTATCACTGCCCAAGCTAATCTGGCAGCTCCCAACCAACCTGCGCAGCCTCCAGCAAAGAAACCCTATACAGGGAATGCACCTTTGTGCAATAGATGCAACAGTCACCACCAGCCACAACTTCCATGCCGTTTCTGTACTAACTGTGGGAAATCAGGCCATCTCGCCAATGTTTGTCGATCTGCTCAGAATCCCGCGGTTCAGAACCCGGCTCAACAAGTTGCTCAGCCTCCTGCTCCGCAACAGGATCAAGCTGCACGACCACAATACCCACCAGGTGCTTGTTACAATTGTGGGGATCTGACCCACTATAGAAATCGGTGCCCAAGGCTAGCAAACCAGAACCAGAACCAGAACCAGAATCAGGCTCCGGTTCGAGGCCGAGTTTTTAACATGAATGCCCAAGAGGCACAGGCTGACGATAATGTGGTGAACGGTACGTTCTTTATTAATAATCAGCCTGCATCTGTTCTTTTCGATTCCGGTGCCGATAAGAGTTTCGTGTCTTTGTCTTTTGAGCAAATGCTTCGTGTGTCTAGAACGAAACTAGGAAAATCTTTGACAGTAGAGGTTGCTAGTGGTGAACCCATTATTCTTGATTCTGTTCTACGCAACTGCCAGTTGAACCTAAATGATCATCTTTTTCCTATTGACCTCGCGCCTATGCAACTTGGAAGCTTCGACGTTATTGTGGGAATGGATTGGTTATCCAAGCATCACGCAGAGATAGTTTGTTCTAAGAAGATTGTTCGTGTGCCACTTTCGACAGGCGAGATCCTGCAGGTTCAAGGTGAGAAGCCCACCGGTGGTCTCAAACTCATGTCTTGTTTTAAAGCTCGGAAGTATCTGCAGAAGAACTATGTGGCTTTCTTAGCACATGTTACAGAAGATAAAGGCAAGGGTAAGTCTATTTCAGATATTCCTGTCATTCGGGATTATTCTGAAGTGTTCCCTGAAGATTTACCTGGTCTACCTCCAGCACGCCAAGTCGAGTTCCGCATTGATCTCGTACCTGGTGCAAATCCCATTGCAAGAGCTCCATATCGTCTTGCACCGTCTGAGATGCAAGAGTTGTCTAAGCAGCTTCAGGAGCTCTCTGACAAAGGTTTTATCCGTCCCAGCTTTTCACCTTGGGGTGCTCCCGTTCTTTTTGTCAAGAAGAAGGATGGATCCTTTAGAATGTGTATCGATTATCGTGAGCTTAACAAGCTTACCATCAAGAATCGATATCCCCTACCTCGCATCGATGATCTCTTTGATCAGTTACAAGGCGCTTCTTATTTTTCAAAGATCGATCTGCGTTCCGGATATCATCAACTTCGGGTGCAAGAAGAAGACATTCCGAAGACAGCATTCCGTACTCGTTATGGACATTACGAGTTCACAGTCATGCCATTCGGTTTGACTAATGCTCCTGCTGTTTTCATGGACTTAATGAATAGGGTCTGCAAACCTTATTTGGATCAGTTCGTCATTGTTTTTATCGATGACATCTTGATTTACTCTAAGACGCGAGCTGATCACGAGCAGCATCTTCGTCTTACTCTGGAACTCCTGAAGAAAGAACAACTCTTCGCCAAATTCTCCAAGTGCGAATTTTGGCTTAAAGAAGTTCAATTTTTGGGGCACATTATCAACGAACGAGGTGTCCATGTAGATCCCTCCAAGATCAGTGCGATTAAGGATTGGGATACGCCTACTACTCCTACTGAAGTTCGTTCATTTCTTGGTCTAGCGGGTTATTATCGCCGCTTCATTGAAAACTTCTCTAAGATTGCAGTTCCTCTAACTGCTCTAACTCAGAAGAAAATGCCCTTTTACTGGGGATTCAGACAAGAGGAAGCTTTTCAACACCTGAAGCAGAAACTTTGCGATGCGCCTGTCCTATCATTGCCTGAGGGTGATGATGATTTTGTCGTGTATTGTGATGCATCGAAATTGGGTCTTGGCTGTGTTCTTATGCAAAGGAACAAAGTCATAGCCTATGCATCAAGGCAGTTGAAGATTCATGAAAAGAACTACACCACTCATGATCTTGAGTTGGGTGCAGTGGTCTTTGCTCTCAAGATCTGGAGACACTATTTGTACGGTACAAAATGTGTGGTTTTCACAGACCACAAAAGTCTTCAGCATATCTTCAACCAGAAAGAACTCAACATGAGACAGCGACGTTGGGTTGAGCTTTTAAACGACTATGATTGCGAAATTCGCTACCATCCTGGTAAGGCGAATGTCGTGGCCGATGCATTGAGTCGTAAGGAACGTACTAAGCTTCATTGTGTACGTGTTCAATCGGTTATTCAAGCTCGATCCGATATTCAAGCACGCATTTCTCAAGCTCAGAAAACTTGTGTTTCACAAGGTTTGATGGATAAGGAATTTCCCTATCACATAACACCTGCTCTGGAACTGAAGGACAATGGATCATATTACTTCATGGACCGTTTGTGGGTCCCAAGCCAGGATGATATTCGTACCTTGCTTATGGATGAAGCCCATAAGTCTCGTTATTCCATTCATCCGGGCTCAGATAAAATGTATAAGGACCTTCGTACTCACTATTGGTGGCCTGGTATGAAGAAAGACATTGCCTTATACGTATCAAAATTCCTTACTTGTCTTAAGGTTAAGGCTGAACATCAGCGTCCTTCTGGTTTATTGGAGCAACCAGAGATCCCAGTTTGGAAATGGGAAAACATTACTATGGATCTTGTTACCAAACTCCCGCGCACAAAGAAAGGTCATGATGCCATCTGGGTAGTCGTTGATCGTCTTACAAAGTCAGCGCATTTCTTGCCAATCCGCGAGGATTTTCCTACTGACAGACTTGCTCAAATCTATGTAGATGAAATTGTGGCTCGACATGGTGTTCCTTTGAACATCATTTCTGACAGAGATGCTCGTTTCACTTCTCATTTTTAGAGAACCATGCAATCTGCTATGGGGACCCAACTTAATCTGAGCACAGCTTATCATCCGCAAACGGATGGTCAATCTGAGAGAACAATCCAGACTCTGGAGGATATGCTAAGAGCTTGTGTGATCGATTTTGGTGGTAGCTGGGATTCACATCTTAAATTGATTGAATTCTCCTACAACAACAGTTATCACACTAGCATCAAAATGGCTCCTTTCGAAGCTCTCTATGGTCGAAAATGTCGTTCACCAGTCTGCTGGAATGAGATTGGCGAGGCTCAACTTACTGGACCTGCCCTCATTTTAGAGACAACTGACAAGGTCAAGAAAGTTCGTGATAACCTTCAGGCAGCTAGTGTCACACCCCGACCGCGTAAAACAACAAAGCGCGGCGGAAACATCGGGGCGTGTTGCGACAGAATTAATTGTTTCAAATCCAAGGCAAACAAAGTTGTATTTTATTTATAAACAAAGGTGTTACATTGTTTCAAACATGTAATTAAAGAGTTCAGAACATAATTAAACATAGTCTATCTTCTTTTAAAGTTTCTAAGGCACAGGTCCGCCCTAGTATCGTGATCAACATCCTATGGAAAAGCACCTGAAAACACATGTGAAAATAGGTACGTCAGCATAAAAATGCCTGTGAGATACATAGGTTTTGTGAAAATAGGATTCATGACTTGAGTTTAAGAAAATGTTTAATCATGAACCCTGTACTTTGCTTTGTATTGTAAATCATTTGGAAACAATAAGATCAGATGATATGTATAAGTAATTGTCAGGTTAAATAAATATCCATGTAAAAATGTGTTTGTATAAGGTAAGCTGTTTGTAAATCAATGTCTTGTGAAAAGTATGTTATTTGTATAAAATGTTATATGTATCAAACTGAAATGATTCAAATAACGTTACGCCATGTAATACCATACAATCACTTATATATAGGAAGTACCAGCGGCGTATCCACCATGCTTGTATCATATTACACACGCATCGTTACTTAATCACTTAATCAAACCAAACCAAACAATGTAAGAAGTCTATGTTTAAACCAAGTGTCAAATGTATTGAATAAGATGCCAAGATGTAAATCATGTCAAATGTCTATATCAAATATCCATGTCAAATGTCCATGTCCAATAGTAGTCAAGTAATTGTGTAGCAAGTGTTATGTATGGTAAGTAAAATAAGACTACTTAAACCATAAGTAAAAATGTACAAAACAAAGTATTTTGAATATATCAAAAAGTTATGTTTTGTAAAGTGATGCATGATACATTGATACAAACATTTATGTGGTAAGTTAACGCATACATTCAAGCCTTGAGACAGTCGGATAACCCTTTCAGTCAAGGTTATCAAAAGAATTGTATTCGGATTCAGTCATTCCTTACATCCAAACAAACCCGGGATGTCAGGAATGGGATTTGTCAAGTCCTATGGTACCACTACTTACTCCCGAGCGGCGTAGCAAATGTTAATGAACGTTATTTAGACCCGTTTGTGCAAACCAAATGTCATAGCAGTTGTATACATGTCATAAGAAAACGATGTACTAAGTATGCTAAGTTAACATACAAAGCAGAAAAGTCTTGTAAATCAATGTGCTTAGCATGTTATCAGTCAACATACATAGCAGAAAAGTCATGTAAATCAATGTGCTTAGCATGTTATCAGTCAACATACATAGCAGAAAAGTCATGTAAATCAGTGTGCTTAGCATGTTATCAGTCAACATACATAGCAGAAAAGTAAGGTAAATCATGTACTAATAGTGTACTAACAAACATAGTCGGTATATGATGTGAAAACAGGAAAGCATGAAAGTAACAAGTAGGCACATGTGTTCCACCCCAAAACAGTTTGGAAAAACAGTAAAAGAGGGGTCTATGTACTCACTTGAGATTGCTCAGTTGTATAAAGATAACCACCAAGTAATGCAAGAGATCTCGGAATCAAACGGCACCTAGTATAGGTAACTATGTTAATAAACCGGACCTAAATCGGAAGACTGGGTAGCATTAGGGTTTGTAAACCAAATGAGTGTCGGAACTCACGTGATATGGTTTAACAAAGCCTACATGCTAAATGAAACTTAACATAATTGTTTACGACCCATTACGACCCGTTTAGGAAGCTTATGCTACTTTAACGTGTCGTGCGCGTGAAACGCGTTCGGACCGCCTAACTAGTCCTATGACAAGTATTATATGCCTAAACATGTTACATAATCAGTTACGTGACAAAAGTTTAGGTTACATATGCTAAATTACCAATTATGTACGAAAAGGGTATTCTGGTAATTTACCTAAGGCATATAAACTACCTATCATACAACTACTTAAACGATGTGACCATAAGGTATAACCTCGGAAGGTTATTCCCTACACTATGGTCACCTAATGTATTTGGTCGGATCCTAATGATCGACCAAACTGGGTCGGGTTCGAAAGTATAAGCGATTGTTTAGATCGCTTACCTTACGACCCTATATAAACACTAAACTAAAAGTGACGAGTTAAGCATGTTAAAACATGCTTAACTAAGTTTAGAAAATAAGTTTGGTATCACAACAAACGGTTGTGATACCTAAGAGTAGTTTGGTTACAAAATACCCAAGAATACGTATTCTGCCCGAAACTACGGCTCGTCACTGAGCCTAGATAACGTGGTAATCAGTAGGTATAGTCACTAGGGACTATAACCATCGTGATCACGCTCACGTTATGAAGTTCTAACGAACTTTGCATCGACCATAAACTGGTCAATGCAGAAAGTCAAACAAAGTTTGACTTTCGGACTCGAAAGCGATAAAAGAACGAAAGAATACTTACGAAGGGTCCCCGAATGCTAACCCAGATCGAAATAGCTCAGGTATGAAACGAAGGTTCCAACTTAGAGCTTTCTTGATCAGATTTGTGGGTTTTTGGGGTTGAGGGTGGATGGGTATTTATAGGATATGCACCACCGTTAGGATCGTTTGTCGATTATCGTGCCTTAATCTCGTGCGTACACTTGTCGGAAAGTCATGGTGCCACAAATGCTCCATAACTTAATGACACATCATCTCTAAACATGTGGTTAAGAATTGATTGGGTTGCAACTTGTGCTTAACCATTGAATCTGGCCCAGATCACGCAGTCGCGTAGCGCGACAGGTGAGCCTCTAGGGCTCGCGCTACGCGACACCCTCACCTGATTCAGAAAAGTTTCAAAAGTTACATGTTTGGTCCCTGCACGTGTTTCAAGGCATTTCCGACACTTCCAAGGCCCGTAAAGCCATCTTTAAGGCCCTAAAATGTTGCCTAAACATTGTGGACATGAAACATGTTCAAAAATATGTCGGATGATGGTTCGTTTGGTCGTACGAACGCGATGTTCGCTTAATTACGACGAAATGCGCATAAGCGCGAAAAACGATCCAAATGACGCGACGAATGGATTTTTCTTAAGGCGAACACTAAAATATAATGTAGTCATGCTTACATAAATTTTTGGATGTCCAGATGTATTCAGAACGTAAGTTATGCGCGAAAATGCAAACTTGTGCACTTTTTAACACTTTTAGTCCCTGAATGTTCCAAAAGTTTATTTTAGCACACCAAACCCCTCAAAGCCTATTTCTAAGCTATGTAAAGGATATATTAGGTGTGTTTAACTTATGGTCATGTTCCGGAATGTTCGTTACAGTTCAAATTGACATACTTTCGCAGTTTGTCATATTTAGTCCCTGTAAGCGAATTAGCTTGTTTTTGCCATACCAATGCCTTCAAAACTTATTCCTAAGTTATTTAAAGGTTATTTAAGGTATATTGAGTATATGTTGATGTTCCGGAGTATTTTTCGCATTAAACTGATTACGTTTACGCATCAGTTTGCGTATAACTCTCCAGAAAGCGATGTAGAGTTTGAAATTTCATAAAAGTCAAAACATGAAAAATGTAAAACACAATCAAACAAACATTGGGATCAAATAACATTGTTTTATTGATAACAGAACTGTTCATAGTGATTACAAGCACAGTTGTTACAGTCTCCCCTACTTGTGGAAATTTCGTCCCGAAATTTATTTAGAGGAAACTCGTGGAAAAAGATGTGGGTATTTCGCCTTCATTTGATCTTCGCGTTCCCAAGTAAACTCAGGTCCACGTTTTGCTTCCCAGCGAACTTTGACCAAAGGAATGCGCTTGCGTTTAAGCCACTTGACTTCACGTTCCATGATTTCCACCGGTTTCTCAACAAATTTCAGTGTTTTGCCAACACGAATTTCGTCAAGCGGTATGGAGTAGTTCTCATCAGCTGTACACTTCTTGAGATTTGATATGTGAAAAGTTGGATGAACATTTCCAAGTTCAGGAGGTAACTCAAGTCTGTAGGCTACCTTTCCGATTCTTTCGACGATCTTGAATGGTCCAACGTATCTAGGTGCAAGTTTTCCTTTCTTTCCAAATCTGATCACACCTTTCCAAGGTGAGACCTTAAGTAATACTCGATCACCGACTTGAAATTCAAAGGCTTTGCGTTTTGGGTCCGCGTAAATCTTCTGACGGTTTCTAGCTGCCTGAAGGTTATCACGAACTTTCTTGACCTTGTCAGTTGTCTCTAAAATGAGGGCAGGTCCAGTAAGTTGAGCCTCGCCAATCTCATTCCAGCAGACTGGTGAACGACATTTTCGACCATAGAGAGCTTCGAAAGGAGCCATTTTGATGCTAGTGTGATAACTGTTGTTGTAGGAGAATTCAATCAATTTAAGATGTGAATCCCAGCTACCACCAAAATCGATCACACAAGCTCTTAGCATATCCTCCAGAGTCTGGATTGTTCTCTCAGATTGACCATCCGTTTGCGGATGATAAGCTGTGCTCAGATTAAGTTGGGTCCCCATGGCAGATTGCATGGTTCTCCAAAAATGAGAAGTGAAACGAGCATCTCTGTCAGAAATGATGTTCAAAGGAACACCATGTCGAGCCACAATTTCATCTACATAGATTTGAGCAAGTCTGTCAGTAGGAAAATCCTCGCGGATTGGCAAGAAATGTGCTGACTTTGTAAGACGATCAACGACTACCCAGATGGCATCATGACCTTTCTTTGTGCGCGGGAGTTTGGTAACGAGATCCATAGTAATGTTTTCCCATTTCCAAACTGGGATCTCTGGTTGCTCCAATAAACCCGAAGGACGTTGATGTTCAGCCTTAACCTTTAGACAAGTAAGGCATTTGGATACGTATAAGGCAATGTCTTTCTTCATACCAGGCCACCAATAGTGAATACGAAGATCCTTATACATTTTATCTGAGCCCGGATGAATAGAATAGCGAGACTTATGGGCTTCATCCATAAGCAAGGTACGAAGATCATCCTGGCTTGGGACCCACAAACGGTCCATGAAGTAATATGTTCTATTGTCCTTCAGTTCCAAAGCAGGTGTTATGTGGTAAGGAAATTCCTTATCCATTAAACCTTGTGAAACACAGGATTGTTGAGACTGAGAAATGCGTGCTTGAATATCGGATCGAGCTTGAATAACAGATTGAACACGTACACAATGAAGCTTAGTACGTTCCTTACGACTCAATGCGTCAGCTACGACATTCGCCTTACCAGGATGGTAGCGAATTTCGCAGTCATAGTCGTTTAAAAGCTCAACCCAACGTCGCTGTCTCATGTTGAGTTCTTTCTGGTTGAAGATATGCTGAAGACTTTTGTGGTCAGTGAAAACCACACATTTTGTACCGTACAAATAGTGTCTCCAGATCTTGAGAGCAAAGACAACTGCACCCAACTCAAGATCATGAGTGGTGTAGTTCTTCTCATGTATCTTCAATTGTCTTGATGCATAGGCTATGACTTTGTTCCTTTGCATCAGAACACAGCCAAGACCCAATTTCGATGCATCACAATACACAACAAAATCATCATCACCCTCAGGCAATGATAGAACAGGCGCATCGCAAAGCTTCTGCTTCAGGTGTTGAAAAGCTTCCTCTTGTTTGAATCCCCAGAAAAAGGGCATTTTCTTCTGAGTTAGAGCAGTTAGAGGCACTGCAATCTTAGAGAAGTTTTCAATGAAGCGGCGATAATAACCCGCTAGACCAAGAAAAGAACGAACTTCAGTAGGAGTAGTAGGTATATCCCAATCCTTAATCGCACTGATCTTGGAGGGATCTACATGAACACCTCGTTCGTTGATAATGTGTCCCAAAAATTGAACTTCTTTAAGCCAAAATTCGCACTTGGAGAATTTGGCGAAAAGTTGCTCTTTCTTCAGGAGTTCCAGAGTAAGACGAAGATGCTGCTCGTGATCAGCTCGCGTCTTAGAGTAAATCAAGATGTCATCGATAAAAACAATGACGAACTGATCCAAATAAGGTTTGCAGACCCTATTCATTAAGTCCATGAAAACAGCAGGAGCATTAGTCAAACCGAATGGCATGACTGTGAATTCATAATGTCCATAACGAGTACGGAATGCTGTCTTCGGAATGTCTTCTTCTTGCACCCGAAGTTGATGATATCCAGATCGCAGATCAATCTTCGAAAAATAAGAAGCACCTTGTAACTGATCAAAGAGGTCGTCGATGCGAGGTAGAGGATATCGATTCTTGATGGTAAGCTTGTTAAGCTCACGATAATCGATACACATCCTAAAGGATCCATCCTTCTTCTTGACAAAAAGAACGGGAGCACCCCAGGGTGAAAAGCTAGGACGGATAAAACCTTTGTCAGAGAGCTCCTGAAGCTGCTTAGACAACTCTTGCATCTCAGACGGTGCAGGACGATATGGAGCTCTGGCAATGGGATTTGCACCAGGTACGAGATCAATGCGGAACTCGACTTGGCGTGCTGGAGGTAGACCAGGTAAGTCTTCAGGGAATACTTCAGAATAATCCCGAACGACAGGAATATCTGAAATAGACTTACCCTTGCCTTTATCTTCTGTAACATGTGCTAAGAAAGCCACATAGTTCTTCTGCAGATACTTCCGAGCTTTAAAACAAGACATGAGTCTGAGACCACCGGTAGGCTTCTCACCTTGAACTTGCAGGATCTCGCCTGTCGAAAGCGGCACACGAACAATCTTCTTAGAACAAACTATCTCTGCGTGATGCTTGGATAACCAATCCATTCCCACAATAACGTCGAAGCTTCCAAGTTGCATAGGCGCGAGGTCAATAGGAAAAAGATGGTCGTTAAGATTCAACTGGCAGTTGCGAAGAACAGAATCAAGAATAATGGGTTCACCATTAGCAACTTCTACTGTCAAAGATTTGCCTAGTTTCGTTCTAGACACTCGAAGCATTTGTTCAAAAGATAAAGACACGAAACTCTTATCGGCACCGGAATCGAAAAGAACAGATGCAGGCTGATTATTAATAAAGAACGTACCGTTCACCACATTATCGTCAGCCTGTGCCTCTTGGGCATTCATGTTAAAAACTCGGCCTCGAGCCGGAGCCGGATTCTGGTTCTGGTTCTGGTTCTGGTTGACTAGCCTTGGGCACCGGTTCCTGTAGTGGGTCAGATCCCCACAGTTATAGCACGAACCAGGAGGAAAATGAGGTCGTGCAGCTTGACCTTGTTGCTGAGCAAGAGGCTGAGCAACCTGTTGGGCCTGATTTTGAACTGCCTGGTTCTGATTGACAGGAATGCGGCAGTTCACAGCAAGATGACCAGATCTTCCACAGTTGGTGCACTGACGACACTGAAGGTGCGGTTGATGATGGCCATTACACCTGTTGCACAAAGGTGCATTGCCAAAATAAGGCTTCTTGGCTATTGGCTGCGCAGGCTGATTTGGTGCAGCTTGAGCCTGTGCAGTAACGACAAAGTTTTGGGAAGCCTTTCGCTTCCTAGCATTCTTTGAAGAACCAGAATTCTTCCCATTCTTGTTTTCACCTTTCTTACCATCCCCTTTCTCAGATGCCAGCTTCTTACCCTTGTCACCCTTCTTATGCAGCTTTCCCTTACGCACCTGCGACTCAGTCAGTGTCGCTGATAACTCGATCGCCTGACGAAGTGTGGCAGGGTTACTACCAGTAAGAATGTCTTGTACCGAGTCAGGTAGGCCATCGATGTATCTCTCGATAGCCTTGTCGAGTGGGGTGACCATAGTCGGGCAAAGCAGACTCAACTCCTCGAACCTGTCAGTATATGCCCTGTGCTCTCCACTATCTTGCTTCAAATTATCAAACTCTTTCTCCAAGGCTCGCTGCTCATGACGAGGACAGAATTCCCTCATCATAAGGGCTCTAAGTTCAGCCCATGTCTGTGCGAGAGCGACTTCAGCACCCTGGTCTCTCATAACCCCGTTCCACCATGTCAAAGCCCTCTTCTGAAATACGCTCGAGGAGAACTCGACCTTGCGATTATCCGGACACTGCACATGGCGAAAAGTATTCTCTATGCTCTCAAACCACTGAAGAAGCCCAGTCGCTCCCTCAGAACCACTAAACTTGAGTGGTTTGGCCTGGTTAAAATCCTTGTATTTGCATGGAACATTGTTGTTGTTGTTGGCCTGGTTCCACAGAGCAAAGAGATTTGGAAATTGAGCAGCCATCTGCTCTGAAATGATTTCTGCCAGTTCGGCAGTTGCTATCGGATTTTCGCGTCGAGGAGGCATTCTAAAAGAGGAAACATGAAAAGAAACGAGTGAGATGATTGGATGAAAAGAATGAGATGATAAAAACAAGAATTGCAAACAGCATAGATGGTGGTCATTCGTCCGTATCACAAAGCAAACAAACGACACACAGTGACTAATCAAAGTAAATGGGTCAAAAATAATGTATAATGAAGACATGCTCGCCTATAAGTGAACACTCATCCCAGGAATTCCCAGGTAAGCACAACTGGTCTCTGCGTCTGGTTGAGATGTATACGAAGTGCTTGCCTAGACAGAAAACCCAGAATACAGGCATTCACCCTTCCAGTTTGCACATGTTCACATTATTTAAAACCCAAAACGTTTGACGGGATTTTGAAAATTTGAAGGCACAAGGCCAAAAACCAAACTTGAAAAGGGTTCAAAACCATATAACAGAGGGTTCAAAACCTTACAATTGAGGGTTCAAAACCTTGTAAAAATTTATTCAAAAACAGATGATTGTTTTTCAAAAATCGTTTCGGAAAAATTTGGTTCCTTGTTTTGTTAATCACCTAAGGATAGGTGATGTACATGTTTTAAGATCTAAACACAAGGTAACTTGCGTTAGGTTCCTAGAAAAGTTATAGTCTAGGTCAAAGCATTACTAATAACCTAATTCCCTATAACCATTGGCTCTGATACCAACTCTTCTGTCACACCCCGACCGCGTAAAACAACAAAGCGCGGCGGAAACATCGGGGCGTGTTGCGACAGAATTAATTGTTTCAAATCCAAGGCAAACAAAGTTGTATTTTATTTATAAACAAAGGTGTTACATTGTTTCAAACAGGTAATTAAAGAGTTCAGAACATAATTAAACATAGTCTATCTTCTTTTAAAGTTTCTAAGGCACAGGTCCGCCCTAGTATCGTGATCAACATCCTATGGAAAAGCACCTGAAAACACATGTGAAAATAGGTACGTCAGCATAAAAATGCCTGTGAGATACATAGGTTTTGTGAAAATAGGATTCATGACTTGAGTTTAAGAAAATGTTTAATCATGAACCCTGTACTTTGCTTTGTATTGTAAATCATTTGGAAACAATAAGATCAGATGATATGTATAAGTAATTGTCAGGTTAAATAAATATCCATGTAAAAATGTGTTTGTATAAGGTAAGCTGTTTGTAAATCAATGTCTTGTGAAAAGTATGTTATTTGTATAAAATGTTATATGTATCAAACTGAAATGATTCAAATAACGTTACGCCATGTAATACCATACAATCACTTATATATAGGAAGTACCAGCGGCGTATCCACCATGCTTGTATCATATTACACACGCATCGTTACTTAATCACTTAATCAAACCAAACCAAACAATGTAAGAAGTCTATGTTTAAACCAAGTGTCAAATGTATTGAATAAGATGCCAAGATGTAAATCATGTCAAATGTCTATGTCAAATATCCATGTCAAATGTCCATGTCCAATAGTAGTCAAGTAATTGTGTAGCAAGTGTTATGTATGGTAAGTAAAATAAGACTACTTAAACCATAAGTAAAAATGTACAAAACAAAGTATTTTGAATATATCAAAAAGTTATGTTTTGTAAAGTGATGCATGATACATTGATACAAACATTTATGTGGTAAGTTAACGCATACATTCAAGCCTTGAGACAGTCGGATAACCCTTTCAGTCAAGGTTATCAAAAGAATTGTATTCGGATTCAGTCATTCCTTACATCCAAACAAACCCGGGATGTCAGGAATGGGATTTGTCAAGTCCTATGGTACCACTACTTACTCCCGAGCGGCGTAGCAAATGTTAATGAACGTTATTTAGACCCGTTTGTGCAAACCAAATGTCATAGCAGTTGTATACATGTCATAAGAAAACGATGTACTAAGTATGCTAAGTTAACATACAAAGCAGAAAAGTCTTGTAAATCAATGTGCTTAGCATGTTATCAGTCAACATACATAGCAGAAAAGTCATGTAAATCAATGTGCTTAGCATGTTATCAGTCAACATACATAGCAGAAAAGTCATGTAAATCAGTGTGCTTAGCATGTTATCAGTCAACATACATAGCAGAAAAGTAAGGTAAATCATGTACTAATAGTGTACTAACAAACATAGTCGGTATATGATGTGAAAACAGGAAAGCATGAAAGTAACAAGTAGGCACATGTGTTCCACCCCAAAACAGTTTGGAAAAACAGTAAAAGAGGGGTCTATGTACTCACTTGAGATTGCTCAGTTGTATAAAGATAACCACCAAGTAATGCAAGAGATCTCGGAATCAAACGGCACCTAGTATAGGTAACTATGTTAATAAACCGGACCTAAATCGGAAGACTGGGTAGCATTAGGGTTTGTAAACCAAATGAGTGTCGGAACTCACGTGATATGGTTTAACAAAGCCTACATGCTAAATGAAACTTAACATAATTGTTTACGACCCATTACGACCCGTTTAGGAAGCTTATGCTACTTTAACGTGTCGTGCGCGTGAAACGCGTTCGGACCGCCTAACTAGTCCTATGACAAGTATTATATGCCTAAACATGTTACATAATCAGTTACGTGACAAAAGTTTAGGTTACATATGCTAAATTACCAATTATGTACGAAAAGGGTATTCTGGTAATTTACCTAAGGCATATAAACTACCTATCATACAACTACTTAAACGATGTGACCATAAGGTATAACCTCGGAAGGTTATTCCCTACACTATGGTCACCTAATGTATTTGGTCGGATCCTAATGATCGACCAAACTGGGTCGGGTTCGAAAGTATAAGCGATTGTTTAGATCGCTTACCTTACGACCCTATATAAACACTAAACTAAAAGTGACGAGTTAAGCATGTTAAAACATGCTTAACTAAGTTTAGAAAATAAGTTTGGTATCACAACAAACGGTTGTGATACCTAAGAGTAGTTTGGTTACAAAATACCCAAGAATACGTATTCTGCCCGAAACTACGGCTCGTCACTGAGCCTAGATAACGTGGTAATCAGTAGGTATAGTCACTAGGGACTATAACCATCGTGATCACGCTCACGTTATGAAGTTCTAACGAACTTTGCATCGACCATAAACTGGTCAATGCAGAAAGTCAAACAAAGTTTGACTTTCGGACTCGAAAGCGATAAAAGAACGAAAGAATACTTACGAAGGGTCCCCGAATGCTAACCCAGATCGAAATAGCTCAGGTATGAAACGAAGGTTCCAACTTAGAGCTTTCTTGATCAGATTTGTGGGTTTTTGGGGTTGAGGGTGGATGGGTATTTATAGGATATGCACCACCGTTAGGATCGTTTGTCGATTATCGTGCCTTAATCTCGTGCGTACACTTGTCGGAAAGTCATGGTGCCACAAATGCTCCATAACTTAATGACACATCATCTCTAAACATGTGGTTAAGAATTGATTGGGTTGCAACTTGTGCTTAACCATTGAATCTGGCCCAGATCACGCAGTCGCGTAGCGCGACAGGTGAGCCTCTAGGGCTCGCGCTACGCGACACCCTCACCTGATTCAGAAAAGTTTCAAAAGTTACATGTTTGGTCCCTGCACGTGTTTCAAGGCATTTCCGACACTTCCAAGGCCCGTAAAGCCATCTTTAAGGCCCTAAAATGTTGCCTAAACATTGTGGACATGAAACATGTTCAAAAATATGTCGGATGATGGTTCGTTTGGTCGTACGAACGCGATGTTCGCTTAATTACGACGAAATGCGCATAAGCGCGAAAAACGATCCAAATGACGCGACGAATGGATTTTTCTTAAGGCGAACACTAAAATATAATGTAGTCATGCTTACATAAATTTTTGGATGTCCAGATGTATTCAGAACGTAAGTTATGCGCGAAAATGCAAACTTGTGCACTTTTTAACACTTTTAGTCCCTGAATGTTCCAAAAGTTTATTTTAGCACACCAAACCCCTCAAAGCCTATTTCTAAGCTATGTAAAGGATATATTAGGTGTGTTTAACTTATGGTCATGTTCCGGAATGTTCGTTACAGTTCAAATTGACATACTTTCGCAGTTTGTCATATTTAGTCCCTGTAAGCGAATTAGCTTGTTTTTGCCATACCAATGCCTTCAAAACTTATTCCTAAGTTATTTAAAGGTTATTTAAGGTATATTGAGTATATGTTGATGTTCCGGAGTATTTTTCGCATTAAACTGATTACGTTTACGCATCAGTTTGCGTATAACTCTCCAGAAAGCGATGTAGAGTTTGAAATTTCATAAAAGTCAAAACATGAAAAATGTAAAACACAATCAAACAAACATTGGGATCAAATAACATTGTTTTATTGATAACAGAACTGTTCATAGTGATTACAAGCACAGTTGTTACAGCTAGAAGCCGTCAGAAGATTTACGCAGACCCAAAACGCAAAGCCTTGGAATTTCAAGTCGGTGATCGAGTATTACTTAAGGTCTCACCTTGGAAAGGTGTGATCAGATTTGGAAAGAAAGGAAAACTTGCACCTAGATACGTTGGACCATTCAAGATCGTCGAAAGAATCGGAAAGGTAGCCTACAAACTTGAGTTACCTCCTGAACTTGGAAATGTTCATCCAACTTTTCACATATCAAATCTCAAGAAGTGTACAGCTGATGAGAACTACTCAATACCGCTTGACGAAATTCGTGTTGGCAAAACACTGAAATTTGTTGAGAAACCAGTGGAAATCATGGAACGTGAAGTCAAGTGGCTTAAACGCAAGCGCATTCCTTTGGTCAAAGTTCGCTGGGAAGCTAAACGTGGACCTGAGTTTACTTGGGAACGCGAAGATCAAATGAAGGCGAAATATCCACATCTTTTTCCACAAGTTTCCTCTAAATAAATTTCGGGACGAAATTTCCACAAGTAGGGGAGACTGTAACAACTGTGCTTGTAATCACTATGAACAGTTCTATTATCAATAAAAAAATGTTATTTGATCCCAATGTTTGTTTTTTTATGTTATACATTTTTCATGTTTTGATTTTCAAGTAATTTCAAACTCTATATCACTTTCTGGAGAGTTATACGCAAACTAGTGCGTAAACGTACTCAGTTTAATGCGAGAAATACTCCGGAACATCAACATATACTCAACATACCTTAAATAACCTTTACATAACTTAGAAATAAGTTTTGAAGGCTTTGGTATGGCAAAAACAAGTTAATTCGCTTACAGGGACTAAATATGACAAACTGTGAAAGTATGTCAATTTGAACTGTAACGAACATTCCGGAACATGACCATAAGTTAAACACACCTTAAATATCCTTTACATAGCTTAGAAATAGGCTTTGAGGGGTTTGGTGTGCTAAAATAAACTTTTGGAACATTCAGGGACTAAAAGTGTCAAAAAGTGCACAAGTTTGCATTTTCGCGCATAACTTACGTTCTGAATACATCTGGACATCCAAAAATTTATGTAAGCATGACTACATTATATTTTAGTGTTCGCCTTAAGAAAAATCCATTCGTCGCGTCATTTGGATCGTTTTTCGCGCTTATGCGCATTCCGTCGTAATTAAGCGAACATCGCGTTCGTACGACCAAACGGACCATCATCCGGCATATTTTTGAGTATGTTTTGAGTTCCCTATACTTTAACTTCATTTTAGAGCCTTGAAATGAGGTTAACGGGGTTCAAACGCATCGAAAAAGGCTTAAAACACAACAGGGACCATTTCTGCCAATTTAGAAACATTTCTGAATCAGATGGGTCAGTGGCGTAGCGCGACGCCTAAAGCCTTACCAGTCGCGCTACGCGACTGCCTATTCTGGACCAGATTCAATGTTTAATTACAAGTTGCAACTAATTGATTCTTAACCACATGTTTTAAGTTGATGTGTCACTAAGTTAAGGAGCATATGTGGTTCCATAACATTCCGACAAGTGTACGCACGAGATTCGATCACGTTATTCAAGAAACGATCCTAACGGTTACCCGAAAACTATATATACCCCATGCCTTTCATTGTTTTTAAGCACTAGAATCTTATTAGTTGTGTTCTAAGTTGAAACCTTGTTTCATACCTGAACTATACTGATCTAGATTAGCATTCGGGGCCCCTTCGTAAGTATTCTTTCGTTCTTTTCCTTATTTTTACTGCTTTTCGAGTCAGAAAGTCAAACTTTGTTTGACTTTCAGCGTTGACCAGTGATGGTCAATGCGAAGTTCGTTAGAACTTCGCAACGTGATTGTAATCACGATGGTCATAGTCCCTTGGGACTATGCCTACTGATTACCACGTTGTCTAGGGTCGTAGGGTAGGCGATCTAATAAATCGCCTATACCTTCGAACCCGACCCAGTTTGGTCGATCATTAGGATCCGACCAAATACATTAGGTGACCATAGTGTAGGGAATAACCTTCCGAGGTTATACCTTATGGTCACGACGTTTAAGTAGTTGTATGATAGGTAGTTTATATGCCTTAGGTAAATTACCAGAATACCCTTTTCATACATAATTGGTAATTTAGCATATGTAACCTAAACTTTTGTCACGTAACTGATTATGTAACATGTTTAGGCATATAATACTTGTCATAGGACTAGTTAGGCGGTCCGAACGCGTTTCACGCGCACGACGCGTTAAAGTAGCATAAGCTTCCTAAACGGGTCGTAATGGGTCGTAAACAATTATGTTAAGTTTCATTTAGCATGTAGGCTTTGTTAAACCATATCACGTGAGTTCCGACACTCATTTGGTTTACAAACCCTAATGCTACCCAGTCTTCCGAGATAGGTCCGGTTTATTAACATAGATACCTATACTAGGTGCCGTTTGATTCCGAGATCTCTTGCATTGCTTGGTGGTTATCTTTATACAACTGAGCAATCTCAAGTGAGTACATAGACCCCTCTTTTACTGTTTTCCAAACTGTTTTGGGGTGGAACACATGTGCCTACTTGTTACTTTCATGCTTTCCTGTTTTAACATCATATACTGCTATGTTCGTTAGTACATTATAGTACATGATTTCATTACATCTTATGCTAGGTGTGCCCATTGTGTGCATTACTTGGTACATCGTTTTACATTACATTTCATGCTAGGTATGCCCATTGTGTGCATTACTTAGTACATCGTTTTACATGACATTTCATGCTAGGTGTGCCCATTGTGTGCATTGCTTAGTACATCGTTTTACATGACATTTCCTGCTAGGTGTGCCCATTGTGTGCATTACTTAGTACATCGTTTTACATGACATTTCACGCTATGTATGTTCATTTGATTACATACTTAGTGCATTGTTTTCACATGTTTACATTTTGGTATGACATTTGGTTTGTTTACATGGGACAATACATTCATTAACATTAGCTACGCCGTTCGTTAGTAGGTAGTGGTACCATAGGAATTGACAACTCCCGTTCCGGACATCCCAGGGTAAGGGGACAGAAAGGAATGACCAAATTCGTTGACATAAGACAGATAGACCTTTAATTTGTTTAAAGGGTTTATCACCACAGTCGCCAGGCTTGGATGTATGCATTTTCACAATACCGCATAGATGTTCATATTAAATAGTTGCATGCAATTACACAAAACATAGCTTTGATTTAAACCAAGTTTTACTTCAATACTTTGTTTTTGTGCATATGGTTTAGTTGAGACATTTCACTTGCCATACATGACATTTTGACATAGACATTTGACATGGATATTTGACATAGACATTTGACATGGATATTTGACATAGACATTTGACATGGATATTTGACATAGACATTTGACATGGATATTTGACATAGACATTTGACATGATTTACATCTTGACATAAACACTTTGACATATTATTCAATACATTTGACAATTTGGTTAAACATAGACTTCTTACATTGTTTGGTTTGGTTTGATTAAGTGATTAAGTAACGATGCGTGTGTAATATGATACAAGCATGGTGGATACGCCGCTGGTACTTCCTATATATAAGTGTTTGTATGGTATTACATGGCGTAACGTTATTTGAATCATTTCAGTTTGAGACATAGAACATTTTATACAAATAACATACTTTTCACAAGACATCGATTTACAAACAACTTATCTTATACAAACACATTTTTACATGGTCATTTATTTAACCTGACAATTACTTATACATATCATCTGATCTTATTGTTTTCAAATGATTTACAAGACAAAGCAAATAACAAGGTTCATGACTAAACATTTTCTCAAACAAAAGTCATGAATCTTATTTTCACAAAACCTATGTATCTCACAGGCATTTTTATGCTGACGTACCTATTTTCACATGTGTTTTCAGGTGCTTTTCCATAGGATGTTGTTCATGATACTAGGGCGGACCTGTGCCTTAGAGACTTTAAAAGATGATAGACTATGTTTATTTATGTTCTGAACTCTTAATTTACTGTTTTGAGACAATGTAACACCCTTGTTTAATAAATAAAATACACTTTGTATGCCATGGTTATGAAACAATTAATTCTGTCGCGACACGCCCCGATGTTTCCGCCGCGATTTGTTGTTTTACGCGGTCGGGGTGTGACACCAATGGTCTTGTATGGTGAATAAAGGTCTTTACTCAAACCATAGGTATAACGTCATGTATAATCAAATGTCATGTGAAAACCATGTACTAAGTATGCTGAATAAACAAACAAAGTTAAAATGTAATGTAAATCAAAGTGTCCATATGCTGAGTAAACATATGCAACAAAAATGTAATGTAAATCAATGTGTCCATATGCTGAGTAAACATATGCAATAGAAATGTAATGTAAATCAATGTGTCCATATGCTGAGTAAAGATATGCAACAAAAGTGTTTATGAAATCAATATGCTAGCATGCTCAGTAAACATACATAGCAAAGCATAATGGAAATCATGTACTATATGTGTACTAGATGAATATATCATGTATATGTCATGAAAAGCATGAAAAGCCCAAAAGTAACAAGTAGGCACATGTGTATCACCCCAAAATATTTGAAAGCGGTAAAAGAGGGGAACTATGTACTCACTTGGGATTGCTTAATAGTCTTGAAAATAAGACAAAATAAAGCTTGCAAGATCACGGAATCAAACGACACCTAGTATAGGTAACTATGTCAATAATCGGATCCTAAATCGGGAGATAGGATAGAATGAAGTTCTATAAATCAAATGAGTATTGGAACTCATATGGCATGATTTAATAGACCTAACATTCTGATTAGAAAGTTATCCTAAGTGCTTTTGACACGTTTCGACTCGTTAAGGTAGTCTATGCTACTTTAACGCGTCATTTGCGCAAAAGCGCAAACGAATAGCCTAACTAGTCCTACGACAAGTATTTATATGCCGTAACATGTTTAATAACATTGCATAATCAGTTTAAGTGTCAAAAATTAAGTTACATATGCTTAAATTTAAATTATGCATGAAAAGGGCATTTTGGTCATTTTTCCTAAGGCATATAAACTACTTATCATACAACTAATCAAACTAAGTGACCATAAGGTATAACCTTGGAAGGTTATTCCCTATACAACTATGGTCACAATATATGTTTGGTCGGATCCTAATGATCGACCAAACGGGTCGGGTTCGAAAGTCTAAGCGGTTGTCAAGACCGCTTGACTTACGACCCTATATAAGCACTAAGCTAAAAGTGACGAGTTAAACATGTTTAACTAAGTTAGAAAACTGATTTGATATCAAAACAAAGTGTTTTGATACCCGAAAATAGTTTCATCGCAAAATGCACATAATCGTGCATTTTGACCAAAACCTTGACTCGTCACTACACCTAATCAACGTGGTAATTAGTAGGTATAATCGCTAGGGATTATAACCATCGTGATTACGATCACGTTGCAAAGTTCAATTGAACTTTGACTTGACCAATTGATGGTCAAAACTAAAAGTCAAACTGTTTGACTTTCATCTTTAAATAGCTTAAAATAAAGACTAGCCATGAAAGAACACTTACAAGGCTCTAGTGGCTGAAAGATTGAACTTGAAGAACTCAGGTAGGTGGCTCCCAAAGATGGAATCCTCCACTTAGAGTCCAAGAGATGAAGAAGAATGGATGAGCAAGAAATGCAATGGAAATCAAGGCTATTTATACTAGTTGGGAGCTTGTAGGATCATTACATGTGTATGTGTATTGCCCAAGTTGTGACAACCCTCACAAATCCAGGTATCCATATTACAAATATATTTACATGTGCATCACATATTACATGTTGTCACAACATTATCACATACAAACTTTATTGACATACTTGATGCACAAAGCACAGTTAGCACAGTTAACGGATAGAGCGGGAATATGCTGACGGAGTTCAGTACATAGACAGACAGTGTTTTGAGACCCAGTATGGGCCAAGGACAAGGTACTACACTAGTATGGTGTGTAGGGAAGTAAGGACCATAAAACTGCATCACTAGGTGATAGTTTGAGTGCCGGAAAGTGCCTAAAACCCACTTATAGTACAGAATTCTGCATTTTTCAGCAAAATTCAGCTTTTTAACATACTAGTATTATGCAGAAAATTGACTAAATGGTCCTGAATGCTTTCCTAAGTGTTGGGAATTAAAAGTGTCATAAAAAGCAACATAAAGATCATTAAACGGAATAGCTTGACACTTTAACGAACCGGTATCTAACCGAACAGCCGGACATTACCCGGAACACCAAATTTTTGCCAGAAACATTGTTTTATTATTTCTTGGCTAGTTATGGTTCCCGAACACCCTAACATACTACATAATGCACCCTACACTTAAAACACTAGATATTACACATAACCTCCAACTATTTACCTACATTTACCATCAAAGTTACAATTACCCCCCCCCCCCCCATACAATTTATGGTCCAAGAGGAGGACCCCACCACCAAGATTTTATTTCATATTTTATTAGATACTTGCTTGATATGGTAACCAAAATATGGAAGAAAATCTCTATAAGTATGGTTCATGATTTCACAAGATCATTTCATTCCTCTCACTTCACAACCTCACTCATCCCTCATACTCTCTCTCTCCCTCTCGGCTCTACATAGTGCCGCCACCACCACCACCTTGCAACCACCATTCACCCATTTTCAAGCTCATTCAAGTACTAGAAGGTGATTCATGGAGCTTGGTGCTTGAAGAACTTGAAGAACCTCCATCCATAGCTTTCATCCACCATTTTCATCATCTTTTTCTCTAGTGATCTTCCCTAGCCTTTTAGCTAGTTGTAAGCTTCTTGTTACTAGTTTTTGCTTCTCATTTAGTTGGTTAAAAATTGTAGTATATTGTTTATCACAAGAACACTAAAAGACTTAAACAAGAATCATAAACATAAGCTTAAAAATGATGAAATCGTGTTGAAATAATGTTGTTAAGTACATGCATGACACTTGATTGTTATTTACTTGAAATTATGATGTTGATATTCATAAGGAGCTTGCTAGATTGTGATTAAACACATGATCTAGCAAGCTAGAGGATGATTATGTGTTAACCCAAGAAGATCATCCTCACTTATAAACATGAACTTGAAAATAAAAGGATTTCTTGAAAAATAATAAATAAAGTGAGCTAGTAATTTTGTGAATCTAAGATTCATGAATGATTTTCCAAGAAAACCAAGTTCAGAATATGATTTTTAGTAGAATTTGATTCTTACTTAAATGTACATTGTTTTTGGTGATAAAATAAGTGTAAGAGCACTTTATTTACAAGAAGAGTTCAAAAGAATAATTTTTGTAGGATATGTTTACAAGTTGTAAACATCTAAAATTTTCAAGAAGGAAGTTTATTAAGAAATAAACACACTTTAAGGGGTAACTAAGTCTACTAAACATGTTACCAAATTACTACGAGTTTTTATGAAAGTTCATGTTCGTGTTGTTATATATATTGTATAATTTTTGCACTTGGGAAGTGTAGTTTGATTGTTGTAATGATTTTTGAAAAGAAAATGATATACTTTAATAGCATGGACACCTCCATTTTTAGGGGAAACTATGGCAAAATTTTCTAAAAATATAAACACTTAGAAAAATATTTTCTAACAAGTTTTTACAAGTATATTTTGATCAAAAGTCTTCCATATAAACTTTGCCATAATTTTTGTAACAAAAATACAAATATTTGAGGTTGGTTTTTATAAATAAAAATGGGTAAATATATATATTTAGAATATATATACATATTAAGACGCTTGTGTGATTATTTGTATACTTGGTGAAATGTTTATATTATTTTAGGGTAAAATAATATGACAAGTACTGTGAAATTACTATCCAAAAACAATACCGTTACTTATATATTTTTTATAAATACTATTTTGGATACAAGAAATAAAAATATGATTTTTGTAAATATTACAAAGTTGTATCATATTTTTGACAAGGTGAAAATATATTATTTTGGAAATAGAAATATATTTTCCTAGTATATATAGAAGATATATGATTTTTTGGAAAAATATATATTTTCTGGACAATACATTATTTTTGGGAGAAAATGAGTTTACAAATATATTTCTAAAGTGAGACCTGGAAATATATTATTTCAGAAATTTCAAATACAGTAATACAAATATACATGTATAAGATACCTCATCCTTGGGAAGGAAATGCGAAGTTGAATACTTGAGAAGTATTAATACAGAATTATTGTTTAAACAATTATTCCAAAACCAAATATAATTTAAGTTGAAATATTAATTATTTTGACAAATAATTATAACTCGGAATAATATAAGAAACGTAACTCAAAACATTAATACTAAGCAAATGCACGACCCGTTCGTCTAATAGACATTAGTACACTATAGGTAGTCGTGTTTGCTAACAGAGTTTGGGTTACGAGCTGAGGACGCGATTACTGTGAGTTCATGTCCCCCTTTTCTTTTACTATTTTCAGTTTTACACGTCGGGGGTGAAATACATGTTACGATTATTACAAACATTTATTACATGGTATGGTTAGCTTAAGGAGGGTTTACTACTAGATCATGTGAAGGGTGGGTACAACACTTAAGGCCATTAATCCTCGTCGTAGGACCGAGGGACATGAGTGATAGATCTATTTGGGTGTAGCGAGCCCACACCCATGGGGACCAGGGTGGCCCATAGTGGTGACTATGTCTTCCAGCCGGAAGCCCGGTACAAATTTGCTAGGTTTGAGTTTTCCTGCACCATTTCACACATACCATTGGCTTTGCAACCCATTGGTGATCTCTTTTTCCTTATTGCTACATACCAGGGACATACTTTCATACAAGGCATACTTTACAGGTTTATGCATACACTCACACATGAACTCGCTCAACTTTTGTTAATTTTTCAAATTACATGTATTTCAGGGAACTAGTGGATCTGGCAAGGGTATGCATGTATTTTCAAGCTGCGTTTAAATAAAAGATGTCATTCGGGGTAGTAGAGTTTGGAAGATGTGTCCTTTTCCTGGATGGGATACATGTTTCTAAGCTCGGGTTGGTTTAAGTTATTTTGTTGAGTCCTAGGGAACTCATTTGATCATGTCATGGTTTAACCAAATTTGGTATCGATGTTTTCAAGACAAGTATATTGTGGTATTTTCTAAACTAAATTAATGGATGAATATCATTTGGTTTTATCATATAGCATTATTATGATTGAATTCCATGGTATTAAGAAGTCACACCAATAACCACGCTTCCAGAAAAGTCAGGGTGTGACAGCTTGGTATCAGAGCTTCGGTCGTAGCGAACTAGGATTCTCTCTCGAGTCTAGACTATTATCATTAGGGCTCTCACGAAATGTTTTCATTGCATACACAAAGCGTCCAGATCCAAGAAACAAACATTTTTACAAATAAAAGACACAAATTACATTTCAAAGAATTCATTTATATTTCAGTCTGAGAGACTGGGGAGTTAGTCTGAGAGACTAGCGGGATAGTGCAGTTTGAGAGACTAGGGAGTTAGTCTGAGAGACTGGGAGGTTTAGCCTGAGAGGCTGGGTAGTTCAGTCTGAGAGACTAGGGGGTTTAGCCTGAGAGGCAGGGTAGTTCAGTTTGGGAAACTGGAAAGTTTAGTCTGAGAGACCAAGTAGTTCAGTCTGAGAGGCTGGGTGGGAAGACTAGGATTGCATACATGCTTACATTGTTATTACTTACATGCTTATTTAATGATTGTTGATATATGTGCATACATGTGATTGATTTGTTACAGACACCATGTCCTCTTCAGAGAGCAGAGTATCCGACACCAGATCCATGGCTATAGTTTCAGATGACGCGATGGCCACAGATCCAAAGATACTTTCTGATGATACTGACGATTTTCAGCCTTTCGCCTTGCCGGATGTTGGCGATGACATACCCCTAGCTGATGGTCTTCCTGGCGAGGATCTACCTCTTGTCCAGATCCCTGCCCCTCTTCCACTTGCTGCAGTTCCTTTTGAGGATCAGCCTCTTGATGCTATGGCTGACGATGACATTGATCTTTTGATTGAGGGTCCCCCTGAGGATGCCCAGGATGGTGGGGCTCCAGTCGATGATGCCGTTGTCGTTCCACTTATCGAGGCACCAGTCGATGATGTCGATGTTATTCCACATGAGGAGAATCCTATTGTCGAGGCTCCTTCCGACCATTCAGGTCCCGATTCATACGAGTCAGTGTCTTCCAGTACCTTACACGCATTGGGTTTACAACGATATCCCACAGATACTGATTCTGACACAGCCAAGTTCGTTGCACCCGATGTTCCACATGGTGTTAATCATGATTTTGATTTTGATGATGAGATGGATTTTGTCTTTCCTCACGATTTTGACCCCGATCATGAGATTGAGTTCGTTCCAGATGAGCAGCCTTTTGAGGCACCTGTTGACCCCGAGTTTGATCCTGAGCAGGAGATTGATTTTATTCCTACTGAGCAGCCCATTGATGCCCCTGTCATTCCTGACGAGCAGCTCTTTAACCTGCTGATCATGATCTTGCTCCTGTTAACCCCGAGCCTTTGATTGCGCCAGAGCCCATGCCTGCTCTCGATCCTTTACCCGAGCATGACCTTGCACCTGCCGATGCACCAGTTGTTGCACCACCATTGCCCGACCCTACTCCTTTTGCAGCCCAGGTTGACCCCCGATATGCATTCACCCACAATGGGTGGATCGAGGATGATGACGACTATCCTCCATTTGTTAGACCCGTTACTCCCCCTTCTGCACCTACACAGATACCAGCTGATGTCGCTCCATTTCACCCACACATATCTGACGTTCATCGCAAAGATTTACCAGTCACCTTTCTACAGGATATCCCTCCTCCCCGTCCAGGGGAAGGACCATCGAGTCAGCTATCTGGTCGCATACCTCCTGTGTCAGCAGCCGATCATTTCATGCCACAGTTCACACACACTGCTCCTTTCGTTTCTACACCCATGGGCGAGCCACTTACCTGGTTTTCGCCCAACACGATGCCCATTTCGGATCCATACCATCCCTTTCACATTGGATACACGACGGATGATATACTTGTGTCACTGCAGCTCCAGTAGGATATGTTGAGTCGTCGAGTCACTGAGCTCGAGAGGATCCCGCGTCCTCCACCTGGTACTGGTCCATGACAGTTTGCTGCTCCACTATTTCCTTACCCGGATTTCGATATTCGATTTCTTACGATGGAGCAGCAGATTGGCTGTTTGTTGCAGCTCGTTAATACTTTAGAGGAGGAGTTAGTGCGTATGCGCCGTTTGCTTTTCATTCCTCCACCTCCTCCTCCTCCCCCACCATCAGCTTAGAGGTTTTTGGTCTCGCAGATAGACTACTTTGATGAGAGTGCAGCTATTGAGCCAGATTGCACAGCATTTTGAAGACCACACTTTGACTTTTGACTTTTGATTATTGTAGTTGTTAGACGGTTTGGACAGGGGAGATGTGACCCTATAGTCCCATTTTGATGTATGATACAATTATGAAACTTGTAAAACTGTACTTGTGGTCTTGTTATATGAAAGCTTAGTCGCAGCATTCTCATTATATACGTTGTTGGAATTACTTGTTTGTGATATGACATGGGATGTTATGTGTGATTGATGAATATTATTATATACGCATACTACATACTTATATACATAAAGACCTGACCAATACAATCTTCTTAAAGAAGATGCCTCCAAGGAGAGATACGCGATTGCCTACTACTGAGGCCGAGTTACAAGAACGCATTTCACGAGCAATAACAGATTACGAAGCCTCACGCGCTGAAACTAGCGGGGGTACTTCGAGGAACAACCCACCTCATGGTAATGTTTAAGTCACTTGGGACACATTATGTTACAATTGGATATTCCATGTGCGTTCGCTAATGCTTTCTGTGCATGACGTTACTTGTACAGGCTGTACCTTTAAACAATTTTTAGACTGTAAACCGCTGAATTTTGACGGCACCGGGGGTGCTGTGGCTTTTGTTCAATGGACAGAGAAGACCGATTCGGTGATCAGGATGAGTAAATGTGCACCAGATTAGCAAGTTACCTACATTTTCGGTTTGTTCATAGATGGAGCGCTTTCGTGGTGGAATCTCCAAGTCCAGACTCTGGGAGAGGCAGCAGCATATGCCCTGACTTGGAACGAGCTGAAGGAGCTCATGCGAAAGAAATACTGCTCCAGGGCTGAAATCCAGAAGTTAGAAACTGAATTCTGGAACCTCAACATGGACGACCCGAAGATCGCCGAATATGTGCAGAGATTCCACGATCTATCTCACGTGGTACCATACATGGTTACACCGGAATTCAAGTGCGTTGAGCGTTTCATCTAGGGGTTGGTACCTCAGATCATGAGTATGGTAACAACGTCAAAGCCTCCGACAATTACCAAAGCCATTGATCTCAGCGTGGCACTTACTGAAGAAGCAGTCCGGTTAAATAAGTTTTCGATCTCTGACCAGAAAAAGCAGGAGACTCACGTGGAGTCATCAGGTGAGAACAAGAGGAAGTTCTCAAACTTTAAAAAGGGCACCAGCATTGTCAACAACAAGAGAGAGTCGTACTTACCGGCCGAAGCCAAGCCTGGTATTGAAAACAGAGGAAAGGATTACATGGGCGCTTTGCCCAGATGTGATACATGCCAGTACCATAATTCCGCCCAGTGCAGACTCATGAAGTGTGAGTCTTGCGGGAAGGTTGGCCACTCGAAGGAAACATGTTGGGTTAGTACTGGGCGTGGTAACAATGGTCAGAGAGGTTATGGCAACAACAACCGTGGTGAGAATGGATACGGAAACCGCCCTCAGGGAGGAAATGGCGGTAATGGAAATCGTGGTAACTTTGAGAATCAAGCAGGCAATGGAAACCGTGGGGCGAATAACAATCAAGGTGGTAATGGGAACGGTAATAGTCGAGGACCAGGCTGTTTTAATTATGGAGACATGGGGCACTTCAAGCGAGAATGCCCGAAAATCAATCAAGCACATGGAAGAGTCTTTAACATCAGTGCGAGGGAAGCTCGCCAAGATCCAAATGTAGTTACTGGTACGTTCCCTATCAACCAACGCTTTGCATCTGTATTATTTGATACCGGAGCCGATTATAGTTTTGTATCGCTAGAATTTAAGAATATACTTGGGTTGGTAGCCAGTAAGTTAGACATTCCATATTCGATAGAACTAGCTAATGGGAAGCTAGTAGAAGCAAATGCAGTTATTAGGGGTTGCGTGATAGAACTTGGAGAGCACGAGTTTACGCTTGATCTGCTGCCAGTCGAGTTGGGAAGCTTCGACGTGGTAGTAGGGATGGATTGGTTGGCAAGTAACCGAGCAGAGATTGTATGTCACGAGAAGATCATTCACATTCTGATGGCGAATGGAGAAACAATTGTGGTACATGGAGAGAAGAGCGATATGCCCCTAAGAATCATTAGTTGTTTAAAGGCTCGAAAGTGTTTGCAGAACGGATGTGTCGCCTTCCTGGCACACATTGTGGATAAAGAAGCCGCTGAACCAAAGATAGAAGACATTCCAGTCGTGAAGGAATATCCTGAAGTCTTCCCCGAAGACTTTCCAGGATTGCCGCCGCAGCGACAAGTCGAGTTTCACATTGACTTAGTTCCAGGTGCTGCACTTGTGGCAAAGGCACCTTACCGACTTGCACCTTCATAAATGCAAGAACTGTCAACACAACTTCAGGAGCTATTGGATAAAGGATTTATCATGCCAATCTTCTCGCCTTGGGGAGCTCCAGTGCTGTTCGTCAAGAAGAAGGACGGTAGTTTTCGCATGTGTATCGACTACCGGGAGCTTAACAAGTTGACTATCAAGAATAGATATCCTTTGCCAAGGATTGTTGACCTGTTCGATCAACTACAAGGTTCGAGCTGTTACTCCAAGATCGATCTTCGATCAGGTTATCACCAGTTGAGAATACAAGAGGAAAGTATCCCAAAGACGGCCTTTAGGACTCGCTATGGAAATTATGAGTTCATGGTCATGCCATTTTGTTTGAAAAACGCGCCAGCAATATTCATGGATTTGATGAACAGAGTTTGTAAGCCGTACCTTGATAAGTTTGTGATCGTGTCTATTGATGACATTTTGATCTACTCAAAGACGAAGGAAGAATATGAGCAACATCTAAGAACTATCTTAGAGCTGCTCAAGAAGGAGAAATTGTACGCGAAGTTCTCAAAGTGCGAATTCTGGTTACGCGAAGTTCAGTTCCTTGGTCACGTGGTTAATGGAAATGGAATCCATGTGGATCCTACAAAGATTGAAGCAATCAAGAATTGGGAGACCCCAAAGACACCAACCGAGATCCGCCAGTTTCTAGGTTTGGCAGGATATTATCGCAGATTTATTGAGGATTTCTCGAAAATCGCTCAACCTTTGACCTCCCTTACACAGAAAGACAAGAAGTACGAATGGGGAGACAAGAAAGAGGAAGCATTTCAGTTGTTGAAGAACAAACTTTGCGATGCACCCATCTTATCCCTACCCGAAGGCACTGACGACTTCGTGGTATATTGCAACGCTTCGCATCAAGGTTTAGGTTGCGTGCTAATGCAGCGACATAAGGTTATAGCCTATGCTTCGCGCCAGTTGAAGGTTCATAAGAAAAACTACACCACGCATGACTTGGAGTTAGGCGCAGTGGTGTTTGCATTAAAGATTTGGCGACATTACTTGTATGGCACGCGATGCACAATCTTTACTGATCACAAGAGCTTACAGCACATTTTTTATCAAAAAGAGCTCAACATGAGACAAAGACGATGGGTAGAGTTGTTAAACGATTATGATTGTGAAATCAAGTATCACCCAGGGAATGCAAATGTAGTCGCTGATGCCTTGAGTCAGAAAGAAAGAATCAAGCCCATAAGGGTTAGGGCTTTGGAAATGATTGTTCAGACAGACCTCACGTTACGCATTCGTGCTGCGCAGAGGGAAGCTCTTAAAAAGGAGAATCTTGAGAATGAATATCTCCGGGGGATGGAGAAGCAATTGGTACCAAAGGAGGATGGAACATTGTGTTTCTTGGGAAGAATTTGGGTTCCTTTCTTTGGTGGTTTGAGAGACGTTATTTGTGATGAAGCTCACAAGTCACGGTACTCGATCCATCCCGGATCGGATAAAATGTACCAAGATTTAAAGGATTTCTATTGGTGGCCAAGATTAAAAGGCGATGTTGCAACGTATGTTGGCAAATGTTTAACTTGCGCCAAGGTAAAGGCCGAATATCATAAGCCTTCAGGTCTTCTGCAACAACCCGAAATACCCACGTGGAAATGAGAGCAGATTTCAATGGACTTTATAATGAAATTGCCAAGGACACCCAGAGGTCACGATACGATTTGGGTAATCGTAGACCGTCTGACCAAAGCTGCACACTTTTTGCCAATCAAGGAGAAAGACAACACTAGTAAGCTTGCTGAGCTATACCGGAGAGAGATTGTTGCACGACATGGAGTGCCTTTGTCGATCATTTCTGATAGAGATGGAAGATTCGTGTCAAGGATTTGGCAGTCCTTCCAAGAAGCCTTTGGTTCTCAGTTGAATCTGAGTACTGCATTCCATCCGCAGACAGATGGCCAGAGAGAGCGAACGATTCAAACGTTGGAAGATATGTTACGAGCTTGCGTAATGGATTTGGGTGGTAGTTGGGACACTCACTTACCCTTGGTAGAATTCTCACACAACAACAGCTACCATGCGAGTATCCAAGCTGCACCATTTGAAGCTCTTTATGAACGCAAGTGTCGATCACCGATATGCTAGGCAGACGCGGGTGATAGACAACTTGTTGGTCCAGAGTTGGTTCAAGAAATGACTGACAAGATTACACAGATCCGAGAGCGCATAAGGGCAGCTCGTGATCGACAAAAGAGTTACGCGGACCAAAGAAGGAAACCTTTGGAATTTGAGGTAGGAGATATGGTTTTGTTAAAGGTTTCACCCTGGAAGGGTGTAGCATGCTTTGGGAAGCATGGGAAGTTGAACCCGCGATACATTGGACCATTCAAAATCCTGGAAAGGATTGGTCTTGTAGCTTACAAGTTGGATCTACCCGCAGAACTGAATGGTGTTCATGATACATTTCATGTATCTAACCTGAAAAAGAGTCCAACTCAAGAAACAGTTGTCATACCTGCCGACGAAGTCCACATTGATGAAACACTCCACTTTACTAAAGAACCTGTTGAGGTTACTGATTGGAAGGTTAACAAGACGCGACGGAGTAGTGTCAAACTCGTCAAGGTTCGTTGGAACGCGCGACACGGCCCAGAGTTCACTTGGGAGCGTGAGGATCGCATGAAAGAAAAATACCCACATTTATTCCCCAAGACCCCTGCATCTAGTAGCAGAAATTAAATTCCGGGACGAAATTTTCTTAACAGGGAGAGAATGTGACAACCCTCACAAATCCAGGTATCCGTACAATTAATTAATTATGATTAAGTGCTTAATGACTGTGCTGAATTACTTAACTGCTTTCTGATTACTGCATCATACTTACATGTGCATCACATATTATATGTTGTCACAACATTATCACATACAAACTTTATTGACATACTTGATGCACAAAGCACAGTTAACGGATAGAACGAGAATATGCTAACGGAGTTCAGTACATAGACAGACAGTGTTTTGAGACCCATTATGGGCCAGGGACAAGGTACTACATTAGTATGGTGTGTAGGGAAGTAAGGACCATAAAACTGCGTCACTAGGTGATAGTTTGAGTGCCGGAAAGTACCTAAAACCCACTTATAGTGTAGAATTCTGCATTTTTCAGCAAAATTCAGCTTTTTAACATACTAGTATTATGCAGAAAATTGACAAAATGGTCCTGAATGCTTTCCTAAATGTTGGGAATTAAAAGTGTTATAAAAAGCAACATAAAGATCATTAAACGGAATAGCTTGACACTTTAACGAACCGGTATCTAACCGAACAACCGGACATTACCCGAACACCAATTTTTTCTAGAAACATTGTTTTATTATTTCTTGGCTAGTTATGGTTCCCGAACACCCTAACATACTACATAATGCACCCTACACTTAAAACACTAGATATTACACTTAACCTCCAACGATTTACCTACATTTACCATCAAAGTTACAATTACCCCCCCCCCCCCCATATAATTTACGGTCCAAGAGGAGGACCCCACCACCAAGATTTTATTTCATATTTTATTAGATACTTGCTTGATATGGTAACCAAAATATGGAAGAAGATCTCTATAAGTATGGTTCATGATTTCACAAGGTCATTTCATTCCTCTCACTTCACAACCTCACTCATCCCTCATACTCTCTCTCCCTCTTGGCTCTACATAGTGCCACCACCACCACCACCTTGCAACCACCATTCACCCATTTTCAAGCTCATTTCAAGTGCTAGAAGGTGATTCATGGAGCTTGGTGCTTGAAGAACTTGAAGAACATCCATCCATAGCTTTCATCCACCATTTTCATCATCTTTTTCTCTAGTGATCTTCCCTAGCCTTTGAGCTAGTTGTAAGCTTCTTGTTACTAGTTTTTGCTTCTCATCTAGTTGGTTAAAAATTGTAGTATATTGTTTATCACAAGAACACTAAAAGACTTAAACAAGAATCATAAACATAAGCTTAAAAATGATGAAATCTTATTGAAATAATGTTGTTAAGCACATGCATGACACTTGATTGTTATTTACCTGAAATTATGATGTTGATCATCATAAGGAGCTTGCTAGATTGTGATTAAACACATGATCTAGCAAGTTAGAGGATGATTATGTGTTAACCCAAGAAGATCATCCTCACTTATAAACATGAACTTGAAAATAAAAGGATTTCTTGAAAAATAATAAATAAAGTGAGCTAGTAATTTTGTGAATCTAAGATTCATGAATGATTTTCCAAGAAAACCAAGTTCAGAATATGATTTTTAGTAGAACTTGATTCTTACTTAAATGTACATTGTTTTTGGTAATAAAATAAGTGTAAGAGCACTTTATTTACAAGAAGAGTTCAAAAGAATAATTTTTATAGAATATGTTTACAAGTTGTAAACATCTAAAATTTTCAAGAAGGAAGTTTATTAAGAAATAAACACACTTTAAGGGGTAACTAAGTCTACTAAACATGTTACCAAATTACTACGAGTTTTTATGAAAGTTCATGTTCATGTTGTTATATATATTGTATAATTTTTGCACTTGGGAAGTGTAGTTTGATTGTTGATTGTTGTAATGATTTTTGAAAAGAAAATGATATGCTTTAATAGCATGGACACCTCAATTTTTAGGGGAAACTATGGCAAAATTTTCTAAAAATATAAACACTTACAAAAATATTTTCTAACAAGTATTTACAAGTATATTTTGATCATAAGTCTTCCATATAAACTTCGCCATAATTTTTGTAACAAAAATACAAATATTTGAGTTTGGTTTTTATAAATAAAAATGGGTAAATATATATATTTAGAATATATATACATATTAAGACGCTTGTATGATTATTTGTATACTTGGTGAAATGGTTATATTATTTTTGGGTAAAATAATATGACAAGTACTGTGAAATTACTATCCAAAAACAATACCGTTACTTATATATTTTTGATAAATACTATTTTGGATACAAGAAATAAAAATATGATTTTTGTAAATATTACGAAGTTGTATCATATTTTTGACAAGGTGAAAATATATTATTTTGGAAATATAAATATATTTTCCTAGTATATATAGAAGATGTATGATTTTTGGGAAAAATATATATTTTCTGGACAATACATTATTTTTTGGGACAAAATGAGTTTACAAATATATTTCTAAAGTGAGACTTGAAAATATATTATTTCAGAAATTTCAAATACAGTAATACAAATATACATGTATAAGATACCCCATCCTTGGGAAGGAAATGCGAAGTTGAATACTTGAGAAGTATTAATACAGAATTATTGTTTAAACAATTATTCCAAAACCAAATAAATTTAAGTTGAAATAATAATTATTTTGACAAATAATTATAACTCGGAATAATATAAGAAACGTAACTCAAAACATTAATACTAAGCAAAGGCACGACCCGTTCGTCTAATAGACATTAGTACACTGTAGGTGGTCGTGTTTGCTGACAGAGTTTGGGTTACGAGCTGAGGACGCAATTACTGTGAGTTCATGTCCCCCTTTTCTTTTACTGTTTTCAGTTTTACACGTCGGGGGTGAAATACATGTTACGATTATTACAAACATTTATTACATGGTATGGTTAGCTTAAGGAGGGTTTACTACTAGATCATGTGAAGGGTGGGTACAACACTTAAGGCCATTAATCCTCGTCGTAGGACCGAGGGACATGAGTGATAGATCTATTTGGGTGTAGCGAGCCCACACCCATGGGGACCAGGGTGGCCCATAGTGGTGACTATGTCTTCCAGCCGGAAGCCCGGTACAAATTTGCTAGGTTTGAGTTTTCCTGCACCATTTCACACATACCATTGGCTTTGCAACCCATTGGTGATCTCTTTTTCCTTATTGCTATATACCAGGGACATACTTTCATACAAGGCATACTTTACAGGTTTATTCATACACTCACACATGAACTCGCTCAACTTTTGTTGATTTTTCAAATTACATGTATTTCAGGGAACTAGTGGATCTGGCAAGGGTATGCATGTGTTTTCAAGCGGCATTTAAATAAAAGATGTCATCCGGGGTACTAGAGTTTGGAAGATGTGTCCTTTTCCTGGACGGGATACATGTTTCTAAGCTCAGGTTGGTTTAAGTTATTTTGTCGAGTCCTAGGGAACTCATTTGAACATGTCATGGTTTGTAACCAAATTTGGTATCGATGTTTTCAAGACAAGTATGTTGTGGTATTTTCTAAACTAAATTAATGGATGAATATCTTTTGGTTTTATCATATAGCATTGTTATGATTGAATGTTGTGGTATTAAGAAGTCACACCAATAACCACGCTTCCGCAAAAGTCAGGGTGTGACACAAGTAATGATCTTGACCCTACAAGTGGTTGGTTGTGGTTAAAAGCCTTGCAAAGGTGTTAACTTGGTCACCACACAATGAAAACTAGCAAAGAAACAAGCTACAGATGGGAAAACCAGCTTTTTGTCGACAGGGGGCTGTCGCGTGGCGCAACAGCAGGCCCCCTTGGCCGTCGCGTGGCGCGAGGGTAGGGCTGCAACTTTCAGAAATTTACATTTTCAGTCCCTGCACACACATGCTTGTATATTTGAAGTATTTAACCTCCGTTAAGCCATTTTCAAGGCTCTACAAGGACGTAAAAGTATAGGGGACTTGAAATATGCTTGGAAATATCATGGATGTTGGTTCGTTTGGTCGTACGGCCGCGTTATTCGACTAATTACGACGAAACTCGAACGGACGCGAAAACGATCCAAATTAAGCGACGAATGGTGTTTTTGCATTCCTATCACTAAAATAAAATATTTTAGTGACTACACAAAATTTTGGATGTCCGGATGTGGTCAGAATGTAAGATATGCGCGTAAATGCAAACTTACGCAGTTTTTGACGCTTTTAGTCCCTGTGATCAAATAAGCGCGTTTTCGCATACCGAACCCATAAAAGCTTATTTCTAAGATATGTTAAGGTTATTTATGGTATGTTTAGCTTATGATCATGTTCCGGAATGTACGTTGCCATACGAAACGGCAGACTTTTGTAGTCGAAGCAAGTAGTCCCTATAGTCGAATCCTTTTGTAGTTATGTAAAGGTTATTTAAGGTATGTTAACATTATGTTGCTGTTCCGGAGTATTTGTCGTGTTAAAATGATTACGTTTACGCATCAGTTTGCGTATAACTTTCCAGAGAGCGATTTAGAGCTCGAAATCGAACGAGAATTGATATGTGTAAATGTCATATGTAATTGTACAAATCCCGAGAATGAAACACAGGATTTCATTGGATTTGTATTTGTATGATTGCCGTAGAGGCACAGATATCACAGTCTCCCCTAGTTTAGGAAATTTTGTCCCGAAATTTATTCGTAGGAGTCTGTCTGTAAAGTTGTGTTAAACAATTGTCTTGCCTGGAATCTAGGGTGTTATCTATTTGCATAGAGTAACCCATCAAGGATCTCCACGTAAGGCATAACTTTATTATTCCCTAATGGATGCTTCCTTAGATAATGCAGGAAGTGGGAATGAGGGATTCTGTTAATGGTAAAACTAAATCAACCAATAGGATTTGTAAGTATCCTTTAAGAATCTAACTATTAAAACAGAAGGGTCTTGTAAGGATTTGTATTTCATTTTCCCCAGTGGATATTCTTCAGAAGCGGAAATGAATGGATAGTTCATTCTCCTCAATGGATTCTTCGTCAGAAGTGGAAATGAAAGATGAATAGGTTTTTCATTTCCCATGGAAATTTCTTCAAAAGCGGAAATGAATAGATAATTCATTTTCTCCAATGGATACTTTTATCAGAAATGGAAATGAAAGAATGTATAAGCTGTTCATTTCTCAGTGGTTATTTCTTCAGAAGTGAAAATGGATGGATAATTCATTTTCCTCAGTGGATACTTCGTCAGAAGTGGAAATGAAGGATTATCGTAAAGAATATTCATTTCCCCGATGGATATTTCTTCAGAAGCGAAAACGAACGGATGATTCATTTTCCTCAGTGGATACTTCGTCAGAAGTGGAAATGAAAGAATCAATACAGGACTATTCATTCCCTCAGTGGATATTTCTTTAGAAGCGAAAATGAATGAACAATTCATTTTCCTCAGTGGATACTTCACCAGAAACGGAATGAATTTATTCATTTTCCTCAGTGGATATTTCTTCAGAAGCGAAAATGGACGGATAGTTAATTTTCCTCAGTGGATACTTCATCAGAAATGAAAATGACAAGATCAATGCAGGATTATTCATTCCCTCAATGGATATTTCTTTAGAAGCGAAAATGAATGAACAATTCATTTTCCTCAGTGGATACTTCACCAGAAACGGAATGCCAGTGGATATTTCTTCAAAAGCGAAAATGAATGGATGGTTCATTTTCCTCAGTGGGTACTTTATAAGAAATGAAAATGAACACGGTTTACGAATAGATTATTCATTTCCCTCAGTGGATATTTATTTCAGAAGCGAACAATGAGTAGCTAGTTCATTTTTCCTCAGTGGATACTTCACCAGAAAAGGAAATGAATATAGACAACCTTTGTTTCTTGTTTAAGTTGACACATGACAAAACTTGTTGTGGTTTCTGTGCACTGAATTCCATAATTATGTATGCATCCATAATTACGTAATTCCTTGCACAGTCCGCACAGTTTATTTTATAATGTGTAGGGGATAGAGTTTAAACGAACAACCTTGTGATAACTCTGACTTAGACCACCATAGGGTCTCTCTAATTAAGTCAACACATAAACACGTAAACATCTAATCACATAATTAAATAATTGTCTACTTGGTTATCAACTTGTTATCAGCTTTTTATTAATCTTGTTATCATTTTTTATTAACTTGTCGTTGATTTGTTCATATGCATTTAAAGTATACCAGGAATCCAATCAATGGATTTCAATTAGTGCTTTAAATATTCACAAGAATCTAACTATGGAATTTAGGAAGATCTTATAGGGATTCGGTTTTGTTCTCATTGAATCGTAATAAATGTATTAAAGCGCACAAAGAATCCAATTAAGGATTTTGATTTTGCGCTTTAAACATCCAAAATGGTCTAACTTAAGAAGATAGGAAGATCCTATAAGGATTTTGGAATTTGAGTAGCGAGAAATTGTTTCGAAACCCTTGTACTAGGTGGGCTAAGTCAACACGCGAAGTGAAATGTTCACGAAGTCAAAGGGCTGGATATGCTAAGTCAATATATGAAGAAGAATGTCTTTGGAAATCTATGCATGGGATTCATTGAAAATGTCTTTAATGTTTTTGAAACCTTATGTAATGTTTTTGAAATTATGTATTAGGTTTTTGAAAACTTGGATAATGTTTTTGAAATTATGCACTTGGTATATTAGGTAAATATACTATGTTAAAATGTTTTTAAACCATATGAAATGTCTTTTGAAATCATGAATGATGTTTTGAAATCATTTTCTATGTATATTGTTATGAAAATAAGAATGTAATGATATGTACATAGACATATTGTATAGGACCAATTAAGGACTTATGAAAAGTATCCTCAGATATCTAAGCAGGGATTTAGAGTGGTACTTCGAGTATTTGTCCAGAGTTGTAACTTGTACCTTGTACCTTGTACTTTGTTTCTTAGAAGAAACTAGTACTTAGGATTCTTGTGGAGATTGCGAGCGATCAAGAACTACATGAGTAGTTTGATTTGCAAGGAATATGGTCCCTTAGTGTCGGTATCGTAGGGGTATGTCATATATATGTAACCACATTTGTTTTTGTACATCAAGATTGCAAATAAAGATTTATTCATAACCAAAATAATTGTTTCATAGACTTGGATAACAAAAGAAACAAAACATAAAGTTCAGTTGTTTCAAAGCGGCATCGTCTTCCAGTTAGCCACATGCTTGTCCATGGGCCAGATTTGCATTAACAATCTTTTGGGCAATCGTTTCTGAAATGGCCCATCTCGCCACAGTTGTAGCAAGAACCAGGTGGAAAACGAGCTTGAACAGGTTTGGCTTGAGGTTGGTTTGGACCACCTTGGCTCGGGATAGTTCGGCAAGCACTTGCCAAATGGCCAAGTCGCCCACATGATGTGCACTGACGACACTGTAGGTGAGCTTAGTGGTGTGCATTACACCTGTTGCATAGTGGTGAAGTACCGGTATAAGGTTTCTTTGCAGGGGGTTGAGCTGGTTGGTTAGGTGCAACTTGATTGTTTTGAGCAGCCCTAACGAAGTTCTGTGAAGCCTTATGCTTCTTTGACTTTGTTGAAGGCTTGGTTTTCGTTTTCTTTGGTACCTCTTGGGTAGTTTCATTTTTGAGATGAGATGTCACACCCCGACCGCGTAAAACAACAAACCGCGGCGGAAACATCGGGGAGTCGAGCAACAGAATTATTGTTTCACAACCATGGTATTTAAAGTTTTGTTTTATTTATAAACAAAGGGGGATACATTGTCTTAAAACAAAGAAACAAAGAGTAAATAACAAAGTTAAACTATTCTAGCTTCATTTTATGTCACTAAAGCACAGGTCCGCCTAAGTGTATCTTGATCATTCCTATGCATCACCTCCTGAAAACACATGTGAAAATAGGTACGTCAGCATAAAAATGCCTGTGAGATACATAGGTTTATTGATTTAGGATTCATGACTTGTATTTGAAAGAAAAGTTTAACAAAAATTTAGTCATGAATCTTATTAAAAGTGTTTTCTTTTATAAATCATACGAAAAATCGATAAGGAGTTCAGATGTTATAAAAGAAAGATGTGTGATTAAATAAATAACCAAGTAAAATGAATTTGTATAAGATATGTTGTTTGTAAAATAAATGTTTTGTGAAGTTATGTTATGTTCTTTGTGTAAAATGTAACATGTCTAAACTGAAATGGTTTAAATAACGCTACGATATGTAATATCATAAAAGCACTTATATATAGGAAGTACCAGCGGTGTATCCACCATGCTTTTATCATATTACACACGCCTCATTATTTAAATCGCTTACCCAAACAAACCACCAAAATGTCTTGTCTAAACAAATGTCAAAATGTTTATGTGTAAACAATGTCTATTGTTAAATGTATATCATGTAATGTGTAATCAAATGTTATGTATTGCAAGTGAAATGTGTCAACTAAAACCATAGATAAAATGCACAAAACAATGTATTGAAATAAATCATAGTTTAAATCAAAAGTTATGTTTTGTAAAATAAATGCTTTATTGATACAAACATCTATGTGGTAATGTTAAAACGCATACATTCAAGCCTTGCGACTGTGGAGACAAACCCTTAAACAAATTAAAGGTTTATCAAAATTTATGAATATCGGATTCAGTCATTTCCTACTTCCAAACAAACCTAGGAAGCCAGAAATGGGAGTTGTCAATTCGTATGGTACCACTACTTACTACCGAGCGGCGTGGCCAATGTTAATGAACGTACTTTTGTCCCGTTAAACAAACCAAATGCCATACCAAATGTAAGCATGTTATGTGAAAACAATGTACAATGTATGCAAAAATGAACATACATAGCATGAATATGATGTAAATCTATGTGTACATATGCTGAAATGAACATATGAAACAAATGTGTTTATGAAATCAATGTACTAGCATGTTAATAAAGCATACCTAGCAAAAACATGGATGAAATCATGGACTATACATGTACTATATGAACATAGCAAGCATATGATATAAAAACATGAAAAGCACGAAAGTAACAAGTAGGCACATGTGTATCACCCCAAAACATTTGAAAATGTAAAAGAGGGGACTATGTACTCACTTGTGATAGCTTAAGAGTCTTGAAATAACAACCAACCAAAGCTAGAAGGATCACGGAATCAATCGGCACCTAATATAGGTAACTACGTTAATAAACCGGACCTAAATCGGAAGATCAGATAGGATGAGGTTTTGTAAACCAAATGAGTATTGGAACTCATATGATATGGTTTAACAAAGCTTACATTCTAAAACGGAACCTATCTTAGGTGCTTACGACCCATTACGACTCGTTTAGGTAGCTTACGCTACTTTACGGGTCGTTCGCGTAAAACGCGTTCGGACCTCCTGACTAGTCCTATGACAAGTATTATATGCCTTAACATGTCTAATAATGTTGCCTAATAAGTTTAGATGTCAAAATTTATGTTACATATGCTTAAAATGAATTTATGCGTAAAAAGGGCATTTTGGTCATTTTCCTAAGGCATATAAACTACCTATCATACAACTAACTAAACGAAGTTACCATAAGGTATAACATCGGAAGGTTATTCCCTATATAACTATGGTCACAAAAATATGTTTGGTCGGATCCTAATGATCGACCAAACGGGTCGGGTTCGAAAGTCTAAGCGGTTGTTTAGACCGCTTATCTTACGACCCTATATAAGCACTAAACTAAAAGTGACGAGTTAAACATGTTAAAACATGTTTAACGAAGTTAGAAAACAAGTTTGATATCAAAACAAAGGGTTTTGATACCCAAGAATAGTTTGGTTGCAAAATACGCATAAACGCGTATTTTGACCGAAGCTATGACTCGTCACTATGCCTAAATAACGTGGTAATCAGTAGGTATGGTCACAAAGGACTATGACCATCGTGATTACGCTCACGTTGCGAAGTTCAAACGAACTTCGTGTTGACCATTGACTGGTCAAAGTAGAAAGTCAAACACGGTTTGACTTTCGTGCTTAAAAACGCATAAAAGAATGAAAGAAACTTACAAAAGGTCCAAGCAATGGAGATTTGATTCAAGTTGCTGAGGTATGTAGTGTGGAAACTCCAACTTAGAGCAAAATTGAATCAAGTGTGAAGATTGCAATGGATCATGTTGGGTTTATATAGGATTTACAAAATCGTTAGGATCGTTTCTTGGAATTCGAGCTTCAATCTTGGCCCTCCATGTGTGCCCACTGATTTAACAATACTATGGGTACCCAAAATAAGCTCATAGAGTTGAAAAACCATGAACCAAAGCCAGAAACCAGCTGCTGATTGCAGAAAACTTCTTTTTGCAGATCTGGGGGTCTCTCATGGGCCACATAGACCTACACTAAGTCTTACGCGCCCCGCCAGAGATAACTTTGACAGATTTGTCAATTTTAGTCCCTGCAGGTGTAAAACTTGGATTCTGATAAATTTTTGACACGTTTAAGCCCTGTTAAGCCATTTTTAACGCTCTAGAATGAAGTTAAAGTGTATGGAACTTAAAATGTGCTCAAAAATATCTCAGATGTCGTTTTGTTTGGTCGTACGGTTGCGTTGTTCGGTTAATTACGACGAAACACGAACGGACGCGAAAAGCGATCCAAATTGCGCGACGAATAGAATTTTATCATGCCAATCACTAAAATAAAATATTTTAATGATTACATAAATTTTTGGATGTCCGGATATATACAGAACATAAGATATGCACGAAAATGCAAACTTATGCACTTTTTGACGCTTTTAGTCCCTGATTGACCAAAAAGTTTATTTTTGCACACCGAAACCCTAAAAGCCTATTTCTAAGCTATGTAAAGGATATTTATGGTATGTTTAACTTATGATCAAGTTTCAGAATGTTCGTTACCACACGAATCGGCATAGTTTCGCAGTTTGACGTAAATAGTCCTTGCGATCGAATAAACTTGATTTTGCCATACCAAAGCCTTCAAAACTTGTTTCTAAGTTATGTAAAGGTTATTTAAGATATGTTAACCATATTTTGATTTTCCAGAGTGTTTTTCGCATTAAACTAATTACGTTTACGCACCAGTTTGCGTATAACTTTCCAGAAAGCGATATAGAGTTTGAAAGCGAACAAAAATCAAAACATGGAAAATGTCAAACATAAATAAACAAACATTTGGATCAAATAACATTGTTTTATTGATAATTGAACATATTAGAGTTTATACACTGATTACAAGCACAGATGTCACAGTCTCCCCTACTTGTGGAAATTTCGTCCCGAAATTTATTTAGAGGAAACTTGTGAGAATAGATGTGGATACTTCGCCTTCATTTGATCTTGACGTTCCCAAGTAAATTCTGGTCCACGTTTAGAATCCCAGCAAACTTTGACAAGTGGAATGCGCTTGCGTTTGAGCCACTTGACTTCACGTTCCATGATTTCCATAGGTTTCACAACAAAATGCATCGTGTTATCAACACGAATTTCATCAAGTGGTATGTGGAGATTTTCATCCGCTAAACACTTCTTGAGATTGGATACGTGGAAGGTCGGATGAACATTTCCAAGTTCAGGAGGTAACTCAAGTCTGTAGGCTACCTTTTCGATTCTTTCGACGATCTTGAATGGTCCAACATATCTAGGTGCAAGTTTTCCTGTCTTTCCAAATCTGATCACACCTTTCCAAGGTGAAACCTTGAGTAGAACGCGATCACCGACTTGAAATTCCAAGGGCTTGCATCGTCGATCCGCGTAACTCTTTTGACTGCTTCTAGCTGTCTGAAGGTTATCGCGAACTTTCTTAACCTTATCTGTTGTCTCTAGAATGAGGTCAGGTCCAGTAAGCTGAGCCTCACCGATCTCATTCCAGCAGACTGGTGAATGACATTTTCGACCATATAAAGCCTCGAAAGGAGCCATGTTGATGCTGGAGTGATAACTATTGTTGTAGGAGAATTCAATCAACGGAAGATACGAATCCCAACTACCACCAAAATCGATCACACAAGCTCTAAGCATATCCTCCAATGTCTGGATTGTTCTTTCAGATTGACCATCCGTTTGCGGATGATAAGCTGTGCTCAAATTAAGTTGGGTTCCCATAGCAGATTGCATGGTTCTCCAAAATCGAGATGAGAATCGAGCATCTCTGTCAGATATAATGTTCAAAGGAATGCCATGGCGGGATACAATCTCATCCACACAGATTTTGGCAAGCTTGTCAGCAGATAGATCCTCATGGATTGGTAAGAAATGCGCTGACTTTGTAAGACGATCAACAACTACCCAAATAGCGTCATGACCTCTCTTAGTACGCGGAAGTTTGGTAATAAGATCCATAGCAATGTTTTCCCATTTGCAAACTGGAATCTCTGGTTGCTCCAATAATCCAGAGGGATGTTGATGTTCAGCCTTAACCATAAGACAAGTAAGGCATTTGGATACGTATAAGGCAATGTCTTTCTTCATACCAGGCCACCAATACTGGGTACGAAGATCCTTATACATTTTTTCTGCACCAGGATGAATAGAATAACGAGACTTATGAGGTTCATCCATAAGCAAGGTGCGAAGATTGTCTTGACTTGGGACCCACAAACAGTCCATGAAGTAATACAATCCATTGTCTTTTAGCTTGAGATCAGGCTTGATGTGAAATGGTAATTCCTTACCCATCAAATCTTGTGAAACACAAGTATGTTGAGCCTGAGAAATGCGAGTTTGAATATCAGATCGAACTCGAACATAATGAAGCTTGACATGGTCTTTATGACTTAATGCATCAGCCACGACATTCGCCTTACCAGGATGGTAGCGAATTTCGCAGTCATAGTCGTTTAGAAGTTTCACCCAATGTCGTTGCCTCATGTTAAGTTCTTTCTGATTGAAGATATGCTGAAGACTTTTGTGGTCAGTAAAAACCACATATTTTGTACCATACAAATAATGTCTCCAGATTTTGAGAGCGAATACAACTGCACCAAACTCAAGATCATGAGTCGTGTAGTTCTTCTCATGAACCTTCAACTGTCTCGATGCGTAAACTATGACTTTGTTCCTTTGCATAAAAACATAGCCAAGACCTAATTTGGATGCATCATAGTATACAACAAAATCATCAATGCCCTCAGGTAAAGATAAAATAGGTGCATTGCAGAGTTTCTGTTTCAAGGTCTGAAAAGCTTCTTCCTGTTTGGATCCCCATTCAAAGGGTTTATTCTTCTGAGTTAGAGCAGTTAGAGGAACTGCAATCTTGGAGAAGTTTTCGATGAAGCGGCGGTAATAACCCGCAAGACCAAGAAATGAACGAACCTCGGTTGGAGTAGTAGGCGTATCCCAATCCTTAATCGCACTGATCTTGGAGGGATCTACATGAATACCTTGTTCGTTGACAATATGTCCCAAAAATTGAACTTCCTTAAGCCAAAATTCACACTTGGAGAATTTGGCAAAAAGTTGCTCTTTCTTTAGGAGTTCCAGAGTAAGACGAAGATGTTGCTCATGATCGGCTCGAGTCTTAGAATAAATCAAGATGTCATCAATGAAAACGATGATGAACTTGTCTAAATAAGGATTACGAACCCTATTCATCAAGTCCATGAAAATAGAAGGAGCATTAGTCAAACCGAATGGCATAACAGTGAACTCATAATGCCCATATCTTGTGCGAAAGGCTGTCTTGGGAATATCTTCTTCAAGCACACGAAGTTGATGATACCCAGAACGTAGATCAATCTTTGAAAACAAGTAGCACCCTGTAACTGATCAAATAGATCATCAATGCGAGGTAGGGGATATCGGTTCTTGATGGTAAGCTTGTTAAGCTCACGATAATCGATGCGCATCCTGAAAGAGCCATCTTTCTTCTTGACAAAAAGAACGGGAGCACCCCAAGGTGAAAAGCTAGGACGAATAAAACCTTTGTCAGAAAGCTCCTGAACTTGCTTAGATAACTCTTGTATCTCAGACGGTGCAAGACGATACGGAGATCTAACGATAGGATTAGCACCAGGTACAAGATCAATACGAAACTCGACTTGGCATGCTAGGGGTAGACCAGGTAACTCTTCAGGAAACACTTCAGGATAGTCCTGAACAACAGGGATATCTTGAATAGACTTACATTTGCCTTTCTCTTCTATGACATGCGCCAAGAAGGCCACATAGTTCTTGCGTAGGTACTTCTGAGCTTGAGTACACGACATGAGTTTGAGACTGCTAACAGGTTTCTCACCACGAACCGCTAAGATCTTACCAGTTGAAAGCGGTACACGAACAATCTTCTCAAAGCAAACTACCTCTGCGTGATACTTGGCTAACCAATCCATTCCCACTATAATGTCGAAACTTCCAAGTTGCATAGGCGTGAGGTCGATAGGAAAAAGATGGTCATAAAGGTTTATCTGGCAATTTCGAAGAACAAAATCGAGAACAATGGGTTCACCACTAGCAACTTCTACTGTCAAAGGCTTTCCTAGTTTCGTTCTAGACATGTGGAGCAAAGGCTCGAATGATAAAGACACAAAACTCTTATCGGCACCCGAATAAAAAAGAACAGATGCAGGCTGATTGTTAACAAAGAACGTACCGTTGACCACCTCGTTGTCTGCTCGCGCCTCGTTTGTGTTCATGTTGAAGACTCGACCACGAGCCTGAGCCTGATTCGTGTTTGCTAACCTTGGACACTGGTTTCTGTAGTGGGTCATATCCCCACAATTGAAGCATGAACCAGGAGGGTAGTGAGGTCGTGCAGCCTGAGCTTGCTGTTGAGCAGCTTGTTGGGCTGGGTTATGTGCGGCTTGATTAGGAGCAAAGCGACAAATGTCGGTAAAATGACCTGATTTTCCACAATTAGCACAGAAACAAAACTAAACTTGTGGTTGATGGTGACTATTGCATCTGTTGCACAACGGTACTTTACCAGCATACTGTTTCTTTGCGGGTGGTTGTGCAGGCTGGTTAGGAGCTGCCTGATTGGCTTGTGCAGTAACAACGAAGTTCTGGGAAGACTTGCGCTTCCTTGACCTCTTCGTAGACCCAACTTTCTTACCTTTCTTGTTCTCACCCTTATCAGACGATTGTTTCTTATCCTTGTCACCTTACCTGTGAAACTTACCCTTTCTGTTTTGCGACTCAGTCAAAGTCGCAGCTAACTCGATTGCCTGACGTACGGTGGTAGGGTTGCTACCAGTGACGTTGTCTTGCACGGGGTCAGGTATACCATCGACATATCTTTCGATAGCTTTCTCGAGTGGAGTAACCATTGTAGGGCATAACAAACTCAGCTCCTCATACTTGTCGGTATAAGCCCGATGTTCACCAATATCCTGTTTCAAATCACCAAACTCTCTTTCCAATGCCCTCTGTTCATGAGGGGGACAGAATTCCCTCATCATAAGAGCCCTAAGCTCTTCCCATGTTTGACCCAAAGGGACATTAGCACCACGATCCCTCATGACTCCATTCCACCAAGTAAGAGCCCTCTTTTGAAACACACTAGAAGCAAACTCGACCTTGCAATTATCAGGACACTGAACATGACGAAAGGTACTCTCAATGCTCTCAAACCACTATAGGAGCCCAGTTGCTCCCTCGGAACCACTAAACTTGAACGGCTTAGCCGAATTGAAACTTTTAAAGTTGCATGGAGCATTATTGTTATTATTGGCTTGGTTAACTTAAGCAACGATGTTTGGGAGTACAGCAGCCATTTGCTGCGCAATGATTGCTGCCATTTCGGCATTAGGTAACTGATTTTCCCGTCGAGGAGGCATTCTAAAAGAGGAAACATGAGAGAAAGCGAGTGAGATGATTAGATGAAAATGAAATGATACAAATATCAACAAAAATCATGGATGGTGGTCATTTGTTCGTACCACAAAGCAAACAAACGACACACGGTGACTAATCAAAGTAAATGGGCCAAAAATAATGTATCGCGAAGACATGCTTTAGCCTATAATTGGATACTCACCCCAAGAGTTCCCAGGTAAGAGTGACTGGTTCGATTATGTGGATTTGTACGAACACTCTAGCCTAGACAGAAAACCCGAGATACAGGCATCCACCCTTCCAGATTGCACGTCTTCACATTATTTAGACCCAAAACTTTGACGAGATTTTGAAAACTTAGAAGGCATTATGCCAAAAGAATCATTCAAGAATGGATGATTGAATTTTCAAAATCGACTTGGAAAATTGGAGGGTTCAAAACCTTATAACAAATCATCTAAGACTAGATGATTGATTTTCAAAAATCGTTTTGGAAAAATTGTGTTCATGTTGTGGTAATCACCTAAAGATGGGTGACAGTAGTGTTTTAAGATCTAAACACAAGATAACTTGTGTTAGGGTCCTAGAAAAGTTATAGTCTAGGTCAAAGCATTGCTAATAACCTAATTCCCAATAACCATTGGATCTAATACAAACTCTTCTGTCACACCCCGACTGCGTAAAACAACAAACCGCGGCGGAAACGTCGGGGAGTCGAGCAACAGAATTATTGTTTCACAACCATGGTATTTAAAGTTTTGTTTTATTTATAAACAAAGGGGGATACATTGTCTTAAAACAAAGAAACAAAGAGTACATAACAAAGTTAAACTATTCTAGCTTCATTTTATGTCACCAAGGCACAGGTCCGCCTAAGTGTATCTTGATCATTCCTATGCATCAGCTCCTGAAAACACATGTGAAAATAGGTACGTCAGCATAAAAATGCCTGTGAGATACATAGGTTTATTGATTTAGGATTCATGACTTGTATTTGAAAGAAAAGTTTAACAAAAAGTTAGTCATGAATCTTATTAAAAGTGTTTTCTTTTATAAATGATATGAAAAATCAATAAGGAGTTCAAATGTTATAAAAGAAAGATGTGTGATTAAATAAATAACCAAGTAAAATAAATTTGTATAAGATATGTTGTTTGTAAAATAAATGTTTTGTGAAGTTATGCTCTTTGTGTAAAATGTAACATGTCTAAACTGAAATGGTTTAAATAACGCTACGATATGTAATATCATAAAAGCACTTATATATAGGAAGTACCAGCGGCGTATCCACCATGTTTTTATCATATTACACATGCCTCGTTATTTAAATCACTTACCCAAACAAACCACCAAAATGTCTTGTCTAAACAAATGTCAAAATGTTTAGGTGTAAACAATGTCTATTGTCAAATGTATATCATGTAATGTGTAATCAAATGTTATGTATGGCAAGTGAAATGTGTCAACTAAAACCATAGATAAAATGCACAAAACAATGTATTGAAATAAATCATAGTTTAAATCAAAAGTTATGTTTTGTAAAATAAATGCTTTATTGATACAAACATCTATGTGGTAATGTTAAAACGCATACATTCAAGCCTTGCGACTGTGGAGACAAACCCTTAAACAAATTAAAGGTTTATCAAAATTTATGAATATCAGATTCAGTCATTCCCTACTTCCAAACAAACCTAGGAAGCCAGAAATGGGAGTTGTCAATTCCTATGGTACCACTACTTACTACCGAGCGGCGTGGCCAATGTTAATGAACGTACTTTTGTCACGTTAAACAAACCAAATGTCATACCAAATGTAAGCATGTTATGTGAAAACAATGTACTAAGTATGCAAAAATGAACATACATAGCATGAATATGATGTAAATCAATGTGTACATATGCTGAAATGAACATATGAAACAAATGTGTTTATGAAATCAATGTACTAGCATGTTAATAAAACATACATAGCAAAAACATGGATGAAATCATGTACTATACATGTACTATATGAACATAGCAAGCTTATGATATAAAAACATGAAAAGCACGAAAGTAACAAGTAGGCACATGTGTATCACCCCAAAACATTTGAAAACCTAAAAGAGGGGACTATGTACTCACTTGTGATAGCTTAAGAGTCTTGAAATAACAACCAAACAAAGCTAGAAGGATCACGGAATTAATCGGCACTTAATATAGGAAACTACGTTAATAAACCGGACCTAAATCGGAAGTGTCAAAATTTAGGTTACGTATGCTTAAAATGAATTTATGCTATGACAAGTATTATATGCCTTAGCATGTCTAATAATGTTGCCTAATCAGTTTAGATGTCAAAATTTAGGTTACGTATGCTTAAAATGAATTTATGCGTAAAAAGGGCATTTTGGTCATTTTCCTAAGGCATATAAACTGCCTATCATACAACTAACTAAACGAAGTGACCATATGGTATAACCTCGGAAGGTTATTCCCTATACAACTATGGTCACAAAAATATGTTTGGTCGGATCCTAATGATCGACCAAACGGATCGGGTTCGAAAGTCTAAGCGGTTGTTTAGACCGCTTATCTTAGGACCCTATATAAGCACTAAACTAAAAGTGACGAGTTAAACATGTTAAAACATGTTTAACGAAGTTAGAAAACAAGTTTGATATCAAAACAAAGGGTTTTGATACCCAAGAATAGTTTGGTTGCAAAATACGCTTAAACGCGTATTTTGACCGAAACTATGACTCGTCACTATGCCTAAATAACGTGGTAATCAGTAGGTATAGTCACAAAGGACTATGACCATCGTGATTATGCTCACGTTGCAAAGTTCAAACGAACTTCGTGTTGACCATTGACTGGTCAAAGCAGAAAGTCAAGCACTGTTTGACTTTCGTGCTTAAAAACACATAAAAGAACGAAAGAACTTACAAAAGGTCCAAGCAATGGAGATTTGATTCAAGTTGCTCAGGTATGAACTGTGGAAACTCCAACTTAGAGCAAAATTGAATAAAGTGTGAAGATTGCAATGGATCATGATGGGTTTATATAGGATTTCCAAAACCGTTAGGATCGTTTCTTGGAATTCGAGCTTCAATCTTGGCCCTCCATGTGTGCCCACTGATTTAACAATACTATGGGTGCCCAAAACAAGCTCATAGAGTTGAAAAACCATGAACCAAAGCCAGAAACCAGCTGCTGATTGCAGAAATCTGGTTTTTGCAGATCTGGGGGTCTCTCGCAGGCCGCATAGACCGACACTAAGTCTTACGCGCCCCGCCAGAGACAACTTTGACAGATTTGTCAATTTTAGTCCCTGCAGGTGTAAAACTTGGATTCTGATGCATTTTTGACACGTTTAAGCCCCGTTAAGCCATTTTCAATGCTCTACAATGAAGTTAGAGTGTAGGGAACTTAAAATGTGCTAAAAAAATATCTTGGATGTCAGTTCGTTTGGTCGTACCGTTGCGTTGTTCGGTTAATTACGACGAAACACGAACGGACGCGAAAAGCGATCCAAATTGCGCGACGAATGGAATTTTATCATGCCAATCACTAAAATAAAATATTTTAATGATTACATAAATTTTTGGATGTCCGGATATATTCAGAACGTAAGATATGCACGAAAATGCAAACTTGTGCACTTTTTGACGCTTTTAGTCCCTGATTGACCAAAAAGTTTATTTTTGCACACCGAGCCCCTCAAAGCCTATTTCTAAGGTATGTAAAGGATATTTATGGTATGTTTAACTTATGATCAAGTTCCGGAATGTTCGTTACCACACGAATCGGCATAGTTTCGCAGTTTGACGTAAATAGTCCCTGCGATCGAATAAACTTGATTTTGCCATACCAAAGCCTTCAAAAATTATTTCTAAGTTATGTAAAGGTTATTTAAGATATGTTAAGCATATGTTGATGTTCCGGAGTGTTTGTCGCGTTCAACTGATTACGTTTACGCACCAGTTTGCGTGTAACTTTCTAGAAAGCGATATAGAGTTTGAAAGCGAACAAAAATCAAAATATTCAAAATGTAAACATACATAAACAAACATTGGGATCAAATAACATTGTTTTATTGATAATTGAACAGATTAGAGTTTATACACTGATTACAAGCACAGATGTCGCATGAGACATGGCGACATCTAACTTAATGGTCCCATAGAGTACTATACTTAGTCGTTGGGCAATTGTAGCAGCCAGTTCGGACCTTTGAGTATCGCTGTGATGAGGAGACATCCTAAAGATAGTGGAAAATATGAGAGAAAAACAAGTGAGATGTTATCGGATAATCAAAGCTGAATGTTAAAGAAATATCGGCGAAACATGAGGATTGTGACCATTTATTTGTTAATTAAAACAAACAAACGACACTATGACTAATCAAAGTAAGCGGGCCATAACAATGTATCGCGAAGACATGCTTTAGCCTATTAGTGGACGCTCACACCAAAAGTTCCCAGGTAAGAGTGACTGGTCCGATACTGCGGATTTGTACGAACACTCCAGCCTTAGACAGAAAACTCGAGGTACAGGCACCAACCCTTCCAGATTGCACGTGTTCACATTATAAAGACCCAAACTTTGACGAGATTTTGAAAACTTTGAAGGTTCAAAACCTTATAACAATTCATCTAAGAATAGATGATTGATTTTCAAAACGGATTTGTATTTTGTGTTCTTGTTGTGGTTGTCACCTAAAGATAGGTGACGGTATTGTTTTAGAATCTAAACACAAGTAAACTCGCGTTAGGGTCCTAGGAAGGTTATAGACTAAGTCAAGAGCATTACTAATAACCTAATTCCCCATAACCATGGGCTCTGATACCAACTCTTCTGTCACACCCCGACCGCGTAATACAACAAACCGCGGCGGAAACGTCGGGGGGTGGAGTAACAGAATCATTGTTTCACAATACATGGTATTTAAAATTTGGTTTTATTAGAATGAGTGTTTACAATGTCTTGGATTTTAACCGAAAACATAACGTAAATTAAATTGTCTTGCTTCATTTTAAGTCACTAAGGCCTAAGTCCGCCTAAGTGTAGCACGATCATCATCATACATTAGCTCCTGAAACACATGTGAAAATAGGTACGTCGGTATAAAAATGCCTGTGAGATACATAGGTTTTTGTTGTTGAAGGATTCATGACTTGTAAGTTAAAAGAAGTGTTTAACAAAAGGTAGTCATGAATCTTGTAAATGTTTTCTTTAAAAAAATCATGTGAAAATCAATAAGATAATCAGTTGATATAAAAGAAAGATGTATGGTTAAATAATTAACCAATGAAAAACGAGTTTGTATAAAATATGTTATTTGTAAAACAGTGTCTTGTAAACAATATGTCGAGTCTTTGTATAAAATGTATCATGTCTTTATTTCTGTCAAAGTGGTTTAGATAACGCTACGATATGTAATATCATAAAAGCACTAATATATAGGAAGTACCAGCGGCGTATCCACCATGCTTTTATCATATTACACACGCCTCATTATTTAAATCACTTACCAAATAAACCACCAAAATGTCTTGTCAAACCAATGTCAAATGTTATGCACAAATAATGTATAATGTCACAATGTTAGGTATAAACTATGCCTTGTATAATCAAATGTCAGATAACAACCAATGTCTTGTATGGTGAATAAAGGTCTTTACTCAAACCATAGGTATAACGTCGTGTATAATCAAATGTCATGTGAAAACCATGTACTAAGTATGCTGAGTAAACATACGAAGTAGAAATGTAATGTAAATCAAAGTGTCCATATGCTGAGTAAACATATGCAACAGAAATGTAATGTAAATCAATGTGTCCATATGCTGAGTAAACATATGCAACAGAAATGTAATGTAAATCAATGTGTCCATATGCTGAGTAAACATATGCAACAAAAATGTTTATGAAATCAATGTGCTAGCATGCTCAGCAAAAATACATAGCAAAGCATAAAGGAAATCATGTACAATATGTGTACTAGATGAACATAGCACGTATATGTCATGAAAAGCACAAAAGTAATAAGTAGGCACATGTGTATCACCCCAAAATATTTGAAAGTGGTAAAAGAGGGGAACTATGTACTCACTTGGGATTGCTTAATAGTCTTGAAAATAAGACCAAATAAAGCTTGCAAGATCACGGAATCAAACGGCACCTAGTATAGGTAACTATGTCAATAATCGGATCCTAAATCGGGAGATAGGATAGAATGAAGTTCTATAAATCAAATGAGTATTGGAACTCATATGGCATGATATAATAGGCCTAACATTCTGATTAGAAAGTTATCCTAAGTGCTTTTGACCCGTTTCGACTCGTTAAGGTAGTCTATGCTACTTTAACGCGTCATTTGCGCAAAAGCGCAAACGAATAGCCTAACTAGTCCTATGACAAGTATTTATATGCCCTAACATGTTTAATAACGTTGCATAATCAGTTTAAGTGTCAAAAATTAAGTTACATATGCTTAAATTCAAATTATGCATGAAAAGGGCATTTTGGTCATTTTCCTAAGGCATATAAACTACTTATCATACAACTAATCAAACTAAGTGACCATAAGATATAACCTCGGAAGGTTATTCCCTATACAACTATGGTCACAATATATGTTTGGTCGGATCCTAATGATCGACCAAACGGGTCGGGTTCAAAAGTCTAAGCGGTTGTCAAGACCGCTTGACCTACGACCCTATATAAGCACTAAGCTAAAAGTGACGAGTTAAACATGTTCAAACATGTTTAACTAAGTTAGAAAACTGATTTGATATCAAAACAAAGTGTTTTGATACCCGAAAATAGTTTCGACGCAAAATGCACATAATCGTGCATTTTAACCGAAACTTTGACTCGTCACTACACCTAATCAACGTGGTAATCATTAGGTATAATCGCTAGGGATTATAACCATCGTGATTACACTCAGTTGCAAAGTTCAATTAAACTTTGACTTGACCAATTGATGGTCAAAACCGAAAGTCAAACTGTTAGTCAAACTATTTGACTTTCAGCTTTAAATAGCTTAAAATAAAGACTAGCCATGAAAGAACACTTACAAGGCTCTAATGGCTGAAAGACTGAACTAGAAGAACTCAGGTAGGTGGCTCCCAAAGATGGAATCCTCCACTTAGAGTCCAAGAGATGAAGAAGAATGGATGAACAAGGAATGCAATGGAAATCAAGGCTATTTATACTAGTTGGGAGCTTGTAGGATCATTACATGTGTATGTGTATTGCCTAAGTAATGATCTTGACCCTACAAGTGGTTGGTTGTGGTTAAAAGCCTTGCAAAGGTGTTAACTTAGTCACCACACAATGAAAACTAGCTAAGAAACAAGCTGCAGCTGGGAAAACCAGCTTTCTGTTGACAGGGGGCTATCATGTAGGCGACAACAGCTCCCCTTGGCCGTCGGGTGGCGCGAGGGTAGGGCTGCAACTTTCAGAAATTTACATTTTCAGTCCCTGCACACACATACTTGCATATTTGATGTATTTAACCTCCGTTAAGACATTTTCAAGTCTCTACAAGGACGTAAAAGTATAGGGGACTTGAAATATGCTTGGAAATATCACGGTTGTCGATCCGTTTGGTCGTACGACCGCTTTATTCGGCTAATTACGACGAAACTCGAACGGACGCGAAAACGATCCAAATTAAGCGATGAATGGTATTTTTGCATTCCTATCACAAAAATAAAATATTTTAGTGACTACAAAATTTTTTGGATGTCCGGATGTGGTCAGAACGTAAGATATGCGCGTAAATGCAAACTTACGCAGTTTTTGACGCTTTTAGTCCCTGTGATCAAATAAGCGTGTTTTCGCATACCGAACCCCTCAAAGCTTATTTCTACGCTATGTTAAGGTTATTTATGGTATGTTTAGCTTATCATCATGTTCCAGAATGTACGTTGCCATACGAAACGGCAGACTTTTGCAGTTTGACGCAAATAGTCCCTGTAGTCGAATAAACTTGTTTTTGCCATAACAAACCCTTTAAAACTTATTTCTAAGTTATGTAAAGGTTATTTAAGGTATGTTAAGCTTATGTTGCTGTTCCGAAGTGTTTGTCGCATTAAACTGATTACGTTTACGCATCAGTTTGCGTATAACTTTCTAGAGAGCGATTTAGAGCTCGAAATCGAACGAGAATTTATATGTGTAAATGTCCTATGTAATTGTACAAATACCGAGAATGAAACACATGATTTCATTGGATTTGTATTTGTATGATTGTCGTAGAGGCACAGATGTCACACTATCAGTTTCAAGTGACACCTTTTGTTCAGCAGATTGAGAATCAATAGCATTTTGTGGCTGAACAGAGGCTTCTGTTATTGGTTCTGATTTAAGTATTCCAGATGACGTATCACAAGATTCAGTAGATGCAACTAATTCTAAGTTTTCATATATAGTTGTTTATGAAGAATCACATGTATAGTCAGATGAAGTAATTGATTCAGCTGGTTTACTTGATTCAAACTCTTTATGTCGGTGCATATTGCGTATGTCCGCCACTATGTGAATAGGCTAGATAGAGCGTGTGTTGAATATTGTATAGATTAGTGTGAAAATGGACAAGGTTTTGTATTGTAAATGTACATTCATACAAATCGTGTCTTTGAAAATTTAGAGCCGTGTTTTGAATATTCAGCAAATTCAATCAGGCATCTTGAAATCTTCAATAGATTCCCCCTTGATTGATGATCCGGGTTTGCTTTGACAATGTTATACACAAATTCCCCCTGAAATGAATCTTCAAGTCTTTGTTTGCATAGTTCACGACTCCTCCTCTGATTTGCTCAACTGCAATCTTCATGAATAATCATCAACTTGAAACTAATTAATACAGCTTCTCTGTTTCGGCTTTAACCACATCCGTGTTCGGTTTTTGATTTAGCATTTCATCCCCATCGAGCATTCCGTCTGCTCTATCATCTTATCTGTCAAAAACCCAACTGGTAATTAATAGAAACTTCAAACACTATGACGTGAGGTCGGAGTCTCAATCAAATTTAATCCAATTACTACTAATAGTTAGCGGTAAGTGGGTATCGAACATAGGGAGTTTGTGGAATATGCGCTATCTAAATGGTTTATCTAAAATGACTAAGTTAACTAAATTGCAAGAAATGGAAATTCAGAATTTTGGTTGTTTGGTTTTAAGAACTAAGATTAACTAATTAAATTTCAAATCAAAGGTAGGTTGTGAAACAGATTAGGACAAAGCGACCATCCTAGATTTCAGCTTTTTAATCCACACTAATGTTTATGCCCAACTAGAAAGAATCACATAGACATGGCTAATGTTTGATTATTTGTTTGTGATAAAAGGGAACTAAGTACTCGGATTATGAAAACGCGAGGTTGTTACCCGATGATTAATTGACTATCCAACCCTAATCCCTCCCATGATATCTCGATTGCCAACGTCACCAAGAATGTATGGTTTAGACTAACATCAAACAAGAATCAACACTTTACAAACAAACATTCAAACACCATAATAACTTAAACAAACATTGCGAAGTCATTATTCTAGAAATTCAAACATAAACATAGTGTTTCAAAAGAAAACCTTACATCTAGGATGATAACCACGAAATTAGCCGCTCATCATTTGGCGCATCATCATCACACAAAAGTTAATGTTCATATGAATCAAAACACAAAACGAATGTTTAGAAATTGTTTAGAACCAAGAACAAGTGCCAATTTTCGCCCACAAGCTGCTCAAAACGGTTGCTAATGATTAGATAATCAAAAGGCACCATAAAACTCCTTAAAAGTGGGAGTTACATTTTTCACGCTGTAACACCTCATAAAAACGTGTCCAATTATCTCAAGACACGTTGACCTAAACCCTAAACATGTAAAAGTTTGAGTTTGATGGACTAAAGTTGACAAACAGTGAAAAGATGTATGCAAAGGGACTAAAAGTGTCAACATGCCAAACTTATGCCTCTGATTGACCACACACGATGAATATATTCTTAAACGAGTAAATATTCAGACGTAAGAAGCCGTTTGTGAAAGAAATCGAAAGTTTACAAGACAAAGGGGTTAAACTTGTCAACATGTTAATTCTTACCTCTGAGTGACCTTTTAACAAACCTGGGGCTTCGTAATGTTCGATTATACTCTCAAGAATAAGTGATAACAAATTCACAATGTTTCGATATCGTTATGTGTTAATTACGCAAACTTTCAAGAAGAGGGGTTAAAAGCGTCAACGAGAAGAAACTAGTGTATTCGGTGATCATTTAACGAAACCGGGCCTAACGGTGTTTGGTTATACTCTCAAGATCATCTACAAACTAACTACAAGGGTTAAAAGTGCCTAAATTGAAAGATATTATGCATATAAAGGTGCAGGGACTGAAAGTGACAAGTTTAAAACTTGTTTGCTGGTGTTTTGTGTGGTGGCGTCGCTCGACCCCTACCACCTATTGCTGTCGCGCGTGGTGACGGCTCTATTTCGAAAGAACTCCCTTGCCAGCTACAAGTTTCTTTCTTGTACACCACACATACTACTCCATACACACATAATTTGAAATCTAGCGACTTTTGATGGTTTTTAAAACCACCATGGACACTTGTGAAGATCCTAACACCTCCCATACACCTGGCTTCATTCTAGAATCACGTGAATTAGTATAAATAGGGGCATTGAGTGCCTTGAATACTTGCTCATTTTAAAAATTCCATCTATCTCACTTGCTTGAGCTTTCTTGAGCATTTTCTTGGGATTCTTGATTAAAAAGGAAGCCCCCCGGAGTTCAAGTTCGAGCTAGGACCCTTTGTAAGTGTCCTTAGCCACTCTAGTTCGGTTTTTATATGTTTAAAGACCGAAAGTCAAAGTTGCCGCAAAACGGCTTTGACTTTCGGTTTAGACCTAAACGGTCCAGCCATTGTTCGAGGCGAATATGGCTACGTGATCGTAATTAGGTAGGTGTTAATCCCTCAAAAGGGCAACTCCTAATTATCACGTTTACTTAGTTAAGTGTCGGGTCAAAGTAACTAGTCAAAAAGTCAAACTAGTCAGATTTTCAAATAAAAATCAAAACTGATAATGTAGAGGTTATGAATCATATTTTGTCACTTAAATAACTTGGTAAATATTATTAGAACATGTCTAAACATGTTCAACCCTGCAATTCTAAGTTTAAGCTCGGTTCGTAACCGAAAGTCGCAAAAGCTTGACTTTTGCTTTGACTTTCAGTTCTGACCCGATTAAGCTTAATTCCTTTATGTTTTAAGCTTCCTTTATGACCATATAATGTTGTAGTATAACTCTCTGAAGTTATATTACATGGTCATTTAGAAATTCTGAATTCTATGCATGTTTCCGTTATTATGCTTAATTTTGACCAATATGCCCTTATGGTCTAAAAATAAGATTTTTGGATATATGAACATACAAATGAGTTAAGTACTGATATATTCTAGTCTCAAATTGATGTTATGCATAATATCGTAAATTTAGCTTTTATAAAGTCTAAATTATCCTTTTATGAACGAATCATGTTTAAACATAAATTTTGACCCAAAACTCTTAACCTACTGTTATGATATCATTTTTAGGAATTTTTGGAATGTTGGGACAGATTAGATAATGACTTTAACATTGAGTTATTGTATAAATCATATAATTGATGATAATGCCCTTTTTGCAAATAAAATGTGATTTACGTATGATTAACATGCCAAACCTTTTTCTACTGATCTAATATGAAAAAATAAAATATTTTAACCATCCAAGGCTGGTCAAAATCTGAGAATCACACAAACTTTGCAAATATCGTCAATTATCGATTTTTACGCTAATTAGGTGCATAGTATGGTTTAAAACCATATTTAGCACCCAAGACTTGTTACCTACTGAATTTATAAATAAATTTTAATATTTTTATAGTAGGTATAAGTCATGAACTCAGACTTCCAATTATATCCTTAAAAACATACGTGAAATAACCAAAATACCCTTTCGGGGAATAATTTGGCTATAAAAGGTAAACCACACATATGTATGATATCCTACTGTTATAACATCATAAAATAAATATTTTTACAGAATATTTCTGACCAGAACCTTAGTTTACTTTTAAACCTCTTTTATAAATCTTAAAATGACCAAATACCCTTACGGGACTTAATTCGGTTTTGAATTGTTTTTGGGCATATATGTTAACATCTTACTGATGTCTTAACATATTTTAAGCATAATAAAATATGGCACTTGTATATGGTTCATTCGGTTACCCGTTATGCATATATGCGTTCGGTTCGGTTTATGTAACTAGTTTGCATGAATTAGCCGAAACGGGTTTAACCCTATCATTTAAACTTCAAAATCCAGAATGTCTTTAGTTTACCCATATTATACAAGTATTCAAACTTGTTGGGTCTAAATCACATTCTATTCCGGTCTCCGCTTAATCTAGCGTTTCGAACCGTAAAGTATCTTTAAAATTAACCGGTCTAAGTCTTTGACTTAAATAAGACCCGTTAGTATCCTAATAGGTTAATAAACCTTCCATACAGATTAAGTAGCTTCGGTAGAAGATATTTGCATAAGGTCTTAGGAACTATATGGCTGAGTAGCATCCTTGCACAACTAGCTCAGGTAAATACTTTTAACTTATTTTCCCTATACGGGCTTGGGATACGGTAATTATTACCGCTTGGTCGGGTATGAGATCATTTAATCAAATTGTGATTTAATAAATCTGCATAACCTGTTTTAATCTGTATTGTTTGATAACATAAACATTGGGGGTTAAGGACCGTGTCCTGGATATACTCGGCTCATTTAAATTATAAATGGCCACGACCTATTCACGGGGTGTAGGCATACACCTGACAGATGCAAATGCTAAATATTAAATAACCCATATGTTGGGGGATAACTCCTTTGTGGGTTTTATAAGTGGTGAGTCGGTTAACCATGGCCGGTTTTCAAACAGGCCCCAATTGTATGACAAACATGTAAATCTGTAAACAAGATTTTAATAAAGATTGTCCCAAGTTATAAATGATTTTGTGCCATGTGCGCCTAAACCAATTTTCATAAAATATTTTCAAATGAGTCGGTTAATTGTATTTACTAGTGAAAATTGACGTATTTTCCAAAGACTAAGTGACAGGTGCCTCTCGAAACTAGGCTGGAGCTACTTGGTGTCAATTAAGAGGATCTTGCAAATCCTTAGATGCTTGAAGTCTGTTAAACTCAGTTTTACGTATTTGATTTTATAAACTGCCTGTGGATCTCTATTACAATCAGTCTGTTTATTTTTTTCATTTTCGAACTCTCAGACATTATGGATTGTAATAGTAATTATTCTACCAAGCCTTCCGCTGTGCTATAATTGTGTTAATTGTCTATGATGATATCAACTACGTCATGATACTCCCCACCGGTAATATGTGGAAATATCGGGGTGTGATAGGTTGGTATCAGAGCCAACATTGAGTGAATTAAACACTAGCCTTTTGTGTTTAATCTCAATGACACAATAGCACATTCCTTAGAATTCCGAGTCTAGACTTGAACTAGGAATGTTCTCATCCCTGCTAAGTAAACATTGTTTTCGATATTTATGTATTTCAGGAACATGTCGCCGAGTAAAGCCGCCAATGATGGAAACTCTCCAAACTCGAAGCTCAGGTATGTTAAGCTTCGTACCACAGCTCGAATAAGCGTACGACCAGTATGGAGAAAGGACCTTTTTGGACCTATTCCCAAAATCAAACCAGTTGAAACCATTAACCAAATTTCAGATCCTATAGATGAAACCCTTGAAACTTCAAATGAAAAATCTTCATCGGAGGAGTCCATACCAAAAATGCCTGAGACTCCCACTCCAAAGATGATACCTGTGGACGCAAATGATCCATATTTCTTACATCCAAGTCTTGGAATCCCAAACTTGGATTATACCAGTCCTAACCCTATTCGTGATCCATATTATTCACTAACCATAGAATCCTTGGATTCCACTGTTACAAAGGTTCCTAATTTGGAAGATTTCGACTATCCACCAAAACCTTCAGTATCTGTTCCGCACACAGTTAACCAAGGAGAAAACTTTCAGAAATAAAACGAAGAAGGAATTGAAGAAACTCCTTTTGTTATATTTCATTTCCCTAGTAGTCCCTGCGTGGACATATTATCTTTATTTCAATAAGTAGTCCCTATAAGGACATATTTATCTTTTAGTCCCTGCGTGGATTTGTTTTTCTTTTTTAGTCTTTGCATGGACGAATTTAATTATTTCTAAGACCCGTTTAGGGCAGATGTTGTAGTCTTTTTAGTTCTATTAATGAAGTCTTTCTTTTGAAATTTATATATGTATTTTAATACATCAACATGCTCATAATCATTTCAATTTCTATTTATCTGCGTTAAAATTTCAAAAGATGTTCTTAAAGGTATAACCTAGCCAAAATATCAATGGCTATGATGGTATAACCCTCTTAAGACAATAATTCCTTGTTAACATCTAAAAACATGTTAACACTCCTGGCAATGTGACTTGAGAAACCACACCAGCCTTCAAAGTACTTGGATCTTTCTAAGCCACCTTCATGGCCTAAATGATCAATATGAATCATGGCTATTAACATTAAATATGATGTCTACACCAAAACATCCAATTAAGGTGTTATGCCTACGGGCAAATGTGTAATTCTGACAAAGATAGTTTTATTATAATTTCTTGTCAAAAAGGCGATGAACTATGTTCGACCCTTAAAACCTTTTATCTAAAAAGATCATTGATTATGTTTTAAATTGTCATAGTGACAAGACCTTTTGTGCCATCTAAAAGTCCTTGAGACCAGCCTTTGTGCTATATGAAAATGTCTATACGACATTGACAGTTGTGACTTATGTCCCATGTCTGATAAATATAAAGGATTATATCCTACTTAAATGCTAATAATGGTTCTTTTGCAACCTAGGCAAATCATCATCAAATAAATTCTGACTTATTATCTTAAATGGTCTATATGGTTTATTTATACCATGGCTATCTAATCATCAAATACGATGATTCATTATGTTATTAAACAAATCAATTTCTTGATTTTAGCATTCAAATCATTGCTGGCTCCGATGAAGCTAATAGTCACCCAGTTGAGGGAAACAATAATTATACAAAGCTAAATGTTACTGGTGCTGAACTTCAAGGCATGATAAACACGGCAGTTAGTCAAGCTGTGAATAATATGTTTAAAGACTAGAGTGAAGCTCGATCGAAAACCCATTCTAAGTCCCTCTCGAAATCGCATACGTTGAAGAATGATGAATCTTAACATTCATCCAATTAAAGAACTGAACCCCAAAAGTTCGTGTTTGATCAGACTCCTAAATACAACGTGGGTTGTAATTACAAATACTTTGTCTCTTGTAAACTGATGCGTGCGAAGTGTTACTTATTTTAGGTGTATATTTTAAGCCCTTTTTAACACTTATTTTAGCCAAGTTTTAAATTTATAAAACACGATATTTCACTAACACTAAACACACATATGGGCAAGTGCACCCATCGTTGAGTGCAGTATAGCGTTGGTAAGATACCGAGATCGTCCAAGGACAAAAGAGCTTTTAGTACCGGTTTATCCTCAACGTCTAACCAAAATAAAAGTTTAGAAAAATGTTTTAAACTAAAAAACTAACTAAAATGCTGAAAATAAAAATAAAAGAAAAAACAGATAGACAAGATGAATCACTTGGTTCCGACTCGTATCTAGTATAACCTTTGATTATTTCCGCACTTTTGCACATAATTAAGAGATTATCTTAGTTATTGTAGTAGGCCCCTCTTTTGAAGGTGACGTTACCCTCACCCCAGTAGTTTGAGTCAGCAGGGATACAATCCTAAAAGGGTGGATTATTGGAAGATAATGAATTAAGTTATTAATGCAGTATTGTGGTAGGCCCCGCTTTTGGCGGTGACGTTACCCTCGGCTAAGTAGTCTGAGTCAGCAGGGATACAGTCCTAAATAGCCGGGTTATAGTATTAATAGTAGTTAACTTATGAGGGGATCAAAGAGTTTGGACCCCCGCCATCCAATACCGTGAAGTATTGAAGGAGGTCCTACTAAATTTGACCCAGGTCCATTGCAGGACCTCTAAACGCTGAACAATGGCAAGACCTTTACCAAACCGTTCCCTTAACCCCCGACCAGGTAGCCAACATATCTCCATATAGACCGTGGAGATATGAATGGTGAAAATCCTTTATTTTATATAGACAGTAAAATAATGCCAAGACACCACGGACAAACGATAAGGAAAGATCACCTTCAACATAAGTAACTAGTTATTAAAGTCATTAATACAAAACCAAATAAAAAGTGCAAAAGATTAGAAATAAAAAGTATTATACTAGACACTTTGTCTTCACCAAGTGATGTAAGAGACTTAGGCAAACATGGCCTTGATTGTCAAGAACTCTTACGATCAATCTTGGATCCCGAGACGACTCACACACTCTACGATGGACAATGGATGATGGTGGTGGATGATGGTGTTGTGATGGTGGTGGGTGGTGGATGAAGTGTGAGAGAGGTGGTGTGCCAAGGGATGAGATGAAATGAATCCAAGCACTCCTATTTATAGGCTGAACAGAGAGCTGGACACGGCCCCGTGTCCGCTGGGCACGGCCCCGTGTCTGTCTGACAATCTCTCTCCTCATTAATTGTAATTCGCAATTACAATAAATGCACCTGCTGTACTTTCGACACGCCCCCGTGTCCGCTGAGCACGGCCCCGTGATGGGCAATAGAAGCTTCTATAGGTTTGTCTTTTCTGCTGCTTCTTGGGCACGGCCCCGTGCTGGCTGAGCACGGGGCGTGTTCAGCCTTCTGATTTCTCTTCTTTGCTTTGGAAGGTGCCGTTGAGGGGTCGGGCAGTCCACTAATATTCCTTTTCTTGTATTTATGTTGGATTTAGCTGTCTTTTTGCTTCTTTTGCGTTTTTGAGCTCATTTAATCCTGAAAATACAAAAGGAAGACAAAAACACTCTTTTTCCAATATTAGTACTTAAAAAGGGTTAGTTTTATGCCTTATTTGATGTAATTTATATGTTGCATTTTGCACACATCAAATACCCCCACACTTGAACTTTTGCTTGTCCTCAAGCAAAACTCTTTAATATGTGGCTTACACTCCCAAATGGAATAGGTAGAAGAGAAGGTTTTGGGCTTGTCGTAGAGTGTCGGGATTTCCAAGATCTTTTTGGGTTTTATTTTTATTTATTTACACTCCTATTCGTAATGATTTATTTAGAACTTTTCATAAAAGAAATTACTTATTTGGGCATAACATGCCTTTTTAAAATTCTATTTATATACACGTTCACATACCTCACGGGGAAATCACTCACACTCGGCTGAAGGTGTATTTTTAGTGAATCACTCGAGAGCGGCATGGAACTTATTCCTACCATAGGCTTGCCAAGAAATCAATCCTCCTCCTTTTTAACTTTTATACCTTTGTAGATATCAAGAGGACTTTGTGGGTTAAGGGTTAGGCTATGGTTAAAGGTAGGTGGTTGGGTTAGTGGTTAGTAGAAAAAAAGGCTAAAAGCGTAACAAGTGTCGGTTTTCGTATTTTTTTCAACTTTTTATTTTGATGAAGCTTTTATTCAAACTAAGTTATTTTTGATTAACTTGTTTGTTTATTTTCTTTTTGCTTCATCATTATCACACATATTTTTTTTTTTACGAAGAACCGAACTTGTTACTAAAATAAAGGGTTAAAAATGAAAAAGGTTTTGGTGGGTAAAAGGGTTTTTGTTTGGGTGATGAAACGAAAAGGTTTAGGCTCAAAGGGGCTAACTAGGGGGATTTTTGGGTAGGTGGTAAAAGAAAAAGGAAAAATAATGGTGTAGAAATAAAAAGGGTTATTCCTAATGCCTCCGTCATTTACTTACTCGGGTTTAAGTTGGTAAGGACCGGGAATGTATCGTCATGGCAAGTTCTAGACTCGTAAGAAACCAAGCGGCTATTCACACAAGAAACGAAAGATGAGCATTTAATCTAAAGATATGTATTTATATGCTCAATAAAGGCTCAAAACTCACTTTTGTGGGAATGGGTTTTTATGTGATCAAGTATATATAATAAAATTTTAACTAAGCTTGTCATGCATTTTCATAATTTTCTTATGTTGGTTCTTTTTATCACGACGCTATCGGTTGTAAATTTGTAAAAATATAACCTTTTTAGAACTTGGATTTCCCGAGTTAAACCTAGACAAGTAAAAAAAATGAAAATTTTTTGAAAAAATTTGGGGTGATTAGCGGTTCCAATAGAGTTTTGTGTAAGGCTTGTTATTAGGACTTGCAAGATTCAAGGTTTTAGCATCCCCCCCACACTTAAATTACACATTGTCCTCAATGTGTCCCAAAAATAAGTTTTTCGGTTGATTAAAATGTGTAAAAGTGGGTTAAAAACAAGATTTTATGGTATTGGGTAGCTGAACACGGGGTGGTGTTGGCTGAGCACGGCCCAGTGTCCAGACTGCCCGTACCAAAAGTAAACAGAAGGCTGGGCACGGGGGCGTGTGCAGTGAGCACGGCCCCGTGTCCAGGCACCTGAACTGGGCATTTTCTATAGAACCTTGGGAACGAGGCGTGTTGGGGTGAGCACGGCCCCGTGCTGAACTTGCTGTAATGAAGAAAAATTGTCGGGAGGCTCTGTTTTTGTGCATGGGGTGTTGGTTCAAGCTTCCCTTATCATCCTTCACCATCCCGAGTGTGTTTTATTCCTGAAAAAAAAACTAAACTAGAAAACGTAAAAATTAATCTAAACTAAAACTACGGATAGTTCCGCGGAATGCCTCCGTGGTGCGCCACGTTTATAAGGGTCCTTGGCTAGACCCACCTTATCGGGTGGTTCTGGCTCATCTTCAATTAGGGGGTCGTCATTGCCGAATGGATATTTCATTGATCGCTCAAGATCGACACTTCTTTTAAATGCCCCTAATTGAAGAGGTAGATTGTTGAACTTCCGATTTTTCAAAGCTTCGTGAGTTTTTACAAATGGTCGTCCCAACACTAGAGGAGCGTCATCGAGGATGACAAAGTCGGTCGGGATTACCATCTGATTTGTTTGAACCAAGACATCCTCAACTATACCGGTTGATTTTATTACTTTCCGATTGGATAGAAAAATGGGTATTTGAAGTGGAGAAAAATCACTAATACTCAATTTTTCGAAAATGTAGTTAGGCATTATGTTAACACAAAGATCTTTATCAATTGTGACATTACTAATAAACGAATTTTGAAAGAAACATGGAACCGGTGTAATGTTAATTTCAAATGGGTCTTCTTTTATTAGTGAGGTTTGATCATTAGTTAACTTAACACTTACTATTTCGTCAATTTTAGTGTTAGTATTTAACTCTTTTAAAAACTTAGCATGAGTGGGTACTAAACAATGATTTTCAAAAGAAGGTGACAAGAGATTAATTTCTTCAAAATTAGACTCTTCTTGAATTTTAACGTTGTTGGACTCACCTTTTTCGTTGTTTAACTCATGTGTCGGTTTTTCACTTATTTGTTCTTCCATTTTTACACTTTTGGTTATCTCTTCTTTTTTTAACTCTTCTCTTGCGCGGGACTCCTCTTCCCTTGCGCGAGCTTCTTTTATACATCGATCGATAACTCTAATGTGTTCTAATATCCTATCGGTCACTTTGGTTATAGAAAAAGAATCGGTATTTTCTAAGCTTGAATCCGGTTGTTCGACCCTTTGTTCCTCATAACACCCATATGAAGTCGATGGTTCGCACCATTGTTCTTCATTGTAAGCATATGATGGATAAGGTTCGTAATTTTGTCCTTCATAATACTCATATGAGGTGGGTTGTTCACGCCATGGTTCCTCATAATAAGCATACGAAGGTGGTGGCTCATATCTTGGTTCCTCAAAGTATGAGTATGAAGGCTCATACCTTGGTTCATCAAAATATGAGTATGAGGGAGGAGGTTCATACCTTTGGTCTTCATAGGATGTATATGAAGTTGATGGCTCATACCTGGGCTCCTCATAGTATGTGTATGAATTGGATGGTTGATATGAGCGATTATTTTGAACCGATCGTGCGTTACGACAATTAGTGCAATAATTACCCCTATAATCATCCTCATCATAGGTGTAGTTGTAACCTCCTGAGTATTGATCCATAAGAATCACTCAGCAGACCACAACCGAGTCTCGAGATCAGAAAACAAAAATAAAAACGGAAACAGAGGCTGGACACGGCCCCGTGTTCAGTGAGCACGGCCCCGTGTTCAGGATCTGTATCTGGGCGTTTTAATTAAAGTTACTGATTTCGTTGAGCACGGGGCGTGTTCAGTGAGCACGGCCCGTGTTCAAGCTTCTGTTACTGGGTGTTTTATGAAAAATATGCAGCACGGCCCCGTGTTCAGCGAGCACGGCCCGTGTTCAACCTACTGTAAATGCAAAACTAAACTAAAATGCAGAAAAATGTGGGCCCGTTTTGAAAAGGTTTTAAAAAACTGATTAGGCCGTCGATTTTAAGCTTTCCTAAAATCCTTGTGTCCCCGGCAACGGCGCCAAAAACTTGATGCGTGCGAAGTGTTACTTATTTTAGGTGTATATTTTAAGCCCTTTTTAACACTTATTTTAGCCAAGTTTTAAATTTATAAAACACGATATTTCACTAACACTAAACACACATATGGGCAAGTGCACCCATCGTTGAGTGCAGTATAGCGTTGGTAAGATACCGAGATCGTCCAAGGACACAAGAGCTTTTAGTACCGGTTTATCCTCAACGTCTAACCAAAATAAAAGTTTAGAAAAATGTTTTAAACTAAAAAACTAACTAAAATGCTGAAAATAAAAATAAAAGAAAAAACAGATAGACAAGATGAATCACTTGGTTCCGACTCGTATCTAGTATAACCTTTGATTATTTCCGCACTTTTGCACATAATTAAGAGATTATCTTAGTTATTGTAGTAGGCCCCTCTTTTGAAGGTGACGTTACCCTCACCCCAGTAGTTTGAGTCAGCAGGGATACAATCCTAAAAGGGTGGATTATTGGAAGATAATGAATTAAGTTATTAATGCAGTATTGTGGTAGGCCCCGCTTTTGGCGGTGACGTTACCCTCGGCTAAGTAGTCTGAGTCAGCAGGGATACAGTCCTAAATAGCCGGGTTATAGTATAATAGTAGTTAACTTATGAGGGGATCAAAGAGTTTGGACCCCCGCCATCCAATACCGTGAAGTATTGAAGGAGGTCCTACTAAATTTGACCCAGGTCCATTGCAGGACCTCTAAACGCTGAACAATGGCAAGACCTTTACCAAACCGTTCCCTTAACCCCCGACCAGGTAGCCAACATATCTCCATATAGACCGTGGAGATATGAATGGTGAAAATCCTTTATTTTATATAGACAGTAAAATAATGCCAAGACACCACGGACAAACGACAAGGAAAGATCACCTTCAACATAAGTAACTAGTTATTAAAGTCATTAATACAAAACCAAATAAAAAGTGCAAAAGATTAGAAATAAAAAGTATTATACTAGACACTTTGTCTTCACCAAGTGATGTAAGAGACTTAGGCAAACATGGCCTTGATTGTCAAGAACTCTTACGATCAATCTTGGATCCCGAGACGACTCACACACTCTACGATGGACAATGGATGATGGTGGTGGATGATGGTGTTGTGATGGTGGTGGGTGGTGGATGAAGTGTGAGAGAGGTGGTGTGCCAAGGGATGAGATGAAATGAATCCAAGCACTCCTATTTATAGGCTGAACAGAGAGCTGGACACGGCCCCGTGTCCGCTGGGCACGGCCCCGTGTCTGTCTGACAATCTCTCTCCTCATTAATTGTAATTCGTAATTACAATAAATGCACCTGCTGTACTTTCGACACGCCCCCGTGTCCGCTGAGCACGGCCCCGTGATGGGCAATAGAAGCTTCTATAGGTTTGTCTTTTCTGCTGCTTCTTGGGCACGGCCCCGTGCTGGCTGAGCACGGGGCGTGTTCAGCCTTCTGATTTCTCTTCTTTGCTTTGGAAGGTGCCGTTGAGGGGTCGGGCAGTCCACTAATATTCCTTTTCTTGTATTTATGTTGGATTTAGCTGTCTTTTTGCTTCTTTTGCGTTTTTGAGCTCATTTAATCCTGAAAATACAAAAGGAAGACAAAAACACTCTTTTTCCAATATTAGTACTTAAAAAGGGTTAGTTTTATGCCTTATTTGATGTAATTTATATGTTGCATTTTGCACACATCATAAACCAAGGGATTTCAATGGGGAAAAGGGAGCTATTGATTGCATGAAGTGGTTGGACAAAATGGAAACAGTTGTAGATATCAGTGGGTGTGCCAAGGAGGACATTGTTAAGTTTGTTTCTCAGTCCTTTAAAGGCGACGCCCTGACATGGTGGAAAGCCTTGGTGTAATCCACAGGAAAGATTCCGTTGTATAACCTCTCTTGGGTTAAGTTTATTGAACTTGTGAAGGATACTTATTGTCCACCGCATGAGGTGGAAAAGGTGGAGACTGATTTCGTCACTCTAGTTATGAAGGATTTGGATTGTAGGACTTATGTTACCAGTTTTAATTCAATGTCCCGACTCGTTCCATACCTGGTCACTCCAGAGTCTAAGCGCATTGTGCGTTTCATTGGGGGGTTAGCCCCAGAGATTAAAGGGAATGTCAAGGCTTCTAAGGCTACTTCTTATAGATCTGCTGTAGATCTATCACTGTCACTTACTCTAGATGCGATAAGGAGTAAGCCTAAGAGGACCACTGAGGATGAAAAGAGAAAAAGAGAGGATGATCAGTCCCACCAGTCAAACAAGAAGAAGAAGGGTAGTTTTGGGTTTAAGAAGGGACAGTCTGGTGACAAACCCAAGTGCAAGGTTTGTGATAAAAGGCATTTTGGGAAATGCAACCTGGATCCACAAGCCAGGCCATGTGGAATCTGTAAGAAGAAATGGCACAAAACTTTGGAGTGCCAAAACTTATAGGATGCAACATGCTATGGTTGCAATGAAAAGGGGCACATTAAGACTAACTGCCCTAAGAACACCAAGAAGCCTGATGAGGCAAAAAAGACCAATGCTAGGGTGTTTCAGATGAACGCCTGGGAGGCGGTGAATGATGATAAAGTTATAACAGGTACCTTCCTCATTAATGATATTTATGCTAGAGTTTTATTTGATTCAGGTGCTGATAAGTCGTTTGTAGACCTTAAATTTAGTAAGTTGTTGAATCTGCCTATTAAAACTCTAGACATTAAATATGAGGTAGAACTCATAGATGGTACCTTAGAAACCGCTTCAATTCTTCTTGATGGATGTTTTATATCCATTAAGAATCATTCTATTCCGCTGTCTCTTTTGGCAATGAAATTGGCTGGGTTTGATGCAGTTTTAGGAATGGATTGGTTGTCACGTAACCAAGCCCAAATTGCCTACGATAAGAAACTAGTTAACATCAAAACCCCATCTGGTGAGTTAGTCACTATTCATGGAGATACACACTATTCTTTGCCCGACAATGTATCCATACTCAAGGCATCCAAGTGTCTAAAGAGCGGATGTGTCATCTACATGGCACAAGTGACAGTAGATGATCCGAAACCCAAGATTGAAGACATTCCAATCATCTCTGAATACCCTGATGTCTTTCCTGATGAACTACCTGGATTACCTCCTGAGAGGCAAGTTGAATTCAGGATACACATTCTACCAGGAGCAGCACCGATTGCACGAGCTCCATACCATTTAGCACCTACAGAAATGAAAGAGCTGAGAACCCAATTGGATGACTTATTGGAAAAGGGTTTTATACAACCCAGCTCGTCGCGTTGGGGAGCACCCATACTGTTTATAAAGAAGAAGGTTGGTTCAATGCGTTTGTGCATTGATTACCGTGAGCTAAACAAGGTAAGAATCAAGAACCGTTATCCATTGCCCAGGATCGACGACTTGTTCTATCAACTCCAAGGGGCAAGTTTCTTCTCAAAGATCGATTTAAGACCAGGGTATCATCAACTCAAGGTTAGAACTGAAGATGTACCTAAACACGAGTTTAGAACAATGTAACGCCTTGTAAAAATCGTGTCCAGTTATACAAAGACACGTTTCCTAAACCTTAACCAGGTAACGGAATTATTCTGAAGGACTAAACTCGGCAATATTGAGATTTTTATTCGAAGGGACTAAAAGTATCAACATGCAAATTTATGCCTCTGAGTGACCTTTTACTAAGTCCGAGACTTTATATTGTTGGAACAAGCTCTCAGAAATAATTAGCGATGATTATAAAAGTTGAAGGACTAAAGGTGTAAAGTTTGAAAGATTTCATATTTCTGATCAACCTCTTACGGACCGCAAGTGTGACAGTTGTGCTCTGTAAACGATGTACGATGTAAAAAATATCTATTATCAATAAAACTATGTGATTTGGTGTTATTATGTGTGTATTTGTGTTTAATGATTTTACGATTTGATTCGAGTTCGATTTCAAGCTTTAAATCGCTTTCTGGAAAGTTATACGCAAACAGGTGCGTAAACGTAATCAGTTTAATGCGAAAAACACTCTAGAATAGTGAAATAAGCTTAACATACCTTATATAACCTTTACATAACTTAGAAATAAGTTTTGGATGGTTTGGTGTGTCAAAAACAAGTTTATTCGATCGCAGGGACTTTTTGTGTCAAACTGTGAAACTATGCCGATTCGTATGGTAACAAACATTCCGGAACTTGATCATAAGTTAAAAATTTCCTAAATATCCTTTACATAGCTTAGAAATGGGCTTTGAGGTGTTTGGTGCGCAAAAATAAACTTTTTGATCAAACAGGGACTAAAAGCGTCAAAAAGTGCATAAGTTTGCATTTTCGCGCATATCTTACGTTCTGAACATCCCCGGACATCCAAAAAGTTTTGTAATCATTAAAATATTTTATTTTAGTGATTGGAATACAAAAATACCATTCGTCATGAAATTTGGATCGTTTTTGCGTCCGTTCGAGTTTTCGTCGTAATTACCCGAACAACACAACCGTACGTCCAAACGAACCGACATCCAAGATATTTTTGAGCATTTTTCATGTTCCCTATGCTTTAACATCCTTGTAGAGCCTTGAAAATGGGTTAACGGGGTTTAAACGCATCAAAAATGTCTTAAAAGTGTTGCAGGGACCATTTCTGCCATTTTGGCAAAGTTTCTGGTTCTAGCTAATGGTGGCGTCGCTCCATAGCCTAGTGACTGTGCTGTGGCGGCATGCCACAGCCTCATCTGGGCAGAAACATCATTTTTGCAACCAGGTTGATTTTTAGGTGCCTTTATGTAACTTTCTCAATACCGTGTGATGGTTTTGGGCACCCATAGTATTCTAAATCAGTGTGCCTTACATGTATGGTCCAGATCGAAGCTCAATTATCGAGGAGCGATCCTAACGGTTGTGGAAAATGTATATAAACCCACTTGTTTTCACTTCATTTTCCTCACATTTGATCTCAATCTCCTTCTCTAAGTTGAAGCTTTCCTTGTGAAGCTTCATACCTGAGAAATTTTGAGTTCAAATCTTCATTTGCTCGGACCCATTGTAAGTTTCTTTCATGCTCGTTTATATTTTTCAAGCTTGAAAGTCAAACAGTGTTTGACTTTTTTCTTTGACCATGATTTGGTCAACACAAAGTTCGTTTGAACTTTGCAACGTGAGCGTAATCATGATGGTTATAGTCCCGTGTGACTATACCTACTGATTACCACGTCGATTAGTCGAAGTGACGAGTCAAAGTTTCAGTCAAAATACGTGTTTATGCGTATTTTGCATCGAAGCTATTTTCATGTATCAAAACACTTTGTTTTGATATCAAACTTGTTTTCTAACTTAGTTAAACATGTTTTAACATGTTTAACTCGTCACTTTTAGTCTAGTGCTTGTATAGGGTCGTAAGATAAGTGGTCTTAACCACCTCTTAGACTTTCGAACCCGACCCGTTTGGTCGATCATTAGGATCCGACCAAGCATGTTTAGTGACGATAGTTGTATAGGGAATAACCTTCCGAGGTTATACCTTATGGTCACTTAGTTTAATTAGTTATATGATAGGTAGTTTATATGCCTTAGGAAAATGACCAAAATGCCCTTTTCATGCATAATTGGTATTTAAGCATATGTAACTTAACTTTTATCACTTAAACTGATTATGCAACATATTTAAACATGTTTAGGCATATAATACTTGTCATAGGACTAGTTAGGCGTCTCGAACGCACTTTTATGCAAACGACGCATTAACGTAGCGTAAGCTACCTTAATGGGTCGTAACGGGTCGTAAAGCACTTAGGATAGGTTCCGATTTAGAATGTAGGCTTTGTTAAACCGTATCACATGAGTTCCAATGCTCATTTGGTTTACAAGACCTCATTCTACCCGATCTCCCAATTTAGGTGTCGATTTATTAACTTAGCGATCCGATTACTAGGTGGTACTTGATTTCCTTGGTTTGCCTGAGCTTCGTTAAGTTCATTAGATCGAGGATACTTTGCACTTCAAGTGAGTACATAGTTCCCCTATTTTACTGTTTTCAATTGTTTCGGGGTGATTCATATGTGTAGGTCCCGTGAGCCGTGCGGATCGTAACAAAATCGTCGATCTAACCTAGAGTGCGGAATCCTCTAGATCAGATTTCACAGAAAACGAGTAGAAACAGAATCAAGAACACGATGCACTTTCAATCCGGTCTTCTATTGATTATCCAACACGAAGTTTACAATCAATTCAAGACCCACAAGAAATCTCTCAGCCACTCTCTGTAGATTTCTCTAACTCTCTCTCAATCCCTATAAGTGTGTAACGTAAACCCTTATGCCAAGCCTTGTTTATATAGGACAAGGTTTGCACATGGGCTTTGGTCTGGGCCAGGCCATTCTCCAAGCCCATAACACTAATTAACTCCCTAACCAATAATGCTAAGCACAATACAAAATATCCAAAGACTAAATAAACAAACTATTAAGCTGTTGTCACAAAACATGCACCAACAAACTCCCCCTTGACAATAGCTTCATAGTGTAACTTTGTCTTCAAACATCTTGCAGTCTTTTGGTCTTTGGATAGCGTCAGCTACACACAGTTTCTGGCATCAACAAACTCCCCCTTAGCTGATGCTTCCAATCTCCAAAACTTTCATTCGTTGTAGATCAGCGAACTAGCAATCTTTGATTAAGCAAGTATCTCCAAATTGTCCAAATCTCTCTCTGCAATGTAGTAGAAGGATCCTACCATGCATCTTCACACATCTTCACATCACTCTCAATCTGCACTATACTTGTATTCTGCACTTCATTTTGATAACTGCATCAATCTATTTAGCAACACAAGCAAGTATCTCGAAAAACCATTAGTCTTTTTCACATTTAAAGATAAACCAATATTTTATCTTAGTTTGCAAAAACAACTACCTATCAGTTCAAAATGGGAGATCTTTTAAAAAGAAATATTTTTGGTATTTTTGATATTTTTCAATACAAACTAAACTAAACCAAAAAAAAATATTTACAATACTTCTTTTTGTGAGTATCATGTGCAAGAAGATCATATCAACAAAATCAAACTGTTTCACACCATTAGTTAATTCTTTATGTAATTTTTCGTGAAAAGCAATTGTAGGTCCCGTGAGCCGATGCTTTTAATGACAATTTTCTAAAAACGAATACTATGGTTTACATTAAACAAGAACGATTTCGATAATGTGAACGAACTTGTTGGACGTATTTACATAACGAATGACATTCATTAATTTTGGCTGAACCGACCAGTATTAGGTTATGGTACCATAGGATCTGACAAATCCCGTTATCAGACTGCACCCATGCTTATGTATAGGGGTTAGGTGGGTAACGACTAAACATGTAAATTGTTAACTTACCCTTTGGTGGTTTGTTAATACGAGTTGAACGATGGACGAATTACGATGGTTTGAATGTATTCCACAAGACGACCAAAAGTAGTTTTCACAATTAAAACGAGAACGATTTTGAACGATTGAACGATTATGAACGATTGAACGATTTTGAACGATTGAAACAATTGAACGATTTGAACAGTAGGAACGATTTGAACAAGTTAAACGAATTGAACGAACGATAGGTTTTTGGTTAGTGTTTAGATAACGGGACGGGTGTAATGTGATAAAAACATGGTAGATACGCCGCTGGTACTTCTTATATATAAGTGTTTTTATCATATTACATATCGTAGCGTTATTTAGTTCACTTGGGCGAACGATTTGAAACGATGTCACATAAACAATGTTTACGAAAGGATATAAACCATACGAGTTTTATTACTAGAACGATTTACGATTTGGTTTACATAAACAAATGTTTTGGGTTAAGATTCATGGCTTCAAGGTTTTATAAACTATAAACAATCTGTTTTGACTTGGTTATTCATTTTACAATACCAATGTTTTACAAAACAAGGTTTTCCAATATCGATTAACAAAGTTGTACGAGTTATTTCAACATGTAACCGAGCCATGAATCTGACACTCACACAAAACCTATGTGCTCGCCGGCATTTCTTTGCTGACTTTATTTTTACATATGTTTCAGGTGGTGTTGAATGATGTTAATTGCTAGGATATATGCTCACTTAGGACTAGACAAGGCCTTAGTGACATAATAACGATGATAGACTATGTTTAACTTGTTTTATTTTTTTAAGACAATGTAAATTATCTAATAAATCAATAAAACAAAAATTTTGAATCCATGGTTATGAAACAATAACTATGTTGCTCTACTCCCCGACGTTTCCGCTGCGGTTTTGTTGTTTTAACGCGTTCGGGGTGTGACAGAAGAGTTGGTATCAGAGCCAATGGTTATAGGGAATTAGGTTATTATTAATGCTTTGACCTAGACTATAACTTTTCTAGGACCCTAACGCAAGTTTTCTTGTGTTTAGATTTTTAAAACAATACCATCACCTATCTTTAGGTGATAACCACAATGAGAACACAATAACAAATCCGATTTGAAAATCAATCATCTATTCTTAGATGATTTCTTATAAGGTTTTGAACCCTCTAAGTTTTCAAAATCTCGTCAAAGTTTGGGTCTAGATAATGTGAACACGTGCAATCTGGAAGGGTGGATGCATATATCCTGAGTTTTCTGTACCTAGGAACTCTTGGGGTGAGTGTCCACTTATAGGCTAAAGTAGGTCTTCGCGATACATTATATTGACCCATTTACTTTGATTAGTCACTGTGTATCGTTTGTTTGTTCGAGGTAACGAACGAATGATCACTTTCCTATTGTTTTGTCGATGTTTTCAATACCTCTTTTGTTTATCCAATTATCGATCTCACTCGTTTCTCATGCTTCCTTGTTCTTTTAGAATATGCCACCTAGACGTGATCCCGAACAGGATGCTGCAATCGCAGCCCTTGTCGCTTAGCAAATCGCAGCTATGCTTTCGAACCTAGTAACTCAGATTAATCAAGCGAATAACAATAATGCTCAGTGTAGTTTCAAGAATTTCAATTTGGCTAAACCATTGAAGTTTTCTGGGTCTTAAGGAGCAACTGCGCTCCTACAATGGTTCGAGAGTTTGGAAAGCACCTTTTAACATGTTCAATGTCCGAATGAGCGTAAAGTTGAGTTTGCATCAAGTGTGTTAGAGAAACATGCTCTTACATGGTGGAACAGTGTGATGCGTGATAGGGGTGCCGATGTGGCGATGGCACAAACGTGGGAAGAGCTTCGAGCTCTCATGATGAAAGAGTTATGTCCCCGTCACGAGATTCGAGCTTTGGAACGAGAATTTGACAATTTGAAACAAGATGGGGGAGAACACCGTGCGTATACGGATCATTATGAGGAGCTCAGTGTGTTATGTCCTACTTTGGTTACCCCGTTGGAGAAAGCAATTGAGAGGTATATCGATGGCCTGCCTGATTCTATGCAAGATATTGTAACTGGTAGTAATCCTACCACTGTTCATCAAGCGATTGAATTGGCTGCTACTCTGACTGAGTCTCAAGTCAGAAAGGGAAAGCTGACCCGCAAGGCTCATAAAAAGCATTGAGCTGATGTCGTTCAAGACAAGGGAAAAGGCAAGGGTAAGAAAGGCGAGTCTTCTAGGAGGTCAAGGAAGCGAAAGGCTTCCCAAAATTTTGCTGTTACCGCGCAAAATGCTCAGAACCCACCAGCACAACCTCCTGCAAAGAAGCAGTATGCTGGTACTGCACCTCACTGTGCTCGATGCAATGGTCATCATGCTACCCAACAGGCATGCAAACAGTGCACCACATGTGGTAAACTTGGGCATCTGGCCAACATTTGTCGTTTGGGTCAAAACCAAGCTACTCATAATCCAGCACAAGCTCCAGTTCATGGGAATGCTGCTAGATTCCTACCTGGCTCGTGTTACAACTGCGGTGAAATGGGTCATTTGCGCAACAACTGCCCGAGGTTAGTGAATGTGAATGCAAATGCAAATGCAAATGTGAATCCCGCTCATGGACAAGCATACAATCTGAATGCAAACGAGGTGAGGGCTGACAACGAGGTTGTTAATGATACGTTCCTTGTTAACCAATGACCTGCATCTATTCTTTTCAATTCTGGTGCCGATAGAAGTTTTGTTTCGTTATCATTTGAGCCTTTGCTTGCGATACCTAGAACTAAACTGAGGAAACCCTTATCTGTTGAAGTTGCTACTGGTAAACCTCTTGTACTCGATACCGTTATTTGTAATTGTCAATTGAACCTCGATAACCATATTTTTCCTATTGACCTCACACCGATGCAACTTGGGAGTTTCGATATTATCGTGGGGATGGATTGGTTAACTAAGCATCATGCTGAGGTGGTTTGTTTCGATAAGATTGTTCGTATTCCTCTTTCGTTTGGTGAAATCCTAGAGGTTCATGGTGAGAAACCGTCTAGTGGTTTGAAACTTATTTCTTGTACGAAAGCCCAAAGTTATTTACGAAAAGGATATGTGGCATTTCTGGCACATGTCACCGAGGAGAAAGGTAAAAGCAAGTGTATTCAAGATATTCTGGTTGTCCACGATTATCCTGAGGTGTTTCCTGATGAACTGCTTGGTTTGCCTCCAGTTCGTCAAGTCGAGTTACATATTGATCTTGTACCTAATGCTAACCCGATTGTGAAAGTACCTTATCGTCTTGCACCGTCTGAGATGCAAGAGTTATTGAAACAGCTTCAAGAGTTATCTGATAAAGGATTGATCCGACTAAGTTATTCACCTTGGGGCGCTCCTGTCCTGTTTATGAAAAAGAAAGATGGGTCTTTTCGAATGTGTATCGATTATCATGAGCTTAACAAGCTTACCATCAAGAATCGATAACCCCTACCACGAATTGATGATCTCTTTGATCAGCTGTAAGGTGATACATGTTTCTCTAAGATCGATCTGTGTTCTGGGTATCATCAGCTTTGTGTTCTCGAAGAAGATATTCCCAAAACTGCATTTCGCACGAGATATGGTCGCTACGAGTTCATTGTCATGCCTTTTAGTTTGACGAATGCCCCAGCTATCTTCATGGACTTAATGAATAGTGTTTGTAAGCCTTATTTAGACAAGTTCATCATCGTGTTCATTGACGATATTCTCATTTATTCGAAGTCTCGAGCCGATCATGAACAATACCTTCGTTTGACACTGGAACTCCTGAAGAAGGAACAACTTTTTGCTAAATTCTCCAAGTGTGAATTCTAGCTTAAAGAAGTTCAATTTTTGGGTCATATTGTTAACGAGCAGGGTATTCATGTGGATCCTTCCAAAATTGCTGCAATTAAGGATTGGAATACACCTAGGACACCCACAGAAGTTCATTCTTTTCTTGTCCTTGCTGGTTATTATCGACGTTTCATTTCGAACTTCTCGAAGATCGTGGTTCCTCTCACTGCTTTGACTCAGAAGAATAAGCCTTATGAGTGGGGACCTAAACAAGAAGAAGCGTTCCAAAAGCTGAAACAAAAACTCTGTGATGCTCCTGTTTTATCTTTGCCCGATGGAAACGATGATTTCGTTGTCTATTGTGACGCGTCGAATCTAGGCCTTGGTTGTGTTCTTATGCAACGAGGTAAAGTTAGAGCTTATGCGTCAAGACAGCTGAAAGTTCATGAGAAGAACTATACGACTCATGATCTTGAGTTGGGTGCTGTGGTATTTGCTCTCAAAATCTGGAGACACTATCTCTATGGCACAAAATGTGTGGTTTTCACAGACCACAAAAGTCTCCAGCACATTCTTAATCAGAAGGAGCTGAACATGAGGCAATGACACTGGTGTTTTGGTCAAAAATTACCTAAGCAATTTAGTGATCAAATTAGTTAAGTGAGGTAGTGTGCTAGAAATATGTGTGAAAAATATGCTTGTTAAGTTATTTAGAAAATCAGTATTCAGGATACGGCTCAGGATATTGAGCTGTATCTATGATCAAACTATGAGCAAAAGTAAAGTAAATGACACGAGATGTACGAGGAAAGCCCTTGATCAATCTAGATCGCCGGCATAAAACCTCGGGAGCTGACAATTGCAGCTGCCTTGTTCTTCTTATTACTTCAAACGTCAGGATACAGTGCAGGATGTGGTGCGGATCGACTATGTGTTACAATGAAATTTGAATACAAGTGTAATGTTTGCAATGAGCTAGAGAGTGAAAGTGTTTGAGAGTATCAGTGTAAAATTGTGTGCCTTAAACTGATCCGCCCCCATCTATTTATAGTAAAGATAATATAACAAACTATCCTAAACTTCCGGGATCCACCGAATATTCCTTAATCGAACGTTGTAGACCTGGTCTTTCGGGTTCAACGTCTCTCCTTCAACAAACACGTCCGAGTCTTGAGGAGAAGAAGTCCACTTGACCGTTAGCAAGTCTCAGCCTTTAACCTGCACGTGGTTAATTCAATAAACCTCAGGATATCGCCCAAGATGTTAGCAATATCCTCTTCCAGCATCCTGGTCACAAATAAACAAATAAAGGCAGGATATTGGTCAGGATATGTATGCTTAGAAAATGAGCCATAACAATTGTCCCCAAATATATCGGTTGGGATACCAATCCAACGGATATATTTCAAAAGTTTCACCTCATAACTTAGGGCAATTAATACGACTAGACCCTTGAAATGACAGCGGTGCAACTTCCAAAGCATTATTTACTCTTTACCCCCTATATTCATCCTATATTAACCGAGGGACACCTTATTACGGTTATCCTTATCTTCAAGCGGACATCAGGTATTTTCCTTTCTATCCTTCTTTCTTGAATCTCTTTTAGTTTGCTCAATACTTTTCATGGCACCACGAATGAAATCCCGATCGGACCGAACGGCCTCAGCCCTCGTAAGTCAAAATTTCATTGTTGATCCAGCAAAGGAGATCTGCTGCTTCAACAATGCCGACATCGCTGCTCTTAAAGATTCCGGCGCCTTCCCCGCCGGAATAGTCTTTCGCCCTTTTGATCGGGAAGCCCGATTAGACGCGATATCCGATGAGTGGGTTTGTTTCTTCGCCTACCCCTTCTCTCTTGGACTCCGGTACCCATTTCCACCCTTTATCTCTCGCTTTTTCGAACTCACCGGCCTTAGCTATGCCCAGATTATGCCAATGGTTTGGCGAGTTTTAATAGTGCTGGATCAAATCAAATCTCGTCATTTTCCTGACCTACTTGTTGAGGACCTTCCAATAGCATACCGGTTGAGATCCCACGGCAATCACCGTTTTCTTCTGTTTTCTACCTCCAAGAACCCTCTGGTTCTTAAAGCCACCAAGAACGAGGATCGATGGCGACGAAAATTCTTTTTCGTAAAAAGAGACTCTATTGATAAGGGTTTCGATCTACCGGTTAAATGGTTAACCAAGGGTAGGATTTAGGGTTTTAGGAATATCCCCAATTATATCTTCAAACTGTATCCCGGACTTATATCCTGATGTTTTTATGCAGCGAATTTCAGAGATTTAGTGCCTCCCAGTGCAGAATCCGAATCCAAGATCAAGGAAATCTACCGTCTTCCTGCCAGTGAAAGAACTTTCTCCCTGTCTCTTACAGATTCAAGCCAGAAATCAAGCTCAGAAATGTCTGGTAAGCACATTCTCAGCATATATTAATTACTTTTCAAAAGTATGATGAGTTTAAGAATATCTTCCATTGTGTAGTACCAGTCGTCAACCTTGAAGGTTTCGAGCTTGACGAGTTGGATTGCTACTCTAGCCTCGAACCCATCAAACAAGAATCCAAGCCAAAGCCGTCTGCTACACCAAAGCCTACCTCCTCGAAGACTGTTTCTGCTCCCAAAGGCCCTCCGGCATCCAGGACCCGGGCATCCAGCTCTCGGAAGAGAAAGGAGACGGACTCCCCAGCTGTTTCTGAAACATTCTCTCTCGAGAATCATGGGTTCAACGAAGCCACCTCATTCCTCAAACAGGTAGAATTTTCTTTTCGATATCCTGCACAAGTATGTTAGTCCTTATCCTTCTTATTTTTTACATCAATACCTGTGTCTTTATCGATAGGGTCTGGATCGTCTTATGCACTTGTATGAAGACGCTTGCGGGCTTAACAAGATGTTGGAGATCTGTTGGACCCTTCTACGACCTTAAACCGTCAGTTAAGGTAGTTCATCTTTGCGTACGAAGGCGGAATCAACGTAAACAAAGTCATAACAGCTCTAATCCTTTTAATCTTTCTTTTCTGATTGATTTGAGTGCTTGTACAACGTTTTCTGATACAAATCCGGCAGCACTTCGTGTTTCACACAATGACCTCACTCTCAAATGAACAACACAACACACATATATATAGGCTTGATGATTTCGCTTGAGCATGCTTGAAGCGAAATCATATGTTGTTGATTTCGCTTGAAGATGTTTCAAGCGAAATCTTCAAGTTTAACCTACACAAACCCTAATTAAACCCTGTTATGTGTTCTTTCAATCAATCTAGACACAAGACCTAATGCAGACGAAGTCAACAGACATTCCATGTACTAACAAGATCAAGCTGGAGAAAGCTGAGGCCACCATAGCTGACCAAGGAACCATTGCAGCTGCTAAATCCCAGCATTATGAAGACAAATACAAGGCAATGACCCGGGATCACCAGGCTACTCTCCACAAAGCCAACGAGGATGCTCAAGCCAAACTAGATGCCGCCCTTCTCTAATATCAGCAGAATATGAGTTCATATCGGGATAGCCTCAAAGCATCCGTGGTCGTCTCTCTTCTCCAAGCCAGGATAAGGATGGCTTATGAGTGTTGGAACCTGAAGGTTTATTCATGTAGGTTAGCATAGTTTAAGGGTTGATTATGTATTTGTTTAGTTTACATGTTTGGGTCGATTTTGTAAGGGTTGGGCTAGTAGACTTGATGTCGCAATGGGCCTAGGGTTTAGCCCGGTTGTTTTGTATTTAAACAAACCTCAACCTCTTGGTTGAGGTTGTTGGTTAGATTGTTGGTTGCGACACAAGGGAGCCGAGAGTTAGAGTCTTGTATCAGTCATCGTTTAGCTTTGAATGCAAGATCTCTGGTTTGTGTTTTAATCATATTATTGTTTACTTATTTGTTCTTGAATCTACTTATGATTGTTTTCCGCACCTTCACAAGTTAAGATCGATATCATTGAAGGATCCTAAACGGGTTTTACAATTGGTATCAGAGCCAAGAAACCATTCTTGGTTCGGTTTCGATATCAATCGGATTCAAGAACTTCAGTTGCTACTAATCCGGTTTTGGTGTTTGTTTTGCAGTGAAAATTATTAAACATTCAAACTGTTCTTCGTGTAAATCATTGAAAGATATCACTGATTGTGGTTTGTGTGATTTCAGAATATTGTTAGCTGATTTCTCGGGAGTTGGTGATCAAAGAAAATTCAAAGATTACGATATCTTTGAATTTTCGAAAAGTGCTGAAAATCAGGGATTACGAGTCAACAGTGTTTATCTCATATCTGTTTTGCAGGTTTCGACTCGCAACCATTGACAGTCTCGGCTTGTACTGTTCCAGTCTCGACTCGCAACTGTTAACTGTCTCGGCTTGTACTGTTCCAGTCTCGACTCGCAACCGTTAACTGTCTCGACTTGTTCTGCTCCAGTCTCGACTCGCAACCATCAACAGTCTCGATTTGTTCTGCTCCTGTCTCGACTCGCAACTATCGCTGTCTCGGCTTGTGTGGATTTAGTCTCGACTCGCAATCGTGATCTCGACTCGCAACGTCATTTTGCAACGTTACTTAGACCTGGACTTAGAACTGTTGATACTTTTGGACCTTTAAAAATAATTAATTGATTAATTAATTATGACAACTAATAACGTTGAATTGGCTACCCTTAATCATCAACAAGAGTTGGATTCAAAGCTTGGAACCACAACACGCATTCCAAGGTTAACTGATGCAAATGATTTTCCCGAGTGGAAGTGGCGCTTTGAACAGCACTTGAAGGTCAAAGATTATAAACTGTGGCGAAGCATCTAAAGGGGTCCAAGGGAGATTATGATGGAAAGTTCCACTGAACCAGGTGTTAAGGTAAAGAAACCTAGAGATCAATATACAGAAGATGATTTGCTTATCGTTGAAGAAGATGACCGAGCCCTTTCATACTTAACCATGGGTTTGGGTCCTGACATTGCTATTGGATTTCGCACCTGCAAATCTGCCAAAGAACTGTGGGAATCATTGATCGACGTCTATGAAGGAAATGAAGATATGAAGGAGAGTCGAAGAAATCTGCTGCGACAAAATTTCAACAACTTCAATCATATTTATGGTGAAACTGTAGACAATCAAATTCAGAGGTTTGTGAAGTTAGTGACACAAATGCAAATGGAAGAAATTCATACATCAAATGCATCTACCAATAGACAGCTTCTTAATGCATTGCCAAAGAGTTGGGATCATCATGTCGCTATGATCAAGAAAACTAAAGACCTCGCGAGATGCAGTCTGTCAAAGATGATCTCTCATAACAAAGCTTGTGAACTAGATGATAAACAAAGAGAAACCAATTACAAAAACAGCATGTTAGCTGCAGGTTTTTCTGTTGCTCCCACTTCATCAAACAACAATAACACAGCTTTGTTGTCTCAAGGAGGTTTTCAAATGTTTCGCAATGCAACTTCTGCTAAGACTGCTCCCACTTCAGCAAATGTCTATTGCCCAGGGTCCTCTAATCAAGTTGCTTCTCCAATTGCTCCCACTTCCACTACAAACGCTGGGAATTCCTCCACTGCTGCTTCCGCCTCCACTGCGAACAATGAGATGATAGCTTTCTTTACTAAATAGTCAAAGGAAAATTTGGATATCGCAGCCTCTGTTATCAATTGTTTGAACGCTTTCGTTACAGGAAAAATTGATCCTCCAAAATGGTGTAGCGAGGACCTATGTTAAATTCATCTTGATGACGTTGAAGAAATGGACATCACCTGGCAGATGGCAATGGCTGCTTTCAGGGCACAAAATTTTATTAAAAAAACAGGTAAAAACAGGTCGGGCACTGCTTGGAATGGAGCTGCTAAGGTGCCTTTTAACTTGCGCTGTTACAACTGTCATGAGGAAGGACATTATGCTCGAAATTGCACAAAACCACTGATGAATAGAGAACAAACTCCTGCACAGCCCGTGACACCTAATCGAGAAAGAGCTCTTGTGACCACTGCTAGTATATCGGATGTTGCTGCTACTGGAAGCCCTCAACCGCAGGGATTAGCACAAGCCCTAGTGGTTCAGCCCAACATCAACTTTGATTGGACTTCTGAAATTGAGCGTCTGAACATCTCAGCTCCAGAAAATCAAGCTGCTTCAAATAACATTGCTTTCATGACCTCAAGTGATCAAAACTCTAAGCCCGAAGAAGAGACTTCAGCTGAAAACGTTTCTTTTATGACTCAAATTCTTTCAGCTCCTGTTAAAGGTCTCACCAAAGAAGAGGTACTTTCTGTTTTTTGTACTCCTGAGTGTAGGGAAAGGGTTGAAGCTTATAGAATACACAACGCTGAGCTCATTCAAGATTATGAAGACCTAAAAAATAAAAATTTTACCTTATCGAAAAACGAGAAACTTTATAAAGAAAAGATTGAGGCTCAGCGAAAAGACATCATCAAACTTAAGGATGATGTGAGTGTAAAAACAACCCATTTCTTAGAAGCTCAGGAAAAAGTGTGTATTCTAACTAAGGAACTGGAAGATATTAGAGACAGATATCAAATTAATGAACTTAATATCAAGAAATTTGATTCTTCCAGCAGACTAGTTAAAAACCTGTGCGATCAACAACTTGCGTACAAAGAAAAGAAAGGGCGTGGTTTGGGTTATAATCAGACTCCTCCTCCATATAATGATAATTACACTTATCTGCCAATGACTGAGGAGGAGATGATGAATGAGAGTAACATGACTTATGGTTTTAAAGCCAACAAGTCATCTTCTCATGACAGACAAGTTGAGAAACAGAAGTCTACTCCATTAAATTTTGTTTCCAAAGGCTCAATTGATCCTAACGTTTCATCTTCATGTGCAGATGTTATTTCTGAAGTAAAGTGTGGAGATGTTCATGGGAGTGAACCAGTCGTTATTTCAAATATTTCTGAACCTTATTTTGAACCTTATTCTGAACCAACTGAATCTGACATGGCTTTTAGTCGTTCTTTATTTGCGTCGTTTTCTGCTTATGTTTCGTCTTGTGTTTCGTCTTGTGAGCCTGTTGTTTTGGGCAAAACTGATGATGTTTGTGTTGATAGTTTGAACAATAAGTGTGGTGATGATTGTTTTTCAGCTAATGTGTGTGATCCTAATGTTTCTAACGTTTCAGTTAATGAAAATGTTACAGGTGAGGTCCCTCAGGACGCATTCAGTGAAACCACTGAAACGACTTCTCAAGAAAATCAAGAGTATCCTGATTCTTCTTCTGAATCTGTCTCAGTGGGTGTCCCTAATGTTGAATCTAGTGGGACCCCATTGGAAACTGTAGTAGAAATTGAACCTGAATCAGTTTCACATGATAAATGCGTTGAGGAAATGCATATTGATGAGACTTCTACACGTTCAGATAATGAACCTGAATTAGTCTCACATGACAAGTGCATTGAGAAAACGCATATTGATGAAACTTCTCCATGTTCAAATACTGAACCGAAATTAAGTAACAAAGAAAAGGGAATTGATATAAGTGAGGAATCATTAGAAGAAAACCACCAAAACGCTCAGAACAACCACAAGCTCAACATGTTCAGAAAACCAAAACGTCAAATCATTCAAAATCAAGCAAGTCGTGCAAAAATTTTCAAAATACTCACAATTTGAAGCGTCAAACATGTTTTAATTGTGGCATTGCTGGTCACATTGCCAGAAATTGTGTTCAACTCCCAAGGGCATCGTACAAGAAAAAGTCAGTGCAAGATCAGAAGGTCATGTCTAACCGATATCGTTGTTCAGAGTCAATGACGACTGAAAAGACTATGACAATGAAAAACAACTATCGCAAGATTAAACCTTCTGATCATGATTGGAATGCAGCCAAACGCAAAAATCAAAATCAACAAAATGATTTTCAAAGACATCAACATTATGCTTTTGATAATTACAATTCTAATTGGTCAAACAAGCCTAATTGGTCAAACAAGTATTGGATTCCTAAAACTAAGGTCATGCAATCCAATCCATCTCATCTATGTGATCCAAAATCTGCTATTAGAAATACTTCGAAGTTTTTGAATAAAGACAATTTAGTGTGGCAGAGAGTGACTTATATTGATGCACAAGGAAAACCCAGATCCACTATGGGCTGGGTTCCTAAATCTAACTAATCCCGCTAATTGTGCAGGAACAGCTGTGGAGGACTACCGTGCGCCTCTGGTACATGGATAGTGGCTGTTCCAGGCACATGACAGGAGACTTATCCCAACTGGAAAATGTCAAAGAATTTAATGGTGGATATGTCTCATTTGCGGGAGGAGATTCAGGCAGAATCACGTTGAAAGGAACTGTACGAAACGGCGTTTTAAGCTTCGAAAATGTTAATTATGTTCCAGAACTGAAACACAATCTGTTGAGCATTTCTCAGATTTGTGATCGAGGGAATTCAGTTCACTTTACAAAGAAAGGATGTCATGTTCTTAAACCTGGAATTGTCATTCCAGAAGACTGGTTCTTAATGTCAGCAGAGAGATGAGGAAACGCTTATGTGATTGATATGAACAAGAAATCATGTGAAGAAATTACTTGTTTATTTTCGAAGATTTCAGAACATGATGGTCTACTGTGGCATCGTCGCCTTGGGCATGTGAACATGAAGAATTTGAACCGACTGGCCAAAGGTCAATTAGTACGTGATCTTCCGATAAAAGATTTCATGTTGGTTGAAAAGTGTGTTGCTTGTGCAAAAGGAAAAGCTCATCGAAAACCTCATAAGGCTAAACCAGCACCCTCGACGAAGGCCGTGCTTGAACTACTTCACATGGATCTTTTTGGTCCAGTGAATGTGTTGAGTATTGGCAAGAAAGCTTATTGTCTTGTAATCGTCGATGATTATTCTCGCTACACCTGGGTATACTTTCTCAGTCACAAAAATGAAACTGCAGTCTTGGTGAAACAATTTATCACTCTGGCTGAAAATCAAGCGAGTGCTAAGGTGAAGGTTATTCGATCTGATAATGGGACAGAATTCAAGAACGTTACTTTGGACATATTCTGCACTGAAAAGGGAATTGATCGTCAGTATAGTGCACCACGGACTCCACAACAGAATGGAGTAGCTGAAAGAAGAAATCGTACTCTTATCGAGGCTGCACGAACTATGCTGGCTGACTCGAAGCTTCTTAGTTTCTTTTGGGCCGAAACTGTTAGCACGGCTTGTTACGTCCAGAATCATGCTTTAGTAAACAAACGACATATGAAAACTCCTTATGAGATTCTGGAAGGACGTAAACCTTCGGTTTCACACTTTCGCATCTTTGGTTGTCCATGTGTGTTACTACTTATGGACTCTAATGGAAAGTTTGAGGTCAAAGGGGACGAATGTTACTTTGTTGGATATGCTAAAGGGTCAGCCTATAGAGTATACAACAAGGTAACTAAAAAGGTCGTCGAGTCGTGCAACATTGAATGGCTCGAAGAAAATGCTACGGATGCTAGAGTTGGACCAGATTGGTTATATGATTATGCTGAATTGTTTAAGTCATTTAACATTTTGTCAAGTGATTTTTCAGATGCAGGTGTGTCTATTCCAAAACAACCGCTGTCTTTTGAGGATACTGAAGAAGAAGAACAGACAGAAGGAAGCGTCAGACATCATACCATTGATCCGCCATGAATGGTGTTTACGCAGCATCCTACGTGTCAACAAACGTCCCATCAATCCCCTGAAGGTGCTTCAAATAGTGGTTCTGCATCTAATGGTTCCGGATCTGCACTATTTCCTGAACCAATTCCTGAAGATTGCATTATTACCACTCCATTCGTTCATAATACTGCCGCATCTAATGAGGGGGAGTCTAGCAACACCACCACTGAAGACGAAACCGTACCTGACCTGGCAATACCCACAAGTGTTCAACGGAATCATCCTATAGAGAATGTGATTGGTCCTGTAAATGCAGGAGTTTTAACCAGGAGCCAATCGGGAACCATCAATACTTGTTTATATTCTTGCTATATTTCTCAAATCGAACCTAAAACTGTTGATATAGCTTTGCAGGAACCAGGCTGGGTAGATGCTATGCATGAAGAGCTGAACCAGTTTGAGAAGCTTGGAGTATGGAAACTTGTCAAGTTGCCACAGGGAAAGCGCAAACTTGGAACTAGATGGGTTTTTCGAAACAAGCAAGATTCTGCAGGGGTTATTGTTCTAAATAAAGCAAGGCTGGTGGTTCAGGGATTTCGACAAATAGAAGGCCTGGATTATGATGAAGTATATGCTCCGGTTGCCCGACTTGAAGCCATCCGGATCTTATTAGCTTACGCATCATATATGGGGTTCACTGTGTATCAGATGGAAGTCAAGACAGCATTTCTATATGGGGATGTGAAGGAAGAAATCTTTGTTGAGCAGCCGCCAGGTTTCGTGCATCCAGATCATCCAGAATATGCCTACAAGCTAGATAAGGCATTGTATGGATTACACCAAGCACCACGAGCTTGGTATGCCACACTAACTGAACATCTTCTGGCTCATGGGTATACACGTGGCACGATAGACCAGACTCTTTTTATCAAGAAAGTGGGCAAGGATCAGATCTTAGTTCAAATCTATGTTGATGACATTATTTTCGGATCTACAAGTGAGGAACTTTGCAAGGAGTTTGAGAGAGTTATGAAGAAGAAATTTGAAATGAGTGCTCTTGGAGAAATGACACTGTTTTTGGGTTTACAAGTCAAGCAGAATTCTCAAGGGATTCTTATCCATCAAGGGAAGTATGTGGATGACGTGCTAGCAAAATTCAACTTTTCAGACGCAAAACCAGCTGAAACACCAATGGCAGAGAGACCGTTATTGACTGAAGATGAAGAAGGATCTCCCGTGGATCAACGTCAGTATAGGTCTATGATCGGGTCGTTGATGTATCTGACAGCTAGCCGACTGGATATTATGTTTGCTGTCTGCAACTGTGCAAGATATCAGGCTAATCCTAAAACTTCTCATCTTACTGCTGTTAAACGGATCTTTCGGTACCTTAAAGGCCGACCTCGGTTTGGTCTGTGGTATCCGAGGGATTCCAATTTTGACTTGTTTGCTTTTTCTGATAGCAACTTTGGAGGTACTGATAGTGACAGGAAATCTACATCAGCTGGATGTCAATTTCTGGGTGACAGGCTCATTTCTTGGCAATGCAAGAAACAACAAACGGTGGCGATTTCTACAGCTGAAGCTGAGTATGTTGCCGCGTCTGCATCTTGCTCTCAAGTGGTGTGGATGCAACATCAATTGCAGGACTACGGTTTGACTTATCTCAACACTACTATTTACTGTGATAATGATGCTGCAATACAAATTGTTAGAAATCCTGTTTTTCACTCCAAAACCAAGCACATAGACATAAAAGTTCATTTTATTCGAGATTGCTTCGACAGAGGTCTTGTTACACTTGAGCAAATCGACACAGATGCAAATGCTGCCGATTTGTTCACCAAACCTGTCAGCAGCTCAAAATTCAAAGTGCTTGTGGATTTTCTAAAAATGATCCGCTTTACTGACTGAGCATGTTTTTGTTTTTCGTAGGTAAATTTGTTCATAAAGTTTTCTATTCTTAGGTAGTTCTTATTTATGCTCAAATTTAGGGGGAGAATTTTTGAAAAATACAAAAACATTAAAAATTGAAAAAAAAATACAAAAACATTAAAAATAGAAAAATAAAAAAAAAGTGTTGCATGACTGGGAAATGAAATAATTTTTCACATTATGGTCGAGGGCTGACTCATGTAAGACCAGTATCGAAATAATTTGACTCTAGTATGATGTGTTGGTAGGCTCTATCCTTTAGGATGGAAACATTGGCTGTTTCTGTTCAGAACTAAAATAGTACATGACCCCAGGAAAGAAAATCACTTGGAATTAGCTCATTTCTATTTGAATGTCTGTATGTTGTCCCGATACACACAATTTTGGTCTGACTCTGAAATCTTCTCTGAAAAAGTCCTGTATCTCCTTTGCTGCATCCAGATATATGCTGACCTGGAGGTGCTAGGCAACGTCAGCTTCTGCTGCATCCAGATACATGCTGACCTAGCTGTACGTTGTCGTTCTGTAGATCAATTAAACACCCGAAAGAGGCCCTCAAGTGCCCAAAAGAAACCCTAGGAACCTATATCAAATTGAGAAAAACTCATTTGATCTTGTACATTATACCTTCTCTGCAAAAGATCTATTCTGTTCTTTTCTCAACCTATTCCCAGTTAAGATTTCAGAGATCTGGATTGGACTTGTGAAATATGTGGTAGGGAAGCTGCTTACATGATAGGGTGTGCTGTCTGTAATTCCGAGATTTGATTAGTATTTGTTTGGGTGTTCATTGTTAAGAAATCAAAACATGATAAAATTTGTTACAGGCAGTTATATGGAAAAGGTCTAGGGAGATGAGTTTAGATGGACAAATATACTGGCAATCGTCTAGATCATTCGGTAATAGATCAGTGTTAATAAGTGATGTCAAGCCCGAAACCTCATGATTTGATCCCTGAGTAATCTCCGTTATTTTCCTAATTTATTTTTGTAAATAATAATTTTTATTATTATTTATTTTTGTTTTTTAGGTTTTTGCAAATCATGCTCAGAAAGTTTAAAGGATTATAAGTGTTAACTGCTTAATGGATCTGATTAAATTTGATTTACTATGAAATCTTTTCAAAGATAATCCGTGTTTATAAGCTCAAACAGTTGGTCCGGCCCAAGCCCATTTAATCGGGTTAGGTTATAAGTTAAGGGTCTCGAGTCGAGACCTCATTTCTCACTCGAGACCTTCAGCAATTCTCTCTCAAAGTTCCGGCGAAAACCCTTGTTCTTTGTATTTCCGTTTTGATTCCGACATAAATCTCTAGTTTCGAGTCATCATACTTGGTGTTTCCGGTCTCGATTCATTGTTTTTAAGGTATGATGATGTTTTGCTTGAAGTTTTGCAGATAATTTGCAGATTTGATAATTTGCAGGTTTGATGTTTTGAAGATGGCCAAGAACCCTAACTTTATATATTTTGGTCTTCAAACGGATCAGAGGATGTTTTGGGATTTTGATCCAAAATAGTGAAAGGATAAAGTTGTTTGTGGAAGTCTCGACTCAGATTTCATCAGGACTCGAGACTAGTGATTGCGAGTCGCAACCTCATGATTATGACTCGAGACCTTTAGGTCTCGACTCAAGGTCTTGACTCGAGATCTCAGAATCTTAACTCATGGTCTCGACTTGTGATTTCTGATTGCGACTCGAGAACTCATGGTCTCGACTCATGGTTTCGAGTCAACAGTAACCGGTCTCGAGTCAAGATTGAACATTCTGAGTTGATGTAGTCAAAAGTGTTGATTGTGAAAATATTACTGTACATGTTTGTAATGCACTTCTGTTTTGTGCAGTCTATGGATTTAAAGTTCATTGCAACACACAATCAGGCTGGATACTTAGCACCTCCTCCAGAGAAGCACAGAAGATTGTATACCTCATTGATGAAAGGTCTCAATAACTGCCGCATCGTTCATGCATTACGAGACAATCCAGTTATCTATGAAAGTCTTATTCAAGAATTCTGGAAGAATGCAAAAATTGAAGTTGTTGAGGGAAAGGGGGTTATTGTCTCTGAAGTTAAAAAGAAAACTGTTACTGTGTCAGAGCAGATGATTCGAGAAGTATTGCAGTTCAATGATCAAGAAACAGATTCGATCGAGCTTCCAGCTGGCTCAGTTGAAGCGATATTGCCTAGACTGAGTTATGAAGGAAGATATCCACCTCTGGTTAAGAAATTTGTACATCCTAATTGGCGACTTCTGCTGCACATGTTTCTCTTGTGTATATCCGAGAACAGAGGAGGCACAGATCAGCTGAACAGTACACAGGCTGCTGCTTTAGTCTGTGTGATAACTAATGAAGCGTTCAACTATTCGAAGTATATTTTGGAAGCTATGAAAAGGAATGTGCTAGGAGTCAGGAAAGACAAATTTCTCATGTATCCAAGGTTTCTGCAAATGATTTTTAATGCTCGTTATCCAGAGTTGGAGAGATCTGGAAATACATTGGAGTTGAAGCCCATGGGTCCAGCTTGTTTTGGTGCTCTCACTCCAAAGAAGGGTACTGAGAAGAAATTCGAAGGATTGATTGATTCAGAGAAATTTGGTCAATTTGCAGAGACTGAAGATGTTGTTGCTAATCCAGTCATTGTGCAACCTGTTCCAGTAAATGTTGCACCTGCAAATGCTATAGTTGCTGAAGAACATGATATCCAAATGGGTACCGAAGATGAGCCTGAGACAGAGATTTTAACAATTGACTCTGATGATGAAGGCATTGAGATTATGTGTGATTCTGGGGAAGATGAAGAGCTTCCTCCTGAAGCTGAAGTTGATACTGTTGTTTCTGCTGTTCCACCTGTGATTACTGCTGAAAGTTTGGCTTTGTTATTAAAATCTGTAACTGATAAGATGGGAAATCCTCCTTCTGATCTTTCAGTGTCAAGTGAAAAGCCTAGTGAAGACCCAAAGGATTCTGATTCCATGCTATTGAAGCGGAAAAGGAGGGATCCTCGACTCGGAATGTATGTTGAACAAAACAAAGATCAATCCATGACTATTGCTGAAGATGATGACGGATTATATGATTTTGATTTTGAGAGAAGTATTGCTGACACTACCACCTCTACTGAAGATATATTTGATTCCAACATTGACTCTCAAGGAAATGTTTTGGAGACCACTGCTGCTGATATTCAGGTTATAAATGTTGATACTGATCCCGTTGTTGATACTATGCTACTTGGTATTTCTGAATCTACAGGTCCTTCTAGAATTGTTCCTGATGTACCTAGTAGTTCGAGTGGTAAAAGACCTGAAGAGCCGTTTAGAATGCCGTTTGATGATGATTCTAGTGATGAAGATGAGTTTATCAGCATGAGAGATATGAAGAAAAGAATGGTTGTACTTGAGCAAGATTCAATTCATAAAGATGCGAAGATTATCCAACTTGAAGATAAAATTGTGAAGAAAGATCAACAGATTGAGCAGCTTCAAGGAGATGTTAGTTTGTTGTTTAACATGGTTTATGACTTACGTGGAAAGTTGGAGAAGAAATTTGGACAGGAGTTCTCTGATCCAACTGATGTTGAAAACAGGAAAAAGGCCTTTGAAAAGGATGATGCTGAAAGAAGTGCTGCTATGGAACAATACTTTAAAAGAGTTATTGATCCTGTTGCAGACAAAGAGAAGGCTGAAAGAATCAAGAAGAAAAGAGAGTTTGTAATTATGAAAAATCGGAATCTAAATCCAGATGATGATGATGCTCATGCAACTCATCATTTAATGGATGTTGGAGAAACTCTCTATGATAAGGTTGGAAATCGTTCTGGTGTAGTTAGCTGGGGTTATGATCATGATCGCAAAAGATGGTGGATAAAAAGAAAAGTTGGACTTGTTGAGTGGTACAAACATCCAGGCCAGTTTCAGTCGTTTACTAAGGTGGACTTGACAAACTTGTCTAAAGCACCTTATGTAGATGATAAGCCTGGAGGAGCTGGATATATGTTTTTCGAGAGGTTGAAGAGGGAGGTTCTTAAGGGTTTTCCTTCAATGCGTACTGCAGAGTCCACTGTTAAACCAGCTAAAGGCATTAGAGATCCATACACGAACAAGCGAATGAAGATTGTGCGCTGGCCTGTAACTAACAAAGAGAAGGTGATTCCATTGGTGAAAAAGATTCCACAGGGTGCTCTGAAGTCCTTGCATTTTTGGTCTTATGACGAGCGCTTAGGGCAGGCGGTGATTGTTTGTGATGATGATGTGTGTTTTCGCTTGGTGGATCAAATTGATTTGCTGAATGTTGCTCTTGAAGATTTGGAAGTGTTAGCTAGTCATCAAATTAGAGCTACTGAAAAATATGAAGAAATTGCAAAAGCTTGGACCGCTGCTGTTGCATCAGCCATTCATATTCGTACAAAGGGTTTTGGTGGTCTTAAGGATCGGTTGCAAGGTGATCGTGAAAGTTGAAGTGTCAAGAACCTGCATGCATAAACCTAGGGGGAGATTGTTGGAACCTGAAGGTTTATTCATGTAGGTTAGCATAGTTTAAGGGTTGATTATGTATTTGTTTAGTTTACATGTTTGGGTCGATTTTGTAAGGGTTGGGCTAGTAGACTTGATGTCGCAATGGGCCTAGGGTTTAGCCCGGTTGTTTTGTATTTAAACAAACCTCAACCTCTTGGTTGAGGTTGTTGGTTAGATTGTTGGTTGCGACACAAGGGAGCCGAGAGTTAGAGTCTTGTATCAGTCATCATTTAGCTTTGAATGCAAGATCTCTGGTTTGTATTTTAATCATATTATTGTTTACTTATTTGTTCTTGAATCTACTTGTGATTGTTTTCCGCACCTTCACAAGTTAAGATCGATATCATTGAAGGATCCTAAACGGGTTTTACAATGAGGCCATGGATTTGGGTTTTGAATGCCCCTCCTGGAATGTAAAGGCTTGGGAGGAGAAACTACAGGGCCTCGGAGGTCATCCCGTTGCTCATCCTTCAAAACATACTGGTGAAGAGCCTTCTAAGGCGGCAGAGGAAGCGGCCAATGCTGGTGATGATGCCGAGAAGAATCCTGAGGCTGATGCTGGTGCGAACGCTGGGAAGGAGGTTGCTGTTCAAGAGGGTGCTGCCCCTTAGGCAGCGGAGTGGGCGATGATGGATATACGTGCCAAGGCCGGAGCCCACTTTTAAATTTCATAGTTGTGGTTGCATAAACAATTTACTTTTCATGTCTTCGAACAATTTACATTTCCTGCACTAGAACAATGTGATGACCAAAGGTGGATGGGTCCTAGGTTTTAGGACGAAGCCCTTGGTCATCAATTAATATAACTCGTTTTGAATGCGATATTGGTTGTAGGTGGACAGGTCCTGTTTTGAGAAATATCCTGCAACCGTTACACAAGTATGGTAAAAACTAATTGTGCTTTTGGCGGATGGGCCTCGGTTTGAGGTGAAACCAAAAGCACAACTTTTGACTTGTTAATAATATAACTATCTTTTGACTTATTTGATGTTGCCTTGCATTACTTAGTGTAACTCTTAGCTTTGTAAAAATTTTGTATTGTCATCCTATGAAAATATCCTGATCAATATGCTCAATGACATATATTAAAAACTGTTATTAGATTCGTTCAACTTTGCAGAAAGTTCTTTAAAGAGTGAAAAACAATCTATCTTTCCCGTTTTGATAATACTTAAATGATCAAAGTTCCAAACTAGTACTAGTTTCAAACACCTTAATTAAATATCCTGAAAAGGACTTTGAGAATATATAAGGATACTTAACACAATGTTACAAAAAACTTAGACGATGTTTACAAAGGAAAGATCATACCCGGAGTAGTATATAACCCTATTACCAAGCCTCAATGTCTTTGCAACTTCTTTAATGAAGATGTCCCCTGTGCGAGGTACCTAGTGCATTAGTTCCGAGCCTCATTCTTTTAGCTTTACATCACCACCTTGGTAGGAATGTCCCCTGTGTACAATGTCCTCAAATACTTTAGAAATCTTCTGAACGTCAATTTCCATTGTGTAGGCAATTTTTTACGTCCCAAGGGCAAAACCCAAGGATGTACTGGAGATAAATCCCTTGTATCCTGGGGAAAATCCCAAATTTTCATGCGCTACAGGCGGAAGTGTATAAACTCCAAGACTTAGAAAGGTGAAAACCTTTAAACCTTAGAGAGTATGAAAATACCCTTTCGTGAGAGAGGGTGATCAATCCTCATATACCTTTAGGATTCAGGATATAGCCAACAGTAACGAAATTGTCAGCCACTTTTACATGGACTGGTCCCGCCACCTTGAACTATCCCTGAATAACATGCGCTCCAGGCGGGGTGTTTAAACCCAATTCGGAAGAAAGGTGAATACCTTTAAACCTGTGAAGGGATCAGGATCCCTTGTACGTGAGAGAGGGGGCCAATCCTCTAATCTTCCGAAATATCCTGAGTGAGCATCCCGGAGCTATATCCCGAAGCATATACTGCAAAACATCCTTAAACTAAGGTGGGTGTTAGCTTGGCTAACACCCCTCCGATGCTTAAGTTAGTATTGGGTTACAAAGAACAAATTAAACCAAACATATTTAAAAAAGGTAGAACTCATACCATCCTGAGTTAGAAATTAAATTCTAAACTCACTTGAAATAAAGCTTAAGGTGTATAGCATTCCAAGACCTCGGTAGCATATCCCCTTCTATATTCTTGAGTCTGTATGCTCCTTTCCCTGCTTCTGATTCAACTTCATATGGTCCTTCCCATTTTGGAGCTAACTTGCCATCGGCAGGATTAGTAGTATTCTGAAAAGCCTTTCTTAACACCCAATCTCCAACCTTAAATCTTCTGGTCCTAATATTCTTGTTATATGCCCTGGATATTCTCTGTTGATATGCTACCATCCTTAGCCTTGCCGCGTCTCTCTTCTCATCTATAGTGTCTAAATCCTGACTCAAGGCTTCAGGATTCTGCTCAGGATCACTTAGGGTAGATCTTGCACTAGGTATTGTCATTTCCGTTGGAATCATTGCTTCTGCTCCAAATACCAAGGAAAACGGGGTTTGGCCTGTTGCATTCTTTACCGTTGTCCTATCAGCCCACAAAACAAAGGGTAATTCTTCTGCCCATCTTCCTTTTTTGGCTCCAAGCCTTTTCTTTAAGTTATTGACAATTATCTTGTTTGAGGATTCTGCTTGTCCATTTGCTTGAGGATGTACCGGAGTAGATGTGATCATTTTGATCCCCCAACTCTTGCAAAAGTCAGTAGTTCTCTTGCTTATAAACTGAGAACCATTGTCACAGATTATCTCAGCTGGTACTCTGAATCTGGTTAGGATATTCCTCTTTATGAAGGATACTACTTCTTGGTCTCTAACTTGAACAAATGCTTCAGCTTCAACCCACTTAGAGAAATAATCCATCATTGCTAGCATAAAGACTTTTCCTCCCGGAGCTTTTGGTAGCTTTCCCACTATATCCATACCCCACTTCATAAATGGCCAAGGGGAAACAATAGGATATAATGGTTCAGCAGGTTGATGCAGTATGTTACTATGTCTTTGACATGCGTCACATCTTCGAGCATATTCTGCGGCGTCTTTTCTCATTGTTGGCCAATAATATCCTGTCCTTAATACTTTTGAGAATAACGACCTGCCCCCAGTATGGTTACTACAATCCCCTTCATGTATATCCTGAAGTACTTCTTTGGCTTCAGGATCCTCCAATCACCTCAAATACGGTCCTGCAAGAGATTTCTTGTATAAAATATTATTTATAATAGTGAATCGTGATACCTTCATCCTAAATGCCTTAGGATTTTCATTTCCAGGGATGTGTCCTTCTTTGAGATATCTCATGATTGGAGCCGTCCAGGATTTAGGATCCTCTTCAGGATGCTCTGCTCCAGGATCCTGAATACCCGCTACTTCTTTATCCTGAGGATTCGTTGCAGGATATAAGACATGTAATATTGGTATTTGGGTCCCTTCAGGTATCCTGATCGATGATCCCAAATTTGCTAAGGCATCCGCTTCAGCATTATCCTCCCTTGGTACCTGTTCAAGTATAAAAACATCGAAATATCCTGCTAATTTTTTGAGAATATCGAGATATTCGATTAATTTCTCACCCTTAACTGCATAGGATCCATTAAAATGGTTAGTAATTAACAAAGAGTCAACATATACTTGCAAGTTTTTGATACTCATACTCTTAGCCAATTCTAATCCTGCAATTAAAGCTTCATATTCTGCCTCATTATTAGTAGCAGGAAATTCACACCTAATAGTCTGGGGTAATATGTCCCCCTGTGGCGATTTTAGTAGTATTCCTAATCCTACTCCTTTTACACTAGATGCACCATCAGTATATAATGTCCAGGATCCTGAGGATTCTCCTAACTGTTGAACTTCTAGGTCTACCTCGTCCTGAATGTCACTACTAAAATCAGCCACAAAGTCAGCTAAAGCCTGAGACTTTATGGCATTTCTAGGTTCATATACTAAATCATAAGCACTCAACTTTACTAACCACTTGGCCATCCTGCCTGACATCTCTGGTTTCCTAAGCACATTTTTGACAGGATAATTTGTTTTAACATGTATCCTATGTGTCTCGAAATAATGTCTAAGCTTTGTCGATGCCATGACTAGAGCTAATATTAATTTTTCTAAATGAGAATACCTAGTTTCAGCATCTAACAAACTTTTACTAACATAATAAACAGGATATTGCTGACCTTCATGGTCTTTTATAAGAACGGCACTTACAGCATTCCCTGATACAGCAAGGTATAGGGATAGTGGTTCGCCATTTTCAGGCTTCATCAATAGAGGTGCAGTTGAGAGATATCGTTTCAAATCCTGCAGGGCTGCTTCATGCTTCTCCCCCCATTCGAATCTTTTGTTCTTCTTCAGGATATCATAAAAGTCTTTGCATTTCTCTGAGGATCTCGTGATAAACCTGTTTAAAGCTGCTACTCGGCCTGTCAATCTTTGTACGTCCTTCATATTCGAGGGTGATTTTATATCCAGGATAGCTTTGATCTGCTCTGGGCTTGCTTCTATCCCCCTTTTTGTCACCATATATCCAAGAAACTTTCCTGCCCCCACTACGAAATGGCATTTAGCAGGATTCAGCTTCATGTTATATCGATCCAGGATATCAAATGCTCCCTTGATATCCTGGAGGTGATCCTCAGCCTTTTTAGATTTCACCACCATATCATCGATATATACCTCCATGGTGTCCCCCAGTTTGTCTTTGAACATCATGTTTACCAATCTTTGGTATGTTGCACCTGCATTTTTCAAACCAAAAGGCATAGCTGTATAACAATAAATACCTGTTGGTGTCATGAAGGCAGTATCCTCCTGGTCAGAAGGCTCCATTTGGATCTGTTGAAATCCTGAGGATGCGTCCATGAAGGTCAGCATTTCATGCCCGGCAGTGGCATCTACCATTGCATCAATGTGGGGAAGAGGAAATGGGTCTTTAGGACAAGCTTTGTTCAAGTCTGTGTAGTCCACACAAACTTTCCATTTCCCATTTTTCTTCTGTACTACCACCACGTTTGCTAGCCACCTTGGGAACTTAACCTCTCTGATCATCCTGGACTTTAATAATCTCTCAACTTCCTCGTAGATAATCGTGTTCCGCTTAGGAGCAAACTTCCTTCTTTTTTGCTGAACAGGCTTGAATGATTTATCAATTCCAAGCTTGTGAGTGATAATATCTTTGGATATGCCTGTCATATCCTCATGCTTCCATGCAAACGTTGACATCCTGCATTTCAAAAAGTTAATTAATTATTCTTCAATATCCTGAGGGATATTGGTCCCTACGAGCACCGAAATATCGGGATTATCCTGGTCCAGGATAATTTTCTTCACATCCTGCTCCGGATCCTCCACGATATCCTGGGCCCGCGTCTTTAATTGCTATGCTGCACTAGGTTTGGTTGAGGATTTCATCGAGGATGAGTAGCATTCTTTCGCCTCCTGCTGATCACTATCAACTTTGACAACTCCCCAAGGGGTAGGTATCTTGATGCATTGGTGATATGTTGATGGCACAGCCTTCATATCGTGAATCCACGGTCTTCCCAGTATGATGTTATAGCAGGATAGAGAATCCATCACACAGAAATGTTGTATTGAGTTGACTCCTTCAACGTATACTGGTAACTTTATCTCTCCCACTGTGTTTCTAGCCTCTCCACTGAACCCAACAAGCACGGTAGACTTTGAAGTGATATCCATTGGAGATACATTCATTCTCTTCAGAGTTTCTAGTTGGATTATGTTGACGGAGCTGCCATTATCAACCAATATCCTGCGTACAAAATGGTTAGCCACATATAACGTTATTACCAGAGCATCATGGTGAGGATCCTAGACAGTATCCCTGTCATCAGCATCAAAAGTGATCACTTTGTCAGTTGTGAGGGTAGTCATCCGGACAGGTTTGTCTCCCCTTTCGGCCTTAGCTTCCTTTGCATGTCTCTTTGCTGCCGAATACGAAGTTCCACAAATGTCGGATCCTCCCGAAATGAAGTTGATTATCTTGGCATCCGCGGGAGGTGATGCTGCTCGCTCAGGATCCTTCTCAGTATCCTGACCCTTATTCTTCTTTCTTCCTAAGAGATCTTTCAGATATCCCTTGCTTAGAAGATAGCTTATTTCTTTCCTTAGAGCAATGCAATCCTCAGTTACATGTCCGAAATCTTCGTGGAAAACACACCATTTTGACTTATCTTTCCAGTCAGCCTTTTGTTGATTCTTTCGAGGCCACCTAGCCTTGTCTCCTAGACCCTGCATGGCATACATCAATTCAGGAATGTTAACAGAAAAGCAATATTCAGACAACTCAGGATACTCTTCAGGATCCTCATCTTCGACAGCATTCACTCTCTTGATTTCATTTCTACCATATGGCTTAGGCCGATATGACTTGAATGAGGATTCTGACTTCCTGTTAGTTGACTCATAAGTGTTAGATGAGTTCATCCTTTCTTGCATCTTCCTGTCATCTTCCAGACGGATATATCTCAAAGCCCTGTTGCGAGCTTCGTCGAGATTCCTGCAGGGATTCATTACAAGATCCTGATAAAACTGAGAATCCTTTTGTAATCCCATCTTAAAAGCTTGCACAGCTGTTGCAACGTCAAGATATGGGATATCCAAGGATTCTTGACTGAATTTGTTCACATAATCCCTCAAGGATTCCTGAGGCCCTTGAGTTATCCTGTAAAGATCACTGGTTAGTTTCTCAAAACTCCGACTACAAGAAAATTGGCTGTTAAATAAATTAACCAAATGAGCGAACGAAGTAATTGAGTGAGGAGGAACGTTTAACAGCCATTTTAAGGCTGATCCTGTTAGAGTAGAACCAAATCCCTTGCACAAGCACGCTTCCTTGAGCTCCGGAGGGATAGGGTTAATCTCCATTCTTTCCCTATACTGAGCAATATGCTCCTCAGGATCCGTAGTCCCATCATAAAGCTTCATGTTGGGGGTGTGGAATCTCTTTGGGATCTCAGCATCACAGATAGGATATGCAAAACGAGATATCTTGTGGCTGTCTTGGGACACTTCCGGGATCGGCTGGACCACCCCAGGTACACTAGATATCATGTCCTTCAACTTCTGAAGTTCCCTTGTAAGTGCTGATGTTACACCTGTATCCTGCAAAGATCCACTATTGTTAGTAGCATAAGTATTATTATTATTTGACACGTTACCCGTTGGAGGATTTTGCCCATATCCTGAAGCATATCCTGAGCTCCTCATGGTTGACATCCTGACCGAGGAGGGTATTTCAGGAGTATGATTCTGAGGAAGGCTGGGCACAATATTCCCCCTGTTATCCTCAGTATACACAGCTGAACTGAAGTTCAACGTTCTGGGATGTAATGGAGTGACATTATCCTCAGCAGATCTGCCCGAGCCAGACTTCAGGAGTTGTATTTCCCTCAAAAGCATTTGGTTTGTTTCCTGTTGCTGCCTCATTTGTTCCTGCACACTTCCAAATAAAGTAAGAATTTCATCATTAGAAGCTAGAACGGGAGCAGATTCCTGAACACTGCGAGTAGGGATAATATCCTGAGGTCGTGAAGAGGCTGGCATCCTTGGAGGAGGTGGTGGAAGCACCGAACCAGTAGTAGCAGAAGTCATAGCAGACACAGTAGAGGAACTCATGTTTGATCTTGAGGCCATTATGGACAATGTGGCAAAAAGTTTTGAAAATAGAAAGCCGATTAGCGATCTCACAAAAATTTTTAGTAAAGAGAGCACCACTTGCCCCACGGTGGGCGCCAAATTGTTTTGGTCAAAAATTACCTAAGCAATTTAGTGATCAAATTAGTTAAGTGAGGTAGTGTGCTAGAAATATGTGTGAAAAATATGCTTGTTAAGTTATTTTGAAAATCAGTATTCAGGATACAGCTCAGGATATTGAGCTGTATCTACGATCAAACTATGAGCAAAAGTAAAGTAAATGACACGAGATGTACGAGGAAAGCCCTTGATCAATCTAGATCGCCGGCATAAAACCTCGGGAGCTGACAATCGCAGCTGCCTTGTTCTTCTTATTACTTCAAACGTCAGGATACAATGCAAGATGTGGTGCGGATCGACTATGTGTTACAATGAAATATGAATACAAGTGTAATGTTTGCAATGAGCTAGAGAGTGAAAGTGTTTGAGAGTATCAGTGTAAAACTGTGTGCCTTAAACTGATCCGCCCCCATCTATTTATAGTAAAGATAATATAACAAACTATCCTAAACTTCCGGGATCCACCGAATATTCCTTAATCGAACGTTGTAGACCTGGTCTTTCGGGTTCAACGTCTCTCCTTCAACAAACACGTCCGAGTCTTGAGGAGAAGAAGTCCACTTGACCGTTAGCAAGTCTCAGCCTTTAACCTGCACGTGGTTAATTCAATAAACCTCAGGATATCGCCCAAGATGTTAGCAATATCCTCTTCCAGCATCCTGGTCACAAATAAACAAATAAAGGCAGGATATTAGTCAGGATATGTATGCTTAGAAAATGAGCCATAACAACTGGGTTGAACTCTTAAACGACTACGATTGCGAAATTCGCTACCATCCTGGTAAGGTGAATGTCGTAGCCGATCCGCTTAGCCAAAAGGAACGAGTCAAGCTTCATTCTGTTCGAACTCTATCTGATATCCAAACTCGCGTCCTTCAAGCTCAATGATCATGTGTAACCAAAGGCTTATTGAAATATGAGCTACCACTTCAACTTGAGCTTAAACTCGAAAGGAAAGACGATGGGTTACTCTATTTCAAGGATTGTTTGTGGATTTTGAAACAAGACGATCTTTACACTTTAGTGATGGACGAATCTCATAAGTCTCGATACTCTATCCATCTTGGTGCTAACAAAATATACAAGGATCTTCGTACTCAGTTCTGGTGACCTGGTATGAAGAAGGATATTGCTATGTATGTATCAAAATGCCTAACTTGTCTCAAAGTCAAGGCTGAACATCAACGACCTTCTGGCTTGCTTGTACAACCAGAGATACCGGTATGGAAGTGGGAGAACATTGCAATGGATCTTATCACTAAGTTACCGCGTACATCTAGAGGTCACGATGCTATTTGGGTTGTTATCGATCGATTAACGAAGTCAGCTCATTTTATTCCGATTCGCGAGGATCTATCTGCTGATAAGCTTGTCAAGATTTATGTTGATGAGATTGTATCTCGACATAGTGTTCTTTGGATATCATTTCTGATTGTGATGCTCGATTTTCATCTCATTTTTGAAAGACCATGCAATCTGCTTTGGGAACCCAACTAAATCTAAGCACTGCTTATCATCCCCAAACAGATGGACAATCTGAGAGGACGATTCAAACACTGGAGGATATGCTTAGAGCATGCGTGATAGACTTTGGTGGTAATTGGGATTCTCATCTTACGTTGATCGAGTTCTCTTACAACTATAGTTATCATGCTAGTATCAATATGGCACCGTTCGAAGCTTTATACGGTCGAAAATGTCGTTCACTTGTCTGTTGGAATGAGATCGGTGAAGCTCAGCTTACTGGACCTGAGCTCATTCTGGAAACAACAGATAAAATCAAGAAAATTCACGATAATCTTGTGACAGCCAGAAGCCTTCAAAAGAGTTATGCGGATATGCGACGCAAGCCCTTAGAATTCCAAACCGGAGACCGTGTCCTACTCAAGGTGTCACCTTGGAAGGGTGTGGTGAGATTCGGAAAGAAAGGAAAACTGGCACCACGATATGTTAGACCATTTAAGATTGTTGAAAGAGTCGGAAAGGTTGCCTATCGATTAGAGCTACCTCCAGAGCTTGGGAATATTCACCCAACATTCCACGTGTCCAATTTGCGAAAGTGTTTAGCCGATACTGATCTTCATATTCCACTCGACAAAATTCAAGTCGATGAAACGATGCACTTTGTCGAGAAACCTGTGGAAATAATGGACCGTGCAGTCAAACAGTTGAAGAACAAGCGAATTCGATTGGTCAAAGTTCGCTAGGAGTCCAAACATGGCCCAGAGTTTACTTGGGAGCGTGAGGACCAAATGAAAGCGAAATATCCACATTTGTTTTCACAAGTTTCCTCTAATTAAAAATTTCGGGACGAAATTTCCTAAAGTAGGGGAGACTGTAACAACTGTGCTCTGTAAATGATGTACGATGTAAAACAATATCAATTATCAATAAAACTATGTGATTTGGTGTTATTATGTGTGTATTTGTGTTTAATGATTTTACGATTTGATTCGAGTTCGATTTCAAGCTTTAAATCACTTTCTGGAAAGTTATACGCAAACTGGTGCGTAAACGTAATCAGTTTAACGTGACAAACACTCCGGAATAGTGAAATAGGCTTAACATACCTTAAATAACCTTTACATAACTTAGAAATAAGTTTTGGATGGTTTGGTGTGTCTAAAACAAGTTTATTCGATCGAAGGGACTTTTTGTGTCAAACTGCGAAACTATGCCGATTCATATGGTAACGAACATTTCGGAACTTGATCATAAGTTAAAAATGCCCTAAATATCCTTTACATAGCCTATAAATGGGCTTTGAGGTGTTTGGTGCGCAAAAATAAACTTTTTGATCAAACAGGGACTAAAAGCGTCAAAAAGTGCATAAGTTTGCATTTTCTCGCATATCTTACGTTCTGAACATCCCCGGACATCCAAAAATTTTTGGAATCATTAAAATATTTTATTTTAGTGATTGGAATACAAAAATGCCATTCGTCGTGAAATTTGGATCGTTTTTGCGTCCGTTCGAGTTTTCGTCGTAATTACCCGAACAACGCAACCGTACGACCAAACGAACCAACATCCGAGATATTTTTGAGCATGTTTCATGTTCCCTATGCTTTAACATCCTTGTAGAGCCTTGAAAATGGGTTAACGGGGTTTAAACGCATCAAAAATGGCTTAAAAGTGTTGCAGGGACCATTTCTGCCATTTTGGCAAAGTTTCTGGTTCTGGCTAGTGGTGGCGTCATGCCACAGCCAAGTGGCTGTGCTGTCGCGGCACGTCATAACCTCATCTGGGCAGAAACATCATTTTTTGCAACCAGGTTGATTTTCAGGGGCCTTTATGTAACTTTCTCAGTACCGTGTGATGGTTTTGGGCACCCATAGTATTCCAAATCAGTGTGCCTTGCCTGTATGGTCCAGATCGAAGCTCAATTATCAAGGAACGATCCTAACGGTTGTGGAAAATCTATATAAACCCACTTGATTTCACTTCATTTTCCTCACATTCGATCTCAATCTCCTTCTCTAAGTTGAAGCTCTCCTTGTGAAGCTTCATACCTGAGAAATTTTGAGTTCAAATCTTCATTTGCTCGGACCCTTTGTAAGTTTCTTTCATGCTCGTTTATGTTTTTCAAGCGTGAAAGTCAAACAGTGTTTGACTTTATGCTTTGACCACGATTTGGTCAACACAAAGTTCGTTTGAACTTTGCAACGTGAGCGTAATCACGATGATTATAGTCCCGTCTGACTATACCTACTGATTACCACATCGATTAGTCGACGTGACGAGTCAAAGTTTCGGTCAAAATACGTCTTTATGCTTATTTTGCATCGAAGCTATTTTCAGGTATCAAAACACTTTGTTTTGATATCAAACTTGTTTTCTAACTTAGTTAAACATGTTTTAACATGTTTATCTCGTCACTTTTAGTCTAATGCTTGTATAGGGTCGTAAGATAAGCGGTCCTAACCACCACTTAGACTTTCGAAGCCGACCCGTTTGGTCGATCATTAGGATCCGACCAAGCATGTTTAGTGACCATAGTTGTATAGGGAATAACCTTCCGAGGTTATACCTTATGGTCACTTAGTTTAATTAGTTGTATGATAGGTAGTTTATATGCCTTACGAAAATGACCAAAATGCCCTTTTCATGCATAATTGGTATTTAAGCATATGTAACTTAACTTTTGTCACTTAAACTGATTATGCAACATATTTAAACATGTTTAGGGATATAATACTTGTCATAGGACTAGTTAGGCGTCTCGAACGCGCTTTTGCGCAAACGACACTTTAAAGTAGCGTAAGCTACCTTAATGGGCCATAACGGGTCGTAAAGCACTTAGGATAGGTTCTGATTTAGAATGTAGGCTTTCTTAAACCATATCACATGATTTCCAATGCTCATTTGGTTTTCAAGACCTCATTCTACCCGATCTCCCGATTTAGGTGTCGATTTATTAACTTAGCGATCCGATTACAAGGTGCTACTTGATTTCCTTGGTTTGCCTGAGCTTCGTTAAGTTCATTAGATCGATGATACTTTGCACTTCAAGTGAGTACATAGTTCCCCTATTTTACTGTTTTCAATTGTTTTGGGGTGATTCATACATGTTAAACGATTTCGATGCTTTTAACGACAATTTTCTAATAACGAATACTATGGTTTATATTAAACAAGAACGATTTCGATAATGTGAACGAACTTGTTGGAAGTATTTACATAACGAATGACATTCATTAATTTTGGCCGAACTGACCAGTATTAGGTTATGGTACCATAGGATCTGACAAATCCTGTTATCGAACTGCACCCATGGTTATGTACGGGGGTTATGTGGGTAATGACTGAACCTGTAAATTGTTAAGTTACCCTTTTTTGGTTTGTTAATACGAGTTGAACGATGGACGAGTTACGAAGGTTTGAATGTATTCCACGAGACGACCAAAAGTAGTTTTCACAATTAAAACGAGAACGATTTTGAACGATTGAACGATTATGAACGATTGAATGATTTTGAACGATTGAAACAATTGAACGATTTGAACAATTGGAACGATTTGAACAAGTTAAACGAATTGAACGAACGATTGGTTTTTGGTTAGTGTTTAGATAACGGGACAGGTGTAATGTGATAAAAACATGGTAGATACGTCGTTGGTACTTCTTATATATAAGTGTTTTTATCATATTACATATCGTAGCATTATTTAGTTCACTTAGGCAAACGATTTGAAACGATGTCACACAAATAATGTTTAAGAAAGGATATAAACCATACGAGTTTCATCACTAGAACGATTTACGATTTGGTTTACATAAACAAATGTTTTGGGTTAAGATTCATGGCTTCAAGGTTTTATAAACTATAACCAATCTGTTTTGACTTGGTTATTCATTTTACAATACAAATGTTTTACAAAACAAGGTTTTCCAATATCGATTAACGAAGTTGTACGAGTTATTTCAACATGTAAACGAGCCATGAATCTGACACTCACACAAAACCTATGTGCTCGCCGGCATTTCTTTGCTGACTTTATTTTTACATATGTTTCAGGTGGTGTTGAATGCTGTTGATTGCTAGGATACATGCTCACTTAGGACTGGACAAGGCCATAGTGACCTAATAACAATGATAGACTATGTTTAACTTGTTTGTTTTTTTTAAGACAATGTAAATTATCTAATGAATCAATAAAACGAAACTTTTGAATCCATGGTTGTGAAACAAAAATTTTGTTGCTCCACTCCCCGACGTTTCCGCCGCGGTTTCATTGTTTTAACTCGGTCGGGGTGTGAGAGAAGAGTTGGTATCAGAGCCAATGGTTGTAGGGAATAATTTATTAGTAATGCTTTGACCTAGACTATAACTTTTCTAGGACCCTAACGCAAGTTTTCTTGTGTTTAGATTTTTAAAACAATACCATCACCTATCTTTAGGTGATAACCACAACGAGAACACAATAACAAATCCGATTTGAAAATCAATCATCTATTCTTAGATGATTTCTTATAAGGTTTTGAACCCTCTAAGTTTTCAAAATCTCGTCAAAGTTTGGGTCTAGATAATGTGAACACGTGTAATCAGGAAGGGTGGATGACTGTATCCTGAATTTTCTGTCTAAGGCTAGAGTGTTCGTACAAATCCACATAATCGGACCTGTCACTCTTACCTAGGAACTCTTGGGGTGAGTGTCCACTTATAGGCTAAAGCAGGTCTTCGCGATACATTATATTGACCCATTTACTTTGATTAGTCACTGTGTATCGTTTGTTTGTTCGAGGATGCTGCAATCGCAGCCCTTGTCGCTCAGCAAATCGCAGCTATGCTTTCGAACCTAGTAACTCAGATTAATCAAGCGAATAACAATAATGCTCAGTTTAGTTTCAAGAATTTCAATTCGGCTAAACCATTGAAGTTTTCTGGGTCTCAAGGAGTAACTGCGCTCCTACAATGGTTCGAGAGTTTGGAAAGCACCTTTAGACATGTTCAATGTCCGAATGAACGTAAAGTTGAGTTTGAGTCAAGTGTGTTTGAGAAACGTGCTCTTACATGGTGGAACGGTGTGATGCGTGATAGGGGTGCCGATGTGGCAATGGCACAAACGTGGGAAGAGCTTCGAGCTCTCATGATGAAATAGTTATGTCCCCGTTACGACATTCGACCTTTGGAACGAGAATTTGACGATTTGAAACAAGATGGGGGAGAACACCGTGCGTATACGGATCATTATGAGGAGCTCAGTTTGTTGTGTCCTACTATGGTTACCCCGTTGGAGAAAGCGATTGAGAGGTATATCGATTGTCTGCCTGATTCTATGCAAGATATTGTAACTTGTAGTAATCCTACCACTGTTTGTCAAGCGATTAAATTGGCTGCTACTCTGACTGAGTCTCAAGTCAGAAAGGGAAAGCTGACCCGCAAGGGTCATAAAAAGCAGTCAGCTGATGCCTTTCAACACAAGGGAAAAGGCACGGGTAAGAAAGGCAAGTCTTCTAGGAGGTCGAGGAAGCGAAAGGCTACCCAAAATTTTGTTGTTACCGCACAAAATACTCAGAACCCACCAGCACAACCTCCTGCAAAGAAGCAGTATGCTGGTACTGCACCTCACTATGCTCGATGCAATGGTCATCATGCTGCCCAACAGGCTTGCAAACAATGCACCATGTGTGGTAAACTTGGGCATCTGGCCAACATTTGTCGTTTGGGTCAAAACCAAGCTGCTCAGAATCCAGCACAAGCTCCAGTTCAAGGGAATGCTGCTAGATTCCCACCTGGCTCGTGTTACAACTGCGGTGAAATGGGTCATTTCCGCAACAACTGCCCGAGGTTAGTGAATGCGAATGCAAATGCAAATGCAAATGCAAATGCAAATGCAAATGCAAATGTGAATCCCGCTCGTGGATGAGCGTACAATCTGAATGCAAACGAGGCGAGGGCTGATAACGAGGTTGTTAATGGTACGTTCCTTGTTAACCAATGACCTGCATCTGTTCTTTTCGATTCTGGTGCCGATAGAAGTTTTGTTTCGTTATCATTTGAGCCTTTGCTTGCGATACCTAGAACTAAACTGAGGAAACCCTTATCTGTTGAAGTTGCTACTGGTAAACCTCTTGTACTCGATTCCGTTATTCACAATTGTCAATTGAATCTCGATAACCATCTTTTTCCTATTAACCTCACACCGATGCAACTTGGGAGTTTCGATATTATCGTGGGGATGGATTGGCTAACTAAGCATCATGCTGAGGTGGTTTGTTTTGATAAGATTGTTCGTATTCCTCTTTCGTCTGGTGAAATCCTAGAGGTTCATGGCAAGAAACCGTCTGGTGGTTTGAAACTTATGTCTTGTACGAAAGCCCAAAGTTATTTACGAAAAGGATGTGTGGCATTTCCGGCACATGTCACCGAGGAGAAAGGCAAAAGCAAGTGTATTCAAGATATTCCGATTGTCCGCGATTATCCAGAGGTGTTTCCTGATGAACTGCCTGGTTTGCCTCCAGTTCGTCAAGTCGACTTTCATATTGATCTTTTGTACCTAATGCTAACCCGATTTGCAAAAGCACCTTATCGTCTTGTACCGTCTGAGATGCAAGAGTTATCGAAACAGCTTTAAGAGTTATCTGATAAAGGATTCATCCGACCAAGTTATTCACCTTGGGGCGCTCCTGTCCTGTTTGTGAAAAAGAAAGATGGGTCTTTTCGAATGTGTATCGATTATCATGAGCTTAACAAGCTTACCATCAAGAATCGATGTCCCCTACCATGAATTGATGATCTCTTTGATCAGCTGCAAGGTGCTACATGTTTCTCCCAGATCGATCTGCGTTCTGGGTATCATCAGCTTCGTGTTATCGAAGAAGATATTCCCTAAACTGCATTCCGCACGAGATATGGTCATTACGAGTTCACTGTCATGCCTTTTGGTTTGACGAATGCCCCAGCTATCTTCATGGACTTAATGAATAGGGTGTGTAAGCCTTATTTAGACATGTTCATCATCGTGTACATTGACGATATTCTCATTTATTCGAAGTCTCGAGCCGATCACGAACAACACCTTTGTTTGACACTGGAACTCCTGAAGAAGGAACAACTTTTTGCTAAATTCTCCAAGTGTGAATTCTGGCTTAAAGAAGTTCAATTTTTGGGTCATATTGTTAACGAGCAGGGTATTCATGTGGATCCTTCCAAAATTGCTGCAATTAAGGATTGGAATACACCTACAACACCCACAGAAGTTCGTTCTTTTCTTGGTCTTGCTGGTTATTATCGACGTTTCATTTTGAACTTCTCGAAGATCGTGGTTCCTCTCACTGCTTTGACTCAGAAGACTAAACCTTATGAGTGGGGACCTAAACAAGAAGAAGCGTTCCAAACGCTGAAACGAAAACTCTGTGATGCTCCTGTTTTATCTTTGCCCGATGGAAACGATGATTTCGTTGTCTATTGTGATGCGTCGAATCTAGGCCTTGGTTGTGTTCTTATGCAATGAGGTAAAGTTATAGCTTATGCGTTAAGACAGCTGAAAGTTCACAAGAAGAACTATACGACTCATGATCTTGAGTTGGGTGCTGTGGTATTTGCTCTCAAAATCTGGAGACACTATCTCTATGGCACGAAATGTGTTGTTTTCACAGACCACAAAAGTCTCCAGCACATTCTTAATCAGAAGGAGCTGAACATGAGGTAACGACGCTGAGTTGAACTCTTAAACGACTACAATTACGAAATTCGCTACCATCCAGGTAAGGCGAATGTCATAGCCGATGCGCTTAGCCGAAAGGAACGAGTCAAGCTTCATTCTGTTTGAACTCTATCTGATATCCAAACTCGCGTCCTTCAAGCTCAACGATCATGTGTAACCAAAGGCTTATTGAAATATGAGCTACCACTTTAACTTGAGCTTAAACTCGAAACAAAAGACGATGGGTTACTCTATTTCAAGGATCATTTGTGGATTCCGAAATAAGACGATCTTCGCACTTTAGTGATGGACGAATCTCATAAGTCTCGATACTCTATCAATCCTGGTGCTGACAAAATGTACAAGGATCTTCGTACTCAGTTCTGGTGGCCTGGTATGAAAAAGGATATTGCTTTGTATGTATCGAAATGCCTAACTTGTCTCAAAGTCAAGGGTGAACATCAACGACCTTCTGGCTTGCTTGTACAACCAGAGATACCAATGGAAGTGGGAGAACATTGCAATGGATCTTATCACTAAGTTACCGCGTACATCTAGAGGTCACGATGCTATTTGGGTTGTTATCGATCGATTAACGAAGTCAACTCATTTTATTCCGATTCGCGAGGATCTATCTGCTAATAAGCTTGCCAATATTTATGTTGATGAGATTGTATCTCGACATGGTGTTCCTTTGGATATCATTTCTGATCGTGATGCTCGATTTTCATCTCATTTTTGGAAGACCATGCCTGCTTTGGGAACCCAACTAAATCTAAGCACTGCTTATCATCCCCAAACAGATGGACAATCTGAGAGGACGATTCAAACACTGGAGGATATGCTTAGAGCATGCGTGATAGACTTTGGTGGTAATTGGGATTCTCATCTTCCGTTGATCGAGTTCTCTTACAACAATAGTTATCATGCTAGTATCAATATGGCACCGTTCGAAGCTTTATACGGTCAAAAATGTCGTTCACCGGTCTGTTGGAATGAGATCGGTGAAGCTCAGCTTACTGGACCTCAGCTCATTCTGGAAACAACAGATAAAATCAAGAAAATTCGTGATAATCTTGTGGCAGCTAGAAGCCATCATAAGAGTTATGCGGATATGCGATGCAAGCCCTTAGAATTCCAAATCGGAGACCGTGTCCTACTCAAGGTGTCACCTTGGAAGGGTGTGGTGAGATTCCGAAAGAAAGGAAAACTTGCACCACGATATGTTGGACCATTTAAGATTGTTGAAAGAGTGGGAAAGGTTGCCTATCGATTAGAGTTACCTCCAGAGCTTGGGAATATTCACCCAACATTCCACGTGTCCAATTTGCGAAAGTGTTTAGCCGATACTGATCTTCATATTCCACTCGACGAAATTCAAGTCGATGAAACGATGCACTTTGTCGAGAAACCTGTGGAAATAATGGACCGTGCAGTCAAACAGTTGAAGAACAAGCGAATTCGATTGGTCAAAGTTCGCTGGGAGTCCAAACATGGCCCAGAGTTTACTTGGGAGCATGAGGACCAAATGAAAGCAAAATATCCACATTTTTTCACAAGTTTCCTGTAATTAAAAATTTCGGGATGAACTTTCATAAAGTAGGGGAGACTGTGACAACTGTGCTCTGTAAATGATGTACGATGTAAAATAATATCAATTATTAATAAAACTATGTGATTTGGTTTTATTATGTGTGTATTTGTTTTTAATGATTTTACGATTTGATTCTAGTTCGATTTCAAGCTTTAAATCACTTTCTAGAAAGTTATACGCAAACTGGTGCGTAAACGTAATTAGTTTAACAAAAAACACTCCGGAATAGTGAAATAGGCTTAACATACCTTAAATAACCTTTACATAACTTAGAAATAAGTTTTGGATGGTTTGGTGTGTCGAAAACAAGTTTATTCGATCTAAGGGACTTTTTGTGTCAAACTGCGAAACTATGCCGATTCGTATGGTAATAAACATTCTGGAAGTTGATCATAAGTTAAAAATGCCCTATTAGCCTTTACATAGCTTAGAAATGGGCTTTGAGGTGTTTGGTGCGCAAAAATAAACTTTTTGATCAAACAGGGACTAAAAGCGTCAAGAAGTGCATAAGTTTGCATTTTCGCGCATATCTTACGTTCTGAACATCCCCGGACATCCAAAAATTTTTGTAATCATTAAAATATTTTATTTTAGTGATTGGAATACAAAAATACCATTCATCATGAAATTTGGATTGTTTTTGCTTCCGTTCGAGTTTTCGTCATAATTACCCGAACAACGTAACCGTACGACCAAACGAACCGACATCCGAGATATTTTTGAGCATGTTTCATGTTCCCTATGCTTTAACATCCTTGTAGAGCCTTGAAAATGGGTTAACGGGGTTTAAACGCATCAAAAATGGCTTAAAAGTGTTACAGGGACCATTTCTGCCATTATGGCAAAGTTTCTGGTTCTAGCTAGTGGTGGCGTCGCGCCACAGCCTAGTGGCTATGCTGTGGCGGCACGTCATAACCTCATCTAGGCAGAAACATAATTTTTTGCAACCAGGTTGATTTTCAGGGGCCTTTATGTAACTTTCTCAATACCGTGTGATGGTTTTGGGCACCCATAGTATTCCAAATCAGTGTGCCTTACATGTATGGTCCAGATCGAAGCTCAATTATCAAGGAATGATCCTAACGGTTGTGGAAAATCTATATAAACCCACTTGATTTCACTTCATTTTCCTCACATTTGATCCCAATCTCCTTCTCTAAGTTGAAGGTCTCCTTGTGAAGCTTCATACCTGAGAAATTTTGAGTTCAAATCTTCATTTGCTCAGACCCTTTATAAGTTTCTTTCATGCTTGTTTATGTTTTTCATGCGTGAAAGTCAAACAGTGTTTGACTTTCTGCTTTGACCACGATTTGGTCAACCCAAAGTTCATTTGAACTTTGCAACGCGAGCGTAATCACGATGGTTATAGTCCCCGTGTAACTATACCTACTGATTACCACGTCGATTAGTCAAAGTAACGAGTCAAAGTTTCGGTCAAAATACTTGTTTATGCGTATTTTGCATCGAAGCTATTTTCAGGTATCAAAACACTTTGTTTTGATATCAAACTTGTTTTCTAACTTAGTTAAACATGTTTTAACATGTTTAACTCGTCACTTTTAGTCTAGTGCTTGTATAGGGTCGTAAGATAAGCGGTCTTCACCACCACTTAGACTTTCGAACCCGACCTGTTTGGTCGATCATTAGGATCCGACCAAGCATCTTTAGTGACAATAGTTGTATAGGGAATAACCTTCCGAGGTTATACCTTATGGTCACTTAGTTTAATTAGTTGTATGATAGGTAGTTTATATGCCTTAGGAAAATGACCAAAATGCCTTTTTCATGCATAATTGGTATTTAAGCATATGTAACTTAACTTTTGTCACTTAAACTGATTATGCAACATATTTAAACAAGTTTAGGCATATAATACTTGTCATAGGACTAGTTAGGCGTCTCGAACGCACTTTTGCGCAAACGACGCATTAATGTAGCGTAAGCTACCTTAATGGATCGTAACGGGTCGTAAAGCACTTAGGATAGGTTCTGATTTAGAATGTAGGCTTTGTTAAACCATATCATTTGAGTTCCAATGCACATTTGGTTTACAAGACCTCATTCTACCCGATCTCCCAATTAAGGTGTCGATTTATTAACTTAGCGATCCGATTACTAGGTGCTACTTGATTTCCTTGGTTTGCTTGAACTTCGTTAAGTTCATTAGATCGAGGATACTTTGCACTTCAAGTGAGTACATAGTTCCCCTATTTTACTGTTTTCAATTGTTTTGGGGTGATTCATATGTGTTAAACGATTTCGATGCTTTTAACGACGATTTTCTAAAAATGAATATTATAATTTATATTAAATAAGAACGATTTCGATAATGTGAACGAACTTTTTGGACGTATTTACATAACGAATGACATTCATTAATTTTGGCCGAACCGATCAGTATTAGGTTATGATACCATAGGATCTGACAAATCCCGTTATCGGACTGCACCCATGGTTATGTATGGGGGTTATGTGGGTAACGACTGAACCTGTAAATTGTTAACTTATCCTTTTTTGGTTTGTTAATACGAGTTGAACGATGGACGAGTTACGAAGGTTTGAATGTATTCCACGAGACGACCAAAAGTAGTTTTCACAATTAAAACGAGAACGATTTTGAACGATTGAACGATTATGAACGATTGAACGATTTTGAACGATTTGAGCAATTGGAACGATTTGAACAAGTTAAACGAATTGAACGAACGTTTGGTTTTTGGTTAGTGTTTAGATAACGGGACGGGTGTAATGTGATAAAAACATGGTAGATACGCCGCTGGTACTTCTTATATATAAGTGTTTTTATCATATTACATATCGTAGCGTTATTTAGTTCACTTGGGCGAACGATTTGAAACGATCTCACACAAACGATGTTTACAAAACGATATAAACCATACGAGTGTTATTACGAGAACGATTTATGATTTGGTTTACATAAACAAATGTTTTGGGTTAAGATTCATGGCATCAAGGTTTTATAAACTATAACCAATCTGTTTTGACTTGGTTATTCATTTTACAATACAAATGTTTTACAAAACAAGGTTTTCCAATATCGATTAACAAAGTTGTACGAGTTATTTCAACATGTAAACGAGCCATGAATCTGACACTCACACAAAACCTATGCGCTCGCCGTCATTTCTTTGCTGACTTTATTTTTACATATGTTTCAGGTGGTGTTGAATGATGTTGATTGCTAGGATACATGCTCACTTAGGACTGGACAAGGCCTTAGTGACATAATAACGATGATAGACTATTTTTAACTTGTTTGTTTTGTTTTAAGACGATGTAAATTATCTATGAATCAATAAAACGAAACTTTTGAATCCATGGTTGTGATACAATAATTCTGTTGCTCCACTCCCCGACGTTTCCGCCGCGGTTTCGTTGTTTTAACGCGGTCGGGGTGTGACAGCAAGGGCCAAGGCTTACGGTCCGTAAGGAGGGTACCTGGGCGATACAAATTTATATCGGTTACGGACTGTAAGGGGTCTGTCTTACGGTCCTTAAAGCCTGTATCTGGGCAGAAAATTTTGGACAGCTGCAAGTTTCCATCCTTAACCGACTTATACACTAAGAACTCGATACCAGGAACTCTTTAATGGTTTCTAAAACCACTAGGGACACCTGTGTTGATCCTAGACACTCCATAACACCTGTGATGATCTTGGATCATGTTCTTCAACTATAAATAGGAGCTCTAGTGTTCTATTTTCCTTGCTCAACTCAAATCTTCACTTATTCTCTCTAATCTGGAGGTTCCTGATCAAAAAGGGAGTTCACTTTAGTAGAAAAGATTGCTAGGACCCTTTGTAAGTGTCTTAGCCCTCTCTTTAGTTCAGTTTTATAATTTAAAAACCGAAAAGTCAAAGTTATCGTAAATTGACTTTGACCTTCGGTTTAAACTCAAATGGTCCATCCATTATTCGAGATGAATGTGGTTAACCCCTTAAAAGGGCACCTCCATAATTAGGTAGGTGTTAACCCCTTAAAAGGGCACCTCCTAATTATTTCGTTTGCTTAGTTAATTGTCGGGTCAAACTAATTAGTTAAAAAGTCAAACTGGACAGAATTGTAAATAATAATTAAAACTAATAATGCAGAGGTTATAAATTATATTTTAACACTCTAATAACTTAGTAATTATTATTAGAACATGTTCAAACATGTTCAACCCGACAATTCTGAGTTTAGGGTCGGTTCGCAACCGAAAGTCGTGAAAGCTTGACTTTTGCTTTGACTTTCAGTTCTGACATGATTAAGCTTAGTTCTTCTACGTTTTAAGCTTCCATTAGGACCACATTAGGTTGTAGTATAACCCCCTGAGGTTATATTACTTGGTCATTAGTATTCTGAATTCTATGCTAATCTCCGTTATTATGCTTATAAATGCCCATTTTGCCCATTTGATCTAAAAACAAGATTTTTGGAAATGTGAGAGGACAAAAAGTTTTATTACTGATATATAAGTATGTCAAATAAATTTGACATTAGTTTCTGGTTTCAAACTAAAGTTATGCATGATATCGTAAATTAGAACTTTTTATTAATTAAAATACGCTATTATGCATAAGGCATGTTTAAACATGGATTTTGACCCAAAACTCATTACCTGTTGTTATGATATCATTTTTAAGAGTTTTTGGAATATTGGGTCAGATTTGTTACTGACCATAATATAGAGTTCTTGTATAAATTCCTTAATTGACGATAATGCCCTTTTGACTAATAAAATGTGATTTACATGTGATTAGCATGCAAAGATTTTTCTACTGATTTGTTAAGAAAAATAAAATATTTTAAACATTCAAGGCTGATTAAAATCTCAGAATCACATAAATATATCAAATATCGTCAATTAGCGATTTTAACTTTAATTAGGTGCATAGTATGGTTTAAAACCATAATTAGCACCTAAGACTTGTTACCTACTGAATTTTTAAATAAATTTTAATATTATTACAGTAGGTATAAGTCATGAACTCATATTTCCAAAAATGTTCTTAAAAGCATATGTGAAATGACCAAAATACCCTTTCGGGGCATAGTTTGGCCATAAATGGTAAACCACACATATGTATGATATCTTACTGTTATGACAATGTAAAATAAATAGTTTTACTGAATACCTTGGACCAGAATATCAGTTTGCTATAAAACCTCTTTTATAAATGTTAAAATGACCAAAATGCCCTACGGGACTTAAATTGGTTTTAAATACTTTTTGGGCATATATGTTAACATCCTACTGCTGTATTATCATATTTTAAGCATAATAACATATGAGACCTGTATATAATTCATTTGGTTATCCGTTATGCATTTATGCGTTCGGTTCGGTTCGGTTTATGTGACTAGTTTACATAAATTAGCCGAAATGGGTTTAGCCTTATCATTAAATCTTCAAAACCCAGAATGTGTTTAGTTTACCCATATTATACAAGTATCCAAACTTGTCGGGTCCAAATCACATTCCATTCCAGTCTCCGCTTAATCTAGCGTTTCGAACCGTAAAGTATCTTTCAAACTAACCGGTCTAAGTCTTTGACTTAAATAAAGACCCGTTAGTATCCTAATTGGTTAATAAACCTTCCATACAGATTCAGTAGCTTCGGTAGAAGGTATTTACATAAGGCTTTAGGAAACATACGGCTAAGTTACTTCTTACACATCTAGCTCAGGTAAATACTTTTAACTTATTTTCCCTTATACGGGCTTGGGATACGGTATTAAAATAATATCGCTTGGTCGGGTATGAAATCATTTAATCGGATTGTGATTAATAAATTTGCATAACCCGTTTTAATCTGTTTTGCTTGATAACATAAACATTGGGGGTTAATACGACCATGTCCTGGATATCCTTGGCTCATTTCATTTGTAAATGGCCACGACCTATGCACGGGGTGTAGGCATACACCTGACAGATGCAAATGCCAAATAACCCACATGTTGGGGATAACTCCTTTGTCGGTTAAGTGGTGAGTCGGTTAATCATAACCGGCTTCCAAACCGGCCCCATATGTATGACAAACATGTAATACAAGATTTTGTTAAAGATTGTCCCAAGTTATAAATGATTTGTTCCTTGTGCGCCTAAATCAATTTTCATAAACTCTTTTCAAATGAGTCAGTTAATTGTATTTACCAGTGAAAACTGACGTATGTTCCAAAGACTGAGTGACATGTACCTCTCGGAATTAGGCTGGAGCTATTAGGTGTCAATAAGAGGATCTTGCAAATCCTTAGATACCTGGAGTCTGTTATTTCAGTTTCTTGTATTTTGTTTTTATGATCCGCCTGTGGATCTCTATTACAACCAGTCTTTATATTCTTTAATTGGACACTCGGACACTATGGTTTGTATTAGTATTTAACTACCAAGCCTTCCGTTGTGCTATTATATTGTGAATATTGACTATGATGGTATCAACTACGTCAGGATACTCCCCACCGGGCCCACCGGTAATATGTGGAAATATCGGGGTGTCACAGGTTGGTATTAGAGCCAACATTGAGTGAATTAAACAATAGTCTTTTGTGTTTAATCTCAATGACACAATAAGCACATTCCTTAGACTTCCGAGTCTAGGCAAATGACCTAGTATTATTCTTAATTTTCCTTTTGTCTCTTATATTTGTTTTACTTGTTTTGACAGGTTTATTAATTTAAAATGCCACCAAGAATTAAAGGCCGTGGAGGAAAAGGTCCTATGAGGGGAGGACCATCGGGACAAGTTGGACCCTCACACCGATGCACACCTTCGTTGTCATTTAGTACCTCTGATTCGAATGATGATTGGAGGCAATCTTTACAACCCGCGAGGCGATCCGTCTCGCTAAGTACATCACCCTCGTATCTCCCTTCTTTTAGGCCGCCCATTCATGACGAGCCCCAACATTCTCACCATTCACATCATTCATACCACTTTCATCACTCTCTATATTCTCATTCTTTTCATCATTCTGGTTCTCTCGATCCTTATTCACCGAGTCAATTTAACCCCAACGATTATATTAATGAACCACAAGGTTACAACCCTCTTGGACCCGAGGATCATTTCTCCCAAGATATGGAGATGGACGATGATCCAGATCCGGAGATGCCACCAACTGGAACACCAACACATCCCATCAGTATCTCCAGCGGTTCCCCTTATGAGGGATCGCCATATCAAGGCCCCGACTCATGGGCCGAAAGGTGGAACGCGTACCAATGGGAATTTACCCCTTCTTTTCATAATTCTCCACCACAACCTCCATTGGAGGAACCATATCTTCAGGCGGTTACTCCACCGCCATTACCCGTTGAGGAACCACCTCAACAACCACCACAACCACCTCCTGAGCCACCGAGGCGGAGGAGGAATGCACGGATGTCCGTGCGAGGGGGACCAAGATTTAGTTACCCTCAAGCTTCTAGTACTTACCCTCCTATTCCCGAAGATCCACAAATGGGTGGACCTCACATGCGGTGCCAGAAGATGATCCCCCGCCAGTTACTTTTGCACCACCGCCACCGCCAGTGGGTTATGAAAATCCAATACCAAATTACCCGGCTTCGTCTGGGTATAACCCGTTTAAATATCCAACTCCTACAGATTATGGATAGCAAGCCCCTGCCCAGGATCCATATCTTGAAGCAGCTCAATTTAATGCACTTTATCCTTCACCATTTCCTCTAGTATACCCAACTGGATATCCAGTGCAAGGGTATCAATACCCACCTTATCAACAACAACAACCTCCTCCTCCTCAACAACTGCAAACGCAACAAATCCTACAGAGGTTGGATCAGGTTGAACAAAAAGTAGAGGAATGCGATAAGAAGCATAACAAATTTCTTAAAGGCCTCGCGAACTTCATAAAGGGCAAAAAGAAGTAGAAGTTTGTTTAATTTTATTTTATTTTGTAATTTCAATCAAGTCCCTGCATGGACATTTCATTTTCTGTACTTAGTCCCTGCGTGGACTTGTTTCTTTTCTGTAGTCCCTGTGTGGACAGTTTGTTTATTTCAAGACCCGTTTAGGGCATTCTTATAATAGTCTAGTATTTTAATGGAATTTATTTTGAGATTTTTATATATGTACTTTATTACATCACCATGCAAATATTATTTCATTTTAATTGATCAACCAAAGAAATTTCAAAAGAAGTTCTCAAAGGTATAACCTAGCCAAAATATTAATGGCTATGATGGTACAACCTTTTTAAGATAATAATTCCCTGTTAACATCTGAAAACATGTTAACATTCCTAGCAGTGTGACTTGAGAGACCACACTAGCTTCCAAAAGTACTTGGATCTTTCCAAGCCACCCTCATGGCCTATATGATCAATGTGAATCATGGCTATTAAACATCAAATATGATGTATACATCAAAACACCCATTTGAGGTGTATGCCTACGGGCAAAGGTGTATTCATAACAATGATAGTTTATTTTATAAACTTCTTGACCAAAAGGCGATGAACTATGTTCGACCCTTGAAATCACCGGTCCAAGAGATCATTGATAATATTTGAATTGTCCTTGTGACAAGGCTTTGTGTGCTATTTAAATGTCCTTCGAGACGAGCCTTTGTGCTATATGAAAATGTCTTTAAGACATAGACAGTTGTGACTTATGTCCCCTGTCTGACAAATTTAAAGGATTATTTCCTACATTGATTGCCCATAATGGTTCCTTTGTAGCCTAGGCAAATCATGATCAAATAGATTCTTGCTTGTTATCTAAAAATGGTCTATATGGTTTGTTAATACCATGACCATCTAATCATCAGATATGATGATTCATTATATAATCTAATATATCATTATTGTTTGATTTTTGTACTCAAATCATGCCTGGCTCTAACGAAGCAAACAGTCATCCTGTGGAAGGAAACAATAATACTAGAATAAATGTTACTGGTGCTGAATTACAAGCAATGATTGACACAGTAGTTGCTCAAGCTGTAGACAAAATGTTCAAGGAACTGAGTAATATTCGGTCTAAGACTCATACAAAGTCCCTATCACATTCGCATACACTGAAGAAGGATGAGTCTCGACACTCATCCAATCAAAAGAGTGAACCAAAGAGGCAAATTATCCTCGATCAGACTCCCAGGTACAACAAAGGTTGTACTTATAAATATTTCATCTCTTATAAACCAAGAGATTTCATGGGAGAAAAGGGAGCAATTGACTGTATGAAGTGGTTGGATGAAATGGAAACGGTGATTGATATCAGTGAGTCTGCTAAGGAGGACATAGTTAAGTTTGTATCTCAATCCTTCAAGGGCGACGCCCTAACATGGTGGAAATCCTTGGTGCAGTCCACTGGAAAGTTTCCTTTGTACAACCTTTCTTGGAATCAATTTGTTGATCTCGTGAAGGACGCTTATTGTCCGCAGCATGAAGTAGAGAGGATGGAGATTGACTTCCTTACTCTGGTAATGAAAGATTTGGATTACAGGTCTTATGTGACCAATTTTAACTTGATGTATAGACTCATCCCATATCTGATCACCCCTGAACCCAAACGCATTGCGCGTTTTATAAGTGGTTTAGCCCCTGAGGTTAAGGGAAATGTCAAGGCTTCTAAGCCTGCTACATATAGATCAGTTGTAGATCTATCCTTGTCACTTACTCTCGACATTATGAGGAGTAGGTCAAAGAAAGCCACCGAAGAAGGGAAAAGGAAGAGGGAGGATGACCAGTCCCCACCAATCGAACAAAAAGAAGAAAGGGAACTCTGGTTCCAAGAAAGGGCAGTCGGGTGACAAGCCTAGGTGTAAAACTTATGACAAGAGGCACTTTGGAAAGTGCAATCAGGATCCACAAGCTAAGCCTTGTGGGATTTGCAAGAAGAAAGGGCACAAGACTGTGGAGTGTCGAAACATCAAAGATGCAACCTGCTATGGTTGCAATGAAAAAGGGCACATTAAGACTAATTGCCCTAAAAATGCTAAAAAAGCCAGATGAGGCAAAGAAAACCAATGCAAGGGTCTTTCAGATGAACGCTAGGGAGGCGGTGAATGACGAGAACGTTATAACAGGTACTTTCCTCATTAATGATATTTATGCTAGAGTTTTATTTGATTCAGGTGCTGATAAGTCTTTTGTAGACCATAAGTTTAGTAAGTTACTGAATCTGCCTATTAAAACTCTAGACATAAAATATGAGGTAGAGCTTGCCGATGGTACCTTAGAAACAGCTTCAACTCTTCTTGATGGATGCGTTATATCCATTAAGAATCATTCTATCCCGCTATCCCTATTGCCAATGAAATTGGCCGGGTTTGATGTAGTTTTAGGCATGGATTGGTTATCGCATAACCAAGCCCAAATAGCCTGCGATAAGAAGCTAGTTAACATCAAAACCTCATCTGGTGAATCAGTCACCATTCAAGGAGACACGCATTATGGTTTGCCTGACAATGCGTCTATACTCAAAGCATCTAAGTGTCTGAAGAACGGATGTGTAATCTACATGGCACAAGTGACTGTTGATGAACCAAAACCCAAGATAGAAGATATTCCAATCATTTTAGAATATCCTGATGAGCTACCTGGATTACCTCCTGAGAGGCAAGTTAAATTCAGGATAGACATTCTGCCAGGATCTGCACCAATTGCACGAGCTCCTTACCGTCTAGCGCCTACCGAAATGAAAGAGCTCAGGACTCAATTGGATGACTTACTAGAAAAGGGTTTCATACAACCCAGCTCTTCGCCTTGGGGAGCTCCTATATTGTTTGTGAAGAAGAAGGATGGATCAATGCGTCTATGCATTGATTATCGAGAGTTGAACAAGGTAATGATCAAGAATCGTTATCCATTGCCCAGGATCGACGACTTCTTCGACCAACTCCAAGGGGCAAGCTTCTTTTCGAAGATCGATTTGAGATCTGGGTATCATCAACTTAAGGTTAGAACTGAAGATGTACCTAAGACAACATTTAGAATGAGGTATTGTCACTATGAGTTCTTAGTGATGCCTTTTGGGCTCACTAATGCACCTGCAGCATTCATGGATCTCATGAATCGGGTCTGCAAGCCATACTTAGATAAGTTTGTCATTATTTTTATAAAGGACATACTTATCTATTCTCGTAGTCAAGTTGATCACGAGAAATATCTTCGATGTATCTTAGGATTGCTGCGACAGGAGAAGCTGTATGCTAAATTCTCCAAGTGTGAGTTATGGCTTCGCGAAGTCCAATTCCTTGGACATGTTCTGAGTGAGCGTGGTATCCAAGTAGATCCCGCTAAAATAGAAGCAATCATGAACTAGGAGGCACCTAAGACACCTACAGAGATTCGCAGTTTTCTGGGATTAGCTGGTTATTATAGAAGGTTCATTGAGAACTTTTCGAGAATAGCTGCACCATTGACTACTGTGACCCGCGAAAATGTGAAGTTTGATTGAGGTCCGAAACAACAAGAGTCTTTTGAGATTTTTAAGCAGAAACTGAGCAATGCTCCTGTGTTGACATTACCCGAAGGAATAGAAGAATTTGACGATAATGCCCTTTTGACTAATAAAATGTGATTTACATGTGATTAGCATGCCAAACCTTTTTCTACTGATTTTTTTATGAAAAATAAAATATTTTAAACATTCAAGGCTGATTAAAATCTCAGAATCACATAAATATATCAAATATCGTCAATTAGCGATTTTAACGCTAATTAGGTGCATAGTATGGTTTAAAACCATAATTAGCACCTAAGACTTGTTACCTACTGAATTTTTAAATAAATTTTAATATTATTACAGTAGGTTTAAGTCATGAACTCAGACTTCCAAAAATGTCCTTAAAAGCATATGTTAAATGACTAAAATACCCTTTCGGGGCATAGTTTGGCCATAAATGGTAAACCACACATATGTATGATATCTTACTATTATGACAATGTAAAATAAATAGTTTTACTGAATACCTTGGACCAGAATATCAGTTTGCTAAAAAACCTCTTTTATAAATGTTAAAATGCCCTACGGGACTTAAATTGGTTTTAAATACTGCTTGGGCATATATGTTAACATCCTACTGATGTATTATCATATTTTAAGCATAATAACATATGAGACCTGTATATAATTCATTTGGTAACCCGTTGTGCATTTATGCGTTCGGTTTGGTTTATGTGACTAGTTTACATAAATTAGCCGAAACGGGTTTAACCTTATTATTAAATCTTCAAAATCCAGAAAGTGTTTAGTTTACCCATATTATACAAGTATCCAAACTTGTCGGGTCTAAATCACATTCCATTTCGGTCTTCGCTTAATCTAGCGTTTCAAACAGTAAAGTATCTTTTAAATTAACCGGTCTAAGTCTTTGACTTAAATAAAGACCCGTTAGTATCCTAATAGGTTAATAAACCTTCCATACAGATTGAGTAGCTTCGGTAGAAGGTATTTACATAAGGCTTTAGGAAGCATACGGCTGAGTTACTTCTTACACATCTAGCTCAGGTAAATACTTTTAACTTATTTTCCCATAAACAGGCTTGGGATACGGTATTATAATAATACCGCTTGGTCGGGTATGAAATCATTTAATCGGATTGTGATTAATAAATTAGCATAACCCGTTTTAATCTGTTTTGTTTGATAACATAAACATTGGGGGTTAATATGACCATGTCTTGGATATCCTCGGCTCATTTCATTTGTAAATGGTCACGACCTATGCACGGGGTGTAGGCATACACCTGACAGATGCAATTGCCAAATAACCCACATGTTGTGGATAACTCCTTTGTCGGTTAAGTGGTGAGTCGGTTAATCATGACCGGCTTCCAAACCGGCCCCATATGTTTGACAAACATGTAAAACTGTATACAAGATTTTATTAAAGATTGTCCCAAGTTATAAATGATTTGTTCCTTGTGGGCCTAAATCAATTTTCAAAAACTCTTTTCAAATGAGTCAGTTAATTATATTTACCAGTGAAAACTGACGTATTTTCCAAAGACTGAGTGACAGGTACCTCTCAAAATTAGGCTGGAGCTACTAGGTGTCAATAAGAGGATCTTGCAAATCCTTAGATGCCTGGAGTCTGTTATTTCAGTTTCTTGAATTTTGTTTTTATGATCCGCCTGTGGATCTCTATTACAACCAGTCTGTATATTCTTTTAATTGGACACTCGGACACTATGGTTTGTGTGACACTTGTGCTCCATAAACACCGCACGATGTAGAAAAATATCTTTTATCAAAGAAACAATGTGTTTTTGGTCTCAATGTTTTCGTTTTAAATTTGACAATTTCATGTTTTGATTCTAGTTCGATTTCAAACTATAAATCGCTTTCTGGAAAGTTATACGCAAACTGATGCGTAAACGTAATCAGTTTAATGCGGCAAACACTCCAGAATAGTGAAATAGGCTTAATATACCTTAAATAACTTTTATATAACTTACAAATAAGTTTTGAAGGCTTTGGTGTGTCAAAAACAAGTTTATTCGATCACAGGGCCTATTCGTGTCAAACTGCGAAACTATGCCGATTTGTATAGTAACGAATGTTCCGGAACTTGATCATAAGCTAAACGTACCCTAAATATCCTTTACATATCTTAGAATAGGCTTTGAGGGGTTCGTTATGCGAAAAAGTGCTTATTTTATCAATAGGGACTAAAAGCGTCAAAAAGTGCATAAGTTTGCATTTACGCGCATATCTTACGTTCTGAACATATCCGGACATCCAAAAATTTTTGTAATCATTAAAATATTTTATTTTAGTGATTGGAATGCAAAAATACCACTCGTCGCGTAATTTGGATCGATTTCGCGTCCGTTACGATTTCCGGTAATTAACCGAATAACGTGACCGTACGACCAAACAAACCGACATCCGAGATATTTCCAAGCATACCCTATGCTTTAACATCCTTGTAGAGCCTTGAAAATTGGTTAACGGGGTTTAAACGCGTCGAACATGGCTTAAACATGCTGCAGGGACCATTCTTGCCAAGTTTCGAAAGTTTCTGGCCCAGGTAGGCTGTGGCGTCGCGCCACAGTAAAGGGGGGGTACCTGTGGTGGCATGCAACGACCTACTTTTGACAGAAAGTCTGTTTTCAGCAACCAGCTTGAACTTCAGGGTCTTTTATGCAATTTTTCAATACCATGGACTTGTTTTAGAGCATCCCATTGTATTAGAAACCATGTTCTACAAGTGTAGGGCCAAGATTGAACCTCCTAACACTTGGAATGATCTTGTTAATCCAAACTTACTATAAATAGACTTGGGTTTCTCATTCATTCCTCACACAAATTGAATCAATTCTGCTCTAAGTTGAAGCATATGCTTCATACCTGAGTATTTTGGTTCAATTCTTCCTTGCTTGGACCTTTTGTAAGCTTCTTTCATGCTTTTATGCTTTTCAAGCATGAAAGTCAAACAGTGTTTGACTTTCTGCTTTGACCATGATTTGGTCAAGTCAAAGTTCAATCGAACTTTGCAACGTGAACATAATCACGATGGTTATAGTCCCTTGTGACTATACCTACTGATTACCACGTCGATTAGTCGAAGTGACGAGTCAAAGTTTCGGTCAAAATACGTGTTTATGCGTATTTTGCAACGAAGCTATTTTTTGGTATCAAAACACTTTGTTTTGATATCAAACCTGTTTTCTAACTTAGTTAAATATGTTTTAACATGTTTAACTCGTCACTTTTAGTCTAGTGCTTGTTTAGGGTCATAAGTCAAGCGGTCTTGACAACCGCTTAGACTTTCGAACCCGACCCATTTGGTAGATCATTAGGATCCAACCAAACATATTTGTGACCATAGTTGTATACAAAATAACCTTCCGAGGTTATACCTTAGGGTCACTTAGTCTACTTAGTTGTATGATAGGTAGTTTATATGCCTTAGGAAAATGACAAAAATGCCCTTTTTGCGCATAACTTCATTTTAAGCATATGTAACGCATGTTTTGACATCTAAACAGATTATGCAACATAATTTAATATGTTAAGGCATATAATACTTGTCATAGGACTAGTTAGGTGTCTCGAGCGCGCTTTCGCGCGAATGACGCGTTAAAGTAGCGTAGACTACCTTAACGGGTCATAACGAGTCATAAGCACTTAGGTTAGGTTCCGTTTTAGAATCTAGGCTTTGTTAAATTATATCAGATGAGTTCCAAAACTCATTTGATTTACAATACCTCATTCTATCTGTTTCCTCGATTCATGTCCCGATACACTAACATAGTATCCGTTACACTAGGAACCACTTCGACACTTGAACATTTGGTCCTTTGAGCTTTGTTATACACTTTGAACAAGACCTACACGCAATCCCAGGTGAGTACATAGTTCCCCTCTTTTACCATTTTCAAATGTTTTGGGGTGATTCATATGTGTAACCGATTTGTTTTCCAAATGTATGGCATATATCTGTTTACTAAGTGTTTTTATGTGTACTATTCCGATTATGCAAACACAATGTTTATTCAAATCCTTAAAAGGTCTATCTATCTTCATAGTTAGATTCTTATAGGATGTTTGAAGTGCAGTCTTAGATCTTCCTATCTTCATAGTGAGATTTTTAAGAAGTACTTTACAGGATGACGGTTATGGTTTATGTGTAGATTGCCGGTGATTTAGATAACATAACTAGAGTAATACAATAAACACATGGTGGATACGCCGCTGGTACATCATATATATAAGTGTGTTTATTGTATTACCCTTCATGGCATTATCCCGAATCACCATTAGGGTTTAGGATATTGTGATACGATGATTCAGTACGATAGAAACCTGATCCTTTTACTGTCAACTTATCTTTATAAATTGATACTTGTTGGATGTTTAGAGTGCTAATATTGGAGTCCTTGTTTGGATTCATTAGGTACTTTAATGCGTATGCGACTTGACAATATGACGAGAACCGGATCCCTGTAATATTTATCTATCTTCATAGCTAAACATACATGGGATGTTTAGAGTGCTAATATTGGAGTCCTTATTTGGATTGATTATGTACTTTAATGCGTGTTTACAAGTTGATTGATGATTATGTGTTTATGTGGTAGTTGTGATTTAGATAACGAAACGGGTGTAATAAAATAAGAACATGGTGGATACGCCGCTGGTACTTCCTATTTATAAGTGTTCTTATTTTATTATTCTTGTAGCGTTATCCGAATCACTTTAGGATTATGTGTACAATTGTTTGAATGTTCGATTATCAAATTCCTCGTAGAATCTCCCATATCTTTATATGTTAGATTCTTAGAAGGATAATTAAAGTATTATTATGAATCATTGACTTGATTTATATAATACTCACACAAGTTTTGATCTATTTCAAAACAGTTATTAATAATCCTTGATTGGATTTCTATTAATATTTGAACGAGTTTAACAATAATTTCAACGAGATTACGATGTACGATTTCAAATGGCATATAAATTGCTAAGTAATAATCATATTGCCATATATAATACTTTTTGTCACGAGTTTTCACAACTAAGACTATGTATTGCAATACTAAACTTTTGCCATTCCTTGGCTTCAAGATTCATTTTTCAATCGACAACTCTTGTAGTTGTCAAAATATTGCAATATCAAACTTTTTCCATTTATTTGGCCAACAAAACCTATGTATTCGCCGGCATTTTTATGCTGACTATTTTTCACATGTGTTTCAGGTTTTCAACTATTCAAGCATGCAACGCATAGGACTGCATTCGGGCCCTAGACTTCTTAATCAAAAGACAATTACATGTATTCTTTGTTTGTAAAACGATGTTAATAATATTGAAACAAATTTAGTTCCAGTAGTTGTGAGCAATTTGTAACGTGACTCCCTGATATTTCCGTCGTGTGTTATTGTATTACGCGATTGGGGTGTTACAGATTGGTATCGGAGCACTGGTTATAGGGATTTAGGTTATTAGCATACCTTAAACCTTGTCTATAACCCTCCTAGGACCCAAACATGAGTAGACTTAGGAACTCCATCCTAAATCCTCATCCTTATTCGTGCCATAATTACTCTATGATTTACAAATCATAGAGTGCCCTAGGTGATTTTTCCTAAACCTTAGGCTTCATGCCTTAAGGTGTTCCTCAAAATGTTTTTCTCAAAACATTTTCATTAAAATATTTCTCAAAATGTTTTCTCAAACGTTTTCGTCAAAATATTTCGCAACATCTTTTATCTCAAACGATTTGTATCAAAAGATTTCTCAAATTTTTTTTCTCAAACGTTTTTCATCGAAATCTTGGGTTTTAATAATGTGAACACATGCAATCTAGAAGGGTGGATGCATGTACCCCGAGTTTTCTGTCTAAGGCTAGAGTGTTCATACAAATCCGCATTATCGGACCAGTCACTCTTACCTGGGAACTCTTAGGGTGAGTGTCCACTTATAGGCTAAAGCATGTCTTCGTGAAGCATTATAAAAACCTATCTATCTTGACTATGTCAAACGATTTCTGAAAGACCTTTGTGACACTACTCATTCATATTACCCTCGGTAATATGTCTGCTATTCGCAACAATCAAAACAACTTTCCTTTCATAATACTATTTCATCATATTACCTTCGGTGATATGTTTGATTCGAGACAATTGAAATGAATTTCATTTCATTTCACGACACTATGAGATCCTATTTCATTTTTAAAACACTACTTTTGTCTTTCAAAATTTCAAATTTTTACCATTTGGATGAGAATTTTCAAAATTTCAAACACAAAGTTTCTTTATTTTAAAATTTAAAATTAAAATATTTTATCTTAAAAACAATACATTTTTAAACAATAAAGGATTTTTTTAACACAAACCTTTAACTTGGTTTGTATTCTCTCATCCAAAAATATTACAAAAGTTTATTTTCCAAACAACTCTTGTCTCAAAACAAAATCCACAACACTATATTTTCTAGATACAAGAACAAGACTTATGAACAAGATTTTACTAAAGTCAGAATTTACACCATATATTCTAAGTACAAGAGCGAGACCTATGAACGAGATTTTTACTAGTCCGAAATTTTCACTGCACAATGATGTTACAAACTCATAACAATTTGATAGATCTAACTTATTTGATTTTCACTATAGCTATACTTTCAAGATGCCTCCTAGACGCGATCAAACTGAGAATGCTGCTCTAACAGCCACAATCGTTCAGTAAATGACTGTTGTAATTCCGAACCTCATTACTCAGATAAACCAGGCAAATAACAATAACAATAATAACAATGCTCAGTGTGACTTCAAAACGTTCAATTCAGCTAAACCATCGAAATTTTCTGGGTCTCAAGGAGCAACTGCGCTCCTACAATGGTTTGAGAGTATAGAGAGCACATTCTGCCACGTTCAATGTCCCAATGGGCGCAAGGTGGAGTTCGCCTCGAGTGTCTTTCAACGGAGAGCACTCACTTGGTGGAACGGTATTATGAGAGATCGAGGTGCCAATATGGCAATGGTACTAACGTGGAAAGAATTTAAGGATCTTATGAAGAAAGAATTCTGCCCACGAAGCGAAATAAGGGCACTTGAAAACGAGTTCTATCATCTAAAACAAGATAGTAGGGAAAACCGTTCCTACACTGACCGATTTGAACAGTTAAGCCTACTTTGCCCCACTATGGTCACACCTTTGGATCGGGCTATTGAGAAATACATTGATGGCCTACCTGATCTTGTCCAAGACATTGTCACTGGCAGCAAGCCTACAACGCTTAGAGAGGCTAAGGAATTAGCCGCTATCTTAACCGACTCCCAGGTTAGAAAAGGTAAACTATTTCGAAAAGGAAACAAGAAACAAAACTCCAAAACTACTAATGGAAATTTGAAAAGATCAAAAGCCGAATCTTCTAAAAATTCTAAGATGCACAAGACTTCAAAGAATTTTGCAATTCCCACACCAGTTCCACTAAACTCACTACCCTTTAAGGGATTTTATCATGGGAAGCAACCTCGTTGCAATCATTGCAACTATCATCATGCATCAAATTCGCCTTGTCGCCAGTGTACAATCTGTGGTCTATTTGGACATCTAGCTATGACCTGTCGAATCTAGAATCGAGCAGCCCCTACTCAGACTCGCCCTTGAGCATGTTTCAATTGTGGTGATTTAAATCATTTCAAGCGAAACTGCCCCAACCTTGCCAATGCTAATGGACGAGTGTTCAATGTAAATGAAGCTCAAGCTAATGATCAAGCACTTATGATCATTTGAACCTCTATATTTTCTGTTTATTTTCGAAAACAATGTACATATTTCAATTATGTTTGTAATGACAATATAAATTTCAAAGAAGTTTATCTTTATCCTTGTTATTCATTTTCCAATTACAAACTCTAATGTGATTACACTATGTGTGATTACAACTACATGCTGACTTTGAGGATTCCGTTCTTTAGGAACTAAATCTTGTAAATTAGCATACCATGATTTCACTCTAGTGCATTCATACGAACTTGGCAACACGATCGATACGAACACTATGAACAAGTTAATACTATTTTATGATCATGGCATTACATACTTGATTTGTTTATTTAATATGTATAGTACGTGATTACAAATACAATTTACTTCGTATGTTGACTTAACATACTTAGTACATTATTTTCAAATACATTTTGCTTAGTGTGTTAACTTAGTATACCTAGCGCATGATTTGAAAACATTTTCTCGATATGCTTACAATATGATGACAATGCATTATTAGTATATGTTGCACTCAACTTGTTTGGTTAGTATGAAACATATATAAACATTTGTACTAGAATAAAATACCTACTACTAAATTTGTTGTATGCAAAACAAGTAGTGTTATCATTGCTAGTATGAAACACGATTCTATTTGACAGATGTTATTTTGTGATGATGTTTATTTGATTTAGACGATAGTTTGACCTTATTATTTGTTTACCCTCGCTTAACAAGAGAAGCTATGTGGACCATGCGACGAAACGAGTAATTATGGGTGCACACTTAATTATGAGATTCGACGCATGAGAATCATAGTAAGCCTTGTTAAGTATGGCGGCATATGATCTAGAGTGATTAAGGTAACAGGAGGAGTATGATGCGATAAGAACATGGTGGATACGCCGATGGTACTTCCTATATATAAGTGTTTTTATAGTGTTATTCTTCAGAACGTTGCTGAGATCACTTGGTGATTTTATGTTATCTTGGACCATTATTTGATTATGTTCTTAATTGTTATTTGTGTGGTTATTTTCGATGGACGACGACAAGTACATTCATTAACTCAAATCGAGCCGACCGGGAGTATATTATGGTGTTAAAGATGACGATCTTGATGCTATAGGTATGTTGACCCGTCTCCTATGCATGAGATGCTCATGGTACATGGGATGTACATCGTGGGATGTTTGCTAGGAATTACACTAAGAGCTTAGTATAACATAGTGCTATACTCAAACGATTTTTGAACACTGGTTGACTTTTTATTTAAATTCACAAGTTTCAAAGGATTGAATACCTTGAGAAACTTTGATTATCCCAAATCACATTTTGAATCCCCTATAATTTCTAACACCAAATGATGCCCCACATATTTGGGATTTAGTAATTTTCTTATCCATCAGTTGTTTCAATTACACTCCACGGTCTCCTTCGAATAAATTTCGGGACGAAATTTTCTAAAGTAGGGGAGACTGTGACACTTGTGCTCCGTAAACACCGCACGATGTAGGACAATATATTTTATCAAATAAACAATGTGATTTTGGTCTCAATGTTTGCTTTTTATGTTTGACAATTTCACGTTTTGATTCTAGTTCGATTTCAAGCTATAAATCGCTTTCTGGAAAGTTATATGCAAACTGATGCGTAAACGTAATCAGTTTAATGCGGAAAACACTCCGGAATAGTGACATAGGCTTAACATACCTTAAATAACTTTTATATAACTTACAAATAAGTTTTGAGGGCTTTGGTGTGTCAAAAATAAGTTTATTCGATCACAGGGACTATTTGTGTCAAACTGCTAAACTATGCCGATTCGTATAGTAACGAATGTTTCGGAACTTGATAATAATCTAAACGTACCCTAAATATCGTTTACATATCTTAGAAATAGGCTTTGAGGGGTTCGTTATGCGAAAAAAGTGCTTATTTGATCAATAGATACTAAAAGCGTCAAAAAGTACATAAGTTTGCATTTACGCGCATATCTTATGTTCTGAACATATCCAGACATCCAAAAATTTTTGTAATCATTAAAATATTTTATTTTAGTGATTGGAATGCAAAAATACCACTCGTCATGTAATTTGGATCGATTTCGCGTCCGTTACGATTTCCGTCGTAATTAACCGAATAACGTGACCGTACGACCAAACAAACCGGCATCTGAGATATTTCCAAGCATATTTCTTGTCCCCTATGCTTTAACATCCTTGTAGAGCCTTGAAAATGGGTTAACGGGGTTTAAACGCGTCGAAAATGGCTTAAACATGCTGCAGGGACCATTCTTGCCAAGTTTCGAAAGTTTCTCGCCCAGGTAGGCTGTGGCGTCGCGCCACAGCAAAGGGGGGGGGGGGTACCCGTGGCAGCACGCGATGGCCTACTTTTGACATAAATTTTTTTTTCAGCAACCAGCTTGAACTTCAGGGTCTTTTATGCAATTTTGCAATACCAAGGGCTTGTTTTAGAGCATCCAATTGTATTAGAAACCATGTTCCACAAGTGTAGGGTCAAGATTGAACCTCCTAACACTTGAAATGATCTTGTTAATCCAAACTTACTATAAATAGACTTGTGTTTTTCATTCATTCCTCACACAAATTGAATCAATTCTGCTCTAAGTTGAAGCTTATGCTTCATACCTAAGTATTTTGGTTCAATTCTTCCTTGCTTGGACCTTTTGTAAGCTTCTTTCATGCTTTTATGCTTTTCAAGCACGAAAGTCAAACAGTGTTTGACTTTCTGCTTTGACCACGATTTGGTCAAGTCAAAGTTCAATCAAACCTTGCAACGTGAACGTAATCAAGATGGTTATAGTCTCTTGTGACTATGCCTACTGATTACCACGTCGATTAGTCGAAGTGACGAGTCAAAGTTTCGGTCAAAATACGTGTTTATGCGTATTTTGCAAAGAAGCTATTTTTGGGTATCAAAACACTTTGTTTTGATATCAAACCTGTTTTCTAACTTAGTTAAACATGTTTTAACATGTTTAACTCGTCACTTTTAGTCTAGTGCTTGTTTAGGGTAGTAAGTCAAGCGGTCTTGACAACCGCTTAGTCTTTCGAACCCGACCCGTTTGGTCGATCATTAGGACCCGACCAATCATATTTGTGACCATAGTTGTATAGGGACTAACCTTACGAGGTTATACCTTATGGTCACTTAATCTACTTAGTTGTATAATAGGTAGTTTATATGCCTTAGGAAAATGACCAAAATGCCCTTTTTGCACATAATTTCATTTTAAGCATATGTAACGCATGTTTTGACATCTAAACTGACTATGCAACATAATTGAATATGTTAAGGCATATAATACTTGTCATAGGACTAGTTAGGCGTCTCGAACGCGCTTTCGCGCGATTGACGCGTTAAAGTAGCGTAGACTACCTTAACGGGTCATAACGAGTCATAAGCACTTAGGTTAGGTTCCGTTTTAGAATGTAGGCTTTGTTAAACCATATCACATGAGTTCCAACACTCATTTGGTTTACAATACCTCATTCTATCCGTTTCCTCGATTTGTGTCCCGATACACTAACATAGTATCCGTTACACTAGGAACCACTTCGACACTTGAACAGTTGATCCTTTGAGCTTTGTTATGCCTTTTGAACAAGACCTACACGCAATCCCAGGCGAGTACATAGTTCCCCCCTTTTACCGTTTTCAAATGTTTTGGGGTGATTCATATGTGTAACCGATTTGTTTTCCAAATGTATGGCATATATGTGTTTACTAAGTGCTTTTATGTGTACTATTTCGATTATGCAAATACGATGTTTATTCAATTCCTTAAATGGTCTATCTATCTTCATAGTTAGATTCTTATAGGATGTTTGAAGTGCAGTCTTAGATCTTCCTATCTTCATAGTGATATTTTTAAGAAGTACTTTACAGGACAACGGTTATGGTTTTTGTGTAGATTGCCGGTGATTTAGATAACGAAACTAGAGTAATACAATAAACACATGGTGGATACGCCACTGGTACTTCCTATATATAAGTGTGTTTGTTGTATTACCCTTCGTGGCATTATCCCGAATCACCATTAGGGTTTAGGATATTGTGATACGATGATTCAGTACGATAGAAACCCGATCCTTTTAGTGTCAACTTATCTTTATAAATTGATACTTGTTGGATGTTTAGAGTTCTAATATTGGAGTCCTTGTTTGGATTCATTGAGTACTTTAATGCGTATGTGACTAGACAATATGACAAGAACCGGATCCGTGTAATATTTATCTATCTTCATAGCTAAACATACATGGGATGTTTAAAGTGTTAATATTGGAATCCTTATTTGGATTCATTATGTACTTTAATGCGTGTTTACAAGTTGATTGACAATTATGTGTTTATGTGGTAGTTGTGATTTAGATAACGAAACAGGTGTAATAAAATAAGAACACGGTGGATACGCCGCTGGTACTTCCTATATATAAGTGTTCTTATTTTATTATTCTTGTAGCGTTATCTAAATCACTTTAGGATTATGTGTATGATTGTTTCAATGTTCGATTATCAAATTCCTCGTAGAATCTCCCATATCTTTATATGTAAGATTCTTAGAAGGATAATTAAAGTATTTCTATGAATCATTGACTTGATTTATATAATACTCACACAAGTTTTGATCTATTTCAAAATAGTTATTAATAATCCTTGATTGGATTTCTATTAATATATGAACGAGTTTAACGATGATTTCAACGAGATTACGATGTACAATTTCAAATGGAATATAAATTGCTAAGTAATAATCATATTGCCATATATAATACTTTTTGTCACGAGTTTTCACAACTAAGACTATGTATTGCAATACTAAACTTTTGCCATTCCTTGGCTTCAAGATTCATTTTTCAATCGACAACTCTTGTAGTTTTCAAAGTATTGCAATATCAAACTTTTGCCATTTATTTGGCCAACAAAACCTATGTATTCCCCGGCATTTTTATGCTGACTATTTTTCACATATGTTTCAGGTTTTCAACTATTCAAGCATGCAACGCATAGGACTGCATTCGGGCCTTAGACTTCTTAATCAAAAGACAATTACATGTATTCTTTATTTGTAAAACAATGTTAATAATATTGAAACAAATTTAGTACTAGTAGTTGTGAGCAATTTGTAACGTGACTCCCCGATATTTCCGCCGCGTGTTGTTGTATTACGCGATTGGGGTGTTACAGTTTGTAATAGTATTTAACTACTAAGCCTTCCGATGTGCTACTATATTGTGAATATTGGCTATGATGATATCAACTACGTCACGATACTCCCCACCGGGCCCACCGGTAATATGTGGAAATATCGGGGTGTGACAAATAAGGTATGGTCATTATGAGTTCTTAGTGATGCCTTTCAGGCTCACTAACGCACCTGCAGCATTCATGGATCTCATGAATCGAGTCTGCAAGTCGTACCTTGATAACTTTGTCATTGTTTTTATAGATGACATACTTATCTATTCTCGTAAGCAAGCTAATCACGAGAAACACCTTCGGTGTATTCTAGGATTGTTACAACGGGAGATCCTTTATGCTAAATTCTCCAAGTGCGAATTTTGGCTTCGCGAAGTCCAATTCCTTGGACATGTGGTAAGTGAGCATGGTATCCAAGTGGATCCCGCTAAGATAGAAGCAATCATGAACTGGGAAGCACCTAAGACACCTACAGAGATTCGCAACTTTCTAGGATTAGCAGGTTTTTACAGAAGATTCATCGAAAACTTCTCGAGGATAGCTGCACCTCTAACTACTTTGACCCGCAAGAATGTGAAGTTTGATTGGGGTCCTAAACAACAAGAATCTTTTGAAATCCTTAAGCACAAGCTGAGCAATGCTCCAGTGTTGACATTTCCTGAAGGGATAGAAGAATTTGTTGTATACTGTGATGCTTCGCACACTGGCATGGGCTGTGTGCTTATGCAGAAAGGCAAAGTGATTGCCTACGCATCACGACAACTGAATGTGCATGAGAAGAATTACACCACCCACGATCTGGAATTGGGTGCCGTTGTATTTGCACTCAAATTGTGGAGACATTACTTATATGGAACTAAATGTGTGATATACTCAAATCACAAAAGTCTCCAACATTTGTTTAATCAGAAGGATCTAAATATGAGACAACGTCATTGGATGGAAACCTTGAATGACTACGATTACGAAATTCGCTACCATCCTGGTAAAGCGAATGTAGTCGCAGATGCATTAAGCAGAAAGGAAAAGATTAAACCTATATGGATTAATGCCAAGAGTATTGAACTTAAGAACAGCTTGAATGAAAGGTTGTTAGCTGCTCAGAAAGAAGCTATATTAGAAGCTAACCTTCCAAGGGAGAAGTTAGGTGTGACTACTGATCAGTTGTCACCTGGCAAGGATGGAATCCTTAGATCAAATGGTAGGATCTGGGTTCCTATTCATGGAGGACTTAGAGATATAATCCTTCAAGAAGCTCATAACTCAAGATACTCAGTTCATCCTGGAGGTGACAAAATGTATCAAGATTTAAAGTCCAATTATTGATGGATGGGTTTAAAGAAGTCCATAGCCACACACGTAGCTAAATGTCTGACATGTTCTCATATTAAAGCTGAACATCAAAAGCCGTCAGGTTTGCTACAACAGTTAGAATTCCCCACATGGAAGTGGGAGATGCTAACCATGGATTTTATTACCAAGTTACCTAAGACAAGGCATGGAAATGATACTATATGGGTCATAGTTGACAGACTGACTAAGTCAGCTCATTTCTTACCTATCAAAGAGACTCATTGCTCCGATAAGTTAGCTCAATTATATGTGGATGAGATTGTATCTCTCCACGGAGTGCCAGTATCTATTGTATCTGATAGAGATACTAGATACACTTCTCACTTCTGGAAAAGTTTCCAACAATCGTTAGGCATTCTTTTGTATTTCAGTACAGCTTACCATCCTCAAACGGATGGACAAAGTGAGCGTACAATTCAAACATTGGAAGACATGCTTCGCGCGTGTGTCATCGATTTAGGTGGTAGCTAGGACGACCACCTACCTTTAATTGAGTTCTCCTATAGCAATAGTTAGCATACTAGCATACAGGCTGCGCCTTTTGAGGCATTATATGGGAGGAAATGCAGAACGCCTCTTTGTTGGGTGGAAGTTGGAGAGACTCACTTTTCAGGACCTGAAATAGTCCTTGAAACAACGGACAAGATTGTCCAAATTTGTGAACGCCCAAAAGCTGCCAGAGATAGGCAAAAAAGCTATGCAGATAAAAGGCGAAAACCTCTAAAGTTTGAGGAAGGAGACAAGGTCTTACTGAAGGTATCACCCTGGAAAGGTGTAATGTGCTTTGGTAAGAAGGGTAAGCTACCCCAAGGTACATCAGACCATTTGAGATCATCGAATGTGTCGACAGTGTAGCATATAAGCTAAACTTGCCTGAGGAGCTTAGTGGAATTCACAATGTGTTCCACATCTGTAACTTAAAGAAATGTCTAGCTGATGAATATCTAGCAATGTCTCATAAAGACGTACAGATTTATGATAGCCTGAGGTTTGTTGAGAGACCTATTTCGATCGAGGATCGACAGGTTAAAAAGCTCCGAAGGAAGCATGTACCGATAGTGAAAGTGAAATGGGATGCCCGTAGAGGCCCTGAATATACGTGGGAGGTTGAGTCCACTATGCGACAAAAGTACCCTCACTTGTTTCGGTAAATCTCTGGGTCGAGATTTCTTTTAAGGGGGTGAGGATGTAACACCTCGTAAAACGTGTCCAATTATGTGAAGACACGTGTCCTAAACCCTAAACATGTAAAATTTTGAGTTTGATGGACTAAAGTTGACAAACAGTGAAAAGATGTATGCGAAGGGACTGAAAGTGTCAACATGCCAAACTATATGCCTCTGATTGACCACACACGATGAATATATTCATAAACGAGTAAATATTCGGACGTAAGAAGCCGTTTGTGAAAGAAATCGAAAGATTACGAGACAAAGGGGTTAAACGTGTCAACATGTTAATTCTTACCTCTGAGTGACCTTTTAACGAACCTGGGGTGATAACAAATTCACAAGGTTTCGATATCGTTATGTGTTAATTACGCAAACTTTCAAGAAGAGGGGTTAAAAGCGTCAACGAGAAGAAACTAGTGTATTCGGTGATCATTTAACGAAACCGGGCCTAACGGTGTTTGGTTATAATCTCAAGATCATCTACAAACTAACTACAAGGGTAAAAAGTGCCTAAATTGAAAGATATTATGCATATAAAGGTGCAGGGACTGAAAGTGATAAGTTTAAAACTTGTTTGCTGGTGTTTTGTGTGGTGGCGTCGCGCGACCCCTAACCCCTATAGCTGTCGCGCGTGGCGACGGCTCTATTTCGACAGAACTCCCTTGCCAGCTGCAAGTTTCTTTCTTGTTCAACACACATACTACTCCATACACACATAATTTGAAATCTAGCAACTTTTGATGGTTTTTAAAACCACCATGGACACTTGTGAAGATCCTAACACCTCCCATACACCTGGCTTCATCTTAGAATCACCTGAATTAGTATAAATAGGGGGCTTGAGGGCCTTGAATACTTGCTCATTTCAAAAATTGCATCTCTCTCACTTGCTTGAGCTTTCTTGAGCATTTTCTTGGGATTCCTGATTAAAAAGGAAGCCCCCTAAGTTCAAGTTCGAGCTAGGACCCTTTGTAAGTGTCCTTAGCCACTCTAGTTCGGTTTTTATATGTTTAAAGACCGAAAGTCAAAGTTGCCGCAAAATGGCTTTGACTTTCGGTTTAGAGCTAAACGGTCCAGCCATTATTCGAGGCAAATATGGCTACGTGATCGTAATTAGGTAGGTGTTAATCCCTCAAATGGGCACCTCCTAATTATCATGTTTACTTAGTTAATTGTCAGGTCAAAGTAACTACTCAAAAAGTCAAACTAGTCAGATTTTCAAATAAAAATCAAAACTGATAATGTAGAGGTTATTAATCATATTTTGTCACTTAAATAACTTGGTAAATATTATTAGAACATGTCTAAACATGTTCAACCTGGCAATTCTAAGTTTAAGCTCAGTTCGCAACCGAAAGTCGCAAAAGCTTGACTTTTTCTTTGACTTTCAGTTCTGACCTGATTAAGCTTAATTCCTTTATGTTTTAAGCTTCCATTATGACCATATAATGTTGTAGTATAACTCTCTGAAGTTATATTACATGGTCATTTGGAAATTCTGAATTCTATCCATGTTTCCGTTATTATGCTTAATTTTGACCAATATGCCCTTATGGTCTAAAAATAAGATTTTTGAATATATGAACACACAAATGACTTAAGTACTGATATATAAACATGTCTAAATTATTTTGACATTATATTCTGGTCTCAAATTGATGTTATGCATAATATCGTAAATTTAGCTTTTATAAAGTCTAAATTATCCTTTTATGCACGAATCATGTTTAAACATAAATTTTGACCCAAAACTCTTAACCTACTGTTATGATATCATTTTTAGGAATTTTTGGAATGTTGGGTCAGATTAGATACTGACTTTAACATTGAGTTCTTGTATAAATCATATAATTGATGATAATGCCCTTTTTGCAAATAAAATGTGATTTACATATGATTAACATGCCAAACCTTTTTCTACTGATCTAATATGAAAAATAAAATATTTTAACCATCCAAGGCTGGTTAAAATCTCAGAATCACATAAACTTCGCAAATATCGTCAATTATCGATTTTTACGCTAATTAGGTGCATAGTATGGTTTAAAACCATATTTAGCACCCAAGACTTGTTACCTACTGAATTTATAAATAAATTTTAATATTTTTATAGTAGGTATAATTCATGAACTTAGAATTCCAATTATATCCTTAAAAACATATGTGAAATAACCAAAATACCCTTTCGGGGCATAATTTGGCCATAACAGATAAACCCCACATATGTATAATATCTTACTGTTATAACATCATAAAATAAATATTTTTACAAACTATTTCTGACCAGAACCTCAGTTTACCTTTAAACCTCTTTTATAAATCTTAAAATGACCAAAATACCCTTACGGGACTTAATTCGGTTTTGAATTGTTTTTGGGCATATATGTTAACATCTTTCTAATGACTTAACATATTTTAAGCATAATAAAATATGGGACTTGTATATGGTTCATTCGGTTATCCGTTATGCATATATGCGTTCGATTCGGTTTATGTAACTAGTTTGCATGAATTAGCCGAAACGGGTTTAACCTTATCATTTAAACTTCAAAATCCAGAATGCGTTTAGTTTACCCATATTATACAAGTATTCAAACTTGTCGGGTCTAAATCACATTCTATTCCGGTCTCCGCTTAATCTAGCGTTTCGATCCGTAAAGTATCTTTAAAACTAACCGGTTTAAGTCTTTGACTTAAATAAGACCCATTAGTATCCTAATGGGTTAATAAACCTTCCATGCAGATTAAGTAGCTTCGGTAGAAGATATTTGCATATGGTCTTAGGAATTATACGTCTGAGTAGCATCCTTGCACAACTAGCTCAGGTAAATACTTTTAACTTATTTTCCCTATACGGGCTTAGGATACGGTAAATTATTACCGCTTGGTCGGGTATGAGATCATTTAATCGGATTGTGATTTAATAAATCTGCATAACCCATTTTAATCTGTATTGTTTGATAACATAAACATTGGGGGTTAACGACCGTGTCCTAGATATCCTCGGCTCATTTAAATTATAAATGGCCACGACCTATGCACGCGGTGTAGGCATACACCTGACAGATGCAAATGCTAAATATTAAATAACCCACATGTTGGGGATAACTCCTTTGTGGGTTTTATAAGTGGTGAGTCGGTTAATCATGACCGGCTTTCAAACTAGCCCCAATTGTATGACAAACATGTAAATCTGTATACAGAATTTTAATAAAGATTGTCCCAAGTTATAAATGATTTTGTGCCATGTGCGCCTAAACCAATTTTCATAAACTCTTTTCAAATGAGTTGGTTAATTGTATTTACCAGTGAAAACTGACGTATTTTCCAAAGACTAAGTGACAGGTACCTCTCGAAACTAGGCTGGAGCTACTTGGTGTCAATTAAGAGGATCTTGCAAATCCTTAGATGCCTGAAGTCTGTTAAACTCAGTTTTATGTATTTGATTTTATGATCCGCCTGTGGATCTCTATTACAATCAGTTTGTGTATTCTTTTATTTTTGAACTCTCGGACATTATGGCTTGTAATAGTAATTATTCCACCAAGCCTTCCGCTGTGCTATAATTGTGTTAATTGTCTATGATGATATCAACTACGTCACGATACTCCCCACCGGTAAAATGTGGAAATATCGGGGTGTGACACACGCCAGGCTCCACCATAAGCTACGTAGCTTACGGTGGCTTGAAATGGCCTACGGTGGCAAGAAACTATCTTACGGCATCAACTTTTGTCAGGGTCTACCGTAAGCTACGGTAGGCTTCAGCATGAAATTTTGTTTTCAGCATAACTTTTTCGTTTCAACTCCGTTTTCTTCACGGTTTTCGCCTACGTTCTCGTAATTTCGTCCTCTATCATGCTATCTTCTTAATTCTTCAATTCCAACAAATTGTTTTCTTCATTTATGCTCCATCTTTCAATCTCCAATCCAGCCGTGCCTATTCCGAAGCTTCATTTCCACACTTTTAGGCTCCGAATGTATCTGAAACACAAGCAAACGTAGTCATCTAATTCTAGACAATTACTCGACTAAATGTAGCATTAAAATACCATTTATAGCACTTAAGGGTCGTCCTACGGACCACCCGTCACATCCCCACACTTAACCGTTGCTTGCCCCCAAGCAACTCATCGTAAACAACTCATAACTCCTACAAGTGTTCAACATGAATCAAGCAAACAAATGTCCTCATTTTACTAACTTTTTCTTAAACCCGCACAACACGCCCCTCCTAATGACTCTCCTCTCGGCGACAAATAATAACTAGCAAAGATGAGCTAGAACACACTTAAAGCAAATGGGTGGTTACACAATAAAAGGCTTGTACTTAAATCGGTCATTCGCCTAAAGAATTTGCTAAACACGTATGTGAATCAAAGGGACTTAAAGGTTGGAACGTGGCTAGGCATATGGGTAGGAAATGGAAATATATATGAATAGTAGCTAATGATTCAACCCGGTCTTTTATTTATATCTAAACATAACATAAACATCTATATACAATACATCCCAACATTTTTTCTTTTTTTTTTCATTGCCTTTTCTCTTTTTTTTACTACAAACGTTTATTCTCATTCTTTTTGTATTTTCTCTTTTTTTGTATTTTTTTAACATAAACATAACATAACATAACAAACATACTAATACAAAATGCTAACACTACTAGACCGGGTTAAATACGGGTGAATTTTTTTAGAGAACTAGGCTTGGGTTAACAAACGATCGGCTTTAAGCTCAAATGGGCTACTAAAGTCCAAACCCATGCCCCTCTCGCTACCAAGCTCATATATATAATTTATGAGGTCCAACACCCCAAATCCCACACTCGCACACACCATGAAAAGGTTACCTAAATGCCCTTATCCTTTTCACATACATATCTAGCTAAGGCCTCAAACCGAATTCAAGCACAAGTTCTAATGCACCCTCACTCATTGCTACTCTCATCAAAGAAAACATTTCTAACAATTCAAATAAGTGGCTCAAACTCTCACCAAGAAAAGGGATATACGGGGTTACCGGTGTGTTATGCGGTTTCAATACTAGTGTGTGCGAAGCGTGATATGATTTTATTAATATTTTGAGCCTATTTTATGCATTAATCAAGTTTTAAATTTATAAAACACGATATTATACTAACACTAAACACACACTTGGGCAAGTGCACCCATCGTGAGCGTAGTATAGCGTTGGTAAGATACCGTGGTCATCCAAGGACACAAGAGCTTTTAGTACCGGTTTATCCTCAATGTCTAATCGATCTAATTTTTTTAGAAAGGTTTAGAAACATGAAAAATAAAAAAAAAGAAACTAAAAATGCAGAAATGAAATAAAATAAAATAAAAAACAGATAGACAAGATGAATCACTTGGATCCGACTCCCCTTTAAACATCCTTTGATGATTTTCGCACTTTCAGACTTTTTAAAAGATTATCTTAGTTATAGTAGTAGGCCCCTCTTTTGAAGGTGACGTTACCCTCAACCCAGTGGTTTGAGTCAGCAGGGATACAATCCCAAAGGGTCGAAATATTGGAAGATAATTAATTAAGTTATTAATGCGAAAAGTGGTAGGCCCCTCTTTTGAAGGTGACGTTACCCACGGCTAAGTGGTTTGAGTCAGCAAGGATACAATCCCAAGAAGCCTGTTTATTGTATTAATAGTAGTTTACATATGAGGGGTTCAAGCTATTCACACCCCCGCCATCCAATACCAGTGGGTATTGAAGGAGGTCCTAGTAAGCTTGAACCAGGTCCTTGCAGGATGTATACACTGAACAAGGCAAGAACCTTACCAAACCATTCCCCTAACCCCTGACCAGGTAGTCAACATGCTTTTATATAGACCGTAAAAACATGAATGATGCAATCTTTTACTTTATATAGACAGTAAAGTAACGCTAAGACACCACGAAAAAATGATAGGAATAATTCACATTCAACATAAGAAACTAGTTATTGAAGTCATTAATACAATACCAAATAAAATGTGCCAAAAGATTAAAAATCAAAAGTAATACAATAAAGACTTGTCTTCACCAAGTGATGTAAGAGGCTTAACCAAACATGGCCTTTGATTGGCAAGAACCCGTACGATCAATCTTGGATCCCGAGACTACTACACACACTCTAAAGATGGATGATGGATGATGGTGGTGGGTGATGGTGTTGTAGTGGTGGTAGAGTGGTGGCAAAGTGGGAGAGTAGTGGTTTGCCAAGGGATGCCTTTTAAGTGAGCCAAGCACCCCTATTTATAGCCTGCACAGTGCTCTAGCCACAGCTCTGTGTCCAGCGGTCACGCCCCCGTGGCCAGCCTTTTTTCTTCCTTTATTAAATGCAAGTGTCAGCAGAGGGTCCCACACGGCCCCGTGGTCAGCATCGTATCTGTACTATCAAGATTTGGCAAGATTCTGCGTATCTGTGCATTGACCACGCCCCGTGCTAAGCTGGGCATGCCCCCGTGGTGGGCGTAGAAGCTTCTACAGGTTTGTCTTTTCTGCAGGACCCCCACCACGCCCCATGCTCGGCTGGGCACGCCCCCTGGTCAGTCTTCTGTTGTCTTGTTTTTGCTTTGGGGGTGCTGCCGAGGGGTCGGGCATGTCTCGTTTATTCCTTTTCTTTGTATTTATGTTGGTTTTAGCTGTATATTTGTTTCTTTTGTTCGTTTAAGCTCATTTGGTCCTGTAAATTCAAAAGGAAGACAAAAACACACTTTTCCAACATTAGTCCTAAAAAGGGTTAGTTTTATGCCTTATTTGATGTAATTTATATGTTACATTTTGCACACATCAAATACCCCCACACTTTAATCTTTGCTTGTCCTCAAGCAAAACTCTTTAATATGTGGGTTACACACCCAAATGGAAGAGGTAGAGGAGAAGTTTTGGGGTCATCTTGAGTATCGGGAATCCAAGATCTTTATTGGGTTTTATTTTTATTTTATTTATAATCCTATTCATCATGATTTATTTGGAACATTTTATAAGAAAAATTACTTATTTGGGCATAACATGCCTCTTTAAAATTCCATTTATATACAAGTTCACATACCTGACGGGAGATCACTCAACACTCAGCCAAAGGTGTATTTTTGTGAAACGCTCGAGACCGGTATGGAACTTACTTCTACCATATGCTTGCCAAGTGATCAATCTTCCCCCTTTTTAACTATAAACCTTTGCAAATATCAAGAGAGCATTGGGAAGGTTTTGGTTAGTGGTTAGTAAAAATGGCGAAAAGCGTTAAAAGCGTCGGTCGTCGTAAAACTTTTTGTTTTTGTGACTTTTATTCAAACTAAGCCCATTCAAACAAAGTTTATTTGAGGAATGTTTTTTGTTTATTGCAAGACTTTCATTTTTTTATAGGATACGTCACACAATAACCGAGCTTTTTACTAAAACAAGGGGGTTGGAAAAAATGGTTTTGGTGGGTAAAGGGTGTTTGTTTTGTGGGTTTTGAAAGGAAAAGGTTTAGGTCCAAAGGGGTTAACTAAGGGGATTTTGGGTAGGTGATAAAAAAAGATGAAAATAATGGTGTTGAAAGGAAAAAGGGTTTGTCCTAATGCCTCTATCATTTACTTACTTGGGTTCAAGTTGGTAAGGACCGGGAATGTATCGTCGTGGCAAGTTCTAGAGTCGTAAGAACCAAGCGGCTATTCACACAAGAAACGAAAAATGAGCATTTAGTTTAAAGATATATTCTTGTATGCTCAATAAAGGCTCAAAACTCACTTGTTGTGGGAATGAGTTTATAATGTGATCAAGTATATATAATCAAATTTTAATTAGATTTGTCATGCCTATTCATAATTTTCTTATTTGGTTCTTTTTATCACGACGCTATCGGTTGTAAATTTGTAAAATTGTAACCTTTTTAGAACTTGTTATTCCCAAATTAAACCAAGACAAGTAAAAAAAATGAAAATTTTTGAAAAAAAATTTGGGGTGATTAGCGGTTCCAATAGAGTTTTGTGTAAGGCTTGTTATTAGGACTTGCGAGATTCAAGGTTTAGCATCCCCCCCTGATGTGTGTAAATGCAACATATAAATTACATCAAATAAGGCATAAAACTAACCCTTTTTTAGTACTAATGTTGGAAAAAGTGTGTTTTTGTCTTCCTTTTGAATTTACAGGGTCAAATTAGCTTAAACGAACAAAAAGAACAAATATACAGCCAAAACCAACATAAATACAAAGAAAAGGAAGAAACGTGGCATGCCTGACCCCTCGACAACAACTCCCAAAGCAAAAACAAGAAGAAAGCTGAGCATGGGGCTGTGCCCAGCTGAGCATGGGGCTGTGCCCAGCTGAGCATGGGGTTGTGCCCAGCTCGACACGGGGCGTGCCCAGCTCAACACGGGGCTGTGTCTAGGATGGTCAGCCCTGGCACAAAAGACAAACCTGTAGAAGCTTCTATTGCCCACCACGGGGCCATGCCCAGCGGACACGGGGCCGTGGTCAACGCAAAGATATGCAGAATCTTGTCAAATCTGATAGTACAGATACGCTTTTGAGCACGGGGCCGTGCCCAACGGACATGGGGGCGTGTGGAGCTAATAAAGACAAACTGTATTAATGAAGAAAGAGAAAAGGGTGGACACGGGGCCGTGTCCAGCGGACACGGGTGTTAGTGCATTCATCTGTCGACTTCGTCTTATATCGAGTTTCGGATTCATTGTGGTTTTATTCAAACATAATGTCATGATGACATCATCAATGACATCATCTCACATGAAGACAAAGTAACATTGAAAGCTTTCGCTTGAATGATCTATATTTGTAGGTTTCGCTTAAAGACAAAATACAATGACAGGTTTCGCTTGAAAGGAAATTTGTGGGTTACGCTTGAAGTGTTTCCAAGCGAACCCTCAACACTATAAATAGGATGGTTGTCTATTCATTTGTAACAATTGCCAGAAAGAGATACCGAGGTGCTGCCGGTTTTCCTTTCATTTGTAAACGTTGTTATATCAATACATAAGAGGATTAAAGCGTTAAATAAGCTGTTTCATCGTCAGTTTCTTATTTTCCGCATCTGAAACTGATAAATCTCTTCTGAACGACTCGTTTGGGTCACAAAACGATCCTACAAGTTGTATCAGAGCTCAGGAGGAAGAGATTTCGCAAAAAACAGCTCGTTTTCATCACTAATTCTGTTTCTACACCATTCTTTTTCGAAATTTAAAAATTTTCACGGATAAAATTGGCTCAAATTTTCATATAGTGTGCGTAAACATGTATTAACAAATCCTGTAAAGTTTCAGATCGAAAATCGACTTTAAAACGGGTTAAAATCATCTTCTCGCTTGAAAGTTGTTCGTTGTTTGCTGACATCATGCTGGCTTTCGCTTGAAATGTGTGCTGAGTTTACTTGAACATGGCTTTTGCTTGAAAAATAGTGTAGTTTGAAGCGAAACCGGGTCTTTCGCTTTAAAAGTTCAGGTCTCACTTGAGTGGCTTTCTCTTGAATCTGGCATTTGCTTGAAATCAATACACCGCTTAGAAAGTTCATCAATCTATGTGACACATTAAATAAGGATTGTCAGATAGTTGGTAAATGATATCATGTTTCTTGGATAAGTCTAGATATGTGAACGGTCCAATCAAAGTTGATTAATATCAAAGTTGTCGGCTATTAAGTCAAGTTACAAAGTCTCGAGATTTATAGAATTGGTTTTCATGTGAACATTGATTGTTTGTGTTTGATGTTTATCGAAAGAATCAAAGTTGCATGTGAGTTTTGATAAAATCAAAGAATAATATTTCCATGAGAAGTTAGCGGTCAAATTGAATTAAGTTTCAATTGAAATTGTCGGATTAGTGGTTTTGAGGTCCAATGAGCATTTAGGGTTGATCAGGATTGTAGGTTCATTAAAGTCTTTATGTGACACATTGTCGACAATTGGGTTCAATTTCCGATACAGTACATGTGAATGTGATCAAACAAGATTGCATGTGATTTTTAAAGAAGTGATGTTGTCGTTTTAGTGGAGTTGTCGGCATATGCTTTAATATTGTCGAAGTAAAAGCCAGTGAATAGTTTACGGATCAATCAGACTAAAGTGTTCTCGGCCCATGTGACTTGAATTTGATCTACACAAATTTGAATTCAATCCAGTTGAATCGGTTATTTTTTTTTTTTTGTCACATTCAAATCAGATCACATGATTTGATTTCAGTTTGCAAAATCATTTGAAAGGGTCAAGGTCGTGTGTTTTAGTCAAGTCATTGGAAAAGGTTGTTTGTATTTGATCCGAGTCATAGCAGTCCTCACAGTCTGTCAACCTTCAATCCGCACAGAATTATCACCAGTTCGAGTACCAGTTTTATTCTGTTAATCGATAAGTTTTTAAACTGATTGTTTGTTTGTCTGTTTCAGGTATTATTTTTACAAGGTGAATTAGTTTGTTTGAAAGCTTGTTTGAGAAATTCTTCGATTCCGAGTCATGGATACCGAGTTCTACAATGCATTTGCAACACCGTCTGGTCTATCTACTATTGCTCAGAACATGAATTTGGAAAACGAGACGGGAACCACCCAAAAGCCCCCGAAATTGATGAGTATCGAAGAATACTACGGGTGGAAAGATAGATTCGAAAACTAGGTTCAGGCTAACCATCTTAGGTCATGGGAATGTATTTTGAAGAAATATGTTTTACCACAGACTGATATGAAAGTTGACAAAAGAATATCTGAATTTAGTGATCAAGAACGTGATATGTATAGATCTAAAAAGATGATGATTAGTCTACTTCAGCAAGCTATCAAAGAAGACATTTTCATACTGCTTCAGCATGACAAAACTTCAAAGTCAATCTGGGATGCTTTACGTGTTAAGTTTGAGGGTAGTGAGAAAATGATTAAAAGCAAGAAGGCGTTGCTCAAGTAAGAGTTTGATCTGTTCAGTAGTTTACCGGGAGAAGATACGAAGAAGCTGATTGAACGTTATTGTCACTTTGTGCGATCTATGTCAATGCTTAGTATAAAAAAGGAGCCTGAAGAGTGGGTAGACAAATTAGCTGATGCGTTACCGCAAAAAGAGTGGGGAACTTATTTGATGATTCTGAAAAACACAGGGGTTTATGATGGGTTATCAATTGGTGAGTTTATCAAAAAGATTGAAGGTCAAGATTTGGAACAGCAAAAGATTGCCAGGATGAATAGTCCGAGTGGTCAACAGGATGTAAAGATGTACTACAAAGGTAGTATTCCGGTTCCAGAAGCTAAGGTGGTGTTTGTTTTTTGGCCAGAAGCACTTCTGGCCACTTATGTCTGCGCCGCGCAGACGCGCGCAGAGGTTTGGAGTCCGCAGCTTGTTTGTTTTCTCGCAGACCTTTCATTAAAAAAGGTCTGCGAGACCTCTTCACCACACAGACATGATTCCATGTCTTCTTGAAACCTCTTCTTGGCAGACCTCTTCTTCCACCACCTCCACCACCACATGCCTGCCACCACCTCCACCTCCACCACCACATCCCTGCCACCACCTCCACCACCACCTCCGCCACCACATCCCTGCCCAAACCTCCACTACCACATCCCTGCCCAAAAACCCCAAATCGAACCAAAACCCCCAAATCAATATCGGTGAGAGAGATACCGTAGAGAGAGAGAGAGTGAGAGAGATACCGTAGAGAGAGAGAGAGATCGGTGGTGGTGGTGCTACCAGATCGGAGATCGGTGGTGGTGCTTGAACCGAAACCCTAAATCGAACAAAACCCCCAAATCGATGAGAGAGAGATACCGTAGAGACTAGAGAGAGAGACAGAGGGGGAGCGGCAGGAGACCATCATCATCATCGGAGATCAGTGATCGGTGGGTTTGCGGTGGTGCTTGGTGGTGGTGATGAAGGCAGAGAGAGAGAGAGATCGAGGGAGGAGAGTGTGACGGGGGTGGGTGGTTGCGACGGGGGAGGTTTGTGGTGACGGTGGTGGCGGTGGGTTAGCGGTGGTGCTTGGTGGTGGTGGTGATGAAGGCAGAGAGGGGAGAGATCGAGGGAGGTTTGTGTGTGAAAGTGTGTTTGTATGTGTCTTCTAAGTGAGAAGATGTTTTTATAAAATAAAAAAACAAACCCTGTTTTCCTTGCAGACTGCAGACCTTTGGTCCACATCTTCTCCTGCAGATGCCTGCAGATGTGGTCCGCAGACTGCAGACCTTTTCCCGCAGAAAAAACAAACAGCACCTAAGAGAAGTCCGAAAATCCAGACTGCGTATAGTGCCGGGGATTCTACAGAAAAGATTGATCAAAGTTCAAACAAAAGCAGCAGTGGTTTCTCATTATATCCAAGTGTCAATCCAAAGAGTTCATCAGAAAGTTTTCAGTCTCAAAGCACAAAAACAGGAAATGGTTATGTGATTCAGTGCAACATCGCTATAAATCTTCCAGAAGGTCAAAGTTTTTCAGAAGACACTGCTAAAGACCACATGGCTCTACTTGGTTCTGTGTTGTTATCGTATGAAGGTCTAGTTGCAGGTCGGATCGGAAATCCTATGCTCACCAAAGAGGATTACGATCAGATAGACGCCGAAGAGATGGAACTGATGGACATCAAATGGTGTCTTGCGAGTGTTCTTAGATATGCTGAAAAGTTTAAAACGATTACCGGGAGAAATGACTTTCTTGATGCTCATGTATCTACTTTAGGTTTTGATAAATCTAAAGTTACTTGTTTTCGATGCAGGGAGAAAGGCCATTTCAAACGGGAATGCAAGAACAGAGAAGCTAGTGGTGCTCAGAATCCGTTTGGAAAAGATGATTACTACCGGAAAGCCATTTATCAGCAAGTTGGTTAATCACAAGACTCACAAACGGCTCATGGTAGAAAGATTGAGGATTCAAAGAGAGGATGTTTGGTAGATTTCAACTGGAGCAACTATATATCTCCTGATAGCAAAGCATGCATAGTCGATCAAGATGATGAGAGGCTACCTGAAGGTTTCAGTTGGGATATGTTTGTTGATGTAAAGGGTGATTTCAAAGCTTTCATTGCAAAGATTGTTAGAGAACCAGACATGTTCGCCACATGGATGAAATCTATTGGTGAGACAGTGAAAAGTGTGAAGGAACAGTCTGTTACATCTGAAGAAAGCTCAGAAAGTGCTGATGAAGATTCACTAAGTGCAGATGAGAGTGTGCAAAATGATGTTACTTCAGAAAAAGAAGTTGTATTTGATCAAACACCGTCTGATTCTGGTGTATCAGATACTGATTCTGAAAAATCTGTACAGTTTGATCAATCACCAGTTGATAGCTATAGTGATGATGAGGAAGAGAAACATATCAATATTGCTAAATCTCATCTTTTTCCTGAAAGTTTTCATTTCTATTTTGCAGATCGCATGGAGAAACTGAAGGAGAAACGAGCTGCTAAAGAACGACTACTAAAGAAATCTGAAGATGGTGTTCAGAAAGAGAACATTGAAAGTGTTGCTGAGAAGACTACTGTAGAAGAGAAGGTGATAGAAGAAGAAAAAGTGATTGAAGTGATAAAGACAATCGAGATTGAAAAGTTTGTTGAAGTTGTAAAGCCTTGCATGAAGTGTTTGGAAGCTTGCAAAGAATGTGCTGCAAAAGACGACATCATTGCTGAATATGAGAAGAAGAAAGAGCAGTTACTGTTCAACCTCAATTATGTAAAAGAATCTTATGATGTATTGAACAAAACAGTAACTGGTCTCCAAAAGACAAATTCAGAGAGAGAACAAGCACTTACGATGATGAATGCTGTAATGATGAAAAAGCAAAAAGCTATAAACTTTTACATCGAAGAGAGTGCTAAGTGAAAGCAAGAGTTGGAGACAGAGAAGATTGAGAATGAGAGAATTAGATGTTTATTACAAAGTTATTCTAGTTCTGATTATCTCATTGATCGTATTTACCCAACTGTTGCAGGTATGGAAGCTTTTCAAGATGAGAAGCCGAAGGAAAAGAAAGATAGTGGTAAGAAACCGACTATTAGTTATAACAAGTGTCCGCCTCCAATTTGGGAAGGGTATTCTCCTAGAAAACCAAACGAGGAGCAACTTGAAAAAGCAGTCAATATAAAGCTAAAAACCGACACAACTGACGTTTTACCAGATAACATTGATGTCACGTTTACCTCGTCTGATACTGATCATGAGTCTGAGTTAATCAAAAAGGTGGTCGATCAGGTGTTGGATACTGAGGAGGAGTCTGAGTCAAAGTCTGAGTCTGGAGGGTCAAATTCGTCAGTCAAGAGTCAAAAGTTGTCGGTTAAACGGTCTTACAGTAAAGAATTTTTATTATCAAAAGCAAATTTGGATGATGAAACATTTGAAGTCGCATATACTTTAAATGATTCTGACAAATTATACTCTGACAAAGAGTTTCCAATAAGGAGTGTTCGTCTTGATATGATAAAAAAGGTTTTCAAAATGACAGAAATTAATATTTCTGAAATAAAAGATTTAAATCTTACTGAAAAACCTAAAAAGTACACTTCAAGAGTTCAACAACGGTTAAACAAGAAAAAGGGCTGTAATTCTGGTTCTGGTTTTCAAAAGAAACCTAATCAAAATCGTAGCTACAAAAAGAAAGGTTTTGGATTTATTCCACCAGAAAATCATAAAAATTTTAAAAATTCTAAAACAAAAACAGAATTTGTGTCAGGAGGAAGTGCAGAAGAGGAACAAAAGAAACCATTCTGGAGACAGTCAAATCAAGAGTTTCTTGCTGAAAAGAAGAAGAATGGAACTGAAGTGGTTTATTAAAGAGAGACTCGAACCTGTTACAAGTGCAATGAAGTTGGTCACATTGCATGAAACTGTCAGAAAAATGCCAAAACAAAACAGGGAGTTTCTCAGAAATTGAAAGAAAAGGTTGTTGATGTTGAACCACCAACCGACAGACTTAAAATTTTTGAAAATTCAACTTATGAGGTTGGTGAGTGTTCTAAAAAGAATTTTTTATAAAAAGAAAGAGAATGACAACCAAGTGTGGGTTGTTAAGAAAGTTGATGTGAATGTCGGCGATGAATCTGGTTCCACAAAACCAGAAGAGCCACAAGGTGAGGTGAAAATTTCAGTGAATGATGATGAGTTTCCATCACTGAAATTTGAAGAAATTAAACAGAAAGTTGGTAAGGTTGATATCTCGAATCAGTTTTACACAGAGAAAACTAAGTTTGATGTCGAGAAAACATTCAATGGAAGTGTTAAGAAAATTTTTGAAAAAATGTTGAATGGGAAAGTTAAGGGGGTTAAAGATTTTTATGCAACTAAAAAGGCAACATACAACCCTACTGCACAAGAACTGAAAGCCATCAAGTCTGAGAAGACTTGGATGGAAGTTTGTTTCCCTTGAAGTCTTAGGACTATGCCGGAGATCCCAAGTTTGTAATCGTGGATCAGGAATCGGCATCATTCTTGTTAAGATAGATTTTGTGAAAGATTTTTAAATGTGTTTAATTTTTACAGGATAAGTGTGAATTGCCGAAGCTTCCAGGTTGGTAAGTGTGAAGCAGGAATCGGCATTTTGTTTGGTAAAATGGTTTGTGTAGATGTTTTATTCCTACATGTGATTATATGTTTTGGATATTTTTACAAGTGGTAAGAGGTTGGATCTTACAAGTGATTATTCAAGGTCATTAGTTTGAACTTGATGTAATCCTGACACAAGTGATTGAATAGACAATGTGATGAACCATACCCCTAATCTACAAGTGGTTAAATCAACAAAACTTATTTTCCGGAAAAATCATTTTGGTTAAAACAAACTTAAGTGTTTTGAAATCATAATGAGAAAATAGTTTTGTGAAAGGGGGAGTTCTGATTGTTTATGCCAAGTGGATGGAGAATTGAGGCAATTCGATATCAGTTGTCAAGTTCTTGTATAGTTTGTTTTCAAATTTTCTAAAATGTGTTTGCATTTTAGGGGGAGTAAGAAATTTTAGAAAATCTAAAAACATTTGAAAATTTGAAAAAGCCAAAAAACATGATAAAATGAAAAATGAGTTTTTGTTGCATATAAGAGGAAATGATAGTACATCAGTGGACTATCACAACATGCAAAAGAAATGGAAAGTTAAAAAGTGATAAACGGTCTCACTGATGATGTGTCAGTAGGTTTTTGCACATTTAGTACATTGTGACGAGATATAAATCTAAATTTCAAACTTACTTATATCGTGGGGAAACATCTCTCGGATATATGGGTAACCCCCGAAATCTCGTTTGAAAGGTCTCATAATCTGATATACTAGGTTTTTATACTCAATGATGTCTGGGGTATTATTCCGGGACTTCTGCTGAACGATGGTTCTGACCTAGTCCTTGGATAATACTTTTCACAAATGCTTGAAACATAGCATAAACCCTCAGCATGCAGATGAAACAATAAAATTGATAGTCGCTGCTGTTGTAACTAAAAGATCCTCTAAAGGGGACATTCCTTAAAGTCGTAGCTGATATCTCTCTGCGTATACGGAAGTATCGACTTGAGATCCCTCGGCCCTCGCATTACCTAATTTATGTACAGATATCATTTGTGTCATAATTACCTGTAAGACTGAATATTGAGATCTGGATACAGGAGTATATTCTGAGGTGGGACACGCGATTAAGTTTAAGTACTTAAAACATTAATTTCGTATCTCGGATCAGTTGAACTTTGTGTGAAAATTTAAGTGGACAAATATACTGACAATCTAAGTGAATTGTTTAGAGCTTAAAATGAAATCAAGCTTAACGGTGTTGGTGATTGGTCTCAAGAACTGATATGATCCTCTTGCATGAACTCACAAAAATATTGTTTGTAAATATTTGTTTACTGCAGTTCATTTTTTTTTTAAAAAAAAAATCCAAAAAGATTTTAGTGTGTTTTAGCATAAATTTTGAAAAATTCAAAAAGATTTTCGACAACTGGTGTTGAAGAGCTAATTTTCAAAATTCCGAGTGCTAAACATGATGAACAAATGGTTTGGGAGAGTGTGTTGTGTTTGAAATGAAAATGATATTTCTGCAAGTGGTTCATCAGAGTCTATAAATGTTGAATCATTTTAAAGTTTGTTCTACAAATGATCATCAGAAAATTTATTTTTGGGTAGAGAATGTGCAGGTTATTTGAATGATAGAGAGTCAGGTTCCGATACCAGAAGACTTTGTGATTTCAACATGCCAGACTGCGATCCCAGCATATCGAAAGGGGGAGTCTAAAGACATCCGAGTAGAGATTGTTTGTGGGGAGCCTGTTGTTGCTGATTGAAAGAGTGAAGCACAAAGACTGATTAAGAATGAAGACGTTGAAGACTCGACACTTAAGACTCGTCAACATCTGAGGGGGAGTATGTTAGTGCATTCATCTGTCGACTTCGTCTTATATCGAGTTTCGGATTCATTGTGGTTTTATTCAAACATAATGTCATGATGACATCATCAAGATGACATCATCAATGACATCATCTCACATGAAGACAAAGTAACATTGAAAGCTTTCGCTTGAATGATCTATATTTGTAGGTTTCACTTAAAGACAAAATACAATGATAGGTTTCGCTTGAAAGGAAATTTGTGGGTTTCGCTTGAAGTGTTTCCAAGCGAACCCTCAACACTATAAATAGGATGGTTGTCTATTCATTTGTAACAATTGCCAGAAAGAGATACCGAGGTGCTGCCGGTTTTCCTTTCATTTGTAAACGCTGTTATATCAATACATAAGAGGATTAAAGCGTTAAACAAGCTGTTTCATCGTCAGTTTCTTATTTTCCGCATCTGAAACTGATAAATCTCTTCTGAACGACTCGTTTGGGTCACAAACCATCCTACAACGGGGCCGTGTCCAGGCTTCTGTACAGGCTATAAATAGGAGTGCTTGGCTCAAGCTCAAACCATCCCTTGGCACACCACCTCTCTCACACTTCACCCACCACCACCATAACACCATCATCCACCACCATCATAAATTGTCCATCGTAGAGTGTGTGAGTCGTCTCGGGATCCAAGATTGATCGTAAGAGTTCTTGACAATCAAGGCCATGTTTGCCTAAGTCTCTTACATCACTTGGTGAAGACAAAGTGTCTAGTGTAATACTTTTTATTTCTAATCTTTTTCGCACTTTTTACTTGGTTTTGTATTAATGACTTTAATAACTAGTTGCTTATGTTGAAGGTGATCTTTCCTTATCGTTTGTCCGTGGTGTCTTGGCATTATTTTACTGTCTATATAAAATAAAAGATTTTCACCATTCATATCTCCACGGTCTATATGGAGGTATGTTGGCTACCTGGTCGGGGGTTAAGGGAACGGTTTGGTAAAGGTCTTGCCATTGTTCAGCGTTTAGAGGTCCTGCAATGGACCTGGGTCAAATTTAGTAGGACCTCCTTCAATATTTAACGGTATTGGATGGTGGGGGTCCAAACTCTTTGATCCCCTCATAAGTTAATTACTATTAATACTATAACCTGGCTATTTAGGACTGTATCCCTGCTGACTCAGACTACTTAGTCGGGGGTAACGTCACCTCCAAAAGAGGGGCCTACCATAATTTGCATTAATAACTTAATTAATTATCTTCCAATAATCCACCCTTTTAGGATTGTATCCTTGCTGACTCAAACTACTGGGGTAAGGGTAACGTCACCTTCAAAAGAGGGGCCTACTACAATAACTAAGATAATCTCTTAAGATAGTGCAAAAGTGCGGAAATAATCAAAGGTTACACTAGATACGAGTCGGAACCAAGTGATTCATCTTGTCTATCTGTTTTTCTTTTTATTTTTACTTTTCAGCATTTTAGTTAGTTTTTATTTTTCTTAGTTAAAACATTTTTTCTAAACTTTTTGATTTGATTAGACGTTGAGGATAAACCGGTACTAAAAGCTCTTGTGTCCTTAGACGACCTCGGTATCTTACCAACACTATACTACGCTCACGATGGGTGCACTTGCCCATATGTGTGTCTAGTGTTAGTAAATATCGTGTTTTATAAATTTAAAACTTGACTAAAAAGTGTTAAATGGGCTTAAAATATACACCTAATATATATAACACTCGACTACGCATCACCCCCACACTTAAATTACACATTGTCCTCAATGTGTCACAAAAATAAGTTTTCAGGTTGATTGAATGTGTAAAAAGGTGTCAAAAAATAAGATTTGGTGTTACTGGGCACCTGGCCACGACCTCGTGCTGGCTGAGCACGGCCCCGTGGTCAGAATGCCAGCAAGAGAAACTTACACAAACATGGCCACGGGGTGTGCCTGGTGGCCACGACCCCGTGGTGGGCAGGGTTCAGCCAAACAACAGATCAGGGGTGTGGGCACGGGGGCATGGTCGCTGACCACTACCCCGTGGTGGCACTCTACATTTGATGATTACAGGTTTTTGGCTTTTGGTTCGGGTTTCTGGGCTTATTTAGCACTAATGCTTAGTGCATCCAAGCTTCCTGGGTACCTGTTTTTCTAAACACTACACCATACATAACATAACAAACATCCTAATTTTACCAAAGTTGTGGGATAGGAAAGGGTTAACCTGGGATACCGCATCCAACATCACACCACCACCAATGCCTCCGATCAGTCCATATCCTCGTCCTCATCGTCTTCTCCTCGGTACACCATATGCTCCCGGATGTGAGTGATGTCATCTTGCATAGTGGAGATGTTGCGCTCCATTGCTTCGACCCGGGTAAATGTGTTGCTGGCCATGTTGTACGTGTTGCGGGTGCACAGTAAGTTTTCCTGCAAAAGATCATGTAAACTTTGAAACTTAGGAAAACCAACCCCCTTGAGAGGAGGAGCCCGCTTGGTGGCCTTGATACTGAGGAGGAGGAGGACGGTTTGGGTCGGCGTGCAGGACGAGGGCTGCTTCTCGGTTCCAAACGTGTCCTTGAGTGGTTTGGAAGCGGACTGTCCCATCACCCATCTCGTGGATGATCCCCATTGAGCGGCATTGGGTGAGATCTACCTTCCCCGACCATGGACCTTTACGGAATGATTTTGGCATGCGTTGAACGTAGGTCTTGAAGAAGCGGTAGATCCATCCCCTAAAGAAGATTGGTGTCGGGGAGGAAGCCAACTGATTCAGATGTAGGTTCCTTAGGAGTAGGTGAGTGACATCGAGAGGAACGTGGTTGTGGATGCAATACAAGACCGAAGATCACGCAAGTTGACAACACCGGTACTATCATGCCTTTGACTTAGAGAGTTGCTAAGGACCCTGTGAATGTAGATGTAGAGGGGGTCCCACAACTGATTGTGACACTTGGATCATATACACCATCCCCGATTTGATCCCATGCTGTCTGGCGCATGTTGTTTGGGAGTTCACGGAGACCACCCGTGTTTTCCTCTTCACCGGACTCTTCCTCGGTGAGCAGACCCACATTCACTCCAAACTATGCGATAGAAATTGAAAGCACCTCTCCCGCATGTCGGAATTGAACTCCTTCTTCTTCGAATGGCTCGGCTTTTGCTTTGAACACGAAAGAACTGTAAAACTCCAAACTATGCTCATGAACCACATGGAGTCTTGTGCTGAGGGCCACCCTTAGTGGACCCGTGACCAGTGTGTTGTAGCGGTCTAGTTGCCCCACAACTTCCAAGGTATCGAGGCATGCTTGTTTTGGTGTTTCCTCAGGCCTTGTTTGAAGAATGTCATAGCGGGCTTGGTAGTCCCACTCTGTTGGTTTGAACTTGGTGAATTTGTTGGCCATCTCTGCAAAAGAAAACACAAAACAATCAGCATGTAACGATAAATTTTCCAAGAAAACTGAAAACAAGAGGCTGGACACGGCCCCGTGGCCACTGGCCACGCCCCGTGTTCAGCTTGTCTCTCCAGGACACGCCCCGTGCTCGCTGAGACCCTGTGGTCAGGGTTCTGTTTCCCAAAATTATCATTTTTCGACCCGGTTTTGAAAACTTGAAATATTTTGGTTGAGTAGGAGCGGTTTTCCCCAAAAAATGAAACCCCAAGTGCCGTTTTTCCAAAAACAAGCCGTTTACCCCATCAATTTCATCTTTTTCGGTTCAAAACAAGGGTTTGAGGTTTATGCTTTATAACAACCCTCCTAAAAATATTTTTGGGCACCCTAAATGTCCCTAAATATACCCCGTACGTGAAAACCGGACCTAGAATAACCCTATACTTAGAAAAAACAACAAAAACAAAGTTTGACAGTCGGTTGCGGCCCGCGACGACCTGAAGCTGATCCGGACACGTAAGGTTCCACGTGGCAGACGCGTGGCAAGGCTACCTGTTGACTCAGCGAGGCTACAGCCGCCTTTGAGGCCCTCGTGGGGCGCGACGGCCTGGTCGATAGCCTATAAATAGGAGGGCTTCAGCTCATTTGATTCCGTTCATTTCCAAAATTCTCTCTCAACTTCTATATAGTAGAAATTCTGCTCAAGTATAATACCCTTTATATAGCGAAGCTTTGCCTCGTTGTAAGTACTATAACCCTGCTATTACCCTACACGATTGATTTAGGATTCCGTAATGCATGTCGGCTCGGCCCTAATCAGTCATTGGAATTCTGTCTCGTGTGTACACCCGATTGACATAGAATTTCCGTAATGCATGTCGGCTCTGCCCGACTCAGTCATTGGAATTTCTGTCTCGAGTGTACAGTTAAATTGAATTGGGTTATTTTTTACTAACACGTGTGCATTATTTGATTTAATAGATTATAACCAGGAAATCACAAAGGAAATACCTAAAATAGCAATGTGAGTTCATTCTCTTTTTGTACATCTTTTTGTGAGTCAAAATGCTTTATCAAAACCTCCAATGCTTTAAGATTACAATTGCCAGTGATTGAGTCTTGTAATTCTTCAATTACTGCCAGTATGTTGGGGTTTTGTATACAAAATGTGGAAGACGTTACCATTGGACAATGAGATAGCCAATGAGTAATATGACCCATAGGTCTTGTGTGGATAGTACTGAATGAGTAATTGTGTAGATAAAAACATTGTAATCGTTCTCAATACTGTGAAGTTATTTAAAAACTGTTTTGATTAAAATGGGATGCACTCTCCAGTATTTCCTGCTGACAAAATGTTTTAAAAACACATTTCAGGTAACAAAATATGAAAGCCAAATAGAAGCCAGCTGGAGAGGACTGAAGGCTTGGGATAGTGGTTATAAAAGTTACCTAAAATAAACAAGACATTTTGTTTTCAATAATTAGGGTTTATCCCTATCAATCTATTGTCAAATAAACTTGGGTTTTATTCCCATGAATTATTATAAAAGTTTGGTGTTTTACTCTGATAAAAATATTTCATAACTACGGTCCTGATGTATTCCGCTGCCAAATTAATAAACACCGTTACCACCTGCTCTGAGTAGCTCGCGGCCGCCCGCTCCCGGGCAGGGGTCGGGGGTTGCGACATGCTTGAAATCGGGCAAATCTACAAAGAATTTCAGTTGATTTACTTCCTATAACATGCAACTATACTAATACTACTAGATATATGCAAAAATTTGGGGTTTGGTTCGGTTCAAGTTCAAGATCCCTAGATTTTTCCCCAAATTTTTGGTGTTAATCTATATGCAAATCGTTAAACTAACTACAGAAGATGATAGAATCATACCTTGTTGATGTTGAACGGTGGAAAAAACGTAAAAATCTGTAGAGATTCGTGGAGGAACCAGAGAGTTTTCAGGGAAACGGGTCGTGGTGAAATGAAAATGAGAAGACAAAAGGGGTTTTATCCCCAACAGTAGCCGACCAAGGCCCCGTGCTCGCTTGGCACGGCCCCGTGGGCAGGCAAATATATATATATATATATATATATATATATATATATATATATATATATATATATATATATATATATATATATATGTATGTATGTATATAGGGAGAAGATCATGCGAGAACCACCTCTTATTGCGAGAACCGCGAGAACCAATGTGAACACAACCAAAAATGCCTAAAAATAGCTAAAAATCACACAATTTTTTTTTATATTTTTTATATAAAAATCACTACTTTTCGAAGCAAAAAAAAAACTTTTTTTGGCCACTAAAAGTAGCGATGATTTGAGCATAAAAAATATTAAAAAAATTTTTTTTAGATTTTTTTATATTTTTTTAGGTTTTTTGGGGGGTTTAGTTTTTAGCATTTTAGCTTGGGGGGGGGGGGGGTGGGGGTTAGGGTTTTTTAAGGTTTTTTTTAGCTATTTTAGGTTGTGTTCACATTGGTTCTCACGGTTCTCGCAATAAATGGAGTTCTCGCATGAACCCCTCCCTATGTGTGTATATATATATATATATGTATATAGGGTATGGTTCCAGCGTGAACAACCTCTCAAGAGTGAACTGCGTGAACAGATCTGGACCCTTGATTTCCTTTTTAGTTGTTAAGGGTAGGATTGTAATTATATAAAAAATTAGATTTAAATAATTATTTTAATAATTGAATTAAGTTACATCTTTCCTAATTTAAATTCATTATCCACATTATGTTTTATTTATTAATAAGATAATTATCAAAACAAACAACAAATCACTAGATTTCAATTTTAATTTCAGATTTCATCACCAGAATTCAAATTTTGATTTTTAAGATCCACGTAACCTTCATATTTCAAGGGTATACACTTGTGTACTTGGATATAAATTGAACAGTACACATGTGTACTCAACATCGTACATATGTATACAGTAATTCACAGGTGTACATCAACATTCAATACAAAAAAAATTCTGAGATATCACAAAAACAGACGATATACACATGTGTACATCGCATTAAAAAGAAGGCAAAATCAGAATACACATGTGTACATAGCATTTAAACAGAGCAAAATCATAATACACATGTGTACATCGCATTAAAAAACAGAGCAACATCAAAAAATTGAACAAAAAAACTCAGCCCTCCTAAGAACTTGGTGAAGACGATCCAAAAGATTAATGGGAGCAGAACCCTTGATCCAGCCCTCTTTGGAACACAATAAACTGATCGCCGACCGTGGCAATGCATCTTGAAGCCTGTAAGGATGCACAATTTTAGTCAACGTCTAACAAAAATCACGATGCACTGATATCAACATGTCAGAAACTAACATCAACATATCAATTATCGCACCCAAATTTGGTGTACAACTAGACTATTATATAACCTCTTTGAGGTAAAATAATTGGAAATGCAACGATGAGGTATTATGGTTTTAAATGTCTTAGTTTATTTTTTATGCTTGACTCTGATTTTGGGCCTCTGTTTCATGGCTGGAAGCATGGATATAAAGTCTGTTATACTACTAATTAAAAAAGCAACAAGGGAGTGGCGTTGCGTTGGCCTAGGCGAAAAAAAAATATATAATAACATAGATAGCATTCCTTCCGTTCACAAACCAGTGTTAACAAAAAGCAAAATTAAACAAAGGAAACAAGTTTACTACAGATTCTTAGCATAAGCGTGTTTATTATGATTATCCAATTAAAGTGACAAGACCAGAAAAAGAATTGATGAGGAGATGTTATACCGATAGCGGGAGAGAAAGAAGGCTGTCCGGCATGCTTCGGTTATTCCGGCGACTTCTGATTCTTTCCGACAATATTACGAGAGAGAGAGAAACGGTGGTGGATGCCGTTGTTTCGTCAGATGCCGCCACCAAGAGTGGTGGCTGGCGGCCCTATACTTTTTCTCTAGATCTAGGGTTGAATATGTTGATTACTTGATTTGTGAGAGAGAGAGAGAGATTTATGCAATCAATGCAAAATGGAAATTACACATATACCCTTTTTATATTTAATTAAATGGAAAAAATTAATCAAATAATTACCATCATGCCACTCACTTTAATCTCAAGATCATAAAAATCAAGGGACCAGATCAGTTCACGCAGTTCACTCTTGGGATTTTGTTCACGTTTGAACCTAATCCTATGTATATATATATCTATATCTATACTATATTAATAAACATATCCAAAGGACTTCTTAAGGTCATATAAATTCCCTTAAAACACCCCTAAAGCATGCTGTACAACCCTTTAAAGCACAATATAATTTACAATTCCAATTATGCCCTTCACTAAAAAAAACACACGGGGTACAACATCAGATGCATAATGTACTACTCATTATGCACAACACTTTATCCAATTTTTGGGCAGCCAAATCTTTAATTCAAATTTCGAATCCCCGCTCACATCCCCATACACCTATTCCTAGCTATTCTTTTCATTTGGTGAGAGAACGAGAAAGAAATTAGCTTTTCCATCAAGACTTTTGGGTTTCCAGCGGCGATAAAGTAGTTCATCATCGGAGTTCAGGAGACGGTACTGATAACCCATACAACAGATCTAGAGGTATGTTCTTTCACCCCCTTTCAACTCTTACCATCAGTTTTCTTCAAGGTTGGAGAACTCGCTAGTCGCTAGCGGGTCGGTGAGGTAGGGACTAGCGACTACTCGGGATTACTCGGGATTAATCGGGATTAATCGGATCGGACTTTTTATGTATAATTTTAAGTTTTTATACATATATACATATATTTTTATACGTAATTTTTTTAAGTGGACAAGTTTTGAACGGAATATGGGAGGTTTTGGCCGGAATATGTGTTTTTTCCGATTTTTTCTGATTTTTTCCGATTTTTTCTGATTTTTTTCCGAATTTTTTTGTTTTTTCCCGATTTTTTTTGTTTTTTCCCGATTTTTCCCGACCGACTAGTCACGATTAGGGCCGACTAGGGCCGATTAGGGCCGACTAGGCCGACTAGCGATTTTTTCACTGATTAGTGAAAAATTACTCAGTAGAGGTCCGACTAGCGACTAGTCGCCGATTAATCGCCGACTAGTCGCGATTTTTGCAACAATGGTTTTCTTTGCCCTAAACCCTAATCGCTCCACAGGATCTGGATTCCAAGAAGCAATTGCAGCATATAATGTCCGGTTTCTTCTCTTTTTGGTCAGGAGAGGGTGTTTTCTGGTTCGGTGGGATCTACGTTCATTCTTTCTCATATGAACAATTCAATAACCCTAGAAGGGAACTAGGGTTCCAGCAATGACACGCGGAGTGAGTAATGGTAACGCCGACAAAGGGAACTAGGGTTCCAGCAATGACAAGATGCAACTCCAGTAAGGCTGTTTTACAATTTTATTCTAGGCTATTTTGGTGTTTGGTTAATGTCTTGAGTTTAGTAGAAGAAATATGGTTTCTTATTGAACAAATTCTGTTTGTGTTGAATGTGGCTTTCATTTTGGCTGTCTAATTTGGCTTCTTGTTTGTTTATCTTATGAGAAATTACTACTATCTCAAAACACTTGGGAACAGGGGACCTCTACTCATGATTTTGGATTTAAATATGGTGATAACTCAAGAATTGATTTGGTTAATTTGTAGTTTAGGTTAACAACCTTACATTTTACAAACTTCTTGTTTTCATATTTGTGAGTTCTATGTGGTGCTTCAATACGATTCCATGTAAGAGTCACAACTGCGTATAACTCATAGGTTTTCTATTTGAGTTCTGCATATAGGGTTGAGTTGTGATGTACAGTGTATGTAGGTAACATTAGTTATGTATTTTTTGTTTGTTGGGGAAAAAGAGAAAACGAAAAAAATAAGAAAGCCAGACTTTCGTGTTGATACTTGCTATCTACCATATGCGATATCCTTGTTAGAACGTTTTGGACTTCATATACCCATGGTATTAAGCATATTGTTTCTGTTACTACAATTTTCAGGAACCCACCAAGACAAAGCATCCTCAACTTCATTATGAATCTGAGTTATGTAAGCTTCTTCAGGGAGGAAGTGAGTCTCTTAATCTACGCTTTTGTTAACCATCTGCATTCCAATAATTATTTCTTTCATTAATGAACTTTTATGGATGTTATACATTTTTTAATCATTTGTGATTTATAGATTCATATTTGAACAATTAATCAATTGGCTGTTTTGAAAATATACTGGTAATCATTGTGAGATGAGTGAAAGAGCAATCCATAATCTTCTGAAACTTCCTGAGAATTGGTGGTGTATTAACTAGAACAGTTTGGTACCATGTCTATCTTTTTGTCAGATTTCCTACTCCTCTGAGGCATCTGTGATCTATTTTTATGAAGTTAGGCTGCACCATGGGTCAATTGGAACCTTAACTGCAGAGATGATGAATCTTGAGGTATACTCATGCTGATGCACATTTCTCCCATCTACTGATAGAATAGTTCTTGAATCTTAATATTTTTTCCTTTTGTTTTAAAAATTATACTCATCTTTAGTTGGTTCTTTTTCATTTATGCATATATTTGTTCAATGGGATTTGCAACCATGTGAACTCGTTTATCTTGGTTTTAGCCTTCAGGATAACGACAAGCGGTTATGGGCATTCGTGTTAGCTTGCTATTGGGTTTCCTTAGTTTCTTATGTCTTTCTATGGAAAGCATACAAGCATGTGTCTGATCTTAGAGCTGCAACATTGATGTCACCTTAAGCTAAACCCGAACAATTTGCTGTTTTAGTGATAGACATACCGACATCATCTGACGGCCAGTCTCGAAAGGAACAAGTCGACGCGTATTTCAAAAACATATATCCCGAAATGTTCTACAAGTCATTGGTGGTAACAGAGAACAAAAAGTCAGCAAAATCTACGAAGAGTTGGAAGACTGTAAAAAGAAGCTCAGACGAGCTGAGATCATATACGCTTACTTGAAAAAAGTCAACCCCGAAGGAGTTGTACAGACTCACAAGACTGGCTTTCTTGGTCTTGTTGGTAAAAAGGTGGATTCGATTAAATATTATAACGAAAAAATCGACGAGTTGACCCCAAAACTCGAGGCTGCACAGAAGTCAACTGTTAGAGAGAAACAACAAGGTGCAGCTGTGGTGTTTTTACAAGCTCAGAGAGCACATGCGCGGATGATTGACACATGGATGGTCATGGATGCATCCTGAACCACGACAACTATTATGGACTAAACTTTCTAAAACTTATTACGAAAGGGAGATCCGACAGTACGTTGTGTACTTCATCGTTTTCTTGACGATATTGTTCTACATGATTTCAATTGGGCTGGCTTTGGCTTTCACCACGTTACTAAATTTGAGAAAACTGCTTCCGTTCTTGAAAGTTATTCTCGATGGGATCACGATTAGAACGGTTTTGGGAGCTTATCTTTCTCAGCTTGCTCTTATTGTATTTCTCGCTTTGCTGCCTAAATTCCTTTTGTTTTTATCGAAAGAAGAGGGGATTACATCTGAGAGCCATGCTGAACGGGGTGCATCCGGGAAGTACTTTTATTTCTCGGTGTTTAATGTTTTTATCGGTGTCACGCTTGGTGGAACTCTTTTTGATTCATTGAAGGATATTAAGAATCACCCGAATTCCGTTGTTGACAAGCTAGGCAAAGCCTTCCTGGGAACACGACTTTCTTCATCACTTTCCTCGCTCTCAAGTAAGCTTAAAGTTTTATTTAAACTTTTGATATTCTGTCTTTGGATTGAATGTTTATAATTATACGATTTTTGAATCAGATTCTTTGTCGGTTATGGATAATATGACTGATAAGATGAAACCTGGCAGTTGACTGAAACCGTAAATGCTGCTCGGTGCTAGATGATTACTATGTAAACCGGTCCATCCATTTTTGGTCCATATCTGGTAATGTAGGCTACCAGCTTACAATTTTTACGTCCTTAACCAACCTGTAAGCTGGTGTACTGAATTTGTTTCAGTTAGTGTAAACAGTATAGTGTTGGTTACGATCAACCTTAATAATTTGCAAGTTTTCTGGTTTCGATTAGTGAAATCTTAGGTGTAATAATGCAGTTCTAGGGTTGACTTATGATCATCCTGTTGGCATGTGGTCTGCTGGTTACTGCTTGTTTGAGCTATATGCTAGGAAGTATTATTCTCTGGTGCTCTGAACAATGATATGCTTTGCCTTCATCACTTGAGGCCAAAAGAAAATACGAGTAACACATGATCTCTAACTCAAATAGATTTTAATTTTTAATTTCATTTAGGTCTATAGTGACCCGTTATGCAGTTCAGGGTGTCTCAAGTTTTTTGAGGGCCCAAAGCGTATAATAAAATTGTTACTCTTTAATAAAATAGTGATTGCTTTTGATCATATGATTTCTATATCTATGTGTGTATGCATAATTATAGACCACAAACCCTGCCACCAACTATTCCAAAGCTCAAATTATCTGCATGTAGTTTAGTTTTTTAGAATTCGGAGGCCTAAGGAGGTGGGGGCCCAATGCCCTTAATTTTTTTCACTTCCTCTTTGACATTTTGAGCCACCCGTTGCAGTTTGTCACTTTTTATAGGTTATTTCTAAAGATAAAAATCGTTAAATAGGTATAAAAATAATTATAGAACTACAAAAGTACCAAAAGATTATGAAGTAACTTTTGATGAAAGTTTCATAAAGGATAAGCATTGTATTTATCGTGGGATTGTAATTTATTATAAAATGGATGACTTATCTGTTATTAGTATCATTTTTTCTCTATTAACCTAAATTCGATCTGGCACTTGCAGAAATGTATTATTGCTTAAGTCAATGACTCAATTCTTACCTTCTAAGATTGAAAGATGCATCATTTTGATAATGTTATCATTGTGGAACCTGCCTCATGCTGGACTTCATCCCACTGTGAGGAATGATTTTCAATCATATGGTTTAAGGTTAATTTTAGGTGATACAATTGACTCGTAGGACACCAGATTATTTCTTATGATGCTGATTTGACATTTTTCATGAGACCAACATGTGCCTAACTACTCATGGAGAATAATGCCGGAGTTAATTTTCTGGACAAAATCAGTTTGGTCATTGACAGCTCTACACTATGCGATTACATTTATATTGTGTGATTTTAGTAGGATAAGGTCATCCTGTCATAGTAGAATTCTTTACATTGGTTTTAACAATTGTAATATGATAATTTATATGGTTAAACTAGAGGTTTTGGGCTATTCGATTGGTTTTGGGTGCTAGCTGGACCGATTGGTTTGGTTATCGGGTTTTTAACTATTGCATATAAATCAAGATTTTTGCCTCTCTTTGGTTTTTTGATTTGTTAAGTTTATTATTATTTCATATTGAGTTTGGATTGGATTGTACGGCATTCATTTTAAATTGTATTTTTTTGAGGTTACATTTTTTTAACATGGAACAATTGGTATTGATCATTACTAAAAGAAAAAGAATAAAGTGGATCTATATATTACAATTCCATGCATACCGGAATAAGAGAACAAAAGTATATACGGGCCATGTAAAAGTGTGGAACCATAAGAATATAAAGTGTCTTCTAGAGTTCTAATCCAAAAGATAGCTAGCTAAAACACTATAATACGAAAGAAAAGACAACAAGACTTTGGATGGCAAGTAATTCCGTGATTAAAAAAATTCCCTCCAAAAGGACTACCTTCATACGTCGTTCGACTAACTAAAAAACAAAAACCACTTTGTAAATTGTTGTCGCCGCCGCAACGCGCGGGTTCCAACTAGTGTGTATATATATATATATATATATATATATATATATATATATATATTTAGTGTACGTGTGAGTGACCTGTTTCCCGAAACTTGGTTTAGATATTTTACCAATTTTTGAAGCCTTCCTGAAGTGCATTTCTTACAAGACATGATGTTAGTACACAAACCTTTGTTTAATCATTCTTCAACCGCTTGTAGAGAGATCTCTTCCTCATCATCCTCAATAAATCCTTGATAAAGCTTAATTCGTTGACTTTGAATGGAATTCCATTTCGAGATTTAATTTCAATTCCACCGTGTGGAAAAATATGGGTGATGAAAAAAGGTCCCGACCACCTAGACTTTATTTTTCCGGGAAATAATCGAAGTCGTGAATTAAACAATAGAACTTGATCTCCTACTCGAAATTCATTAGGTTTAACATGTTTATCATGCAAGTTTTTAATTCTTTCCTTATAAAATTTGGAGTTAGAGTATGCTTGATTCCTTAATTCGTCTAATTCGTTTAATTGACAAAATCGATTCTTTCCGGCGGTTTCAATGTCTAAGTTTATGTTTTTTAAAGCCCAGTAGGCCTTGTGTGCTATTTCTACTGGCAAATGACAACTTTTCCCATAGACAAGCTTATATGGGGTGATACATATTGTTGTTTTATATGCGGTTCGAAAAGCCCATAAAGCATCGTCTAATTTATCGGCCCATTCTTTTTTATTTCGGCTTGTCCATTTGTTTGAGGGTGATATGCAGTTGAGATCCGGTGATAGACCCCTTATCTTGTTAAATTTTTTTCAAGTTGATGATTACAAAAATAGGTACCCCTATCACTTATTAATGCTTTTGGAGTTCCGAAATGAGAAAATAGTCGTTTCAAGAATCTTACCACAACTCTTCCATCATTTGTTGGAAGAGCTTCGGCTTCGGCCGGTTTTAACAAGTAATCCACTGCCACAAGTATATATTTGTTTCCTTTTGACGATGGGAAAGGTCCCATAAAGTCTAGTCCCCACACATCAAAAATTTCACAAACAAGAATGCCATTTTGTGGCATTTCGTTTTTGGAAGAAATATTACCTGATCGCTGGCATGCGTCGTATCTCCTGATAAGACTTTGGGAGTCTTTGTAAATGGTTGGTCAATAGAATCCTGAATCAAACACCTTTCATGCGGTACTAGCGGCTCCATTATGTCCTCCGTATGGACCTTCATGACAATGGCGGAGAATTTTTCTTGCTTCACTACAATGCACGCATCATCAGATAAGTTGGTCGGCACACATTTTGAAAAGATAAGGATCTTCCCAAAAATAATGCTTTACATAGGCAAATAATTTTTTTCTTTGATGATGCGACCATCCTTTTGCGACTATTCCACTAGCTAGGTAGTTGTCATAGTCGGCGTACCATGGTTCTTCTCGGTATTCCACCATTTCTAAGGATTCCGTTGGGAATTTTTCATTGATGAGCTCGTCCCTAGTTGCCTCCAAAGCTGGATCTTCCAAGCGGGATAGATGATCTGCAGTGGCGTTTTTTGCTCCTCTTTTGCCTTTTATTTCAATGTCAAATTCTTGGAGGAGTAGAATCCATCTGATCAAACGCAGTTTGGCATCCTATTTTTTTTAAAGAAATAACGAATGGCTGCATGGTCTGTATTAACTATCGTTTTAGAAAGAACAAGATAAGAACGAAATTTATCAAAAGCAAATACTACAGCTAGTAATTCTTTTTCAGTTGTTGTGTAATTTTCTTGTGCATCGTTAAGTGTTTTACTAGCGTAGTATATTGGGTGAAAATGCTTATCTTTTCGTTGTCCCAAGACAGCTCCAACTGCAAAGTCACTTGCATCGTACATGATTTCGAAAGGTAATTTCCAATCAGGCACTATCATGATTGGTGCATTGACTAGCATTTCTTTTAGTGTTAAAAATACTTGGTTGCAATCCTTGTCAAAGATGAACGGTGCATCTTTTTCAAGTAATTTTGTTAAAGGTCTTGAAATTTTAGAAAAGTCTTTGATAAATCGTTTATAAAATCCGGCATGCCCTAAGAAACTCCTGATGGCTCTAACGGAGGATGGGGGTGGCAATCGGGAGATGGTGTCTATTTTAGCCTGATCAACCTCCATTCCTTCGCTTGAGATTTTATGACCGAGTACTATTCCCTCCGTTACCATGAAATGACATTTTTCCCAATTAAGGGTGAGGTTAGTTTCCTCACATCGGGATAGCATTCGTTCAAGGTTATCGAGGCATTGGTCGTATGAATCTCCAAAGATAGAAAAGTCGTCCATGAAGACTTCCATAGTCTTTTCTATCATGTCATGGAAGATGGCCACCATGCAACATTGGAAAGTTGCGGGGGCATTACATAGACCAAAAGGCATGCGTCGATAAGTAAAAGTTCCGTAGGGACATGTGAATGTTGTTTTTTCTTGGTTTTCTGGAGCTATCGGTATTTGAAAGTAACCTGAAAAACCATCTAAAAAACAATAAAAATTGTGACCGGATAATCTTTCTAACATTTGATCAATAAAAGGTAAGGGAAAATGATCTTTCCTTTTGCCTCATTTAATCGACGATAATCTATACAAACTCTCCATTTGGTGATGGTTCTCGTTGGAATTAATTCATTTTTTTTCATTAGTGACCACCGTCATACCTCCTTTCTTGGGAACTACTTGGACGGGACTTACCCAAGGGCTATCGGAAATTGGGTAGATAAGTCCGACATCAAGTAGTTTGATGACTTCGTTTTTAACCACTTCTTGAACATTTGGATTTACTCTACGTTGTGGTTGTATTACCGATTTATAGTCATTGTTCATTAAAATTTTGTGCGTGCACATGGAAGGGCTTATTCCTTTAATATCTACAAGCTTCCATGCGATCGTGTTTTTATATTTTTTCAAAAGTGTAATTAATTTTTCTTTTTCTAAACTAGTTAATTTTGAAGAGATAATTACAGGTAGCTTACCATCCTTGTCGAGAAAAGCATATTCCAAACCTTTTGGGAGTTCTTTGAGCTCAAGTGGTGGGTTTTTAGGAGACTCCTTATTCGTTTGCTCATTTTGGTCGAGGAACAAAAAGGTTTGTTCAACGGCGACCTCTTCTTCGACAAAGTGGTCGATTTCGTCTTCCGTATCGGGTGGTTCATCTTCATCTTCAATTAAGGGGTCGTCATTGCCGATTAGATATTTCATTGATTGGTCAAGATCGAGATACTTTTTGTCGGCACCTAATTGAATGGGTGGGTTGTTTTGCTTCCGGTTGATCAAAGCTTGATGGGTTTTCATAAAAGGTCATCCCAACACAAGTGGAGCGTCATCGAGAATGACGAAGTCGGTTGGGACTACCGTTTGATTTGTTTGCACTAACGCATCCTCAACTACTCCCATTGATTTTATTATTTTTCGATTAGAAAGAAAAATGGGTATTTGAAGTGGAGAAAAATCACTAATACTTAACTTTTTGAAAATATAGTTTGGCATTATATTAACACAAAGATCTTTATCAATTGTAATATTACTAATAAAGGAATTTTGAAAGAAACATGGAACCGGTGTAATGTTAATTTCAAATGGATCATCTTTTATTAGCGTGGTTTGATCGTTTGTTAACTTAATGCTTACAATTTCGTCCATTTTAGTGTTAGTGTTTAACTCTTTTAAAAACTTAGCATGAGTGGGTACCAAACAATGGTTTTCGAAAGAAGGTGTTAAGAGATTAATTTCTTGAAAATTTGACTCTTTTTGAAGATTAGCGTTTTCGGACTTACCTTTTTCGTTGTTTGGTTCATGCGTCGGTTTCTCACTTACTTGTTCTTCTATTTTTACCTCTTCTACTATTACCTCTTTAGTACAAACTACCTCTTCCCTCGCGCGGGATTCTTTTATATAGTGTTCAATAGTTTTGAGGTGTTGTATTATTCTTTCGGCTTCGGGGAGGATAGTTGGTGGTTCGTCAAATTGAGCGGGATAAGTGTCCCAAAAGCTTGAGTGCGGAAGTTCAAACCTTGGTCCTTCATAATACCCATATGAGGTAGGTGGTTCGCACCATTGTTTCTCATAGTAAGTATATGACGGAGATGATTCATACCTTGGTTTCTCAAGGTATGAGTATGAGGGAGAAGGTTCATACCTTGGTTCCTCATGGTATATGTATGAGGTGGATGGCTCGAAAAGGTCACAATATTGTACCGAGTGAGGATTACCGTAAATGGTACAATAATCTTCTTCGTAATCATCCTCTTCATAGTAGTAATTGTAACCTCCTGAGTATTGATGCATAAGAATCACTCAGCAGACCACAAAAGAGTCTCGGGACCTGAAAATAAAGTTAAAAACGGAAACAGAGGCTCACCACGACCCCGTGGTTAGTGAGCACGGCTCGTGGTCAGGGTCTTTATCTGGTCGTTTTGAAAATTATTACTGGTTTTGTGCAGCACGGCCCCGTGGTCAGTGAGCACGACCTCGTGTTCAGACTCTGTGTTTGGGTGTTTTAAAATGTTTTGCTGTTTTTATGCAGCACGGGGCGTGTTCAGTGAGCACGGCCCCGTGTTCAAACTACTGTAATGCAAAAATTCCTAAAAAAATAAAAAAAGTGCGCGCAGTTTTGAAAAGGTTTTGAAAAATAATTAGGCCGTCGATTTTAAGCTTTCTTAAAATCCTTGTGTTCCCAGCAACGACGCCAAAAATTTGGTGTGTGCGAAGCGTGATATCATTTTATTAATATTTTGAGCCCATTTTACGCATTAATCAAGTTTTAAATTTATAAAACACGATATTCTACTAACACTAAACACACACTTGGGCAAGTGCACCCATCGTGAGTGTAGTATAGCCTTGGTAAGATACCGAGGTCGTCCAAGGACACAAGAGCTTTTAGTACCGATTTATCCTCAATGTCTAATCGATCTAAATTTTTGAGAAAAGTTTTGAAACATGAAAAATAAAATAAAAAAACTAAAAATGCATAAATGAAATAAAATAAAAACAGATAGACAAGATGAATCACTTGGATCCGACTCGCCTTTAATGTATCCTTTGATGATTTTCGCACTTTCGGACTTTTTAAGAGATTATCTTAGTTATAGTAGTAGGCCCCTCTTTTGAAGGTGACGTTACCCTCAACCCAGTGGTTTGAGTCAGCAGGGATACAATCCCAAAGGGTCGGAATATTGGAAGATAATTAATTAATTTATTAATGCGAAAACTGGTAGGCCCCTTTTTTGAAGGTGACGTTATCCTCGGCTAAGTGTTTTGAGTCAGCAAGGATACAATCCCATGAAGCTGGTTTAATGTATTAATAGTAGTTTACATATGAGGGGTTCAAGCTATTCGCACCCCCGCCATCCAATACCAGTGGGTATTTAAGGAGGTCCTAGTAAGCTTGAACCAGGTCCTTGCAGGATCTATACACTGAACAAGGCAAGAACCTTACCAAACCATTCCCCTAACCCCCGACCAGGTAGTCAACATGCTTTTATATAGACCATAAAAACATGAATGATGCAATCTTTTACCTTATATAGACAGTAAATTGACGCCAAGACACCACGGAAAAATGATAGGAAGAATTCACCTTCAACATAAGAAACTAGTTATTAAAGTCATTAATACAAAACCAAATAAAAAGTGCCAAAAGATTAAAAATCAAAAGTAATACAATAAAGACTTGTCTTCACCAAGTGATGTAAAAGGCTAAACCAAACATGGCCTTTGATTGGCAAGAACCCTTACGATCAATCTTGGATCCCGAGACTACTACACACACTCTAAAGATGGATGATGGATGATGGTGGTGGGTGATGGTGTTGTAGTGGTGGTGGAATGGTGGCAAAGTGGGAGAGTAGTGGTTTGCCAATGGATGCGTTTGAAGTGAGCCAAGCACCCCTATTTATAGCCTGCACAGTGCTCTGGCCACGGCCCCCTGTCCAGCGGGCACGCCCCCATGGCCAGCCTTTTCTCTTCCTTCATTAAATGCAAGTGTCAGCAAAGGGTCCCACATGGCCCCGTGTCCAGTGGGCACGGCGCCGTGGTCAGCATCGTATCTGTACTATCAAGATTTGGCAAGATTCTGCGTATCTTTGCGTTGACCACGCCCCGTGCTGAGCTGGGCATGCCCCCGTGGTGGGCGTAGAAGCTTCTACAGGTTTGTCTTTTCTGCAGGACCCTGACCAGGCCCCCGTGCTCGGCTGGGCATGGCCCCATGGTCAGTCTTCTGTTGTCTTGTTTTTGCTTTGGGGATGCTGCCGAGGGGACGGGCATGTCTCGTTTATTCCTTTTCTTTGTATTTGTGTTGGTTTTGGCTGTATATTTGTTCATTTTGTTCGTTTAAGACAAAAACACACTTTTTCCAACATTTGTACTAAAAAAGGGTTAGTTTTATGCCTTATTTGATGTAATTTATATGTTACATTTTGCACACATCAATACTTTAAGTTTTCAAATTTAGACCATTTTTCGCTTGATTTCAGAATTTTTCAAAAGTGTCAAAAATGTCCCCCATCCCCACACTTGGGATACATTGTCCCCAATGTATGGCTTTGAAGGGAAAGATCGCTCAAAACAGAACCCACTTTTTTTTTAACAAAAGCAAACGAACTAACTACCCATATTTCAAGGCTAAAGAACATGACAAGTCTAAGGAAAGAGTACATGGACCTGATAAAGTTTGACACAACAGATGTTGTAAATGATTCGATTTACTATTACCACCTTCACATAACTATCCGCACATCTTCCACACACTTGAGTGTTGCCATAGCCCTGAAACATAGAAAATAAAGAAATAACAAGGTCAGTAAAAAACCCCGGGTTGTCTCCCGAGCAGCGCTAAGTTTTTGGGTCTTCAGCCAGACCGTGCCACCCCCCGTTTATGGTGGCTCAAAGAAACGATTCTTGCCATCTCCGTCACCACATCGTGCCATTGAGTAAAATGAATCCGTCCCGTTTTGATTTGATGGGTAGTCAAATACACTCCTACTTGATCCCGTATGCTTTTCTTCACGATCCGGTGGGTGATTTATTTTCATTCTTTGACACACTTTTTTCATACAATCACTAGACTCACCACCCTTCCCCTCAATGGACTCATAAATAATCACTCTAGTTTGAACATCAAAGGACAACTTACGGTTCTTTTTGGTCATGGTAATAATCACGTCTCTACAATTGATTTGAGCATTTGCTGTGTATAGAAACGGTCGACCTAAGATTACCCTTTGTTGTGCTGCCATTTTGGTAGAAGCATAGTCTAGGACCAGAAAATCCACCGGGTATTCAAACTCTCCCAACTGAATCTTAACATTCCTAACCATTCCCCGTGGACGCCTCCAACTTTCATCCGCCAAGCTCACCATAGTGTCGACATGTTGCAGCGGGCCAAAGTCATACATGTCATACAACTCGCCTGGTAGCATGCTCATGCCCGCCCCATAGTCCAACAATGCATGAGGAATTTTCAATTTCCCCACTCGGATAGGCACGAGTGGTGCTCCATGCTCTTTGTCAATTTCAACTTCGGCATCTTTTCCTATACCTGCATTCACTTGACACGAAGAGGTTAGAAATGTTTCATTAAATTCAGTACTAGGAACGGTGCTTACCACATTGATGTTAACGCTTTTAATATGTTTGGGATTTGTCACCGTGTCGCTTGGTAGTTTACCTTTACTCTTTTTCAAGATTGCCACCTCACTTGCATGTTGACCCATTTGAGTGGTCAATGATTGGATAGCTTTGTCACAGATTTTATCTTTTTGCATGCGAACCTCATCAAGCTGATTTCTTCTTTGCATCTCTAGTTGCATCGACTTCAACATTTCCATGACTTCATTTCCATCAGAGGAGCTTTGACCAGAAGACCCACCGTATTCATTACCCGCTTGATATTGCCTTTGAAACCCTTGGTTGTTAAATTGTTGGCGCGGAACAAATTTCCTTGATTTCCTTAGAAATTAGGATTGGCTTGGTTGGACGGATTTCCATAACAAAGTTTGGGTGATTTCTCAATCCGGGGTGGTAGGTGTTCGAATTCATATTATAATTCCTACCACCTTCCCCTTGGCCTTGAACCACATCCACCCCTTTAAATTGTTCTTGGGCTCCCAAACAATTTTCTGTTGCATGACCCAACTCATTACAAATTGAACAAACATCATAAACCTGGTTTGTAGTCTAAACTCCACCATCATCCACAGCATGGACTTGTGGCCTAGTAATAGCCGGTCTCGCACTCCTAGATGATTGAGCCTTTCTCTTTGATGTGACCACCATTTGCTCCAAAAATGCCCAGTCATCTTGCTCGTAATTGGTAGCGAATGTACCATTTGTGATGGACATTAAATCACGAGCATCTTCAGTGCCATGGTGAGGACAATTTTTAATCATCATATTAAACCTTTCGAACGCCTAGTGAAACATCTCACCCGATTGTTGTTGAAAGCTTCTTATACTACGCCTCGCATCATTAGTCTTTTGAGCCATAAAGAATTCTTCCAAAAACCTTTGTTGCATTTCAGCCCACGTATAAATCGAAGAGGATGGCAAAGTGTAAAACCATATTTTTGATTTGTCTTCCAAAGAGAATTGAAAAAGAACTAACTTGACATCATCTGAAGAAAAGCTTTGACCTCCAATGGTATTGCAAATGGAGTCATACGCTTCCAAATGGAAATATGGTTCTTCCGTGGCCAACCCTTTATACTTAGGCAAACTTTGAAGCGAATTTGTCCTAACCTCAAACGTCCTTCCTTCATGATTTTGAGGAATAACTACCGGTGAAGGATTGTTGGTAATTACCGACTGAAAATGTCCTTCAATATCCCTCACGGCATCTCGGTTATGTCTTCGTGGCACACCCAATCGAACCCTTAGATGTGGCGGACCCATTAGTCTTTGAACCGGTCTTTCAGGCACGAATTGTTGAGGCGGTGGTTGATGCATTTGCCCCACTTGTTGTTGTTGAGGTACTTGTCTTTGAATTTGTGGGCCTTGTGGTGGCAATTGTTGTGGCACAAGTTGTTGTTGTAAGACTTGTTGTTGAGGAGCTCTACCATACCCTTATATTCCTTGACCTTGAACATACATGTAATCTCCTTAGTCTCCATCACCCCCATACATGTACCCTTCTTCATCATATCCCCCAAACTCTTCCTCATATCCATCATCATACCCATCTCTTCTCACTCTCGAAGTTTGTAGAAATTGTGATGTTTGATATTGTACCCCCGGTTATAAGGGTGGTTAAAATGAAGGGGTAGCATGGACTATGGATGGACCTGTTTGAAATACACCTGGTGGTGGAATTTGTTGAGAATATGATGATTGGCCGGATGTTAGGAAGAATGAGGTAAATGGTGGCACGGTCTGTGAAGGATTATAGCTAAAAGTATGTTCGGTTTGGGTACTTGTGGGTAAGGTGGTGTTGGTTGGTTTAATTTCAGGTGTTGATGTAGGAATGGTAGAATTTGGTAGCGGTGTGGATGGTGTTGGTTGACACGTAGTGGGTGGTGGTGGTGGATCCATTGTGTTGATTGGTGTAACTGGTGTTGTAGGTGTTGTTGGTGAACCACTTATTTTATTTTCTCGTAGTAAAGCTCTGTTTCTTCTCAAAGTTCGTTCAATCTCCAGATCAAATACTAATGGTGATAGCTTGTGAGAGCCTCTAGTATGCATGCACCTGTAAATACCTGCACACTAAACACAACCAGCGTAAACCCGAAAAATAACAAACTAAACTATCAAAGATAACACACGTTGCGCACTACTCCCCGGCAATGGCGCCAAAATTTGACGCGAGGTCGAAGTCTCAATTAAATTTATTCCAATTACTACAAATAGTTAGCGGTAAGTGGGTATCGAACACAGGGAATTTGTGGAATATGCCTTATCTAAATGGTTTATCTAGAATGACTAAGTTAACTAAATTGAAAGAAATGGAAATTCAGAATTTTGGTTGTTTGGTTTTAAGAACTAAGATTAACTAATTAAATTGCAAATCAAAGGTAGGTTGTGAAACAAATAAGGATAAAGCGACCATCCTAGATTTCAGGTTTTAATCCACACTAATGTTTACGCCAGGCTCCACCATAAGCTACGGTGGCAAGAAACTGTCTTGCAGCATCAATTTTTGCCAGGGTCTACCGTAAGCTACACCCTCTACCGTAAGCTACGGTAGGCTTCAGCAAGAAATTTTGTTTTAAGCATGACTTTTTCGTTTCAACTCCGTTTTCTTCACCGTTTTCGCCTACATTCTCGTAATTTCGTCTCTATCATGCTATCTTCTTAATTCTTCAATTCCAATAAATTATTTGCTTCATTTATGCTCCATCTTTCAATCTCCAATCCAGCCGTGCCTATTCTGAAGCTTCATTTCAACTAGGCTCCGAATGTATCTGAAACACAAGCAAACGTAGTCATCTAATTCTAGACAATTACTCGACTAAATGTAGGATTAAAATACCATTTATAGCACTTAAGGGTCGTCCTACGGACCACCCGTCACATCCCCACACTTAACCGTTGCTTGCCACCAAGCAACTCATCATAAACAACTCATAACTCCTACAAGCGATCAACATGAATCAAGCAAACAAATGTCCTTATTTTACTACCATTTTCTTAAACCCGCACAACACACCCCTCACAATGACTCTCCTCTCGGAGACAAATAATAACTAGCAAAGATGAGCTAGAACACACTTAAAGCAAATGGGTGGTTGAACAATAATAGGCTTGTACTTAAATCGGTCATTCGCCTAAAGAATTTGCTAAACACGCATGTGAATCAAAGGGACTTAAAGGTTGGAACGTCGCTAGGCATATGGGTAGGAAATCGAGTTATATATGAATAGTAGCTAATGATTCAACCCGGTCTTTTATTTCTATCTAAACATAACATAAACATCTATACACAATACATTCTAACATTTTTTTCTTTTTTTTCATTGCTTTTTCTCTTTTTTTTCTTTTTTTACTACAAATGTTTATTCTCATTCTTTTTGTATTTTCTCTTTTTCTTTTTGTAATTTTTTCAACATAAACATAACATAACATGTCACAGCCCCTGACCCCTACCCCCGGAAGCGGGCGCCGCGAGCAACAGTGTGGGTGGTATCGGTGTTTATTAATTTAGCAGCGTAATACATCAGGACCGTAGTTAGGAAATATGTTTATCAGAGTAAAACGCCAAACTTTTATAATAATAATAATTTATTGGGATAAAAACCCAAGTTCATTTGATAGTACATTTGTAGGGATAACCCTATTTATTGAAAACAAAATTTTTTTCTTTATTTAGGTAACTTTTATAGCCACTTTTCCAAGCCTTCGGTGCTCTCCAGCTGGCTTCTATTGGCTTTCACAATTTGTTACCTGAAACGCGTTTTAAAATATTTTATCAGCAAGAAATACTGGCGAGTGCATCCCAGTTTAATCAAAAACAGTTTATATAATTTCACAGTATTGAGAGCGATTACAACGTTTATATCCACACAATTACTCATTCAGTACTGTCAATCCTGACTGGTGGGTCATATTACTCATTGGCTGACTCTTTGTCCAATGGTAAGGTCTTTCACATTTTGTATACAAAACCCTAACATACCGGCAGTAATTGAAGAATACATAGACTCAACACTGTTAATTATATTTTAAAACAATGGAGGTTTTGTAAAAACAGTTTACGAAAAGCAGATGTACTCACAAACTGTGAGAAATAGAGAATGAATTCACAAAAATATTTACAAAAATAAGATGTACTCACATTGTTTACTTAGGTAAAACTAAAGCTTCTTGACAATCTCTTGGTTATTATCTATTAAAATCAAACAATGCACACGTGTTAGTAAAATAACCCAATTCACATTAACCGTACAACTCGAGACAGAATTCCAATGACTAAGTCGGGCAGAGCCGACATGCATTACCGAATCCTAGATCAATCGGGCGTACACACGAGACAGAATTCCAATGACTGAGTCGGGCAGAGCCGACAGGCATTATGGAATCCTAAATCAATCGTGTAGGGTAATAGCAGGGTTATAATACTTACAACGAGGTAGAGCTTCTCTTTATAGTGGGTATTATGCCCGGGTATAGTAATAGCTATTCAGAAGTTGAGAGAGAAAAACAGAAATGAACGAATCTCAAATGAATCCGAAGCCCCCCTTTTATAGGCTGGTCAAGGGGTCCGTCACACCCCGCGATGCCCCAAGGCTTGTCCGTCACGGGCCACCGAGCCAGAAAAGGCTGCTGCAGGGTTGTCGAGTCAAGGGGTAGGCTTGGTGAATCATGTGCCACGTGGCACTATGCAGTGTCGACCAAGTAAGGGCCATCGCGCCCCGCGACAGACCAAAGGTGTCTCCGTCGCGGGCTGCCATCGACTCCTAGACTTTGTTTTTTCTTGATTTTTCTAAGTGTAGGGCTATTTCGGGCTCGTTTCTCGTTTACGAGATATATTTTAGGACATTTAAGGTTACGTTAAGGGTTCTAGGAGGGTTGCTATATCCTCCCCACCTTGTTTTAGATCTCGTCCTCGAGGTCTACTGGAACAGGTGTGGGTATTTCCTTTGCATTTCTGATTCGAGTTCCCAAGTGTATTCTGGTCCTCTCTTGGAATCCCATTTTACTTTGACCAGAACTAGTCTCTTGTGTTTGAGATTCTTGATCTTTCTATCTTTGATCTGAATGGGTTTCTTGATAAAATTAAGTTTCTCGTTTATCTCTATGTCCTTAAGAGGTATTACTAACAATTTGTCTGCTAAATACTTTTTGAGATTTCATACATGAAACACATCATGTATTCCTGCCATTTCCTCTGGCAGTTGTAGCTGATAGGCTACAGTGCCTATTCTTCTAATAATCTCAAAAGGTTCAACATTCCTGGGGCTTAGCTTTCCCCTCTTAACGAATCTGACTATTCCTTTCCATGAAGAAACCTTTAATAATACCTTATCTCCTACTTGAAATTCTAAAGGTTTTCGTCTGTTATCTGCATAACTCTTTTGACGATCTCGTGCTACTTTTAGTCTTTCCTTGACTTGAATTATCTTATCTGTCATTTCTTGCACTATTTCTAGTCCAGATAACTGCTTCTCTCCAATTTCTGCCCAACAGACTGGAGTTCTGCACTTTCGTCCATAAAGTGCTTCAAATGGTGCAGCATTAATGCTAGTATGATAGTTGTTATTATAGGAAAATTCTGTTAATGGTAAATGGTCATCCTAATTTCCTCTGAAATCAATTACACATGCTCTAAGAATATCTTCCATCGCCTGGATTGTCCTTTCACTGTGTTCGTCCGTCTGTAGATAATAAGTTGTGCTTAGATTTAACCTGGTTCCCATTGCTTTTTGGAAACTTGTCCAAAAATGAGAAGTAAAATGGCTATCTCTATCGGATACGATAGATAAAATAATTCCATGTAATGAAACTATTTCATTTACATATAGCTTGGCTAACTGTTCCATACTGAAAGTTTCCTTCATGGGTAAGAAATGAGCAGATTTGGTCAATCTGTATACAATCACCCAGATTGTATCATTTCATTTCCTTGTCTTGGGTAATTTGGTAACAAAGTCCGTTGTTATCAATTCCCATTTCCATATTGGCATCTCTAACTGTTGCAATAATCCTAAGGGTTTTTGATGCTCAGCTTTAACTTGTGAACAAGTTAGACATTTAGCAACATAATTAGCTATATCCTTTTTCATTCCTATCCACCAGAAATTCTTTCTTAGATCTTGATACATCTTATCACTTCTGGCACGTATCGTATACTTAGACTTATGAGTTTCTTCTAGAATTTTGTGGCGTAGGTTTCCTTGTTCAGGTATCCACATCCTTTTCTTATGGAACTTCCAAATTCCATCTTTTCCTTGTTCTAATTCCTTAATCATTCCTTTTAATTTTTCAGCATCATCCTTGATTGTTGTTTCTTGTACTTCTCTAATTTGCTCATTTAAATCTACTTGTAGATTTAATCTGAGAGAATGTACTCGTTTCGACTTTTCATGATATTTTCGACTTAAAGCATCAGCTACTACATTAGCTTTTCCAGCATGATACTGGATATCACAATCATAATCACTAAGAACTTCCATCCAGCGTCTCTGTCTCATATTTAACTCTTTTGCCCAAAAACATACCTTAAACTCTTATGATCGGTGAAGACAATAAATTTATTTCCATATAAATAGTGTCTCCAAATCTTAAGGGCAAAAATTATGGCTCCTAGTTCTAGATCATGGGTTGTGTAGTTCTCTTCATGTTTCTTACGTTGTCTAGAGTCATAAGCTATAACCTTTTGACGTTGCATCAACACACGTCCATATCCTAACTTAGACGCATCACAATAGACTATAAAGTCTTCAGTTCCTTCTGGTAATGCGAGTATGGGTGCGTTGGTTAACATTTGCTTAAGAATCTTAAAAGCTTCTTCCTGTTTTGGTCCCATTCAAACTTAACTGATTTACAGGTTAGTTTGGTTAATGGAATGGCTATTCTAGAGAAATCTCGGATAAACCGTCTATAATATCCTGCCAGTCCAAGAAAACTGCGTACTTATGTTGGTGATTCAGGGACTTTCCACTTAGTAATCGCCTCAATCTTTGTAGGATCCACATTAATTCCTTCATGATTAACTAGATGTCCAAGGAATTGCACTTCTTGTAACCAAAATTCACATTTTGAGACTTTAGCATAAAGCTTCTCTTTTCTTAATAATGTAAGGAGTGCATGCAGATGCGCTGCATGTTCCTCTTTACTCTTAGAGTAAATTAGAATATCATCTATAAAGACAATTATGAATTTATCCAGGTATGGTTTACATATCCTGTTCATCATATCCATAAATGCAGCTGGGGCATTGGTTAAACCAAATGGCATGACGGTAAATTCATAATGACCATATCTCGTTCTGAAAGCAGTTTTAGGAATATCCTCTTCCTGTACTTTCAGTTGATGATATCTGAGCGTAAGTCGATCTTAGAAAGAGTCAAGCTCCTTGAAGTTGATCGAACAGATCATCGATTCTCGGTAGTGGGTACCGATTCTTAAGTGTAATCTTGTTCAAGTCTCGGTAATCAATGCACATACGCATCGATCCATCTTTCTCCTTAACAAACAACACCGGTGATCCCACGGTGACGAACTTGGTTGTATAAAACCTTTGTCAAGAAGTTCGTCCAATTGTTTCTTCAGTTCCTGCAATTCCGTTGGTGCTAATCGATATGGTGCTTTGGCAATCGGTGCCGTCCCTGGTATTAGGTGAATTCTAAATTCAACCTCTCTATCAGGCAGTAATCCAGGTAACTCTTCTGGAAAAACGTCTGAGAATTTAGATATTACAGGAATATCTTTTAATTCTTTTCCTTTAGTATTAATGATTACAGAAATCATATATACTATTCCTCCTTTCCTTTCATAACTTGCAGCTTTCATCACAGAGATGAATTTTTTCGATCGGGTTGGCTTATCTCCTTTGATTGTGATCTTTTCACCACTTGGTGTACTTAATTGTACTGACTTTTGATCACATAAAATATTGGCACGATTGGCTACCAACCAATCCATTCCTAATACAACATCGAATCCAGCTAGATTCATTGGGTAAAGGTTAGCAAAGAAATGATGGTTTAGGATTTCTATTCTTGCTCTCTACAAGATTTCACTTATCTTAACGGATTCTCCGTTTGCTGTCTCTACAAACAATCTTGTTGAAGTTTGGCTAAGGGTTGGTTAAGAAGTTTGTAGAAAGAAGTATTGATAAAACTTTGGTTTGCACCAGAGTCAAACAATACTTTGGAAAATATGTTATTAACTAAGAACGTATCGGCAATCACATCCGGAATCTTCTTGGCTTCTTCAGCTGTCAGAACAAAGGCTCTGGCATTCTTCTTAGGTGCTTCAGTTGTCTTAGCCTTGTTGGTTGTGGCTAGAGCTAGTTTCGGACAGTTTGGTTTGATGTGCCCACTTTCTCCACAATTGAAGCATATCCTATTACTAGTTTTCCTCCTACAGTCTTCTTCCTTATGTCCAGATATTTTGCAAAAGTTGCAGTATACGAAGCATTTTCCAGAATGCTTTCTTTTGCAATATCTACAGTAGGGTGCAGAAGAACATGTGCTTTTCCCACGGTTGGAATTACCGTAGCGAAATTCCTGGGTGAGCTTTTGAGCTAGGTTCTTTCTCTGGTTTTCCTCTTGTGTACGTATTAATTCATCGGTCAGGGTATTGGCTAGTTCTACTGTTTCTTCTATGGTTTGTGGTCTAGCTGCCTTGACTACGTGTCTAATCTCACTAATTAATCCCCAAATATAACGGGAGATTAACACTGGCTCAGGTGAGGCTAAGGTTGGCACTATCCTAGCATATTCTAAGAATATGGTAGTGTAACCTTTGCAGTCTATTCCAGTCATTCTAAGATTTAGTAACTTATTAGCAATTTGTTCCTTCTCATTAGGAGGACAGAATATTCTTTCTACCATTTTCTTAAAGTTGATCCATTCCATTTTATAAACTCTGTCACTTCCCCTAGACTGGAGAATAGTATTCCACCATTCTAAGGCTGCATTTTTGAAAAGATTAGAAGCAAACATAATTTTATCTTCGTCTGCGTATTTACTTATTTTTATGACTGCTTCTGTCTTTTCTATCCAACGTAAGGCTGCAATGGCTCCTTCATTGCCTGAGAATTCTATTGGTTTACAAGCCAAGAATTCGTTATAAGAACAACCGTAAGAAGCGGTTCTTCTTCTTTTAGGAATTGGAGCTTGGATTATAGGTCCGTTATCGTTCACACTATGACTTGGTTCAGTGTGTTGACGTTTACTTCCATTTGCAGATTTATTATTTTCTGCTTCTTTAACAGTCTTGATAATATAAGGCATAGCATCTATAGTTCCTTGTGCTATTATATGTTGGATGACACTGTTATCTATCTGGTTTCTGTTATTCTCATTATTCTGGTTTTCCTGATTTACTTCGTTCGACATCTGAATTATGAACATTTATCAGGAATTAATTATTACATAATAAGGATAATATAATTACAATCACTCAAACAAGTTGGTCAAAAATGTCGATCATTGCGACTTTTACTCTTTTCTATATATGCATCTATTACAAACTACAACTGGGAATCAAATATACTATGCATCCGTATCTATATATTTTTTTTCAAAGTACAAAATTACACATATATCTAGGTATTTTCTAAGTGCCGTTTATCAAGTACTGCATTTCTCACTCATCATATTTCCAAACTAGTTTCTCTCCTATTTGTCGGATTCTATTCCCCTTATTAACTAAATCTTCTCCATACTGATGGAGTTCCTGCACCTGTCTCTGACTCATTGGTGGGTCTAATGGTTCAGGAGGAGGTACGGGTTCCTCGTAAGGGTCTGCGCTATTCATTTCGAAAAATGTTCTGTCATTATCCTGCCATAGATCGCGTTCTAAAGGCATTGGTTCTTCGGGAGGGTATAGGGTTGAGTATGACCTATTGTCATCAAACCATGGATCATATTGTAAAGGCTGTGGAGTTGGGATTCTAGGTAACTCGTTGGGGTCAAATGCAGGTATTGGGTGTAACAACTGTGCTTGTAATCACTATGAATAGTTCAGTTATCAATAAAACAATGTTATTTGATCCCAATGTTTGTTTGGTTGTGTTTTACATTTTTCATGTTTTGACTTTTGTTCAATTTCAAACTCTACATCGCTTTCTGGAGAGTTATACGCAAACTGGTGTGTAAACGTAATCAGTTTAATGCGAAAAATACTCCGGAACATCAACATATACTCAACATACCTTAAATAACCTTTACATAACTTAGAAATAAGTTTTGAAGGCTTTGGTATTGCAAAAACAAGTTAATTCGCTTACAGGGACTAAACTTGAAAAACTGCGAAAGTATGCCAATTTAAACTGTAACGAACATTTCTGGAACATGACCATAAGTTAAACATACCATAAATATCCTTTACATAGCTTAGAAATAGGCTTTGAAGGGTTCGGTATGCTAAAACAAACTTTTGGGTCATTCAGGGACTAAAAGTGTCAAAAAGTGCACAAGTTTGCACTTTTGTGCATAACTTATGTTCTGAATACATTCGGACATCCAAAAATTTATGTAAGCATGACTATATTATGCTTTAGTGTTTGGCTTGCCAAAAAAAATCCATTCGTTGCGTCATTTGGATCGTTTTTCGCGCTTATGCGCATTCCGTCGTAATTAAGCGAACATCGCGTTCGTACGACCAAACGAACCGACATCTGAGATATTTTTGAGCATGTTTCATGTCCACAATGTTTAGGCAACATTTTAGGGCTTTAAAGTTGGCTTTATGGGCCTTAGAAGTGTCGGAAATGGCCTTAAACACGTGCAGGGACTGAAACTGTCATTCTGCAAACTTATTTCTAATCTGTGCAGGCCAGGCGGCCCGCCTCAGTTTCTGTAAATCCCCACGTGGGCCGCGTCCGACTATCAGACCAGATTAACTGCATTTAACAGCAGATTGCAGCTGTTTGATCCACACCCACACATTCCCAATTGCTTAGTCAGATGATAAGGATCATTTTTAGCTACCATAAGGTTCCAACACTTGTACGGATGCGATTAAAGCACGGTTTCCATGAAACGATCTTAACGGTGGACCGAAAACTATAAATACCCCATGCCCCCCATTGCTCAAATCACTAGAATTTTGATTTGAGAAACTCTAAGTTGAAACTATTGTTTCATACCTGAGATTTTTGAATCGAAATTAGCATTCGGGGACCCTTCGTAAGTATTCTTTCGTTCTTTTATTGCTTTTCGAGTCTTTCGAGTCTGAAAGTCAAACTTTGTTTGACTTTCTGCATTGACCAGTTTATGGTCAATGCGAAGTTCGTTTGAACTTCGCAACGTGAGTGTAATCACGTTGGTTATAGTCCCTTGGGACTATGCCTACTGATTACCACGTTGTCTAGGGTCGTAGGGTAAGCGATCTAATAAATCGCTTATACCTCGAACCCGACCCATTTGGTCGATCATTAGGATCCGACCAAACACATTAGGTAACCATAGTAGGTAGGGAATAACCTTCCGAGGTTATACCCTATGGTCACATCATTTGAGTAGTTGTATGATAGGTAGTTTATATGCCTTAGGTAAATTACCAGAATACCCTTTTCATGTATAATTGGTAATTAAGCATATGTAACCTAAACCTTTGTCACATAACTGATTATGTAACATGTTTAGGCATATTCTACTTGTCATAGGACTAGTTAGGCGGTCCGAACGCGCTTCACGCGAACGACGCATTAAAGTAGCATAAGCTACCTAAACGGGTCGTAATGGGTCGTAAACAATTATGTTAGGTTTCAATTAGTATGTAGGCTTTGTTAAACCAAATGACACGAGTCTCTACACTCGTTTGGTTTACAAACCCTCATGCTACCCGATCTTCCGATTTAGGTCCGGTTTATTAACATAGTTACCTATATTAGGTGTCGTTTGATTCCGAGATCTCTATCATTGTTTGGTTGTCACTTCAGGACTACTGAGTAATATCAAGTGAGTACATAGACCCCTCTTTTACTGTTTTCCAAACTGTTTTGGGGTGGAACACATGTGCCTACTTGTTACTTTCCTTCTTTCCTGTTTTCACATCATATACCGGCTATGTTTGTTAGTACATTATAGTACATGATTTCATGACATTTCATGCTATGTATGTCCATTGTGTGCATACTTAGTACATTGTTTTACATTACATTTCTGCTATGTATGTTGTCTGATAGCATGCTAGCACATTGATTTACAAGACTTTTCTGCTTTGTATGTTAACTTAGCATACTTAGTACATTGTTTTCATATGACATGTATACAACTGCTATAACATTTGGTTTGCACAAACGGGTCTTTATTACGTTCATTAACATTTGCTACGCCGCTCGGGAGTAAGTAGTGGTACCATAGGACTTGACAAATCCCATTCCTGACATCCCGGGTTTGTTTGGATGTTAGGAATGACTGAATCCGAAAACATTTCTTTTGATAACCTTGACTGAAAGGGTTATCCGACTGTCTCAAGGCTTGAATGTATGCGTTAACTTACCACATAAATGTTTGTATCAATGTAACATGCATTACTTTACAAAACATAACTTTTTGACATATTCAAAATACTTTGTTTTGTACATTTCTACATTTGGATTATGTGACAATACTTTACTTACAATACATAACATTTGTTACACATTACTTGACTACTTTTGGACTTATAAACATTTGACATGGTTTATACAAGGACTTTTGACTATTGGTTTAAACATAGACTTTATACATTGGTGGTTTGTTTAAGTGAATTAAGTAACGAGATGTGAGTAATATGATACAAGCATGGTGGATACGTCGCTGGTACTTCCTATATATAAGTGTTTGTATTATATTACATATCATAGCGTTATTTAAATCATTCATTTTGGACTTATACATTTTATACAAGTAACATGTTTTCACAAGACTTTGGTTTACAATACGGTTTATTTTATACAGCTCATTTTACATGGTTATTCATTTAACCATACATTATTCACTTATTTATGCATATCATCTGAACTTATTGTTTTTCAAAGCGATTTACAATACAAATCAAATAACAAGGTTCATGACTAAACTTTTTCTTAAACTTAAGTCATGAATCCTATTTTCACAAAACCTATGTATCTCACAGGCATTTTTATGCTGACGTACCTACTTTCACATGTGTTTTCAGATGCTTTTCCGTAGGATGATGATCATGACACTAGGGCGGACCTGTGCCTTAGAGACTTAAAATGAAGATAGACTATGTTTAATTATGTTATAAACTCTTTGTTTACTGTTTAAGACAATGAAACTCTTGTTTAATAAATAAAATACAACTTTGTATGCCATGGTTATGAAACAATTAATTCTGTTACAACACTCCCCGACGTTTTCCGCCACGTTTTGTATGTTATACGTGGTCGGGGTGTGACAGAAGAGTTGGTATCAGAGCCAATGGTTATAGGGAATTAGGTTATTAGTAATGCTTTGACCTAGACTATAACCTTTCTAGGACCCTAACACGAGTTATCTTGTGTTTAGATCTTAAAACATGTACATCACCTATCCTTAGGTGATTATCAAAACAACAATCAAATTTTTCCGGAACGATTTTTGAAAAACAATCATCTGTTTTTGAATAAATTATTACAAGGTTTTGAACCCTCTTTTGTAAGGTTTTGAACCCTTCCTGTTTAACTAAAATTTTTGGCCTTGTGCCTTCAAATTTTCAAAATCTCGTCAAGGTTTTGGGTTTTAAATAATGTGAACACGTGCAAACTGGAAGGGTGAATGCCTGTATTCTGGGTTTTCTGTCTAGGCAAGCACTTCGTATATATCTCATCAGACGCGAGACCAGTTGTGCTTACCTAGGAATTCTTGGGATGAGTGTTCACTTATAGGCGAGCATGTCTTCGTGATACATTATTTTTGACCCATTTACTTTGATTAGTCACTGTGTGTCGTTTGTTTGCTTGGTAATGCGGACAAATGACCACCATCTTTTCTTTTGTTCATTTTGTTTCATCTCATTCTCTTCATCCAATCATCTCACTCGTTTCTTTTCATGTTTTCCTCTTTTAGAATGCCTCCTAGACGCGAGAACCAGATAGCGACTGCCGAACTGGCAGAAATCATTGCACAGCAGATGGCTGCCCAATTCCCAAATCTCTTTGCTCAATGGAACCAAGCCAACAACAACAACAATGCTCCATGCAAATACAAGGATTTTAACTCGGCTAAACCACTCAAGTTTAGTGGTTCTGAGGGAGCGACTGGGCTTCTTCAGTGGTTTGAGGGCATTGAGAATACTTTCCGCCACGTGCAGTGTCTTGACAATCGCAAAGTCGAGTTTGCTTCGAGCGTATTTCAGAAGAGGGCTTTGACATGGTGGAACGGGGTTATGAGAGATAGGGGTGCTGAGATTGCTCTCGCACAGACATGGGCTGAACTTAGAGCCCTTATGATGAGGGAATTCTGTCCTCGCCATGAACAGCGAGCGTTGGAGAAAGAGTTTGATAACTTGAAACAAAATAGTGGTGAGCACAGGGCATATACTGACAGGTTTGAGGAGTTGAGTCTGCTTTGCCCGACTATGGTTACCCCACTCGACAAGGCCATCGAAAGGTACATCGACGGCCTACCTGACTCAGTACAAGACATCCTTACTGGTAGTGACCCTGCCACACTCCGTCAGGCGATCGAGTTATCAGCGACATTGACTGAGTCGCAGATTCGTAAGGGAAAGCTGCATAAGAAGGGTGACAAGGGTAAGAAGCAGGCATCTGACAAAGGGGATGGTAAGAAAGGTGAAAACAAGAAGGGAAAGAATTCGGGTTCCGCAAGAGGGTCTAGGAAGCGAAAGGCTTCCCAAAACTATGTTGTTACTGCACAGGCTCAAACTGCACCAAATCAGCCTGCGCAACCACCTGCCAAGAAGCCTTATTTTGGCAATGCACCTTTGTGCAACAGGTGTAACGGCCATCACCAACCACATCTCCAGTGTCGTCAGTGCACCAACTGCGGAAGATCTGGTCATCTTGCCGCTACTTGTCGCATTCCTGTTAACCAGAACCAGGCAGTTCAGAACCAAGCTCAACAAGTTGCTCAGCCTCTTGCTCAGCAACAAGGCCAAGCTGCACGACCTCATTTTCCTCCTGGTTCGTGCTACAATTGTGGGGATCTGACCCACTACAGGAACCGGTGCCCAAGGCTAGCCAACCAGAATCCGAATCAGGCTCCGGCTCGAGGCCGAGCCTTTAACATGAATGCCCAAGAGGCGCAGGCGGATGATAACGTGGTGAACGGTACGTTCTTTATTAATAATCAGCCTGCATCTGTTCTCTTTGATTCGGGTGCCGATAAGAGTTTTGTGTCATTGTCTTTTGAGCAAATGCTTCGCGTGTCTAGAACGAAACTAGGTAAACCTTTGACAGTAGAAGTTGCTAGTGGTGAACCCATTGTTCTTGATTCTGTTCTTCGCAACTGCCAGTTGAACCTTAACGACCATCTTTTTCCAATCGATCTTACGCCTATGCAACTTGGAAGCTTCGACGTCATTGTGGGTATGGATTGGTTATCCAAGCATCACGCAGAGGTAGTTTGTTTCGAGAAGATCGTTCGTGTGCCGCTTTCGACATGCGAGATCCTACAGGTTCAAGGTGAGAAACCGTCTGGTGGCCTCAAGCTCATGTCTTGTTTTAAAGCTCGGAAGTATCTGCGAAAGAACTATGTGGCCTTCTTAGCACATGTTACAGAAGATAAAGGCAAGGGTAAGTCTATTTCAGATATTCCTGTCGTTCGGGATTATTCTGAAGTATTCCCTGAAGATTTACCTGGTCTACCCCCAGCACGCCAAGTCGAGTTCCGCATTGATCTCGTACCTGGTGCAAATCCCATTGCCAGAGCTCCATATCGTCTTGCACCGTCTGAGATGCAAGAGTTGTCTAATCAGCTTTAAGAACTCTCTGACAATGGTTTTATCCGTCCTAGCTTTTCACCTTGGGGTGCTCCCGTTCTCTTTGTCAAGAAGAAGGATGGATCTTTTAGGATGTGTATCGATTATCGTGAGCTTAACAAGCTTACCATCAAGAATCGATATCCCCTACCTCGCATAGACGACCTCTTTGATCAGTTACAGGGCGCTTCTTATTTCTCGAAGATTGATCTGCGATCTGGATATCATCAACTTCGCGTGCATGAAGAAGATATTCCCAAGACAGCGTTCCGTACTCGTTATGGGCATTATGAGTTCACAGTCATGCCATTCGGTTTGACTAATGCTCCGGCTGTTTTCATGGACTTAATGAATAGGGTCTGCAAACCTTATTTGGATCAGTTCGTCATTGTTTTTATTGACAACATCTTGATTTATTCTAAGACGCGAGCTGATCACGAGCAACATCTTCGTCTTACTCTGGAACTCCTAAAGAAAGAGCAACTTTTCGCCAAATTCTCCAAGTGCGAATTTTGGCTTAAAGAAGTTCAATTTTTAGGACATATTATCAACGAACAAGGTATTCATGTAGATCCCTCCAAGATCAGTGCGATTAAGGATTGGGATACGCCAACTACTCCTACTGAAGTTCGTTCTTTTCTTGGTCTAGCGGGTTATTACTGCCACTTCATTGAGAACTTCTCAAAGATCGCAGTTCCTCTAACTGCTCTAACTCAGAAGAACAAACCCTTTGATTGGGGATACAAACAAGAAGAAGCTTTTCAACACTTGAAACAAAAACTTTGCGACGCGCCTGTTCTGACTTTACCTGAGGGCAATGACGATTTCGTCGTTTATTGTGATGCGTCTAAATTGGGTCTTGGTTGTGTTCTGATGCAAAGGAACAAAGTCATAGCATATGCATCGAGGCAGTTGAAGATACATGAGAAAAACTACACCACTCATGATCTTGAGTTAGGTGCAGTTGTTTTCGCTCTAAAGATCTGGAGACATTATTTGTACGGTACAAAATGTGTGGTTTTCACTGACCACAGAAGTCTTCAGCATATCTTCAACCAGAAAGAACTCAACATGAGGCAACGACGTTGGGTTGAGCTTCTAAACGACTATGACTGCGAAATTCGCTACCATCCTGGTAAGGCGAATGTCGTAGCTGATGCATTGAGTCGTAAGGAACGTACTAAGCTTCATTGTGTACGTGTTCAATCTGTTATTCAAGCTCGATCCGATATCCAAGCCCGCATTTCTCAGGCTCAACAATCCTGTGTTTCACAAGGATTGATGGATAGGGAATTTCCCTATCACATCACACCTGCTCTGGAACTGAAGGATAATGGATCGTATTACTTCATGGACCGTTTGTGGGTCCCAAGCCAGGATAATCTGCGTACCTTGCTTATGGATGAAGCCCATAAGTCTCATTATTCTATTCATCCAGGCTCAGATAAGATGTATAAGGATCTTCGTATTCATTATTGGTGGCCTGGTATGAAGAAAGACATTGCCTTATACGTATCAAAATGCCTTACTTGACTTAAGGTTAAGGCTGAACATCAGCGTCCTTCTGGTTTATTGGTGCAACCAGAGATCCCAGTTTGGAAATGGGAAAACATTACTATGGATCTCATTACTAAACTTCCACGCACCAAGAAAGGTCATGATGCCATCTGGGTAGTCGTTGATCGTCTTACTAAGTCAGCGCATTTCTTGCCAATCCGCGAGGATTTTCCTGCTGACAGACTTGCTAAAATCTACGTGGATGAAATAGTAGCTCGACATGGTGTTCCTTTGAACATCATTTCTGACAGAGATGCTCGTTTCACTTCTCATTTTTGGAGAACCATGCAATCTGCTATGGGGACCCAACTTAATCTGAGCACAGCTTATCATCCGCAAACGGATGGTCAATCTGAGAGAACAATCCAGACTCTGGAGGATATGCTTAGAGCTTGTGTGATCGATTTTGGTGGTAGTTGGGATTCACATCTTAAGTTGATTGAATTCTCCTACAACAATAGTTATCACACCAGCATCAAAATGGCTCCTTTCGAGGCTCTCTATGGTCGAAAATGTCGTTCACCAGTCTGCTGGAATGAGATCGGAGAGGCTCAACTTACTGGACCTGCCCTCATTTTAGAGACAACTGACAAGGTCAAGAAAGTTCGCGATAACCTTCAGACAGCTATGAGCCGTCAAAAGAGTTACGCGGATCCAAAATGCAAACCCTTGGAATTTCAAGTCGGTGATCGAGTATTACTTAAGGTCTCACCTTGGAAAGGTGTGATCAGATTTGGAAAGAAAGGAAAACTTGCACCTAGATACGTTGGACCATTCAAGATCGTCGAAAGAATCGGCAAGGTAGCCTACAGACTTGAGTTACCTCCTGAACTTGGAAATGTTCATCCAACTTTTCACGTATCCAATCTCAAGAGGTGTTTAGCTGATGAGAACCTCCACATACCGCTTGACGAAATTCGTGTTGGCAAAACACTGAAATTTGTTGAGAAACAAGTGGAAATCATGGAACGTGAAGTCAAGTGGCTTAAACGCAAGCGCATTCCTTTGGTCAAAGTTCGCTGGGAAGCTAAACGTGGACCCGAGTTTACTTGGGAATGCGAAGATCAAATGAAGGCGAAATATCCACATCTTTTTCCATGAGTTTCCTCTAAATAAATTTCGGGACGAAATTTCCACAAGTAGGGGAGACTGTAAAAAATATGCTTGTAGTCACTATGAATAGTTCAGTTATCAATAAAACAATGTTATTTGATCCCAATGTTTGTTTGGTTGTGTTTTACATTTTTCATGTTTTGACTTTTGTTCAATTTCAAACTCTACATCGCTTTCTGGAGAGTTATACGCAAACTGGTGCGTAAACGTAATCAGTTTAATGCGAAAAATACTCCAAAACATCAACATATACTCAACATACCTTAAATAACCTTTACATAACTTAGAAATAAGTTTTGAAGGCTTTGGTATTGCAAAAACAAGTTAATTCGCTTACAGGGACTAAACTTGACAAACTGCGAAAGTATGCCAATTTAAACTGTAACGAACATTTCCGGAACATGACCATAAGTTAAACACACCATAAATATCCTTTACATAGCTTAGAAATAGGCTTTGAAGGGTTCGGTATGCTAAAACAAACTTTTGGGTCATTCAGGGACTAAAAGTGTCAAAAAGTGCACAAGTTTGCACTTTTGCGCATAACTTACGTTCTGAATACATCCAGACATCCAAAAATTTATGTAAGCATGACTATATTATGCTTTAGTGTTTGGCTTGCCAAAAAAATCCATTCGTTGCGTCATTTGGATCGTTTTTCGCGCTTATGCGCATTCCGTCGTAATATAGCGAACATCGCGTTCGTACGACCAAACGAACCGAAATCTGAGATATTTTTGAGCATGTTTCATGTCCACATTGTTTAGGCAACATTTTAGGGCCTTAAAGTTGGCTTTACGGGCCTTAGAAGTGTCGGAAATGGCCTTAAACACGTGCAGGGACTGAAACTGTCATTCTGCAAACTTATTTCTGATCTGTGCAGGCCAGGCGGCCCGCCTCAGTTTCTGTAAATCCCCACGCGGGCCGCGTCCGACTATCAGACCAGATTAACTGCATTTAACAGCAGATTGCAGCTGTTTGATCCACATCCACACATTCCCAATTGCTTAGTCAGATGATAAGGATCATTTTTAGCTACCATAAGGTTCCAACACTTGTACGGATGCGATTAAAGCACGGTTTCCATGAAACGATCTTAACGGTGGACCGAAAACTATAAGTACCCCATGCCCCCCATTGCTCAAATCACTAGAATTTTGATTTGAGAAACTCTAAGTTGAAACTATTGTTTCATACCTGAGATTTTTGAATCGAAATTAGCATTCGGGGACCCTTCGTAAGTATTCTTTCGTTCTTTTATTGCTTTTCGAGTCTTTCGAGTCTGAAAGTCAAACTTTGTTTGACTTTCTGCATTGACCAGTTTATGGTCAATGCGAAGTTCGTTTGAACTTCGCAACGTGAGTGTAATCACGTTGGTTATAGTCCCTTGGGACTATGCCTACTGATTACCACGTTGTCTAGGGTCGTAGGGTAAGCGATCTAATAAATCGCTTATACCTCGAACCCGACCCATTTGGTCGATCATTAGGATCTGACCAAACACATTAGGTGACCATAGTAGGTAGGGAATAACCTTCCGAGGTTATACCCTATGGTCACATCGTTTGAGTAGTTGTATGATAGGTAGTTTATATGCCTTAGGTAAATTACCAGAATACCCTTTTCATGTATAATTGGTAATTAAGCATATGTAACCTAAACCTTTGTCACATAACTGATTATGTAACAAGTTTAGGCATATTCTACTTGTCAAAGGACTAGTTAGGCGGTCCGAACGCGTTTCACGCGAACGACGCATTAAAGTAGCATAAGCTACCTAAACGGGTCGTAATGGGTCGTAAACAATTATGTTAGGTTTCAATTAGTATGTAGGCTTTGTTAAACCAAATGACACGAGTCTCTACACTCGTTTGGTTTACAAACCCTCATGCTACCCGATCTTCCGATTTAGGTCCGGTTTATTAACATAGTTACCTATATTAGGTGTCGTTTGATTCCGAGATCTCTATCATTGTTTGGTTGTCACTTCAGGACTACTGAGTAATATCAAGTGAGTACATAGACCCCTCTTTTACTATTTTCCAAACTGTTTTGGGGTGGAACACATGTGCCTACTTGTTACTTTCCTGCTTTCCTGTTTTCACATCATATACCGGCTATGTTTGTTAGTACATTATAGTACATGATTTCATGACATTTCATGCTATGTATGTCCATTGTGTGCATACTTAGTACATTGTTTTACATTACATTTCTGCTATGTATGTTGTCTGATAGCATGCTAGCACATTGATTTACAAGACTTTTCTGCTTTGTATGTTAACTTAGCATACTTAGTACATTGTTTTCATATGACATGTATACAACTGCTATAACATTTGGTTTGCACAAACGGGTCTTTATTACGTTCATTAACATTTGCTACGCCGCTCGGGAGTAAGTAGTGGTACCATAGGACTTGACAAATCCCATTCCTGACATCCCGGGTTTGTTTGGATGTTAGGAATGACTGAATCCGAAAACATTTCTTTTGATAACCTTGACTGAAAGGGTTATCCGACTGTCTCAAGGCTTGAATGTATGCGTTAACTTACCACATAAATGTTTGTATCAATGTAACATGCATTACTTTACAAAACATAACTTTTTGACATATTCAAAATACTTTGTTTTGTACATTTCTACATTTGGATTATGTGACAATACTTTACTTACAATACATAACATTTGTTACACATTACTTGACTACTTTTGGACTTATAAACATTTGACATGGTTTATACAAGGACTTTTGACTATTGGTTTAAACATAGACTTTATACATTGGTGGTTTGTTTAAGTGAATTAAGTAACGAGATGTGAGTAATATGATACAAGCATGGTGGATACGTCGTTGGTACTTCCTATATATAAGTGTTTGTATTATATTACATATCATAGCGTTATTTAAATCATTCATTTTGGACTTATACATTTTATACAAGTAACATGTTTTCACAAGACTTTGGTTTACAATACGGTTTATTTTATACAACTCATTTTACATGGTTATTCATTTAACCATACATTATTCACTTATTTATACATATCATCTGAACTTATTGTTTTTCAAAGCGATTTACAATACAAATCAAATAACAAGGTTCATGATTAAACTTTTTCTTAAACTTAAGTCATGAATCCTATTTTCACAAAACCTATGTATCTCACAGGCATTTTTATGCTGACGTACCTACTTTCACATGTGTTTTCAGGTGCTTTTCCGTAGGATGATGATCATGACACTAGGGCGGACCTGTGCCTTAGAGACTTAAAATGAACATAGACTATGTTTAATTATGTTATAAACTCTTTGTTTACTGTTTAAGACAATGAAACTCTTGTTTAATAAATAAAATACAACTTTGTATGCCATGGTTATGAAACAATTAATTCTGTTACAACACTCCCCGACGTTTTCCGCCACGTTTTGTATGTTATACGTGGTTGGGGTGTGACATTGGGAATTGGTTTTCTTGGTTGGGTTCTAGCATTGGTTGATCTGGGAATAAAGGTAACAGCGCCGGTTCGGGTATTTGATTTAGGTTAGCATCTACTGCTGTAGTGGCTAACATATGAAAATTGGCCAGCTGTCTATCTAGTTCCTCTTCCCAAGGTGGTCTATTAACTGTCTCCTGAATCTGTGCATTTGCTTCCCTATTAGCCCTGACTATGGCCCTCTGTTGTTGTAACTTCTTCATTCTTTTTCTTCTCTCATGTGCTCCTCTTTTAAACCAACCTCTTTTCTTAGTAGCAAAGGCTCTGACTGTGCCTTAAATATAAATATTCCTTCTTCGGTATCAGATGAGTATCCTGAGTGATTAGGTTGAGATGATGTTCCCTCATCTTTTGGTGAACTATCTAAATGACGATAGGCATCCGAAGTTTCTTGCTCACTCACACTGTAAACTAACAAATAGTCAAATAACACACAACACATAATCACATAAGTTATTTTCTAACACAGAATTTAAAATTTCAGTGTCAGCAAAACACTTCCTTGGCTTAAACCAGTGGCTGTAGCTCTGATACCACTCTCTGTCGCAGCCCCGACCCCTACCCCCAAAAGCGGGCGCCGCGAGCAACAGTGTGGGTGGTATTGGTGTTTATTAATTTAGCAACGGAATACATCAGGACCATAGTTAGGAAATATGTTTATCAGAGTACAACACCAAACTTTTATAATAATAATTTATTGGGATAAAAACGCAAGTTCATTTGATAATACATTTGTAGGGATAACCCTATTTATTGAAAACAAAAACTTCTTCTTTATTTAGGTAACTTTTATAGCCATTTTTCCAAGTCTTCGGTGCTCTCCAGCAGGCATTTATTGGCTTTCACATTTTGTTACCTGAAACGTGTTTTAAAATATTTTATCAGCAAGAAATACTGACGAGTGCATCCCAGTTTAATCAAAAACAGCTTATATAATTTCACAGTATTGAGAGCGATTACAATGTTTATATCTACACAATTACTCATTCAGTACTGTCAATCCTGACTGGTGGGTCATATTACTCATTGGCTAACTCTTTGTCCAATGGTAACGTCTTTCACATTTTGTATACAAAACCCCAACATACCGGCAGTAATTGAAGAATACATAGACTCAATCACTGTTAATTATATTTTAAAACAATTGAGGTTTTGTAAAAACAGTTTACGAAAAGCAGATCTACTCACAAACTGTGAGAAATAGAGAATGAACTCACAAAAAGATTTACAAAAATAAGATGTACTCACATTGTTTACTTAGGTAAAACTAAAGTGTAACGCTCCGCATTTTCGCACTTTCTTATTTTAGCAAGACGTGTTGTACTTTCCATATTTAGACGCTTGTACTCTCTTGTAATCTATTTTCGTATCATTTGTAATTCGAGACTATTGATCATAATGAAAACGAAGCTATTTTGGGTATTCATATTAGTCTTATGTGCAACTGTTAATCAATTCTCGTTTGAACGAAATATTATTCATGGATACTTGATTCTATATTTATCGACACTTGATACTCCTTAAACTAATTGAAACTATGAAATTCGGATTCTCGAAACTCGAAAGCATCGTGAAATATCGTTTAAGGGTTTTTATCCTAATTTAAACTCGTTTATAAATATGGTTATTTATCTATTCTATTTAATTAATTAAATTAATTAATTTTCTATTTAAAAAAATAAAAAAAAAATAAAAAGTTTATTTTTATGATAATCTAGCTAGTCTCGTTAGATTTTAAAGTTAATAAACTAACCTACTTAGTTTAAGTTATAAAGTTAGTTCCTTTCTTTTTTAAACAACATGACTTGGTTAGGAGTCTTGGAATAAAAGTGCTGAATTTAAGAATTTCAGGGACCATTTGGGTAAATTGCTGAAAATGGGTGTTTTAAAACAAAAAAAAAAAGAATAAAAAGGATGCAGACCACGGGACTCGAACCCGGGTCGGTGTCACAAACACACGCGCACACCAACTGAGCTGTGTCTTTCTATTGTACCAAACCCGCACCTTTAATCATTTAAGAACTCGCCCAATCGAGCCAAGCGGCCCGCGACCAGGCCCAACTCAGTCATCGCGGCCCGCCAAGACCAGACCAGCGCCCAAATATGATCAGACTCGTGACCAGCTCGTTTTTAAGCGCCTTTTTCATGTTTTTATTGATTTTAAACTTGATTTTTAACACTAAATACCCACCTAACAACTAACCAAACCTTCCCTATAAATACCACACATAATCCAAGCTTCTTACACTTTTCTAATCACTCCAAACTCTCCTAAATCCTCCTATAATCAGCTGAATAATCTAAGTTCGAGCAAATTGTTCAACCTTCACTAAAGTGAGCATAACTCACTCGTTTCTTATCCGTTTCACTTCATTCTTTTTCCTACTTCTTTGGTTTGACCTTAACTACGTTTCCATTGGTTTTCCATGGAAAACCAGGCCCTGGATGTCACACCCCAAAAACGTCGCAGCGGAATATAAAACGTAGTGGTGATGGAAGCTGGTCCCCATTTATATCTCGCTGAACGATGCATCGTAATGTTGGACATTTCAACTTAATTAAAACATAGATTTTAAAACATGAGGTCTTAAAGTTCGTCACAACCACTCCATTGTTAAATTGTTTTTGATCCTTATGGATCTTAATACATTGGTCCCAAATAGTTTTAAAAGTTTGTCCAAAACATTATCAAACCAAACATGCATCAACAATCACAAGATACGCCATAATTCCCGAAGCCGAACTCAAGTACCTGTAGAACACGTTTAAAATCAAGTGTCAACACAAAGGAAGGTTAGTTCACATATTCAAATCTAAACAATTTGATCCAAAGGAAAACTTTCTAATTATGTGTTTATTTTAAAACATCCATATAATTTTTAGAAAGTCCATTTACTTCCTTAATAAAATCCATGGGTCATCCGTCGTAAGTTCAAAAACCCGACATTAAGGCATTTTCCCAAGTTTTGTATATTAAATTCATAGCGTCAACTTTCAGACTCGTATGTTAGCAAGACAATACGAACTATATATTTACCATGCAGGGATAATCAATGCTAAACAATAACCAGAATTTAAATTCGTCGTTTGACTTGACACGGGGCGACCGGTCACGACGGGGTTGTCAACCCGATAGATCTACCAATAATTCATCGCGTGCAATACTTAATCGATTAAACGACATCATTGGCGCAGAGTCCATATTGAGACCATATATGATGTATGCCTCATGTACAATATATATGTCCTACTAATATGACAAATTTAATATACGATGTTGTACGAATCCCCTGAAATTCCCACCAAAATGTAAGCCTATGCTGATACTTACTATCTTGAGACCAAGTAATATTCGTTCCAACATCACGGTTGGTTTTTCCTCAGAAACGTCGTTCCATCCCAGCTTTGTGACAACTGTGTTCTGTAATCAATGTACAATGTAAAACAATGTGATTTGGTGTTATTATATGTGTTTTGATGTTTTTATGTGTGTAATTGTGTTTGATGATTTTACAATTTAATTCGATTCCAATTTCAAGCTTTAAATTGCTTTCTGGAAGGTTATACGCAAACTGGCGCGTAAACATAGTCAGTATAACGCGACAAACACTCCATAATACTGAAATAGGCTTAACATACCTTAAATAACCTCCACATAACTTAGAAATAAGCTTTGGATGGTTTGGTGTGTTGAAATCAAGTTTGTTCGATCGCAGGGACTATTTGTGTCAAACTACGAAACTATACCGATTTGTATAGTAACGAACATTCTGGAACTTGATCATAAGTTAAACATACCCTAAGTATCCTTTACATAGCTTAGAAATAGGCTTTGATGGGTTTGGTATGCTAAAATAACTTTATTGGTCATTCAGGGACTAAAAGCGTCAAAAAGTGCACAAGTTTGCATTTTCGCGCATATCTTACATTCTGATTATATCCGGACATCCAAAAATTTATGTAATTATTAAAATATTTTATTTTAGTGATTGGCTTGATAAAATTCCATTCGTCGCTTAATTTGGATCGTTTTTGTGTTCGTTACGACTTCCGTCGTAATTAACCGAAACAACGCAACCGTACAACCAAACGAGCCGACATCCAAGATATTTTTGAGCATTTTTTGAGCTCCCTATACTTTAAATTCATTTTAGAGCCTTTAAATGGGGTTAACGGGGCTTAAACGTGTCAAAAATGAGCCGAAATGCAAGTTTCTGATGTGCAGGGACCTGTTTTGACATTCTGTGAAACTTCCTTACACGGGCCGTGTAAGGTTTGATGTATGTTTATGCGGGCCGCGAGGCCATGTCAGACAGAAACTTCAGAATCAGCAATCTGGTCCAAATTCAGGGGTTTTAATGTAATATTTGCAATACATGCAGCTGGTTTTCGGCCCCCATTGTATTCTAATACCATGTACCCACATGTATGGCCAAGATTACACCTTCAAAACACTTGGAATCATCCTATTGATCCTAACTTCATATAAATAGCAAGCTTCCTCATTTGGATTTTTCACACCTTGATTCAATCTCTGCTCTAGGTTGAGGTTTTAACACCTCATACCTGAGTAATTTTGAATCAAAACACCATCTTGGACCCTTTGTAAGTCCTCTTCTTGCTTGTTCTTGAATTTCAAGCATGAAAGTCAAACAGTGTTTGACTTTCAGCTTTGACCAGTCAATGGTCAACACAAAGTTCTGTTGAACTTTGTAACGTGAGCGTAATCACGATGGTTATAGTCCCTTGTGACTATCCCTACTGATTACCACGTTGTCTTGGCGTAGTGACGAGTCGTAGTTTCTGCCAAAATGCGTATTTATGCATATTTTGTAACCAAACTACTCTTGGGTATCAAAACCGTTTGTTTTGATACCAAAACCTGTTTTCTAACTTAACTAAACATTTCTTAACATGTTTAGCTCGTCACTTTTAGTTTAGTGCTTGTGTAGAGTCGTAAGTCAAGCGGACTAAACACCCGATTAGACTTTCGAACTCGACCCGTTTAGTCGATCATTAGGATCCGACCAAACATGTTTAGTGACCATAGTTGCATAAGGAATAACCTTCCGAGGTTATACCTTATGGCCACTTAGGTTTAATTAAGTTGTATGATAGGTAGTTTATATGCCTTAGGTAAATTACCAAAACGCCCTTTTCAAGTATATTTGATATTTAAGCATATGTAACATAAACTTTTGTCACTTAATCGATTATGCAACATGTTTAGGCATATAATACTTGTCATAGGACTAGTTAGACGTCTCGAACGCGCTTATGCGCGCACGACTCGTTAAAGTAGCGTAAGCTACCTTAATGGGTCGTAACGGGTCGAAAGCACTTAGGTTAGGTTCCGATCTAGAATGTTGGCTTTGTTAAACCATATCACATGAGTTCCAACACTCATTTGGTTTACAAGACCTCATTCTGTCCAATCTTCCGATTAGGTGTTAATTTATTTACTAGTGATTCTATTACTAGGTGCTACTTGATTTCTCTGGTTTACTTGAGTTTGTTGAAGTTCTATTGATTGAGGATACTTTGCACTTCATGTGAGTACATAGTTCCCCTATTTTACTGTTTTCAATTGTTTTGGGGTGATTCATATGTATCAAAACGATTTTCGATATTTTAACAATGGTTTCAAAAACGATTAAGATGGTTTATACTAAACTAATAACGATTTCAATAATGTGAACAAACTTGTTGGTTGTAGTTACATAACGAATAACATTCATTAATTTTGGCCGAACCGACCAGTATTAGGTTATGGTACCATAGGATCCGACAAATCCCGTTATCAGACTGCACCCATGGTTATGTGTGGGTTAGGTGGGTAAAGACTAAATCTGTGATAATTAATTTACCCTTTGGTGGTTTGTTAATGCAAGAAGCGAGACAGTGGAGTTACGAAGGTTTGAATGTTATTAGCGAAACGACCAAAAATAGTTTTAACATTTAAAACAAGGATGATTTAAACGATTTAAACGAGTTAAACGATTTGAACAAGTTAAACGAATTGGTTAAACGATTGGTTTTTGGTTAAGTGTTTAGATAACGGGACGGGTGTAATGTGGTGAAAACATGGTAGATACGCCGCTGGTACTTCTTATATATAAGTGTTTTCAACATATTACATGCCGTGGCATTATTTAGTTCACTTGGGTAAACGATTTTGAAACGATGTCACATAACGATGTTTTAAAAAGGATATAAACCATACGAGATTTATTAAACGAGTTAATACGAAATGTTTTACAATTTGGTTTACTAAAACAAATGTTTTTGGGTTAAGAATCATGGCTACGAGGTTTTGGGGCTAAAGAATAAATAAAACGAAACTTTTTATATCCATGGTTGTGAAACAATAATTCTGCCACGACACTCCCCGACGTTTCCGCCATGGTTTGTTGTTTTAACGTGGTCGGGGTGTGACAGAAGAGTTGGTATCAGAGCCAATGGTTATAGGGAATTAGGTTATTAGTAATGCTTTGACCTAGACTATAACTTTTAGGACCCTAACACAAGTAAAATTGCGTTTAGATTTTGAAAACAAAACCGTCACCTACCCTTAGGTGATAACCACAATGAGAACACAAATTCTAATCCGCTTCGAAGATTAATCATCTGTTCTAGGATGATTGATTACTAGGTTTTGAACCCTTCCAGTTTGACTCATATTTGGCTTAGTGCCTTTTGAGTTTTCAAAATCTCGTCAAAGTTTGGGTCTAAATAATGTGAACACGTGCAAACTGGAAGAGTGAATGCCTGTACCCTGAGTTTTCTGTCTAAGGCTAGAGTGTTCGTACAAATCCACATAATCAGACCTGTCACTCTTACCTGGGAACTCTTGGGGTGAGTGTTCACTTATAGGCGAGCATGTCTTCGCGATACATTACTTTGATTAGTCACTGCGTGTCGTTTGTTTGTTCGAGGTAATGAACAAATGATCGCCTTCTTTGTGTTTTATCGATACCTCTTTTGTTTTTCCTAATTGTCGACCTCACTTGTTTCTCATATTTCCTTGTTAGACCATGCCTCCTCGACATGATGCACAATCTTTTACTGCTGAAGAAGTCACAGCCCTTGTCTCTCAGCAAATGGCTGCTGTGCTTCCAGGGGTTGTGATCCAAATCCATGAGTTATACAACAATAACAACAATAATGCACAGTGTAATTTCAAGAATTTCAATTCTGCTAAGCCACTAAAGTTTTCTGGGTCGCAAGGAGCAACTGCGCTCCTGCAGTGGTTCGAGAGTATCGAGAGCACATTCAGACATGTGCAATGTACGAATGGGCGTAAGGTTGAATTTGCATCAAGTGTGTTTGAGAAGAGTGCTCTTACGTGGTGGAACAGAGTGATGCGTGATAGGGGTGCCGAAGTGGCATTAGCACAAACATGGGAAGAGCTTCGGGCTCTCATGATGAAAGAGTTTTGTCCCCGTCATGAAATTCGAGCTTTGGAACGAGAGTTTGACGATCTAAAGCAAGATGGGGGAGAACACCGTGCGTATACGGATCGTTTTGAGGAACTCAGTCTTTTGTGTCCTACTATGGTTACCCCGTTGGAGAAAGCGATAGAGAGGTATATCGATGGTTTACCCGATTCCATACAGGATATTGTGACTGGCATTAATCCTACTACTGTTCGTCACGCGATCGAGTTGTCGGCTACCCTGACTGAATCTCAAGTCAGGAAGGGTAAACTTACCCGCAAGAGTGAAAAGAAGAAGTCGACCGATTCTGTCAAGGAAAAGGGTAAGGGTAAGAAAGGTGAGTCGTCGAAGAAGTCGAGAAAGCGAAAGGGTGCTCAGAATTTTGTAGTTGCTGCACAAAATGCTCAGAACCCTCAGAACCCACCAGCTCAACCTCCAGCGAAGAAAGCGTATGCTGGTACCGCACCTCATTGTGCTCGCTGCAACGGTCATCATGTTGCACAACAAGCTTGTAAGCAATGCACTACGTGTGGTAAACTTGGGCATTTGGCCAACATTTGTAGTCTGGGTCAGAATCAGGTTGCTCAAGTTCCAGCACAGGTTCAGGGAAATGCTGCTAGATTCCCACCGGGTTCATGTTTCAATTGTGGAGAGTTTGGTCACTTCCGCAACAACTGTCCGAGGTTGGTGAATGCAAATGCGAATCCGAACGTGAATGTCAATGCGAATGTAAATCCCGCTCGTGGATGAGCGTACAATCTGAATGCCAACGAAGCGAGTGCTGACAACGAGGTTGTCAATGGTACGTTTCTTGTTAACAATCGACCTGCATCTATTCTTTTTGATTCTAGTGCCGATAGAAGTTTCGTTTCGTTATCTTTTGAACCTTTGCTTGCGATACCTAGAACTAAACTGAGGAAACCCTTATCTGTCGAAGTTGCTACTGGTAAACCTCTTGTTCTCGATTCTGTTATTCGTGATTGTCAGTTAAAACTTGATAACCATCTTTTTTCCTATTGACCTCACACCGATGCAACTTGGGAACTTCGATATTATCGTTGGAATGGATTGGTTAACCAAACACCATGCTGAGGTGGTTTGTTTTGACAAGATTGTTCGTATTCCTCTTCCGTCTGGCGATGTTCTGGAAGTTCGTGGCGAGAAACCTTCAGGTGGATTGAAGCTTATGTTATGTACAAAAGCCCAAAGTTATTTGCGAAAAGGATATGTTGCTTTTCTGGCACATGTCACCGAGGAGAAAGGCAAGAGCAAGAATATTCAGGATATTCCGATTGTTCAGGATTATCTAGAGCTGTTTCCCGATGAACTGCCTGGTTTGCCTCCAGTTCGTCAAGTCGAGTTTCATATTGACCTTGTACCCAATGCCAACCTGATTGCGAAAGCACCTTATCGTCTTGCACCGTCTGAGATGCAAGAGTTATCGAAACAGCTTCAAGAGTTTTCTGATAAAGGATTCATCCTTCCGAGCTTTTAACCTTGGGGAGCTCCTGTTCTCTTTGTGAAAAAGAAAGATGGATCTTTTCGAATATGTATCGATTATCGTGAGCTTAATAAGCTTACCATCAAGAATCGATATCCCCTACCTCGAATTGATGATCTCTTCGACCAGCTGCAAGGTGCTTCGTGTTTTTCCAAGATTGATCTGCGTTCTGGGTATCATCAGCTCCGTGTATTCGAAGAAGATATTCCCAAAAATGCTTTCCACATAAGATATGGGCATTACGAGTTTACTGTCAAGCCTTTTGGTTTGACGAATGCCCCAGCTATCTTTATGGACTTAATGAATAGGGTTTGTAAACCTTATTTAGAAAGTTCGTCATTGTGTTCGTCGATGATATTCTCATTTATTCAAAGTCTCGAGCCGAGCACGAGCAACACCTTCGCTTAACATTGGAACTCCTTAAGAAAACAACTTTTTGCTAAATTCTCCAAGTGTGAATTTTGGCTTAAAGAAGTTCAGTTCTTGGGTCATATAGTCAACGAGCAGGGTATTCATGTGGATCCATCCAAGATTGTTGCTATTAAGGACTGGAGTACGCCGAAGACACCCACAGAGATTCTATCTTTTCTTGGTCTTGCTGGTTATTATTGTCGATTCATTTCTAATTTCTCAAAGATCGCGGTTCCACTCACTGCTTTGACTCAGAAGAATAAGCCTTTTGAGTGGGGACCTAAGCAAGAAGAAGCGTTCCAAACGCTGAAACAGAAGCTTTGTGATGCTCATGTTCTATCTTTGCCTGAAGGAAATGATGATTTCGTTGTCTATTGTGACGCGTCGAATCTAGGACTTGGATGCATTCTTATGCAACGAGGTAAAGTCATAGCTTATGCGTCTAGACAGTTGAAAGTTCACGAAAAGAACTATACGACTCATGATCTTGAGTTAGGAGTTGTGGTTTTCGCGCTTAAAATATGGAGACATTATCTTTATGGCACAAAGTGTATGGTTTTCACAGACCACAAAGGTCTCCAGCATATTCTTAATCAGAAAGAGCTGAACATGAGGCAGCGACGCTGGGTTGAACTCTTAAGTGATTATGATTGCGGATTCGCTACCATCCTGGTAAGGCGAATGTCGCAGCTGATGCGCTTAGTCGAAAAGAGCGAGTCAAGCTTCGTTCTGTTCGCACTCTAAAACTCGTGTCCATCAAGCTCAACAATTTTGTGTTTCACAAAATTTGTTAGGTAAGGAATTACCACATCAGCTTGAGCTTAAGCTCTAAAGGAAAGACGATGGTTTGCTTTATTTCAAGGATCGTTTGTGGATTCCGAAACAAGACAATCTCCGCACCCTAGTGATGGACGAATCTCACAAGCCTCGATATTCTATCCATCCTGGTGCTGATAAAATGTACAAAGATCTTCGTACTCAGTACTGGTGGCCTGGTATGAAAAAGGATGTTGCCTTGTATGTATCGAAATGCCTAACTTGTCTCAAAGTCAAGGCTGAACATGAACGACCTTCTGGTTTGCTTGTACAGCCAAAGATACTGGTTTGGAAGTGGGAGAACATTGCAATTGATCTCATCACTAAGTTACCGCGTACGTCTAAAGGTCATGATGCTATTTGGGTTGTTATCGATCATTTAACGAAATCAGCTCATTTTATTCCAATTCGCGAGGATCTATCTGCTGATAAACTTGCAAAGATTTATGTTGATGAGATTGTATCACGACATGGTGTTCCATTGGACATCGTTTCCGATCGTGATGCTCGGTTTTCATCTCATTTTTGGAAGACCATGCAATCTGCTTTGGGAACCCAACTAAACCTAAGCACTGCTTATCATCCCCAAACAGATGGTCAATCTGAGAGAACGATTCAAACTTTGGAGGATATGCTTAGAGCATGCGTGATAGACTTTGGTGGTAATTGGGATTCTCATCTTCCACTGATCGAGTTCTCTTACAACAATAGTATCATGCTAGTATTAATATGGTACCATTCGAAGCTCTCTACGGTCGAAAATGTCGACCTGTCTGTTGGAATGAGATCGGTGAAGCTCAGCTTACTGGACCTGAGCTCATTCTGGAAACAACAGACAAAATCAAGAAAATTCACGATAATCTTGTGACAGCTCGAAGCTGTCAAAAGAGTTACGCGGATATGCGACGCAAGCCCTTAGAATTTCAAGTCGGAGACCGTGTCCTACTCAAGGTGTCACCTTGGAAAGGAGTGGTGAGATTTGGAAAGAAAGGAAAACTTACACCTCGATATGTTGGACCATTTAAGATTGTGGAAAGGATTGCGAAGGTTGCCTATTGACTAGAGCTACCTCCAGAGCTTGGAAATATTCATCCAACTTTTCACGTGTCCAATTTGCTAAAGTGTTTAGCCGATGCTGATCTTCACATTCCTCTCGACGAGATCCAAATCGATGAAACGATGCACTTTGTCGAGAAACCTGTGGAGATAACAGACCGTGCATTCAAACAGTTGAAGAACTAACGGATTCGATTGGTCAAGGTTCGCTGGGAATCCAAACGTGGCCCATAGTTTACTTGGGAATGTGAGGACCAGATGAAGATGAAATATCCGCATTTGTTTTCCCGAGTTTCCTCTAAATAAAATTTCGGGACGAAATTTCCTAAAGTAGGGGAGACTGTGACAACTGTGTTCTGTAATCAATGTACAATGTAAAACAATGTGATTTGGTGTTATTATATGTGTTTTGATGTTATTATGTGTGTAATTGTGTTTGATGATTTTACAATTTAATTCGATTCCAATTTCAAGCTTTAAATCGCTTTCTGGAAGGTTATACGCAAACTGGTGCGTAAACGCAGTCAGTATAACGCGACAAACACTCCATAATAGTTACATAGGCTTAACATACCTTAAATAACCTCCACATAACTTAGAAATAAGCTTTGGAAGGTTTGGTGTGTTGAAATAAAGTTTGTTCGATAGCAGGGACTATTGTGTCAAACTACGAAACTATACCGATTTTTATAGTAACGAACATTCCGGAACTTGATAATAAGATAAACATACCCTAAATATCCTTTACATAGCTTAGAAATAGGCTTTGAGGGGTTTGGTATGCAAAAATAAACTTTATTGTTCATTCAGGGACTAAAAGCGTCAAAAAGTGCACAAGTTTGCAATTTCGCGCATATCTTACGTTCTGATTATATCCGGACATCCAAAAATTTATGTAATCATTAAAATATTTTATTTTAGTGATTGGCTTGATAAAATTCCATTCGTCGCTTAATTTGGATCGTTTTTGCGTTCGTTAAGACTTCTGTCGTAATTAACCGAACAACGCAACCGTACGACCAAACGAGCCAACATCCGAGATATTTTTGAGCATGTTTTGAGCTCCCTATTATTTAACTTCATTTTAGAGCCTTGAAATGGGGTTAACGGGGCTTAAACATGTCAAAAATGAGCCGAAATGCGAGTTTCTGATGTGCAGGGACCTGTTTTAACATTCTGTGAAACTTCCTTACATGGGCCGCGTAAGGTTTGATGTATGTTTACGCGGGCCGCGAGGCCATGTCAGATAGAAACTTCAGAATCAGCAATCTGGTCCAAATTCAGGGGTTTTAATGTACTATTTGCAATACCTGGAGCTGGTTTTCGGCCCCCATTGTATTCTAATACCATGTACCCACATGTATGGCCAAGATTACACCTTCAAAACACTTGGAATCATCCTATTGATCCTAACTTCCTATAAATAGCAAGCTTCCTCATTTGGTTTTTTCACACCTTGATTCAATCTCTGCTCTAAGTTGAGGTTTTAACACCTCATACCTGAGTAATTTTGAATCAAAACACTTTCTTGGACCCTTTGTAAGTCCTCTTCTTGCTTGTTCTTGAATTTCAAGCATGAAAGTTAAACGGTGTTTGACTTTCAGCTTTGACCAGTCAATGGTCAACACAAAGTTCCGTTGAACTTTGTAACGTGAGCGTAATCACGATGGTTATAGTCCCTTGTGACTATACCTACTGATTACCACGTTGTCTAGGCGTAGTGACGAGTCGTAGTTTCGGCCAAAATGCGTATTTATGCGTATTTTGTAACCAAACTACTCTTGGGTATCAATTTGTTTTGATACCAAAACATGTTTTCTAACTTAACTAAACATGTCTTAACATGTTTAGCTCGTCACTTTTAGTTTAGTGCTTGTGTAGAGTCGTAAGTCAAGCGGACTAAACACCCGCTTAGACTTTCGAACTCGACCCGTTTGGTCGATCATTAGGATCCGACCAAACACGTTTAGTGACCATAGTTGCATAGGGAATAACCTTCCGAGGTTATACCTTATGGTCACTTAGGTTTAATTAAGTTGTATGATAGGTTGTTTATATGCCTTAGGTAAATTACCAAAACGCCCTTTTTAAATATAATTGATATTTAAGCATATGTAACATAAACTTTTGTCACTTAATCGATTATGGAACATGTTTAGGCATATAATACTTGTCATAGGGACGTCTCGAACGCGCTTATGCGCGCACGACGCGTTAAAGTAGCGTAAGCTACCTTAATGGGTCGTAACGGGTCGAAAGCACTTAGGTTAGGTTCTGATCTAGAATGTAGGCTTTGTTAAACCATATCACATGAGTTCCACCACTCATTTGGTTTACAATACCTCATTCTGTCCGATCTTCCGATTAGGTGTCAATTTATTTACTAGTGATTCTATTACTAGGTGCTACTTGATTTCTCTGGTTTACTTCAGTTTGTTGAAGTTCTAGTGATTGAGGATACTTTGCACTTCATGTGAGTACATAGTTCCCCTATTTTACTGTTTTCAATTATTTTGGGGTGATTCATATGTATCAAAACGATTTTCGATATTTTAACAATGGTTTCAAAAACGATTAAGATGGTTTATACTAAACTAATAACGATTTCAATAATGTGAACAAACTTGTTGGTTGTAGTTACATAACGAATGACATTCATTAATTTTGGCCGAACCGACCAGTATTAGGTTATGGTACCATAGGATCTGAAAAATCCCGTTATCAGACTGCACCCACGGTAATGTGTGGGTTAGGTGGGTAACGACTGAATCTGTGATTATTAATTTACCCTTTGGTGGTTTGTTAATGCGAGAAGCGAGATAGTCAAGTCACGAAGGTTTGAATATTATTAGCGAGACGACCAAAAATAGTTTTCACAATTAAAACAAGGATGATTTAAACGAGTTAAACGATTTTGAAACGATTTGAACAAGTTAAACGAATTGGATAAACAATTGGTTTTTGGTTAAGTGTTTAGATAACAGGACGGGTGTAATGTGGTGAAAACATGGTAGATACGCCGCTGGTACTTCTTATATATAAGTGTTTTCAACATATTACATGTCGTGGCGTTATTTACTTCACTTGGGTAAACGATTTTGAAACGATGTCACATAACGATGTTTTAAAAAGGATATAAACCATACGAGATTTATTAAACGAGTTAATACGAAATGTTTTACAATTTGGTTTACTAAAACAAATGTTTTTGGGTTAAGAATCATGGCTATGAGGTTTTATAAATTATAACCCGCTTGATTTGAGTTGGATAATTTCGTTGCAATATTATACTCTTTTCAAAACAAGGTGTTTAATAAAGTATTGCAACATGTAAACTAGCCATGAATCCGACACTCTTATAAAACCTATGTGATCGCCAGCATTTCTTTGCTGACTTTGTTTTTACATATGTTTCAGGTGTTGATGCTTGATGTTGATTGCTAGGATGCATGAGTCACATAGGATCTGGACGAGGCCTTAGTGACATAATAACAGTGATAGTCGATATGTAACTTGTTTGTTTCGTGTTAAAACAATTTAAATTACTTAATGAATAAATAAAATGAAACTTTTTGTATCCATGGTTGTGAAACAATAATTCTGCCATGACACTCCCCGACATTTCCGCCACGGTTTGTTGTTTTAACGTGGTCGGGGTGTGACAAGCTTCTCCCCCAAACATACATTCATCAAAAACGTTTTACCTCGAAACGTATGATTTATTAAACTCCATATATTTTCAACGAAAATATATAATTTATATTAAAAGGTATGTTTTAATCTAAAAACATTTTTAAACCCTTTTATTGGCTTGTTCTACCCCCAAAACATATACAAAGCAGTAAAAAGAGGGGTTTAGTGACGCTCACCTTTGGGTGCGTATTTTTAAATAGCGCAATCCCACAGATTGATTTCTACACGTCCTATTTTACGTAGGAACGATTTATAAATCAATATATCACAAAAATCCTAAGTTTCTCCGTTTCTTAGAATTTTCACATAACTTTGAGGTTTTCTCAAAAAGTTATCGTTTTTTATTATGTGGGCACGTTAATATATATATATATATATATATATGAGTCCATATATATATTTTTAATATTTTGCGACTTGAACGATTTTATTGGTGACCGTTATCATGTAAATCCATTAACAAACCCATTTATACGTAATATATCTACGATTTGCACGTCGTAATATATATACATAAACGTACACATAAATTATCACCGAAATATGCGTAATCTCGTTAACTTATTCATGTTGTCATTTTTAAGGCAAGCATACATAAAATAACTTATATGTATCAAATTTCATGCTCGACAAACCAGTTACATGTTTAACGCGATTTTACCGTTTCTACTACATAAAACACAAAAGTGTACACGCATAGTCTAAATTTCCCACTATCATGTTAACACTTAACATATTATCACATTCACATGTTTAAATCACATAACACATTTTAACACATAAGGTTCACCCAAAAATTACCCTTGCTAGTGTTCATTGAAAAACGCATATTTTAGTGATTCGGTAACGTTTTCGTGCGTCGGAAGTCACGTGTGACCAACCAAACACCAAGTAAACTTAAAATTAGTTAAAATACTTATTTTTAAACTAAAAATATCAGTTTACTTACTGATCTAAATCAGTTTCATAAAAATCGTTCGAAAAGCCGATTTTTGACCGTTTTACCACATAGTTTTGCATTAAACGTTACTATAACCATCCCAACTCGGAATGACTTGATATTTTAACACAATACATGTTATTTACTGATAAAAATAGTGAACATAATCAGATTAGTGCAGTTTTTGTGTAAGTCTCATAAATCATGCAATTTCATGTATTTTACAACACATAAAGCACCAAGTACAACATGTAAAGCTAGTAAACTTTATGACAAAGTTTTATATCATTTTAACACTTCAAATATTAATACTTTTAGTGTTTAGAATCTGATTAAAATTTATTTTTATCAAATCATATTCAAATCATCATTTCATGATCACAAATCATCATGCATGTTCAAGTAAATGCATCTAATGCATCCATAATACATCATCGTCATTTTATATGAACTAAAATATATATCCAACATATATTTAAATCATGTTCAAGTATTCAAGAACAATCATATTCTACACATGATTATCATCCAAATCATTTATCATAAGTGCAAGACATGCACATTCTTACACATCTAAGACTTTTAACATCAAAAATTCATATGCATGCATACCTACACATACATACACGACCATATACATATATATACACATGATTCTAAAAATTTACTTTTCACATAAACTCATTTCAAATCAAAAAGCTTCCATATCACAACTTTTTAAACATGCATGAATCATCTTCCAAGAATCAATCAAACATGAATAAATCAAAAATCAAAACTCGCATTCTAACATACACACATACATGTGTACGGCCCCATGTATACACACACATACATCCATTTTTATTGTATTCAAAAACCCATTTGTTTTTAGTTTCAAGTTTGTGATTAAACTCAAGAACAAGAGAAATTTCCATCATCATCAAGATCATTAAGAATAAAAAACAAGGTTTTTAAAATGAATTTTATACCTTCAAGTTCTTGAATGATTTTTAGTAAATATTTGATGATATGGGACTTGATTGTTGCTTGAAACATCTTGAAATCACTTCTAAATCACCAAATGGACTTGAAAACACCTTGAAATGAGTATGAACCTTCAAGAACAATGTTGAAATTTCGAAATGGATGTGATATGGGGGTGTTTCGGCCGAGCTTGGTATGAGAGAGAGAGTTGAAGTTGGTTTGTGTGAGTTTATGGAAGATTTGAAGGATTATAATCATCATGTGCACCTTTCTAGGCCACACATGGAGGAGAGAGGGAGAATACACTTTGCATGGACTACACATGTCAAGAGAGAGAGAGAGAGAGTACAACACTCCCATGGCTGCCACCAATCCCTTTCTCTCTCATATTTACACGTAAATACACACACACATATATATATACATACATATAATAGGCTTTAAACTCATATTTTACTGAATACCAGGTATTTTATCTAGCGTTTTAATCCCGTTTTAGTGTGTTTTAAATTATTTTTATCATTCTATAAAAATAATCACACAAAATTATTACTGAAATAATTATCAGTTGCCTCAACCGGCTGCGTTGACAGTATTTTGTTAGATATGCGCAGTATCGCGTGGTACGCGCTTAAACTCGAAAAATAGAGTTTCTTAGCATTTTAATTTATTTTTCCTCACGAATATGATTAAAATTACTATTCAAATCATAACAGACTATTTTTAGGATTTTAACACTGATCGGGTGGTCAACGACGTTCGTTTCACTTTCGCATTTTAACCGTTACACGATAAGCGTTTATCTTACCATTGCCAACATAATTTTTATAAATGTTTGGACTCAACAACACATTAAATATCATATAAAAACATCATAATCAGTCACATACAGACTTTTTATCTATTCACAACACGTGTTACAATTGTACGGTACGGCCTGAAAAGCCGGGTGTCACACTGGAACGTCACCAAAAAGGCTCCAAAGTTGACTGATTTTTCTGTTTTCATCTAAAACTTTGCTAAACTTAGTAAACTTGAGTTAATCTGATCTCAAACCTATGTCCTAATACTCATAATCAATTGAATGGTTAGTTGGGCTTAAAAACAGGGCTGAGAAATGTTAAATCAGAGGTTAAAACATCACAAACATTCTTTTTTAGTTAGGGTTTTACCCACAAGAAGTGTTCAAGCTTGAAGCTTGATGAATGTGTGATTGTTAGAATAGCTTGGGCTATCTTTCATAAAAATCCACTCACTTCTTGATGTTTTTCCATAGATTAGTTGTTGTTATTTCATTATTACTTGTAAGTTCATGACCCTCCTTGTTGTTTAACAACAAGTGTAGTGGTGAACAATAGAGGTACCTAAATGGAAGCTTGTTCTTCCTACCTCATGTATGAATTCTATGACACAAAGAGGTGCCTAAATGGAGACTTTAATCTCCTACCTCATGCTTGAACCATAGGACTTTGTAATCTTTATATTATCTATTTATTCCATATATATACCTAAGTAACTAAAGTTGACGATAACTTAATAGTTACTTGTCAAGAATATGTTACATCATCTATGACCATGCACTTGTTACGACTCTAATGGACCTTTGAATCCATGAAATCATACAAACTCTTTTGAGTTTCAATAGTGTCAAGAACAAGTGTTATGTGTGCAAGATGATTATTTTCATTTATGTTATTTTCCATACATTTTAGACTCCGAATCTATAATCTTCCGTTATTCCCCAAACTTATACATCTATGTTCCTTTGTGTAGAAGGACAAGGTGCTCCAAACTAAACAACCAACACCACTCACGGGATTCAAGTAGGAAAGCTTGCAAAAACCGTGAGTATACTTGATCCCGTTTTCCATTTTATCACTTTTGGGTGCAACATGTATATGATACAAACTTATACTTCACATGAAACTATTTAAACTCTATCCATGCTTAACATGAAACTATATGATGCTTGTTTAGACTTGTTATGCTAATGTAAACTATTTGTGTCGATATATGCTTCATTAACTTTGCTAGCCCACCTTAGCAATTATAGCGCTATAGGAGTAATGTACCGCCCACGATTCTTGGGGTATTGTTAAGTCAAACATGTTAACCTCCCTTTATTCTATTTGGGATAGGCTATTTTAACGCATTTGGAATCTTGGGTTTGAACATATAAGTACACCGTTTCGGCATGCTTTCTTAATATGATTCATGTTGGATATGAGCACTTTAAACTATTTTATGCTATATTATGCTATGTAACAAAAACTTGTATACTCGCCTTTACTTTTGCATTGAACTCTATTTTAATACATGTTGCAGGTTGATTGATGAGTTGATGTTCAAGAAGAAATGCAATTTAGGTGGACATAGATACACACCTAGATTAATCTATCTTTTATTGTTATGTTACAATTTGAAACAATGTTGTTATTTCTATTTGAAACTTTATATGACAATTAGCCTATTTATGAAATTTGAATTTTAATTATATTGTCACATAGTGCTATGAAGTCTCTTGCAATCTATTTCGTCTCATCCTGATGTTTTCGCCATCGGTTGGGGTGTGACAGATTGGTATCAGGGCCATAACTATAGGGAATTAGGAAAAAGTAGGAATGCTTTGCCCTAGTCTATCAGAGCAACACTTCTTGTTTGTTAAACTTACATGCCTTTCCTAAGGCTAACATGATTACACTTTTGATTATTTGAAGACTCTTGTAACAAAAGACGAGACGACTTTACCAAAATAGGCGTGAAACCCACAATTTGGTAAACGACTCTCATTCTACCTTAAACTATTTTTGGACGAAATTACACCATTAAGTTAGGAGTGAAATCCACAACTTAATGGTAAATTCCATTTCAACTCTAGTGGACCCTCGTCAAAGTGTCAAAATTATATTTTGACCCGACGAGTACCAACCACATCTAGGGTAGGAAATCGTCAAGTTAGGGGTGAAACCCGCATCTCGTCGATTAAGTCCCATTCCTCGATTTTCAATCTCGCCAAAGTCCCGATTGTTTCAATCGATTAGAGACGTGTAGTAACTGGAAGGGTAAGATACCGTTAATCGCTTCTCGACGAGAGTATCTTACCTATAGGCCAAAGCACGATTTCTCTAATTCGAAAGGACATTCGACCCACTTTGGAATAGTCGATGTTTCTCTACCCGAAACAATCCAATGTTTTATTGAGCCTCTCTTTTATGTATCTCAATTTACATGTGATTTTTATACTTGAACGTTCGTTCATTTCAAACTTTTTACATCTTTCGCACGTTATCGCAATCAATAACAATAATAATCCCTCGTGAACAAACTAAATTTATGATGCTTTCATTATTCATGTTATACTATGTGGAATTCATGATTATGCTATGTGATATAATTTGAATCTTATGTGCTATGTGAATCAATCTGAACGCTTTATGCTATGTGAAACTTTATGCTATGTGAATCATTTCATGAAAACGGTTTTCTTAAAACATTATGATCAAGTCTCATCCTTTTCTTTTCTTTCGAACTTCTAGATGGTATCTTCAAGCTCATCCGAAAAGCCCAAGTCCAAGAAGGGTTCCCACACTGGTTCCATCTGTAAGAAAGAATTCGTAGGCCTCATCACTGAACAAATGGCCGACCAAATGGCTCTAATGATACCTGACATCGTTAGTTGCATCCACCCCAATTCAGACTCACCCCATGGCTCTATGGACTCCAAGGTGCAGAAACCAACGCCAATATTCCTCTTCAAGCAATTTATGGCTTGCAAACCCCTGGAATTTTCAGGCAATGATGGTGCCATAGCACTGCTCACTTGTTTTGATGCTATGGAAATCGCTTTCCGTCAGAGTGGTTGCCCTGACGAATTACGCACTCAAAACGCTACTAGTGTGTTTCGCTCAAGGGCACTGGACTGGTGGACCTCTGAGCGAGGCACAAGAGGAGAAGATGCCGCCCACGCTCTGCCATGGGCGGAACTCAAGAAGATCATGAGGGAGGAATTCTGCCCTCCGTATGAGCTCAGAAAGTTGGAGCATGAATTTTGGTTTTTGAAACAAGTCGGCGATGATAACGATGGCTTAACCACCCGTTTCAAGCAACTTAGCATTCTCTGTCCTAGCCAGGTTAATAAGCCTGAAAAACAAATCAACAAGTATATCCATTGCTGCCCTGATTCCTTCATGAACCTTATGGAAGCTGCTCTTCCAACGACCATAGAAGAAACCTATCGATTGGCCGCTCGCCTTAACAGCAACATCGTCCTTCGTAGGAACTCTGTAAAGGCTTCCTCGAAGAACGTGCACCAAGCCATCGTTGAACCCTCCTCGTCCACCAAAAAGAACCAAAACAAGAAGCGGGAGGCTTCTAGTCAGAATTATGCGGATGTTACTCCGCCAAATCCTACAACTTTACAATCTAACCCTGCCACACCTGCAAACGAACGAAAGTCATACACTAAGATTCATCCCAAGTGTACTACTTGCAATTTTCACCATCCTGCCAATGCCAATTGTTGCCACTGTACCCATTGTAATCGGTTCTGCCATAACACCGCCTATTGTAAGAATAACCCCACACCGCAAGCTCAACAAGCTCGCCAAGCGCAACCAGCTCAACAAAACGCCCAACCAGCTCGAGCCTGCTATAAGTGTGAAGACACAACTCATCTTCGTCCTCAGCGTCCTCAACTCAACCAGGAACAACAAAAAGCTCCTCGTGGACGCACTTTCAACATTAACGCGAATCAGTCACGCAACGACAATGACGTCGTTAATGGTACGTTTCTAGTTAATAACCTTTATGCTTCGTTGTTATTTGATACTGGTGTGGACAAAAGCTTTGTGTCCGTTGAATTCGAACCTTTGTTAAATGTCATACGCTCTAAGCTACCTAAGTCGTTGTCCGTCGAAGTTGCCAATGGCAAATCCGTTTTAGTCGATTCTGTTCTTCGTGATTGTCTTCTTACTCTTAACGATCATACCTTCACTATCGACCTTATACCCATGCAATTGGGTAGTTTCAACATCATCGTAGGCATGGATTGGCTTCACGAAAACTATGCTGAAATTGCTTGCTACGAGAAGTATGTTCGTTTACCTCTTCCATCTGGCGACACTCTGAGCGTCTATGGAGACCAACCTTCAAAAGGACTAAGGTTAATGTCCTGCACACAAGCGAAAAAATATTTACGTAAACCGTACTTTGCCTTTTTAGCCCAAATTGTGGAAGAAAAGGGCAAGGGAAAGAGTATAAATGATGTTCCATTGGGGCGCGACTTCCCTAACGTCTTTCCTGAAGATCTGCCTGATCCTCCTCCACCTCGATCTGTCGATTTTCGTATTGACCTCGTACCTGGTTCGACTCCTATTGCGAGAGCTCCATACCATCTTGCACCTTCTGAAATGTAAGAATTATCTAGTCAACTCCAAGAACTCCTTGAGAAGGGGTTCATTCGTCCAAGTACCTCACCTTGGGGTGCTTCTGTGCTTTTTGTCAAGAAGAAGGATGGCTCGTTTCACATGTGTATCGACTATCGTGGGCTTAATAAACTCACAATCAAGAATCGTTATCCTCTTCCGCGTATCGATGATCTTTTTGACCAACTTCAAGGCGCTACTTGCTTCTCCAAACTTGATCTTCGATCTGGTTATCACCAGCTTCGTGTTCTCGAAGAGGACATTCCCAAAACCGCTTTTCGTACTTGCTATGGACACTACGAGTTCGTGGTTATGCCTTTTGGCTTGACTAACGCACCCGCTGTGTTCATGGATCTTATAAACCGTGTTTGTAAACCCTATTTGGATCGTTTTGTGATCGTTTTCATTAATGACGTTCTTATTTATTCTAAATCTCAAGCCGATCATGAACGTCACCTACGTCTTATACTCGAGCTTTTACGTACCTAACGTCTTTACGTGAAGTTTTCCAAATGCGAGTTTTGGGTCAAAGAAGTCCAATTCCTTGGGCATGTTGTTAGTGAAAAAGGAATCCATGTTGATCCTTCCAAAATTGAAGCAGTGAAGAATCGGACCGTGCCTAGAAACCCCTCTGAAATCCGTTCCTTCATAGGATTGGCGGGTTATTACCGCCGATTCATCTCGAACTTTTCAAAGATCACCGTTCCTCTCACTTCGTTGACTCAAAAAGAAAAACCTTTTACTTGGGGTCCTGAGCAAGAGGAATCTTTTCAAACCATCAAGGATTTGCTTTGTAACGCTCCTACTCTCGCTCTTCCTGATGGGAACGATGACTTTGTGGTATATTGTGATGCCTCGAGTCATGGTCTTGGTTGTGTTCTCATGCAACGAGACAAAGTCATCGCTTACGCATCTCGTCAACTCAAAATACATGAGAAAAACTATACTACCCACGACCTCGAGCTTGGCGCAGTTGTTTTTGCGTTAAAGATTTAGCGACACTACCTATATGGTATAAAGTGTGTGGTTTTCACTGACCATAAGAGCCTACGACACATCTTTAAACAAAAGGAGCTTAATATGCGTCAGTTGGGTGGAATTACTTAACGACTACGACTGCGAGATTCGCTACCACCGACTCCTGGACTTTGTTTTTTCTTATTTTTCTAAGTGTAGGGCTGTTTCGGGCTCGTTTCTTGCGCAAGGGATATATTTTAGGACATTTAGGGTTACGTTAAGGGTTCTAGGAGGGTTGTTATATAACATAACACATATACTAATACAAAATGCTAACACTACTAGACCCGATTAAATACGGGTGAATTTTTTTAGAGAACTAGGCTTGGGTTAACAAACGATTGGTTTTAAGCTCAAATGGGCTACTAAAGTCCAAACCCCCGCCCATCTCACTACCAAGTTCATATATATAACTTATGAGGTCCAACCCCCCCCCCCAAATCCCACAATCGCACACACCATGACGAGGCTACCTAAATGCCCTTATCCTTTTTACATATATATCTAGCTAAGGCCTCAAACCGAATTCAAGCACAAGTTCTAATGCACCCCCACCCATTGTCACTCTCATCAAAGAAAGCATTTCTAACAATTCAAATAAGTGGCTCAAACTCTCACCAAGAAAAGGGGTATACGGGGTTGCCGGTGTGTTATGCGGTTTCAATACTTTAAGTTTTAAAATTTAGACCATTTTTCGCTTGATTTCAGAATTTTTCAAAAGTGTCAAAAATTTCCCTCATCCCCACACTTGGGATCCGATTTCCTATCACCACCTTCACACAACTATCCGCACATCTTCCCCACACTTGAGTGTTGCCATAGCCCTGAAACATAGAAAAATAAAGAAATAACAAGGTCAGTGAAAAACCCCGGGTTGCCTCCCGAGCAGCGCTAAGTTTTTGGGTCTTCAACTAGACCGTACCACCCCCGTTTTTGGTGGCTCAAACAAACGATTCCTGCCATCTCCATCACTACATCGTGCCATTGGGTAAAATGCATCCGTCCCATTTTGATTCGGTGGGTAATCAAATACACTCCTACTTGATCCCGTATGCTTTTCTTCACGTTCCGGTGGGTGATTTATTTTCATTCTTTGACACACTTTTTTTCATACAATCACTAGACTCACCACCCTTCCCCTCAATGGACTCATAACTAATCACTCTAGTTTGAGTATCAAAGGACAACTTACGGTTCTTTTCAGTCATGGTAATAATCCTATCTCTACAATTGATTTGAGCATTTACCTTTTGTTGTACTGCCATTTTGGTAGAAGCGTAGTCTAGGACCAGAAAATCTACCGGGTATTCAAACTCCCCCAACCAAATCTTAACATTCCTAACCATTCCCCGTGGACGCCTCCAACTTTCATTCGCCAAGCTCACCATAGTGTCGACATCTTGCAGCGGGCCATAGTCATACATGTCATACAACTAGCCTGGTAGCACGCTCATGCTGGTCCCATAGTCCAACAATGCATGCGGAATTTTTAATTTCCCCACTCGGATAGGCACGAGTGGTGCTCCATGCTCTTTGTCAATTCCAACTTCGGCATCTTTTCCTATACATGCATTCACTTGACACGAAGAGGTTAGAAATGTTTCATTAAATTCAGTACTAGGAACGGTGCTTACCACATTGATGTTAATGCTTTTGATGTGTTTGGGATTTGTCACCGTGTCGCTTGGTAGTTGACCTTTACTCTTTTTCATGATTGCCACCTCACTTGCAAGTTGACCCATTTGAGTGGTCAATGATTGGATAGCTTTGTTACGGATTTCATCTTTTTGCATGCGAACCTCATCAAGCTGATTTCTTCTTTGCATCTCTAGTTGTACCGACTTCAACATTTCCATGACTTCATTTCCACCCGAGGAGCTTTGACCCGAAGTCCCACCATATTCATTACCCGCTTGGTTGTTAAATTGTTGGCGCAGAACAAAATTTCCTTGATTTCCTTGGAAATTAGGATTGGCTTGGTTGGATGGATTTCCATAACGAAAGTTTGGGTGATTTCCCAATCCGGGGTGCTAGGTATTCGAATTCATATTATAATTCCTACCACCTTCCCCTTGGCCTTGAACCGTATTCACCCCTTCAAATTGTTCTTAGGCTCCCAAACAATTTTCTGTTGCATGACCTAACTCATTACAAATTGAACAAACATCATAAACCTGGTCTGTAGGCTGAACTCCACCATCATCCACAGCATGCACTTGTGGCCTAGTAATAGTCGGTCTCGCTCTCCTATACGATTGAGCCTTTATCTTTGATGTGACCGCCATTTGCTCCAAAAATGCCCAATCATCTTGCTTGTAATTGGTACTGAATACCATTTATAGTACTTAAGGGTCGTCCTACGGACCACCCGTCACACTATACCGAACCTCAAGTTTATGAATACCCAAAAAAATCTGAACTCCGGTTTTCCATGATCACCTTTATGCACCTTCCTGAATGATAAATCCATATAAACGGTATTCTCCACAATCAGCAAATCTTCATCAGATAACGAATCATCTGGTAACACATTCAGATCTCAAAAACATTCATCCACGATCAAATTCACATTCTTCCTCTTCAGTCACGATAACAGTTGTATAGTCTTCTCCGCTAGTTCCAGTAGCAACTTAACCAACAAACATCATCATTCCCTGGCGGTTGGTTCGAAAAACAATTCATCTACTCGAAGATTAGCCATTCTGACACTTTAGACTATCACACGTCCGTGATATCTTGTAAGTATCCACAATACAGATGAATCTCCTGATGTTAATCCTGCTGACCGGCTTGACGAAGACCCGGGACTCAAACCCTAAGACATCAATCTGACCATGATCTGTAGAGTCTAAACTTCCTATGAACACAAAATCACGAATGCAGATCCTATGCATCTTCAGACAATCTTGAAGTCGGAACCACCCGAATGTTGTTGCATTGTCATGAATTTCAAAAATGTTTGGCCGGAATTTCAATATATTCTATGAAATTTCTATTCCCCCTCATTTTTGCAAATTCTGACATCTTATCACTGAATTCCCCCTCAAATTGAGCAATTCAGTCCTCTTTTATCTCTGAAAAACTTGACTATACAAAAAATATGACATTTTTGCTCCAAAACGTTAGTTTTTCATCATTGCGAATTTTTCGTTACGGCCCATTAATAGTCAGATATCCCGGATGAGAATCATTCTGCATTGATATCATGACTACCCCACTATTTTCTACAATATGTGATCGCATCATCAAATCTGTTCGTTGAAGCCCCAGACGGTGTCCCCGAACAACCCAGCTTAGTTATTAAAAACTTGAAAAAAATTTCAATCACCAAATTTTTTCTGGAGACTCATCTCGTCATTGCGATCGAAAAATGCCTTTTTAAGCATTTGCCCATTCGTACGAATGGACTAGGTCCATTCGTGCGAATGGGCTGATTTTGGAATGAATTAACATTTTATACCGAATGTCCATTCGTATGAATCAAGACTGTTGATTCGTACAAACCTGCACAGTTGGTTCGTACGAACCTGTGCATCCGTTCGAAAATCAATCACGAACATAATGATGTCTTCAATTTCAAATTCCATCTGTGAATTGACCTTCAATTTGATGTTTATTTGATATTTTACATCAAAACTCCCTATAAATCCAAAATTTATGAGCGTAGGTGATTCAATCAACTAATAGATCGATTGAATCGGTACCCTAGCTCTGATACCACTTGTATGATCGTTTCCTGATCGATTTCGTAATCCTGATGACTGTGAATATCTCGTATCACGTGCGGAATTCGTGCATGAGAGTGGATTAGGCACAAAAATGTAATTATAATGTTGATTCTATTTCAGATCTGAAAGTTACAAGCACCTTGAATCAATCTCCCACAAGTTCTCTCTCAAGTGGTCAAAAGTTCTAAAATGTCAAGACATTCCTCCTATTTATAGGGTGAGCCCATCCTCACCAACATGCACACCTATTTCGTACTAATGGACATTTCGTACTAACGGACTCCTAACTAAGAAAGAACACCTAATTAAGAATGGACTCCATAACAAAGTATGAATCTTATCTAAGGATGGACCTTCTAAACCTTGACTTGAACATTTCCCAGCTATGATATCTGTGAGTGTAGTATGTCTATCGCTTTCGTCAATCACGTATCGTAGTTAAGAAATGTTCAAGACATGGTTTAGAGATATTAATAGGAAATAAATGTCCGTTTGTACGATATGTCCATTAGTACGAACTGTCCATTAGTACGAAATGTCCATTTGTACAAAAAGTCCATCCTTATGAAAGAGCTTGCATGTTGGTAAGGATGGACATCCCTTATAAATAGGAGGAGTGTCTTGACATTTTAGGACTTTTAGAACTTGGAGACCTTTTGAAGATATAGAGAGAGAAAGTTCTACACAAGTGTTTTCAAGGTTGTTGATGCGTGTGAAGTGTTATATATATTAGGTGTATATTTTAAGCCCATTTAACACTTATTTTAGCCAAGTTTTAAATTTATAAAACACGATATTTTACTAACACTAAACACACATATGGGCAAATGCACCCATCGTGAGCGTAGTATAGCGTTGGTAAGATACCGAGGTCGTCCAAGGACACAAGAGCTTTTAGTACCGGTTTATCCTCAACGTCTAATCAAAGTAAAAAGTTAGAAAAAAGTTTTTAAACTAAGAAAAATAAAAACTAACTAAAATGCTGAAAATAAAAATAAAATAAAAACAGATAGACAAGATGAATCACTTGGTTCCGACTCGTATCTAGTATAACCTTTGATTATTTCCGCACTTTTTGCACATAATTAAGAGATTATCTTAGTTATTGTAGTAGGCCCCTCTTTTGAAGGTGACGTTACCCTCACCCCAGTAGTTTGAGTCAGCAAGGATACAATCCTAAAAGGGTGGATTATTGGAAGATAATGAATTAAGTTATTAATGCAGTATTATGGTAGGCCCCGCTTTTGGCGGTGACGTTACCCTCGGCTAAGTAGTCTGAGTCAGCAGGGATACAGTCCTAAATAGCCGGGTTATAGTATTAATAGTAGTTAACTTATGAGGGGATCAAAGAGTTTGGACCCCCGCCATCCAATACCGTGAAGCATTGAAGGAGGTCCTACTAAATTGTAATTCGCAATTACAATTAATGCGCCTGCTGGGCACGGCCCCGTGCCTGTCTGATACTCTCTCTCTTCATTAATTGTAATTCGTAATTACAATTAATGCGCCTGCTGTACTTTCGCCACGCCCCCGTGCTCACTGGGCACGGCCCCGTGGTGGGCAATAGAAGCTTCTATAGGTTTGTCTTTTCTGCTGCTTCTTGGGCACGGCCCCGTGCTGGCTGAGCACGGGGCGTGTTCAGTCTTCTGCCTTCTCTATTTTGCTTGGGAAGATGCCGTTGAGGGGTCGGGCAGTCCACTTATGTTCCTTTCCTTGTATTTATGTTGGATTTAGCTGTCTTTTTGCTTCTTTTGTGTTTTTGAGCTCATTTAATCCTGAAAATACAAAAGGAAGACAAAAACACTCTTTTTTCCAATATTAGTACTTAAAAAGGGTTAGTTTAATGCCTCATTTGATGTGATTTATATGTTGCATTTTGCACACATCAAATACCCCCACACTTGAACTTTTGCTTGTCCTCAAGCAAAACTCTTTAATATGTGGCTTACACTCCCAAATGGAATGGGTAGAAGAGAAGGTTTTGGGCTTATCGTAGAGTGTCGGGATTTCCAAGATTCTTTATGTAGTTTTATTTTTATCTATTTACAATCCTATTCGTAATGATTTATTTAGAACGTTTCATAGGAGAAATTACTTATTTGGGCATAACATGCCTTTTTTTAAAATTCCATTTATATACAAGTTCACATACCTCACGGGAGAAATCACTCACACTCGGCCGAAGGTATATTTTTAGTGAATCACTCGAGAGCAGCATGGAACTTATTCCTACCATAAGCTTGCCCAGCAATCAATCCTCCTCCTTTTTAACTTTTATACCTTTGTAAATATCAAGAGGACTTTGTGGGTTAAGGGTTAGGCTTGGGTTAAAGGTGGGTGGTTGGGATAGTGGTTAGCGGTTAGTAGAAAAAGGGCAAAAAGCGTAACAAGTGTCGGTTTTCGTAGGACTTTCTAATTTTTTTTTTTTGTAACTTTTATTTTGATGAAGCTTTTATTCAAACAAAGTTATTTTTGATGAACTTGTTTGTTTATCTTTTGCTTCATCATCAACACATTTTTTTTTGAACGATCATACGAAAAAACCGAACTTGTTACTAAAACAAAGGGTTAAAAATAAAAAAAGGTTTTGGTGGGTAAAAGGATTTTGGTTTGGGTGATGAAATGAAAAGGTTTAGGCTCAAAGGGGCTAACTAGGGGGATTTTTGGGTAGGTGGTAAAAGAAAAAAGAAAAATAATGGTGTAGAAATAAAAAAAAAGGGTTAGTCCTAATGCCTCCATCATTTACTTACTCGGGTTTAAGTTGATAAGGACCGGGAATGTATCGTCATGGCAAGTTCTAGAGTCGTAAGAACCAAGCGGCTATTCACACAAGAAACGAAAAATGAGCATTTAGTCTAATGATATGTAATTGTATGCTCAATAAAGGCTCAAAACTCACTTTTGTGGGAATGGGTTTTTATGTGATCAAGTATATATAATCAAATTTTAACTAAGTTTGCCATGCCTTTTCATAATTTTCTTATGTTGGTTCTTTTTATCACTACGCTATCGGTTGTAAATTCGTAAAAATATAACCTTTTTGAGAACTTGAATTTCCCGAGTTAAACCTAGACAAGTAAGAAAAATGAAAATTTTGAAAAAATTTTGGGGTGATTAGCGGTTCCAATAGAGTTTTGTGTAAGGCTTGTATTTAGGACTTGCAAAATTCAAGGTTTTAGCATCCCCCCCACACTTAAATTACACATTGTCCTCAATGTGTCCCAAAAATAAATTTTTAGGTTGATTAGACGTGTAAAATGTTGTTAAAAAGCAAAAATTTTGTGTTACTGGGCGCTGAACACGGCCCCGTGTTGTCCGGGCACGGCCCCGTGTTCAAGTGCCAGTAACAAAATTAAAACAAGAGAAGCAGAAGTCTGGACACGGGGGCGTGTTGGGTGAACACGGCCCGTGTCCAGTTACCTGAACTGGGCGTTTTTCTGCAGGGGGTTCAGCACGGGGCCGTGTTGGTTGGGCACGACCCGTGTTGAACCTTCTGAAATGGAGAGAATTTTCGGGTTGCCTTGTTCTTGTGCATGAGTTCATTTTTCTCGTTCCCCTTTTCATCCCTTATCACCATGAGTGTGTTTTATTCCTGAAAATTAAAACTAACTAGAAAACATAAAAATTAATCTAAATTAAACTAAGGATAGTTCCGCGGAATGCCTCCGTGGTGCGCCACGTTTATAAGGGTCCTTGGCTAGACCCAAAGCCGGTCATATGTCACCCAAGTGGGATGTATTGCATCCCATGTTACACCGTCGGAGAGCATCATCCAAGCTTGAGTCTATGACCTTCATGTAATTGACCGGGTCTTCGTCCTCAATTCTTTTTCCACATTCAAACTTCACCTCCTTATCCCCAAACTTCAATGTTAACGTCCCGTCATTCATGTCTACCACCGCTTGGGCGGTGGCTAGAAATGGCCTCCCGAGGATGAGAGGGACATCAGTGTCTTCTTCCATGTCTAGGATGACAAAGTCGGTAGGGAAAACGAAGTTGTCAACTTTTACCAATAGATTCTCAGCGACACCTTGTGGAAATTTGACGGATCTGTCGGCGAGTTGTATGCTCATCTTTGTAGGGCTTGTTGTTCCTAGGCCGAGTCGTTTGAACATCGATGTGGGCATGAGGTTAATGCTAGCCCCAAGATCGGCTAATGCATTACGAACGGGAGACTCCCCAATTGAGCAAGGAATTGTGAAGCTCCCGGGATCGATTTTCTTTTGTGGAAGTTTGTTGAGCACTAAGGCTGAGCATTCTTCGCCTAAGTTAACTAATTGCAATGATTCAATTTTCCTTTTGTTTGTGAGGAAATCCCTCATAAATTTTGTGTATTTAGGCATTTGGGTTAGGACCTCGATAAAAGGAATATTAACATGCAATTGTTTTAGTAAATTTTCAAATTTAGCGAATTGCTCATCTGTCTTTTGACGATTTAACCTACCGGGGTACGGAATTGGAGGAGTCTTGGTGGGCTCTTGAGTTGGTAGAGAAGCCTTTTCTGACGCAGGAGGAGTCACAGGTTGGCTAGATTGGCTTCTTTCGTTTGGCGGCAATGAAGCATCCTCGGGACCCACGGTTCGATTTCTTAATGTGATGAGATGTACTTGTGCCTTCGGGTTGGTTTCGGTATTACTAGGTAACGCGCCTTGTGGTCTCTCGGAGAAATTTTGAGCTAGTTGATTTAATTTTTTTTCAACGTTTTGAATGCTAGCTTGTTGGTTTCTAAAATTCGATTCCAATTGTTGAAATCGATCCGAGTTTTTCTTTTCAGTGTCAGAGATGAGGCGAGATACAGTATCTTCAAGCCTTTCTCTTCCACCTTGTTGTTGAGAGAAATTTTGTGGTTGTTGAAAATTAGTTCGTTGGTTTTGTTGGTTACTACTATTGCCGGGATCTCTCCAACCAAGATTTGGGTGGTTACGCCATCCTTGGTTGTAGGTACCCGTTGGAGGACCCGACGGCCTAGGTCTATTATCAATGTAGTTTACCGTTTCTGTTTGTTCATCTAATTCTTTAATACAACTCCAATTTTCATGTGACCCACCACACCCTTCACAAGCCATAACCGAAGCCGTTTTTGTCATTTCTAGCTTTTTGATTTTCGAAGAGAGGGCCTCGATTTGGGCTTGTAAAGAGGTGCTTTCATAAACCTTATGGGCGCCCGGGGCAATAGATTTATTACCTCGGGGAGTGTGCCATTGAAAATTGGTTTGAGCAATTTCTTCAATTTGGTTATATATTTCATTTGGGCGACGATTACCTAAAAGTCCCCCGGAGCTTGAATCAAGTGTTTGTCTTGTGTGTGGTAACAACCCATTGTAGAAAGTGGATACTTGTTGCCACACCGCTAGACCGTGATGAGGACACTTTCTTAGAAGCTCCTTGAACCTTTCCCAAGTTTCATATAAGGATTCCCCATCCTCTTGTGAGTATGTATTAATTTCAGTCATTAATTTAGCCGTTTTAGCAGGAGGGAAATACTTATATAAAAACTTTTGGGCAAGTTCATCCCAAGTGTTTACCGAGCCAACTGGGAGGGTGTTAAGCCAAGCCTTAGCTCGGTCTTTTAGTGAAAATGGAAACATTCGAAGGCGGATGGCGTCGTTTGATGCTCCATTGATCCGAAAAGTATCACATATTTCCAAGAAATTAGTAATATGTAGATGGGGATCCTCGTCCGCAAGCCCATGAAAGGTTGCGGAGTTTTGGAGCATTTGTATCAAATGCGGCCGAAGTTCGAAGTTGTTGGCTTCGACATTCGGTGCATTAATAGCGGCGCCAAGATTGCCTACGGTGGGTCGTAGGTAATCCATGAGGGTACGTTGGTCCGCCATTGGAAGTGGGTCCCCCGAAACTTTCTCTTGATTTTTGGCTTTAAGTCTTTTTCTGAGAAAGCGTTCGGGTTCTTCTAGAGGTTCTTTTATGTCTCTACTAGAACTGGAGCTCATGCACTACGTAGGAGGTTCAAATGTGGCGCCTAGGTTCCAAGTCCTGCAATAAAAACAGAAAAGAACGTTGGTCAGAATATTCACCACGGCCCCGTGCTCAGCGAACACGGCCCGCGGTCAGAGGTACAGTGATCGTTTTCTGGATCCCTGTTACTGGGAGTTGGACACGACCCCGTGTTGCACCGACACGGCCCCGTGTTCAGCTCTCTGTAACTCAGAAAATAAAAACTGCCAGTGATGATGCTGGGCACGGCCCGTGTCTGACCGGGCACGGCCCGTGCTGAGCGCTGCAGAAGCTGAAAAACTAAGAAAAATCCTAAAAATTAAAAAGAAAAAATAAAAAATGATTAGGCCGTTGATTCCTAACTTTCTTAAAATCCTTGTGTCCCTGGCAACGGCGCCAAAAACTTGATGCGTGTGAAGTGTTATATATATTAGGTGTATATTTTAAGCCCCTTTAACACTTATTTTAGCCAAGTTTTAAATTTATAAAACACGATATTTTACTAACACTAAACACACATATGGGCAAGTGCACCCATCGTGAGCGTAGTATAGCGTTGGTAAGATACCGAGGTCGTCCAAGGACACAAGAGCTTTTAGTACCGGTTTATCCTCAACGTCTAATCAAAGTAAAAAGTTAGAAAAAAGTTTTTAAACTAAGAAAAATAAAAACTAACTAAAATGCTGAAAATAAAAATAAAATAAAAACAGATAGACAAGATGAATCACTTGGTTCCGACTCGTATCTAGTATAACCTTTGATTATTTCCGCACTTTTGCACATAATTAAGAGATTATCTTAGTTATTGTAGTAGGCCCCTCTTTTGAAGGTGACGTTACCCTCACCCCAGTAGTTTGAGTCAGCAAGGATACAATCCTAAAAGGGTGGATTATTGGAAGATAATGAATTAAGTTATTAATGCAGTATTATGGTAGGCCCCGCTTTTGGCGGTGACGTTACCCTCGGCTAAGTAGTCTGAGTCAGCAGGGATACAGTCCTAAATAGCCGGGTTATAGTATTAATAGTAGTTAACTTATGAGGGGATCAAAGAGTTTGGACCCCCGCCATCCAATACCGTGAAGCATTGAAGGAGGTCCTACTAAATTTGACCTAGGTCCATTGCAGGACCTCTAAACGCTGAACAATGGCAAGACCTTTACCAAACCGTTCCCTTAACCCCCGACCAGGTAGCCAACATACCTCCATATAGACGGTGGAGATATGAATGGTGAAAATCTTTTATTTTATATAGACAGTAAAATAATGCCAAGACACCACGGACAAACGATAAGGAAAGATCACCTTCAACATAAGTAACTAGTTATTAAAGTCATTAATACAAAACCAAATAAAAAGTGCAAAAGATTAGAAATAAAAAGTATTATACTAGACACTTTGTCTTCACCAAGTGATGTAAGAGACTTAGGCAAACATGGCCTTGATTGTCAAGAACTCTTACGATCAATCTTGGATCCCGAGACGACTCACACACTCTACGATGGACAATGGATGATGGTGGTGGATGATGGTGTTGTGATGGTGGTGGGTGGTGGATGAAGTGTGAGAGAGGTGGTGTGCCAAGGGATGAGTTGAAATGAAACCAAGTACTCCTATTTATAGGCTGAACAGAAGGCTGGGCACGCCCCCGTGTCCGCTGGGCACGGCCCCGTGCCTGTCTGACACTCTCTCTCTTCATTAATTGTAATTCGCAATTACAATTAATGCGCCTGCTGTACTTTCGCCACGCCCCCGTGCTCACTGGGCACGGCCCCGTGGTGGGCAATAGAAGCTTCTATAGGTTTGTCTTTTCTGCTGCTTCTTGGGCACGGCCCCATGCTGGCTGAGCACGGGGCGTGTTCAGTCTTCTGCCTTCTCTATTTTGCTTGGGAAGATGCCGTTGAGGGGTCGGGCAGTCCACTTATGTTCCTTTCCTTGTATTTATGTTGGATTTAGCTGTCTTTTTGCTTCTTTTGTGTTTTTGAGATCATTTAATCCTGAAAATACAAAAGGAAGACAAAAACACTCTTTTTCCAATATTAGTACTTAAAAAGGGTTAGTTTAATGCCTCATTTGATGTGATTTATATGTTGCATTTTGCACACATCAGTTGTAAATTGTTACATCTTCAATAGAAAACGCATTATAATTACGTTCTCGTGTCTGATTTACTCACGTACACGGATTCCGCACGTGATACGTGATTTTCGCAGTCATCGGGATTACGGAATCGATCTAGAAACGAACATACAAGTGGTATCAGAGCGGGAGATCGATTGCACGGATTCAAGATACAAGAATTCAAGTGATTTCATCAAAATCGGGGCTGAATTTGATCAATTTCTTCATATTTCTTCTTCTGATCACTTTCTTCACATTTTGAACTTTAAAACTCTGATTTACGGATATTTCATGGATAAAATCGGCTAGATTTTGGATATGATGTGCGAAAACTGTTTATGATCATTCCTACAAAGTTTCAAGTCCATATTCAAAGTAAATCTTGATCAATTTTGCGAAAAACTGAGAAAAACATGACCTGTGCGCGCTGCTGAGTTCATACAGATCTGGTTATGTTGATTTGATTCGTACGAATCAACATAGGTTTTCGTACGGATCAACTTCAATAGGTTTAATTCATACGGATTTGCATACTTTTGTTATGAATCTGGAAATTAGAACGAATCAAGGTAAGTTCGAATCAACTGCATATTGGTTGTTTGTATGAATCAAGATTCAGATTTGATACGAATCAACCTTGATTCGTACGAATCAAGGTCATCAGTTCATACGCATCAATGACTTAGAAGTTTTTACTGATCTGGAACCTGGGTTCGTACGAACCCAGACTACATCAATTTCCAACGGATCTGAAAGTGAACAAACCTGGAATTGTATTTACGGATCAAGGATTGTTGCAGGTTATACGAATTTGTGATTGGTATTTACGGATCTGCTGTTTAGTACGAATTTAGAATTTCATACGGACCCACAAGTATATATTCGTACGAACCTATATGAATTTTGTTCAGAATTGTTTAGAGTAGGTTTCATACAAATCAACTTAAGTGTTGATTTCATACGAATCAAGGATTGTTCTTCATTCGCACGAAACCAGAATTCTCTTATCACAAATCTGGGTATTAGATCTGATTAGATTTTCATTTGATTGTGTGTATTCACAGATCAGGAATCGATTGGCACGGTTCAAGATCAGGATCAAAAATCACGAATTGGCACGATTCAGATCTGAATCAAGATCTGAATTCAAGATCATGAATTGGATATTAAAACTGCTTTGAAACTAATCTGAATCAAGGTTATGTAGATCTATTTTAACACGAACCTGGATCAAGATTTAGTTAACACGAATAAGTGTTTTAAGGAACTGGTTGTGCAAATCTGGAAATCAGGATACATTCATACGGGTCCACAAGTCTACATTCGTACGGAACCAGAATTTACCCATCCGGAAAAAATCTTGTTCATTCGCTGTTACACTGTTCATCCACATGAACCGGGGAATTAACACTTGATCATAGTTCATCCACACCCATACTTGTTCATTCGAGTGAATTGGAAATATTTGTTCATCTGCGTCATTTGTTACTCATCCGCACATTTAAAAATCATTGTTCATTCAAACATAATTAGGGTTTTCAAGTATTCGGTTTTTCAAATCTAATCAAATGTTTGTTTGTTGATTGTAGGTTATTCTTGGAGATTTCAAAGCATGGCATACGAGTTTTATAATGAATTCTATAACGCGTTTACGTCCGAAACAATGTCGGCAACAAAGAATATTTCGAATACGATTTTGGAAAGCTTAAATTACGATAACGTGTATGGAAACCATCAGAAACCACCGAGACTTATGAATATCGAGGACTATAACTGGTGGAAAAACAGATTTGAGAGTTGGGTAAAAGCATTTGCTTACGATAGTTGGGTAATGATGAAATTGGGATATACTAAACCAACAAAAGAAGGTGGAGAATTAACAACACTCGATGAATATACTAAAAGTGATATAAAGAAAGATTCAGCTGAACAGAAAATGATTGCACTGTTATATCAATCTGTTCGAGATGACATCATTTCACTGCTTCACTATGACGACACTTCAAAAGGTTTATGGGAAGCGTTAAGGAAAAAGTGTACGGGTGGTGATGAGATTGTCAAAAACAAACGATTGTTACTAAAAAAGGAGTTTGATCTGTTTACATGCTTGAAAGGTGAAAACGTACGTCAAATGATTGAAAGATTTTGTCATCTGAAATTAGAGCTGGAAAGGTTTGGTGTTTTCAAAGACAACGAAGACATCATTGACATGCTGATCGAAGCACTTCCAAATGAAAACGATTGGCAATACTATGTCATGATTCTCAAGAACGGTGTTGAAACGAAAAACATGAATCTTGATCGGTTAATCGAAAAGCTTGAAGGCCATGAACTGGAAATACAAAAACAAAACAAAATGGCCAATGCAAATTATCAGCAAAATGTTGATTTGTACTATCGAAGAAGCATGTTGATGAATAATCAAGCACCAAAGATGGCTTTTAGTGCTGGCAGTTCAAAAGATTCATCACAAAGCAGTTCTCCAAAATATGATTCGGGTTATCATTCATCAACTGCATCAAACCAATCTAATCCGAACATAGTTCAGTGCAATATCGCCATAGATCTGAAAAACTCTCAAAGCCTGAATGCAGAAGCAGCCAAGCAACATACGGTGTTCTTAGCATCTATTCTGGAATCGTACAAAAGCCTGGTCGCAGGTAAGATTGGAAATCCAAATATGACGAAGGAAGATTATGACCAGATCGATCCAGAAGAGATGGAGCTGGTAGATATAAGATGGTGCATGGCTAGCGTTATCAGGAGAGCACAACGGTTTATGGAGATCACAGGGAGGTCTTGTCTTGGAGCTGCTAAAACAAAGTTGGGATTCGATAAAAGGTTACTTGTTTCAAGTGCAAGCATAAAGGGCACTTCGAGAGGGAATGCATAAACCCACAAACAGATGAAACCATGAATCCGTTTCAGGAAGATTATTATCAGAAAGCAATCTACCATCGCATCAGTGAGCCACCAAAGGTGAGTCGAAAGCAGAACGGTGAAGGTTCATCAAAAGATAGAAAACAAGCTATGGTGGTAACTTAAGAAGACGAAGGATTCAACTGGAATAACTACATTCCAAGAGAAAAGCATGCATTGGTTGGTACGGTAGATAATCAATGGCAGAGAGATTTTGCTCGATATGAAATTAATAAGTTGTATAATACTTCTGATGAAGCAAAGGAAGCAAAGATATGGGATGTTGAAAGAGAATGCTACTTGGATCCACAAGGTAATCCTTTGGTTGATCCCAAGAAAGTGAAGTTTGACGATGTGGTAGCTATTATTCCAACCTGTCAATAGTTCTATACGAGGAGGAAAATAGAGAAAGGATTTGAAGAAAATTTGTATAAGCGTATAAAGGAGGTGTTTTACGCGACTCTACCGAAGGTGATGGAGTTGAAGAAGAAGAAGAAGAAAGAAGAAGCTGTTGAGAAGCTGGTTGATGAATTGAAGAAGACAACAAGTTCCGAAGAAGAGAAAGAACTCAAATTTATACGACATACTAATTAAGAGTTCTGTGCTCAAAAGAAACAACAACAACAGGCCAAATATGTTTCAAAGAAAACTTGTTTTAAATGTGATCAAATTGGACATGTTGGTCATAAATGTCCAAATCTGAAGTCTGTTGATGCTGAAAAAAAAAGAATGTTGATGTTGTTCAAGAGAAAAAGAAGTTTGATGTTGTGAAACAGAATTCAACCAAGTTTGAGTCAAAACAAACTTGGAAGCCAAAAACATCCAAGGTTGATTCGCAACAAACTTGGAAGTCAAAGACACCCAGATTTGAGACAAAACAAAGTTGGAAATCAAGGGCTGATTTGACAAAGCCAAACCAATTTTGGAAACCTAAAGCTGATTTGTTAAAACAAAACATTCAAAATGAATCATGGTTTTATCAAATGAATGTTTTAAAAGGAAAAATTTGGGTGGTCAAGAAGCAGACATTTGTGAGCAATAAATAGAAAATCGATTCAACCAAGAAGATTGAAAATAAGAATGAAAAAGTTTTTGTGAAAAATGATAAAGATTTTCTGAAGTTGAAGAACTCGTATTGTGTTACAATACCCAAGGTCAAACAGGCCTATGTTGCATTGTTCAAGTAATTGAGTTAATTGAATGTGCAGGTGCTCCAGATGATAGCAGAATGTCAAAATGAAGAGCAGGGCAGCCTAGGAGGAGGGAGATCCATGTGATTAAAAATCAGGGAGTGTTTGTTTGTTTTGTAAATAAATTAAATATAAATCAAAAACCCTAAAAAATAGAAAAACATAAAAGTGAAAAAATTTGTTTATTTTATTGTCAAAAATCAAAATTTTTTAAAGAATGTTGATGGAATACACCGAAACCCTCACGGCTGAACAAATATGATTAATTTCACAAATGGTTGTAAATGGTTTTAACATTGTTAAAAATCAATGTGTTGTAAATCATGGGGGTACTTTATGCAAAACAGAACATGTGATGCAGAAAATGGATGGCGAGACAATGCTATCTACATCGGGTTGTCAAATTTTCTTAAATATTTTGGATTTTAGGGGGAGAAAAAATTTTGAAAATACAAAAACATTTGAAAATTTGAAAAAGCAAAAAACTTGAGAAAACTTAAAATGAGTTTTTGTATAAAAAGAGGAAATGATAGTACATCAGTAGACAGTCACAGCATGCTAAAGAAATGGAAAGTCAAATGTGATAAACGGTCTCACTGATGATATGCCAGTAGGTTTTTACACACTCACTAAATTAATTTCGAGATATAAACCTAAATATCAATAACTTTCTTATCTCATGGGGAACATCTCTCGGATATATGGACTTAGTACTCTGAAATTTCGTTTGAGGTCACACCCCGACTCGCAGCGGAAAGGTACCGGGGCTTGATGATTGCCCATAGCTCTTGACAACTAATCATTGCTATGATATTTAAAGTATGTCCATTTAAATTGCCACATAACATTTAATAATCGAAGTTATTCATACATTGTTCAAAAACTACATATCAAGATTTCAATTTAATTTTCTAAGGCCCATGCTACGTGTCCTCATCACTTGTCATTGACTTTGAAAACCTGCACCACGTTAGAAAAATATATTTTAGGGTCAACAAATATGTTGGAGAATAATTTCCTCCTTTTATAGAAAACAGTTTTATATTTATTTCTTTTAAAAAAAAATATTTTTAACATGTACCTCAAGGTTAGTATGAAAATGGTCTCATATCATACTCAACATATCCATATATCCAAATTCACCAAACAAGAATACCCAAATCAAAAAACAACCAAAATAAATAGACTCCTGACAATAGCGTGCATTAGGCTCAAGCCCGAGGAGCGAGTCTAATACCGTTGGCGATACTAGGCTACAACCCATGGCCGTGGGGAACCTAGACAGTCGTGGATCCACTAGACACAATAGCATGCAATAGACTTGACATCAAATAGCATATAGAATAATAGAATACACATAAGACGTTCACATAATAACACTTGATCATAGCATGTTACGTAAATCGAAAAGTCCCAGACGATTCCTTTTTATATTTTTTTCTTATAACTAAACCTAAGGTGTGGTTATAATAATTCAGGATCCTTATTATTCACAAGCAAACATGCAGCTCAGTTGGTTTGTGGGTTTTTTGTTGAGCCGCATCTCGTGTGTTCGAATCTCATATTTTTTTATCTTTTCTTAATTAACTATTTCAGTATATTCACAAGCACCCCTTATACTTTCCAACTGCTGCTAACTGAACTTAACCATATAAAGTAACCTTGTTAACCTGTTTCTTATATAAAACTAACTAACTTGGTTAATTAACATTAATTAACACTAAATAATAAATACTAACTTAACTAGGTTTACTAAACTAGTTAACTTGTTTCTTAACATATAGTTTCCACTAATTACAAAAATAACTCCCCCTTAACTTGTAACTTTGTCATTTTGACAGTTTTACCCCTTTAAAGTTCAGAAGTTGTTTTAACTACCTTTTTAACGTAGTTAATTATTTCCTTTATAATTTTTACCGATCTAACTGAGATTCGCTTATAAACTATCGTTTTTATTCCGGTTTTAATCCGATGCAACATGTGACGATTAATTACATAATAAATAGAGTAATATAAATTCTTATTTTTATTTTATTGATAAACGTCCGGTTTTACAATCCGGGTCGGATTTCGGAGGTCCGAATTTTTATGGATGTTACACTCTCCCCAAGTTTTAGGAATTTCGTCCCGAAATTAGGGGACACTGCTCGTATCAGATGAAGTGTAGGGTCTTCCATAGGCATAAACAAAGTTGGTTCGATTATTAATAGTATTAGGAACTCGAATCTTAGGATCGGAATGTCACTTAGAAAGGTCAGGTAACTAGTGTTAAACACCCGTTCTAACGTTACTGAGAATACGCTCAAACTATACCAAATATCAAAAGATGCAGATCTTCGTAAGGCGGTAGCGTTCCTGATAGGGGTTGCATTCCCCAATAAAAGAATCGCTTTTTAAATGCCAATGATGAAAAAAAAATGAAGAACTCTAATGATTATGTACATGGTAGCCTGTCATAGGCTCTATGATCATTACAATCACAAAGCCCAAGATTGGTTTATCAAGGGTTTATTGCAGCTAAGGAGAAAATCATATCCCAAAGATGACTTTTAACACGAGAGAGTTTGCCACTGAGTCGTGAAGTATACTCGTGATGCCCAAACTGCAATCTGTGTCACGACTTGGGATCTTGAAAAATAATCTCATAAAATGCCACAATTTGCGTTGGATGAGCGAAATCATAGAATTTGAATTCTCCAATCACAAAACCAAAACAAACTAACTAAAACACTCATGATTAGTCTAACGATGCTTTTGAAAATTTGACAGACACACTTATATATAGGAAGTACCAGCGGCGTATCCACCATGTCCCTATCAAATTTTCATTCACATCGTTATTCAAATCATCATTGACGACTCAAACCAACTTCTCATGACCAGTCAAACGAGGCTTTTGATACCTCGATAAGAACACTTATATATAGGAAGTACCAGCGGCGTATCCACGATGTCCTTATCAAGTTTCATCGGCTTAGTTATTCGGATCATGACTGACGACACAAACACACCTTACATAGAACCTCTCTCGACCAATCTAACGAGGCTTTTGATAGTTTGATAAGAACACTTATATATAGGAAGTACCAGCGGCGTATCCACCATGTCCTTATCAAATTTCATTGGCTTCGTTAGCGGTTTTGATTGGTTCTATGCGACGACTCAACTCAACTTACTAATTAAATAACCACAACCAAATAATGTATGAGTCTCGAACCCAAAAGAGGTGCGACTAAATGGTGGCAGTACCTACATCCATAGTTATGTGGAAAAGGGTCGGTCTATGAATAAGTGAGACGATACCCATATCACACAAATTATCAGAAAAGGTAAGCCGTGATGAGTGATGATGTGAAACTACAACAACATGAACTAGCAATAAAATAAATCATAAATGCATAACATAGTGATACACAAAAACGTCTGAGTAAAGGATGAAAACGAAGACAAATAGTAACGTTGAAAGCGTGACAACGGCACAAGCTATCAACGGTACTAATTAAGAGTTGATATTTGTATCGATTAGCGTTAGTGCGAACGCCAAGGATACGAAGTGAGAGTAGCAGGTAAAGTCGTTAATGAGGGAAAACTAAACATGAAGTCGAATGGCAGAGGAGATGAAGTAGCAGGATTGATTTACATTCCCACCAGTCGGGTGAAAATTACGATTCGGACAAAAGGAGAAGGGTCCTAAGATAAAATAAGGAAACCATAACTTTGTTAACTGTGCATTTCGTTTTGTTAACTATATTTATACTTTACCAAGTGTAGCACATTAGTTTTTTAAATTGTTCATGTACAAAAGCAACTTAGTTTATTTAGAAAAATATTTCGTTAAACTTCAGGGAAAACATTTTTTTGGCCTAAAGTAGAACATTTACAATATATATTTATTACATTTTATTATTATTTTATAAGACCAAATTTCGAGGACAGGAAAATTTTATCGTCACCATGTGCCCTCGACTCGAATTTTCTAAACTCTGGACATAAGTTACGATATTGGTTGTGACGTTCAACTCATATTAGGCGACTCGTTAAGGTTTAAAACATATAACCAAAATTCAAATTATTATACTTGTGCTCGGAAATTCGGAACAATCCTTATTTATTTCCATTTAGTTCATACAAAATTTAACTTAAAACATTTTATTCGCATTAACTCATCGCATAAAACTTCGTCGTGCTGCTGACCACGTCATAGTTGTCTTGGATCTAGATGAGTGTTCGTTCGCATGCCTTCTAGTTATCCGGGTCCTCTAGTTCGGTATGACCGTCTCGATTGTATGGAACGAGTTGGGTGTCATAGAGTACGGTCGATTGATCCATTTGTGGAGTGTCGGGTTGGACATACGGTTGGATCATAAGGTGGGTGTCTGGTTTACCAACTGGAGGTGTCACATGCTGTACATTAAATGGTGCCATTAGGTGATTCTGTTTGAGGGTCATAGCATCGACAATTGTCAATTAAGGGACTAATAAGTCCACAATAAGTGCAAAGGCGGCACAAAGTGTTGACTAGGTGATGTTTTTGGCACGTGGGGCACTATGGAAAATGTCCCCAATAAGGTTTCTGCTAGGTGCAGGATTAGGAGCAACCTGGGTTAGCGGAACAGCCAGTATGGCGTAATCGTGGTTGGTTTCACTACTTTGATGGTTGTTATCAGGTGAAGACGGTTCAGCTTCAGCCTCTTCGATTTGATTTATGGAGACATGGGTGTTGAGCACCTGTTGAACTTGGATGACGATAGTAGGAATAACGGCGGCCATTTGTTCAGCTATTAAAGCTGCCATTCGGTGGCTAGAAATCCTCGGTTGACGATGACGACGATGATAATGTGACATCTGTGAGGGGCAACATAAGTAAGATGTATAGACCATAATGAGAATAGATGGTTAGGTGGTTGGGATTCATAGATTTGTGAAATCATGGAACTTAGGGAAAATCCCATGATTCAAGAATACAAATCTCATGAAAATATTATGGAGTATTAAATGGTAACAAAAGTCTAACCCTTTGTTAAATTACAATAGAATTAGGGTGATTTGTTTAAAGAAAGTTTATTAGAATCTCGTGGAATATTTAAGGATTTATTCTGGTGGTTTATATATGAAACAATATAATAACCACGTGGCATAAGATAAGATAATAAAGCTCATGATAAAATAATATTTCATCATAAAATATTGAAAATCATAGGTTTGGCACATCATAGGGTTTAGTATGACTTTCGTGCGTCACTTTCGTAATTACGTGTGCACCAGCAATTACCGAGCTTTCGCATGGTCCTCATATGTCTACCCATTGACGTACAACTTAACCCGAAGAAAATCGTAAATCAGTAACTAAAATAAATTTTGGGGTGTTGTAAAACGATGTTTAGGATAGTATCCATGAATTAACACGGACACATTTGACATATCAAAGTGTTGTTAGTTCACGTGACGTTTGGTACTTTCATCGATAGTCTCCAGGTAGGCAAACTGGTCCATTAATTGGATTTATATGAATGCCAGCCTAGACAGGACGTCCCGACTACAAGTACGTAACCCTTCCAGTTACTACATGTCCGTCACAAGAACTCACTTTGACGAGAGTTAAATATCAATTGAAATTTGAAACTCCAAAAATGAAATGAAACCAAACTCATGAATAATTGAAATGTATTAAAGAAGATGAATTGATTCAAGACTTTAGATTTATAGGAATAGGAATTAGAATATTGATTATTTGCATATATGTAACACCTCGTAAAATCATGTCCAATATAATATCGACACGTGTCATGGATTTTAATAGAGTAATATATTGATTACGAGGGACTAAAGTTGACAGACAAAGAAAGTATGTGTGTAAAAGGATTCAAAGTGTCAACATTTGATGATTTCGCCTTTCAACAACCCTTAAACTAATGATTCATGAATCATACGAAACCGTTTGTGGAAGAAAGTGAAAGTTTACAAACCGCAAGGGTTAAATGTGTCAACATGTTTAAATTTATACCTCTGAGTGACCTTCTAACGAACCTGAAGCTTTGTAATGATTAATTATGCTCCCGAGAATAAGTGATAAAAATTTCACAAGGTTTCGACATCGTATGAGGAAAATACGTTAACATTCGTAAACAAGGGGTTAAAAGCGTCAACGTTAAAATTCAGGGCGTTTCGGGTGAGCGTATAACTATCCGGGAGCTTAACAGAGTTTGTTTACGACTTAGAGTCCTTAAAAGTCAAGTTTGGGGGTTAAAAGTGTAATAAAAGCAAGTTAAAATCAAGTTTAGAAGGACCAGGGGCCTAAATTGCAAATATTGAAACTTGTTGACCGGACTTGACCTTGACGCGGGCCGCGTAAAACCTCTGCTATGGTTTACGAAGGCCCCCTAAAAGTTGCCAGCTCCCAAAACTTGGACAGATGCCTGTTTCAGCAGGTTGCACCGCCTTAAAGGCCTGGTTTCCGAATTCAGAGGCTGCACCAGTGGTTTTTCATGCACAGGGGACACTTGGATTGATCAAGAATCAATCTTAGACTTATGTGGAGTGATCTTGTGAGATTAAATTTCATATATATAGAACTCTCGTTGCAACATTAAACTTGCTCATTTCAAAATCATTCCAAGCTTACTCTCTGGAGCTCTCTGGACTTAAAGCAAGCTTCCATCACTTCCTAATTCGTGCTAAGTACCATTGTGAGTGTTCTTAGCCTTCCTAATTTATGTTTTATTAGTTTAATGACCGAAAGTCAAAGCCGTCGTAATTAAGCTTTGACTTAGTGATTAATCACTAATGGTCCAGTCATTTTTCGAATTGAAAGTGGCTATGAGTTGGTAATTATGTGGGTAATAAACCCTTAAAAGGGCACCCTCTGATTTCCACTCTAACTAGGTCAAACTTAATTATAAAAAGTCAACAGAAAGCTAATTTCAAATAAACTCATAATTAACAATGTAGAAGCTATGAAACCTGTTTTAACACTTGTATAACTTGGTAATTAATGTAAGAACATGTCTAAGCATGTTCAACCCGACAATTTTGAGTGTAGGCTCGGTTTGGAACCGAAAGTCGCAAAAGTATACTTTTGCTTTGACTTTCAGTTCTGACCCAATTTGGTTTAGTTTAGACATGGCTTGGAGTTCCATTAGGACTAGGTTATAGGTTAGTATAACCCTCTGAGGTTATACAACTTGGTTCCTAATTAATCCGATTCATATGCATGTTTCTGTTAAATGCTTAAATATTGACCATTATGCCCTTTTGACCTTAAAACTAGATTTTTGAAAATGTGAGAGGACAAAAACCTTTGTTACTGAATTATAAACATGTCCAAAAAATTTGACATCAGTTTGAGGTCTAAATTAGGAGTTATGCTCAATAGCGTAATTTGAAAGTTTTTTTATTAATTAAACGGTATTATTAGCATAAAGCCTATTTAAACCCAAATTTTGACACCAAACTTTTTACCCACTGATGTAATATAATATGTTGGGATTTTTAAAGATTTTTATTTATTTTTAAACTGACCATAACATAGGGTTATTGCTTTGATTCGGTAATTGATGGTTATACCCTTTTTGCTAATAAAATGAGTTTTACATAACTTTTTGATACCAAACTTTTTGCTACTGATTTTATATGATAAATAAAATATTTTGAACTTTACAAACTGATCAAAAACTCAGATTTCCTATTATAACCCGAAAATCGCTTAAAAAACGACTTTTTACGGATTTTAAACGCATAGTATGGATTAAAACTATTTTTGACATATAAGACTTAATACCTACTGATGTTTTAAGTAAATTTTTATACTTTAACAGTAAGCAAAGGTTTTGAACTCAGATTTCCAAATTTGACCTTTAAAGCTTATGTGAAATTACCAAAATGCCCCTACGGTGTATAGTTTGGTTATAAATAATAAATTTCACATATATGCAATACCCTACTGATATGACCTGCAAAAATAATTATTTTTACTGATCACTTCAGTCCAGAACCTCAGATTTATATTTAATCTCTTTTATAAGCTTTAAAATGACCAAAATACCCCTACGGGGCATAAATTGATTTTAAATTCGTTTTGGGCATAATGGAAGGTATCCTACTGATATCACAACATATTTAAGGCATATTAGCTTAGGAAACCTTTTCATGACTCACTTGGTTACCCGTTATGCATTTATCGCGTTCGGTGCGGTTTATGTGACTAGTTTGCATAAATTGGCCGAAACGGGTCAAACCTTATCATTTTTACCTCAAAATCCAGATGTGTTTAATTTACCCATATTATACAAGTCTTCAAACTTGTCAGGTCTAAATCACATTCTAATCCGGTCTTTGCTTAATCTTGCGTTTTGAACCGTAAACCTTTCTTTAAAACTAACCGGTCTAAGTTAAACTTAAGTAAGACCCGTTAGGAATCTAATAGGTTATTAAAACCTTCATTCCAGATTTAGGAGACCAGTAAAAGATACTTGCACTTGCTGATTAGTATGGCTGGGATAAATTTGTATAATTTGCTCAGTTAAATACTTTAACTTGTTTTCCCTTATACGGGCTTAGGGTACGGTATATAAAATACCGCTTGGTCGGGTATTGAATTTTCAATCGTATGAAGGTTAAATTATTGAGATAACCCGTTTAATATGTTTTGTTTATTCTAAGCCTTTGGGGGGTTAATGACCATGTCCTGGATATCCTCGGCTCATTCATTGAAATGGCCACGACTTAAGCACGGGGTGTAGGCATACACCTTCCGTTGCGTATGTAAAAATAATGTACCCACCTGTTCAAGAATAACTCACTGTGGGATATATTATGTGGTGTGTCTATTAATCTTTAACCCGGTTTTCAACCCGGGCTACTGAATGTATAATAAACATGTAATTCTTTAACAAGTTTATTTTTAAATAATTATCCCAAGTTATTAAAGACATTTTGTGCCTTGTGCATTCAAATCAATTTTTTTAACATTTTTAAAATGAGTCGGTTAATTGTATTTACCAGTGAAAACTGGCGTATTTTTCAAAAAAGACTAAGTGCAAGTACTAGGCGGAATAGGCTGGCTACTCCTAGCATTAATAAAGAGTCTTGCAAGCTTAGATGTTTATAAATCTGCTGAATAATGTTCCTTTTAACTTTGATCCGCCTGTGGATCTCTTTACAACTGTTATTGTAATAATTGATATTACTTTCATTCGGTTTGTAATGTTTTTATCTTTCGACTTCCGCTGTGTATTAAACTGTGATAAATTGTCTATGACGATATCAACTACGTCACGATACTCCCCACCGGGCCCACCGGTAATACGTGGAAATATCGGGGTGTGACAGGTTGGTATCAGAGCCAACAATGAGTGAATTAAACACTAGCCTTTTGTGTTTAATCTCAATGACATAGTTTGTGTTGATGCAGATTTGTGTCCGATGCTTGTCGAATAGATTAGATTTATTATTTTACGCTGAATTTGTAATAGTTAGTGAAACGGTCTATCGAACGTGTATAGACCCGCTCGTTTGAAGTGGTCAAACGAGAGGGTTATTCGGTTGACCGTGTGTGTTTGAAAGACAAAGGGGTGTGGCTATAAATAGCAACCCTTTGTCATTTCAAACACTTGGAGATTTTAGGAGGTTCAAATCCTCACCAGGGAGAGATCACCACTTGCTCTCTCCCCGGATGTAAACGGCTCTGGTAAAGGTTCGATTATCTTGTTAATCGGGCCGGCTTGTACTCTAATGTTATCAAATCAATACAAGTAAGTCGTTTATCCGTCTTTGATCTTCCCGTCTTTGAACATAATCATGATAATCACGGTTTCGGTCACAAAACTCGGTCCTACAATTGGTATCAGAGCATTTGGCTCTAATCCTTGTTTAAAATCAAACATTGTTCGGTTTTTATCAATTTTTTTGTGGTTGTTTTTCTGAAAATTTGTTCTTGAAAAATTCATGTTTTTCTAAAAAAAATATTCATAAAATCTGTTAGTTTGTTGTTATTTGCTAAGAGTTTTATCAAAAACCTTGTTAGATTGATTGCTTATGCTTTAAACCGGGTTTTGAGTGAAAGTCTTGTGCATTTTCGTGTTTCAAAAATCATCGGTGACCAGAAAACTCATTGTTCTTGAGTGTGTTCTTCATATCATCATATTGTTCTTATCATAGTTGTGCTTTTGATCTTTAAATTGCAAGAACCAAAGTGTTTATCTAATATAATACATTAAGTGGACTTTGGTGACAAAGTGCTTTGGAACTCTAACTAAGTTGGTAACTTAAAACGTGGTTTGAGTTGAAAAAAACTGTCACTTTGAGTCAGTAAGATATTTTAAATATCTAAACCAGCTGTCTGACACTCAGTTTCGACGAAACAAGTAGTCGACAAATCACAAGTGTTTCGTCAAAATATCTTCAAACGAAACAAGTCTGTTTCGTCATCATTCATTTAGACGAAACAAACCTATTTCGTGAAATCTGTTTCGTCGAGAACAGATCTGTTTTACACAGAGGCTTTGCAAAACCATTCTAACTTTGTGTTTTCAAGTGTGTGTGCAGGTACTATCATACATATACCAAATATGAGTAACAAAGGTCTGTGGGATTGGAGTTCGGACTCAAGACCAAGTGAAAATCAGCCTTCGCTTGCCGATTTAATGAACCAATTGCCTCAAAAACAACAAGTAGTAAATGCAAATCAATGGGCAATGGTTTCTAATCAAAACCAAAACATTCAAAATCTATTGCTCAGTGAAAGTGAGACGGGAAGCAACAATCGCCCGCCAAAGCTAAATCATATGAACGACTATCCATCTTGGAAGGGTCGTTTTCACACATACATTCAAGGGCAAAACGTTGAACTTTGGACGTGTTTCACTACTGAATGTAGCCCGGAACTAGAAGCAGCAGCATCAACTGCCGCTGGTATTTCTAATATGCTTGAAGAAGATAAGAAAGCCTATGAATTAGAGAAGAAGGCGTTTGCTTTTCTAACACAAGCTCTTCATAAAGACCTCTATCATCAATTTTCTTATAGTAAGAGCACAAAATCTTTATGGGATGCATTGGAAACAAGAGGAGAAGGAAATGCAGGTTCTAGAAAAATACGCCATGATCTTTTGAAGAAAGAATTTGAATCATTTCAATCTTTGGAAAATGAAACCCTAAATGATATGACTTCTCGTTTCTATCATTTGATCAGTGAAATGAGTTCTTATAAGGTTGCTACATCTCATGTGGAAATGATTGCACGTTTAGCTGATGCTTTACCTCCTGTGTGAAGTCCATTCATTGAACTTCTAAAACATACGGGTGCTCTGGATGGGGAAAATGTCACTATCTATGGATTCGTTCAGAAGTTGGAGCACAAGAGTGAAGAGGAAAATCGGAAAGCTAAAAGGATTGGAGCTCCTCAAAATACAGAAATGTATTTGCCTGGTTTTGCTCCTTCGGCTAGTTCTAGTTCTGTTCAGCAACCTAAGCTTCAAACGGCGTTTGTTTCCAACACAAACTCATCAACTCAACCAGAGTTTGATTTAGGTGCTTACCTTTCACAATCGATGTCCAAATCTAAATCTCAACCTCAACCTCAAGTTACTACTACTCAACCAGAGTTTGATTTAGGTGCTTATCTTTCACAATCGATGTCCAAATCTAAAGCACAACCACCACAACAAGTACATTATACCAACAATCCTCCACCTCAAAACACGAATACTATCAAATTTGATACTTCGAACCTCTCAAAAGTTAGCATTGAAGTTGCAAAGGAGCATTCGGAACTCATTAATACAATGGTCAGTGCATACTGCGGTTTGGTAGCAGGTCAAATTGGGAACATCAGTATGACCCACGAAGATTATCAACAAATCGACCGTGATGAAATGGAGTTGATGGATATAAAGTGGGCGTTTGCAAGTGCAGTTATAAGGGCAAGGGATTTCATGAGTCGAACAGGAAGAAGTTCTTTGGAAAGTAAGAAGGAAACGAAGTACGGGTTTGATAAAGAAGCGGTTACATGTTTTAATTGTGGCGAAAAGGGTCACTTCAAACGTGAGTGCACCCGACCAGCCAAGCAAGGCAATCAGAACCCGTTCAGAAATCAGACAAGTACTTCAAATGCAAATCAAGGCACTCAAGAAAATCGTGGAAAAGGGATAGTAGCTGTGAATAATACTACCAGCCAGGACCAGTCTGGACCATCTAACAACACTCGTGCATTGACTGTTCAAACAGATGAAGGGTGTAATTGGTTTTTACAATTAGGGGGAGGTGATAATGAAGGAGGAGGAACAGCGTGCTATGCAAAGATCATCAATCACATGAAGCACGTTCATAAAGAAGAATTTTCTGAAAGTGACGACAGTTCGGGTTATACCGGGAGTTCGGATGAAGAAAGTTCTATTTCGGGAGATGTGAAAGAAGAAGCGACTTCTATTGATGACTTGTTGAATGAAGCAGAGGAATTGAAGTCTCAGAAATCTGTTCTTATCAAGAAGGCTGGGATAGCATCTAAGGAAATGGAGAAGTTCTTCTCTGAAGACGGATCTTTTTCTTTTCAAACTGCCTTTATGGCAAATGTTTCAGCCTCTTCTAGCCAGGTAACACCTGAAACTCTTATCATATGTAGAGACTGTGATTATATGAGACTTGAATGTGAAAGAATGAAACTTGAAAGTGACAAAATTCATGGTCACAATCAAAGTTTAGTTGTTGAAATGGCTAAGTGCAAAGAGGCAAATATGGCTTTAACAAGAAACGAAAAAGATTTTAAATCTTTAATTGAAAATTTAAAGAAAAGTGTTTCCGAAACTACTAAAGTTGTTTATCACAAACAAGTTAGTATTAACAAGTACATAAATCTCGTTGAGGAAACCAAAAAGGATTTAGCCATTGCAAAATGCGAGCACGATGCGATCAAGCAAAAATTGGAGAGTTATTCTAACTCCCGATTTGTGCTCGATCACATAATTGATGTTCAACAACTGAAGAAAAACAAGAGTGGTGTTGGGTATAAGAAATGTCCGCCCCCTTTGAGACACAACTATGCTCGACCACCTGATGAAGAGGATATGCCTCATTTTGAACCCAGTGTGCCTCTTAATTATGAGGAATTTACTACTGGATTAGGGTTCAAACCGAACAATTCCTCGGGAACCTCATCTGTTGAAACAGAAACTTCAACATCAGTGAGTCAAAGTCCTCCAATTGTTGAGGATTATGATTCATCTGATGATGAAACAGATGCAAATGACCAGGATGAATCACTTGATAAGAAAAAGGGAATAGAAATTCCAATTGAGAATCATATTCTTTGTGATCCTCCTATTCCTGTTGTGCAACAAGTTGGCAAAAATGTGATTAATCCTGTCATAAATGACAAGAAACCTGTGTCTACTATTAAGAGTAACAAGATGTTGTATACTTTGGTTGGTGATTCTAAAATCTACTCAGATTACGGGACCTACAATTTCATAGAAAATATCATGACGATATAATCTGCTGATATCAGCCTCGGACATGTTGACAATCCACATAGGATCCAACATCCAGTAATTTGCACGATTATCTCTAAACACAATTATAGCTTCATGAGTATCCGAGTCGTAGCACCATAATGCCATGTCTTCAAGAAAATCCTGCTGCATAGGCATCAATGGGATTTTATCTACGACCCTCGGAGGCTGGTACACAAGCTTGTATCTGCAAGTGTTGGTGTCAGGATCAAGAGTAAACTTGATCGGTTGATAGATGGGAAATTGTGGCTTGTATGATTCATCCTCCCAGCCCGACTTCTTGTTTACTTTAATCAGTCGCTCAAATAAAGTAGCGCCATCGTAGTTTGAACGATTGATAAGCTTAAGCCTCGTCAACGCAGCAACATCATAAAATGGCAAAGAAAGAATGCTCAGCAGTGAGTTGAAATACAGGATTCCGTATTCACGTTTGATTGCAACACAGTGAATATCTCTAACAAACATCCAGCATAGAATTCTTCCACTTGGCTTTGCCTTTTCAAATTGCAAGTAGTCAACTTGAGCTTTTTCAGGCACAGGCTTGGAGACTTTAGACAGAAATTGTTTTCGCCATTCAGAGAATGCATCTGTGGCTTTTTCAGACGCATTACGATTCCTTAAGTGCTCGTCTATGTCATCAATATTCTCCTTCATCCAATCTTCATCAAACGAAGCGAATTCAGTACCATCTATTCGAACATACGTTGATTTTGTTGCTTCGCCTTCAAACACAATCTCATCAATATCTTCAACATTAGTTGTATCAGTCTCAGTCGACATTTTATCTATCTCAGCATCATCAATTTCTCTCATAGACTGTAGAACAATCAATTGCTCCTGAGAAAGATCTTCTATTAACTCTCCTTCTTCAAGCAACTCTCCCGTAAATGGATGAATAGCCTGTAAAGCAATATCAGCACTGCTTACGACAGAAGAAGTACCTGCGATCTGTTGAACTTTTTCAGTAGAAGTTCCCTGAGATGATTCAACCACTGTAGGTTGAACGGCAACAACTTCAGAAGAAGGTGCGGTTGGCTGCTTCTGTGATGTACCAGAAGTGTCAGGATTCCCTTGGTCTTCCGTATCATCATCCTTTTTCTTCAGTACTTCTTGTTGGTTACAATGATAATCCCACAGAGTAGCAAGTCGTGTTTGAAGTATAGAGTTATTCTTCTCTCTCTCTTCATCAGCAGCCTTCAAACGAGCATTCTCGGCTTTAAGCAAAACAATCTCAGCTTGTTGTCTCTCAATCACCGTTTGCTGTTGACCAACGGTTGACTTCAAGTTGTTAATTTCCACCGATTGTTTAAGCTGATCATTCTTCGTGAGATTAATGAAATGAGATTGCCTCTGAACACGATCAGCAGCTGCTTCAAGTGTAGAGAATAGGTATCTGATCTTTTCGTCTTGAGAAAATCCGGAAAATACCCTATGACGTTCAGAACTGATCTCCGAAGTGGTTGCTCTGATTGCAGAAGCCATAGTTCTTTGAGGAACTGCCTGAGGGGTAACAGATGGAGTTTCAGCAGCTGATGTAACTACTGGAGTTTCTGTAGCTGATGTAACTACAGGAGCTTCTTGTACAGGCTCCTGAGGTATAGATGAAGACTCTTGAGGCACAGATTTCCCAGTATAAGTACTCAAATATCTTCTTGATTTCTTCTTTTGAGTTTCAGCAGCTTTCTCAGCTCTCCTTTTTGTTCTTCTTTCACCTTCAGGATCCTCTGGAACGTATGCTGGATCATCTTCAGTTCTAATCTTTCTATATCTTTTCACTCCACGTATATCAATATACACTTCATATCCAGGCTCGACTATATGATCACTAGAGCTAGAATCAGATTCATCATCGCCACTTGCTGAAGAACTACTAGCTGATGTACCACCAGCTGCACCCTTGCTCGATGTACCAACAGCACCAGTATCACCACCATCATCGCCTTCACCACTACTGTCATCACTATCATCACTATCACTCCCAGACTCATCTGAATCAACCGGGTCAGGACCAAATTTCTCTATCCTTTTTCTTTCCAACTCAGGCTCTTCATTGTCAGATTGGCTGTCATCATGACGCCATTTATCATTTGCTGGAGCAACATAATCAGGATTCTCAAGTGCGCCAAAAAGCTTCCTTGGAGGAACGCTTTCTTTGTATCTTTTGGCGGCAAGAGTCTTGATTAGCCTTAAAGAGTTGAAATTCATCGCCTCTATCTTCAGAAGATCATTGTCAGCTTTAGGAAGGTCCGGATGTTGAACATTCATAATCATTTGCAGAAACCGCGGATACATCCAAAACTTGTTCCCGGTTGTTCTACTTCCAGTCCTTGTCATATTTTCTTTCATGCTGCTGAAAATATACTTTGAGATGCTAAACAGTTTGTTTAACACCAAAGCAACCATGAAACCAACGAGATCATCTCCAGCCATATCATATCCAGACCGTCTATTGCTGAGACACTGAATAAGAATATGCAATAAAAACTTGTAGCGTAATGGAAGATCACCTTTGTTGATTTGTTTGACGAAAATGTCTCCAGTACACTTCATCCGTAGCAAACAGCCTCGTGAACACATGATTGGGATTGAATATGGAGCATCCTGTTGATCTTGTAATTGTAAAACTTCGTTCAATATAACCGGAGAGACAACAACATCCAAATTATTCACTCGACCCCTTATAACATCTTTTCCATCCACTTGTATGACGCTTGCAGAATCCCAGAAAGCCTTGATAAGTGATTTGTAAACGGGCGTCGAGAATGTAACAGCATAATTAATACGTGACTCCCTGATCCACTTCGTGATATCTTTCAATTCCGTGAGCTTGTCATCAGGATCCAGATATGCAACTTGATTATGACGCTTCTCTGACATAATCTCCTCTTCAGTTTTGTTTTCCTTCTTTATCGCCTTCTTGCGTTTTCCTTCTTTTGGTGCCTTCGGTGCCATCTGTATATGAAAATGTCCACAATAAGTCATTTTAGATATAACATGTGTAATATACTTGTATATATACAGGTTATAGCATCAAATGATCATCAAACAAAAAATTTTAATCATTCTGTGAACAAACAGCAGAAACAGAAAACTGCTAAGGCATGGACGACGAAACAGAAACACTTCGACGAAACAGAAGATGTGCGACGAAACAGATTTGATTCGTCGTTGGTTTGATTCGCCATGTCTGTTTCGCCGTTTTTGATTCGTCGTCTGTTTCGCCATGTTTGATTCGCCGGAATTAGGGTTTATGTGATTCGTCGATTTGGGGGGTTTTTCTGTTTCGCCGTTTTGGGTTTAAACAAGGATCAGTTTTAACAAACAAAACCATTCAATCTTATTTTTATACCCAAACCATCTGATACCAATTGTAGGACCGAGTTTCGTGACCGAAACCGTGATTATCATGATTATGTTCAAAGACGGGAAGATCAAAGACGGATAAACGACTTACTTGTATTGATTTGATAACAATAGAGTACAAGCCGGCCCGATTAACAATATAATCGAACCTTTACCAGAGCCGTTTACATCCGGGGAGAGAGCAAGTGGTGATCTCTCCCTGGTGAGGACTTGAACCTCCTAAAATCTCCAAGTGTTTGAAATGACAAAGGGTTGCTATTTATAGCCACACCCCTTTGTCTTTCAAACACACACGGTCAACCGAATAACCCTCTCGTTTGACCACTTCAAACGAGCGGGTCTATACACGTTCGATAGACCGTTTCACTAACTATTACAAATTCAGCGTAAAATAATAAATCTAATCTATTCGACAAGCATCGGACACAAATCTGCATCAACAAATTCCCCCTTGTCCGTTGCTGTCGAATGCTGAAAATGCAACTGCAATCGATCTTCAGTCAAGTACTCATCTTCTCTGTGTTAACAAATTCCCCCTTGACGGATGATCCAGGTAAGTAGTATTTTGACGCTTCTTGTATAATAGTTCCCCCTCAAAGTACGCGTATCCGTGTTGGGCGTTGTGCAATTTCCTCAAAAGGCTCAAATGACCGATCTTCCGCTGATCTTCCAATACTCCAACCGGCATTTGATAAGGGTTCCATTCTTTTAAAAACTGCATCAAGTCTTGATCTTCAAGCATACTACATTGGTAGAGGTTTCTGGTGAACTGTCTTCTGTAAACCGTCTTTGTGTCACTAGAAAATCACAAACTCTACCACCTGTGATTGCGTTTAGAAATTTACCGAAGAAATTCAACATGCGAAAATTTTTATTCCCCCATTTCTTTGGTAAGATCTCTAAACCTTAACAGATTCCCTTCCACTTTAAAGGAACTGTCGTTAAGTTTCAAATGTTCACCAGTTCCCTTCACTTAGCGGAACTGTCGTCAATCTTTACTGACTGTTCTCGGTTGTTCGAAAAATCACGAAAACGGCTTTCTTCTTTGCATATTCTAGTTGAAAATGAAAGTCCCCTAGCCTCGTAGGATCCGACTTGTATCCCTCCAAAGTTCTGCTAACACCTAATCCGAAAACTTTCATCATAGGCATAACTCGACTTTGTGAACTCGTTAGGACCGGTATTGAGAATCTAGGTTCATACGTTCGTTTTCAAATGCGAAAATATGACAATAAACAAAATGCTTTCGAACATTTTCGAATAACCGATAACAATCATAAATACTGACGTGCGGAAGTGAACATACCGTTTTGTTTTTGGCCCATAGTAGTCAAGTCACCAAAATTTTGACGTTTGCATCGGTAACCGTGACTACCCCACGTTTTTTTTAAAAAAAATCAAGTTTTCATCATCTCTTGTTTTCATCATGCCGCATCATCCCGCGCGCTCCCAAACCCGTACGAATTTCGACATTGAAGCTCGATTCAAATATCTTTCGCGAACACCCGACCCCACTTCATGTCTCATCTAATACATTTGGTTCAATAGATCCCTTTTTTTTAATCATTTGCCCAAAGTTAATTGTCATGACACAATTAATTAGATCCAATCATAATGGGCCTTTTGATCGGTCCAACAAACCAAATCTAACCCCAAATAGACATCACTCTTTGGTTCACTATGCATGTGATCCAAAATATAGTGCAAACCATTTTTGAATGTTCACGAAGACTTGCGAAATTGATTTTTCATCTAGAGGGCCGCGAAGACTTGTATTCACTAGTAAAGGTCCAATGAAAATTTTATGTTGTCCACTAACAATTAAGAGCCCATGGCTGCTTTGGTCCAAACATTGTTTAGTGAGCCCAAACAAAAATTACCTAAGCTGCTCTTTATTTTTCAGCTGACAATTATGACAGCTGTTGCCAACATCATCTTCCATTTTTCCCTGTCTCTCTCTTCGATACACAAACAACATGAGCAGACAAATTAACTTTACCAAAACATCCAAAACTCCAAAGCCCTTTCTCTCTCTTCGATGAACAAATTCAAAACCAGAACCCCCAAATAAAATCACATAAGTATACCAACCGATAACTTTGTCTTCTTAAACCTTTGTTGAAGACTTAACCCACTTTCGATACACAAACAATCAACAGCGATACCTCTTCTTGTTCAATCGAATAATCAGCAGCAACATTTATTCAGCCGACAACTACCAGACATCCTCCTCTTTTCTAAGTTCAGCCGACAACTTTCAAGTCTCTCTCTCTTCGATACATAACAACATCCGAAGCATCAATCTCCTGCAGATTAGCACTCTCTGTTCTGCAATCGTTGCCGGAAACAACCACAGACCACCGCTGCGACACCGTTCACCTACCCACCGGTGACCAGTTAACATCTGAAAGAAGACCCGTTAACATCTGAATCGAAGACCAGTTAACATCTGACCAGAGAAACACTTCAGCCGACAAAAGGACTCCGGCGAAACAAGTCTGGAGTGTGTTGAAACGACGAAACTGATGACTGGATGTGAACGACGAAACAGATCTGAAGTTGTATTGTGACGAAACAGATCTGTTAGGTTGAACGACGAAACAAGTTTGTTTATTGATCGACGACGAAAGTGGAGGTGCTGTTTCGTCATGGGGTCAGTTTCGTCGGGAGTGGGTATGAAGAAACCCTAGTTCTTTAACCAGCCGCCAAGAACATCTCAAGAACAAAGTGTACTGTTCTTTTGCAGATTTGACGAAAACATTGTATATTTGATTTTTGATGATGATAACTTGATAGACATGGTGTAAAACATAAAACATAACCCTCTGATGCATTTCGTGTCAGGTCAGACCCATCCATTCGGGTCAGATCTGGGTTTTTCTCGTTTTCACCAAACTTTACATCTTGAACAAAAATCACCAAAATCACAGATCTAGAGCACATGTGACTTAGTAAACGGTTAGATTTACTAAATCTGGCACCATGGCTCTGATACCAATTGTAGGACCGAGTTTCGTGACCGAAACCGTGATTATCATGATTATGTTCAAAGACGGGAAGATCAAAGACGGATAAACGACTTACTTGTATTGATTTGATAACATTAGAGTACAAGCCGGCCCGATTAACAAGATAATCGAACCTTTACCAGAGCCGTTTACATCCGGGGAGAGAGCAAGTGGTGATCTCTCCCTGGCAAGGACTTGAACCTCCTAAAATCTCCAAGTGTTTGAAATGACAAAGGGTTGCTATTTATAGCCACACCCCTTTGTCTTTCAAACACACACGGTCAACCGAATAACCCTCTCGTTTGACCACTTCAAACGAGCGGGTCTATACACGTTCGATAGACCGTTTCACTAACTATTACAAATTCAGCGTAAAATAATAAATCTAATCTATTCGACAAGCATCGGACACAAATCTGCATCAACAGTTTGCACATTCCTCGACTTTCGAGTCTAGACAAAGAACTTAGGACTAATCCTGATTTATTTTATTTTGTCCTTTATTGTTTTCCTTTGTTGTTTCTTTTGTTTGTTTTGACAGGATAAACAAAAATGCCGTCGAGGTTCCAAAGAGGAGGAAGAGGTAAGGGGGCATTCAACGCCCCCAACGATCACGAGGCCGGACCATCCCACCGGCGAACCCCGTCTGTTACCATGAGCACCAGTCCTCAAGAGGACTGGAGGACCTATTTGGAGCCCGCGAGGCGATCTGTCTCGCTAAGTTCATCACCCTCTTACCACCATTCCTTTGGGCCACAATCGGAGAACGAGCCCGAAGATACACACCACTCTTTCTTACCGTTACAGCGGTCAACCTCACATCGGGCCTTTGAGGACCCGAACCCATTCTTTCAGAGCCGGTTTAATCCGGCAAACGTGAGCGAAGAACCAATGGGTTACAACCCATTGGGCCCTGAAGACCATTTCCTTGAAGCTCAGGGAATGGATATGGATGATGACCCAGATCCTGCCGAACCACCATCTGGGACACCTACTCACCCCATCGAGATTTCGGATGGGTCGTGTTTTCATGGATCACCTTATCGTGGTCCATACAGCTATGAGGCAAGATTTGCCCAATACGAATGGGTGTTTACTCCCTCCTACAACCAGTCTCAGCAGCAGCAGGATCCCTCTGAGGATTCGCGTTTTGTGGCGGTCACGCCACCGCCACCACCACCGCTTGAGCAACAACTGCCTCCGGAGCCACCGAGGCGAAGAAGAACAGGTGCACAGATGTCCGTGCGAGGAGGGGACTTCCATTTCAGCACCCCTCAGCATTCAAGTGGTAGTCACTACCCGCCACTATATGAAGACCCACAGATGGGTTGGCCTTCAAACCCCGTTTCCGAGGTGGACTCTGTGCCAGTCGCACCACCACCAGTGGGTTTTGACAACCCAATTCCTTCATACGCCGGTACAGCGAAGTATAACCCTTTTGAACAGCCTGCCTACCCAGGGTACAACTACTACAATGCCCCCGATGCTGACCCATACCTTGTCGTAGCCAACTACAATGATCTTCATCCTGAAGGGCCTTACGCATCCTCCTACCAAACCGGGTACCCACCTTATGGGTATCAATACCCACCACCTCCTCAACCTCCGCAGCAGCAGCAGCCGCCACAGCCACCACTGATTCAGCCCCAACAGCAACAAGAGATTCTACAGAGGTTGAGCCAGGTGGAACGGGAGGTTCAAGAGGAACGTAGGAACCACCGGGGATTTCTCAAGGGTCTGGCAAATCTAATCAAGGGAAAGAAGAAAAGGGACTTTTGAAATTCCTTATTTTATTTATTTGTATTGTAATCAAGTCCCTGCGTGGACATCTATTTATGTATTCAGTCCCTGCGAGGACTTGTATTTTCAGTTTAGCCCCTGCGTGGGCAAATTATTTCTGTTAAAGTCCCGTTTAGGGCAATTATGTACTCTTTTAATTTTAGTGGAATGTTTGGATTTAAATTTTCATTTTGTCATTATATGCATGAATATAATATATATGAAATAAATAAATCTAAAATATATCATTCCTTTTATAAGATCTGTCTTTAAATATTAAATAAGAATCTTAAAAGGTATAACCTAGCCTGCATGTCATTATAGACCTGGCCATGATGGTAAAACCTGTTTAAAAAGATTCAAATCCTTGTTAACATCTGAAAACATGTTAACATTCCTGGCAGATGTGATTCGTTAAAATCACATATGTCATCCTTATATTGGATTCTTCCAATTCCTTCTTTATTATTTAAACATCCATTTGTGATGTAGGGCCTACGAGCCATAATCATTGTTATATAAGACAAAAGACAGTTGTAGTCTACGACTCCCTGTCAATAAAAGGTAATGAACTACGTTCAAACCTTAATACCTCGATTCTTTGAAATCATGGCTTAAAATTGTCCTTGTGACTAGGCCTTATGTGCCATTAATATTACCCTTAATACTTTATAATTAGGATAAATTATAATGAAAATTCTAAATAAATATGTTTAATAAATTAACCAAATATGGTTTAAAATTTCCATGGTTAATGAATCAGCAAAGGGATGATCCCATAAATAACCTCTGAATAAATCATTGTCATCATTTTATGTAGCAATCAAGCTACATGGCACAGTCTGAAGAAGTCAACAGTCACCCACTGGAAAACCATGACACTGCCAGGATCAACATAACTGGGGAAGAACTTCGAGCATTGATTGATAACGCTGTTGCTAAAGCAGTGGATAGGCAGCTTAGGGAATCCAGTGGTACACATAGCAAAACCTTATCAGTACCCCATTCCAAAACACACCCTAAGACTCACTCTGAGGCTCATAGTAAGCCACCCTCTAAACCACATGAGTCAAAGAAGGATGATGCTCAACACTCCTCAAATCAACATAGTGTTCCGTCGAAGAAGATCGTATTCGATCAAGAGCCACGTATTAAGGGTTGTTCCTATAAGTATTTCGTCCCCTGTAAGCCCCGAGATTTCACAAGAGAGAAGGGAGCCATCAATTGCATGACGTGGCTAGACGAGATGGATACCGTGGTTGATATCAGTGGTTGCGCTGATAGGGATATTGTGAAGGAGAAGCTCTAGCTTGGTGGAGGTCATTGATCCAAGCTAGTGGAAAGATTCTGTTATACAACTTATCATGGGCTCAGTTTGTTGCTTTAATCAAGGATACTTTCTGTCCTCAACATGAAGTTAAGAAGATCGAGACTGATTTTCTGACATTGGTTATGAAGAATTTGGACTGTCAGGCATATCTTACGAGTTTTAATACCATGTCTCGATTGGTTCCTTACTTGGTGACGCCGGAACCAAAACGTATAGCCCGTTTCATTGGGGGTTTAGCCCCAGAGATCAAAGCTAGTGTGAAAGCGTCTCGACCGACTACCTTTAGGTCTATAACCGATTTGTCATTATCTCTTACCCTTGATGCGGTCAAGCAGAGATCGCTTAGGAACTCTGATGAGGGAAAGAGGAAGCGTGAGAATGAGAACTCACACCATTCAGAAAAGAAGCATAAAGGGAACTATGACCACAAGAAGAGTTCAGGGTTCAAGAAAGATGATCAGCAGTCGGGTGAAAAACCCAAGTGTAAGATTTGCAAGAAACGTGTCACACCCCCAAAATCCACACGCGGAGTATCACCGCTTGGAGGCATGACTGACCAGGATCAAGCCACCAATCATATTGAACATATCATAATAGTAATTGTAACACCCAACCTCAATATAACTGGTGTTCAAATCAAAACATAGTTTAAGTAGTAAGTTCATAAGTATGATAAATGTTTAACATGGCATCCACGATCCATGTCCACAATGACCGCGCCTCCCAGTGCAAGCTCCATGTGTACCTATTGACCTGCAAGGCATGTAACAACGAGTCAACAACAAAGTTGAGCGAGTTCACAGTTGGTTGTTTAGTTATAGTATTCATTTCGTAAACCGTATGTTTGTTTAGTAAACTATGTATCGTATTTATTTGTATCGCGGCCTTCCAGGCATGTTTGCGAAGATTTGTGGGGGTTTCCCATGTATTCTAGACTAGTTGTATTTGTATCGCGGCTCTCCAGGCATGTTTGCGAAGTTTAGTATTTGTATCGCGGCCATTCCAGGCATGTGTGCGAAGATTAGTATTCGTATCGCGGCCATTCCAGGCATGTGTGCGAAGATTAGTATTCGTATCGCGGCCATTCCAGGCATGTTTGCGAAGATTAGTGGGAGCTTCCCATGTGTTACTAGTCTAGCTGTATCTATAAGTGACCTTCTCCTAACGAGGTCAGTGGTACGTATTCCAGTAACGATGAAAGTACAAGTAATCATTTAACCCCATTCCCAACCCTGGGAATCCCATGCCTTGGTAAGAGTGTGAACTCACCTTGGTTTGCTCGGTATGCTAAGTTATGTGCTCACAAATAATCAGTCAACTCCTATAGTATGCACGTATATCCAATCAATGCAGGTTCGTAAAGATTCATACACAATTTATGTCACAAGTGGGATTAACAGTTAACAATGTGTACACACAAACAGTTGGCCATTCTATACAAAGTTCCAAGTTACATGCAAGTCCCTTACTAATTGTCATGCCTAACAGAGTTAATATGCTTGACTGAGTTAACACACTTAACATACTTAACATACATGACAGAGTCAATCAGAACTAATAGGGTTATCACACATACTGAGCTTAACATACATAACACAGTTAACACTTAACAGGGTTAACCACTTAATAGACATAACAGAGTTAACAGGCCCAACTTAATTGGGTTTACATGTGACGAAAAACAACTTTGTGAATGAAACACTTGGGCCGAAATCCCTTGTTGGCGAAAACACTTGGGCTGAAATCCCTAAGTGTTTTCGTTGAGGTAGTGTTTTCATGGGGTTCATCATCCATCAACATCATCACAAACAATTTCCATGGCTTCAACAATAATTCGATCAATCATAACAGTTTATAAAGTCAATTTGCAATCATTATATCATAACAAAATCATTGGGACTCACTCCTGTAACATATGATCACATAACCTATCATAATAACCTACCCACCTGATCTAGTGATTAAATCATCATCTCAATGAAGGAACCATCATATCGATTCTTAGACATTTGGCTGCACATGCATAACATTTCATCAACATGTGCGACCCACTCGCATGCAATTCAGTAAACCATCAACATGTGCGGTTTGGGTTCGGTCCAACAAACAATCAACATGTGCGGCCCACTCAATTCAATTCATAATAAGTCACATGCAATTTGTGTTGATTGAAGTCTAATGTCGACCCACTAAGAAACAAACAGAAAGAACTTCGGTCCAATCAACATCACCCACAACAGATTTTTACATAAGATCATGGGAATTTATGTCGCATTAATCTATTTAAATTGTATTGTATAGTTGTCGGCAATTAATCATTCCATATCTCGAACTAATAGTTTGCATGTGATAACATATTGAGTGTCCATCCCATGTGACTGTCCAAATTCAATTAAACAACAGCAGGTATCACGTGAAAGACTTGAATAGATATTGGTTCAATCACAGTATACAATCATTAACCTAACCCTACTGTTTACACGATTCCATTGACCATTAACTATTAAATCAACACACAATTAATCAAATCAAAGACCACAGTTTCACGTATAACATCGCTGTGAAATCAAGATCATCAATCGATCCACAGACAGCATCATATACCAGTCGATCATCTTTCATGCACTTCATCCATACACATAACAGTTTGCAAATAAGATATAACAATCATTACAACAATCAATCACCAAGATAATATACTAACCAGTTATGACAAGAGGCTAGCAAGGGTTCCCAAAGAGCTTAGAGATTGCCGTCGGGTTCAAGGGTAGTGAGAGAGAGAGGAGATGTGATTAGGGTTTTGCCAATTACCGATTTCATGCACTAATAAAACAAATCCTATACTAAATCGATATTGGGCCAAAGCCCATTCCATGTTTTCGCCAGCCCACCCTCTAACGAAAACACTAGAGTGTTTTCATCCAGGAGGGTTTTCGTGGAGGGGAGTAGGGGTGATTTCATGAGTGGGGTTTTCGGCTAGAGGGTTTCACATTGACAACAATACACATACATATATTTTGCTCATACAACCATATATTAACAAACATACAACTTAAACAATTTACGTGCAATTAATGCGAAGATGGAAATCTTGGAAATTCGATTTGTCACATTATCCCCAACTTGAAAGAAATTTCGTCCCGAAATTTAGCACGTGGTTACTGAGGAAGCTAGTTGTGTTGTATAGTTTACTGGTTTTCGCTGGGGTTGCACTGAGGAAGCTAGTTGTGTAGTATAGTTTACTGGTTCCGAAATTCTGTAGTAGCTTCGACCTCAGTAGTGGTTGCACTGTTTCCGAACAACTGGGGATATTTGAGTTTCATTTGATCTTCTTGTTCCCAGGTAAACTCTGGGTCACGACGGGAGTTCCAACGAACTCGAACAAGAGGTATTCTAGTGTGCTTGAGGACCTTAACGTCTCGGTCCGTGATTTCAACTGGTTCCTCGACGAATCGCAACTGATTGTCGATAGTGAGCTCCTTCAAAGGAACTATGAGGGTCTCATCTGACAGACACTTCTTCAGATTCGACACGTGAAAAACGTTGTGAACTGCACTGAGTTCTGCGGGCAGGTTTAGTTTGTAGGCCACTTTGCCTATCTTCTCAATGATTTCGAACGGTCCAACGTAACGTGGATTGAGTTTGCCCCTTTTTCCAAAACGAACCACACCCTTCCAGGGTGAGACTTTGAGTAGAACCCGGTCCCCGACCTGGAATTCTAGAGGTTTCCGGCGCTTGTTTGCGTAGGCTTTCTGACGGTCGCGAGCTGCCGCCATGCGTTGTCGTATCTGAGCAATCCTTTCTGTTGCGTCTACTACAAGTTCTGGACCTGTGATCTGACTATCACCCACCTCTGCCCAACAAAGAAGTGATCGGCATTTACGCCCGTACAATGCCTCAAACGGAGCGGCTTGAATGCTGGTGTGGTAACTGTTGTTATACGAAAACTCCACTAACGGGAGATGTTTTTCCCAGCCGTTGCCGAAATCGATAACACATGCCCGCAACATGTCTTCTAAGGTTTGGATGGTGCGTTCAGACTGCCCATCTGTTTGCGGGTGGTAGGCTGTGCTCATAACTGATCGTGAGCCAAAAGATTTGTGCATTGCCTGCCACAGTTCTGAAGTAAATCGTGCATCACGATCAGAGATAATAGAGGTTGGCACCCCGTGCCTTGAAACCACTTCCTTTAAGTAAACGTCTGCTAGAGTGGAGAACTTATCCGTTTCCTTGATAGCCAAGAAGTGTGCAGACTTTGTGAGTCGATCCACGATCACTCAAATAGCGACGTTGAGATCTAGGTAGGCCAGTAACGAAATCCATGGAAATTTGCTCCCATTTCCATTGTGGTATCTCCGGTTGTTGGAGTAGGCCTGATGGTTTCTGATATTCAGTCTTGACTCTCGCACAAGTCAAACATTTGCTAACGTAAGTTGCTATGTGAGCTTTCTTGCTAGGCCACCAATACGTAGTCTTCAAGTCGTGGTACATCTTATCTGAACCATGGTGTACCGAGTAACGAGACTTATGTGCTTCATCCATTACAAGTTCTCGTAAATTTCCATAGAGTGGGACCCAAATACGTCCAGTTACATAGTAGGCGCCGTCTGCCTTTTGTTCTAACCGTTGCCTTGAGCCACGTAGAGCTTCAGCCCTGACGTTTTCTGGTTTCAATGCTTCTACCTGAGCATCTCGTATCTGAGAAGGAAGACTAGACTGAATAGTGAGTTGCAACGCCCGTACACGCCTAGGTGTAGTATCCTTTCGACTGAGGGCGTCGGCCACCACATTGGCTTTGCCCGGATGGTACTTTATGGCACATTCGTAATCATTCAGTAGCTCAACCCAGCGATGTTGTCGCATGTTTAATTCCTTCCATTTGAAGATATGCTCGAGACTCCTGTGATCGGTGTAGATGGTGCACTTGGTACCGTACAGGTAATGTCTCCATATCTTGAGCGCGAAAACAACAGCTCCCAGCTCCAGATCGTGTGTGGTGTAATTCCTTTCGTGAATCTTAAGTTGGCGCGAGGCGTAAGCAATGACTTTATCCCGTTGCATCAATACACAACCAAGACCCTGAATGGATGCGTCGCAATAGACCACAAAATCGTCTGTGCCCTCTGGCAATGAGAGAATAGGTGCGCTGCAGAGCCTGTCCTTTAAGTGCTGAAATGCTGATTCCTGTGCATTTCCCCAACGATAAATAACGCCTTTCTGAGTTAGTGAGGTGAGGGGTTGTGCAATCTTGGAGAAGTCTTTGATGAACCTTCTATAGTATCCTGCCAAACCCAAGAATTGGCGGATTTCTGCTGGTGTACGGGGTGCAGGCCAGTTCTTAATGGTGTCTACCTTAGATGGATCAACATGAATCCCATCCTTGTTTACCACGTGGCCTAGAAAGTGGGCTTCACGAAGCCAAAAGTCGCATTTTGAAAACTTGGCGTACAACTGTTATGTTCGAAGGAGTTCCAAAATGAGTCGTAGATGCTGCTCGTGTTCCTCCTGACTCTTGGAGTAGATCAAAATGTCATCGATGAATACAATCACAAACTTATCTAAGTAAGGCTTGCACACTCTGTTCATAAGATCCATGAAGACTGCAGACGCGTTTGTTAACCCGAATGGCATGACCAGAAACTCGTAATGGCCGTAGCGTGTTCTGAATGCTGTTTTGGAGACGTCCTCGTCCCGGACTCTCAGTTGATGGTAGCCTGACCTCAGATCAATCTTTGAATAGTAGCTCGACCCTTGCAGCTGGTCGAACAAGTCGTCAACGCGTGGAAGAGGATAACGATCCTTTACGGTCACCTTGTTAAGTTCGCAGTAATCTATGCACATGCGGAAGGTACCGTCTTTCTTCTTCACAAATAATACTGGAGCTCCCCAGGGCGAAGAGCTAGGACGAATGAAACCCTTACTCAAGAGTTCTTGCAATTGCTTAGACAGTTCTTCTAGTTCAGTTGGAGCTAAGCGATAAAGTGCTAGAGCTATGGGCGCTGCTCCAGGAGCTAGCTCGATTTAGAATTCGACCTGGCGATGAGGCGGTAGCCCAGGTAATTCCTCAGGAAACACTTGAGGAAAGTCGCGTACAACTGGAATATCCTCTATCTTCTTTCTCTTTCGTCGATGCATCAGTAACGAGTGCTAAATAGCAGTGTGACCCTTTCGCAAACACTTCTGGGCCTTAAGGAAGGAGATGATGCCCACTTCAGCACCACTCTTGTCACCTTGCATTACCAAAGGTTCTTCACCAGTACGAGGAATGCGGACGATCTTTTCTTTGCAAAGAATCTCGGCTCGATGTTGAGGTAGCCAATCCATACCAATAACGATGTCGAAACCATCACAACATTGGGGTCATTCCTAGCATCACCCTGACCAATCACGAACACTCGACCCCCGGCACCATTGCCGTCGTTATTACCCCCGTTGTTATTCCCGTTGCCCTGATTATTGTTGTTGTTGTTCTGATTCTGGTTTAACTGAGGGCAGTCCCGCTTGAAGTGGCCTTCAGCACCACACTGAAAGCATCCCCTGTTACCTTGTTGTCGCTGCTGGTTCTGTGGAGCTGGTGGTTGTTGCTGTTGGTTCTGATTCGCAGGTCGTGAGCTCCAGCAATCCTTAGCTTCATGACCCATCTTGAGACACCTCTGACAACGACCCCTGTTGCACTGACCATTGTGGTGTCTGTTGCACTTGTTGCACTTTGGGAGGTTTCCTCGATATCCACCCTGCCCCTGACTACCAGAAGATTGCTGACCAGGGCTCTGGTAGTCATCAATCCTTCGCTGCTGTGCCTGGGACTGAACTGAAGTCGAACCCTTGCTAGAGGTTCCATCCCATTTTAGTTTGTTGTCACTGGGAGTAGCAAAAGTAGTAATAGTAGTAGTAGCACCAATACGTTTAGGCAGCTTGTTCTGTTCCACTGCCTGGTCTGTGAGACGATGAGCAAGATGAGTAACATCTTGAATAGTAGCAAGGTTAGCAGCAGTCGCATGACTTTGAATCTCTGGTACTAAGCCTTTGAGGTACAGCTCAATGCGCTTGATGGGAGGATCCACCATAGTTGGACATAACACTGCCAGTTCGTTGGATCGTTTCGTGTACGCTTCTATCTTTGACCCCGTCATCTTCAGGTTAAAGAACTCCACTTCCAGCTTATGGATGTTATCACGACTACAGTATTCACGTTTGATCAGTTCCTTAAAATCATTCCATGGGGTGGCATTAGCAGCCGCCAGCCCCAGCATCTGAACTTGCGCGTTCCACCAAGTTAGCGCAGTGCCTTCGAGAGTACCAGTGGCGTACTTCACCCTACGAGTCTCAGGGCATTCACACATCTCGAAGACGGATTCGAGTTTTTCAAACCAATGGAGGAGTCCAACAGCTCCTTCAGTGCCACTGAAAGTATTAGGACGACATTCCATGAACGTCTTGAATATGCATACAGGTAGCTGAGCGTTCTGACCTTGTTGCGCGAGGAAGGAGAGACTGGGTTAAGCGCGAAAGTTGGGTCATGAGAGTAGGATCTAACATCCTAGGATAGGTTCGGAATAGCAGGTTATACCTCCTGCCTGAGCGGCTGCGAGTCCTGCCGTAACTTGTTCGTTAATCAGAGCCGTCAACTGGGCTTGAGTTAGGTTCACACGTCCACTCATGATCTTCACATCAAAGGAAATATGAGTGAGAAAGGTTCGCGAAGGTGCGATGACAGAAGAGAGTAAGCACACTAGTGTTTTCAATTAACAGTTGCTACGTTTATCTAAGCATACCATGAGCAAAGTTCTAAGTAGGCAATGTAAACATAAATCGTATCACCTAGAATGTTGAGCCTTGCACGTGGAGCGAAGCGTCGTTGTGGATCGTTGAGCACTGTACAGGTTATAGTCTGGTTTTTAACAAAAACTTTTCCCTTGTTAAAACCAAGTTCACTATAACCAATGGCTCTGATACCAATCTGTCACACCCCCAAAATCCACACGCGGAGTATCACCGCTTGGAGGCGTGACTGACCAGGATCAAGCCACCAATCATATTGAACATATCATAATAGTAATTGTAACACCCAACCTCAATATAACTGGTGTTCAAATCAAAACATAGTTTAAGTAGTAAGCGGAAGCATAATGTTTAAAACCCAAGTATAAGTTCAAAAGTATGATAAATGTTTAACATGGCATCCACGATCCATGTCCACAACGACCGCGCCTCCCAGTGCAAGCTCCATGTGTACCTATTGACCTGCAAGGCATGTAACAACGAGTCAACAACAAAGTTGAGCGAGTTCACAGTTGGTTGTTTAGTTATAGTATTCATTTCGTAAACCGTATGTTTGTTTAGTAAACTATGTATCGTATTTATTTGTATCGCGGCCTTCCAGGCATGTTTGCGAAGATTTGTGGGGGTTTCCCATGTATTCTAGACTAGTTGTATTTGTATCGTTGCCCTCCAGGCATGTTTGCGAAGTTTAGTATTTATATCGCGGCCATTCTAGGCATGTGTGCGAAGATTAGTATTCGTATCGCGGCCATTCCAGGAATGTGTGCGAAGATTAGTATTCGTATCGCGGCCATTCCAGGCATGTTTGCGAAGATTAGTGGGGGCTTCCCATGTGTTACTAGTCTAGCTGTATCTATAAGTGACCTTCTCCTAACGAGGTCAGTGGTACGTATTCCAGTAACGATGAAAGTACAAGTAATCATTTAACCCCATTCCCAACCCTGGGAATCCCATGCCTTGGTAAGAGTGTGAACTCACCTTGGTTTGCTCGGTATGCTAAGTTATGTGCTCACAAATAATCAGTCAACTCCTATAGTATGCACGTATATCCAATCAGTGCAGGTTCGTAAAGATTCATACACAATTTATGTCACAAGTGGGATTAACAGTTAACAATGTGTACACACAAACAGTTGGCCATTCCATACAAAGTTCCAAGTTACATGCAAGTCCCTTACTAATTGTCATGCCTAACAAAGTTAATATGCTTGACTGAGTTAACACACTTAACATACTTAACATACATGACAGAGTCAATCAGAACTAATAGGGTTATCACACATACTGAGCTTAACATACATAACACAGTTAACACTTAACAGGGTTAACCACTTAACAGACATAACAGAGTTAACAGGCCCAACTTAATTGGGTTTACATGTGACGAAAAACAACTTTGTGAATGAAACACTTGGGCCGAAATCCCTTGTTGGCGAAAACACTTGGGCCGAAATCCCTAAGTGTTTTCATTGAGGTAGTGTTTTCATGGGGTTCATCATCCATCAACATCATCACAAACAATTTCCATGGCTTCAACAATAATTCGATCAATCATAACAGTTTATAAAGTCAATTTGCAATCATTATATCATAACAAAATCATTGGGACTCACTCCTGTAACATATGATCACATAACCTATCATAATAACCTACCCACCTGATCTAGTGATTAAATCATCATCTCAATGAAGGAACCATCATATCGATTCTTATACATTTGGCTGCACATGCATAACATTTCATCAACATGTGCGGCCCACTCGCATGCAATTCAGTAAACCATCAACATGTGCGGTTTGGGTTCGGTCCAACAAACAATCAACATGTGCGGCCCACTCAATTCAATTCATAATAAGTCACATGCAATTAGTGTTGATTGAAGTCTAATGTCGACCCACTAAGAAACAAATAGAAAGAACTTCGGTCCAATCAACATTACCCACAACAGATTTTTACATAAGATCATGGGAATTTCTGTCACATTAGTCTATTTAAATTGTATTGTATAGTTGTCGGCAATTAATCATTCCATATCTCGAACTAATAGTTTGCATGTGATAACATATTGAGTGTCCATCCCATGTGACTGTCCAAATTCAATTAAAACAACAGCAGGTATCACGTGAAAGACTTGAATAGATATTGGTCCAATCACAGTATACAATCATTAACCTAACCCTGCTGTTTACACGATTCCATTGACCATTAACTATTAAATCATCACACAATTAATCAAATCAAAGACCACAGTTTCACGTATAACATCGCTGTGAAATCAAGATCATCACTCGATCCACAGACAGCATCATATACCAGTTGATCATCTTTCATGCACTTCATCCATACACATAACAGTTTGCAAATAAGATATAACAATCATTACAACAATCAATCACCAAGATAATATACTAACCAGTTATGACAAGAGGCTAGCAAGGGTTCCCATAGAGCTTAGAGATTGTCGTCGGGTTCAAGGGTAGTGAGAGAGAGAGAGGAGATGTGATTAGGGTTTTGCCAATTACCGATTTCATGCACTAATAAAACAAATCCTATACTAAATCGATACTGGGCCAAAGCCCATTCCATGTTTTCGCCAGCCCACCCTCTAACGAAAACACTAGAGTGTTTTCATCCATGAGGGTTTTCGTGGAGGGGAGTAGGGGTGATTTCATGAGTGGGGTTTTCGGCTAGAGGGTTTCACATTGACAACAATACACATACATATATTTTGCTCATACAACCATATATTAACAAACATACAACTTAAACAATTTACGTGCAATTAATGCGAAGATGGAAATCTTGGAAATTCGATTTGTCACAAAACGTCATGAGGGGAAATGCAGGTATGAATCGAAATCCCAATCACAGCCCAGGGCTTGTGGGATTTGTAAGTCAAATGAGCATAAGACGTTAGACTGCAAGAAGATAAAGGACACGACGTGCTATAACTATAACGAAAGGGGCACAACAAGTCCAACTGCCCAAAATATACCAAGAAACCTAAGGAAGGTAAAAAGACCAATGCTAGGGTCTTTCAAATGAATGCACGGGAAGCAGTTTAGGATGACAATGTGATAACAGGTACCTTCCTTATAAATGATGTTTATGCAAGGGTACTGTTTGATTCGGGTGCAGATAAGTCGTTTGTAGATAATAAGTTTTGTAAGTTATTAAATCTACCTGTTAAAACCCTGAGCATAAAATACGAAGTAGAACTGGCCGATGGTACCATAGAAACTGCTTCAACCGTGTTAGATGGATGTTTTATATCCATTAGGAACCACTCCTTTCCATTGTCTTTGCTTCCTTTGAAACTAGCTGGATTCGACATAGTAATAGGTATGGATTGGTTATCCCATAACCAAGCTCAGATCATTTGTGATAAGAAACAAGTGGTTATCAAAACTCCGTATGGTGAGCCACTTACCATACAAGGAGATACTCAGTATGGGTTGCCTAAGAAAGTGTCTATGCTTAAGGCATCAAGGTGCATGAAGAAAGGTTGTGTCATTTATATGGCACAAGTGACTATTGAAGAACCAAAGCCCAAGATTGAAGACATTCCCATCATTTCTGAATACCCTGATGTATTCCCTAAAGAACTACCTGGTTTACCCCCAGATAGGTAAGTGGAGTTCAGAATCGACATTATACCTGGAGCAGCACCTGTTGCAAGAGCACCTTACCGGTTGGCCCCAACTGAGATGAAAGAGTTGAGAACTCAGTTGGATGATTTATTGGCAAAAGGATTTATTAGACCTAGTTCATCTCCTTGGGGAGCACCAATTCTGTTCGTGAAGAAGAAGGATGGATCAATGCGTTTATGCATAGATTATCAAGAGCTGAACAAGGTTACAATTAAGAACAGATATCCATTGCCCAGGATCGACGATCTGTTCGATCAACTTCAAGGGGCAAGTTACTTCTCCAAGATTGAGTTGAGGTTAGGTTATCACCAGCTGAAGGTTAGAGATGAAGACGTGCACAAGACTGCATTCAGGACTCGTTATGGCCACTACGAGTTCTTAGTGATGCCATTTGGACTCACTAATGTACCAGCAGCGTTCATGGATCTCATGAATCACGTTTGCAAACCCTACTTGGACAAGTTTGTCATTGTCTTCATTGATGATATTCTTATTTATTCAAAGAATCAGGCTGATCATGAAAAACATCTTAGGAGTATTCTTAAACTTCTTCAGCATGAGAAGCTCTACGCCAAGTTTTCAAAGTGTGAATTTTGGCTTCGAGAAGTCCAATTTCTTGGACACATGGTTAGTGAACGTGGTATCCAGGTGGATCCCGCTAAGATTGAGGCCAACATGAATTGGCAAGAACCAAAGACGCCCACAGAGATTCGTAGCTTCTTGGGTCTAGCAGGATATTATAGGCGTTTTATTGAGAATTTCTCAAGGATTGCAGCACCCCTAACTTCATTGACTCCCAAGAATATCAAGTTTGACTGGGGTCCTAAGCAGCAAGAATCCTATGATATTCTTAAGCAGAAGCTAAGCAATGCACCTGTGTTGACATTTCCTGAAGGGATTGAAGAATTTGTGGTATACTGCGACGCATCACACACTGAATGGGATGTGTGCTCATACAGAAGGGCAAAGTTATTGCCTATGCTTCCCGAAAATTAAAGATGCACGAGAAGAGTTACACCACCCACGATTTGGAGTTGGGTGCCGTTGTGTTTGCACTAAAACTTTGGAGGCATTATTTATATGGTACCAAGTGTGTGATCTATTCTGATCACAAGAGCCTTCAACATCTGTTTAATCAGAAGTATCTGAACATGAGACAGCGATGATGGATGGAGACACTGAATGATTATGATTGTGAGATCCGATATCATCCAGGCAAGGCGAATGTGGTCACCGATGCCTTGAGCAGGAAGGAAATGGTTAAGCCCATTAGAATAAATGCCAAGAGCATTGAATTGAAGAACAGCTTGAATGAAAGGTTGTTAGCTGCTCAGAAGGAAGCTGTATTAGAGGCTAACTACCCAAATGAAAAGTTGGGAGTAACTGCTGAGCAGCTATCATATGGCAAGGATGGAATTCTAAGATTAAATGGACGAATATGGGTTCCAATCTATGGAGGACTTCGGGACGTAATCCTTCAAGAAGCCCATAGCTCCAAATACTCTGTCCATCCTGGTGCTGATAAGATGTATCAGGATTTAAAGGCAAATTATTGGTGGATAGGCTTGAAGAAGTCTATAGCCACCTATGTGGCCAAATGTCTGACATGTGCTCAAGTTAAAGCCGAACACCAGAAACCGTCAGGTTTGCTGCAACAGCCTGAACTTCCCACCTGGAAGTGGGAAATGGTAACTATGGATTTCATCACAAAATTACCAAAGACAAAGCGAGGGAATGATACTATTTGGGTTGTAGTAGATAGACTGACTAAGTCAACCCACTTCCTACCTATTAAGGAAACACACAGCTCAGATAAGTTAGCTCAGCTGTACGTGGACGAGATTGTATCTCTTCACGGAGTGCCAGTGTCAATCATCTCTGATAGGGATACGAGATATACATCGCATTTTTGGAAAAGCTTCCAGCAATCCCTAGGCACTCGATTAAACTTCAGCACTGCGTATCATCCTCAGACGGATGGTCAAAGCGAGCGTACTATACAAACACTTGAAGATATGTTAAGGGCTTGTGTTATTGACCTAGGGCATTGTTAACATCCACAGCTTATGCCTTAGTGGTTTTAGGTGATTGTGTGGATCTTGGGGAGTCCGGGTTCAAAACCCGTCCCAGACTATCCCTTTTTATATTTTTTTCTTATAACTAAACCTAAGATGTGGTTATAATAATTCAGGATCCTTATTATTCACAAGCAAACATGCAGCTCAGTTGGTTTGTGGGTTGTTTGTTGAGCAGCAGGTCGTGTGTTCGAATCTCGTCGAGCTCATATTTTTTTTCTTTTCTTAATTAACTATTTCAGTATATTCACAAACACCCCTTACACTTTCCAACTGCTGCTAACTGAGCTTAACCATATAAAGTAACCTTGTTAACCTGTTTCTTATATAAAACTAACTAACTTGGTTAATTAACATTAATTAACACTAAATAATAAATACTAACTTAACTAGGTTTACTAACCTAGTTAACTTGTTTCTTAATATATAGTTTCCACTAATTACAAAAACAACCCCCCTTAACTTGTAACTTTGTCATTTTGACAGTTTTACCCCTTTAAAGTTCAGAAGTCGTTTTAACTACCATTTTAACGTAGTTAATTATTTCCTTTATAATTTTTAACCGATCTAACTGGGATTTGCTTACAAACTATTGCTTTTATTCCGGTTTTAATCCGATGCAACATGTGACGATTAATTACATAATAAATAGAGTAATATGAATTCTTATTTTTATTTTATTGATAAAGGTCCGGTTTTACAATCCGGGTCGGATTTCGGAGGTCCGATTTTTTATGGATGTTACATTTAAGAGGTTGCCTGATTCTGAGATATTAGGTCTTTATACTTACTGATATCTGGGGTATTATCCTTGGTCTTCTGATTTTGCGTCAGCAATGGCCTAGACCTTGTATAATGCTTTTGCGCTTAAAGCTTTCCCTCTGCATAAAAATTGAGAAAATATCGAAAGATATAAATCAAGTGCAGTTGTAAAGAAGATTCCTAAGTGGAACACACCTAAAGTTGAGCCTTCATTTCTTTGACTGAACGGTAGTTCATACCTGAGATCTCAAGGCCTCGCACTAACCCAGAGACAGATATCATTTAGGTATATTCACCTGTAAGACTGAATCTATGGAATCTTGATGCGTGAGGATATTCTGAGGTGGGACACGCGAATAAGTTAAGTTCTTAAAACACTAAATCTCGTATCATGAACTCAATTGAAGTCTGTGAGAAAATTTAAGTGGATCAGTATACTGACAATCTAAGTGAATCGTTTAGAACTTAAAGTCTAAAAAAGGTCAATGGTGCTAGTGATTTGTCATAAACTGATATGATTCTCTGACACGAACTCAAACAAAAATATTATCTGTAAATATTTTTTTACTACTTTATTTTAAAGAAAAATTACAAAAAGATTTTCAATGTGTTTTAGCATAAACTTTGAAAAATACAAAAAGATTTTGTTTCTACTTTATTTTCAACAACCGATGTCGCTGAATTTCAAAATCTAAGTATGTTGAACATGTCTCTGAAAATAAACAAGTTCATTAATTTGAAACTTGAGGTTTTAAATTGAAAAATCCAAAAACAGTTTGTGAGAATCTCCAAGGTCATTAATTTGGACTTGAATGATAATCTGTGAGGTTTTGGGTAGTTGGATACTTTCACTATCAAATATATAGTTACTTGACAGGGAGAGAGAGCCAGTATACAATCCTAGAGTTTTAAAACTGTCAAATGGTTTTCTTAGAGCCAGGGTTTGATACTGGGAAATACTATTTTTAAAGGGCCCGGAAACGATCTTGAACCAAATATAGTTTTACATTATCAATCTTTCATAGAGCTAGGTTCATGATCCTGGTAATCTAAAAAGCTTTAAATGTCATACATCTGTGTTTAGAGCCAGGTTATCAATCCTGGGTGACCAAAAAGTTTGAACTGTTAAATATTTGTGTTTTTCAGATGTTGAGTCAGATTACGATCTTGATAGCTTAGACTAAAGGGGAGTCTGGAGAAAAGCTCAAAGCAAGGGGGAGCTTGTAGTGATAGAACCAAGTGACGATCCTGAAAAGCCAAAAGCTTAAAGTAAGGGGGAGCCTGGAGAAAGAGTCAGAAGAAAGGAGGAGCTGAGGAGTCAGAACGCATATTAGAGAAGAGTTTGTTAGAGCTATGAGGAGTCTGTGGTGCTGAAGATGTCAAAGCTTCTAGAAGACTAAGAGAGAGAAGATAGAAGGCTACGAGATTGACTGCAGCAATATCCAAGGGGGAGTCTGTGAGTGCAGTATGTCTATCGCTTCTGTCAATCACGTATCATAGCTGAGAAATGTTCAAGACATGGTTTAGAAATGCTAATATAGGAAATAAATGTCCGTTTGTACAAAATGTCCATTAGTATGAAATGTCCATTTGTACGAAAAGTGCATCCTTATGAAAGGGCTTGCATGTTGGTAAGGATGGACATCCCCTATAAATAGGAGGAGTGTCTTGACATTTTAGGACTTTTAGAACTTGGAGAGCTTTTGAAGATCTAGAGAGAGAAAGTTCTACAAAAGTGTTTTCAAGGTTGTAAATTTTTACATCATCAATAGAAAACGCATTATAATTATGTTCTTGTGTCTGATTCACTCACGTACACGGATTCCGCACGTGATACGTGATTTTCGCAGTCATCGGGAATACGAAATCGATCTGGAAATGAACATACGCTTTAATAATCTTAGCTAGATCGTTCATCATTGCAAACTCAAGACCGGTCGATTTTGTTTGAGGCTCATTCTTTCGATTTTGCAATTCAGGTTGTTTTTGAGAAACAATTGATTTATTATTGCTTAAAACTTGAAAATGTTTATCCATAACCGCATTTTTCTCAAAATTTAGCGTCTCAGACTGCTTTGAAACATCAGCTGGTTTTACAAAAGTTTTATTAAAAGCTTGTTTGTTTAACTTGATTTCAGATTTATCAGGCTTTGAAATTTTGATTTTCGTGGGTTTTGTTGGCTCCACCTTGACATCACTAGCCCGCCCATAGACCATGTCAGGAGTGTTGGCAGTCTCCTCTTCAGTCACAAGAATAGAGGAATAGGAATGATTGTATGGTGGAGGAATGCACATAAATCCCAAACTCTTATTCCTAGTTTCCTTTTGACTGTATTTTAACTGTTTGTTGATCATTTTCTCATCTTTTTCACTAGAAACGTCAAATTTTTTAGAATTAAATTCTGTATTTACAAAAGTTGATTTGAGAGAATCAAGTTTAACAGTTAATTTTTCAGAAAGTTCTTTAAAGTGGAGATGTCTACATTTCTCTTGACTCAAATATTTATGCAACTGTCGGATATCACGGTTTTGTGCCTCCACCATATCCTTTTATCCATTGATTTTCTTTTTGATCTGATATAAATCAGATTTGGATAACTGAAATTCCATAATTAAAGAATTAACATGTTCTTTGTAACCACTTACCTTCTCCCTACAAGCATCAGTACAGCAACAATCATCAACACATACCTTAGTGGGAGTAGGAGTGAAGTCATGCATTTGAGCCATGAAGGCTTGATACACAGTGTCTTCAGTAATTTGCATATCAGCCAACTGAGTAGACCAATCAAAACCCCCTCCCTCTTGAGCTACCATAGCATTGTTAGGATTCACAGCTGAGGATGATTCAGAAACATTACTTGGGTTTGCACCAGATGCGCTAGAGGTAGTAACAACAGTAGGTCTGGAGTCTGAGTTAACAGTGATAGTGACGTTTGCATCAGATCTCTCTTTCTCTCTCTCTTTGGTTGTCTGCAGTCACGAGCAAAATGTCCTGGCTCATGGCAGTTGAAACACCTCAACTTTGATTTGTTCCATCCTAGATCTTTGTTCGGCGCTTCCCAGTTATTCCTACCAGTTCTCTTGATAAAGTTTTTGGCACGAAACACTACCATAACTATCTGCCAAGTAATATCCATCTCTTCAATATCATCTGGATGGACTTCTTTGAGCTCATCTGCCCCTATATTGTTAGCTGTAAGCTTTCCGGCAACAAAAGCATTGTAATAGTTCATAACTCCTGCCATAAAAAAACATATTCTGTTCAAATTCTTTAGAGACCATAAATGGTGTTGAGTTGCTTGAAGTAGGACTGGGTGCAACACCGGGTGACACACACTGAACAAGTTCACAGATTGAATTGGAGCAGCAGATATGAATCTAGGATAGGAGGACCCACTAGCAGGAAACATCTGAAACGACCCACCCCTTGTTGCGAGACCAGATCTGTATTGGATGAAATAGCAGCATTGTTATAACATGAAGTATGATTGTAGAGTCTTTGCTTGTCATCCATTTCCTATGACTTGAGCAGAGAAATTAATTCAGCAAGACTCATGCAGGTCAAATCTTTTGTTCTTTTAATGAACGTGACATTGGTATCCCGGTTCCTTGGAAGAGCATTTAGCAGCTTCTTGTTGACCACTGAGTTTTGAAGCATCATGTCATGTGTTCTCATTTCACTGCTTAGTGCGATAAACCTTTGAATTTGATTTTCAATGGTTTCTCTAGGAAAATGATTGAACGTGTTGAACTTCTGAGTCAACATTTCCCTCTTGCTCTCCTTCATCTCTTCATTCCCTTTGTACATTGCCTAAAGAGCATCCCACGGTTCCTTGGTAGATTTTGTTTCACGAACCCCAACATCAATCTCGAGAGCCAACGGAGAATGCAGCATAGCCAAAGGCTTATCATCAATTTTTGTCTTTTCATAGTCTTCATCATCATAAGCTAATAAAGGCTTGATAGTAGTTATCCCCCTTTCTTCATCCACCACATAAGTGATAACAACTGGTCCTCTACAGATTGATCTCCAAGCCTTAGGGTCTTTGATCTTTATGTATTGAACAAAACGAAATTTCCATTCAGAAAACGATCCCCCCAACAGCAGCCTAGGAATCCAGTTGTTTGTTCCAATAACATTGTCCAAGTCTTGGTTCATGGCAACGAGGTTTGATTAGTAGGATCCATTTCTGAAAAAAAAAACTATTAGCAATAATTGAAAATAATTTTAATTTATCAGTTGATAATTTATCAATTTTATAAAGTTATTAATGTATCCAGAAACAGTCCTGGTCAAACTATAAGTCCAAGTCAACGTCCAGAAACAAGTCCTAGTTAAAGTCCAGTGATATCGCACACTCAATCCCGCACACTTCGAATTGGACCGCAGACAGTTATGTTAGGCCGTACACAGTCTATGCTGGATCGCACACAAATTAACTGGACCGCACACTTAGTTGGGCTGCACACTAAGCAAACTTGAATTGATTTTGGACCGCACACATGCTTTTTGTGCCGCACACTTATATTCTGTTCACAAACTAATAGACCAGGTCGCACAAAAACCAAGTCACACACTTGTATCTAGTACACAAGCTAATAAACCAGGCCGCACACAAACCCAGTCGCACATTTGTATCTCGTACACTGACTGCCTTGTAGAGAAATCAAAAACTAAATCCCGAAAATTAAGGAATGATTCGAAATTCAAAATCTGAGATCCTTTCCACCAATAATCCTGAAAAACCTGCAAACACACTTTTCACTTTTCCAAAACAGATCAAAATTTGGAGTTTTTCAAACTGTTTCTTTCAATTTTCAAAGTTGTTCTTCGAGACAAACTGTTTATATCAAAAACTTTGTCTAAAACCTTAAATACAACCTATGCAAAATCTAGACACAAAGATGATTAGTTAAATAATGAGAATTAAAACATAAACAGTTCAGAACCTCAACATTTTCGATTTTGATGAATCAGCAATTTCTTTCTTCTTGTTCTTCGAGTGATATGTTGAAACCGAGCCTTAGAATAGACTTCTTAGGATCTGGTACCAATTGTAAGTCCATAGATCTTCTTGTGATACCACAAACACAATTAAAGACGTGGAAAATAATTGAAAGTGTCAAGAACAAGAAAAATGGTTGTATATTAAGATTGCACACAAGCTAAATGCTTGTCTAGTACAATTCATTCAATATGAGCTAATTGCATATGACCAACAACCCTAAATGACCTAGGTACACCCTATTTATAGATACATAGGGCGACCTAATTACAAACCGGGCCAAAGCCCAAATCGCACACTATTAACTAATATCTAGACAAGCCCAAAACATCTAATTAGTCCATAATACGAACCCACTACCAAGCTATACAAGACAAGCGTAAACCTAATAAACTATGCCCTTACACCTGGTTAGCATGATTTTGCTATTACTGATTGGTCTGAATTGGAAGTTTTGGGTTTCCAATTTGTTTCCTAACTTCAGCTTTAAGAATAAGAGCACATAATGTTACCACAACTTTTGGGCTCGACTCACCCAAAACTTACTAGTTGAATCTTGAAAAACTTTATCAATCAAGGATTGATTGACATTTCTAATTGGAAAATCATTGTTTGAGTAAAATTTATCAGAACCAATCAATGTATAAAGCAAATTCACACTTTCAGAATTGTTAACATGAACTTCATCGGGTTTAACCAGAGCAATCCCACAAGATTCCACTAGAGGACCACGCAGAATGTGATTCTCAAGATGAAAGTTTGCCTCTTTGGTTACATTGTTAAACTGCTCTGGTTCATCCTCATCTGATTCATCATCTGAATTATCAACATCCTCAACAACCAGAGAATCCTGATTATTCACAGATGTTGAATCCTTGACTTCTGTTGATTAACTCTAAAATAGAGGATGCACACTTCTTGAAACCTAGACCAACTACAAAACTTAGCAGGATCAAGAGGTATTGTTGGTTCAACATGTGGAATATCATCATCATCAGGCAACATTGTGTAATTATGTCTCATTGGTGGAGGACAAGATTTTTAACCTATACATTTGACGTCTCCTTTCTTCTTTTGTGTATCAATGATGTGATCTAAAACATATCTCCAGTTGGAATAATTGTCCAACTTCTGCTTGATAGTTTCATAATCAGATTGTGTACTAGCTAACTCTTTCTTTGTTTGTTCATTGATATTAATGTACTTATTAATACTAGTTTGTTTGTTTAAAGCTATTTTTTAAGCTTAGAAACATCTTTTCTTAAAGCCTTAATAGTAATTTTAAACTCTTTCTCATTTTTCTTTAATACCATATTAGCCTCAGTGCACTTAGCAAGGTCACAAATCAAGCTTTGATTGCGACACTTCATGTGTTCCATTTTACCTTCAAATTCTAAGCATTTATCATACATAGGAGGATATCGATTAAGTCCCATTCCTCGATTTTCATTCTCGCCAAAGTCCCGATTGTTTCAATCGATTAGAGACATATAGTAACTGGAAGGGTAAGATACCGTTAATCGCTTCTCGACGAGAGTATCTTACCTATAGGCCAAAGCACGATCTGTCTAATTCGAAAGGACTATCGACCCACTTTGGAATAGTCGACGTTTCTCTACCCGAAACAATCCAACGTTTTATGAGCCTCTCTTTTATGTTATCTCAATTTATATGTGATTTTATACTTGAAACTTTGTTCATTTCAAAACCGTTACACATTTCGCACGTTTATCGCAATCAAAAACAATAATAATCTCTCGTGAACTAAATTTACGATGTTTTCATTCTTCATGTTAGGCTATGTGAAATTCATGATTATGCTATATGTGAATCAAATTGAACACTTTTATGCTACGTGAAACTTTAGGCTATGTGATTCATTTCATGAAAACGATTTTTCTTAAACAAACATTATGATCAAGTCTCACCCTTTTTGTTCTTTTGAATCTTAGATGTCTTCTCATCTCGCCAAGTCGAGTAAGAAGTCAAAGACCAGCTCTCAAAAGAAGATAATGGCATTCATGGCCAATCAGATAGTGTGTATCGTCCCTAAGATCGTCACTGAGATTCGAGCTTCTGATACTCCAAACTCCTCTGTTGATTCAAAGGTTGAAACACGCAAGCCTGTGTCATTTAACTACAAGCACTTTTCGTCTTGCAACCCCAAGCCATTCACTGGCAACGATGGAGTGACTACTATGCTCGAATGGTTTGATAGCATAAAAGTCACGTTCATCAATAGTGAATGCCCCGAAGAGCTCAAAACGCATAGTGCGACTGGGGTATTCCAAGCCCGAGCTCTCGGATGGTGGACAAACGAAAGGAATCTTCGTTCTAATGAAGTTGTTTATGCCTTACCTTGGGAAGAAGTTAAGACACTAATGATGGAAGAATTTTGCCCCCCCCCCCCCCCCCCCGCATAAGCAACAAAGGTTGGAAGAAGAATTCTGGGCTTTAAAACAAGTTGGTGATGATAACCTAGCCTATACTACTCGCTTCAAACAGCTTAGTTTCATTGTTCCCCACCTCGTTATGACCACCGACCGCAAGATAAGGAAGTACATCAATGGGTTACCTTCTGCTATGCGCGATACGATCGAGGCAGCCAAACTCGACAATATCGAAGCCGTTTACCGTTTGGCCGCTTCCCTGAACAACAATCGCATTCGCGATAAGCAAGCTGCGAACCCTGTTTCATCCAAGCCAGCTAACCAAATTACCCAACAGTCGAGTGGCAACAAGGGGAAGAAGCGAAATAAATCAAACCCTCTTTGCAACGCGATTGTACCACCCGTTAACCCAAACCCCGTTGCTCCTGATAACACTCGAAATTCGTACATTGGGGTTCATTCCAAGTGTGCCACTTGCAACTATCATCACCTTGCCAATGTCAACTGTCGCTGCTGTACCAATTGTAACCGTTTTGGGTATGATACCGCTTACTGTGGCAATAACCCTCAACAACAAGCTCAACAAGCTCAGCCAGCTCAACAAAACACCAAACCAGTTAGAGCTTGTTTCAAATGTGGGGATACTACTCATCTCCGTCCTCAGTGCCCGCAATGGAACCAAGAGCAACAACGACCCGCTAGAGGATGAGCTTTCAACATCAATGCGAATCAAGCACGCAACGACAATGAAGTCGTTAATTGTACGTTTCTTATTAACAACCTTTATGATTCGATACAATTTGATATTGGTGCGAACAAAAGCTTTGTTTCTGTTGAATTTGAACCTTTGTTGAACTGCACAAGCTCTAAGCCACCTAAGTCGTTTTCTGTCGAAGTTGCCAATGGCAAATCTATTCTTGTCAATTTTGTTCTTCCCGATTGTCTTCTTACTCTTAACGAGCACGTTTTTACCATCGATCTTATACCCATGCAATTGGGTAGTTTCGACATCATCATAGGCATAGATTGGCTTCGAAAGAACCATGCTGAAATCGCTTGCCACGAGAAGTACGTTCGTCTATCCCTTCCATCGGGCGATGTTTTACACGTCTATGGAGACCGACCTTCAAAGGACTGAAGTTGATGTCCTGCACACAAGTGAACAAATATTTACGCAAACAGTACTTCACTTTTTTTAGCCCACGTTGTGGAAGAAAATGGCAAGGGAAAGAGCATAAATGATGTTCCAGTGGTGCGCGACTTCCCTGACGTCTTTCCTGAAGATTTACCTGGTCCTCCTCCACCTCGATCTGTTGACTTTCGAATTGACCTCATACCTGGATCGACTCCTGTTGTGAAGGCGCCTTATCGTCTTGCACCCTTTGAGATGCAAGAATTATCTACGCAACTTCAAGAACTTCTCGATAAGGACTTCATTCGTCCAAGTACCTCACCTTGGGGTGCTCCCGTACTCTTCGTCAAAAAGAAGGATGGCTCATTCCGCATGTGCATCGACTATCGTGAACTTAACAAACTCATCGTCAAGAATCGTTATCCTCTTCCGCGTGTCGATGATCTTTTTGACCAACTTCAAGGCGCTACTTGCTTCTCCAAGATCGATCTTCGATCTGGCTTTCACCAGCTTCGTGCTCTAGAAGAGGACATCCCCAAAACAGCATTTCGCACTCGCTATGGACACTACGAGTTCGTGGTTATGCCTTTTGGTTTGACCAACGCACCCGCTGTGTTCATGGATCTCATGAATCGTGTTTGTAAACCTTATTTGGATCGTTTCGTTATCGTCTTCATCGATGATATTCTTATTTATTCTAAATCTTAAGCCGATCATGAACGTCATCTACGTCTTATACTCGAGCTTTTACATGTCGACGTCTATACGCGAAGTTTTCCAAATGCGAGTTCTGGATCAAAGAAGTCCAATTCTTTGGACATGTTGTTAGTGAAAAGGGAATCCTTGTGGATCCTTCCAAAATTGAAGCTGTGAAGAATTGGACTGCACCTAAAACTCCTTCTGAAATCCGTTCTTTCTTAGGATTGGCGGGTTACTATCGCCGATTCGTCTCGAATTTCTCGAACATCGCCGTTCCTCTCACTTCGTTGACTCAAAAAGAGAACCCTTTTGCTTGGGGTCTAGAGCAAGAGGAATCTTTTCAAACTCTCAAGGACTTGCTCTGCAACGCTCCTATTCTCGCTCTCCCTAATGGGAATGATGACTTCGTGGTATATTGCGATGCCTCGAATCGTGGTCTTGGTTGTGTTCTCATGCAACGAGACAAAGTCATCGCTTATGCCTCTCGTCAACTCAAAATACATGAGAAAAACTATACTACCCACGACCTCGAGCTTGGCGCAGTTGTTTTTGCGTTAAATATTTGGCGACACTACCTATATGGTACTAAGTGTGTGGTTTTCACTGACCATAAGAGCCTACAACATATCTTTAACCAAAAGGAGCTTAATATGTGTCAGCGACGTTGGGTGGAATTACTTAACGACTACGACTGCGAGATTCGCTACCATCCTGGTAAAGCGAATGTCGTGGCCGATGCACTTAGTCGTAAGACTCATGTTAGTAGTATTCGTTGTTTTCACATCTCTAGTGATCTTCACACTTGCATTCGTGAAGCTCAATATTCGTCAGCCAACGAAGGAACCTTATTCGTAGAAGTACGTGGTGCAACTGAAGACCAACTTGTAACCAAGTCTGATGGACTTCAATACTGTTGTGATCGCATCTGGGTACCAGATCGCGACAATCTTCGCGAACTCATCATGAATGAGGCACACAAATCCAAGTACTCGATTCACCCTGGTGCTGACAAGATGTATCATAATCTACGTACATCTTATTGGTGGCCTGGTATGAAGAGGGACATTGCCACGTATGTTTCTAAGTGCCTTACATGTTCGAAAGTCAAAGCCGAGCATCAACGACCTTCTGGTCTACTTGAACAACCTGAAATACCCATTTGGAAATGGGATAGCATGGCTATGGACTTCATAACCAAACTTCCTCATACACCTTCTGGTCACGATAGTATTTGGGTGATTATCGATCGTCTGACCAAATCCGCTCATTTACTTAATATTCGTGAAGATTTGAAGGTTGAACGACTTGCTCGACTCTACACTGATGAAATCATATGCCGTGATGGTATTCCTCTCGACATCATTTCTGATCGTGATGGTTGTTTCACTTCACGTCTTTGGCAAACTTTCCACTTCGCTATGGGTTCTCATTTGAATTTTAGTACAGCCTTTCATCCGTAAACGGATGGACAGGCTGAACATACTATCCAAACCCTAGAGGACATGCTCCGTTCTTGTGTCATCGACTTTTGTGGTACTTGGGATGTACATTTACCATTGATCGAGTTCTCGTACAATAATAGCTACTACTCCAGTATTCAAATGGCTCCTTTCGAGGCATTATATGGTCGCAAATGCCGATCTCCTTTAAGCAGGCACGAGATTGGTGACAAACAATTTACTGGTCCTGAGATCATACAAGAAATGACGGATAAGATTCTCCAAATCCTTAATAATCTACTCAAGGCTCGAAGTCGACAAAAGCGATATGCTGACAAAAGACGTAAACTGTTGGAATTTAACGTTGGAGATCATGTACTACTCAAAGTGTCTCCTTGGAAAGGAGTGGTTCATTTTGGTAAAAAGGGAAAACTTGCCCCCTTGCTATGTTGGTCCTTTCAAGATACTCGAGAGGAATGGTAAGGTGGCTTATCGACTCGATTTACCTCAAGAACTCAACAACGTTCATCCAACATTTCATGTTTCGAATCTCAAGAAGTGTCTCGTTGAAGGACTTCAAGTTCCTCTCGAAGATCTTCAAGTCAACGACACTTTGCATTTTGTGGAGAAACCCGTCGAAATCATGGACCGAGGTGTCAATAAACTGAGGCACAGTCAAATTCCTATCATCAAGGTTCGATGGGAAGGAAAACGTGGTGCTGAATTTACTTGGGAACTCGAGAGTGATATGAAGACCAAGTATCCACATCTTTTCGTTACTTCTTCCTAAATTTCGGGACGAAATTTCCTAAAGGAGGGGAGACTGTAACGCCCTACTATTTTGTACCTTCTATATTTGGAAACCCTTGCTTGTAATTCTATTTGTGGAAACATTGTACTCTTGTATTCGTTCTTTTGTTGTAATCTATGTAAACTTCGAGACTTGGATCGTAATGAAATTTCATATTCTCTTTACATACATGTTAGATGCATTCATACGTGTTCATACACTTGGATTACTTAAACATATGATACTTTGTCCACACTTGTGCTAAAAGTGTCAAAAATTGCAAACGTATGATCTATATGCTCTATTGATGTAAATTCAATACTAAAACTTGATAAACCTACTTGTTTACACACAATTATACTTTTTTTATACAACTCCTACTCTTATAGATGCTTACTATGCTTATTATAACCATAAACATACTTAAAACATCAAAGGAATGCAAGATTATTGGCCTAAGTCGTCAAACAACAACAAAAGCCAACCTGATGTGGGCTTGCGGCCCGCGACCCAGCCCAGCCCAACCATACGTGGCCCGTGAGGGCGGCCCAATCCGCAACCAGCTAAGCATTCATGTTTTTGGCGTCGTTTTGGTGTTTTATTTGATTTTTAAACTTGTTTTAGCATTAAATACCTCACCAAACCCAACCCTAATCTTCCCCTATAAAACCCAAGTGCTCTCCAAGCATTTTACACTTTGAAAATCACTCTAAACTCTCTCAGATCAGTCCATAATTAGCTATTAATCAGAAGTTCAAGCAGAATCATCACCCTTCACTAAAGTGAGCATAACTCACTCAATACTTAGTCTTTTTCATCCATTCTTTTTCCCACTTGCTTGGAACAACCTTAGGAACATTTCCAGAGGTTTTCCATGGAAAACCAAGCCCTGGAATGTCACCAAAAAGGCTTCAAAGTGGACTGTTAGTTTCTGTTTTTACTTAAACTTTGTTAATCTTAGTTGAACTTGAGTCTATCTAATCTCAAACCTATCACCTAATGCTCATAATCAATTGAATGGTTTGTTGGGCTTAAAAACAAGGCTGAGAAATGTTAAATCAGAGGTTAAAACCTCACAAACATTCTGATTTAGTTAGGGTTTTACCCACAAGTAGTGTTCAAGCTTGAAGCTTGATGAATGTGTGATAGTTGGACTAGCTTGGGCTATCCTTCATAGAAATCCACTCACTACTTGATGTTTTTCAATAGATTAGTTGTTATTAGTTCATTAATACTTGTAAGTTCATGACCCTCCTTATTGTTTATGACAACAAGTGTAGTGGTGAACAATGGAGGTGCCTAAATGGGAGCTTTGTTCTCCCTACCTCATGCATGATTTCTATGATACTTAGAGGTGCCTAAATGGAGACTTTAATCTCCTACCTCATGCTTGATCTATAGGACTTGTAATCTTTATAAAATATTCATATATTATCTATATAATCTATATAAATCTAAGTAGCTAGACTTGATGATAACTTAATAGTTACTTGTCAAGAATATGTTACATCACCTATGACCATACACATGTTACGATTCTAATGGACCTTAATCCATGAAAACATACAACTCTTTTGAGTTTCAATAGTGTCAAGAACATGTGCTATGTGTACAAGATGATTATTTTCTTATGTTTATTTTCATACTATTTAAATTCCGAATCTATAATATTCCGAGTTCCCCAAACTCACACACCTATGTTTTCTTCGTGTAGAAGGACAAGGTGCTCCAAACTAATCCATCCACCAACATCAATCGCGGGATTTCAAGTAGGAAAGCTTGCACAACCGTGAGTATACTCGATCCCTTTTTACTCTTTAACACTTTGGGATGCAACATGTATATTATACAAAATCACATGACAATTTAACTATTTTAATCATACTCTATCCATGCTTAGCATGAGACTATATGTGATGCTTGTTAATCTCGTATGCTATGTAAACTATTTGGTTGTTATATGCTCATTAACTTTGCTTGCCTACCTTAACAATTATAGCGCTATAAGATTAACGCACCGCCCATTAGTCTTGGGGTATTGTTAAGTTAAACATGTTACCTATTGGGATAGGCTATTTTAACGTGTTGTATACTTGGGTTTGAACATATTGTACGCCATTTTTGCATACTAGTACTCGCATAATATGAATCATGTTGGATATGAGCACTTTTTATTCTATATTATGCTATGTAACAAAACTTGTATACTCCCTAACTTTTGTTGATATTTTAATACATGTTGCAGGTTGATTGTTGAGTTGATGATGAGAAGAAATGCAATTTAGGTGGACTTAGATACACACCTAGATTAATTTTGTTATTTCGATGTTATGTTATGAAACAATTGTTGTCTTTTTATTGAATCTTGTATGACATTTAGTATTGAAATGAAATTTGAATTTAAATTATATTGTCACATATTGCTATGAAGTCTCTTGCAATCTAGTTTTCGTCTCATCCCGATGTTTCCGCCATCAGTTGGGGTGTGACAAAGAAGATGGAACCTTGTGGCTAGATCACCTAGTGATTCATTCTCCATGTGCATAAATGCTTCAAATTCTTTTTTAAGGAGATTAGTACCCATTTTATCAAAGAATTGGAATTGTGAAAATTTTGGCTTAGTCCAACATAGGCCCCTTAATCCTTGGATCTTGAAAAGATTGATAATCCAATCTATTCTAGAGTGTGGAATCCTCTAGATCAGACAATAACACAGAACACACAAATCATATCACTTTCAAACCGATCTTGTATTGATTATCCAACAGAAACGTTTACAACCAACCTAGACCTTACAACACACCTCACAACCTTTCTCTGTGACCTTGCCTCTCTCTCTCTCCTCTATAGACTTTCTTTAACAACAAACTCTAGAACTTCCTAAATCCTAATCATAAAACATGTTTATATACCACATGTCTACGAACTGGGCTTTGGACTAGGCTAGGCCATTCTCCAAGCCCATTACAATATTAAACAAACTAACCATAATTCTAAGCCCAATACAAATTATCCAAAGACTAAACTATTAAGTTGTTGTCACAGAATATCCACCAACATCCAAACAACAACTAACTTTTAAGTAACAAGGCTGAAAGTCAAACAATAACCCTCTTAGTCAAGCAACAAGGGTGTTTTCAAACAACAACCTAAGGGTCAAACAACAACCCTTCTGGTCAAACGATAAGGATGTTTTCAAACAACAACCCAACATGTCTGGTCAAACGATAAGGTTGTTTTCAAAAAACAACCTAGGGTCAAACGAGATAGGATAGTCAAACGATAATGGATATCGTTTGAACCAAATCAAACAACAAGGAGGTATGTCATTTGATATATTGTGTTGTTATTTGAATGCTATTGTCGTTTGAAGTTAAACAATATCCAATGTCGTTTGGGAGATTCCAAACAACACCTATCTGACGAGGAGACAATTTCTGCAAACGACAACCCTTAAAATGTACACTTTTTGCCCAATTTCAAACGTGCAAACCCAATAATAAGCTTGCAGGTCGGCCTTGTAACAACCTGACTTTTCGGATCGTTACCTATCGCTATCATTTCATTTGTGATCGCTTGTACTCCCGAGATTTCGATTAACGCTACGGGTTAAACTATATTTACAATGCACTTTTTAACACATATTACAACGCTTATTCAAAACACAGTTATCGCATTTAAACGCTACTTATAACGCTTGCTATTTAAACGCATTTTATCGCATATTACATCGCTTGTTTAGACTAAACGCTATCGCAACGCAAACTCGATGCAGACTCGACACGTGGATTTATTTTATGCATTTAGTTTATATGTTTTCATTGTGTGATTAATTGTTTAAATGTTATGTGGTTATCAATGCAACGCTTATACGCTCACTCGCAACTCGATTAAACGCAACGCAACGCTTAACAAACGAAACGAAAGTTGGAAAACTAACAAATGCAACCAGGCTGTCCGAATGGACATCCGCTCGGATGACCATCCGGCCAGATGCCATTCGACCGGACAAGCCATCCGACACCTCGCTACTCTCCACTAACTTAACCCGAGATCTCGATGTGGAAATAGGAGAGTATTGCCATGGACTTTATTACGAAACTCCCTCGCACGCCATCAAGCCACGATAGCATTTGGGTTATCGTCGATCGTCTTACGAAATCCGCGCACTTTTTACCGATACAAGAAGACTTCAAGGTAGAACGATTAGCACGAATCTATACCGACGAGGTCATTTGTCGACATAGGACACCTCGTGACATCATCTCTGACCGCGATAGTCGATTTACCTCACGTCTCTGGGAGACTTTTTAATCTTCCCTCCGTACTACTCTTAATCTCAGTACAACATTTCATCCCCAGACCGACGGTCAGACTGAGCGCACGATTCGCACCCATGAAGATATGCTTCGTTCGTGCGTTATAGATTTTGGTGGTAATTGGGATTCGCATTTACCTTTAGTAGAATTCTCGTACAATAACAGTTATCATGCTAGTATTCAAATGGCACCCTTTGAGGCATTATATGGTAGAAAATGTCGATCGCCTATTGTATGGCACGAGATCGGAGACGCTCAAATCACCAGTCCTGAGTTGATACAAGAAACGACTGACAAGATCCTCCAAATACGAGTCAAACTCTTGAAAGATCGGAGTCGTCAAAAGAGTTACGCCGATAAACACCACAAGCCACTTAAGTTTGAAGTTGGCGATCACGTACTCCTAAAGGTTTCACCTTGGAAGGGGGTGATCCGATTCGGCAAGAAAGGAAAGCTAGCGCCACGATACATGGGTCCCTTTAAGATTATTGAGATAATTGGTAAAGTGGCCTACCGACTCGAATTACCGGAGGAACTCAGCAACGTACATCCGACTTTCCACATCTCGAACCTCAAGAAGTGCCTAGCTGAAGAAAATCTTCATGTCCCTCTTGAAGATTTTCAAGTGAACGTAACTCTGCACTTTGTGGAAAAGCCAGTAGAAATCATGGATCGAGTGACCAAGAAACTTCGACGCTCTCTCATTCCTATAGTGAAGGTTCGCTGGGAAGGCAAACACGACGCCGAGTTCACTTGGGAACTCGAAAGTGACATGAAAGCCAAATACCCAAAACTCTTTGTTACACCTGCTCTTTAATTTCGGGTCGAAATTTCCTAAAGTAGGGGAGGCTTTAACAACCCGACTTTTCGGATCGTTACCTATCGCTATCATTTCTTTTGTGATCGCTTGTACTCCCGAGATTTCGATTAACGCAACGGGTTAAACTATATTTACAACACACTTTTTAACGCATATTACAACGCTTATTCAAAACGCAGTTATCGCATTTAAACGCTACTTATAACGCTTACTATTTAAACGCATTTTATCGCATATTACATCGCTTGTTTAGACTAAACGCTATCGCAACACAGACTCGAAACGCGGATTTATTTTATGCATTTAGTTTATATGTGTTAATTGTGTGATTAATTGTTTAAATGTTATGTGGTTATCAACGCAATGCTTATACGCTCAACGCTCACTCGTAACTCGATTAAACGCAACACAACACTTAACAAACGAAACGAAAGCTGGAAAACTAACAAACACAACCAGGCTGTCCGAATGGACATCCGCCAGGATGACCATCCGCCCGGATGACCATCCGACCGGATGGCCATTTGACCGGACAAGCCATCCGACACCTCGCCACTCTCCATCGACTTAACTCTCACCCTCACACTATAAATACTACCCATACACCTCCCTTCTCTGATTTGACACTTCCATCCACCATCCGCCCGGATGACCATCCGACCGGATGGCCATTTGACCGGACAAGCCATCCGACACCTCGCCACTCTCCACCGACTTAACTCTCACCCTCACACTATAAATACTACCCATACACCTCCCTTCTCTGATTTGAAACTTCCATCCGCTCACACGCTCTCAGTCACTCTCAATCGCGAATCAAGGCCATTTTGTAAGCTTTTCCTCTCAAATCTTGTACAATCTTCATCTCTAATCACTTCTACATGTCTTTATCAAAATCACACACAAACACTAACTTTTTTCCGAAATCATCTAATTTGGACCTCTTGAAGGTGTTTTCCACTCGGTTTGCTTAGGCAAACTGTTGAGGAACACCATTTGATTGAGACTGGTTCTAGATCTAAAGGATTTCCACATTTTTCAACTAAGTTATGAAATATTCAACACTTTTTCTATCTGTTTTCAATATTTTCTTCGCTTTTCTACACAAAATTGATGGAATTTGGACTCAATCTGACTCTCGGCTCGTTCTTTAGTCGAGAGCTGGCTTGAAAATGGATTTCCACCGGAGAGATGACCGATTTACGGGTCAAATATGAATTTTCATCAAGAACAGCGCATATGTCCGAATGGACTGAGACCATCCGGCCGAACGAACTGGACTTGGTAATTTTCCATTGTTTCACACGTCATCACGCCGTCTCCGTTAAACTCAAAACTTTTTACTTAGAAAATTTCTCAAAAAAAACTTCAATTACAGAATTACTCACTCGAATGGCTATCCGCTCGAATGGCCATCCATCCGGATGACCATCCGACCGGATAACCTGACCCTTATAATTTTCGTTGTTTAAACATTTTCAACTAAACTTCGAATTTTAAAGTTTCGCAAACAAACACCTCCTATTCGAATGGCCATCCGTTCGAATGGCCATCCGTCCGGATAACCATCCGCTCAGATGGAACCCATCCGTTCTGTTCACCTCTTAAACACTTAAACCGTTCAACACTCTGCACAATGACTTATGCTACTGTTTCCGTACACAGGCTAACTCAATGCGCTCCCTTCAATCCAATCCCGCTTGTGTTTACTTGTTAAGCACACATTGTGAGTATACTCGAACTCATTTTCTTTTAGCGCACTTTTGGGTGTTACATACGTTCTATATCAAAACACAGCACACAACGCAAACACTTTAAACGCTAACCGTTCCCGCATGCTAGACATGATCTATGAATGCTTGTACTATGCTTATACAGTGTTACATTATACCGCCTCTAGCAACGATAGTACTATAGTTTGGACTCAACACCTGTCGTGGACAGGGGTTGCTATTACTTTACTTCACGTGTTCGCTGAACATATGTCGCGCATACTCTACAGCGCAGTCTCGTGGTTAAGTTGTAATCATTGTTTGATAGTTACATGCTTCGCCCGTTACGTGATACATGTTGGTTATGCGTAAACGCTTTTCATACCATATGCTATACGAACTTGTGTACTCACCTTTACTTTATGTATTGACTTTATTTTAACGTATGTGGTAGGTTAAGTGGATGCATGATGAAATCAAGCTAGGAAGTCTAGAAACCCACTAAGTAAATATGAGTTGTCAGAATAGAACTTGTTTTTGAGACTGAATATCTGTGATGACTGTTATGAAATATTTGTTAGTAGTATGGGATATTAACATTAAAAATATTGTCATTTAATAGTTGTTGTGGATTCTCTTGAACAATCTGTTTCGCTCAGTGCCACGCCCCGATGATTCCGCCATCGGTTGGGGTGTGACAGGACTTGTACTATTTCGGTGAGTTTTCTGGCCGCCTTGGTCACCGAAAACAATAGAGGAATGATTTGTATGCAGAAATTGTCTCCACAAGTTTTAACCAACTTTTAATCATTTTTATCATGAAACAACATCATATTAGTGTTCTTTAATCCATTTTACAGCCAGGAAAAAGGTTTAAGGGTTTTTGTCTAAGAAAAGTCCAATAATCACTCAAAACCTCACAAATTACTTGTTTTTCAACAAGAAATCGAGCCTAATACTATGATACCACTTTAAGGCCCAGACTTTGATCTTGAACAATGATGATTTCTTTTTCTTAATGATATAACAATTGCATAATCCAAGTTATCACACAAACCAAGCAATAAACAAACAAGAACACCAATATATACTCAATAAAGTTTCATATATTGACTTTGGCAGAGTTTTGTTACAGAATAGAAAATAATGAACACTTAAAGGTCCAAAAACTCTACACTCGAAATGGCATACTGTTGTTTATATAGGAAACAACAATTGTCCAAACGACGAGGGTCCAGGTCTAAACAACAAGCAATGTTGTTTGTACCTGAGACCAAGCGATAACCCACATCGTTTGAAATACACCAAACGACAAAATCATTCCAAACAATATCCAATGTTGTTTGGATTCTTACATGTCGTTTGTACCATACAAATCAAGTTAAATGACATGAGGATATAGTTTGACTTTGGTTAACATACACAAAATCAAACAAATAGATAACTTTAACGTTTAAATAACGTCCGAAAGATATACATTATAACTAATCACTAGCTACAGACAAAAAGTGCATTAACATATGTGTGACAAAGTTCATATAGGATTCAATTACAAACTAATAAATATATAGTCAATAGATGATTTTGGTACTTAATATTTAAAATTAAAGAGGTTAAAGGTAGAACACATAACAAGAAGAGACAAGAATATTATGATTTCAAAACAAAATGTTTATTTTAATGCGATGATATCCACACAACATGATTATACATCTTCCGGATTAATTTTTTGAGGTTCATTTCCTTGCCAAAGATGGGTAAATATGTTGAGCTAAAAAGATCTACCATGAGGGGAAATTGCAGGCCAACAAAAAAAGCAATGGGAGTGAGAGCTAATCCACATATCAGAGCAAGCATCCATAGGTTTTTGTCACAAAAGACAAGAAACAAGGTTGCACTAAAGGCTATCATCATGGTTATTGTAGAAAGTAATAAAGAGAAAAGTCCAATAAACAATCTCCATGGCAAACTGAATAGAAAGTCTTGCTCAGAAAAACGTGCCGTTAGGATAGACAAGAATACTAGAAGTGACGTACTGGATGCGAATAGGGAGATTGCATCTGATATAGCAAATATAATGAAAGCAATATCCTTTCTAAATAAGGGGATCCCCGTTTCTTGATTGCTTCCACCTGGTACTGTAATTGCAGCTGCAAATACGATTGTGATAATAAGTGCTGCAGTGATGCTACACGACTCCGATGTGGTTTTCATCCATTGCTCTCCATCCTTCACCAAGTTCTTATGTTCGTTTGTGAAAACCATATCCGGTGTCTCCTTATAATAGTTCTCTTGAGTAAGATATGTTGGAATCACAAGTTTTTTCACTTCCTATTAAGATATAGATTAACTTTGATACACCACAAGAAAATAAGTTAATAATCTATTTATGATTAATAGTTTAGTTACTATGTACCTCACGCCATTGAAGCTCTCGTTGTAGTTGTAATGCTGCACCTGTTCTCTGATTCAGTACTCTTGAAGGCGCCAATCTTCCTGCCAAGTGCAAGATATTGTTTCCGGAAGAAGAATCTATATACCTTTTATGAAGATTCTTACGCTCATCAACATCATAGACAAGGTTGATGATTTTTTCGGAACGATTCATTATTGCTAACTGAATAATATCATGCCCATTCTTATCTTTACTTTCAATTGATTCAGGTGATCTAGATAAAATCTCATCGACAACCCTATATGCATTATGACATGTAGCCTCGAGAATTGCTTCCTTATAATAGCAGTGACCAGGTTCAGGGTTCTTAAACTTATCTATTCCATCACATACCTTTACTAGCAATTTTTTTGCGCTTTTCTGTTTCTTAATTTTGTTCTCGATCTTCATGATGGGTGGAACTGAAATTTAAGAAATTGTGAGTTAAAAAAATTCTTAGTTGTCTTAAGAAGATAAATTTTAGAACTAATTGGCAACGAGTGAATTGTCTTACAAAGCCTCTTTGCGCCGTTCCACCAAAGGGAATAAAGTAGAAGGAATGGAAAACAAACCATCAACATGAGGAAGAATATAAATACAAAGGCCGATAAAAGCATGGATATTGGTACTGCACAGGAGAAAAAACATATTATAAAAAGAAAGTTCACTTTTAGATCAAATATATATACAATTAATTCTTGAGTTCTTTTTACCTAAAAGTATTTCAACCTCTACATAAGCAAGCAGCATCACAGGGATAACAGCAGCGCTAAGGTTTTGACAACGGTTAGAAGTGACAATTTGATATAGGCCGGTTGCAGGGAGGACAAAAAGATATACAAGAGCCAAAGCTGTTTCACGCAGCATTTCCAAACTATTTTTCACAGCTAAAATTAATATTAAACCACAATTAATAACCTTGAAATGAATAATAAATAAAAACAATTTATAATATAATATGTTAGAAACATACAAGGATAAATTAGTTTTTCCCCATCGCCTAGCTCACTCGGAAAGCTTTTAGCAATAGCCATGAGTATCTTGCCACATCTCAATTGACGCTCTAGAGGGATATCGATTTCAAAATCTGTCCGATAAAACTCTACTGCTAGATCTACAATAAAACATCACTCTTCAAAGCAATGCCTCTATGCTATATGTATATATAGGGGAAGGTTCATTGGGGAACACTAAAAAAGTGGAGAACAGCGGGGAACCGGCTCAAACGAACTCTGATTGGACTCATTCCAGCGGCGTTGGAAACGGCTCGTCGAACCCTAACTAAGATCTCTTAACCCTAAACTCTAAATCCTAACTCCTAAACTCTAAACCCTAAACCTAAAAAATAAGGCTAAAACCTAAGCTAAACCGTAAAATCTAAACTACAAACCCTAAAAGCTAAACCCTAGAGGCTAAACCTAAAGCTAAACCCTATGGTTAAACCCTAAACCCTAAAGCTAAACCCTAAAGGTAAACCCTAATATATTTAGGGTTTAGGGGTTATGATTTAGGGTTTAGGGTTAAGAGAGCCTAGTTATGGTTCGACGAGACGTTTCCAACGCTGCTGAAATAAGTCCAATCGGAGTTCGTTTGAGTCGGTTCCCCACTGTTCCCCACTTTTTTAGTGTTCCCCAATGAACCTCACACTATATATATATATAGATAGAGGAGTTTCATTTGAGAAGAAATTTAATTTGAGAAGAAAAAGATGAAAGGGCATAATGGTAAAACATTAAATAATTTATAACTACTTCTATTAATTATGTAATTCCTCATTAATAAAGCAAAAAACATTTTATCCTACACATTTCAAAATTTATCCTACATATATCTTACACTTAGCGAAATTTACCCTACACGTATCTAAATTTATCATACACATTTAAGAATTTATCCTACAAATACTAAAATTTATCCTACACATGTCGAAAATTGTCTTTCATCCTAAACTATTTTATCATGAAAGAGTATATTTAAAAGTGAGTTACAATTTTAATTAGTTAGCTAATTAATTACAATTAGAAATTTACCTATATGCCCTTATTAATAATATTAAATACACATATTAAATGAAGTAAAATAAAGCATTTCTATTGTTTTAAAACTTGTTCTTTTTATTCTTACAAAATTTTTCTTCTCGTTTGAACCCTCCACTATATATATATATATAAGATTATGTTCAAGAGTAAACACTAGTGTAGCTTGCGAACTGAGTGAACTAATCCTGGCCACACACGTGTGTAGATCAATGGCCAGGATTTGATGTTGAAATACACTAATGTATTTTACGATTTGATGATAAGATCCTGGCCATACACGTGTGTAGATCAATGGCCAGGATTTGTTCACTCATTTCGCAAATACACTAGTGTTCACTCTAGAACCCCACCCATATAGGTATATATATATATATATATATATATAAGGAAGGTTCATTTGAGAAGAAATTTAATGTGAGAAGAAAAAGAAGAAATAGTCTATTTCATTTATAACTCATATCATTAATTTTTACCTCTTTAATTAATTAGTCAACTAATCATTAATTATCCTACATATAATCTACAAAACCTACACATATCAAAATTTTCCTACATATACCCTACACATTATAGAATTTTATCGTACGCTGTCGAAATTTATCCTACACACCTCGAAATATTTCCTACACAACTCGTAATTTATCCTACACAACTTGTAATTTATTCTACACTTTAAATTAAGTTGTTTTTTTTAATTTAGAAAAAGTATGTATTTTGAAAAGGAGTTACAAATTTAATTTAGTTAGTTATTAAAGGGGAAGAATATAAATTAATGATTATTGTAAGTTTACCAATATACCCTTATATTAAAATTAAATGCAAATATTAAATGAAGTAAAATGAAGCATTCTTATTGGTTGAAAATTCTTCTTTTTTCTTCTTACAAAAAAATTCTTCTCATTTGAACCTCCCACTATATATATATATATATATATATATATATATATAGGGTAACGTTCATTTGAAAACTACCCTTATTGCGAGAACCGCGAGAACCAATGTGAACACAAAAAAATATCTAAAAAAATCCAAAAACCTACAAATTTTTTTTTATTTTTTTTAATATTTTTCTAATAAAAAGCTCTATATTTTGTTACAAAAAAAACATTTTTTTTTTCGAGTAACAGTTATGGATGCACATGAGCATATGTATCATTTTTGGACAAATTCCATAATATATTACCAGTAGTAGAAAAATGCACTTTCATTTACACTACCATATGTAATACACTACTTTTTACATTACCAATATTAGAAATGCACATATGCATCTATATGTATCAACATAAAATAAGGTGTTTTGAGGCCCATACACATGTGTTTTGGTTAGTTATATCTAGTGGTTGATGGTTTGATTATATTTGTCACTTTATGATGTAATATGTTGTTTGGATGGTATAAAGGGTGTTAATGTACATATAATAAAGTGAAATATTGCTAATAATATTGTATTATGGATGGTAAAAAGCAATGGTATTGTATTATGGATGGTAGAAGGTAATGGTAGTGTAGTATGGATGGTATGATAGATGAAAGAGAATGTGTATTTAAAGTGGTGTACTAAAACACGTTATAACATGTTCATATATATAGATGCACATGTGCATTTCTAGTGTTGTTAATGTTATAACAAGTTCAAACATATAGATGCACATGTGCATTTCTATTATTGTTAATGTAAAAGTAGTGTATTATGAATGATAGTGTAAATGAAAGTGCAGTTGTATGATATTTGTAATGAATTATGGAATTTGTCAAAGAAACGATACAAATGCACATGTGCATGGATAACTGTTACGCACATGTGCATGGATAACTGTTACTCAAAAAAAAAATTTGAATTTTTTTTATTATTGACAAAATATAGCGATTTTTACAAAAAAATAAAAAAAAAATTGGGTGTTTTTTAGATGTTTTTAGGTATTTTTGGTTGTGTTCACATTGGTTCTCACGGTTCTCGCAATAAATGGTGGTTCCTAACGGATCCTTCTCCTATATATATATATATATATATGGAAAGGTTCAAATGAAAACCACTAGTTATCGCGAAAACTCAAAAACTACCTAAAAAAGCCTAAAAAACATACCTCATTTTTTTTGCATACCAATTTTCGCTATTTAAATTATATAAAAAAAACATTTTTTCAAAAAAAAAAAATTGTAGTGCACATGTGTATGTGTGCTACACATGTGAATTATTACACATATGCACTACAAATTTTTTTTTTTTTAAAATGTTTTTTTATATAAAAAACTACCGATTTTAATAAAAAAAAATTGAAAAAACATATTTTTTGTGTGTTTTATAGGCTTTTTTAGTTAGTTTTCGAGTTTTCGCGATAAAAGTTGTTTTCATTTGAACCATCCCCTATATACATGTATATATATATATATATATAGGGTAGGGTTCCTAAGAGAAGTCCACCCTATTTGAGAAAATGAGTGGTCCAGAATCCTTCTTAAATTTTTCACTTTGCTTACTGTTTCTCACACGATCCTAACTCTATATATATATATATATATATATAGGGGAAGGTTAATTGGGGAACACTAAAAAAGTGGGGAATAGCGGGGAACCGGCTCAAACGAACTCCGATTGGACTCATTCCAGAGGCGTTGGAACCGGCTCGTCGAACCCTAACTAAGATCTCTTAACCCTAAACCCTAAATCCTAACTCCTAAACTCTAAACCCAAAAGCTAAAAAATAAGGCTAAAACCTAAGCTAAACCGTAAAATCTAAACTATTAACCCTAAAAACTAAACCCTAAAGGCTAAACCTAATGCTAAACCCTAAAGCTAAACCCTAAACCCTAAAGCTAAACTCTAAAGCTAAACCCTAAGGCTAAACCCTAAAGCTAAACCCTAAAAGCCAAACCCTAATATATTTAGGGTTTAGAGGTTATGATTTAGGGTTTAGGGTTAAGAGATCATAGTTAGGGTTCGACGAGACAGTTCCAACGCCGCTGGAATGAGTCCAATCGGAGTTCATTTGAGTCGGTTCCCCACTGTTCCCCACTTTTTTAGTGTTCCCCAATTGTTTAGATCTAATCTGTGCCATTAATTGTTTAGATCTTGAAAATTATAGGGTAGGGTTCTAGAGTAAACATTAGATTGAGATTGAACTGTATGAACTAATCTGTGCCATTAATTGTTTAGATCTTGAAAATTTTAATAATGACAGTTTTGTAATTATTTATATGTAAAAAAAATGAAAAGTGTATAAAGGCAAATTGTTAACTACTTCTCTCTTCAACTAAATAATTAATTACATTCTCTCTCATTTTTTTCTCTCACCAATTAAGTACTTTTTTAATTCTAAGAGGGGTAGGGGTGGAATCACTCACACCCAATTCCATCACTGACAACATCCAATCAGGTTCTGCCATGTCATCAACCATTATTTCCATCACTCACACCCTTTTTTGCTGGAAATGGTCATCACTTGTACAAATTCCATCACTCACAAGTTTTTTTATTTTTATTTTTTTAAATTATAAATTAACAATAAAACACTAAAATTATAAATTATGAATTTCATTTAAATAAAACGTAAATTACAAACTAAAAAAAATAACATTGGAAAAAAGACCGACTTAAACGGATGGCATGTCCCACCCCCACCTTTCACAAATCTCGCGTTTTTGTTGAATGACGATCGACTTAAACGGTTCGTCGAGATGGGTGTGCGGCTCACACAAGATTTTTAAATCATTTTGTCTTTCTACTGCTTTCAAGTGTCCCATATACGCATGCTCGCGTTCAAGTTTTGCGGACATAAGTTTTTCTCTTTTTGCTATTTCTTCCAATTTCGCCGCTTCGATATTGGAGATCGATTCCGCCACCGATTCCTTTCCTTTACTTGACGATTCACCACTTTTCCTTCGGCGCGGCCTTGTAGGTGTATCTTCTTGAGCGGGTTCGTCATCCGGTTGATTGGGTTCCTCAACGTCGATGTTCAGATTCATTTTGGGGAAGTTATCCGACGCGGAAGTCGTGTAGTTCCCCGAGTCGGAGTTCTTTGATCTTTTCGGACCTCTTTTTTTTGGAGCCGTTGGCCCAGCCAAGTCGACCAAATCAACCGGTACCCACTTCGGGTGATTTCTCGCAACCTCCCATGCCGCAGTGTGTGGAAAAGTCCTCTTTTTGTATGTTGTGCAATACTCGGCAATGGCGGCTTGCATGATAGTATTTTCGCTTGATCCACTCTGTTGTATTCGAGTCTACGAAAAATGAAATCCGTTTTAAAAAAAAAAACTGTAAACTGTTTTTTAAAAAACTGAAAACTGTTTTTATATAATTCTGTTTTTTATAAAATTCTGTTTTTTTTAACTGAAAATTGTTTTTTAAAATTCTGTTTTTTTAAAAACTGTTTTATTAAAAAATAAAAAAACAGTTTTTAAAAACTGTTTTATTAAACTGTTTTTTTTAAATGTAAACAGTTTTTTATATAAAATGTAAACAGTTTTTATAAAAAATATAAAAACAGTTTTAAATAAAAAAAACCATACCACTTGAATGAAACAACCGTTGAATTTACTAATTTTCCGGTTCAAATCGCCCCATTTCGACGTCATTTGATCCATGTTTCGTTCGGTTGAACCGGGGAGTTTGTTAAAATGGGCGATGACCCGTCTCCAAAACATGTCTTTTTTTTTTTGCTCGTTGGAAATTTTCTTGTTTTCGGAGATGTGCAAGTAAGCCTTGACCAAGGCGACCTCCTCCTCGCTAGTCCATGATCTCCGACCGGCTGGCGGCACAACTTCTTGAACGTCGTCTTCTTCTTCTTCCGCATCTTCTTCTTCTTCTTGAATGTCATCCTCATCTTCATCGTCATCGAAACTTGGTTGTGGTTCGCGGTACTGACTAGCAAAACGATGAATGAGCCTCTCATCTTCTAGCGGATCGACTTGGTGGGATTGCGGTTGAAATTGTTGAAACGGTTGGGAAAGAAATTGTTGAGGTTGATACGGTGGAACGAACGGTGGGTTTTGATACGGTGGAGATTGAAAGTGAGGAAATTGTTGGGTTTGAAAGATTGGATATTGTTGGGTTTGAAATTGTGGGTTTTGGTCGGGTTCGTCTTGCAGCCTAAAGCGCGCCGGCTCGCCAAGATTCGCTCGAACCTTGGGTCTTGCGGAATTTTTCTTCGTACCCGAACCACTTTTTTTCGAACCCGCACATCTCTTGCTTGAACCTTCCATGTTTGTTGTAAAAAAAATTGGATTGAGATACAGAATTTTTTTAATTCAGCTGTGAAATTGTTTTGATTTTGTGGAATGAGTTGTTTTGGATTGAGATACAAAATTTTGGTTTGTGAATTTATATATAAAAAAAAAACAGTCAAACTCATGCAAACGGTCATCAAGCAACGGTCGGATTTTTAAGTGTTCAACGCGTGCTCCATTCAACGCGTTCTAAAGAACACGCGTTGAACTAGTGGGTGGCGGCGGTGTACATTCATGTTGCACGCGTGATGGGGGGCCGAACACGGACCACCCCGGGTCCTCTAAAAAATATAACCATTATATAATGTTCATCTAGAACATGATTAAAAACACGGTAGAAGTGAATGTACATATATGTATTATACGTATTCACAATTTAAAAACGTATGTACATATATGTACAATAACAAACATTGTTCCATCCGATCATCTTCTTTAAGTGTATATGTCTGATTTGTAATGTGCACATATGTACATTCATAATATACTTTTAAAAAAGAAGTTAATGATATGGTTGTTCAACATGGTACATATGTGTATAGCAAGTATCTGAGATGATTATTTTGCATTATACATATGTGTACATAACAGTCTCAACACGTATATACATATTGTACATTAACAAGTCATATTATTAACACGTATGTACACATATGTATATTATCACACATGTGTTCAGAACAAGTGTACATTATCACACAAGATTCATGATGAGTACATGAAAAATAAACATGGATACGCAAATATAAAAAAAAAATTGAATATTTTATCTAAAAATAAAAAATATGTAATCAAACGTTCTGTAAATAATTTAATCTTGCATGAATATGCAATTAAAAAAGAATAAATAACACAAACATATGAATTCATTTATAAAAAACAATACTTATTAGTCTTGTGTGAATATAATTATCCCTTATCAAGGGCCTGCTGTCGACATGAACATATACAGAAATGGAAAATAAAATTAATTTTGAATTAAGAGAGATGGAGAAGATAATTATGCAATTTAAGAAAACTACCAAAATTAAAAGTGTAACTGAAATTCAATGATTAAAATAAATAGTTAAAACTAATTTATTGTATAATTACAATCCTACCCTTAACAACTAAAAAGAAAATCAATGGTACTGATTAGTTCACACAGTTCACTATGAAGATGTTGTTCACAAGTGAACCTAACCCTATATGTATGTATGTATGTATGTATGTATATATATATAGTAAAAGTGTAAAATACAATATCTCTTAACGTACAATATGTACAATATAGTGAAATCGCATGTTATAAAAAAGCATGTTGGAAGTCGCATGTTGGTTTTTTGATGAAATCGCCTGTTGGTATATAAAGCAATTTCACATGTTGGTTTTTCAGCATAAATCGCATGTTCAAAATTGAATTCGCACCAGATCGGACGGACGGCTGAGATGAGCGCGTACATATTGTACGATAAGAGCTATTGTACGTTAACCTAGCCCTATATATATATATATATAGGAGAAGGATCCGTTAGGAACCACCCTTTTATTGCGAGAACCGTGAGAACCAATGTGAAAACAACCAAAAATACCTAAAAATAGCTAAAAAACACACAAATTTTTTTTTTATATTTTTTATAAAAAATCGCTATATTTCATTACCAAAAAAAATTTTGGCTAATAAAGTAGCGATTTTAATGTAAAAAATATTAAAGAAAAAAAAATTTGTGTGTGTTTTTAGCATGGTTGCAAAAGTCGCTACGCGCTCCCTAGTCGGTCGACCGGGGAGTTGAGAGTACTCGGCCTAGGCGGAGAGTACACGGGGAGTACTCGGACATGCCAAATTATAAAGAAATTAGTTTTCGGAAATTAAATATGTGTCAAATAACATAAATTTATTAATATTTATAACAAAATACGTGAAATTGATATTCATTCTTTAATATGATAGGAATATAAATTATGTTTTTTTTTATTTTAAGTCAAACTCGGCCTAAGTTCACCTATTAAATCCGATTTTGGCCGATCTTGACTGCATTTGATCGATTCCGAGTAATTAGTCGGAGTTGAAGAAAGTCGCCTCGGCAGCCTACCTTGTAGCGACTACTCGGGGAGTACTCGGCCTTGTTTTACAACCATGGTTTTTAGACATTTTTAGATTTTTTAGGTGTTTTGGGGGTTTAGTTTTTAGCATTTTAGCTTGGGCGGGGGGTGTGGGGGTGGTTTAGGTTTTTTGGGGGGTGGAGGTGGGGTTTAGGTTTTGGGGGGTGGGGGTGGGGGTTGGGAGAGGGGGTTAGGTTTTTTTTAGGTCTTTTAGGGGGGGGGTTAGTTTTTAGCATTTAGCTTGGGGGGTTAGGCGTTTTTTTTTAGGGGGGGTGGGGGTTAGGTTTTTTTTTTCTGTGTTCACATTGGTTCTCATGGTTCTCACAATAAAGGTGGTTCCCAAATGAACTTACCCTATATATGGGTAAGGTTCATTTGAGAACCACCCTTATTGCGAGAACCGCGAGAACCAATGTGAACACAAAATAAAATCTAAAAGAAATAAAAAAAACACTCAAATTTTTTTTATATTTTTTTAACAAAAATCGCTATATTTAGTTACAAAAAAAAACCTTTCGAGTAACAGTTATTCATGCACATGTGCATATGTATCATTACTTCAACAAATTCCGTAATATGTTATCAGTAATAGACAATTGCACTTTAACTTACAATACCATCTGTAATACACTACTTTTTACAATATCAATATTCAAAATGCACATGTGCATCATTAGGTATAACCATGATATAACATGTTTTGGTACAAAAAGTTTGTGATTTTGAATGGAGAAGTAGGCCCATATACATGTTTTTTGGTTAGTTATGTCTAGTGGTTGATGGTTTGGCTATAGTTGTTACTTTATGATGTAATATGATGATTGGATGGTATAAATGGTGTTGATATACATGTAATAAAGTGAAAATATTGGTAATCGTATTGTATTATGGATGGTAGGAGCTAATGATATTGTATTATGGATGGTAAGAGGTAATGGTAGTGTATTATGGATGGTATGATATATGAAATGGAAAGTGTATTCAAAGTAGTGTACCAAAACACCTTATTTCATGTTGATACATATAGATGCACATGTGCATTTCTAATATTGGTAATGTACAAAGTAGTGCATTACATATGGTAGTGTAAATGAAAGTGCAATTGTCTAACATTTGTAATGAGTTACGAAATTTGTTAAAGAAATGATACATATGCACATGTGCATGTTTGTGTATTATGGATGGAATGATAGATGAAAGAGAAAGTGTATTCAAAGTAGTGTACCAAAACACCTTATTTCATGCTGATACATATAGACGCACATGTGCATTTCTAACATTGTTAACGTAAAAACTAGTGTATTACACGTGCTAGTATAAATGAAAGTGCAATTGAGTAATATTTGTAATGAATTACGGAATTTGTCAAAGAAATGATACATATGCACACGTGCATGGATAACTGTTACTCGATTTTTTTTTTTGAATTTTTTTATTTTTTATTAACAAAATATAGCGATTTTTCCAAAAAAAAAAGTTGACTAAGTGTGGGACCCAAAGTGTGATCCGTTCGGATGGCAATCCGTTCGGGTAGTCTATCCGGTCGGACAGCAATTCGTTCGGACAGCAATCCGTTCGTCTTACACTTAGTTGTTTTATTTGTTTGTTGTTTTATCGAGACATTTTGATAACGTTTTAACCAACAGAACCCCATCTCGACCCAAGTGCCCAAACTGACCAGGAGTCACCCTAGTTCGGCCTGTTAACCGGTTCAAGACGGTTGTTCTTCTTTAACACGGAATCGGTAGTCTCGTGAGTAGAATTCAGATCTCGAACTAGTACAACACTAGGAATGGTTAGGAGACTAGAACAAGGTCCGATTCTATCGGTTTTGAGTAAATTGAGTGTAAAAGAGTTGGAAGAAAGTTAGAAACCATCTTCCAATCCTTTTTCACCATGAATGAGTTTAGATCTAAGCTAGATCTTTGTTCATTTGTGTGGAAATCGGTTAGATTGTTCTTGGTGGGTTGAAGCCAAAACAAGAAGTTCTTCAAGAACTCATGATGATATCATCCTAGAACACCTCAAATCTAGTGATTTCACGGTTAAAAGTTAAGATTTAAAAGATAGAAAGGTGCAGGAGTGCGTGTAGATCAAGAAAGTACAGGATTTAGGACGAGATCTTACCTGAATTGAGAGAAATCGAAGAAAAGGTGGAGAGCACGAGCTGTTCGGACAGAAGATTTTTGCTGATTCGATTTCGGTTGCGATCGATGCGATACGATAAAGTTTCCTATTCAAATTACTTTTAGTCCCAACCACTCATATCTCGCACTATCCCTTCTCCACTCATTATCATAGTTCGATTGTGATTCGAGTTCGATGTCGATTGAGTTCGATTGCATTTCGAGTTCGATTTCGATTCCACCCATAACATAAATGAACATGCACAGGTAACACGTAAGGCACACACACATATAACAATAATTTAAAATACGTAGTTCGAGTTGCGATTATAAAGTTGATTCGATTAGCATACATTGATTATCGTTTCGTTAACTTTATCGCATTGTTACTTCCTATAATTCACAGTCGTAAGTCGATTGAATAGCGATTAACATACGTCGATTTATTGTAATTATGGACACTTACTCCACATAATACAGCTAAATTAAACACATAAAAGAAATTCTCTACAAATCAAGTTGCGCGAAATCGGTCGTTGACTTTGACCTTGACTTTGACTTCTCGAAAACACGGGGTGTTACAGCCTCCCCTTGTTTAGGGAATTTCGTCCCGAAATTAAGCTGGAAGTTGTACAACACCGTGAATCACGTTTGAGAACTTTCTCTTTCTAGACTTTCTCTTTAAACAACTGCGGGTACTTCGCCTTCATGTCGCTTTCGAGTTCCCAAGTGAACTCCGCGCCTCGTTTGCCTTCCCATCGGATTTTCACGATAGGGATGCGCGAGCGTCTGAGCTGCTTGGTTTGGCGATCCATGATTTCGACAGGCTTTTCCACGAAGTGTAATGTTTCGTTCACTTGCAGGTCATCGAGAGGTACAATTAAATCATGCTCAGCCAGGCACTTTCGGAGGCTCGACACGTGGAAAGTCGGGTGGACGTTACTAAGTTCCTCCGGTAGTTCGAGTCTGTAGGCGACTTTTACGATCCTTTCTAGAGTCTTAAAAGGTCCAACATATCGAGGCGCGAGCTTTCCTTTCTTGCCGAATCGGACCACACCCTTCCAAGGCGATACCTTTAGGAGTACGTAGTCACCAACGTCAAATTCAAGGGGCTTGCGTCGTCTATCGGCATAACTTTTCTGTCGATTCCGAGCTTTTACCAGGTTGTCTCGAATTTGGAAAATTCTGTCTGTCGTTTCTTGTAATAGTTCAGGACCGGTTAATTGCGAATGACCGATCTCGTGCCACACAATAGGCGATCGACATCTTCTTTCGTATAAAGCCTCGAATGGTGCCATTTGGATGCTTGCATGATAGCTGTTGTTATACGAGAATTCGACTAACGACAGGTATTTATCCCAATTACCACCGAAGTCTATGACACACGAACGGAGCATATCTTCAAGAGTACGAATCGTTCTTTCAGTCTGACCGTCGGTTTGAGGGTGGAAGGAGGTACTTAGATTAAGCGATGTACCGAGAGCCGTTTGAAACGTTTCCCATAGTCGCGAGGTAAACCGAGCATCACGATCAGATATGATGTCGCGAGGCGTACCATGATTACAAATGATCTCGTCGGTGTAGATTCGGGCTAATCGTTCTACCTTGTAGTCTTCCCGTATTGGCAAAAAGTGAGCAGATTTAGTCAATCGATCAACCACAACCCAAATGCTGTCGTGACCTGATGACGTGTGTGGTAGCTTGGTTATGAAGTCCATAACTATACTCTCCCACTTCCACATGGGGATCGGTGGTTGTTCGAGTAAGTCAGAGGGTCTTTGATGTTCAGCCTTGACTCTTGCACATGTCAGGCATTTTCCAACGTAGAGAGCAATATCCCTTTTCATGCCGGGCCACCAGTACTTGTAGCGAAGATCCTGGTACATTTTGTCGGCACCGGGATGAATAGAATACCGGGATTTGTGGGCTTCGTCCATCAAGATTTGTCGTAAATTGGTTCGTTTGGGAATCCAAATTCGGTCCAGAAAGTGGAATATCCCATTTGATTTTCTCACAAGTTGGGCTCCATCGTGGTAGATTCTTTCTTTCTTCAAAGTGCGTTCGTTGAAACACGCATGCTGAGCTTCACGAATGAGGGTTTCGAGATCGTGTTGGGCTTGAACATTACGAGTGCTAAGCAGATAGCTCCGTCTATTGAGTGCGTCGGCAACAACATTTGCTTTGCCTGGGTGATAACGAATCTCACAGTCATAATCGTTGAGAAGTTCTACCCATCGGCGTTGACGCATATTAAGTTCCTTCTGATTAAAGATATGTTGTAGGCTCCTATGATCGGTAAAGATCGTACACTTGGTACCGTACAGGTAGTGTTGCCAAATCTTTAACGCAAAAATAACTGCGCCTAGCTCGAGATCATGGGTTGTATAGTTCTTCTCGTGGATTTTGAGCTGACGAGATGCGTAAGCTATAACCTTATCTCGTTGCATGAGAACACAACCAAGACCAAGGTTGGAAGCATCACAATAGACAATGAAATCATTGTTTCCGTCGGGCAATGTGAGAACAGGAGCATTGCAAAGCTTATGCTTGAGGGTTCGAAAGGCAGACTCTTGTTCAGTTCCCCAAACAAAAGGCTTGTCTTTATGCGTGAGAGCGGTAAGTGGTACAGCGATCTTTGAGAATCCTTCGATCAATCGCCGATAGTAGCCCGCTAGTCCGAGAGAAGCACGAACTTCAGACGGGTTCTTAGGCGTAATCCAACCCTTAACAGCTTCAATCTTCGCAGGATCGACGTGAATACCTTGACTATTAACAATGTGACCCAGAAACTGAACTTTCTCCAACCAGAATTCACACTTGGAGAACTTAGCATAGAGTTGGTTCCCCTGGAGTAGCTCGAGAACCAAACGTAGATGTTGCGCGTGTTCGGGTTTCGATTTGGAATAGATCAAGACATCGTCGATGAATACGATGACGAAACGGTCGAGATATGGTTTACACACGCGATTCATCAGATCCATGAAAACCGCTGGGGCGTTGGTTAAACCAAAGGGCATAACAACGAATTCATAGTGGCCGTATCGAGTGCGAAACGCGGTTTTGGGTATATCCTCCTCTTGAATGCGTAGTTGGTAATAGCCTGAACGTAGATCAATCTTCGAGAAACACGTACCACCTTGTAGTTGATCAAACAAATCATTGATGCGAGGTAGATGATAGCGGTTCTTGATAGTTAACTTATTCAATTCCCGATAGTCGATGCACATCCTGAACGACCCATCCTTCTTTTTGACGAAAAGGACCGGCGCGCCACAAGGAGAGGTGCTCGGGCGAATGAAGCCTTTCTCAAGTAATTCCTGGAGTTGGTTTGAATGTTCACGCATTTTGGATGGCACGAGTCGGTAGGGAGCTTTGGCAATAGGGTTGGCTCCAGGAATGAGGTCGATACGAAAGTCGATATCACGACTTGGTGGTAGTCCGATAAGATCCTCTGGAAAAACATTAGGGAATTCTCGGACAACAGGAACGTCTTTCACTTCCTTCTTCTCTTTCTTTTCCTTCTCCGCTACCACAATGTTAGCCAAGAAAGCTATGTATTCCTTGCAGAGATACTAGCTAGCTTGAACACATGACATGAGCTTGAGACCTTTCGAAGTAGTATCACCGTACACACACAATAGATCACCATTTGCAGCGAGAATCAAATCATCTTGTCGAAGCACACAACTTCAGCATGGTTTTCACGAAGAAAGTCCATGCCTACTATGACATCAAAACTTCCGAGTTGCATCGGAATAAGGTCGATTGGAAAGATGTGATTGTTGAGCTCAAGAGTACAATCACGAAGAACAGAATTTACGGCGACAGTTCTTCCGGTAGCGACTTCAACATCGAATGTCGAGGAGAGTTGGGAGCATTTACGGCTAAGGAGTTTCTCGAATTCAAACGACACAAAGCAATTATCGGCTCCAGTATCAAATAAACATGAAGCATAAATACCATTCACAAGGAACGTAGCATTAACCACGTTGTTGTCGACTTGGGCTTGACGCACGTTGATATTGAAAGTTCGTGCGCGTGCTACTTGTTGTTGCTGATGTTGCTGTTGCTGTTGAGGCTGCTGCTGCTAGGGCTCTTGCTTCACAACCCTGTTTGGGCACATGTTGGCGAAATGATTAGGATCGCCACATGCGAAGCAGGCTCTGGCGTTGACCGCGGGCGCCGGAGGAGCTTGTTGACCCTGAGGGGCAGTGAGTAGAGCTTGATGAGCAGGAGCTTGTCGAATACGGCAGTTGGTAGTGAAGTGGCCGTACATGTTATAATGAGCACAGAATCAGCAAGCAATGGCAGTCGGGTGATGGTAGGTACAAGTAGGGCAGAGCGGATGTGGCCTAGTGTATGCACGCTTTACACGAGGTGCATTTGCCACAGGCGCCGCTACTTGACGCTGTTGGGCTGGTACAGCTTGAATTGGTGCAGCAGTGATCGCACAGTTCTTGTTGCTGGAGCTGTTCTTTCTCTTGTTCTTCCTCTTGTTGCTCGATGAGGTGGTGGTTTCAGCAGTTGGTGCGTTGTTGGTAGCTTGATGCAGGTGCTTTGTAGTTTTATCCCAGACACCAGCCTTGACCCGCTTATCGTTGATTTCAGCGGCCAGTAGATAAGTTTCTTCGATCGTCGTAGTCTTAGCCGCTTGCACGAAATCGGCAACACAGTCAGGCAGGGCTCGGATATACTTCTTGATTGCCATGTCTGGAGTCTTGACCTGATCGGGACAGATGATGCTGAGTTGTTTGAAGCGAGCAGTGAGTGCAGCATTTTCACCATCCTTTTGTTGTATGTGCCAAAATTCATCCTCTAGCTTTTGACGTTCATGAGAAGGGCATAATTCCTCTAGCATGACCTCCTTGAGCTCGTCCCACGACAGACCGTAGGCTGCATCGTTCCCTCGCTTGTTCCTCTCGGCCGTCCACCAGTCTAGTGCACGGGACTGGAAAACGCCGGTAGCATTCAGAGTTCGGAGGTCATCGGGGCAACCACTCTACCGTAGAGTGACCTCAATGGAATCAAACCAGTGGAATAGTGCGGTAGGACCTCCCTCGCCAGTGAATTCTTTTGGCCCACACGACTTGAATTGCTTGAAATTGAAGGCTTTGGTGGTAGCTTTAGGAGCTTCGGTTCTCGATTCTTTAGATGATTTACTGGCGTTCTCATATACATCGCTCACAGCCTTTGCTACACTTTTAGCAATGATGGCAGCAAGGTGTTTGTCTCTCTTTTCTTGACGAGAAAGTAAGGGATGACGAGATCCAGATGACATTGTCTGCAACAGACATCGTCACAGGACTCAACACATTGTATTCGAATCTCACCTCACACATTTACTACTTACTAAAGCTTAGGAACACGCAATGTAACATGTATCACATAAACACATAGGCACAAAATCACGGATTCATATAAACACAGAAGCACCTAATCATGTAGTCTCAAGAGGCAGTCAGAATATAGAAACCTTATCATTCACAGTTCGCGAGTGTTCGAATATAGCGTTCACGTTTGATACATCGAGTCGTGTAGTATAAGCGTAGCATAAAGTCGTCCATAGTTTCAACGACTTGTTAACTCTTTGGAATAGAAATGCAGTGCGAGTCGTATGTGTCGATCGAAGTGAAAGCAAAAATTGAGTAAATCTCCAAAAATTTAAACACATAAACAGGTAAACACATATATAAGCACATAAAATCGACGAATCATCAGAGTCGGCAGTTGCGGGCTCAGAATCAAAACACATAAAATTCAAGATGTAGATTATCTGCGGCTAGTAGACTTCGACTAACCAAAGTGATTCAACTATTCGCAAGGACTTGTTGTGCACATTTAACCTTCAGGATTGTGCCTTGGCCTCGATTCATGGGCGTTTGGCACACATCCCGTTAGTCATATCGTGACTTCAGGTCGTTGGAGTCCGTCGAGACTTTGGTGAGAGTTTTTTAAAATGAGCGGAACAAGTCGTCAAGGTTAGGGTTTCACCCCTAGCTTAACAACTTCGTTCCCGTTTTTAATAAAATAGAGGAGATTATTCATCAAAATACGGATTTCACTCCTGATTTGGCATAATTCTCCTCGTGTATAGGTAAAATGCGGGTCGATTAAGCTACTTTAGTCGAGAGTTTGCGGTTTTCACACCTATTCTCGGCTTAGTTACTCTTTCATAGTTGAAAATTCGAGTGCAGTGATAGTGTAGCGAGAATAGCGAGGAATAAGCTTTGCACATAGTCCCTACTGGATATGCACAAGTCGGTCTGTTGGTTCCTAACTATAGACTAGGTTTCTAAGACATCAACCCGGACTAGGTCGTGTCTTGCCTAATTCCCTATAGTTGTGGCTCTGATACCAATCTGTCACACCCCAACCGATGGCGGAATCATCGGGGCATGGCACTGAGCGAAACAGATTGTCCAGAATTTTCCATAACAATTATCATTACTATTCAATTTAAAATAACATGTCCCATACCATGTCTCAAACAGTAAACAAATTATTACAGACAAAATCCAGGCAAATATTCTATTCGGACAACTCAGATTTCAAAATAGAGCAATTGTTTATCTGCTTCTAGAGACCCTTGATTTAGTTACTACAGACAACTATTTGTTGGGCTCTAAATCTTTATTCTAGCTTCAACTTCCTATCATGTGTGCATCCTAAGCACCTGTCACATACGTTAAAATAAAGTCAATACATATAATGTAAAGGTGAGCATACAAGTTTGATAATAGCATATAGAGTTCGAATTCGTTTACGCATAACCAGCACGTACACATCGTTAAATGAAGCACGTTAGTTATCGACATAGATCCATCGATACCAATGACTACGAGTTGACTGCCCGGGGCAGTTCGCAATACATGATTACCACCGTAATCCATGCAAGTAATTGTCCTTAACAACCCCCGTGTGAACGGGTGCTGAGTCCAAACTATAGTACTATCGTTGCTAAGGCAGGTAGACAGCATTCCATGTGTAAACATAACAAACAAGCCTTCATGAGCCACGTATAACATGCATTAACGGTTAGCGTTCAAATAGCATTGAGTAGTGCGTTTGATGTGATTTGAATAGTTGTAATGTATGTAACACCCAAAAGTGCATAAAACAAAAAGGGATCGAGTATACTCACAGCGGTTGATGGATTGAAGGGAGCGCTTAGCGGGTAAAGTTAGCCTGAATGGATTGATAGCATAACGATAAGTGACGCGTAAAACGATACGAAGTGTGAATGGTTCGGACAGCAGTTCGGTCGGATGATAATCCGATCGGAAGGCTTGTCTTGTGCGGATGGCAATTCGTTCGGATGGTCATTCGGTCAGACGGTAGTCCGGTCGGACGGCTATTCGAGTGGATTGTTTCTTCCTATGGGATGAATGTGTTTGTGTATGATGGTTTGTCCTTCTGAAGTTTTCGTTGTAGCATTTTGAAAACATTGAAGTATCTCTATCTTTCAAGTCGGTCGATCGGACGGTCAATCGTGCGGACAGCAATCCGTGCGGATGATCATCCGGTAGTCTGGTCGGACGGCGACCCTAGTGATGAGATTACTTAGTGGAACAGTTCATAGCAGAAGAGTCACTCGGTCGGATGTCCATTCGACCGGGTGGCAACCCTGTTAGTGAACATGTTGAAAATTGTTTAAGTCTTTAAAGTCCTAGTATCTCATGATCCGAAGAGTAATCCGGTCGGATGGTAGTCTGATCAGATAGCAATTCGTTCAATACTCAGACTTCTGATAAAGTTGACTAAGTGTGGGACCCAAAGTGTGATCCGTTCGGATGGCAATCCGTTCGGGTAGTCTATCCGGTCGGACAGCAATTCGTTCGGACAGCAATCCGTTCGTCTTACACTTAGTCGTTTTGTTTGTTTGTTGTTTTATCGAGACATTTTGATAACGTTTTAACCAACAGAACCCCATCTCAACCCAAGTGCCCAAACTGACCAGGAGTCACCCTAGTTCGGCCTGTTAACCGGTTCAAGACGGTTGTTCTTGTTTAACCCGGAATCGGTAGTCTCGTGAGTAGAATTCAGATCTCGAACTAGTACAACACTAGGAATGGTTAGGAGACTAGAACAAGGTCTGATTCTATCGGTTTTGAGTGCATTGAGTGTAAAAGAGTTGGAAGAAAGTTAGAAACCATCTTCCAATCCTTTTTCACCATGAATGAGTTTAGATCTAACCTAGATCTTTGTTCATTTGTGTGGAAATCGGTTAGATCCGGGTTGTTCTTGGTGGGTTGAAGCCAAAACAAGAAGTTCTTCAAGAACTCATGATGACATCATCCTAGAACACCTCAAATCTAGTGATTTCACGGTTAAAAGTTAAGATTTAAAAGATAGAAAGGTGCAGGAGTGCGTGTAGATCAAGAAAGTACAGGATTTAGGACGAGATCTTACCTGAATTGAGAGAAATCGAAGAAAAGGTGGAGAGCACGAGCTGTTCGGACAGAAGATTTCCAAAAGTGGAAATGATGAAAGTGACACGGGTATTTATAGGATTCCAAAAGAGGAAAGGGCTGTCCGGTCGGATGGCACACCGCCCGGATGACTGTCCGGTCGGATGACATATCGGTCGGATGGCACCTGACACCCATGACCAAGTGGCTATCCGGTCGGATGGCTATCCTGCCGGATGGCACTTGGTTTGTGTGTTTGACGCGATGATTTTTGCTGATTCGATTTTGGTTGCGATCGATGCGATACGATAGAGTTTCCCATTCAAATTACTTTTAGTCCCAACCAATCATATCTCGCACTATCCCTTCTCCACTCATTATCATAGTTCGATTGTGATTCGAGTTCGATGTCGATTGAGTTCGATTGCATTTCGAGTTCGATTTCGATTCCACCCATAACATAAATGAACATGCACAGGTAACACGTAAGGCACACACACACATATAACAATAATTTAAAATACGTAGTTCGAGTTGCGATTATGAAGTTGATTCGATTAGCATACATTGATTATCGTTTCGTTAACTTTATCGCATTGTTACTTCCTATAATTCACAGTCGTAAGTCGATTGAATAGCGATTAACATACATCGATTTATTGTAATTATGGACACTTACTCCACATAATACAGCTAAATTAAACACATAAAAGAAATTCTCTACAAATCAAGTTGCGCGAAATCGGTCGTTGACTTTGACCTTGACTTTGACTTCTCGAAAACACGGGGTGTTACATGTGGCATTTGATATTTTTATACAAAAGAGCAAAATTGTAATTGGATAATTATTATATATAATAATATTAAAGAAGAGAAGATGAATAGTGTTGTACAACATCTAATGCATTTACAACCCATGCAGTTTAACTATTATATTTCGTCATTTACTGTAAATTTTTTCATTTACAACCCATGTAGTTTAACTATTGTTTTTTTTCTTTTACTTTAACCAAATTACTTTTCTACTCCTAAATAATTTTTTTTTAACAAACACGTTAATACCGTTTTAGACATTTTTTTATTTTTCTTTGATACAACGAGTGTGGCAAAGGTTTTTTTTAGTTTAATATTTTTTAACGAACACGCGGATACTCTTTTGAACATAATTTTTAACCTTTTTTCTTTTCTATAACGAGCACGCCAAAACCGACCATGTTTCTATCGTTTTCTTTTTCGTTTACCTTAATTTTACCTAGTCATTTACTATATCGTTTTATCTTTTGTTATTATTTTAATGTTCAAAGCCGAGTTACTGTGCAAATAGCATAACCCATTAATATATCATTTTAATTAAGTTTACAAATTTATTTATTGGTTGTCGTGGTGTGCAATACGTTCTGAATTCCAACCGCGTCCCTGCGCAACACCCGGGTAACTACGACCCTAGTTTTAATTATGAAAGATTTTATCTCCTAAACCAAAATTTGAGATTTTTATGGTAACTTCTTTGAATTCAAATTCGGCAGTTAATTTTTTATAGTAAGATCATCATTAATTCACCAACACAGTCCATTAGATTTTATCTCTTTCAATCAATTCATATTATAATAAAAAATCACGATGTCAAATGCCTTGGTTGATTGCGGTTTATGTTTAAGGAATGAGATGTATTTGTAGATGTGTTTTACCTGCTACAATCCTTCATGAACAATTTCTTGACGATGTGTTTTTCTAGCTACAAACCTTTATGAACAATTTCTTAACGATGTGTTTTACAAGTTAGTTACAGGTTAATTTACAATGTGTTATAGCAGTTTATGTTTTAGGAAAGAGATGTATTTGTAGATGTGTTTTACCTGCTGCAAACCTTCATGAACAATTTCTTGACGATGTGTTTTACCAGCTGCAATCCTTCATGAACAATTTCTTGACGATGTGTTTTACTAGTTACATGTTAAGTTACAATGTGTTATAGTAGTTCATGTTTTAGGAAGGATATGTATTTTTAATTATCGACGTTGTGTTACTAGGAAGGAGATGTATAATTTCTTGATGACGTGTTTTACCAGGTTACTTACAGGTTAATTCATCATGTGTTATGCAAGTTTGATTCACGAATGTCATGTCTATTGTGGTTTCTTGATATTGTGTTTTATAATTCTTGGGTTTCTTCACGATGTGTAATATTGTATAATACACCATACATGTTAAATGACATTGTGTTATATTGTATGATTCATGATGTGTTTTCTTGGGTTTCTTCACGATGTGTTATATTTGTATGATTTACGGTTTGTTTTCTTGACGTTGTGTTTCTTGACGAAGGAGAGAAGATAAAGAGAGAGAGAGAGAGAGAAACTCAAGAGAAATGTGGGGTGGTTTATGGTACGACAGTTATTTCCTTATTTAAAATAAGCTAAATTACACATTTACCCCTAATTAATTAAATCATCCTATTTTTAAGACACACATATTACAAAAATGCCACTAAGATGATCTCAACCATCAAACACAGTTATCCAATGGTCAAGATCACTTCCTACACTTTGTAGGAAAAACACACTTTGTAGAGGAACCTCACCCATATATATATATATATATATATATATATAGGGTGGGGTTCTAGAGTGAACACTAGTGTATTTGTGAACTGAGTGAACAAATCCTGGCCATTTATTTACATCATCAAAATCGTAATACACTAGTGTAATTTCATTATCAAATCCTGATTAAATCTTGGCCATTGATTTACACTTGTGTATTGATAATCAAGGGCTTCGATTAGTTCACACAGTTCACTATCAAGAGCGTTGTTCACAAATGAACCTAACCCTGTATATATATATATATATATGACAAAGATCCGTTAGGAACCACACTTTATTGCGAGAACTACGAGAACCAATGTGAACACAACCAAAAATGCCTAAAAATAGCTAAAAAACACAAAAAAAAAATTAATATTTTTTTATAAAAAAATCGCTACTTTTAGTAGCAAAAAAAAATTAAATTTTTTTTTTGCTACTAAAAGTAGCGATTTTAACATAAAAAATATTTAAAATTTCTTTTTTTAGATTTTTTTGTTTTTTTGGGGGTTTAGTTTTTAGCATTTTAGCTTGGGGGAGGGGGGGTGTGGGGGTTAGGTTTTTTTAAGTTTTTTTTAGGTTGTGTTCACATTGGTTCTCGCGGTTCTCGCAATAAAGGTGGTTCTCGCATGAACCTTACCCTATATATATATATATATAGGGTAAGGATATATAGAAAACCACTTTTAGCTAGAAAACCCGGGAAACTCTAAGCTCCCGACATTTTTTTTTTTGAAAAAAATAACACATGTAATATACATGTTTTTAAGACTTTTGGGCCAAAAAAAAAAAACAAAAAAGCGCCGAAGAGATTTAAAAAAAAAAAAAACAAATTTCAGCAATTTTTGTGTAACACGTGTTACACAGCAAAGTTGCTGAAATTTGTTTATTTTTTTAAAAAAAATCCCTTCGGCGCTTTTTTGTTTTTTTTGGCCCAAAAGTCTTAAAAACATGTATATTACATGTGTCATTTTTTTCAAAAAAAAAAGGTCGGGAGCTTATAGTTTCCCGGGTTTTCTAGCTAAAAGTGGTTTTCTATTTATCTTTAGCCTATATATATATATATATATATATATATATATATATATATATATATATGTAGGGGAGCGCTAAAATGAGAACCACCTCCAGTTGTCAGAACCGCGCGAACTACTTTCTAACCATTAGATCAAGATGATGGATGGATGAGATTAAAAGTATTTAAAAATAATATTAAGCATTTTTTGTCTTATTATGTCTTTAATATTTTAATCCAAAAGGGTATTTTAGTAAAATTACTCTATTTTGTCTTTTTATATTTATTGTTTTTTTATTACTTTTATGTATTATTATATTAGATTTTTATTTTTTAAACATAGTTTTTTTATTTAAACATTTTCAAATTCAGATTTATTTACGGATTTTTACGTTTAACGTTTTACGTTTTTACGCCCGACCTTTTCACGCCTCGTTTTTTGACGCGCAGTTTTTACGCTCGGCTTTTTCACGCGTCGTTTTTTCAACGCGCCGTTTTTACGTTAACGTTATTTACGTTTTACGCGCTGGTTTTTTACGTTTTACGCGTCGGTTTTTTACGTTAACGTTTTTTTACGTTTTACGCGCCGGTTTTTACGTTAACATTTTTTACGTTAACATTTTTAAATTCAGGTTTTTTACGTTAACGTTATTTACGTTTTACTAAAAAAAATTACGTTTTACGATTTACCTAAAACTTTTAACGTTATACGAAAAACTTTTTATGTTTTACGTTAAAAAGTTTACGGTTTAACATTTTTTTTTACAAAAACGTTTTTACGCAAAAACGAACGCACCCAGAAAACGCAAACTCGGTAGGTGTCTCAAATAGATTGTTATCGTCATCGACTGGGGAAAAGTGTATCTCGAAAAAAATAAACGGGGGTTTGGCTCAGATTATCCGATAATCAAGAGGCTGCAAAAGTGGGGTTGCAGGTTCAAAAAACCTACCCTCCGCCGTCCTTGCCGCGCCATCGTCAGCAAAATCTACGTTTTTTTTTTGCATCATCGCCACCCCATCGATGGTATCAAAACGCACAGATTCATAGAACACAAATCAAAACCCCCAACATATCAAAAAAACATCAGATTCAAGCAGAAAAATCATCAAAACCCACCGAAAAATCACCAGAAAAGTCAAGAACACAGGCAACCAGAAAATCACCAGAAAAATCAAGAACACAGGCAACCAGAAAATCACCAGAAAAATCAAGAACACAGGCCAAAAATAACCGCCCCGGAACCAAAACCATACTTCAATCGACCACCGGCACCATGCGAGCACCACGGGGCACCACCGGGCACCGCTTTGCAAATAAATCGACCACCCCCTTTACCCACCCCCTCACCATCGTTCACTGCCAACGCCGCTCACACAATAACCACCGCCGCTCACGTAGCAACCACCTCCAAACACCGTCGCTGTAAGATCCAAAACAACACTCTCTAAATCAAGTTTTCAACCACAAAAAAATCAACAATTTCTCACCCACAACAACATCAAAATCTATCAAAACAAATCATACACAAATCATTAACTCAGCTAAATCAAGTTTCCAACCGATACCATACCTTTAACTTCTGACGATGTATCAGTGGCGGTGGCGGTGGAGGCGTCGAGATCGGAAGATGTGGCAGCGAAGCGATCACACATACAAACGACGGTGTATGTGTGAAGAAATGAGAGTTTGAAGTTGATGATCTTCATTAGGATAAAGGCTGAAGATGATGATCTTCATCAGAGATGAAGATATGAAGAGAGATAAATGTGTGTTAGAAAATTTTGAAATGAATTGAGATGGGAAAGGCTTTTAATAAGAGACAAGACACACATGATGGACATGACATATAAACAAAATGACCTAAATACCCTTTTGGTTGACATGATCTTATTGGTGGAAAGTGATTCTTGCAGTTCTTACAACTGGGGGTGGTTCTCATTTTAGCGGCTCCCTATATATATATATATATATATATATATATATATATATATAGGGGAGGGTTATCTTGAGAACGTTAAATATTGCGAGAACCGTGAGAACGAATGAAAAAACCAATCAAAACCAAATTTTTTTAATACAAACTTCATTGTAATAAAAATACAACATCAAAAAATAATTTACAACATCAAATAATTAATTTCTTCTCTCAAAATGACTCTTACTAAATTTTTTTACACATGTGTAAATATAACAAATGTACACATGTGTAAATGGCAAACTTACACATGTGTAAATTTTCTTTATTTACGAATTCACGAAAATTTAAATGTGTAAATTTAATTTCTAACATTGTATTCGAATAATAATGATAAGTGTAAAAAGAAATTTTGAATTTGAATTGTTTTTGACCGAGTTCTCGTGGTTTTTTCATTCGTTCTCACGGTTCTCGCGATATTTAGTGTTCTCATTTAAACCCTCTCCTATATATATATATGGTTCAAGGGAGAACCATGCCCAGTTGTGAGAACCATAAGAATTAATGTAGACTAATAAGGGTGTTTATGTAATTTCCATACATAAAATCAAATGTCTTCAGAAATCAGATCAAATCTCATTCTAATCATCTCTCTCCATATTCACAATTTCTAGATCTCATTCTTTCTCCCTCTGTTTTATTCTCAAATTCAAAATCCCAAACTTTTTTTTCCATAAACAATATATTGAGAGATAGTTAAATTAGATTTAGAACAACCTTTTTTCTAAATGTGGGATTTGCCTTTGTTTTTGTTGTTCATCAGTTTTTAAGAACACACACTTAGTGTGTGTTTCGTAGTGAGAGAAGCATGGAAGAAAGATAGAGAAAGAATCCGGGTGACGTTCCTGGCCGGCATTGTTTTACCAGCGAGGGATGGTTAAAGTAAAGTGAGTGGTATGTTTGTGAATATGCATTTTGTGTTGAATTCAAGTCTTAGGTTTTTTTTTTTAGGTTTTTGGGTGGTGGTGGGGTGGGGTGGGGGTGGGTGTTTAGGTTTTTGGTGGTGATGTAGTGGGTTTAGTTTTAGGTTATTGGACACTTGTCACTCTATAAATCATTCTTACACTTCTTACAATTAGAAGGATATGTAGAATAACTTGAACCATGTTTATCAATTAAGGTTTGTTTTCTTTATCTTTGCCTAAAGGTGTTGTGTTGATGGATGAGAACTTGATACCTGAAATCCATGTATTATTTGTGGTTGCTTTATCATATATTCACTTCTTTTTATATTAAATCCATGTTTTGTTGTGTTTTGTCGAATACTAGTAGGATTTGTGTGTGTTTATCCGATTATAATATAGGTCCCGTATTTTAACTAGAAAATGGAGATATGGGCATGTGTTCATTATGATCAGGTTGTTAAAAAAAATCAGATTTGGGGTTTGTTTTTGTTCAAACTTGGTCAAACCATAAAAATTGTGAAGAGACGGAAGATGAATTTCATCTTCTAACATAGGGGTAAATCCATAAAAATTGAAGTGAGGAGAGATGAGAAACTAATTAATTGCAGAAAAAAAGGAAGATATAATTATTAATTAACTAACATGAAAGAGAAACAATTTGCTAGATTACAATTATACCCTTTCTCATATATTTTTTAATTTTTAAAATTAAAAGCCTGCGAGGATAATCAACATTCTTTTATCCCTTTTGCCTTTGATACCTTTGGCTCGCTAGCCCCAGAAGCCATCCGATTTCTTGAACGGGTCCAACGGGTTGTTCACAGCAACATTTCGTCTCCTAGAGATCGGGGTTTCGTTTTTACTAGGTTAGGTTTCGCTATTCAAAAGGGGGTAGCGGCGCAGCTTGTTGCCCGCTTACCGGCTATCTTGGTGTAATTTGTTTGACCTTTTTGTATATGTGATATTAAATATAAAAAAAAATTAAAATAAAAAGAATGGTTCACGTTAGTTCTGCAAGTTCTCAAGGTTCTGAAAAGAACCCAGCCCTATATATATATATATATATATATATATATATATATATATATATATATATATATATATATATATATATATATATATATATATATGGGATTAGGATCACGTGAGAAGTAGTAGGCTAATTGAGAAACTTGGGGAAGCATTCTGGACTATACATTCCCTAAGCGAAAAAAATGTAAAAAAATGCAATTTTTTTTGGAAAATTTGGGCCTTTTTTTGTTAGGGTTTTTATAGGGATTTATACACATGTGTATATTGTTAATCTTTTAACTATACATATGTCTATATTGTCAATTTTTTAACTATATATATATGTATATACATGTTTAAAATTGAAAAATAAGTGTTGTAAAACTTTGATTAAGGTGAATGATTTAATTTTAGCTTTAGAATTTAGCATTAGCTGTCACACCCCCAAAATCCACAAGCGGAGTATCACCGCAGGAGGCGTGACTGACCAGGATCTAGCCACCAATCACATTGAACTCATAGGAATATGTAAATAAAACTTTCATTTATTAACATTAAGTGTTACAACGTTACAAGTAATACACAGTATACAGCGGAAGCATAATTCATTCGTTAAGTGTTTATAAACCACATGTAAGAACCATTAGTCTTGTGTTGAGATTCCATGTATCTTGACCCATGACCACTCCAGCCTCCCAGACAGCAAGTTCCAATAATATGCACCTAAAGGCCTGCAAGGCATGTAACAACGAATCTACAACAAAGTTGAGGGAGTTCACAGTTGGGTGTTCGTTTTAAGTTGTTTCAAAAACATAGTGTTTCTTTAGCTGGCTTACTTGCCATGGGGGTTACCCCATAGTTGAAAATATGATTAACCAAATCCTTCTTTCCCAAACCATAACCAGTGGGGGCTTCCCCATGTGGACCACTAGACCCGTTTACCATATCGACCACTGACTAAAGTAAGTTGGTGCCCTGACGTTAATGTCTATCATCATTGACTAGTGCCCAGATCCATTAGTTCACGCCCGTCCTCTGCGGCACGGTGTGAGGCTTGTCAAAACTAAATAGCGCTATCTAACTAATGACCCGCTCGCCATTGGCCCGGCGATTAAGTCGATATAAAAGGAGGGACTTCATGATAGAGAATTTTGGTCTAGTATCCGTGTTATCACCCTTCAATAAAGAGGGTGTGTACGTAATCCCCAAACCAGGAGATTACGCAGGTTCCGATTATATTCTTATCACGTGTTGTCACCCTTCAATAAAGAGGGTGTGTATGTGTCCCAAACCAGGAGATCACGCAGTTTCAGTTTAAATCCTTTACCCATTCCCAACCCTTGGGAATCCCATGCCTTGTGGAAAGTGTGAACTCACCTTTGCCTTGCTCGGTAGATAAATCGTTTGTCCTAAGTTGGTCAACCACATCCTATTATGGTTACCACTTGTTTGGACGGTAAACAAGTAATCACGTATAAAATACACGTATTCATCAAGTAGTTGTACAAGTAACAGTTATCGTATGTTATACTAACATTTACACATGTTCACGATTTTTCATCACCAATAATTCAAATGCGCGGTTTAACAAATAAGGCATGGGCCATCACTAGCCTAAGGATAGGGCCCAAGTCTAAAGTGTGTGGCCCACACAACTGGGCTCATATAATCCTACAACAGGTGAGGCCCAAAGCTGGTTTGCATAGCTCAAAGTCTAGTGTACGACTTGAGACAGTTTGTGCGACCAAGAAACAAGTGTGCACTCCAATGAATGGTGTATTAATTGTTTTTCATGTTTCAAAATGAGGTGGGGCCCAACTTTACTAGTGTGCGTTCAGATTTTTATAACAAATTAAACCAAACACGTGACACCCTATCAACTCTCCATTTATTCAAACATGCAGTTTTAACTTATACTTTAAGCATAAAAGTTTGTACCCTCCATGAAGATACAGATTCAAACTTATAAAAGAAAACCCAGTTCCTTCATTCAATCGGTTTCAGGTTCATGCTTTTAATTCTGAATTAACATTTAAAGTTCACAACCTTCATATCATCCATATTACATCACAAGATTAAATCATATCTACTCTTATCCTTTATATGCTTCATATGATAATAGCATCAAGCAATCAGTTAAAATCATTCGAACAAAATCATAAACTCAATCGTACAGTATGCACTCTCGTATCGCCTAACCGAAACAGGGGTGCGTACTAACTTGTTTGCTTTATTATTTCAATTAATAACAAACACACATCCCTTTCAATCAACAGTGAACACCTTGGATTCAACATAGTCTTTTGAAATAAAAAACAAACAGTGGAGAATTCATAAATCCAGAAACAGTGGACTTTACACTTTAAAACATATTATATTGTTCACTAATTGTTTCTCATATGGTTTGAAGCACTAATTGTTCACATATAAACACATGTAATTTGACAGTAAATATTGCATAAGCCGTATTAATCGTACTCACCCGTATCAAGATGTAAAAAGGAAGTGCCGGTCAAGAAAGTGATTCCAGTTGAAGGGGTTTTGTCGACCTCAAGGAATGTTTTAGGGTTTGTTACAAATTTGTGAGTGCTTGATTATGAAATATCCCATCTAAATTATTGTACGTGATGTAAATATGGACTCAAGATAACCGGCCCATCCTCTATTCCATAATTGGGCCTACGATTAATATGTGTGTGGGCCGAAGGGTTTTTAACAAGTGCAGCCCAATTGTAATCTAAGTGTGTGCGTTTCGAGTAAGTTTGCGGCCCAATACGCATCGTGTAGCTCGCATCCCAAATAGGTTAGTCCCCTAAATTAACTAAACGACACCTAGAGACGTTTAACGATTCCTTGCAGTTAATCAGTCAAACACACGTAACATACTCAATCACGTTTTTCATTTAGCAAGTATGTTACATACATATTAAACATTTAGCAATTTAATTACCGTCACAAGTGTTTACTAATTTCTATCGTCGTAAGGGATATGAAAGAGAAATAACAAGAAGCAGGATCACGTGAAGTTCGGGTTGTCACATCATCCCCAACTTGAAAGAAATTTCGTCCCGAAATTTAGCACGTAGCTACTGAGGAAGCTAGTTAGGTTGCGTGGTTTCCTGGTTTTCCTGGGGTGTCACATTAGCATTTATGGTTTAGCATTAGGGGTTAGTTTCTATGTTGTCAAAAGCGCAAAAAGCGCGCGCCTAGCGCCCGCGCCCAGCGAGGCGCAACTACAGCGCCTGGTGGTAGCCTAGGCGCAAAAACGGGCTTTTTTGGAAAAAACGGTTCTGAGGCGCGAAAAGCGCGCGCCTAGGCGCAAAAAAAGGGTTGAGGCGCAGGGAAAAAAAGGTAAAACAGAACAATTAAAAACGGAACCAAGTGCGTGCAAAAACTGGCTCACGAGGGCCCGGGTTTCTGGAGCTGCATTCGTGTCCGCAGGTCGCGCGGGCACGCACGAGTTCAACCAAATTCAAGCTCAGAAACTCATTTTTGCACCCCCCTGCGCGCGGGTGGGACTTGTGGTAAAACATGTCATAAAGTTACAATGGAGTAGTAAAGGCTTTACCTTATAAACAACCACTAACTTTGTTGCCACACCAATGTGGGACAAAGTATTTACCACCTTTTGAGACTTTTATTCAGATACCCAAAACTTACAACATATAAGTCCTAAACTTTTGGCATTTTGCTACTAACTATTAGCTACATGATCTTAAATGGCATGTATAATAGTTTTTTTTTTTAATTTTATATGTGGAATCTTATTTATTTTCAAAGCATAACATATTTTTTATATTTTTTTTCTCTATGTGCGCTTTTCTTAAAAAAACCCACGCTTTTTTTGCGCCTTGCGCCTAGGCTCCGGGCGAGGCCGATGCGCCTCGCCTGCGCCTTGCGTCTTTGACAACATAGGTTAGTTTTAGTGTTTAGTATTAGAATTTAGGGTTTAGCTTTAGGGTTTAGCATTAGTATTTAGGGTTTAGCTTTAGTGTTTAGCATTAGGGTTTTGCATTATGGTTTAGCTTTTGGGTTTAGCATTGAGATTTATCTTTAGGGTTTAGCATTAGGGTTTAGCTTTATCTTTTGGATTTAGCTTTAGCTTTAGGGTTTGCATTAGGGTTTAGCTTTAGGGTTTAACATTATGGTTTAGCTTTAAGATTTAGCATTAGGGTTTAGATTTAGGGTTTAGCAATAGGGTTTAGCTTTAGGGTTTAGGTTTCAGGTTTTCGCATAGGGTTTAGCCTTAGGGTTTAGCTTTGGTATTTAGAGAGTTTTGGTTATTATTCAATGAGCCGGTCCCAATGCCGCTGTAATGAGCTCAATCAACATTCGTTTGACCAAGTTTCCTACAATTCTTAGGTTAAGGATTCATATTTTTCATAATATACACATATGTATAGTTATAAGATTGACAATATACATATATGTGTAGTTTAAAGATTAACAATATACACACGTGTATAAATCCTTAAAAAAAAACTAGTAGAAAAAGCTCTGATTTTTCCAAAAAATAGTTTTTTTTTTACCTTTTTTTGCATTTTTTTGCTTAGAGAAAATGTGTGGTCTAGAATGCTTCTCTAGTTTCTCAAATATGGTATTCTTCTCTTAGGATCCATACCTTATATATATATATAGGTTAGGGTTCATTTGAGAACCACTCTTATTGCGAGAACTATGAGAACCAATGTGAACACAAAAAAAACCCTAAAAAAACATAATTTTTTTATTTTTTAAATAAAAATCGCTATTTTTCGTTCCCAAAAAAAATTCCGAGTAACAATTATCAATGCACATGTGCATTTGGATTATTCTTTTTGACAAATTCTGTAATACATTACCAGTACTAGACAATTGCATTTTTATTTACACTACCATACGTAATACACTACTTTTTCCATTAGCAATATATAAAATGCACATATGCATCTATATGTATGAACATGATATAACGTGTTTTGGTACAAAAAGTTTGTGATTTTGAATGATGAAGTAGGCCAATATACATGTTTTTGGTTAGTTATATCTAGTGGTTGACGGTTTAGTTATATTTATCACTTTATAATGTAATATGTTGTTTGGTATGGTATGAAAGGTGTTGATGTACATGTGCATAAAGTGAAAAATAATACATATTGGTAATGGTAGTGTATTATGGATAGTAGGAGGTAATGGTAGTGTATTATGGATGGTATGATAGATGAAAAGGAAAGTGTATTCAAAGTAGTGTACCAAAAACACGTTATATCATGTTCATACATATAGATGCACATGTGCATTTCTAATATTAATAATGTAAAAAGTATTGTATTACAGATGGTAGTGTAAATAAAAGTGCAATTGTCTAATACTGGTAGTGTATTACGGAATTTGTCAAAGAAATGATACATATGCACATGTGCATCCATAATTGTTATTCGAAATTATCTTTTTTTAGAAACGAAAAATATCGATTTTTATTTAAAAAATAATAAAAAATTGTGTGTTTTTTAGGTATTTTTGGTTATGTTCACATTGTTTCTCGTGGTTCTCGCAATAAAGGGTGGTTTCTAACCGGTCCTTATCCCATATATATAGGGTTAGGATTTAGGGAAAAAACCTAAAAGTGTGAAAACGAAACGATTTTGGTGTTGACATGTGGCGTTGATGCTAACTTACACTAAGGGAAATATTGTCAAAAAGTTCATGCACATGCCACTCACATGTCAAAGGCCATGCACATGCCACTCAAAAGCATATTCCACCATCTTTTTTAAACTCTCGCAACTTTTCTATACGTGATAATTTAAAAAAAATACACCATAAAATCGAGTGTTTTATTATATTTCTAACGACTATACTATTGCTATACTTTTTAAATTAAAAAAATAACATGAACTAGGTGTTCAAATAAAAACGCCATAAAAACACCCAGTTCAGAAAACGCCATAAAAATACCCAGTTGAAAACGCCATAAAACACCCAGTTCAGGAAAACACCATAAAAACTCAGTTGAAAACGTCATAAAAAACACCCAGTTCAGATAAACACTATGAAAATACCCGGTTAAAAACGCCATAAAACACTCAATTCAGAAAAACAACATCAAAAACTCAGTTAAAAGCGCCATAAAACACTTAGTTCAGAAAACGCCATAAAAACTGGTTGAAAAACGTCATAAAAACACCCACTTCAGAAAAACACCATAAAAACACAGTTGAAAACGCCATAAAAATCAAAGTTTAAAATGCCATAAAAAAGCCACTTCATTTTTTTTCGAAAAACATATCAATAGCATACTCGTTGGAAAGATAAAAAAAACACTGAATTTTGTGGTGTGATTTTTTTGAAAAAATAATCGCGTATAAAAAAGTTATTGGCGTTTAAATATGATCGAGGAAAATGACATGTGATTAGCATGTGCACCATTGTTTGGATCTTCCTATTTTACCCCTCCTGTTAGTTCCAAGGAGCATAGTATTTACAAAAATGCCACCGCATCAATCTCAGCCACAAACCACTAAAATCTTGTGGCTGAGAATAGTTCACAACGTTCTCACACTTTGAGGGGTTTTCTCTTGATCCTGTTCCTATGTATATACATATACATATATATATATATATATATATATATATATATATATATATAGGGTAGTGTCACACCCCAACCGATGGCGGAATCATCGGGGCACGGCACTGAGCGAAACAGATTGTCCAGAAGTTTCCATAACAACTATCATTACCGTTTAATTAAATAATACGTCCCATACCGTATCTCAAACAGTTAAATAGTTATTACAGACAAAGCATCAAGACAAATATTCTGTTCCGACAACTCAGATTTAAACATAATAAATTTATTCGTTGGTTTCTAGGACTCCTTCCCTAGCCTCAATTTCATCACCAGCAAGTAAAGCACAGAAACAACCTAAGCACCTGTCACATACGTTAAAATAAAGTCAATACATATAATGTAAAGGTGAGCATACAAGTTTGATAATAACATATAGAGTTCGAATTCGTTTACGCATAACCAGCACGTACACATAGTGAAATGAAGCACGTTAGTTATCGACATAGATCCATCGATACCAATGACTGCGGATTGACTGCCCGAGGCAGTTCGCAATACATGATTACCACTGTAATCCATGCAAGTAAAAGATCCTTAACAACCCCCGTGTGAACGGGTGCTGAGTCCAAACTATAGTACTATCGTTGCTAAGGCAGGTAGACATCATTCCATGTGTAAACATAACAAACAAGCATTCATAAGCCACGTATAACATGCGTAAATGGTTTAGCGTTAAAATAGCTTGAGTAGTGTGATAGTTGTAGTTTGAATATTCGTAACGTATGTAACACCCAAAAGTGCTAAAAGCAAAAAGGGTTCGAGTATACTCACAGCGATTATGGATTGAAGGGAGCGCTTTTCAGCGAGTACATTTAGCCTGAATAGATTCGATAGCGTAAAAATAAGTGGCATGGAAAACAGTACGGAAAGAGTGTGGGTAGGATGACTGATCGTGCGGATTGGTCATCTGTGCGGATTGGTAGTTCGTGCGAATGGTCATCCGTGCGGACAAGTTACTCGTGCGGACAAGTAATCCGTGCGGACAAGTAATCCGTGCAGGTCAGTTATTCGTCCGGACTAGTCACTCGTGCGGATAACTCACTCGTACGGATAACTTATTCGAGTGGATTGTTTCTTCCTAAGTTAAAGATGTGTTTGTGTATGATGGCTTGTGCTTTGGAGTTTTCGTTGTAGCATTTAGAAAACATCTAAGTATCTCTACCCTTCAAGCCGGTCGCGCGGACAATAATCCGTCCGGATGGTAGTCCGTGCGGACGCGCCTCCAAGGCTGAGTCACTTGATGAATTTGTGGAATCCGTCCGGATGATAATCCGTGCGGACAGTGGTAATCCGTCCGTATTAGTTTGTTCGTGCGGACAAGACAATCCGTCCGGATAGTCTGTCCGTGCGGATGCATATTGTTTGAAATTGTTTAAGGTCTTAGTATCTCATGATCCGAAGAGTATTCCATTCAAAGGTCGTCCGTCCGGATTGTTCATTCGTCGATACTCAAACCTCGTTTTGAATGTGGGTCCCAAGTGTAGCTCGCCCGGTGACAACCCGTCCGGATCGTCTGTCCGTGCGGGCAGCTTGTTCGTGCGGACAGCTTGTCCGTGCGGACAGCTTGTCCGTGCGGACAATATACCCGTGCGGACATCTTCCTCGTCCTGGTTGTTCCGTTCGTCTACTCTTGGTTTCTGTTGTCGTTGTATCGAGACGTTCTGATTACGTGACAACCACTTGGAATTGTATTCTTACTCGCATTACTAAGCCGGCTAGGAACCACCCTAACTCGGCCTGTCGGCGACTCAGAACGGTCATTCCGGTTTTACCCGAAATCAGGGGTCTCGTGGGTAGAATCCAGATCTAGGACTAGTGCCTCACTAACATTGAGTGGAAGACTAGAACTGATCCGGTTCGCACCACCTTTGAGGGTAAAAGAAGGAGAAACCTTGAGTTTATTTCTTTCAACTCTTTTATCCTTATGAAAGTTTAGATTTAGGTGAAGTTGTTGTGAAATCTTGTGGAGATCGTTCAGATCTGAGTTATTCTTGGTGGAATGAGGTCACACTTGAAGTTCATGAGAACTTCATGATGACGTCACCCTAGAATACCTCAAATCTTGATGATTTCATGGTTAGAAGTTGAGATGTGAAAGATAGAAAGGTGTAGATGTGTGTATAGATCAAGAACGTCCAATAATTAGGGCGAGATCTTACCTGGATTGAGAGAAATCGGAGAAAAAGTGAAGAATGCGTGCTGGTCGGACGTCACTTGCCAAAAGTGGAAAGTTGGAAGAGTGACCCGGGTATTTATAGGATGCTAAAAGGGGAAAGGGGTGGTTCGTGCGGATTGCAGGTCACCCGGATGGGTTATCCGTGCGGACTGGTCACCCGTGCGGATTGGTAATTCGTGCGGAGTGGCAATCCGTGCGGACTGGCAATCCGTGCGGACTGGCAATCCGTGCGGATGGACCATCCGTCCGGATGTCGACTGAAAGGTGCGTTCGGGTGCGATGGCGATTCGGTTTCGATTGCGAGTGATTCGATAGGGTTTCCTAGTCAAATTACTTTTAGTCCCAACTACTTTGTATATAATATGGTTCGATTCGGAATTCGGGTTCGGGTTCGATTACATTCGAGTTAGACTTCGAGTTAGACTTCGAGTTCGATTGTGTTCGCTTGATTCCCACAACAAAACATAAATAACATGCACAGGTAACATGTAAGGCACACACACACGTATAATTGACAAGTAAAATACACAGTTCGAGTTGCGATTCGATGTCGATTCGATTAGCATAGTTTGATTGTTAGTCGATTAACTTTATCGCATTGTTACTGCCTATAATTCACAGTCGTAGGTCGACTGAGATACGATTATCACGATTCGATTGTTGCAAGTAACAATACTTACTCCACATAATATAATTAAAATAAAAACATTTCTACGAGTCAAGTTGCGCGAAATCGGTCGTTGACTTTGACCCTGACTTTGACTTTCACTCGTGAAAACACGGGGTGTTACAGCCTCCCCTTGTTTAGGGAATTTCGTCCCGAAATTAAGCTGAAAGCCGTAACAAGGTCGTGAATCACGTGTGGGAGCTCTTCGTTTGGACCTATTTTGACTCGTGTAACGTGCGGAATCCGTGCACGATCGTGACCAAACACAATTGCAACGGAGTTAAAACCGGGACCTACAAGTGGTATCTAAGCAGGTTCTCGATTGCACAGATCAAACGCACTAGATTCGTACAGGAATTGATCAGATTCAGAGCCAAATTCACACAGATTTGTCAAAATTCCTTCACCTTTCAACTATTTCACGTTTCTAGCTGAAAACGTCAAATTAGACAAGATTTTACAGTTAAAATCGGCTAAAATTCGGATATGTTGTGCGAATATACCTGATCTAAAAGCCTACAAATTTTCAAAACTTAATTCCAAGTCGTTTGAGAGAAATCTGAGTTTTTGTGGTTCGCTTCTCTAACTAAACAACTGCGGGTACTTAGCCTTCATATCGCTTTCGAGTTCCCAAGTGATCTCCGCGCCTCGTTTGCCTTCCCATCGGACCTTCACAATAGGAATGCGCGAGCGCCTGAGCTGCTTGGTTTGGCGATCCATGATTTCGACAGGCTTTTCCACGAAGTGTAACGTTTCGTTCACTTGCAGATCGTCTAGAGAGACATGTAAATCGTGCTCGGCGATGCACTCTCGGAGGTTTGACACGTGGAAAGTCGAGTGGACATTGCTAAGTTCCTCCGGTAATTCGAGTCTGTAGGCGACTTTTCCGATCCTTTCCAAAATCTTAAAAGGTCCAACATATCGAGGCGCGAGTTTTCCCTTCTTGCCGAATCGGACTACACCCTTCCAAGGTGATACCTTTAGGAGTACGTAGTCACCAACGCCAAATTCCCGGGGCTTGCGCTTTTTATCGGCGTAAACTTTCTGTCGATCCTGAGCTTTCGCTAGGTTGTCTCAAATTTGGAAAATTTTGTCTGTCGTTTCTTGTAGTAGCTCCGGACCGGTTAGTTGCGAGTGACCGATCTCGTGCCACACAATAGGCGATCGACATCTTCTTCCATATAACACCTCGAAAGGTGCCATCTGGATGCTAGCCTGGTAGCTGTTGTTATACGAGAATTCGACCAATGGCAGGTGTTTATCCCAATTACCACCGAAGTCTAAAACACACGAACGGAGCATGTCTTCAAGAGTACGAATCGTTCTTTCAGTCTGACCGTCGGTTTGTGGGTGGAAAGCGGTACTTAGATTAAGCGTTGTACCGAGTGCCATTTGAAACGTTTCCCACAACCGCGACGTAAACCGGGCATCACGGTCAGAGATGATATCGCGAGGCGTCCCATGTCTACAGATGATCTCGTCGGTGTAGATTCGGGCTAATCGTTCCACCTTGTAGTCTTCTCGTATTGGCAGAAAGTGAGCTGACTTAGTCAAATAGTCAACAACAACCCAAATGCTGTCGTGACCTGATGACGTGGTTGGAAGCTTGGTTACGAAATCCATAGCTATACTCTCCCACTTCCACATAGGAATTGGTGGTTGTTCGAGCAAGCCAGAGGGTCTTTGATGTTCAGCCTTGATTCTAGCACAGGTTAGGCATTTTCCGACATAGAGAGCGATATCCCGTTTCATACCCGGCCACCAGTACCTATAGCAAAGATCTTGGTACATTTTGTCTGCTCCGGGATGAATAGAATAGCGGGATTTGTGGGCTTCGTCCATGATAATCTGTCGTAAATCGGTTCGCTTGGGAATCCAAATCCGGTCTAAAAAGTGGAATATCCCGTTTGATTTGCTCGCAAGCTGGGCTCCATCGTGATAGATTCTTTCTTTCTTCAAAATGCGTTCGTTGAAACACGCGTGCTGGGCGTCGCGGATGAGAGTTTCGAGGTTGTGCTGGGCTTGAACATTACGAGTGCTAAGCAGATAGCTCCGTCTGCTAAGGGCGTCGGCAACAACATTCGCTTTGCCTGGGTGATAACGAATCTCACAGTCGTAATCGTTGAGAAGTTCTACCCATCGGCGTTGACGCATATTCAGTTCCCTCTGATTAAAGATGTGTTGTAGGCTCCTATGATCGGTGAAGATCGTACACTTTGTACCATACAAGTAGTGTCGCCAAATCTTAAATAAAAAACAACTGCGCCTAGCTCGAGATCATGGGTTGTATAGTTCTGCTCGTGGATTTTGAGCTGACGAGATGCGTAAGCTATGACCTTGTCCCGTTGCATGAGGACACAACCAAGACCAAGGTTGGAAGCATCACAGTAGACAATGAAATCATCGTTTCCGTCGGGTAGCGTGAGAACAGGAGCATTGCAAAGCATGTGTTTAAGGGTTCGAAAGGCAGACTCTTGTTTGGTTCCCCAGACAAAAGGCTGATCCTTATGTGTGAGGGAGGTAAGTGGTACAGCAATCTTCGAGAATCCTTCGATGAAGCGGCGATAATAGCCCGCTAGTCCGAGAAAGGAGCGGACTTCAGACGAGTTCTTAGGCGTAACCCAGCTCTTAACAGCTTCAATCTTCGCAGGATCGACGTAAATACCCTGATTATTTACAATGTGACCCAGAAACTGAACCTCCCCCAACCAAAATTCGCACTTGGAGAATTTGGCGTAGAGTTGGTTCCCCTAGAGTAACTCGAGAACCAAACGTTGATGTTGCGCGTGTTCGGTTCTCGACTTGGAATAGATCAAGACATCGTCGATGAACACGATGACGAAACGGTCGAGATATGGTTTACACACGCGATTCATCAGATCCATGAAAACCGCTGGTGCGTTGGTTAGGCCAAAAGGCATGACAACGAATTCGTAATGGCCGTAGCGGGTTCGAAATGCGGTTTTGGGTATATCCTCCTCTTGTATACGCAGCTGATGGTATCCTGAACGCAGATCGATCTTTGAGAAACACGTAGCGCCTAGTAGTTGATCAAACAAATCGTCGATTCGAGGCAGAGGATAGTGGTTCTTGATAGTCAACTTATTCAACTCCCGGTAGTCGATGCACATCCGGAACGACCCATCCTTCTTTTTGACGAAAAGGACCGGTGCGCCCCAAGGAGAGGTGCTCGGGCGAATGAAGCCTTTTCAAGTAATTCCTGGAGTTGGGTTGCGAGTTCTTGCATTTCGGACGGTGCGAGTCGATAGGGAGCTCTGGTGGTAGGATTAGCTCCAGGAATGAGATCAATGCGAAAATCAATATTGCGTTTTGGAGGTAGTCCGGGAAGGTCCTCTGGAAAAACTTGAGGGAATTCCCGAACCACGGGAACGTCTTTTACTTCCTTCCTCTCTTTCTTTTCCTTCTCCGCTGCTACAACGTTCGCCAAGAAAGCCCTGTATTCCTTGCGGAGATACTTGCTAGCTTGGAGGCATGACATAAGTTTGAGACCCTTCGAAGTAGTATCACCATAAACGCGCAATGAATCACCGTTTGTGAGCGAAAAAACGAATCATCTTATCGAAACACACAACTTCGGCATGGTTTTCTCGAAGAAAGTCCATGCCTACTATGATATCAAAGCTTCCGAGTTGCATTGGAATAAGGTCGATCGAGAAGATGTGGTTGTTAAGCTCAAGAGTACAATCACGGATAACGGAGTTGACAGCGACGGTTCTTCCGGTAGCGACTTCGACATCAAATGCAGAGGAGAGTTGGGAACGTTTACGACTAAGGAGTTTCTCAAATTCGAGCGACACAAAGCAATTATCGGCTCCAGTATCAAACAAACATGAAGCGTAAATACCATTCACAAGGAACGTACCATTGACCACGTTGTTGTCGGCCTGGGCTTGACGCACGTTAAGATTGAAAGTTCTGGCGCGTGCGGCCTGTTGTTGTTGTTGCTGTTGTTGTTGCTGCTGTGGCTGCTGCTGCTGTGGTTCTTGTTTCACCACCCTGTTCGGGCACATGTTGGCGAAATGATTCGGGTCGCCACACGTGAAGCAGGCTCTGGCCTTGACTGCGGGTGCCGGAGGAGCTTGTTGACCCTGTGGGGCAGTGAGTAGAGCTTGATTGGCAAGAGCTTGACGAATACGGCAGTTGGCGGTAAAGTGGCCGTACACGTTGCAGTGAGCTCAAAAGCGGCATTGAATAGCAGTCGGGTGGTGGTAGGTGCAAGTAGGGCAGAGCGGGTGCGGCCCAGTATATGCACACTTTGCAGGCGGTGCATTGGCCACAGGCGCCGCTACTTGACGCTGTTGGGCAGGTACAGTCTGAACTGGTGCAGCAGTGATCGCACAGTTCTTGTTGCTGGAGGTGTTCTTTCTCTTGTTCTTTCTCTTGTTGCTTGACGAGGTAGGTTCAGCAGTTGGTGCAGTAGCAGTAGCTTGATGCAGATGCTTGGAGGTTTTATCCCACACCCCAGCCTTAACCCTTTTGTCATTGATTTCAGCGGCTAGCAGATAGGTTTCCTCGATCGTGGTAGTCTTAGCCGCTTGCACGAAATCAGCAACGCAGTCGGGCAAAGCTCGGATGTACTTCTTGATGGTCATCTCAGGAGTCTTGACCTGGTCGGGACAGATAATGCTGAGCTGTTTGAAACGAGCAGTGAGTCCAGCATTGTCTCCATCCTTCTGATGTATGTGCCAAAATTCATCTTCAAGCTTTTGACGTTCGTGAGGAGGGCAGAATTCCTCTAGCATGACTTCCTTGAGCTCATCCCACGACAGACCGTAGGCTGCATCATTCCCTCGCTTGTTCCTCTCGGCCGTCCACCAGTCTAGAGCACGGGACTGAAAGACGCCGGTAGCGTTCAGAGTTCGGAGATCATTAGGGCAACCACTTTGTCGCAGAGTAACCTCGATAGAGTCAAACCAGTGGAATAGTGCAGTAGGACCTCCTTCGCCTGTGAATTCTTTCGGCCCACACGACTTAAATTGCTTAAAACTGAAGGGCCTTGCGTTGGCTTTGGGAGCTTCTATTCTCGATTCCTCGGATGACTTGCTAGCATTCTCATACGCATCACTCACGGCTTTAGCTACACTCTTCGCGATGATCGAAGCAAGGCGTCTGTCCCTCTTTTCTTGACGAGAGAGTGGATGACGAGATCCAGACGACATTGTCTGCAATAGACATCGCCACGGAGCTCAACACATGTATTCGAATCTCACCTCACACGTCTACTACTACTAAAGCTCAGTAACACGTATCATGCAAACGCATATAGTCACAAAATCACAGAATTACACTAAATCACATAAACACATAGGGCATATAGTCACAACATTCCTAAACACGTAAGCACAATAGCAAGAAACACATACGCCTTAGTCACTAGAGGCATTCAGAAAACAGAAACCTAGTATTCAGAGTTTGCGAGTGTTCGAACGTAGTGTAGCGCGAGCGATTCGTTAATGATGTGTTGTGTGGGTAGCCAAGGCCAAAAGCATTAGATTGAAACCGTTAGTATCTCAAAACGCTAACAAATAAGCATAAAACACGTAATTCACATAAAAATGACGAAAACTTGAAACAAATAAAATCGAGAATAGATTGTCTGCGGCTAGTAGACTTCGACTAACCAAAGTGGTTCGACTATTCACAAGGATCCTGTTTGCACAATTACCTTCAGGACTATGCCTTTGCCTCGATTCTTGGGCGTTGGCGCAATTCCCATTGGTTATATTGTGTCTTCAGATCGTTGGAGTCCATCGAAACCTTGGTGGGAGTTTTGTATAAAAACAGGACAAGTCGTCAAGGTTAGGGTTTCACCCCTATCTTACAACTTCGTCCTTGTTCTTAATAAAATTGAGGAGATTATTCATCAAAATATGGATTTCACTCCTAATTTGGTATGATTCTCCTCGTTTGTAGCTAAACGCAAGCTGATTAGGCAACTTTAGTCGAGAGTTTGCGGTTTTCACACCTATTCTCGGCCTCATTACCCGTTCATGACTTGAAAATTCGAGTGCAGCGATAGAAAGGAGCGAGTGATAGTGGCGAGTTTACGCATACGCGTGAGTTGGTCTGTTGGTTCTTAACTATAGACTAGGTCTCTAAGACTTCGACCCGGACTAGGTCGAGTCTTGCCTAATTCCCTATAGTTATGGCTCTGATACCAATCTGTCACACCCCAACCGATGGCGGAATCATCGGGGCGCGGCACTGAGCGAAACAGATTGTCCAGAAGTTTCCATAACAACTATCATTACCGTTTAATTAAATAATACGTCCCATACCGTATCTCAAACAGTTAAATAGTTATTACAGACAAAGCATCAAGACAAATATTCTGTTCCGACAACTCAGATTTAAACATAATAAATTTATTCGTTGGTTTCTAGGACTCCTTCCCTAGCCTCAATTTCATCACCAGCAAGTAAAGCACAGAAACAACCTAAGCACCTGTCACATACGTTAAAATAAAGTCAATACATATAATGTAAAGGTGAGCATACAAGTTTGATAATAACATATAGAGTTCGAATTCGTTTACGCATAACCAGCACGTACACATAGTGAAATGAAGCACGTTAGTTATCGACATAGATCCATCGATACCAATGACTGCGGATTGACTGCCCGAGGCAGTTCGCAATACATGATTACCACCGTAATCCATGCAAGTAAAAGATCCTTAACAACCCCCGTGTGAACGGGTGCTGAGTCCAAACTATAGTACTATCGTTGCTAAGGCAGGTAGACAGCATTCCATGTGTAAACATAACAAACAAGCATTCATAAGCCACGTATAACATGCGTAAATGGTTTAGCGTTAAAATAGCTTGAGTAGTGTGATAGTTGTAGTTTGAATATTCGTAACGTATGTAACACCCAAAAGTGCTAAAAGCAAAAAGGGTTCAAGTATACTCACAGCGATTATGGATTGAAGGGAGCGCTTTTCAGCGAGTACAGTTAGCCTGAATAGATTCGATAGCGTAAAAATAAGTGGCATGGAAAACAGTACGGAAAGAGTGTGGGTAGGATGACTGATCGTGCGGATTGGTCATCTGTGCGGATTGGTAGTTCGTGCGAATGGTCATCCGTGCGGACAAGTTACTCGTGCGGACAAGTAATCCGTGCGGGTCAGTTATTCGTCCGGACTAGTCACTCGTGCGGATAACTCACTCGTGCGGATAACTTATTCGAGTGGATTGTTTCTTCCTAAGTTAAGGATGTGTTTGTGTATGATGGCTTGTGCTTTGGAGTTTTCGTTGTAGCATTTAGAAAACATCTAAGTATCTCTACCCTTCAAGCCGGTCGCGCGGACAATAATCCGTCCGGATGGTAGTCCGTGCGGACGCGCCTCCAAGGCTGAGTCACTTGATGAATTTGTGGAATCCGACCGGATGATAATCCGTGCGGACAGTGGTAATCCGTCCGGATTAGTTTGTTCATGCGGACAAGACAATCCGTCCGGATAGTCTGTCTGTGCGGACAACTTGTCCGTGCGGATGCATATTGTTTGAAATTGTTTAAGGTCTTAGTATCTCATGATCCGAAGAGTATTCCATTCAGAGGTCGTCCGTCCGGATTGTTCATTCGTCGATACTCAAACCTCGTTTTGAATGTGGGTCCCAAGTGTAGCTCGCCCGGTGACAACCCGTCCGGATCGTCTGTCCGTGCGGGCAGCTTGTTCGTGCGGACAGCTTGTCCGTGCGGACAACATACCCGTGCGGACATCTTCCTCGTTCTGGTTGTTCCGTTTGTCTACTCTTGGTTTCTGTTGTCGTTGTATCGAGACGTTCTGATTACGTGACAACCACTTGGAATTGTATTTTTACTCGCATGACTAAGCCGGCTAGGAACCACCCTAACTCGGCCTGTCGGCGACTCAGAACGGTCATTCCGGTTTTACCCGAAATCAGGGGTCTCGTGGGTAGAATCCAGATCTAGGACTAGTGCCTCACTAACATTGAGTGGAAGACTAGAACTGATCCGGTTCGCACCACCTTTGAGGGTAAAAGAAGGAGAAACCTTGAGTTTATTTCTTTCAACTCTTTTATCCTTATGAAAGTTTAGATTTAGGTGAAGTTGTTGTGAAATCTTGTGGAGATCGTTCAGATCTGAGTTATTCTTGGTGGAATGAGGTCACACTTGAAGTTCATGAGAACTTCATGATGACGTCACCCTAGAATACCTCAAATCTTGATGATTTCATGGTTAGAAGTTGAGATGTGAAAGATAGAAAGGTGTAGATGTGTGTATAGATCAAGAACGTACAAGAATTAGGGCGAGATCTTACCTGGATTGAGAGAAATCGGAGAAAAGTGAAGAATGCGTGCTGGTCGGACGTCACTTGCCAAAAGTGGAAAGTTGGAAGAGTGACCCGGGTATTTATAGGATGCTAAAAGGGGAAAGGGGTGGTCCGTGCGGATTGCAGGTCACCCGGATGGGTTATCCGTGCGGACTGGTCACCCGTGCGGATTGGTAATTCGTGCGGACTGGCAATCCGTGCGGACTGGCAATCCGTGCGGACTGGCAATCCGTGCGGACTGGCAATCCGTGCGGACTGGCAATCCGTGCGGACTGGCAATCCGTGCGGATGGACCATCCGTCCGGATGTCGACTGAAAGGTGCGTTCGGGTGCGATGGCGATTCGGTTTCGATTGCGAGTGATTCGATAGGGTTTCCTAGTCAAATTACTTTTAGTCCCAACTACTTCGTATATAATATGGTTCGATTCGGAATTCGGGTTCGGGTTCGATTACATTCGAGTTAGACTTCGAGTTCGATTGTGTTCGCTTGATTCCCACAACAAAACATAAATAACATGCACAGGTAACATGTAAGGCACACACACACGTATAATTGACAAGTAAAATACACAGTTCGAGTTGCGATTCGATTAGCATAGTTTGATTGTTAGTCGATTAACTTTGTCGCATTGTTACTGCTTATAATTCACAGTCGTAGGTCGATTGAGATACGATTATCACGATTCGATTGTTGCAAGTAACAACACTTACTCCACATAATATAATTAAAATAAAAACATTTCTACGAGTCAAGTTGCGCGAAATCGGTCGTTGACTTTGACCCTGACTTTGACTTTCACTCGTGAAAACACGGGGTGTTACAGGTAGGGTTCATGATAAAACAATGATGTATTTGTGAACAAAATGAACTTATCCTGACCATTGATTTTGTAGATCTAGATTTTTTCTTTAGTGGCAAGATTGTAATTATCTTTTATAACTTATATGTATTTTAATAGACATAAGGGTATAATTGTATTTTTTTTCTTCGTTTAATTAATTGGTTTTTTTCTCTCTCCTGATTTCTCTTTCCAATTAAAAGAATATTTAATTAATATTTGATAATTTAAAAAAAAATACAAACATTATCAAATATTGTTCCATCTAGAACACGATTAAAAATATTTGATTACATTTTCTCTACATGTATTAAATCAATGTTTGATGAAAAGATGCATAGTGGAAACAATATGTAATAATACACAAGTGTATAAGTCTGGTATATACCGACCTGTATACACATATGTACTTGAATAATACACAAGTGTATAAATCTGGCTTATACCGACATGTGGAAACAAGATATAATAATACACAAGTGTATAAGTCTTGTATATTCTGACCTGTATACACATATGTTTAAAAACATAATTTAATTAGGTTTAATATTTAATTTTAAAAAGAACATATGAGTTTATTTAAAAAAAACATTAGTCATTCAATCTCTTATAATTAAAAAAATAAAGAAATAATTATAAATGAGGGAGAGAGAAAGATGGTTAAGAGATGAGAAAATTAAAAGATTTTAATTAAAAATATTTGCCTGATATCAATTTTACCATTTTAATCTAAAAAATTATCAAGGGCTAAGATTAAGATTAGTTTATTCAGTTCACTCTCAAGAAGTTGTTCACAAATGAACCTAATCCTATATGTATGTGTGTGTATATATATAATTGCCGATTATACTTACCGTATTCTTTTGCAGCAATAGCATTAAGAAGAACATCTAGTACGTCGTTTTTGGGGATACCAAGAATCCATTCCCTGTACATAATTGCATAGGCTCCAATATGCATATTTTGAAAAGCTTTATTCAATGGATAAACACCTTCCTTGTCTCGAACGTGCATGTGCTTCCTTTTTCTCAACATTTCCACTGCCTCTTCATTGCCAACAATGGCAGCAATGTGAAGCGCTGTGCTTCCATCAGAATCTCTCGTTTTACTTAGTTGGTCTTCATTTAGTGTATTACACAACCTTTTCACAATATAGTTCTGTCGTAATCCAACAGCAATGTGTAAAATCGTGCTACCATCATTGGTGATTGCCTCTGTTGCTAGGCTTGTATTTTCTTTTAGCATGGATTCTAGTTCTCGCCAATTCCCATTTACAATAAGTGATTTAATTTTCTTGTTGCGCTCAATGTATTGAGTATCTTTATTTTCTGTTTCCATTTCTGTTGGACCAGAGGCTGTGACTACATCTACAGCAAAAGTGTTTCTTTCTGCCGCAACATCATCTATGTCTTCTTTTTCGGTTTTTGCATCTGATTCTTTTGGAGTTGAATCTGTATACCATTTGAAATTTCATTTGTTATGCATGGTTATTATAATTTTAGAAAAATAAGGATATCATTATTTAATCAAAATTCTCTCTATCTCTCTCTCTCTCTCTTAACGTGTAGTACCATTTTTAACTTAGAAAACATAATTTTGTACTTATTTTTATGTATGTATCGGTATAAGATCAGGTTGGTGTTCGACGTAAATTTCTTTTCCAAAAAAGTCAAGCCATGTATAATACGTTTTCGTGCTTATTTTTATGTACATATTCAGTTTATCTACGTTTTGACGTAACTTTTATTTAGAAACGGTTAAGGTCTTTACTACACAAATCCGAATTACTTTACATTTGGGCCCGCTGCATCGTGCGGGGAGATTTACTAGTATTAAACATGCCCCTTTTTATGCACGTACTATTAGATAAACGGTCACGCGCTGCTAAAAAACATTAATAATTACGCCTTAAAAAATAATAAGTTTATAAAATTTTATATATACTAGGTTTTATTGATGTCACGCGTTGCAGCGAAACAAAGCAAATGATAATGTTAAACAAACGTTATTTGAAAATGTAGCCATCATATCGTAAAAAATAATACCAAATATATACTCTATTTTGAATACAACTTCATTTTTAAGAATATCTATATTCGAATGTCCAAGGAAAAATAAGCACACTTAAGGGTTTTTTTTTTGAATAGCATATGAAAGTTATTAAAAAATATTAAATTAACTGATTAAGACAATATCCTTTAAAAAAGGAAAAAAGAATTATGAAAAAAAGTAAATGAAAAAAGGAAATATCGTTTTATAAAAGAAAAAAGGAAAATATGTTAAAGTAAATATAATAATAAAGTAGTATAATATTAAAATAACAAAATTTTAAAAAAGTATATATATTATTATAAATTTAAAGTTACTATTCATCATTGTTCGTTATTTGAAAATGTAGCATGTTGTTTCAAAAGCCAAAATAATAGGATCGGTTTAATTTATTATCGTATCGTAAAAAAAAAAACGATACCAAATAAATACTCTATTTTAAATATAACTTCATTTTTAACAATACTTATTTCGGAATGTCCAAGGGAAAAATAAACATACTTAAGTTTTTTTTTTTAAATTAGCGTTCGAAAATTATTAAAGAAATATTAGATTAATTGATTTAATTAGACAATATCATTTAAAAAAAGAAAAAAAAATATGAAAAACAAAAAGTAAATGATAAAAGGAAATATCGTTTTTATAAAAGAAAAAAAGGAAAATATGTTAAATGTAAATATAATAATAAAGTAGTATAATATTAAAATAATAAAATATTAAAAAAGTATATATTATTATAAATTTGAAGTTACTATTAATCATTGTTCACTAACAATATAACATATATATATATATATATATATATATATATATATATATATATATATGCTAAAGATAAAAAGAAAACCACTTTTATTGAGAAAACCCGGGAAACTCAAAGCTCCCGACTTTTTTTTTTGAAAAAAATTACCACACGTAATATACATGTTTTTAAGAGTTTTGGGCAAAAAAAATCGAAAAAGCGCCGAGTAGATATTTTAAAAAAAAATAAACAAGTTTTGGTGTAACATATGTTACATTCGCTGAACATATGTTACACCAAAACTTGTTTATTTTTTTTTAAATATCTACTCGGCGCTTTTTCGATTTTTTTTGCCCAAAACTCTTAAAACATGTATATTACGTGTGGTAATTTTTTCAAAAAAAAAAAAGTCGGGAGCTTTGAGTTTCCCGAGTTTTCTCAATAAAAGTGGTTTTCTATATATCCTTACCCTATATTATAATAACCATGCATTACTCTTTGTTTGCTGGAACTCAACGAACTGACGCCTTAGATCCCGAGGTGCGATCACTTTGCAGCACTCTAGCAGCGTACCGTGTATTACTCAATCAACTTGCAAGGTCGAAGGGCAAGAGGATGATCGTAGTTTCTCACCGACTTCAGCATTAGAACAGCCTTGATTATCGGCAACGAACACCAGTTAAGTGACTGCAATCGAATCTCTAACCCTAGTCAGCGACTTATGGGAGTCAACTCTTACGAATCAATCGGGACATGAGCGGTGGCAATTAACTATAGTATGGAATGTGTAACTGCCAACACAATGAGTAGCACCTCAGGACGTGACACGGAATGCGAAGAATGGACCCTATTTGTGAAGATCGTAGGGGCTCTGTTTCAAGCGACGATATTAGAGGCAGCATACACGGCGAAAACAAGATACTCGCAAATCATGACTTTCCGTATGGGAATGAAGGTGGCTTTAACAAAGACTGGCCGATGTTAAGTCAAGACGACAACAACCTAAGGAACCAAGACAGTAATGGGAATGGTCGCAACAGTAGCAGCAACACTAGTAGTGATGCTCGCAGGAGGGTATTCAGGATTGGCGTAGGCGGCGCCAGGCAATATAACAACATGGTAACTTGTATGGTAGCTAATCGCTTCGTCTCTCTTCTGTTTGACCCTGATGTTTCTTGAAACCGAACCTGTTGTGGAGTCGGCATATGGCAAGTCAATTGAAACCTCATATGTCTGTTGGGATGTAAACTCGACCCTGTGGGACAAGTGTTCGATGTCAACCTTCTTTCTGCTATCCTCGATAGTTTGATGCAGTAGTTAATATCCATACATCACGCAGATATACCCTGTGAGAAGAAAGCTTTGCGTACACCTTTCCCTAGTGGAGAATCGTCATCTGTTCCAAAGTACCAGAGTTGTGTAAAGGTTAGCATCAATTCTGCAATGAAAGCCCAGAAGTGTCTACAGAGGGATTACCCCGTCATTGTTAGCGACCGTTACTGATGTTAAGGCCAAGGAAGAGAGGATCGAGGATCCGCCATTTGTTTGTGATTTCTTCCGATGATCTATTTGAAGAACTTCCAGGATTACTTTCACAACTGTTAGGCAGAATCGCAGTTTGATCTCACGTTAGAGGCAGCTCCGAATACTCGTACTCTTACCGTCTTGCACCAGGAGGGTTGCAAGAGTTGTCCAATCAACTACAGGAACTATTGAATAGGAGTTTTGGCGGACCTAGTTTTTCACTTTGGGGAGCCCCAGTTATATCCATGAAGATAAGCCTGTTCGTATGTGTTCTGATGATCGAAAACTTAACAGGGTGGCAGTCAAGAACCGTTTGCCTCGACCATGTATTGACAACTTGTAGACTATTGCAAGGAACAAGCTTCATTCGAGGATTGGCTAACGAACGAGCTATCGTCATAGGGAAGTCCAAGGGGAGAATGCTCTTAGAACGGCATATCGAATGCAATGCGGCCGTGGCAACTTTGTACACCATGGTCGTTGAGTTAATCAGGACACCAGTAGCTTTTTGGACCACAAGAATCAACCGTGTTTGTTGATGACGTTTTGAGTCATTACTAGGAGAAAGGAACAACATGGGTGGTATATGTATCCTATCTTAGAGCTCCTGAGGGAGGAGCCACTCCGCGTGAGGTCTTGTTAAAGGTAACTTCTGGATTCGAGAGATACATTTTGGGTCATATAAACCACGAAGTGGGAATACACGAGGATCTCGCTAGAATCCATTTTGTTAGAAACTGATCGACACCAAAGATCCCTTCGAGGATACAGCAATTTCTTGGTCTCACTAGATACTATCGCAGATTCTTCACAGAATTTTCGAAGAATACGCAGCTTTAATCTCGTTAGCGCAGCAGGGTGTTGTGCTCGTGGAATACAAAACAGGAGGACGTCTTTTCAGCTTTCGAATCCCAACGAGGAAGTGATGGCTTACGTAATGGATTCACAAGAAGAAACCATGGTCTTTGGATTTAAGTTGGAGGCATTACTTGGACGGTACCAAATGCATTACCTAGACCGATCACAAGGGCCTCCCGTGTATCGATGTTCGAAAGAGCTACAGCATACAATGACATCACTGGATGGAACTTTTGAATGATTGCCACTATGAAACCTGAACGTGCACGAGCTTTGCAGCTCACTATTGACTCTAACATACCTAATCAGACCTGCTTTGTTCAAACTGAAGAACTAAGGGAAGAGATTTCTCAAGATTAAACCATGCGGGGCATGGGGAAGCAACCTTTGGCAGGTCAGACGATATTCGCTATTTCATGGAACGAATGTGGGCCTCACTATATGGCAACCGCATGGAACTTGTGTTGAGCAAAGTACACCGCCTTGATATTCTAGTCGTCTGGGTTTGATGAGAGATATTAGGAACTATAAATCTTGTACTGGTGACCGGGCATGAAGGCCCACCTAGCAATGTATGTGAATGATGGTTGACTTATGGGAAAGTCAAGGTGAAGTATCAGCAACCAGCAACACCTATGTGGAAATGAGAATAGACTGCCATGGATTTTATCGCTAGTCTACTTGCAACTCAGAACGGAATCGATATCACCTGGGTGATCATTGATTGCCTCACGTTACCAGTACACTTTCTTGCAATCAGGAAAACTGATGAGTCTTCACAGCTTGTGAATGTTCCTCTGAGAGAGGCGGCTTTTTAGGCACGAGGTGCCAACTCCTGTTATCTCTGATATTGGTCTATACCTGATTTATGGCAGACAAAACACAAAACCCCCGACGCACGTCTAGACACTCGAAGACATGCTGCGAGCACGTGTGCAATTGACTTGAGTAAAATTTGAGGGATATTTACCTTTGGTTGTATTCTACTGCGGCGATTACCATTCCTGTATTCAGACAGCTCTGTTTGAGGCATTGCATGGATGATAATACCAATCTTCAGGATGGACTAAGGTGGGTGACAACCTAATCGCAGATCCAGGACTTGTGTTCGAAACTCTTGAAGACTACTTAGATCGGAAATTGTTGACGGCTATGCGCGATTGTCAGGAAAGCCGATAAGCTTAGGAAACATTGGGAATTCACTGTAGGCGAACATGTCATAATCGAAAGTCTTACCCTGGGAGGGTGCGGTACGCTATAGAAAACGTGGCAAGTTTAGTTTACGACGCGTTGGGACATTCGGATTTCTGGAACGGGCCAGTGATATGACTCACAAACTCGAGTTACCTAATGAACTGGGTAACGGTCACGATGCCATTTATGCCACGAATCTAGGGAAGTGTTTGTCTGACGGGAAACTAGTGATACCCTTATTAGAACCTAAGGCTAGCGACAAGATGCAGTTGTCATGTAATCTACCGAAATCATGGACCAAGACGTCAGGATCCGTTAGCATAGTCAAATTTCAATCGTGAGAGTTCGTTGGAACTCAAGACGTGGACCGCAGTTCACGTGGGAACGCGAGGATCATAAGAAGCTCAAGAACACTCACTTATCCCCAACTGACCAATCTAAACCTGATGCAACTGGCGAATTTCGGGGCGAAATTCCCTTTCAAGTTGGGGATGATGTGGCACCTGCGGAAGATCCGCACTGATTTAACATTTCACCGTTTTGAACATTTCACCGTTTTGGTTTGCTTGTCAAATTCCGGGACGAAATTTCTTTCAAGTTGGGGATGATGTGACAACCCGAACTTTCAAGGTTAGCGGGATCTAATTTCACGACCTTGTAGTTAGCATCGTTATGTTTCGTTCGTTGACATACGTCGTGATTATGTGCACACTATGCGAACTTGTTTGATTTTGTATGGATCGATTATTATATGTGAACTTGTTTGATCATTATATGGTGTGGTTATTTAGAAAATGAAATCAATGAAATCACACACACTTTACCGAGAACTCACACTTGTTATTATGATAATCATGTATGGTTAAGCAAAGCCCAAATAAAAACATAGACTTTGGGCTGGCCACTTTTGAGAAAATATATTCATGCACACACATAAATAATTATACGTGGTTCTCATTAGTTAATATTCCCATCATCACAAACCCTAAACAGCCTCCCTCGTTCATTGAATTGCGACGGCAGTAGACCCCCATCATTGAAGCATCATTCCATTCGATTGAGCTCTTGGTTAGTAGATTTGCATTATGTTAATCCTTAATTATTTGATCTTGCTATGATGGTGGTAGCCCACTAATCGATTTATATGATGGTCCAATCAAAGTTACCCACTAAAATTCACATAATCGATTTGTAGTATAACAATAGTTTTAATGGTCCAATGGAATTGAAGGCATATGGCCTAATAAAGATGATGCCCTTGAATAAAAATAGTGGCGGCCCCATGTGATTGATCTAATGAAACAATATCGTATTTTGATAATGTTGTCAGAATGTATGACGATGAATAATTAATGAAACTGTTTGTTCTTTCGTAAGTTGTGTGGATTGATTGAAATTATGATTAGGGTTATTGGTTGAGGATGACAATGATTAAACTGGTATCGTATGATGACTATTCCACGACGAAACCCTCAGGCCGACGAAACCTAGAGTTTCGCCACCCCATTGCCGACGAAACCTAGAGTTTCGCCATCCCATTGCCGACGAAACATAGTGTTTCGTCACCTTCACCTCCACGACGAAAACCTGATGATTTGTTTCTGTAATGCTTGAAATGTAAACTTGTTGCATAGATTTGTGTGTGTATGCATGATTCTAAAGTAGCTTTGATATCTCGGCCCAATCACTTTAACAATAACTCAGAAGTTTGTCGGCCCATGTGCATGAAATGAGTATCAGATAAGATTGTTCAGTATTCATTAATTCTTGTCGGCCAATAAGTTGATTAAAGATTCATTGTTTCAATATTGTGGTCTAATTAAATAGATTGGTTCATTGAACTTCTTATAATTTTCAAAGTGGGCGTGTAATTCAAAAAGGGATTCGCTTGGGAAATATAATCAGAATAGGAGGTCCAATAATTGTTCGATACATGTATGGATTGTCAATTCATTATCACATTAAGTTTCATGAAGTTGATTTAGTGGACCGTTTTGTGATATGGTTGGTTATTGTGACTCGCATGATAATACGTGAAATACATGTGTGATACTTGTGTAATATGAGTAAGAAACTATGTGACTCGAGTCTATGTGAAACTAATTGGCTTTGACAACCATGCTAGGACTTGATTGATCAACTTGAATACGTGAATAAACATACCGAGCAAACCGAGGTGAGTTCACACTTTCTACAAGGCATGGGATTCCCGGTGGTTGGGAATGGGTAAAGGATTTAATCGGAAACTGTGCGACCTCCTGGTTTGGAAGACGTACTACATCCTCTTTATTGAAGGGTGATAACATGTACTAAGGATTTAATCGGAACCTGCGTGATCTCCTGGTTTGGGGACATGTACCACATCCTCTTTATTGAAGGGTGATAACATTGATACTAGACCAAAATCTCTATCATGAAGTCCCTCATTTTTATATCAACTTAATCGCCGGGCCAATGGCGAGCGGGTCATTAGTTAGATAGCACTATTTAGGTTTGACAAGCCTCACACCGTGCCGCAGAGGACGGGCGTGAACTAATGGATCTGGGCACGTCAATGATGATAGACATTGACGCTAGGGCACCAACTTACTTCAGTCAGTATTCGATATGGTAACGGGTCTAGTGGTTAACATGGGGTAGCCCCCACTGGTTATGGTTATGGTTTGGGAAACAAGGAATTGGTTAACTCATGGTTTACAAAGGAACTTATTGTTTTTGGAACAACTCTAAAACGAACACCAACTGTGAACTCACTCAACTTTGTTGTTGACTCGTTGTTACATGCCTTGGAGGCTTTTAGGTACATGTTGTTGGAACTTGCTGTCTGGGATGCTGGAGTGGTCATGGGTCAAGTTACAAGGAATCACAAGACAAGTCTGATGGATTTTATACACCTATTTTATGGAACTCATAACAAATTGTAATATGCTTCAGGTGGATAATAACTCTTGTATTGTAACACTTATTTTAAATAAATGAAAGTTTTATTTTATCTTTATAAGTTCAATGTGATTGGTGGCTAATATCCTGGTACGTCACACACCCTGCGGTGTTTCCGCGAGTGGTATTTTGGGGGTGTGACAATGATTGGTCTGTGGTCCGATGCTACTCTATCTAATGCTAGCACAGACGCCGTCGGCCACTTCTCCATAAACCCAAGACAAACTAAATAGCGATCAAGTTTACTTAACTTATCTCCACTATCTGAAATATAAGTAAACTTACCTTCAACCAAGTTATATTCCGTCAATCCCGCGGCCAAAATGAACTGATTAAAAACTTGAGCATTGGAGGCACAAAATTCCGAGTTTTTCCTTTCTGAAGCATCTCTAACCTCATTAAAGTCACCCATCAAGACCTACATTCCTTGAATTGAGTTTCTCACTGTTAAGATGTTGTTCCATAACGCCCTCCGGTTCACGGCATCATTAGGAGCATAAATGTTAACAAAATTTATTTGACATCCGGAATGTATTAGCATCCCTGAGACCACAAAAAAATTCTGATTTTTTATAACATTTTCGCACGAGAATATTGTCGGGCACCACATACAAGCTAAACCACCTGATCTGCCTTGTGACTCAACTAATGCATATTGAAATATGGAGCGACCCCGGAAACAATTAAACATGAAATTGGAAGAACTGCTCAAATTAGTTTCCTGGATAGAAAGAAAGTGAATATCATAATTTGTTTTCAAAGTTCTGATCCATTCCACTTTGCGAGAATTCCTCACCCCCCTTAGATTAATGGATAAGCAATTCATTTTAAAACCTTGTTGACACCTTCATCTTCAATCATTTTTCGGGTTTCATCACCAAAACCCTCTAAACTTATACCCACCTTGGTCCCAATTACCTTAGTGATTTCTACCTCTTCAATAACATTCAATCTCGGACTATTCATCGAGGCATAATTAGGGATATCCGAGTCAAAAGTAGCTGAACCTGGAACTGAATTAATATCCGGCGGCAACTCCGAAGAAGATCGATTCCAATGAAAATTAACTCGCTCAGATTCTATAGCACCTCCAGATTCTCTCCCATTGATGTTATCCACAGCAGGGGTGTTAAGGTCTAATTGCTCATTTCCAAGGTCCACATTATGATAAAAAGACCAAATTGGAGGGCCTTGCATGGACCCAGTAGACGGTGGGCTCTTATCAGCTCTGGGTCATTTCCTTAAAGTCTGCAACTGGCCCAATAAAATACCTGGGTTAGTGGGTTGTTGATTGGGTCCAGTTGTATAGAATGCATTGTTTCCACAGTTTAGACCATCGCTAATAACCTCATTGGGACCCGCAGAATCATTACTTGACTTTGGGATATGAACCGCCGAATCTCCTTTTCCATGCACCTCATGCATCCCTGAATCACTATTCGGCTTAGAATCATGGTCCTTAGTCTTTTCGACTTCCGGTGTGAAGATGTTGGGTTCCGGCGGCTCTCTAATTCCAGTCTTCACATGCGGTTCCACTTGTTCCGGTGCCGAAACATATTCCCCTTCCTCTATCTGATCATCTCTGCCTGTTGACTTTCTCCACCATCAGAATTCTTTTCATATTGCTCCTCCGACTCATCTTCAGCAAAATCCGGCGACCAGCACTCTGGGAGTTCTGAGACCCAAACCACGATCTTCCGATTTTTCTAGTTTAGAACAATCGACTCCTCAATACTTGACCCCTGAGATGTAGCAATTACTATTACACCATCAGAGTTGTCACATGAATTCCATGAAAGCTCAGAAGGTTTAACTATTTTCCCAAACAACGATCCAATTCGTTCATAAACTGTATTATCCCTTAATATGAACGGGACACCAGAGATTCTAATGGACACTATTCTTTCCATCGGCATATCTTCCCCATTCCATACGTAATATTTAGAGAAAATCCTGGTTAACACACTTTCAAAAGCAACTGTACTATCATAAGCATCTTGTCAGTTGTGTAAAGTGATCAAAACACTTAAGCCACCAATATAGGACAAACCAAATTCTTTTAGGCCACCATCCTCTAATGTCCTGTTAACCCTGTTAAGAGAATCAATATCCTTTGCCACACCTATTATGGACCTTCCAATACAGTGCAAAGCATATACCGAGCCGTTACTTTCTATCGTAATTGGCTTCGAACCCTGGACATTACTAGCATTCTTATCTTGAAATAGATCCTGGAACGACTGACCATCCCGAACATATGCTGAATTAGACGGGCCAGAATTATTATTATGGTTTTTGTTGTCGGCTGTATTTGATTTTAACGGCTCCGGTTCTTTTGCCCTCCATTGTTTTCTTTCTCCGAACATATCCGTAGTATAGATAAACTTCTTGTGGTTCTTATCATATTTTGCCAAGGATACTTTTAGCTTCGTTTCAAAAATACTTGTTTCAAAAATACTTACCGTATTCATGTCTTGTAGAATAGTGTCAACGTTTCCGGCAACGACGTATCGGACAAAACCAAAATGGTTTCCTTTTGAATCCTTTTTCCGAGCAACGTAAGCGTCCGTTATGAATCCATGAGGATAAAAAGCTCTCCACAGTAGGGTTTTGGTCACCCGATTAGGAAGGTTTTGCACAAGAAAAGTCATCTCAATTCCGTTAGGACGAGTTCTCTTATTTTTCCGATTTTGTACTTCGGACCCAGGGCCACCTTCATCGTCCCACCCATGTTCCGCCATTTAACTGTCAACCACGTTTGAAAACCGGATTTTTAAGAGGTTAATGGGATTCGTATCAGTCTAGCTAAACTATAAAAATAGCCGTGACCAATGACAGACCCGCTAAGCAATCAAAATCCGGATTCGTAACTTAGTACCACAAAACCAGTAACCAAAACAAGTCGCGAATGGATGAGATAGGAAAATCAATTAGAAAGAATGGTTAGATCCAGATTCACAGGAAGTAAATCGATTAAACCACACTCCCTAATCAATTCAACTGCCTATCGTCGAGCAAACCTGAACGTCGGTAAAAAATGAAGGGTCGCCGGAGATGAGGAAAGCGAAAAGTCACCACCGAAACCAAGGAGGCTCACGACTCTGCTAACAAACTCATTATGATCAGCATGGAATATAACCCGCTGGATCAATTACAGGCTGTTATACAGTGCCTGAGCAAACCGGAATGGTGGCAAGAAGTATCGCCGGCGATGAGAGGGAGAGGAGGGGATATTCCGACGATATGGGGCTTTTAATAATACTATCTAATAGAGTGCTTATTATTCATATACTTTAAACATTGGGTTAATGGTCATTGCTAAGGCAAGGTTACTAACATCTAGGTTTGACGGTCTTAGGTTCAAATTTTACGAAAAATATGATTAATGAATTTTGTTTTTTTTTAAATAAAAATCTGTGTATTTTTAAACCAACTTAGGAAATAATATTGTTTTCCTAAACTGCATTTTGCAACAAATGTTTTCTTTTCTAAAGCACTTAAAGCGTTGCCTTCATGCCACTGTCCGAACGACATGTTGTGGTTGGATGACTTTTTTATTATATAAAAAAAGCCTCAAACGGCTCTATGATATATCAAAAAAATAATAATTTTTCAAATTTAAAACCTGCTCGTACTCATATTCAAATTATTTGCTCTCAACTCAACCTACACCCTCTCATATCAAAACATTTCACTCTTGTAACACCCCAATCAACGGTAGAAACCTCAGGACGAGACGAGAATTGTTCATGAACAACTATTAATGTTTATATATATTTTATTCAACCAAATTAAAGATCCTTTCATAATAAAAGACAAATCGTTCAACAAGATAACAAAATAATGCAAATTTAAAGTTTAACTAGGTCTTGGGTCCAACTAAAAACATGCATGAAATATGTATGAAATAATCCAATTTTAAAGTTTAACTACTAAAAACATGCATGAAATATGTATGAAATAATCCAATTTTAAAGTTTAACTAGTCTAACAAAAACATGTAAGAAACATGTGAATCTTAGCTTAATAACACTTCATGCATTGTTTCTTTAAACATGTATGAAATATAGTTGGTGAACATACATATGTTTAAATAAGTATTAATATAAAAGTTTTGTTTAACATTTCACAAGTCAATAGTTTATAGAAAGCAATCTTGTGAAAACAAAATATTAGGAACAAATTGTACAATTAAACCTTAATGACATAGTTAGGTTCAACTCCATGAGTTAACCTTAGTTATAGTTGCGGTTTGAATATAACAACTCTCCTCAATACACTTAGATATGTACATGATCGAAGGTAGCTAAACATAGGTAAGCAAATAGATATGACAACAAATCTAACAAAAATTTAAAAGTCATGTACTTCTTTACCACTACGGATGTAACAGCCCTCCCGGAACCTTTAACATGACCCTAGACACTCCCAAATACACCCCGTATACGAGAACCGGACCTGAAATACCTCTATATAATTAAAAATCAAATAAATACAATAAATCAAGTCTGTCGCGGGGCGCGTCAGACTACTCTTGAGTCTTCGCGGGCCGCGACCGAAGCAACAAGTCTGTCCCGATGACTCAGCATATTGGTTGCCGCCCTAGGGGCCCTCGCGGGGCACGTAAGCCCTTGATATTTCTTACGTGGGGCGTGACAAAGTGCCAATCAGGCACTATAAATAGGAGGTCGAGGCTTCCGTCTCAAATCGTTCAAAATTATCAATCTCTCTCTCGAATTCTCTTATATTAGAAGTAATACTCGGGTATTATACCCCCCTAAATAACGAAGTTCTGCCCTGTTGTAAGTATCAAAACCCCGGTTACGTATTAGATACGCTGACCGATTGATCTAGGATTCCGTAACGGCTGTCGAGGTTCTGCCCGACGTAGTCGTTGGAATTCTGTCTCGGGGAGGATACTACTAAAGTAAATATTGGGTTATTATTCTAACACATGTGCATTGTGTAATTAATAGATAAGCACCAAGAAATCCTAAAGGAAAACCCTAAGACAGCAACGTGAGTAATCTCCTTTTTGTAAACTGTTTTTACAAAACCTTAAATATTTTACAATGTGATTAAGCAGTGATTGAGTCTTTGTAATTATTCAATTACTGCCGGTATGTTGGGGTTTTGTATACAAAATGTGAAAAACGTTACCATTGGACAAAGATATAGCCAAAGGGTAATATGACCCACCAGTCAGGATTGACAGTACTGAATGAGTAATTGTGTAGATCTAAACATTGTAATCACTCTCAATACTGTTAAAAGATAAAACTCTTCTTGATTAAACTGAGATTCACTCACCGGTATTTCCTGCTGATAAAATGTTTTTAAACACGTGTTTCAGATAACTTAGTATGAAGCCAATAAAAGCCCGCTGGAGAGCACTGAAGGCTTAGAAAAGTGGCAATAAAAGTTACCTAATTAAAAAGGAGAAATTTTTGGGTTATTCCCTATAAATGTACCATAAAGGAAAATCGGGTTTTGTCCCATTTGTTATTATAAATATAAAAACAGAAAAACTTGGGTTTTATCCCATTTATTTATTTCAAACATTATGGTGTTTACCTCTGATAAAAATATTTCCTAACTACGGTCCTGATAAAACTTTCCGCTGTCAATTTAATAAACACCGATACTACTGAAACTGGCTCACGGCCGCCCGCTCCCGGGATAGGGGTCGGGGATTGTGACAGAAGGTGGTATCAGAGCTATGCCATTGGTTTAAGCCCTTTAGGTGTTCTTCCAATACCTAAACCCTTAACCATTTGTGTTAGGAAATTAATATCTTATGTGTTATCATGTGAACATAAAATCTTAATATGTTTATTAAGATTTTTATGATATTTCACGAATCTTAAATTCCCAATATGTGTTACCCATATCTGTATCTTACACTTATAATATATATATATATATATATATATATATATAAATGATATATATTAATAATGTCATGGCTTAATAAACTTTGTGATACCTTATATATCTATCATAACCATATATGGGAATGTAATGCAATATAAATTTTATAATAATAATACAATAGTAATATTAATATAAGATAAATGAAATTCAGATATGATACTTTGTAAATATCATAATACAAATATTTAAATAATGTGTATTATACCTAAATGATTTTATATCATTTAAATTCTCAGAAGATATAACCCTTATTTGTATTTTACCTTATGTTAGGCTGTGAAAAGGGGATATATTTATAATAAAATATTCAATTCTGTAACCACATATTTACGTGAATACAATTCAAAATAAATTATATAATATTGGTACTAATATCTTAATCAAAGATATGATAACACCCTTAGGTATGATATCACTAAAATATCATAATTCAATCCAAACAGTATATTTTATGATTTATGACAAAATCCAAAAGTTTTACTCGATTTAAAGATATGTATTTGTCAAAATCTTGGTAACACATATAATTATCCTAATTTTGTTAAAATATAATGTTTCAGCATTGTTTAAATTCAATAATTAAAATACTTTGTAAATCACTTTATAATTCTTATTCGTATTATTAAATATTAAATATGTAGATTATTCATCAAATTTGATAAATTACGTAATATTCAGAAATTATGTATATAATCAATATTGATGATAATTAATATGCTAGAGAAATTCTTAATACATAAACGCTCTCTAAGAAAAGTCTTTAATATATACTGTTATTATTTCTTATCATACACTAAATATTATTAAGTTCTGTTTTAAATTAAAAACTAATAATAATAATATTTTTAGAAGAATAAAGTGTTTGGCTCCCGAATAAAGTTATGTTAAAGGAATTTTATAAAACAAAATTTTTAATTTATACAATTAATAAACAAGAATTATTACAGTTCGACAATTCTAAAATTTAAACACATATACGTATACAATGGAAGATATAAAATATTTTACACAATTAAAACCTATATAAATTAGCAAACTTTTTGTGCATAAGTACTTGTAAGTTGTGCTTTGGGTGTTTTCCAAAAAAAAACTTGATTTTTTAGTTTTAACCCAAAGGTTTGTACCTTTTTCAATTTTAACCCTACATAATTTGTTTTTTTTAACTTTAACCCAAAACTTTTCATTATTTGCAATTTAACTTCACAACTTTTGGCGCTTATACTTTTCATCTTTCGCAAATTTTCGTTTCACGTATAGTTCTAAATTTTTCGAGTTAATACGACGCAACGTGCATGTGTGGTTCAACGTTTTTACCTGTATTTTTCCATGTTTGACAGGTTCGTCGCAATACGCATATTATAGGTCGAGTCAGTGTTGGTTGTCAATGAAGGTTGTGTGACATTAGTACTATTTGACACCGTTTTACGCCCCGCCGCAACACGGGGTGTGCTTTGGGGATTTTTCAAAGAAAAAATTGTTATGCATATGGTTGTCGTAACGTTGGCTTTGGGGTTTTTCCAAAAAAAAATGATTTTTTTTTACTTTTCACCCAAAAGTATTTTATAAATTACTTTTAACCCAAAACTATTTGTTTTTTACTTTTAACAAAAACTTTTTATCTTTTACAATCTATCCTCATAACTTTTTTTACTTTCAACTTTGGTCCTTTATAGTTTTCATTTTCCGCAAATTTTGCGCTCTATGCTTGGTTCTAAATTTTGTGACTTAACACATCACAGCGCGCGTCTTTGGCTTAACGTTTTTACGTTTCGTTCTAAATTTTGCGAGTTAACACGACGCAACGTGTGTGTGTGGGTGAACGTTTTTACATCGTCTACTTTTACCCCGTTTGACAGGTTTAACATAACGTGTGAGTCGTAGATCGACTTAGTTATAAATAAAGAATCCCCGCCGCATTGCGGCGGGTCATAATCCTAGTTATATATAAAACAGGAATGTGTACAACAGCCTAGTCTTATATAATTAAATGGATTTAATACATAATACCTATATATCAACTGGAAATAACTTAAACTTATTTCCTAAATTATATGTAAGTCAAATGCATATGTATTTTTATATATAACTTGTATCAATATTACAAATGATATTTCATCTATAAAGTAAAAATAGGTACACAAACATTTAGTACGATATAATGATATGATATATATACATCTGTCTCAAGAAGAAACAATTCTTACCATTTGATGAATTCAATTCATTTCTTAAACTATATTTAAGTCATATGTATATATATTCTGATATTAGAATAATACTCCATTACTTAAGATGTTAAGAATCAAATTTAGAAACACTAAACTTTGAATTCTCTGTTATGATTCTTTGTGATAAATTAAGATTCTAGTCCTAAATTTAGCCAACCTGTCAAGATTAAATTAAAAGGAAGAAACAACGCATATAAAATATACATTTTCCCTTATATTTTGATAAGATATATATAGTAAGAGAAAATGTTAAGATATAACATGCATACCTTAATATATATATATAATTATCAACGCATAACACTGATAGCTATGACTATAATTGTGCTAACCAAAAAGTGCCTGTATAATTATTTAGTTCTGTGATAATTATATCTGAACATGTTTGTAATACAGATGTCAAATGAAATGGCATGTGATCAAGAAATTGAGGTTAATAATGGAAACTCTCTGGATAAGAACACTATAGAAAATATAATAGCTCAAGGAATATCGAATGCCATACCTTCGATCATTGAAGCTATTAAAATTTCTGTACCTATAAACAAAGATCGTACTATACACTGTAGTCATACTCACCATTTCAAACCTAACCCTAGTAGTAATGGAAATCATGATATCCGTATCAAAACTTCATCTTCCAAACGAAAGAAAACCACCACCTATAGCTACTCTTATAAGGAATCCCGCTCTGACAAATCATACAAGGACAAAAAAATGGAACCAACAATCACACAACCTACCTGCGACAACCATAATAAGAAGAACGCAAGAAAACGCTATTCTAAGAGGACACTTCGCTGTAATTTCTGTAAGAAGGCTGAACATGCAGAGGAAGAATGTAGAAGGAAAACTAATGTGTGTTACAAATGCGGAGACCCAGGCCACATTAGTCCCTATTGCCTGAAATTATCTAAGGCACCCGAAAATGAAGATCGAAACCCCGATAAAGTTAAGGAAAACACATAGATGTTTACAACACAGAAGGCAACAACTTTTAAAATAAACACCATTATGTTTTGTCAATACTACAGTATTATTCAACTTTTCATTCCGGTCAAAATTCTATAAATAAAAGGGTCTTTATTTTTCTTTTATAGAGCCAACTCTCATTTGTATCGTCTCCTGATAAATTCTTATGCCATACGTGCATTGCCTGTCATACATGTGAATTCACTTCAAAAGATCATCTACTCCTGATTTTAATAAATATTTTTGTTATACTCGTTTTGATAAATCCCTCCTCTGATTATGAAAATGCTAACTTTAGATAATTAAGCCAACCAATTTCTTGGAAAACTCCTCTTCTTTTCAAAGTTACCAGATTTTCATTAAAACCATTTCTTGTCAATACATATATCCATTGTCGGAATATGTCCAACTCAAGCTCATTTGTTTGAACTTGTTCACAATATATATTTAATTCAAAATCCCATATGATGAATTGAGATCATCATATTCAAGGTAATCTCATTATTTGAATCATAGTAAACTTGTTTAAAGTCTTCAATTCTGATGTATTATTTGTTAAAACGCGACACCTTGCGGTGGCGATTTCCTTGAAACTTGGACTCATTCCATTTTCACACTTAAGATACAAAATTATCTATTTATCCAAAACCAGTCTTAAAACAAATTTTGTGTTAAGATTTCAGTATACCTCCAACATTTCTTTCATCATTAAATCCTACAAAATTCATTTCTATGTTCATTTGAACGTCCTATCTTTTGAATATTTAAATTTGCTTCTTTGAAACTTTTAGTTACTTCAAAAACGGTGAATTCGTTTGGTCACCATAGTCATTGAATTCTCCCACTCACTATAACACCTTGCGGTGTCTGTATAAATTTGTAGCCTGTGCTAAAAATAAACCCTGACCATACGTCATTCGTTTAAACTCAGTCTTGATACAATTATAACTATGATACACTAAATTTTAATGTATTGTATAATGTATCCTTGCCATTTAGATAAACGTCACTGATTTCTGGTTTGATTATGGACAAATCATTTTTCATACTTCTATCTTCAATTGAGATTATTGATTCAGAGTCCTTTTTAAACGAACAAAGTAAGTTCTCTTTTAACATTAGATCCTATTGTCCCTAAAAGTCATATATATCCGATTCAGATGTCTCTATTGATCTTGTTCAGTTAATAATTCCGGGAACTAATCATGTTCTCAAATCTCTTTTATGTCCTTAGAAAAATCTCACTAAGGATTTATCTGCTAAGTGTTTTTGTAAGATTTCATACATCATTTATGTCAGTTGTAGCCGATAAGCTACGGGTTCTACTCAAAGGTCCATTATAACTGGAAACTCGATTTTTTTAAACGACTCTGACAACCCCTTTCTATAGAAAAACTTTTAACAAAACCTTGTCTCCCACTTGAAAGATTTCCATATGTTATTTACATAACTCTTTTGATAAATCTCGTATCACTTTAACCTATTATTTCTTGCACTATCTCGAGACCAGATGAAGTACTCTTCGCCAAATTTCTGCCCAACAGAGACTGGGATTTTGAACTTTCGCCTTGATACTATTTTGTAAAGACTTAAGATAACTCCAAGAGAATATAACAGCTCAAATCTCGAGGACGAGATTTAAAACAAGGTTGGGAGGATATAACAACTCTCCTCAATACACTTAGATATGTACATGATCAAAGGTAGCTAAACATAGGTAAGCAAATAGATATGACAACAAATCTAACAAAAATTTAAAAGTCATGTACTTCTTTACCACTACGGATGTAACAGCCCTCCCGGAACCTTTAACATGACCCTAGACACTCCCAAATACACCCCGTATACGAAAACCGGACCTGAAATACCACTATATAATTAAAAATCAAATAAAAACAATAAATCAAGTCTATCGCGGGGCGCGACAGACTACTCTTGAGTCTTCGCGGGCCGCGACCGAAGCAACAAACGGTAACACCACAGCACTCCACGTGGCAGGACACGCGTCAAACTTCCCCGATGACTCAAGATATTGGTTGCCGCCCTAGGGGCCCTCGCGGGGCGCGTAAGCCCTTGATGTTTCTTACGCGGGGCGTGACAAAGTGCCAATCAGGCATTATAAATAGGAGGTCGAGGCTTCAGTCTCAAATCGTTCAAAATTATCAATCTCTCTCTCTCGAATTATCTTATGTTAGAAGTAATACTCGGGTATTATACCCCCCTAAATAACGAAGTTCTGCCCTGTTGTAAGTATCAAAACCTCGGTTACGTATTAGATACGCTGCCCGATTGATCTAGGATTCCGTAACGCCTGTCGAGGTTCTGCCCGACGTAGTCGTTGGAATTCTGTCTCGGGGAGGATACTACTAATGTAAAGATTGGGTTATTATACTAACACATGTGCATTGTGTAATTAATAGATAAGCACCAAGAAATCCTAAAGGAAAACCCTAAGACAGCGAAGTGAGTAATCTCCTTTTTGTAAACTATTTTTACAAAACCTTAAATATTTTACAATGTGATTAAGCAGTGATTGAGTCTTTGTAATTCTTCAATTACTGTCGGTATGTTGGGGTTTTGTATACAAAATATGGAAAACGTTACCATTGGACAAAGAGATAGCCAATGGGTAATATGACCCACCAGTCAGGATTGACAGTACTGAATGAGTAATTGTGTAGATGTAAACATTGTAATCGCTCTCAATACTGTTAAAAGATAAAACTCTTCTTGATTAAACTGGGATTCACTCACCAGTATTTCATGTTGATAAAATGTTTTTAAACACGTGTTTCAGGTAACTTAGTGTGAAGCCAATAAAAGCCAGCTGGAGAGCACTGAAGGCTTAGAAAAGTGGCAATAAAAGTTACCTAATTAAAAAGGAGAAATTTTTGGGTTATTCCCTATAAATGTACCATAAAGGAAAATCGGGTTTTGTCCCACTTATTATAAATATAAAAACAGAAAAACTTGGGTTTTATCTCATTTATTTATTTCAAACATTATGGTGTTTAACTCTGATAAAAATATTTCCTAACTACGGTCCTGATGAAACTTTCCGCTGCCAATTTAATAAACACCGATACTACTGAAACTGGCTTACGGCCGCCCGCTCCCAGGATAGGGGTCGTGGGTTTTGACTTTGAATCATCCACACACCTTATAAAAGATCAATGAATTGGATAATTTTATGAGACCTACAACACTATAATATACTATCGTTGGCTTGATCATAGTTAATGACTACACTAGTTAATATTTGGTTCACCAAGCAAATTGTAACATCATTATTATTGATACTATTAATATAAATTCATGAGGACCCATCTCTAAGACTCTTAATCATTCATCCAACCATTTTCCCCTTCAATTATTATCACTTAAATTGTAGGTGATGTCCTTTACCTTCAAAGTTGACTGGTTTTATACTTAATGTTTTAAAATCTTACACAGTCTGTCCTTAGGTCAAACAAAGTTAGATTTTTTGTTAAATCTGCTCACCAAAGGGTATTTTTGTCTTTTTACCTATAGACTTAATATTATTATTAATAAAATAAATCAAAATATTTTTAAAAAGACAAAATATTATTACCCTCTCTCTCTCTCAACAACTCTCTCTCTCTACCTCTCTACCTCTCTACCACTCCCTCTCTCTCTAGCACCATCAACCACCACCTCAAGCACCATCCACCACCTCCCACCTCCCACAAACTTCACCAACACCACCCACCCATTTGGGGAATAATAATTTTGAAAATGTGAAAGTTGAATCTTGTAAACAAGAAGAGTTTGAAGAATTTTATTCGCCTAGAGGATCTATTGGTACCGGATCTGGTTCCAGAACCACTTTTGGTGGAGTTCCAGTGGAGAAGAATTATGAGTCCGGGAGGATAATTGGGTCGGTTCCGGGTTCAGGTTCGGTTCGTCGTCTTGTTCTTCATCTAGTTTAGGTTCTCCAGTGAGGTCTGTGTCGTTGAGTATTTCGCCGCCGGTGAGTTTGGGTCCGATTAGATCCCGGCTGAAGTCGCCGGAGCTTTTGTCGATTCAAACCGCTCCGCCGCCGTCTCGGGTAGCTCCCCCGCCACCACCGGCACCGGCGAAGTACTAGGAATCTCATAGTCTGAAAACACCCGCATCAGTTCGTCCACCGGTTTAGTGACGCCTGTGAGACCCGTGCCTGTGATCAACGATCAAGATCAACCAGAGGTGTCGCCGATCGAACCATTGTCGGAAAATCAAGAAAATCTTGAAACACCAAAACTGAAACTGAAACCTCAAGCACCTCAAGCACCAGCACCACCTCAAGCATCTCAACTCTGTAAGCATTTTCATTTTCCCGGTTTGTAATTTATGAGTATTACTGGAGCTGTTAGAGAGAACAGAGGGGTAGAAAGAGGAGAGAGAAGAGAGAGAGGTTTTATATGTTTAAAAGGGGTGAAAACAAGTGGGCAGGGGAAAAGACTATTCTACCCTCGTGTGTGGTGCACGTGACATCATTTAACTGATATTTCTAATTGGGTTTGACCTAAAGGACAAAACATGTAAGATTTTGAAACATTAAGTACAAAACCAGTCAATTTTAAAGGTAAATGACACCGCCTGCAATTTGGTACAAGCATAAAGGAAAAAACTTGTAATTTACTCTATTATTAATTAAACTATTTTAGAACTTACATCACTTGTATTTTTAGTTATATTATTTCACATTGACGAATGAGCATGATGATAAAATAAAAATGAATATTTAAAAATAAGAAGGAAAATGTTGTGAAACTAGCCTAATAGCAAAACAATATAGCAGAGATGAAGGGAGAAAGGGATTGCTATTTCATTAATAGGTATGATTTACAATGAGATACAATAGTGGTATATATAGGTGTACAAAACTTGGAGAGAAAGCTAATCTATTTTTGGTGTTGATAACCACATTAATAATAAATATATTCATAACACTCCCCCTTGGTTATCAACATAATACGCTTGATGCTACCTCGTTAAAAACCTTGGTAGGAAAACCTAGTGGGACAAAACCATAGCTAAGGGAAAAAGAGTGCAACGTGTAATGCGCATTATCTCCCCTGATACTTCTAGATCAGGTATGTTGCCTCATTAAAAACCTTACTAAGAAAACCCATTGGGATAAAACTTAGTTAAGGGAAAAAGAGTGCAACTTGAATAAATCTCACCCTCATTATAATATGCATCCTTTAAGTAAAGTGTGTCCATCATCCTCAAAAGTTGCTCAAAACTTTTGTAGAATGATTTGTCATTTGATGCCTTGAAGTGCAATCCTTTATATTGAGTAATGTTGTAAAATCTTCTTGTGAGACTTCTAGTGCTTCCTCTTGTGAACAAATACCATAAGATCCAAGACTATTTGTGTTACATTTTTTATATCTACAAGACTAACAGAACTAGCTTTCATGGGTTAGTAAAATATAGACACATATCATTCTTACCTTTAGGGTATCGACATATCTGCTTTACCATTCAAATGTCTCCTCATTGGACATGTGCTATATCATGTTGATATATTCAAATAAAAAATAGATATTATCATGCATAGCTAGAAAGTTAAGTTAATGCACAATTGCACTTTTGTGACAACCCTCAAAAATTCATGTATCCGTACGATTAATTAATGTTAATTGAAGTGCTTGATGTCTGTGCTGAATTACTTAACTGCTTCCTGATTACTGCGTCAAACTTACATGTTTTTTTTAACATACTAGTCTTGTGCAGAAAATTGACTAAATGGTCCTGTATGTTTTCCTAAGTGTTGGGAATTAAAAGTGTTACAAAATGATATATATATATATATATATATATATATGACACTATATGGAATAACTTAGCACTTTAATGGAACGGTATATGACCGGGCAACCGGACATTACCCGGAACACAAAAACATTATTTAAAATATTGTTACACTTTTTCTGAGCTAGTTATGGTTCCCGGACACTATAACACCTTGCATAATACCAGGTACACACTAAACACTAGACATAGCACTAAACTCCCACTAATTAATTTATTTACCCACAAATTTACAATTTACCCCCCCCCCATACAAATAACCATCCCCATGGGACCCCATTACAAGACTTTTATAAACCTTGCAAATCCCCATGTGTTTACCTAGGGAGTGTGAAGATTTTGATTATACTTGCACTCACCATAAACTTACACATAGCACCCCTAATTACTTACCTAGTTACCTAATAACTTACACTAAGCCCCCCAATTCTTGGCTGAATTTCGGCTCCCATAGCCCACAACAAGATAACTTCAAACTTTCCTTGGAACTAGTAAGATTGTGATGTGAAGTGTGTATGTACTTATGTGAGCATAAGAACCTTCGGTTAAAAGGTTTAGAGTATTATAATATCCTCCATCATTCTCACCTTCCTCATTACAACACAAACACCTCTCTCTCCCTCTAAGTAACCTCGGCCGAACACCCCACCACATACACCACCATTTTTGATTTTTGATTCAAGTATTTCAAGACCATCCCAAGGTGCACCAAGGTGAATCACGAAGTGTGGAGCTCACGGATTGCCAAGGACCTCTCTCGTTTGTCTTTAACCACTCATTTTTCGCCTTGTTTCTTCCCTAGCTTCAAAGCTAGTAGTAAGCTTCTTTGATCATCCTTTATTTTATATTTATGGTGGTTAATGATTATATTATGATGTAACTACAAGAACACTAAATAGATCATGAACACAAACTTGAACATAAAAGAATCACCTCCATGTTTAAGCATGAACTTGGTAACAATATGTTTTCTTGAAAAATGAGTAAACAAAGTAAGTTGGTGATCGTATGGATCCGAGGTTTACAAATGGTTTTTTTTTTCCTAAATAAACCAAGAGTAGAAGATGATTTTTTTTTTTGAAAGGTTACGACTGTTGTTAAACCTACACTATTTTAGTAACAAAATAAGCGTAGAAATATTTTTAGAACAAGAAGATCCAATAAATACACATTTTTGCAAAATGAGTTTACAAGTTGTAAACATCTTAAAATCCCGAGAATAAGATTTCAACAAAAGTAAACACACTTCGGAGGGTAACTAAACCCACTAAACACCCCACTAAGTTACTACGCGTTTTTATGAAAAACCAAGTTCATGTTGTTATGTAAAAGTGCATTGTTTTTGCACTTGACTAGTATAATGTTGCTTGGTAACTTGTTGTTGATTGAATCGAATGATTTCCAAAAAGAAAATGATATGCTAATAAGCATGGATACCTCCATTTACAAAGGAAACTCTGGCGAAATTTTCTAAAAATCCAACACTTAGAGAATATTATCTAAAACAAGTGATACAAGTATATTTTTAGCTTTGTTTTCAAAATAAACTTCGCCAAAGGTTTTGTTACAAAATACAAAGTATCGGAGGTTGACTTTTATAAGAAAGATGGATAAATATATATTTAGAATATATATTTTATATTGGAACACTGTATGGATACTTGTTTATTTTGTGTGATAGTTATATTTAGGGTAAAATGATGTAACTTAACGATATAACTAGACATTTGAATTGTGTGGTATGTGATAGAAGTAATGAGTAGATAAACCGTACGTAGGATACGTGCCATGCATGAGAAACTGATTGTTATCCGTACCTTATTAGGACGTGCTTGATTTCCTGATTATTTGAGTAATTAATCTAACCGAGCAAACCAAGTTAAGTTCACACACTTTCTAAGGCATGGGATTCCCGGTGGTTTGGGAATGGGTTAAGAAACTAAAACGGAACCTACATATCCTCCTTGGGTAGGATATGTACGACTATCCTCCATAGGTAGGATGCCAATATTAATCTTGCGTATTCTCCTTGGGTAGAATACGTACGTTCGTCCTCCTTGGGTAGGACAACACCCTTAAAACTTACTAGACAAAACTCTATCATTAAGTCCCTCATTTTATATCGACTTAATCGCCGAGGCCGATGGCGAGCGGATCATTAGTTAATAGCTCTATTAGGTTTAACAAACCTCACACCGTGCCGTTCGGACGGGCGTGCACTAATGGACTATGGCAAACTGTCAATGATGATAGACATTGACGTAGGACACAACTATTGTTCGTCAGTTGTCGATATGGTAACGGTCTAGTGGTTCACATGGGGAAGCCCCCACTGATCATGAATATGGTTTGGGTAATAAAGAAGGAACTGGTTAATCATACTTTCAACTATGGGGTAACCCCCATGGCAATTAAGCCAACGAAAGACAAACCATGTTTTCGGAAACAACTTAAAACTAAACAACCATCCGTGAACTCACTCAACTTTGTTGTTGACTCGTTGTTACATGCCTTACAGGTCGTTAGATGCTTATGGAGCTTGCACGAGGAGGAAGTCGTTGTGGAATATGGATGTTATGTCCCGTGCTAAACATTTAATCCTTATGAACTTATTAAACCTACGTTTTGGACTTTAAACTTATGAACTATGGAACTTATGTTTTGAACTTACGTTTTATGCTTCCGCTGTAACTTAAAATTGGTTACTCTCTTTTGGTCACCAATTGTATTGTGGTTGGTTATATTTACTTAATTACGTTGTTCAATATGATTGGTGGCTCGATCCTGGTCATGTCACGCCTCCAAGCGGTGATACTCACTATGGTGGATTTTGGGGGTGTGACAGATTGGTATCAGAGCCATTAGTTATAGTGAACTTGGTTTTAAAAAGGGAAAAGCTTTTTGACAAAACCAGACTATAACCTGTACAGTGCTCAACGATCCACAACGACGCTTCGCTCCACGTGCAAGACTCGACACAATAGGTGGTATGATTTATGTTTATATTGTCGGTTAGATAGTTCACACTGTGCACTAGTTAACGTGATAACTGCTATTTGAACCTTGTGTGCTTACTCTCTCCTATTATCCCATGCTTACGCACCTTCGCGACACTTTTCTCACTTACGTTGCTTCGTTGTGAAGATCGTGAACGGACGCGGAGGACGTATCAACCTAACTCAAGCCCAGTTGACGGCTTTGATCAATGAACGGGTTGCTGAGGCACTCGCAGCTGTCCCTGCAGGAGGTATAACCTGCCATATCAACCCCTCTTAGGACGTTTAGATCTTACCTTCGCAAACCAACCCTCGTGCTTAACCTTGTCTTTTATTCTCGCGCAACAGGTCAACATGCTCAGCCTCCTGTGTGCACGTTCAAAACATTCATGGATTGCCGACCTAGTACTTTCAGCGGCACAGAAGGAGCTGTAGGCCTTCTTCACTGGTTCGAGAAGCTCGAGTCTGTTTTTGAGATGTGTGAATGCCCTGAAGATCGTAGGGTGAAATATGCTACTGGAACACTCGAAGGTGCTGCGTTAACCTGGTGGAAGGCACAGGTTCAACTGCTAGGGCTGGCGGTTGCTAATGCCACCCCATGGAACGGTTTCAAAGAACTGATCAAAGAAGAGTACTGTAGTCGTGACGACATCCATAAGCTAGAGGTAGAATTTTTCAATCTGAAGATGACGGGGTCTGAAATCGAGGCATACACAAAGAGGTCAAACAAATTAGCTATCCTGTGTCCCACTATGGTGGATCCTCCTATCAAGCGTATCGAGTTGTACCTTAAGGGTTTGGTGCCAGAAATTCAAAGCCACATGACCTCAGCTAATCTTGGCACCATTCAGCAAATCATCAAGTTGGCTCATCGTCTCACTGATTAGGCAGTTGAGCAGAATAAGCTGCCCAAGCGTATTAGCGCTACTACTACGGATGCTCCCAGTGATAACAAGCGCAAGTGGGATGGAAATTCGGGCAAGGTTTCTACTTCAGTTCAGTCTCAGCAGCAAAAGACTGATGACTACCAGAGTCCTGGTCAGCAATCTTCTGGTAATCAAGGACAGAGTGGATACCGAGGGAACCACCCCAAGTGCAACCGGTGCAACAAGCATCATAGCGGGCAGTGCCACAAGGGTCGTTGTCTGAGGTGTAACAAGTTTGGCCATGAAGCAAAGGATTTGCAGGGGCGCATGACCAGCAAATCAGAATCGCCAACAACAACAACAAGCCCCACAGAACCACCAGCAGCAGCAACAGCAGGGCAATAAAGGATGCTTTCAGTGTGGTGCTGAAGGCAACTTTAAGAGAAACTGTCCTCAGCTGAACCAGAATCAGAACAACAATAACCAAGGAAACGGGAACAATAATGGAGGCAACAATGGAGGCAATAACGGGGGTAACAATAATGGCAATGGTGCCAGGGGACGTGTGTTCGTGCTGGGTCAGGGTGACGCGAGGAACGATCCCAATGTTGTGATGGGTAAGTTTCTTCTGGATGACTTCTTTGTTACTATTTTATTTGATTCGGGTGCCGATACTAGTTATGTGTCCTTAAAAGTTAGCCAAATGCTTAAGCGCACTCCAACACTCCTGAACACCAAACACACGGTAGAACTAGCAAACGGTAAAAGTCTTGAAGCCACGCACATAGTTAAGGGCTGTAACCTCGTCTTAGCTGGTCAGATCTTCTCTATCGATCTTATTCCTATCGTTCTGGGTAGTTTCGACGTTGTTATTGGGATGGATTGGCTATCTCAACATCAAGCGGAGATTATCTGCAAGGAGAAAATCGTCTGTATTCCTCGTTCTGGTGAAGAACCCCTCGTGATTCATGGCGACAAGAGTGGTGCTGTCATAGGCATTATCTCTTTCCTTAAGGCCCAAAAGTGTTTGCGAAAGGGCCACACTGCCATTCTAGCACTCGTTACTGACACAGCAATGGAAGAAAGGAGAATTGAAGATATTCCTATTGTGTGCGATTTTCCTGAGGTATTTCCTGAGGAATTACCTGGTCTTCTGCCTCATCGACAAGTCGAGTTTCAAATCGAGCTAGCTCCTGGAGCAGCACCAATAGCTCGTGCACCTTATCGACTAGCTCCGTCAGAACTTGAAGAACTGTCCACGCAATTACAAGAACTCTTGGAAAAGGGTTTTATACGTCCTAGCTCTTCGCCCTGGGGAGCTCCAGTCTTGTTTGTGAAGAAGAAAGACGGTACTTTCAGAATGTGTATTGACTATCGCGAACTTAACAAGGTGACCGTGAAGAATCGTTATCCTCTTCCACGTATTGACGACTTGTTCGACCAGCTGCAAGTGTCGAGCTTTTACTCTAAAATTGATTTGAGATCGGGATACCATCAGCTGAGAGTCCGAGATGAGGACGTCTACAAAACAGCATTCAGAACTCTTTACGGCCATTACGAGTTTCTAGTTATACCTTTTGGATTGACAAATGCACATGCGGTCTTCATGGATCTCATGAACCGAGTATGCAAACCCTACCTGGATAAGTTCGTTATTGTTTTCATCGACGACATCCTGATCTATTCTAAGAGTCAGGAGGAACACGAGCAGCATCTACGACATATGCTGGAACTTCTTCGAGCAGAGCAACTGTATGCTAAATTTTCGAAATGTGACTTCTGGCTTCGCGAAGTCCACTTTCTAGGCCATGTGGTAAACAAGGATGGGATTCATGTTGATCCATCCAAGGTTGACTCGATCAAGAACTGGCCTGCACCCCATACACCAACAGAAATCCGCCAATTCTTGGGTTTGGCAGGATATTACAGAAGGTTTATAAAGGATTTCTCAAGGATTGCGTAACCTCTCACTTCGCTGACTCAGAAGGGTGTCACCTATCGTTGGGGTGATGCACAAGAATCTGTATTTCAGCACTTAAAAGACAGACTTTGTAGCGCGTCTATCCTCTCATTGCCTGAAGGCACAAATGATTTTGTGGTTTATTACGACGCTTCCATCCAAGGACTTGGTTGTGTGTTGATGCAACATGACAAGGTCATTGCCTATGCATCACGCCAACTTAAAGTTCATGAAAGGAACTACACTACGCACGACTTGGAGCTGGGAGCAGTTGTTTTCGCCCTTAAGATATGGAGACATTACCGATCACAGGAGTCTCGAGCATATCTTCAAGCAAAAGAAGTTAAACATGCGACAACGTCGATGGGTCGAGCTCTTGAATGATTACGGATGTGCGATCAAGTACCATCCGGGCAAAGCCAATGTTGTGGCCAACGCCCTCAGTCGAAAGGATACTATACCTAAGCGTGTACGTGCGTTACAGCTTACCATCCAATCTAGTCTTCCTGCCCAGATACGAGATGCACAGGTTGAAGCACTGAAAACAGAAAACATCAGGGCTGAGTCCTTACGAGGATCGAGGCAGCGGTTAGAACAAAAGGAAGACGGCGCCTACTATGTAAACGGGCGCATCTGGGTTCCACTTTATGGAAACTTACGCGAACTTGTGATAGATGAAGCACATAAGTCTCGTTACTCAGTACATCCTGGTGCGGATAAGATGTACCACGACCTAAAGACTACATACTGGTGGCCTGGCATGAAAGCCCACATAGCGACCTACGTTAGCAAATGTTTGACTTGTGCGAGAGTTAAGACCGAATATCAGAAACCATCAGGCCTACTTCAACAACCAGAGATCCCGAAATGGAAATGGGAGCAAATTTCCATCGATTTCGTTACTGGTCTGCCTAGATCTCAACGCAGAAATGATACCATTTGGGTGATCGTGGATCGACTGACCAAGTCTGCATACTTTCTTGCCATCAAGGAAACGGATAAGTTTTCTACCCTAGCAGACATCTATCTAAAGGAAGTAGTGTCAAGGCACAGAGTTCCAACCTCCATCATTTCTGATCGTGACTCACGTTTTACATCTGAGCTGTGGCAAGCTATGCACAAGTCCTTTGGCTCCCGATTAGATATGAGCACGGCATATCATCCACAGACGGATGGGCAATCTGAACGCACCATCCAAACCCTTGAAGACATGCTTAGGGCTTGTGTGATTGATCTTGGCAATGGTTGGGAAAAGCACCTCCCTTTGATGGAGTTTTCGTACAATAACAGCTACCACACCAGTATTCAGGCCGCCCTGTTTGAGGCATTGTACGGACGTAAATGCCAATCACCTCTTTGTTGGGCAGAAGTTGGTGACAGCCAAATCACAGGCCCAGAACTTGTAGTAAATACAACCGAGAGGATTGCTCAGATACGACAACGAATGGCGGCAGCTCGCGACCGTCAGAAAAGCTATGCTGATAAGCGCAGGAAACCACTCGAGTTCCAGGTTGGGGATCGAGTGCTACTTAAAGTCTCACCGTGGAAAGGTGTAGTTCGTTTTGGCAAACGAGGCAAACTCAATCCGCGCTATGTCGGACCGTTCGAAATTATTGAGAAAATTGGCAAAGTCGCTTACAAGTTGAATCTACCAACAGAACTCAGCGGAGTTCACAATGTTTTCCATGTGTCGAATCTGAAGAAGTGTCTGTCAGATGAGACCCTCATAGTTCCTCTCAAGGAGCTCACTATCGAAGACCAACTGCGATTCGTCGAGGAACCAGTAGAGATTACTGATCGAGATGTTAAGATTCTCAAGCGTACCAGGATACCTCTCGTCCGAGTTCGTTGGGATTCCCGTCGTGGCCCAGAGTATACCTGGGAACGAGAAGACCAAATGAAACTCAAGTATCCCCAGCTGTTTAAGAAAAGTGCAACCACTACTGAGGCTGAAGCTACTGCAGAATTTCGGGACGAAATTCCAAACCAACGGGGGGATGATGTGACAGCCCAGGAAAACCAGGAAACCACGCAACTTAACTAGCTTCCTCAGTAACCACGTGCTAAATTTCGGGACGAAATTCTCTTAACAGGGGGAGAATGTGACAACCCTCAAAAATTCATGTATCCGTACAATTAATTAATGTTAATTAAAGTGCTTGATGTCTGTGCTGAATTACTTAACTGCTTCCTGATTACTGCGTCATACTTACATGTTTTTTTTAACATACTAGTCTTGTGCAGAAAATTGACTAAATGGTCCTGTATATTTTCCTAAGTGTTGGGAATTAAAAGTGTTACAAAAAGATATATATATGACACTATATGGAATAACTTAGCACTTTAATGGAACGGTATATGACCGGGAAACCGGACATTACCCGGAACACAAAAATATTATTTAAAACATTGTTACACTTTTTCTGAGCTAGTTATGGTTCCTGGACACTATAACACCTTGCATAATACCTGGTACACACTAAACACTAGACATAGCACTAAACTCCCACTAATTAATTTATTTACCCATAAATTTACAATTTACCCCCCCCCCCCATACACATAACCGTCCCCATGGGACCCCATTACAAGACTTTTATAAACCTTGCAAATCCCCATGTGTTTACCTAGGGAATGTGAAGATTTTGATTATACTTGCACTCACCATAAACTTACACATAGCACCCCTAATTACTTACCTAGTTACCTAATAACTTACACTAAGCCCCCCAATTCTTGGCTGAATTTCGGCTCCCATAGCCCACAACAAGATAACTTCAAACTTTCCTTGGAACTAGTAAGATTGTGATGTGAAGTGTGTATGTACTTATGTGAGCATAAGAACCTTCGGTTAAAAGGTTTAGAGTATTATAATATCCTCCATCATTCTCACCTTCCTCATTACAACACAAACACCTCTCTCTCCCTCTAAGTAACCTCGGCCGAACACCCCACCACATACACCACCATTTTCGATTTTTGATTCAAGTATTTCAAGACCATCCCAAGGTGCACCAAGGTGAATCACGAAGTGTGGAGCTCACGGATTGCCAAGGACCTCTCTCGTTTGTCTTTAACCACTCATTTTTCGCCTTGTTTCTTCCCTAGCTTCAAAGCTAGTAGTAAGCTTCTTTGATCATCCTTTATTTTATATTTATGGTGGTTAATGATTATATTATGATGTAACTACAAGAACACTAAATAGATCATGAACACAAACTTGAACATAAAAGAATCACCTCCATGTTTAAGCATGAACTTGGTAACAATATGTTTTCTTGAAAAATTAGTAAACAAAGTAAGTTGGTGATCGTATGGATCCGAGGTTTACAAATGGTTTTTTTTTCCTAAATAAACCAAGAGTAGAAGATGATTTTTTTTGAAAGGTTACGACTTTTGTTAAACCTACACTATTTTAGTAACAAAATAAGCGTAGAAATATTTTTAGAACAAGAAGATCCAATAAATACACATTTTTGCAAAATGAGTTTACAAGTTGTAAACATCTAAAAATCCCGAGAATGAGATTTCAACAAAAGTAAACACACTTCGTGTAACACCCCGACAACGAGTTTGGTAATCAAACCCCGTTAATATTAAAAGACGGGTAAAGTACCGTTAGTAGCAAAAATTAACCCAGTAAATATTAGGATTTAAATAAATAAACTTAATATTAAATAAAAGTTGAACAAAATCCTTTTGAGGAAAACAAAGTATAAAGATGGCCTGAGTTAACAAGACTTCAAATAAAAACGGGTTATGACCTCCCGAACTTATTAAGCTAACTTGGAATAATTTACCTAGTTAGTAATATGTGACTAAATGATGAATAATGAATTAAAGCTTCTTTTGAAACAAATGAAAGACGAGCGACTATTATCGCTAAGTAAGCAAACATGTTTATTAAAAATAAACAATTAAAAAACACAACACACACTAAGAGTGTGTGTGTGTGCGTGCGACCAGGGGAGAAAACAGGGGTGAAACCCTAGTTCAAGTTTAAACCCCAAATTGAAGCTCAAATCAAGCCCGAATCGTCTGCATGATTACAAATTCATGATCACCTAGTCGTGAGGATCTCAAGGTATGTAAAATTTTGTAATTTGGAGATGTTTTGATTTCTTGATGAACATACGAAGTCAAAATTGGAGCTTGAATGTTAGATGTTTGAATGAAACTATGATAAATTCATGGTTAGGAATGAACCCTAATCAATAATTTGATGTATTGATGTACATATACATGAAATTGAGAATCACCCACTTATGTGTTAAATGGGTTTTGTAGGGAGATTAAGAATACTAGAATCTTGATCATGAAACGAGTGTTATTGATTTTTATGAAATGAATCTAGGTGTTGTTATGCATGCTAGATGTAATGAACTTGAAAATGATGATTAATCTTGACTAAATAGTTAGTCATGAACTTGTTTGTTAATAGTATAAAATTATGCCCATAAGGTGTTTGTTGAAATGCCTAAACGAATGTTCATATGTTGAAATCATGAACGAAATACATAATCGCCTAATTTGACTAACTAGGGGTGATGTGTGAAAATACGGAATTCTAGCCAAAAAGTAGATTTTAACTAATCTCACATATCATAAGATTAAGGGTAATTGACTCTTAAAGGTCAAACTAACCCATGGTGAAGTCGAATGGTAGATTCAACATGGAGTTCATAAGATGGAATAGTCGTATGTAATAATGACTAATCTAACCGTCTTACGAATTATAATGATATTTTGACGCTTAACAAGCTAGGTGGAGGCTTGGAAAGGAAACGGGTCAAACGAATCAAGTGTGAAGAAAAAGCGTGTAACGGATGCAAGGTAAGTAAAACTTACATCCCTTTACATTATTTACAATTTACTTAATTGCAAGTATTGTATGTAAATTCCATTAAGTGATTGGGATATGATGTCCCGACACGATTTAATGCGAGTTGGATTAAGGGAAAATGGTAAGAAATCATGAACTATGGTAAAGAGGTAAATGGTAAATTAGTCATGTAATGACGAACAAATAAGGAATGATTTTTAAGTAAAAAGAGTTCAAAGAGAAAGTCGGGATGGGTTTAAAGGGGTGAGATGGTAATTAAATACCATCTCATACGGATAAATGGTCAATTAGACTAAATGGGTCAAATGGTGTTGTTAACAACATTTGACAATTACCTTTGACAATCGCTTGTTGAGTTTTGTAATCACAGGAAATAACATAAGCATGCGTTGCTTTAACTAGAAAGATTTAAAGCAAAAGTTATGTAAACGGGTCAATACCTTGACCCGAGCCAGGTACGCATAAATAAGCTTTTAGTTAAACATACAATTTTTGGTCAAATATTTAGCGAAAGTCCTTCGTTGTAAAGTGAGGGACTAAAGTTGACCAAAACACCCTTGAAGGGTATATTGGGCAAACGACCCATAGGTCATTTGCGTAATATTATGGAAGTTAAATACGAGTAAAAGTTAAAGGAATATACATTTGTGGGTCAAATGCACAAAAAATGGTCATTTGCGTAAAATGACCAACCGATGGGTAAATGTGGGATAACGGGTTAGTTATGCTAAATCCACCACAAAAGTAGTTGTGGTGGAACATAATCAGATATTTAGATGTGGCATTACGAAGTATTGAAAAGAAAGGAGCTAGTTTTGGACCAAAATGCATAAAAGATCTCCTAAACGGGTCAAAATGAATTACGCGCGTAGCTTGGGTGTTTGCCGTGTAATTCACAAAACTTATGAATCCAAGATAGATATTTTGAGTTAAATACCTTGGTCTATGATTTATGATTAACTAGAAACAAGTTTGGAGGTCCTAAATACCAACGGGTCAAAATGTGTATTTTTAATAATAAGCCGAATGCTTAAAAATTTAGGATTTTATTAGTTTGAATGTTGGATTTTAACTCCATATGATGGAGGATCAAATTACAATCACGTAGGAAGAAACGGTAGGCCAAACGGACAAGCGGATTAAAAGTTATGAAGGTTTTCGTTTAGAGAACGGCAAACTTGAAAAGGACCTGCAGAGGCCACCGTAAGTTACGGTAGCTACCGTAACTTACGGTCGCCTAAAAGTCTTTACACCATAAACCCCCTGCTTTATGGTGGAAGAATCAACATTCAGGGCTACCGTAAATTACGGTAGCCACCGTAATTTACGGTAGACCCTGCAATTTAATGTATTTTATTCAGTTTCGCTCCCGGACTCGTTTAGACATGTTTTGAACTCTGTATGACTAAAGCATTTCATGTTTATGAAATGTAGGTACATTTTGGATGCCGGAAGACGATCAAGCTCAATGAAGAACCGAACACAATAAAGATTCATGCTTCCTCACACTGCCTTGTCGTAAATTTAAACGACGAATCCGATCACATTATGTTGAATAACTTATGATTTGTAAAAGTTTTAATAAACCCATATTTTTATAGTATGTGTAGACTTAACTATACATCTAACTGTTGGTATTTACATGTAAACCGTTAAATAGTAACTAGGGTGTTAGAAGTTGGTATCAGAGCCTTGGTTTAAGAGATTCAAGTATGGTGGGGAAAACCATGCTTGGACTTAAACCTTCTGCTCTTGACAAGATTGGTGTTCGGTTCGAAGCTTGATCGCAAATCCGGTAAGTGCATGTATGTTAATGGTTTAGCGTATTAAAATGTTGTAAACAACACATAGGGTTATCGTGTAATACACGTTACCCCAATTAAATGATAGATATAGCTTACAAAATTATGTGCGTTGACACATATAGTAGAAAAGCCTTGTATTATGATGTGGGCGTTTAGTAAAGTTGACATTACTAACTCTTGTGAATGTCTTAATTGAAGGACACTTGCATTTAAAGATGACAAGGGTTAAACAAATTACGGATATGATAGAAGAATGGTCCGAAGTATAACAAGAGGAGCATGCCCACCAAGGACTAAATCGCGTAATAACCGCGAACAAAGTTAATGGCAAGAAACGCCCGTCGGGGCAAGCATTACCAGCTGCGCGTTTTTAAATATAATCGCACAAATAGCAATATGCAATAAACATGTAGAGAATGATTGTTGCATATGTAAATTAGAAACTTGGAAAACCTGAATAGAATACCTATCCAGGATATTATTTCCAAGAAAATTAAATAGAGGCATTACTTACATAGGGCGTAATGTGAAAACTATAAAAGGGTCGTGTGTGTCATGTGTTAATCGCTTACTCTGGCCAAGTAAGTAGTGGCATATGATACCATGAACTTCTTATAGCGGACACATTTACATCTGATGTAGTAAGGACGGGGTGAATGGGACAAATTAAAAGTACCCAAATGAATCAAAAGAGCAAAATACTTGATAATAATGTAAGCGCACAGCCGGGTGACGGAAGCGTATTACATTAGGGTAATGAGCTCGAGAGAAGGGGACAAAGATTAATGTAAAATAACTAAGATATACATTGGGAGAGAGTGTACTTGCACTCGAACCCGGAGAATGCAAATATGACTCTTAACGGGCCGTTTTTGTAAAACGCCAAACCTGAGGACAAAGTCGGAATATAAAAGTGAAACGAAGTCTTAATGCATACCGGAAGGGTTGCAATAATAACGACTTCGGTAAAACACCCGGTTGATGGGTAAGGAGTTAAACACATGAGTAGACCGAGAAATGGGAATTCGGATGGAAAGTCAAAAGACTCAGGTTTCGAGTTATGACTAAAAGACGATAAGATACTGCAAATAGAAATTTTGATAAATTTACGTTCAACTATTTTAAAGTTGAACGGGTCGAACAAAGAATGAAATTTGACATTCATAAGTGATGAATTTTCACGCGACAAGTCAAACGAACTTAATAAAGGACAACGCTTACTAAAATAAGCAAACACGAACTGAGTAAATGAAAGTGAGAAATATTAATAAACCAATGCAAAGAATTATAGGCGTTAAAACATTAAGATAAAAGAACCCGATTAATGGGTTGTAAAGAAGTATAATTATGGACCGGGAAACGGTGAGCGTAAAACAAACCGATGTGTAAATAATGTAAGGAGTCATAAAGTCGGAAGATTAGTCCGAAAGTAAACGAATGAAGCCTTAGAACACGGTCAATGCCAACTAAAGCTCAAAAGCGAAAATAAATGATTCCAAATATAACAAGGGGTGCCTTGGAGATATATATGTATATATATACATTTGAATAAAGACTTGAATAAAAGATGATCTACGGGATTATCATAACCTATGAGATTATAAATGAGGCTAAGGTTTGCGAGACCAAGAAGACCTTTGGGTCACAGATAGAAAGAAACGAATTGTCGGGGTTTCACCTTAAAAAGGCAAAAAAGTGAAAATTTAAAGAAATAGCCTACGAGGCTAAGTGAAAGAACCTACGGGTCAATAATATAAGACGAGGAAACTGATTGTAACCTCCGGCGTAAAATAATAATGGGAGATAAAGTTCGTATAAAAGCGATGAGTTTCGCTAAGTTAACTAAATGGGTTAAAAGCAAAGAGATCGTAAAAGGCCGGTTGGCAATAAGATATACCCTAATGACGGGGAGTAAAATGACGGCGACTAATCAGTCTAGCCGGTAAAACCTTTCAAAGTCAGATTAGTGTTACGACTTATACAAGCACTTGTCGATATAAGATTAGCTTGAAGTAAGCATGTTGAAAATAAATATAACCGAGTGATCAAATGATAGCTCGGTCAAATAAAGAACCAGAATAAGAAATACAAAATGAAAGTATCGGCCTGATATGCTAATAAGCATGGATACCTCCATTTACAAAGGAAACTCTGGCGAAATTTTCTAAAAATCCAACACTTAGAGAATATTTTCTAAAACAAGTGATACAAGTATATTTTTAGCTTTGTTTTCAAAATAAACTTCGCCAAAGGTTTTGTTACAAAATACAAAGTATCGGAGGTTGACTTTTATAAGAAAGATGGATAAATATATATTTAGAATATATATTTTATAATGGAACACTTGTTTGGATACTTGTTTATTTTGTGTGATAGTTATATTTAGGGTAAAATGATGTAACTTAACGATATAACTAGACATTTGAATTGTGTGGTATGTGATAGAAGTAATGAGTAGATAAACCGTACGTAGGATACGTGCCATGCATGAGAAACTGATTGTTATCCGTACCTTATTAGGACGTGCTTGATTTCCTGATTATTTGAGTAATTAATCTAACCGAGCAAACCAAGGTGAGTTCACACACTTTCTAAGGCATGGGATTCCCGGTGGTTTGGGAATGGGTTAAGAAACTAAAACGGAACCTACATATCCTCCTTGGGTAGGATATGCACGGCCATCCTCCATAGGTAGGATGCCAATATTAATCCTGCGTATTCTCCTTGGGTAGAATACGTACGTTCGTCCTCCTTGGGTAGGACAACACCCTTAAAACTTACTAGACAAAACTCTATCATTAAGTCCCTCATTTTATATCGACTTAATCGCCGAGGCCGATGGCGAGCGGGTCATTAGTTAATAGCGCTATTAGGTTTAACAAACCTCACACCGTGCCGTTCGGACGGGCGTGTACTAATGGACTATGGCAAACTGTCAATGATGATAGACATTGACGTAGGGCACAACTATTGTTCATCAGTTGTCGATATGGTAACGGTCTAGTGGTTCACATGGGGAAGCCCCCACTGATCATGGATATGGTTTGGGTAATAAAGAAGGAACTGGTTAATCATACTTTTAACTATGGGGTAACCCCCACGGCAATTAAGCCAACGAAAGACAAACCATGTTTTCGGAAACAACTTAAAACTAAACAACCAACCGTGAACTCACTCAACTTTGTTGTTGACTCGTTGTTACATGCCTTAAAGGTCGTTAGATGCTTATGGAGCTTGCACAAGGAGGAAGTCGTTGTGGAATATGGATGTTATGTCCCGTGCTAAACATTTAATCCTTATGAACTTATTAAACCTACGTTTTGGACTTTAAACTTATGAACTATGGAACTTATGTTTTGAACTTACGTTTTATGCTTCCGCTGTAACCTAAAATTGGTTACTCTCTTTTGGTCACCAATTGTATTGTGGTTGGTTATATTTACTTAATTAAGTTGTTCAATATGATTGGTGGCTCGATCCTGGTCATGTCACGCCTCCAAGCGGTGATACTCACTATGGTGGATTTTGGGGGGGGGGGGGGTGACAACTTTAGCCATGATACTTTTGAAATGAGAATCTCTACTTTGGTAGGAGATGATAATAATCATTTCTTATAAAAAGTGTCTGAACAACCTTTAACATACTATAAGGTTGAGCTTTCTACATACGAAAATATCCCACCAACATCTTCTAGATGTAGTTTGATAGATGAATAAAAGTATGATTACAAATATACTCGAATTGCAAGTCGAGTAATAATTAGACTGTGCTAGGGTCATTAAAAATTCCCCTTTCTAAAAGCTCGCCAGTTTCTTTTCATGATGCTCAGACATCATCACTGTAAATTGCAATTATAGTGAACTTTTAAGAAATAACATTTGATAAAGATGGATAATATTATCAAACTTATATTGCTCTTTATCAGAATATATCATGAGTTGTACAACACTCAATTTGACTATTTTAGTTCATACTATCTTTAACTTTATAAAGATACATTCTTGAGAACTTGAAATCAATGCTTCGGGCATTTGCAATCATATACATACTTATTTCAACTTTGAAAACAATGTATGTGCATTCACTCTTTAGGAGTTCTATTACATATACCTCCTCATTGATTTCTATATCTTATGTAAGGGTGTCTTGAATATTTAATCCATATTGTACCATGCTTATACATTGTACATTAAGATGCCATAATAACCAGGCACAAGTTTTCTATGTATAGTTATTGGTGCACAAGAATTACATCCTTAAGATGTTTCAACTAACCTTATAAGCACTTAAATGCTTTACGATACTCATCATGAGTTCCAATTATATTCAACGTATTCAAATACGAATTTGTTTACAACAATCATATCGTTCCCGAGAACTCATTTTACATGATTTTTAATAATTCAAATCCTTGAGGGACTTTCATGTAAACTTTTAGTATCAAGTGAAACATAACAATCATAAGACGCATATCATTTCTCTCTTTATATTACCAGACTAATAAAATATTGGAAAGTCATTACATCCACCACAAGAGAATGTGTCTCATTATAATCAATCATGGGTTTTTGCGAAAATCCTTGTGCACCATATTTGCCTTATCTCATTTAATTTGATTTTCATATGATTCGCATAAAAGCCCCATTAATATCCAACATACTTTACAAATTCAGTTGTATGGACTGTTGGTCCGAAAACTTTCCATTTCATTAGAGAATTTAAATCTGCCATACTTTGCGTCTTTCCATTTTGGCCAATCATTTATGTATTTTCATTCATAGGCAGATCTTAAATCTTGATCCTCTCATTCATAGGCAGATCTTAAATCTTGATCCTCATCATTTCATCATTTCAAGCGCTATATTATATACAAAAGTATAACGATGTCAATTTTGTTTCGATTCCATACATATCTTAGACATGATACAGCTTAACGAGATCTCTTTATTTTCAGGTACCTGTGGTTCTTCTTGAAGCATCATGTCTACTATCTTTTCCAGAAGATTTTATTACTATAACCTCGACTTGACCATCTTAATTACTTTCTCCAATTTTCGAGGAAATGTATTACTGGAATCGACTAGTCTACCATCCTTCAGGCGTGCAATAGACTCATTAGAAAAATATGTGGTTGTCCTCTTGGGACACAAATATGACTAGAGCATAAGCAGTTGATTATGTGACTTACTTAGTCACTCTATTTAGGTCAGTGAATTTGTCTGGTAATTTGTTCTTTAATATTGGTAAATGAATTATCCTTTGAACTTTTGGTTCACCTTTTATAGTCTGAGGATCAAGATGATATGATAATTCATTCCACTTTTCACTTTTCAACTGCGTGTTATCTCCCCCTAATGTTGGGAACATTCATTCACTAAAGTGAAAACCAATGAGCCGTAAGCAAATCTTTCACCAATGGCTTTAACTATTTAATCATAGACAATTATTTTTTGCCCAACATATATTCTCAACCCTTTTAGAAGTCCCATCTTTGTGCGGTGTGGTGGATGAGTTTCAATATATGTCGCACAACCAAAACCTTTGAAGAGACATCTTTGGTTCCTGACCAAAAACCAACTGTATGGGGAGAACTATAACTTATTGGCTTGATGTGAATTAATGGTACTATACGTAAAATTACATGTACCTAAATGAACTTTTTCTCCTCTCATGATCATTGGCTTTGGAATCGATAGTAGTCGTTTAGTGATCATCTCAACAGTAACACATATTCCAATGATCGTTAATAACTTGGGATCAAATTCATTATTACCAAATAGATATACTAATCTAGATTAATATGCTTGCTATCACATTAGATAAGCCACAATCGCACAAACTTCAGGTTGTGGATTTGATAACCATTTAGACAATGCATCGATTTAAAACACTAAATGGTATCATATTTGGATATACGTGTCCTTTCTTTATTCCAGAATATTTAGGGATTCACGCCCTATCTTGGTTGGTAAATAATTAATTTCTTCTTGAGAGCAAAGACATCTTTAATTGTCAGGAAGAATCTTCCAGTTCTTCATTATGTTTCACATCATCATTGACTCGGCGTGGTCTAACCGGTCATGCCAATCAAATATCATGATCCATAAACGTCTAGTTTATGATCGTAGATGTATTACTTGCACGTATGTAATACAAAAGTAAGACACGAGAGAGATATCTATTGAAACTATCATGTTATATCACTATCATTATTTCCACATGTTATTCGCATATTATCACTTCCTTATATTGCCACTTCTAGTGGTCAATCTCATTATGCCTATCATTACAATGTGAATAGTCGGTCTAACTATTAACTTGGCTATCTTACATTTTCTGACAGTTCGACCCCATTACAAGTTTCTCACAACATTTTCAATGATAGTTGTTGTTAGGATCTGAGGCTGTCATGATTGTGTTTATTTGATAATAATGAACAAATGGATGAATCTAAGAGAGATCAAATGCAGCGGAAATGGTAACAAACTTTATAACACAATCAAAGAGAAATAATTTTCAGTAAGCATATGCTTTTCATCAAGTAGAATGATTACAAAAACATGATGTTTACAGTACATGCTTACATACTAAAACTCCCCCTCAGACTGAGCTCAATGGTTGATCGTACAAGATGTTTGGATTGAAGGGGAAAACTCGTTAAATAGAACAGTACAAACTGTTCTATTTATTGTACTAATCAAACCACTGAGAATCAAAGCTGACATCACCATGAAAGTGACATCTAACAACCTAACAAACTCTAAGGACTGTTACAAACAACCAATGATTACAGAACTACTGATAACATAACACTGTTTCTATATACTGCTGTTTCTCTTTCCACTGATGTAGTCTAAGCACTGATGTTGAGCATCAGTGCTTTCTTCAAAGGTGATCAGTCCTTGAATGGGCAGTACTTTAGTCTTCAACAGTACTTAGGAGACATCAGTAGATAGAGCTTCAGTTCTTTAATCTTCATCAGTGCTTGGCCTATCAGCGGTTGGGATGATCAGTGTTTGGAGACTATCAGTTGTTAGATCCATTATTCAAGGGGAAAGTCTTTGTATAAGCACTGATTATGATGATCCACTACTTTGAACCAGTTTTGGCTATATATCATCTGTTCTTTGTAGGGTTCAATCCAAACAATCTCCCCTTGGAACAGATGATGCAAAAACACTTCATTATTAAGGATCTTTTTTGCCTCATCAGGAGTTCCCTAACTTGACCTTTGAATTGTAATTCAAAGTTCATGGAATCCTCATCATCCTCATCCCTGCATAGTGTATGCTCAAGGAGATCTTGTAAATCTTCAACACCCAGGCCAAGTGCTTCTTCCCTTGATATATGCTTCACTTCACCTTTGGATTTGAGCAGAGTCAATACGTGGGTCTTTTGATCAAACATCCACTTTAGTATTTTTGAATCCAATGGGTTTCTTGGGAGAGACTTTATTGTTGATGAGTTTGGAGAAGGAGGCCTGGTGATGACAACTTTGGCAGGGTCTTGAGATTGTGCTAAGTCTTGTTTCTCTGCCATCAATGTCTGAAGAACCATTTTCATGATGTATTCTTCTTGAGCCTTGTCTTCTTTTGTTTCTGCATCCATCTGCTTTTGTTTCCTTCTTTGATAAAGGATGGCAGCAAGTGAAGCAGTGGATCTTCTAATTGGCAATTTTTGTTTGACTGGAACCACTGCTTCTGGATAATCAGGCTTTTTGGGAGAAGTGGGATCTTTCTTCCTTAACTCTTCTAACCTTTTGTAGGTATCTAACACTTTTACCTTTGACCACCTTGTAACCTGATTCCTTGAGCCATGATAAGCAGCTATAAGCTCTTCTTTCATTCTTTTCAGCTTCAAAGCCCTTTCTGGTACATTCTTTTTGTAATTGGCCCATACTAGAGGAGTTTGCTTTACTTTGTCTTCAATCATCTTTTGAATTCTGGCTATCTCCTCTTTCAGTTCACTAATGGTCCATTCCTTGTACTGATGTTTTTATGCCTTGTATTTCTTCTATGCCATGATGTATTCAATGTAATCTTTCCTCATACTTTCATCATCCTTTTCTGATAATTTCTGACAAAGATCTTTTGAGAACTGCTCTAAAGTTCTAACTTTGGTGAGCAGGTATTGCAAATTTCTCTGAATCTCTTTGTCAGACTTTCCCTTTATGTCTCTTTGAGATATATCCTCTGCTTGTTTGGCCTTTATTTTGAGATACTGTTCTATGTTTCTTGGCAAAGGATAACCTTGAATAGATGGGAGTTTCCTCTTTTCAGGATCATCTTCAGAGTAGAAGGATTTGATCTCCTCCCTAACTGCTGGAAGATCTAATGGATATTGTACTCCCACAAGGACAATGGCAGTGTTTGGATTGAGGGCTTGAACTGAAGATATTGGAATAGGGTTTTGAATGGTAGCTAAGGTCAGTGATTTTGAAGATGCTGGAGGTGGGGAAGTGTCATCTTCCAGTACAATGTCTGTTACCCTTCTCCTTTTGTGCTTTGGAGAGGTTGGTGGTGTGTTTGTGGGTTGAGTGGTGGTGTTTGAAGTGATGGGTGACTGACTAACAGCTGTTAAAACCACTGGTGTTTCAACCACTGTTGTCACTACAACAGTTGATGTGTCAACTGTTGTCTTCTGCTTTTTGGCAGGTGGTTTTTGTGATGGTGATGATGTTTTTGGTATGGCCGTGTATTGAGTATTGGTTGATGAAGTGGTGATGGCAGTGGTTGGGATAACATTTGTTGAAACCACTGAAGTACCAACAACTGTTGATACAAGAGGTGTCTTAACATCTCTTGGTTTGGAGGTTTGATGTGATGAATTTTTGGGGATTTGAGGAGTATGTTTGGTGGTTTTGGAAGGTGTGGTTTTGGGTTGGCTAACTTTTTGGTAGGCTTTCTTCTTTTAATTGCAGAAGTACCCTGCTCTTCCTTTTGCATCATAACTTTCTTCTCTTGCTCAAATCTTTTTTACCCTTTTATTTCCATAGACTCTTTCATGTTTGCCTTTAGATCAGCAAATGCATTTTGAGTCACATCAACCTTCTTTTAATTGCAGAAGTACCCTGCTCTTCCGTTTCCATCATAACTTTCTTCTCTTGCTCAAATCTTTTTGACCCTTTTATTTCCATAGACTCTTTCATGTTTACCTTTAGATCAGCAAATGCATTTTGAGTTACATCAACCTTCTTTGATCCATCTGGCTTTGGAATTTCTACCACAAGTTTGGACATTGGATCTGGTTTAATAAATAGAGCTTCTTTTCCCTTTTTACCTTTCTCTCCCTTTTTGGCATCATCAGTGTTTTCAACAAAGATGATTGAAGGAAGAGCAGTGCTAGTGGTTTTGAGCAGATACGCTTTAATGGCTTTGATATCTGCTTGAGTATTTTTATACCTAGCTTCCATGACATTTCTGACCATTTGAAGTTGAACTTCATGCTGTTGATCCGCATATTGTCTTTGTTTGTGAAGCAGAGGTTGAAACAGATGCCATAGCTCATTTGGGGAAGGAGTAGATATTGCAGCAGTGGGTGTAACCTTTTGAGATTGTAACAACTGCTATAGCATAATTTTGATATCTGCAACAGATGTTTCAATTTTATCCACTCTCCTCATCAATTCTTTATATTTCAAACCATCACCCAAATGAATGGGATTATCTGATTTCCCACTAGCAGTGGTTGTAAAAGTAGTTGACTTAGGAAAAGTTTCCCAAAAATCATCCACTGATGCCCCTTTCTCTTGGTTCTGGGGACTTCTTTCCTCAGCAGAGGTTACCATAGTAAACACACCAATGGGTATTGGATACACACTAGCGGTCACTTTGGTTCCCAATGAAGAAATTGCCTTCAAGGGAGTCTGACTAATGAAACTACTATCCAGGTATAAATCAGTGGATTCAATACCTGTAGTAGCTGCTCCACTTGAACTACTGACAGGAATTACATGTAATTCCTGCAGTGTAACCTCCTCAGTTGTTGGTGGGTTAGAAAAGATAGAGGAACCAGACTCAGTCACTTGTTGATGTATGTTCTCAGTGATAGATGGTTGAGAAGAACTGATTTGTGGGAGTTGTGCAGTGAGGATGGGGGTTGAAAGAGAATTTTCCCCGGGAGCAGGGCTGTGGAAGATGGAATCAAGTGATTCCAGAGCTTCATAATGTGGTGTCCCTGTGGATACAACCTGATCCTTTTGAGAGGATGCAGGAGGAGTTTTAGGCTCAGGTTGAGATCTTTCTTCCATCTGTTGTGAGGAAGTAGTAGCAGTGGTGTCAGGTGACTTTTGTGTTGTCACAGGTATTATCTCTGGGATCTCATCTTCCAGAGTTACCTTTTTGGAGGGTTTGGGGCTTTTTGGATTTTGTCTTTTTGGTCTTTTTGGTGATTTTAGGTGGGGGTTGCACAACAGTGGTAGTGCTGTTGTGTTCACCTTGAGCAATGGGCTCAACAGGAGAGGCCTGAGGAGTAGTTGTTGCTGCTAAATTCCGCTCAGGTGCCTCTGTTTGTGTTTTTGAAGGTTTTGACAGCCTTGTGAATGTTTCAGAAGTTAGGCTGTTTATTTGAAAAGGATTTCCTTGGATAAGCATATGTGCATTATCCTTTGAAAATTTATTTTGTAGATAAAATCTTAAAAACCTTGGAAATAATAAAAATGAATTTTTATTGACATTTTTGACCATATCATTGAAAATCTCCTGGGAATAGTTAAAATCAACTCCAGCCATGATAGCATAGCCCATGTATTGGATTTTCAATGGGATCTCATTAAAAGCGGTGGTTTTATTTGACACACACATGAGGAGGGTATGAAATAAAAATCTCATAGCAGGTGGAAAACTGCCCTTTTGCAAAGCATCCTTTTTCATTTCATCCGCATACCATCTCTCAATGAAATCAATTTGATAATCAACTTTTGGGAAAGAATCTTTACCTGTAAGATCGTTGATTTCAAAAAACCTCTGAAATGGTTTGAGGTGTGATAGTAACTGGAATTCCCCACATTGATGAATTAATAGCTAAGGGCTTTTTGTCCTTAGTTTCAAGCTTTGCATTTTTCCAGAACTCTCGTTGGGTATCCAGGTAAATAGGTGCATTACAGGTCAATAAAGTTTTGTACTTTGAAGACGAGAGTGCATCAATCACGGAGTGGAAGGTTGTGTTTTGACTTGGTTTTTCAAGTATACACATGTAGTTATGAGGATTTTTGAATGGAAGAGCCATGGTGAATCGAAAGTGGTTGAGAGCGAATGAAGAAGATGAATGATTTGAGAGAATTTGATGAAAACTGCTTTTGAAAGGAAAATTTTGAATTCGATTCGATAGTGAAAACCCTGTTTGGGGTTTTGATCAGGGTTTTATAGGATGAAAAAGTGTATGCTGATGTGGCAGCGGTTACAAAAGATCTGACGGCTAAGTACTGTCCACGTGACAACCTCTGACGAATAACAGATGACAGTTGTTTGGAAACCACTGATGGATCAATATCAGTGGTTTACAGTGGTGAAAAGCAAAACAGTGGCTGACTTTTGACTATCAGTGGATAGCTTATCAGTGGATTAAAACACTGAGGTTTAACAACAGTGATTACCAAGGAAAATGAGAGAACAAAGGTTGTCTTTCAGCAGTGGATAATATTCAGCAGAACAAATGTTTGGAACAAACAGTGGTTATGGCAGACTTTTAAGGATTTAAGGAAAATTTTCATTTTTAGCTATTTTTAAGGATGAATTTTTGATTTTCTGAAAACATTTTAATGCTTTTATTCATAGAACAATGGGATTTTGCCTGCTATTCCATATTAAGCATTCCAACCCTAGAGATCAAGCTTTCAAAGGTAGATGTATCTAAGGCCTTTGTTAGCACATCTGCCAGCTGATCTTTAGTATGAACATGATGCAGAAAAATCAAACCTTTTTCATAGCAATCCCTCACAGAGTGATGTCTAATATCAATGTGTTTGGTGGATTAATGATATATTGAATTTTTTATGATATATTTCAGCTAATTGACTATCCTGCATAAAAGAAATCTTTTGAGCAGTTATACCAAAATTTAATAACATATTTTGAAGTTACAAACACTTGGACTATCCAGCTTGCAGCAGAATCATAATATTCTTTATTTAGTGGATGTGGAAATATCTGCTTGCTTGTGCTTGGCCAAATATACTAAGCTTAATGCCTAGGAATTGACATCCTTCTGATGTAAACTCTCATGCCCTTGGTGTCTGTACTTGTTTGAGTATGATAAATCTTGACAACCATGCTCCTAGCATATGCAATGTTCTTTGAGGACCCACTTTTTTCCAAATAGATTCTCATCCTTTGGCTGTGGCACAAGATTCTCAAGCTTTTTGTCACTGAACTGCTAAAGCCCCTCTTTCATGACAGATACCCAACTTTCTGTCTTTTAGTGCACCATAATACATGACTTGTTGATGAAATGGTAGAATGTCAATCAGAGGACAAATGTTTTAGGATAGGCTTTTTGTAAGAATCCTTTTTCATAGATGTTGCCAAGTGTTTGGTAAAGTGGATGAGTTGTAATAAGAATTGATGTTTTTTTAAAAGGTGAGGCTGCAGATGTGATTCATCAGAGCTAACAACTGTTGGTGACTTTAATTGATCCAACAGCTGTTTGAAATGAAGAGAGAGGGTTTTGAAGGATAGGTATGGCACACTGATGATGATTTTTTTTAATTCATTTTGATGAATTTTTCTCAACAGTGGTTAAGGGTGAGGTAGTGACAGAGGCTTAGAAAGCTTCTTTGGTCAAACACTGTTTATTCATCAGTGGATGAGCTTTAACAGCTGTTATGAAAATCTGTTGCTCTGATGAAAGACATGATTTTGACTTGTGATATCACAATATTGTAACACCCCGAAAACGGGTTTGGTAATCAAACCCCGTTAATACTAAAAGACGGGTAAAATACCGTTAGTGGTAAAATTTAACCCGGTAAATATTAGGACTTAAATAAAAAAACCTAATATTAATTAAATAGGAAAATAAATACTTTGAGAAAACAAAGTATATAAAAAGCCCAGATTAACGGGACATAAAACATAACGGGTTATAACTTCCCAAACCCGTTAAAGTAACTAGGAATAATTAACCTAGTTAGATGATGACTTGTGTGTAGTTAAAGATCTAAAAATAAACTAAGAGAAACTAGAGGGACCAAAAGTGTTTAACTTGAAACTAGTTTTAATAAAAACATTTTATTAAAACACAAACACTCCATTTGGAGTCTGCTGGAGATCGACCAGAGCAAGGGGGGGCGACCCAGACTTCTCAAACCCTAAGTTCATGCTATTTGATCAATTGAAGGCAAATTTCAGTCCCAAATCAAATTCCGAGCATAGATTAATGATCCCCATTGCAAGGAGATCATAAGGTATGCAAAATTTGACAAAAAATCTCTATTTGAAATTCTCATGAATTTAGAGAACTTGAAATCTGATGATGCATGAATGTTGTTTGGATGAAATTAGAATGAAATAGTGTCTAGGAATAAACCCTAGCCATTAGATTGTTGAAATTAAGCTCAATACTTGAGAATTCCATAATCACCATTGAAGGTGTTAAGTGGGTGATGTAGAAGTATGAAGACACTAGGATTATGATAGTTGTACTAGTGTAATTTGAATTCTATAAAGAAATTTCAGATTTGTTGATGTTAAAATTTATGTGAAATTGCCAAATTGATGTTAACCATGGTAAAGATAACTAGTTATGAACTAGATAGTAAATATGTAAAATTATGCACACTAGGTGTTTGTTAAAATGCCTAAATGAAAACTAAAGTGCTGAAATTATAAATGAGATGCGTGATTGCCACACTCGATTTATCCCGTATGATATTGGGTAATATGAATTCTAATCATGATGTTGATTTAATTTAAATGGTATTTGTCATATGGATAACGGTAGTTAACTTTTAGAAAGTTAAATTAACCAATGATGAAGTCGAATGGTAGATTCGACATAAAATTTGTAAGACGGAATAGTCGCATCTAATAATGACTAAACTAACCGTCTTACGGATTATGATGATAGTTTGACTCATGACAAGCTAGATGGAGGCTTGGGAGGAAGCGGGTCAAACGAAACAAGAAAGAAGAAAAGGCGTAACTTGGATACAAGGTAAGTTAAACTTACACCCCTTTTTAATTACTATACACTTACTAGCGAAAATTGATTGTGAATAATGTTAAGTAATTGAAATACGATGTTCCGGCATGATACAATGCAAGTCGGAATGAATAAAAAGGTAGGAAATCATGAATTATGGTAAAAGGGGTAAAAAGGTAAATTAGTTATGTAACGACTAATAAATAAAAACGGTTTTGAGTAAAATGAGTTTAAGGGAAAAACCGGGATAGGTTTAAAGGGATGAAATGGTAACTAAATACCATCTCATACGGATAAATAGTCAATTAGGCTAAATGGGTCAAATGGTGTTGTTAACACCATTTGCCAACTTCATTTGACAATTTCTTGTTGAGTGTTGTAATCACAGTAAACAACATAAACGTGCGTTGCTTTAACTAGAAAGATTTAAAGCAAAAAGTTATGTAAACGGGTCAATACTTGACCCGAGCCAGGTACGTGTATATATGGTCGTGGATAACATACTTCATGGCCAAATATGTAGCGAAAGCCCTTCGTAGTAAGTGAGGGGCTAATGTTGATTAAAACGCCCTTGAGGAGTAAATTGGACAAACGACCCATAAAAGTTGGTTAGGAACTTATATTATGATTTTTATAACCTTTGGGTGCGTATGAAAATCGTAGGCATAAACTATCAAGGGTTAAATGCCTTAAAATGTGTATTACCGCAAAAATAACATATTTGAGGGATAAAACTCGGAATAAATAGTCTATTACATTAAATCCACTACGTTCAAAGTTGTGGTGGAAGACTAACCAAAATGAACGAGTGGAATTATGAGGCATAAGGTAAATGAGCGAAGTTATGCTTAAAAAGACATAAATGCCCTTAACGGGTCAAAATAAGCAATTGAGTATAAGCGGGTTTAAAAACCCGTGGTTTGAGCCAAATATGATAGACAATATAGAAATTAGGAGATTCACGAGAATTTGGGATCAAACAAATAAGTTTGTTTGATAAATACATGAATGGGTCAAATAGGTAAATTTTAATTTGAGCCTAAAGCTTAAAACTCTATAAATTTGTCAATCCGGATGTCGGGTGTTAACTCCATAAGATGGAGAATCAAATTACAATCACGTAGGAGGAAACGGTAGGTCAAACGGACAAGCGGATTGAAAGATACGAAAGTCTTCGTGTCAAAAACGGCAAAATGGAAGGGGCTGATACAGGGGCCACCATAACTTACGGTGGGCACCGTAAGTTACGGTGGGGGCTGAAATCATTACGGTAGTTATCTCCTGCCTTACGGTGGAGATATTTTAAAATAAGGGCCACCGTAACTTACGGTGCCCACCGTAAGTTACGGTGGAGGCCAGTTTCAAGTTTTTGTTTCTGGATCAAGATATCAATGCTGGAATTTTCCTAATTTCCTTGTTGTACTAGTTATTTAATTATCAAAACTAACTTTTAAGTTCGTTTTGATCACAGGTGAATGTCAAGAGTCCCGGATGAAGAATCAAGCGTCGAGCAAGAACCGAACACACTTTAAACGAAGCTTCCGCAATGTTGTTTCGTCGTTATTCTAAAACGGCGTATTAAATCACATTATGATTGTATCACTTTAAATTGTAAAAGTTTTTAACAACCCGTAATTTCATTGAAATTGTAAACTGAAATTTTATGATTATGGACTTAATCTATGCGAAAAACGTAAAATATTAACAAGGATGTTACAAGTTGGTATCAGAGCCTTGGTTTAAGAGATTCAAGTATGGTGGGAAAACTATGCTTGGACTTAAACCTTATGCTCTTGATAAAGATTGGTGTTCGGTTCGAGGCTTGATCGCAAATCCGGTAAGTACATGTATATCAATGGTTTAGTATGACTAAAGTGTTGAGAACAACACATATTGTTATTGTGTGATACACATTACACCAATAAAAATCGATATAGAATAGATTTAGTCAACGAAATTACACACGTTGATGCGTATAGTAGAAAAGCCTCATATTATAATACGGGCACCCATTAATATCGAAATTACTAACTATTTTAAATGTTTTAGATTGAAGGACACTCGCATATGAGGATAGCGAGAGTTTAACAAATCGTGGATTTGACAGAAGAACGGTCCAAAGTACGACAAATAGATCATGCTCACCAAGGACCTAAATTGCACAACGATTGCGAATAAGTTAATGGCAAGGAGAGCCTGTTAGAGCAAGCATTAACAGGTGCAAGTTTTAAATTATTGCATAAATGGTAATATACAACAAATACGTAGAGATTGAAAGCTGCATATGTAGATCGAAAACTTGGAAAAACCTGAATAGAAAACCTATCCGGGATATTGTTTCCAAGAAAAACAAATAGAGGCATTACTTACATGGGATGTAATGTGAAAATTATAAAAAGGTCATGTATACCAGGTGTTGATCGCTTACTCTGGCCAAGTAAATGGTGAACATGTGGTACCATGAACTTCTTATGATGGACACATTTATGTCCGATGTAGTAAGGGTGGGGTGAATGGGACTAACTTAAATAGTACCCAAATGAATCAAATAAGTAAGATGTTTGATAGTAAACGTAAGTCGGATGACGGAAGCGTATTACGTAAGAATAACGAGCCCGAGAGAAGGGACAAGGATCAAGTAAAAAGAAAATGCAGACCGACCAATAGGAAAGCTAAGGCATAGGGATAAAAGTTTGACTGTCACAAGTGATGAAATCCACATGGACAAGTCAAACGAATTGAATAAAGAATAAAGGACTTGATTGAATAAAAGCGATGGATCTCGCTAAGACGACCAAATAAATTAAAATAACGTCTAAAACCATATAAGAATGGTTACTTGAAAATGATTACGGTAAAGATACCCAATGAATGGGTAGGATTTGGAAAGAATGCGTGAACCAAGAGACGGGAACGCGAAATAGAAAGTCAAAAGACTCGGAATATGAGTCATGACTAAAAGACAATGAGAATTTGCAAACAGAAATGTTAATAACTACGCTCAACTATTTTAAAGTTGAACGGGTCGAATAAATAATGGAGTTTGACGTTCACAAGCGATGAAATTTCACACAAACAAGTCAAACGAGATAAATAAGGTATAAAAGCTTGGTAGTGCAAGTAAGCGCAAACTGAATAATGGAAGCGCGAAACATTAATGAACCTACGTGATGGGTCAAAAAAGAATATATATAGGAAAAACGCAAACTAGCGAAACAAAAATGTTAAAAACACTAAGATAAAGAACCCGGGTAATGGGTCGTAAAGAAGTATAGGTAAGATCCGGGTAACGGTAAGTGTAGGACAAACCGACGTGTAAATGACGTTAGAAGTCATAAAGTCAGAAAGATAATTCGAAAGAGAACAAATGTAGCCTTAGACTACGGTCAAGGTCAAATGAAATCCAAAAAGCAAAAGTAAATAATTCTAGACATAAAAAGGGGTGCCTTGACAACATATATATATATATATATATATATATATATATATATATATATATACAGTTGGATAAAGACTTAAATAAAAGATGATCTACGGGATTAAACATAGTGTTAAGGTCTACGGGACCAAGAAGACCCTTGGGTCATGAATAGAAAGAAACAAATTGTTGGGCCTCACCTTAAAAAGGTGGAAATTTAAAGAAATAGTCTACGAGACTAAGCGAAAGAACCTACGGGTTATATGGGTTAAGCGTGGGAACTAGTTGAAATTCCCCGCATTAAAAGATATAGGAAAGGAACAAATCCTAGGAAGCAACATTCCTAGATATGAGAGAAAGACGTAAGACAAAGAGAAAACGTAAACTAAAAATTTAGTTTTTAGTCAAAAGCAACGTTTTAATAAACATAAGTGGTATGAAGCGATTTATGAAACCGTAAACGCACATAAGGCCGGAGATGGCGATATGGATATATGCCCGAGCAATGGGGTATAAGGTAACTAGTGACTAACAAGTCTAACCACCAAAATAAACAATTAATAGAGATATGAAATACAAGATGAAAGTTACGGCCCATGAGGCCTTATACGTGAAAGGCGCATACGTTTGGAAGCCAAAAAGGGCATTACCATATTATCCTGGTAAGATTAATAGATGAGAGCAATGCTCAAGTAACTATCGAAACTAAATCCAAGGAGTCAAACCTGAGGAACTGCGTAAGAAAGGTTTCGAGGACGAAACCTCTTTAAGGGGGTAGACTTGTAACACCCCGAAAACGGGTTTGGTAATCAAACCCCGTTAATACTAAAAGACGGGTAAAATACCGTTAGTGGTAAAATTTAACCCGGTAAATATTAGGACTTAAATAAATAAACCTAATATTAATTAAATAGGAAAATAAATACTTTGAGAAAACAAAGTATATAAAAAGCCCAGATTAACGGGACATAAAACATAACGGGTTATAACTTCCCAAACCCGTTAAAGTAACTAGGAATAATTAACCTAGTTAGATGATGACTTGTGTGTAGTTAAAGATCTAAAAATAAACTAAGAGAAACTAGAGGGACCAAAAGTGTTTAACTTGAAACTAGTTTTAATAAAAACATTTTATTAAAACACAAACACTCCATTTGGAGTCTGCTGGAGATCGACCAGAGCAAGGGGGGCGACCCAGACTTCTCAAACCCTAAGTTCATGCTATTTGATCAATTGAAGGCAAATTTCAGTCCCAAATCAAATTCTGAGCATAGATTAATGATCCCCATTGCAAGGAGATCATAAGGTATGCAAAATTTGACAAAAATTCTCTATTTGAAATTCTCATGAATTTAGAGAACTTGAAATCTGATGATGCATGAATGTTGTTTGGATGAAATTAGAATGAAATAGTGTCTAGGAATAAACCCTAGCCATTAGATTGTTGAAATTAAGCTCAATACTTGAGAATTCCATAATCACCATTGAAGGTGTTAAATGGGTGATGTAGAAGTATGAAGAAACTAGGATTATGATAGTTGTACTAGTGTAATTTGAATTCTATAAAGAAATTTCAGATTTGTTGATGTTAAAATTTATGTGAAATTGCCAAATTGATGTTAACCATGGTAAAGATAACTAGTTATGAACTAGATAGTAAATATGTAAAATTATGCACACTAGGTGTTTGTTAAAATGCCTAAATGAAAACTAAAGTGCTGAAATTATAAATGAGATGCGTGATTGCCACACTCGATTTATCCCGTATGATATTGGGTAATATGAATTCTAATCATGATGTTGATTTAATTTAAATGGTATTTGTCATATGGATAACGGTAGTTAACTTTTAGAAAGTTAAATTAACCAATGATGAAGTCGAATGGTAGATTCGACATAAAATTTGTAAGACAGAATAGTCGTATCTAATAATGACTAAACTAACCGTCTTACGGATTATGATGATAGTTTGACTCATGACAAGCTAGATGGTGGCTTGGGAGGAAGCGGGTCAAACGAAACAAGAAAGAAGAAAAGGCGTAACTTGGATACAAGGTAAGTTAAACTTACACCCCTTTTTAATTACTATACACTTACTAGCGAAAATTGATTGTGAATAATGTTAAGTAATTGAAATACGATGTTCCGGCATGATACAATGCAAGTCGGAATGAATAAAAAGGTAGGAAATCATGAATTATGGTAAAAGGGGTAAAAAGGTAAATTAGTCATGTAACGACTAATAAATAAAAATGGTTTTGAGTAAAACGAGTTTAAGGGAAAAACCGGGATAGGTTTAAAGGGATGAAATGGTAACTAAATACCATCTCATACGGATAAATAGTCAATTAGGCTAAATGGGTCAAATGGTGTTGTTAACACCATTTGACAATTTCTTGTTGAGTGTTGTAATCACATGAAACAACATAAACGTGCGTTGCTTTAACTAGAAAGATTTAAAGCAAAAAGTTATGTAAACGGGTCAATACTTGACCCGAGTCAGGTACGTGTATATATGGTCGTGGATAACATACTTCATGGCCAAATATGTAGCGAAAGCCCTTCGTAGTAAGTGAGGGGCTAATGTTGACTAAAACGCCCTTGAGGAGTAAATTGGACAAACGACCCATAAAAGTTGGTTAGGAACTTATATTTTGATTTTTGTAACCTTTGGGTGCGTATGAAAATCGTAGGCATAAACTATCAAGGGTTAAATGCCTTAAAATGTGTATTACCACAAAAATAACATATTTGAGGGATAAAACTCGGAATAAATAGTCTATTACATTAAATCCACTAAGTTCAAAGTTGTGGTGGAAGACTAACCAAAATGAACGAGTGGAATTATGAGGCATAAGGTAAATGAGCGAAGTTATGCTTAAAAAGACATAAATGCCCTTAACGGGTCAAAATAAGCAATTGAATATAAGCGGGTTTAAAAACCCGTGGTTTGAGCCAAATATGATAGACAATATAGAAATTAGGAGATTCACGAGAATTTGGGATCAAACAAATAAGTTTGTTTGATAAATACATGAATGGGTCAAAATAGGTAAATTTTAATTTGAGCCTAAAGCTTAAAACTCTATAAATTTGTCAATCCGGATGTCGGGTGTTAACTCCATAAGATGGAGAATCAAATTAAAATCACGTAGGAAGAAACGATAGGTCAAACGGACAAGCGGATTGAAAGATACGAAAGTCTTCGTGTCAAAAACGGCAAAATGGAAGGGGCTGATACAGGGGCCACCGTAACTTACGGTGGGCACCGTAAGTTACGGTGGGGGCTGAAATCATTACGGTAGTTATCTCCTGCCTTACGGTGGAGATATTTTAAAATATGGGCCACCGTAACTTACGGTGCCCACCGTAACTTACGGTGCCCACCGTAACTTACGGTGGAGGCCAGTTTCAAGTTTTTGTTTCTAGATCAAGATATCAATGCTGGAATTTTCCCAATTTCCTTGTTGTACTAGTTATTTAATTATCAAAACTAACTTTTAAGTTGGTTTTGATCACAGGTGAATGTCGAGAGTCCCGGATGAAGAATCAAGCGTCGAGCAAGAACTGAACACACGTTAAACGAAGCTTCCGCAACGTTGTTTCGTCGTTCTTCTAAAACGGCGAATTAAATCACATTATGATTGTATCACTTTAAATTGTAAAAGTTTTTAACAACCCGTAATTTCATTGAAATTGTAAACTGAAATTTTATGATTATGGACTTAATCTATGCGAAAAACGTAAAATATTAACAAGGATGTTACAAATATCATATCCAGCATCTGTTAATGGTGATTGTGAGTTACCTGCAGAACCAAATACTTGACAAACACATTTTAAATGCAAATTTATCATAATTAACATAACAGCAGGGTTTACAGGGATTTTAATGCAGAAAATTTATTGGTTTTTGTATTCAAGGTTTTACCACACATCTATTTCATGTTTTAAGCATTCTATAGATTTTGACAGTGGTTGAGTATCCCAGATGATTATCACATTTTACTTTGACCACACATTTTGTGTTTTAATCTTTTGAGAATTTAGAGTAAAACATGTGCAGCCAAATATTTGAAGTTTGTTAACAATCAACTTTTATTACTGATTTAGACTTGAGTTTATGAATGAAATGACCCAGACTCTAACACCATCTCCTCTTGACCCATTATCAAGGAATCTATTAACTTAGGCAAAAATAAAAGGGTTTTACATCCTGACAGGTATCTGGACTTTTACTACCTAAACAAGTAAAAATGCAAAATATATCATTATTGAGAAAAATGAAGAATAATATATCCTGTTTTATTTAAATAAACCTTTTCAAGAAAAATAAGTAAAGATTTTCTGAAAACAATATCAATTAGATCTGGTGTATTTTAGAAGGCAATGTAATTGTTAATTAGGTCAAAATCACTTCATTCTCAAGTTAAGGAAAATGGTCAGTGGCTTTGAATCAAAATTTCATAACCACTATTTGATACCATTACCTTGTCAGATGATTGTTACTATGAGGTGGCTAGTTCACAATGGTTTTGAAAGTTCTTTGTGAACCTTATTACCATGTGAAGGAATTCTGATAGTTCGGCTTAGTCCTCTCTATGATAATTATCTAGTGATACCTTTGTTACCTGAACTTCTCTGATGCAGTGATTGTACATGGTTGCTTGATGACATATGTTTGACCGAGGATGTATGATTATTTTTGGTTTTCCTTTTGTAGGACCCACATGTGAACTCTTAAGTGTTTTAGATTTATACTCTTTTCTTTTGATTTCAAAAGTTATGAGATAAACACACTTTTGAGTTTTTGTAATTTTTCTTCTTTCTCTTTTACCCTTTCCATAGAAAAATATTGAAACTTTCACTGGAAGGTTTTTCAAGGAAAGAATACTCAATCCAAAATCATTTTCAACAATATTTTGAGAGATTTGGACATTTTTCACACATGCTATGCCAAATTTCATATTACTCGTGATCTGGTTTCCTCAACATCAAACACATAACCTTTGTAGGATTTCACCATTTTTCTCACAAGTGATTTGGGTTAATCTCAAACTCCTTTTAACACTGATATTTTACTACCATAGTTTGGAGTTGATCCATGGTTATGTTTGATGCAAATTTTTAAAGACTACTGTTTTTCATTTTAATTTTAAACAATTTTGTTTTTAACCTTTTGAAGGTTTTTCAAAACTGTCGTTCACATATAAGATCTTGTTCCTAAGGTTTTGTTCATCTCTCATATGTTACCAAGGGCATAAATGCCATTTTCTGAACATAGATCTTTAATGACTTGAGATAAACCCTTAGCAGCAGTTAATCATGGAACCATCACAGTTTTCATCGTAAACACTGAATTATCATCAATCTGTGAATGACTATACTCAATCCGAAATTATTAAATATTATTAATTTTAACAATCATCGGTGGTTTATATAAGATTATCAGTGTTACGTGAATCCTATGTGATAGATAACATCTTGGTTGTTTTACAAAAGTTTTCGAATAAACAACTTTGAACGTGATTACCCTTTACTTTTGTTTTTCAACAAAACGATCAACCTTAGTATCAATAAATTTTGAGCTGAACTGTTATGTCAAATTGATTGTTAGATCGAATTTGACTGTCCTATCTCTGATACCAATTGTTAGGATCTGAGGCTCTCATGATTGTGTTTGTTTGATAATACTGAACAAATGGATGAATCTAAGAGAGATCAAATACAGCGGAAATGGTAACAAACTTTACAACACAATCAGAGAGAAATAGTTTTTAGTAAACATATGCTTTTCATCAAGTAGAATGATTACAAAAACATGATGATTACAGTACATGCTTACATACTAAAACTCCCCCTCAGCCTGAGCTCAATGGTTGATCCTACAAGATGTTTGGATTGAAGGAGAAAACTCCTTAAATAGAACAGTACAAACTGTTCTATTTATAGTACTAATCAAACCACTGAGAATCAAAGCTGACGTCACCATGAAAGTGACATCTAACAACCTAACAAACTCTAAGGACTGTTACAAACAACCAATGATTACAGAACTACTGATAACATAACACTGTTTCTATATACTGCTGTTTCTCTTTCCACTGATGTAGTCTAAGCACTGATGTTGAGCATCAGTGCTTTCTTCAAAGGTGATCAGTCCTTGAATGGGCAGTACTTTAGTCTTCAACAGTACTTAGGAGACATCAGTAGATAGAGCTTCAGTTCTTTAATCTTCATCAGTGCTTGGCCTATCAGTGGTTAGGATGATCAGTGTTTGGAGACTATCAGTTGTTAGATCCACTGTTCAAGGGGAAAGTCTTTGTATAAGCACTGATTATGATGATCCACTGCTTTGAACCAGTTTTGGCTATATATCATATGTTCCTTTGTAGGGTTCAATCCCAACAGTTATACAATCACATTCACTTTAGTGAATGGAGTAGAACCAACAAAGTTTCATGGTTCCATAATATTGCGACTTTAGCATATTTGAGATATGACAAATGGAAATTGTTTGATCTGATTTTTCCTTATAAGTAATGTTCTCTTTACATAATACGAATAGAGAAGTAACTAAATGTTCGAGTCAAATAAGATTTATCGATTAAATATCTTACGACCTTTTATAACTTGATAATGAGATTAAGGGAGTATGACAATTTGGATGTTATATCTAAACATCTTAACACTCATTCATGATAGTGATAATAAACCATAGATTTAGTTTAGTTGTTCTCTCAATACTATTAGATAAATAAATGATACCGTACTAAATATAAGGCATACCATAAAATCATATTATACGATACATGATGATATAACATGTCACCATATAAAACTAGTTATGATAAAACTTTATGAAAATGTTTGGCCATGATTTACCCTTTAGACATCAACATTCAATAGTAGATGCAAGTGGTAAATATAAGAAACAAATAAAGAAAACTTGAAAATTAGAAAAACAAATACATAATCGCATAGCCTTAGAGCACACCCCATTTTTATTAGTTTCTTTAAAAGGATTTTATTAGGTTTAACACATAATTTAAAGCATTAAATTGTGCTCATAAGGATTACAAGCGCCGACCAAATATCAGGTACTAGTTTTTATAACCAAAACCAACATTCCCGAATTTTCCAAGTGTAATCTCATTAACTTACCATTGGATTTTAAAAATATAATTTACTTATAAGAATTAATCTATTCTACTAATAATGAAAGGAGAAAAATGATGAAAACTTTTTTTTATCTATGATTTCTTGGTAACAATTTCTCCAGAATATAAACACTTTATCAAATATATATTTGAAATACTAAGGTTTAGAATTTTCTATAAACATATAAAAGTAGTTACCAGATATATGTAATTTTCATCAAAAGTTTCTTTTCAAGATAATTGTCAAAATCAAGTATCCATAATAAGTTTATCCATTAATTTTGAAAGATTATAAAATCAATAACTTTACGCGATTAAGTTCATAATCTCTAAGTTGTATCAATCAATCTATCAGAAAATTTCCTTGTTACTTAAGATTCAAACAACAAAATATACGATACACTGATAGATATTTTCTAACAAAACCCATTCGAGCATTTGGAATAAAAATGATCATCAACCAAAGTGGTAAATTAGAACTCTATGGTTATCATCATAGAGCTATAGTTACTTTTGAATAAATAAAATCTAATATCTCGCAAAGTATAAAACAGTTTGTAGATGATAAACATTTAGAAAAATATAGTATATTTATCATAATAATGAGCTGTAATATTATCCATGTTATTAGTCAATATTACGTATCGACTTTTAAAGAAAAAAAATTGTGGATATCCTAAATCTTTACCAAGCTCGTTTAAAAATTAGCAGAAGGTATCGATTCTAATCAATTAAAATGGTTTAACACGAATATGTAATTTATGGTATTGATAAAATAATTTGTTATAATCATAGAAGTTTATATAGCTGTGTGAAACAATGTTTAAACCAATCTTTTAATTTTAAACATAGATTATATAAAATCTAAATAAATCCGTTCACGTTTATTCCAATCATAAATTAACTATAATATGTTTACTTAAAAGAAGGATTATGTAATATCTTTTTCATTTAAGTTTCCCTCCCTTCTTTTTTTACGCACAACCGCCACAACGGTTTTCAGATCCCAAGTACCCAAATCAAATTGTTCTGTTCTATGTATTCAACTAATAATACTTATGTAAAATAAAAGGTGTGTGAGGTTACCCGGATGGACGAAAGACGAAATAAAAGTTGAAATCGGACCTGTGCGGGATTGTGGTTGCTCCGATAAACCGCACCGTCTTGTGTTTGGAATCACTGATAGTCGTTGGGTTGCAACGGCTTGCATTTGGAATTGTTAGAATACCGGTCTTAGCAAGGAAGTCACGGCTTTGACACATGAATCATGATTAAATTCGAAGATGGTGAAACGATAGATGCAAGAGTTTTTGGATGAGCACTTCGTGCTGACAACGTGTTGTGAAAGCCTAATAGCAAAACAATATAGCAGAGATGAAGGGAGAAAGGGATTGCTATTTCATTAATATGTATGATTTACAATGAGATACAATAGTGGTATATATAGGTGTACAAAACTTGGAGAGAAAGCTAATCTATTTTTGGTGTATTTAATAATAAATATATTCATAACAGAAAAGTCTTTTTTACATAAAAAACTGACATATTAATCAAGTCTAAAAGAATTAGCATTAGAAAGATCGATAAGATATGCTTATCCAACCAATCATGTGTCAACATTGCATAAAATTTGTTCTTAAATTAGAGTGATTATCTTAGCTATTACTAAACCCGTTTGCCTATCTTAGTTGTTATAGCATTTGCCTCTGAATGGTTAATCATTATACTGACTCTTAATGGTTTAGACCTCTTACTGGTTCAAAACTTAGCCATTCAGAAATTACCAAACAACCCAGTAGTCATAAAGGTTTTATTGTACTAGAAATCCCAAAGAGAGTTTTGATTAAAATTAGCTTTTATTAGTAAAAGCCAAGCAAATCGACAAATTTAAGCAACCATTGCAACAATCACATCCTTTTGCATCCATGAAATCAAATTCAAAAAATATCTTCACTACTTACAACATAATTCAGCAACGTCACAATTCAATGCGCCGATACAAAAGTTAGCAGACTAATACTTAGAGGAGCTACGCAGAGGCAAACGTGGCAACAACATCACATCACATGCCTCTTTCTCTATTATAAACATAAGATTTTGCAGCATATATAAACATCACAAATGCACCTGCACTGATTCCAGCCAGAAGATAGTAAAAATAATCAATATGCCCTTGATTCATGTTATCAGATATCCAACCACCTTGACCGTTTCCACCAGTCGTTTTGTCAACGATCGAGATTATAAAACTGCTAAGAAAGCTACCAATTCCCATGATACTCAGGTAAAGTGCTAAACCTATACTCCTCAGATCACTTGGCATTTGGTCATAAAAGAATTCTTGCATACCCACAATTGTAAACACATCACCCGCTCCAGCCAACAGATATTGAGGTAATAACCACCATATCTTCATCGGGATCATTGCATTTGGATCATTTAATAATCCATACTCTCGAGCAACTTTGAGTCTTTTTGTTTCAACGATTGCTGCAACAACCATTGAAATAGTAGATATAAATATGCCAGTTCCAATTCTTTGAAGCATTGTTATGCCAGATGGCTTATTTGTAATTGCCCGCGTAAGAGGGACTAAAAAGGTGTCATAGATGGGAATGAGGATGATAACTGAGAGGCCGATGAAAGATTGTAGTGTGGCTGGTGGAATCTCAAAGGTTGACCCGATTGACCGGTCCATGGTAGCTCCTTGTTTGGTGAAAAATGTGGAAGTTTGAGCAAATACAATTCCATAACCTAAACAGCTGATCCATATTGGAATAAGTCTAAGAATCGCCTTAGCTTCTTCCACCTCATCAGTGCTACAAACGGTTCCATCTTCATTTGACCCGCCACGGGAAACCAAAGCTTTGTTGAGAAAGCTGCCATTTTACCCCATATCAACAAGATATTACAAACTTACTCCATACCACATAATATGAACCATGGTTGAAGAAGTCGTAGGCGTTCCCAGGTCAGTTAACTGGGAGTTGCGGGTACTCGGTCTAGACGGAGAGTACTTGGGGAGTACCCGACATGATAAATCATAAAGAAATTAATTTTTGGTAAATTATATATATGTCAAATATGATAATTTTACTAATATTTATAACAAAATACGTGAATATCAGTATAAATAAAAAAGATAAATGTTCAAATACTAAAGTCTTTAAAGGATTTCAAAAATTGATATTCGACATATAAATTATGTTTTTTTTTTTTTTTTTACTTTTAGTCAAACTCGTCCCGAGTTGATCGACTAAATCCGATTCTAGCTTAGGTTGACTATCTCTAACCGATTCCGAGTAATGAGGCAGAGTTGCAGAAAATCGCATCGGCACCGTACCTTGTAGCGATTACTCGGCGAGTACTCAGCCTTCTAGACATTGTTTTACAACGTTGAATTATGAACGGGTCATTTTGGGTTACTTTTGTTAGTTAACGGGTCAAAAGAGAAAAATTTAAAACATATAAACTTAAAAAGAAACTGGTCACAGGACTTGAATGGGTCGAAAGTTGCCATAAAGTGTGCTTAAAATGCATACAAGCTTTTGACCCGTTACCCAACTTGTCCGACCCACCTGTCTTTCTACCTCTAACCAAGATCAATAAAGCCTTTACCTGAATTGTTGATAATCTTGATGATGCATTATGCCAGAAGCTTCCTCTTCGGCACATATTTCTAATGACGTAACCCTCCAATTCCGAGCTGCAGTAACAAACACGTGGCTGATTCGTGCAAACGCGTTTTTTTCTTGTGTTTTCTCGCCAAACCGATAAGTTACGGTTCCAACCAAGAACATTATGAGGGCAAAACCCATGATAACACAAGGAATTCCAAAGCCAAGACCCCAACTAAGGTTATCTTGAATGTAACTAAGAACAATGATCCCAACTGTAGGACCTGCACACAATCCAAAATACCACCAGTTGAAGAATGAGCTTTTGGATTTGAGTTCTTCTGGATCATCTGCATCAAACTGGTCAGCCCCAAATGCCTGCACACAGGGCTTGTGCCCACCTTGGGCAAATGCCACAAGATATAAAGAAATGAAAAATATGATAACTTGGAGCTGAGGTGAACATGATGAGGCACCAATGGAGTTTGTACAGTCAGATGGAATCAGTGTTGAAAAAGCCAGCAATGCAAGTGCCTGTTAACCATTCCTTACAACTTTCAACCAAATTTGGTTAACGGAAACTAACTAAAATATTTATATTTTCCGAGGAAATTAACAAAATAAACTTGATTTATTTGAAAATCACGAAAATAGCTGTTATACTTTTTTTTTAAATCTTAAATTTCCACCTTCACAGGACATGCGTCACAATAATTCAGGAGTGAAATCTTTTGCGCCACATTTAAGTTTCAAAAAATAATGTTTTTTTTAATTCCACGAGGCTGACATATCGTGTCAACCCGACCTGTTAAACCCGGACATGATAAAACACGAACCCGACACGAAATCTTATCGTGTCAGATTTTCCAAACACGAACACGAGCCTGATAATAAACAGGTTACAAGAAATAACTTGTTAAGAAACGAAAAATTTACCAACGTATCATACAACCTGTTAAGACATGAACATGACCTGTTACTACATGCAGTGTTGCAGAAATCGGCCTAGGCGGCCGATTAATCGGCGCCTAGGCGCTAGGCGGTTGGCTACTGATTAATTTTAAGCTAGTCGGTGGAATTAATCGGTTTTGGTCAAAGTCGGTCGTAGGCGGTGAAAATCGGTCCTAGGCGGTCAAAAATCGGATTAATCGGACTATATTAATCGGTCAAAATCGGTCCTAGGCGGTCAAAATTGGTCAAAATCGGTCAAAATCGAACCATACTATCTGAAACTTGAAGTATTTATGTGAATTTTGAAGTATTATTTTTATATTATTGGGTATATATATATAATTTTGAAAAAATATATATAAAAATCCCATTCCGATTAATCCCGATTAATCCCTATTAATTCCTAGGCGGTACCTCACCGCCCGACTAGCGCCTAGCGCCTTCTACAACATTGACTACATGTTTGATATTTAGCCGATAACTGGTCTTAACAAGTATTGTATAATGGTATTAAGTCTTAACCTGTTAAGACACGAACATGATAAGACACAAACACGACACGAAATTAAACAGTCTTATCATGTCGACCTGTTATAGACATGAAACCTGTTAACTTCGTGTAGGTACGTATCGTGTTATCATGTTCGTGTCAGAATTGTGAGCCCTATCCAGGTTTAAGTTTCCAAAAACAATAATGTTTAAGTTTAATAAAATAATCAAGGCTATTTGGTTAATTTTCTCAGCCAAAACAAATATTTTAATGATTTTCCATAAGCGAAGATGAAAAGATGTACAAACCAGAATATAGAGCAGAGAAGCTAATATCACAGTCAGGTATCGACCAAGAAAAGCATCAGCAATAAAAGCTCCAACAAGGGGAAGAAGCGACGCCGTTCCGGCCCAGACGTTGACGTTCTCCGCCGCCGTAGCCGTTGACTGCCCCAACGGTCCGGTCAAATATGTAATTAAATTTGAACTCACCCCATAATATGCTATTCTCTCAGCCACTTCAACACCTGCATATATTCAACATCAAAAACTTATAAACCTTATTATAACAATTATAATATATAATAAATGTTACCGATGATGAAATATGCAGATCGCCAGCAACCGGATTTTGATCTGAGGACTGGACGGCCTTTGTAGTCAACCACGCCGTACACGAAGTTGTTGAGTAGCGGTGAGTCGACTCCGGTGCCGGTGCCGTTATCGTTGTCATTCTTCATGTCAATGACAGAAGTATTTTGAAATTTTAGGATAATTATTGATTCTCTCTCTCCATCTAGACTTCAAAAAACTAACAATTTAAATTGATCATTAAAATATTGTCGTACCATGTGAGTCATGTTTTGTCAGATTTTATATATAAATGTTTTGTCAGACATTTTTTTTTTGAAAGGCCAACAAACAATTTTATTGATAACAAGGCCAACAACTGTTAGCCTAAATTGTTACAGCCACCAAGAGTGTCACAGTTCATACACCAATACAAGCAAGGTTGAAATCCTTCCAGTCGTTCCATGTCAAGGCAGGTACCTTTGCGCGATTTCTCAGCCACAGGAAGGATAGAACTCTTGTTTCTTCAAAGACGGTATCCGATGTCGCCCGTTTTCGGTTGAAAATGCGCTCTGGGCTTATAGCTTAGTGGTCATGTGAAGTGATGGAAGACCGCTGACTGAAAGGTCTCTGATCCTGATCGGGTTTTATCGGTCCTGCACTGTCATGTCTTCGGGCGGGTGTAGGGTCGGGTTTTCTTCAGAACTGGTGGCTTGGTGGGCTAGGGGCTTCGTGCGTGCGGAATAGAGGCCGCTGCGGGTAACCTTTCAGCCATTAGGTGCCACGTACGAAGTACCCGGCGTTTCGGCGGTTCAAAAAAAAGGGTGTCACCTTCATTCTAAACCTCACACGTACAATTCTAAATTTCTAATTGTCTCTTGGTACATTTTATTTTTGAATGGGTTTGATGTAATGCGTAAAAGAGATGGGTTAGGTAAATTGTAGTAGTTGGATAAGATATTTGTGGATATGTTTAATTCTAATGTAAATACTTTGTATGATCTTGAAGTCATCTTCCAAGTGTTGTAATGCCTGGTAGAGACGGTTGGGGCCAAAATTAAGGTGTTGCTCCTCTTGAATTTAAGGGTTCAAGCCCTACCGAACGCGTAGTTGGTGTAATTAAAGTCGTTAAAAAAATTATATCATGATATCAAGGTTTTAAACTTTTTTGTTAATGTAGTATGATAAGAACAAATGTGGATATGCATTACATAACACATGTTTTGTGTGTATTAACTCTACTGTTTCATAAGACAAAAACTTACACCTAATAGAAAACCAGTGCAATCGAACAACCGAATTGGAGTGTTCTCTGTATTGTTTAGCCTGATTTGTTGCGATCAGTTACGGTTTGTTCATTGTTGTTAATCTCACCTGTGAGATTGTGTAGATCTAGTTGTATCCTTTCCTATATCCTTTATAGTTTCTGTATTTGTTGATCAACTGATTGATTAATCAGTTGATCTGAACATTTGTTGTTCTGTAAGATCTAGGGTACTGGTTGGGTGTTTTCTTGGTTTGGGTTAATAATAAAGTTTTCTCACCGTTTTCTCGCTATATTTTGTGTTCAATCTTGTGAGTTGTTGATATCATTAGTTTCTACAATCTTGTACTAGAAAAGCTCTTATTTGTCCCGTTATTTAACCCGACTAATTTATCAATACCACTTCTAGTCTATGGTAAAAAGGCAATGCTAGACATGGACAGTTAGTAACATGTCATTAAATCTAGAGTAATTAAGTAGTCATAGAGGCTTCATTGTACTAGAAATCCACTTTTACTAGTAAAAGGGTATTAAAAGCCAAGTACATTTAGTAATTCAAGCAACCATTACATCCAGCTGCATCTATGAACATTAAATTACAACAAATCTTCACTAATTTCACCATAATTAAACAACATCACTTGCCTCTTTCTCCATTATAAACATAAGATTTTGCAGAATATACAAACATCACAAATGCAACTGCACTAATTCCAGCAAGAAGGTAGTATAAATAATCAATATGCCCATGATTCAAGTTATCAGATATCCATCCATCTTGACCATTTCCATCAGTCGTTTTCTCAACGATCCAGATTATAAATCCGCTCAGAAAGCTACCAATCCCCAGAACACTTAGGTAAAGTGCCAAGCCTATACTTTTTAGATCACTTGGCATTTGGTCATAAAAGAATTCTTGCATACCCACAATTGTAAACACTTCACCAGCTCCAACCAATAGATATTGAGGTAATAACCACCATATCTTCATCGGGATCATTGCATCTGGATCATCCAGTAATCCATATTCGCGAGCAACTTTGAGTCTTTTTGTTTCGACGATTGCTGCAACACCCATTGAAACAATAGATATAAGAATGCCGATTCCAATTCTTTGAAGCATTGTTATGCCAGATGGCTTCTTTGTAATTGCTCGGATAAAAGGGACTAAAATGGTGTCATAGATGGGAATGAGGATCATAATCGAGAGACCAGTGAAAGATTGTAGCGTGGCAGGTGGAATCTCAAAGCTTGAGCCGATTAACCGGTCCATGGTAGCTCCTTGTTTGGTGAAGAATGTGGAAGTTTGAGCAAATACAATTCCATACCCTAAACAGCTGACCCATATTGGAATAAGTCTAAGAACCGCCTTCGCTTCTTCCACATCATCAGCGCTACACACAGTTCCATCTTCATTTGACCCGTTAGGGGAACCCAAAGCTTTGTTGAGAAATCTGCCATAAAACCCAATATCAACAAGATCTTAGAAACTTAATCCATATCACATTGGATCATAATTTACAATCTTACTGCTATTTTATTCCAAAATAGCAATATGAATTATGTTGTGATAGTTATAATACATACAACTATATAAGTACACATAGATCTAGTTTATAGGGACTCATATTTCAACCACTAGAAGTGACAGTTTCAACCCATTTACTTATGAATCAGTTGATTTAAGATTTTTTTATACTTAACAGGTCCAAAGAGTACTATTAAGAAAATAGAATCTTAAAAAGAAACTGGTCACGGGTCTTGAATGGGCCGAAGGTCACCACAAAGTGTTCTTTTAATGCATACAACATTCTATATCAGTTTTACCGTTACTATTATCATAGTTATATAGCTATAATCATACTCATCTAGACTACTTATTTATTGTTGGAAAATCAGGCCCTTAATAGAACAGAAAAAAACACGAGATTGAACAACTAGTTCGACTCTTTTAAATATCAACCAAAGCACATCAATTACAATAACCTTGACCATCTATTTATACTAAACTAAACCCAAACCTACTATGACTCAAACACCAATTAAATAATTATTAAACCCAAACTAGATAAATGTATCCCATTAAATAAAATACTAATACTTATCTAGACCCAATAACTAAATAATAATAAATAAACCAAACTTCATCTTCAACCCGTTTGAATTATCTTGAACCTACTTCAACTCCGATTAGAATTAACCTCTTATTTATAAATAACTTAAAAGTTTTGCGAAAAAAACTACAACCTTACACTTTTGACCCGTTACCCAACTAGCCCAACCCGTCTGTTTTTCCACCTCTAGTCAGGGTCAATAAAGCTTATTACCTGAACTGCTGAGAATCTTGATGATGCATTATTCCAGAAGCTTCCTCTTCTGCACATATTTCTAAAGACGTGACCCTTCGATTCCGAGCCGCAGTAAGAAAGACGTGGCTAATTCGTGCAAACGCGTTTTTTTCTTGGGTTTTTTCGCCAAACCGATAAGTGACGGTTCCAAACAAGAACATTATGAGGGCAAAACCCATCATAACACAAGGAATCCCAAAGCCAAGACCCCAACTAAGGTTATCTTGTATGTAACTAAGAACAAAGATCCCAACTGTAGCTCCTGCACACAATCCAAAATACCACCAGTTGAAGAATGAGCTTTTGGATTTGAGTTCTTCTGGATCATCTGCATCAAACTGGTCAGCCCCAAATGCCTCAACACAGGGCTTGTGTCCACATTGGGCAAATGCCACAAGATACAAAGCAATGAAAAAGATGACAACTTGGAGCTGCGGTGAACATGATGAGCCATCAATGGAGTTTGTACAGTCAGATGTAATCAATGTTGAAAAAGCCAGCAATGCAAGTGCCTGTTCATCAATTGTTTTAGTCTCTCTATTAAACAAATATTCTTGTGCCGGAGTGAAATCTCTTGCGCCACGTTTTTATTTAAAAAGAAACAATTTTTAATTCGTGGACTTTGGCGCACAACTATGGATCTGTTGCGCCAAAATGATCGAATCTGCTACGCCATATTCAACCTACTGTGCTAAAAGATCCCGGGGTGCTAAGTGGGTTGTGTTCACGGGTCTAATCCGAACCTGAAACTTTTGCACGAATCCAATAATCGTGTCAAACATATGAATATTTTACACGACACAAATATTCGCAGGTTGACCTAAACACGACCTGTTTAATGGGAATCTTTTTATTTTTATTAATTTTTTTCGCATTTTAATATTTTAAACTTAAAATTTTATCACAAAAATACAAATGTATATAAAACAATTACATTCTAATTATAAAATTTGATGTCAATTCACTTTTAAGTTATAAATTTTACCGCAGGTTGATACGAATCCGACCCGTTTAGCTAAACAGGTTCACGAGTTCAACTTCTTACTGCGAACTTCGTGTCGTGTAAAAAATTCACGCCCCTAAAAGTATCCAATCTCCCGACCCAGATTGAAATCTTTTGCGCTAAATGACGCTTGTCTTGATTGGTAATTCTAAAAAGTCAAGGCTATTTTGTTAAATTCTAGCGAAGATTCAAATAGCAAAGCGAAGATGAAAGATTTGCAAACCAGGATATAGAGCAGAGAAGCAAGTATAGCAGTTAGGTATCGACCAAGATAAGCATCCGCGATGAAAGCTCCAACAAGGGGAAGAAGCGACGACGTTCCAGACCAGATGTTGACATTCTCAGCCGCAGTAGCTGTAGATTGGCCCAATGGTCCTGTCAAGTAGGTGATCAGATTTGAACTGACTCCATAGTATGCAAATCTCTCTGCCACTTCCACACCTGAAGTTCAACATCAAAAACTTGTAAACCTCATACTACTACAAATAATAAAAACATAATATGAGTGTTTTTTATTTATTTGTTTTTTTTTTTTTTGAGGGGCTTAACTAACATTACCAATGATGAAATATGCGGATCGCCAGCAACCGGATTTTGATCTGAGGACTGGACGGCCTTTGTAGTCAACAGCTCCATCAACGAAGTTGTTGAGTAGCGGAGAGTTGACTATAGAGTAATCGGTACTGGTGGTGTCAGTATTATCCATTTTAGTTTCAGTCTAAGCTTTATGAAACTTTGGGATGTATATTTGATCCTCTGTACATCTGGAGATATATTATTAAAATATTATCATCCACCTGATACATGTGAAAATTTTATATATTTTTTTGGTCAGATTTTGAAAATATAAACTTGCTTAATATATTCGATGTGTGTCATTTTTAAACTTGATACGTAAGGGATAAATAATGAATTCATGACATGACCAATTCTAATCGTCTCTAATTGCATTTTATCTATAAATGGGATTACTGGCCGTTTCAGCTTACTGGTTTGGGCGTGTGTTATAAATCAGATTGTTTGGTTATCGAGACTTAAAGTGACACCTGAACCTCCGTTCAATGATGAGATGCTGAGACTGACGGAGCTAGCCTATTAATTTAGGGGTATCTCGCATTTTTTTTACCGTTCAATCAATGATAAAAAAATGATAATAAATAAAGTAAAACAAATAATAGATTTGTCCTCTTTCTTTTTTTTATAGCTTGAAATCGTTTCATCACATCGTTTTCTTTTATTTCATCAAAAGTTTGTTTTACTTTAAAAAAGTTCCGACCTAGAGATTGTTTTTTAGATTGTCGTTTCATCTTCACTTCAAATCAAAGAATTCAACTAATCAACTCCCTAGTTTAACAACAAAAACAGTAAAGTATAAGTTTTTAAACATAAACTATAAAACATTAACAACGGACATTTAAAGAATTAAAGTCTTAAATCTTAAATCCTAACACATATACAAAGTATAATTTGTTCATATTGTTGGCTTTTGTTCTGTATAATCGACCTTTGGGTCTTGGCTAACTTTACCAGTTACATTTATGGCCTGATTTCAATTTTATTATTGTTAATTTGGGCTTAATTATTCTACAAGTTTTCGGGTCGTAAAATGTTTGGGCTTACAACAAAATGGGATTTTAGTAATATCAAGTATCATATTTTTTGGTTAGGGCTGTTCTCGTATTTTTTAAGGGTATCCTTTGTATAAAACCGGAAAAAAAACTCTACGAATATGGGCACTACTACAAAACAGATCTTTAGACGGGGTGATATGGGTTTTAAGACGGTGTTTTCAACACCGTCTTAAAGCACACTGGTTTAAAATCAAGTCTTATTAGACGGTGTTCAATTTTAACACCGACTTAAACTTGATGAACACCGTCTTTTAATATCAAAACATTTCAAATTTTAATTAAAACAAATATTTTTTAACACCGTCTTATACACATTTGCTGAAAAAAAAAAAACGTTTACAATAAAAAAGGTTTTCCAAAAATACATCAAGCTTACCAATGGAACATTTTCAAATCAAACCAAAACAATACACATTCAAATCGGAAATAAACCCATAGACATCCAATTCGGAAATAAACCCATCAAATTACAAACATTTGTTGCATGCATAACAAACTACGTTAAATTGTATAAATAAACTACATAAGCTAATCTAACGACATACCTAACTCTCTAAAAAACTTCGGCATCGACGTCATCAACAAAACATCTATTTCATTATCCGTAGCCTCTCTCGTGTCGTGCCACGTCTAAAATAAAAGTAGATAGAAATAGTTATTACAAATATTATAGACTAAAAATAAAGGCAAAGAGAAAAACCGGTAACAACATCGTCAATAAAGTTATGTATATATTTACAAGTTATATACATCTAAAAACAACTATGTAATCAACTAAACCTTCTAAATTTTAAAAAAATAAACAGGTAAGATATATATATATATATATATATTCATATTAGACCTTGGCAAACGGGTCGGGTCGGGTTGGGTCGGGTCATGGGTCAAAACAGGTTCTGCTTAATTTATGTCTTGTTTCAACATTCATGTCAAGAATCGACACCTCGAGATAAACACATACGAAAGTGAGGTTAAATAATTTTCCTCTTCTCTATATAAAACAACTGTCAACATTTAAGCAGCTTTTGCCAAACACCATAGTAACTCATGAATCAAGCTCGATTTAAGCATGATTAAATATTTTTAATCACATCTGTAAATTTTCAGATGACCATTTAAAGTTTGTCAGCTTTGGATCAATTAAACTCTTATGAATTAAACAGCTAGTCTCGTATACTTAGCTCCCAAAACCACAGTATGTTGTTTAATAATTGATCATCAGCATATCATTATCAAAACAGATGTGTAGTACCTATCACTTGTTGTAAACCTATCATAAACTACTGATGGATTCCTCTTAAAACTAACTATATGTTGTGACTCAACTGGATGATCTGGTTATAAAATAATAACCAAACAGAAGTTGACCAAACAGAAGTGACTCGGTTTTAACCTGAACCGGTTTGCCAAAAAAAAAAACATCGTTTTTACACCCCAAACAAATTCTACATTCCTTTATGTGTTACACAACAACGACTTGCATGTATTCCTAAGTTATCCAACATATGTTAAATTAGTTTCATGATTATTTATTTGGATTAATATAAGCAAGTTTCCAAAAAAAAAATGTGGATTATTGATAATAACATTAATGTAACACTAAGTAAAACCGAGACAGGCCACCATTTTAGCCCTGCCCACTCATAATCTTGGCATCCCTCCTCTCAGCCCTGCCCTCAAACTGAAACAATCAACAACCCAAAATTTTGTTTCAAAACTTTTGTTCATCCGTAAAAGTTTAGTGTTCTGAAACACCGAGTTCATCCCCAGCACACGATTCACACCCAAGCTTACTGTTCTGAAACACCCAATTCATCCCCAACCCACAATTTAGCTTCAAGACTAAAGAATAATAGGAAATCACCTGGTGGTGCGGCGGTGTTGAGGAGGTGGTCCGGCAAGGTGGGCGGCGGCGGTGTTGAGGTCGTGGTCCGGCAAGGTGGGGCGGCGAGGAGGCGGCGTCAAATCAAGGGTTTGGGGGAGGCAACTGGTGTGTGATTTGGGGAGAATGAAGAAGTGAGCCCGCCAAAGGTTTTGATAACCTGTATGTTTTAGTAAAAGTTCAACCGTAGGATTGTGTTTTGATCGAACGGCCAAGGATCTATTTTAAAGATTAGACACGGATAGAACCATTAGCGACGACGTTTCTGAAGTCGCCGCTAAAAGTGTCGTCGCTAAAGCTGTTATTTCTTGTAGTTAGTATATCTGTTCAAAAACACCATCTAAAGGGTGGATATATAAGCATAAGACGGTGTTAAAAGGGAACACCATTTAAAGTTTGAGGAATTGATTTTAAGACGGGGTTTAAGCATAAGACGGGGTTATATGGAATTTTGTTGAATATTTTAATTGGATTGGCACAACGGCCATGTGAGGAATTGATTTTAAGACGGGGTTATTATTATAACACCGTCTAAAAAAGATCTTGAACACCGTCTAATGCTTCATATTGTAGTAGTGGGGGTTGAGCCGTAGCCCGTGCTATGGCTCCTAACACTATAGTTCCACCCCTGGATACTGGAACATTAGGAGTGATCGGCTCAAATACCACTAACATGTTTTGTGTGTAGTAACTTTTATTGAGAAATGAATTCAACAATTACATGTGTTTAGAAAATTTTCGTGATAAACACGGACAATACTGGTTAGGGTACTAGGAGCATAATTGAAAGCATCCAATTTGAAGAACCAATTAAACTGTCTGTTACATCTCACTTTTACCCATTTTCATAAAATACTGACCAAATCACTTGGTGTGGTGTTGGAATAGCACCAAATTCACCTCGCATTTTACAAATTGATACATCGAGTAGCAGTCACTGAAATCACCACCGAATATTGAAGCCGAAGGGTTGGCGCTGGTGTTACTGGAAACCCGATGTACCCGAATGCACCACCCGACTTATGCCCCAAATATCCTTAGTATGAATGAATTGATGTTACATGATATCTTTAATAATAAAAATGAATATTGGTATGGATATCTTACTAACAAGGCGTCAAATAATAGTACAATTAACATGTCCGTAACAAATAAAATGTAGACAAAATTACACTTTTACACGCCTATAACTATACTGAAAATTACACATTTCATTCTCTACATCCAGTGGTATATTCATTTTTTTAAACTCGGTTTGCCGCAACAATGCCCCATCCAGGACTACCATTTTGTTTTCCTAGTGATGGTTTCAAAAGTCCACTGGTTGCTTATTTATTACAACTAGTGGAATTTCCTCACGTGCTGTAGCGCAGTTAAGTTGGTATCGGTTTAGTTTATTAAGGTATCGGTTTACGATCAGCAATCAATATAGCAACCGAAAGAGGAAAACCCAAAAAATAAAGTCATCATATACAAAAAAAAAAAAGATATTGGTTAAAAAAACTAAAAAGATCCTCAAATAAAACTAAAGGTCCCATCCTAAAAAAAAAAAAAAAAAGAAAAAGCCATGCACATCCACTGATTTAAGCAATTATTGCAACAATTACATCCTCATGCATCAATTCACAACAAATACCACTTACAACATAATTCAGCAACGTGATGATACATAGTTGATACAAAAGTTAGCATACTAATACTTAGACCAGCTAGACTGAGGCAAATGTGGGAGCAATATCACATCACTCTTGATTAGTTCTCTTAATATGTAATGGAAAACATGTAATAATAATGCCTGTGGCCAACAGATAATCGATAAACAGATGCAACCATGGAGTTCGACATGTCAATTAGCTTGATCTGGTTCCCTTTTAGAGTGTATATGATTGATGGTAGTTCCGAGTTCGTAAGGGTAAAGAACTCGTGATTATGGAGAGAGAGGAGGTCGAGATATGTGTGATGTTATTACGAGAGTCTAACATAAAACCCTCTTTAGTCGTCTCCTTAAATACAACCAAAGGGAAACCTTATTAGTTAATTAGGGTAAATCGGTCTATCAACAATTACCAACTAATATTAATAAGGTGTAATAATTATTATTTTGATCTATATATAATATAAATGATTATAATGGCTACATGATTGAATACTTATAATTATATATTTAATCTTACATTCTCCCACTTAGTCAAGTAATCATTTATTCCGGGTATTAGATAAGTCTGATCAGAAGTTAATACTCATTTTAGCTTTAAACCAAGAACCGTAACAGAGAAATACAACCGTTAAGTCATTGTTCAACTCAGGACCCCATTAGTCATACTACAGCCTCAATTTAAAACCTAACAGTTATGATCAAAATATACAAGTAAGCCCTTTAAACATTTGATTGTATTGTCTATATGTCATTACGTCATAAGAACATATCTTAGAGACATACATAATCAAAACCAAGTAAATTTCATTAATTAAAACACAAGTAAGTACAAAATGCAATTAAATAAGGTCTTTAGTAAACCCATATTCGAAACGTGTTCTTCGAAAACTTTAGGTGGAAGACCTTTAGTCATCGGATCCACAAGTACTTTGTATCGAGATATAAACCAGCTCCAGTGAACTATTATTGTTCGACAAACTAACATCAACTGAGTTATCATCGTAAAGCTTCAATGGTCTAGAAATGGAATTAACTACTTTTAGTTCAGTGATCAGATTCTTAAGCAACATTCCTTGACATGTTGCATTATAAACAACAATGTATTCTGCACCATTGTGGAAGTTTTGGTTAACTATTGTTTATGACTCTTCCATTAAATGGGTCTGCCTGCTAACATAAAGATATAGCCCAAAGTGGATTTCTTATCGTATTTTCATTTGGTAAAGTCAGAATTAGAATAGCCTACCACTTCTAAATGATCACTTCTTTTATAAGTCAGTTTATAGTTTTTCGTCCCTTACAGATATCGAAGTACTTTCTTAGCTGCTTTCCAGTGATCTAGGCCATAATTAGTTTGATAATGGCCTAGAATTCTAGAAATATAAGCGATATCTGGGCGAGTATAGACTTGAGCATACATTAGGCTCCCGACTACTAACGCATTTCATTTGCTCCTTTTCAACCTCTGTTGTCGGACATTGGAATGAACCAGAAACATATCCCTTAACTACTAGAGCGACGGAGTGTTTACAATGTTGCATGTGTTAGCGCATAAGGATACCATCTATGTAGGCCCTTTTAGATAATCCAAAGATCCCTTTGTGTCAGTCTCGGTGAATTCCGATGCCAATGATGTATGAAGCATCTCCGCAATCCTTCATGTTAAAGTTATGCGAGAGTAATCGCTTCAACTTATGCAACATGTCTAAACTATTACTTTCCAAGAGAATATCATCTACGTAAAGAACAAGTATAGTAAGGTTGCTCCCACTCATCTTGAGGTAGGTGCATTGATCCACTTGATTCATTGCAAAACCTTGTTTCTTCATGACTTCATCAACCTTGAGATATCATTGACGTGATGCTTGTTTTAACCAATATATGGATTTCTTCAACTTACAGACTAGATGTTCTTGATATTCGGGTTTAAAGCCTTCTGGTTGTTTCATGTACACGTCTTCGTCTAAGTCTCCGTTAAGGAAAACGGTTATAACGTCCATCTGATGCAGATCTAAATCAAAATAAGCAACTAGGGCCATAACAATATTTAATGAATCTTTATGAGAGACAGACGAAAAGGTCTCTTGATAATCAATCCCCTCTTTCTGAGTGTAGCCCTTTGCAATTAATTTGGATTTGTAGCGTTTAACATTTTCATATGGATCCAGTTTTGTTTTGAATACCCTTTTACATCCTACGGGTTTGACACCATTGGGTAATTCTACCAAATCCCAAACGCCATTTCTCATCTTTTATTGCTTTATTCCATTCAGAAGACTGATCACTGTTAATGGCTTCTGTATAATAGATAGGTTCATTTAGCTTTCCCACATCCCAGCTTCAGTCAGGTAGCTAACATAATCATTCCAATTAGTAGGCCTTCTAGACCTAGATGACCTCCTAAGTTGATTACCGGGTTCAGCGTTGTCTTAGTTTTGAGCGCTTAATGTGCCTTTATTATCAGGTATAATGGTTTTTGGTTGTGGAGGTGGATTCGGAGTTGTTGTAGTGACATTAGGTGCAGTTGTTGCATCGGGTACAAGAGGAGTAAACAGAGTTATGGTAAGCGACGAGTCCCCCCCGGTGTCTTGCAGTTCTTTGTAATGGTTAGTACTACTCCCACTGACCTTAAAATCCTCCAGGAATGATAACCCTTTGAGTGATCAGGATACCCGATAAAGAAACAGGTAACTATTTTAGCATCAAGTTTCATTAGGAAAGGATTGTAAAGTTTTGCTTCAACAATTCAGTCCCATACTTTCATATATCGGATCGGATCGGATCGGATCGGATCGGGTTGGGTCAATTTTCAATTTTCAAACAATCAAATCCTAGTTCCTAACTTCCTATCACATTAACAAACAAAGTTTCAAGTAAAACAAGTAAACAACATAAAAAACCATCATAAGTAAGTAAAGTAACAAAAAAAAAAAACATCAAAGTTCAAACCCTCCCTATTTCTATTTCTGAAAATCATTAATAAAACAACAAAAAAAATTTATCTAAAACATACCTTGGTCTTTAATTAGAAGATTCCGGTGAAAAAAAGTGGTTCAACCCCTTTCCGCCTGAGAAATCGCGCCATAACTTCCCTACTCATAGTTCCTATCACATATAAATTGATCCATAAGTTCATAAAACAACACTAAAGTACTACATATACGAATCAGTCCATAATTTTCAATTTTACTTTTCAAGCCATAGTAATTGTTGATTACTTGTGTCTTGTAAGTTGTAACAACCGAAAACTTATCTAAACAACAAAATCACCCTACTAAAGTCTAAAACAATAAAAAAAAATTAATAGACATAAAATTTTAAACCTTTTTATCATCTCTATAACTCTTTTCTTCTAAAAAAACAACATAAAACAACAATATAACATTAAAAAACAAAGGTACCTTGTATTGTTTGGATTCCGGTGAGTTTGGTGGCCGAATATTTGTGATTTCCAGTGAGAAATTAGAGTTGGATGGCTGCTGTTGGCTGTTGCGTCGCCGGGGTGAGGATCACAGAGGTCACGAGAGAGAACATGAGAAACAAAATAGGAAGGGGCGATTTGGGTTGGGTTATTTTATTATAGTTCAAATTTTGTTGGTTGGGTTAAGTGGGCTTGGGTTGCGCTTATTGGGATTGAACCCTACCAGAGGAACATATAATGAAAGCCAAAACTGGTTCACTACAGTGGATTCACAATAAGCAGCTGTTTACACTAAGTCTTCTCCCTTGAAAGTGATTATAACAGCTGATGGTCTTATATCCACTGCCCGGATACAACTGCTACTGTTTTTCAAAACTACTGATGAAGCCCAGAAGACTGCTGAAAACTAAGCACTGCTGGTACAATCTACTGATGACAAAGCACTGCCCAATCAAGGACTGATCAACCTTGAGGAAAGCACTGATGTAAAGAGAGAGCAGTAGTTTAGTATGTCATCTGTTTTATGTATATTCAGTGGTTAAGATTAGCAGTGTTTGTATAAGAACAGTAGATACTGGTTGTTAGGCTGTTAGACGTCGCTTTCATGGTGACGTCAATTGAGATGCCTCAGTGGTTTGGATTGTCTATAAATGAAGCAGTACTCTGTACTGTTACATTTGATGGTCTTGAGTGAGTTCTTCTCCTCAATTCAATCCTTTCATCTTGTGCAACCAACCATGGGGTATCAGGCTGAGGGGGAGTTTAGTATGTAAGCTTGCTTTGTAATCTTTTGCTTTGTATTGTAATCTTTCGACTCTATGAAAAGAAAATGTTTATCTAACTATATTCTCCTTTGATTGTGTTAACAAAGTTTGTTTTCATTTCCACTGCACTTAAACTCTGTTCATTTCTGTTGACTTGCTCAATTTATTACAAACAAACACAATCATGAGAGCCTCCGATCCTAACATTTGGTATCAGAGCCTGGACAGTCAAATTCGATCTAACAATCAATTTGACATAACAGTTCGGCTCAAGATTCATTGATACTAAGGTTGGTTGTATTTAGTTGAAAAACAGAGTAACGAGTGATAACGCTTAAAGTTGCTATTCAAATACTCTGTAAAACAACCAAGATGTCATAAGACACACAAATCTCACACAACAAGTGATATCATGCACAAGACACTCATGGTTTTAGATCTGAAAACATATCTGTTAAACTATGGGATTAGTTCTTATTTTCAAAATTGATTTCAACTGTTGTTATGAAACTTGTGATGTCACTATATTAGATGCTAAAGTATGAACCTCAGATTAACAAAAGCCTATGTTCATAAAAACATTAGTGTTTTCGCTAACGTAAAAAGAGGGAAATTAAAACTTTAGTCATAAGAACTTATGTGTTGAAAACAGGTTGAGATCCTCAAAAGGAACAAATCAACTCTGTTAAAATACATTAAGAAAACAGGATAGTCCGTATCATACATAATGTGAGATTGGTCAAAAATTTGTACAAATATGGCCAATCCTCTTAAAGCATTTCTGCAAAATGATTCGGGATTAAGTATTCCTTCAATAAAGACCTCCCAGTAAGTATTTCATTACTTATGAATGGGAAGGGTAAAAAGGGAAGAAGAAAATTCACAAAAACTCAGAAGTGTGTTTATCTCAAAACTTTTGAAGTCAGAAGAAAAGAATATAAACATAAAACACTTAAGAGTCAAAGTTTGGGGTAACAGTGGTCATTAAGCAACTATGTGCAACCATTGGTTCAGGAAAGTTCAGGTAACAATAGTATTCCCAGTAAATGAATTTAAAAGAGGACTAGACAAATTTTCAGGATCTTCACATGGTAACAAAGTCTATAACAGGGTTTTCAAAAACTCATGTGAACATGTGTCCTCATTTCTGTTGTCAATCAATCAACAAGAAAATGGTACCAAACAGTGGTCAAAATGTATTTACAATTTCATACCACTATTGTCAAACCACTGACCATTTTCATAAACTTGAGACTGATATGATTAGGTGCGTTTGTGGAAATTATACCAGATCCTTTTGGTGATGTTTTCAGTAAATCCTTTATTTTTTAAAAAGGGTTTTTCTCAAATAAAGCAGGATATGTTATTCTTTATTTTTTTAAGAATGATATATTTTGAACTTTTCACTGGTTTTTGATAGTAAAAGTCTCAATCTCATGTCAGGATATATAACCTTTATTTTTTTTTGGTAATATTATCCTCAAAATGGATCAAAAGGAAGTGCTATATATGTCAAAGTCATGTCAAAGTCAAGTTTGTTTTTACACTAAGCAAAAGATTGATTGTTAACAGATCTTAGAATACTTGGGTACTCATGTTTTAATTTAAATATTTTAACAAAAATGAGTTGCCTTAGTAAAAAGTGTACATCATCTGGGGTACTAAACCACTGTTAGGAATTCGTAAGAACTTCAAAATGAAATTGACATGTGGCAAAACCTTGAATGAAAATTCCTTTAAAAAGTTGCTGACAATGAACTTTCAAACCATTGCCATTACTTTAACCCTAACCACTGTTTTGTATAAACATCTGTTTCCTAAATACGGTCCACTGATGAAAGTCAGCCACTGATCCTTCATTTTGCTTGGCAAGCATTGATGCTCAAAATCAGTGTCTTATCCACTGATATGCTATCCACTGATAGTAAAAATCATCCACTGTTATCACATTATTACCGTTGTAACCACTGATGCTTGTTTCATCAGCGGCTCTTAAAACAACTGTCCTCCACTCTTCATCCATATCATCGGAGGTTGGCACGTGGTCAGTTTTTTGCCATCAGATCTTAATAACCGCTGCCACATCAGCGATCATTTTTTCTCTTAATAAAACCCTGATCAAAACCCTCAAACAGGGCTTTGCACTATCGAATTGAATTCCAAAATTCTCTTCTCAAAGCAGTTTCTAACTCTCCATCCCAAATCATTCTTAGTTCTTCTTCGCAAAATGACGAAATCGAAATCAAAATCTAAATCAAAACCAAAATCACCATCATCCTCCAAAGAGTTCGCTCAAACGGCCGCTGAATCCATTGAAATACCGTACAAATCTCCTCACAACTACTTGGGTCTACTCACAAAACCCACAAATAACCACACCTTTGATTCCATCATCGACACATTATCTGAATCAAAGTACAAAACTTTGTTGATAGCAGATGCTCCCATTTACCTGCAAACCCAGAGAGAGTTTTGGAAAAAGGCGACGCTTGAAAAACAAGACGATAAAGTCATAGCCATCAACTCCTCGATACAGGGTAAAGCGATTCAAATTACTCCACAATCAATCTCAGAAGTCTTTAAACTCGATGATCAGAAAGGTAAAACTTCTTTTGATAAAACCGAGTTGAAAAAGGATTTCTTAAAAAGAGGGTATGCAGAACAAACAAAAAGGGATACCTTAGAAAAAGGTTACTTTCCTTCTGCACCTAGGTTTTTATTCCACACACTTTTGATGTGTGTTTCAAATAAATCAACTGCTTTTAACAAAATACCATTGAAGATCCAATGTCTGGGTTATGCTATTTTGAATAATGAAAATTATAACTATTCCCAGGAGATCTTTAATGACTTGGTAAAAAATGTTGATAGCAAATTTTTTTTACTTTTTCCAAGGTTTCTAAGCTATTATTTTAAACAAAATTCGAAAAGGAAAATGAAAATTTGCTCAAACAAGGTGTTTATTTTCAAATAAAAGGCTTAACACCTGAAACATTCACTAGAATGTTAGCACCTATAAAAACAAAAGCAGAGGTGCCTGAGCAGAATTTAGTAGTTACTGCTGCTCCTCAGGCATCAGCTGCTGAGCCCACTGCTCCAGGTGATCATAGCAGCGTAACCACTGCTGTGAAACCCACACCTGTCATCACCAAAAAGACCAAAAAGACCAAAAAGAAATCATACAAAAAGCCCACCAAACCAAAAACAAAGGCAACTCTGGAAGATGAGATCCCAGAACAGCTGCCAGTGACAACACAAATGTCACCAAAAACCACGGCTGCTACTTCCTCACAGCAGTTGGTAGAAAGATCTTCACCCTTACCTCAAACTCCTCCTGCATCCTCACAAAAGGATCAGGTTGTAAGCACAGGGACCCCAAATTATGAAGCTCTGGATCCAATTGGGTCCATCTTCCTCAGTCCTGATCCCAAGGACATGTCTCTTTCAACTCCCTTATCTTCACCCCTCACATTACCACAATCTATAATACCCTTGTTGCATGTAGTTGATATAGCTCAGACACAAACCAGTTCCTCCCTATCACCTATCACTGAGAGTATACTCCCACAAGTGACTGGGTCTGATGCTTATACCTCTGCTATCCCAGCAACAACTGAGGAGGTTACACCCCTTGAGTTACAAGTAACTCTTGGTGGTAGTTCAAGCGGAGCAGCAACTACAAGTGTTGGATCAACAGATCTACATTTGGACAGTTGTTTCATCAGTCAGACTCCGTTGAAGGCAATTTCTTCTATAGCACCTCTGGTAACCACTAGTGAAACTATTTTGACCACTGGTACAATCAAAGGGTTATCAAGTGCTGAAGAGAGAATGCCCCAGAACCAAGAACAAGGGGCATCAATGGGTGATTTTTGGGACTCAGTTCCTAAGTCACACATTGGTACAACCACTGCTGGTGGGGAATCAGATGATCCTACTAACGTGGGTGATGATTTAAAATATCAGGAATTGACGGGCAAAGTTGAAAAAATTGAAACATCAGTTGCTGAAATAAAGGATATGGTGCAACAGCTGTTAAAAGCTCAAAAAGCACAATCCACTGCTGTTCCAGCTCAAGCTCCTGTACAACCTGCACCTGCTCCATCACAAGCACTAGCTGCAAATGAGCTCTGGAATCTTTTTCAACCCTTGCTTGAAAAACAAAAACAAATGGCTGATCAGCAGCATGAAATACATGTAAAAATGCTGACAAACATGGTGGAGTCAAGATTTAAAGATACTCAAGCAGACATCAAAGCTATCAAGGCTCATATCCAAAGCACCACTGGAAAAGTTCCTTCCACTATACTCTTCATGAATAAACCCCTTCCAGATAATGCCAAAAAGGGGGAGAAAATCAAGTTGATGAAGAAGGGAATAGAAGATGGCCTGTATATTGAACCAGAACAAGAAAAACAGACATCTAAACCATTTCCAAAAGGTTCCAAACCTCAAACCACAAAATCTCATATTTCCATCCAAACAGCTGATACAACAGTGACTTCAAAAACTGCTAGCTAAACAGCTGTCATCTCATCAACACACACAACTTCATCACACACCACCAAAACCACTGCCCTACCACCATCATCATCTAAAATCACATCATCATCATTACCTCCTGCCATAAAGCAGAAGACAGCAGATGTTACAACATCTGCTGTAATGACAACAGTGGTTGAAGCACCAGTTGTTTCAACAGCTGTTAGTCAATCACAAACCACTGCCACTCAAACTCAAACCACTGATCCACCCAAGACATCAACAGCCTCTCCTACAATAAAAAGGAGAAGGATCTTCATACCTGATGATTCACCACCACCATCACCACCATCAAAAACTACCTCACCACCTTCAACCCCTGCTCAAAAGCAGAAGACATCTACTGACAAATCAGTAGTTGTAATGACAACAAAGGTTGAAACACCAGTTGTTTCAACAGCTGTTTGTCAACCATCCACCACTACTCTCATCATCCCTAGATCACAACCAAAATTACCTCCACCCATAAAACTTCACAAAAGAAAAAGAGAAACAACTCAGGCAACAGATGAAAAATATGATCATGTTGCTGCAAAATATCCACTGGAACTAGATGCTGTAAAAAATGAGATGAGACAATTTTACACTGAAGATGATCCTTCAAAAAGAAGATTTCCTTCTCTCATAGGCTTCATAATTCCAGAAGACATGGATGAATATCTCGAGATGAAAGCAAGGTAAGAAAAGATTCGAGCTAAACTCGAATGCAAAAATCAAGGTGATAAAGACATTTCTGAAAAATTGGAATTTTTACTCACAAAAGTCAAGCTGATGGAAGATTATGCACGAGATCTGAGCAAAGAAAAGGCAGATCAACGAAAAGAGATGAGAAAAGAATATATTGCATATATCATGAAAGAAAAATTCTACCCAGCTGAAGAAAAACAATTTGAAGAATGGCCAATAGTCGCTTTGAAGCATGAAGCAAACAGGATTGAAAGGATTAAAAATGATCCAAGAAAGAAGAAGACAGCTCCAAATTGGAACAAATACAAAAAGCTAATTGCTGATCTTACTTCTGAGTACAAAAAGAAAAAACAGGAACTGGTAGATGCTAAAGTGGATACTGCTGAAGCCATAGCAAAATGGACAAAGCAGTATACCGATGAGGCTTATGAAAGGCTGAAGAAAAGAAGGATAACAGTCTCAGACACTTCTAACAAGCCATACTATAACAAGATGGAACAACAGCTGGATGCTCTTAAAACACTGCTCACATCAGCAGATAACCCTATCCTTGTGGAAAACCAAGAAAAAGGAAAACTGCTGACCAGTGAAGAAGAAAAAGAAAAGGAAGCTGAGTACTTCACAGAAGCCATCAAGAAAATGGATCTAAAAGAAGAGAGTTCAGTGAGCCTTCAAAACCTTTTCAAAAAGGTATTAACCAAACCTGCAGCAGATATCACAGACACTGAACTTGAACAAAGAAAAAGGCAAGACTTAATTGAACAAGAAGCTGCAGAAGACATAGCTGCAGTAAATGAAGTCATAGAAGAGGCTTTTAAACGAATGTCTGAAGTTCAGGATACTGCGTTACAATTTTTCTCAAGGCCAAAATCTCCAAGCTCATCAGAAAATAAATCTCTCCCAAGAAACCCATTGGGTTCAAAAGTACTAAAGTGGCTCTGTGATCAAAAGACCCATGTATTTACCCTGGTCAGATCCAATGGTGAAATGAAGAACATATCAAGGAAAGAAGCACTAGGCCTTAGAGTTGAAGATTTGCAGGATCTCCTTGAACTTTCATTGTGCAGGGATGAGGATGACACAATTTCCAAAGAATTTGAAGAAGAATTTAAAAGACAAGCAAGGGAACTTCTGATGAGGAATAAAGATCCTAAATAATGAAGTGTTTTGGCATTATCTGTTCCAGGGGGAGATTGTTGGGATTGAACCCTACCAGAGGAACAGATAATGAAAGCCAAAACTGGTTCACTACAGTGGATTCACAATAAGCAGCTGTTTACACTAAGTCTACTCCCTTGAAAGTGATTATAACAGCTGATGGTCTTATATCCACTGCCCGGATACAACTGCTGCTGTTTTTCAAAACTACTGATGAAGCCCAGAAGATTGCTGAAAACTAAGCATTGCTGGTACAATCTACTGATGACAAAGCACTGCCCAATCAAGGACTGATCAACCTTGAGGAAAGCACTGATGTAAAGAGAGAGCAGTAGTTTAGTATGTCATCTGTTTTATGTATAGTCAGTGGTTAAGATTAGCAGTGTTTGTATAAGAACAGTAGATACAGGTTGTTAGCTTGTTAGACGTCGCTTTCATGGTGACGTCAGCTGAGATGCCTCAGTGGTTTGGATTGTCTATAAATGAAGCAGTAATCTGTACTGTTACATTTGATGGTCTTGAGTGAGTTCTTCTCCTCAATTCAATCCTTTCATCTTGTGCAACCAACCATGGGGTATCAGGCTGAGGGGGAGTTTAGTCTGTAAGCTTGCTTTGTAATCTTTTGCTTTGTATTGTAATCTTTCGACTCTATGAAAAGCAAATGTTTATCTAACTATATTCTCCTTTGATTGTGTTAACAAAGTTTGTTTTCATTTCCACTGCACTTAAACCATGGGGTATCAGGCTGAGGGGGAGTTTAGTCTGTAAGCTTGCTTTGTAATCTTTTGCTTTGTAATGTAATCTTTCGACTCTATGAAAAGCAAATGTTTATCTAACTATATTCTCCTTTGATTGTGTTAACAAAGTTTGTTTTCATTTCCACTGCACTTAAACTCTGTTCATTTCTGTTGACTTGCTCAATTTATTACATATGGTAGTGTAAATGAAAGTGTAATTGTCTAATATGTGTAATGAATTACGGAATTTGTCAAATAAATGACAAAAATGCACATGTGCAAGCTTGTGTATTATGGATGGAATGATAGATGAAAGAGAAAGTAGTGTACTAACACACCTTATTTCATGTTGATACATATAGATGCACATGTGCATTTCTGATATTGGTAACATAAAAAGTAGTGTATTACACGTGGTAGTGTAAATGAAAGTGCAATTGTCTAATATTTGTAATGAATTACGGAATTTGTCAAAGAAATGATACAAATGCACATGTGCATGGACAACTATGACTCGAAAAAAAAAAATTTTGAATTTTTTTTATTGTGAACAAAATATAGCGATTTTTACAAAAAAAGTAGTAAAAAAAATTTGGGTGTTTTTTAGATTTTTTTAGGTATTACTGTTTGTGTTCACACTGGTTCTCGCGGTTCTCGCAATAAAGGGTGGTTCCTAACGGATCTTTGTCCTATATATATATAGGGGACCGCTAAAATGAAAACCACCTCCAGCTGTAAGAATCACGAGAACCAGTTCCTAACCACTAGCTCAACAAGATGGATGGATGAGATTAAAAGTACTTTCTTTTATCTTTTAAAAGGATCCGTTGGTTTTTCGGTCCAGTCATTTGATTTGGTATATATATATATAAATATATATATATATATATATATATATATATATATATATTTATATATATATATATATATAGGACAAAGATCCGTTAGGAACCACCCCTTATTGCGAGAACCGCGAGAACCAGTGTGCACACATGGCATTTTTGTAATTATAACATGTTTATAATAAAAACACGCGCATTCTTTTTTTTTGTTACTGTTCTCTGTTTTAGGGTTTCAAGAATTTCACCAGTTCACAGTTTTCACAAGTGGCAGAGAGGCGTTCATGGTGGTTTCACGGCTGCGAAGGGGCGTTCACGGTGGTTTTCACGGCAGAGATGTAGTCGACGTTCACATATTTCACGGCGGTGGTAGTCAACACAGTGATTACGGTGGTATATGGCATCATCTGATTCATCATGTGTCGATCCTCATACATCTGATGATCCTCCTCATACATTGTTCCTCCTGTAAGTGTAATCGTGCCATTCATCCTACCATTGTTCCTCCTGTAACTCTAATCGTGCCACACTCCTCGATTATTCTGATTATTCTGTTCGTGTTGCCCTAATTTCGAAATGAATACTCGATTACGAATCGATGAAGAACATATGATCTATGATTATGTTCTTATTACAACAATATCGATTATAATACGAATTTTGTAGCACTAACCTCAATTATTCGACGAATTTTGAAATGTCTGATGGTAAAATCCATATGACGAACAGTTTATGGTGTATTGTTATCGCTATGATGAAGACGAACTACTGATGTAATCGAGACGAAGACGAACTACAGAGAATTGCTGATGCTTGAGAACTGAGAACTGCTGATGCAATTCGACTGTCAGACTTTATTTTTGTATAAATATACCATCCTGCACATGTGCAACATTTTACCATTACCCTATAACCATCACCAATAATCTACAACTTGCACATGTGCAGCACGTTACCATTACCAATTCACGGCGGCATCCACGGCGGCTGCATCCGTGACGGCGACATCAATGGCTACCTAATCGACGTTAACACATCACTCCTACCACCACAACGACAACGACAACTACTCCGACTATAACTCCATCATCGACATACTTCAGTTGACTAACCACCGTTCACGGCTAGTTCATGTGAGTATGTTTTATTATTGAATCTGAATTAATTATATTATTGCTTGATTTAGTTTATGTTTTTTAATCACATGTATCTTTTCTGTTTAATTTGTTTTTAAGTTTTATTTACATTATTATTTTACATCATGCCAAGGCTGTTGGAAGCTATCGAAAGTGGTGACCATAGGTGTGAGATAGTGGTGACGGTAGCATGATGTGTTTTGAATTGGGCCAGTAAACAAAACTGATGCCACTGATGTGTTTGACATAGTGCTCATTTGAACAGAATATCAAACATGTCATTTACTACTCTTAGTAGTAGCCTAGTAGGAATGTGTGATTTTAAAGATAAAAGCAAGAAATTGAGTTAGCTTGGTATTGTATTTGAATAAGCTTTGAAAAACTATGAATGTTAATTATTCAAAATTATATATTTGGGTTGTTTGTTTTGGCGTAAATTGTAGCTGGTTAATTTTGTGCATTTTAATAAAAATAATTATTTATTTTAGTTGTGCATTTTGGGTGGATTATGAGTATGGTATTCACTTTTGCGTGGGTGAGTCATGTTATTTGTTTCAGACTTTCATTTTGCGCGGTTTATTTGTTCATATGAGGTGGCTCACATGGAGTTTACTTTGTTGTTTTTGGGAGGTGGGATGATTCATTTTGGGCGTTTACTTACCCGCCTAGAATACGTTTTCATTTTTTTCCCATCGAACAACGAACACGTGTATACATGTTTAATGTTTCACTACACATTGTTATTGTTCCGATCAATGCACATGTGCATACATGAATATCTTAACTGACCAATGCACATGTGCATACATGAATATCTTAACTGCATATAATCTGTTTTCCTTTACATATGCATCAACATATGTAATGTTCTGTTTTCCTTTACATATGCATCAACATATGTAATGTGGTACCCCATACATAATAGGGTACCACGTACACTCCACATGGTTATTGTTCAGAACAATGCACATGTGCATACATGTTTAATGTTTCACTACACATTATTATTGTTTTGACCAATGCACATGTGCATACATGAATATTTTAACTACATATAAACCGTTTTCCTTTACGTATACATCAACATATGTAATGTGATACCCCATACGTAATAGGGTACCACAACATATGCAATGTGGTACCCCATACGTAATAGGGCACCACATACGTAATATGATATGAACAAATATACAATATTTCAAAATATACACATATTCATTACTAACATGTTTATTGTTTTTTTACTAATGCACGTGTGCATTACCAACATTAACACACTATCACACAACTTTTGTGTAAGTGTAAGTGTAACAACCCGTAAATATAACACCCTTATCATAAGGAATCACATAATCCGAGCAACAATCATTATTGCACATATGCATCACTGGCATATACTATACTAAACAACATATTACATCCTAATTAACAAATATAACCATTGTAATACATTATACGATACTACAATACGAATATGTATGCTATATCAATCTTTACACATGTGTAGTACCAACATTTTCTCTACCAAACACAATACATCATATATTAACAAACATTATCATCTGTATTCCATGTCCGCAAACTACCTACACATAACACTTGCATTAGTTCACAACCTCACACCTTCTGCTCTTCTTTCCATTTACTAAGCATCTTCCAACACTCCTCCTGTTTCAATGCCTTTTAGTCTATCATTTTCTGAGATGTCAACATATTCATCAAATATGTCCTTGTTGTCAATCCATGAGCCGTTTCGAATATATTTTTCCTGCATAAATTACATATAGTACATCAATTATTTCATGCATGCACATGTGCAATGAACATATTATACATATACTGTGTACAATGTTTATGTTTTAAAGTAATAATGAACTTGTGCATATGCCATAGTACATTCATATTAACTTAATCTGACAAAATATGCAAATGTGCATAAATATGCACATGTGCAGTAACATAACTGGCCTAATCAATAGGTTTGCTTTAGTAAAAAAAATAACTATTACCAAATCAAATTTCGTATTACCATTTCGTATTAACACGACCAATCATATTTAACATTAATTAGTAACAAATCTATTATGTCAAACTATGCACATGTACATCATCATAAATGACATTGTTAACATATTATGGCAAACTATATCAACATGAATGACATTATTAACCTATTATATCAAATTATTCACATGTGCGTAATTATACGCATATGCATCAATATGATTGACCTTATTAAACTAACTGACAATATATGCATGTGTATAACTATGCACATGTGCATTAGCATGATGGACCTTATCAACAGGTTTGCTTTAATAAATAACCCTAACACTCAACAAATCAAACAACATCGTGCTTTTTACTTGTCATATTCCTTGTATTTCTTTCTACTGTCGTAATTGCACATGACATAAAAGAACATCATTCAACATGAAAGTAACAATTGGATGCACATGTCCATATATTACCAACTGCATCGTCGACTAATAACCAACCTTTTTTTGGCTTTTCACTTAACACTTTTGTATTCACATTCCTTATCATCTGGCAGTTTTGTTGCCCCTTCGTCATTCGATCTCAACAAAAGTGTTATTTTTTCTTCGCTTTTTTCCATTTTTTTTGCCTACAATAATAATTGAAACATAATATAATCAAACATGCAATTTCAATTAGTATGTGCATTAAACAACTTTTTTCATCACTATAAACGATATGTATTTGTGCATCTATATGCACATGTGCATCACATATAATTGTCATTATGCACTTGTGAATCAATATACACATGTGCATCTCATATTCTTATGATGATGCTTAAAATCAATCCATATGTAAAGTTCAATGTTGTGTGCTCAAATTCAAGATGCACATATGCATTAATTTAAACAACAACATCAACAAAATCTAATTACACAAAATCATATACACCTATATTAAACAAAGCTGCTCATGTTTGCTATGCACATGTGAATCACATGAAACAATAACACCAGCATATCCTAATTTCACAAAATCACTGTGACACCATCATATCCTAATTACACAAAAACCACGTATCTTACACAAAACTGCTCAAGTTCATTATGCACATGTGCATTACCTAAAACAACAACACCAGCATATTCCAATTACACAAAATCATATACACGTATCCTAAACAAATCTGCTCAAATTCACTATGCACATGAATGATATTATTAACTTTATTTGGTTCACATATGCATACTAGGTAGGCTATGGCACTGTATAAGATCCGTGCCATAACATAACAAGCACATTTAACAGATCAACCACTTGAATCACGTTCATATAAATAATTGATAGAAATCAAAATTACTGATAAAAAACAGATGCCTAAAGAATAATATATATACATCTACTGGTAATAATCAAAGCCTTACCGAGTGTTAGATGGCGTGATTGGCGACTAGTTGAGATTTGGCAGAGATAGACGATCAGGGATTAATAAATAGAAACGATTTCTGATTTCTAGGTCATGACAATCAATGGTAATCGATGATTTTGTAATCGATTACTGAATGTAATAACAATCAGTAACCGATGATGAATGATTTTGTTCAATTGTGCCCTGAATTGTGCCCTAATTTGTACTATGCAACTTCAACTATGCACATGTGCATACATACAACTATGACATATCTTATCAACAATATATATGAACCAACACATGCGCAAAACTATAACTATGCAACTACAACTATGCACATGTGCATACATACAACTATGAAATAATTTATCAATATAAACATATGTTATCACATTATGCACATATGCATACCTATAAATGACCCAAAAAATTAAGTCGGCTACAAATTATAAACATAATTTATCACGTTATGCACATGTGCATACCAATCAAACATAACTATGAACCAAAAGCATAAGTTATCACATTATACACATGTGCATTCCAAATCAAACATAAACACATAATCGTATGAACTTACATCAGTAATCTACTTACATCGGCTGTAATCTACATGAACAAGCACATAATCGGCTGTAATCTACATGAACAAGCACAAAGAACTTTGTATGAACTTACATAGTATGAACTTACATAGCTGTATGAACTTTCAAGTTCGTAAATCGATGCAACGACTTATGTTCTTCGTAATATCCCTCTTCGTGCAATAAACCTCACCGATTATACCGATTATGACCGTTTTTTCCCTAAATCGATTCGTTATGACCGTTTTTTTGCCCTAATTGAGCCGATGACTAATCTGCGGTCGACGATTGACTAGCGACGATGATCGTAGGGCGAATAATGATGATGAATTGCTGGAATTGTGAGCGTCGGTGAGTATCAGATTGATGTTTATGAGATTTTTTGGGGAAAAATCGATTGATTGGGAGAGTTGTGTTTGGTTTTGGACGTGAAATTGTATTATCTATCGTAGTTTAATTAAATGCTGACGCCCGGAATCGTTTGATCAGGGGAGCGGGGTTTCTAGAAATTTTTTTGTTATTTACAAAATTGTCATCCGTTCACATTGGTTCTCGCGGTTCTCGCAATAAAGGTGGTTCTCGCATGAACCCCACCCTATATATATATATATATATATATATATGGGACCGCTAAAATGAAAACCACCTCCAGTTGTAAGAACCGCGAGAACCAGTTCCTAACCACTAGATCAACAAGATGGATGGATGAGACTAAAACTAACTAATATTAATATTAAATGCATTTTGTCTTATTATGTCTTTAATATCTTAATCCAAAAGGGTAGTTTAGTAAAATTACTCTTTTTTGTCTTTTAGTCTTTATTATTTTTTTGTTTTATTATATTACTTTTTATTTTTTAAAAATATTTTTTTATTAAAAGCATTTGTAAATTCAGATTTTTTTAACAAGACAATTTTTTTTTTGCGCGTCGGTTTTTGCATGCCGTTTTTACGCCAGGCTTTTTCACGCATCGTTTTTAACGGGGTCGTTTTTGCACACCATTTTTAACGCGCCGTTTTTTACGTCCTGTTTTAACGCGGCGTTTTTACGTCCCGTTTTTTTCGTGGCGTTTTTATGCGCCGCATTCACGCCCCTTGTTTAGGCGCCATTTTATCACACGGTTTTTTTACAACTTACGTAGAAAAAGTTTTACGTTTTACGTTAAAAAGTTTACATTTTACATTTTACGTTAAACTTTTTAAACTTTCTACGTTTTACGTAAAACTTTTTACGTTTTATGTTAAAAATTTTACGTTTTACGTTAAACTTTTTACGTTTTACGTAAAACTTTTTACCCGTTTTACGTAAAACTTTTTTACGTTTTACGTTAAAATTTTTACGTTTTACGTAAAACTTTTAACGTTTTACGTAAAAGTTTTAACGTTTTACGTAAAACTTTTAACGTTTTACGTTTTACATTAAACTTTTTACGTTTTACGTAAAACTTTTTACGTTTTTACGTTTTACGTTTTTACGTTATAAAGTTTACATTTTACGTTAAAAAGTTTACGTTTTACGTTAAAAGGTTTACGGTTTAACTTTTTTCACAAAAACTTTTTTACGCAAAACGAACGCACCCAGAAATCGCAAACTCGGTACGTGTCTCAGATAGATTGTTATCTTCATCGACTGGGGAAAAAATAAAAAAACCAACAACAACAAAACAATGTGTATCTCGAAAAAAAGGGGGGTTGGCTCAGATTTCCCGATAATCAAAACGCTGCAAAGTGGGGTTGCAGGTTCAAAAACCTACCCTCCACCATCCTTGCCGCGCCATCGTTATCAAAATCTACGTTTTTTTTGCATCATCGTTGTCAAAACCCACAGAATCAAAGAATACAAAATGCATCATTCAAATCAGAAAACTGTCAAAAATGCATCACTATTCAGAAATGCATCATTCAACATATCAAAAATGCACCATTCACCATATCAAAAATGCATCACTGTTCGGAAACCCCAAAATCAGAAAACTGTCACTGTTCAAATCAGAAAACTATGAAAACCCCCAAATCAAAAACCCCTAATCAGAAACTATCAATGTTCAAAAACCCCAAATCAGAAAACTATCACTGGTCTAAGAGAAAGAAAAGGGGAGTGTGGGTTTACTGGCTAGATACCACCGCCACCACCATCTCCGTCAATCCTCACCACCACCACTTTCGCCGCCAAAAACCCACCACCGCCAACACCGTCTCCGTCAATCCTCACCACCACCACCGTCTCCGTCGCCGTCAAAACATGGAGAAAAATAGAGTGGTGGTGTAGAATCACAGAGTGGTGGTGTAGAATCACCGTCGAAACCCACTATTTAGCTCCGTTGAATCACCGTCAAAAACGCGGTCACAGGTGAGGATGGCGAGTGGTGGTGAAGAATCTATGGTGGTAGAGATAAGGGAACGATTTACAGATGATGGTGGTGAGGGATTTCAAGAGAGAGAAAGAGAGAGATATGAGAGATGGGGTTTTAAATTTTAGGGTTGTGTGAGTGAAAAGAAGGTCTGCAAATGGATTTGAGATGAAGATGGATCTGAACAATGTAAACGAGAAATGAGAAATGAGATATGTAAATGAGATATGAGAGAGGAGAGAGGTTTTTATTGTGACAACCCGTATTTCAGAAGTTTGTCCTTGTGTTTTGGTTTAGCTTACATAGTTGATGTGGTGATTCTAATAGAACGTGTATGTGTTGCTATATGTTTATGATGTATATGTTTTATGCGAAAGTTATATTAATCCGATCACACAACACTTAGAGTGGCACATTTGTCTCTCGATCACACTCCACATCTCGTGAACTATAATTCTCGGCCCAAAATTGGTGAAGTGGCCTACGGCCCAAAGCTAGGCCCGGCTCACCTACCTTGTGCGCATACACATGAGGGGTTGTGTATGGTTTTTCCATAATTTGCAATTCACACAAGCAAGCAACCCTAATCCTCTCAAGAACCGGCGACGACATACTCCTTTCGAAGTTCCTTGTGGATCGTGGCACTAGTTCCCTCTTGTTCAAGCATCTATTCACACTCTACACACTCTTTCGGTTAGTATATAATCACTTTGGTCGGATTTTATTCCTTGTTACATCAATTATATGATGATAAGAGGTATTGTTTGATGTTGTTATCAACAAGTGTTTCACATATAGAATCTGCATGATGGTAGGGTTCTTGATGTACACATAGTAATAATCCACTGTTAAGTTAATTTTGAAACACAATTGATGTTGATGATCGATGATCTAGGTTACAAGCATGATTAAAATTTGGTTAGTTAGCAAGGCATTAATCGGTGCTCTAAATGATTAGATTAACGATGATAACTGTGAATGTGCTGAATTGTGTCTTGCATGATTGAATGATAATGTTTGGATCATGGAAGGATCTACTAAATGGTAATGATTATGATAATTGAGAAGAAACAGTTGTGGGTTAGGGTTATGCGAATCATGGGAAATATTTGGTAACAAACTGTAATTTGGAAATAATGTAACTGATCCCATGAATGTCAGATATGATTACTCACATTTATGATCGCGCAAGTAGTCTTGAATCACACAAGAACCTTCGGGTCGCACAAGGCTATGGGCCGTTGATGGATGGGCCTGAATGTCTGGGCCGTATGTTGTGAATTTGAGGTTAGCCTGATACAAAATGTTTTTTTGTGAACTGGTATGATTATCTTTGTGTGCTGAATGATTCGTGATGTCATGTGTTGCCCGATACGTGCTATGTGATGTTACTTGATGAGTAAGTGGTCAATTAATAAACGAAAACTGATTGGTATTAATAACCATGTTAGGACGTGGTTGGTAGATCAATTGTGAGCAAGTAATTTACATTACCGAGCAATCCAAGGTGAGTTCACTACTCTTTTTCAAGCATGCGTCCCGGGGAGGGACATCTGGTAGGTATTTCGGGGAGGAATACTAGGTTATTGGGTATGACTGGAATGTTAAACTCGGGATGTTAGTTAATACATTTATATCTATCATTAAGTCACATCATATACCGAATTGGTTTCCGGGGAGGCAACGGGGTTATTAGTTGATAGCGCTATTAGGTTTGGCACCCTCACACCGTACCGGGGAGGACGGTCATGAACTAATTACCTTAACCACTTGACCAATGTTTGATAGAGCATTGGGGAAGGGCAAATAATCTGGAGCCATCTGCGGTAATCGAGTTATTAATGACATCGAATCTCTGGAATGTTTTAAACTCATATCTGGTAACTAAACGTGTTAACAAACTTTGAACTCGCCAGCGTCGTCTGACACACTTGTCTGCATGCTTGCAGGTCATTAGATTCATGGATGGAACTTGCTATCTGGGAGTTCTAGAGTGGTCATGGGTCGTAGCTCTTGGATACATGTTCATTGGTTTTGCACATTGTTTTGAAACACTTGAATAATTACTTACGTTATGCTTCCGCTGAACGTATTTGTTTTAAATTGTGCTTTGGAATTACTTTATGAAATAAATGGAAACTTTTATTTCTTAATATGTTGTGGTTCAATGTGATTGGTGGCTGGATCCTGGTACGTTATACGTCCCGTGGTGTTTCCGCATGTGGTATTTTGAGGGTGTGACCGTTTGGTATCAGAGCCACATGTTATAGTGAACTAGGTTTTAAAACGCTTTTATAAAACCAGACTACAACTGAACAATTTCGAAATCGACCATGACACTCAGATCCAGATTGCAAGGTTCGTATCTCGTTTACTTATTGTATAACATATCTAGTGTACACATGTGTATGATGTTGCATGTGATTGCACACTTAGAACTACAGACTGAATTCATGTGTTATTTTCTTATGTTATGTGGTTGATAGAGTCACAATGCGGCCTTCCTATAGACTTTCATGATTTATGTTCTGAGACGTCTTCTGTCCTGCTATTCGAATTTGAGGAACCTTTTAGCACGAGTTGGGATGAGCTGAGCTAAACATGCAAATTGCATTGTTATTGTGGGTGCACACATAATAATACTGTGGGGTGCATGTGAGTCCCAGTGAAGCCTAATGAGTGCGAAGGGGGTTCCGCTCTGTTGTCCGATGTAAACCTGGTATCCTGTAGAAGTCATTGAGATACTTGACACCTACTCAATTCCGACTCTTAACCTTTTTCCCTTTTCTTCGGCTCGTACGTCATCGTATTAGTGGCTCCACAATCAAGGATCCAAGGACAAACTTGATCACTACTTTTCTGTGTTGTTAAATAGGCTTCCCCACTTGTTGATAGATAGTCTTTCAACAACTCATAGCTCTTGTGATTAACCATCTTCAAACAGTTTTTTTAGGTAAATAAGCTGTCGTTACGGACAAAACAACTAACCAGCGTATTTATCAAATACGCTGGACAATTGAACTTGCGTTCAAGATTTAAATTTGTTGTCTTAGGGTCGCCCAAATACGCTGGGCGGCTTAAAACCGCTTGAGATATATCAAGTACGCCGGAAACACGTTCTCTTACCAGCGTATTTATCAAATACGCTGGGCAACTTGAACTCTCGTTCAAGATTTAAGTTCGCCCAGAGACAATTGCTACTGATACAAATCTGCTCAGAGTGACGACTAGGGTTTGGGTTGTGTTATTTGGCTCGAGATAAAAAAATCCGCTGCTATTTATCAAATCCGCTGTAACACCCCAAATATATAGATTTTATATATATATATATATATATATATTAAATGTCGGTTATAAACAAAATAAAGTAACTAGGAATAAATAACCTAGTTAATCACGAGTCTTGTAGTAATAAGAAAAACATGGTTAAAAAGCACCCTTTATAAACCTGGGTAAAGTTGAGGGACTAAAATGGTTAAAATGAGAAATGGGTTTTTCTTAATTAAAACTAAAAACACCAAAACACACACCTTTGTGTGTGTTCTGGTCGCACAAACCACATGAGCCAAGAAGGGCTCTCAAGCTCAAACCCTAATCAACATAATTTCATCAAATTGAAGGGGCAAATCAAGTCCAAATCAAAATCTAAGCTCAAATTAGTGATCACCTCCATGAAGGGATCATAAGGTATGCCAAATTTCATTATTTAGTTCCATCTTGAATTCTTGGTGAACATACGAAATCGAAAATTTGGCTTGCATGACTGAAGCTTGGATGAAATTAGGATGAAATCATGTCTAGGAGCAAACCCTAGTCAATAATTTGTTGAATTAGTGTTCATAGATATGAGGTCCATAACCATCCATTTATGTGTTAAATGGGTTTTGTAGAAAGATGATGAACACTATAATTATGATTATCAATCTAGTGTTATTTGAGCTCCATGAAATAAGTCTAGGTGTTGATGTGTAACTAGACACTTGAATTTGTGAAAAATGCTCAAAATTGGCTAAATAAATAGTCATGAAACTTGGTTATTGATTTAGAAAAATTATGCCCTCTAGGTGTATGTTGAAATGCCTAAAAGAAAACTAGATGTTGAAATTTTGAGTAAAAACGCATATTTGAATGTTATGGTGAATTATGCGTTATATGAAATCATAACAGTTCTAAACAAGTCGTTTATTGAACTCTATAGGCAAAGGAATTGAATCCTCAAGCTTACGAGCCGGAGTTGATGCGCGCTTGAAGGAAAAGCACTATAGGTACGTAACTTTCGGTTTCGTTACATTATGCATAAACAATAGTATTAGAAATATTAACGGGATTGTAGTGTAAAATGCGAGTTTGGTAAGTCAATGAAGTGACGAAGTGCACTCAACAAACCAAACGGGACAAAATAAACGGTTAAAGCATGATTGGAATGTCAATGAAGTGATGTAACTCACTCGACAACCAAACGGATCAAAATAGTTAATTAGATATGTTTGTTGAGAATATTGTTTAATTAGTCGTGTTTGGAATGTCAATGAAGTGATGTAACTCACTCGACAACCAGACAGGTCAAAATAGTTAATTAGATTTGTTTGTTGATAATATTGTTAAATTAGTCATCTATGGAATGTAAATAAAGTGATGTAACTCACTAGATAAAGAAACGGGTTAAAATATTGGTTGAAATAAGTTGGTATGTTGGTAAAATGGTGAATTCCATTAGAAAATCAAACGGGTCAAATAATGGTCGGAATGGTAGTGTTCGAAGTGACGTAAACGCCCCTCTTGAAATTCGAGTTATAAAAGCATAAACCATGAAATGGAAGTGATACGCTAAAGTTGACGAGCCCGGGAATGGGTAATTATGGTTAGAAACCAATGTTTATGAATTATGCAAGTATGTAAGTTGGTTCCGTTACATCATGTTGGTATATTGAATATAGTTAGTTAACTTGAATTAGTCTAATAGTGAAATTGGTATAATGCCGAAATGACGAAGTTCATTAGGCATGGCATTTTGTCAAAATGTGTGTTGGAATTAAGCTAGTATGATGATAAAAATGGAGGTTTCCATTAAATGACCAAACGGGTCAAAACAAGGGTAAATTAGTAATATTAAAGTGACGTGAACGTCACTCTATAACTGAGAGTTATGAAAGCGTAAAACCATGGAATGGTATTAATACGCTGAAGTTCACAAGCCCGGGGAACGGGTATGTACACTTAGAAGTGAAAAATTAATGATTATCAAGTTTTACATAGTATAAAACAAATGGGTCGAATAAATGAAACAAGAAATTATAAACTATTCGTTTGTAATTCAGGTTTCATATGCAGGAAATAGGATAAATTGATGCGTATTTTTATTACAAACGCGTAGGAAAAGGAATCACCTAAAACGGACATGTAGATAAAAAGTTATGGCCATTTGAAGTTGGTAATTGTAAAAAAATTGGAGCCGGGCAGATATGTAGGTTCAGAATGTGAACCCACTGGAAAAGGGTCTCCCCCGCGGCACGCGACGGGGGAACGTTAATCTGGCGCGACCCGCGGGGCCGCTTGCAGCCTGCGAAAGACTTAAGTGAATCTCTCGCGTGGCGCGAGAGATCAAACTTTAAAATTTTTATTTTGTTTTCATGTATTCGATATTGGAACTTGATTATACTTATTTATTTGTTGTTAAAACTAACATTTGGGATGGTTTTGACATTAGGTGAAGTTGTAGTTACTCCGGATGGTGATCAAGCAGGATTCCAAGAACCGAACACTACACTTTTGAAGCTTCCGCGTTAATACATTTTGTTTTTTTTTATCTAAAATGGAACATGTAATTTTGATGTCACAATATGTACATCTTAACTAGTAGGATGTAAATCCTAAATACTTTAATCATGTAGGAACTTTAAATTAACAAAGTTTTTGTAAATTCGTATTTTCCTTAAACTAAATGCGTATTTAGTAGTAATTTCATTATAAAATGAGACAGGTGTTACAAGTTGGTAATCAGAGCCCAAGGTTGTTAACAAAGCGTGTTCTGTTCGAAGCTTGATCAAACATCCGGTAAGAATTAATTATTTTAGTAAATTTTAACGAAAAATTAGAAAATGAATACGATTAGATGTGCATGGGAAGAGTGCGCGTAATACACTCAAACTCGGAAAGTGCACCAAACACGAATGGTCTAAGCAAGTTGTGAACTTGGCTAAACCAAAGCGAAAGATGCAAATGATATAGAATGAAATGCTTAACAATTAATATAAACATTTAGATTCAAGATGACTGATGAAGGCAATGATGATACGGTGCCGAAAGTCACCGAACAGATGAAAGAAATGTCCGGTGTAACCAGGGGCGAGTTAGCAACTCAATTAACCGAAGAGATGGAAACTAAAATTTCCGAGGAAGCCGGAAAGGCAATAGAAGCCAGTCTACCGCAGTTCGTCGAGAGACTACAAACCACAATCTCGTTAGTAGTGGAGGATATGATGAATGAATTAAAAGACAGTCTCTCACAAGAAAAAGATGACGGGAGAGTGTTGGATGTGAACCCAAGTCCCGTAAAGAAAGCAAGGCCTAAAAAAGCTTCTAAGAAAGGAGTTACTAGAAGGGGGTCACCTCAGTGTAAAATATGTGGAAAAACTCACAGGGAAAAATGCTACCTTAGAAACAAACCATGTCCTATTTGTAGAGAAGTAGGACATGTGGTTGCAAATTGCCCGGGAAAGGTGTCAGTGTGTTATAAATGTTATAACCCCAGACATAAAAGGTCTGAATGCCCAGAATTGGTTGGAACCAAAGACGCAGCTGACGCAAAATCTAATACCCCGAAAGAGAAGGCAAGGTCTTCCCACATGACAGCCGCAGAGGCTAAAGCTGAACCTGATGATGTTTCAGGTATGTTTATTATAAATTTAGTTTCAGCATAAACTTTATTCAATGCGAGTGTGAATAATAGTTGCATAAGGGCATACATGAGTAGTGAAACGAGTAAATTATGTATAAGAAATATATATATATATATATATATATATATATAGGGGAAGGTTCAAATGAAAACCACTAGTTAACGCGAAAACTCGAAAACTAACTAAAAAAAGCCTAAAAAACACACAATTTTTTTTTTTTTTTTTGCAAACCAAATTTTGCAGGTTTTTTTATATAAAAAAAATTTTCAAAAAAAAAAAAAAAAATTTTTTTGTGTAGTGCACATGTGTAATACTACACATGTGTATTATTACACATGTGCACTACACAATTTTTTTTTTTTTTTTGAAATTTTTTTTATATATATAAAAACCAGCGATTTTTATTAAAAAAATTGAAAAAAAAAAAAAAATTTTGTGTGTTTTTTTAGGCTTTTTTTAGTTAGTTTTCGAGTTTTCGCGTTAAAAGTGGTTTTCATTTGAACCATCCCCTATATATATATATATATATATATATATATATATATATATATATATATATATATATATATATATATATATATATATATATATTATAAGAAAATAAACCGACAATTGAGAATGTCAAGGCATAAGGATAAAGTCTGACTGTCACGAGCGATGAAATTCACATGAACACGTCAAACAAGATGAATGAAAGAATAAAGAACTTGGTTGAAAAAAAGCGATGGATTTCGCTGATACGAGCAAATAAACGAAAACGAAGTCTTAATGCATGCCGAAATGGTTGCTATGATAATGACTACGGTAAAATACCCGATAGATGAATATGGCTTCAGATATATGTGTAAACCAAGAGACGAGGGCGCGGATTAAAGACAAAAGACTCGGATTAAGAATATAATTAAAAGACGACAAAATTTCGCAAAACAGAATTTTTGATAGTTGTGTTCAATTATTTCAATATTGAACGGACTGAATAAAGTATAATGCTCGGTAGTGCAAATAAGCGCAAACCATTAATGGGAGCATCAAATATTAATAAACCTAAGTGATAGGTCGTGAGAGTGTATAAAAAGGAAAATGCAAACTAGACAACGGAAGCATTAAAACATTAAGATAAAAGAACCCGGGTAATGGGTTGTAAATAAATAAATGTGTGAACCGGATAATGGAAAGTGGAAAACAAACCGGTGCGTAAATGACGTGGGAAGTCATAGAGTCGGAAGATTAGTCTAAAAGAAAACGGGTGTAGGTTTAGACTACGGTCAAATCGATTAAATTCAAAAATGAAAATGAACGAATTTTGGGCCTGAAAGGGATGCCATGACACCAAAAATGTATTTCTAAGAATACGAAATGACACAGGCAAAAGATGGTCTACGAGATCATCATAACCTTTGGGATTATAAACATGTAAGGGTTTATAGGATTAAATGAACCTCGCGTCAGCTATAGAAAGAAATAAAGCAAAAAGGGGTGAAAACCTAACGAAATAACCTACGAGGCTAAGCAAAAGAACTTACGAGTCACTTGGGGTAAAGCGTGGGGATTGGTTACGATTCCCCGCGTAATATAATAGCGGAAAAGAATAAATTTTTGTCGTCAATTCCTGAATATGAGTAATTGACATAAGTTAAAGAGATAAACGTTAAACTAAAATTCAGTTTTAGTGAAAAACAATGTTTAACGAATATGAATATTATGAGACAAATTAGAAAATAGTTAATAATAAAGGATATAGGTCTTGACACCGATAGGTGTAAGACGATACGTTAGAAAGAAGATGTGATAATGAAAAGTTTATGAAAACTTAAACATGACGTGATCCGATGCGATCCTTGTCACAAAAGTGATATAGAATATAATCATGCAGTAGCGCGAGTTACGGAAGAGGAGATCATAAACTCACGCAAGTCCGAATTTGGCAAAGGGGTAGACCCAAATTAACGGGGCATGAGGTGACGGTGACTAATCAATCTAGCCGATAAGATCATCCAAGGTCAAAATAGTGTTGTGATTTATATAAAACACTTGTCAATATAGGGTAGTATAGAATAAACATATTGACGAACTCATACTATTGAGTGGTCAAGTGGCAACTGAGACAAATAGGCGGCATGATAAGAAATACAAGACACAAGTGAAAGTCCATGAGGACTTACACGTGGAAGAAGCATGCGTCGAGGCAAATGATAACTTTTGACTAAAAGAAAGAATGCCTTAAAAACAAAACTAAGTTAGTTCGGTCCAAACCAAAGAAGTATTTAAAGAAGGTTTCGGGGACGAAACCTCTTTAAGGGGGTAGACTTGTAACACCCCAAAAATATAGATTTTATAAATATATATATTAAATGTCGGTTATAAACAAGATAAAGTAACTAGGAATAAATAACCTGGTTAATCACGAGTCTTGTAGTAATAAGAAAAACATGGTTAAAAGCACCCTTTATAAACCTGGGTAAAGTTGAGGGACTAAAATGGTTAAAATGAGAAATGGGTTTTTTCTTAATTAAAACTAAAAACACCAAAACACGCACCTTTGTGTGTGTTCTGGTCGCATAAACAACAGGAGCCAAGAAGGGCTCTCAAGCTCAAACCCTAATCAACATAATTTCATCAAATTGAAGGGGCAAATCAAGTCCAAATCAAAATCTAAGCTCAAATTAGTGATCACCACCATGAAGGGATCATAAGGTATGCCAAATTTCATTATTTAGTTCCATCTTGAATTCTTGGTGAACATATGAAATCGAAAATTTGGCTTGCATGATTGAAGCTTGGATGAAATTAGGATGAAATCATGTTTAGGAGCAAACCCTAGTCAATAATTTGTTGAATTAGTGTTCATAAATATGAGGTCCATAACCATCCATTTATGTGTTAAATGGGTTTTGTAGAAAGATGATGAACATTATAATTATGATTATCAATCTAGTGTTATTTGAGCTCCATGAAATAAGTCTAGGTGTTGATGTGTAACTAGACACTTGAATTTGTGAAAAATGCTCAAAATTGGCTAAATAACTAGTCATGAAACTTGGTTATTGATTTAGAAAAATTATGCCCTCTAGGTGTATGTTGAAATGCCTAAAAGAAAACTAGATGTTGAAATTTTGAGTAAAAACGCATATTTGAATGTTATGGTGAATTATGCGTTATATGAAATAATAAGAGTTCTAAACAAGTCGTTTATTGAACTCTATAGGCAAAGGAATTGAATCTTCAAGCGGACGAGCCGGAGTTGATGCACGCTTGAAGGAAAAGCACTGTAGGTACGTAACTTTCGGTTTCGTTACATTATGCATAAACAATAGTATTAGAAATATTAACGGGGTTGTAGTGTAAAATGCGAGTTTGGTAAGTCAATGAAGTGACAAAGTTCACTCGACAAACCAAATGGGACAAAATAAATGGTTAAAGCATGTTTGGAATGTCAATGAAGTGATGTAACTCACTCGACAACCAAACTGGTCAAAATAGTTAATTAGATATGTTTGTTGAGAATATTGTTTAATTAGTCGTGTTTGGAATGTCAATGAAGTGATGTAACTCACTCGACAACCAAACAGGTCAAAATAGTTAATTAGATTTGTTTGTTTATAATATTGTTAAATTAGTCATGTATGAAATGTAAATAAAGTGATGTAACTCACTAGATAAAGAAACGGGTTAAAATATTGGTTGAAATAAGTTGATATGTTGGTAAAATGGTTAATTCCATTAGAAAATCAAACAGGTCAAATAATGGTGGGAATGGTAGTGTTCGAAGTGACTTAAACGTCCCTCTTCAAATTCGAGTTATAAAAGCGTAAACCATGAAATGGAAGTGATACGCTAAAGTTGATGAGCCCGGGAATGGGTAATTATGGTTAGAAACCAATGTTTATGAATTATGCAAGTATGTAACTTGGTTCCGTTACATCATGTTGGTATATTGAATATAGTTAGTTAACTTGAATTGGTCTAATAGTGAAATTGGTATAATGCCGAAATGACGAAGTTCATTAGGCATGGCATTTTGTCAAAATTTGTGTTGGAATTAAGCTAGTATGATGATAAAAATGGAGGTTTCCATTAAATAACCAAACGGGTCAAAACAAGGGTAAATTAGTAATATTAAAGTGACGTGAACGTCACTCTATAACTGAGAGTTACGAAAGATTAAAAAACCATGGAATGGTATTAATACGCTGAAGTTCACAAGCCCGTGGAATGTGTATGTACACTTAGAAGTGAAAAATGAATGATTATCAAGTTTTACAAAGTATAAAACAAATGGGTCGAATAAGTGAAACAAGAAATTATAAACTATTCGTTTATAATTCAGGTTTCATATGCGGGAAATAGGATAAATTGATGCGTATTTTTATTACAAACGCGTAGGAAAAGGAATCACCTAAAACGGACTTGTAGATAAAAAGTTATGGCCATTTGAAGTTGGTAATTGTAAAAAATTGGAGCCGGGCATATATGCAAGTTCAGAATGTGAACCCGCTGGAAAAGGGTCTCCCCCGCGGCACACGACGGGGGAACGTTAATCTGGCGCGACACGCGTGGCCGCTCGCGGCCCGCGAAAGACTTAAGTGAATTTCTCGCGTGGCGCGAGAGATCAAAGTTTTAAATTTTTTATTTTGTTTTAAGTTATTCGATATTGGAACTTGTAACACCTCATAAAAATCATGTCCAATAATATGTTGACACGTGTACTAAACCCTAATGAAGTCATACGTTAACTATTAGGGACTAATTTTGCGAAAAATCAAAAACTTTGAATATGGAAGGACTGGAAGTGTGAACATGCTTAAACTAAGCCTCTGAATAACCTTACACGGTATACGTATTCTCATATTAAACCACTTGTTGGATAATCGAAACCGTTTGCATAATTAATTGAAAGTTTGCGGGGCGAAGGGTTAAAAACGTCAACATGTTTAATTATACCTCTGAGTGACCTTTTAACGAACCCGGAGCGTTATGATGTTTAATCGTATTCTTGGGAATACATAATATTATCCATTTAGGGCTTTAATGCCGATAAACGATAACACGCACAAGTTTGTGCGTTAAAAGGGTTAAAAGTGTCAACATGTTAATTCTTATATCTGAGTGACCTTTTAACGAACCAGGAGCATCGTAATATTCGATCACACTCTCGGGAATGCCGGATTTGAGCTACTTAAGACTTTGATGTCGTTAAACGATATTACGCACAACTTTGTGCGTTAAAAGGACTAAAGGCGTTAACGTACGCCAAGATCAAACCCTAGTCTTAATTACATCGATAGTGATACGGAAGAATGATTTTTGTAATTTGAATGTATTTTTTTTATTAGTTCCTATAATTTTCTTCAATTTCTATAATTTTTTTTTATAATTTGTATCATTTTTCTATAATTAAAACAGGTTAATATCATTTTTTTTTATAATTTGTATCATTTTTCTATAATTAAAACAGGTTAATATCATTTTAAAAAAAAAGTATACATATACGACGCGTATAGAGCTATACGTGTCGTATAGGTTTGCCCAAAAGACCATTTTGCCCCTGGTATGCCCCCAATTTAGGCTTATTTCAAGGGCTAAAAGGTCATTCTATAATAAATAGACGCCTCGTATAGATCTATACGAGTCGTCTACTTGAGCGGGTTTTTGAAATTTTGAATTTTGAATATTTGATAATCAAAATTTGATTTTTTTGAATTAGGACGCCTCGTATATAGCTATACGAGTCGTCCACAGTGTCTGCACCAATTCTTTTTATTAAAATTTGAATTTTGAAAATATTTTATGTTAATTACCATTTTGCCCCTCAAAGTCCCCAGTATAGGCCTTTAACAGGGGCTTAAAGGTAATTTTGAAAGCCCAGACGACGCGTATAGAGCTATACGAGTCGTCTATCGAGGCGGCAACTTTTAACAGGTTTTATTTTTTAATTATAAAAAAGGTTTATTAAATTATCATTTTGCCCCTGGAAAGGCCTCAGTATAGTCTTTAGTCAGGGGCAAAATGGTAATTAACCATTACAGAAATATCTTTTTGTATTGGTTAATTACTATTTTGCCCCTGAATAATGCCTATACTGGGGGCTTAACAGGGGCAAAATGGTAATTTTGGAAAAAGGTAGGACGACTCGTATAGCGCTATACGAGGCGTCTATGCCTCGTATAAGGCAGGGGGGTCTAGACGAGGCTGCTTATAACCCCCAAACAAAAAATAAACAAACATACGGAGAATACACCTCTATACGCCTCGGATACGTATTTCGACCGGATTTTTGAAGATTTGAAGCATCACCGGTACGTATTTCGCCCCGTAGTTTAGTATTTTTGCCACGTTTTTGCCTTTAGACCGTAGGTTTGCCCTGAAATTTGATTTTTGTGGGGTTTGGAGGTTTGAGTTTTGAGGTTGAAGATGAATGTGGAAGAACAGGACGCCGAGTATAGCCCTATACGAGGGCTATACGAGGCTCTGTGTTTTTTTTTTTTTATTAATTATTATTATTAGTTTTATTATTATTGTTATTATTAATGTTGTTATTATTATTGTTAATGTTGTTGTTGTTATTATTATTATTATTATTATTATTATTAATTATTATTATTTATTATTATTATTATTATTTATTATTATTATTATTATTTGTTATTATTATTTATTATTATTATTATTATTTATTATTATTATTATTATTATTATTATTGTTATTGTTATTGTTATTATTTATTATTATTATTATTTATTATTATTGTTATTGTTATTATTATTATTTTTATTTATTATTTATTATTATTGTTTATTATTATTATTATTTATTATTTGCAGATTGATTATGGAGGGCGATGATATTGAGATAGAGATTGAGGGGGGTGAGCCGGCTCAGCAGATTCAGCCGGTTCAGCAGGGTCAGCCGGTTCAGGAGGGTCCACGACGGAGACGGCGGCCGCCTCTGGATACGCTGCAGGGTTGTCCGTATCTAGAGTTTCCCGCGGGCACCGATGTCGCCCGCCATTGCCAGAAGCTTCGGAGGATGTACATTGGATCGCATGCATCGATCGACTGGGATGCGATGGACCAGCTTGCTGAGACGGATATAGTGCGTCGGTTTGTACCTCTCGATTCGCCGTGGCATCGTCTTTTCGATTTGGCGCACACGCCGACCTACAGGGAGCTGCTGGTCGAGTTCCTTTCGTCATTCACATTTCACCCTCCTGGGGTCCCAGTGCTGCCGCCGTACCCAGGTGCTCCCCCTCCGCCTGAGATTTCTTTCAGGCTCGCTGGCGTTTTGCGTACGATGACGCTAGCAGAGTTTGCGGTGCGTTCTGGTTTATACATGCAGGGGGAGATCGAGACTGAGGTTTACGCAGCTGGGCTAGTGGTGGTTGAAAAAACCATTCTTCTAGGGTTTTGGCAGGTGATTGCGGGGCCAGATCATTGGGAGCACGATAAGTCGAAGGGGAGGGTGTCGTTTGTTGCGAACCCACTGTACAGGTACGTACGTTTATTACGGCAATTATTGTGATTATGTGCGTTGTTTATTAATCTTTGTTTCTGTATTTCGCTAACACTAACACTATCTGCAGGTATCTGCATCATTTGCTCGCTACTTCTATCTCTACGCGCGGGTACAGCCGTGAGTGGTGTACGACCACAGATCTTTTTTTCCTTTATTGTTTGTTGTATAGGAGGCCGTGCGCGCTAGCACACGGTCTAGCCCAGTACTACGCCTCCGCCCATCACCGGCAGGAGCGCGGATTTTTGTATGGCGGGGCGTACGTGACCGTCATTGCCCGTTCATTTGGCCTCGTGCTGCACGAGGACCCACATCTACGGACGCCGCCAGTCATGCCGACGCGGATGGGCATGCAGTCGCTGTGGGGGATGAAGGTAATCAGGAGGTTTGCAGTTGGCCCGCGGTTTAAAAACCGCGAGACCGGGGGCATATGGACAGAGGAGGCACTACCAGAGCATTTCGAGCCCGTTTATCCTCCTGTAGATCCTGCTGATGTAGTGCCTGTGGAGGAGCCTCCGGAGGATGTAGACGGTGCAGCGGTGCCACAGCCACCGCCACCTGCCGGGGCGCCTCAGTTTCCACGTCATGCTATTCCAGGTTGTGCCCCAGGAGTTGCGTTACATCCGGATGTATGAGCCGAGCTTGACAGGCTCAACGATTTGGTAGGTTGGCTGGTACGAGAGGCTCAGGATAGACGAGAGAGAGAGGGATTACCACCGATACCGCTTCCACCAGCTCGAGCACCACATCAGCAGCAGCAGCCACAACAGCCAGATTCGGACTCGGATTTAGATGCATAGACCTGTTGTTGTTTTTATTTTTATTATGGATGTACAAACTTATCTCATATATTTTTGTTATGGAGGTACAAAGTTATCTTATATATGTCATATTTATGTTTGTTTTCAGTTATTCGGTTACTTAATGATTGTTGTGTTAAATTGAGATAATACGGAAAAAAATATGTTTTGAATATATTACGGAAACAATATATCCGCTGAATATAATACGGAAACAATATTTGAACGAGATTAAATTTTAATCGGAAGAATAATATTTAAAAAAGTAAAATGTTAAAAACATTATAATATTTAATCGACATAATATATTTAAAGAGCCGATTTTTAAAATAGTTGATTTTTAAAAAACAAAACTTTTTTAAAAACCAAAAAAATTTTCAACCAAAAAACAAATCTTCAAAAACTATCAAAAAAATCATACCAAAACCCACCAAAACACCCCTGATCTCAGCAAAAAAAAAAACACAAACCTAGACGCCTCGTATAGGTCTGTACGAGGCGTCTAGGGTTCCTAAAACTTTGTGCCTGACACCCTCTCAGGACCCCCTTGAATTCAGTGCTTAGACGCCTCGTATAGGCCTATACGAGGCGTCTAGGGCACAAAAAGTGTGGAAATAGCCGCGATGGGTGTCCAAATATCTCCAGCCATATATAAATCAAGAAAGATTTGAATTACCTTTGTTGCTCGAGGTTCCAAGAAGATAAGATTGATTAACAACATGCAAAGTGCAGAAACCAGATTGAATAACTGAAACATCACCATTTTGTTTGAAAAACCTTCTCTTGTAATTCCCCGACTCGCAAGAAACCCTACAAGCGCTACACTAACACAATAAGCCATTGCTCTAAAACACACCATGTTCATCTTGTTTAACATCATCGAAACTTCTTGTTTAGGTAAACATTTGCCCAACACATAGCCAGAAGAGAAGGTAACCCAAACCCCAATCCCGTAAGCAGTCGAAAACCCTAACAAGTGACACCAATTGATCACTCTTCTTATTTCCTCAAATGAAACTTTGCCCAAAACATCACATACTGTGTCAACCGATCTCATTAAAAACACGTTACGGGTAAAGTTCCATTTAATATCTTCGCAGATTCTTTTTGGTGAATCGTAGAAATCCCAATCATGCATTTTAACTACCGAGTCTTTAAGTGCTCCTTCTATGATGTCCCCGATTCTAACCGTGCCTGTTGTTTTCTCCACCGCGATTTTCACATTTTCTGCGACCTCAAACGCCTTCTCTCCGAATGAGTTAAGCATTTCCGACAGTTTAAGCTCTTTTGAATGGTCTTGAGGTGGAGATAAAGATGTTAGAACCAAACACAGGAACAAAAGGTGGCTTATCTTCTTCATGAGTTGGATTTTAAATATGGGTGAGAAAGATGGATATATAATTGGTTTTGAAAGATATAAGATGAACACTGTAAAGCTAGGAGATGACTGACTATTTATTATTTGATCATGGGACGCGTGTTGTTGCATGCTTGAACAGGACGCGTGTTGTTGCATGCATGCTCTGGACTGGATTGGATCAGGACTGAAATTTTTTTATATATTGAGGTTGAAGAACTGAAATAGTTTAGTAGGTTTCGGTTGGTCGGCTCTTTTGGTTCAATCGGGTTGTTTTCAAATTTTATACAAGGGGAAATTACAAAATTGGCCAAAGACCAAGTTGACTTTCGAAATTAGCCAACGCATACTCCGTTGAAACAACGCGTCACACATCTTGAGGTACGTGATGCGTCTGCAGAGAAATTGTGGTGTCTTTGATTATGTGATTGACACGTGGCTATTCAGAAGGCGGACGCATCGGAGGCGTCTCCCGGACGCATTCATAACGGCTTGCGTCCGGCTCTGTGCCAAGCGCCTGGCTCAGCCCTCTCCCATCGCTAGTTCCGATGCGTCTTTTCAGACGCCTCCCATGCGTCGCTGAAGTATCCCGACGCCTCCCGTTGAAGCCTTTGTCGACGCTTCGGACGCGTCGCTGACGCATCCCTAGTGTCTGTCTTCGAAGGCCTTTGCCGACGCTTCCCGTGTATCAATCTCGGAAGCCCTTTTGCGACGCTACCCATGCGTCCCTGACTCATACACTTTTGAAAAGGCGACTTTCCGTACAACTGTCCGCACACAGATGCTTGTGATGAGTCTCCCGACGCTTTAAGCTAAAACCCGATAATATAAAAGATTTACATGTTTTTTCAGTTATGGGGACCCATTATCCATAAATATTTATCTCCAATTTTTACAATCAACAGAATTTTATCTTCAACTTTTACCTTCAAGTGATATGGCTGTTATATTTGTGGTTTACACCAGGTGGCAAGTGAGAAGTCCTTGACAAGAAGCTTGAATACGTGTCCAAGCAGATTCATTTAGACATGGATTTGAAACTCCACAACAATTTCGTATATTACATTTTTTAAAATGTTAGTGATTTGTGTGGTTTTCGAAACATCACACGATTATCTTATAAAATGTTAGCCTTTACCAATCTTATTGATATAATTGACGATTCTGCTCTTACTTTTTTCAACCTTGCTGAAAAAAATCCTTATGAGTTGTTTAAATTATACGTGGTGCAAGAATTTGGTGTTGGTTCATCTTCTTATGTCCTTCCAACGATTTCAAATGTCCCGATTTAAATGATTGTGTTTTTCCTAGCGATGAATTTAACGCAACAGATAAACCGGAATTAAATGATAATGATATTTGACCGTCTGAAAATAAATGTCGGTTTTACGAAGGTTATACTTTCCGTAACAAGTAGGAAATGAAATCGAATTAGGAAAAATGTGTCTGTCTGAAGGTTCTTCATATAAAGTAGACAGATCATCAACCACTCGTTATGAAGTATCTTGTGTTGCCGAAAATTATGAGTGGAATTTCAGGGCAGCTAGTCGGCAATCTTGTGATGTTTTCTGTGTTAAACTTTTTAACAATAACCATAGATGTTCTAAGACGCAGACACATCCACACATAAAAAATAACAACCATACCCAGTGAATCCCACATATAGCAAGCTATTGTCAAGATCTAGGGAAGGTGGGATGTAGGCAAACCTTACCTCTATCCCTAGGGATAGAGAGGCTGATTCCAAAAAGACCCCCGACATAAGAATCTAATGGTAGACGAGACAGACTTAGAGAAACAAAACGTTGGAAACGACCAAATAATAGGCAAAATAGGTTGTGACAAAGTAAAATAGCAAAGTAGATACAAAAGAAAAAGGCATAAGACCACATATAAACATATGAGCAACAATCACATGCAAGTTCCACCTAAACGCTAAGACATAGATAAACCAGCTCCTATCCATCTCTAACCTTAATCCTACATCTCCAAAGACCACTATCCTGTATCATGTCCTAAGAGAGGTGCAACTCTAACAAATCCTGCCTAATCTGCTCATCCCAAATCAGTTTGGCCCTACCTTTACTCCTGCTCCCATCCACAATTAGAGGTTCCACTGCTCTGACTGGCTCTGTCATTTGCCACCTCATCACATGCCCAAACCCTCTCAATCTCCCCTCCTATATCTTATCTGATGCACATTCACACATGCGCCAGGCAAACCCACAGGTGGTGGGTAGCCTATTAAAAGAACAATTACAAGACTGTGGGCGCATATACCGTTGCACCGAAATAGTAAATGATTTTATAATTAAAGAACAAGTTAATTTATCATACATGCAAGTGTGGCGAGGAAAATGTAACGCATTAGAAGTTTTGCAAGGAAGTTCAGCAAGTTCTTTTGCCGAACTTCCTATCTACTTGTTTAACTTGGAGAAGGCTAATCTAGGCACAGTGACACACATACTGACTGATTCAGATAATCGTTTTGAAATGGTATTTGTCGCCATAGGTGCGGTGGTAAGTGAAACATTAAATTTTTTTAGTTGTTAGACATTTAATCAAAAAACTATAGTAAACGTAACATTAAAATGAAATAAAATAATTAAATTTGACAAATAAATTTAATAATATCTTATTGCTTTCAGATTCAGAGCTTTCTCAGAAACTTAAGACCGGTTATTATCATAGACGCCGCCCACTTGAAAGGTGAGTTTAAAGGAGCGATGTGTTTGGCTGTTGGCATAGACCACTTAAAAAATATAAAACGTATTTGCCTGAATTAAATATATCTTTAAGAAAAGCTTAACTATGTCTGAACGACGGGGAAAAAACTTAGCAGAACATGAACACTGCTCTCAACCGGCCAAAAAATCATCAAGTTGGATCCTAAATCGATGGAGGAGGCCGATGAATGCAACTAAGAGCGGAACATCATCCAACGAAAATGTAAACCCCCCAAATATTAAGGAAGGTGACTTTGTACATGATAGACATTTCTTACACCAACACAACCCAAGTAGATGGGCGATACCAAACGACGAAACGGAAAATTGGTCAAAAGATGTGGTTGAATTCTACAACAGAGGGGACACGTCGTTATGTTATTCAGCAGTTTTTACTAGATACGTAGCGTTTGACAACATTTTTAGGGAACTTTATTGAGATTTCGTTTGAACAGCCGCGAAACAGTAAATTATATCAACTTTTTTACAAATGTTTTTTTTTTAACACAGTGTGTTACTAACTAAGTGAACAACATTTTTTACAGCATATTGAAGGTTAGGTTGGAAGACTCATGTCTTAGAGAAGTAGAAAGCTTCAGAAAGACCATATGTTAAATCTGCGTTGGACGATTCTACCACCAAGGTTTTATGAGTGTTTATTGGACTTCGTTCTTAAAAACGTGGCTACTTATTGCGATGGTAAATTTACCCCGTTTCCTTCCTTTTTTGATGTTGATTACGGTTTTTCTTTCGATCCCGCTAGAAAATAAAGAGTGGTTAATGCTACGACTTGAGCTGGGGAACCAACAGCCGGTAATGTACCCCTGTCAAGACATTTGTGCGGGCCAAAAATACAGACAAGTTTTGATCCCAAGGCTGACAAAAATCTCCATCTATTTAGGAGCAGTGTTGGTTAACATGCGATAGTCAAAAAAAAAAAAAAAAAAAAACTGGAAAACCAGAAAAGGGTCATTTCATTTGAGCTCAATGATGACTATGTCGTGTCTAATAGCTGTCTATCTGATAACGAAGTTGTGTATCTATGTATGCTGATAACCCATAAATCTCAGTGGTGACATCAATCAAAAATTTACGTCATATCTAAGGTTCATGGCAAATAAATTGTATTTTTGGTGTTGTTTACCACGTCCAAATGTTGTTGAATGTGGAATATGTATTTTACTTTCTAATTTATATCAATCTAAGTAGTCGTTTTTAATTTTAAATATTGTACAAAAAAAACAAATCATTTTATTTTATTATAAATCAAACCTAACATTAACTTATTACACAAACTTAATACCAAATAAAAAAAAACATTTAAACATAATATGAGACACACACTTAATACCAAATTCAAAATATTTTAGTATTAATCAAGCCTAACATTAACTATACGTATTCCTCACCCGGGTCACTTTCGTTACCTTTAGCACAACTCGGGTAGTTAGATTGACTAGTTGTTGAAGCACTTTGTGGATGCGGCTTGGTTCGGTTTGACTCGGTTGGGTTCGGTTCAAGCCCGATGTCACGATTAGCCGCGAACCGTCATCAACGACACATCACCATGACATCATCATAATGATGTCATGTGATGTGATTATCCTTCCATGCATACATTGTATCTCATGAAGACTTGGTGAAGTGTTCATTGAATGCACTGTTCACGAACAAATGGGTCTCATAAGATTGTTTCCCAAAGAAGACTAATGGTTCGTGGCATGTGACTGTTGGTTGATTAGTGTCCACGAAGAGTCCAGTGTTCGTGGGCTTGTATACTGTTCCTGGCCCAGTAACACTCTTCGTAGTGTTACTGGGTATTGGGGCCTATATAAACTCATACTTGTTCCACATTTTAGTTAAGAGAGTCATGTGAAAGTTTGTAAACACTGTGTGTATGTATGTACTGATTCTCTTCACTTAATCAAAGTTTGTGAATCTTTGGTTACTTTGTGTTTGTTCCTTTTTGCTTTGGTTTGCATACTTACGTGGATTCCGCACTCGTTAGTGTGTTATAAAACAAGGAAGTATGCTTAATCTTGATCCTCCAAGTGGACCTACAAGTGGTATCAGAGCTTTGGTTCTCTTCCTTGTTTAAAACCAAGCAAAACCTTGTGTTTGAGCAAGTTGTGAAGTTTCTGTAAGTTGTTTTTGAGCTTGAAAACAAGAAAATCAAGTTTTTCTGAAAAAGTGTTTAAAACTTAGTGAAAACTTATTGTTTGAAGAACATTTTTACAAAAACCCAGTTCAAACACATGGAGACATGTTAGGACTTGGTTTTTCTTAAAATTTCTTTAAAAAATTGAGTTCGTCAAACTTTCCGATGAGTCGTTTAACCGGAAAAGTCACCGGATTTTGGTTGGTAAGGGTAAGATTCAAAGGATTTTCTATGAAAAAGCAAGATCTGGAATGTTTGTTTGTTAACTAAGCTGAGATACCCAGCTACCATCTTTCGTAAAACCAGAAAAAGCAAGTTACTAAAAATAGAGGAATCCCACCTACCACTGTGTTCACGAACAATCATTTGCTGGACGAAGACTTGTTCAACGAAGAATATAGTGTTCGTCAAACCAAGTCTTCGTGAAATTTAAGTAATCTTCGTGGATATCAAGTGTTCGTTGAAATAGAGTCTTCGTAGGTGTCATCAACCATTGTTCGTGTAATTGACTAAGTCAACGAAGATTACAAGTCTTCGTGACATATCATTCTTAGTGTGGAGTGTTCGTGGTCAATAATCTTCGTGAAGAAATAACTGTTCGTTGACAAAGTCTTCGTGGCCCATAATTTTATTTTTCGTGGACTACATAACTGTAAGGGCCTGCAAAAATGCCCCACAAAACTCCGTAAGTGAAAACCCGGACCCCTAAAACCCTAATCCTTGTGAAAAATCAAGAAATTCAATTTTATTGGTCTGTCGCTGGACGCGTAAGACTTAAGGAGAGTCTACGCGGGGCGCGAAAGCTAGGCTAATCTCCGGATAAGCTTTAGGCCACGTGTCAGACACGTGGCAGACCTAGGGTGTGACACGGCAGCCCTAGCCGTAGCTAGGGTGGCCCTCGCGGACCGTGTAAGATGTTATTCGAGTTTACGCGGGCCGCGACAAACCCAATTTTCAGCTATAAATGGGACGTGCATGGGCATTTCGTCTGTGCTCGAGAAATTCATCAAAATCACCATCTTTCTGCTTAAAAATCACATTCAAAGTATGGAAACGCTGCTACGATTACGGGGTAATAACTCGATCACTGCTACGATACAATGTCCGATCTATTGAAACCGATCCGATGGATGTTTAAGTGCTGCCCGAACTCGGGCTATACTTTGTCACTCGTCGTGAGTGTTTTGATTTCGTGAGCTAATCGTAAATGTTGTATTAAGTTACTAACCTAGTTTTGTTGGCATTATTTAATTAGGTTACAAGGCTAAATCAGTAGGCAAAATCTGTCCATTAAACTTGCAATGTGAGTTATTCTCTTTTTATCAAAAGTGTTTTACAATACCTAAATGTTTTTCAGTTATATGTTACAGGGATTAAGTCTTTGTTATCTTAAATTAATGGCAGTAAGTGGGGTATTGTGCACAATGACTACAGTTTTATCACTTTTAGGTGAAAGGACCTAATTAGTGATACATGTCACTATTGGGTGAAAGGACCCAATGGTGATATGACCAGAGTCATAGATCCGGTCGAGTGACAACTGAACCAGCTAATTATAAGATAGGGGAAATTGTAATCGCTCTTAATACTGTAATCTATAACAATGTGTCGTTTTATGCAAATTCAATGACTCGCCAGTATTTCCCCGTTGATAAAATCTTTTTAAACATGTTTCAGGTGATTTACTGTGAACAAGGAAAAGTGTCACGTAGCACTACCAGCTTGGATAAAGTGGCTCAGTAAATAAATAAACATGTTTTTGTAACCAGGGAATTTCCTAGTTAAATTCCTCTATTGTAAACTACGGGATTTATACCGAAACTTGAAATAAAATAATCGGATGTTTTCAAGTTTAAACGATCCTTTTAAATTTTCCGCTGCCTAATTAAACACCAATACCACAGGTTTTTGTCCCGCGGCTTCTGAACCAGGTAAAACCGTGTCGGGGGCCGTGACAGAAAAATGTGGTATCAAATCCACTGATTTAAACCAATTAAGTATTTAGAAATACTTAATTTTTAGATTATCATTTTGTGATTCTGTGAAAATTTAATTTAATAAATAAAATTTTAACTTAAAATTTTGTGTGTTTCTTCATGTGTGTCAACAGCATGAATGAACTGTCGGAGGCACTCCGAAACTTTACTATCCATACCACCGATATGGATACAACCGGGACCCTATCCGGCTATCAAGCAGATACTGAGGAGCCAATAATGTTCCAGGCCCAGCCGCAGGAAAAACCAAAGCCTAAAAAGAGGAGGAGAATTTTGTACTAGAAACGCGGACGTAGGAAGAAGCCAGCTGCCCAGAAGGTGAAAAAGACTGAGGATCCGAAAGACAAAAGAAAAGGAAAGGAAGTAGGGGAAAGCTTCGGTCAAGCACAGGAGATGCCACCTTGGGAAGAACTGGATCGAAAACTTGCAAATTGTGACCTCATCGGACCTACCGATGAAAACCTTTTCAATTTCCCTGCCCAATCACAACTTCCAATTATCCTTGAACCTGCTATTCCGGACTCTATTGTCAACCCACAACCTGTTACATGCTAGCAGGAAGAGTGGTGGACAAACGCCTGGCACTTTCAGAATTTCATGAATAACCCCAATGATTATTTTCCCCAGTTTGATCCTGAACCTGAACCATTCCCACCTATAAGCGCAGAAAATGTTGCCGAATTACGCCGCTACGGCGAGGAGCTGGTGGATGCGGGCAAACGGATTCAGGAAGTGGGGGAAAGCATCACCTGGAAATACGACGAGAGGGAGTGTCGTTTCTGAAAGGCTAGCTAACTATGGTTGTGTGATTGTATAATAATAATATGTAGAATATATATTATAACGCAAGGTCAACAATTTTGGCTATACGTGTTGACTTAATTATTTCTGTGATTGCTCTATTGTGTTTGGTTACTATCCATTTTGTGATAATAATTTGCATATATTCTTAACGATTCAGATGGAAAACGCGGATAACCAACCGGTAAATGAAGTTAACCAATCTGAACAAAATAATGAAGACCATTTTCTTAACAGGCAAGATATAGAAAATATCGTTGCTCAGGGAATAGGGAATGCTATCCCGGAAATTGTTGCTGCTGTTAAAAACCCTGTTGAACCTTCGCAAGCCAACAATAGCAAACGTACTAGCGACGGTAATTTTAGTAACAGTGTGAATGGAGGCGGCAATAACGATAATAATGTGGTTCAAGCCCCAATACTCAAGAAAATGAAACTTGCAACCCCTGGTTGCACTTATAAATAATTCATTGCCTGTAAGCCAGTCGAATTTGCAGGCAATTAAGGGGCAACTACCATGCTGCATTGGTTAGAAAAGACCGAAGAAGTAATCAAAATCAGTAAATGTGCAGAAGAAGACAAGGTTATGTATGCATCCCACCTTTTGAAGGAAGAAGCGTTAGAATGGTGGAACACGGTGCTACAAGCCAAGGGAAGTGACATGGCTTACGCCATGAGCTGGGAGGAATTTAGGGAATTGATGGAAATGAAATTTTGTCCCGCCTACGAAAAGGAACAAATGACAAATAAGTTCCTGAATCACCGAATGGTGGATGTTGATTGTCGGGGGTATACTTCGAAATTTTTCGAGTATGCTAGAATTGTACCAACTCTGGCCTCGCCAGAACCGGTGTTTATTTCTCGCTATATCTAGGGACTAATTAGCGAGATTCGCGACATAGTCAAAGCTGCAAGACCCCGCACAATTGACGATGCGGTTGAATTGGCCAACACCTTAACTGACCGACTGGTGCGCACGAGAGAAGAAAATAGGAAAAAGGAATTGGCCCAAAAGATTACTCAAGGTTTCCGTGGGAATAGTAATGCTAGTAACTTCAAGAGAAAGGGAACCGAGCATTCCTCCACTGCTCCATTCTGCAGTACCTGTAAGAGAAAACACCTTGGAAAATGTAAGGGGTACTGTAATTTCTGCAAAATCCCGGGGCATCAAGAGGAGAACTGCAGGAAGACATCCATGATCTTCTTCAATTGCGGAGAAGCTGGGCATTTTAGACCTGAATGCCCTAAACTGGTCAAACCAGCGGACGACAAGGCAAAATCAGCTGAAGGAACTAATAAAAAGAATGCAAGAGCTTTCTAGCTGACTACACAGGAAGCCGATCTGATTCCGGATGTGATAGCTGGTACGTTTCTTATGCATGACATTTATGCAAAAGTATTATTTGACTCTGGTGCAAACCAAAGTTTTATAAATACTTCATTCTGCCAAGCTCTTAAGCAACCTTTAACCAAACTTAGGCAAATTTATACGGTAGAAATAGCATATGGTAATTCTGTTAAAATAGATAAGGTTCTTCAAGAAGGAAAGATAGAACTTTCAGGCCACAAATTTTCTGCAAACCTGCTGCCTATGAATCTAGCTGGATTCGATATTGTGCTAGGAATGGATTGGTTAGTAGCCAACCATGCTCGAATCCTCTATGATAAGAATTCCATAGAAATTCATACACCCACAGGAGAAGTAATTTTGATTTTAGGAGATAAGCCCCGTAAACCATTAAAGTTCATTTCAGTAATGAAAGTTGCTAGTTATGAACGAAAACAATGAATAGTGTATATGATTTCGGTAATCATTACCACTAAAGGTAAGGAATTTAAGGAAATTCTTGTAGTATCAGAATACCCGGATGTATTCCCAGAAGAGCTACCAGGATTACCGCTAGATAGGGAATTAGAGTTTAGAATTCATCTAATTCCTAGAACTACACCAATAGCCAAGGCACCCTATCGGTTAGCACCCACTGAAATGTTAGAACTGAAAAAGCAGTTGGATGAATTGCTAGGCAAAGGATTCATACAACCTAGTTTATCCCCTTGGGGAGCACCAGTGTTGTTTGTGAAAAAGAAAGATGGTTAAATGCGAATGTGTATCGATTATAGGGAATTCAATAAGGTTACAATTAAGAATCGATACCCATTACCTAGGATTGATGATCTTTTTGATCAACTTCAGGGAGATAGATATTTCTCTAAGATAGACTTGCGCTCCGGATACCATCAGCTGAAGGTACAGGAAGAAGACATACCTAAAACTGCTTTCAGGACTAGGTATGGTCACTACGAGTTTACATTTATGCCATTTGGACTAACTAATGCTCCTGCAGCATTTACGGACATAATGAATAGGATTTGTAAACCATATTTGGATAAATTCGTAATTGTCTTCATCGATGATATACTTATTTATTCCAAAAGTCAGGACGAGCACTGTGAGCACCTACATGCATTCTTAACCTTGTTAAGAAAGGAAAAGCTTTATGCCAAATTCTCGAAATGTGAATTTTGGCTACAGGAGGTGCAATTTTTAGGACACATGGTGAATTACGAAGGCATTCACGTAGATCCCTCCAAGATAGAAACAATCATAAATTGGAAGGTCCCACAATCAGTTACTGAAGTTAGAAGTTTCCTAGGGTTAGCTGGATATTATAGGCGCTTCATACGAGATTTCTCTAAGATAGTTGTTCCCTTAACTAAGATAACCTGTAAAAATGTTAAGTTTGAATAGGGACACAAGCAAGAAGAGGCCTTTAGGATTTTGAAGCAAAGATTAACAAATGCCCCAATTCTCGTCTTGCCTGACAGAACTAAAGATTTTGAAGTCTTCTGCGATGCTTCTAAGTTGGGATTAGGATATGTGCTAATGCAATGCAAAAAGGTAATTGCGTATGCATCAAGGCAGTTGAAGAAGCACGAGGAAAATTATACGACTCATGACTTAGAATTAGGAGCAATAATTTTTGCCCTTAAAATTTGGAGACATTATCTGTACGGAAGTAAGTTTACTGTCTATCAGATCATAAAAGTTTAAGGTATATATTTGGGCAAAAAGAATTAAACATGAGGCAAAGGAGATGGATGGAAATTCTAAGTGACTACGACTGTGATATTCAATATCATGAAGGAAAGGCAAATGTAGTAGCAGATGCCTTGAGTCGTAAGTATCATGAAAAACAAAGGCGAATCCGTGCTCTTAGATTAAATCTCCAATTAGATTTAATGGAACAACTGAAGAACATTCAAGAAACAACAATCAAGGATGATGCTGAAGGAATGAAAGGAAGGATAAAGTAATTAGAGCAAGGGACTGATGAAATTTGGAGATTCCATAAGAAAAGGATTTGGGTACCAAAGCAAGGAAATTTAAGAAATAAAATTTTAGAGGAAGGCCATAAATCTAGATATACCATGCACCCTTGTAATAATAAAATGTACCAAGATTTAAGAAGTAACTTCTGGTGGGTAGGAATGAAAAGGACATAGCTAGATATGTATCTAAGTGTCAAACTTGTTCGCAAGTTAAGGCAGAACACCAGAAACCTTCAGGTTTACTTCAACAATTAGAAATGCCTGTATAGAAATGGGAACTAATAACAATGGACTTTGTTACCAAGTTACCCAAGACCAGGAAAGGTAACGATGCAATCTGGGTAATTGTAGATCGATTAACCAAATCATCTCATTTTCTGCTGATGAAGGAAACCTTTAGCATGGAAAGATTAGCAAAGTTATACGTAGATGAGGTGGTATCCTTACATGGAGTTCCACTCTCCATTGTGTCGGATAGGGATAGTCGCTTCACTTCGCATTTCTGGACAAGTTTCCAAAAAGCAATGGGAACCCGACTGAATTTAAGTACTGCCTACCATCCCCAAACAGATAGACAAAGTGAAAGGATGATCCAAACCCTGGAAGACATGCTCAGGGCATGTGTAATTGATTTCGGTGGAAACTGGGATGACCATTTACCACTAATAGAATTTTCCTATAACAATAGTTACCACACCAGCATTAATGCTGCTCCGTTCGAGGCATTATATGGACGAAAGTTTCGAACTCCAGTTTGCTGCGCAGAAATAGGAGAAAGTCAGTTATCAGGTCCTGAGATTATACAGGAAACCACCGACAAGATAACTCAGATCAAGGAAAGACTAAAAACGGCTCGAGATCGCCAGAAGAGTTATGCAGACAATCGACGTAAGCCATTAGAATTTCAAGTTGGAGACAAGGTACTCTTGAAAGTTTCTCCTTGGAAAGGGGTAGTTCGGTTCGGTAAGAAGGGAAAGCTAAGTCCAAGATACATAGGACCATTCCCAGTGATCCAGCATATAGGACCAGTTGCCTATCGCTCACAACTACCAAAAGTGCTAGCTGGAGTACATGACATGTTTCATGTATCTAATCTCAAGAAATGTTTATCTGACGAATCCCTGGTAGTACCTCTTCAAGACATAGAGGTAAATGAAAAGTTAAAATTTGTGGAAAAACCTCTTCAAATAGAAGACAGAAAGGTCAAATTCCTCAAACACAAGAGACTGGTGCTAGTTAAGATAAAATGGGATTCAAAAAGAGGACCAGGGTATACCTGGGAACTGGATTCAGAAATGAAGCGGAAGTACCCTTACCTATTCCAGTAAATCTCGAGGACGAGATTTTAAATAAGGTGGGGAGGATGTAAGGACCTACAAAAATGCCCCACAACACTCCGTAAGTGAAAACCCGGACCCCTAAAACCCTAATCCTTGTGAAAAATAAAGAAATTCAATTTTATTGGTCTGTCGCGGGCCGCATCAGACATAAGGAGAGTCTACGCGGGGCGTGACAGCTAGGCTAATCTCCGGATAAGCTTTAGGCCACGTGTCAAACACGTGGTAGACCTAGGGTGTGACACGGCAGCCCTAGCCGTAGCTAGGGTGGCCTCGCGGGCCGCGTAAGATGTTATTCGAGATTACGTGGGCCGCGACAAACCCAATTTTCAACTATAAATGGGACGTGCATGGGAATTTCGTCTGTGCTCAAGAAATTCATCAAAATCACCATCTTTCTGCTTAAAAATCACGTTCAAAGTAGGGAAACGCTGCTACAATTACGGGGTAATAACTCGATCACTGCTACGATACAACGTCCGATCGATTGAAACCAATCCGATGGATGTTTAAGTGCTGCCCGAACTTGGGCTATACTTTGTCATTCGTCGTGAGGGTTTTGATTTCGTGAGCTTATCGTAAATATTGTATTAAGTTACTAACCTAGTTTCGTTGGCATTATTTAATTAGGTTACAAGGCTAAATCAGTAGGCAAAATCTGTCCAGTAAACTTGCAATGTGAGTCATTCTCTATTTATCAAAAGTGTTTTACAATACCTAAATGTTTTCCAGTTATATGTTACAGGGATTAAGTCTTTGTTATCTTAAATTACTGGAAGTTAGTGGGGCATTGTGCACAATGACTATAGTTTTATCACTTTTAGGTGAAAGGACCTAAACAGTGATACACGTCACTCTTGGGTGAAAGGACCCAATAGTGATATGACCACAGTCATAGATCCGGTCGAGTGACAACTGAACCAGCTAATTATAAGATAGGGGCAATTGTAATCCCTCTTAATACTGTAATCTATAACAATGTGTCGTTTTATGCAAATTCAATGACTCGCCAGTATTTCCCCGCCGATAAAATCTTTTTAAACATGTTTCAGGTGATTTACTGTGAACAAGGAAAAGTGTCGCGTAGCACTACCAGGTTGGATAAAGTGGCTCAGTAGATAAATAAACATGCTTTTGTAACCAGAGAATTTCCTAGTGAAATTCCTCTGTTGTAAACTACGGGATTTATCCCGAAACTTGAAATAAAATAATCGGGTGTTTTCAAGTTTAAACGATCCTGTTAAATTTTCCGCTGCCTAATTAAACACCAATACCACGGGTTTCTGTCCCGCGGCTTCTGAACCAGGTAAAACCGAGTCGGGGGTCGTGACAATAGCTCTTCCTTGACTAATTCTTTGTAGGTATCAAATCATCGCCGGCGTGAGTTCATTAGTCTACGAACAATCAAATCCTTGTGGGCCATTCCTTTTAAACTTAATCATCGTTGGGCCTTAGAATCATTGGGCCTAACCAACAAGTCTTCGTTGCCCCCTTTTGTTCGACGAAGAGTCAATAGTGTTCGTTGGTTGGTACCAATTTTTTTGGGTTCGGTTCATTGCAGAGTCTTCGTGGACACCTAGTGAATCAAATTTACACTCTTCGTGGACATAACAGTAGTCAATCACATTGGGCCTCTTTGTAAATTTGGGCCCAGTCAATCAAATTTGGAAAACATTGAGTCTTCGTGACACTCATTGGCACAAGTCTTCATGACACTCATTGGCACAAGTCTTCGTGACACTCGTTGGACAACAGTGCTGGGCCAATAAAAAGTATTCTTCGTGGGCCACTTTTTAAATTTACATCTTTATAAGTCTTCATTGGGCTTCTTTTGTGGCCCAGCGACATATAGTCTTCGTAGATTGACTTTGGGATTGAAGGTTTGGGCTAATTTTTTTGTGGGTATTAATAGTGTTCGTAAACAAATATAAGAAACAAGTCTTTGTGGAATTTATCATTGTTCGTAGCAAAAACCTTCGTAGCTAGTCTTCGTGGATAGAAACCTTTGTGTTGTTCACAGAAAGGTTTTTATTTTGTCAAATCTCATCAGTTTGTCTTGTAATTTAAATTGTTTCTTTATAAAACTTCACAATGAGTTCAAAACCTTGGAGTTGGAGTGAAAACTCAAGTATACCACAAGATCCTTCACAATGGGTGAAAGGATTGATACCGAAAAAGAAAATTACCAAATATCAAGGCATGTGTCGCAAATCAAAACAGTAGCATTCAAAACCTTCTCTTAAGCGAGAATGAAACGGGAAGCAACAATCGTCCACCAAAATTGAATCACATGAACGATTATCCAACATGGAAAGGTCATTTTCATACGTATGTTCTTGCGCAAAATACCGAATTGTGGACATGCTTTATCAGATCGTACAATGAAGCTCTCGAAGAAGCAGGTTCCAATGCACAAGCTTTGGTGGGATTGAGCGAAATAGATAAAAAGGCTTACGATCTCGAGAAGAAAGCATTTGCTATCCTTACACAAGCACTTCATAAGGATATCTATCATCATTTTGCGTATTGTACAAGTGCAAAGAACTTGTGGGACGTCTTGGAAGCTAGTGGAGAAGGAAATGCTGCAACAAGAAAGATTCTTCATGATTTGTTGAAGAAGGAGTTCGAAGCGTTTCGGTGCATGGAAAATGAAACACTCTACGAGATGGCTACTCGGTATTATCACTTGGTTAGTGAGATGCACTCATACAAGGTTCTGGCTGCACAACAAGAGATGGTTATGCGTTTTGCTGAGGCTTTGCCACCCAAGTGGAGTCAGTTCATTGACTTGTTGAAACATACTGGTGTTTTGGATACGGTTGGCATTTATGAATTCGTCCAAAAGCTCGAGAACAAGGATGAAGAAGAAATTCTAAAGGCTAAACAACTTCTAGTTCCACAAAATCGCGAGATATACTTTGGAGGTATCAATACGGGAGTTAGTACCAGTCAACAACAACCGAAGCTTCAAACCGCATTTGTATCAAATACAAACCCTTATGGTGTTCAATCTACTCTACAATTACCTTGTCAACCACCACCTCCTCAACAACAACCTTTTCCATTCACATAATCTACCCTACAACTACCTTGTCAACCACCTCCTCAACAACAACCCTCTCCATTCACACAATCTACCCAACAACTACCTTGTCAACCACCTCCTCAACAAGCCTTTTATGGGAACAACAACACTCAATCTTCAAACCCCAACACTGTTAGACTCGATACCTCAAACTTCACCAAAGTAAGTGTGGAAGGTGCTTGGGAACATATAAAGCTTTTAAACACAATGATGAGTGCCTATTGTGGATTAGTCGCTGGTCAAATTAGGAACATTAATTTGACAGATGAAGACTATCAGCAAATAGACAGGGAGGAAATAGAACTGATGGATATTAAGTGGGCGTTTTCAAGTGCAGTGAGAAGAGCTAAGGACCACATGAGAAGAACAGGTAGAAAAAGTTTGGAAAGCAAAAGGGATACTATGTATGGCTTTGATAAGGATGAAGTTACGTGCTTCAGTTGTGATAAGAAGGGCCATTTCAAACGGGAATGCACTCGACCAAGCAGACAAGGAAATCAAAATCCTTTCAGAAACCAGTCAAGCTCATCCAATGCTAATCAAGGGAACAATGAAAGGGGCATTGAAGCAGTTAACAATCTGGGTAACTCAAACCAGTCGGGGCCTTCCAATTCAAATAGGGCCTTAGTAGTTCATGCAGATGAAGGATATGACTGGTCAGTTCAACTGGCAAATCAGGGAACAGAAGGAAATGGAGGAACTGCTTGTTATGCTAAGATCATCAAGTATATCAAGCATGTTCACAGTGAGGAGTTCTCTGAGGATGATGACAGTTCTGGTTACAGTAGTAGCTCGGATGAGGAAAGCTCCAATGCGTGTGGTTATGGTTCAGACTTGGAGGTAAAGGAAACTCTTGATGCTGAGGTTGACAGTCTACTTAAGGAAGCTGAGGATCTGAAAGAAGCAGAAGAGTTTAAAAGGCAGAAATTAGTGTTGGTAAGGAAAGCTGAAGTCGCATCCAAGGAAATGGAAAAGTTCTTCACTGAGGATGGATCTTTCTCTTATCAGACTGCCTTTATGGTAACTGTTGCAACTTCGACTAGTAAGGTAAACACCGAAACTTCTAGTGTATGCAATGATTGTGTAGAATTGAAACGTAAGCTAGAAGTAGTTACTAGTCATAATCAGGGTTTGGTAGTTGACCTTTCGAAATGTAAGGAGGCAAACATGGCTTTAACTCACAATGAAAAAGATTTCAAATCTGTCATTGAAACGCTTAAGAAAAGTGTATATGAATTAACAAAAACAGTTTTGAACAAGCAAACGGGTATTAATAACTATATTAATATCATTGATGAATTAAAGAAAGAGTTAGCTATTGCCAAATGCGAGCATGATGCGATCAAGCTCAAATTGGAGAGTTATTCTAACTCCCGATATGTGCTTTGATCATATCATCGAGGTTCAGAAGCTGAAAGGGGATGTTAAGTGCATTGGGTATAAGTCGTGTCCACCTCCGTTGAGACACAATTATACCAAGATGCCTGATGAGGAAGAAATGCCACGGTTTGAACCATCTGTACCTCTTAATCTCGAAGAGTTTGCAGCAGGTTTAGGGTTCAAACTGGATGATTCATCAAAGGAATCAGAAAAGACAGAAAATGTGCCTTGTGCTGTGGAACAAAGTCCTCCAATAATTAAGGATTGTGTTTCATCAAATGATGAATCAGATGAAGAATCTGATTATGATTTGGATGGATCAGATGAGAGTTATCAGGATCAATCTCTTGATAAGAAGAAAGGAGTAGAAATTCTAGTTGAGAATCACATCTTGTGTGATCTGACGGGTGGTCCATAGGACAACCCTTTATGATGTTAAAAGATAAGTTTATCCCTCATTTCATTGTGTAATTATCTTGAATTAGATAACTACGGTTGCTTATGTTTCAGGTGCGGTTCGGGAACTAACAGTGGATTAAATGCAATTTTGGACGGGTTGGAGATGAACGGGTCGTGCGTGGAACGAATGAAGAAACAAAGCACACAAGTCAGGGTGCCACCGTAAATTATGGTGGCCACCGTAATTTACGGTGGCCCTGAAATGTGACTAGTCCTCCACCGTAACACAGGCTCTCCCCACCGTAACAACATGATGTCCACCGTAACTTACGGTGGCACCGTAACGGTGGAGGCTGCGACAGAAACCGTAACTGCCTCATTTAATCAGTTTTTGGGGTGTCTTTTCACATATCTCATCATTAGACAGTTTCTCTGCAACTAGGGGGCGATTTTGGTTGTTCTTGCTTGGTTCCAAACATTTCCAAACGATTAGTTTGTGTTTTCGATTCGTATGAACATTAAACGTATTGCTATGATGATTCACCAAGCTATGTGTGGCTAAACTTATGGTGATCATCCTGAATTGAAGGTTTGTCTATGACTTTTGTGTTTGGATTCGTATTTCTAGAATAATAGACTTGCAATGTTTGTTTGTTTATTATGGTGTGTGAATGTTTGTTTGTAAATTGTTGATTGATGTTATAATCATATTCTAAACCGTACGTTCTTGGTGTCGTTGACAATCGAGATATCACAGGAGGGATTAGGCTTGGATATTAATCAATTGGTTATCGGGTAACAACCTCGCGTTTTCATAATCCGAGTACTTAGTTCCCTTTTATCACAACAAACAATTATACATGAATCATGTCTATGTGATTCTTTCTAGTGAATTTAAACACAATTGTCAAAAGCAAACCGGAAGTTTAGGATGGTCGCTTTCTCCGAATCTGCTTTACAACCTACCTTTGATTTGAAGTTAATTAGATAATTTTAGTTTTAAAACCAAACAATCCAAATTCTTAATATTTACTTTTTGCAAATTAGGTTAATTTCAGTTAAAGTGCAAAGCTATAAAATCGACACATTTTCCACATACTCCCTGAGTTCGATACCCACTTACCGCTAGCTAATTAGTTGTAATTGGATTAAATTTGTGTGTACCACGACAAACACGTCAAATTTTGGCGCCGCTGCCGGGGAGTAGTGCGCAACGTGTGTTGTTGTCGTTCTTTTTAAGTTTGTTATTTTTCTGGTTTACACTAGGTGTGTTAGTCTGCAGGTATCTACAGGTGCATTTTTTACTAGAAGCTCTCACAAGCTATCACCGTTGGCATTCGATCCAGAGATTGAACAAACATTAAGAGGAAATAGAATTTTGCTAAGAGAAAATAGAATCAGCGGTTCACCAACAACACCAACTACACCAATCACACCAATTAGACACATGGATCCACCACAACCACCACCCACTACGGGTGAACTTATACCACCATTTATACTATCATCCACTCAACCTTCACCAAACACTACCATACCAAACACCACTACCAATCCTATTTCACCTCATGATGCAACACCAACTAACACCACCCAACCCATTACCACTCAAGAAGAACCTTCACTTTGCTTTAACCCTTCTACTACAATTCCACCATTTACTCATTTCTTCCCAGTTTCAGGTCAATCATCCTCAACCTATACAGTACCACAAGGTTCAACTATTGTTCATGCTACTTCTACAGTTAGACCATTGAACCAATCGAGTTTTCAATATACGACTCTTCCATTTGGGCAATCATCGGGTATAGGAGGAGATGGATATGAAGAAGGATATGAGGATTTTGAGGGTTATGATGAAAACGGGTATGCTTACGCTTATGGGGTTGATGGTGATCAAGGAGAGTTTGCTTATGTGCAAGGCCAATCTCAAGGAATGGCAAGTGTTGGTGGAATGCCACAACAACAACAACTCATACCACAACACATTAGGCCAAGGCCACAAAGGCCACCAATGCAATGCCCTATACCACTGCAACAAGTGCGACCACAGAATGTACAACCACAATTCCAAAGGCCAATTCAACACCCACCGATGCCACAACAACAATTTCAACAACCATTCACACCACAAGTGCATATAACAAGACCAATGGGTCCTATTCGTTAAAGGGGTTGGTTGGGCGTCCCAAGAAGGCATCTTAGAGAACATGCGAGTGGCATTGAAGCGCATTTTAGGCCGATAATTACTCACAACCCTTCACCGGTGGTTATTCCTCACAACAATCAAGGAAGAAATTTTGAAGTGAGGACTAATTCTTTGCAAAGTTTGCCGAAATATAAAGGGCTAGCAACGGAGGAATCGTATTTTCACTTAGAGGCCTATGACTCAATTTGCAATACTCTTGGGAGTCAAGGTTTTTCGGCTGATGATGTCAAGTTAGTCCTGTTTCAATTTTCTTTGGAGGACAAGACAAAGAAGTGGTTCTACACTTTGCCTTCAGCATCTATTTATACTTGGGCGAAGATGCAACAAATTTTCCTAGACGAATTTTATACCACTCAAAAGACCAATGATGCTAGAAAGGGGTTGAGGAGCTTTCAACAACAACATGGTGAAATGTTTCATGAGGCTTTTGAGCGTTTCAATATGATGATCAAAAATTGCCCTCACCATGGAATTAAACTGTGGGAATTAATGAATGCCTTCCACGAGGGGTTGAGTGTCGAAGATGCTCGTGATTTAATGTCTATTACCAGTGGGACTTTTGGTATAAATTACGAGAATGATGATTGGGAGTTTTTGGAGAACATGGCAACTACATAAAAAAGAAAAGCTCAAGCATCGAGGAGAGCACGACCGGCCATTGCCCGACCTCAAGTGCACGCAATAGATGATGGTAATGTTCAAACCACTAACCAAATTTATGATGTTTGTGCATTGTGCAATGAAATAGGTCATGCGGCTGAAAATTGCCAAGGAATGGTGGAAGGGCAATATGAAGAAGTTCATGCGGTTCAAGGTCAAGGAGAGGGTGGTAGAAACTACAACATGAATTCCAACACATACCACCCCGGGTTACGAAATCATCCTAATTTCCGTTATGGAAACGCAGCGAACCAAGCTAACCCAAACTTTCAAGGAGCTCAAGGTAACTTTGTACCTCGCCAACAATACAATCAAGGCAACTATAGAGGTGGAAACAATTATGGGTACCAAGGGCAAGTTCAACAAACGGGTCAAAGTGGTTCGGGTCAACCTTCGTCAAGCGGGAATGAAGTCATGGATATGCTTCGGGCTATCCAACAATATATGCAAAAACGAAATCAACTCGATGAAGTTCCAATGCAAAAGGATGAGGTTCGTGACAAAAGCATCCAATCACTAACAACCCAAATGGGTTAATTGGCAACCGATGTGGCGGAATTGAAGAAGAGCAAAGGTCAACTTCCTAGCGACACTAAGGTAAATCCTTCACATGGTACATCACGAGGTAATGTTAATGTTCATCATGTTAGTGTTTTAAGAAGTGGAAAAGAGTTTAAAGCTAATTTGTCACCCGAATTGGTTGAGGGGGGTAGTTGAGGACATCACGGGTAATGATAGTGATGATGAAGTTTCACCGGTTAAACCAAAAGAATCAAATGTTAACAAACCGGGTTTGGGTGACAATGAAAAAAGTGAAAAAGTTGAGGGTGAACCGAGTCATGTCCCGTTTCCATCGGCTTTACTTGACCCGGGAAAGAAAAATTTTATTGCATCAAGAGGTCCCCAAAAAGAAGAGTTGTGGGATATGTTTAAACAAGTTAAAATTAACCTTCCACTCCTTGATGCAATAAAACAAGTACCCGCCTATGCAAAATTTTTAAAAGAGTTATGTACACAAAAAAGGCAAAACAAGAAGAAAATGCCTAAGCGGGTCGATTTAACCGGGCAAGTGAGTGCGGTTTTGAATGGGGAGCTTCCTCCTAAGCTCCAAGATCCGGGTATGCCATTAATTAACATTCAAGTTGGTAATTTTCAAATGGCAAAGGCGTTACTAGATCTTGGAGCCGGAGTTAGCATTTTACCGGGGGGCTTATATGACCAATACGATTTTGGTCCGTTAGCTAGGGTAGAGACAACGGTTGTTTTAGCCGATTTGTCTTATAAGTTACCTCGGGGGATGGTTCAAAATGTAATTGTTAAAATTGATAAGTTTTATTACCCGGTTGACTTTCTAGTCTTGGACTACTCGTCCGTGGACCCAAAACAACAACAAAACGTAATTTTGGGTCGGCCATTTTTGAGCACCTCGCATGCTGTGATCGATTGTAGATTTGGTACAGTCGATATGACTTTTGGGAATCGAAAAATGCGCTTGAATGTTTTTACTAACAATTCTAATGCTAACGGTGTTGATGAGTGTTTCATGGCAGATTTAGTTGATTGATGCAACCCGCATGAGTATGAGGAGGATGGTTTGGATGTTTGCTTGTGTGATTTTTCTGAACAGGTACATGCTTATGCACTCCGGGTTGAAGAAGAAAAACAGGATGCCATGGCTTTGAAGGAAGGTCGACCACCATGGACCCATCAATTTGAGGGCTTACCGGCGGAAATAAATTCGGGTACTAAGCCATCATTGGAGGAACCGCCAAAGTTGGAACTCAAAGACTTGCTGAGCCACTTGAAGTATGCTTTTCTAGGGGATAATGACACTCTACCGGTCATTATTGCCTCTAATTTGGAGTTGGCACAAGAGCAAGCCTTATTGGAAGTTTTGAAGAAAACAAAGGAGCTATTGGATGGACGATTGCCGATCTCAAAGGAATTAGTCCATCATTCATCATGCACAAGATTATTACCACCGAAGATGCCAAACTAACACGAGAAGCTCAAAGGCGATTGAATCCGAACCTAAGGGAGGTAGTTAAAAAAGAGGTAATTAAATGGTTGGACGCGGGAATCATCTATCCGATTTAGGATAGTGCTTGGGTGAGTCTTACCCAAGTTGTGCCTATGAAGGCCGGCATTCAAGTAGTCAAGGACGAAAGTGGTGAACAAATTGCCACCCGACCGGTCACCGGGTGGCGTGTATGTATTGACTACCGAAAGTTGAATGCCGCCACTTCTAAGGACCATTTCCCGCAACCTTTCATTGACCAAATTATTGAAAAATTATCGGGTCAAAAATATTACTGCTTTTTGGACGGGTATTCGGGTTACAATCAAATAGCAATACACCCGGATGACCAACACAAGACCACCTTCACTTGTCCATATGGCACCTTCGCTTTTCGGTGAATGCCATTTGGCTTGTGTAATGCACCGGCAACTTTCCAACGATGTATGATGAGTATCTTCTCGGACATGGTTGATGGTTGGAGAGTCGCTTGAAGTGTTTATGGATGACTTCTCAATCTTTGGCACTAGTTTTGAATCTTGTCTCAAAGAATTACAAAAAAGTTTTAAAAAGATGTGTTGAGAAAAATTTAGTGCTTAGTTGGGAGAAAAGTCATTTCATGGTGCAAGAGGGCATTGTGTTGGGTCACGTAATTTCTGAAAGGGGAATGGAGGTGGATAAGGCAAAAATACGGGTAATAGCATCTTTGCCACCTCCGAAAAATGTTAAGGGTGTAAGGTCATTTTTTGGGACATGCAGGGTTCTATAGACGTTTCATAAAAGGTTTCAGTGTTATCACCAAACCTTTATGCAACTTGTTATTAAAAGATGTCCCATTTGATTATACTAATGAGTGTATGCAAGCTTTCACTGTTTTGAAGGAACACTTGGTCAAAGCTCCTATTTTGCAACCACCGGATTGGTCAAAACCGTTCGAGATCATGTGTGCCGCAAGCGACACTACCATTGGTGCAGTTTTGGGTCAACGGGTTGATAAAAAGCCGGTGGTGATTTACTATGCAAGCAAAACTTTATCCGAAGCGCAACTCAATTACACCACAACCGAAAAAGAATTGTTAGCGGTGTTGTATGCTTTAGATAAGTTTCGTGCGTATATTTGGGGGAGCAAGGTGGTGGTATATTCAGATCATAGTGCGGTCCGATATTTGATGGAGAAAAAGGACGCGAAGCCCCGCTTAATTAGGTGGGTGTTGTTATTACAAGAGTTCGATTTAGAGATCCTAGACAAAAAGGGAAGTGAGAACGTAGTGGCGGATCACTTGTCTCGGATTCCGGTGGAAGGGATCGACGATGACAGTGAAATAAATGAAACGTTTCCCGGCGAGCAACTCTTAGCCGTTTCCACCTTTGTTGCACCGTGGTATGCTCATTATGTAAATTACTTAGCCACGGGGGCCATCCCAAGTCATTGGACCAAGAAGCGACGACAACAATTTGTGGTCCAAGTGAAGCAATACATTTGGGATGAACCGGATCTTTTCAAGATTGGGCAGGATCAAGTTATTCGGAGGTGTGTGCCTGAGACGGAAGTGTTGGAAATTCTGACCCATGCTCATTCGTCCGCATGTGGAGGTCACTTTAGTGTGCATAAAACGGGTTACCGGGTTTTCTCATGTGGGTTTTATTGGCCCACAATTTTCAAGGATGCATGTGAGTTCGCTAGAAACTGTGTAAATTGCCAAAAGATGGGAAGTATATCGAAGAGGGATGAGATGCCATTACAACCAATCTTGGTTGTAGAGATATTTGATGTATGGGGTATAGATTTTATGGGTCCCTTCTCGAATTCAAATGGTTTTCTATACATTTTGGTAGCGGTGGATTACGTCTCAAAGTGGATTGAAGCTATTGCAACATGCACAAATGACCATTCGGTTGTTTGTAAATTTGTCCAATCCAACATCTTTTCTCGCTTTGGTATTCCAAGGGTTATTATAAGTGACGGAGGTTCGCATTTTAAGAACTTCAATTTTGGGAAATTGTTGAAGAGGTATAGTGTGAATCACCGGATTGCCACACCCTACCATCCGCAAACGAGTGGACAAGTTGAGGTGTCCAATCGTCAAATCAAGGAGATTCTCATGAAGACGGTTAGAACAGATAGGAAGGATTGGTCGAGTAAGTTGGATGATGCGTTGTGGGCATACCGAACAACCTACAAGACTCCAACTGGCACAACCCCTTACCGGATGGTGTATGGAAAGGGTTGTCACTTGCCAATGGAGTTAGCGCATCGGGCACATTGGGCAATCAAGACGGTCAATGCGGATTATGATGAGGCGGGAAAGATGAGAAAGTTGCAATTAAGCGAGATTGAAGAGATTAGAGACGAGGCGTATGAATGTGCATCGGCTTATAAAGACAAGCTCAAGAAAGTACACGATGCGAAGTTGAGGAAGAAAACTTTTGAAGTGGGTCAAAAGGTTTGGTTGTACAATTCAAGACTCAAGATGTTCGCGGGCAAGCTTAAAAGCAAATGGATGGGCCCGTATGTCGTTCGGAGAGTTGGGAGGTTTGGTGATGTAGATATCCAAGATGAGCAAACATTGAAACAACAAACGGTGAACGGTCACCGGTTAAAGCCATACTTGGAGGGGAACGACATCAACAATTTGGAGCTTGATAAAGTGGGCAACATTTTACGCCCGGTCGACGATGAACAACCGTGAGAGGCCCAGGTTTGTTAGTGTAAATAGTTAGTATTTCATTGTGTTTGAAACAAGTGTGGGGATATTCGAGTCACGAATTGCTCTAACATTGTGTTGAGGACAACACGGGATTTTCGAGGGGGTAGGGTAATTTTTAAATGTTTTTGAAAAATGTTAAAAAAATCAAAAAAACTGAAAAAAATAAAAAATAACACTTAAAAATAACACTTTTCAGCGAACCAGACTTCCCAGGTGCCACCGTAATTTACGGTGGCACCGTAAGTTACGGTGGAGGTCAAAGGAAATTGGGCTTTACGGTGATTTGCTCCTGTTTTACGGTAGGATTATTTTGCAGGGTACACCGTAAATTACGGTGTCCACCGTAATTTACGGTAGACCTGGCGAGTAAATGGGTCGTTCCGGTTCCTGCAGTTAAAAAAAAAAACACACAATAATCAGTCACGTGAATTAAACCCCATCCGTTCATTCTACTTCATTATTCTATTCTCATCCATCACTTTCCAAGACCCACAAAATCCACAAGAACTCCATAGCTTTCTTCAACCTTAATTCTTCTATATCTCACTCGATTCTTGTCCAAACCAAGTGAAATCTAGGTCTATCTTGACTAATTTTTCACGTAGTTTCTGATTTTGTCAAGAGATTTACGAGAAAACAAAATTTTCGGGTCTGAATCATAAACCCTAAGCTCGAAAATTTTGGTGCTTTTTGAAGTTCTTGCCTCATTTGTGTTTCTTACATCTTCAAACAAGGTATGGAAGTTTATTTACTATGTTTTGTTGATGCATTGTGAGAAAGAAGGTTAATGGTGTTATTTGTTCATACCCACTTGCTTGTTCATAGTTTTGACTTGTTACTTGAACATGGTTATGGTTTGTAGATGTAGGATTGATAGTAAAGTAGTGAACTTTTGGGAATCTTTACATTGTAGAGACACCATGCCCAATTTTTGAAAAATTTATAAACTCTTGGTTCACTAACATCTACAACCATAGTAACAAGCAAGTGTCGGGATATTTTGGAGAAAAGAGTCTAATTTTGTTTTGTTTGGTTGTGTTGTTTGCCTTAATGTGTGTAGGAAAATGGTTAAGACAAAGGAAAAAGCCGGAGTAAGTTCGTCTTCTTTGTCTAAAGATAAGGGCAAGCGGCCAGAACAACAACCGAAAAAGAGACAATATTTGGGTCGAGTTGATGAAAGTGAAAGTGAAGATGAGGAAATGGAGTTGGACCCGGCTGAAAAGCCAAAACGGGACTCGGGTCCATTGGATGACCAACCGGAGCATTGGAAACCGACACTCTACCCTGACAGTATGAATAGATTGAAAAACAAGGCTGGCGCATTTATTTGCGAGAGAGAAGTTAATGAGGTTCAATTTGGCCCGTTTGGTTTGTTTGCTAAATTCCGCGCTCTAGGATGGGAGGGGGCACTTAGTTGCTATGATAAGGACAAAAACAACTTGTTCATAACCGAAATACAAGAATGGATGGCAACTCTTAAGTGCAACACATATGAAAAGCCATCACAAATGAAGCTAACGGGTATAGTGCATGGGATTCCGGTGGAGATGACTTTTGACACGTTGAAGAAGCTTGGGAAATATGATAGTCTTCGAGCTCGTGACTACATGATTCCCACTCTTGATAACCTTTTGGTAAAGCCGGAAAAGCATCCCCGTTGGAATGATATGTTGGTGACGTTGTTTTTGCCTGGCACTTATCATGGAGTCTTGTATCGGAAGAATTTGAGAATCGAAGCAAAGTTGTTGTTGGCGATTTGCCTCTTGAATGTCATACCACGAAGGGGGGACAAGGAGCAAGTGAGGTACCCGGAAGTACCTGTCCTCTATTCGCTACTCAATGGGTCTCCGCGTTTTCCAATCAGATATGTGATCATGAACCACCTATGGATTTGCCGAAACAAGTTAGGAAGAGATATCGTCCCGTATTGCCGAATAATCACGGGATTGATGAAACAGCAAAAGGCAATAACGTCTGAAGATAGAGGGGCAACAAAAAGGCATCAGCCTTTTACTTTAGACAAGTTGGGGATTGGTTGGACATACACACAATCGGAGCGGTATCATAAGCTCAAGTCAGAGGGGCAGAGATGGAGAGCATTAAAGGTGGGTGCACGAGATCTTCTACCGGGTGAAGAAGATGAGCCGGAAAGTGATGCGGAGATCCTAAGTAGTGATGATGATTATGCGGATGAGCCGCATGGTGGTGAGCATGGTGGAAATGTGGGCCAAGGGGGGCAAGGGGGTTATGGTGGTGCCTTTTACGATTACACGGAGCGGTCCTATGAGCCGGGTTGGGCTTATGATGGCACGATGCAAGAAGTGATCGAGAATCAACGTCCTCCGGAACCCATTTTTGAGACATGGTCTGACCCGACCATGAATTGGAAATGAATAGTCGATACAATGATGATCAAGCGAGAAGAATGCATGCGGATTGGCACGCCGGGCGGCCGGTGGTCGTGGATCCACAACATGTGGATTATGCGTCTCTACCACCTTATGATGGTAGTATTTCGTATCCGACCCCGCCGCTCCATCATTCACAATGGATCGACCCGCGCCAACAATAAGGAGCTCAACAACAAGGTGGGAGTAGTAGCGGTTCATTTGCATTTGGAGAATGGAATGACATGATGTCTTCCATTTTTGACCTCCGGGACCACGCTATTACTAGTCAGGTCGTGTTCCTTCCTTGTATATTTTGTGAATATTTGTTAGCTTGTTTTGTTTTGTTTATGGTTGGGCGATTGGGTGGTGTATGATTGTGATGTTTTGTTTGGGTTGGTGGAAGTTGGCGGTGTGATGTTTAAAAAGAAGAAAAATATAAAAAAATATAAAATGAAAAATCCAAAAAGAAATTTGTGGTTTGAGTGTTGAGCTTTCATTTGGTGTGAAAGATGTTAGTGATCAATCCTCCAAAAACCATACATTGGGGTCAATGTATCCCAAGTGTGGGGATGGGGGGAAATTTTTGAAGTTTGAAAAAATTTTAAATCAAGCGAAACGATGTGAGAATTTGAACACCCTAGATTAACCCCAATGGATGCACCGGCAACCCTTGATACCCTTTTATTCTTGGTGAGAGTTGAAGCCACATTTGTAGATAAATAATTCTTATCTTTGATGAGAGTGGCTACGGGTGGGGGTGCATTAGAACTTGTGCCTTGATACGGTCTGAGTCGTTAGTTGAATATGAATGCGAAAAGGATAAGGGCATCTAGGTAGCCTCGTCTTTAGTGTGTGCGAGTGTGGGATTTGGGGGGTTGGACCTCATAAGTTATATATATGAGCATGGTTGCGAGAGGGGCGGGGGTTTGGACATTTAGTTGCCCAATTTTGTGCTTAAAAGCTTATCATTTGTTACCCCTAGCTAGTTACCTAAAAAATTTACCCAATTTGACCCAGTCTTATAGTGTTAGTAGTAGTAGTTTAAGTAGTATGATGTAGATATGTTTGATGCTTCATTGTATGGTTGTTTGCTTTGTCTTAAAAAAAATATCAGAAAAATCAGAAAAGAAAAAAAAGAGCAAAAGCAATGAAAAATGAAAAGAAAAAAAGTGATGTTTAGTATCTTGTATATAGTAGTTTAGTTTGGTAGTTGTTTGTTCGTTCTTTGTGTAATAAAAGACCGGGTTAAGTTTTCGCTACTTCATATATATTCCATTTCCTACCCATACACCTAGCCACGTTACAACCTTGAAAGTCTCTTTGATTTGCATGCATGTTTGACACATTTTAGGAGAAGAATTGATTTAGGTACAAGCCTATAGTTGTGCAACCGCCCGTTAGCCTTTGGGTGTCTAGCTCATATTGCTAGTGCCTACTTGTTACCGAAAGGAGAGTTTTAGCGAGGGGTGTGTTATGTTGGGTGTTGAAAAGGGGTTAGTAAAAGGACTACATGTTTCTGCTTGGTTTATATTGATCGCTGAGTTTGAAAACGGTTTGATGAGTTGCTTGGGACAAGCAACGGTTAAGTGTGGGGATGTGACGGGTGGTCCATAGGACAACCCTTTATGATGTTAAAAGATAAGTTTATCCCTCATTTGATTGTGTAATTATCTTGAATTAGATAACTACGGTTGTTTATGTTTCAGGTGCGGTTCGGGAACTAAAAGTGGATTAAATGCAGTTTTGGACGGGTTGGAGATGAACGGGTCGTGCGTGGAACGAATGAAGAAACAAAGCACACAAGTCAGGGTGCCACCGTAAATTACGGTGGCCACCATAATTTACGGTGGCCATGAAATGTGACTAGTCCTCCACCGTAACACAGGCTCTCCCCACCGTAACAACATGATGTCTACCGCAACTTACGGTGGCACCGTAAGTTACGGTGGAGGCTGCGACAGAAACCGTAACTGCCTCATTTAATCAGTTTTTGGGGTGTCTTTTCATATATCTCATCATTAGACAGTTTCTCTGCAACTAGGGGGCGATTTTGGTTGTTCTTGCTTGGTTCCAAACATTTCCAAACGATTAGTTTGTGTTTTCGATTCGTATAAACATTAAACTTATTGCTATGATGATTCACCAAGCTATGTGTGGCTAAACTTATGGTGATCATCCTGAATTGAAGGTTTGTCTATGACTTTTGTGTTTGGATTCGTCTTTCTAGAATAATAGACTTGCAATGTTTGTTTGTTTATTATGGTGTGTGAATGTTTGTTTGTAAATTGTTGATTGATGTTATAATCATATTCTAAACCGTACGTTCTTGGTGTCGTTGACAATCGAGATATCACGGGAGGGATTAGGGTTGGATATTAATCAATTGGTTATCGGGTAACAACCTCGCGTTTTCATAATCCGAGTACTTAGTTCCCTTTTATCACAACAAACAATTATACATGAATCATGTCTATGTGATTCTTTCTAGTGAATTTAAACACAATTGTCAAAAGCAAACCGGAAGTTTAGGATGGTCGCTTTCTCCTAATCTGCTTTACAACCTACCTTTGATTTGAAGTTAATTAGATAATTTTAGTTTTAAAACCAAACAATCCAAATTCTTAATATTTACTTTTTGCAAATTAGGTTAATTTCAGTTAAAGTGCAAAGCTATAAAATCGACACATTTTCCACATACTCCCTGAGTTCGATACCCACTTACCGCTAGCTAATTAGTTGTAATTGGATTAAATTTGCGTGTACCACGCCAAACACGTCATGATCCTCCTACTCTCGTGCCCCCGTTGTGCAATCAATTGCAAAACAAGAGATTGATTCGATCAAATCTGTGGATGAATCTGTGTCTAAGTTTACGGGAGATAATGTGTTGTATACCTTGGTTGGTGATGGTAAAATTACTCAAATAAGGATTTCCCAATTAAAAATGTTAATCCATCAATGATTGAAAGAGTTTTGGAAGATTCTACCAGTAAGTTTTTGGGTAATGCGATCTCGAGAGTTACAATAACTCAGTGTGATCCTATTCCAAAATCTGAAGTTAGAAAACAATTCAGAAATCAAAAATTACCAACTAAGAAACAACCATTCGCCCCTAAAGGTAAACAACAGGAAAAACGAGCTCAACAACCTAAGTTTGAACCAAAGGGAGCTCGAAACAAGAAAAAGGGAAGGGATGTTAAATTTGTGGCCTCAGGCAGTACTGATAAAATTGAGACTTTTGAAAAAAAATCCAATACTGCTTTTGTTCAACAAGTAAAATTTTTGAAACGTAACAGCAATAACAAATACACTCAACATACAAATGGGTGTGATACTGAAGCTAGTACCTCAAGTCCCGCAAGTTCAACATCGGGACATCGATAAGAATCTCCTAAATTTGTTGAAAGGAGATCATGTTTTAAATGTGGGGAATTTGGGCATATAATCAAAAATTGTACAAACCCACTAAAACCAAAGTTTGTTGAAAAAGCCCATCCTGAAAAGGATTACCAATGTCGTCCTGTGTCACCTAAACAAGATAAACGAATTGTTAAGGAATAAGAAGCAAAACAACGAAGTAAAAATGTTAAAGTAATCGAAAAGGCATTAAAACCGGATGTTGTTGAAAAGGGACCAAGCTCATCAAACTCGTCAAAACTAGAAGTGTCTAAAACTGTAAATAATAATCAATCTGGTAAACGACAACAATCTTGGAAACCTAAAATTGGTACAGTTTCAAGGGGAGGCACACCATTTCCGAATCATCAAGAAATAGAAATCACACTTCTTGATGATAAGGGTCGACCTAAGACCACTAAGGCTTGGGTCCCCATCTCGAACTGATCGTTTAGTGTGTTGTGTAGGGTGTTCCAGGAGGAACTATGAATAGTTTTTGGATTGTTGACAGTGGAGCATCCCGGCACATGACAGGCGACTTAAGGCTCCTGTATGTTGTGAAAAGCATTAGGGGAGGTTATGTTGCCTTTGCTGGTGATAAAGGCGGATACATCACTGGAGAAGGAATGATTTCAAATGGTGTTAGTTTCGACAAGATCAATTATGTGCGTCAAATTGATCACAGTCTTCTTAGTGTTTCGCAAATCTGTGACAAGAAGTTCACGATACATTTTGATGATACCGGTTGTTATGTGCTGAAACCAGGTTTCAAGATTCCCAAAGAATGGATTCTGTTGATGGCTCCAAGAATTAATGACTTGTATATTCTTGATATGAGCCAAGCTATTACCTCATCTGCACAAGTTACATGTTTTGTCTCAAAGGCCACTGAAAAAAAGTCTATATCTTGGCACAGACGTATGGGTCACATTCACTTGAGGAAGATGAATCATTTGGTGAGAAATAATCTTGTGAATGGTGTTCCAGTCAAGAGTTTTCATTTGCAAGACGTCTGTGTATCGTGCCGAAAAGGAAAGCAAACGAAGAAGTCCCATCCAATCAAGAAAGTCAACACCGTCAACATGTCTCTTGAACGTCTTCATATGGACCTCTTTGGACCTATGAAGCACAAGACTACGTTTGGAGTGCTTATTGTTTGGTAGTTACTGGTGACTATTCAAGATTCTCATAGGTATCGATGATGGCACACAAAAGTGAGACTCCGGGAATCCTCAAAAATCTGCTCACTTTACTCGAAAATTTGTACACTTTGAGGGTAAAGCGAATCAGAAGTGACAACGGCACAGAATTCAAGAGTACAGTTCTCGTTACACTCCTCAACAAAATGGTGTCGCTAGGAGGAAGAATAGAACGCTTATCGAGACAGCAAGAATACGTTAGTGGGGTCGGAGCTTTGTAATACCCGTCTCATTTAATTAAGATTTAATATAAAAGAACGCATTTTTAAAATAAATACATCACTTTCACAAAACTTAGTTACAATAACAACCTTACATGGTCATAGAATTTCAGTTAACTATCCATCTAGTTTAAAAACATGCCACATTTAGATTAGTATTTACAAAACGAACATTGTCTAAACAAGGTTAGATTAGCGCGGAAGCTTCAAAAACTATGTGTTCGGTTCTTGGATTCTTGCTTGATTGCCATCCAGAGTGAGACCAACGTCACCTAAGTCAAAACCATGTCAATTGTTAGTTTTGACAATGTTAAAACTCATATAAACAAGTTCTGGTTTCATAAAATTAAAAACAAAATAAAAATTCAGATTTTTAGTCTGTCACGTGTAACACCTCGTAAAAATCATACCCAATAAAATAAAGACAAGTGTCATGTAAGGCAAACGTGTTATAACTCGGATCAAGTTAAAGATGTATGGTAGGATTTAAAAGTGTCGACATGTTAATTAATACCTCTGAGCGACCTAGTTATGAATCCCAAGACCCTAATTCATTTTATAAACATCTGATATACTCGAATTTGGTTATTTTCCTATAGTGCATAATTCAAAATTTTCAAAGATGGGATCCTATGAGAATCAATTCGACAAATTTCATTCATGATTTCTTTTTAAAGAATCCAAAACAATTCTAATGCATGGCAAGGCTGTCATAACATTTTGGACCTGATCAAGTGGTCCCATACTGGTATTAAAGGTCCTAAATTCGTAATATCAAAGTTACATGGCCAAATACTAGAGATTCTCAAAATTTTGTCTTCTGGTCAACGGTTACGGACCGCAAAGGGACCACCTTACGGTCTGTAAGGTGGCGGAGCTGGACAGAGGTAATAAATAAAAAGCGGATACGGACCGCATAGCCAAGGGCTTACGGTCCGCAAGGTTGTAACTGGGCATCTCAGATCAAGGTCGGTTACGGACCGCAAAGCCTTGGGCTTACAGTCCGTAAGATGTGCTTACGGACCGCAAGGCATACCGCTTACGGTCCGTAAAGAGGTCGCTGGCAGCAGAAAATGGCAGTTGCCTGTTATAACCGGCTCCACCGCCTTAAAGAGCTGGTTTTTGAAATACTGGAGCATGGCCAATAGTTTTGTATGCATAGGGACACTTGGGTTGATCAGGGAACTTCCATAGACTTGGGTGTGATGATCTTATGGCATTTAGCTCACTATATAAGAGCTTGAAGTTGCAAACTTGGGATTTGCTCATTTCAAATCAGTTCAAGACTTCTCTGGAGCTTCTCTGGTCTTTCCTTAGGATCCACAATCGTGCATAGGACCTTTGTAAATGTCCTTAACCTCTTCATTTCAGATTTAATTAGCTTAATGACCATAAGTCAAACTTATCGTAATTAAAGTTTGACTTCGTGATTAATCACTAATGGTCCAGTCATTAGTTAAATTAAGAGTATTTATAAATTGGTAATTATGTGGGCAATAAACCTCTAAGAGTGCACCTACTGATTACCACCTTAACTTGGTCAAATGTCGGGTCAAAATTAAATTATAAAAAGTCAACAGAAAGCTAGTTTTTGCATAAATGCATAATTAACAATGTAGAAGCAATGCAACCTGTTTTTATCACTAATATAACTTGGTAATTAATGTAAGAACATGTCTAAACATGTTCAACCCGACAATTTTCAGTTTAAGCTCGGTTTGGAACCGAAATTCGCATAAGGGGACTTTTGCTTTGACTTTCAGTTCTGACCCAATGTAGCATGTTTTAGAAATGCCTTAGAGCTTTATTAGGACCAGGTTACATGTTATTATAACCTTCTGTGATTATACAACTTGGTTCATTAGTTATCCGACTCATATGCATGTTTCCGTTATATGCCTAAATGTTAACCATAATGCCTATTTGACCTTAAAACAAGAATTTTGAAAATAAGAGAGACCCATAATCTTTATTACTGATTTATAAACATGTCCCTAAATTTTCACATCAGTTGGAGGTCTAGATTAAGAGTTATGCTCAATAGCGTAATTAGAAAGCTTTTATTAATTAAATGGCATAATTAGCATATAACCTATCTAAATCCAATTTTTGATACCAAACTTTTTACCTACTGATATAAAATAATATTTTTGGATTTTTGAAGATTTTTAATTATTTTTAGGTTGAGCATAGCATAGCATAGGGTTATATCTTTGATTCGGTAATTGTCGGTTTTACCCTTTTGGCCTATAAAATGAGTTTTACAAATCATTTTGATACCAAAACTTTTTCTACTGATCTTATATAATAAATAGAATATTTTAAACCTTCTGGATTAATAAAAATATCAGCTTTCATTATAAAACCCGGAAATCGCTTAAAATCGTCTTTTTACGCGTTTTAAACGCATAGTAAGTATTAAAACTATTTTAAATATATAAGACTTGATACCTACTGATATTTTAGTAAATTTGTATAGTTTAACACTAAGCAAAAATTTCAAACTCAGATTTCCAGATTTGACCTTTTTAAGCTTACGTGAAATTACCAAAATGCCCCTACGGCGCATAGTTTAGTTATAAGAGGTAAATTTCACCTATATACCATACCCTACTGTTATGACTTATAAAAAATAAGTATTTTTACTGAATACATCAGACCTAAAACTCAGTTTCATATTTAAACTTTTTTATAACCTTTAAATGACCAAAATACCCATACGGGGCATAGTTTGAGTTAAAATTCATTTTGGGCATAATGGAAGATATCTTACTGATATCACAACATATTTAAGGCATATTAACTCAAGAAACATGTTCATGAATCAATTGGTTACCTGTAACGCATTATTCGCGTTTGGTGCGGTTTATGTAACTAGTTTGCATGAATTAGCCGAAACAGGTGAAACCTTATCATTTTGTCTCAAATTCCAGAATGTGATTAGTTTACCCATATTAGACAAGTATACAAACTTTTCGGGTCTAAACTACATTCTAATCCGGTCTTCGCTTAATCGTGCGTTTTGAACCGTATATCTTCCTTTAAAACTAACCGGTCTAAGTTTAGGCTTAATTAAGATCCGTTAGGAATCTAATAGGTTATTAAAACCTTCGTTCCAGATTAGGAGCCCGGTAAAAGCTACGTGCACTTGCTGTTTGTGATTTATACTTTTTCAGGTAAATACTTTTAACTTATTTTCCTATACGGGCTTGGGATACGGTATTATAATAATACCGCTTGGTCGGGTATGTAGTCATTTAAATTGGATTGTGATTAATGTAATTACATAACTCGTTTTAATCTGTATTATTTAGTGTATGGCCTTTGGGGGTTAAATGACCATGTCCCGGATATCCTTGGCATCATTCAAAGAAATTGCAACGACCTAAGCACGGGGTGTAGGCATACACCTGACAGTTGCATTATGTAAAACCTGGTAATCCACTTAAAGGAATCAACCTTGTGGGCATTATACATGTGGCGTGTCAGTTAATCGTGACCGGCTCTACCAATCGGCCCTGACGGACGACAAATAAGTAAAACTGTATACAAGATTATTTTTAAATAATTGTCCCAAGTTATAAAAGATTTTGTGCCATGTGCATTCAAACTAATTTTCTTAAACTCTTTTCAAAATGAGTCAGTTAATTGTATTTACCAGTGTAAACTGACGTATTTTCCAAATAGGCTAAGTGTAGGTACTAGACGAAATAGGCTGGCTACTCCTGGCATCATTAATCAAGTCTTGCAAGCTCTAGATGTTAAAGTTTGTTGAACAATAATCTTTTATCTTTTGATCCGCCTGTGGATCTTTTACTGTCCTGATTGTAATACTTTGATATTACTATTTATTCGGTTGTAATGTGATTCACTTTTTGCTTCCGCTCTGCATTTAAAATTGTGTTGCTTGACTATGATGATATCAACTACGTCACGATACTCCCCAACGGTCCCACCGGTAATACGTGAAAATATCGGGGTGTGACAGGTTGGTATCAGAGCCAACATTGAGTGAATTAAACACTAGCCTTTTGTGTTTAATCTCAATGACACAGTTTGCACATTCATCGACTTCCAAGTCTAGACAAAAAACTTAGGACTAATTCAAATTTGTTTTATTTTTTTTTATTTTGTCCTTTATATTTCTTTGTTGTTCTTCTAATTGTTTTGACAGGAACAAGAATATGCCGCCGCGTATGAGAGGACGAGGGAAGGGGCCACTCACCACCCCAAATGATCACGAGGCCGGCCCGTCACACCGGGGAACACCGTCAGATTCCCTTAGCAGAAGTCCTCAAGATAACTGGAGGACCTATATTGAACCTGCAAGGCGCTCAGTTTCGCTGAGCTCCTCCCCTTCTTTCCAAAACTCCTTTGGGCCTTAGTCTGAAAAAGAGCCCCAGAACTCCCATCATTCTTATATACCTCTCCAGGGCCACAACTCACCCTTCGATGACCCAACGCCCTATTTCCAGAGCTGGTTCAACCCGGCAAACTACATTGAAGAACCAGTAGGTTTTAACCCATTAGGACCTGAAGACCACTTCTCGGGCGACCACGCGATGGACATGGACGAGGACACCGATCCCGCAGAGCCACCGTCTAGAACCCCTACGCACCCCATCGAAATTTCGGATGGATCACCCTTTCTAGGATCACCTTATAATGGTCCCGATAGCTACGAGGCGAGGTTCAACCAGATCGACTGGGTGTTTACTCCCAGCTACCACAACTCACAACAGCAGCAGCAACAATAGCAGGATCCCTCCGAGGATTCCTGTTTTGTTGCGGTCACTCCGCCACCACCACCAGTGCAGCAACAGCCTCCGGAGCCACCAAGGCGTAGGAGAACAACCGCACGGATGTCCGTGCGAGGGGGAGTCCGCATCAGCACTCCTCAACCATCTAGTGGAAGTCATTATCCGCCACTGTACGAAGACCCAAAAATGGGTGGGCCTTCGAACCCTGTTTCTGAGGTGCAGACTGCGCTAGTCGCACCGCCACCAGTGGGTTTTAACAACTCAATTCCTACATACGCCGGTTCAGCGGCATGCAACCCTTTTGAGCAGCCGGCCCACACCAACTACAACTACGCCGAGGCTAACCCATACCTGGTTTCGGCAGCAAACTACAATACTCTTCATCCGAGGGGCTCTTTGGAGTCCCATATCAAGCGGGATATCCATCCTATGGGTACCCACCCTATGGGTATCAACAACCACCACCTCCTCAACCTCCACTGTTTCAGCAGCCCCGGCAGCCGCCAGTGATATCACCACCGCAGCATCAGGAGATTCTTCAAAGGTTGAGTCAGGTGCAGCAGGAGGTTCGGGAAGGGCGTAGGTAAAACTGAGGAATCTTCAAGGGTCTGGCGAGCTTAATCAAGGGGAAAAGCAAAAAGGATCATTAAATCCTTTATTTGTTATTTGTATTTCTTTATGTTCAATCAGTCCCTGCGAGGACTTGTAGTTTCTGATTAGCCCCTGCATGGGCATGTCTTCCTGTTTTACCCGTGCGTGGTATGTTATGTTTGTTTAGCCCTTGCGCAGGCAAGTTAGTTCTCTTTTAGTCCCGTTTAGGGCAAACCTGTAATTTTTTCAACTTTTGTACTGGAATGGTTTAATTTAAAATTTTCATTTTTGTTAATTATGACAAAATCTATCATTCCTTTTATAAGATCTATCATTATAATTTAAAATTTTCATTTTTGTTAATTATGACAAAATTTTTGTAGTGGAATGGTTTAATTTAAAATAAATGAAAAAATAACATTCCTTTTATAAGATCTATCATTATAATAAAATGACAAAATCTAAAAAGGACAAGACCGAGCTCATATGTCATTTTAAGACAGGGTCGAGATGGTAATTTCTCAATTTGATTTAGATCCTTATTAACATCTCAAATTAGGATGGTTCTGTGTTAAATATTAAATAAGAATCTTAAAGGGTATAACCTAGCTGACGTGATTCGTAAAATCACATGTGTCATCCTTACATTGGATTATTCAAAATCCCTCTTTATTATTTAAACATCCATTGGTGATGTAGGGCCTACGAGCAATAATCATTGTCATATAAGACAAAAGACAGTGGTAGTCGACGACTCCCTGTCAAGAAAAGGGTATGAACTTTGATTCAAGCCTTATTGCCTCAATTCTACAAAATCTTGGCTTATAAATTAAACCTGTCCTTGTGGCTTGGTCTTTGAGCTATTATGTAATTATAATTAGGGATTATTGTAACACCCTTAAAATTTCTACTTGAATTTAGTAATAATTCATAAGATTATATACAAAAGATGTCTAAATTAAAACCTTAGTTTCAAGAACCAACATCGGTTCTTCAAAAGCTAGCTTGACCGTCATCCGTAATCCTTGGACACCTAAAAACTGAAATGTTTACATTAAACATTAGTATTAGAATACTTAGAAATAATACATATTCGAAACTACGTTTAAAACGGATTCGATTTAACAAAGCATTTCAAAATTTATCATAAATTCTAAAGCTCTACCATAACTTACGGTAGATACCGTAAGTTACGGTAGCTTCTAGGAAATTCTGGTTCCACCGTAACACAGGGGAAACCCACCGTAACCTTTTTGGTCTCTACCGTAAATTAAGGTATATACCATAATTTACGGTAAACGCTGGAATGTTATGTTTGGTTTGGTTTGTTTGTTTACTTGAATCAAGTTCTCGGATTTCAATCCTACAAACAACATGTTTAATCCTCGTATTCTAATATGTCATTTATCAATAATAACAAGAGACCGAGTAACCATACTACAATGTATTACCATGCCATACTTGGTTATTCGACCCGTTTGGCTCATCTAAGGAATCCTCCATTTTGATGACTACCAACGAGGTCTAACCAGATTCTTGGCTTATTATTCGACATAACGAATATAATCGCTTTAATCCAACTCAACTTTTAATACACAATCCAACTACATATATGCTAAATATCCAAATTTACCCAAATGTAACGAATCAAGTTACATACCTTCAAAGTAGGCCTTTCAAACGTGATTCGCCACCCGCTTGTCCGCTTGACGCTCCTGCGTCCTTTCCTATAGAGTTCATTAGTGACATGCTTAAAACTCACTTTAAACCATATATCGCATAATATACCGAAACATCATAATTATGCGTTTGAACTTTAAATTAAAATTTTAAGCCTTCTTTGAGGCATTTTCACTAACACTTTAAGGGCAGATTTTTACATGATTATATAACAAGTTTCTAGCTTATCACGTAGCCCTAATTTCACATCAATCAACCATTTTACATGATTGTTAGCTTCACAATTTCTAAAATCACTTCAAAATTGTCAAATTACACTAGAACAACACCCAATTTCCTAGTGTTCATCAATTTACACATAACCCACTAATCACCTACAATGGTGTTCATAGTTTTCACTAAAATCTCACATGATTTCAACTTGCATTTGTCTAGGGTTTGTCCCTAGACACTATATTGTTCTTAGCTCATCATAAAACAAACATGCAACCCTAATTTCAGATTTTTTCCAATTTCATGAGAATTTCAAGTTGAGAGTTTTCATCAAATTTTACATACCTTGTAATCCTCTTGCGATGAGGATCAATAATCTATTCTTTAATTTCGATTTCAGCTTGGATTGAGCCTTCAATTTGAAAGTTTAGTGATGTTTAGGGTTTTGAAGAGTGGGGAATCGCCCCTGCTTGTTCTTGTACGACCAGACCCCTCTTTTGGGGTGTTTGGTTTGTTTTTTATTTGTTTTATCAATTTAAGTTTCAATTTTAACAACTTAGGCCCCTCCACTTTGTTCAACATATAATTTGGTTGCTTTATTTATACTTTATAATTCTAATATAAAGTTTTATATTTTCGGGGTGTTACAAGTCCACCCCCCTTAAAAGGGTTTCGTCCCCGAAACCGAATTACGTACCAATTAAAGTAGGGTAGAGACGTCGCATCTCCTCCTCGGACTCCCACGTAGTGTCCGAGCCTTTTCTATGCTCCCATTTGATCTTGACTTGATCGATTTGTTTATTTCGTAAGTGTTTGACCTTTCGATCTAAAATCTCCACCGGTCTCACAGCATAATTCAGACTATTATCCACTTCGATATCATCGTAATGGATATAAGTTGTTTCGTCTGCTAGACACTTCCGTAATTGTGACACGTGAAATGTGCTATGAATCCCGCTTTGTTCCTCCGGTAATTCAAGGCGGTAAGCTACCTTTCCTATCCGTTCTACTATCGCAAACGGCCCGATAAATCTCGGGCTTAATTTTCCCTTTTTTCTAAACCTGATAACCCCCTTCCATGGAGATACTTTGAGCATGACTTTGTCACCAACCTGGAATTCGATTGGCCTGTTCCTTTTGTCAGCATACGCCTTTTCTCTATCTTGAGCCGCTTTCAAGTGTGCCCGTACCACATCAATCTTTTCATTAGTGGCTCGTACTATATCTTGGTGGGCGAGTTCACGCGGACCCACTTCACCCCAACATACCGGGGTTCGGCATTTCCTACCATAGAGTATTTCGTACGGTGCCATCCTAATACTAGCATGGTAGCTGTTGTTATACGAAAACTCGACCAATGGTAGGTAAACATCCCAACTTCCTCCAAAATCGATTATACACACCTGTAGCATGTCCTCCAATGTTTGTATTGTTCTTTCACTCTGTCCATCTGTTTGAGGATGGTACGCAGTGCTAATGAACAACTTGGTTCCCATCTGTTCTTGGAAATCTCACCAGAAATTTGAAGTGAACCGAGTATCCCTATCAGACACGATGGATACCGGTACTCCATGACGTGCTATTATTTCATTAGTGTAAACTTCTGACATCTTTTCTAACGTATAAGTCTCATGAATCGGAATGAAGTGAGCACTTTTCATCAATCTATCCACCACTACCCATATGGCATCGAAACCGCCGTTTGTCTTTGGTAGTTTGGTTAATAGGTCCATCGTAATATGTTCCCATTTCCAAACCGGGATTTCCAATGGTTGAAGTTTACCGTATGGTTTTTGGTGCTCTGCCTTGACTTGTAAACATGTCAAGCATTTTTCCACGTACTTCACCACATCTCTTTTCATTCCAGGCCACCAATAGTTTTGTTTCAGATCATTGTACATCTTGGTCGCACCCGGATGAATTGAATATCGGGATTTATGAGCTTCATCAAGTAGAAGTGTCTTCACCCCACAAGTATTTGGAACCCATATCCTTCCGGATCGAGTCTTCAACCCGTTATTCCCATCCGACAAATCATTCAACTGGCCGATTATTCTTTCTTTCTTCCAATTCTCCTCTTTCACTGCTTCTAATTGCACCTCTCGGATACGTTCAAGTATACCCGAGGTCACCACAAGTTGCATCGATCTTTCTCGTATTGGGACATAGTCCGCTTTTCTGCTCAGAGCATCCGCCACCACATTTGCCTTTTCGGGGTGATAGTGTATTTCACAGTCGAAATCTTTCACCGTTTCTAACCATCATCTTTGTCGCATGTTTAACTCCTTCTGATCGAAGAAGTATTTTAAGCTCTTGTGATCGGTAAATATGGTGCACTTTACCCCATATAAATAGTGCCTCCATATTTTCAATGCAAATACCACCGCAGCCAACTCGAGATCGTGCGTGGGATATTTCTTCTCATGTATCTTCAATTGCCTCGAGGCATAAGCTATAACTTTGCCCCTTTGCATCAAGACGCATCCGAGCCCCGATAGTGAAGCATCCGAGTAAACCACCAAGTCTTCGACCCCATCCGGCAATGTTAGTACCGGAGCTTGAGTTAACTTCTCTTTTAGCGTTTGAAATGCTCTTTCTTGATCAACACTCCAAATGAACTTTTCTTCCTTTTGGGTTAGTTTTGTTAGCGGTGACGCAATCTTGGAGAAATCTTGAATGAATCTCCTATAGTATCCCGCAAGTCCCAAAAAGCTTCTAATTTCCGAAGGGTTCTTCGGGGGATTCCATTTTGACACGGCCTCGATCTTTGACGGATCTACCAATACTCCATCGGCACTTATGATGTGGCCAAGAAATTGCACCTCTCGAAACCAAAAGGCACACTTAGAGAATTTCGCATACAACCTTTCTCTTCTAAGTGTCTCTTACACCTCTTGTAAGTGGTGTGCATGTTCAGCTTCGCTCTTCGAATACACCAAAATATCATCGATAAACACGATGACCGACTTATCCAACATTGGCTTGCAAACCCGGTTCATGAGGTCCATGAAAGCCGCGGGTGCATTTGTTAGCCCGAATAACATCACGAGGAATTCGTAATGTCCGTATCTCGTGCGGCAAGCCGTCTTCGGCACATCTTCCCCCTTGACCTTTAGTTGGTGATACCCCGATCTAAGGTCAATCTTTGAAAACCAGTACGCTCCTTGTAATTGGTCGAATAAATCATCTATCCTCGGAAGCGGGTATCGGTTCTTTATCGTGAGTTTGTTTAACTCCCGGTAATCGATACACATGCGCATGCTTCCGTCTTTCTTTTTCACGAACAGTACCGGTGCGCCCCAAGGAGACACACTCGGCCTTATGAATCCTTTGTCAAGCAGGTCTTGAATTTGGGACATCAACTCTTGTAATTCCGACGGTGTGAGTCGGTACGGTGCTTTTGCTACGGTTTTTGCACCCGGAATCAATTCGATCCCGAACTCTACTTCCCGTTCAGGCGGTATCCCCGGTAAATCCTCCGGAAACACATCTTCATAGTCTCTTACTACCGGTACGTCTTCAATCTTCCGTGATCCTTTCTCTGGCTCATTTGCGTATATCATGAATGCCTTGCATCCTCGCTTCATAAGCTTGTGAGCTTTCAACATTGAGCATACTATTGGGTTGCCTCCTTTTTCGCCATATATAGTGACGTGTTTCCCGCTCGGAGATATTAGCTTTATCTCCTTACGGAAACACACGACCTTCGCGTGGTGCTGAGATAGCCAATCCATCCCAACGACTACTTGAAATTCTCCCATTGACATCGGGATTAGATCTATCAAGTATTCTTCATCGTCTATGCTTAATTTGCAGCCTCGACAAACGTCACAAACTATGAAACTTTTGTTGTCCCCTATTTCTACTTCTAAGGGCATAAATAACTTCGTCAACACAAATGAAGGATGTCGAATAAATCCATGCGAAATGAAGGATTTATTCGCACCCGTATCAAACAATATACGTGCTGGAATTGAGTTAATTGTGAATATACCTGAGACCACATCGGGTTCGGTTTTTGCTTCAGCCGCAGTAAGTTGGAAGGACCTAGCCTTCGCTTTGGGAGCTTCTGCTGGAGACTCTTTTGTGTCTCTCTTTCCAACCAACTCGGGACATTCAGACTTTTTGTGGCCGGGATGATAACATTTGTAACAAACAGAAACTTTTCTGGGACATAGCGACGCAGTGTGCCCCGTCTTCCCACATACTGGACACGGCTTGTCTTTGAAGCGGCACTCACCTTTGTGCCCCTTTCCGCATACTTTGCAACTCGGCGACCCGCCTTTAGCCTCCACTTTCTTCCCCGATTCCGCAGTTCTAGCTTTCTTTGTAGGGCTTGGATTCACATCTTGTGCTCTCCGCTCACCCCTTTCAACTTGTTTCTTTAACTCGATTTCCCGCTCCCGGGCGGTGTTGATGATTTCTGTGAGAGTTTCATATTTTGAGGGAGTCATAAACTCCCGGTATTCAGCACTCAGCATGTTGTAATAGTAGTATATCTTCTGCTCTTCAGTGGTGACTAACTCGTCACAAAATCTTAGCTTATTCATGAAGATGCCCGTGATCTTATCAATTGATTCTCCCTTTTGTCTTAACTGAATAAATTCCTCTTTGATCCTATTGATAACTGCTTTAGGACTATGGTGTTTAAGGAACGGCACCTTAAACTCATCCCAAGTCATGACCCTTGCCGCTTTGGCTCCCATTTCCTTCTTTTTATTGTCCCACCAATCCTTGGCTTGATTTCTCAATTGACCCGTTCCGTAAGCAACAAAGTCACCTACGTCGCAGTGGGTTCGTTCAAACACTCCTTCGATGTCACTTATCCATCTTTGGCAGATTATCGGGTCAACTTCCCCGTTATATATGGGCGGTTTGCATGCCATAAATTGTTTATATGAGCACCCTTTGCGTTCTCCCGTTTTATCTTTCATAAGGTTGACACTATCCTCCAACCTTTTAACTCACTCTTCGACAAGCGACAACACCGTGTTTTGAATTTTGTCTATAAACCCGGATAGACTACCTTCAATTGTCTTCCCTACTTCTTCGGCAATTATTTCTTTCATTTGTTCGGTGCTTGTTTGCACCGGATTATCATCGTTTCCATCAGACATCTTGAAACTGAAATGTTTACATTTAAACGTTAAACATTTCAGTTATAACATTACTTCATTTGTTTCGGTTTAGCCAAGTTCTTAACTTGCTTTAACCGTTCACATTTGATGCACTTTCCGGGTTTGAGTGTGTTAACACGCTCTTCCCATGCATCTCAATTCATTTCTCATTTCTTACATAAGACATAATTTATTAACATAATAAGTTAATTCTTACCGGACGATCGATCAAGCTTGAACCGAACACTTTGTTGACAACCTTAAGCTCTGATTACCAACTTGTAACACCCTTAAAATTTCTACTTGAATTTAGTTATCTACCGATTAATTAAAACATCCATAAGTTATCTACCGATTAATTAAAACATCCATAAGTTGTTTAACAAATGGTTTACATCATAACATTGTTTAAACATAATTAATCAACGCGGAAGCTTCAAAAGTTTGTGTTCGGTTATTCAAAAGCTAGCTTGACCGTCATCCGTAATCCTTGGATACCTAAAAACAGAAATGTTTACATTAAACATTAGTATTAGAATACTTAGAAATAATACATATTCGAAACTACGTTTAAAACGGATTCGATTTAACAAAGAATTTCAAAATTTATCATAAATTCTAAAGCTCTACCGTAACTTACGGTAGATACCGTAAGTTACGGTAGCTTCTAGGAAATTCTGGTTCCACCGTAACACAGGGGAAACGCACCGTAACCTTTCTGGTCTCTACCGTAAATTACGGTATATACCGTAATTTACGGTAGACGCTGGAATGTTATGTTTGGTTTGGTTTGTTTGTTTACTTGAATCAAGTTCTCGGATTTCAATCCTACAAACAACATGTTTAATCCTCGTATTCTAATATGTCATTTATCAATAATAACAAGAGACCGAGTAACCATACTACAATGTATTACCATGCCATACTTGGTTATTCGACCCGTTTGGCTCATCTAAGGAATCCTCCATTTTGATGACTACCAACGAGGTCTAACCAGATTCTTGGCTTATTATTCGACATAGCGAATATAATCGCTTTAATCCAACTCAACTTTTAATACACAATCCAACTACATATATGCTAAATATCCAAATTTACCAAAATGTAACGAATCAAGTTACATACCTTCAAAGTAGGCCTTTCAAACGTGATTCGCCACCCGCTTGTTCACGTGACGCTCCTGCGCCCTTTCCTATAGAGTTCATTAGTGACATGCTTAGAACTCTCTTTAAACCATATATCGCATAATATACCGAAACATCATAATTACGCATTTGAACTTTAAATTAAATTTTTAAGCCTTCTTTGAGGCATTTTCACAAACACTTTAAGGGCAGATTTTTACATGATTATATAACAAGTTTTTAGCTTATCACTTAGCCCTAATTTCACATCAATCAACCATTTTACATGATTGTTAGCTTCACAATTTCTGAAATCACTTCAAAATTGTCAAATTACACTAGAACAACACCCAATTTCCTAGTGTTCATCAATTTACACATAACCCATTAATCACCTACAATGGTGTTCATAGTTTTCACTAAAATCTCACATGATTTCAACTTGCATTTGTCTAGGGTTTGTCCCTAGACACTATATTGTTCTTAGCTCATCATAAAACAAACATGCAACCCTAATTTCAGATTTTTCCCAATTTCATGAGAATTTCAAGTTGAGAGTTTTCATCAAATTTTACATACCTTGTAATCCTCTTGTGATGAGGATCAATAATCTATGCTTTAATTTCGATTTCAGCTTGGATTGAGCCTTCAATTTGAAAGTTTAGTGATGTTTAGGGTTTTGGAGAGTGGGGAATCGCCCCTGCTTGTTCTTGTACGACCAGACCCCTCTTTTGGGGTGTTTGGTTTGTTTTTTAGTTGTTTTATCAATTTAAGTTTCAATTTTAACAACTTAGGCCCCTCCACTTTGTTCAACATATAAGTTGGTTGCTTTTAACCCTATTATAAGTTATTTCTAGACTTGTAACTAACTAGGTTAAAATTCCTAGTTAGTAAATTCTTGTTTATTTATACTTTATAATTCTAATATAAAGTTTTATATTTTCGGGGTGTTACAATTATTATGATAAAGATCCTGAATAAATATATTTAACAAATTAACCTAAATGGTTAGTAATACCATGGTTAATAAATCATCAAGAATTATATCACTATATTAGACTTCTGAATAAATGATTATCATCAATTTATGTAGCCAGCAAGCTACATGGCAGAGTCTGATGAAATAAACAGTCACCCTCAGGAAAATCATGACACTACCAGGATCAATATGACTGGTGCGGAACTTCAAGCACTAATTGATAATGCTGTTACTAAGGCCATCGATAGGCGATTAAATGAGTCAAGTGGTACTCGAAGCAGGGCCTCATCTGTACCCCACTCTAAACCTAAGACTCACTCTGAGGCTCATGATAATCCACCATCAAAGAAGGATGACGATCATCACTCCTCAAACCAGCATAGTGTTCCATCGAAGAAGATTGAGCTCAAACGAGAACCACGTGGTAAGTCCTGTACCTACAAATACTTCGTCTCCTGTAAGCCCAGGGATTTCACTGGGGAGAAAGGGGCTGTGGATTGCATGACATGGTTGGACGAAATGGATACCGTGGTAGACATCAGTGGTTGCGCTGATGGAGATGTTGTGAAGTATGTATCTCAGTCGTTTAAAGGAGAAGCACTAGCCTGGTGGAGGTCTCTAATCCAGGCTACTGGGTAGATTCCATTGTACAATCTGTCTTGGGATCAGTTTGTTGCGCTCATCAAAGAAAATTACTGCCCTCAGCATGAGGTTGAAAAGACTGAGTCAGACTTCTTATCTCTTGTGATGAAAAACCTAGACTGTCAGACTTACCTTACTAGCTTTAATACCAAGTCTCGACTGGTTCCATATTTGGTAACACCGGAACCCAAGCGAATTGCTCGTTTCATTGGGGGTTTAGCCCCGGAGATCAAAGGCAGTGTAAAGGCATCCCGACCGGCTACTTTTAGGTCGGCTCCTGATCTATCTTTATCCCTTACTTTGGATGCGGTCAGGCTGAGATCGCTTAAGAACTCGGATGAAAGTAAGAGAAAGCGCGAGGGCGATCACTCACGGCGATCTGAGAAGAAGCATAAGGGTAATATGGACCACCAGAAGAAGTCTGGGTCCCATAAAGGTAGTCAACAGATAGATGAAAAACCAAAGTGCAAGACTTGTCAGAAACGTCACTTTGGGAAATGCAGGCTTGAGTCCAAGTCCCAGTCAAAACCATATGCATGTGGGTTATGCAAATCCAAGGAGCACAAGACGATAGAGTGCAAGAAGATAAAGGATGCAATGTGCTATAACTATAACGAGAAATGGCACATCAAGTATAACTGCCCTAAATATGCCAAAAAGCCTGAAGAAGTCAAAAAGACCAACGCAAGGGTTTTTCGAATGGATGCACGATAAGCCGTACAGGATAATAATGTCATAACAGGTACCTTCCTTATAAATGACGTTTATGCAAGGGTTTTATTTGATTCGGGGGCAGATAAGCCACTTGTAGATGATAAGTTTTGTAAGTTGTTGAATTTACCTGTTAAAACCCTAAGCGTGAAATATGAGGTAGAATTAGCAGATGGTACCTTAGAAACAACCTCAACTATGTTAGATGGATTTTTATATCCATTAGGAACCACTCTTTTCCGTTGTCCTTGCTTTCTTTGAAGTTAGCCGGTTTCGACATAGTTATAGGCATGGATTGGTTATCTTATAACCAAGCCCAGATCGTTTGCAACAAGAAGCAAGTGGTGATCAAGACTCCATCTGGTGAGCCACTTACCATTCAGGGAGATACCCAGTATGGACTGCCTGAGCAAGTGCCTATGCTCAAGGCATCTAGATGCTTGTAGAAGGGTTGTGTCATTTATATGGCACATGTAACTATTGATGAGCAGAAGCTCAAGATTGAAGATATCCCTGTCATTTCTGAGTATCCAGAAGTATTCCCTGAAGAACTACCTGGTTTACCACCAGATAGGCAAGTAGAATTCAGAATCGACATTATACCTGGAGCAGCACCTGTTGCAAGAGCACCTTACAGGTTAGCACCGACAGAAATGAAGGAGTTAAGGACTCAACTGGATGATTTGTTGGCAAAAGGCTTCATTCATCCTAGTTCGTCTCCATGGGGAGCACCAATCCTGTTCGTAAAGAAGAAGGATGGATCGATGCGTCTGTGCATCGATTATCGTGAGCTTAACAAAGTCACTATCAAGAATAGATACCCATTGCCCAGGATTGACGATCTGTTCGACCAATTGCAAGGGGCAAGTTACTTCTCCAAGATCGATTTAAGGTCAGGCTACCATCAACTGAAGGTTAAAGAGGAAGATGTACACAAAACTGCATTTAGGACTCGCTATGGTCACTACGAGTTCTTAGTGATGCCTTTTGGTCTCGCTAATGCACCAGCACCATTCATGGATCTCATGAACCGCGTCTGCAAGCCCTACTTGGATAAATTTGTCATCGTCTTCATTGATGACATTCTTATTTATTCAAAGAATCAAGCTGACCATGAGAAGCACCTTCGTTGTATTCTTTCACTGCTTCAACAAGAGAAAGTCTATGCCAAGTTTTCAAAATGTGAATTTTGGCTTCGTGAAGTCCAATTTCTTGAACACGTGGTTAGTGATCATGGTATCCAGGTGGATCCCGCTAAGGTTGAAGCTGTCATGAACTGGCAAGAGCCAAAGACACCCACGGAGATTCGTAGCTTATTGGGATTGGCAGGATATTACAGGCTATTTATTGAAAACTTCTCAAGGATTGCTGCACCCCTAACCTCACTAATCCGCAAGAATATCTAGTTTTATTGGGGTCCTAAGCAGCAAGAGTCTTTTGACATTCTTAAGCAGAAGTTGAGCAATGCACATGTGTTGACGTTGCCTGATGGAATAGAAGAATTTGTTGTTTACTGCGATGCATCACACACTGGTATGGGATGTGTACTCATGCAGAAATGCAAGGTTATTGCCTACATTTCTCGACAGTTGAAGGTGCACGAGAAGAATTACACCACCCATGACTTGGAGTTGGGTGCCGTTATATTTGCACTAAAACTGTGGAGGCATTACTTTTATGGTACCAAGTGCGTGATCTATTTTGATCACAAAAGCCTTCAACATCTGTTCAATCAGAAGGATTTACACATGAGGCAACGACGATGGATGGAAACTTTGAATGATTATGACTGTGAAATAAGATACCATCCAGGCAAGGCAAATGTGGTTGCCGATGCCTTAAGTAGAAAGGATAGGGTGAAGCCCATAAGAATCAATGCCAAGAGCATTGAATTAAAGAATAGTTTAAATGAAAGATTGTTAGCCGCTCAGAAGGAAGCTGTATCAGAAGCTAACTATCCTAATGAAAAGTTGGGAGTAACCGCTGAGCAGTTATCTTATGGCAAGGATGGAATCCTAAGACTAAATGGACGAATATGGGTTCCAATCTATGGAGGATTACGGGATGTTATCCTCCAAGAAGCCCGCAGTTCTAAGTATTTCGTTCATCCTGGAAGTGACAAGATGTACCAGGATTTGAAGGCAAATTATTGGTGGATAGGCTTGAAGAAGTCTATAGCTACTTATGTAGCCAAATGTTTGACGTGTGCACAAGTTAAGATACTTATTAACATCTCAAATTAGGATGGTTCTGCGTTAAATATTAAATAAGAATCTTAAAGGGTATAACCTAGCCTGCATGTCGTTATAAGACCTGGTCATGATGGTAAAACCTGTTTAAAAAGAGATTCAAATGCTTGTTAACATCTGAACACATGCTAACATTCCTGGCTGACGTGATTCATTAAATCACACGTGTCATCCTTACATTGGATTATTCAAAATCCTTCTTTATTATTTAAACATCCATTTGTGATGTAGGGCCTACTAGCCATAATCATTGTCATATAAGACAAAAGACAGTGGTAGTCTACGACTCCCTGTCAAGAAAAGGGTATGAACTTTGATTCAAGCCTTATTGCCTCAATTCTATAAAATCTTGGCATATAAATTAAACCTGTCCCTGTGGCTTGGTCTTTGAGCTATTATGTAATTATAATTAGGGATTATTATGATAAAGATCCTGAATAAATATATTTAACAAATTAACCTAAATGGTTAGTAATACCATGGTTAATAAATCATCAAGAATGATATCACTATATTAGACTTCTGGATAAATGATTATCATCAATTTATGTAGCCAGCAAGCTACATGGCAGAGTCTGAAGAAATAAACAGTCACCCTCAGGAAAATCATGACACTACCAGGATCAATATGACCGGTGCGGAACTTCAAGCACTAATTGATAATGCTGTTACCAAGGCCATCGATAGGCGATTAAATGAGTCAAGTGGTACTCGAAGCAGGGCCTCATCTGTACCCCACTCTAAACCTAAGACTCACTCTGAGGCTCATGATAAGCCACCATCAAAGAAGGATGACGATCATCGCTCCTCAAACCAGCATAGTGTTCCGTCGAAGAAGATTGAGCTCAAATGAGAACCACGTGGTAAGTCCTGTACCTACAAATACTTCGTCTCCTGTAAGCCCAGGGATTTCACTGGGGAGAAAGGGGCTGTGGATTGCATGACATGGTTGGACGAAATGGATACCGTGGAAGACATCAGTGGTTGCGCTGATAGAGATGTTGTGAAGTATGTATCTCAGACGTTTAAAGGAGAAGCACTAGCCTAGTGGAGGTCTTTAATCCAGGATACTGTGAAGATTTCATTGTACAATCTATCTTGGGATCAGTTTGTTGCGCTCATCAAAGAAAATTACTGCCCTCAGCATGAGGTTGAAGAGATTGACTCAGACTTCTTATCTCTGGTGATGAAAAACCTAGACTGTTAGACTTACCTTACTAGCTTTAATACCATGTCTCAACTGGTTCCATATTTGGTAACACCGGAACCCAAGCGAATTGCTCGTTTCATTGGGCGTTTAGCCCCAGAGATCAAAGCCAGTGTAAAGGCATCCCGACCTGCTACTTTTAGGTCAGCTGCTGATCTATCTTTATCCCTTACTTTGGATGCGGTCAGGCTGAGATCGCTTAAGAACTCGGATGAAAGTAAGAGAAAGCGTGAGGGCGATCACTCACGGCGATCTGAGAAGAAGCATAAGGGTAATGCGGACCACCAGAAGAAGTCTGGGTCCAACAAAGGTAGTTAGCAGACAGATGAAAAGCCAAAGTGCATATGCATGACTTGTCAGAAACGTCACTTTGGGAAATGCAGGCTTGAGTCCAAGTCCCAGTCAAAACCATATACATGTGGGTTATGCAAATCCAAGGAGCACAAGAAGATAGAGTGCAAGAAGATAAAGGATGCAACATGCTATAACTGTAACAAGAAAGGGCACATCAAGTACAACTACCCTAAATAGGCCAAAAAGCCTGAAGAAGTCAAAAAGACCAAAGCAAGGGTTTTTCGAATAGATGCACGAGAAGCCGTACAGGATGATAATGTCATAACAGGTACCTTCCTTATAAATGACGTTTATGCATGGGTTTTATTTGATTCGGGTGCGCATAAGTCATTTGTAGATGATAAGTTTTGTAAGTTGTTGAATTTACCTGTTAAAACCCTAAGCGTGAAATATGAGGTAGAATTAGCATATGGTACCTTAGAAACAGCCTCAACTGTGTTAGATGGATGTTTTATATCAATTAGGAACCACTCTTTTCCATTGTCCTTGCTTCCTTTGAAGTTAGCCGGTTTCGACATAGTTATAGGCATGGATTGGTTATCTTATAACCAAGCCCAGATCGTTTGCAACAAGAAGCAAGTGGTGATCAAGACTCCATCTGGTGAGCCACTAACCATTCAGGGAGATATCCAGTATGGACTGCCTGAGCAAGTGCCTATGATCAAGGCATCTAGATGCTTGAAGAAGGGTTGTGTCATTTATATGGCACAAGTAACTATTGATGAGCAGAAGCTCAAGATTGAAGATATCCCTTTCATTTCTGAGTATCCAGAAGTATTCCCTGAAGAACTACCTGGTTTACCACCAGATAGGCAAGTAGAATTCAGAATCGACATTATACCTGGAGCAGCACCTGTTGCAAGAGCACCTTACAGGTTAGCACCGACAGAAATGAAGGAGTTAAGGACTCAACAGGATGATTTGTTGGCAAAAGGCTTCATTCGTCCTAGTTCGTCTCCATGGGGAGCACCAATCCTGTTTGTAAAGAAGGAGGATGGATCGATGCGTCTGTGCATCGATTATCACGAGCTTAACAAAGTCACTATCAAGAATAGATACCCATTGCCCAGGATTGACGATCTGTTCGACCAATTGCAAGGGCAAGTTTCTTCTCCAAGATCGATTTAAGGTCAGGCTACCATCAACTGAAGGTTAAAGAGGAAGATGTACACAAAACTGCATTTAGGACTCGCTATCGTCACTACGAGTTCTTAGTGATGCCTTTTGGGCTCGCTAATGCACCAGCAACATTCATGGATCTCATGAACCGCGTCTGCAAGCCCTACTTGGATAAATTTCTCATCGTCTTCATTGATGACATTCTTATTTATTCAAAGAATCAAGCTGACCATGAGAAGCACCTTCGTTGTATTCTTTCACTGCTTCAACAAGAGAAACTCTATGCCAAGTTTTCAAAATGTGAATTTTGGCTTCGTGAAGTCCAATTTCTTGGACACGTGGTTAGTGAGCGTGGTATCCAGGTGGATCCCGCTAAGGTTGAAGGTGTCATGAACTGGAAAGAGCCGAAGACACCCACGGAGATTCGTAGCTTTTTGGGATTGGCAGGGTATTACAGGCGATTTATTGAAAACTTCTCAAAAATTGCTGCACCCCTAACCTCACTAACCCGCAAGAATATCAAGTTTGATTGGGGTCCAAATCAGCAAGAGTCTTTTGACATTCTTAAGCAAAAGTTGAGCAATGCACTTGTGTTGACATTTCCTGATGGAATAGAAGAATTTGTTGTTTACTGCGACGCATCACACACTGGTATGGGATGTGTACTCATGCAGAAAGGCAAGGTTATTGCCTACGTTTCTCGACAGTTGAAGGTGCACGAGAAGAATTACACCACCCATGACTTGGAGTTGGGTGTCGTTGTATTTGCACTAAAACTGTGGAGGCATTATTTGTATGGTACCAAGTGCATGATCTATTATGATAACAAAAGCCTTCAACATCTGTTCAATCAGAAGGATTTAAACGTGAGGCAGTGACGATGGATGGAAACTTTGAATGATTATGACTGTGAAATACGATACCATCTAGGCAAGGCAAATGTGGTTGCCAATGCCTTAAGTAGAAAGGAAAGGGTGAAGCCCATAAGAATCAATGCCAAGAGCATTGAATTAAAGAATAGTTTAAATGAAAGATTGTTAGCCGCTCAGAAGGAAGCTGTATTAGAAGCTAACTATCCTAATGAAAAGTTGGGAGTAACTGCTGAGCAGTTATCTTATGGCAAGGATGGAATCCTAAGATTAAATGGACGAATATGGGTTCCAATCTATGGAGGATTACGGGATGTTATCCTCCAAGAAGCCCATAGTTCTACGTATTCTGTTCATCCTGGAAGTGACAAGATGTACCAGGATTTGAAGGCAAATTATTGGTGGATAGGCTTGAAGAAGTCTGTAGCTACTTATGTAGCCAAATGTTTGACGTGCGCGCAAGTTAAAGCTGAGCACCAAAAGCCGTCAGGTTTGCTACAACAGCCTGAACTTCCCACCTGGAAGTGGGAAATGGTGACTATGGATTTTATCACCAAGTTGCCAAAGACGAAGAAAGGAAATGATACTAATTGGGTGATAGTGGATATACTGACTAAGTCAGCCCACTTCCTACCCATTAAGGAAACACACAGCTCAGATAAGTTAGATCAGCTGTACGTGGACGAGGTCGTATCTCTCCACGGAGTGCCAGTCTCTATCATCTCTGATAAGGATACAAGGTATACATCGCATTTCTGGAAAATCTTTCAGCAGTCCCTAGGAACTCGATTAAACTTCAGCACCGCATATCATCCTCAGACGGATGGTCAAAGTGAGCGAATAATTCAAACAGTAGAAGATATGTTAAGGGCTTGTGTTATTGATCTTGGTGGAAGTTGGGATGATCATCTTCCACTGATCGAGTTTTCATACAATAATAGTTATCATTCTAGTATTCAAGTTGCACCATTTGAAGCTTATTGTGGAAGAAAGTGCAGAACGCCCGTTTGTTTGGCAGAAGTGGGAGATGTCCAACTAACAGGACCTGATATAGTCCTGGAGACAACAGATACGAGATCATCTCAAAGCTTCCAGGGATAGGCAGAAAAGCTACGCAGATTTAAGGCGTAAACCTCTAAAGTTCGAGGTAGGTGACAGGGTTCTACTTAAAGTATCACCCTGGAAGGGAGTGATGCGATTTGGTAAGAAAGGTAAGTTAAGCCCGAGGTATATAGGACCATTCGAGATCATCAAATGTGTCAGAACAGTGGCTTATAAGTTAAACTTGCCTGAAGAGCTCAGTGGTATTCATAATGTATTCCACATCTGCAATCTGAAGAAATGTCTAGCTGATGAATCACTAGTTATAGCATATACATATGTGCACATAGATGAGAGCCTAAAGTTTGTTGAGAAACCTTTGTCGATTGAGTATCGACAGATTAAGAAGCTTCGAAGGAAGCATGTACCAATTGTAAAGGTTAAATGGGATGCACGTAGGGGTCCCGAGTATACGTGGGAGGTAGAGTCCACAATGAAAGAGAAGTATCCTCATTTATTTCAGTAAATCTCGAGGTTGAGATTTCTTTTAAGGGGGTGAGGATGTAACACCTCGTAAAAATCATACCCAACAAAATAAAGACACGTGTCATGTAAGGCAAACGTGTTATAACTCGGATCAAGTTAAAGATGTATGGTAGGATTTAAAAGTGTCGACATGTTAATTAATACCTCTGAGCGATCTAGTTATGAAACCCAAGACCCTAATTCATTTTATAAACATCTGATATACTCGAATCTGGTTATTTTCCTATAGTAAATAATTCAAAATTTTCAAAGATGGGATCCTATGAGAATGAATTCGACAAATTTCATTCATGATTTCTTTTTAAAGAATCCAAAATAATTCTAATGCATGGCAAGGCTGTCATAACCTTTTGGACCTGATCAAGTGGTCCTATACTGGTATTAAAGGTCCTAAATTCGTAATATCAAAGTTGCATGGCCAACTACTAGAGATTCTCAAAATTTTTTCTTCTGGTCAACGGTTACGGACCGCAAAGGGACCACCTTACGGTCCGTAAGGTGGCGGAGCTAGACAGAGGTAATAAATAGAAAGCGGATACGAACCGCAAAGCCAAGGGCTTACGGTCCGCAAGGTTGTAACTGGGCATCTCAGATCAAGGTCGGTTACGGACCGCAAAGCCTTGGGTTTACGGTCCGTAAGATGTGCTTATGGACCGCAAGGCATACTGCTTACGGTCCGTAAGGAGGTCGCTGGCAGTAGAAAATGGCAGTTGCCTGTTATAACTAGTTGCACCGCCTTAAAGAGCTGGTTTTCGGAATACTGGAGCATGGCCAATAGTTTTTTATGCATAGGGACACTTGGGTTGATCAGGGAACTTCCATAGACTTGGGTGTGATGATCTTATGGCATTTAGCTCACTATATAAGAGCTTGAAGTTGCAAACTTGGGACTTGCTCATTTCAAATCAGATCAAGACTTCTTTGGAGCTTCTCTGGTCTTTCCTTAGGATCCATAATCGTGCATAGGACCTTTGTAAGTGTCCTTAACCTCTTCATTTCAGTTTTAATTAGCTTAATAACCATAAGTCAAACTTATCGTAATTAAAGTTTGACTTCGTGATTAATCACTAATGGTCCAGTCATTAGTTAAATTAAGAGTAGTTATAAGTTGGTAATTATGTGGGCAATAAACCTCTAAGAGTGCACCTACTGATTACCACCTTAACTTGGTCAAATGTCGGGTCAAAATTAAATTATAAAAAGTCAACAGAAAGCTAATTTTCGCATAAATGCATAATTAACAATGTAGAAGCAATGCAACCTGTTTTATCACTAATATAACTTGGTAATTAATGTAAGAACATGTCTAAACATGTTCAACCCGACAATTTTCAGATTAAGCTCGGTTTGGAACCGAAAGTCGCATAAGGGGACTTTTGCTTTGACTTTCAGTTCTGACCCAATGTAGCATGTTTTAGAAATGTCTTAGAGCTTTATTAGGACCAGGTTACATGTTAGTATAACCCTCTGTGATTATACAACTTGGTTCATTAGTTAGCCGACTCATATGCATGTTTGCGTTATATGCCTAAATGTTGACCATAATGCCCATTTGACCTTAAAACAAGAATTTTGAAAATATGAGAGAACCATAATCTTCATTTCTGATTTATAAACATGTCACTAAATTTTCACATCATTTGGAGGTCTAGATTAAGAGTTATGCTCAATAGCGTAATTAGAAAGCTTTTATTAAATAAATGGCATAATTAGCATATAACCTATCTAAACACAATTTTTGATACCAAACTTTTTACCTACTGATATAAAATAATATTTTGGGATTTTGGAATATTTTTAATTATTTTTAGGATGAGCATAACATAGGGTTATATCTTTGATTCGGTAATTGACGGTTTTGCCCTTTTGGCCTATAAAATGAGTTTTACAAATCATTTTGATACCAAACCTTTTTCTACTGATCTTATATGATAAATAGAATATTTTAAACCTTCTGGAATAATAAAAATATCAGCTTTCAGTATAAAACCCGGAAATCGCTTAAAACCGCCTTTTTACGCGTTTTAAACGCATAGTAAGTATTAAAACTATTTTAAATATATAAGACTTGAGGACCTACTGATATTTTAGTAAATTTGTATAGTTTAACAGTAAGCAAAAGTTTCAAACTCAGATTTCCATATTTGACCTTTTTTAAGCTTACGTGAAATTACCAAAATGCCCCTACGGCGCATAGTTTAGTTATAAGAGGTAAATTTCACCTATATACCATACCCTACTGTTATGACTTATAAAAAATAAGTATTTTTACTGAATACATCAGTCCTAAAACTCAGATTCATATTTAAACTCTTTTATAACCTTTAAATGACCAAAATACCCATACGGGGCATAGTTTGAGTTTAAATTCATTTTGGGCATAATGGAAGGTATCTTACTGATATCACAACATTTTTAAGGCATATTAACTCAGGAAACATGTTCATGAATCAATTGGTTACCCGTAACGCATTATTCGCGTTTGGTGCGGTTTATGTAACTAGTTTGCATGAATTAGCCGAAACGGGTCAAACCTTATCATTTTGTCTCAAATTCCAGAATGTGATTAGTTTACCCATATTAGACAAGTATACAAACCTGTCGGGTCTAAACTACATTCTAATCCGGTCTTTGCTTAATCGTGCGTTTTGAACCGTATATCTTCCTTTAAAACTAACCGGTCTAAGTTTAGGCTTAATTAAGATCCGTTAGGAATCTAATAGGTTATTAAAACCTTCGTTCCAGATTAGGAGCCCGGTAAAAGCTACGTGCACTTGTTGTTTGTGATTTACACTTTCTCAGGTAAATACTTTTAACTTATTTTCCCTATACGGGCTTGGGATACGGTATTTTAATAATACCGCTTGGTCGGGTATGTAGTCATTTAAATCGGATTGTGATTAATGTAATTACATAACTCGTTTTAATCTGTATTATTTGGTGTATGGCCTTTGGGGGTTAAATGACCATGTCCCGGATATCCTTGGCATCATTCAAAGAAATGGCCACGACCTAAGCACGGGGTGTAGGCATACACCTGACAGTTGCATTATGTAAAAACTGGTAATCCACTTAAAGGAATCAACCTTGTGGGCATTATACCTGTGGCGTGTCAGTTAATCGTGACCGGCTCTACCAAACAGCCCTGACGAACGACAAATATGTAAAACTGTATACAAGATTATTTTTAAATAATTGTCCCAAGTTATAAAAGATTTTGTGCCATGTGCATTCAAACTAATTTTCTTAAACTCTTTTCAAAATGAGTCAGTTAATTGTATTACCAGTGTAAACTGACGTATTTTCCAAGAAGGCTAAGTGCAAGTACTAGACGAAATAGGCTGGCTACTCCTGGCATCATTAATCAAGTCTTGCAAGCTCTAGATGTTAAAGTCTATTGAACAATAATCTTTAATCTTTTGATCCGCCTGTGGATCTTTTACTGTCCGGATTGTAATACTTTGATATTACTATTTATTCGGTTGTAATGTGATTCACTTTTCGCTTCCGTTGTGCATTTAAAATTGTGTTGTTTGACTATGATGATATCAACTACGTCACGATACTCCCCACTGGGCCCACCGGTAATACGTGGACATATCGGGGTGTGACATCACGCCACGCGACAGACTCAACTATCTCCTTCGAGCCCCGCGAACACTCTCGTATGTCGCGACATAATTGATGTCCTCTGTCGCGTGCCGCGGGGGAACCTATTTTCCAGCCGGTGCAGGTTAAAGACCTGCATTTTTCACAAAATCAAACTTTGTATGTGCATAACTTTTGATTTACAAGTCCGTTTTAGGCAATTCTTTTTCCCAGGCGTCCATAATAAAAATACGGATCCATTTATCCTATTTAACCGCATCGAAACCCGGTTTATGAACAAATAGTTCATAAATCCATATTTCAATTATTCGACCCGTTAGGTATTATATCAAACCATACAAAACTCATTCTTATGGGTTTCTAAACTAAGTTACCCTTTTCCCGGGATTGCATACATTGGCGTTTCATTGTCATTCTCAAAATCTACGCACGAGCTATGTCGCGCTTGTTAATAACATTTTCAATCATGAACATTATCACTATATCAACAAATTTTGATCCGAAACCTTTAACCCAATAGCATGGGCTCTTTTAGGAAAAACTAAGCTTTTGGCGTGTCCGTTCAATGACCTACGCTTTCATGATTCGCATTCAAACGAGTGACTATCAAATCACTTCAAACACTACCAATTCATCCATTATTTGACCCGTTTGTGTATCTAGTGAACTTCGCCACTTCAACTATATATCAAGCTCACATAATATGCCAACTCAAAGTCGACTAACAAAATACATAATCAACATAATATAACGAAACCATAGTTCATACATGCATAATTCATCAATATTGGTTTATAACCATAATTACCCATTCCCGGGCTTCTCAACCTTAGCGTATCACTTCCATTCCATGTTTACGCTTTTATTACTCAGATTTAACGAGTGACGTTTAAGTCACTTCGAACACTACCATTTCGACCATTATTTTAACCCGTTCTTTATCTAGCGAGTTACATCACTTTACTTACATTCCCAATATGACTAATTAAACAATATTATCAATAAACATATCTAACCAACTATTTATTTTGACCCGTTTGGTTTGTTGAGTGAATTCCATCACTTCTTAAACTTACCAAACGATTACAATTTCACTATTTCGGCATCATACATATTCCAACTGTTTCTCTATAACAACATTAAACATATCTACAATTAGGCTTGTCTACATAAATGTAACGAGACGACAAGTCGCATACCTTTAAAGCGTTCCCTTCAAGCGTATGTCTGCTCTGGCTTGTCCGCTTGAAGACCCGGTTTCCTTGCCTAAAGAGTTCAATCCATAAACCGTTTAGAACCCTTTTTATAAGTCTTAACGCATAATTTGCCATATCCATCAAACGTGCATTTTTGTCCGATTTTCAACATTTATCTTTCATTTAGGCATTTTAACATATTTAAAATCAAGTTCATAACTTGTTATTTTTGCCCAATATAAACATACATTTCAATTCCATTATGTCAAGCATGCATACTAATCTCAGAATCATTTCATAGAAATCAAGTAACACCACTTTTGATAGTCATGATTCTTGTGTTCATCTTATTTTTACAAAACCCATTTAACTTATCGATGGATTATCATGAATTTCATAAATTTAACACTAATTCAACATGTTATTGACTAGGGTTTACTCCTAGACATGTTTTCATTACTAATTTCATCTAAACATCAAATAATCAAACCCAGATTTCGATTTCACAAATCATCAAGAATTTGAGATGAAACCAAATTGTAAATTTTGACATACCTTATGATCACTACACTGAGGTGATCACTAATTTATGCTTACATATCGATTTGGGGCTGACTTAGCCCTTCAATTTGTCAATTTTTGAGCTAGTTAAGGTTTCATGTGGAGAGCTCCTTGCTTCTCTGGAGAGTTCGACCAGAACACACACTTGAAGGGTGTGTTTTGGTGTCTAATGTTTTAATTAAAACAAACTTGTTTCAAGTTTGCTACAATTAGCCCCTATACTTTATTCCAAGTTACATAGAGTGTTATATTAACCAATTTCCTTTATTACTAAAAGACAACTGACTAACTAGGTTATTCATTCCTAGTTAGTTTATTTTATTTATTATTAACATTAATTTTTTTACCCCTAGCTAGTTACCTAAAAATTTACCCAATTTGACCTGGTCTTATAGTGTTAGTAGTAGTAGTTTAAGTAGTATGATGTAGATATGTTTGATGCTTCATTGTATGGTTGTTTGCTTTGTCTTAAAAAAAATATCAGAAAAATCAAAAAAGAAAAAAAAGAGCAAAAGCAATGAAAAATGAAAAGAAAAAAAGTGATGTTTAGTATCTTGTATATAGTAGTTTAGTTTGGTAGTTGTTTGTTCGTTCTTTGTGTAATAAAAGACCGGGTTAAGTTTTCGCTACTTCATATATATTCCATTTCCTACCCATACACATAGCCACGTTACAACCTTGAAAGTCCCTTTGATTTGCATTCATGTTTGACACATTTTAGGAGAAGAATTGATTTAGGTACAAGCCTATAGTTGTGCAACCGCCCGTTAGCCTTTGGGTGTCTAGCTCATATTGCTAGTGCCTACTTGTTACCGAGAGGAGAGTTTTAGCGAGGGGTGTGTTATGTTGGGTGTTGAAAAGGGGTTAGTAAAGGGACTACATGTTTCTGCTTGGTTTATATTGATCGCTGATTTTGAAAACGGTTTGATGAGTTGCTTGGGACAAGCAACGGTTAAGTGTGGGGATGTGACGGGTGGTCCATAGGACAACCCTTTATGATGTTAAAAGATAAGTTTATCCCTCATTTGATTGTGTAATTATCTTGAATTAGATAACTACGGTTGCTTATGTTTCAGGTGCGGTTCGGGAACTAAAAGTGGATTAAATGTAGTTTTGGACGGGTTGGAGATGAACGGGTCGTGCGTGGAACGAATGAAGAAACAAAGCACACAAGTCAGGGCGCCACCGTAAATTACGGTGGCCACCGTAATTTACAGTGGCCCTGAAATGTGACTAGTCCTCCACCGTAACACAGGCTCTCCCCACCGTAACAACATGATGTCCACTGTAACTTACGGTGGCACCGTAAGTTACGGTGGAGGCTGCGACAGAAACCGTAACTGCCTCATTTAATCAGTTTTTGGGGTGTCTTTTCATATATCTCATCATTAGACAGTTTCTCTGCAACTAGGGGGCGATTTTCGTTGTTCTTGCTTGGTTCCAAACATTTCCAAACGATTAGTTTGTGTTTTCGATTCGTATAAACATTAAACTTATTGCTATGATGATTCACCAAGCTATGTGTGGCTAAACTTATGGTGATCATCCTAAATTGAAGGTTTGTCTATGGCTTTTGTGTTTGGGTTCGTATTTCTAGAATAATAGACTTGCAATGTTTGTTTGTTTATTATGGTGTGTGAATGTTTGTTTGTAAATTGTTGATTGATGTTATAATCATATTCTAAACCGTACGTTCTTGGTGTCGTTGACAATCGAGATATCACGGGAGGGATTAGGGTTGGATATTAATCAATTGGTTATCGGGTAACAACCTCACGTTTTCATAATCCGAGTACTTAGTTCCCTTTATCACAACAAACAATTATACATGAATCATGTCTATGTGATTCTTTCTAGTGAATTTAAACATAATTGTCAAAAGCAAACCGGAAGTTTAGGATGGTCGCTTTCTCCTAATCTGCTTTACAACCTACCTTTGATTTGAAGTTAATTAGATAATTTTAGTTTTAAAACCAAACAATCCAAATTCTTAATATTTACTTTTTGCAAATTAGGTTAATTTCAGTTAAAGTGCAAAGCTATAAAATCGACACATTTTCCACATACTCCCTGAGTTCGATACCCACTTACCGCTAGCTAATTAGTTGTAATTGGATTAAATTTGCGTGTACCACGACAAACACGTCATGATCCTCCTACTCTCGTGCCCCCGTTGTGCAATCAATTTCAAAACAAGAGATTGATTCGATCAAATCTGTGGATGAATCTGTGTCTAAGTTTACGGGAGATAATGTGTTGTATACCTTGGTTGGTGATGGTAAAATTACTCAAATAAGGATTTCCCAATTAAAAATGTTAATCCATCAATGATTGAAAGAGTTTTGGAAGATTCTACCAGTAAGTTTTTGGGTAATGCGATCTCGAGAGTTACAATAACTCAGTGTGATCCTATTCCAAAATCTGAAGTTAGAAAACAATTCAGAAATCAAAAATTACCAACTAAGAAACAACCATTCGCCCCTAAAGGTAAACAACAGGAAAAACGAGCTCAACAACCTAAGTTTGAACCAAAGGGAGCTCGAAACAAGAAAAAGGGAAGGGATGTTAAATTTGTGGCCTCAGGCGGTACTGATAAAATTGAGACTTTTGAAAAAAAATCCAATACTGCTTTTGTTCAACAAGTAAAAATTTTGAAACGTAACAGCGATAACAAATACACTCAACATACAAATGGGTGTGATACTGAAGCTAGTACCTCAAGTCCCGTAAGTTCAACATCGGGACATCGATAAGAATCTCCTAAATTTGTTGAAAGGAGATCATGTTTTAAATGTGGGGAATTTGGGCGTTTAATCAAAAATTGTACAAACCCACTAAAACCAAAGTTTGTTGAAAAAGCCCATCCTTAAAAGGATTACCAACGTCGTCCTGTGTCACCTAAACAAGATAAACGAATTGTTAAGGAATAAGAAGCAAAACAACGAAGTAAAAATGTTAAAGTAATCGAAAAGGCATTAAAACCGGATGTTGTTGAAAAGGGACCAAGCTCATCAAACTCGTCAAAACTAGAAGTATCTAAAACTGTAAATAATAATCAATCTGGTAAACGACAACAATCTTGGAAACCTAAAATTGGTACAGTTTCAGGGGGAGGCACACCATTTCCGAATCATCAAGAAATAGAAATCACATTTCTTGATGATAAGGGTCGACCCAAGACCACTAAGGCTTGGGTCGCCATCTCGAACTGATCGTTTAGTGTGTTGTGTAGGGTGTTCCAGGAGGAACTATGAATAGTCTTTGGATTGTTGACAGTGGAGCATCCCGGCACATAACAGGCGACTTAAGGCTCCTGTATGATGTGAAAAGCATTAGGGGAGGTTATGTTGCCTTTGCTGGTGAAAAAGGCAGATACATCACTGGAGAAGGAATGATTTCCAATGGTGTTAGTTTCGACAAGATCAATTATGTGCGTCAAATTGATCACAATTTTCTTAGTGTTTTGCAAATCTGTGACAAGAAGTTCACGGTACATTTTGATGATACCGGTTGTTATGTGCTGAAACCAGGTTTCAAGATTCCCAAAGAATGGATTATGTTGATGGCTCCAAGAATTAATGACTTGTATATTCTTGATATGAGCCAAGCTATTACCTCATCTGCACAAGTTACATGTTTTGTCTCAAAGGCCACTGAAAAGGAGTCTATATCTTGGCACAGACGTATGGGTCACATTCACTTGAGGAAGATGAATCATTTGGTGAGAAATAATCTTGTGAATGGTGTTCCAGTCAAGAGTTTTCATTTGCAAGACGTCTGTGTATCGTGCCGAAAAGGAAAGCAAACGAAGAAGTCCCATCCAATCAAGAAAGTCAACACCGTCAACATGTCTCTTGAACGTCTTCATATGGACCTCTTTGGACCTATGAAGCACAAGACTACGTTTGGAGTGCTTATTGTTTGGTAGTTACTGGTGACTATTCAAGATTCTCACAGGTATCGATGATGTCACACAAAAGTGAGACTCCGGGAATCCTCAAAAATCTGCTCACTTTACTCGAAAATTTGTACACTTTGAGGGTAAAGCGAATCAGAAGTGACAACGGCACAGAATTCAAGAGTACAGTTCTCGTTACACTCCTCAACAAAATGGTGTCGCTAAAAGGAAGAATAGAACGCTTATCGAGACAGCAAGAACTATGTTAGTGGGGTCGGAGCTTTGTAATACCCGTCTCATTTAATTAAGATTTAATATAAAAGAACGCATTTTTAAAATAAATACATCACTTTCACAAAACTTAGTTACAATAACAAGCTTACATGGTCATAGAATTTCAGTTAACTATCCATCTAGTTTAAAAACATGCCACATTTAGATTAGTATTTACAAAACGAACATTGTCTAAACAAGGTTAGATTAGCGCGGAAGCTTCAAAAACTGTGGGTTCGGTTCTTGGATTCTTGCTTGATTGCCATCCAGAGTGAGACCAACGTCACCTAAGTCAAAACCATGTCAATTGTTAGTTTTGACAATGTTAAAACTCATATAAACAAGTTCTGGTTTCATAAAATTAAAAACAAAATAAAAATTCAGATTTTTAGTCTGTCACGTGTAACACCTCGTAAAAATCATACCCAATAAAATAAAGACACGTGTCATGTAAGGCAAATGTGTTATAACTCGGATCAAGTTAAAGATGTATGGTAGGATTTAAAAGTGTCGACATGTTAAATAATACCTCTGAGCGACCTAGTTATGAATCCCAAGACCCTAATTCATTTTATAAACATCTGATATACTCGAATCTGGTTATTTTCCTATAGTGCATAATTCAAAATTTTCAAAGATGGGATCCTATGAGAATCAATTCGACAAATTTCATTCATGATTTCTTTTTAAAGAATCCAAAACAATTCTAATGCATGGCAAGGCTGTCATAACATTTTGGACCTGATCAAGTGGTCCCATACTGGTATTAAAGGTCCTAAATTCGTAATATCAAAGTTACATGGCCAAACACTAGAGATTCTCAAAATTTTGTTTCCTGGTCAACGGTTACGGACCGCAAAGGGACCACCTTACGGTCCGTAAGGTGGCGGAGCTGGACAGAGGTAATAAATAAAATGCGGATACGGACCGCATAGCCAAGGGCTTACGGTCCGCAAGGTTGTAACTGGGCATCTCAGATCAAGGTCGGTTACGGACCGCAAAGCCTTGGGCTTACAGTCCGTAAGATGTGCTTACGGACCGCAAGGCATACCGCTTACGGTCCGTAAGGAGGTCGCTGGCAGCAGAAAATGGCAGTTGCCTGTTATAACCGGTTCCACCGCTTTAAAGAGCTGGTTTTCTAAATACTGGAGCATGGCCAATAGTTTTGCATGCATAGGGACACTTGGGTTGATCAGGGAACTTCCATAGACTTGGGTGTGATGATCTTATGGCATTTAGCTCACTCTATAAGAGCTTGAAGTTGCAAACTTGGGATTTGCTCATTTCAAATCAGTTCAAGACTTCTCTGGAGCTTCTCTGGTCTTTCCTTAGGATCCATAATCGTGCATAGGACCTTTGTAAGTGTCCTTAACCTCTTCATTTCAGATTTAATTAGCTTAATGACCATAAGTCAAACTTATCGTAATTAAAGTTTGACTTCATGATTAAACACTAATGGTCCAGTCATTAGTTAAATTAAGAGTAGTTATAAGTTGGTAATTATGTGGGCAATAAACCTCTAAGAGTGAACCTACTGATTACCACCTTAACTTGGTCAAATGTCGGGTCAAAATTAAATTATAAAAGGTCAACAGAAAGCTAATTTTCGCATAAATGCATAATTAACAATGTAGAAGCAATGCAACCTGTTTTATCACTAATATAACTTGGTAATTAATGTAAGAACATGTCTAAACATGTTCAACCCGACAATTTTCAGTTTAAGCTCGGTTTGGAACCGAAATTCGCATAAGGGGACTTTTGCTTTGACTTTCAGTTCTGACCCAATGTAGAATGTTTTAGAAATGCCTTAGAGCTTTATTAGGACCAGGTTACATGTTAGTATAACCTTCTGTGATTATAGAACTTGGTTCATTAGTTATCCGACTCATATGCATGTTTCCGTTATATGCCTAAATGTTGACCATAATGCCCATTTGACCTTAAAACAAGAATTTTGAAAATATGAGAGACCCATAATCTTTATTACTGATTTATAAACATGTCCCTAAATTTTCACATCAGTTGGAGGTCTAGATTAAGAGTTATGCTCAATAGCGTAATTAGAAAGCTTTTATTAATTAAATGGCATAATTAGCATATAACCTATCTAAATCCAATTTTTGATACCAAACTTTTTACCTACTGATATAAAATAATATTTTGGGATTTTTGAAGATTTTAATTATTTTTAGGTTGAGCATAGCATAGGGTTATATCTTTGATACCAAACCTTTTTCTACTGATCATATATGATAAATAGAATATTTTAAACCTTCTGGATTAATAAAAATATCAGCTTTCATTATAAAACCCAGAAATCACTTAAAACCGCCTTTTTACGCGTTTTAAACGCATAGTAAGTATTAAAACTATTTTAAATATATAAGACTTGATACCTACTAATATTTTAGTAAATTTGTATAGCTTAACAGTAAGCAAAAGTTTCAAACTCAGATTTCCAGATTTGACCTTTTTAAGCTTACGTGAAATTACCAAAATGCCCCTACGGCGCATAGTTTAGTTATAAGAGCTAAATTTCACCTATATACCATACCCTACTGTTATGACTTATAAAAAAATAAGTATTTTTACTGAATACATCAGACCTAAAACTCAGTTTCATATTTAAACTTTTTTATAACCTTTAAATGACCAAAATACCCCTACGGGGCATAGTTTGAGTTTAAATTCATTTTGGGCATAATGGAAGATATCTTACTGATATCACAACATATTTAAGGCATATTAACTCAAGAAACATGTTCATGAATCAATTGGTTACCTGTAACGCATTATTCGCGTTCGGTGCGGTTTATGTAACTAGTTTGCATGAATTAGCCGAAACAGGTCAAACCTTATCATTTTGTCTCAAATTCCAGAATGTGATTTGTTTACCCATATTAGACAAGTATACAAACTTTTCGGGTCTAAACTACATTCTAATCCGGTCTTCGCTTAATCGTGCGTTTTGAACCGTATATCTTCCTTTAAAACTAACCGGTCTAAGTTTAGGCTTAATTAAGATCCGTTAGGAATCTAATAGGTTATTAAAACCTTCGTTCCAGATTAGGAGCCCAGTAAAAGCTACGTGCACTTGCTGTTTGTGATTTATACTTTCTCAAGTAAATACTTTTAACTTATTTTCCTATACGGGCTTGGGATACGGTATTATAATAATACCGCTTTGTCGGATATGTAGTCATTTAAATAGGATTGTGATTAATGTAATTACATAACTCGTTTTAATCTGTATTATTTAGTGTATGGCCTTTGGGGGTTAAATGACCATGTCCCGGATATCCTTGGCATCATTCAAAGAAATTGCAACGACCTAAGCACGGGGTGTAGGCATACACCTGACAGTTGCATTATGTAAAAACTGGTAATCCACTTAAAGGAATCAACCTTGTGGGCATTATACATGTGGCGTGTCAGTTAATCGTGACCGGCTCTACCAACCGGCCCTGACGGACGACAAATAAGTAAAACTGTATACAAGATTATTTTTAAATAATTGTCCCAAGTTATAAAAGATTTTGTGCCATGTGCATTCAAACTAATTTTCTTAAACTCTTTTCAAAATGAGTCAGTTAATTGTATTTACCAGTGTAAACTGACGTATTTTCCAAAAAGGCTAAGTGTAGGTACTAGACGAAATAGGCTGGCTACTCCTGGCATCATTAATCAAGTCTTGCAAGCTCTAGATGTTAAAGTTTATTGAACAATAATCTTTTATCTTTTGATCCGCCTGTGGATCTTTTCCTGTCCTGATTGTAATACTTTGATATTACTATTTATTCGGTTGAAATGTGATTCACTTTTTGCTTCCGCTCTGCATTTAAAATTGTGTTGTTTGACTATGATGATATCAACTACGTCACGATACTCCCCAACGGTCCCACCGGTAATACGTGAAAATATCGGGGTGCGACAGGTTGGTATCAGAGCCAACATTGAGTGAATTAAACACTAGCCTTTTGTGTTTAATCTCAATGACACAGTTTGCACATTCATCGACTTCCAAATCTAGACGAAAAACTTAGGACTAATCCAAATTTGTTTTTTTTTTTTTATTTTGTCCTTTATATTTCTTTGTTGTTCTTCTAATTGTTTTGACATGAACAAGAATATGCCGCCGCGTATGAGAGGACGAGGGAAGGGGCCACTCACCACCCCAAACGATCACGAGGCCTGCCCGTCACACCGGGGAACACCGTCAGATTCCCTTAGCAGAAGTCCTCAAGATAACTGGAGGACCTATATTGAACCTGCAAGGCGCTCAGTTTCACTGAGCTCCTCCCCTTCTTTCCAAAACTCCTTTGGGCCTCAGTCTGAAAATGAGCCCCAGAACTCCCATCATTCTTATATACCTCTCCAGGGCCACAACTCACCCTTCGATGACCCAACGCCCTATTTCTAGAGCTGGTTCAACCCGGCAAACTACATTGAAGAACCAGTGGGTTTTAACCCATTAGGAACTGAAGACCACTTCTCGGGCGACAACGCGATGGACATGGACTAGGACACCAATCCCGCAGAGCCACCGTCTAGACCCCTACGCACCCCATCGAAATTTCGGATGGATCGCCCTTTCTGGGATCACCTTATAATGGTCCCGATAGCTACGAGGCGAGGTTCAACCAGATCGACTGGGTGTTTACTCCCAGCTACCACAACTCACCACAGCAGCAGCAACAATAGCAGGATCCCTCCAAGGATTCCTGTTTTGTGGCGGTCACTCCGCCACCACCACCAGTGCAGCAACAGCCTCCGGAGCCACCAAGGCGTAGGGGAACAACCGCACGGATGTCCGTGCGAGGGGGAGTCCGCATCAGCACTCCTCAACCATCTAGTGGAAGTCATTATCCGCCACTGTACCAAGACCCACAAATGGGTGGGCCTTCGAACCCTGTTTCTGAGGTGCAGACTGCGCCAGTCGCACCGCCACCAGTGGGTTTTAACAACCCAATTCCTACATACGCCGGTTCAGCGGCATACAACCCTTTTGAGCAGCCAGCCCACACCAACTACAACTACGCCGAGGCTAACACATACCTGGTTTCGGCAGCAAACTACAATACTCTTCATCCCGAGGGGCTCTTTGGAGTCCCATATCAAGCGGGATATCCATCCTATGGGTACCCACCCTATGGGTATCAACAACCACCACCTCCTCAACCTCCACTGTTTCAGCAGCCCCCGCAGCCGCCAGTGATATCACCACCGCAGCATCAGGAGATTCTTCAAAGGTTGAGTCAGGTGCAGCAGGAGGTTCGGGAAGGGCGTAGGTAAAACCGAGGAATCTTCAAGGGTCTGGCGAGCTTAATCAAGGGGAAAAGCAAAAAGGATCAGTAAATCCTTTATTTGTTATTTGTATTTCTTTATGTTCAATCAGTCCCTGCGAGGACTTGTAGTTTCTGATTAGCCCCTGCATGGGTATGTCTTCCTGTTTTACCCCTGCGTGGGTATGTTATGTTTGTTTAGCCCCTGCGCGGGCAAGTTAGTTCTCTTTTAGTCCCGTTTAGGGCAAACCTGTAATTTTTTCAATTTTTGTACTGGAATGGTTTAATTTAAAATTTTCATTTTTGTTAATTATGACAAAATCTATCATTCCTTTTATAAGATCTATCATTATAATTTAAAATTTTCATTTTTGTTAATTATGACAAAATTTTTGTAGTGGAATGGTTTAGTTTAAAATAAATGAAAAAATAACATTCCTTTTATAAGATCTATCATTATAATAAAATGACAAAATCTAAAAAGGACAAGACCTAGCTCATATGTCATTTTAAGACAGGGTCGAGATGGTAATTTCTCAATTTGATTTAGATCCTTATTAACATCTCAAATTAGGATGGTTCTGTGTTAAATATTAAATAAGAATCTTAAAGGGTATAACCTAGCTGACGTGATTCGTAAAATCACATGTGTCATCCTTACATTGGATTATTCAAAATCCCTCTTTATTATTTAAACATCCATTGGTGATGTAGGGCCTACGAGCCATAATCATTGTCATATAAGACAAAAGACAGTGGTAGTCGACGACTCCCTATCAAGAAAAGGGTATGAACTTTAATTCAAGCCTTATTGCCTCAATTCTACAAAATCTTGGCTTATAAATTAAACCTGTCCTTGTGGCTTGGTCTTTGAGCTATTATGTAATTATAATTAGGGATTATTGTAACACCCTTAAAATTTCTACTTGAATTTAGTAATAATTCATAAGATTATATACAAAAGATGTCTAAATTAAACCCTTAGTTTCAAGAACCAACTTCGGTTCTTCAAATGCTAGCTTGACCGTCATCCGTAATCCTTGGATACCTAAAAACTGAAATGTTCACATTAAACATTAGTATTAGAATACTTAGAAATAATACATATTCGAAACTACGTTTAAAACGGATTCGATTTAACAAAGAATTTCAAAATTTATCATAAATTCTAAGTTACGGTAGCTTCTAGGAAATTCTGGTTCCACCGTAACACAGGGGAAACCCACCGTAACCTTTTTGGTCTCTACCGTAAATTACGGTATATACCGTAATTTACGGTAGACGCTGGAATGTTATGTTTGGTTTGGTTTGTTTGTTTACTTGAATCAAGTTCTCGGATTTCAATCCTACAAACAACATGTTTAATCCTCGTATTCTAATATGTCATTTATCAATAATAACAAGAGACCGAGTAACCATACTACAATGTATTACCATGCCATACTTGATTATTCGACCCGTTTGGCTCATCTAAGGAATCCTCCATTTTGATGACTACCAACAAGGTCTAACCAGATTCTTGGCTTATTATTCGACATAGCGAATATAATCGCTTTAATCCAACTCAACTTTTAATACACAATCCAACTACATATATGCTAAATATCCAAATTTACCCAAATGTAACGAATCAAGTTACATACCTTCAAAGTAGGCCTTTCAAACGTGATTCGCCACCCGCTTGACGCTCCTGCGTCCTTTCCTATAGAGTTCATTAGTGACATGCTTAGAACTCACTTTAAACCATATATCGCATAATATACCGAAACATCATAATTATGCGTTTGAACTTTAAATTAAAATTTTATGCCTTCTTTGAGGCATTTTCACAAACACTTTAAGGGCAGATTTTTACATGATTATATAACAAGTTTCTAGCTTATCACGTAGCCCTAATTTCACATCAATCAACCATTTTACATGATTGTTAGCTTAACAATTTCTGAAATCACTTCAAAATTGTCAAATTACACTAGAACAACACCCAATTTCCTAGTGTTCATCAATTTACACATAACCCACTAATCACCTACAATGGTGTTCATAGTTTTCACTAAAATCTCACATGATTTCAACTTGCATTTGTCTAGGGTTTGCCACTAGACACTATATTGTTCTTAGCTCATCATAAAACAAACATGCAACCCTAATTTCAGATTTTTCCCAATTTCATGAGAATTTCAAGTTGAGAGTTTTCATCAAATTTTACATACCTTGTAATCCTCTTGCGATGAGGATCAATAATCTATGCTTTAATTTCGATTTCAGCTTGGATGGGCCTTCAATTTGAAAGTTTAGTGATGTTTAGGGTTTTGGAGAGTGGGGAATCGCCCCTGCTTGTTCTTGTACGACCAGACCCCTCTTTTGGGGTGTTTGGTTTGTTTTTTATTTGTTTTATCAATTTAAGTTTCAATTTTAACAACTTAGGTCCCTCCACTTTGTTCAACATATAATTTGGTTGCTTTTAACCCTATTATAAGTTATTTCTAGACTTGTAACTAACTAGGTTAAAATTCCTAGTTAGTAAATTCTTGTTTATTTATACTTTATAATTCTAATATAAAGTTTTATATTTTCGGGGTGTTACAAGTCCACCCCCCTTAAAAGGGTTTCGTCCCCGAAACCGAATTACGTACCAATTAAAGTATGGTAGAGACGTCGCATCTCCTCCTCGGACTCCCACGTAGTGTCCGAGCCTTTTCTATGCTCCCATTTGATCTTGACTTGATCGATTTGTTTATTTCGTAAGTGTTTGACCTTTCGATCTAAAATCTCCACCGGTCTCACAGCATAATTCAGACTATTATCCACTTCGATATCATCGTAATGGATATAAGTTGTTTCGTCTGCTAGACACTTCCGTAATTGTGACACGTGAAATGTGCTATGAATCCCGCTTTGTTCCTCCGGTAATTCAAGGCGGTAAGCTACCTTTCCTATCCGTTCTACTATCGCAAACGGCCCGATAAATCTCGGGCTTAATTTTCCCTTTTTTTCTAAACCTGATAACCCCCTTCCATGGAGATACTTTGAGCATGACTTTGTCACCAACCTGGAATTCGATTGGCCAGTTCCTTTTGTCAACATACGCCTTTTCTCTATCTTGAGCCGCTTTCAAGTGTGCCCGTACCACATCAATCTTTTCATTAGTGGCTCGTACTATATCTTGGTGGGCGAGTTCACGCGGACCCACTTCACCCCAACATACTGGGGTTCGGCATTTCCTACCATAGAGTATTTCGTACGGTGCCATCCTAATACTAGCATGGTAGCTGTTGTTATACGAAAACTCGACCAATGGTAGGTAAACATCCCAACTTCCTCCAAAATCGATTATACACGCCTGTAGCATGTCCTCCAATGTTTGTATTGTTCTTTCACTCTGTCCATCTGTTTGAGGATGGTACGCAGTGCTAATGAACAACTTGGTTCCCATCTGTTCTTGGAAATCTCGCCAGTAATTTGAAGTGAACCGAGTATCCCTATCGGACACGATGGATACCGGTACTCCATGACGTGCTATTATTTCATTAGTGTAAACTTTTGACATCTTTTCTGACGTATAAGTCTCATGAATCGGAATGAAGTGAGCACTTTTCATCAATCTATCCACCACTACCCATATGGCATCGAAACCGCCGTTTGTCTTTGGTAGTTTGGTTAATATGTCCATCGTAATATGTTCCCATTTCCAAACCGGGATTTCCAACGGTTGAAGTTTACCGTATGGTTTTTGGTGCTCCGCATTGACTTGTAAACATGTCAAGCATTTTTCCACGTACTTCACCACATCTCTTTTCATTCCAGGCCACCAATAGTTTTGTTTCAGATCATTGTACATCTTGGTCGCACCCGGATGAATTGAATATCGGGATTTATGAGCTTCATCAAGTAGAAGTGTCTTCACCCCACAAGTATTTGGAACCCATATCCTTCCGGATCGAGTCTTCAACCCGTTATTCCCATCCGACAAATCTTTCAACTGGCCGATTATTCTTTCTTTCTTCCATTTCTCCTCTTTCACTGCTTCTAATTGCGCCTCTCGGATACGTTCAAGTATACCCGAGGTCACCACAAGTTGCATCGATCTTTCTCGTATTGGGACATAGTCCGCTTTTCTGCTCAGAGCATCCGCCACCACATTTGCCTTTCCGGGGTGATAGTGTATTTCACAGTCGAAATCTTTCACCGTTTCTAACCATCATCTTTGTCGCATGTTTAACTCCTTCTGATCGAAGAAGTATTTTAAGCTCTTGTGATCGGTAAATATGGTGCACTTTACCCCATATAAATAGTGCCTCCATATTTTCAATGCAAATACCACCGCAGCCAACTCGAGATCGTGCGTGGGATATTTCTTCTCATGTATCTTCAATTGCCTCGAGGCATAAGCTATAACTTTGCCCCTTTGCATCAAGACGCATCCGAGCCCCGATAGTGAAGCATCCAAGTAAACCACCAAGTCTTTGACCCCGTCCGGCAATGTTAGTACCGGAGCTTGAGTTAACTTCTCTTTTAGCGTTTGAAACGCTCTTTCTTGATCAACACTCCAAATGAACTTTTCTTCCTTTTGGGTTAGTTTTGTTAGCGGTGACGCAATCTTGGAGAAATCTTGAATGAATCTCCTATAGTATCCCGCAAGTCCCAAAAAGCTTCTAATTTCCGAAGGGTTCTTCGGGGGATTCCATTTTGACACGGCCTCGATCTTTGACGGATCTACCAATACTCCATCGGCAGTTATGATGTGGCCAAGAAATTGCACCTCTCGAAACCAAAAGGCACACTTAGAGAATTTCGCATACAGCCTTTCTCGTCTAAGTGTCTCTAACACCTCTTGTAAGTGGTGTGTATGTTCAGCTTCGCTTTTCGAATACCCCAAAATATCATCGATAAACACGATGACCGACTTATCCAACATTGGCTTGCAAACCCAGTTCATGAGGTCCATGAAAGCCGCGGGTGCTTCCGTCTTTCTTTTTCACGAACAGTACCGGTGCGCCCCAAGGAGACACACTCGGCCTTATGAATCCTTTGTCAAGCAGGTCTTTAATTTGGACATCAACTCTTGTAATTCCGACTGTGCGAGTCGGTACGGTGCTTTTGCTACGGGTTTTGCACCCGGAATTAATTCGATCCCGAACTCTACTTCCCGTTCAGGCGGTATCCCCGGTAAATCCTCCGGAAACACATCTTCATAGTCTCTTACTACCGGCACGTCTTCAATCTTCCGTGATCCTTTCTCTGGCTCATTTGCGTATATCATGAATGCCTTACATCCTCGCTTCATAAGCTTGTGAGCTTTCAACATTGAGCATACTATTGGGTTGCCTCCTTTTTCGCCATATATAGTGACGTGTTTCCCGCTCGGAGATATTAGCTTTATCTCCTTACGGAAACACACGACCTTCGCGTGGTGCTGAGATGGCCAATCCATCCCAACGACTACTTGAAATTCTCCCATTGACATCGGAATTAGATCTATCAAGTATTCTTCATCGTCTATGCTTAATTTACAGCCTCGACAAACGTCACAAACTATGAAACTTTTGTTGTCCCCTATTTCTACTTCTAAGGGCACAGATAACTTCGTCAACACAAATGATGGATGTCGAATAAATCCATGCGAAATGAAGGATTTATTTGCACCCGTATAAAACAATATACGTGCTGGAATTGAGTTAATTGTGAATATACCTGAGACCACATCGGGTTCGGTTTTTGCTTCAGCCGCGGTAAGTTGGAAGGACCTAGCCTTCGCTTTAGGAGCTTCTGCTGGAGACTCTTTTGTGTTTCTCTTTCCAACCAACTCGGGACATTCAGACTTTTTGTGGCCGGGTTGATAACATTTGTAACAAACAGAAACTTTTCCGGGACATAGTGATGCAGTGTGCCCCGTCTTCCCACATACCGGACACGGCTTGTCTTTGAAGCGGCACCCACCTTTGTGCCCCTTTCCGCATACTTTGCAACTCGGCGACCCGCCTTTAGCCTCCACTTTCTTCCCCGATTCCGCAGTTCTAGCTTTCTTTGTAGGGCTTGGATTCACATCTTGTGCTCTCCGCTCACCCATTTCAACTTGTTTCTTTAACTCGATTTCCCGCTCCCGGACGGTGTTGATGATTTCTGTGAGAGTTTCATATTTTGAGGGAGTCATAAACTCCCGGTATTCAGCACTCAGCATGTTGTAATAGTAGTATATCTTCTGCTCTTCAGTGGTGACTAACTCGTCACAAAATCTCAGCTTATCCATGATGATGTCCGTGATCTTATCAATTGATTCTCCCTTTTGTTGTAACTGAATAAATTCCTCTTTGATCCTATTGATAACTGCTTTGGGACTATGGTGTTTAAGGAACGGCACCTTAAACTCATCCCAAGTCATGACCCTTGCCCCTTTGGCTCCCATTTCCTTCTTTTTATTGTCCCACCAATCCTTGGCTTGATTTCTCAATTGACCCGTTCCGTAAGCAACAAAGACACCTACGTCGTAGTGGGTTCGTTCAAACACTCCTTCGACGTCACTTATCCATCTTTAGCAGATTATCGGGTCAACTTCCTCGTTATAGATTGGCGGTTTGCATGCCATAAATTCTTTATATGAGCACCGTTTGCGTTCTCCCGTTTTATCTTTCATAAGGTTGACACTATCCTCCAACCTTTTAACTCGCTCTTCGACAAGCGACAACACCGTGTTTTGAATTTTGTCTATAAACCCGGATAGACTACCTTCAATTGTCTTCCCTACTTCTTCGGCAATTATTTCTTTCATTTGTTCGGTGCTTGTTTGCACCGGATTATCATCGTTTCCATCAGACATCTTGAAACTGAAATGTTTACATTTAAACGTTAAACATTTCATTTATAACATTACTTCATTTGTTTCGGTTTAGCCAAGTTCTTAACTTGCTTTAACCGTTCAGATTTGATGCACTTTCCGGGTTTGAGTGTGTTAACACGCTCTTCCCATGCATCTCAATTCATTTCTCATTTCTTACATAAGACATAATTTATTAACATAATAAGTTAATTCTTACCGGACGATCGATCAAGCTTGAACCGAACACTTTGTTGACAACCTTAAGCTCTGATTACCAACTTGTAACACCCTTAAAATGTCTACTTGAATTTAGTAATAATTCATAAGATTATATACAAAAGATGTCTAAATTAAAACCTTAGTTTCAAGAACCTAGTTCTAAGGTAACAAACATTAGTTATCTACCGATTAATTAAAACATCCATAAGTTGTTTAACAAACGGTATACATCATAACATTGTTTAAACATAATTAATCAACGCGGAAGCTTCAAAAGTTTGTGTTCGGTTATTCAAAAGCTAGCTTGACCGTCATCCGTAATCCTTGGATACATAAAAACTGAAATGTTTACATTAAACATTAGTATTAGAATACTTAGAAATAATACATATTCGAAACTACGTTTAAAACGGATTCGATTTAACAAAGAATTTCAAAATTTATCATAAATTCTAAAGCTCTACCGTAACTTATGGTAGATACCGTAAGTTACGGTAGCTTCTAGGAAATTCTGGTTCCACCGTAACACAGGGGAAACCCACCGTAACCTTTTTGGTCTCTACCGTAAATTACGGTATATACCGTAATTTACGGTAGACGCTGGAATGTTATGTTTGGTTTGGTTTGTTTGTTTACTTGAATCAAGTTCTCGGATTTCAATCCTACAAACAACATGTTTAATCCTCGTATTCTAATATGTCATTTATCAATAATAACAAGAGACCGAGTAACCATACTACAATGTATTACCATGCCATACTTGATTATTCGACCCGTTTGGCTCATCTAAGGAATCTTCCATTTTGATGACTACCAACAAGGTCTAACCAGATTCTTGGCTTATTATTCGACATAGCGAATATCATCACTTTAATCCAACTCAACTTTTAATACACAATCCAACTACATATATGCTAAATATCCAAATTTACCCAAATGTAATGAATCAAGTTACATACCTTCAAAGTAGGCCTTTCAAACGTGATTCGCCACCCGCTTGTCCGCTTGACGCTCCTGCGTCCTTTCCTATAGAGTTCATTAGTGACATGCTTAGAACTCACTTTAAACCATATATCGCATAATATACCGAAACATCATAATTATGCGTTTGAACTTTAAATTAAAATTTTATGCCTTCTTTGAGGCATTTTCACAAACACTTTAAGGGCAGATTTTTACATGATTATATAACAAGTTTCTAGCTTATCACGTAGCCCTAATTTCACATCAATCAACCATTTTACATGATTGTTAGCTTAACAATTTCTGAAATCACTTCAAAATTGTCAAATTACACTAGAACAACACCCAATTTCCTAGTGTTCATCAATTTACACATAACCCACTAATCACCTACAATGGTGTTCATAGTTTTCACTAAAATCTCACATGATTTCAACTTGCATTTGTCTAGGGTTTGTCCCTAGACACTATATTGTTCTTAGCTCATCATAAAACAAACACGCAACCCTAATTTCAGATTTTTCCCAATTTCATGAGAATTTCAAGTTGAGAGTTTTCATCAAATTTTACATACCTTGTAATCCTCTTGCGATGAGGATCAATAATCTATGCTTTAATTTCGATTTCAGCTTGGATTGAGCCTTCAATTTAAAAGTTTAGTGATGTTTAGGGTTTTAGAGAGTGGGGAATCGCCCCTGCTTGTTCTTGTACGACCAGACCCCTCTTTTAGGGTGTTTGGTTTGTTTTTTAGTTGTTTTATCAATTTAAGTTTCAATTTTAACAACTTAGGCCCCTCCACTTTGTTCAACATATAATTTGGTTGCTTTTAACCCTATTATAAGTTATTTCTAGACTTGTAACTAACTAGGTTAAAATTCCTAGTTAGTAAATTCTTGTTTATTTATACTTTATAATTCTAATATAAATTTTTATATTTTTGGGGTGTTACAATTATTATGATAAAGATCCTGAATAAATATATTTAACAAATTAACCTAAATGGTTAGTAATACCATGGTTAATAAATCATCAAGAATGATATCACTATATTAGAATTCTGAATAAATGATTATCATCAATTTATGTAGCCAGCAAGCTACATGGCAGAGTCTGAAGAAATAAACAGTCACCCTTGGGAAAATCATGACACTACCAGGATCAATATGACTGGTGCGGAACTTCAAACACTAATTGATAATGCTGTTACTAAGGCCATCGATAGGCGATTAAATGAGTCAAGTGGTACTCGAAGCAGGCCTCATCTGTACCCCACTCTAAACCTAAGACTCACTCTGAGGCTCATGATAAGCCACCATCAAAGAAGGATGACGATCATCACTCCTCAAACCAGCATAGTGTTCCATCGAAGAAGATTGAGCTCAAACGAGAACCACATGGTAAGTCCTGTACCTACAAATACTTCGTCTCCTATAAGCCCAGGGATTTCACTGGGGAGAAAGGGGTTGTGGATTGCATGACATGGTTGGACGAAATGGATACCGTGGTAGACATCAGTGGTTGCGCTGATAGAGATGTTGTGAAGTATGTATCTCAGTCGTTTAAAGGAGAAGCACTAGCCTGGTGGAGGTCTTTAATCCAGGCTACTGGGTAGATTCCATTGTACAATCTGTCTTGGGATCAGTTTGTTGCGCTCATCAAAGAAAATTACTGCCCTCAGCATGAGGTTGAAAAGACTGAGTCAGACTTCTTATCTCTGGTGATGAAAAACCTAGACTGTCAGACTTACCTTACTAGCTTTGATACCATGTCTCGACTGGTTCCATATTTGGTAACACCGGAACCCAAGCGAATTGCTCGTTTCATTGGGGGTTTAGCCCCGGAGATCAAAGCCAGTTTAAAGGCATCCCGACCAGCTACTTTTAGGTCGGCTCCTGATCTATCTTTATCCCTTACTTTGGATGCGGTCAGGCTGAGATCGCTTAGGAACTCGGATGAAAGTAAGAGAAAGCGCGAGGGCGATCACTCACGGCGATCTGAGAAGAAGCATAAGGGTAATACGGACCACCAGAAGAAGTCTGGGTCCCACAAAGGTAGTCAGCAGACAGATGAAAAGCCAAAGTGCAAGACTTGTCAGAAACGTCACTTTGGGAAATGCAGGCTTGAGTCCAAGTCCCAGTCAAAACCATATGCATGTGGGTTATGCAAATCCAAGGAGCACAAGACGATAGAGTGCAAGAAGATAAAGGATGCAATGTGCTATAACTGTAACGAGAAATGGCACATCAAGTATAACTGCCCTAAATATGCCAAAAATCCTGAAGAAGTCAAAAAGACCAACGCAAGGGTTTTTCGAATGGATGCACGATAATCCGTACAGGATAATAATGTCATAACTGGTACCTTCCTTATAAATGACGTTTATGCAAGGGTTTTATTTGATTCGGGTGCGCATAAGTCATTTGTAGATGATAAGTTTTGTAAGTTGTTGAATTTACCTGTTAAAACCCTAAGCGTGAAATATGAGGTAGAATTAGCAGATAGTACCTTAGAAACAACCTCAACTGTGTTAGATGGATGTTTTATATCCATTAGGAACCACTCTTTTCCATTGTCCTTGCTTCCTTTGAAGTTAGCCAGTTTCGACATAGTTATAGGCATGGATTGGTTATCTTATAACTAAGCCCAGATCATTTGCAACAAGAAGCAAGTGGTGATCAAGACTCCATCTGGTGAGCCACTAACCATTCAGGGAGATATCCAGTATGGACTGCCTGAGCAAGTGCCTATGCTCAAGGCATCTAGATGCTTGAAGAAGGGTTGTGTCATTTATATGGCACAGGTAACTATTGATGAGCAGAAGCTCAAGATTGAAGATATCCCTATCATTTCTGAGTATCCAGAAGTATTCCCTGAAGAACTATCTGGTTTACCACCAGATAGGCAAGTAGAATTCAGAATCGGCATTATACCTGGAGCAGCACCTGTTGCAAGAGCACCTTACAGGTTAGCACCGACAGAAATGAAGGAGTTAAGGACTCAACTGGATGATTTGTTGGCAAAAGGCTTCATTCGTCCTAGTTCGTCTCCATGGGGAGCACTAATCCTGTTTGTAAAGAAGGAGGATGGATCGATGCGTCTGTGCATCGATTATCACGAGCTTAACAAAGTCACTATCAAGAATAGATACCCATTGCCCAGGATTGACGATCTGTTCGACCAATTGCAAGGGCAAGTTTCTTCTCCAAGATCGATTTAAGGTCAGGCTACCATCAACTGAAGGTTAAAGAGGAAGATGTACACAAAACTGCATTTAGGACTCGCTATGGTCACTACGAGTTCTTAGTGATGCCTTTTGGGCTCGCTAATGCACCCGCAGCATTCATGGATCTCATGAACCGCGTCTATAAGCCCTACTTGGATAAATTTCTCATCGTCTTCATTGATGACATTCTTATTTATTCAAAGAATCAAGTTAACCATGAGAAGCACATTCGTTGTATTCTTTCACTGCTTCAACAAGAGAAACTCTATGCCAAGTTTTCAAAATGTGAATTTTGGCTTCGTGAAGTCCAATTTCTTGGACACGTGGTTAGTGAGCGTGGTATCCAGGTGGATCCCGCTAAGGTTGAAGTTGTCATGAACTGGAAAGAGCCGAAGACACCCACGGAGATTCGTAGCTTTTTGGGATTGGCAGGGTATTACAGGCGATTTATTGAAAACTTCTCAAGGATTGCTGCACCCCTAACCTCACTAACCCGCAAGAATCTCAAGTTTGATTGGGGTCCTAAGCAGCAAGAGTCTTTTGACATTCTTAAGCAAAAGTTGAGCAATGCACCTGTGTTGACGTTTCTTGATGGAATAGAAGAATTTGTTGTTTACTGCGACGCATCACGCACTGGTATGGGATGTGTACTCATGCAGAAATGCAAGGTTATTGCCTACATTTCTCGACAGTTGAAGGTGCACGAGAAGAATTACACCACCCATGACTTGGAGTTGGGTGTCGTTGTATTTGCACTAAAACTGTGGAGGCATTACTTTTATGGTTCCAAGTGCGTGATCTATTATGATAACAAAAGCCTTCAACATCTGTTCAATCAGAAGGATTTAAACGTGAGGCAGTGACGATGGATGGAAACTTTGAATGATTATGACTGTGAAATACGATACCATCTAGGCAAGGCAAATGTGGTTGCCAATGCCTTAAGTAGAAAGGAAAGGGTGAAGCCCATAAGAATCAATGCCAAGAGCATTGAATTAAAGAATAGTTTAAATGAAAGATTGTTAGCCGCTCAGAAGGAAGTTGTATTAGAACCTAACTATCCTAATGAAAAGTTGGGAGTAACTGCTGAGCAGTTATCTTATGGCAAGGATGGAATCCTAAGATTAAATGGACGAATATGGGTTCCAATCTATGGAGGATTACGGGATGTTATCCTCCAAGAAGCCCACAGTTCTAAGTATTCTGTTCATCCTGGAAGTGACAAGATGTACCAGGATTTGAAGGAAAATTATTGGTGGATAGGCTTGAAGAAGTCTATAGCTACTTATGTAGCCAAATGTTTGACGTGCGCGCAAGTTAAAGCTGAGTACCAAAAGCCGTCAGGTTTGCTACAACAGCTGAACTTCCCACCTGGAAGTGGGAAATGGTGACTATGGATTTTATCACCAAGTTGCCAAAGACGAAGAGAGGAAATGATACTAATTGGGTGATAGTGGATAGACTGACTAAGTCAGCCCACTTCCTACCTATTAAGGAAACACACAGCTCAGATAAGTTAGATCAGCTGTACGTGGACGAGGTCGTATCTCTCCACGGAGTGCCAGTCTCTATCATCTCTGATAAGGATACAAGGTATACATCGCATTTCTGGAAAATCTTTCAGCAGTCCCTAGGAACTCGATTAAACTTCAGCACCGCATATCATCCTCAGACGGATGGTCAAAGTGAGCGAACAATTCAAACACTAAAAGATATGTTAAGGGCTTGTGTTATTGATCTTGGTGGAAGTTGGGATGATCATCTTCCACTGATCGAGTTTTCATACAATAATAGTTATCATTCTAGTATTCAAGTTGCACCATTTGAAGCTTTATATGGAAAAAAGTACAGAACGCCCGTTTGTTTGGCAGAAGTGGGAGATGTCCAACTAACAGGACCTGATATAGTCCTGGAGACAACAGATACGATTGTTCAGATATGAGATCGTCTCAAAGCTGCCAGGGATAGGCAGAAAAGCTACGCAGATTTAAGGCGTAAACCTCTAAAGTTCGAGGTAGCTGACAGGGTTCTACTTAAAGTATCACCCTGGAAGGGAGTGATGCGATTTGGTAAGAAAGGTAAGTTAAGCCTGAGGTATATAGGACCATTCGAGATCATCGAATGTGTCGGAACAGTGGCTTATAAGTTAAACTTGCCTGAAGAGCTCAGTGGTATTCATAATGTATTCCACATCTGCAATCTGAAGAAATGTCTAGCTGATGAATCACTAGTTATAGCATATATAGATGTGCACATAGATGAGAGCCTAAAGTTTGTTGAGAAACCTTTGTCGATTAAGGATCGACATATTAAGAAGCTTCGAAGGAAGCATGTACCAATTGTAAAGGTTAAATGGGATGCCCGTAGGGGTCCCAAGTATACGTGGGAGGTAGAGTCCACAATGAAAGAGAAGTATCCTCATTTATTTCAGTAAATCTCGAGGTCGAGATTTCTTTTAAGGGGGTGAGGATGTAACACCTCGTAAAAATCGTACCCAACAAAATAAAGACACGTGTCATGTAAGGCAAACGTGTTATAACTCGGATCAAGTTAAAGATGTATGGTAGGATTTAAAAGTGTCGACATGTTAATTAATACCTCTGAGCGATCTAGTTATGAATCCCAAGACCCTAATTCATTTTATAAACATCTGATATACTCGAATCTGGTTATTTTCCTATAGTGAATAATTCAAAATTTTCAAAGATGGGATCCTAAGAGAATGAATTCGACAAATTTCATTCATGATTTCTTTTTAAAGAATCCAAAATAATTCTAATGCATGGCAAGGCTGTCATAACCTTTTGGACCGGATCAAGTGGTCCTATACTGGTATTAAAGGTCCTAAATTCGTAATATCAAAGTTGCATGGCCAACTACTAGAGATTCTCAAATTTTTTTCTTCTGGTCAATGGTTACGGACCGCAAAGGGACCACCTTACGGTCCGTAAGGTGGCGGAGCTGGACAGAGGTAATAAATCGAAAGCGGATACGAACCACAAAGCCAAGGGCTTACGGTCCGCAAGGTTGTAACTGGGAATCTCAGATCAAGGTCGGTTACGGACCGCAAAGCCTTGGGTTTACGGTCCGTAAGATGTGCTTACGGACCGCAAGGCATACTGCTTACGGTCCGAAAGGAGGTCGCTGGCAGCAGAAAATGGCAGTTGCCTGTTATAACTGGTTGCACCACCTTAAAGAGCTGGTTTTCGAAATACTGGAGCATGGCCAATAGTTTTGCATGCATAGGGACACTTGGGTTGATCAGGGAACTTCCATAGACTTGGGTGTGATGATCTTATGACATTTAGCTCACTATATAAGAGCTTGAAGTTGCAAACTTGGGACTTGCTCATTTCAAATCAGTTCAAGACTTCTCTGGAGCTTCTCTGGTCTTTCCTTAGGATCCATAATCGTGCATAGGACCTTTGTAAGTTTCCTTAACCTCTTCATTTCAGTTTTATTTAGCTTAATAACCATAAGTCAAACTTATCGTAATTAAAGTTTGACTTCGTGATTAATCACTAATGGTCCAGTCATTAGTTAAATTAAGAGTAGTTATAAGTTGGTAATTATGTGGGCAATAAACCTCTAAGAGTGCACCTACTGATTACCACCTTAACTTGGTCAAATGTCGGGTCAAAATTAAATTATAAAAAGTCAACAGAAAGCTAATTTTCGTATAAATGCATAATTAACAATGTAGAAGCAATGCAACCTGTTTTATCACTAATATAACTTGGTAATTAATGTAAGAACATGTCTAAACATGTTCAACCCGACAATTTTCAGTTTAAGCTCGGTTTGGAACCGAAAGTCGCATAAGGGGACTTTTGCTTTGACTTTCTGTTCTGACCCAATGTAGCATGTTTTAGAAATGCCTTAGAGCTTTATTAGGACCAGGTTACATGTTAGTATAACCCTCTGTGATTATACAACTTGGTTCATTAGTTATCCGACTCATATGCATGTTTCCGTTATATGCCTAAATGTTGACCATAATGCCCATTTGACCTTAAAACAAGAATTTTGAAAATATGAGAGAACCATAATCTTTATTTCTGATTTATAAACATGTCACTAAATTTTCACATCATTTGTAGGTCTAGATTAAGAGTTATGCTCAATAGCGTAATTAGAAAGCTTTTATTAATTAAATGGCATAATTAGCATATAACCTATCTAAACCCAATTTTTGATACCAAACTTTTTACCTACTGATATAAAATAATATTTTGGGATTTTTGAATATTTTTAATTATTTTTAGGATGAGCATAACATAGGGTTATATCTTTGATTCGGTAATTGTCGGTTTTGCCCTTTTGGCCTATAAAATGAGTTTTACAAATCATTTTGATACCAAACCTTTTTCTACTGATCTTATATGATAAATAGAATATTTTAAACCTTCTGGAATAATAAAAATATCATCTTTCATTATAAAACCCGAAAATCGCTTAAAACCGCCTTTTTACGCGTTTTAAACGCATAGTAAGTATTAAAACTATTTTAAATATATAAGACTTGAGGACCTACTGATATTTTAGTAAATTTGTATAGTTTAACAGTAAGCAAAAGTTGCAAACTCAAATTTCCATATTTGACCTTTTTTAAGCTTACGTGAAATTACCAAAATGCCCCTACGGCGCATAGTTTAGTTATAAGAGGTAAATTTCACCTATATACCATACCCTACTGTTATGACTTATAAAAAAATAAGTATTTTTACTGAATACATCAGACCTAAAACTCATATTCATATTTAAACTCTTTTATAACCTTTAAATGACCAAAATACCCATACGGGGCATAGTTTGAGTTTAAATTCATTTTGGGCATAACGGAAGGTATCTTACTGATATCACAACATTTTTAAGGCATATTAACTCAGGAAACATGTTCATGAATCAATTGGTTACCCGTAACGCATTATTCGCGTTTGGTGCGGTTTATGTAACTAGTTTGCATGAATTAGGCGAAACGGGTCAAACCTTATCATTTTGTCTCAAATTCCAGAATGTGATTAGTTTACCCATATTAGACAAGTATACAAACTTGTCGGGTCTAAACTACATTCTAATCCGGTCTTCGCTTAATCATGCGTTTTGAACCGTATATCTTCCTTTAAAACTAACCGGTCTAAGTTTAGGCTTAATTAAGATCCGTTAGGAATCTAATAGGTTATTAAAACCTTCGTTCCAGATTAGGAGCCCGGTAAAAGCTACGTGCACTTGTTTTTTGTGATTTATACTTTCTCAGGTAAATACTTTTAACTTATTTTCCCTATACGGGCTTGGGATACGGTATTATAATAATACCGCTTGGTCGGGTATGTAGTCATTTAAATCGGATTGTGATTAATGTAATTACATAACTCGTTTTAATCTGTATTATTTGGTGTATGGCCTTTGGGGGTTAAATGACCATGTCCTGGATATCCTTGGCATCATTCAAAGAAATGGCCACGACCTAAGCACGGGGTGTAGGCATACACCTGACAGTTGCATTATGTAAAAACTGGTAATCCACTTAAAGGAATCAACCTTGTGGGCATTATACCTGTGGCGTGTCAGTTAATCGTGACCGGCTCTACCAACCAGCCCTGACGAACGACAAATACGTAAAACTGTATACAAGATTATTTTTAAATAATTGTCCCAAGTTATAAAAGATTTTGTGCCATGTGCATTCAAACTAATTTTCTTAAACTCTTTTCAAAATGAGTCAGTTAATTGTATTACCAATGTAAACTGACGTATTTTCCAAAAAGGCTAAGTGCAAGTACTAGACGAAATAGGCTGGCTACTCCTGGCATCATTAATCAAGTCTTGCAAGCTCTAGATGTTAAAGTCTGTTGAACAATAATCTTTAATCTTTTGATCTGCCTGTGGATCTTTTACTGTCCGGATTGTAATACTTTGATATTACTATTTATTCGGTTGTAATGTGATTCACTTTTCGCTTCCGTTGTGCATTTAAAATTGTGTTGTTTGACTATGATGATATCAACTACGTCACGATACTCCCCACAGGGCCCACCGGTAATACGTGGACATATCGGGTTCGAGCCCCGCGAACACTCTCGCATGTCACGACAGAATTGATGTCCTCTGTCGCGTGCCGCGGGGGAACCTATTTTCCAGCGGGTGCAGGTTAAAGACCTGCATTTTTCACAAAATCAAACTTTGTATGTGCATAACTTTTGATTTACAAGTCCGTTTTAGGCAATTCTTTTTCCCAGGCGTCCATAATAAAAATACGGATCCATTTATCCTATTTAACCGCATCGAAACCCGGTTTATGAACAAATAGTTCATAAATCCATATTTCAATTATTCGACCCGTTAGGTATTATATCAAACCATACAAAACTCATTCTTATGGGTTTCTAAACTAAGTTACCCTTTTCCCGGGATTGCATACATTGGCGTTTCATTGTCATTCTCAAAATCTACGCACGAGCTATGTCGCGCTTGTTAATAACATTTTCAATCATGAACATTATCACTATATCAACAAATTTTGATCCGAAACCTTTAACCCAATAGCATGGGCTCTTTTAGGAAAAACTAAGCTTTTGGCGTGTCCGTTCAATGACCTACGCTTTCATGATTCGCATTCAAACGAGTGACTATCAAATCACTTCAAACACTACCAATTCATCCATTATTTGACCCGTTTGTGTATCTAGTGAACTTCGCCACTTCAACTATATATCAAGCTCACATAATATGCCAACTCAAGGTCGACTAACAAAATACATAATCAACATAATATAACGAAACCATAGTTCATACATGCATAATTCATCAATATTGGTTTATAACCATAATTACCCATTCCCGGGCTTCTCAACCTTAGCGTATCACTTCCATTCCATGTTTACGCTTTTATTACTCAGATTTAACGAGTGACGTTTAAGTCACTTCGAACACTACCATTTCGACCATTATTTTAACCCGTTCTTTATCTAGCGAGTTACATCACTTTACTTACATTCCCAATATGACTAATTAAACAATATTATCAATAAACATATCTAACCAACTATTTATTTTGACCTGTTTGGTTTGTTGAGTGAATTCCATCACTTCTTAAACTTACCAAACGATTACAATTTCACTATTTCGGCATCATACATATTCCAACTATTTCTCTGTAACAACACTAAACATATCTACAATTAGGCTTGTCTACATAAATGTAACGAGACGACAAGTCGCGTACCTTTAAAGCGTTCCCTTCAAACGTATGTCCGCTCCGGCTTGTCCACTTGAAGACCCGGTTTCCTTGCCTAAAGAGATCAATCCATAAACCGTTTAGAACCCTTTTTATAAGTCTTAACGCATAATTTGCCATATCCATCAAACATGCGTTTTTGTTCGATTTTCAACATTTATCTTTCATTTAGGCATTTTAACAAACACCTAACGGGTATAATTTTACATATTTAAAATCAAGTTCCTAACTTGTTATTTTTTCCCATTATAAACATACATTTCAATTCCATTATGTCAAGCATGCATACTAATCTCAGAATCATTTCGTAGAAATCAAGTAACACCACTTTTGATAGTCATGATTCTTGTGTTCATCTTATTTTTACAAAACCCATTTAACTTATCAATGGATTATCATGAATTTCATAAATTTAACACTAATTCAACATGTTATTGACTAGGGTTTACTCCTAGACATGTTTTCATTACTAATTTCATCTAAACATCAAATAATCAAACCCAGATTTCGATTTCACAAATCATCAAGAATTTGAGATGAAACCAAATTGTAAATTTTGACATACCTTATGATCACTACACTGAGGTTGTCACTAATTTATGCTTACATATCGATTTGGGGCTGACTTAGCCCTTCAATTTGTCAATTTTTGAGCTAGTTAAGGTTTGATGTGGAGAGCTCCTTGCTTCTCTGGAGAGTTCGACCAGAACACACACTTGAAGGGTGTGTTTTGGTGTCTAATGTTTTAATTAAAACAAACTTGTTTCAAGTTTGCTACAATTAGCCCCTATACTTTATTCCAAGTTACATAGAGTGTTATATTAACCAATTTCCTTTATTACTACAAGACAACTGACTAACTAGGTTATTCATTCCTAGTTAGTTTATTTTATTTATTATTAACATTAAATTTTTTAATATAAAATTTTATATTTTCAGGGTGTTACAAGTCTACCCCCCTTAAAGAGATTTCGTCCCCGAAACCTTCTTTAAATAGTTCTTTGGTTTGGACCAAACTAACTTAGCCTTGTTTTTAAGGCATTCTTTCTTTTTGTCAAAAGTTATTCTTTGCCTCGACACATGCGTCTTTCAGGTGTAAGTCCTCACGGACTGTCACTTGTATCTTGTAATTCTTATTTTGTCACATATTTGACCCAATTGTCAATTGACCACTCAATAATATGAGTTCGTCAACATGTTTGCCCCATACTAACCTTATATTGACAAGTGTTTTGTATAAATCACGTTACTATTTTGACCTTGGATGGTCTTATCGACTAGATTGATTAATCACCGTCATTTCATGCCCCATTATTCGGGTCTTCCACGTTGCCATATTCGGCCTTACTTGAGTTCATGATCTCCTATCCCGTAACTCACGCTACGACATGATTATATTCTGTATTTCTATATCACTCTTGTGACTATGATCGCATCACGTCATGTTTAAGTTTTTTTTTTATAAAATTTTCATTATAAAAAATCTTCTTTCGAACATAGCGTCTCACACCTATCGGTGTTGAGCCCTATATTCTTTAATATTAACTATTTTCTAATTTCTCTATAATATTCATATTTGTTAAACGTCACTTCTCACTAAAACTGAATTTTAGTTCAACATCTATCTCTTTAACTTATGTCAAATTCTCATACCCAGGAATTGACGACAAGAATTTATTCTTTTCCGCTCTTATATTATGCAAGGAATCGTAGCTAATCCCCATGCTTTACCCCAAGTGACTCGTATGTTCTTTTTCTTAGGCTCGTAAGTTATTCTGTTAGGCTTTCACCCCTTTTTTGGTTTATTTCCTTATATTGCTGACGCGTGGTTCACTTAGTCCTTTAAACCCTTACCTTGTTTATAATCTCAAAGGTTATAATGATCCCGTAGATCATCTTTTGCTTGTGTCATTTCGTATTTTTAGAATTACACTTCTGGTGTCGGGGCACCCTTTTTAAGCCTAAAACTCATTCATTTTCATTTTCGAATTTCATCGATTTGACCATAGTCTAAGGCTACACCCGTTTCCTTTTTAAACTATTCTTCCGAGTCTATGACTTCTTTAGTAAGTTACACGTCAGTTCGTTCTTCGCTTACCGTTATCCTGTTCATACCTTTTTTTACAGCCCGTTACCCGGGTTCTTTATCTTAATATTTTTAGCTCTCTAGTTTCACTGGTTTGCATTTTCCTTTATTATAAAACAGTTTACTTATTTGATCCGAACATCCGTCTTTCTTTTGTTAGCGACCCTTAGGTCCGTCTCTTTTATTAATGTCCTGAAGGGACATTTCATAAGCCTTATTTAATAAAACCATTGTTATTGTTATACGGCTTTTGGGGTTTTACCCGTTTTCGTTCCAACACTTTTAATACGTTTATTTCACTAATCTTTTATACAATCACACCTATCAGTGTGATCATCGTTCTTCCTCGTAAGGATTTGATTAATAATGTTTTACTTGATCGGTTATTCATTCCCAAGTTTCTAAATCCGTATTTTTTGATACTTTATTATTCATAGTATTGAATAATACGTATCATCCATTTAGTTTTCCTGGATGGTATTTTCTGCCCAAGTTTTAATTTCTCATTCATAGCCTTAATCCATTATCTAATTGTTCCCTAACGTTATTTTGTTGTAATTTTATAACGTGTACCTGCGTTACTCACCCCGATGGGCTTTCTCCCAACTCGTTCATCTTTTTTTTCCTTGCCGTCATCATGGTGACTTGTAGCCCTTCCATGATTCCGGGTTACACGGCTTCAATAGCCTTTCCGACTTTCCCATAGACCCTTTTTGCACGTCTCCTCAGTCATGAGGGTTATCGTGTCGTCGCCAACTGCGGTTGACATCATTCCATTGTAAGAATAACCAAATTCAACTTATTTCATTTTATTATTCCATGTCGTTGTATGGAATTTACCCACATCGTTTATCAATATAAACGATGTTTCTACGTGTTTTATTAGGTTTATCACTTTACTTACATTCCCAATATGACTAATTAAACAATATTATCAATAAACATATCTAACCAACTATTTATTTTGACCTGTTTGGTTTGTTGAGTGAATTCCGTCACTTCTTAAACTTACCAAACGATTACAATTTCACTATTTCGGCGTCATACATATTCCAACTATTTCTCTGTAACAACACTAAACATATCTACAATTAGGCTTGTCTACATAAATGTAACGAGACGACAAGTCGCGTACCTTTAAAGCGTTCCCTTCAAACGTATGTCCGCTCCGGCTTGTCCACTTGAAGACCCGGTTTCCTTGCCTAAAGAGATCAATCCATAAACCGTTTAGAACCCTTTTTATAAGTCTTAACGCATAATTTGCCATATCCATCAAACATGCGTTTTTGTTCGATTTTCAACATTTATCTTTCATTTAGGCATTTTAACAAACACCTAACGGGTATAATTTTACATATTTAAAATCAAGTTCATAACTTGTTGTTTTTTCAAAATATAAACATACATTTCAATTCCATTATGTCAAGCATGCATACTAATCTCAGAATCATTTCGTAAAAATCAAGTAACACCACTTTTGATAGTCATGATTCTTGTGTTCATCTTATTTTTACAAAACCCATTTAACTTATCAATGGATTATCATGAATTTCATAAATTTAACACTAATTCAACATGTTATTGACTAGGGTTTACTCCTAGACATGTTTTCATTACTAATTTCATCTAAACATCAAATAATCAAACCCAGATTTCGATTTCACAAATCATCAAGAATTTGAGATGAAAGCAAATTGTAAATTTTTACATACCTTATGATCACTACACTGAGGTGATCACTAATTTATGCTTACATATCGATTTGGGGCTGACTTAGCCCTTCAATTTGTCAATTTTTGAGCTAGTTAAGGTTTGATGTGGAGAGCTCCTTGCTTCTCTGGAGAGTTCGACCAGAACACACACTTGAAGGGTGTGTTTTGGTGTCTAATGTTTTAATTAAAACAAACTTGTTTCAAGTTTGCTACAATTAGCCCCTATACTTTATTCCAAGTTACATAGAGTGTTATATTAACCAATTTCCTTTATTACTACAAGACAACTGACTAACTAGGTTATTCATTCCTAATTAGTTTATTTTATTTATTATTAACATTAAATTTTTTTAATATAAAAATTTATATTTTCAGGGTGTTACAAGTCTACCCCCCTTAAAGAGATTTCGTCCCCGAAACCTTCTTTAAATAGTTCTTTGGTTTGGACCAAACTAACTTAGCCTTGTTTTTAAGGCATTCTTTCTTTTTGTCAAAAGTTATTCTTTGCCTCGACACATGCGTCTTTCAGGTGTAAGTCCTCACGGACTGTAACTTGTATCTTGTAATTCTTATTTTGTCACATATTTGACCCAATTGTCAATTGACCACTCAATAGTATGAGTTCGTCAACATGTTTGCCCCATACTAACCTTATATTGACAAGTGTTTTGTATAAATCACGTTACTATTTTGACCTTGGATGGTCTTATCGACTAGATTGATTAATCACCGTCATTTCATGCCCCATTATTCGGGTCTTCCACGTTGCCATATTCGGCCTTACTTGAGTTCATGATCTCCTATCCCGTAACTCACGCTACGACATGATTATATTCTGTATTTCTATATCACTCTTGTGACTATGATCGCATCACGTCATGTTTAAGTTTTTTTTTTTATAAAATTTTCATTATCAAAAATCTTCTTTCGAACATAGCGTCTCACACCTATCGGTGTTGAGCCCTATATTCTTTAATATTAACTATTTTCTAATTTCTCTATAATATTCACATTTGTTAAACGTCACTTCTCACTAAAACTGAATTTTAGTTCAACATCTATCTCTTTAACTTATGTCAAATTCTCATACCCAGGAATTGACGACAAGAATTTATTCTTTTCCGCTCTTATATTATGCAAGGAATCGTAGCTAATCCCCATGCTTTACCCCAAGTGACTCGTATGTTCTTTTTCTTAGGCTCGTAAGTTATTCTGTTAGGCTTTCACCCCTTTTTTGGTTTATTTCCTTATATTGCTGACGCGTGGTTCACTTAGTCCTTTAAACCCTTACCTTGTTTATAATCTCAAAGGTTATAATGATCCCGTAGATCATCTTTTGCTTGTGTCATTTCGTATTTTTAGAATTACACTTCTGGTGTCGGGGCACCCTTTTTAAGCCTAAAACTCATTCATTTTCATTTTCGAATTTCATCGATTTGACCATAGTCTAAGGCTACACCCGTTTCCTTTTTAAACTATTCTTCCGAGTCTATGACTTCTTTAGTCAGTTACACGTCAGTTCGTTCTTCGCTTACCGTTATCCTGTTCATACCTTTTTTTACAGCCCGTTACCCGGGTTCTTTATCTTAATATTTTTAGCTCTCTAGTTTCACTGGTTTGCATTTTCCTTTATTATAAAACAATTTACTTATTTGATCCGAACATCCGTCTTTCTTTTGTTAGCGACCCTTAGGTCCGTCTCTTTTATTAATGTCCTGAAGGGACATTTCATAAGCCTTATTTAATAAAACCACTGTTATTGTTATACGGCTTTTGGGGTTTTACCCGTTTTCGTTCCAACACTTTTAATACGTTTATTTCACTAATCTTTTATACAATCACACCTATCAGTGTGATCATCGTTCTTCCTCGTAAGGATTTGATTAATAATGTTTTACTTGATCGGTTATTCATTCCCAAGTTTCTAAATCCGTATTTATTGATACTTTATTATTCATAGTATTGAATAATACGTATCATCCATTTAGTTTTCCTGGATGGTATTTTCTGCCCAATTTTAATTTCTCATTCATAGCCTTAATCCATTATCTAATTGTTCCCTAACGTTATTTTGTTGTAATTTTATAACGTGTACCTGCGTTACTCACCCCGATGGGCTTTCTCTCAACTCGTTCATCTTTTTTTTTCCTTGCCGTCATCATGGTGACTTGTAGCCCTTCCATGATTCCGGGTTACACGGCTTCAACAGCCTTTCCGACTTTCCCATAGACCCTTTTTGCACGTCTCCTCAGTCATGAGGGTTATCGTGTCGTCGCCAACTGCGGTTGACATCATTCCATTGTAAGAATAACCAAATTCAACTTATTTCATTTTATTATTCCATGTCGTTGTATGGAATTTACCCACATCGTTTATCAATATAAACGATGTTTCTACGTGTTTTATTAGGTTTATCACTTTACTTACATTCCCAATATGACTAATTAAACAATATTATCAATAAACATATCTAACCAACTATTTATTTTGACCTGTTTGGTTTGTTGAGTGAATTCCATCACTTCTTAAACTTACCAAACGATTACAATTTGACTATTTCGGCATCATACATATTCCAACTATTTCTCTGTAACAACACTAAACATATCTACAATTAGGCTTGTCTACATAAATGTAACGAGACGACAAGTCGCGTACCTTTAAAGCGTTCCCTTCAAACGTATGTCCGCTCCGGCTTGTCCACTTGAAGACCCGGTTTCCTTGCCTAAAGAGATCAATCCATAAACCGTTTAGAACCCTTTTTATAAGTCTTAACGCATAATTTGCCATATCCATCAAACATGCGTTTTTGTTCGATTTTCAACATTTATCTTTCATTTTGGCATTTTAACAAACACCTAACGGGTATAATTTTACATATTTAAAATCAAGTTCATAACTTGTTATTTTTTCCCAATATAAACATACATTTCAATTCCATTATGTCAAGCATGCATACTAATCTCAGAATCATTTCGTAGAAATCAAGTAACACCACTTTTGATAGTCATGATTCTTGTGTTCATCTTATTTTTACAAAACCCATTTAACTTATCAATGGATTATCATGAATTTCATAAATTTAACACTAATTCAACATGTTATTGACTAGGGTTTACTCCTAGACATGTTTTCATTACTAATTTCATCTAAACATCAAATAATCAAACCCAGATTTCGATTTCACAAATCATTAAGAATTTGAGATGAAACCAAAATGTAAATTTTGACATACCTTAAGATCATTACACTGAGGTGATCACTAATTTATGCTTAGACATTGATTTGGGACTGACTTGGCCCTTCAATTTTTCAATTTTTGAGCTAGTTCGGGTTTGATGTGGGGAGCTCCTTGCTTCTCTGGAGAGTTCGACCAGCACACACACTTGAAGTGTCTGTTTTGGTGTCTAATGTTTTAATTAAAACAAACTTGTTTCAAGTTTGCTGCAATTGGCCCCTATACTTTATTCCATGTTACATAGAGTGTTATATTAACCAATTTCCTTTATTACTACAAGACAACTGACTAACTAGGTTATTCATTCCTAGTTAGTTTATTTTGTTTATTACTAACATTAAATTTTTAAATATAAAAATTTTTATTTTCGGGGTGTTACAAGCTTCCTGTTCAGTTTTAGGGGGAGGCTGTGGCTACTGCTTATTATATTTTGAACATGGTTCTTACTGTTAAAAGCCATGGGAAAACATGTTTCGAATTGTTACAGAAAAGGAAACCGGATGTGTCTTATTTAGAACCTTTTGGCGCTCCATGCACTATGATTGATCCACATGGCAAGTTCGGTCGAAGGACTATCGAAGGTTACTTTCTTGGGTATGCTACTCCTAATTTCAGGGTGTGGAATCTGGAAACTAAAAAGATTGAAGAATGGGGTGAAGTTAGGGTTCAAAGGTACACTGAATGTGTGAGAGCTCCGGGTGCTCCTTGGATGTTTGATTATGATGGACTGTTTGATTCCTTTAATCTGCCAACTTTTGATGAGGTGTCTGCAGCAGCACAAATGTTGCTTGAAGGTGATGCAGCAGTTGCACATGTGGAACTTTCTCTCTGTCGTGCTATTATCGAATCTCTCATGTATCTTACCGCTTCAAGGCCCGATATTATGTATCCAACATGTCTTCTTGCTCATTACCAGTCTAATCTAAAGGTTTCTCATATGATGGCTGTTAAGAGGATTTTTCGTTATCTGAACGGTTGTCCAGACACCGGTTTGTGGTATCCTAAGGATGATAACTTCGATTTGATTGCATTCAGTGATTCTGATCCTGGCGGCTGCAAGATTTATGCAAAGTCAACATCAGCGGGATGTCAGTTCTTGGGGAATCGTCTAGTCACATGGCAATGTAAAAAGCAGACCTGTGTAGCTACTTCAACCTGTGAAGTTGAGTACATTGTTGCCTCAAGTTGTTGCTCCCAAGTTCTATGGATCCAACAGAAAATGCGCGACTACGGTTTTGAATTCCTAACTACTCCTATTTATGTTGATAATTCTGCTGCTTTACAGATCACTCGTAATCCTTTACAGCACTCAAAGACAAAACACATCGAGATAAAGTATCATTTCATATGAGACTGTTATGAAAAGAAACTTATCAATGTTGTGAAAATCCACACCGATGACCAACGTGCCGACCTTTTTACCAAAGCTTTTGACAAATCACGATTTGACTATTTACTAATGGTAAACGGCATTAAGGTCAAGCCAGAGTAAAACCAACATCGAAAAATCATTTTTGTAAATATTTATTTGTGTTTTCTTAATTTCTCGTACTTTTTGCATTTTAGGGGGAGTAAAAACGAAAAATACAAAAACATTGAAAATTTTTAAAAATACAAAAACATCGAAAAATTTCAAAAACACAAAAACAATAGAAAAACAAAAATGAGTTTCCTGGCGAGAAAAAGAGAAAATGATAGTACATCAGTGGTCTGTCGAAACCTCTTTGAACCTAAAATGAAAAACGATAAGCGGCTCTATATAAGATGTATCGGTAGGCTCACAATCCTTTTAATGTGTGCAGGGTGATATAAACCTAAATCGACTGAAGACCGTGTGGGAACCGCTCATTGGCATATGGTCTTGGTACCAAAATTTCGTTTGATAGATTGTCGAGGTTCTGAGATACGTGGTCTTTATGCTGTTTATCATCTAGGTATCATGGTTGTTTCTTTTACCGAAAACAACGGGGACGCAAGTCTAGATCTTCCATGATACCATACATACGTGTAAATATCATACAAACATGTATATAATACATGATGCATTCGACCTCAATAAGTGATAAAAAATCACATGTCCAAAATCAATAAGTGATAAAATATCACATTTATCCGGGAGTCAAGTTTGTCTCTCTGTCTGTACGATGGTACTAACCTGTTCACGGACTTGCTCCTGTGCCCTCATGCATCTGAAAATCAAGTTCCTCATCAATAAGTGATTTAATCACATAAGGCTTGTATTCATCTAAAAATAAGTGAGTATCTCACATAATATACGTTGAAAACAGATGATAAATGGTATACTCACCAGCAAGATGAACTCTCGTGCATACCTTGATACGGGAATGTGTCGTGTGTGGATGAACACCGGTCGGTAAGTATAAATCATACCTTAATGTATCCCCTAACCGCGAGTACATCTGATAAGTTGAGCTTAAGTGGTCAACAATACCAATAATCATTATAGGATGCTTATCTTAATATTAACTAACTGAACAACAAGAGCGTTTTGGCGTGACCGTACACTGATATGATATTCTTACCCTCGAAACTCGCAAAAAGAATGTCTGTAAATATTTATTTAAAGATTTCAATTTCTGCATCTCTGTGTATATTTATTTAATGCTTTCCGTCTTTACGTTTAAAATATCCAAAAATGCCAAAAAGATTTTAGGTGTGTTTTAATATAAACTTTATAAAAGCCAAAAAGATTTTATTTCTATTTATTTTTATTGTATGACGTTGGATCTCGAGTCTTAACCTCCTGAAACTTGATTGTAAGCCGGAAAACAATTGCACCTTCATAAACGGCCAAAATTTAGTAAGTTTTGAAAGTTAAAATCTAAATTGATCTAATTTTTCAACTTTCAAATTGTTGTCGGTCGGTGTTTGATTGAGAGTTGGTCTCATGTGTGTCATGTGTTGTTTGACTATATTTCAAGCGTTTTTCTCATTACGCGTTTAGCTATGTTGTATGTGCAGATGTGGCACTCAAAGCAACATAAAGGCAAAGAGAACGTGTTAGAAGACAAGCTTTGGAATGAAGACACGACATCGATGCAATCAAAGGATCAAGATGATCGAGTTGCAGCTGACCACCCATCAACGCCAAAAGGATCTGAAGTCTTGAAGATCAAACTTTCACTAGCAACATTCAAGGGGGAGTTTGTTGATGCACCTCCTGTTTGTTTCAAGTGAAGACGTCTGAAGATCCGACAATGTAAAGTCAAACCATCATGAGCAACATTCAAGGGGAAATTTGTTGATGCACCACCTGTTTGTTTCAAGTGAAGACGTCTGAAGACCCGACAAAGTAAAGTCGAACCATCACAAGCAGCATCCAATGGAGAGTTTGTTGATGCACTTTGTGGATGCGGCTTGGTTCGGTTCGACTTGGTTCGGTTTTACTCGGTTGGGTTCGGTTCAAGCCCGATGTCACGACATTCCTCCGTCGTGCGCCCCAGAGTTCGACACGCGAAGCACGAATAGCCGCGAACCGTCATCAACGACACATCACCATGACATCATCATGATGATGTTATGTGATGAGATTATCCTTCCATGCATACATTGTACCTCATGAAGACTTGGTGAAGTGTTCGTTGAATGCACTGTTCACGAACAATGGGTCTCATAAGATTGTTTCCCAACAAAGACTAATGGTTCATGGCATGTGACTATTTGTTGATTACTGTCCATGAAGAGTCCAGTCTTCGTGGGCTTGTATACTGTTCGTGGCCCAGTAACATTCTTCGTAGTGTTACTGGGTATTGGGGCCTATATAAACCGATACTTGTTCCACATTTTAGTTAAGAGAGTCATGTGAAAGTTTGTAAACACTGTGTGTATGTGTGTACTGATTCTCTTCACTTAATCAAAGTTTGTGAATCTGTGGTTACTTCATGTTTATTCCATTTTGCTTTAGTTTGCATACTTAATTGGATTCCGCACTCGTTAGTGTGTTACAAAACAAGGAAGTAGATTTAATCTTGATCCTCCAAGTGGACCTACACTAGTGCCAACTCGCAAACGGGCAAATTGGAGTTCTACCATGGCGCAGTCGTATACAAAGTTTGCTTCATCATCGATGGCACCCCAATCATCATACTTATTTGGAGGTGACGGGTAAAATAGGTAAGGATTTAAACGGGGTGAGCGTCGAGGTCTAAAAACAGGTTTTTGATAGGCTGTCGTCGGTGTTTGGTAGGTTGTTGGCGGTGTTTGGTAGGCTGCTGGCGGCACATGGTAGACTGCTGGTGGCACATGGTAGGTTGCTGCCGGTGTTTGGTACGATCAGGGGGTTGTGGTGGACGGTTCAACATGCATATGACTGGGTAATGGCAACATGTGGAACAGTTTGACGACGAGAACGTCGTCTAACGTTCGATTGTCCGACTTCACCACCACCCATATCTTATAAGTAGTTTTGATAGATAATATTAATAGTGTGGTTTGCTAGTTATTATATAGATAGAGCCGTACACGGAATTGTCAAAAAAATTTAGATAATATTGTAATGTAAAAAAATTAGAAAAAAAATAACACATGGAACAACTTTTTTGAATTTTATAAATACAATAACTAACATAGATAACAACAACAAATACAACAAAATGTTATTTAGCGATAATTAACACGGTGTGATTACAGGTTCCTTTTGTAGGTGAGTTTCTGAAAATTTTGCTTTGATGTTCGACCCTTGAAAAGAATGATTGATCACATCCGTGTTATCTGCCAGGTACCGTCATCGATAGGTATCGACACTTCTAAAGCTCAAGAAAACGTCATTTTCAAACCATGAAAACACCTCCGTTTCTATTTGGAGACTATCGAAAGGACTAGAGATAGGCATTGTATACAATTGGTTGCATATAAAACATCTAATTTTCACTGGTATTTATAGGGTGAAAATTATACTTTACAAATAATTCGTAAATTTAAAAAAAACTGTGAAAAAAATACGGAAACGAGCCAGACAAGCGCCTCCAATGCGTCCTTCAATAAACCAAACGAGCCACTCAAAGAGCCACTAGCCAGCCAACCAAGCGCCTCGGGAAGCAGCGGAGCCAGACGCATCAGCCTACTTTTTAGCCGGATGTGCTGACGGCTGACTCCTCCGCTCAAAATATGTGACAACCCTCACTAAACCAGGTATCCGTACAATTAATTAATCTTAATTACGTGCTTAATGACTGTGCTTGATTACAACTGATGACGTAAGCTGCTTTCTGATTTTTGTAACATACATACATATACATCACATTTCATACTGTCACTCCACTCATTACATACAAACTTTAGTGACATACTTGATGCACAAAGCATAGTTAGCACAGTTAGCGGATAAGCCAGAAATACACTGACAGTGCCAGTACATAGACAGACAGTTTTTTGAGACCCAGTATGGGCCAGGGACAAGTTACTACACTAGTATGGGTGTAGGGAAGTGAATGCCATAAGACTGTGTCACTAGGAGATAGTTTGAGTGCCGAAAAGTGCCTAAAACTCAGTTTAAGTACAAAATTCTGCATTTGCAGCAAAAATTCAGCTTTTAACGTACTCATATTATGCAGAGAATTGACTAAATGGTCCTGAATGCTTTCCTAAGTATTGGGAATTAATTGTGTTACAAAAAGATACATAAAAGACGCTATACGGTACAATTGAACACTTTAACGGAACGGTACTTAACCGAACAACCGGACATTACCCGGGACACCAAAATTTTGTCAGAAACATTGTTTTATTATTGTTAACTAATTATGGTCTCTAAATACCCCAACACACTATAAAAATGTCATGTACATAATACCCTAGATAATACACTTAACCTCCTAAATAATTACCTACTTAAGATCAAAATTTTACAATTAACCCCCCCCTCCCTCTCAATATTTACGGCCCCATAGGGGATACACCACCATCATCACAAATATATTCCCTAGATTTCTTTTTGATATTACTTGATTTAGTTGCCAAAATATAAGATCAGGATCACAAGGATGGCCAATGGAGTTCAAGGAAATCATTACATCTTCACACTCCCCAACCCTCACACTCTCTCTCCCTCTCTCGGCCTACATACATCCGCCACCACCACCCCACTTCAACATTCATCCATTCCATTTCCAAGTTCAAATCAAGTGCTAGAAGAAGTCTTGTGGAGCTTGAAGCTTGGAGGTCTTGATGGAACATCACACATTGCTTTCTCACACCATCTTCATCATCATCCTTTGTTCATAAGTTCATCCCTAGCTTTTGTGCTAGTAGTAAGTCTTTGATTACCCTCTTGGCTACTTGTATGATGATTATTCGAAAGATTGTTGTTTGATGTTTAACACAAGAACATAAAAAGAAAATGAACAAAGAACATTAACATAAGTTTACATAAAGAGGAAATCTTGTTGGATTATAGTTGGTTACAGCATGCATGGTATTTGATCGTTGATTTCTTGATAAACCCATTTTTAGGACAATTGTTGATACATTTTAGTAACGTTTAAACTATAAAGAAACATGTTGATTAACATTTTTAGCCAACTTCAACTGGCTGTAAACGGATCATAATAAATCGAAAACTTAATTTTCTGAAGCCTAAATTATGTATTTTTGAAAAACGGATCAAATGGCACTGGACTCGTAATTTTTTGTGGTCGTTTACTATTTTTAAAGTCTGTTTTTGGACAGCAGCTCAAGCTGCGTTTTTTACTGCAGAAAACGTGTGTTATATTCTTCATCATAACTTGAAACCTGAGTAGATCTAGCTCATGAGATTTATACTGTAGATGATCATTGATTTCGTTATGATCCTCCAACTAGAATTTCGTCAATCGGACTTACGATAAATTTTAAACGAATTATTCCGTAGACTGCAGTCAGAAAGTGACAAATCTGATTGCACTCTGGTAAATGATTTTCTATAAAATATTGGTAATAAATTGGACCCCGATATTTTTACACAATAGTATTTGGATCGTATAAGACATTCTGTAAAAATTTTGGAATTTTTGGAATAAGTTAACTATTTTATTAAAATGCCCGAAAACAGCCCAGTTTTGTATATTAAAACTGAAATGACATAAGTTGTATTTTGCATGTCTAAATGTCGGGTTGGGTATTTAAGAACGATCTAACGTGATAAATGTTAAAGAAAATGATATGCTATTTAGCATGGACACCTCCATTTACAAAGGAGATTATGGCGAAATTTTCTGAAAATCCTAACAGTTATTAAATTTTTCTAGACAAGTGTTTACTAGTATATTTTAGACTATGTTTTTCAAACATAAAACTCGCCATAATTTTTGTAACAAAATACAAAGTATCGGAGGTTAGTTTATACATGAAAATGGTTAAATATATATTCTCTAAAAGGGACTTAAAAATATAATTCCGATACGAGCATGCATGTGTAAAATATCCCATCCTTGGGAAGGAAATGCGTATATAAAATACTTTAGAAGCATTAATACAAGAATATTGAATGAACAAATATTCCAACACAACATATAATTAAGTTGAAATATTAATTATTTTGACAAATAATTATCACTCGGAATAATATAAGAAACGTAACTCAAAACATTAAACTCTAAGCCAAGGCACGGCCCGTTCATCTAATAGACATTAGTACGTTGTAGGTTGTCGTGTAGCTGACGGAGTTTGAGATTCGGTACAAGACGCACTACTGTGAGTTCATGTCCCCCTTTTCTCTTAACTATTTTAGTTTTATACTTCGGGGGTGGAATACATGTTACGATTTATTACAGACATTTTTATACATGGTACGGTTAGCCTAAGGAGGGTTTTACTACGCGATCAAGTGAGTGGTGGGCATGACACTTAAGGCCATTAATCCTCATTGTAGGACCACGGGGCCTGAGTGATAGATCTATTTGGGTGTAGCGAGACCACACCCATGAGGCCGGGGCGGCCCATAGTGGTGACTATGTCTTCATACCGGAGACAAATTTGCTAGGTTTGAGTCTTCCTGCACCAGTTTCACACATACTATTGGCTTTGCAACCCAATGGTGATCAGTTTTTCCTTATTGCTACATACCAGGGACTTTTATTCATACGAGACTTATTTAAAGGCTTATACACACAAACTTACACATGAACTCGCTCAACTTTTTGTTGATATTTTTAAACTACATGTATTTCAGGGAATTAATCGGATCTGGAAAGTGTTGCATGGTAGTCGAGCTGCGTTCTAAATAAAGATGTCATCCAGGGTCGTAGGGTTTGGGAAGTGTAACTCCTTCCTGGACGGGTTGCATGTCTCTAATCCTCGTTTTTGTTGGTAGTCTTTCGTTGAGTCTTATGAACTCATTTTAAACAAGTCATGGTTTGTAATATGTTTTAGGATTGATGTTTTAAGACAATATGTTGTGCATTTTTCTAAACTATTTTAATGGATGATCATCACGTATTTTTATCATATAGCATTGTTGTGATTGTTGCTATGGTATTAAGAAGTCACACCAAATAATCCACGCTTCCGTAAAAGCCAGGGTGTGTCAGCTTGGTATCAGAGCCTCGATCATAGCGAACTAGAATTCTTTCTCGAGTCTAGACTATGATCACTAGGGCTCTCACGAAAACGCTTTCAAACACTTTTTACATTGCATACACTGAATTTCCAGATCCAGGGAACAAATGTTTTTACAAACAAAAGGCACAAGTACACATTACAAAAAGGCTATGTATATAATCCAGTCTTAGAGACTGAGGGATTCAGTCTTAGAGGCTCGGGAAAATATCAGTCTTAGAGGCTGGGGAAAATTTCAGTCTAAGAGACTGGGAAAGGTTTGGTCTTAGAGACCAGGGATTTAGTCTGAGAGACTAGGGAGTTCAGTCTTAGAGATTAGATGGGATTGTCTGGGAAGACTAGGATCCATACATGATTACATTGCTATTTGCTTACATGTTATTCTGATATACGTGCATATGTTGTGGTTGTGTTACAGACACCATGGCATCTTCTTCTTCTGATAGCGGAGTGTTAGACACGATCGACCCTATGGCCATTACCTCGGATGACGAGATAGCCATGGACTTGGAGGTTTACACATCAGACACTACGAGTACCAACGAGGACGATTTTCAGCCTTTTGCCCTACCAGACTTCGGAGACGACTTGCCTTTAGCTGATGGTCCACTGGGAGAGGATCTACCCATTGTCCCGATCCCTGCCCCTCTCCCATTTGCCGCAGTTCCCTTTGAGGAACAGCCTCTCGACGCGTTACCCGATGGCGACATCGATCTACTTATCGAGGGTCCCCCGGAGGGAGACCAGGATGGCGGGGCCCCGATGGAGGACGATGTTCCAGTAGCTGATATCCCAGTTGTTGACCTCGTTGTTCCTATGATTGAGATTCCTGCTGATGATGCCCTTGTTGTGCCACCTTTCGAGGCTCCTGTTGTGGAGGCCTTACCCGATCCGTCCGTTTCCTACCCGCTTGAGTCAGCATCATCCGCCACTATTCACGCCCAGGACATGCAGCACTACTCCACCGACACTGATTCAGACATGGCGATGTCTGCTGCACCCGTTGTTTTCCATGACTTTGACCCGGAGCCTGAGGTCGAGTTTTTACCTGCTGAGCCTGCTCCAGCTGATCCAGAGCTTGGAGTTGCACCAGAGCCTGCTTTCGCTCCCGACCCTATTCCTGTTGATGCACCAGTCGTTGCACAACCAGGTGCCGAGGTCCCAGTTGTTGCACCCATACCTGACCATATGCCGATGTTTGATGACCTTGCACCTTTTGCTACACATATTGATCCGAGATACGCCGACACCCGTAACGGGTGGATTGAGGATGATGATGATTATCCTCCATTTGTTCTACCTGTCACTCCACCTGCTGCACCTATTTCCGCACCAGTTGATGTTCCACTGTTCCGCCCACACGTATCTGACACCCACCGCACCGACTTGCCCACTACCTTTCTTCAGGACATACCTCCTCCCCGTTCATGGGAATTCTACTGGACCGCATGGTCACGTGCCACCCTTGACCGCAGCTTTTCCATATATCCCCCTTTTGCACCGACTACACACACAACTTTTACTTCTACAGCACCCTCGGGCTAACCATTTATGTGGTCTTCGCCCAATGCTATGCCTTTATCAGACCCATACCACCCTTTCCATGTGGGATATACCACTGACGATATACTCATATCCTTGCAGTTACAGCAGGATGGGTTGAGCCGACGAGTGCAGGCACTGGAGAGGATTCCACGTCCTAACCCTTGTCATTGCCAGTCTCCATTTGCGACACCACCAGCTCCTCTCAGACTGCGCCCTGATTCTGATGTCCGTTTCCTCACCACGGATCAGCAGATTGCTTACCTCATACGTGTTGTCCATGCTCTCGAGGAGGATTTGGCGCATTTGCGCAGATTAGTTCTCACTCCTCCACCTCCTCCCCCCCCACCATTAGCTTAGGGGTATTAGGTCTCCTACAGGCAGGCTACATTTGGTGAGAAGACAGTGATCGAGCCATGATTATGAAGACTTTTGAAGACCACGTTTTTTTTTATTTTTGATTTAGTGGTTTTTGTACTTGTTAGACGACTCAGACAAGGGTGATGTGACCCTTAGTCTCTTTTGACATATGATACGATTGTAAAACTGTATTGGTGGTTTTGTTTTATGCAAAGCTTAATCGCAGTCTTCTCATTACATGCATTGTTTATGTATTTGTTTATGATTATGACATGGGATGTTATGTGTTATTGTGTTGATTAGTGTTATTACGTACGCATATTACTTACTATACTTACTATGACCTGACTGTTATGATCTTCTTATGAAAGATGCCTCCACGACGCGACACACGCTTGCCTACTACTGAAGCAGAACTACAGGAACGTATTTCAAAGGCATTAGCCGACTATGAGGCCTCGCGTACCGAAACAAGCAGAAATACCTCAAACAACAACAAAAACCAGCCCAATGGTTGTACCTACAAACAATTTCTGGATTGTAAGCCCTTGAACTATGACGGCACTGGGAGTGCTGTTGCTTTCGTCAGATGGACGGAAAAGACGGACTCTGTTTTAAGGATGAGCAAGTGTACTCCCGGGCACCAAGTTACATACGTCTCAGGGCTCTTTCTTGATGGTGCCCTATCCTGGTGGAACCTTCAAGTACAGACCCTGGGGGAAACGGCGGCGTATGCTTTAACATGGACTGAGCTGAAGGAGCTCATGAGGAAGAAATACTATTCACAGGCCGAGATACAGAAACTGGAAACTGAGTTCTGGCACCTCAAAATGGATGGTCCAAAAATCGCTGAATATGTGCAAATGTTCCACGACTTGTCACGCTTTGTGCTGTATATGGTTGACCCTGAGTTTAAGCGCATTGAGCGTTTCATCTGGGGACTGGCACCCCAAATCATGAGCATGGTGACGATGTCCAAGCCTCCAACGATTACCGAGGCCATTGATCTCAGCGTGGCACTTACAGAGGAAGCCATCAGATTGAACAAGTTTTCAATCTCTGAACCAAAAAAGAAGGAAGCACATGTTGAATCATCACCAAGTGAGAACAAGAGGAAGTTCTCAAACTTCAAAAAGGGTACCAGTAGTGTCAGCAGGAAAGATGAGGGAAGTGCACCAGCCAGGGCCATAACTGGTGCCGAAAACAAAGGGAAAGGATACATGGGCACCCTGCCAAAGTGTGATGCATGCCAATATCATCACCCCGGCCCATGCAAATTCAGAAAATGTGAGTTTTGTGGGAAGACTGGCCACTCAAAGGAAACATGCTGGGCTGGTAATGGTGTTGGTCGTGGAAATCAAAGAGGTTTTGGAGGAGGGAATAGAAACCGCCATCAGGGAGGAAATGGCGGGAATGGGAATCAAGCTGGTAACCGGGGAGCTAACGCCAATCGTGGCGGAAATGGAAGTGGTAACGGTCGAGGACCGGGATGTTTTAACTGCGGAGACATCGGGCACTTCAAGCGCGAATGCCCAAAACTCAATCAAGCTCAAGGAAGGATATTCAACATTGGAGCAAGGGAAGCACGCCAGGACCCGAACATTGTCACTGGTACGTTCCCGATAAATCAACGCTTTGCATCTGTTTTATTTGACACTGGTTCCGACTATAGCTTTGTATCGTTAGAATTTAAAAGTATGCTTGGGTTAACTGCTAGTAAGTTAGATATTCCATACTCAATTGAACTAGCTAATGGGGAGCTAGTTGAAACAAATGAAGTCATCAGAGGATGCGTGATAGAGCTGGGAGAGCAAGAGTTTACACTGGATCTACTGCCAGTCGAGTTGGGAAGCTTCGACGTGGTAGTAGGAATGGATTGGTTGTCAAGCAACAGAGCCAAGATTGTGTGTCACGAGAAGACCATTCGCATCCTAATAGCGAATGGAGAAACGATTGTGGTACACGGGGAGAGGCGTGATACGCCCTTAAGGATCATTAGTTGCTTGAAGGCTAGGAAATGTTTGAAGAAGGGATGTGTTGCCTTCTTGGCACACATCGTGAATAAGGAGGCCGCTGAGCCCAAGATAGAAGACATTCCTGTCGTAAGGGAATATCTTGAAGTCTTTCCAGAAGACTTGCCAGGATTGCCACCACAAAGACAAGTTGAGTTTCATATTGACTTAGTCCCAGGCGCTGCGCCGGTGGCTAAGGCACCTTATAGACTTGCACCTTCAGAGATGCAGGAGTTGTCGACACAACTCCAGGAGTTGCTAGACAAGGGATTTATCAGACCAAGCTTCTCACCTTGGGGAGCTCCGGTCCTGTTTGTTAAGAAGAAAGATGGTAGTTTTTGCATGTGCATCGACTACCGGGAGCTGAATAAGTTGACGATCAAGAACAGATATCCCTTGCCAAGGATTGATGATCTATTCGATCAGTTGCAACGCTCAAGTTTCTACTCAAAGATCGATCTCTGATCAGGATATCATCAGTTAAGGATACAAGAGGAAAGTATTCCCAAGACTACTTTTAGGACTCTCTATGGATATTACGAGTTCCTGGTTATGCCATTTGGTCTGAAAAACGTGCCCACGGTATTCATGGATTTGATGAACAGGGTTTGTAAGCCGTACCTCGATAAGTTTGTGATTGTGTTCATTGACGATATCCTGATTTACTCAAAGACGAAAGAAGAGCACGAGCAACATCTAAGAGCTATTCTAGAGCTGCTTAGGAATGAGAAGTTGTACGCGAAGTTCTCGAAGTGCGAATTCTGGTTACATGAAGTTCAGTTCCGTGGTCATGTGGTGAATGGAAATGGAATCCATGTGGATCCCACAAAGATCGAGGCAATCAAGAATTGAGAGTCTCCAAAAACGCCAATCGAGATTCGGTAATTCTTGGGTTTGGCTGGGTATTATCGCAGATTCATTGAGGATTTCTCGAAGATCGCTCAACCATTGACCTCTCTCACGCAGAAAGACAAGAAGTTTGACTGGGAAGACAAACAAGAAGAAGCATTCCAATTGTTGAAGAACAAACTTTGTGACGCACCAATCTTATCCCTACCCGAAGCACCGACGACTTCGTGGTATATTGCGACGCTTCGCGCCAAGGTTTGGGCTGCGTGTTGATGCAGCGACAAAAAGTTATAGCCTATGCTTCGCGCCAGCTGAAGGTTCATGAGAAAAACTACACCACGCATGACTTGGAGTTAGGCGCTGTGGTGTTTGCATTGAAGATCTGGCGACATTACTTATATGGCACGCGATGCACAATCTTTACTGATCACAAGAGTCTGCAGCACATCTTCGATCAAAAAGAGCTTAACATGAGACAAAGTCGCTGGGTTGAACTGTTGAACGACTATGATTGCGAAATCGAGTATCACCCGGGGAAGGTGAATGTAGTCGCCGATGCCTTAAGTCGGAAAGAAAGGATTAAGCCCAAAAGGGTTAGGACTTTGGAAATGATTGTTCAGACAGACCTCTCGTTGCGCATTCGTGTCGCGCAGAGAGAGGCTCTCAAAAGGGAAAACCTTGTGAATGAATACCTCTGTGGAATGGAGAAGCAATTGGTACCAAAGGAGGATGGAACGTTATGTTTCTTGGGAAGAATTTGGGTTCCTTTCTTTGGTGGTCTGAGAGACGTTATCTTTGATGAGGCTCACAAGTCACGGTACTCGATCCATCCAGGATCGGATAAGATGTACCAAGATCTTAAGGATTTCTATTGGTGGCCAAGAAAGAAAGGCGATGTAGCGGTATATGTCAGCAAGTGTTTAACTTGTGCCAAGGTAAAGGTTGAATACCAGAAGCCTTCAGGTCTCCTGCAACAACCTGAAATACCCCAATGGAAATGCGAACAGATTTCTATGGACTTCATAACGAAATTGCCAAGAACATCCAGAGGTCACGATACGATTTGGGTAATCATGGACCATCTGACCAAGTCTGCACACTTCTTAGCAATCAAGGAAAAAGACAACACGAGCAAGTTAGCTGAGCTATACCTAAGAGAGATTGTGGCACGTCATGGAGTGCCTCTCTCAATTATTTCTGATAGAGATGGAAGATTTGTGTCAAGGATTTGGCAATCCTTCCAAGAAGCTTTTGGTTCTCAGTTGAACCTGAGTACTGCCTTTTACCCACAGACAGATGGACAGAGCGAGCGAACGATTCAGACGTTGGAAGACATGTTATGAGCTTGCGTAATGGATTTAGGTGGTAGTTGGGACACTCACCTACCATTGGTAGAATTTTCATACAACAACAGTTATCATGCAAGCATTCAAGCCGCACCATTCGAAGCTCTTTATGGACGCAAGTGTCGATCACCGATATGTTGGGCTGACGCAGGAGATAGACAGCTTGTCGGACCAGAATTGGTCCAGGAGACGACAGACAAGATCGCACAGATCCGAGAGCGCATCAAAGCGGCTCGTAATCGACAAAAGTGTTATGCAGACCAGAGAAGAAAACCTATGGAATTTGAGGTAGGAGATATGGTTTTGTTGAAAGTTTCACCCTGGAAGGGTGTGGCACGCTTTAGGAAGCGTGGGAAGTTGAACCCTAGGTACATTGGACCATTTAAAATCCTGGAGAGGATTGGTCTTGTAGCCTACAAGTTGGACCTACCTGCTAAACTAAATGGTGTTCATGATACATTCCATGTATCAAACCTGAAAAAGAGTCCAACTCAAGAGACAGTGGTTATTCCAGCCGACGAAATCCACATTGACGACACACTCCACTTTACGGAAGAACCAGTTGAGGTCACAGATTGGAAGATTAACAAAACACGCAGGAGTAGTGTCAAACTCGTCAAGGTTCGATGGAATGCACGACATAGCCCAGAATTCACGTGGGAACGTGAGGATCGTATGAAGGAGAAATACCCACATTTATTCCCCAAGACCCCTGCAACTAGAAGCAGAACTTAAAATTTCAAGACGGAATATTCTTAACGGGGGGAGAATGTGACAACCCTCACTAAACCAGGTATCCGTACAATTAATTAATCTTAATTACGTCCTTAATGACTGTGATTGATTACAACTGATGACGTAAGCTGCTTTCTGATTTTTGTGACATACTTGATGCACAAAGCATAGTTAGCACAGTTAGCGGATAACCCAGAAATACACTGACAGTGCCAGTACATAGACAGACAGTTTTTTGAGACCCAGTATGGGCCAGGGACAAGTTACTACACTAGTATGGGTGTAGGGAAGTGAATTCCATAAGACTGTGTCACTAGGAGATAGTTTGAGTGCCGAAAAGTGCCTAAAACTCATTTTAAGTACAAAATTCTGCATTTGCAGCAAAAATTCAGCTTTTAACGTACTCATATTATGCAGAGAATTGACTAAATGGTCCTGAATGCTTTCCTAAGTATTGGGAATTAATTGTGTTACAAAAAGATACATAAAAGACGCTATACGGTACAATTGAACACTTTAACGGAACGGTACTTAACCGAACAACCGGACATTACCCGGGACACCAAAATTTTGTCAGAAACATTGTTTTATTATTTTTAACTAATTATGGTCTCTAAATACCCCAACACACTATAAAAATGTCATGCACATAATACCCTAGATAATACACTTAACCTCCTAAATAATTACCTACTTAAGATCAAAATTTTACATTAACCCCCCCCCCCCCCCCCCGCCTCTCAATATTTACGGCCCCATAGGGGACCCACCAGCATCATCACAAATATATTCCCTAGATTTCTTTTTGATATTACTTGATTTAGTTGCCAAAATATAAGATCATGATCACAATGATGGCCAATGGAGTTCAAGGAAATCATTACATCTTCACACTCCCCAACCCTCACACTCTCTCTCCATCTCTCGGCCTACATACATCCGCCACCACCACCCCACTTCAACATTCATCCATTCCATTTCCAAGTTCAAATCAAGTGCTAGAAGAAGTCTTGTGGAGCTTGAAGCTTGGAGGTCTTGAAGGAACATCACACATTGCTTTCTCACACCATCTTCATCATCATCATCCTATGTTCATAAGTTCATCCCTAGCTTTTGTGCTAGTAGTAAGTCTTTGATTACCCTCTTGGCTATTTGTATGATGATTATTTGAAAGATTGTTGTTTGATGTTTAACACAAGAACATAAAAAGAAAATGAACAAAGAACATGAACATAAGTTTACATAAAGATGAAATCTTGTTGGATTAGAGTTGGTTAAAGCATGCATGGTATTTGATCATTGATTTCTTGATAAACCCGTTGTTAGGACAATTGTTGATACATTTTAGTAACGTTCAAACTATAAAGAAACATGCTGATTAACATTTTCAGCCAATTTCAACTGGCTGTAAATGGATCATAATAAATCGAAAAATTAATTTTCTGAAGCCTAAATTATGTATTTTCGAAAAACGGATCAAATGGCACTGGAATCGTAATTTTTCGAGGTCGTTTACTATTTTTAAAGGTCTGTTTTTGGACAGCAGCTCAAGCTGCGTTTTTACTGCAGAAAACGTGTGTTATATTCTTCATCATAACTTGAAACCTAAGTAGATCTAGCTCATGAGATTTATACTGTAGATGATCATTGATGTCGTTATAATCCTCCAACTAGAATTTCGTCAATCGGACTTACGATAAATTTTAAACGAATTATTCCGTAGACTGCAGTAAGAAAGTGACAAATATGATTGCAGTCTGGTAAATGATTTTCTATAAAATATTGGTAATGAACTGGACCCCGATATTTTTACACAATAATATCTAGATCGTATAAGACATTCTGTAAAAATTTGGGAACTTTTAGAATAAGTTAACTATTTTATTAAAATGCCCGAAAACAGCCCAGTTTTGTATATTAAAACTGAAATGACATAAGTAGTATTTTGAATGTCTAAATGTCGGGTTGGTTATTTGAGAACAATCTAACGTGATAAATGTTAAAAAAATGATATGCTATTTAGCATGGACACCTCCATTTACAAAGGAGACTATGGCGAAATTTTCTGAAAATCCTAACACTTAGTAAATATTTTCTAGACAAGTGTTTACTAGTATATTTTAGACTATGTTTTTCAAACATAAACCTCGCCATAATTTTTGTAACAAAATACAAAGTATCGGAGGTTAGTTTATACATGAAAATGGTTAAATGTATATTCTCTAAAAGGGACTTAAAAATATAATTCCGATACGAGCATGCATGTGCAAAATATCCCATCCTTGGGAAGGAAACGCGTATATAAAATACTTTAGAAGTATTAATACAAGAATATTGAATGAACAAATATTCCAACACAACATATAATTAAGTTGAAATATTAATTATTTTGATAACTAATTATCACTCGGAATAATATAAGAAACGTAACTCAAAACATTAAACTCTAAGCCAAGACATGGCTCGTTCGTCTAATAGACATTAGTACGTTGTAGGTTGTCGTGTAGCTGACGGAGTTTGGGATTCGGTACAAGACGCACTACTGTGAGTTCATGTCCCCCTTTTCTCTTAACTATTTTAGTTTTATATTTCGGGGGTGGAATACATGTTACGATTTATTACAGACATTTTTATACATGGTATGGTTAGCCTAAAGAGGGTTTTTACTACGCGATCAAGTGAGTGGTGGGCATGACACTTAAGGCCATTAATCCTCATTGTAGGACCACGGGGCATGAGTGATAGATCTATTTGGGTGTAGCGAGCCCACACCCATGAGGCCGGGGCTGCCCATAGTGGTGACTACCTCTTCATACCGGAGAGAAATTTGCTAGGTTTGAGTCTTCCTGCACCAGTTCACACATACTATTGGCTTTGCAACCCAATGGTGATTAGTTTTTACTTATTGCTACATACCAGGGACTTTTATTCATACGAGACTTATTTAAAGGCTTATACACACAAACTTACACATGAACTCGCTCAACTTTTTGTTGGTATTTTTAAACTACACGTATTTCAGGGAATTAATCGGATCTGGCAAGTGTTGCATGGTAGTCGAGCTGCGTTCTAAATAAAGATGTCATCCAGGGTCATAGGGTTTGGGAAGTGTAACTCCTTCCTGGACGGATTGCATGTCTCTAATCCTCGTTTTTGTTGGTAGTCTTTCGTTGAGTCTTATGAACTCATTTTAAACAAGTCATGGTTTGTAATATGTTTTGGGATTGATGTTTTAAGACAATATGTTGTGCATTTTTCTAAACTATTTTAATGGATGATCATCACGTATTTTTATCATATAGCATTGTTGTGAATGTTGCTATGGTATTAAGAAGTCACACCAAATAATCCACGCTTCCGCAAAAGCCAGGGTGTGACAAAATACACACGTGTCACACTCCTACTGACGGACGAATGGAAGGTTGGATGCGCTGTTCCAACGGCGCATGAGTTGGCCAATTTCGAAAGTCAGCTTGGTCTTTGGCCAATTTCATAATTTTCCCTTTTATATAATGGCAGCTAAGTTGTGCTAGTTGGGCCAACACTTAAAGTTAAACAACTCAGTTTGGTTTGACTCGATTATTTTAAGGGAAAATTACTATAAAAGATAACTTGACCTTCAAAGTTAAAGGAATATATATATGGCTATTAAGCCCTTATTAAAGTAGGTAAAGACAAGAAGAGTCAATCAAAATACGCCAAACAAGTTTTGTGCGCTTAAATAGCCTACACAAAAACTCATAGTCAACTACAATTTGGTCCAAAAAACCAATAAAAAAGCATAGGCTACATAGCCGGCATACGAAAAAAACAGTAGGGGCTAAATAGCCTATGGCTAAAAACTGACGGTTAAATTTTAGTTGTAGGTTATTTCTTCTCTTTACGCATGTCTTAATCTGACTAGCTATTATGTGGACCCTTTGTACTTCACCGGTTCACCATGAGTTTTTTTGCAGGCTAAGCCATAGTCATCTTAGCTGGTGAATCCTATTTGGCATTTCCTGATTGGTTTGTTTGTCTTTGTCTTTTTTGCCAAAGTGAAAAAATGTATGCCTATTCTGTTAATTTTTTTTTATTCAAGTGATTTTCTATTATCTCAAACAAAAGAGCTCGAGCTCCCCTTTTTGAAACAAGAAGAATCAGTACAAAAATTAGCCTTGATCCCTTACGTATACAAGAACTCCATTTATAACTCCTTATACCAAACTATTAGATAATAGATTATTAACTAAACCTTAGATATGTCTTTATGTCACGTTTGTAACTATTATGTTTTTTTTTGAAGGATAGTAACTATTATGTTTAGTAAATTAAAACACTTACAACCATTGCATAACCAACACACCATGAAGTGGTGTCATGTTTTAATCGCAATGGTTCCGCATATGTATATACAGAATACATCTGTTGGAACTTTTGAGATTGTTCATACTTGTGCTGGATTAGTTTTATAGTGGTTGTAGCTAATTTAATAGTATAGGGGCTTATTTTGTAATTCTCTAAAATTAGGAAGCCTGACTTGGTGTAGTTAAGATTCCAGCAAATTTATAAATTTGCTGGCTAGTTAGGAACACTATATATAGCCCTTGTATTGTAACCACTTCAAGCTTTTGGCTCTCTTAATGAATATTGGTGTTGTTTACATTCAATCATTGTTCTTGTGCTCTAATCTGTTATCCAAGGTGCTTTATTGATTTACACTATTGTTTGGATTCAATACAACACTTGTTGCATTCATTAATCCACTAGCTTCACCTTCATCTTTGTTTATTCTTAACTTTTTCATAGTTCAAACACTTAATCAATAGGTGTTTTGGACTAAAACAACCAACCACTGTGATCCGGATTGATATTGGGATCTACAATTTGGTATTAGAGCCTTAGTGCTCTTGGTTGTTGTGTTCTTGTTGAGATTTTTCATAGTTTTGAAGGTTTTTCAAAAATTTCAAGGTTTTCAAATTTTTGGACTTAAAATGGTTTGATTTGGTGTGTTTAATCGATAGGTTGTTGTTAATATATGATTAGGGAGTCATTTTGGACATTTTGATGCATCAAAACATGGTTTTTGAGCTGTTTTTGAGTGATTAGAGGGTTTTAGTTCGTGTTAAACCCTCTGTCCAGCGAAATTAATATGAATACAGCAAACAATATTTGAAGATAGCGAAATTAAATTTTGAATGTAGCGAAAATATTGTTGAACATAACGATAATAGCGAAATCTTTTCGAAGCTCATCGCATGATCATTAATTTCGACGATCATCATTCGAGCGAAATTATTGATTATCGGCGATATAGTGGCAAGTGACCCTGTAGCGAAATTATCGAAGGCGACTTCGAGAACTGTGATATTGAACCACAGCGTTCTTATCACGGTAATCGGCGATATTAGTCAAACTAACGTTTGTGTTGCTTGTATCAGCGGAATTAGCTTGCTCGCTCGTGCAGGACATCATCGTGTACCAGCAAAGATAGGAGATCGGTGAAGATTTTTAGCGAAATTGTTCGTGCTTCTCAAATCATCGGCGAAATTAATACTGTTACCGGCCTCTAGTGATTTGTCAGCGAATTTAGCCTCTGATCAGCTCTCTTTTGTCAAAATCAAGCCAAGATGTCGTTGAATCAACTAAGTCCAATTGCTCAAGCGGAACTTGAGACCGGAACCACTACTAGGCCACCAAAGTTGAAAGGGGCTGAAGACTTCAGCACTTGGAAGACTCGCATTCAGTCGTTCTTCGAGTACACGGACTACAATCTGTGGCTCTCTGTCACAGCTGGACCTTACATTCCAACGGTTGTTCGAGGAGATGCGGTAGTTGCTAACAATGATGCAACCACCTTCACTAATGAAGACAAGGCTCTAATCCAACGTGATCGTCGTGCTCATGCTGCCTTAACCATGGCACTGTCAATTGATGACTGTAACATGTTTGAAGAACACCGAACTGCAAATGCACTCTGGAATGCATTGATTGAGTATTATGAGGGAAATGAAAAGCTGATCGAAAGCAAGAGAGACATGGTGCAGAAACAATATGACATGTTTTGTGGAGTTCGTGGAGAAAGTCTTTCCGATCACATCAGTCGCTTTCTGAATATGATGACCAAAATGAAGAAGGCGGGAAATCCTGTCACAAACCGTGCTGCTATAAAGAAGCAGCTAGATTCACTCCCCAAGGAATGGAGTCTTCAATGCATGATGATCAAGAAGGATTTCCTCAACAATCCAAATCCTGTCGCTCTGTCCGACTTGATCAACACCCTAAGAGCCTTCGAAATGGATGTCAACAAACGAGAGATGAACACTGCTGGTTACCCACCAAAGTCAACTCAAACCTCTGCTGGATTGAAGAATGTGGCATTTCTTGCTTCAGGTGGCATCAGTCCACAAGCTTCCGACTTAATTTATGCCAATGCTTCTGCAAGCGCTTCGAAAGCTCCACAACCTAGTGAGAAGACTATCACGGTTGGTGATACACAAGCGTTGAAAGTGTCAACTAAAAACGTGGCACTCTTCAACATGTTTCTGAGCAGCTATGAAGCTTTGATGTCTGGAGATTTGAAGAAGGAGATGTTCACTGCTGAAGACATGTATCAGGTTGATCCAGATGACATGGAAGAAATGGATCTAAAATGGCAAATGGCCATGATCACTTTGAGATTAAAGAAATTTCAAGACAAAATAGGAAAGCGTTTGGGTCTTGGAAAAGTTGGCTTTGATAAATCCAAACTAAGATGCTACAACTGTAAGAATCTGGGCCACTTCAAGCGTGACTGCCCCTTGTTGAAAGAAGGAAACATCGAATCAACTTCTGCTGTAAAACAAATCACCGTTGAAGAAAACAAGAACAGTGCGTCTCCTAGCACGCCAAAAGCTTTAGTCGTCGAAGATTATGATTGGAGTGAAGAAATTGCTGAAGCAAAGGAGCAAGTTAACAAAGCTCTCATGGCAAAGATCTCAAGCGAGTCCTCATCAAAGCAGTTTGAGAAACAGACAGCTGGAATTCCAAAAGGTGACAATACTGCTGACAAAGGTCTAAAAAGCATTCTCACCTCCATGGAGCCTGAGAAAAAAAGATATCTGGAGAAGCAAAGGAGCATGTTTCTAAGGAGGCATCTGATCAGGAGAAGGGCAAAGAAAAGGTCCCAGCAGCAGCTATGAAAACAGAATCTTCAAAAGAAAAGGCTAACAAAGATTTGGTAAACAGTATTCCACATAGTTTTAAAGTAAAGCTATGCACACCTGCATGCGTTGATGTCGTGGCACATTACAAGTCTCTAAATCTAGAATTTGAGAGACAAAAAGACAAGGCTTTAAAATTTAACAATGAGCTTAAACAGAACGAGGCCGCATATCAGAGAAAGTTGAATTCAACTTTAGCTGAAATGCAAACTCTAAAATAATTTGGTTTTAGAAAAGATTTTATCATCAACGGTCTCACAGAAAGATTAGAAAAAGCTTTGGACGAAAAGAATAAATTACAAATTATAATAGACAAATGGAATGTCAGTCAAAAGGCCTTTACTGACATCAAAAACTGCCAACGACCAACGTTTGTGAAAGACGGGATCGGGTATAAGGACAGCACAGAAATGAAAGAAAACTCTTCTTTCCACCACATAGCAAAAACTATGTGCCTATGCCAACTCCTCATCCCGAAAACGATCTCATCAATGAAAAGGCCTCTGTTGAACAAAATGAGTTTTGTGAAAATGAAACAACTGCTAACTTTTCTTAAAGTAATGCAGATCCAATTATGTGTAAAGAAGATGTGTGCGATGAGGATGGAGACTGCGGCGGTTCAAAAATAGGAATAGGTTATTCAGGCGACAGTTATTCCACCGTTAACTGGTTCGCCTGGAACTGTTCTAAGAAAAACAATATTCGGGATGAATGTAATAATTTAATTAGGATGGATGACTGTAATGGCCGTGTGCCTAAATTTAAATCTTCGGATGACTGTAAGGGCCGTGCGCCTATATTTGAGACCCGTGATCGTGAACATTTTGTGTCTGAATGTCATGATTTAAATTCTGCATTGTGTGATGATAAAATTGTTTGTGAATCTCCTGTATTTGTGCCAGAATTGAAAAACAATAGCTTTGGAAAATTCCTCACAGAGGAAATTCCAGAATTTATTCCATCTCGAACAGGTATGACAGATTCAGATAAGAGTGTCACTAAAGATCACTGCAATGAAGACTTAAGCATCACTGTCTCAGAAGATAAGCAAAAATCAGAAAGCTCAAATGAAGATCAAACAACAGATGGTGAAAGTCTCGAATTCTTGATTGAAGAAACTCCGAAAACCACAAGTGAAGATCAAATTACAAATGATGAAAGCTCCGAGTGTTTAAGTATTGAAACAATAGAAGACCAAGACTCAGAAAGTTCAAGCGAAGATCAACGCTATAATGATTCTAGTTACGAAGCAAGTGAAGAGCAAAGCTCAAGCGAGTACAACACGTCCGAAAGTTCATCCGATTCCGATAGTGATGAAGTATGCTCAGAAGATGAAAGCAGAGTGGACAAGAAAATGAAGAAAGCAAAAAGCTCAAGACTCTCATCACATACATCATCTTCTAACACCAAAAGACCCAGACGTAAAAGATGCTTTCGCTGTGGTCACTTAGGACATACAGCGAAACATTGTAAAACCAGGAAAATTTTCTAAACCAGAACATGATTTTGTCACAAACTTCTCATATCAACTTAATTATCTTAAGAAGTCTGTTAAAAACCTGCTTGAGTCAACAGCCTATTTTTGGAAACAAAAAGAGGACAACGTGGGTCAAAACCACGATAGATACAAAATGAAGCAAATCTGGGTTCCCAAATCAAACTAATTTGTGAATATTCTTGTATTTCAGAATAAACTCCAGAAATGGCTTCGTATGCTCATGGAGTATATCTGGCACGTCGACAGCTATGCTCTAGACACATGACAGGCTTGAAAGAGCTTCTGAAGAACTTTCGTTTTATTGATGGTGATTTCGTGTCATTCGCTGGAGACGAAAAGGGAGGGAAGATTGTTGGAATAGGAGATGTGGTGTCTGAAGCCCTCACCTTGGAAAACGTCAACTATGTTCCAGAATTGTGCTACAATCTGTAGGACCGTATTTGGCAGTCGAATGAGTCAATCTGAGCTAGAACCTACTGATTATGCAGCGGAAATACACAATCAGCATGAATCAAAGTAAAAACGTAGTAGAAATGAGTAGAAACAGATGAAGATCACTTTAATACGGTTTTCTCATTAATCTTTCACAAAATAATCTGGCAGCAGTTCGGCTCCACACTTGACATCCACGTGCATAATGAGAAAACTGACTGGGGTATTTACAGAGGTGACAGGTTCGCTTATATGTACATGTCCGTATAAGCGGACCTCTTTCATGTAGATCCGCTTTTATGACATATGTCCATATAAGCGGACCTCCTCCACTTAACATCACAAAATCACATTTTAACCCCTGAACAATACATAAACAACCTATCTAGACCCTATACATTTATCTAACAAGACTAAGACGCAGGCTTTAGACATAATGCACCAACAAACTCCCCCTTGGATACAGCCGCAGTCTTTGTCTTGTCTTTGGGTCTTCAAACAACTCTAAACTTCTCTTTCTCTTTCTCTTTCGCAGACTCCCCCTTTCATCAAACTTCTTTGTTTTTAGGATCAACGCCTGGTTTACCAGCAACAAACTTCCTTTTTCTTCAATCTCTTCTTCAGACTCCCCCTAAGACTCTGCTATCGGGATCTTAATCTGGAACTATCACCTGCAATTCTCAAACATTTATAAGAATAAACGTTTTAAATGTCTAGAATTGATAATCTGGTTCTTTTACAATCCTGGAAAGATTTGACTATATAAAGAATCCAAACAACTAAACTTTTCACTTTACAATTAAATTTTAAACCTTTTAATTTTCAAAATTATTTTCTTAATGACACATGAGCAAAATCAGGGTTTTGTTTTCAAAAATTTTACATTTTGACACTTTTCAGATTAAACACCGTCACACCTAGTTAACCAAGTCCAAGTTAATGACCTTAGTTAACTTGCTTAGTCCACCAAGTCCAAGTTAATGACCTTGGTTGACCGAATTATGAAGTACGCAGTTATTTCATTCTGAAAATAGTTCAAACAAATGAACTTTTGAACATTTTGAACTTCCAAACACTTTTCAACTGTTCAATCACTGTATCAATCATTGTTTAGCAATCTCCAGCTTACCCAGCCCTTTATCAAAAATAGACATGATCTGCACAAGGCTTTGATCATCTGATTCCCAACATCGGTTGTCGAAACTAAAACGAGAAAATAAAATCTTTTTGGATTTTTAACTGAATAAACTGAAAACTGTACACACAATCTTTTTGAGAGCGTGTTAAGGAATCATATCAGCTGCCGACGAGATACAAGTACCGTTAAGCTGTTATTTCATTTTAAGCATTAAACAATTCACGTAGATTGCCGATATACTGATCCTCTTAAATTCTCACAAAACTTTCAATCTGCTCGGGATACAGAATTAGTGTTTTAGGACTTAAACATCTACATGTGTCCCACCTCAGTATATACTCCCGTATCCAGACCCCAGTATTCAGTCTTACAGGTGAGTATACCTAGATGATATCTGTAAGGGGTTAATTGCGAGGGCCGTGAGAGCTCAGGTCGATCTTTCGATACGCAGAGAGATGACGGCTTCGACTTTTGGTGGGTCCCCTTTGGGGATCTTCTTTTCAACAGCACATGATTAACCATTTTGCAATGTGTTATCATTTTTTATGCTGAGGGGAGGCTTATATTTCAAAGCAGCGTAAAGTATTCTCCGGGGACTAGGCCATTGCTTCCGCAAAATCAGAAGTCCCGGGATAATACCCCAGATATCACTAAGCATAAAGACCTAGTATCTCAGAATACGGGACACTTCAAACAGGATTTCAGGGGTTACCTATATATCCTGGAGGTGTTCCCCACGTAGACGCAAGTAAATTTTATGTTTATATCCCAAACTAATCTACTGATTTTTTAAAAACCTATCGGCACATCTTTAGCGAGACTGTTTAAATTGCATTTTATATATTCCAATTCTTTAGCGTACTGCACCTGTCTAGCTGATGTACTATCATTTCCCTTTTATACACAAACTCATTTTTACTTTTTCAAATGTTTTTGGTTTTTGTAGATTTTATCATGTTTTTTGTATTTTTCTGCAAACTTTCTCCCCCTAAAAAGAAAAACATATTTTTGTGTTTTTGTTTTTATCGAAAAGCAGGAAATAAACTGTACAAACAAAAATGACAACACGATATGGTTCACGTCAGATCGCCGCCCAACTCGGCTTCACATTCAATAACCCTCCCAGATTGCAGATTTTTCATCCCGTTCAATTTTAAAAGATAATAAAATCTCTTTTTGTCAAATGGTTTAGTATAGAAATCCGCTTTCTGATCATCGGTGTGCACATGTTCAATCCGAATTAACTATTTCTCATGACAATCACGAATAAAATGGTGACGGATCTCAATGTGTTTTGTTTTAGAATGGTGAACCGGATTTTTAGTGATGTTAATGGCCGCTTCATTGTCCACATAGATCGGAGTATCTAAGAATTGCAAACCGAAGTCTCGCATCTGCTGTTGAATCCAAAGGATCTGCGAACAACAGCTGGAGGCTGAAACGTATTCAGCCTCGCAAGTAGAGAGCGCGACTGCGGTTTGTTTCTTACACTGCCAAGTAACGAGTTGAGTTCCGAAGAACTGACACCCAGCAGTGGTGGACTTTGCGTTTTGCTTGCAGCTCCCAAAATCAGAATCAGCAAAACCAGATAAAGTAAAGTCACCCGATCGAGGATACCACAAGCCGATGCTTGGGCAGCCTTTCAAATACCGTAAGATACGTTTTACTATGGTCAGGTGTGACTGCTTTGGATTTGACTGATATCTGGCGCAGAGACACGTCGGGTACATGATGTCTGGACGAGAAGCCGTGAGATACATCAGAGATCCTATGATTGATCGGTATAATGTCTCGTCCATCTTTACACCATTCTCATCTGGACAAATTCCATGATTCTGTGCGAGGGGGGTGGATGCAGGACTGCAATCTGTCATGTCGAACTTGTCGAGCACATCTTTCACATACTTCGTTTGGTGAATGAAGATTCCATCGGACATTTGTTCCACTTGCAGCCCGAGGAAGAACTTCATCTCCCCCATTGAACTCATCTCAAACTTTTTCTTCATCACCTTTTCAAATTCTTTGCACATGTCGTCGTTGGTGGATCCAAAAATTATGTCGTCAACATATATCTGCACAATCAACAAGTGGCCTGCTTCTTCCTTGGTGAACAAAGTGCTGTCTACTGTGCCTCTTGTGAACCCATTGTCCAGCAAGTATGTTGAAAGTGTTTCGTACCAGGCTCTCGGGGCCTGGTGAAGTCCATACAACGCTTTATCCAGTAGAAACACCTTGTGTTTGTGTTGTGGGTCTGTAAACCCCGGCGGTTGCCCCACATACACTTCTTCTCTGATAGTGCCGTAAAGAAAGGCAGATTTGACGTCAAGTTGATATACTTTGAAATCTTTCCATGACGCGAAGGCTAGAAAAATCCGGATTGCTTCAAGTCAGGCAACCGGTGCGTAAACTTCATCATAATCTATTCCTTCCTGTTGACTAAAACCTTGAACCACAAGTCGCGCTTTATTTCTCACTACGACACCTCTGTCATCACGCTTGCACTTAAAAACCCATTTCGTCTTGATTAACTTCTGGTTTTGTGGCAAATCGACAAGTCTCCAGACACCCAGCTTTTCGAACTGTTGCAGCTCCTCCTGCATTGCATTCACCCAGCTATCCTCGGTCAATGCCTCTTTGTAAGTTCTGGGCTCTATCTGCGAAATAAAACATTTCAATGAAACTTCTTTTTGCATATCAGCAATAGATGAATAGAAACATGTAAGAGCTTGGTCTATTTGATGTTGGGTTTTGACACCACTTTGCAGGTCACCAATAATCTGTTCTGAGGGGTGATAAGACAAATTCCGTGGCATAACATTTTCAGGCACATTCACTTCCGATTCCAAACTCGATATGTTAAGATCAACGATAAGATCAATGGATTGATCCTCAGTTTCCGTTGTATCCTCGTCAAAAGTCGGAGCGGGTTCCACTTCTAAGTCGTCAGATTCGTCAAACGATGGAGCTGGTTCCTCTGGTGGTTCGTGAGCTGTTCCACTCGATCCTGCTTCATCATCGTGAGTACCCACGGTGGGTTGAGAAACTTCTAGCGGTCTAGATACTTGCTCATGTGACACAGTTTGCTGATACAAGTACATAAGAGCTATTTCCTCCTCACTCGACTCGACCGGCAAATGAAACGACTCCCAGAGCTTATCGTAGTCGAACAGGAACCTTTGTCCGGGAAGTTGTGGTGATGCAGTGTGCTTCTGACAATCCACGTGTTGGACTTGAATCACCTTACTCAAGCATGGTACGAACACCCTCTTGAGTGGGCTAGCATAACCTACAAAGAAACCCTCATTAGCTTTAGCACCAAATTTACCATTTTCATCAATAAAAGTGCAAGGAGACCCAAATGGCTCCAAAAACTCAAGATTCGGCTTATAACGGTGCAGCAGCTCAAAGCAAGTCTTTTTATACTTCTTGACAGTGAGAACTCTATTCAATGTGTAACAGGCTGCTGATACTGCTTCACTCCAGAAGAAGATTGGTAACTTGGAATCAGCTAACATTGTGCTGGCTGTTTCTATCAGGGTCCGATTCTTTCTTTCAGCTACGCCGTTTTGCTGAGGTGTATACGGCGCACTGAATTCATGAAGAATTCCCTTCTCGTTGCAAAACTCGTACATCTTGTTGTACTTGAATTCCGTTCCGTTGTCGCTCCGAATCCTCCGGATTGGCAGTTTATACACCGTTTCCATCTTCTTGAAAAGCACCATCAAAGACTCAAAAGTTTGATCTTTTCGCTCCAAGCACACTACCCAAGAAAATCTCGTAAAGTCATCAGTCACCACCAAGCAATATAATTCTCCGCTGATGCTCTTTACATTGACAGGCCCGAAGAGATCCATGTGCAATCTCTCAAGAGGTAACCTGATTGTATTCATCATCTTCAAAGGATGTGACTTCCGAGTTTGCTTTCCTTTCTTACACGCTACACAATCATCATTTAAGTGAAAATTCTTCAAATTAACACCATCAACCAAATCATTATGTACTAAAAAATTCATTTTGCGAACATGAATGTGGCCCATCTTACACATTATTGAATCTTTTTCTGTTGCTTTTGTCTTTGACACAAAACACTGTTTCTGATGAGTTGTTGGTGTTGCTATGTTCATATCAAGATAATAAAGATCATACTCCCGTGGAGCACGCAACAACACCATCTCATCAGGGATTTTAAACCCTGGTTTCAAAACCACACATTCAGTTTTTGTAAAATGTACACTAAAATCTTTATCACAGATTTGTGAAATACTGAGTAAATTGTTTGTTAACTCTATTATGTAGTTCACTTTGTCGAATGAAATCACGCCATTTGACAGCGTTCCTTGACCAACGATCCTTCCACCTTGGTTACCGGCAAATCCAACATAGCTACCATTTACAGATTTGACATCATATAACAAAGCAAGCGTCCCAGTCATATGTCGTGAAGCGCCACTATCCATGATCCATTTTGACAATATAGACTTGGGCAGCCCCTGCAAACATCATAACAAATTCATTCAAACAATGAACTCCATGGCTTTTTGACTTCTGAAACACTCCCAAACACTACATCACATTTCTCATCAGTCTTAGGAAAGTCAAATGTGACATTCTGAACATCAGTTTTAGCTTTTGGTTTTACTTCATTTTTGATTGGTGGAAATTCTGACTCAAAATATGCAAGAAATTTGTCAAGTTCAAACTCAAATTTATGATTATCATTAACACCCACCTTTGATTCGTAAAATTCCTTTACCCCTTTGACTTTTCTGTCAATCATTTTTCCGAAAATATTTTGAACAGTGGGATTAAAAGCTTTTGCATCAAACTTTAATTCATTCTCCATTTTCTTCACCTCAACTGATTGTGATTTAGTTTCAAAAACTTTTGTTTCATTCTTCAAAATGTTTTCCATCTTTTTCTCCTCAACCGATGGTTTTGATTTTGCAACCCATAATTGATTTTCAAAAATTTTCGTTTTTGGATAAATCTTTGAAGTCTTTTGAGACTTTGAAGATTCGCCAATCTCAAATGTCGATTTCGGCTTATCTTCTGACTTCAAAGATTCACCTCTTTTCAAAATGCGGATCGGAGAAACCATCGGCTTTTTGCCCTTTGTGTCAGTCGGAGATTTAGGTCGAGGTTTTTGAACAACAGATTTTATGACAGATTTTTCGAAAACTTTCTTGCATTGTTTTGCCATGTGTCCGATTTCATTGCAGCGATAACAAATTCTTTTGTCATACTCGACAAAAGTTGACTTGAACGACTCTTCTTTCAGTTTCTTAGCCACATTGAAATCATCAACTGCTTTTTGACTAAAAATATATTCCTTCTCATCATCCACACTTGGTCCAACAACAAAAACATCATTCATTTTATCTTTTGGCTTGACAACCTTCTTAGCCATCCTTTTCTCAAAACCAATTCCTTTGTTTTTAAAGTTGTTACCATTTTTCTTGTTACCATTACCATCCCATTCCTTTTTTCCGGAGTGGTTGACACGTGTTGTAACAAATGATTTTTTAAGTTTCGAAAAGAATTCTTTGTTGTTTACCATATTAATGTCCATTTCAACCAATTTGAAAACTTTCCCGACATTTTCAATCTTAACATTCTGAAGAGGATACTCAAAATCAGAATAAAGCTTGTCAGTTCCAATCATAGTGTAAACCACCATAATCGGATCATCATTCGTACTCTTGTCTGATTTCGGTATGAAACGATCTAAAAAGTTATCCTCTTCTTCAGAATCAGTAACACACTTTTCAGAAAGAGATTTCATAACTTCAACATCAGAGTTATCACTCTCTTCATCTAACACCTGATCAACAACAGTCTTGATGACCTGTGACTCACTGTCTGTGTCGGATGCAGAGAAAGTAACATCAATGCTCTCAGGCAATTCATCCTCAATTGATCTCAATTTGAGATTCAAAGCAGCTTCCACCCCATCTGGATATTTCTGTGTATAATGATTCCACATTGGGGGTGGAACGCTCTTAAAGACTGGTTCAGCATTGGGCTGTTGTGGAACAATTTGTTCAAGAACATAGGACGATGCAACATAGCTCATCAATTTCTTATCAATTCGCTCATTGTCAATTTTAGTCAATTCCAATTCCTTTTTTAATGATGCGATTGTCTCAATATGAAAATTAACTTCCACTTGTTTATCAAAAAGTGTTGCTTTTGCAAGTTTTGTGGCTTTATCATTTTCAACACTTTCTTCTTTAATCATTTTAACTGATCTAGCTAGTGTATCATATGCTTCTTTAACTTGTCCTAAATCGAATTTTAACATGTCAGCATGTTCTTTCAATTCCTGAAACTTAGTGTCTTTTTCAAGACACTCCATGCACGGTTGTAAACACTTTTGGCATGGTGTTTCAGATATCGAATCCACTATCTCATCACATTCTGCTTCATGAACAGTTTCTACTTTTTGTTTACCGACATTTTTCGACTCTGACTCAGACAGTTTGACTGATTCTTTTTCTTGAACTCCAGATTCCACTCGTTTAACAGACTCACTACTGACAGATTTAGACTCCTCGGATTCTGAGTCTAGCTCTCTCAGTTTCGCCATGAGAGCCTTGTCAGCAATTTCTTTCAAAGTGTCTTCGGTCATTTCCTTTGTCACATCGATCATTTCTTCAACAAATTCTTTCTTCTCATCATATCTTGGACACAATCCAGTCCTTGGTTCTTCAAAGAAACCTGCAAAAGATTCAAAAATTTTAGGAGGCATGATAGATCTCAAAGAACTAGCTAATACCTCCTGCTCAGATTGAGATTGATGAACTTCAGCAGCTATTTCTTCAAAATTGTCTGCTTTTTCAACGGAAACCTCTTCAACAACTACAGAAACATCTTCAGTAACTGTTTCCGGTTCAGACACTATCTCAGAAATTTCAACAACTTCAGCCATCATTGCCTGTCCATCGCTACCGGGAATATATTTATCCCAGCTGAACCCTGCAGCTACCTTCTCATCGTCTTGATTCACGATCATTGCTTTTTCCGGTTTATTCTCAATTTGTGGCCTTTGAATTACAGGTTGCTGAATTGGTCGATGATAAATCGCTTGCCTGTAGTAATAATTGGTGAACGGGTTTTGATGATTGTTTACTTCACGGTTGGGACATTCTCGTTTAAAGTGACCACGTTCTTTACATTTAAAACAAGTAACTTTCGACTTATCGAACCCTAACTTCTGATCGGGACCTGATAAACTGTTCCTCCCTGTAATTTCCATGAAACGTTGAGCCCTCCTCACCAGACTAGCCATGCCCCATTTGATATCAATCAGTTCAAGTTCTTCGGGATCAATTTGATCGTAATCCTCCTTCGTCATGTCAGGATTACCGATTCTCCCTGCTACTAAGCCCTCATAAGCCTCAGGAACGGAAGCAAGCATTGCTATGTGTTGTTTTGCGGCTTTTTCTGTGATCTCGTTTCCATTCTTTATATTCACCGCGATGTTGCAATGCACCCCAGAAACATATGCCTGATTATTTGAACTGAACGAACTTTGAGGTGATGGTTGTTCACTAGCTTTGAAGTTTGGATCAACACTCGAAAATGGTGACGATTTGTTTGTTTGTGGAGTATTTGACGAAGCATTTGAACTTGTGTCAGCACTGAAACCAGTTTGTATCTTTGGGCTCTGATTTGTTATAACTGGAGTACTGCCTCTGTAGTATTGACGGGTGGTCCGTTGGACAACCCTTAAATGGTTTAAAAAGATTAAAATTCCATGTTTTACTTGGTTATTTGCTTGAACTTAGTAACTATGAGTTGTTTTGTTTTGCAGGTACTTAAGTGCATAAAATATGCCTTTATGATGCTTAAATGGAAGTTGCAAGAAGTGGAAACAAGTTTGGACTTTGAGAGATCAAATAAAAGAAACAAGGGGGTGGCTGGCATCATCATCTTCGGCAGCTTGTGGATTTTAGAAATGGATTCACCTCTTGGACTTTTTGGCAATCATTAGTTATTGTGGGTCTTGATTTTTTGATTGGGCCGATACAAGGCATCACATGGGAGGAACATCAGTTCTTGAATGACACAAAAAGGGGCCCATGATTTTGAAAGAGAATAATTCACGTGAGGGGAGGCATTTGCTTTGAATGGATTTATATTACTTTCAAGTTTCAACAATCTCAAAACATCATCACATCAAAAAGGGCGGCAATCATCAAGTGGACTTTTGGCACCATATGTTGGAACAAATTAAGAGGAATTCTTAATTCACAAAACATGCAACATCAGTCAATATGTATACACGCACGTGAAGAGGAGGACAAGAAAGTCAAGTCAATAAACCCATCATTATATATCATGTGACTTAGGGGGTGGTTTTTGTCAACATACATCATCAAGAGATATCAAGACCATCATCATCATCATCGATACACACATCTTTGGCGGTTGGGCTTTTGTTGTAAAGGGCCGACATCAAGTTGGGTAATCACAAAAGTCAACAACATTAAACGTAAATTATCGATGATGGGCCGCACATGGGCTTGGCCGGTTTTGGAGGGTTTTGACTTTAATTAAAGATGATAATCATCAACTTTTGGGCTTTGATAACCGATGGACCTTATCATTATTCTGATACACACACGTGAGATTGGCACATGTTGGAGCCGACATAAGGACTTGAGGGGATTTGACTTTTTATCAAATCAATTGAAATTAGAACAGACACATACAAGCATAGGGGGACGAGACTTGGAGGTTGATTAAGAAGTCACGTGGACTTCGTTTTGGAACACATAGTGATGGACTGGACGCCACATGTTGGCTACGGACTAGAGAGCTTTTGTAACTCCTACATTTAATTGTCTTTTGATGGGTTTTTATGGGAACTAATCATCTCATTTTCGGTTAGAACACAAGTGAGAAAACGATTTTAGGGGGGAGCCTGGTGAACGAGATGGGGGGAGTTCTCTGAAGATTGGAGACTTTAACGAGTGCCATGATCGGTTAACCCTCCAGGGAACACTCCGGGTGATGATTCTTGTATTTCACTTTTAATTTAGTTATGTTTGTTTGAGAATTAGATTGTAATTAGGTGTTAACCGAATTGCATTTACATATATACAATTTGTGTGACAGACAAATCCTGGTGATAACCAGAGACGTATTTATGTTGAATCTAATTGTGCCTTTGCTGATTGAATAATTATTTATGCTTGCAGTTAATATCTCTCTGATCAATTGGTATTATGCTAGGATCTTGTATAAGTAATTGGTTTATGTGACAGATTTACCATTTAATCAGTGGCATCCAAATAAACAATAATTAGATTATTAGGTGTTTACAGAATCTGAATCCCGGAGTGGTCACGTTCCTATCATTGTTTTCTCATTTTCACAATACTTATTCATAAAAATTACAAAAATATATAAACTAGCAAATTTCATAAAGTAAGTTTAGATTAATTAAACGGTATTACACTGACCACATGCTCCTCTGGATTCGATACCTGACTTACCCTGTCTATAGGTAATTTTAGGTTTTTGCATAGACCCGACGACAGTCTATCAAAATGGCGCCGTTGCCGGGGAGCTAGTGCGCTTAGTGTTATATCGTTTATTTGATTTAAAAAAAAAAAAAAAAAAAGAGAGAAAATTTAAAATTTACAAAACCACAAAAAATATATATATATTTTTTATTTTATTTATTTTCAATACTACTTTTAGTGTTTTCTATGTTTCAGGGCTATGGCAACATTCGAGTGTGGGGAAGATGTGCGGATATTTGTGTGAAGGTGGTGATAGGAAATTGGATCACTTACAATATATGTTGTGTCAAATTTCACCAGGTCAATGTACTTTTTCCTTAGACTTGTCATGTTCTTTAGCTTTGAAATATTGTAGTTTATTAGTTTGCTTTTGTTTATTAAAAATATAAAAAAAAAATAGAAAAAAAAAGTACAAAAAGAAATTTGGGGTTTGAGAATTTAAGCAAAGGTTGATGTTGTGGGTTAAAAGCGATCCTTCCCTCAAAGCCATACATTGGGACAATGTATCCCAAGTGTGGGGATGGGGGAAATTTTTGGGAGTTTTAAAAAAATTTTGTAAATCCGAGCGAAAATTGTTAAAATTTGAAAACTTGATATTGTACCATTTGACACACCGACACCCATTCATAGTATTTTCTTGGTGAGGATTTGAGCCACACATGATTTTTATTGATATTTCATTGTTTGAGTGGCGGTGTGTGTTGTGTGTTAATAGAACTTGTGTGTGAATACTTGTTAAATCCTAGAATTAGCATGCTTTTGAAAATGATAGGGGGACTTTTAGGAAGCCTCGTCTAGATGTGTGAGAGTGCGGGATTGGTGGGTTGGACCTCATACGTTACATATATGAGCTTGGTATTGTGAGGGGTGGGGGTTTGGTCCTTAAAAAACCATGTTGAGCCTTAGACTATTCGATTGTGACCCGAGCCTACTTCCTACAAAAATTTTACCTTTTGAGATGACCCGGTTTAGGAGATTTAGTTTGTAGTATTGATGTTCTTGTATATATTGTTGAGTTTGATATGTTTAAAAAAAAAAAAAAAAAAAAAAAGAAAAGAAAAAAAAAAGAGAAAAATATGAGAATAATACAAAAAGAAGTGATTGGTTGCAATAGTAGTTGAAAATGTTGGAGAAGTTGTGTATATATTTGATGGTTGCTTTGTTTAGTGGTAGAAATAAAAACCGGGTCAAATCAATTAGCTCTTTCATATGTATTCCATTATTTTCCTACCTTTACACCTAGCCCCGTTGCAACCCGCAAGTCCCTTTGATTCTAAAGCATGTTAGATATTTGTTAGGAGGAAACTTGATTTGTATACAAGCTTATTGTCGCGCACACACACACACGCATTGAGTGGTTTAGCATTATGCTAAAATTTCTTGTTACTGAGAGATTTTTGTGAGGGGTGTGTCTTGTGGTATGATGGAAAGTTAGTAAAAAGACGATACATTTTAGCTTGGTTTGCATAATTGATCGCTTGTGGTTTTGAAATAGTTTTTGAATCGGTTGCTTGGGACAAGCAACGGGTAAGTGTGGGGATGTGACGGGTGGTCCGTTGGACAACCCTTAAATGGTTTAAAAAGATTAAAATTCCATGCTTTACTTGGTTATTTGCTTGAACTTAGTAACTATGAGTTGTTTTGTTTTGCAGGTACTTAAGTGCATAAAATATGCCTTTATGATGCTTAAATGGAAGTTGCAAGAAGTGGAAACAAGTTTGGACTTTGAGAGATCAAATAAAAGAAACAAGGGGGTGGCTGGCATCATCATCTTCGGCAGCTTGTGGATTTTAGAAATGGATTCACCTCTTGGACTTTTTGGCAATCATTAGTTATTGTGGGTCTTGATTTTTTGATTGGGCCGATACAAGGCATCACATGGGAGGAACATCAGTTCTTGAATGACACAAAAAGGGGCCCATGATTTTGAAAGAGAATAATTCACGTGAGGGGAGGCATTTGCTTTGAATGGATTTATATTACTTTCAAGTTTCAACAATCTCAAAACATCATCACATCAAAAAGGGCGGCAATCATCAAGTGGACTTTTGGCACCATATGTTGGAACAAATTAAGAGGAATTCTTAATTCACAAAACATGCAACATCAGTCAATATGTATACACGCACGTGAAGAGGAGGACAAGAAAGTCAAGTCAATAAACCCATCATTATATATCATGTGACTTAGGGGGTGGTTTTTGTCAACATACATCATCAAGAGATATCAAGACCATCATCATCATCATCATCATCGATACACACATCTTTGGCGGTTGGGCTTTTGTTGTAAAGGGCCGACATCAAGTTGGGTAATCACAAAAGTCAACAACATTAAACGTAAATTATCGATGATGGGCCGCACATGGGCTTGGCCGGTTTTGGAGGGTTTTGACTTTAATTAAAGATGATAATCATCAACTTTTGGGCTTTGATAACCGATGGACCTTATCATTATTCTGATACACACACGTGAGATTGGCACATGTTGGAGCCGACATAAGGACTTGAGGGGATTTGACTTTTTATCAAATCAATTGAAATTAGAACAGACACATACAAGCATAGGGGGACGAGACTTGGAGGTTGATTAAGAAGTCACGTGGACTTCGTTTTGGAACACATAGTGATGGACTGGACGCCACATGTTGGCTACGGACTAGAGAGCTTTTGTAACTCCTACATTTAATTGTCTTTTGATGGGTTTTTATGGGAACTAATCATCTCATTTTCGGTTAGAACACAAGTGAGAAAACGATTTTAGGGGGGAGCCTGGTGAACGAGATGGGGGGAGTTCTCTGAAGATTGGAGACTTTAACGAGTGCCATGATCGGTTAACCCTCCAGGGAACACTCCGGGTGATGATTCTTGTATTTCACTTTTAATTTAGTTATGTTTGTTTGAGAATTAGATTGTAATTAGGTGTTAACCGAATTGCATTTACATATATACAATTTGTGTGACAGACAAATCCTGGTGATAACCAGAGACGTATTTATGTTGAATCTAATTGTGCCTTTGCTGATTGAATAATTATTTATGCTTGCAGTTAATATCTCTCTGATCAATTGGTATTATGCTAGGATCTTGTATAAGTAATTGGTTTATGTGACAGATTTACCATTTAATCAGTGGCATCCAAATAAACAATAATTAGATTATTAGGTGTTTACAGAATCTGAATCCCGGAGTGGTCACGTTCCTATCATTGTTTTCTCATTTTCACAATACTTATTCATAAAAATTACAAAAATATATAAACTAGCAAATTTCATAAAGTAAGTTTAGATTAATTAAACGGTATTACACTGACCACATGCTCCTCTGGATTCGATACCTGACTTACCCTGTCTATAGGTAATTTTAGGTTTTTGCATAGACCCGACGACAGTCTATCAAAAAAGATACATCTTGTTGAACATTCGCTGAGTTCATCTTTTTGATTTTCAACAATTCTAATTCATGAGCTTCAATCTTTTCTATGAACAAACTAAGATTGTAATTGGCAAAATCTGAATTGTTCTTCAGCATCATCAGATATGTACCCCACTCGTCATAAGGTAATGCATCAGCCAATTTGTCAATCCATTCTTCATCAGTCTTTTCAATTTTTAATCTATTCATCTCAAGTACCAAATGGCAATATCTTTCAATTATTTGCCTTGTAGTTTCACCCTTCATACCGGTAAAAATATCAAACTCCTTCTTGAGTAAAGCCTTCTTGTTCTTGATCATAGAATCACTACCTTCGAACTTTGCTTTCAATGCAAACCACATAGATTGAGCATAATCCTCATATTGTAACAATACTAAAATATCTTCTTTGATAGCCTGCTGGAGAATACTAATCATCTTTTTCTCGGCTTTGAAATCATTCTGTTCTGATTCTGTCAGGCTTGCAATATTTTTCTTATTATTTAAACCATCAACTGGTGGAACATACTTTCTCTCTATCTTCATCCAGCATTCGAAATTGTTAGCCTGAACCCAGTTCTTAAATCTGCTTGACCATCCCGCATATTCATCTATGTTCATCAGCTTGGGAGGCTTTTGCATTGTTCCCAATTCGTTCTCCAAATTGACGTTTTGCATAATACTTGCTGAACTCTGACCTGCTGTCATACCACTGCCCGCAAACATGTTATAAAAATCTTGATGTTCCATTTTAGTGACAAATTTCCAAAAATGTTTAACAAATTGAACTTCCAAGACTTGATCACGTACAAAACGGATTTGAATGCTCAAAATATGAATTTCACACACTAACAGGTCAAATAAGCGAATCTATACTCTAAGTGATGTCACAATAAGCGGACCTATGTGATGTCTGTATAAGCGGACCTATGTGATGTCTGAATAAGCGGACCTATGTAATGTCTGAATAAGCGGATCACAAGATATGTCACAATAAGCGAACCACACAAGCGGACCAGATAATGTCACAATGAGCGGACCTCACGAGTGAACCTCTAATATGTAACAATAAGCGGACCTCACAAGCTGACCTCACAAGCGAACCTCACAAGCTGACCTCACAAGCTGACCTCACAAGCGAACTTCACAAGCTGACCTCACAAGCGAATCTCACAAGCTGACCTCACAAGCGAACCTCACAAGCTAACCTTATAAGCTGACCTTATAAGCTGACCTCACAAGCTAACCACACAAGCTGACCTCATAAACGAATCTCACAAGCGGACCTCATAAGCGAACCACACAAGCTGACCTCATAAACGAATCTCACAAGCGGACCTCACAAGCGAACCACACAAGCTGACCTCATAAACGAATCTCACAAGTGGACCTCACAAGCGAATCTATGACGATCATGACCTAATAAACGGACCTGATAAGCGGACCTGATAAGCGAACCACTAAAATGACATAAAAGCGGACCTCCTTCACAAGCAGATTTGTGTCACTTTTAAGCCGATTTTAAGCCTGAACTTCTCAAGGGTTTGTTGTTACTTAGTTTTACACTATGTGACAAGTTTTCAGTCCATTCTGTCCGTTGAAAATGTCAGAAACTCAAAATGTGTAGATAAAAAAACTTTGAATCGTGGAAACTAGCTCACAACTGGCTCTGATACCAATTGTAGGACCGTATTTGACAGTCGAATGAGTCAATCTGAGCTAGAACCTACTGATTATGCAGCGGAAATACACAATCAGCATGAATCAAAGTAAAAACGTAGTAGAAATGAGTAGAAACAGATGAAGATCACTTTAATACGGTTTTCTCATTAATCTTTCACAAAATAATCTGGCAGCAGTTCGGCTCCACACTTGACATCCACGTGCATAATGAGAAAACTGACTGGGGTATTTATAGAGGTGACAGGTTCGCTTATATGTACATGTCCGTATAAGCGGACCTCTTTCATGTAGATCCGCTTTTATGACATATGTCCATATAAGCGGACCTCCTCCACTTAACATCACAAAATCACATTTTAACCCCTGAACAATACATAAACAACCTATCTAGACCCTATACATTTATCTAACAAGACTAAGACGCAGGCTTTAGACATAATGCACCAACACAATCTCATGAGTGTATCACAAGTCTGTGATGAAGGAATATCGGTGCTTTTCAACCACATGGAATGCTTGTTTCTGAAGCCTGAATATGTCGTACCTGCAGAAATGATCATGCTCACTGCTCCTAGACAAAACAACACATACGTGCTAAACATGAAAAATGCCAAGACAAATGATAACCTGACTTGTTTGATTTCAAAGGCTTCAGAATCGGAGTCACTGCTTTGGCACAGGCGATTGGGGCATGTAAATTTCAAAAACATGAACAAACTCTCTAAGTTGAACTTAGTGAGAGGACTTCCTATAAAAGAATTTCCTTTTTCTGAAAAATGTATAGCATGCGCCCAGGGAAAGCAACATAAGAAATCGCACAAGTCCAAAGCAGTGAATACGATTACTGCGCCTCTACAATTGATGCATATGGATCTTTTTGGTCCAAATAGTGTTAAAAGTCTCGCTAAAAGTTCTTACTGTTTGGTGATTACAGATGATTTCTCTCGTTTTTCATGGGTTTATTTTCTTGAGGCAAAGAGTGAGACAGCTGAAATTCTCAAGACATTCATTCCCTTGATTGAAAATGTGACCAAATTAAAAGTGAAGTCGATCAGAAGCGATAATGGTTCCGAATTCAAAAATCAAACCTTCATATCCTTCTGTGCAAAAAAGGGAATTCATCTTCAATACAGTGCAGCCAGAACTCCTCAACAAAATGGAGTCGCTGAACGCAAGAACAGAACGTTGATCGAGGCCGCAAGAACCATGCTGGTGGATTCAAAGCTTCCAATCATCTTCTGGGCAGAAGCAGTAAATACAGCATGCTACGTTCTTAACAGAGCTCTCATTGTAAAACCACACGGAAAAACGGCATATGAACTTCTCTTCAAAAGAAAGCCACTTATTGACTTTTTCAGAAAATTTGGATGTTCATGCACTCTTCTAAATAGCCAAGAAAATCTCATCAAGTTTGAAGCAGTAGGTGATATCTGCTATTTCATGGGATACTCATCCACTCAGAAAGCTTACAGAGTCTACAACAAAAGAACGAAGATGGTGATTGAATCCCACTATGCTGATTTTCAAGAAGGAAACTACACCAACGCTGGAAGTACTCCCGATTGGTTCTATGACGTAGGTGTGATTTTCAACACCTTCGATATTCCAGAAGATACTCCAGAAGCAGAACCTGTCGAGGAAACTCAAGTTGAAACTCTGTTTGATTACTCGGACATTGGTTTTACTCCGTTCACCACCCGTTTCTCCCCTTCTTCTGCTGATCCACTTCTCTCTGTGGGTGAAGAAACTGGTGACACTTCGCCTGAGAACACCCCAGAAAACGGTGCTTCTTCTTCACAGGCGAATGTGGATGAACCAACTCAAGAAGATGACCCTCCAGTCATTTACGTGGATGAACACTTCACCAATCTTCCGCAGCAAATTGAGTCTCAGACAAATGCAGGGTACAAGATAAATCGAAATCATCCTCTAGAAAATGTCATAGGTGCAGTCGAAGAAGGAGTGCGTACACACGGTCAGTCGTCAAGTATCAACAAAGGTCTCTATGCAGCCTTTTCTCGCAATCCGTGCCACGTGACATCGAAGAAGCGATTCATGACTCCAGTTGGGTTCAAGCCATGCAGGAAGAACTGTCTCAATTTCGCAAACTCAAAGTTTGGGAGTTGGTGGACTTACCTGAAGGAAAGTTTCCAATTGGTACTAAGTGGGTTTTTCGTAACAAGATGGATGATCGTGGAGTAGTAATTAAGAACAAGGCTAGATTGGTGGTGCAAGGTTTTCGTCGGGAGGAAGGAATTGATTATGAAGAGGTCTTCGCTCCAGTTGCAAGATTGAAGGCCATCAGAATATTCCTGGCTTACGCGTCATACAGAAATTTCAAAGTTTTTCAGATGGACGTAAAGAGTGCTTTTCTGTATGGGAAGGTAAAGGAAGAAGTCTACGTGTGTCAGCCTCCGGGTTTCGAAGATCCTCATTTTCCAGGTCGCTACTACAAGTTGGACAAAGCCCTCTATGGTCTTCACCAAGCTCCACGTGCTTGGTACGAGACTTTGTCAACTTATCTTTTGAAGTGTGGATACACAAGAGGAACGATTGACATGACTCTCTTCACAAAAATAGTCGGAGAAGATGTAATGCTAGTTCAGATTTATGTGGACGATATCATCTTCGGGTCAACTAACGAGGAACTGTGTAGAGAATTCGAGTCTGTCATGAAGGCAAAGTTTGAAATGAGCATGATGGGAAAGCTGACGTTCTTCTTAGGGCTAGAAATGAAGCAAAAGGAAGACGGGATTCTTATTCATCAGGCCAAGTACATTCGGGATATTCTCGCAAAGTACAACAAGAACAACTGCAGAGTTGCAAGTACTCCATTTGCATCTCAGACGGAGCTTACTCTAGATCCTCAAGGAAAACCTGTAAACAAGTCCTTCTATCGCTCGATGATCGGATCTCTGATGTACTTAACGGCTAGCAGGCCTGACATCAAGTGGGCTGTCTGTCTCTGTGCTCGCTTTCAGACTAATCCCAAGGAATCTCATGAAACCGCTGTGAAGCACATCTTCCGCTATCTTAAAGGAACTCCGAAACTAGGTCTTTGGTATCCTAAAGAGAGTAATTTTGATCTTATTGCTTATTCTGACAGTGATCATGCAGGTTGTAAAGTAGATCGTAGGTCCGTCTCAGGAGGATGTCAATTATTGGGAAATCGTCTGATCTCATGGCAAAGCAAGAAACAGACAACTGTGTCCACCTCCACCGCTCAAACAGAATACATCGCGGCCTACAGTTGCTGTTCACAAGTCCTCTGGATACAAAATCAGTTGTTGGATTATGGAATCAACCTCATGAAGACTCCTATATTCATCGACAATGAGGCATGTCTGGGAATTGTGAAGAATCCCATCCACCACTCCCGAACAAAGCACATCGAAATTCGCATTCACGCAATTCGAGATGCCTACGAGAAAGGATACATTCAAGTTGTACCAGTGGATACAACACAGCAACGGGCCGACATTTTCACAAAAGCCTTCGATAAAACCCGATTCAACCAGCTGGTAACCTGGTTGGAAATGGTTAATTTCCTTAAATGGAAATGAATCTTGTTGTCCAAATGCTTTCGTAAATACTCTATCTTTTGTCCATAGTTTTTCTTAAAAAAAAAAAAAAAAAAAAAAAAAAAAAAAAAAAAAAAACGTTTGTTAAAAGTAAAACAAGTATCGTAAAGCGTCGCCCACCAAAAAGATTTTCTGATTCTTAAAATTTCATTTTCGGGAAAATGGACTTTCGAAAATAAAGATTTTAGGGGGGATATTCCAGAAAATAAAAAATGAGATGCTTGTGTCTGATTCCTGTTAGAGGAAATGATAGAAAATTGCTAACACTTTGTCATTTCTTGCAAAACAGAAAACAAATCAAAAAGGAAATCGGGGTACCAAGCAACGACATGTTGGTAGATTCAGCAACACTGACGAGTAAACTGCTGTTAGGGAGCAAAACATAACGTTTACATAAGGATTCTGGCTTTTCTCAGGCATTACGCATCACAGTGGGTAACATGTTGCGGCATATGGCTTAATGGTCTTAAATCTTGCGTTGATAGATTGCCAAAGTCTGAGATCTCGGGTCTTTATATTGGTTTTCATTCGGGGGTATCATAGTTGTTCTTCTGCTGCATCCAGATATATGCTGACCTAGAACTTCTATGATATCCCTTCATAATAAGCGCCTTAAAAAAAGGCCAAACCCCTTCTTAATAAGTGCCATTTTTGGCCAAAACCTTTTGATGGATTAGTTTCGGTCTCTCTGTTGTACGAAAGTACTGACCTGTTCACCGAACTTGTCACACCCCGACCACGTAGAACATACAAAACGTGGCGGAAATGTCGGGGAGTGTTGTAACAGAATTAATCGTTTCAAATCCATAGCAATTAAAGTTTCGTTTTAATAATCAATTATGAGAGTTTACATTGTTTAAACAAGAACAAAGGGTACATAACATAAGTTAACTAGTTATTGTCTCGTTTTAAGTCGCTAAGGCACGAGTCCATCCTAAATGTAGCATGTATCAACAATCATTGCAAAGCAGTACCTGAAACATGTGTAAAGACGAGGTCAGCAAAGAAATGCTGGCGAATACATTGGTTTTGTAGGAGTGTCGAAATCATGGCTAGTTTAGACGTTGCAATACTTTATTTAAAAACCTTGTTTTGAAAAGAGTATAATATTGCAACTTAATTAACCAACTCAAATCAAGCTGTTCATAATTTGTAAAACCTCGTAGCCATGACTCTTAACCCATAAACATTTGTTTTAGTAAATTATTTGAAAAACAATGATAAGTTCTGATGATATGTATAAATAAGAGAATAATGCATGATTAAATGAATAACCATGTAACATGAGTTTGTATAAGATATGTTGTTTGTAAAACAATGTCTTGTGAAAAGTATGTTATTTGTATAAATGTTATATATTTCAAACTGAAATGATTCAAATAACGTTACAGTATGTAATACCATACAAGCACTTATATATAGGAAGTACCAGCGGCGTATCCACCATGCTTGTATCATATTACACACGCATCGTTACTTAATCACTTAATCAAACTAAACCAAATCGATAGATAGATAGTACATTAAATATACCTTCGTTGTTCAAAAGAATAGATTTAGATAGTATAGTACAAGTATACTTCGGATTTATAGATAACATATCAAAATATGCTTTGGGTGTGATAAATAACATATTAAACTATGTTTTTGTTTAGTAAATAACATATTAAAATATGCTTTGGATGGTTAACAAAATATATGTTGGTTTGTACAATACCACACATGAGAGTATATTCAACTATACTTTAATAGTGTGATTTAAGAATTCATTCAGACCTAGTGCATCAAGATACACCTTTGAGACTATAGAAATACCACAAAGGCAATTCCTATTTGGATGGAGCAACAAATTGGTTTCAGACATTCCATGCCAACAGGAATGGGGTGTCAAATCCTATAGCGCTATATCATACTAACAATCGGTCTGGTGAACATAAAATAAGTACAATTCAACAATTTATTTTATGTTCTTTGAGAAAACAATGTTTAAATCATAGATAGTCATTCAATTGGTCAATAGATAAGTAATAACATGTATAATCAATTATACTTTTGGAAAACATGAAAGTAACAGATAGGTACACATGCTTCACCCCAAAACAGTTTGGAAAACAGTAAAATAGGGGAATAATGTACTCGCCTGAGATTGCTCAGATGTCTAAAGATAATCACCAAGTAATGCTAGAGATCTCGGAATATCAAACGGCACCTAATATAGGTAACTACATTAATAAACCGGACCTAAATCGGAGGATCGGATAGAGTGAGGGTTTGTAAACCAAACGAGTGTAGAGACTCGTGTCATTTGGTTTAACAAAGCCTACATACTAAATGAAACCTAACATAATTGTTTTCGACCCATTACGACCCGTTTAGGTAGCTTATGCTACTTTAACGCGTCGTGCGCGTGAAACGCGTTCGGACCGTCTGACTAGTCCTATGACAAGTGTTATATGCCTAAACATGTTACATAATCAGTTATGTGACAAAGGTTTAGGTTACATATGCTTAATTACCAATTATACATGAAAAGGGTATTCTGGTAATTTACCTAAGGCATATAAACTACCTATCATAAAACTACTCAAACGATGTGACCATAGGGTATAACCTCGGAAGGTTATTCCCTACCTACTATGGTCACCTAATGTATTTGGTCGGATCCTAATGATCGACCAAACTGGGTCGGGTTCGAAGGTATAGGCGATTTATTAGATCGCCTACCCTACGACCCTAGACAACGTGGAAATCAGTGGGCATAGTCCCAAGGGACTATAACCAACGTGATTACACTCACGTTGCGAAGTTCAAACGAACTTCGCATTGACCATAACTGGTCAATGTAGAAAGTCAAACAAAGTTTGACTTTCAGACTCGAAAGACTCGAAAAGCAATAAAAGAACGAAAGAATACTTACGAAGGGTCCCCGAATGCTAATCCCGATCCAAGAACTCAGGTATGAAACAATGGTTTCAACTTAGAGCTCTCAAATCAGAATTCTTGTAAGAAATGAGGTTGGGGTGGATGGGTATTTATAGGAATACCCGAACCGTTAGGATCGTTTCATGGAAACCGTGCCTAGATCTCACCCGTACACTTGTCGAGATGTTATGGTGACTAAATTGGCCACTCACCATAGGGTATCAACATGTGGCAAGGGATTAAGGAGTGGAGAACAGCTGTTAACAGCTGTTAATACGTCGAATCTGGTCCCGAAAGCGAAAAACTGAAGTTTCTGCATGTTTTCTGTCCAGCATAGGCAGTCGCGTAGCGCGACGGTAAAGGCCCTATGCAGTCGCGCTACGCCACCATGCACCAGCTTCAGAAAAGTTTCAAAATTGACAGTTTTGGTCCCTGTGGTGTTTTAAGGCCTTTTTCGATGCGTTTGAGCCCCGTTAACCTTATTTCAAGGCTCTAAAATGAAGTTAAAGTATAGGGGACTCAAAACATGCTCAAAAATATGCCGGATGATGGTTCGTTTGGTCGTACGAACGCGATGTTCGCTTAATTACGACGGAATGCGCACAAGCGCGAAAAACGATCCAAATGACGCGACGAATGGATTTTTCTTATGGCGAACACTAAAATATAATATAGTCATGCTTACATAAATTTTTGGATGTCCGGATGTATTCAGAACGTAAGTTATGCGCGAAAATGCAAACTTGTGCACTTTTTGACACTTTTAGTCCCTGAATGACCCAAAAGTTTATTTTAGCATACCGAACCCCTCAAAGCCTATTTCTAAGCTATGTGAAGGATATTTATGGTATGTTTAACTTATGGTCATGTTCCGGAATGTCTGTTACAGTTCAAATTGGCATACTTTCGCAGTTTGTCAAGTTTAGTCCCTGTAAGCGAATTAACTTGTTTTTGCCATACCAAAGCCTTCAAAACTTATTTCTAAGTTATGTAAAGGTTATTTAAGGTATGTTAAGCCTATGTCACTATTCCGGAGCGTTTGTTGTATTAAACTGGTTATATTTACGCATCGGTGCGAGTATAACCTTCCAGAAAGCGATTTAAAAGCTTAAAATCAAACAAGAGTTGATATGTGTAAAAGATACACAAAATTTTACAAATCCCAAGTATGAAATACAATATTTCATTGGTTTGGCATTTGTTTGACGGTTGAAGTGACACAGGTGTTACAGAACTATCTGTCTCAGCCCTCGATAGTTCTTGGGATCTCTGTTGTACGAAAGTACAGACCTGATCTCCGCTTTATCATTGAAAAGAATGAATCCAATATACTCACCTGTTATGAAGAACCTTTGTGAATACCTTGATCGCGGGGGTATGTCCTGATGTGGGACTCAAGGGCGTAATGATTCTATTCTCAATAGCTTGTGTGGGGGCCATTGAAGACTTGTCAATATTACTGAAAACATGATAAAAGCGCTCTCCGAAGGCATGTTGAAAGAAGGATGCATGGATTTAAGCGGAAAAACATACTGGCAGTTTTTCTTGTGCCCTGGTTAGTAAATATTAATAATAATAACAATAATAAATAAGAAATTGGCAAGTGTTTGCGATATGATCTTCTGTAGGCAAGTCAACGAACGTCGAAGGTTTCAAGAAAATCCACATCAAATGGAACCTCCCAGAGCTGAATATTCGAAGTTAGGAGTCTAAATGGCCCAAATTTTCTTAATTGTGTAAATATTTCATAAATTTTAGTGTTTTAAACAAAACTGGGCACGTTTTTAGAGAAAGTTTGAAATTTACGAGCGAAATTAAAATTGTTTTGAATATATGTAAGCGGCAGCGAAGATAAGATACCAGCGAAATTGTTATTTCGCTGGTGATCAAATTTTCGGTATAAATATCTGATCAACCGTCACTTTTCAAACTTTTCAAAAACCACTTCATCTTCTCTTTCGCTCATCTTCGGACACATTCTTAAACCAACACAAGATTCTATTTCGTTCAAAGATCTTCAGGTAAATCTTCGATTAATCATCATCTACAACCATCGTAGTCATCGGTTCACATTTTTGGTGAACAGTACACTGTTTGAATCTCTATAACTGTTCTTTGTGTTCATAAACCCTAGAATCTGAATCCGTAATCTCTGTGGTTTAATATGGATGTTTGTTTTAAGAACCGAACAAACCAAGATTCACAATGCTCATTCATATTTGGACTCATCTGTGATCGTTTTTTGAACAAAACAAGAAATCAGTTAGGGTTTTTAAAGGGTTTATGATTGATGCTGGCGAAATAACGATGAATGTAGCGAACTCAGCGAAATTAACAAAGAATCTCAAAAGTCTCGAACGCGAGTTCGAGCGACCGGCGGAATAATCTATTTCACCGGTAAAGTGGCCTAGACAAGTTTCTTCGCTGCCAAATCGTTTCCGGAACAAAACCTTGTCTTCGCTGAAGTTCGCTAGCGAACTTATGTCGGTAAAGCTGTCTAGACTAATGTCTTCGCTGGTTGATCGTTCCGAGAACAACACTCTATCGTCTTCACTAGTGGATTGTCTTCACTGGTGGATCATTTCCGAAACAAGACCCTGTCATCGCTAGGTTCGCTAGCGAATTTCTCTTGGCGATGATGCTCATGATTCGACATTGTTGTCGATGAAAGGTCCGGATCTCGTTCAATAGGGTCAGCGAAGACAACCACCGACCCGGCAGCGAAATTACCTTTTTTTTTATTCAAAATTTTGTAAATATTTTTTTTAACCTAATTTTTTTTAATTGTACATATCTTTGTAACTTTTTTTAGATATATCAATTTTTATCTCGAAATTTTCTCTTACTTGCCTTGTTTCTCGTGTTTAAAACAGGATGGTAAAAATTATTGAGTGGGATACTACGTTAAAGCACAACCAGAGTATCAATTTCGAACAAATACCGCTGGATTTTCAGGATGCAGCAAGATGGATTCGGTCTAGCAGAATCGGTTACGCAGTTGAAACAGTAGTTCCCATTTATCGCATCCACATTCAAGAGTTCTGGGAAAATGCGAAGCCTGAAACTATTAACAACAAGAGAGGAATTTCTTCAACTGTTCGTAACAAACGCATAGAAGTGACTGAAGAAAGGATTCAAAAAGTCATGAAGCTAAAAGATGATGCATAAGATACAATATCCATGAGCAAGGATGATGTGTTGGACGGATTTCGTGGAATGGGATACGTAGGAGACTTTCGCCTAAAGAAGGAGATTAAGAGAAGTGGGCTCACAAGGGACTGGAGATTTATAGTTCACGTCATTACTATGTGCCTAGCTCATAGAAAGGGTGGATTTGATGGACTGAACCTAGAGTGGTCGGCGGCCATGTTAAACCTGTGTTTGAATCATAAATTAAACATCTCTGGCCTAATTTTCAACTACTTGCTAGAGAATGTGAGTGGGCGAACTTGGGCAATGTATCCTCGCTTCATCCAGATGCTGATCAACGATCAGTATGAAAATGAGCCGCATGAAGGAAATCTCTATACTTTTCATGTTCCAACAAGTCATCAGTACACAGAAATCAAGACAAATGAATGGGTAATGCTGCATGATTAGATGTATTCTGCCGAGAGATTACCTTTAGTCAAAGAAGCTTATAGAAAATATAGAGAGGCACTCCGAGAAAAGCAGCAAAGGATTGCACAAGCTGAAGCAGAGGCTACTGAAAAGGAAGAACGATCGAAAGGTAAAAGAAAAGGAAAGGAAGTTGCTAAAGATGAGCCTCCCAAAAAGAAAAAGGCTTCTGAAAACCCAGAAAGATTCATGGGTGCAAGCTTTAGAGCGGCTGAATCTGAAGAACAGCGTCAACATATGAAAGATATGAAAGAGATTCACGTGTTGCAGGAAAAAGAAAAGAGAGAGAAGAGACTCAAGAGACAAGAGATGTCATCATCCGAAAGACCAGAAGTTATTACAGAAGAAGTACAGTCTCTGAATGACTTCGTTGATACTTTGATAGTAGATCCTGATGAAGCCTCAGCATGCAAGAAAACGACAGATGAAAGATCTTCCAAAGTATCTCCTGTAAAGCCGACGAGGTTTTCAAAGCCACCAGTCCCGCCACAAAGGGTTCGTCCCTTTCAAGAGCTTTACGATAAACTCATTAAAAACACTGGTCCATCTCTAGCCAAGGAAATATGTCTTCTAAAAAACCAAGTAAACGACACAAACATCCTGAGAGAGAAGATTAAAGATCAGCGTAAGAAGAACAAAGAGATGAACGCCTACATGGCCAAGCAATCAAAGTTTATCAGATTCCAGCAGATGGGGTTAGAGAAATTGTACAGAATGATGAGAAATATGTGCGAGCAGATGAAAATAAAGCCCATGTTCTCCTTTGATGAAATCTTCGACTTTGAAACTTTCATAGAAGAAGAAACTGCCAGAAAGGAAAAAGAAGTTGAAGCTAAGAAAAGACGCCTGGAATCGGTCGAGAGTGTAACTGAAGGAGATGAAAGTGATGAAGAAGAAGTTGACAGAGATGATATGCCAGCTAGATTCATCGAATGGGGTCTGGAAGAGGAAGTACTGTATGAGCAAGAAGATGGAAAAACTTTCTCACCTCAGCATCCAGAATGGTTCAAGAAAGAAAGAGAAAGACTCCCTGATTTCTATCAGGTAATAACTGTCGAAAAGAGTGAAGCCACCGACAGAATCATTAGTTGGATGTACAACAACCTGAGAGGAATGTTTGTGGTTAAAAGACGAGGTGGCGTGATTCAGTACTTTCAAACTGGATTTGATCTCTTTACTCTTCCCAGGTGGGATTTACGTGAGCTGGCCCGTCTGGACATTCTAAATCCAGAAGAAAGAAGTATTGGAGGAGACTTTGAGCATCTGATCGCTAAAGAATGCAACAAGGGTTTCCCTAATCACAGGCCTCAGCGTCCAAGACGGAGAGTTTCGAAAACAACCAAAGATCCAGTAACAGGGAAAGGAAAGGTGACGTGGGTGATCAACCCTGCTAAAGTTGTCACGAGAATTAAGCTTCCTGAAGAAATTCCTGTTGCCCTCAAAGATTTCAAGAAATGGTTCTATGATAGCAAATCTGGCAAAGCTGTGATCAGATCCAACGAAAACGTGGATATTCGAATCTTGGATCCTATGGACGTTTTTATGTTTGGGCTCTCCGATCTAACGGTGTTGAATGCAAGCCGCATAAACGTGGGAGCTCGAAATGCAAATCTCGAGGAGGCTATGCTATTTCAAAGAGCGGTCGAAAGAGCCTGGAAGTTAAAGAGAGAAATGATGGATATTGTAGACAAAATCGAGAAACGAAAAGAAACAGAGGAAACGAAGAAAGAGGCAAGGAAGAAAAAGAAGCATGAACGAAAGAAAGAAAGGACCTCTGCCTCAACAACTGAACCCACCACAACATCATCACCTCCGGCCTCATCCACATATGAGGCCACCATGGAAGATCACCCAATTAGTGAAGCTGTTACTACTCAAGAAACTCCGGCTGCACCAATCGAAACGCAAGCACCTCCTGAAACAACAACGAACGAAGACAATCCCAAAGAGCCTGAAAAGCCAACTACAGAAAATCCAGCGGAAACAACTAAAGAATGAAAAAGACAAGTATGCAACGATCTAGGGGGGATATTGTTGGAACTTTTGAGATCGTTCATACTTGTGCTGGATTAGTTTTATAGTGGTTTGTAGCTAATTTAATAGTATAGGGGCTTATTTTGTAATTCTCTAAAATTAGGAAGCCTGACTTGGTGTAGTTAAGATTCCAGCAAATTTATAAATTTGCTGGCTAGTCAGGAACACTATATATAGCCCTTGTATTGTAACCACTTCAAGCTTTTGGCTCTCTTAATGAATATTGGTGTTGTTTACATTCAATCATTGTTCTTGTGCTCTAATCTATTATCCAAGGTGCTTTATTGATTTACACTATTGTTTGGATTCAATACAACACTTGTTGTATTCATTAATCTACTAGCTTCACCTTCATCTTTGTTCATTCTTAACTTTTTCATAGTTCAAACACTTAATCAATAGGTGTTTTGGACTAAAACAACCAACCACTGTGATCCGGATAGATATTGGGATCTACAACATCCATGCAAAAATGTGTGTTCATCAAATCTTTATGTTTTTATTCTCTTCTTCTATTCTCTTTTCCTAATTCTATATTCCGAATTCATTATTATCCGGACAACAAATGGTATCAGAGCTAAGTGTTGAACCAATTTTATGTTTTAGATGAAATACAAAAGGCGAAGACACACCATAAAAGATAAAATCAAAAGTCACAGAAAAATATGGAAGGCGATTTAACATGGAATGAAATAAAGAAGGCAAACAAGAATCGGAAATCCCTTGCCCAACATGATGTTATCACTTTCACAACTTAGGATATACCGAATGATTCTGCAAAATGAATAGGGAGTAGGTGCAAAATGCTACAATTCAAAGTTATTTTCAAGAAGAAGAATACATGCATGATCAAAGTACCGAACAAGGAATGTGGGATCAAATTTGGTATATCAATCCTGCCTTCATAAATCACATGACTGGTAATCGAAAGGTGTTCATAGCATTCATGCAAACTTTCTGTGTAGAAACTCGAGCTAGAAACTATAACATCCAATTCATATGAGGCGTATGATAGGTGGAAGTCAACATACTTGATGGAAAGAAAGTAATCATCGGTGTGTTTTTCGTTCCCTCCTTAGATCATCACGTGTTAAGTCTGGATCAGCTTATTGTACGGGGATTTGAAGTTCAATCCGAGGGAAACTGTTGTTATACGAAAATATGCATTATGGTCAACATATTGGGACGAAAATGAAATCAAGACAGAATTTACAAATGATCAAGAAAAGGATATTGCTCAAGAGGCCAAATATCTACACAAGTAGTTTAAACATCTTGAATTATCATCCTAAGGTCTCAACAAGTTTGATTCTGTTGGATATTATGTTTGGTTCGATAAGTTAACGCTGCCGACCGGGTCTTGACCCGTAAGAGTTACACCTTGTGGAACGAACTAAAAATCCACTTAACTTGTTTAACTGGTAATTAGGAACGATACGCGGGTATTAACTGAGAGACGAGTACATGGCCCGGGTGAGACGGGTATACTCACCTTACACCACTTGTTGGGCATGCACCTTTGCTGCGCCACATGTCGCACATGCATCGTGCTACCGCCACTTGTCACGCACCTAACACATTGGCCAATGGCAACACATGCACCATGCATGTGTGCCACTTGGCAAGCATGCATAAGGGTCCATATCCTTTTAATGTATTGGGTCTTGCATTGTTTTAGATGATGAACAAAAGATAGAACAAAAAATGCTGTCAACAACCAACACTAGCCGGCCACCGGTTTTTCTACCTTCACCGCCGGATACCGTCGTCGCCTTGCACGGCCGAGCTCTCCGCCTCAGCGAGTCGGACAGCGCCACTGCCCTACTACCAGCCGCCGCCAGCCACCACCTGTCGGCCGCCCTTGAACCCCATCTGCCAGCTGTGGCTACCGTCGCCTGCTGCCGCTGGATGCCGTCGCCTGCCGCCGCTGATTGTCGTCGGCTGCCGCCCCCTTTCCACCGCGTTTCGTTAGTTCGTATCACTAGCACTTGTTCATTGAACCTCGGTGTCTCGACCGGTTAGTCATTAACCGAGGTATATCTTTCTCAACGGTAGTTAAACATATTTTCACTGTGCTCGTATTTGCATGTAACCGGGTCCTGTCGGGTTTCGTTTTGTTGATCATTAGTTTATATTTCCGTTGCGTTTTATTAATTAACTCGTTTAATTAATTAACTATTATTTATTGAACCGGATTTTTGATAAATAAAATAATGACCGATCACCACGGAAACCCAACAGTTGTATCAGAGTCTTGCTTACAACATACGTGTCGGTACCGGTCCTTTTAACCGGAACTAGAACACAAACTTTATTTGTTTAAAGTTTCTGATCTAAGTTTTTTTTCGAGGGCACTTTATTTTTGTTCAATATTTTATTTGTTTTGCTTGACCAAAACATTGCCCGTTTATTTTGTGATTGTTGTGCGATATGTAAATCCGGCCCGACCTTGTTTTGTAGTTGTATATTTTTTATTCGGTTTTGTAATTATTATTTTTGGACACCAAGATTGTTCAAAGTTGTAATAGATATGGTTCTTTCATTTATTGTAATTTTGTAAGTATTGTAATAAACGAAAACCCGGAGACAAAACCGAGGACGCTAAACAGGAGTCATGAAGTCAGTGGGAGTTGCTCGAGATGACTGGTTGCACTCAAGTCCATCCTTGTGGTTGTTTGTGTGTTGTGACCCCGTGACCCGTTTGATCTTGCTATTAGGCTCTAGCATGATCGAACAATTTGGCCATATGGATTTACATATGTGTCTTGCCACTGTGGTTGCTTTTATCTTATAAGTTGTTATAACATAACCAACCTAAATACCATCATGTTTTTAAAAGGAGTTTTAAAATATTAATACAATCACATTAAAACAAGTTCTAAATTGTTTTTACAACTTGTTAAAGTTTTTGTTATAAAACAAAGGTTGTTTTTGAAACAAACAATAACCAATTAAGTATTGCAAATTAAACTAGTTTTTTTTATTTTCCAAAACTATTAACTTAATAGTTTTCTATTAACTTAAAATTGGTTATTCCAAGTCGCGACAAACTTAGTTTTATAGGTTATCTAAAACTAATTGTCCCGAGAGGTGAAAGGGTCTTTTGGTTATGTCGCAAATTTAATATCTAAATTAAAACCGACTATAACGACCCTATTTGGTAAAAATTAAAATCAATGGTCTATGCCATCATACTACTAGTAACACTTGGGGCATAATGCGAACCATCAGTGTTGGAGCCACAGCACGACACTTGGTGTCTAGTTTATCCTTCCAAGATACAAGGCCTTCGTCAACACATCCGACCCTTCCACATGTGACCGTTTTAGGACGACTATTACTTTTCTTCTCATGATTACGTGCCCCAGTTATCTCAAGAACAAAAGTGGCATAGATGAGGCCAAATGTATCAATGCAAGGACAATAGGTTATCCTCGCAGCCTCATAAACCTCGGGAGTTGTACCTTTATCACAATTGACAATCGTTGCCAGTCCGCTTGAACCTCTTGCTAATGTTGCATGCCCCAACTGCCTTTAGAAAGAGCTTCTAACCGGATTCTCATTCCTTATCGTCTCACCTCACGAAATAAGGAGATATACATCGAAAATACTAATTAAAATCACCTTGCTTACATAGCAGATGTCTAATGAAAACAACGCCTTCATTTTCAAGTCTATAATTGAAAAGGAAAGAAATAAAATTTGAATAACACCAACTTTATCGAATGGCACCACAATCTGAGAATAGTTCTCAAGATGGAGGAAAAGTTGTATATCTTAGATGGCCCAGTCCCTACCGAGCCTGAAAGTAATTCTACTACTGCTCGCAAGGCACTAGAGAAACATAACGAGGATGCCGTTGATGTAGCCTGCCTTATGAAAGCCACCATGTCTCCTAAACTTCAGAAGAACATGGAAGATAAGGATGCTTATGACATGATCCAACAACTGAAAGGCATGTTCCAGAAATAAGCCCGACAGGAGCGATATGACACCCTGAAACAACTCATAAGCTGTAAAATGCAGGAAGGATCATGTATCAGTACTCATGTGCTAAAGATGAAAGGATACATTGACCAGATAAACAAAAAACCAACCAAGTTCTAATGGTCAAGTCTGATGGTGTTAAGAAGCCCAATAACAAGAAAAGGAAACATAAGAGCAAAGGCATGAGAAAAGTTGTTGTTGTTGCCAGAAATGCCACCAACAACAAGCATGTTGCAAAACCACACCCACTCGAGGAGCGTCAGTGTTTTGAATGCAACCAAATGGGGAACTGGAAGGGAAACTCCCTGTAGTACCTAGCCAAGCTGAAAACGAACAAGGCCAATAACATTGGCACTTCTTCTGATATTCTCATTTATGTTATCGAACTTCTCACTGTTTCTAGCAAGACATGGGTATTTGATACCGGATATAGTTACCACATCGTTAATGTCTTGCAGGAGCCAGAAAAGTGGAAGAAACTGAAACAAGGCCTCCTGAAACTCATAGTTGGTAATGGAAAGAGAGTTCCAGTTCTTGCAACTGGAACATTTTGTTTTTCATGTTCCCCTGGCCTTGTAGTTACTTTAAATAACTGTTTATATGCACCTTGTTTGACCAGAAACATTATTTCAGTTTCTTCACTGTTTGAACAAGGATTCAAGTACGCTTTAAAGGTTTTTCTATTTTAGCATACTTGAATGATGTCTTTTATTTTGAGGCTAAACCTCGAAATGGTATTTATGAGATTGATGTTCAAACAAGTAGTAACATATATCATCTTTCTAAGCGTAACAAAGCTGGCATAAATGAAACATATTTATGGCATTGCAGACTTGGCCACATAAATAAGACAAGCATTAAATGGCACAAGTCCAAGGGGATTTTTGAATCCACTAGACAGAACTCCTTTGATGATTGCGAATCTTGCTTAGCTGGCAAACTCACAAAGCACCCCTTCACCGATGTTGGTGAACGGATCAATGGTTTTCTAGAACTCATTCACATAATGTATATGGCCCTTTCAGAACCATGACTAGAAACCATGACTAAAAACCAGCTTGATAGAAAATAAAAGTACTTTGATCAGATCGAGGCGGTGAATATCTCAGCTTTGAATTTCTCAATCATCTAAAAGAGTGTTGAATAGTTTCACAACCCTATCCACCTAGCACACCCCAACTTAATGGCGTGAGTGAAAGGTGAAATCGAACTCTACATGATATGGTTAGATCGATGATGTGTAGAACTAACTTGACTCACTCCTTTTTGGGACAAGCTCTTATGATCGCTTCCCTCATTGTCAATTTAGCTCCAACTAAAAGGTAAACAAAACTGCCATATGAGATATGGGATGGGCGTAAACCCGATTTGGAATACCTTAGAGTATGGGGATATGATGTCACACCCCAAACGATGGCGGAAACATCGGGGCGTGGTACTGAGCGAAACAGATTGTCCAAGAGAAATCCATAACAACTATTAATGAAAATATATTAATTGTTAACATCCCATACCATTAACATATAAAGTAAAAACAGTTAATACAGATATTGTTCTCAAAGAAAAATAGGTTGTTCTAACAACTCGGATTTATTTAGTTTGTTTCTAGACTCCCTAGCTTGATTCGTCACAGCAAACATAGTGTCCTAAACACCTATCACATACGTTAAAATAAAGTCAATACACAGAGTGTAAAGGTGAGTACACAAGTTTAATAGCATATAGTATAGCGAAAGAGTTTACGCATAACCAGTATCTAACACGTAGAAATGTGAAGCAAGTAAGCTATAGACAATGAAGTATGCAACCAACATGACTGCGAGTTGTAGATTGCACAACACATTATCACCACTTTGACCATGTGAAGTAAAACCCTTAACAACCCCTGTCCACAACAGGTGCTGAGTCCAAACTATAGTACTATCGTTGCTAAGGTGTAAGGCAAACAATCACTGTGTAAACATAACATACAAGCATTCATCGAGTCATGTATAACATGCGAGAACGGTTAGCATTAAAAGTGTTTGTGTTGTGTGTTCAATGTGATTTGATATAGAAAACGTATGTAACACCCAAAGTGCGTTTAAAGAAAATAGGTTCGAGTATACTCATAGGGCGTGTTTAGTAAATAAACACTGTCTTGGATTGAAGGGAGAGCGTGGAGATTAGCCTGAGCAAAGAACGATAGCGTAAGCATTGAACAGCGTGTAAACAATGCGTTGAATGAGACGAGTGTCGAATGGTGAGTAGATCGGATGGCCATCCGGATGGATGAATATTCGGTCAGTTGGTCATTCGATCTGAGTGAGTGTGTCTGTGAATCGTTTGAAACTTTGAAGTTTTCGTTGTAGCATTTTGGAAAATGAGAAATATTTCTAGATGTCAGGTCATCCGGTCGGATGGGCATCCAGTCGGATGGTTATCCGGACGGATGGCCATTCGATCGGATGGCTATTCGATTGAAAGGTGATATTTTTTGAAGTTTTGTTCAAATCGTTTAAGTGTTGAGTTATTGATAAAAGGGCGAGTCGCTTGGTCGAATACTCATTCGATCGGATGGTCGTCTGATCAGATGGCTACTCATTCGGCATTCTGATGTTTTGAAAATTTCTCAAAGTTTTCCAAGTTAAAAGTTTGAAGTTTAACGGAGACGGTATGATGACGTGTTAAACAACGGAAATCCACACAAGTCCAGCTCAGCCGATCGGGTAGGAAACACCCCATTCGATTAGACTCAACTGTTCTTGATGGAGTTTCATGTGCAACCCGTGAATCGGTCGTCTCTTCGGTGGAACTCCGTTTTCAGACCAGTTCTCAACTAGAGAATAAGTAGAGAGCCTGAATGAGCCTAGATTCCATCGGTTTTAAATAGAAGAGTGAAAAAGAATGTGGAAGAAAAGTATGAAAACGTCTTTGAACACTTTTAATCTTGTGAGGTTTGTGTAAAAAAAGATAGTGTAGAAATCCTTTAGATCTGAACGAATCTTGATGAGATGAGGTCACACTTCAGTGTTCATAAGAACTTGAGGTGATGTCCTGAAAGTAGTCCAAACTGTTGGTGCATACATCTGTCGTCTTCGTCTTATATCGAGTCTTGAACTTGTTGCGGTTCTGTTCGTGCATGAAGTCATCGTCAAGAATGATGACATCACATATGTGACATGAATGATGACATCATATGTGTGACATCGTCACATAAGTTAGAATTCACAAAACAGAATATGACAGATTGTAGGTTTCACTTCAAAGTTAAATATGTAGGTTTCTCTTGAAAGTGGAACTTGTGGGTTTTGCTTGAATGGGTTCGCTTGAAGCTGACATGTGTGTCTTCAAGAGAAAGCAGGAACACTATAAATAGGTGTCATGTCTATTCATTTGTAACGGATTTCTAGAATTGATACCGAGGTGCTGCCGGTATTCCTTGTGATTGTATTTGCTATTAAATCAATACACAAGACGTTTAAATTGATATTCAAGCTGTTTTTACATCCGTTTCTTAGTTTCCGCCTCTGAAACGGACTAGAACTCTTCCGAACGACTCATTAAGGTCGCAATTCGATCCTACAAGTGGTATCAGAGCTCAGGACGAGGAGTTCTTGCCATATTCAGCTTGAAAATCTGTTTTCTACATCTTCTTTCACAAAATTAAAAAATTTTCACGGTTAAAATCGGTTCAAACTTTCACATATTGTGCGCAATCATGAATTAACAAATCCTGGAAAGTTTTAGAGCTAAAATCGGTTTAAATCTAATTAAAATTGGACTTTCGCTTGAAAATTGGTTCGTATTTGCTGATGTCATCTAGCTTTCGCTTGAATTTAGGTGTTGAGTTCGCTTGAATCTGGCTTTCGCTTGAATTTACATGTTGAGTCCGCTTGAATCTGGCTTTCGCTTGAACTTACACTTAGGTCTGATCTCACTCACGTGTTTCGCTTGAGTGTGTACATCGAGTGTGTGAAACAGTCGGCTTAAGGTTGTCAGATCACAGCTAGTTGGGAAATGAAATCATGTGTTTGTGCCAGTTTGCATTAAAGCATTCACGTTTTGTCGGTTTGTTTTAGTCATTGGTTCAATAAAATCAGGTTTTGAATTAGTTGGATAAGTTCAAGACCAAGTGGCCCAATCAAAGTAAACCGCATATCTGTTCAGTTAATCGAACCATGTGTTGAAAGATAAAGTGTGTCGGTTGCATGTGATCTCAATTATGTGATGCATGTGTATTTTTAAAATGTTGTCGGCTAAGTGTTGCATGTGATAATATTCTTAGTTTGGTTATTTCAAGGTTTACGGCCCAGTCATACATAAAAGTGAATCAGATTGCATGAGAATTTGTGTGTCGAAATAATTGATTATCAGTCATTAAAAGTTTGCTGTGAATAGCCCATCAATCCAATATCAATTATATTTGAGGCCCAATCATATAACTGTTTAGAAATCACTACGGCCCAATTAACATTGTATTCTATGATTGTTGTTGGTTATGCAATGTCAGTTTCCATGGGATTTGATTGAAAATTATACTAGAGTGTTCGACTTTCATGAGATTGTTTGAGTTAGTTTGAGTTCACATGAATCGAATTTTCATTCAGGTTTGATATTTGATCAGTTCAGCAAAGTGAACTTTGTTTCACACAGTTTGAATTTGATCCCAGTTCACAAGGGGTGGTTCAGTCCATTTGAATTCGATTTCATTCCAGGTCGAGTGGTTTAGCCAGGTCATTGGAAAAGGTCGTTTTGATTTTGATCCGGGTCATAGCAGTCCGCACAGTGTGTCAACTTTCAGTCCGTAGAGAATTTTCACCAGTTCGAGTACCAGTCTTATTCTGTTATTTGATAATTCTTTAAACTGATTGTATTTTGTTTGTCTGTTTGTCAGGTGATACAGGTGTTTTAAGAGGTGAACCAGTTCGTTTGAAAGTTTGTGTGAAAAATTCTTGAATCTCAAATCATGGACAACGATTTTTACAACGCATTTGCTACTCCAACTACTCCGGCTTCTATTGCTCAGAATATGAACTTTGAAAATGAAACCGGGACATCACAGAAACCGCCTAAGCTTTTGGATATTGATGATTACAATGGTTGGTCCGAACGCTTTGGAAATTGGGTTGAAGCTTATCACTTGGATGCTTGGGAACACACTGAAGAACCATATGAAAGGCCCACAAGAAATGGTATTCAGTTAACAATCAGAGATATGAGTGCTGAAGAGAAAAAGAAGTATAGAGATGAAAAATTGATGGTGAGTCTACTTCAGCAAGCAATTAAAGAGGACATTTTGATATTGCTTCAACATGATGGAAGTGCTTATTCGATCTGGACTGAATTGGAAGCAAAATCTGTAGGAAGTGATGATATGCTTAAAAACAAGATGTCTCTCATGAAGAAAGAATTTGATCTTTTTCGAGGTTTAAAATCTGAAAACACCAAGCAAATTATTGAAAGATATTGTAACTTGGTGAGAAATATGTCGAAATTGGGAATAAAAAGGATACTGATGAGCTAATTGAAAAACTTGCTGATGCGTTACCACATGAGACTTGGGGAACATTCCTGATGATGTTGAGAAACAATCGGAAAGAATATAAAAAGTTAACACTGGGTGAGTTCATCAAACATCTGGAAGCTCAAGAGATTGAGCAGAGGAAGATCGCCAGGATGAAGAACTACGATGGAGAACAAGACATCGGCTTGTGTTTCAAGAGTGGTGTTAGTGAAAAGACAAATTTTTCTCCAAAGGTTGAAACTGCGTATAATGCAAAAGGTTTTTCTGAAAATACGTCTTAGGGATCAAGCAGTACAACAGGATTCTCTTCGTTTCCAACTTATGATCCACAGTTTTCTACGACAAAGAGTGGCAAAGTTCTTCAATGCAACATTTCCTTAAAGCTTGAGAATGATCAGAATTATACTGAGGAAGTTGCAAAAAGTCACATGTCTTTGTTGGTGACCGTGCTTGAATCCTATGGAGGATTAGTTGCAGGGAGGATCGGAAATCCTATGCTTACGAAAGAGGATTACGATCAAATTGATGCCGAGGAAATGGAATTAATGGATATTAAATGGTGCATGGCTAGTGTGTTGAGACGGGTTGAAAAGTTTAAATAAATCACAGGCAGAGATGATTTTCGCGAGGCACATGTTTCACCTTTAGGTTTTGATAAATCTAAAGTTACTTGTTTTCATTGCAGGGAAAAGGGGCATTTCAAGAGGGAGTGCACAAATCGAGAAGCGAGTGGAGCTCAAAACCCTTTTGGAAACAACGATTACTACAAAAAGGCGATTTATCATCAAGTCACACAACAGCCATATCAACAACAACAGGCACCACATCATGCACAAACTGCACATGGTAGAATGGAAATTAAAGATTCAAAGAGAGCTTGTCTGGGAAAGGATGGTGGATTCAGTTGGGATAATTACATTCCAACAAATAGCAAAGTGTGTCTGGCAGATCAAGACGATGAAAAATTAGCTGAAGGTTTCAATTGGGACAATTTTTTCCCAGATCAAGAATTAATGGCCAAAGAGAGGTCCAAAGATACGTCGAATGTTAAAGCTTTTATTGCTAATGCTTACGATCTGAAATGGGCTGCAAAATGCAGAAAAGTCAGAGAAGCTGAAGAAGAGAAATGGAGAAAAAGAGGAAGAAGAAGAAGAAGAAGAAGAAGAAGAAGAAGAAGAAGAAAGGTTAAAAGCTGAAGCTGAAGCCAAGAAAAAGAAAAGAGCTGAGTTTTTCCAAACGAAAAGAATAGTCAAAGATGTTCCGGAATTTGAAATCAAAGTTGATACTGAAGCAGTCAAAGTTCCTGAAAAGTGTTTGAATTGTGATTCTTTGATCATGCAAAACAACGAGCTGCTACTCAACATAAAAAGATTGAAAGAATCTTATGATACTTTGAACAGAGAGATTAACAAGTACACTGATTCGAACAGTGAACAAGCTGTCGCATTGAATTCACTCAAAGGAGCTTACATGAGACAGCTTGATGATGTCAACTATTACACAGAGAAGTGTGCTGAGCTGGAATTGAAGCTTGCAACACAAAAGATTGAAACTGAAAGAGTCAACAATTTATTAAAAAGTTACTCATGTTCTACATTTGTTGTTGACAGGATTTACCCGGTCGTTGAAAGAATGAAAACTTTTGAGGAAGAGAAGACTTCGGAAGAAAATAAGTCCGAGACAAAAGAAGAGGATGAAGTATAAATTTCTGGTAAGAAACCAAGTGTTGTCTACAATAGATGTCCGCCCCCGGTCGAAAATGGATATTTGTCTCGAAATCCAAATTTTGAAAGAGTCAAACAGGCAACTAACTTACAGTGGGAGTCTATGTCGTCGGATCATTTGCCAGAAAATATTGATGTTACGTTCACATCGTCTGATACTGATCATGAGTCCAAGTTGATAAAAAGTGTGGTCGATCAGGTGTTAGACAAAGATGACATAGAGGAGTCAATACCGGAGTCCAAATCCGAGTCAAAGTCTGGGTCCGACAAGTCAAAGTCAACAATCAAAAAGGATAAACGGGTTTATGATAAGGAATTTTTGCTATCAAAATCTAATTTGAATGACGAACCGGTCAAAGTAGCATATACTTTGAAAGATTCTGACAAATTATATTATGATGAGATTTTTCCAATAAGAGGTGTAAAAACTGAGATGATAAAAAAGGTTTTCAAACTTACAGAAATTAACGTTTCTAAAATAAAATATTTAAATCTTACTGATAAACCTAAAAAATACACCTCAAGAGTGCAACAAAGATTAAACAAGAAAAAGGGTTACAGTTCTGGTTCTGGTATTCATAAAAAACCAAACCATAACTGTAATTTCAAAAAGAAAGGATTAGGATTTAATCAATCGAAAAATTATAAAAATGAACAAATTTATAAACCAAAAACTGTGTTTGTTTCAGGAAAAAACGACAGAAGCTGAGAAAGAGCAAGCTTTCAGAAAGCAGACAAATAAAGAATTCCTTGCAAAGAAGCAAGATGAGATGAGGAAAAGTGTTATTCAGAAGAAGACAGAGACAAGAACCTGTTATCAGTGCAATACTGCTGGTCATATTGCTAGAAATTGTCCGAAAACATTCAAACCAAAACAGGGAGTCTCTGGTAAACTCAAAGGAAAAGTTGTTGAGAAAACTGAACTTACAACCAGAAAATTTACAGGCTTTGAAAATTCCACTTTTGAGGTTGGAGAATGTTCAAAGGATGTGGTAAAACGAAAAGAAAATCTGAAAAACCAAATATGGGTGGTTAAGGGTTCAGGAAACAGTTCTGTTGATGAATCTGATTCCATAAAATCAGAGGAGCCATGTGTTAAAGAAAAGGTTGAGAAATCAGTTCCAAAAGTGGATGATGTGAATTTTCCACCTTTGTGGGCTGAAAATTTTAAGAAGAAAGTTGGAAACGTTGAAATTTCAAATCAATTTTATTTTGACAAGAAGAAATTTGATGTTGATAAAGCTTTCAACAGAAATGTGAAACACATTTTTGGGAAAATGGTCGATGGTAAGGTCAAAGGAGTTAAAGAATTTTATGCTTCCAAAATGAATGTTTACAAGTCTGTTGAAAGTAAAGATGAAGAAGAGGTTGTTACACCCAAGGAAGGTCAGGCTTGGGAGGATATATTTTTCAAAAAGTAAAAACCTGACTTGCCGGAGCTCCCAAGTTGGTAATCGCAGAGCATGAATCGGCATCTTTCATTGTGTATGAAAATTGTTTTTGTATAAGTGTGAATTGCCGGAACTCCCAGGTTGGTAAGTGTGGAGTAGGAATCGGCACCTTGAGAATTGAACCAACAGATGATGTTTGGTTGAAAATGTTTAATTGGATTGATCTTACAAGTGGTAAATCAGGGACATTAAGTTGTATCTGATTTCCTACAAGTGGTTAAAAAACAATGTGATGAGTTTTTCCCCTAACCTACAAATGGTAAAATCAACAAATCTAATTTTCCGGAAAAACCATTTGATTAAAACAAACTTAAGTGTTTTGAAATCAATGGGAAAATAGTTTGTTGTGAGGGGGAGTTCTGATTGTTTATGCCAAGTGGATGGCGAATTGAAGCAATTCGATATCAGTTGTCATGTTTTGTACAGTTTGATTTCAATTTTTCTTTAGTTGTATTTGTATTTTAGGGGGAGTATAATTTCAGAAAATCCAAAAACATTAGAAAATTTGAAAAAGCCAAAAACATGATAAAATGAAAAATGAGTTTTTGTTGCATAAAAGAGGAAATGATAGTACATCAGTAGACTGTCACAAAGTCAAAATGTGATAAACGGTCTTACTAAAGATGTGATGGTAGGCTCAGCTAGATTAGTAGATTTGCGATAACGATACAAACCAAAATGAAAAAGCCTAGTTCTAGTGGGAAACATGGTCGAAAGCATAGTACTTAGTTTTGTCCTTCTTGATTGTGTGCCTACTCAGTAATCGCTGATTGTCGAAAGACATAAAACTGGTTAAGTTTGTGAACTTTCACAACTTTGCTGAAAAGTCACTGTGATTTTGTGCATTTCATTTTGCAAAGACTTAAACTTTTTTTATTTCTTTATTTTGTTTAAGCATCGGACATCCTCTACGTATACGTGAGTATCGACCTGGATGTTGTTGCCTAAACGTTCTGCTTTATTTTCTTTGGTGTTTTGTTTAAGCTTTGGACCTCCTCTGCGTATACGGGAGTATCGACCTGGTGGTTAAAGCCTAAACAACTTCAACTTGTTTTATTTTTCTTATTTTGTTTAAACATTGGACTTTCTCTGCGTATACGGAAGTATCGACCTGATTGTTAATGTTTAAACATTCTGTTTTGTTTTTCGCACAAATCACAGTTGATAAAAGTTTAAAGGCATTACTTGAGTCAGTGTATTGCATGATGAGGGGATATGCTGAGATCGTGGGGTCCATAAGAACTTAGTGCAAAATTAATATACCTTAACGTATCGATAAGCATTTCGAAAGTTTTTAGATTGAGTTTAAGTGGACAACAATATCGTCAATCAATGTGAATCGTTTAGAGCTTAAAATGAAATTAAGCTTAACGGTGTTGGTGATTGGTCTCAAAAACTGATATGATCCTCTTTCACAAACTCACAAAAATATTGTTTGTAAATATTTCATTTTCTGTATTTCTGTTTCAGTAAAAAAATTCAAAAAGATTTTAAGTGTGTTTTATCATAAATTTTGAAAAATCCAAAAAGATTTTCGACAACTGATTTTGGAGAGCTGATTTTAAAAATTCCGAGTGCTAAACATGATGAACAAATGGTTTGGGTGAAAGTATTTGAGGATTGTTGAAATGAGATAAGAAAAGGTTTTGCAATATAAACGTTATTCCTGCAAGTGGTAAATTAGATTTGAAAATCTTATCCACAAATGGTTATCAGAAAATTTATTTTTGGGTAGAGTTTATGCAGGTTGGCCAAGTTTTGATCCAGAGCAGGATGAAAGCCAGGTTATAATCTTGTGAATTCCAGACTTCGATCCCGGTTTAGCGAAAGGGGGAGTCTGAAGACATCGAGAGGGAGTCTGAAGATAGTAGAGCCAGATTCAGATCCTGAAGATTACGAGAGAGAGTAAGAGATTGATTGAGGATGCTTACAATGGAGAATTTTGAAGAAAGTGAACAGACTGATAAAGACTGAAGATTGTGAAGACTCGACACTTAAGACTCGTCAACATCTGAGGGGGATTCTGTTGGTGCATACATCTGTCGTCTTCGTCTTATATCAAGTCTTGAACTTGTTGCGGTTCTGTTCATGCATGAAGTCATCGTCAAGAATGATGACATCACATATGTGACATCAATGATGACATCATATGTGTGACATCATCACATAAGTTAGAATTCACAAAACAGAATATGACAGATTGTAGGTTTCGCTTCAAAGTTAAATATGTAGGTTTCTCTTGAAAGTGGAACTTGTGGGTTTCGCTTGAATGGTTTCACTTGAAGCTGACATGTGTGTCTTCAAGAGAAAGCAGGAACACTATAAATAGGTGTCATGTCTATTCATTTGTAACGGATTTCCAGAATTGATACCGAGGTGCTGCCGGTATTCCTTGTGATTGTATTTGCTATTAAATCAATACACAAGACGTTTAAATTGATATTCAAGCTGTTTTTACATCCGTTTCTTAGTTTCCGCCTCTGAAACGGACTAGAACTCTTCCGAACGACTCATTAAGGTCGCAATTCGATCCTACACAAACCAGGCGATTTCATGGTGGAAATCAGTGACTTCAGTGGAGAAGATGATGAGAAAGTGTATGGTGATGATAGAAGTACATGATTTAAGAAGAAATACTTACGAAAATTGCTGGAATAGAGTGAAAAGTGCTTGGCAACGAGTTGGGAGCGAGTTGGTCGGATAGGGCTGTCACATCAATGAACAGTGATGTGACAGGTGGGTATTTATAGTGTGAGAGAGGGAGAAAGGCGGTGGAGTAGTGGGTTGGATGGTCAGCCGATCGGATGGTCATCCGGACGGATGATCATTCGACCGAACAGTCATTCGATCAGGCGACTGGTCTGAGTTAGTTTCCGACTTTCGTTTCGTGCATTGAGCGAGCGTTGCGATAACATTAAACAGGTAGTTACACAAATAACATAACACATAAAATGCATAAAAGTAAATTTGCAGTTCGAGTTTGCGATGCGATAGAGTTGTGATTGCGTTTGCGAATAACATCCTAAAACATATATAAAGCACACACAAGTAAAGCACATAATAACACACATAGCACAATACCAATAACTGCATTTCGAGTGTACGATGCGATATCGATGTGATAGCGTGAACTAAAATATTGTTTAGTTATGAATTCTGCGTTTATCACATTGTTACTTCACTTAGTAGTAAATCACAGTTTAAAATATCGTTTGAAATTATATCATTTATCGAGTCTTGAGAGTACAAAGCAATAATTAAGCAAAAAATAAGCAATAATTAAGCAAGAATTGGCATATATGTTATTTCTTTATAACGACCCGAAAGGTTGGTGTAGGATCATTCTGTGACCCAAACGAGTCTATTAGAAGAGTTCTCGGTCTAATCAGAGGCGGAATTCGTTGATTAGACTTTGTAATAGCTTGATTCACACTTAATTGTCTTGTTTTATTGATTTAACACATTTATAAATCAGTAGACACGTCGGCAGCACTTCGGTACCGGAAACATGAACTTTACAAATGAGATGACAGCTCCCCTATTTATAGGTGTTGGTATTTCGCACGGAATTGGCAAATGTTATTTCGTGCGAAATAGCAAACTATTATTTCGTGCGAAATAGCACTGCTATTTCGTGCGAAATTAACTATCATCACACATCTCCTATTTTCTCGTACAACGTTCCCTGATCTAACAATTCTAATATAAGACTCGATACAAGACGAAGTCGACAGACGTAATCCACCAACAGACTCCCCCTCGGATGTTGACGAAGTCTTCGGTGTCGAGTCATCACAATCTTCAGCCTTGAACAGTCTTTGGGCTCTTCCAAAATATCTGACAGAGTAAGCATCCTCAATCTTTATCTCTTATCAACTCCAGGATCTCCACCTGGCTCTTATCTTACTCTAATTCTCTTGATCAGATATCTTGATTCTGCAAGCTTGTCAGCATCAGCAACTGGTGTAATCCTCAGGAATTAAATTTGACTCTTGCATCTTCAGACTCCCCTTTTCTAGCAGACTCTCCCTTAAGTGTGCTGGGATCATAGTCTTGCTTTCACAGGTTCACAGGTTCAGGATAGTGACCTGGCTCTTTATTCAGAATCAGAATCCTGGCTAACCTGCACATCCTCTACCTCTCAATAAGATTTACAAATTAAACAATTTGACAAATTTTATTCTTTGCTTACCACTTGTGACACAATCATTCAAAATGACTTATCATTTAAAATCTCTGATGACCTTATGTAAGAAAAACATAATTTTCTAACAAACTCTTCCCAAACCTATTCATCATGTTCAGCACTAGAAATTTTGAAAATCAGCTCTTCAACATCAGTAGTCTAAAATCTTTTTGTATTTTTCAAAATTTATGCTAAAACACTCCGAAAATATTTTTGGATATTTGTTTTTAATAGAAAGCAGTAAAGAAATATATACAAACAATATTTTTGTGAGTTTGTGTAAGAGGATCATATCAGTTTATGAGACAAATCACCAACACCGTTAAGCTTTAAACATTTTAAGTTCTAAACGATTCACTTAGATTGTCAGTATACTGATCCACTTAAATTTTCACACAAAGTTCAACTGTTTCGAGATACGAGATTAATGTTTTAAGCACTTGAACTTATTCGCGTGTCCCACCTCAGAATATACTCCCGTATCCAGATCCCAATATTCAGTCTTATAGGTGAATATACCTAGATGATATCTGTAAAGGGTTAAATGCGAGGGCCATGAGAGCTCAGGCTATTGTGTAGGTCCCGTAATCCGTATGGATCGTAACAAAATCGTTGATCTAACCTAGAGTGCGGAATCCCCTAGATCAGATTTCACAGAAAACTTGTAGAAACAGAATCAAGAACACGATGCACTTTCAATCCGGTCTTCTATTGATTATCCAACACGAAGTTTACTATCAAATCAAGACCCACAAGAAATCTCCTAGCCACACTCTATAGATTTCTCCAAATGTCTCCAATGTCTAACTTGCTAACCTAAACCCTTATGCCAAGCCTTGTTTATATAGGACAAGGTTTGCACATGGGCTTTGGTGTGGGCCAGGCCATTCTCCAAGCCCATAACACTAAATAACTCCCTAACCAATAATGCTAAGCCCAATACAAAATATCCAAAGACTAAATAAACAAACTATTAAGCTGTTGTCACAAAACATGCACCAACAAACTCCCCCTTGACAATAGCTTCATAGTGTAACTTTGTCTTCAAACATCTTGTGTTCTTGTGGTCTTTGGATAGCGTCAGCTACACACAAATTCTGACATCAACAAATTACCCCTTAGCTGATGCTTCCAATCTCCAAATCTTTCATCGTTGTAGATCAGTGAACTAGCAATCTTTGGTTAAGCAAGTAAACTTCAACACTTCCAAATCTCTCTCTTTCTCCAATGTAGTAGAAGGATCCTACCATGCATCTTCACACATTTTTCACTTCACTCTCAATCTGCACTTTACTTGTATTCTGCACTTCATTTTGATAACTGCATCAATCTGTTTAGCAACACAAGCAAGTATCTCGAAAAACCATTAGTCTTTTTCACATTTAAAGATAAACCAATATTTTATCTTATCCTACAAAAACAACTACCCGTCAGTTCAAAATGGAAGTCTTTTGAAAGAAAATATTTTTGGTATTTTTCAAAACAAACTAAACTAAACTTAAAAAGATTTACAAATTCATCTTTTTGTGAGAATCATGTGCAAGAAGATCATATCAGCACAATCAAACTGTTTCACACCATTTGTTAATTCTTTATGTAATTTTTCGTGAAAAGCAGTTCAAGACGATTACCAGTATGTTTGTCCACTTAAACAAAATGCATGAACATTTCAAGTACCATTACCGTATGATATGTTAAGGTAATATTATTCTGATATACTAGTGTGTCCCACTTCAGGATATACCCCCGCGATCAAGGTATGCACAAAGATTCATCGTAGTAGGTGAGTATACTGAATTCATCCGTTTTATTTTTCAACGTTTAGATAATTGGTGATCAGGTCAGTACTTCCGTATAGCAAAGAGACCAAAATATCTAACGAGGGCTAAGACAAATACCATTTTTTTGGTACAATTTATGCATTTTGCACTTTTTGAATGACTCTCTATCAGAGCTTCTTCATTTTCAGGGTTTTGGCATATTTTGCTCTTTTAAGATATCCTTGTTGTGCCTAGGTCAGCATGTATCTGGATGCAGCAGAAGGACAACCCTGATATCCCCAGATGAAATAACAGTATAAAGACCCAAAACTTCAGATTTTGGCAATCTATCAACGCAAGAATTAAGGCCATTAAACCATACACCACTAATGTGTTCCCCACTCATACTCAGTGCATTTATGTTTATATCACATTGGTAAGTTGATTATTTCATGCCTTTGCCTACTGGTACATCATATTATGAAGCTGCTATCACACTTAAGCAATATAATTCATTTTGAGTGTGACAGTCTAACTTGCTGATGTACTATCATTTCTTCTTTTTCACACAGTGATAACTCATTTTTTATTTTCTATTTTTTTTATGTTTTGATTTTTCAATGTTTTTGGATTTTTAAAATTTTATAGCTTACTCCCCCTAAACACACGCACTATCTAAACTCTGTTTGGCTTAGAGGAATTTCTCCCCCTAATTTTTTTGTTTTTATGGAGTAAGTTTAAAAAAAAACACAAATAGACTCCCACTTTAACATGACAATAAGTTTTTCAATGTTAAAGTTTAAAATCATCATAACAATCACTGTAGTAAATAGTTCGTTACCCATGTTAACCTACTATTCACCTCAGATGCTTTACAGGAACAACCACTCTTGAACACATCAACAGTCCTTCTTGGTCATCCTGCATTCACTCAACAACTCAGTTAGTCTTGAGAACCCAAACCTTACCGGTTTTGGGTCGACCATGTAAATCCTCATAAGATGCTTCTATCCAATATCCATCACTTCTAACTGGAGTCTTAGATGTTTTACCCGTTGTAGAACAAGATTGATAATTTCCACTAGGTCTTTGATTGCGAGAGTTCCAATAAACTCTCGGATTTTCTGACCTTTGAAAATTTTTACCTTGATACCTTCTTCTCCCATTCTCATACCACGAATTTTGGAAAAATTTTGGATGTTGTTGAACATTTGAGTTACTGAAACTCCTATGTTCGTTTCTTCTTTGAAAATTACGATTACCAGAAGTCTGGTATCGATTTTGATATCCAAAATTTCTATTTTGACTTTGAAAACGATTTGATTTACCATTATAATAACTAAATTGTGGAGAGATGCTTCTTGGTCTATCAAATCTTTTTGAAGTTGAGGGTTTTGATTGAAATTCAGGTTTCTTCGTCTGACAACTTGTTTTTACACTATTGCTTGACCCAACCTGATTCCCATCCTTAACCTCATCAACCTTTTGTTTACCTTTCTTCAAAGGACAACAACTCGCCACGTGCCCTTTGTTGTGACATTTAAAACAGGATCTCTTCTTATAAGTTTTCTTTTTATTTGATCCCTTTTTAAATGTTTTGGCCTTTTTGTCTTCAGTATCCTCATCCACTTTACAAGGTGTACTGTTAGACCCAACAGATTCTTTCAAAGAAACTGGACTATTTGGCAAGTCCACGACTATCGGATCCACTACTACTTGTGCAGTGGTTACAAAATCAGTTAGCTCATCTTCAGTTGGTAAAAATGAGTATTCTTGATGTTTAGAAGATGAAGCTTTACTAAACCCCACCCCTGTTTTATCATTACTTCTTTTTAAACCTTTTTTTGATATGAGTTCTGACTAACGAAGAATTTCCAAATTTGTCTAACTTACCTTGAAGTTCTACAATTTTGGTTTGTGCATCAGCCAATTCTGTGCACTTTTCTGATAGCCCGTTAGTCTTTTCTTTCACAGTTTCACGAGCCAAATCAATGATCTACAATAGTTCATTGACTTTGCTTGTCAAACTGCCGATTTCCTGTTCATTTGATTTGAGTTTATCTAAACAATTTGACTCTCTTTTAATCAAAAGAACATTTAACTCTTTTCGATTTTCCAAATTAGCTAACAGAATTTTGTTTTGCTCTGATAGTCTGTTAATTTTACCCTGTAGTTCAGTGCAATTATGACATGTATGACTTACAGATTCTGAAGATATCTTCACCTCTGTTGCAAGTCCATTCACATCATTCAAGACCTTTGAAACTTCTGCCTCCTTCTTCTCTTCTTTCACAGTTTCTGCTTCTTCATCTAAAGCATGACCTCCTACACTCTGTCTTGATGAACTCTGATAACGTTTTTCTAAAGCTTCCCACAGATCTCTAGAAGTCCCATATTTCGTGAAGATATATTTAATGCCCTCGGGCAAGGACATCTTTATCACTGCTAAAGCTTTCTTCTCAGCATCAACCACTCGTTTCTCATATTCATCCATCTTATCATAAGACATCACTATAACTCTTCCATCAACACGACGTGTGGGAGCAAAGTATCCTTCTATCTGAAATGGATCCGAAATCCATGATTTCTATCCGAAATGGTCCGAAATCGATGCTGTTTTTTCCGAAATCCAAGCAGTTTATCCGAAATGACTGATTTTTGGTCTGAAATCCAATCTTTTTTATCCGTAATGATTTGAAATGCTTGATTTTTATCCGAAATCAGTAGCTGAACTCAAGAACAGCCAACAGAACTTCGAAACAGCCGCCAAAAACACGTCCAAAAACCCAGATTTCTGCAGAAATGATTCTGAACCAAGCCAATCAAGAGCCTAAGGCTCTGATACCAATTGTAGGTCCCGTAATCCGTATGGATCGTAACAGAATCGTCGATCTAACCTAGAGTGCGGAATCCCCTAGATCAGATTTCACAGAAAACTTGTAGAAACAGAATCAAGAACACGATGCACTTTCAATCCGGTCTTCTATTGATTATCCAACACGAAGTTTACAATCAAATCAAGACCCACAAGAAATCTCCTAGCCACTCTCTATTGATTTCTCCAAATGTCTCCAATGTCTAACTTGCTAACCTAAACACTTGTGCCAAGCCTTGTTTATATAGGACAAGGTTTGCACATGGGCTTTGGTTTGGGCCAGGCCATTCTCCAAGCCCATAACACTAAATAACTCCCTAACCAATAATGCTAAGCCCAATACAAAATATCCAAAGACTAAATAAACAAACTATTAAGCTGTTGTCACAAAACATGCACCAACATATTGCTTCCGCAAAATCAGAGAAATGATGGCTTCGACTTTTAGGTGTGTTCCCTTTAGAGAATCTTTTCTTCAACAGTACATGATTAGCATTTTTCAATGTTTCATCATTTTTTATGCTGAGGGGTGTGCTATATTTCAAGCAAGCGAAAAGTATTATACGGGGACTAGGCCATTGCTTCTGCAAAATCATAAGTCCCGGGATAATACCCCAGATATCACTAAGGATAAAGACCTAGTATCTCAGAAAGAGTGGTCTTTCAAACAAGATTTCGGGGGTTACCCATATATCCGAGAGATGTTCCCCACGAGATAAGTAAGTTTGAAATTTAAGTTTATATCTCGACACAATTTACTAAATGTGAAAAAACCTACTGGCACATCATCAGTGAGACCGTTTATTACTTTTGCACTTTCCAATTCTTTAGCATGTTGTGATTGTCCACTGATGTACAATCATTTCCTCTTTTTACAACAAAACTCTATTTTTGATTCTATCATGTTTTTGGCTTTTTCAAATTTTCTAATGTTTTTGGATTTTCTGAAAATTCTTACTCCCCCTAAAATTCAAAACCATTTAAAGGAAATTTGAAAACAAACTGTACAAATAAAATGACAACTGATTTTCAAGCTTCAATTCGCCATCCACTTGGCATAAACAATCAGAACTCCCCCTGACAACAAACTATTTTCCCTTTATGATTTCAAAACACTTAAGTTTGTTTTAATCAAAAATGGTTTTTCCGAAAAATAAGTTTTGTTGATTTTACCATTTGTAAGATTGGGGATTCATTCATCACTTTGTTTTTCAAAATACCACTTTAAAAATTTAACAATTTTAGGTTCTATCAACAATACCACTTGTAAGAAAGATAAATCAAGTACAACTTGAGAGCTTCGGTAAGTCCACAACCTGTAGAATTTTAACAATTTTTTAAATGTTTCACAAAAACCTTTTTTCAAGAAAGATGCTGATTCATGCTCCACGATTACCCACTTGGGAGCTCCGGCAAGTCAGAATTTTAAGTAGAAAATGCAGTCACCCAAGCCTGACCATCCTTGGGTGATTTTGATTCAACTATATCCCAACCTCCTTTTGATCTGTAAAAATCTTTAACACTTTTTACCTTCCCATCTACCATCTTTCCAAAAATATGTTTAATTTTCCCATTGAAAGCCTTTTCAGCATCAAATTCTCCTTTTCCAGCAAAGAATTGATCTGAAATCTCAAACCTACCTTTTGATTTCAGATTTTCTGCCCGCAATTGTGGAAAATTTTCATCGTTCAACTCAGGAACGTAATTCTCATTCTTTTTCTCAACAGATGACTCCTCTGATTTTATGGAATCAGATTCATTGTCAGAACTACTCTCAGATTTTACAACCCATCTCTGTTTGTTCAAATCAACTTTTCTTTTGTAAAAATGTTTTGAAACATCACCAGTTTCAAAAGTCGAATTTTCAAACACCTTAGATTTCTCAGTTGGTTGTTTCTTTCCATTAACATGTATTTCTTCCAGTCTTGAGTTAAAAGAAACTCTCTGTTTTGTGTTGTTGGACTGTTGGCAATTCCAAGCAATGTGTCCAATCTTGTGACATTTGAAACACATTCTTCTCTCAACTCTTTGCTCAGTTCTCATCATCATAATCTTTTTCTTCTCAGCGAGAAACTCTTAATTTGACTGTTTCCAGAAAGATTTCTTCTCTTCTTCCACTGAACTTGTACCTGAAACAAATTTAGTTTTTGATTTATAATCTTTTTCATTTTTATAATTTTCTGGAGAAATGAAACCTAAACCTTTCTTTTTGAAATTACCATTATGGTTTGGTTTCTTTCGATAATCTGAACCAGAACTGTAACCCTTTTTCTTGTTCAATCTCTGTTGAACTCTTGAATTATATTTTTTAGGTTTTTCATGAAGATTTAAATCTTTTATTTTAGAAATGTTAATTTCTGTTAATTTGAAAACCTGTTTGATCATTTCAGATTTGACACTTCTTATTGGAAATTCCTCATCAGAATATAATTTGTCTGAATCATTCAAAGTATATGCCACTTTGATTGGTCCGTCATTCAAATTAGATTTTGATAACAGTAATTCTTTATTGTAAACCCGTTTAACCGGTGAACTCGGACTCTTTTCTGACGAACTCAAACTTTCAGATTTAGACTCCGACTTTGATTCTTCATCCATATCCAACACCTGATCGACCACTTTCTTTAACAACTCAGACTCATGATCAGTGTCAGACGCTGTGAATGTGACATCAATGTTATCTGGTAACTCATCAATGATTTCAGACTTTAACTTTATGTTGAGAGCCGTATTTAAACGTTCCTCATTTGGTTTTATGGGAGAATAACTATTCCAAATCGGGGGCGGACACTTGTTATACTTGACACTTTGTTTCTTACCAGTATCTGTATCTTCTGTCTTTTTATCTTGAAACGCTTCAAGACCTGCAACAGTAGGATAAACTCGATCAATCAAATAATCACATGTTGTATAACTCAACAACAAACGTTTGATTCTTTCACTCTCAATTTTTTCAAGTTCCAAATCCTGCTTTAGCTTTGCACAATCTTCAATATACTCATTGATAACTTTCTGCTTTGTCATTAAAGTTGAACTCATCATTGTCATAGCAGCATCAACTTCTAAATTTATCTTTTTCAGACCATCAACTGTTCTGTTCAGCACATCATATGATTCTTTTACATACTTCACATTAGACAACAAATTCTCTTTCAGCTCTTCCAGTTCACGAATCTTCTTGTCTTTTCCCTCACAATGTTTGCAGGACTCCAAACATTTCAGACAAGGTTTAATGACCTCAACTATCTTTTCAACCTCGACAATCTTCTCAATTTCAACAATTTTTTCTACCTCGAAGATTTTCTCAACTTCAACGAGTTTTTCAACTTCGACTATTTTTTCGACCTCAACAATTTTCTCTACCACTTTCTATACTTCAACAATTTTTTCTATCACCTTGTCAATTACTGGTTCAACATTTGCTTCTTCAGCTTCCATCTTTGCCTTTTCATCAGCTATTCTTCTTACTTCCAGTTCTCTCTTCAATCTGGCAATCTTCTTCTCATTCAGCAACTCAACTTTATATGCAAAAAACAAATTAAAACTATCAGGATCTAGACCTTTTCTAGCTTTATTAATGTATTCTTCTTCATCATCAGTATCTACATCACTTCCAAAATCTGGAAAAATCGGTATTCTTTTCGGACTAATTTTGACTTCATCTTCTTCCAGAATTCTAGCAACAAGACCTGAACCAGGTGGAATGTATTTATCCCAGCTAAATCCCTCTGCAACCTTTTCATCATCTTGGTCAATTAGACCATAACAAGCTCTTTTCTCTTTTTCTTCAATGGCATGTGCATGTGAAGTTTGTGGGTGTTGAGCAATCTGATGAAAAATTAATTTTTGATAATAATTGTTTTTTCCAGACTGATCTTGTCTTCCATTTGCTTCTTTGTTTTTGCACTCACGCTTAAAATGACCTTTTTCTCGACAACAAAAACATGTAACCTTTGATTTATCAAACCCTATCGGAGATTTGGACATCTCACTAAACTCATCTCTTCCGATGATTTGTTGAAACTTTTCTGCCCTTCGAACAGCACTGGCTAAACACCACTTTACATCCATCAACTCAAGTTCCTCAGCATCAATCTGGTCATAATCCTCTGTGGTAAGCAACGGATTTCCAATTTTACCAGCAATCAAGCTTTCATATGATTCCAACATAGCAACAAGCGATGCCATGTGTTGCTTAGCTATTTCTAGAGAAAGATTTTGACCATTTTGAATGTTCAAGGTAACGTTGCACTGCAGATTTGTAGAATTCTATCGTTGAGGACTTGGTGTTGTAAAATTTGGATCAAAGCTTGAATACGAAGACGAAGGTCCACCACTTTGAGTCACAGTACTTCCCTTTGTTCCAGAAGAACTATCAGCACTGAAACCAGTTTAAATCTTTGGGCTTGGAGTAACTTCAAATTTGTTTCCTCTGTAGTATAAACTGACATCTTGTTGAGCATTTGGATTAGTCATGATTACCGTTTTCTGGATATCCAACTCATGCTCTTCAATCTTCTGAATAAACTGTGCCAGATTCATAATTTCATATTTTCTCATGTGTTTTAAGATCAACAAATAAGTTCCCCATTTCTGCTGTGGTAATGCATCGGCTAGTTTATCAACCCATTCATCATCGTCTTTCTTTATGTCCAATCTTCCCATTTCCAAAACCAGATGACAATATCTATCAATGGTCATTTTTGTTGTTTCTTTTTCAAAAGCTACAAACATATCAAATGATTTCTTCAGTAAAGCCTTTTTGTTCTTAATCATATCTGCACTTCCTTTAAACTTTTGAATTAATGTTGTCCAAATTGATCTAGCAGTACCCTCATGTTGGAGTAAAACAAAGATATCTTCTTTAACTGCTTGTTGAAGAATACTGATCAACATTTTTTCACTTGTATATTTCAATTCTTCACCCTCTGAAAAGTCACAAAAAAGCCTTTTCAAGCCCACGTTCATTTTTCGGTTTCTCGTAATCTTTCTCTAATGAACACCATGCGTCAAACTTATAAGCTTGCACCCAGTTTTCAAAACGATTTTGCCATCCTCTAAAATATTCAATATACATAAGCTTCGGCGGTTGTTGATAAGTTCCCGCCTCATTCTCACTGTTAAGAGTTTCAACAGCTGTAACAGGAGCAACTGGTGTAGCAAACGCATTGTAGAATTCTTCTTCCATGATTCAGTAATAGGTTTCACAATAACAATCACTTTCAAACGAAATCAGCCTTTCACACGAAATCTCTTCAAGCGAAATATCAATTGGTGCGAAATTACCTGCAATAGACCTTCAAACGAAATAACAACACACACGAAATCAGAAATTTTCACACGAAGATGTTTCCGTGAGAAATCACCAAACGAAATATGATTTCGTGCGAAATTAACACTCAAGAAGTGATTTCGAACGAAATACAGAGGTAATTTCGTGCGAAATTATACTCAAGCAGGTGATTTCGTGCGAAATTATACCACAGAAGTGTTTTCGTATGAAATAAGGTCTAAAAATCTTGATTTCGTGCGAAATAGCAGGACAACTTCACACGAAATACCCTATTTCGCGTGGAATGTTGCTGACGTCATCATGTTCGATCTGATTTTTGTTAAATTGACCAAGTTTTAGGTTGAATAAAGGTCTAATTCTCTCAAGGATTCATTAAAACTCTGTTTCGCATGTTATTTATGAAATTCAATCCATTTTAACCGTGAAATTTGTTAATTTTTGAGAAAGAAGGTGTAGAAAACAGATTTTCAAGCTGAAATTGGTAAGAACTCTTCCTCCTGAGCTCTGATACCACTTGTAGGATCGTTCTGTGACCCAAACGAGTCTATCAGAAGAGTCCTCGGTCTAATCAGAGGCGGAATTCATTGATTAGACTTTGTAACAGCTTGATTCACACTTAATTGTCTTGTTTTATTGATTTAACACATTTACAGATCAGTAGACACGTCGGCAGCACTTCGATATCGGAAACATGAACTTTACAAATGAGATGACAGCTCCACTATATATAGGTGTTGGTATTTCGCACGGAATTGGCAAATGTTATTTCGTGCGAAATAGCAAACTGTTATTTCGTGCGAAATAGCACTGCTATTTCGTGCGAAATTAACTATCATCACACATCTCCTATTTTCTTGTACAACGTGCCCTGATCTAACAATTCTAATGCAAGACTCGATACAAGACGAAGTCGACAGACGTAATGCACCAACAGTTGGGGTGTTACAGCCTCCCCTACTTTAGGAAACTTCGTCCCGAAATTAAGGCGCAGGCGTAACGAAGAGATGTGGATATTTAGCTCTCATATCACTTTCGAGTTCCCAGGTGAACTCGGCGCCGCGTATGCCTTCCCAGCGAACCTTCACAATAGGAATGTGTGAGCGTCCAAGTTTCTTGGTCTCTCGGTCCATGATTGCTACTGGTTTTTCCACGAAGTGTAATGTTTCGTCCACTTGCAAATCCTCAAGAGGGACATGCAAATTCTCTTCGGCTATACACTTTTTGAGGTTCGAAACGTGGAAAGTCGGATGTACATTGCTGAGTTCCTCCGGTAATTCGAGTCGGTAGGCCACTTTTCCAATTCTTTCTAGAATCTTAAAGGGTCCAACGTATCGAGGCGCTAGCTTTCCTTTCTTGCCGAATCGATCACCCCCTTCCAAGGTGAAACCTTTAGGAGTACGTGATCACCAACTTCTAACTTAAGGTGCTTGCGGCGTTTATCGGCATAACTTTTTTGACGACTCCGCGCTTTCAAGAGACTGTCTCGTATTTGGAGGATCTTGTCAGTCGTTTCTTGTAGTAACTCAGGACCGGTAATTTGTGCGTCTCCGATCTCGTGCCATACAATAGGCGATCGACATTTTCTTCCATATAATGCCTCAAATGGTGCCATTTGAATGCTAGAGTGATAACTATTGTTGTACGAGAATTCGAATAAAGGTAAATGCAAATCCCAATTACCACCAAAATCTATAACGCACGAGCGAAGCATGTCTTCAAGGGTGCGAATTGTGCGCTCAGTCTGACCGTCGGTCTGGGGATGGAAAGCGGTACTAAGATTGAGGGTAGTACCGAGAGCGGTTTGAAAAGTTTCCCAAAGGCGTGAGGCAAATCGACCATCGCGGTCAGAGATGATGTCACGAGGTGTCCCATGTCGACAAATGACTTCGTCGGTATAGATTCTTGCTAATCATTCAACCTTATAGTCTTCTCGTATCGGTAGAAAGTGGGCGGATTTTGTAAGACGATCAACGATAACCCAAATGCTATCGTAACCTGATGGCATGCGTGGGAGTTTCGTAATGAAATCCATCGCTATACTCTCCCATTTCCACATGGGGATCTCGGGTTGTACGAGTAAGCCAGAGGGTCGTTGGTGTTCAGCCTTGACCTTGGAACAAGTCAAGCATTTCGACACGTAGAGAGCGATATCTTTCTTTATTCCAGGCCAGCAATACCTGGCACGCAGGTGCTGGTACATCTTGTCGGCACTGGGATGAATGGAGTATCGAGATTTGTGGGCTTCAGTAAAAAAGGTCTCTCGGAGATTATTATGACTAGGTATCCAAATGCGATCGAGATAGTGAAAGATAACATTCGGTTTATTCACTAGTTGGTTTTCGGTTCCAAGAATTTGTTCTTCCTTCAAGGCGTGTTCGGTGAAACAGGCATGTTGAGCGTCGCGAATGAGAGCTTCGAGGTCGTGTTGGGCTTGGATGTTAGGAACACTATGTAAATAGCTTCGTCGGCTAAGAGCATCGGCAACGACATTTGCTTTGCCTGAGTGGTAGCGTATCTCACAGTCGTAGTCGTTGAGGAGTTCAACCCATCTGCGTTGGCGCATATTAACCTCTTTCTTGTTCAAGATGTGTTGTAGGATTTTATGGTCGGTGAAGACCGTACACTTGGTACCATAAAGGTAGTGTCGCCAAATCTTTAACGCAAAAACAACTGCACCGAGTTTGAGATCGTGGGTTGTGTAGTTCTTCTCGTGAACTTTGAGCTGACGAGATGCGTACGCGATAACCTTGTCCCGTTGCATAAGAATACAACTTGACCAGGACAGATAATGCTGAGTTGTTTAAAGCGAGCAGTGAGTCCAGCATTATCACCTCCTTCTTGCTTGATACCCCAGAACTCGTTTTACAGCTTCTGGAGTTCATGTGGGGGATAGAATTCTTTCATCATGACTTCCTTCAGTTCCTCCCAGGAGAGTCCATAGGCTGCATCATTCCCACGCCTGTTTCGCTCTGCTTTCCACCAATCCAGTGCCCTAGACTGGAAGGCTCCAGTATCATTAATAGTGCGGAGGTTGTCTGGGCATCCGCTTTGGCGAAGAGTGACTTCAATGGAATCAAACCACTGGAACATCGCTCTAGGTCCATCTTCACCAGTGAAGTCTTTAGGACCACAAGCCTTGAATTGCTTAAAGCTGAAGGGAGCTTTTGGAGAGTCGCTCTTCGATTCGATGGACGACTTATTGCTGACCTCGTTGATCTCACTAACGATCTGAGGTATGACTTTAGCCATTTCCTTGGCGGTGAGAGAAGGGATGCGCTTGTCATCTCTGCTTCTCTGAGCGTTTCGGCGAGTGTGAGAACCAAGGGAAGACATTGTCTGCAGCAGACATCGTCATAGGACTCAGAAAAGATTCGATTATATCGGGTCTAAAAACTAGTTTAGCGTATAACCATAGTACTACTATTATTACTCCATAAAGCACAGGAACACATCAAACACTTAGGCACGTAATCATGTAGGCACATAATCCACATAAGCATGTATTTTGCACGTATTCATCTATATATTTTGCATGTATTCGCCTATCTTTCACAGTTGTGAAGTGCGATCGAGAGTTGCGAGTGCGAGTAGCGATAGCGAGTAGTGATTGCGAGTAGTATTACGTGCGAGAGTTCATATTTTATCTGCGATTTGTTAGCGTTTTGAGCTAAATTTTATCTGCGATTTGTTAGCGTTTTGAGATAAAAATAGCTGTGCGAGTTGTGCGTGTTTAGTGTAGCGAAGAGCGGATAAAGCGTGTAAAATCTACAAAATCGAAACATATAAATATTTAAACACATAAAATCAAAGAATCAGCGGCTGCGAGCTCAGAATCGAATCAAAGTGTCTGGGTTCTATCGAAACAAGCCTCAACACCCAAAGATATTTGACTATTCACAGCGACCTCGAGTGCCCACCTTAGCCTAATAGACTGTGCTCTCGCCAAAATATGGCGAACGGCACGCATCCTTTCGGTTACCGCATGAATCGAGTCATTGGAATTCATCAAGACTTTGGTGAGAGTGTTGTAAAACCAAAATAGAGAGTGGAACTAGTCATCAAGATACGGGTTTCACCCCTAACTTAACGACCTTGTACCTGGTGGCACAACTACGAGATAGAAAGGGAGAATGTCATCAGGATATGGATTTCACTCCTGACTCAACGAAAATTCTCGTGTTTGATAGTAAAAAATGCACGTCGAGCGAGCGTTTTTATCGAGAGTTCTTGGTTTTCACACCTAATCTCGACCAAATCACTCGTTTGTGTTATGCGAGTGTTTTTGAAAATCTTGTTTGTTATGTCGGCTTTACTTTCCTAAGGCCGTTGTATGCAGTGTTCACGCGAGATTGTAGTTTAGCGAGTACGAGCGAGAGTATAAAGAGTAAGCTCGTGCAAAACCCCTACTGGGCTTGCACAAGGAGGTCTGTTGGTGCTTAGACTATAGACTAGGTCCACCTAATACATCGACCCGGACTAGGTTGTGCCTTACCTAATTCCCTATAGTTATGGCTCTAATACCAATCTGTCACACCCCAACCGATGGCGGAAACATCGGGGCGTGGAACTGAGCGAAACAGATTGTCCAAGAGAAATTCATAACAACTATTAATGACAATATATTAATCGTTAACGTCCCATACAATTAACATATGAAGTAAAAACAGTTAATACAGATATTGTTCTCAAAGACAAATAGGCTGTTCTGACAACTCAGATTTATTTAGTTTGTTTCTAGACTCCCTATCTTGATTCGTCACTGCAAACATAGCGTCCTAAACACCTTTCACATACATTAAAATAAAGTCAATACACAGAGTGTAAAGGTGAGTACACAAGTTTAATAGCATATAGTATAGCGAAAGCGTTTACGCATAACCAGCATGTAACACGTAGAAATGTGAAGCAAGTAAGCTATCGACAATGAAGTATGCAACCAACATGACTGCGAGTTGTAGAATGCGCAACACATTTTCACCACTGTGACCATGTGAAGTAAAACCCTTAACAACCCCTGTCCACGACAGGTGCTGAGTCCAAACTATAGTACTATCGTTGCTAAGGTGTCAGGGAAACAATCACTGTGTAAACATAACATACAAACATTCATCGAGTCACGTATAACATGTGAGAGCGGTTAGTGTTAAAAGTATTTGTGTTGTGTGTTCGATGTGATTTGATACAGAAAACATATGTAACACCCAAAGTGCGTTTAAAGAAAATGGGTTCGAGTATCTCACAGGGCGTGTTTAGTAAATAAACACTGTCTTGAATTGAAGGGGGTGCGTGGAGATTAGCCTGAGCATAGAACGACAGCGTAAACGTTGAACAGCGTGTAAACAGTGCGTTGAATGAGACGAGTGTCAAATGGTGAGTCGATCAGATGGCCATCCGAACGGATGGTCATCCGGACGGATGACTATTGGGTCGGTTGGTCACTCGATCTGAGTGAGTGTGTCTGTCAATCGTTTGAAACTTTAAAGTTTTCGTTGTACCATTTTTAAAATGAGAAATATTTCTAGATGTCAGGTCATCCGGTCGGATGGTCATCCGGACAGATGGCCATTCGATCGGATGGCTATTCATTTGAAAGGTGATATTCTTTGAAGTTTTGTTCAAATCGTTTAAGTGTTGAGTTATTGATAAAAGGGCGAGTCACCTGGTCGAATAGTCATTCGATTGGATGGTCGTCCGATTGGATGGCTACTCGTTCGGCGATCTGATGTTTTTAAAATTTCACAAAGTTTTCCAAGTTAAAAGTTTGAAGTTTAACGGAGACGGTATGATGACGTTTTAAACAACAGAAATCCACATAAGTACAGCTCAGCCGATCAGGTGGGAATCACCCCATTCAATCAGACTCAACTGTTCTTGATGGAGTTTCATGTGCAACCCGTGAATTGGTCATCTCTTCGGTGGAACTCCGTTTTTAGACCGGTTCTCAACTAGAGAATAAGTAGAGAGCCTGAATGAGCCTAGATTCCTTCGGTTTTAAGCAGAAGAGTGTGAAAGATTGTGGAAGAAAAGTACGAAAACATCTTTCGACTCTTTTAATCTTGTGAGGTTTGTGTAAAAAAGATAGTGTAGAAATCCTTTAGATCTAAACGAATCTTGATGAGATGAGGTCACACTTCAGTGTTCATAAGAACTTGAGGTGACGTCCTGAAAGTAGTCCAAACCAGGCGATTTCATGGTGGAAATCAGTGATTTCAGTTTAGAAGATGATGAGAAAGTGTGTGGTGATGATAGAAGTACAAGATTTAAGAAGAAATACTTACGAAAATGGCTGGAATCGAGTGAAAAGTGCTTGGGAACGAGCTGGGAGCTAGTTGGTCGGATAGGGTTGTCACATCAATGAATAGTGATGTGACAAGTGGGTATTTGTAGTGTGAGAGAGGGAGAAAGGCGGTGGAGTAGTGGGTCGGATGGTCAGTCGATCAGATGGCCATCTGATCGGATGTTATCCGGACGGATGATCATTTGACAGAACGGTCATTCGATCAGGCAACTGGTGCGAGTTAGTTTTCGAATTTCGTTTCGTGCGTTGAGCGAGCGTTGCGATAACATTAAACATGTAGTTACACAAATAACATAACACGAAAAATGCATAAAAGTAAATCTGTGGTTCGAGTTTGCGATAGCGATGCGATAGAGATGCGATAGCATACACAAGTAAAGCACATAATAACACACATAGCACAATACTAATAACTATGTTTCGAGTCTGCGATAGCAATGTGATAGCGTGAAGTAAAATATTGTTTAATTGTGATTTCTGTGTTTATCGCATTGTTACTTCACTTAGTAGTAAATCACAGTTTAAAATATCGTTTCAAATTATATCGTTTATCGAGTCTCGAGAGTACAAAGCAATAATTAAGCAAGAAATAAGCAATAATTAAGCAAGAATTGGCAGATCTGTTATTTCTTTATAACGACCCGAAAGGTCGGGTTGTTACATATGATGCATACATCACAAGTGATTCTGATGATAAGCTCGATCCTGAAGGCGAAAAGGTTGTTTTCGTCGGATACTATAAAAGAAGCGGATATTATTTCTACCATCCTAATGCAAATGTGATTTCCATCAAACGAAAGGGACACTTTCTCGAGGAAGAACTTCTTAATCGAGAAAATGGAAATGATGTGGTTGATCTTGAAGAAATTTAAGAACCACAAACAACCGCTAATGTAGTCGGACTGTCTGGTCAACAAGTAGTTGTTGCCAAATCAGACATAAAACACAAACTTTTGCAGAAGTAGTAGAATTCACAAGAATCTGATAGATGTCTATGGCTTCTAGAAGGTCCCAAAGTCTTATTAGTAGCTGAGTCTAACGACGAACCTGCTAACTACAAATCTGCAATCTTAGATTTGAAATCTGAGAAATGGCAAGAAGCCATGAACGTCGAGACGCAATCTATGCATGACAATCAAGTATGGGACTTGGTTGAGCTACCCCCTGAATCTTGGGCAGTATGGAGCAAATGGATTTTCAAGAGAAAAACCGATATGCATGGACATGTACACACCTATAAAGCACGGCTAGTTGTGAAGGATTTCACTCAAACTCAAGGTATTGACTATGATGAGACCCTCTCACCCGTTGTTATGATTAAATCAATCAGGATATAGCTTGCAATAATTGCGTATTGTGATTACGAAATATGGTAAATGGATGTCAAAACCGCCTTTCTTAATAGTCATCTCTCTGAAGATGTCTATATGGTTCGGCCTGAAGGTTTCGTCGATCCTAAATATCCAACTAAGGTGTGCAAACCTAATAAGTCCATTTATGGACTCAAGCAAGCATCTCGTAGCTGGAATCTTCATTTTGACCAGAAGATCAAAGAGTTTGGTTTTCTCAAGAATGAAGATGAGCCTTGTGTTTACAGAAAGGTTAGTGGGAACACCATATCATTCCTCATCCTGTATGTGGATGATATACTAATCATTGGAAATAACATCCCTATTTGGGATCTTGCTTCGCAATTAAAGATCTTGGAGAAGCTGCTTACATTCTAGGAATGAAGATGTAAATGGATAGATCTAAGCGGCTTCTAGGGCTAAGTCAAATAACGTACATAGACAAAAATGTCGACACGCTTCAAGATGGAAACTCTAAGAAAGGAGGTGTTCCTATGACTAAAGGAACCGTGTTGAACAAATCGCAATCTCCTTCAACGGACATTGAAATTAAGCAAATGGAAGTAGTTCTATATGCTTCAGCGATTGGTTCAATCGTGTATGCTATGTACAAGACTTGATGCCTCGTATGCTTCAAGCATGACCAGACGTTTTCAGCATAGTCCTGGCATTGCCTAATAGACTACAGTAAAGAACATTCTGAGGTACTTGAGAAAAACTAAAGATATGTTCTTGGTGTTTGGAGGAGTGGAAGAGGAGGTCACTGTAAGGTGTTACACTGATGCTGGCTTCCAAAGTGACCGAGATGATTCTCGCTCACAATTAGGATTCGTATTCACTCTCAATGAAGGAGCTGTCTATTGGAAAAGCTCCAAACAGAGTGTAGTGGTGGATTCAGCCACCGAATCTGAATACATATAGCTGCATCAGATGCTGCGGAAAAATCTGCTTGGATGAAGTAATTCATCAACGACCTCGATGTGGTTTCAAGTATTTAGAAACCAATCTAGGTATTCTGTGATAACACAGGAATCATTGCTCAAACCAAGGAGACCGGATCACAGGGTTAAGCACATTCTAAGAAAGTTCCACTATATACGAGAAATACTGGAACGATGAGACATCTTAATAAGCAAAATAGACACATATCAAAACCTAGCAGACCCGTTCTCTAAACCGATGACTCAGGACAAGCTATCGGTCTTAGATTGGATAACCATTTGTTTTGATTTAGTATTTGGATGCACGAACATTCAAACAGTTGTACCTTTTGAATTCACCTTTGATTTACTGGCTAAATGCAAAGTTTGAATCTTACAACTGTGTTCAATTTTGATACGTTTAATCCATGAATCTTGTATTCTAAATTATCCGTAGTCGGTCAGACTCGTGGGAACGACTCTGAATTAAGACTATTCTGACTTTGGCCTCAAGGAGTTGACTTCCAAACTCACACACCTCATTATGAATGACGTTGGATGTAACTCGCATCAAATCATCTTCATGGATCATAGTCATAAGATGTATTTGATTTAGGTATACTCATTTAGTATCCTCTGACCTGATATACATACTAGAACTTTCGTTTACTGAAGACTATTCTTTGATCAGTGTCAAACGCTGTCGCGTAACTGCCAGTCATAAAGGCATTGGTTAGGAGTGGTTCTGAAGTTCAGTGGGATTTATATGTAGTCAAGATGGGATTCTGTACTCTTACATTATATGTAACAGTTAGACATCTGGGTGCCCTCGTTGATTCAAACTGGAGAAGTGTAAGGCCTTACCCAAACTCACTGTGTGTTTGATTAGACCACTTTGATTCTTGAACGAGAACGATAATGATTGAATGCCATGTGAGATTGAATTTGATCCATGTCTCATTGTTCAATTGATGTCTTTTACAGAAAGGATAGATGACGAAGATTTCCATAAGTCTACTGTCTTCATGTAGCAAGTCATTGCTAAAAAGAAGATACCTTGGTTAATGACTTTAAAGTGTCATGACCTGTTGGGGGCAGCTATGTGTAGCTAGAACACCGCTGGCTGTCTGCTTTGAGATCTTATCAGAGACCGTCCAAGTAGGAGCTGTTGGATATTATGTCAGGTTCGATAAGTCAACGCTGCCGACCGGGTCTTGACCCGTAAGAGTTACACCTTTGGCAACAAACTAAAAATCCACTTAACTTGTTTAACTGGTAATTACGAACGATACGCGGGTATTAACTGAGAGATGGGTACATGGACCGGGTGAGACGGGTATACTCACCCTACGCCACTTGTCGCGCATGCACCTTTGCTGCGCCACATGTCATACATGTATCGTGCTACCGCCTCTTGTCGCGCACCTAACACATTAGCCAATGGCAACACATGCACCATGCATGTGTGCCACTTGGCAAGCATGCATAAGGGTCCATATCCTTTTAATGTATTGGGTCTTGCATTGTTTTAGATGATGAACAAAAGGTAGAACAAAAAATGCTGTCAATAACCAAGCACTAGCTGGCCACCGGTTTTTCTGCCTTCGCCGCCGGATACCGCTATCGCCTTGCACGGCCGAGCTCTCCGCCTCAGAGAGCCGGACAGCGCCACCGCCCTACTGCTAGCCGGCGCAAGCTGCCACCTGCCGGCCGCCATTGAACCCCATCTGCCAGCTGCGGCTACCGCCGCCTGCTGCCACTGGATGCCGTCGCCTGCCGCCGTTAATTGTTGTCGGTTGCCGCCCCCTTTCCACCGCGTTTCGTTAGTACGTATCACTAGCACTTTTTCGTTGAACCTCGGTATCTCGACCGGTTAGTCATTAACCGAGGTATATCTTTCTCATCGATAGTTAAATATATTTTCACTGTGCTCGTATTTGCATGTAACCTGATCTTGTCGGGTTTCGTTTTGTTGATCATTAGTTTATATTTCCGCTGTGTTTTATTAATTAACTCGTTTAATTAATTAACTATTATTTATTGAACTGGGTTTTTGATAAATAAAATTATGAACGATCACCACGGAAACCCAACGGATTCTACCAACACCCCTTTTTAGTAGAGATCGAGAGTCTAAAATGTATAGATTCATTGCAAGATTCTAATAATATTATCAAGAACAAAGAGTAACTCAGAATCAATGTTCATAAATTGATCACACAGTTCTTAAGTGATTTAAAAAAAAATCACTACTGAAAAAAATATCCCGCCACCACTTGAAAACAGTGAAAAAACAGTTCTTTGAAGTTTTGCATTGAAGTTTAAGAAGTGGATATAAACAAGTGTCATAACAAAATTTGGGTGGTAATTGCAAAAGAACTTGGGTAGGACGGAGGATTGTTGATACTCGATAATCTAAGGCTCATATATGTGAAGTATTTAGAAGTTTTAGAATGGTATCACAACATATAAGTTGTTGGATCAAAAGGAGAATGAAGAAAAGTTATCAAAGAATCCAACAATTTATCATAAATTTGAAGGCTATGAAGCTAATAAAGACGAAAGTAATTCCTAAACAAGACTTTCTTTTTTTCAAAAGTTTAGTTTAAGGGGATCTATTTGAAGTATGATTATAAGCTGGCGGACCTACCTCTTTGGTAGGGGTAACCCCCGCTACCCCTTGGTCGGAAAAAAATTGGAAAAATTAGTGTAAATTTTGGAAAAATTTGACGTTTTTTCGATTTCGTTACGGCTTATTTATAAAACGTTACCCCTTTGTCGGAATCCTAGATCCGCCTTATATATGTATTTATGTGTCACATTAGTAACTATCATGTTTAGTAATTATCTATATGAGATGCACCATGAAAGGGTGTAATGTTTCCTTTGCATCAGTTCGCGTATCTATACAATACATATAAAGAGGAGAAAACTAATATGTTTTATATATTTAGTTTTTTTTTGTCGGAATATATTATACTCTTATACAATTAGCAATTTGGGTTGCCTCTCTATAATGAAAAGTTATGACTTTTAAAAAACCAAATATACATACACCTTTGCTATCTATTCTATTTAAATCAATACTACATATGTGTTACTTAAAAGGGCCATAACAATAAATTAGAATGAGGTGCCGTTTAAGAAATGTGTGTCTCAATATTTTGTAACCATTACTGCCACTGCTTCATATTTCAACCCGAAAAGCCAGACCATCTCAACGATTCACCAAGTGGTATAAGTGTATAACGCCTTTTGCTAACTATAAATACCCCTATATACATCCGTTTATGACTGGTGGGTCTTTAAACTCTCTCTAATATCAATCTTAAACAAATTGTGATAATCATCAATTGGCATCATAGCCTTCGTTGCTTGGTTCCACAATTCAAACAAAGACCAGAAACATTATGTTCCCCTTTTTTGCTATTTAGTTTCATAGCCAAATCCCCAACGATAAGATTAGTTGTTGATTCATACTCAATCGCCATCATCAATGGATTATAAAGAATTAATTGAATACCACCCATAAGGCCAGGGAGTGTGGCTTAACGCCACCCCACTACATCAGCCACCATAGCGCCTTGGGGTGTCATCGACCACACAGCCGCAATTAAGGGAGGGCGCCATGTCCCTTCCGCCAGCACGTTAATGCGTGATGTCTTAAGACCCCTCTAGTGATATAATATAGAAACATGTTATCGTCATTCATGAAACATTTCAAGCCGTTAACCCACCAACTAAATAAATGTACATGATGCGATGATGTAGAAAATGTAATATTACGTAAAGGAAAGAAACTTGTGTAAGACTTTAAAGAGTTGAATAAGTCGTTTTCTTTCTTTGTGCTGAGAGATCAAATCACATTTGTGACAAAAATTAAGCTGTTAGAAAAAAATAAATAATTAAAAAAAATATTGTTCAACATATTTATTTGGGTGCTGTTTGTTTTTTAAGAGGTAAAATGCGTGCAGTCTACGGACCACATCTGCAGACATCTGTTGAAGAAGAGGTGGACTAAATATCTGCAGTCTGCAAGAAGAAGACTGTTTGTTTTTTAACATATGTAGACTTCTAAAATAAACTGGTGGAGCTGTACAGACGGTGGTGGGTGGTGGACGGTGATGGTGGTGGTGGTGGACGGTAGTGGTGGGTGGTGGATGGTGGTGGTGATGGACGGTGGCGGGTGGTGGTTGGTGGTGGGTTGTGGACGGTGATGGTGGTAATGGCCGGTGGTGGTGTTTAATCCTCTGCAGACCTTAGAAGATCTTAGAAGTGGTTGGACTAAGTCTGCACCAAGAAGGCCTCGCGCCGCGCAGACAGAAGAGCCTGCGCAGACGTTTTATCAAAAAACAAACAGCACCTTGGTTTTGATATAAATAAAAAGTGAATTTTTAGTTTATACTTAGTGGTTTATAAAAGTGAATTTTCAGTTTATATTGGTGGTTTATAAAATAATTTTAATCTCTCTCTCATATTTTAAATATTTTATACTTAGTGGTTTATAAAATAATTTTAATCTCTATCTCATATTTTTAAATATGACAATGTAAAACTTTAAAGGGGTCGGGACGCCCTGTGATAACACAATATTCACACGTTGATCCACGTGATACATCGCCGCCGTCTTAAGACATCACGCGTGGACTTCAACACGCGTAATAGCTATGACACGTTGATTTTCGAAGAATACGACCGTTGTGATGATGATGACCGTTAGGGGAGGAGAATTTTATTAAAAAAAAAAACCTTCTGTTGATGCTATATATACACACACAATCATCAAACTTTCAACCTACAAAAATATCAAAAAATACAATCTTTCAACCTACAAAAATACAATCTTTCAACCTACAAAAAAAATTCAATCTTTCAACCCAAAATGGAAGGTTCAAGCAAACGAGGTTCTGGTTCGAAGAAAAAACCCATGCGGCCAAAGGTTCGAGCTAATCTTGGCGAGCCGGGGAGATTTCGCTTGCAAGACGAAGCCGAGCCAATCCCACCATTTCAAACCCAATTGTCCCAACCAACCCTTTCAAACCCAACAATTTCAAACCCAACCGTTTCAAACCCACTGTTTCAAAACCAAGCGTATCAAAACCAACCTTTTATTCCACCATTTAAACCTCAACAATTTCAAACACAACCGTTTCAAACCCACCATTTCAACCTTGACCAACTAGAAGATAACAATCTCATCCACCAATTATCTCGTGCATATTGCGAACCACAACAACAACTTGATGATGATGACGATAGTGAACCGGTTCAAGAAGAAGAAGAAGAAGACGAAGAAGAAGTTGAAATCGTCCCAACATCCGCTCGGAGAGCATAGAGGAGCGAGGAGGAGGTCGCCTTGGTCAAGGCATACTTGTACACCTCCGAAAACAAAAAAAAAACATTTGAATGAACAAAGAAGAGACTTGTTTTGGAGACGAGTTATGTCACATTTTTCCAAACTTCCCGGTTCAACCGAACGCAACATGGATCAAATGACTTCAAAGTGGGGAGATTTGAACCGAAAAACGCGTAAATTTAATGCTTGCTTCATTCAATTGGAAACTTTTTTTTAACTTATCACTACATTTTTTATATTTTTTAAACCGAAAACTGTTATTTTTTATCTTGTTTTACAAAATAGTGTTTTTTGTATTTTTTGTAGACCAGAAATCCACATAGCTGAGCGAGCGAGGCGACTATCATAAAAAAACGCCCTAGGAGAGTATTGCCGGACATACAAGCATAAATCTTTCCACACATGGCGGCATGGGAGGTTGCGAGACATCACCCGAAGTGGGTACCGGTTGCGTTGTCGACATGGATGGGCCGACGGCTCCAAAGAAAAGAGGAGGTCCCAAAAGATCAAAAACTTCCGAGTCCGGGAACTACACTACTTCCGAGTCCGGCAACATGCCCGAAATGAATTTGAACGACCAACCCGATGACGAACCCGAACCAGATGATACACCACAAGGCCGCATCGCAAGAAAAATGGTGATTCGTCAAGTAGAGGAAAGAAAGCGGTGGCGTAGTCCATCACCGAATTCAAAGCGGCTAAATTGGTGGAAATGGCTGAATCCAAAGAAAGAAGAGAAAAACTTGCGGCTTCAAAACTTAAACGTGACGAGGCGTATATTAGACACTTGACCGAGAACGAAAAAAATAATGATTTAAACGTCTTGTTACAACCGCACAACACTCTTGATGAATCGTTTAAGTCGATCCTACTTCAACGCAAACGCGAAATATGTGAAAAGTGAGGTTGGGCGATGCCGTAGATTTTTTAATGTAATTTTTAATTAAATGAAATTGTTATTGTTAATTTATAATTAAAAAAAACTATCACTAGTGATGGGCATCCTTAGTAAAATTTATCACTAGTGATGCAATCAAGCTTAATAACATAATTGTTAATGTGAAGAGTGATGAAAAGTGAAACACGCCTATCCCAGAATTTCAACAAAATTATTATATTTCGAATATTATCTCTCGGAAGAATCATAACATTTTTTATTATAAAATTATGAGGACGAAGCCAAACATTTTTTATTGCTTGAAATCTTGTAGAAAGGGAAAGGTGAGGAAAGGATTTATTTAATGTAATTTTTATTTAAATGAAATTGTTATTGTTAATTTATTATTAAAAAAAAGAAACTATCACTAGTGATGGGCATCCTTAGTAAAATCTATCACTAGTGATGCAATCAATCTTAATGACGTAATCGTCAATGTGGGGAGTAATGGAAAATGAAGCACCCCTATTTCAGAATTTCAACAAAATTATTATATTTTGAATATTATCTCTCGGAAGAATCATAACATTTTTTATTATAAAATTATGAGGACGAAGCCAAACATTTTTTATTGCTTGAAATCTTGTAGAAAGGGAAAGGTGAGGAAAGGATTTATTTAATGTAATTTTTATTTAAATGAAATTGTTATTGTTAATTTATTATTAAAAAAAAAAAACTATCACTAGTGATGGGCATCCTTAGTAAAATCTATCACTAGTGATGCAATCAATCTTAATGACGTAATCGTCAATGTGGGGAGTAATGGAAAATGGAGCACCCTTATTCGAGAATTTCAACAAAATTATTATATTTTGAATATTATCTTTCGGAAGAATCATAACATTTTTTATTATAAAATTATGGGACGAAGCCAAACATTTTTTATTGCTTGAAATCTTGTAGAAAGGGAAAGGTGAGGGAAGTGGTCAAAGCACATGGAATACGGAATAAAAATGGTGACCACTCTTGGTAGGACCTATTTCCCGAACGAAATTTTATATTTTTAATTTTAAAACATTTTAGAATATTTGGATAAGAATAGGAAAAAAGTTATTTATGAAATGAGGGGTAAGATAAATAAAAAAATGATTTTAAGCATGTAGGCTCAGAAAGGATGTTAACTTTTTATTTTTAAATCAACTGGTATTTAGAATCCGTGTTTTGCGACGATCCGTTAAATCAAACAAAAAAAATTGTTTTTATAATTATTGTCTGGCTTAGTGGCTTCAGGTTCCTTTATTTTTTCTTTAGGATTTATCTTTCAACCGTTAGATTTTTACATTATAAAGCAATATAAATCATGGGTTAGGATGAAATATAAAGAATAAAATATATAAGAAGGGTAAGAATCATTCTAATACATTGATCTTAAATTTGGACGGTTGAGATTAGTTGTAGGGAAAAAAGATAATAAAAGGCATAAAGGGAATCCTATATTTATGGATTTTCTCTCTCCAAATGCAAGGCACATGCCAATTCCCCCATCGATTTAAAACGTCCATAACTTTTTCATACGACATTTAAAAAAAATTCACCATAATAACGAGCGTTTTTTATCTTTAATATGAGTACTATATTATCATATAAAAATAAAATAAAAAATTTCATTTTTACTGGGTTGTTTTGCATTGTGTTAAAGTTTTCAGGTCATTGTGTCTTTTAACTGGGTTTTGGTCAGTAGAGTTTCTATACATTGTGTTATTATCAAAACCTATAACACAATGTTAATTTGGGTTCTATCCATTGCGTTTTTATAAGAACCTATAACACAATATATGACAAAATGAAGATGGTGTTATATCTGGGTTTTCTATAAATTGTGTTATTAGTTCAGGTCATTGTGTTTAATATGTTATTCATTGTGTTTTAATATGATGTCAATTCTGTTTTAATAATTTGTTCAATTTTTTTATTATATTTGTTCATTGTGTTTTAGTTTGTTGTGTATTGTGTTTTTAGTTTGTTTTTCATTGTGCCTTTATCTGCTCTCCATTGTGTCTTTTATCTGTTGTCATTAATTGTGTCTTTTATTTGTTGTCATCAATTGTGTTTTTATTAAGTCTCATACTTATTGTGTTATATGTTATCGCCAATGTGTTCACTACAAGAATAGGCCGCCTTTAGCGACGACAGGCGTCGCCGGTATTGGTCCCTTTTGTCGCCGCTATTGACTTTTAGCGGCGGCACGTCGCCGGTAAAGTGTGGCCGGTATTGATAGGTCGGTATTGGCCCCTTGTCGTCGGTAAAAGTTAGCGTCGCCGGTATTGATCCTGAACCTTTAGCGACGACATTTTTCGTCGCTAAAGGGTCGCCGTTATTGCCCTTGATCGCTAAAGGTTGTATATCAATAGCGGCGACGCATGTCGCCGCTAAAAGTCTTTTTTTTAATACAGTTGCTGTATTTACAGCACCCAGCCATTTTTTTCGGCTGAACAAACAAAACCTGCCTATTTCAAACAACACAAACATACGCCACGAACATATACTAAAGGTAATATAATTAAAAACTACGTTTAAGTCGTACATTATAATCCTACAACGTTTAAATCTAAATCATACATCAAAAACAAGTCACTCATCGTTATCGTTAGCTTCATCGTCGGATTCATTATCGAATAAGTTGTCAGAATCGTAGTCTTTTGACTTTCCTTTTCCTTTTCCTTGTGAAGCAAGATAGTTGTTAAGTTGGTTCAAAAATGACGGGGTTTGGAACAAGTTGTTAACAAAATCCTACAATAATAGATAGCAAAACGTATATTAGCATATTAATTAACGCTACCAACATATATTTAACAAGGAAACATGCGTTCGTTTGTCATTTTATAAATTGCGTAGTTTACCTCGGAAAAGGGTTCTTGCGTCCGAGCTTGCGAAGACGACATGTTAGATGACGAGTGCGAGGACGTGTTGGAAGAAGGTTTAGGCCCCATCCCGTGGTACCATCCCCGCCGCTCACCCAATGCTTCCAGATACGGGGCAATTGGCGGACCCTCACCGCTCCATTCACTTGTGGCATGTTGTATGTTCCGCTGTATTTTACGAAGATGATTAAATATATATGTGTCTATATATATATATATATATATATATATATATTTGTTATAGAAAATAATACTTAAAAGAAATACTTACGTAATTTTGTTCAGCAACCGGATCAACCCAATTCCCTTGATTGTCCGTGTGGGTTTTAGCATACGTAGGTACCCAATCCATATCTTGTTTAACATTAAACTTAGATTAGACATTAAATAAACAAAAGCTTACACACACGCACACATACATAAAACATTACATTTTTATGGGCGGTGCTACCGTACGACGATGTCCCCCCACGGTATGGGAATTGTTGTTTCTGGCGTACTAGTGTGTTGGCCTTGCTTTTTTTAATATATTTTTCTTGCCGGAAACCTTCGATGGTTCTCAACCAGTTTTCATAGGGCATATCCACGGGATGGTATGCCCTTGCCCTCTCAAGATCATCGTAACCTCCCTGGGCATCAAATAATTGTCTAGCTTCATACTTGCGGTCATTGTACCGCTTCATAAGCACACTCCTAATACCACCCTTCAAGTTTTTCGCCTCATAATCACGTTCCACTTCATCAAAATTGAAATTTTCCTACAAATTAAATAAAAAGGTTAAAATATCATATATAAATTAGATTTTCATGTGCTTAAATATTTGATAAAATTTTATGCATATAACTTATTTACCCGTAAGTGGTTCATGACAGCATCCTTGTAATGTTGTTCAACACTATCCCATCCAATTTTATCAAACGGGATGCTCCGCCACATATACAAGCCGGCGTCCCTTGAAAACATGTCTCTTGATTTACCAACGGGGGTAAACGTGACCTGTCTGTCAAAAGTAAGCGATACAGGCCCCCCGCTTTTACTAGAAGCCGTAGTTTCTCGTTTTTAGCTTTCCCCCTAACCTTCTTTGGGGGAACCGCTGCAATTAAAACAAAAATAATTAGTAACAACATTAATAATATATAAAATATAAGGACTCCAAAATAATTTAGTAAAAGACTTACCGTCTGTCTCGTGTGTGCCACGAAATCCACCAGGAGGAAGCGGTGGATCACCAGCGCCGTCACCCCCATGTCCCCAGGGGGCCACATCCGCCATCAAATAAGCGAATATCAGCAATACCGAAAACATAATCCCTATAAAGTTACAAATGTTACAGCATGTGTATATAATAGAAATTAAGGGAAAGTACAACAAGTGTAACTCAAATTCAAATAAATATTTCAAACAAGTGTTTATCAATTACAAATCAATATAAATTACAGTAACTTTTCTTTTAGTCAGACTCCACATAATCGGGATCATCCTCATCACAATCAGCCTCGACCTCATCACAATCAGTCTCGACCTCAAACACTTCATCGACGGTAGCCGTTGGGGGATCAACTTCAATTGAAGGCTCACCCGCAGTAACATGAGAAGATCCAATTTGAAAGTATTGGGTCAAGTCAATGACAAGTGGACAGTCAGATGAATAGTTGTTGTCGACAACGTCATTATCTTCTAAGCCTTTGTCAACATTTTGAACCTTATTGACGTGGTCATCATCACTTAATGGCCGATCCCAAATTTTTCGATGATTAACATTTTCGACTACCCACCTATGTTTATTTTTTTTGGTTTCGAGACGTTTCTTGGATGAAGAACACTTATTTGGCTTGCGAAGCAAATATGAGTTGATCGTCTTTGTCCCATTCACGTTCAGTGCTTATACTGGTGATATTATTGTCATGGTTTACACCCCTTCGAGTATCAAACCACTTGCACCAAAATAGGACAGTGGAATAATTATTTGTATAACGCAACTCAATAATTTCTTCTAATTGGCCATAAAATTTCACACCGTTCTCTCCAACCACTTCCACCCTAGAGTTTTGCGTTGCGCATTTTGCATCACGTTCAAGTGTCTTAAACCTAACACCATTGACTCTGCAAGCAGTGTAAGTGTATGCAGTCATTTTCGCACAAATTGAAAGTGCATACAACTCCGGGTGGAATTCTGGAGAATTTTGTGTTTTCATCGAATGGACCTAACAAATATAGAGTAATAATGTTTGTTATATATGTATTACCTAGCAAGTGTAGAGTAATGAGTGTTATATATGTATTACACCTTATGGAGAAACCATCCCGGAAATTTGGTTTTAAGATCATCTTGGGGATGTGTATGTTTGAATTCACTACATTGATGACAAATATAAGAAAGGAATGAAAAATACCAATTAACAGATTATGAAAAGTTAAAGATAGAAGCACTCGCTTCATGTACTCCCTAACTTCTGCGCAGTTTTTGAGGACAAACCATTCCATCTTGCTTTTTTCGATGAATGATAGATATTTGTCCTTTGTTGCGCCAACAGGACGACATTTGGACTCAAACACCCATAACTTTCTTTTTTCAACAACGACATCATCGTTTCTATCTGGGCGATCTACTACCATTGTTAAAGGGATTAAAACCGTCAGCTGCAAGCCCTAAGCGAACATTTCGTGGCTCCATCGCGAAGTTTGGGTACTTTTTATCAAAGTCTTGCCATGCAGATCCATCAACTGGATGACGCATAGTCCCATCTTCCGATCGTCCGGTACTATGCCATATCATATCTTTCGCTGTGTGCCTTGAACAATACAAACGCCGTAGTCTAGGCGTCAAAGGAAAGTATCGTAACACCTTACGAGCCACCTTCGTTCCTTTTGTGTCTTTATCGACCCATCGACTCTCATTACAAACGGGACAATTTTGCAAGGACTCGTTTTCTTTCCAAAAGAGAGCACAATCATTTGTGCACACATCTATCATCTCATATGCCAAACCAATCTTCTTAAATGTCTTCTTAGCTACATAATACGAAGGGGGAATCTTGTTGCCTTCTGGCATTGACTCTCGCAACAACGAGAGGAGTCGATCTACTCCTTCATTTTAAAAATGGTACGTATCCTTTATATTCAAAAGCTTTGCTAAAAAGTCGATAGAAGAAAACTTGGTACAACCAGGATATAATTCTGTTTCAACTTCCTTTACCAGGTCTTCAAAATCATCAACAACACTGCTACTATCTCCATTCGAGTTCTCTTGGTTAAGGTATGTATCTTCTTCCATACGCTCCCCCCTAATGTCTTCAATAACGTTTACCATACCGTCTTGTGGCGCAACATCGTTTACATCTGCAATTGGAGTCGTGTCCCTGTGATAGGTCCACTTCGTGTATTCCTTCCAAAAACTGTTAATACGCAAATGGTATTTCATTTTTGCCATAGTTTTTAAGCCGGAATTTTTACATTTGGTACACGGACATCAAACTTCATTGTGGTTTTTTATCACTCTTTCACACATCTCGATAAATGACTCGAGTCCTTGCTTGTAGTGAGGTGAATGACGTGGGGAATCAATCCAACTTTTATCGATAGGCATTATGCAACTGAAAGAAAGTCTAATTTAGGATTAACAAGACAAGGGTAGGCTGCTAAACCCACTTTTTGAACACTTTATCTCATATGTGAATGTGTATTATATGATTGTTTGTTTAAGAAAAATTCGGCAGCATTTCCTCTTAGCTCCCAAGTATATATGTAATGATATATATACCCGATGAGCAAAGTGAAAATGATAACCGAATCCTTCTTAAACAAACAATCATGTAATACACATTCACATCCTAAATGAGATAAAGTATTCAAAAACAGTCCCAAGATAAACGGGGACAACCCGAAATTAATTTCTAAATCAATTTTGGGCGGGTATTTCTAAGCTCGTTATGTTTAAAATGATTAATTCAAACACGGGCACAATTTTTTAAGCTTGTTATGTTCTTAATGATTGTTTTAAATTTTGGGCGGAACTTTATGTTTTAAATCATGATTTCAATTTCGATTGGGTGTTTTCTTAGCTCGTTATGTTTGAAATGATGAATTCAATACCAGGCACAATTTTTTAAATATGTAATGTTCTTCATGATGGTTTAAATTTCGGGCAGGTATTTTCTTAGCTCCTTTTGTTTTAAATGGTGATTTCAATTTTGGCGGGTATTTTCTATGTTCGTTATGTTTTAAATGATAATTTTAATTCAAGGAGGGTATTTCCTAGCTAATATATATTTTTCAAAGTTAAATATAAATGTTTTCAAACCTAAACAGAAAGATACAACATACACAAATACATACACATTTTCATATACACATTTTCCCCAAATACACCTACATTATACATTTGACATACTAACATACACCTACATACATACATTCATAGACATGCATACACACATACATGCTTACATACACCTACATACACAAATACATAGATTTTCATATACATATTTTCCCCAAATACACCTACATTATACATTTGACATACTAACATACACCTACATACATACATTCATAGACATGCATACCTACATACATGCTTACATACACAAATACATACACCTACACCTACATATACTCATTTTCATCAATTACACCTACATTATACATTTTCACAAACATTTACATACAAATATACATCCTTACATACACCTACATACACATACATACACCTACATACACAAATACATACACCTACATATACTCATTTTCACCAAATACACATACATTATACATTTTCACCAATTACACCTACACCTACATATACTCATTTTCACCAATTACACCTACATTATAGATTTTCACAAACATTTACATACAAATATACATCCTTACATACACCTACATACACATACATACACCTACATACACAAATACATACACCTACATATACTCATTTTCACCAAATACACCTACATTATACATTTTCACAAACTAAACAAACATACATTCTTACATATACATTTACATAACAAACATACATTCTTACATTATACATTTACATACAAACATACATTCTTTCATATACATTTACATAACTAAACAAAAAATTATACAATTTCTAAACTTTGAAAAAATTCATATAAAACTAACCGTAATTTGAAGCTTTCAAGTAGATGTAGGTGGTGACCGGAGACGTGATGGTGGTGACCGGAGAGGTGATGGTGGTGAGCCGATTTCTCTAGCATAAACACAAAAACACACAAAAATCATAGACTATAACATGTATATAACAAAATAGAGAAGAAATTTAACAACATACAAACTTAAACTAACCGATTTGGGGTAATATCGCCGGAATTCGCCGCTGCTCGAAGAGAAATGGCGGGAAAGTGAGGGAAGAGGGAAAACTGCGTGCCTGGTAGACTTTATGTCGTAAGGGCATTACCGGCGACACCTTGTCGCCGCTATTAGTTATTCGTCGCCGGTATTGGACTCGATCAGGATAAGATATCACTGGTTGGGGTTTAATGAGGGTCCACAGATCTTTAGCGGAGACACGTTGTCGCCGCTAATACCCTAAATGTGTCGCCGCTATTAATTATTAAGTCCCCAACCGTTGGATCATGGTAAGGATCAACGGCTGGGGATTGATGTTAGGTGGTAGCACGCGGATCGACCAATAGCGGCGACACTGGGCCCGTCGCCGCTATTGCCGTCGCCGCTAAAAGTATCACTTTCTTGTAGTGGTTATACGTTATGGTCATTGTGTTTTAGTATGGTGTCCATTGTGTCTTTATCTGTTGTCATTGATTGTGTTTTTGATCTACTTTACGTTGTGTTTTACATCATGTCCATTGTGTTATTATCAAAACTTATAACACAATGTTAATTTGGGTTCTATCCATTGTGTTTTTATAAGAACCTATAACACAATATATGACACAATGAAGATGATGTTATATTTGAGTTTTCTATAAATTGTGTTATTAGTTCAGGTCATTGTGTTTAATTTGTTATTCATTGTGTTTTAATATGTTGTCCATTGTGTTTTAATAATTTGTTCAATTTTTTTTATTATCTTTGTTCATTGTGTTTTAGTTTGTTGTGTATTGTGTTTTTAGTTTGTTTTCCATTGTGTCTTCATCTACTCTCCATTGTGTCTTTTATCTGCTGTCATTAATTGTGTCTTTTATCTATTGTCATCAATTGTGTTTTTATTTAGTCTGATACTTATTGTGTTATATGTTATCGCCATTGTGTTATACGTTATAGTCATTGTGTTTTAGTATGTTGTCCATTGTGTCTTTATATGTTGTCATTGATTGTGTTTTTGATCTACTTTACATTGTGTTTTACATCATGTCCATTGTGTAATATGCAACTGGATTTTTGCATTTTTTTTGAAAAATATAACAATATGGTATTCATATTAAAGATAAAAAAAATGCTCGATTTTATGGTATAAATTTTTTTTAAAAACAAATGATGTATAAAAAAGTTACGGACGTTTAAAAATTGGGGGGGAGGGGAAATAACATGTGACTTGCATGTGCATATTCTCTTTCCTCTTGTAGACAAAATTACCCTTTCCATTTAACTTCTCCTAGGACACTTGTCATTCTCTGGTGGCTTCTTACCCTTCTTATTTTTAAATACTTTGTATTATAACTCAACTCAATCATATTTAACATAAACTTTCTCATGAAATATTACTTTTAGGAGATTTTTTTGTAAAGTTGGAATTAATTATTTGTAAACGAAACTTACTGATTTTTTTTCTTCCACTTTGGATTCCAATGTTTGACGAATTAAGTTTAATAAAGCTCTAAAAAGGGTTGATAAGAATTATTGATTGTAAACCATAGCAGTTACAATCACTCAATGGATATGCTCGCCTTTGGAATGAAGATGGATGAACAGGCATTTAAACTGTTAAAAGGATCAGGAAAATCTTCAGAAATTTCGAACTGATTGAGTTTTCAAAATTTACTGGCATAATTAACAATTTCGCAGTCCAAAACAGAGGAATTATCTGATTCGGTTTATTTAACATCTACGCTGGTTGACCGGTGAAATTAAAATCCAAAGGCGACTTTGGTAGCCATTTTAATAGTCCTCAGCGACGTTATTACGGTGATCGGCGAAGTTAATAGTCGTCGTAATAGTGAACTGATCAGCCAGCATAATTAACCAGCGTATTTACCCAGCATAATTAACTTGGACCAGCGAATTTAATTACCAGAGGAATTAACCAGCAAAATTACCTAGAGGAATTAACCAGCATATTTAGTTTGGCTAGGTGGAGTATTTGCTGGAGGAATTAAAAGGTGGAGTATTTATTTTTGTGGAGTAATTAGATACGTATAAAGGATTTAACATTTTCATGAATAGAAAGTGATCCGTAGCTCATCTCGACAAACCGTTTGCACGGCTGAATTCGTTGGACTCTTAGGACAAAAAAAAACTTCGGAAATTCCCGAAATAGGTGTTTGACATTATATATCATTGGATTCGTTTTTCGAGACAATTCTAATGGTATAATTTGGTTATCACAGTTTTCGGACACTTTTTTTTACGGTTTTATCAGTATGGTTACGGTAAAAACGTGTTTAAAGATGGTCAAAATGGATAAGGTCAGTGAGACTGTTAAGAATTGGCCAAAGGTTATAAACATCAAAGAATATGCTGACTAGAAATAGAAGTTTGAGGTATTTGTGAAAAGTGAAGATACCAGAATGTGGAGCTTTATGATTCATGGATATGTTGCTCCTACACGTCATGTTGAAGGAAGGGTTAAAGTGATTTCTTATGAGAAGATGGATGAATCTGAGAAACTTATGGTTCATGCTGAGAAGAAAGCTTTAGTAGTGATCAAGATATCCTTGCCTGAGGGAATTAAACACACCTTCAAGAAGTATGGGACTTCTAGAGAGCTGTGGGAAGCTTTAGAAAAACGTTATCAGAGTTCATCAAGACAGAGTGTAGGAGGTCGTGCTTTAGATGAAAAAGCAGATGCTGTGAAAGAAGAGTAGAAGGAGAATGTTGAGAAGAAACATGCAGAAGTTTCAAAGGGCTTGAATTATGTGAATGGACTTACAGCAGAGGTGAAGGTATCTGTCGCAACCCCCGATCCCTGATCCCCGGGAACGGGCGGACGCGTGCTCAGAGTTTGGTGGTATCAGGTTTATTTAATCTCGCAGCGGAATTTACATCAGGACCGTAGTTAGGAAATGTTTATCAGAGTAAAACCACCTCATTTAATATTAATAAACACATGGGTAAAACCCAAGTTTCTTATTACAATACTGTAACAACCCGCACTTTCGTGCGTTGTTACCACTCGATATACTCGTTACGCCTAGCACCAGAGATTCGGATCATAATGTAACTATATAGTATATATCGCTATTCGAAGGATAATCGCATATTTTCGAAATACAATACCACTATACTACACTATTATCACACCAACACTCACGAAGGCATTGAGAGAGGACCTATTCTACCCTCCTCAGTGGCCGTGATGTGTCGAACGTAAACAATTAACGCTAACAAGGACTCTCGGGTGAGTGCTGTAGCTCAAGTCGTCATAACGATGATGACAATACGAGGGAATGGTACCCCGTCAGTCATTGTGGCAACACACGATAACGTTCACGAAGACATCAAGAAAGGACCTATACTACCCTCATTGATGGCCGTGAACCGTCGCTAATAATCGCATACTCGAATCGGAAGCCGATTGTTAATTAACGAAACTTTGGATCACGGATACATAAATACGACCCCTAGTGATATATATATATATATATATAATAACAATATAATTATAATATAAATTAATCATGGAAAGTACGCACTTCGAAAACTATCAAAACGATCAAAACGGAGAAGTCCAACACGTCAGGATAGCATTCGGACGGATGGGCCATACGCACGGATGGGCCATCCGAGTATGGGCCATCCGCGCGGATGGGCCATCCGCCCCATCCGCGCGGATGGGCCATCCGCACGGATGGGCAATCCGGGCCAAAACTCTCTTCTTCTCTTTGTTGCCTATAAATACCCTGTCACATCACTTAAACAGTGATGTGACAGCTCCTACTCGACCAAACACGCTCCAAGACCCTTTTCTCTCGATTCCTCGCGATTCCAGTAAGATTTCAACCTAGAAACTTGTACTTCTACAATCTACACTAAATTCTACATCTTTCTATCCTTCAAAACTCAAATTCTAACCGTGAAATCTGCGGATTTGAGGCGTTTTGAGGTGAGGTCACCAAGAGTTCTTAAGAACTTCAAGTTGGGGTCTCATTTCACTATAAACGACTCAGATCCGGGTGATTTCCACATGTTTTAATGACAAATCTCACCTAAATCTGTGCAATTTCTAGTTAACCATGAAGAACCATCACGAACGGCCAGATCTGATGGAACGGGGTGATTCCCGGCCGTTAGAACGAGTCGGAATTGACGGAACTTCAAGTGTTAGTGCGAAATTACACTACCCTAGTAAAAACGAACGTATTCCTTCCATTAAACACTCGGAAACAGTGGTCAGAGTGCGAAACAGACATGTCAGTCCGCACGGATGACATGTCAGTCCGCACGGATGACCCTTGTCCGCACGGATGACATGTAATCAGCACGGGTGACATATGTCCGCACGGATGACATGTCAATCCGCACGGATGACATGTCAATCCGCACGCATTACATCTGTCCGCACGTACGCACCACTTATCCGCACGGATGACACATTATCCGCACGGATGACACATTAACCGCACGGATCACACATCATCCGCACGGATAACATGTCATCCGGACGGATAACATGTCATCTGGACGGATGACTTGTCATTCGGACGGATAACATGTCAATCCGCACGGATGAGAACCATTCGACCTAATGAGTAACTTTCAAGGCTAATCTCGCTTAACCGCATATCGTTTACTCTATTCTTCAAGGATCAATACAGACGTACTCGCAACCGACTCAATCAAGTTGTATTCTCGCTAAATACGCACTGTGAGTATACTTGAACCCTTTTTAATCGAATTTTGGGTGTAACATACGTTTCTAACAAATCGAACTCATCAAACGAAATATTCAATCAATCGAATTATCACTTGCGAATAACTGTTATGCATAGATATACGTGATGCTAGTTGCATATGTGCTAGGGCTTATACTCGCGACGTCCCACCACGACTAGTATAGTACTATTGCGCCCGACGGGGTCTAGTTATGCCATCGTACATTCGAGTATCGAGGACTTAGTTGGTAGTATCAGTTTGTGAGTATATATGTCGTGTATTACGTTTATGCATATGGAAATTCGCTACACTTTTATCTATTATGCTACTTATCAAACCTGTATACTCGCCAATACTTTTGTATTGACAAATATTTTAACGTATGTTGCAGGTTAGATCGCAGACTATATCAAATCAAGCTAGGAAGTCTAGAAACTCAACTAAAATCTAGGTTGTCGGATTTGCATTGTTCGAGAGGGCAATAAATCTGTGATAACTTATGTGATTGTATTATTTGTTAGTATGGGATAACGAATGTATTAAATATTATCGCAATATAGTTGTTATGGATTCTCTTGAGCAATCTGATTCGCCTAGTGCCGCGCCCCGATGATTCCGCCATCGGTTGGGGTGTGACAGATTGGTATCAGAGCCATAACTATAGGGAATTAGGTCAGACTCGACCTAGTCCGGGTCGACGTCTTAGAAATTGACCTAGTCTATAGTCTAAGTACCAACAGGCCGACTCGTACGAACCCAGTGGGGTTTGTATCTGGCTTACTTGATACTCTCGATCGAAATTGCTAAAAAGCTACAACTTTGTGTGAACACCGCATACTACAACCTCACGCGAAGAAGCCTTTCCTAAGGCTGAAATACTACTTAGCCTTTCCTAAGGCCGACACAATACACACGTTTTCGAAAATACTCGCATAACGAAACTGAGCGATCCAGTCAAGATCAGGCGTGAAAACCAAGAACTATCGATATGATTGCTTACTCAGCGCATTTTTCTAGCACGAGAACCTTTCATCAAGTTAGGAGTGACATCCACATCTCGACGAAAGTCTCCATTTCAAAATCTAGTGGAACTCACGAATTTATTCGAAGAGCATAACCACAATTAGGAACGAAACTGTTAAGACAGGGGTGAAACCTGTACCTTAATAAGTCGTTCCACTCTCTATAAACTGGTTTTCAAAAGCTCTCACCAAGGACTCGACTATTGCAATAACTCGAGCCACGCGATGACTAGGAAGACGAATGCCATGAGCTGCATCCCAGTGGAAGCATGGAGTCTTCTAGGTCAACGCGCGCGCACGAGCTTGTTAGATATAGTTGGGTTACCTTGGGTAGTCGACGTCTAAACACCCAAGGCACTCTATCGTACGAACAACCAATTTTTCACTGGCTGGAACTTATTTACATTTTGAAAACTTTACGCTTTGTCGATTTCTCGATTTAACAATTTTCACTCCCTACTTAATAAACACACAATTCGCACAGCCACCGCAATCTAAAACGAAACTCGAATGTTCGCAACAAAACTAGAGCATAATCTATCGTCTTCGCTCTCGTCATCTCACCTCAGCGCGACCTCGCTTTTTCTAAACCGATCTGTATGTGCATGATTACAAGTTACATCTATATAAATATATATATATACGTATAAACAAAACAAGTCAATATGTGAGAACTTAGGGATTTCGTGTCTCCTATGTGGCTCCTATGTGATTCGTATTACTATTATACTATCGCATCAAGTTTGAACGCGCTCAATCGCATCGCAAAACTCAAAAATCATTATGATCGAATCTCATTCCTAGTCTCTTCCTGTCTAGATGCCCTCCAACAACTCTACCTCGAGACGAGTAGCCAGGAGAAAAGCCAAACGAAGTGTCAATAAGAGGATTGCATCACTTGTGACTAAGGAAGTGAGTAAGCTTATTCCTAGAATTGCCGCTCGAGTGCACTCTCTCAGCAACTCTCGATCCTCGGAAGACTCCAAGACGGAAGCGCCGCAGTCTACTTTTCTCTACAAACACTTCAAAGCCTGTGACCCGATGGAGTTCACGGGTGAAGGAGGTGTATCTCAACTACTCCAGTGGTTCGATTCTATTGAAGTTACCCTTCGTCAAAGTGGGTGTCCCGATAGTTTACATACTACTTGCGCTACCGGAGTATTCCAATCACGAGCACTCGACTGGTGGACCGCTGAACGTAATAAGCGCGGAATCTCCGCAGCTTACGCTCTCTCTTGGGATGAGCTTAAAGAGCTCATGAAGAAGGAGTACTGTCCTCCTCACGAGATCCAGAAGCTAGAAAACGAGTTTTGGGAAATCAAGCAAGCAAAAGGTGACAATGCTAGCTACACCGCAAGGTTTAAACAGCTTAGCATAATCTGCCCAGGCCAGGTCAACACTTCGGAAAAGGCCATCGCGAAGTACATTCGTGGCTTGCCTGAGTGTGTGGGTGATTTTGTCGAAGCTGCAAGACCTGCTACCATCGAAGAAGCCTATCGCTTAGCCGCAGAAATCAACAACAAACGACTCGTGGGAGGGTTTTTCTCCAAGAATCCTGTCAAGCAAGCTCATCAAGCAATCACCAATAATCCTTCAGGCGAACATGTTGACGAATCTTCTGATGAATCTACTGACGAATCTTCTGACAAATCTGCTGGCGATTCTCCTAATGGATCAGCTAACGATTCTCCTGACGAATCTATTAACGATTCTTGGGACGGATCTGCTGCCGATTCTTCTGACAAATCTGCCGCTGGATCTTCCGACAAATCAGCCAAAGACTCTGCAAGAGAGTCTTCAGACGAATCCTCCAACGACGACACTTCTTCGCAAGACACCGACAAACCCAGCCGCAAGCGAAAGACTTCAAGCCCGAGCTCGTCAACAACCGAACTGCTGCAACCGGAACCTCTTCGAACAGTTCTGATGTTTCCAAAACGAGCCTACACTGGAGCTCATCCTCAGTGTTACTCGTGTACCTATCATCATCCAGTTGGGGCTGACTGTCGCTATTGCAATAACTGCAACCGTTACGGTCACTTCACCCGCAACTGCCGCATCGAACCGTGAACTTGAGAACAACAACAACAACAGCTCCAGCAAAGGTCTTCAGCATAAGACATCTAGAAAGCGTAGGATAAAGTTGTAATGATACAATTCTCGACGTTAATTTCTAAGTTTTGAACCTACCCTCTTATTCGAAGTTACCACTATGTGTAACAACAACCCTCGTTTTCGTTTCCTCCATCCCACTTTAGTCGCCGCATTTAGACTAAATTCACACACATACTATATACTATATCACGAAATAATGTGTTTTACCCTCACTACACTCTTAAAACGAGGTACGATAAACGTGCAAGGAACGAATAATCACGGGTGCACACGGGATTATTTGGGTCAGTGCACGGTGATCGTAGTAAATTCTAAATGTGCCATAGCGTTTTGACAAAAGGTGACACCAAATCACGGGATGAAAGTAGTAGGGGTCAAGCCAGGTGTGCTTTATCATACTACCAAAGTTCCGTGAAGAAAGTGCCACGTGGAGTTGAACGTTATTAGACCTATTATACTATTGAGATTATTTTCAACACACTCCACTCAATGGCAAGGCGTAACAAACCGTATCATCGCGAGACTTGTCGTAAGTCTGCAAACGCAATGCAAACGCCTCATCGATGGACTCTGGAGAGTCTACCTCGCAGGACAGTTGCATCAACGCAAGACTAGTCGTGAGTCTGTAGCGATCAATCTCACCAAGCACCTTAACGCTCACCGTGTTGTCAGGTGAGGACCTATTCTACCCTCCTCGATAACCGTGATGCGTCGAAACGTAACGTTAAGCTTACTCGAAACAAAAACTCGACTAATCACAATCGCTCATCATGTGTATCTCACAATCTCTATCGCTTATTATGTGGATCTATGCCGCTTGCTGTGTATCAATCTATCGCTATCGCCTACCGTTATCTGTGATATTCGTGTGAAGTTAGCACATATGACCTCGCTTCACGAGATGAAGCTCATGTGGTTAAAGCAGGGTGTTTTAGTCATATCAGCAACCTTTCGTGGAAAAAGGCCATGTGGGGTCTAATGTTGGTTAAACTCTGTGGTGTTAATCCATCAAAATCGAACCGCATACCTTCATCGCTTGCACGCAACAACTGCCGCTAATCGTAATTCGTTTATCGTCGCCGTCGTTACTAGTGTTGTGTTATGTTATTCGCTTAATAACCTAATCGTTTATCGCTTGTCGTGTATAATCTACCGCTTATCGCTCGCTTGGTGTTCATTGCAGTCTGTAGGGTATTGAGTACACATGACACCGCTTCACGAGGAAAAGCTAACCTGGTTAAGCATGGTGTTTCGCCATGTTAGCAAACTCCCGTGGAAACGTGCCATGTGGGTGTAATGTGGAATCTAATCGAAAACGCGCTATTCGCTTCTCGCTTATCAACTCGCTGGATTAATCTATTCGATCCTATCTTATGCTCGGTCCGACTTTCTATCGATTGGGCCGAGTAAACGCAATTCTATCCGAGTCATATCGGCACACCTGACATTGCCTCACGAAACGGAAGTAATATGGACAAAGCATGGTGGATACGCAGCTGGTACTTCCTATATATAAGTGTTTTGAACATATTAACGAACTTCCGTGGGAAGGTGCCAAGTGGGGCTTGATGATAAATCATCCTTTTCAAAAGGTTAAAACTGATTTTTATAAAACTTTTATTAAACCTATGGAACAAGTGAAATTCCTCGCAATGTGGAGGTAACATCGAATCAGCTTAACTCCATGATCAAAGGGAGCTTCATGAGTCCAATTTTTCCTTAAAACCTTTTTCAAGATCAAAAACAAGATCCTTCTTTAGACATTGGTTCGACATCGAATTCAGCTTGAACCCATGTCATTGGAGAGTTTTCGTAGCCCTTGTTTTCATCTTCGAATTCCTTAAAATGTTTAGAAACTCAAACTTTCCTTGCAACATCGGTTAACATCAACTCCGTTGACCTCGCATTAAAAGGAAAATTTTCAAAGATTCTCATCCTAAATTCCTCTTTAATATCTAAAAACGAACGCTTCTTGTAACGTTGGTTAACGATCGACTCAGCTAACTCTACGTCATGAGAAACCTTTCAAATTACAATCGCATCGAACTAACGAATTCTACACAAGACAAGGTACTTTCGAATGCCAACTCGTGGGATTAATACCTTCATCTTTACGTCGCCTTCTCGCTATCGCAGTCGATCTCTCTTATTCAAGACGTTCTCGCCGTCAACTTACGGTCAATCGCTCGCAGTATCGCTATCCATACAAGATCAACTCTTAGAAGTCTACCTATTGGATTAATTTCGGGACGAAATTTCCTAAAGTAGGGGAGACTGTAACAACCCGCACTTTCGTGCGTTGTTACCACTCGATATACTCGTTACGCCTAGCACCAGAGATTCGGATCATAATGTAACTATATAGTATATATCGCTATTCGAAGGATAATCGCATATTTTCGAAATACAATACCACTATACTACACTATTATCACACCAACACTCACGAAGGCATTGAGAGAGGACCTATTCTACCCTCCTCAGTGGCCGTGATGTGTCGAACGTAAACAATTAACGCTAACAAGGACTCTCGGGTGAGTGCTGTAGCTCCAGTCGTCATGACGATGATGACAATACGAGGGAATGGTACCCCGTCAGTCATTGTGGCAACACACGATAACGTTCACGAAGACATCAAGAAAGGACCTATACTACCCTCATTGATGGCCGTGAAACGTCGCTAATAATCGCATACTCGAATCGGAAGCCGATTGTTAATTATCGAAACTTTGGATCACGGATACATAAATAAGACCCCTAGTGATATATATATATATATATATATATATATATATATATATATATAAAACAATATAATTATAATATAAATTAATCATGGAAAGTACGCACTTCGAAAACTATCAAAACGATCAAAACGGAGAAGTCCAACACGTCAGGATAGCCATCCGGACGGATGGGCCATACGCGCGGATGGGCCATACGCGCGGATGGGCCATACGCGCGGATGGGCCATACGCGCGGATGGGCAATCCGGGCCAAAACTCTCTTCTTCTCTCTGTTGCCTATAAATACCCTGTCACATCACTTAAACAGTGATGTGACAGCTCCTACTCGACCAAACACGCTCCAAGACCTTTTTCTCTCGATTCCTCGTGATTCCGGTAAGATTTCAACCTTGAAACTTGTACTTCTACAATCTACACTAAATTCTACATCTTTCTATCCTTCAAAACTCAAATTCTAACCGTGAAATCTGCGGATTTGAGGCGTTTTGAGGTGAGGTCACCAAGAGTTCTTAAGAACTTCAAGTTGGGGTCTCATTTCACTATAAACGACTCAGATCCGGGTTATTTCCTCATGTTTTAATGACAAATCTCACCTAAATCTGTGCGATTTCTAGTTAACCATGAAGAACCATCACGAACGGCCAGATCTGATGGAACGGGGTGATTCCCGGCCGTTAGAACGAGTCGGAATTGACGGAACTTCAAGTGTTAGTGCGAAACTACACTACCCTAGTAAAAACGAACGTATTCCTTCCATTAAACACTCGGAAACAATGTTCAGAGTGCGAAACAGACATGTCAGTCCGCACGGATGACCCTTGTCCGCACGGATGACATGTAATCCGCACGGGTGACATATGTCCGCACGGATGACATGTCAATCCGCACGCATTACATCTGTCCGCCCGTACGCACCACTTATCCGCACGGATGACACATTATCCGCACGGATGACACATTAACCGCACGGATCACACATCATCCGCACGGATCACCTGTTATCCGGACGGATAACATGTCATCCGGACGGATAACATGTCATCCGGACGGATGACTTGTCATCCGGACGGATAACATGTCAATCCGCACGGATGAGAACCATTCGACCTAATGAGTAACTTTCAAGGCTAATCTCGCTTAACCGCATATCGTTTACTCTATTCTTCAAGGATCAATACAGACGTACTCGCAACCGACTCAATCAAGTTGTATTCTCGATAAATACGCACTGTGAGTATACTTGAACCCTTTTTAATCGAATTTTGGATGTAACATACGTTTCTAACAAATCGAACTCATCAAACAAAATATTCAATCAATCGAATTATCACTTGCGAATAACTATTATGCATAGATATACGTGATGCTAGTTGCATATGTGCTAGGGCTTATACTCGCGACGTCCCACCACGACTAGTATAGTACTATTGCGCCCGACGGGGTCTAGTTATGCCATCGTACATTCGAGCATCGAGGACTTAGTTGGTAGTATCAGTTTGTGAGTATATATGTCGTGTATTACGTTTATGCATATGGAAATTCGCTACACTTTTATCTATTATGCTACTTATCAAACCTGTATACTCGCCAATACTTTTGTATTGACAAATATTTTAATGTATGTTGCAGGTTAGATCGCAGACTATATCAAATCAAGCTAGGAAGTCTAGAAACTCAACTAAAATCTAGGTTGTCGGATTTGCATTATTCGAGAGGGCAATAAATCTGTGATAACTTATGTGATTGTATTATTTGTTAGTATGGGATAACGAATGTATTAAATATTATCGCAATATAGTTGTTATGGATTCTCTTGAGCAATCTGATTCGCCTAGTGCCGCGCCCCGATGATTCCGCCATCGGTTGGGGTGTGACAAATACATTGATAGGGAATGAACCCTATTTTTTTTTTAAATTTAAAACACCGTTTATTTGGTAACTTTTATAGCCACATTATCCCCAAGCCTTCAGTGCTCTCTAGCTGGCTTTTTATTAATTGGCTGTCACATTGGGTTACCTGAAACGCGTTTTAAAAACATTTGTCAGTCGGAAATACTGGTGAGTGAATCCCAGTTTAATCAAGAAAACATTTTATTAATTAAAACAGTATCGAGGACGATTACAATGTTTATGTCTACACAATTACTCCATTTGGTACTATCAATCCACTGACTTGTGGGTCATATTACACATTGGCTAACTCATTGTCCAATGGTAACGTACTGTCATACTCGACTTACTACTCGCAGGTAGGACACAACAGGCTCAGCTCCTCATATCGATCAGTGTATGCTCGATGTTCGCCGCTGTCTTGCTTAAGATCGTCGAATTCCCTTTCCAAGGCCCTGATCTCGTGACGAGGACAAAATTCCTTCATCATCAGTGCTCGAAGTTCGTCCCACGTTTGAGCCAGTGCCACTTTGGCACCCCTATCTCTCATCACACCGTTCCACCAAGTCAAAGCTCGTTTCTCAAAGACACTAGATGCAAAGTCTACCTTTCGCTCGTTTGGACATTGAACATGTCTGAAGGTGCTCTCTAAACTCTCGAACCATTGCAGAAGTGCAGTCGCTCCTTGAGACCCAGAAAACTTTGATGGCTTAGCCGAGTTGAACGTCTTGAAGCTGCAGGGGGCATTATTGTTGTTGAGGGCTTGGTTACATTGGGCAACGATGTTCGGGATTGCAGCAGTTATTTGCTGTGTAATGACAGCCGCCAGATCTTCAATAGATACCGGATTTTCGCGTCGTGGAGGCATTCTAAAAAGGGGAAACAAGAGAGAAAACAAATGAAATGGCATGGGGTAAGAATAGGATGTTGCAATTACCGACCAAAAATCATGGGTGATGGTCATTTGTTTGAACCACGAAGCAAACAAACGATACACAAAGGCTGAATCAAAGCAAATAGATCCTCATAAAGTATCGCGAATACATGCTCGCCTATAAGTGGACACTCACCCCAAGAGTTCCCAGGTAAGAGTGATTGGTCCGATTATGTGGATTTGTACGAACACTCTAGCCTTAGACAGAAAACTCAGGGTACAGGCATTCACTCTTCCAGTTTGCACGTGTTCACACTATTTAGGACCCAAAACTTTGACGAGATTTTGAAAATTCAAAGGGGTTCAAAACCTTGTAACAGAGGGTTCAAAACTTAGTAATCAATCATCCTAGAACAGATGATTAGTTTTCAAAGCGGTTTTGAAATTTATGTTCTTGTTGTGGTCGTCGCCTAAGGATAGGTGACGGTATTGTTTTATGACTAAACGCAAGTAAACTCGCGTTAGGGTCCTAGGAAGGTTATAGACTAGGTCAAAGCATTACTAATAACCTAATTCCCTATAACCATGGGCTCTGATACCATCTTTTCTGTCACACCCCGACCACGTGAGACAACGTAACGTGGCGGAAACGTCGGGGAGTGTTGTAACAGAATTAATCGTTTCAAATCCATGGCAATTAAAGTTTCGTTTTATTAATCAAACATGAGAGTTTACATTGTTTTAAACAAGAAACAAAGTGTACATAACATAATTAACTAGTTCTTGTCTTGTTTTAAGTCACTAAGGCACAGGTCCGCCTAAGTATGTCTTGATAAGTCCTATGCATCATCTCCTGAAAACACATGTGAAAATAGGTACGTCAGCATAAAAATGCCTGTGAGATACATAGGCTTTGAGAAAATAGGATTCACGACTTATGTTTGAGAAAATGTTTAGTCATGAACCTTGTAATTTGCTTTGTCTTGTAAATCATTTGAAAAACGATAGGATCAGATGATATGTATAAATAAGAGAATAATGTATGGTTAAATGAATAACCATGTAAGATGAGTTTGTATAAGATAAGTTGTTTGTAAATCAATGTCTTGTGAAAAGTATGTTATTTGTATAAAATGTTATATGTCTCAAACTGAAATGATTCAAATAACGCTACGACATGTAATACCATACAAACACTTATATATAGGAAGTACCAGTGGCGTATCCACCATGCTTGTATCATATTACACACGCCTCGTTACTTAATCACTTACTCAAACCAAACTACCAAAGTAAAATGTTCATGTCTAATGTAAATCATGTAATGTGTATCCTAAATGTAAGCATGTGATGAATAACAAATGTGCTAAGTATGCAACAAAAGACATACATAGCATAAAGTGTAATGTATAACAATGTACTAAGTACGCACACAATGGGCATACATGGCATAAAATGTAATGTAAAACAATGTACTAAGTACGCACACAATGGGCATACATGGCATAAAATGTAATGTAAAACAATGTACTAAGTACGCACACAATGGGCATACATAGCATAAGATGTAATGTAAAACAATGTACTAAGTACGCACACAATGGTCATACATAGCATGTAATGTAAGGCAATGTACTAAGTACGCACACAATGGGCATACATAGCATGTAATGTAAGGCAATGTACTATGTACGCACACAATGGGCATACATAGCATGTAATGTAAGGCAATGTACTAAGTACGCACACAATGGGCATACATAACATGTAATGTAAGGCAATGTACTAAGTACGCACACAATGGGCATATATAGCATAAAATGTAATGAAATCGTGTACTATAAATGTACTAATGAAGTAGCAGGTATATGATGTGAAAGCATGAAAGTAACAAGTAGGCACATGTGTTTCACCCCAAAATGTTTGGAAAACAGTAAAAGAGGGGTCTATGTACTCACTTGAGAATGCTCAGAAGTCCTAAGATAACCACCAAGCAATGTTAGAGATCACGGAATCAAACGGCACCTAATATAGGTAACTATGTTAGTAAACCGGACCTAAATCGGAAGATCGGATAGAATGCGGGTTCGTAAACCAAACGAGTATGGAGACTCGTGTAATATGGTTTAACAAAGCCTACATACTAAATGAAACCTAACATAAGTGTTTACGACCCATTACGACCCGTTTAGGTAGCTTATGCTACTTTAACGCGTCGTTCGCGTAAAACGCGTTCGGAACGCCTAACTAGTCCTATGACAAGTAAATTATGCCTTAACATATCTAATATTGTTACCAAAACAGTTTAGATACCAAAAGTTATGTTACATATGCTAAAAATGAATTTTGGCGTCAAAAGGGCATTTTGGTAATTTACCTAAGGCATATAAACTACCTATCATACAACTACTTAAACGAAGCGACCATAAGGTATAACCTTGGAAGGTTATTCCCTATATACTATGGTCACCTAATGCGTTTGGTCGGATCCTAATGATCGACCAAATGGGTCGGGTTCGAAGGTATAAGCGATTTATCAGATCGCTTACCCTTACGACCCTAGACAACGTGGTAATCAGTAGGCATAGTCACAAGGGACTATAACCATCGTGATTACGCTCACGTTGCGAAGTTCAAATGAAATTCGCATTGACCATAAACTGGTCAATGCAGAAAGTCAAACAAAGTTTGACTTTCGGACTCGAAAAGCAATAAAAGAACGAAGGAACACTTACGAAGGGTCCCCGAATGCTAATCTAGATCAAAATAGCTCAGGTATGAAACAAAGGTTTCAACTTAGAGCACATTATATCAGATTATTGTGAGGAATGAGTGAACATAAGGTGGGTATTTATAGTTTTCGGTCCACCGTTAGGATCGTTTCTTGGAGAAGAGGGAATGATCACATCCCTACACTTGTTGGAATGTTGTGGTAACTGATTTTGCCCACCATAAGAGATTAACATGTGGCACTTGACCTTTGGAGGGTGTTAGGGGCTGTTAATATGTTTTTAAAATGGCTTTTTCTGATCAGAAGAGGCCTAGCGTGACGCCAAGGGGGCTAGGTGTCACGCTAGGGTCCCCCTGATCAGCAACCACTTTCCAATGTTCCCCTTTCAGTCCCCGTTGCGTATTAAGGCCATTTCCGACATGTTTAAGGCTCGTTAAATCATTTTCAAGGCTCCAAAAGGATGCCTAAACATTGTGGACATGAAACATGCTCAAAAATATGACGGATGTCAGTTCGTTTGGTCGTACGATCGCGATGTTCGCTTAATTACGACCGGAATACGCATAAGCGCGAAAAACGATCCAAATTGCGTGACGAATGGATTTTTCTTATTCCAAACACTAAAATAAAATATTTTAGTGCTTACATAAATTTTTGGATGTCCGGAGGTATTCGGAACGTAAGTTATGCGCGAAAATGCAAACTTGTGCACTTTTTGACGCGTTTGGTCCCTGAATGACCCAAAAGTTTATTTTAGCACACCGAACCCCTCAAAGCCTATTTCTAAGCTATATAAAGGATATTTAAGGTGTGTTTAACTTATGGTCATGCTCCGGATTGTCTGTTACAGTTCAAATTGGCATACTTTCGCAGTTTGTCAAGTTTAGTCCCTGTAAGCGATTTAACTTGATTTCGGCATACCAAACCATCCAAAACTTATTTCTAAGTTATGTAAAGGTTATTTAAGGTATTTTAAGCCTATTTCACTATTTCGGAGTGTTCGTTGCATTAAACTGGTTATATCAGCGCGCGTATAACCCTCCAGAAAGCGATTTAAAGCTTGAAATCGAACAAGAGTTTATATGTGCAAACGATACACATATTTTTACAAATCCCAAGTATGAAATACAATATTTCATTGGTTTGGCATTTGTTTGATGGTTGAAGTGACACAGGTGTCACACAGCAGCAGTTGTAGCTAAGATATGGAAATTAGCTAGGCTTCTATTAAGCATATCTTGAGTATGGGCATCTGTCTCTCGCTTAATAGCTGCTAAAGCCCTTTGCTATTGAAATTTTCACATTCTCTTCCTACGAGCAAAAGCTTCTTTACTGAACCATCCTCGTTTCTTATTAGGAAATGGTTCTTTAGATTGAGTCTAAAGGAAAATATCCCGTCTTCCTGATCAGCAGTATACCCAGAAAGGGCAGGCTGTGATGATGTACCTTCACTCCTAGGTGAATCAGATAACTAACGATTCACGTCTGATGGTCCTTGATCACTCATACTGAAAACTAACAGATAGTCAAATAACACATAACACATAATTACAGTTATGCACGTATTTCCGTAATTATTTCCTAACACAAAATTTAGAATTTAAGTGTCAGCAGAACAATTCTTTGGCTCAGACCAGTGGCTAGGCTCTGATACCACCTTTTGTCGCAACCCCCGATCCCTGATCCCCGGGAACGGGCGGACGCGAGCTTAGAGTTTGGTGGTATCAGGTTTATTTAATCTCGCAGCGGAATTTACATCGGGACCGTAGTTAGGAAATGTTTATCAGAGTAAAACCACCTCATTTAATATTAATAAACACATGGGTAAAACCCAAGTTTCTTATTACAATACATTGATAGGGAATGAACCCTATTTTATTTAAATTTAAAACACCGTTTATTTGGTAACTTTTATAGCCACATTATCCCCAAGCCTTCAGTGCTCTCCAGCTTGCTTTTTATTAATTGGCTGTCACATTGGGTTACCTGAAACGCGTTTTAAAAACATTTGTCAGTCGGAAATACTGGTGAGTGAATCCCAGTTTAATCAAGAAAACATTTTATTAATTAAAACAGTATCGAGGACGATTACAATGTTTATGTCTACACAATTACTCCATTTGGTACTATCAATCCACTGACTTGTGGGTCATATTACACATTGGCTAACTCATTGTCCAATGGTAACGTACTGTCATACTCGACTTACTACTCGTAGGTAGTACAAATTTTGTATACAAAACCCCAACATACCGGCAGTAATTGAAGACTACAAAGACTCAATCACTGCTTAATTATATTGTAAAACATTTAAGGTTTTGTAAAAACTGTTAATAAAAAAGGAGATTACTCACATTGCTATCTTAGGCTTTTCGTAAGGGTTTCCTGAATATAATCTATAATTTATACAAATGTACATTGGTTAGTATCATAACCCTTTGAAAATATTAATAATACCCTCCCCGAGACGGCATTCCAACAACTACGTCGGGCAGAACCACGACAGTTGTTACGGAACCCTAAATCAATCGGGCAGCGTAACTATTATAAAACTGGGGTTATAATACTTACAACGGAGCAGAACCCTGCTAATTAGGGGTATAATACCCGTGATTTATAACTTCTCTACAGAATTTAGATTGAGAATTGAGATTGTGAGCGACGAAAAACGTAGACTGATGGCCTTCTTATATAGTTGCTGATATTGACTCTCAGGCGGCCCGCTTAAGGTAAGGCTAAGCCTTACGCGGCCTGCGTCAACACGCGGTCAACATATAGCTTAGCTGATTCGATACGTAGGTCCGCCACGATGATGACACGTGTCATCACCTGATGTCTCCGCGTTTCATGATCTGTCACGGCCCGCGTCAACTTAGACGAGGTCTTACGCGGCCCGCTTGAACTAAAGAAGTCAGCGGAGTCAAAGTCTGGTCTTGATACGGCCCACGTGAGCTTGAGGTGGGATCTTACGCGGCCCGCCTCAGCTTACTATTTCTTGTTTTTGATTTATTTTATAAACTATAACATAATTTGGGCTCGGTTTTCACATTTGGGGTGTAATATAAGACATATTGGGACATTTTAAGATATAATAGGGTATTGGAAATATACTGAGGGTGTCGGTTTTACCGAGGGTTGTTACAGTATCATCAGAATCTGTAAGTTATACATGTCATAATTGCACTGAACTACAGGGTAAAGTTGACAGACTATCGGAGTAAAACAAAATTCAGTTAGCAGAATTAGAAAAGTTAAAAGAGTCAAATGTTCTTTTGATTAGACAAGAGTCAAATTGTTTAAATAAACTCAAATCAAATGAACAGTAAATTAGCAGTTTAACAAGCAAAGTCAATGAACTGTTATAAGTCATTGATTTGGCTCGTGAAACTCTAAAGGATAAAGCTAATGAATTTTCTGATAAGTGCAAGGAATTGGCAGTTGCACAAGACCAAATTGTTGGACTTAAAGGAAAGTTAGACAAATTTGGAAAATCATCATTAGTTAGGACTCAAATTCAAGCAAGTTTGAAAAAGAGTAATGATAAAAAGGGTTTGGGGTTTAGTAAAGCCTCATCTTCTAAAAATCAAGACTACTCTTTTTTACCTGATTAGAATGAGCTAACTGAAATTATGCCTACTACACCAGTTGTAGTGGATCCGATAACTGTGGACTTGCCTAATAGTCCAGTATCTTTGAAAGAATCTGTTGAGTCTAACAGTACACCTCATAAATCGGATGAGGATACTGAAGAGGAAAAGAAGAAAACATTTAAAAAGAGATTTCACACAAAGAGAATCAGTAGGAAGCCCAGTTCATAGACATGTGGTATATAAACATGTTTTGTGATTAGGGTTTGCAACACTAGGAGAATTCTAGAGAGAAATCGTAGAGAGAGAAAGGGAATTTGAATTAGGGTTGTTAGAGCAAGATCACAGAAAGTTTCTATGAGGTTGTGCAAGTCTTTAATTGATTGTAAAACTGCTCGTTTGGATAATCAATAGAAGATCGATTAATTGTGAATTTTGTTTTCTACTCGTTTATCTGCTATTCTGGTCTAGAGGATTCCACACTCTAGATTGGATTGACGATTCTGTGACGATCCGTACGAACCAGGGGACCTACAGGACACCCACCAATCTAAGGTTGAAGAAGAATTCAAACCATAACTTCATAAATGGTAGAAGTTTGGATATTAACACCTCTTTTTTGGCTTCCAACAACCATTGTCTTCCTCGTTCGTCAGTTGATTATAAGACAATAAACCTATAAAAGATGATATTAGGGTGTACAAGGCTTTCCAAAGATGTGGCCACGGGGTGGGTTCACAAGATGTTACAGGAACACCACCACAACTACCCCAAGATGGACATGTGGGCTCAGTAGCCGGTTCCTGAACTTGTTCCAGGATGGGATATGTGAACGCACCAACGGTAATGCACATCAACTTTTCGTCAACTCGCAACCGATGATGTTCTTTTTTGTACAGCTGAAATGAAGCTAGATGGGGCCTTCCAGGGATGCCACGTAGATTAGATTGAGCTAGAAAAAAACATACTATAGTGTGCTATGTAGACTAATTTTAGATAGTTTGGAGGGTAAAGGGGTTCCTGGGACGTATATAGACATAATTAGGGATATGTATGGTAGGAATGAAACTAGTGTGTGGGCACCGATAGGCGATACTGATTTCTTCCCGGTAGAGGTAGGGCTCCACCAAGGGTCTGTGTTGGGTCCACTTTTTTTGTGGTTGTCCTAGATAAGTTGTCAAAATCGATTTAGGAGATAGTCCTGTGGTGCATGCTTTTTTGCAGATGATATTGTGTTAGTTGTAAAGACTAAATAAAGTCTGAACGTGAGGTTAGAGGAGTGGCGAATAACTTTTGAGAGCAAAGATTTAAGGAATAGTCGTCCTAAGACAGAGTACCGATACTGCAATTTCAGTGGTGCAAGCAACGAAGGGGAAACTCAGCTCACCTTCACGGGTCAGGTGGTTCCGAAGGTAACCAAGTTTAAGTACTTAGGATCGTTTGTATAAAGGGGTGGAGAGATAGACAGTGACGTAGCCCACCTCATACATGTAAGTTGGTGTAAGTGGAGAGCACCACTGGTGACTGTGAGACAAGAGGTTCCTAATTAAACTAAAGGAGAAATTCAGTAGAGTTGTAGTTAGACTTGCTATGTGGCATGCGACAAACTGTTGGGCTATTAAGAATATACAGGCATGCAAGATGGAGGTAACAGAGATGAGCATGTTAAGGTGGATGTGTGGGTATACAAGGTTAGACATAATAAGAAATGAGGTTCTTAGGGAAATGTTAGAAGTAGCCGGTATAGAAGAAAAGATAAAGGATGAGGGATTGAGATGGTTTGGGCATGTGAAGAGGAGACAAATGGCAGCGCCAGTAAGATTAGTGGAAACCTTATATGTGGAAGGTATGAGGAATAAAGAAAAGCCTAACTTGACTTAGGAAGAGCAAATTAGACTAGATTTGATAGAGTTGCACCTCTCCGAAGACATGGTATAAGATAAGAGTTTGTAGAGACGTAAAAATAAAATTAAAGGCTTTTAGGGGAGGGTAGATAGGTGTATTAGCTTTCTTAGAGGCTTAGGTTTTTCCTACATTTTTGGTGGTTGCATAATATTATATTTGTTTTTGTTTGACTGTTTTATTTTTTCATCACTTTGTGTAGGTCCCCTGGTTCGTAAGGATCATCACAGAATCGTCAATCCAATCTAGAGTGCGGAATCATCTAGACCAGAATAGCACATAAACGAGTAGAAAACAGAATTCACAATTAATCGGTCTTCTATTGATTATCCAAACGAGCAGTTTATAATTAATTAAAGACTCGCACAACCTCACAGAAACTTTCTGTGATCTTGCTCTAACAACCCTAATTCGAATTCCTTTTCTTTCTCTACGATTTCTCTCTATAGAATTCTCCTAGTGTTGCAAACCCTAATCACAAAACATGTTTATATACCACATGTCTGTGAACTGGGCTTCCTACTGGGCTAGGCCATTTTCCAAGCCCATTACAGCAATAAACTCACTAACCAATATGCTAAGCCCATTACAAAATATCCAAAGACTAAATAACCAAACTATTAAGCTGTTGTCACAGAAATGCACCAACACTTTGTTTGCTTTTTTTGGGCAAATGTCTATTTATATATTTTTAGTCTGTTTGTTTTGATGTCAGGGGCCTTATAGAAGTAGCATTTCTGTTTTTACGGATAGAAGTAAGGTGTGTTTATATCCAACACTTCCCCATAGCTTACTGTTTATAGGATTTATCGGGTACGATTGTTATTGAATCAACATTGATTTTCCTGAGATAAATAGGTCGCAAGATTAATGTCCCTTCCACCACCCTTGTATTAAATACCCCATTATACAAGTTGAAATAATATAACTACTTCTTTAGTTATTTAATTTAGTTATTTAAAAATGAAATTGTCCGGATGAGAAGATGGATTCCAGATGTTATAAAACAAAGATATTAAACAAAAAGTTCAAATAAAAAATTGTCTATTATATCAATATTAAGTCGATGATGTTTTGTCGATTTATATGTTACACGATCAAGAAACTTCATAGTACTACACTTTCAAACAGTAATTCGGTACAAGTAATATTATTTAAGTCTTATAATAACTCCAAACTTGTTTTCATTATAATACTCAGGGTTATTTGGCAGAAGATTCATCCTTGGTGTTAGACTTCAAATCTGTACATCTTTTCGTTCCGGGACATTTTAGAGGTGCACAAGTGGGTTGGCTTAGACGGTCAAAGGAAGGAAGTGATTCATGGGATAGCCATTCTTACCTGCTGGGCGATTTGGAAAGTGAGGAATAATTTGGTTTTCTCGGGGAAGCTTTTTAATATTAATGACGTTTTCAGTGATATTAGGTCTATGGGTTATGTTTTGTACAAAAATAGATGGAAGGATAGAGGTATATAGTTGGTAGATTGGTGTAAATTTGTAATTATGTAGTTAGGTTTGTTGTTTTGAGGTTGGCCGCTCGGTTTCGAGTTGGTTCTTTTGGTTAATGAAGTTTTCAGTTAAATAAAAATATATATAATACTCTGGGTTAACTCTTCAAAACAATCATTTGAACCCTCACCAACTAATCACTCACTTTATCTCCTTGAATCACATATTCGTAAAAAGTAAATAGTTACTTGAGGCGGTGTTTCAATTTATCACTTGAACTCCTTCTAAATAAATTAAATGAAAAAAAAATTAAATTCACCAACCACATCTCAATCGGGTCTCGTTATGATGAATCGTTCACTCCATCATTTGGCTGTGATCCGGCCATGTTGAGGAGGCCTTTCACTTGAACCCAGTGAACCCAACCCCACATTGACATCACGTAGTTCCCCGGCTCCACTAAAAGCTTGTTGTATGAAACCGTACGCACCAATGTTTTAAAAATCGGTAAATACCGGCCGGTTATACCGGTATTACCATTTCCAGATATAAATCCGGTACAAAACACCCCGGTAAATAAGTGAAACGACATAAGGTGTGTACCGGCAGGAAATTCTGGTATACCGGTTTGAAACGTAATACCGATACCGGCCCATGGTTATTTTAGTTTGGGTTGTTATTTATTTTTATTATATATGTTAATTATCTTACGTAATTTTTATATATTATGATTATTCGTAACTAAAGTTCTTATTTAATATTGTATAAAACGAAAATAGTTATCCTCTAGTTGATGAGGATGGCGATAATAGTGAATTTCATCTTTTATGCGATCATGAACTTGATGTATTCAACACCCAAATGGCTTAAACATAGCGTACACTTTCATTTAAAATAGCTTGTTGGAAAATTCAATAATTTTCGATTATCTTTTGTATTATTTTTTATTGTGGATTTACTTTTGAATCATCTTTTAATAGGTAATCATGCATTTTTGGATTAACTTTTGAGTTGATATTGTAATTTATGAAATTATAGAGTTAGCTAGTCAACCCGGTTGAACTGCTCGGTACGATCTGGTTCAACCGGTTGAACCATTTTTTAGCCTAATCCGATTTGATTTAAAAACCGGTTTTTAAAACATTGGTACGCACCACTCTAGTTTAGTATGCAATAATTATTTATTTTGAAAAACATTAAGAACCTTACCTAGTATAAAAACACCTAAAAACATAAAAACTATTTTAAGAAAAGATAATAATTATTTAATTGTTTCATGTAACACCCCGTGTTTTCGAGAAGTCAAAGTCAAAGTCAAGGTCAAAGTCAACGACCGATTTCGCGCGACTTGACTTGTAGTAGATTTCTTTTGTATATTTATTTTAGTTGTATTATGTGGAGAAAGTGTCAATAATTACAATAATCGAAGTATGTTATTCGCAATCTAAGCAACTTACGACTGTGAACTATAGGAAGTAACAATGCGATAAAGCTAACTAAACGATAATCAAACTATGCTAATCGAATTGACATCAAATCGCAACTCGAACTACGCATTTTAGTTATTGTTATACGTGTGTGTGTGCCTTATGTGTTACTTGTGCATGTTCATTTATGTTATGTGTGGTAATCAATCGAATCGCAATCGAATTGCAATCGAACTCGAAACGCAATCGAACTCAATCGAAAACGAACTATGATAGTAGTTGGGATTAAAAGTAATTTGAATAGGAAACTCTATTGCGAGCGATGCGCAATCGCAATCGAAACCGAATCAGCAAAATTCGTCGCGTCGAGAACACGAATCAAGTGCCATCCGGTCGGATAGCCATCCGACCGGGCTGCCACTTGGCCAAGGTGTCAAGATGCCATCCGACCGAGATGACATCCGACCGAGATGACATCCGACCGGATAGTCATTCGGGCGGAATGCCATCCGACCGACTCACACTTTCCCCTTTTGGAATCCTATAATTACCCATGACACTCTCAAACTTTCTACTTTTGGAAACCTCTGACCGACCAGCACGCTCAGCTCACCTTTTCTTCGATTTCTCTCAATCCCGGTAAGATCTCGTCCTAAATCTTGTACTTTCTTGATCTACACGCACTCATACACATTTCTATCTTTTGAATCTTAACTTTTAACCGTAAAATCGCTAGATTTGAGGTGTTCTAGGATGATGTCATCATGTGTTCTTGAAGAACTTCATGTTTTGGCCTCAATCCACCGAGAACAACTCGGATCTAACCGATTTCCACACAAATGAACAAAGATCTATGCTAGATCTAAACATAAACATAGTGGAAAAGGATTGAAAGATGGTTTCTAACTTTCTTTTAACTCTTTTACTCTCAATGCACTTGAAACCGATAGAACCGGACCTAGATCTAGTCCTCCGCTCATTCTTAGTGTTGTGCTAGCTCAAGATCTGGATTCTACTCACGAGACCACCGATTTCGGGTTAAACAAGAACAACCGTCTTGAATCGGTTAACTGGCCGAACTAGGGTGATTCCTGGTCGATCAGGTCACTCGGGTTAGGATGGGATTCTGTTGGTTAACACAATGTCAAAGCGTCTCGATAAAACTACAAACAAACAAAACGACCAAGTGTAAGACGGCCGGAGCAACCGAGACGAAGTGCTATCCGACCGGACAACTGTCCGAACGGATAGGCTACCCAAACGGATTGCTGTCCGAACGGATCACACCTTGGGTCCCACACTTCATCAACTCTATCTGAAGTTTGAGTATTCAACGAATTGCCATCCGATCGGACTACCATCCGACCAGATTACTCTTCGGATCATGAGATACTAGGACTTTAAAGACTTAAACAATTTTCAACATGTTCATTAACAGGGTTGCCACCTGGTCGGATGGACATCCGACCGAGTGACTCTTCTGTTGTGAATTGTTCCCACTAAGTAACCTCATCACTAAAGTCGCCGTCCGACCGAATGACCATCCACACGGATTGTCGTCCGCACGATTGACCATCCGATCGATCGACTTGTAGGATAGAGATACTTCAATGTTTTCAAAAGACAAGCCATCATACACAAACACATTCTTCTCATAGGAAGAAACAATCCACTCGAATAGTCATCTGACTGGACTACCGTCCGACCGGATGACCATCCGAACGGATTGCCATCCGCACAAACAAGCCGTCCGATCGGATTACCATCCGACCGAACTGCTATCCGACCCATTCGTACTTTGCATCGTTTTACGCGTCACTTATCGTTATGCTATCAATCCATTCAGGCTAACCTTACTCGCTAAGCGCTCCCTTCAATCCATCAACCGCTGTGAGTATACTCGATCCCTTTTTGCTTTATGCACTTTTGGGTGTTACATACGTTACAACTATTCAAATCACATCGAACACACTACTCAATACTATTTGAACGCTAACCGTTAATGCATGTTATACGTGGCTTATGAATGCTTGTTTGTTATGTTTACACATGGAATGATGTCTACCTGCCTTAGCAACGATAGTACTATAGTTTGGACTCAGCACCTGTTCGCAAGGGTTGTTAAGGACAATTACTTGCATGGATTATGGTGGTAATCATGTATTGCGAACTGCCTCAGGCAGTCAACCCGCAGTCATTGGTATCGATGGATCTATGTCGATAACTAACGTGCTTCATTTCTCTATGTGTACGTGCTGGTTATGCGTAAACGAATTCAAACTCTATATGCTATTATCAAACTTGTATGCTCACCTTTACATTATATGTATTGACTTTATTTTAACGTATGTGACAGGTGCTTAGGGTGCACATCTGGTAGGAAATCGAAGCTAGAATAAAGCTCTAGAGTCCAACAAATAGTTGTCTGTAGTAATTGAATCAAGGGTCTCTAGAAGCAGATAAACAATTGCTCTATTTAAATCTGAGTTGTCGAAACAGAATTATTTGCTTAGATTTTATCTGTAACAATTTGTTTACTGTTTGAGACATGGTATGGGACATGTTATTTTAAATTGAATAGTAATGATAATTGTTATGGAAACTTCTGGACAATCTGTTTCGCTCAGTGCCATGCCCCGATGTTTCCGCCATCGGTTGGGGTGTGACAGATTGGTATCAGAGTCATAACTATAGGGAATTAGGCAAGACACGACCTAGTCCGGGTCGATGTCTTAGATACCTAGTCTATAGTTAGGAACCAACAGACCAACTTGTGTACATCCAGTAGGGATTATGTACGAGCTTATTTCTCACTATTCTCGCTTATGCTACACTATCACTGCACTCGAATTTTCAATTATGAATAGGCGATAAAGTCAAGATTAGGTGTGAAAACCGCAAACTCTCGACTAAAGTTGCTTGGACAACCCACATTTTATCTACTAATGAAGAGAATTATGCCAAATCAGGAGTGAAATCCATATTTTGATGAATAATCTCCTCAATTTTATCAAAACAAGGACGAAATTGTTAAGCTAGGGGTGAAACCCTAACCTTGATGACTTTTTCCGACTATTACTTTGTTTTAACAAAACTCTCACCAAAGTTTCGACGGACTCCAACGACCTGAAGTCACAATATGACTAACGGGATGTGTGCCAAACGCCCAAGAATCGAGGCAAAAGCATAGTCCTGAAGGTCAAATGTGCGCAACGGATCCTTGTGAATAGTTGAATCACTTTGGTTAGTCGAAGTCTACTAGCCGCAGACAATCTATTTCTCGATTTTTTATGTGTTTCGATTCTGAGCCCGCAATTGCTGACTCTGATGATTCATCGATTTTATGTGTTTATATGTGTGTTTACCTGTTCATGTGTTAAATTTTGAAGAATTATTCGATTTATACTTACGCTTCGATCGACACACACGGCTCGCACTGCATTTCTATCTTAATACGTTAACAAATCGCTGAATTATGGACGACCTTATGATGTTCTATACGCTTATACTACACGACTCGATATATTAAACGCGATCGCTATATTCGAACACTCGCGAACTTTGAATGATAGGTTTCTGTATTCTGAGGCAGTCAGAATGCTCTACATGTCTCCATATGCTCCTACGTGTCTCTGTGATTACATGCGTATGTGGTTATGTGTTTCTGTGATCTACGTGCTTATGTGTTTATGTGATTCTGTGTTTTACGTGGTTATGTGTCTATGTGTTTACATGATTATGCGTGTTCCTGAGCCTTAGAAAGTAGTAGACGCGTGAGGTGAGATTCGAATACAATGTGTTGAGTCCTGTGACGATGTCTGTTGCAGACAATGTCATCTGGATCCCGTCGTCCCTCACTTTCTCGTCAAGAAAAGAGAGACAAACGCCTTGCTGCTATCATCGCTAAACAAGTAGCAAAGGCCGTGAGTGATGTTTACGAGAATGTCAGCAAATCATCTGAGGAGTCGAGGACCGAAGCTCCTAAAGCTACCACCAAAGCTCTCTTCAATTTCAAGCAATTCAAGTCTTGTGGGCCAAAAGAATTCACTGGCGAAGGAGGCCCCACAGCGTTGTTCCAATGGTTTGACTCCATTGAGGTCACTCTATGACAAAGCGGTTGCCCTGACGACCTCTGTACTCTGAACGCTACCGGCGTCTTCCAGTCCCGTGCTCTAGACTGGTGGACGGCCGAGAGGAACAAGCGAGGGAACGATGCAGCCTACGGTTTGTCGTGGGACGAGCTTAAGGAAGTCATGTTGGAAAAATTCTGTCCTCCTCATAAACGTCAGAAACTAGAAGATGAATTTTGGCACATACAGCAAAAGGATGGTGAAAATGCTGCGCTCACTGCTCGCTTCAAACAGCTCAGCATCATTTGTCCCGATCAGGTCAAGACCTCAGACATGGCAATCAAGAAGTATATCCGAGCCCTGCCTGACTGTGTTGCCGATTTCGTACAAGCGGCTAAGACTAAGACGATCGAAGAGACTTACCTACTGGCCGCTGAAATCAACGATAAGCGGGTCAAGGCCGGTGTCTGGGATAAAACTTCAAAGCACCTGCATCAAGCTACCACCGTCGCACCAGCTGCTGAAACCACCACCTCATCGAGCAACAAGAGGAAGAACAAGAGAAAGAACAGCTCCAGCAACAAGAACTGTGCGATCACTGCTGCACCGATACAAGTTGTACCAGCCCAACAGCGTCAAGTAGCGGTGCCTGTGGCAAATGCACCGCCTGCTAAGCGTGCATACACTGGGCCACACCCGCGCTGCCCTACTTGTACCTACCACCACCCGACTACCATTGCTTGCCGTTTTTGTGCTCATTGCAATATGTACGGCCATTTCACTACCAGCTGTCGTGCTTGACAAACTCCTGCTCATCAAGCTTTACTCACCGCCCCTCCGGGTCAACAAGCTCCTCCGGCACCCACGGTCAACGCCAGAGCCTGCTTCGCATGTGGCGATCCTAACCATTTTGCCAACATGTGCCCAAACAGGGTTGTGAAACAAGAGCCCAAGCAGCAGCAGCAACAACAAGCCGCACGCGCCAGAACTTTCAACATCAACGTGCATCAAGCCCAAGCCGACAACAATGTGGTTAATGGTACGTTCCTTGTGAATGGTATTTATGCTTCGTGTTTATTTGATACTGGAGCCGATAATTGCTTTGTGTCGTTCGAATTCGAGAAGCTCCTTAGTCGTAAACGCTCCCAACTCTCCTCGACGTTATATGTTGAAGTCGCTACCAGAAGAACTGTCGCCTTTAATTCTGTTCTTCGTGATTGTACCCTTAAGCTCAACAATCACATTTTCCCAATCACATTTTCCCAATCGACCTTATTCCGATGCAACTCGGAAGTTTTAACATCATAGTAGGCATGGACTTTCTTCGTGAAAACCATGCTGAAGTTGTGTGCTTCGACAAGTTGATCCGATTCTCGCTCGTGAATGGTGATTTGTTGTGTGTTTACGGTGAAACCGCTTCAAATGGTCTCAAGCTCATGTCATGTGTCCAAGCTAGCAAGAATCTCCGCAAGGAATACAGAGCTTTCTTGCCTAACATTGTAGAAGCGGAGAAGGAAAAGAAAGAGAAGAAGGAAGTGAAAGACGTTCCTGTGGTTCGAGAATTTCCTAACGTTTTTCCAGAGGATCTTCCCGGTCTACCACCAAGTCGCGATATCGACTTCCGTATCGACCTCATTCTTGGAGCCAACCCTATTGCCAAAGCTCCCTACCGACTCGCGCCATCCGAAATGCGCGAACTCTCAAACCAACTCCAGGAATTACTTGAGAAAGGCTTCATTCGCCCGAGCACCTCTCCTTGGGGCGTGCCGGTCCTTTTCGTCAAAAAGAAGGATGGGTCGTTCAGGATGTGTATCGACTATCGGGAATTGAATAAGTTAACTATCAAGAACCGTTATCCCCTACCCCGCATCGACGATTTGTTTGATCAGCTACAAGGTGCTACGTGCTTCTCGAAGATCGATCTACGCTCAGACTATCACCAACTACGCATTCAGGAGGAGGATATACCCAAAACCGCGTTTCGCACTTGATACGGCCACTACGAATTCGTTGTTATGCCCCTTGGTTTAACCAACGCACCCGCGGTTTTCATGGATCTGATGAATCGCGTGTGTAAACCATATCTCGACCGTTTCGTCATCGTATTCATCGACGATGTCTTGATCTATTCCAAGTCGAAAACCGAACACGCGCAACATCTACGTTTGGTTCTCGAGCTACTCCAGGGGAACCAACTCTATGCCAAGTTCTCCAAGTGTGAATTCTGGTTGGAGGAAGTTCAGTTTCTGGGTCACATTATAAATAATCAAGGTATTCACGTCGATCCTACGAAGATTGAAGTTGTTAAGAGTTGGATTACACCTAAGAACCCGTCTGAATTCCGTTCTTTTCTCGGACTAGCGGGCTATTATCGATGATTTATCGAAGGATTCTCAAAGATCGTTGTGCCGCTTACCGCTCTCATGCATAAGGACAAGCCTTTTGTTTCGGGAACTGAACAAGAGTCCGCCTTTCGAACCCTCAAGCACAAGCTTTGCAATGCTCCTGTTCTCACATTGCCCGACGGAAACGACGATTTCATTGTCTACTGTGATGCTTCCAACCTTGGTCTCGGTTGTGTCCTTATGCAACGGGATAATGTTATAGCTTACGCATCTCGTCAGCTCAAAATCCACGAGAAGAACTATACAACCCATGACCTCGAGCTAGGCGCGGTTGTTTTTGCGTTAAAGATTTGGCGACACTACATGTATGGTACCAAGTGTACGATCTTCACCAATCATAGGAGCCTACAGCATATCTTTAATCAGAAGGAACTTAATATGCGTCAACGCTGATGGGTAGAACTTCTCAACGATTACGACTGTGAGATTCGTTATCACCCAGGAAAAGCAAATGTTGTTGCCGACACACTCAGCAGACGGAGCTATCTGCTTAGCACTCGTAATGTTCAAGCCCAATACGACCTCGAAACCCTCATCCGCGAAGCTCAGCATGCGTGTTTTAATGAACGCACTCTGAAGAAGGAAAGAATCTACCACGATAGAGCCCATCTTGTGAGTAAATCAAATGGGATATTCCACTTTCTGGACCGAATTTGGATTCCTAAACGGACCGATTTGCGACAGATTTTGATGGACGAAGCCTACAAATCCCGGTATTCTATTCATCCCGGTGCCGAAAAAATGTACCAGGATCTTCGCTATAAGTACTGGTGGCCGGGCATGAAACGGGATATTGCTCTCTATGTTGGAAAATGTCTGACCTGTGCAAGAGTCAAGGCTGAACATCAAAGACCCTCTGGCTTACTCGAACAACCACCGATCCCTATGTGGAAGTGGGAGAGTATAGCTATGGACTTCGTAACAAAGCTACCGCACACGTCATCAAGTCACGACAGCATTTGGGTTGTGGTTGACCATTTGACCAAATCTGCTCACTTTTTTTCCAATACGGGAAGACTACAAGGTAGAACGATTAGCCCGAATCTACAACGACGAGATCATTTGTAATCATGGGACGCCTCGCGACATCATCTCTGATCGTGATGCTCGGTTTACCTCGCGACTGTGGGAAAGATTTCAAATGGCACTCGGTACATCGCTTAATCTAAGTACCGCTTTCCACCCTCAAACCGACAGTCAGACTGAAAGAACGATCCGTACTCTTGAAGACATGCTCCGTTCGTGTGTCATAGACTTCGGTGGTAATTGGGATAGATACCTGCCGTTAGTCGAATTCTCGTATAATAACAGCTATCATTCCAGCATTCAAATGGCACCATTCGAGGCTTTATACGGAAGAAGATGTCGATCGCCTATTGTGTGGCACGAGATCGGTCATTCGCAATTAACCGGTCCTGAGCTATTACAAGAAACGACAGACAAAATTTTCCAAATTCGAGACAACTTGGTAAAAGCTCGGAATCGATAGAAAAGTTATACCGATAGACGACGCAAGCCCCTTGAATTTGACGTTGGTGACTACGTACTCCTAAAGGTATCACCTTGGAAGGGTGTGGTCTAATTCGGCAAGAAAGGAAAGCTCGCGCCTCGATATGTTGGACCTTTTAAGATTCTGGAAAGGATCGGAAAAGTCGCCTACAGACTCGAACTACCGGAGGAACTTAGTAACGTCCACCCGACTTTCCATGTGTCAAACCTCTGAAAGTGCCTAGCCGACCATGACTTACATGTTCCACTCCATGACCTTCAGGTGAACGAAACATTACACTTCGTGGAAAAGCCTGTTGAGATCATGGATCGCCAAACCAAGCAACTCAGACGCTCACGCATTCCTATTGTGAAAGTCCGATGAGAAGGCAAACGAGGCGCAGAGTTCACTTGGGAACTCGAAAGCGACATGAGGGCGAAGTACCCGCAGTTGTTTGTTACGACTTCAGCCTAATTTCGAGACGAAATTCCCTAAACAAGGGGAGGCTGTAACACCCCGTGTTTTCGAGAAGTCAAAGTTAAGGTCAAAGTCAACGACCGATTTCGCGCGACTTGACTTGTAGTAGATTTCTTTTGTATATTTATTTTAGTTGTATTTTGTGGAGTAAGTGTCAATAATTACAATAATCGAAGTATGTTATTCACAATCTAAGTAACTTACGACTATGAACTATAGGAAGTAACAATGCTATAAAGCTAACTAAACGATAATCAAACTATGCTAATCGAATCGACATCAAATCGCAACTCGAACTACGCATTTTAGTTATTGTTATACGTGTGTGTGTGCCTTATGTGTTACTTGTGCATGTTCATTTATGTTATGTGTGGTAATCAATCGAATCGCAATCGAACTCGAACTCGAAACGCAATCGAACTCAATCGAAATCGAACTATGATAGTAGTTGGGATTAAAAGTAATTTGAATAGGAAACTCTATTGCGAGCGATGCGCAATCTCAATCGAAACCGAATCAGCAAAAGTCGTCGCGTCGAGAACACGAATCAAGTGCCATCCGGCCGGATAGCCATCTGACCGGGCTGCTACTTGGCCAAGGTGTCAAGATGCCATCCGACCGGATAGTCATTCGGGCGGAATGCCATCCGACCGACCCACACTTTCCCTTTTTGGAATCCTATAAATACCCATGACACTCTCAAACTTTCTACTTTTGGAAACCTCTGACCGACCAGCACGCTCAGCTCACCTTTTCTTCGATTTCTCTCAATCCCGGTAAGATCTCGTCCTAAATCTTGTACTTTCTTGATCTACACGCACTCATACACTTTTCTATCTTTTGAATCTTAACTTTTAACCGTAAAATCGCTAGATTTGAGGTGTTCTTGGATGATGTCATCATGTGTTCTTGAAGAACTTCATGTTTTGGCCTCAATCCACCGAGAACAAATCGGATCTAACCGATTTCCACACAAATGAACAAAGATCTATGCTAGATCTAAACATAAACATAGTGGAAAAGAATTGAAAGATGGTTTCTAACTTTCTTTTAACTCTTTTACACTCAATGCACTTGAAACCGATAGAACCGGACCTAGATCTAGTCCTCCGCTCATTCTTAGTGTTGTGCTAGCTCAAGATCTGGATTCTACTCACTAGACCACCGATTTCGGGTTAAACAAGAACAACCGTCTTGAATCGGTTAACTGGCCGAACTAGGGTGATTCCTGGTCGATCAGGTCACTCGGGTTAGGATGGGATTCTGTTGGTTAACACAATGTCAAAGCCTCGATAAAACTACAAACAAACAAACAAAACGACCAAGTGTAAGACGGTCGGAGCAACCGGGACGAAGTGCTATCCGACCGGAATACTGTCCGAACGGATAGGCTACCCGAACGGATTGTTGTCCGAACGGATCACACCTTGGGTCCCACACTTCATCAACTCTATCTGAAGTTTGAGTATTGAACGAATTGCCATCCGATCGGACTACCATCCGACCGGATTACTCTTCGGATCATGAGATACTAGGACTTTAAAGACTTAAACAATTTTCAACATGTTCATTAACAGGGTTGCCACCCGGTCGGATGGACATCCGACCGAGTGACTCTTCTGTTATGAATTGTTCCTACTAAGTAACCTCATCACTAAAGTCGCCGTCCGACCGGACTACCGTCCGACCGGATGACCATCCGCACGGATTGTCGTCCGCACGATTGACCGTCCAATCGACCGACTTGAAGGATAGAGATACTTCAATGTTTTCAAAAGACAAGCCATCATACACAAACACATTCTTCTCATAGGAAGAAACAATCCACTCGAATAGTCATCCGACCAGACTACCGTCCGACCGGATGACCATCCGAACGGATTGCCATCCGCACAAACAAGCCGTCCGATCGGATTACCATCCGACCTGCTATCCGACCCATTCGTACTTTGCATCGTTTTACGCGTCACTTATCGTTATACTATCAATCCATTCAGGCTAACCTTACTCGCTAAGCGCTCCCTTCAATCCATCAACCGCTGTGAGTATACTTGATCCCTTTTTGCTTTATGCACTTTTGGGTGTTACATACGTTACAACTATTCAAATCACATCGAACACACTACTCAATACTATTTGAACGCTAACCGTTAATGCATGTTATACGTGGCTTATGAATGCTTGTTTGTTATGTTTACACATGGAATGTTGTCTACCTGCCTTAGCAACGATAGTACTATAGTTTGGACTCAGCACCTGTTCGCAGGGGTTGTTAAGGACAATTACTTGCATGGATTACGGTGGTAATCATGTATTGCGAATTGCCTCAGGCAGTCAACCCGTAGTCATTGGTATCGATGGATCTATGTCGATAACTAACGTGCTTCATTTCACTATGTGTACGTGCTGGTTATGCGTAAACGAATTCGAACTCTATATGCTATTATCAAACTTGTATGCTCACCTTTACATTATATGTATTGACTTTATTTTAACGTATGTGACAGGTGCTTAGGGTGCACATCTGGTAGGAAATCGAAGCTAGAATAAAGCTCTAGAGTCCAACAAATAGTTGTCTGTAGTAATTGAATCAAGGGTCTCTAGAAGCAGATAAACAATTGCTCTATTTAAATCTGAGTTGTCGGAACAGAATTATTTGCCTAGATTTTATCTGTAATAATTTGTTTACTGTTTGAGACATGGTATGGGACATGTTATTTTAAATTGAATAGTAAGGATAATTGTTATGGAAACTTCTGGACAATCTGTTTCGCTCAGTGCCATGCCCCGATGTTTCCGCCATCGGTTGGGGTGTGACATTTCAGGTGGAGGGGGCCATTCCCATCCCAACCCATGTGAACCCACATCATCAACCAACTATATTATGCCACCTCATGCCAACTCGTGTGAACCTAAACGAACACACGTAGCATTTGCGGCAGTATTCTAGCTCCATCACTTGAATCCCACACTTTCCAAGAAATTTATCCAACTTGGAATGGGTTTGCCAACCCGGACATGATCCCATCTTGCGTGATGGGGGAGTTGTGACGGTGTTCCCGTTGAACCCACCCAACCCACAAGCCGAACCTGGGAACGCCCCCTCCTCCCTTATGACTTTACTTTTAGTTACATTAATAATCATAAATATGTTCAAACTTAATTGTATACTAATTAGTTAAAGTTTGGAGATCAGATCTTATGAAAAAAGAAGGCGAAATGGTTATAAAAGCGGAAGAAGAGTTAGAAGAATTAGAAAACATTATGGAGGATCGGGACTTGAACGAAGTGGAGGAATGGGCGTATGTGGAAAATAAAAAAGTGGTGATAAACCACGAGGCCAATAAGTGTGAGGATATGAAACAAAAGTCGAGAATGAGATGGGCGCTTGAGGGCGACGAAAACACCAAATTTTTTCATACTCATGTTAATATGAGGCGGGCTTCTAATAGGATTCCAGGTTTGAATTCAAATGGTAGCTGGATCACTAACCCAATTAAGATTAAATGTGAGGTGATGAGTTTTTTCAGAAACCGCTTCAGAGACGGGTATCGGTTTAGGCCTAACCTGTTATGTGACAACACTAAGGAATTGAATCAGGAGGAGAAGGATTTGCTGACCATGCCTTTTTCGATGGCTGAAATAAAAGATGCGGTTAACGATTGTGGGGATGATAAAGCGCCCGACCCTGATGGCTTTAATATGAAGTTTATTAAGAAACTCTGGGATTTATTCGACAAGGACTTCAAAGATATTATGGATGAGTTCTTTGATTGTGGGAAGATTAGTGTCGGATGCGGAAGTTCGTTTATAACTCTGATTCCTTACATAAAAGATCCTGTTGAGCTTAACAATTACCGTCCTATCAATCTCATTGGTATCATAAGTAAGGTGGTGTCTAAAGTCCTTGCCAACCGGCTTAAAAAAGTTATTGGTTCTGTGATCTCTGAAGCTCAGACGACATTCATCAAAGGCAATTAGATTCTCGACGATCCGCTTCTTATTAATGAAATCACTAACTGGGGTAAGAAAAATAAAAAGAAGGCTTTCTTTTTGAAGATTGATTTTGAGAAAGCATACAACAATGTTAATTGGAATTTCCTAATCTCAGCTAAGGGTCAGATAGGTTTTCCGAACAAGTGGTGCTTCTGGATTAAAGGGATTCTGGAATCGGCTAGATCGTCGGTGTTGGTGAACGGATCCCCGACTTTTGAATTTCAATGCCATAAAGGGTTACGATAGGGGGATCCTATCTCTCCTTTTCTTTTTATCTTAGTTATGGAGATCTTTTCTTGTATGATTGACAAAGCTAGAAGTCTAAATATCTTCACGGGAATTCAAATTCCGAATGGCCCTTGTGTGACTCTTTTACTTTATGCGGACGATGCTATAATTCTTGGGGATTGGTCTGAGATTAATATTAAGAATGTGGTGCGTATCCTCCGGGTTTTTCATATATGTGTAACACCCTAGTTATTATTTTACTAGTTTTCGTATAAATAACGAAAATAAACATGTAATTAAGATTACATATGCATTGGAAATTTCGGGTTTATTTAAAACTTTTTATAATTTAAAAAGTTAACTACATATCATGTGTACGTTCGTCGTTTAACATAACAACGGTGCATAGTGCGGAAGCTTATTTCATGGTCGTGTTCGGTTCTTGCTCGTCGCTTGATCTTCATCCGGGCACTCTTGGTGATCACCTATGATCAAAAACACAACACAAGTTAGTTTTGATCAAGTCTAAACAATTACAAGCAAGTTCCATGGATTAACAAATGAAAAAAAAATAAAATTCTTCGGGCTGAAGGCGTCGCGTAGCGCCACAGGGGCTCGCGCTACGCGAGGCCCTAAATTTCACAGCCTCCTTTGTTTTCTGATGCTGCAGATTCCCAGCACGTCCTGATTTCACGGAAACGGCCATAACTTCTTCGTTATTGATCCGTTTTACCCGATTCTTTTTCCTACGCGTCCGTAATTTAATTCTCCATCTTATGGAGTTAAGATCCAACATCCATCATAATAAAATTTCAGACTTTTAGGTCTTCGGCTTATCGCCCTTTTACCAAATTTTGACCCGTTTATGCATTTTATCACACCAACTTGTTTATTTGATCTTTAAACTCATGAAATTCATTATATCAATATCTTCTATCATATTACTCTCAAATCACGGGTTTCTTACATAATAAAAACCCGTTTACGCTTAAATGCTTATTTTGACCCATGAAGAGTATTTAAGCACTTTTAGGCTCAAAATCGCTTTCTTTCTATTCTAGCATTATAACCTATATTTCTTATCTAGTATCCTTCCATCACGACTAATTGTGTGTTGGATTTAAAGTAGATATCTATGTGTTCCGAATTATACCCCTTGGAATATCATTTTACGGCAAAGACTCATATGGAGTCTTTCGGCCCAAGAATTACATCTTTCACTACTCATACTCGTTCTAAGCTTTTGTTTAATCATAAGACTCGTTTCTAAACAACCTCTAAGGGTTGTTTGTTCAATTTAGCCTACAAGGGCGTTTTGGTCGATTTTGGTCCTTCTTTTACAATGAAGGACTCTCACCAAGTATTCGACCAAAATATCACTTTTAACTACAACATAAATATGCGTACCTGGCTCGGATCAACAAATAGACCCGATTTATACCTCTTTTTTTATCACATTTTCTATGGCGACGGAAGTATCTGAATCGCTAATCGCTCCTGTTAACACAAGACTTGACAACCACATCAGTCGATACAGTCAAATGGTGTTATCACGCCATTTGACCCGTTTGGCCTATATGACCAAGCATCTTCATAAGTAGCAAAACATGGTTAATAATTACCAATTTGCTCATCCGACCCATTTCGGATTTTTTGCCATTAGACCCCTTTTTAACTACCATTTACTTTAGTCGGTACTTGACTAAATTTCCATCTCTACTTATTTTCTCGTTATTGGTGGCACTTTAAAGTGATCTTAACGAAAACTCATTAGTTATTAGTCATTACATGACTAATTTACCATTTATCCCTTTTTCCATAACTCATGATTTCTTACCAATTTCTCTCGTTCCGACTCTCATTGACTCGTGTCGGAACATTCTATACCAACCACTTAGTAGCATTTAAATACAATACTTGCAATTATGTAATTTTGTACATAATGTAAAGGGGCGTAAGCTTTACTTACATTGCATCAAAGCCACTCGTTTCTCTTCATGCTTGATTTGTTTGACCCGCTTCCTCCCGAAGCTTCACCTAGCTTCTTAAGCATCAAACTAGCATAGCAATTCGCAAGATGGTTAGTTTAGTCATTGTTAGTCACGACTATTCCACCTCGCGTTTTTCTATCAAGATTATCATTCACTCTAGTTAACGGTCAGTTTGACTTTTCAAAAGTCAACTGTTCCTTTTTATGCATGAAATGCATAATTTGAGTTCCACGAACACACATAAGCATTTCTTCGACTATTATGTAGTCTTTATTTTTAGGCGACTAATTTAATCATATTTCTCAACATTTAAACATTCACTTAGGCATTTTAACAAACACTTTAAGGGCAGAATTTTACATGTTTATTTATCAAGTCTCTAGCTTATCTCTTAGCCCAAATTTCACATAAATCAACCATCTTACAAAGTGATTAACTTCTATAATTTCTGAAATCACTTCAAAATTGTCAATTTACACTAGGTCAACAATCTATTTCCTAGTGTTCATCAAATTTTCACATAACTCACTAATCACCTACAATGGTGATCATAGTTTTCACTAAAAATTCACATGATTTCAGCTTGTGCTTGTCTAGGGTTTGTCCCTAAACACTATGGTAGTTCCTAAATCATCATAACATACACATGCAACTAGAATCTCAAATTATTCCCAATTCATGAGAATTTCAAGTTGAAAGATTTCTCAAAATTTTACATACCTTGTAATCCCCTTGTGATGAGGATCAGGAATCTATGTTTAGAATTCGATTTGAACTTGAATTGAACCTTCAATTTGCAAGATTTGTTGAGTTCTAGGGTTTTCACCCTCCTGGTCGCTCCTGGAGATCGATCCACGCACACTTAGTGTGTGTGGTGTGTTATTTTTTTTTATTAAATAAAACTTGTTTCCTTTTTCACGGTTTTGGTCCCTCAAGTTTAGATATTCATAATGAAACTATAACTCATAGTTTATTATTTAATTACCCATTACTAACTAGGTTAATTTTACCTAGTTAACTTAGTGGGTTCCGGGAGTTAAAAACCCGTTGTATTTTAAGTCCCGTTGACTCGGGCTCTTATAAACTAAATTCTTAAATTCTTTGATTCGCTTGTATTTAATTATTAGGATTTCTTATTTAAATCCAAATAGTTAACGGGTTATTTTTACTGCTAACGGTACTTTACCCGTCTTTTAGTATGAACAGAGTTTGATTACCAAACCCGTTTTCGGGGTGTTACAATATGTTCAGGTCTTAAGATTAATATCAATAAGTCCAACATTTTTGCTATCGGTGTACAATCGGCGGTGTTATCCAGTATGGCGGAGATTGTGGGTTGTCAGGCAGGTGCTTTTCCTTTCAAATATCTTGGCCTCATGGTGGGGGCCAATATGAATAGAATTAATAACTGGAAACCGGTTTACGACATTTTTGATTCTCGGCTGGCTAAATGGAAAGCGGATATGTTGTCTATCGGTGGTAGAATTGTAGGTCCCTCTCGAGAATGAGATAAAACCTTATCCTTGTTATATCAAACACACTAGCGAGTGCGGAATCCAAGCTAGCATGCAACCGAGACTTTATCCGAGAACAAGCACAAACACAACACACAATATTCAACGATTAACACCACTTGTATTAATGCGTATGAAAGGTTCGGTTACAGCACAGGGTTTACAGATGTATTCTATAAACTCTCAAAGTTTTTTTCGTGTGTGTTCTCTTCTCTCACCTTTTCTACACAACACACTACATGGGTATATATACCCGACACAGCAGGTCTGGTCGAAGGATCAGACAGATTGATCGAAAGATCATCTGTCGACCAGAAAGCCATCGAAGGATTCACAAATACCTCGAAGGATGATATCCTTCGAGATATCCTTCGAGTTCATCCATCGAAGGTTTATGTTTCGAACTCATCTATCGAATGTTCATCTTTCGAGCTCATCGAAGGATATAAAACAATCCTTCGATGACACATCCTTCGACACAACCAGCTTACAACATTTTTCTAACTGTTTGGTCAAGTCAAACCAGGAGGATGGTTGACTTGGTCAAACTTACATCAACCTTACATTAAAGACATCGTTTTGTATCATGACGAAATACAGACAAAGTACAGACACAAGTGCACCAACAAACTCCCCCTTGGCTGTAGCTTTGTCTCGATCTTCGTGTCTTCAAGTCTTCAAGGCCGAGTCGAACCGAGCCGAGTCGCGTCCACACAAAGTGTATCAACAAACTCCCCATTGGACGCTACTCGTGATGGTTCGTCTTCTGTGACTTTCATGTCGGAGGATCTTCAAAGTCTTCACGCGTCGTAAGTAGAAAGTGTATCAACAAACTCCCCATTTAACTTAGGTAGTGTGTCAATAAACTCCCCCTTAGATTGAATTCTCCATTGAGTCATGCTCGTGAATCTTTTGACTTGTCAATTCTTCAGATCCTTGTGGTGTTGATGAAGGGACAGCGGCAACTCGATCATTTTATCCTTTGAGTGCCTCCACTTCGTGTCTTCATTCCAAAGCTTTTCATCGAACATGTTCTCCTTGCCTTTAGCATCTGCACATGCAAGAAAGCTAAACGCATAATGAGAACAACCGCTTGGAATATAGTTAATATTTAAACTAACGACACATATGAGATCAAATCTCAATCAAACACCAACCGACAGCAGTTTGAAAGTTTAGAAAAATATTCATTTTAATCCTTTAACTTTCAAAACTCGTTAACTTCGACTGTTTATGAAGATGCAATTGTTTTCCAGCTTACGATCAGGATTTTGGGTAGGATAGACTCAAGTTCCAACATCGGTCAATCAAAAATAAACTAGAAGAAAAATCTTTTTGGATTTTATAAAGTTTAAATTAAAACACACCTAAAATCTTTTTGAAATTTTCATTTTTCAAATGTAAAGACGGAAAGCAATAAATAAATATATACAAAGATGCATAAACAGGAAACATTAAATAAATATTTACAGACATTCTTTTTGCGAGTTTCGAGGGTAAGAGAATCATATCAGTGTACGGTCATGCCAAAACGCTCTTGTTTTTCAATTAGTTAACATTAAGATAAGCATCCTATAACAATTTTCGGTATTGTTGTCCACATAAGCTCAACTTATCATTTGTAATCATGGCGAGGGGATACGTTAAGGTATAATTTATACTTACCGACCGGTGTTCATCCACATCACGACACATTCCCGTATCAAGGTATGCACGAGGGTTCATCTTACCGGTGAGTGTACCGATTATCATCTGTTTGACCGTATATGATGTGAGATTCTCACTTATTTTGATTGAAAACAAGCCCTATGTGATAGAATCACTTATTTATGAGGAACTTGAGTTTCAGATGCATGAGGGCACAGGAGCAAGTCCGTGAACAGGTCAGTACTTTCGTACAGCAGAGAGACGAACTTGACTCCTGGATGAATGTGATATTTTATCACTTATTTGATTTGGACATGTGATTGTTGATCACTTATTGAGGTCGTATGCAATATGTACACGTATGTATAGTATCATGGAAGATCTAGACTTGCGTTCCCGTTATTTTTCGGTAAAAGATACAACCATGATACCCAGATGATAAGCAGCATAAAGACCGAATATCTCAGAACCTCGGCAATCTCTCAAACGAAATTTCGGTACTAAGACCATATGCCAATGAATGGTTCCCACCTGGTCTTCAGTCGATTTAAGTTTATATCACCCTGCACACTTTAAAATGATTGTGAGCCTACCGATACATCTTATATAGAGCTGCTTATCATTTTGCAGTTTAAGTTTAAAGAAGTTTAGACAGACCACTGATGTACTATCATTTTCTCTTTTGCTCGCCAGGAAACTCATTTTTGTTTTTCTATTTGAGTTTTTGAAATTTTTCGATGTTTTTGGATTTTTCAAATTTGGATTTACTCCCCCTAAAATCAATAAACTAAGACAAATTTAAAACACAAAGGTATTTACAAAAACGATTTCCCGATGTTGGTTAACTCATGTTTTACCTCAATGCCGTTTACCAAAATTAAGTTTTAATCAGAAATGATTTAGCGAATTTTGGAAAAATCAGTTGGCATGTCGGTAGGCGGTGCGGACCATGACAACATTGTCTGGCCAAAGAGTGCTGAACGAGATAATAATTCACAAAGCAGCTTAAATATCGACAAGTATAGGAGAGATTAGAAATTTAAAAACCGTATCCTGCAACTGCATCGTGCATTGCAAGGAAGCTGAGTGCTCTCCGAAACTGGATATCCACCCGGTGTGGATTTCATGGTCGATTTTGCAGCCACTTCAATTTTCTGAGAAATCTCTTTATAGCAACAAGATCAGAAACCTTTGGGTCCGGCTGGTCTTCCACATTGCACGAGCGAAGGTCTTTGTCTTTCTCTTTCAGAAGTAGTGTGCGGTTGTTCAATCCAAGCCAAGGCATCCGCACACCCGGTTGGTTTGTTCAACAAACACATTTTCTTCAATCACACCACGAAGAAATGTACACTGCACGTACATCTTGTAGATTGTTGAACTTCAGACGTGCTGCAGGTGCGTACATTTTGATTTGAATCTATCCCGGGGACCCGATCAAAGCCTTGAACATTCACATTTTGAAATGATTTTCATTTTGTCGAAGCTTTTCAATCTCTTTCAACAGACATTTCTGTTTCCCTTTACTTTTTCTCTCCATCAAAGGCAGCAATTTCTTCTGTTGCCTATTTTGTGCAAGGATGCTCCACTATCAACAATCTTACGACTATCGAAAGTTCCTCCTGGAATATCCTACACACTCACTCAAAAATTAGTTGGAGAGAGGGACCCAAGCCTTTGTGGACTTGGGTCGTCCTTGATCATCAAGAAAAGTGATTTCAATCACTTGATGATTAGGAAAAAGAACCTGTGGTGCTCCCCCTGACTGAATTACCTGTTTTTGTTTCCAAGTTGTTTGTCCTTTACCAGTATTTGTATTAATTGTTTTAGCATTTACTGGTTTTACAGTTTTAGGTTTTGCTTGAACAGGTTTTTCTTCTTTGACCTCTGATTTTAAGGCCTTTTCAATCACCTTTTGATTCTTTTGTTTTAACTTCTTTTCCCTTTCTTTCAAGACACGTGGGTCTTGTTTCGGGGAAAATGATCGTTTTTGGTAATTGGTTTCTTGGGGAGCACTTGTTTTTGCCTTCAACTTTTGCAGGTATGGGCAGTATCTTACAATATGCCCAATTGTGCCACACTCAAAACACATTCTCCGCTCTACAAACCTTGGAGAAACATGTTGATGATCAGACGGAGAACCAGACAATGAACTTTGTGATATAGATGTGCTTGGACCTAAATCACATCCGTTGGTGTGTTGGGTATAATTATTCTGATCATTTCGTTTTAAAATTCTAACTTGTTTTATAAAATCAATGTTAGATTTATCCTGAAACGTTTCAAGTTTATCTGAACCCGTGGATCCAACAAAGTTCACTTTCGGTTCTCTTTTCTTAACAGGAGCTCTTTTGTTTTGCACCCATTGTTTTTGAACCTTAGGTGCTTGAACATTCTTGTTCTGAGCCTTCTTTCCCTGTACCTTACCTTTTCCGGAATTAACTTGTTGTTTTCGCTCAACTTGTAGTTTTTGATTTCCGCATTGTTTTCTAATTTGTTCACACGGAATTGGATCACATTGAGTGACGGTAACTTTGCCACTTTTGTTCCCCAAAAACTTATCAGTGCATCCTTCAAAAATTTGCTCAATTAAATCTTGATTTACATTTTTAATTGGAAAATCTTTGTTAGAGTAGATTTTGCTATCTCCTTTGAGCGTGTACAACAAGTTACTCCCTTCAAAACTTGATACAATCGACTCCATTTCTTTTGACATTTCAGTCTTACTCGGTTTCACTGGTGGATCACACAGGATGTGATTCTCGATTGGAATATCTGTTGTAACCGAGTTAGACTGTTGGTTCACAATTTCATCAGATTCATCATCCGAAGAATCAGTATCCTCAACAACGGGAGGACTCTGTTCCTTAACACACGATGAATCTGTCACACTTTTCTCAGATTCTGATTGACCCGAGGATGATGTACCAGTTGTGAACCCGAGGCCTGCTGCAAAGTCATCTAGACCGAGTGGCACAGTAGGTTCAAAACGGGGCATATCCTCGTCATCAGGCAATTTGGAGTAATTGTGATTCATTGGGGGAGGACATGATTTGAATCCCATACACTTCTTATCCCCCTTTTTCTTTTGAACATCAATAATGTGATCCAATACATAGCGGGAATTGGAATAACTTTCCAATTTCTGCTTGATTGTTTCACATTCACATCGAGCGGTTGCCAACTCTACCATCTGCTTTTCAATTGTGTCTATAAGATCATTGTTAGCATGTTGTTTTCTCAAAACAGCTTTTTGTAATTCTGAAACATCATGTCTTAATGACGCAATTGTTGTTTTAAATTCCTTTTCATTTCTGGTTAAAAACACGTTAGCTTCAGTTGCTTTAGCAAGATCTACAATCAATTGTTGATTGTGTTTGTGTGTGATTTCAAACTGACTTTCCTTTTCTGCATATTTAACATTTAAACTATCACACTTTTCACAGCTAACTACAGTGGGTTCATCGACACATACCTAACCTGATGAACTGTCGACATTAGCCCTAAAGGCTGAATGGAAAGAAGACGAAGAGTAAGCAGCTTGATCCATCAAATTAGATCCTCTTTCAGTTCCTGCTGCAGCTTCTTCCAAAAGCTCATCAATATTTGCATCGACTGACGCACTTGATGTCTCATCCACATGATCATTTCCTGAAGTGGAGGATTCTTCATCTGAGCTTCCACTATAACCAGAACTGTCTTCATCTTCAGAAGATGCAACACCATTGGTGGAAGATTCTCCACCACTGGCGTGCTTTAAATCCTTTACGACTTCGGCAAAACATGCTGTTCCACCATTTCCTCCTTCTCCAAGCTGAAGCGACCAATCACAACCCTCATCTATTTGAACCACCAGCCCCCGGTTGGCATTTGATGACCCTGCTTGGCCTTGGTTGTTGACAGGTATCAACGTACGAACATTGTTTCCGTTCTGGTTCTGCTGGTTGCCTTGATTTCTGAACGGATTTTGATTTCCATGCTGAGCTGGTCTTGTGCATTCCCTTTTGAAATGACCCCGTTCGCCACAGTTAAAACACTTGACAGCTTGCTTGTCGAACCCATACTTGGTGTCTTTCTTGTTTTCCAAGTTGGTTCTCCCCGTCCTTTCCATAAACTCCTTTGCTCTTCGAATTGCACTAGCAAGAGCCCATTTGATATCCATCATTTCAAACTCTTCTTTATCCACTTGCTGATAATCTTCATTGGTTAGATTGATATTCCCAATCTGACCTGCGATCAATCCACTATAAGCACTAACCAAGGTATTCAACATCTCCATATGCTCCTTGGCTACTTCGACACTGACTTTGGAAAAGTTGGAAGTGTCTAATCTGACTGTGTTAGGATTGGAAGTGGCTTGAAAGTTTGAAGAGCTTCCATAAAACCCTTACTATTGCGGTTGTTGCTGCTGAGCTTTCGGTTGCACATCTGGTCTTGAATACATCATCGTGTATGCTGAAGGATCAAACTGATCTGTTGTGGAAGGTCCGGTGCTTGAGATGAAAGCTGTTTGAAGCTTCGCGTGTTGAGAAGCTGGTTTTTCTCCACTGATACCTCCTGCAATCCCAAAGTACATTTCTGGATTTTGAGGAGTTTGTGTTCTTTTTGCTTTAAGCTTTTCTTCTACATCCTTATTCTCCAATCTTTGAATTAATTCATAAACGGTGATTGTGTCTAGAACACCATTTTCTTTGAGAATTTCAAGATAACTGCTCCACTTTGCTGGTAAGCTATCAGCGAATCTCTTCACCAATTCTTGTGGAGTGGCAGTGACTTTAAAAGCAAACATCTCGCTCAACAAGTGATGGAACCTTGTAGATAACTCTGCCAAAGTCTCATTCTCCAAACACGTGAATCCTTCAAACTCTTTCTTCAGTAATTCTTGCTTGATCTTTCTAGATTGAGCATTTCCTTCACAACGTAACGTGAGCATATCCCACAAGCTTTTAGTAGTCGTGCAGTAAACAAACTGGTGGTAAATGTCTTTGTGAAGAGCTTGTGTGAGAATCATGAATGCTTTCTTTTCTAACTCAAACTTCTTCTTATCTTCTTCAGACAAAGTGCTGTAAGTTTGTGGATTAGATCCTGCAACTTCCAACTCATTTTCAAAAGCTGTGAAGAAGCACATCCATAGATCTTGACCTTGTCCCTGAACATAAGTTCTCAGCCTTTCTTTCCACCATCCCCAATCATTGATGTGATTTAACTTTGGCGGTTTTGTGCTTGTACCAGTTTCACTGTCGTTCTGCATCATAGATTGAATGCTGTTACTTTGATTTGTGACCAAAGCCCATTGATTTGCAGTTATCATTGCAGCTTGAGGTGGGGCAATAGCTCGCATCCATGCAGTTTTGTCGAAATCTGACGTAGATTGCGTAGATTGCATAGCTAATGATTGTGGAGTCGAAGTTATTTGAGTCCACGCGGTTGGATCCCACTGACCGTTTGTTCCCATTTTATGAAAATTAATATATTAAGCGAAAATTGATTTAAAATTTGAAAAATAAGTTTTCTCCTTTTTAAAAATTTAATTTTCACAAACTATGTTAAAATCTCGAAGGATAACAACCAGCCGAAGGATCAAGAATCGAAAGACCTGAAAAGCACAACCTGTTAAACTTAAACAGACAAGGATCGAAAGATCAAAACCTGTTCGAAAGATAGACACTTGTTCGAAGGATCAACAGTGTTCGAAAGATCACTGTTGAATTTCGAACAATGACTTCGAAAGATTCACCAAGACGAAGGATCCTTATCTTTCGAAATGTAACAGTAGCTCGAACAATATATCCTTCGAAAAGATTCCTTGGCTCGAAAGATAACTCACTGACTTCGAAAGATGTTCGAAGGATGGGTATCTGTCGAACCTCCTTGATCGAAAGATGATCTTTCGACTTCGAAGGATATCTTTCGATGAGTACTGACACAGCAGATAAACAGGTGACAGGTTGGTGAAAAAGGTGACGGGTTGGTAAATCTTTCGGCAGAAAGTATGGTTCAGACCATCATTTTCTGCAAAAACAGATTTTGTTTGATTATTTTAATCAGTTCACCCTTTCCAATACACCAACAACTTTCTAAAATAACTAAACAAGATCAAAAGATGTAAACTTTGAAGAACACTTGAAGATATTATGAACACAATGGGTTTTCCGGTAAAACTACAAACTTTCGAAACCCGGTTTTGCTTGAAACTTCACTAAAAATCAACTTCTAAAATGTGAACATGAAAGAAAAAGTGATTTTTATAAGAACTTCCAGCAAAACAACAAGATTTAAACCCGATTAACAATGTTTTTCAGAAAAATATAACTTTTCAAAACCCGAAAAACAGCAAGAACACCTCGGTTTTAACAAGGAGAAGAGCCAAAGCTCTGATACCACTTGTAGGTCCCTCTCGAGAATGAGATAAAACCTTATCCTTGTTATATCAAACACACTAGCGAGTGCGGAATCCAAGCTAGCATGCAACCGAGACTTTATCCGAGAACAAGCACAAACACAACACACAATATTCAACGATTAACACCACTTGTATTAATGCGTATGAAAGGTTCGGTTACAGCACAGGGTTTACAGATGTATTCTATAAACTCTCAAAGTTTTTTTCGTGTGTGTTCTCTTCTCTCACCTTTTCTACACAACACACTACATGGGTATATATACCCGACACAGCAGGTCTGGTCGAAGGATCAGACAGATTGATCGAAAGATCATCTGTCGACCAGAAAGCCATCGAAGGATTCACAAATACCTCGAAGGATGATATCCTTCGAGATATCCTTCGAGTTCATCCATCGAAGGTTTATGTTTCGAACTCATCTATCGAATGTTCATCTTTCGAGCTCATCGAAGGATATAAAACAATCCTTCGATGACACATCCTTCGACACAACCAGCTTACAACATTTTTCTAACTGTTTGGTCAAGTCAAACCAGGAGGATGGTTGACTTGGTCAAACTTACATCAACCTTACATTAAAGACATCGTTTTGTATCATGACGAAATACAGACAAAGTACAGACACAAGTGCACCAACAAACTCCCCCTTGGCTGTAGCTTTGTCTCGATCTTCGTGTCTTCAAGTCTTCAAGGCCGAGTCGAACCGAGCCGAGTCGCGTCCACACAAAGTGTATCAACAAGAATTACTCTCTTCAAAGCGGTTTTGGAAAGCCTCCCCAATTATTACTTTTCTTTGTATAAAGCTCCGGTGAAAGTTATTAGTGATTTAGAAGCAAAGATAATGAATTTCCTATGGGGTGGTGACGATTCAGTGAAGAAATTACATTGGGTCGCTTGGGATAGAGTCTATCTTCCTATCAAGAACGGTGGTCTCGGATTAAGTAAGTTAAAAAACATAAATACGGCCCTTTTAGCCAAATGGGGATGGAGATTTCTTACTAATAAAAACAAGTTGTGGAATAAAATTATCGAGGCTTTACATGGCAATAGGAGTTGCGGGGAATCCTTTCCTGTTAAAAAATCGCTCGGCGGCGTGTGGAACAATATTGTGCAGGTTCTCGATAAGACGATAATTGACGGAATTCAATTAAAGAATTTTTTTTGAAGTTTCGGTTGGCAATGGCGACAACACTGCCTTTTGATCGGACCACTGGATTGGTAGCAGACCTATCAAAGAGTTATTTCTAAACCTTTTTAAGCTTGAGGAAAGTAAAAATTGCAAAGTTAGTACCTGTGTGGGAAATGGGACCGATGGGAACCGATTTACTTGGAGATGGAGGAGACCAATTTCATTGGAAACGGAGATTAATGAGCTGGTGGAATTATGCACTTTGCTGCTTCTACTTCAGTATAGTGAGAATCAAAATTATGCCGAATGGAAGTGGTATGGGGCCGTAGATGGTGGAGAGGATGAGTTCAGTGCTCATTCGGTTATATTCAAGAACAAAGAGGTAAAGTTAGAGTATATTTTCGGTGAGGTTAATAAGATTGGTTTTTTTGTGGTATACGTCTAGGAACAAAGGAATTGTCACGTCTTGGGATGATTGGTGTAAATTTGTAAATATGTAATCTGTTTGTTTTTCTTGGTTGTCTCAGTTTGAGGTAGCTTGTGTGTTAATGAAGTTTACCTTTAAAAAAAACTAATTAGTTAAATGTATTAACGTAAACTTCACATTCAATTGGATATTGTTGTTCTATTTGTATGGAAAATATAACTAGAGAATATTTTTTATATTTATTGTGCTAAATGTTTCTTGAAAATTGAAGCATGTTCTGGTAACCTGCCGAATGGAGCTAATTTCGTGAAAGGGATGCTGCTGGCCAGGGTTATCACCAGTGGCGGACCCAGGATTTTTTCCTTGGGGGTGCGGAAGATTTTTAAAAATTTTAGGCCCCTAGGTACATAAGTAAAAAAATCGGTTGTATCGGGTCGGGTCATGTAAGTCAAAAGAACATCAAACTAAATTTATATATATGGCAAACACGTCAAACTTTGTACAAACATAATTAAAACGTCGCCCTACGGGTTTTCATTTTTTGAAATCTATCCAAAACATCATCTAAAGCTACTTTCTTAAGCAAGTCTTTCTCTATATAACATACACAACTGTCACTTAAATTCTCATCCCCAATCCGATTACGCAAGTCGGTCTTCACATTCTTCATTGCCGAAAAACATCTTTCAACGGTTGTGGTTGCGACGGGTAATACGAGAACAAGCTTCAATAACCGATATACCAATGTAAAAGTTACGTGAATATTTGTTGAAACCATTAACCTTACAAGACTTGACAAACCATCCAAATTGGCGAATTGTTTATCTTTTTTCACAAAATTAAAGTAGTTTTGGAGTTGAACCGGAAGCCTTCGTTTTTCCTCTTCATTGAAATCATATGGATACTTCTCGGCTAGCTTTAGTATTTTTGGAATGTCAAATGCACTAAAATTATCACAAGGACTCAAACAACTCATACAAACAAGTAGTTCAGATGTTACCTCATTAAAACGGTTCCCAAATTCTTGTATTTGCAAATCAAGAACCGCATTGAAGCAATCATACTCGTAATAATGCCGATTTGTGATGTTCGTCTTTCTTCTTGGCCACCTTGGGTTAACGTATTCATCATCCAATTTTTTCACCTCAAGTTCATACATGTCACAAAAGGAGTTAACCTTCTCCAAGAACTCATTAAAACCTTCCAACCTAAACTTTTCAAGTTGGTTTTTGGTGGAAGAAACCAATTTAACCGCATTCATCAAATCTTGCTCCTTTCTTTGAAGACATTGGGACAACGTATGTGTGATGTTTAGAATATGCTCCATCAAGTGTATGTAAAATACAAAGTCGTATTTTTTCATATCCTCTAGAAGTCCGTCCGCTTGTCTATTACAAGGAAGAGTTTGACCCGTTTCTACTAACCATCCAAGAACTTCCATAATGTTTGGATATAAAGAAATTAAACGGGAAAGTGTCTTGTAATGGGAATTCCAACGTGTATCCCCGGGCCTTGAAAGCGTCATTTCTTGGTTCAACCCACTTCCGGTACAAAGTACATCTTCCATTGTTTCCAATTGTCTTCTTTGGCTTTCACGAAGCATATCTTGTCGTTTAGAAGATGCACAAACGACATTTGTTAAACATGTTATCGTTTCAAAAACTCTCCAAATTGGTGTGTGTTTGTGAGCCACCGCCACAACAACTAGTTGAAGTTGGTGTGCAAAGCAATGAATATAAAAAGCCGAAACGTTTTCCTTTAAGATTAGAGCCCTTAGGCCGTTAAACTCGCCCGACATGTTACTTGCCCCGTCATAGCCTTGGCCTCTAATCCTTTTCAAACTTAACCCATAACGTGCCAATATATCATCAATAGCCGTTTTGAGTGTTATTGCGCTTGTCTCTTTGACATGAACAAGCCCAATAAAACGCTCCTTAACAATCCCAACTTTATCAACAAAACGAATAACAACTGCCATTTGTTCCTTTTTTGATACATCACATGATTCATCTACTAATAAAGAAAAAACATCATCACCAAGTTCTTCTAAAATTTGTTTAATTACCTCTTGAGCATAACAATGTTTGATGTCCGCTTGAATTTTAGGACTTGTCATTTGGTTATTCGCGGGTGCATTCTCTAAGTAATTAATTTATACACACAAAAACAAAGCCATTACATGATATTTCATTATTTTTTTTTGAACGGTGAATTTCTTTTTGAGTGACCCAATGTCATACCGCCTAAACGACGGTCTTAGCCAAGATCTGCCCAGACTACGTTGTCTTAACCGGGCCCGCGCTGGGTTGGTCAGACTTGATTACGGCGTTCCCTCGGAAACCGTACTGCCTCCACACGAGATGCCTCGCTGAAGTAACAGCCGGATGAAAACCGAGGTGCGGCTCAGGATCGAACCCCCCTCGGTGGGTTTGTCACCATCATTGTCCAATATCCACCCCAATATGACACAAGTGGGAATTGAACTTGAGTCTCCATTGGAAAACCCAAGTCTCCTACCCACTAGACCACAAGTGAGGGGATACATGATATTTCATCATCATCAAGTAAAGCAATGACTTTAGGACTCCAAAATTTTGAAGCTTCATATCAAATAAAACTATATATGAATTTAATATCGATAATATTATATATATATCAAATTACAACATACATTTGCGCTAGTGTTGTTTAGTTTTTTTCAAAATCTTTCACCAAACTTTAATGATTTGCAAATTACACGTGTTTGTTAGGTAAAAGTTTCAACGAAGTTTCTCCAAGCCTCTTTTGTTTCTCATTTTCTTTTTCTCTGTTGACTAATATTCTTTTACATATTTGTTTTTACATTTTTCCTTTCAACCCCTCAGTGTTGCAAAAATCGGCCTAGGCGGCCGATTAATCGGCGCCTAGGCGCTAGGCGGCTAGTTACTGACTAATTTTGAGCTAGTCGGCCAATTAATCGGAGTCGGTCAAAATCGGTCCTAGGCGGTCAAAAATCGGATTAATCGGCCTATATTAATCGGTTAAAATCGGTCCCAGGCGGTCCCAGGCGGTCCCAGGCGGTCAAAATTGGTCAGAATCAGTCAAAATCGGTCAAAATCGAACCATACTATCTGAAACTTGAAGTATTTATGTGAATTTTGAAGTATTATTTTTATATTATTGGGTATATATATATAATTTTGAAAAAATACATATAAAAATCCCAATCCGATTAATCCCGATTAATCCCGATTAATCCCTAGGCGGTACCTCACCGCCCGACTAGCGCCTAGCGCCTTCTACAACACTGCAACCCCTTTGGCCTTTCCCTCGACCATCTTCCCAAAAATCTTTTTAACATTCCCATTAAATGCTTTCTCAACATCAAATTCATTCTTTTCAGAATAGAATTGATTTGAGATCTCAACATTCCCAATTTTTGATTTAAAATTCTCAGCTCTCAATGGTGGAAAATGAACATCATCTATTGGAGGCACTGAGTTTTCACCATTTTTAACAACTTATGGCTCTTCTGATTTTGTGGAATCATATTCATCGCCAGGTTTTACATCTGATTTCTTAACAACCCAAGCTTGATTATTAAGATTTCCCCTTCGCTTGTAAAACCTTTTTGAACACTCACCAACTTCATATATAGAATTTTTAAACACTTTAAATCAAAATATAAGTTACTATAAATTATTAACTCAGTATTTCTACACTCAGATTCAGATTTTCTAGAAGTACACACAGGTTGAAATGATTCACTATTATAATTCCTGCTAATTTAAAATGGGTTTAAATTGGTAAGCACTGCACTACACACCACGTCGCCACCCACACCACTATACAATTCATCGAAATCTATGGTTACAAATTTTTACCCCATCGCAACGCGTGAGTTTTACAATTCTTAACATTAACACCCCCGTCGTATCTACGTTTCGAACCCGTCACGATATCCGCATTCGCATGTCTCGCGTTCATCAAACTTAAAAGTTGTCTTTAAAGAAATTTTGTTGCTAAGTAAGTTATTTTACGATGATATAGTATTCTGCCGCAACGCGGGACACAAAATACTTGTTAATATTAAATTTGATGGCATATGCTACTATTGCTCTTGTATTGTAGTTGTAAGGAGCCCCCAAGTGTCTTCGGTAAGACACAGGTTAGACCCCATGCAGTATGGCTTTTTAATTTTGATATTTTTATATTTTTTTAAGGGGACAAGCCTCTTGAAGATGATATAATTGCAAGGTCAGTTGGGGTGGTGTAGTGGAGTTTTCTTTGAAACTATGTTTTCAAAGTTGGAGTTCATCTTTCAAACACAATACCTATTAATGTTAGCTTGTTCCATGATTATTACAGTGAATAAAAGAGAACGGAAATAATAGGTACAAACTAAAATTATGTTCCTCCTTTTTGTATGTATTGTTATTTTCTTCCTATATTTCTATGTCAAATGACAGTTTCACATATATCATTCCACAAGAAAAAAGGCAATTACAAAGCAATGGCAGGTAGTCGGGCAACAAGTTGCGCCGCCACCCCCTTTTGAATAGAAAAACCAATTCTACTAAATACAAAGTTTGAAACCTTTAGCGACGAAGAATTACTATTAACGACTTTTTGAACCCGATTCAAGAGTCGCACAGCGTCAGGAGCGAGACCACCAAAGGTATCAAACGCAAACGGGACAAACACATGTTGATTCTCCCGGTAGGCTTTCTCATGTTTTGCCACTTTGCTCGCCTCTGCCTTGAGCACCGCTTGCCCTACGACAAAGCCCTTGTCCTTGAGCCCGACAAGGGGGGAGACTCCAGTTAGATCTACACAAGCGTGTTTCCCCCCTTCCCATCCAAACACAAGGATGTCAAATTAAAATCGCAAGTACAAAGTTGGTTGTTTAAAAATGTTAAATTATTCGGAAAGGGCCTCAAGTTTTATTTCGCTTTGGGCCTTAAAATAGGTTGAGCCGGCCCTGTATTTGATTTGTGAGATTTATGATATAGAAACGAAACATTTGAAATCGGGGTGGGGTTGGTGGCCAAACCCTATTTTTGCTAAGAATAATAAGAACTCGATTCATCCTGATCGGCTCATCTTCACATTATGTCGTATTTGTGAGTTTTGATTGACGAGTTGGTAAATTCGAATTGGTATGGTCATTGTAATAATTCACAAACGGAAGATATTAATCGTCGAACATACCAATTACCTTGAAGTAAACCAATCCACATAAATACAAGTCGATTCAAGTAGTGTAAACGTTATAAGATTTGATTACTATCTAACACATAATTTACACACAACACAATGAATCCAAGATTTGCTCCTTAGAAATTATTAAAAATAATTCATTGTGAAACTTTAACAAGGACTTAATACATAACCTCACCCCTCAAATGGGAAAACGACGAAACGTTCCTTTAATATTTTTGGAATGGCCCTTGTTTGTTTAGATGTTCGATCACCGCAAAGTGTGTGACACCCTTTAGATAGTCCACATCTACAACAAAAAACATGTAAATTAAAATCATTCATTATGGCCATAAAAGCAAGCACACTAGCATGGAATCAGGATATCTCACAATGGCATTTAGTAATCATTGGAGGGTATAAGGGGTAAGATTTTACAAATGGTATCAACATCAGTTATGTTTATTATGATGGGGCAAACCTCATCAGGATGATGAGTTACAACCGGGGGAGGAGGAGGGGTGTGTTTGCGACACTCTTATAAAGGTGTAAACAAATCAAGCCGCTTGTGAGCTACTCGAGAACGACTCGCTAAAAACTCATAATCGAGCAATGCTTAAACGACCCCACGCCCAAGCTTGAGACTAAAATAAGCTTGTTTGATAAATGAGCATGCACTTGAGCTTCACTTATCAGGCTTGGGCTTATGCGAGCTTGGTCTCGGCTAGCACTACAAGAACAGGCCACCTTTAGCGGCGACAGGTGTCGCCGGTATTGGTCGGATTTGTCGCCGCTATTGACCTTTAGCGGCGACATGTCGCCGGTAAAGTGTCGCCGGTATTGATTGGCCGCTATTGAGATTTCCGTTCAGTTGAGTTTACAAAACAGATGATGTGCCATATGGAATAACTCACATCAAATTTCACCAACCAGTGGCGAAGCTTGAGATTTCCGACCAGGGGGTCGAAAACGTATATACCCAAAAATTTCTATAAAACGTGGGTCGAAAAAGTATATACCAAAAAATTTCTATACGAAAACTACATACTCTCCACTACTGAGCGAAAAGTTCGGGGGGTCGGCCGCCCCCTCCCGCCCCCACTATCCTTCGCCCATGTCACCAACGTATTTTAGGCGCATTGAGGATAACTTCATAATTAAGCATATTTGAGTAAGAGCGATAAATTATGTGTGACATTCTAGGAAGTTTCTACTAGGGCAACTAAAAACAAATTCAGCTCTTGGGTATAGAGCGAGCATTATTGGTTGTTATGAGAGGCAATTGTTACAACCAAGTAAATCAACAAAACTTTATTCCCTTTGAATTTTTATTGGAGGACTATTTTAATTTTTAAACAATCTTTAGCATAATGTAACCGAAATCCACACTTCGAAATTTAGCATAAAGCTTGACTTTTCTTAAATTCTCTGATTCCGCAAATCCACATCATATTCTTCCCTAGATTCAAAATAAACCAGAATAACATCTATGAACACGCTAATGGATCAAAACATTGTGCATGTTTATTTTTAGGGCTTCTTTTGTCAACTCGTTGCTGAATTCTTCGGCACCCGAGACTTTCGATGTTTGTCCTGCTTATCACTAGATTGATCAGTAAGACATTTATTTGGTAGATACTCTTGCCACTTAGTACGGGGTCTTGGGTTCAATTCAAGCAAGGAGTAGATTAGGATGTATTTGGTGCAATTTAGGAGTATGTAAGATTTTCCATTTAAAAAAAAAACAAACAGGACGACAACTTAATATGTCTAGTATGTAATTGACTCACATATAGGTAGATAAAGTCTTTCAATTCCTAGTTCGATATTCCATATATTCCATTAGAATGATTGATGTTGGACTAGCTGACTCCATAAGCTTCGTCGTACATAATCCTTGTCGTTGATGATTATGGGTAAATCACAACAAAGTAGAAAGGAAAGCCTCCCGAAGAATGTTTTCATCGTTGTTAAATCCATAAAAGAAGTCTCTAAAGCCGCTATGGTCTAGGCTCTTACTCACATTAGGGGTGTTCATCGAATCGAAAATCAATTTTTTAATTGCTTGAATCGAATTTTTCGATTAAATGTTTTGCTGGAATTCGATTAAGAACCAGCCAATTTGATTCTAATTCGATTAAAATTTTGAATTTAAATCGAATTCGGATACATTTAAATATTTTCGTTTTGATTCAAATTTAGCTAAAATATGTAATAAATTCGTTTAAGCTACGGGCTCAGTACTGGGTTTAGTAATGGGCTATTTTAATACTTAGAATAAATTTAGAGGTTAATTTATATTATATCCCAATAAAAGTTATATATGTATTATATATAAAAATAATAAATAAATATGTATAATTTAATTCGAATTTCGAATTGAATTTAAAATTATAAATTCGTATTCAATTTACTGGACTCGAATTGAATCGAATTCTTGATAATCAAATCGAATTAAATCGAATTCAAAACGAATTCTGAACACCCCTAACTCACGTCGTCCACCCTTGGGACTCCATATGGTGCTCGCCCTATTAGGCGACGGGAACGATGAGAATTCATTCATGTCATCTAGTCTCGGGTTTTATATTGTACAACAAAACTTGCTAATAGAGTCATGTCTTCTAGGAACCATACTTGCATGCAAGAAGAAGAACATATCTCTATAGTCATAATGGTTTAATAAGGGATATGTGTACACGCCTAATGCATAAGATACATAAATGAAAGGAAGCGCTAGTTAAACCATATGAAATCAACACTAGCTAATAGTTTTCATATTTGGTTCAAAAGGTGGTCTATGGAACACCATCTTCTAGTTCTTTCAAGTTTCACCTAATGTTGTCTAGATCTCGATCTATAAGAACCAACAAGCTTCTTGGAGCTGTTCAAATAAGTCATTAATCTTAAGTAATGGGTACTTCTTTTTACCGGCTAATAGGTAATGGATACCTATTCTTGACAATCAACTTGTTTAATTCTCGATAATCAATGTACATTTTTATGCTCACATACACATATAAGATTGATGCACCCAAGGGGGAGTGCTAGGGTAAGTCTTGAGTTTCGAAAGAAGCGTGACAAAATGGTGCTCGGGTAATTGGTACCACAACTAGAAGAATGTCAATTCTAAATTCCACATACCTCTTGGGAGGCACACCTAGAAGTCCCTACAAAAAGATGCCTATGAATTCATTCACACATGGACCCAATTAGTATCTTTCCTTTCCTTAGTGTCTATCATAGAGTTTTTAAAATTCGGATGAACACTTAGGAAATACTTTTGTGTTTTCATTAATGAACATAAAGGAATACTCCATACCCCCCCCCCCCCCTGTCGCCATCTCTATTATAGACCTCTTCGAGTGCAATGGACCGATATAACTTTTGTTGCATACAATGCTATCACCGTAACGAGATATCCACCAATGTTGACCACAATGTCAAACTTTCCTTTCAACATTTGGATTAGATCAATGTGTAATCAGAGTCAGTGGGAGTTTTAGCGGCGTTTTACAATGCTATCACTGTAACGAGATATCCATTAATTGTGGGAACCAACAATATAAAACCTAAGTACAAGTTTTACAACACGACACTTTTCACTTATCTTTGACCCTTTATAGTGGTGACATCAAAGACGGTGGTATTAGACGATAAGGGAATATCATCTTACCAAATATGGATTAGCTTCAATTCCTTACTCTTTGGGCTAATCTTTCAACTATTAACTTGTGTATATGTATGTAAAATAATAAGTGAGATATGATAACTAAATAAACTACATATAATTATTCACTGTTTAAACTATTTGTTTTGGTTTAAAAAAAAAAAGGTGATTGTTACGTCAGCCATATAAGCAGAATGACTCATGTTCCCATCCCCCTTATGCTTGTTACTAGTGTCACCCCCTCCTCTTTGGCGCCCCACCCCTATAACGCCCCCATGGGATGTTTAATGCTTTCATGCTGACTAGACCAGGACGTTAGCCCATCACACACGGTCTTATTGAAGATTTAACGAGTTTTAAAAAAAAAAAAAAAAAGATGGAGAATATCTAGCCCATGCTATAAGATGCTACTCACCCAATATTTTAGTCTAGGGCCAAGTTTTGGCATATACCGTACATTGTCTATACGAATGTAGCCCTTACACTGTTTTGTACTGTATCTGAATTAATTATCAAAGGTGTTTTGTCTTGTAATCTGACACCGCATGTTGGTCGTCCTTGTCGACTATTGTTCATCCTAATCGATTCTTTGTTTATTGATTTCGTCAAAGTGATCATCCACGAAGTTTCCATCTGTACTTCTTCCACCTTTCAACACAGTCACCCCACCGCCATCAGTGGTGGTTCTAATCATGTCGCAGAAACGGCAAAAGCAGGATGATACCGGTGTTTCATCGCAGGATGAACATGAACATGAACATGAACATGAACATGAACATGAACAGGAGGATAACTCGTCGTCATCGGATGCGGGTGCTCGTCGAAAACGGCCTTCTTTCAGAAAGTGAGTCTGATAAACCCTAGCTAGCTTTGTTGGATTTGTTTTTGTTGATTGATTGATTGATGTTTAGTTGTGTACTTCAGGAGATTACAAATAGTATTTGTATCGGGATTATCGAAGTTGTGTGTTAAAAGAAATACCACACGGGCTATATAATATTTTATACAGCTCGTATGATTTGCTGGACTGACACAAAAGCGACTGACCTAACCACTAACAAAGTGATACAGCCTATATTAGTATTTTGCCATGTTATATGGCTGGTATGAGGCGTCAGCTAGTGTGTGTAACATCATTGGTGTATCTATATCTACACCTATTAGTGTGTATAACATCATTGGGGTATCTATATCGAAAGTGCTGGAGGTGATGAAGTTTTGTACCATTCACTAACACCACTCACAAATTATCTAGATACCACTAACGTGTTATATGGCACGCATGACATGGTGAAAATGGTAATATGGGGCGTATAATGTGTTAGATTGTTGCATCATACGGGCCATAATGTTTTATAGAGGCCGTGTGAGGTAAGCGTTGTCAAATTAAACAACCTGTATGATGCAGTATACTGACATAAAAGTGACTGATGTAACTACTAGCAAAGTCATGCGGCCTAGATGACCATTTATGCCCTGTCATACGGCCCATATGATGATGTTACCTAATGTATCATTAGTAACACACCCTATCAGTGTGTTTAAGTTCGTACTTTTAGTTCTTGATGTTTATAATGTTGTGTTGGAGGTGATGGCGTTTTATACCATTCACAAACACCACCAACACACATTATACAGACACCACTAACATGTCATACAGCCCATATGATATGGGGAAAATGGTCATACAGGTCGTATAACGTGTTAGACTGGTACATCATATGGGCCATAATGTTTTATACGGTATGAGTTTGTGTCATCAAGTTACATGGCCTGTATGATGTGGTACACTGACACAAAAGTAACCGATGTTACCACTGACAAAATCATCCAGCCTATATAGTATGATGAGGTCACATGGTGTCCGTATAGCATCACCGGTGTATGTATAGACTATAGCAACACCCGTTATCTATGTTTAAATTTGTACTTTTTGTTCTTGATGTTTACAGTGCTGTGTTGGAGGTGATGAAGTTTTGTACCATTCACAAGTATGTTGAGCCCGTTTTGGAGCCCTTGATCCGAAGAGTAGTATGTAAACGATGTCCTTCGTGTTAAACTTCGATTTCTGTAAATTTGTTATTGACTATTGTATGATAATATTGGTGTGCAGGTGAGAGAGGAAGTTGAAGTGGCACTGCAAAAACATATAGCTAACATGAAGTGGTAAGGTGGTTGATTTCGGCCCATTTGAGCATAAATCAATCTGTAAAATGTTATGTTGTATCTCTAACGGGTCAAACGATTTAATCAAGATATTAGCTTAAAAGGAAACCAATCATAAGTAGCCGTAGTGCAATTTTACATATAAACACTATTGTATTCTTATACTTATATTATAAAACCATACTTGAGACACAATTTATCTATAAAAAATGAAACGAGTACCTGACCCGACCAAAAGTTACATGTTCGGATATGACCCATGCCACTGGTTCATTTTTGTTAATGGCATATGCTCACACGCTGTTGGGACTTGAACCCACAACATGTGGGTTGTCTGGCCACCTTAGTAGCACTAGGCCAAAGGCCAACATGTTGGCTGGTGGGCCGACCCGTGTTTAGGACTAACATGTTATCTTCACACAGGGATAGTGAGGATGAGATGGAAACTACGCTACCAAGGAAGTTAAAGTTACAGTTCTTAACTGCTTTGTCTCTTCCAGTTTTTACTGGAACCCGTATCGAAGGAGAAGATTGCAATATACTAAAAGTAGCATTAATCGATTCACATACGGGCAAAACCATTTCCAACGGGATTGAATCATCATCAAAGGTGGAAATAGTGGTTCTTGAGGGAGACTTCGGTGATGACATAGGTGACAATTGGACACTTGAAGAGTTTAATGCTAATATTGTTAAAGAAAGGCGTGGGAAAAAACCTCTTATAAGTGGAAATTCATTGTTGAATTTAAAAGAAGGCGTTGGTCTCGTGGGTGATCTTTGTTTTACCGACAATTCGAGCTGGACAAGGAGCCGTAAATTCAGGTTGGGAGCTCGGGTTTTGGATAATTTAGATGGAATTAGAGTTAGAGAAGCAATATCAGAATCGTTTGTTGTTAGAGATCATCGTGGGGAACGTAAGTGTTTTTTTATATCTTATAAAGAATTTTAGTTTGACCCATTTACTTGGAGTCGATTTGGGTCACCCGGGTTGAAAGTTGATCCAAGTCTATTTTTACTTCTGCATTGTTTTATTTGAAGATTTAGGTTAATGTTGTAGTTGTACTATTGTTTTCTTAATGACACGTTAACTACTTTTATTATGAAATTTTTAAAAAATAGACAGAAAATGTTTGCGGCTTGACCCAACCGGCCCATTTTGCCATCTCTAATATTTAACATTTTGGTAAAACAAAATGTGATAATATGTCATTTCCTGCACGCTTACTTATCAATTATGCAATTATAACAAAACTGCAAGATATTGTAAAAAAAAAACTGTTATCAGTTGACTACATTATACGATAATGATCGATGAGAACTATATACCTTAAATCAAAAAAAATTAATACGTGATTTTTATTGGTTTTTAGTATACAAGAAACACCACCCGCCTTATCTGTGTGATGAAGTATGGAGACTCGAAAAAATCAGCAAGGATGGGGCTTTTCATAAGCGGTTGAACAAAGAAAATGTCAAAACAGTGAAAGATTTCTTAGTTCTTCTTTTCCTAGATCCTACAACGCTTCGACATGTAAGATATTGCATCTCTATATTACTATTTCACTCATCAAGTTTTTTTAAAATCATCCCTTTAGTATGGATTGATAGGTAATCTAATAATGATATATGTTAGACATGTCAATTTTAATCCGTTTACTTATGAATGGGTCGATTTGGGTTGTGTTTATCTGAAACACATCAAATAAAGAATTTAGCTAAAAGAGAACGAGTTAAACAATTGAAAGTCATCAAAATAGGCTGAAGGTTACTGGTTAAATTCTCTTAGTTCATAGCTTTAAATCATGCACAATATTTTGTTTCTTGATGCATAAGTAATTCGTTTATCATCCGATGCATATACTGGTTTAAAGATTATTTACTACCTATACCCTTTTGACCAATTTACGAACACCGCAGATCTTGGGCCCCGGTATGTCTACAAAAATGTGGGAAGTTGTTGTGGAGCATGCCACAAGATGTGTGATAGATGACAACAAATTATACTTGTATTGTCCTCAAGCTCATAAAAAAGACGGTGTTGTGTTTAATGTTGTGGGACAAGTTCTCGGTCTTCTTTCAGACTGCAAGTACGTTGTTTCCAACAAGCTCCTAGAAACCGAAAAGGTTAGCTTCTCAGTTAGTTAACAATTTGCTAATAAACAAAAAGTGTCTTCGACCTCCTGTACTTATGACCCATTTGGGTTATGCCTTTAACGAGTCAAACGAGTAACCGGAAAAGGGAACGGGTCAAATGGGTCGAAACTCCAAAGTGTGTTTTGAGTGTGTAGAACATTCTGAATAGTTTTATGAAAATTCAGATCTTTAAGTTAAACAGATACTAACAAGTTGTTAGTATCAGTAACAAGTGTAACCTAATTTTAAAAGAAAAAGGATTTAGGTGGTTTAAGGCAAAAAAAATAATAATAATAATAAACACTATGGATGACTTCCAACCCGTCTGGTCCGTTAGTTAGTAAACGGGTTGAGTTTACCTTTCGAACATAATCAGTGAAGTAAACTTTAAATTGCATATCTAGGCCGAAGCGCAAAAAATGGTATTATACGCATTTCAGCACTTGGACAAAGTTCTTCACTATGACGATGAAGCTTCTCTAAGAAACAGTATTTGCTCTTTTACAAAAGATCTTTCCTCTTTACATACCCAAACGATGAACGAAAGCTTCGAAGGCAATAACGCAATCCCGAAAGGCCCGTTTGATTACCCACAGGTGAACCCAACGTCCCCGGATATTATCCGGTCTAGCTTGGGTGAATATGGCCCGGACCACATGGGCTCTATTGATGTGAGATTTGATCAACCGATGGACTTTGAATGCCGAGTGGATAACACCTTGATTTGTGACCCAAGCTCATCAATGCATCTGCAGTATCTTGGTGGTGGTTCACCCGGCGAACTGCAATGTGCGGTTGACCGGTTTTTGTTTCCGTGTTCTGCCATGGTCAAAGCTCAGAGGAGATGGAAGATCGTGTCGAGTGTTGTAAAATGGTTCTCACTGATGTTAAAGATACAAAAGGGGGATGTATCGTCAAATAATCGGATGTTTGATCAAGATACTCGGTTCTAGAGCAGCAGAAGTTCAATCTGGATCCGTGTGTGTATATATAGCAGGTAATTTTTCGACTCTGGACTTTTAGTTTGATGAAAATATAGAAGTAAATAAAGAAAAAATTAACTACACCTTACTGAAAAAATAAGTGATATAGACCAAAAGTAGAATGATGATTTTGGATTCGTGTACTGAATGGGTTGATTCGGGCTATGTTTATCGGACAAATCATACAAGTTGAATGTCAAATGCCAAAGTGTATAAATGTTTAATCCAGATTCAGATTATGAGTGAAATAATATTGTTTTCTAATGTTATTTTGGCATATGTTAACTATTTATAAAAAAAAAACATAAATAATTTAGACAGAAAGCGTTTTGGGCTAACCAACCTGACTCATACTAAAGAATGGCCCGTTTTAACCCGTTACCAATACACCCAAATATTTTACCACCTCTTTGAATAAACTTTTTATTCTCGAAAAAAATTGTTAATCAACTTCGCATGCACTATTATTTGATGGTGAGCTTGTAGCAAAAGCGATTATATTACCTGTTGCATAGAATAACATTGTTCATCATTTTGCTTTATAAGGTTGGATTTTGGCTCAAGCGATCCAGTGTCGGTCCACTCTGATCAATGATTCGGAACACATGTAGATGGTGTTAAATTTATTGGAATCCTTGGCCAAATTCTAATCACCCGAAACACATAAGTCAATCTGAGCTCTTGATCTACTTGTGATGAAGATGACACCAGTCAAAGACTATAAAACTTGGTGTCGCGAGGTGATACAGTTTTCATGTTCATAGCGACAAAAGTTGTTTTATTTGTTATTCTTTTCATTTATGTTGCGATTGTTACTTCAAAAGTTCAAACTGCATGGTTCGGGATTGTTATAGTCGAATGATATCATTGGTTTTTTCATCGTCTTTTTCGGGGTTAACTTGCTTGGTTTCTTTTTCTACCGTAGGTGGTATAGGGTATGTTTTTTAACAGGTAACCAGTGGCGGAGCTAGCTTAAAAATTCAGAGGTATCCCAATTTTTTTTTTTTTGGATTAGAGGTATTCTTTGTATAAAAAGATAAAAATTTTACACTAGGTAGACGAAGTTGAAGGGTATTTTTACACTACGAAGAGTGAGTTGAGGGGTAGCCCGGGCTACCCCTCCTTGTACATCGGTTCCGCCACTACTGGTAACTAACACCTTCTAATCCCACTCCTATATATATACACTTGCTATACGTACACCATGGAAGCTGAACCTTTAACCAACACCGGGAGCGGTAATTTTCTTACACATTTTAATAGCACTGGGCTATAAGCCCTTTTGTGAATAAGTTTTTTTATGTTAGTTCTACAATTTCTTATATAGGTAGGTTTTTTGTGTGGGGTGGATTCACACAAGAGAAAACAAAGCTTGAAATTTGTGTTTGTTTACAGAAAGGAATAAATTGATCGTTTAAAAAAACTAACGATCAGGTATAAAAAGACATCGCTTTGGGCAATTGGGCCCCAACTTATATGGCAGTTTTAAGGAAAAATTATACATAGTGATTTGGGCTTGTGACTTGTGAGTTTTTATGAAATTGGGCTTATGATGTTATTTGAAACTGGGCTCTTTAATGGATTAAAAGAACCGGCTATATTTTATAATCTAATTCTTGCAATTTGACGAATTGTGATACTTGGAATATGGATTTTTGATACTTGACATTTTGTTTTTGTGTGTTATAATCTATTTAGGGCATTAGGGGCGCCTTCGGTGAAGCCATTGATGAAGTGGTTTACCGATCGGCATACCGCCGCCAGTCACTTGTTCGCCTTCGGTATCCTCAATTCTCGGTGATTAGTCACCGATGAAACAAGCCGTGATGGAAATTAGCCGTTTATTCATTTTTAAATAAAAAAATTACAATTTTCTTTATAAACAACACCATTTAACTTCTCTTCTAAATTCAAACTTCTATCAACCAAATCCTTTCTTTCACATTCCAAAAATCTAACCCTATTTTCTAAAAAATGGCAGATGACATACCGCTATTCATTCCGTTCGACTTTATTCTTTCTCAAGCGATAGTAGCTTAATTTTTTTTACCAAAATCTCATCGAGCAAGCCGCACTAGAAGACACGAACACATCTAGAAAAAAAAAGTTGTCCGTCGTGATCAAGAGAAAGGCCACGAAACCCTTATGGCATATTATTTTGTCGAGGAGCCCAAATTCAACGAAAAAGTTTTTCGTCATAGGTTTCGTATGTCGAAAATGTTGTTTTTAAAAATTGTGAGTGACATGCAAGCGAATAACTCGTGGTTTCAAGAGGGTATGGATGAGAGAATGAAGAAGAGTTTTACACCGTTGCAAAAAGTCATATCGGCGATTAAACAACTTGCAACCGGTAACCCTTTAGACAAGAACGCCGAGTATTTAAATATGGCCGAAAGGACTTCTTGTGAGTGGCTAGAATATTTTTGCAAAACGGTATGTAATTTATACACTTTCGAGTTCTTACGTAGAACAACAAGCCACGACCTTGCGCTTTTGTATCAAGCTCATGAGGAGAAACATCACCTTCCTGGGATGTTGGGTAGTCTTCATTGTAAACATTTTGTTTGGAGAATGTGTCCAACAGAGTTGCTGCGGGGCCAATATATGAAGGGGGATCATAGGTACTTGACAATTATGCTCGAAGGGGTGGCCTCTAAAGATTTGTGGATTTGACATGCTTTTTGTGGTCCACCAGGTTCACAAAACGACATCAACGTGCTCCAACAATCTTTGTTATTTCTTATTCAACGAAATGGAACTACACCAAAATGCTCATTTTACGTGAACAACCACTTGTATAAGCGTGAATACTATCTTACTGATGAAATCTACCCTACTTGGTCTGTGTTTGTAAAATCATTTTCGTATCCTCACATTCTAAAATAAAGAAGTTCAAGAGGCAAAACGAGGAGACAAGAAAAGACGTGGAACAGGCTTTTGGTGTTTGAAAGTCAAAATGGAGTATACTTAATCGGCCAATGTGTGCTATGAGTGTAAAAAGATTAGGCATGTCGTATATACGTGCATTATTATACAAAACATGATTTTAAAAGACGACGGAAACGCGATTGCACTGGTACATATTCGGGATCCTCCAGTCGAGCCCGTTTTCGATGATATTCTTTATAACGAGCTCATTGATGAAAATACGCATTTGAGACTAAAATATGATCTCGTGGAGCATCTTGAAGAACAAGATTTACCCTACCTTTTGGCAGATTCCGATGACGAATAGTTAAATTAGTTTTAGTTTTAAAATGCCTTTTTATATAATATCATTTTATTTATTTTATTTAATGTAATGTCTTTTTTTTAATTAAACTAGTTTTAAACCGCGCGCGCGTTGCAGCGCGCTAAACCAAATCGTCTAATCGTTTTCGGTTTGATAACATATACTTTATGTTTCGATTACTTATACATTACTACGGACAACATCATCTCATGGAAAAAAACCCGTTTCACAAATTTAGATAAATGGGTTAAAGGGGTTGGTCCGAGTGACTATTCTAAGTGCATACTGGTTTAGAATGACGTTTATAGCACGGATATGACATAACATAGATATAAATATGAATAATAAGTTTTATTGCCATAAAATTGGGCTCAGTCTTTTTGAACAATTTAATTCCTCTTTTGATTTCAAATTGACGTAGAACTTATGTAAAGCAACTAATTAACCAAGTGTCAGTTTAGCTAATTAATCAAGTCTCACAAAGTCTCCTATTACCAACTTAATCAAGTCTCAATCTACTTAATTTACTTGGAAATTGCAACCCATTAAAAAAATTAGTAACATGGTTATGGTCCACAGTTAAAAAAACTAATAACCACCAGCTCACGAAAAGTTCAATAGATTAAATCAACAATCAGATTTCATTTAATTGCATTAATGCATTCGAACTCCTTTTGCCTTCCAATATTTCAAGATACAAAACTATATTTGAAGCCTAGTTTATTTTCCCCAATCAAGAGAGCATTTTATTCATAAAACAAACAGAAGCAAAGAGCCCCAAACATCCACCATATCTATAGTTGCAGTCGTGAACTTTCGAAGAAAAACCTTTTGTTTCGATTAATCCAAATCTCCCAAAGAGTCATAAGGAAGACGACATAAACAGCCCGCTTCTTCTTCGCCCCATATCTAGATTAAGACAATGTTCCAACATCTACATCGAGTAATCATATCAAACTCCGTTGGGATAGGGACTTTTAACCATACACACACCATCCACCAAACTGTTTTAGCAAAAGTGCACTCAACCAGCAAGTGGTTTGCTGTCTCAAGACTAATCCCACACACTGGACACAAGCCATTGTCGAAGGCAACGTTTCTAGCTGCAAGGGCCATCGCCAAAGGGATCTTGCCATCAATGGCTCTCCAAACAAAACAATTGACCTTAGGGACTGCAGTTTTCTCCCACTTGTAGTGGTTTACATTCCCGTCTTGAAACACCTATTCTTCCATCATTGCATTGTTCTGACCTACCTGACAGTAAATTCCAAACTTTCAAACTATTAATAATTTTAGAAAATTATATATACTTTCTTTATTTAAGCCTAATGGCAAGATGCATTTCAAACTTTCAAACTATTAAAGATTTTTGAAACATATATACTTTCTTTATAATAAATATTCTAAATTATTCTTATAGACATGGACCATTTATTACACTGTACAATAGTAGCCTTATTCTTAAGAATTGTGATAACCTTGAAATACTATGGCATGGATACATAAAGCTTCAATGAAATAATAATATTTAAAGATACAATTGTCACACCCCCAAAATACCACCTAGGGAATGTCCCTGTTAGGCGTGTGACGTACCAACAACGAGCCACTAATTACATCGGACCAATACAAATTTATAAATCAAATCCTTAATTATTAATGAAAATCACCATCAAAAAGTTTAAACGAAAACCAACATGTTCAGCGGAAGCAAATAGTAAACCAAAGTTAAATTGTTCAAAACCAATGTATAATGTCAACAATTAATCACATGAATCCCTCCAGTCGACCCATGACCACTCCTGCTATTCCAGACAGCAAGTTCCAATCCAAGACATCTAACGACCCACAAGCATGCAGACAAGTGTGTCAGACGACGCTGGTGAGTTCAAAGTTTTGTTAACGCGTTTAGTTACCAGGTATGTGTATAAAACAGTTCAACCGTTCAATAGTTCAATAATTTGATTTGATGTTGTTATTAACTCGATTACCGCAGATGGCTACAAGATGTATTTGCCCAACCCCAATGTCTTTATCAAAACATTGGTCATGCTTTAAGGAAATTAGTTCACGCCCGTCCTCCCCGGTACGGTGTGAGGGTGCCAAACCTAAAAGCGCTATCAACTAATAACCTCGTTGCCTCCCCGACAACTATCGGTAGATGTAAGGGGTCTTATGTAATAGACAATGAGTGTAATAACAAACATCCCATTAACCTGACGTTCCTCCCCGGAACGTTACCCGATATCCCTCCCCAGGATGCATGCTTGGAAAAGAGCAGTGAACTCACCTTAGTTTTGCTCGGTAAGATTAATTACTTGTTTACCGTTGGACACCCAAATCCTAATATGATTCCAATGACAGTCAGTTTCGTTTACACATAAATCACGTATTCTTTATACAAATTCCACATGTAGCAAGTAAATGTGTCACATATCATTACTCATGATACAATTAGTGTTCGGGCCATAAGTATACCCACAACACAGGTTCGTACTTTTCAACGCCACATATTAACAGTTCGGTGTACACCCAAGTAAACATGCAAGATCACATATGACACAACAGGCATTTTGGTCACAAATAGTTTCGTATCACATGTCAATTAACTACAAACATTTGGCAGCCCATTACGGTGCCCGTGGTAAGGTGCGGCCCAGTTGGTGTTAGGCCCAATCCATGTACTTTGATTCGTTACACGACCTGGCACCAATCAGAGATGTGGGCCCAACGTTACATGTCATCTAACAAGTGTGTGTATGTGAGAGTGGTCTATTCGGAGCCCAACCCATGCATAAATGTGCGGTTGTCCACCCTATCCAAAACAGTCTCGCCCCAAGGGTCTTAGATGGACCCCTTTGTTATTTTATTTTGTTGACAAGTGTAGTCCGGTTACCCCTAAGCCCAATTATCTTTGTCCCTTGCCCAAGTACTTATTAAGCCCAAATTAACTTATAGGTTAACAATTCATTATTATTCAGTGATTGTGCAATTACCATATCAAGTCAAAACATCTATATACCCACCATACTTATCATAATCCATAGTATCAATTTTATGAGACCATTACCTCAACTAACAAGCAATTTATTAGTATCAATCACTAACTTCATTTATCGTACCATGTTCCATTCAAATTGATATGTATAACAACTTCCTGCTTTGCAACATAGTTCATTATTTAACAAGGTTATCCCCATTTAACACCCCTTTAATACCCGAATCCTCATGTATATAAGTATCCTTATATAATCCTTATTCATGCATCACACTTTTACCATCAATAGAAATTATCTTCACACAAGAATGTTATAACAATCAACATGTTCACAAATCTAACCATATCTCCTACAAAAGTCCCTACTCTAGTGTCTAAACACATCATCCAACGGCACACATATTATCACGTATAACTGTTGGTGCACACATCTGTCGTCTTCGTCTTGTATCGAGTCTCAGTTCGTTTCGGATCTAATCAAGCATGACATCACTAGTGACATCATCACATGACATCACTAGTGACATCATATTAACAAATTCACGTGAATATTCAAGTCTTGCATGGAACAGATTGTTTGCATGAGAGGTTCGCTTCAAGACAAAATGAAATTCATTTATCAATTTCGCTTCAAGAGTTCATGTGGATTTCGCTTGAGGATATTCCAAGCGAAATCATGTTTACTATAAATAGGTGATGATAGGTTTCATTTGTAACAGTTCCAACTTTTGTCTCAGAGCTATACCGAAGTGCTGCCGGTTTTTCTTCTGAATGTAAAGGTTGTCAAATTAATATACAAGAAGATTAAAGTGTATCTCAAGCTGTTTCATTGTCCGTTTCTTAGTTTCCGCCTCTGAAATGGACTAGAACTCTTCCAAACGACTCGTTTAGGTCGGAATCCGATCCTACAATTGGTATCAGAGCCAGTGAAGAAGAGTTCTTGTTGATTCAGCCGTAAAATCTGTTTCTACACCTTTCTTTTTGAAAATTTTAAACTTTTTACGGACAAATTCGGTTCAAACTTTCACAATACATTCGAAAACATGTTTTAACAAATCCTTGAGACTTTCAGATCTAAAATCAGATTAAAACTGGATTAATCGAACCAAAATCAGATCGAATTGGCTGTCATCAGCAGGTTTTGCTTCAGAATACTTGTGGATTTCGCTTGAAATCATAAGTTGAGCATGATTTCGCTTCAAGTTGATGATAATCTGTTGATTTCGCTTCAAGATTGATGTATTTCTGTTGATTTCGCTTGAGAACATTATTTGATTTCGCTTGAATAGTTGAAGCGAAACTGATCTGATTGCGTTTAGCTTGAAAATACGTTGGTATTTGCTTGAATCTGGCATTCACTTGAAACCTGCAGTATACTTGAAACATTCTGATGTCTTGCATGAATTTTGTTGTTAATTGAAAACACATATCGTATATAGTGAAAATTGCTTCAAGTCATGTGAATGTATCGGTTTATATAGTACATGTGATTGTGTCTAAGATAGTGGGTATATTGGTCAAATTGTATAAGTGTGTCTGCCATTAAAATTGTCGATACATGTGTATTTGTTTGTCACGAGGTAGTTGGCATGTGAATTAAAAGTCAGTTCCATGTGATCATGTTTTAAATTGAAAATTGATTTTTGTCAGTTAGCATGTAAAGCTGATAAAGTGGATTGATATTTGTGAGTATGTGTATGTGATAAAGTAATTCACGGTTCAAACAATTTAAAAGTCTTATTAGTGGGAGATTGTGAAAATTGTCAGATTGTGTAAGACCATGTGAAAGTCATCGGTTCATGTGAGTCTGTATATGTTTGCTTGTGATGTTCAATATTTTTCAGAAGTCATATGGCAGGTCAAATTAATGTGATGTAGTTGTCGGCATGTGATCATAAATCATTTTGTATTTCAAATTAATGTGATATAGAATTCTCGATTCTATAAATTGTTTGGCATGTGAATGACTTAAATGATGTTTGTCGGTACTTGATGGAATATGTCACACCCCCAAAATCCACCTGTGGAGTACCACCGCTTGGAGGCGTGACTGACCAGGATCCAGCCACCAATCATATTGAACAAGCATATAAGTAGTTATAAAAATCCAACCAATACAATTGGTGTTCAAACAAAACATAGTTAAGTTGCAAGCGGAAGCATAAGTCTTAAAGCCAAAACATAAGTTTAATAGTTTCAAAGTTTAACTTGGCACACAGACGTCCATGTCCCACAACGATCCTCCTCCATGCAAGCTCCAGCTAAGAACCTAAGGACCTGCAAAGCATGTAGTAACGAGTCAACAACAAGTTGAGTGAGTTCACGGTTGGGTGTTCGTTTTAAGTTGTTTCGAAAACAGTTTCCTTTAGCTGGCATCCTGCCGTGGGGGTTACCCCATAGTTAAAAACGTGACTTGTTTATTCCCGGTTACTCTGGCAATCCAGCCGTGGGGGCTACCCCGTGTTAGTTATCTGGCATTCCGGCCGTGGGGGCTACCCCATGTATACACTAGACTCGTTACCATATCGACTGCTGACTGTAGTCATGTTTATGTGCCCTGAAACTGTCAATGTCTATCATCATTGACGTGCCCCAGATCCATTAGTTCACGCCCGTCCTCTGCGGCACGGTGTGAGGTTTGTCAGACCTAAATAGCGCTATCTAACTAATGACCCGCTCGCCATTGGCCCGGCGATTAAGTCGATATAAAAATGAGGGACTTCGTGATAGAGTTTTGGTCTAGTACGAGTTATCTGTCCGTGAGGACGAGGAATTACATTCCTGAACCTTTGCTGTCCTACCCAAGGAGGACGAGGAACCCATGTTCCTTAACCCCAATTCCCGACCCCTGGGAATCCCATGCTTTGTAGAGGGTGTGAACTCACCTTGGTTTGCTCGGTAGAAACACAGAAAAGTCAAACAAGCAATGTTGTGGCTACTCACGTCCTATCATAGTTGTATCATACAAGTCAGGTTCGCAACCAAGTAGCACACGGATGTTTCTAGTATAGTGCATTCAAGTATCGTTCATGGCATACACGTTTAATCATGGCAGATCAACAATATTCACGTTCAAGTAACATATAAGGTCTGGGCATCAGGCCCAAGAGTCCGGCCCAATCAATTAAGTCCGAAACGAGGTGCAACCCCAAACAGCGTGTATCTGTGTATAGTCTCGAGTCGCAACTAGGCGTTTGCGACTCGCAACCTGAGTCGCAATCATGGTCTCGGTTCGTGCTGTTTTGGTCTCGAGTCGCAACCGGACTCGTAACCGGGGTTTCGAGTCATACGGTTTATGTGCTGATCTCGTGTGGTTTCGAGTCGCAACCAGGTGTTTGCGACTCGCAACCGATGTCGCAACCGGGGGTCTCGACTCATCATGCAGTGGTTTCGAGTCGCAACAGGAGGTCTCGAGTGGACAGGAGCTGATTCGGTACAGTGTACTACCCAATAACATTCTGATTTCATGCACCATTATGTACTATCCTCATAAACATGTCTATTTGTCTAATCCTAACCAAAAATGGATCAAACACAACAGATTTCAAATATTCAACCACATTCATATCATGTTCATCGAGTTCTTCATACATTCATCGTGTTCATCTAATATTCAAGTATATCATCAAATGAAATCATGCACAACCTATCAACATCCATGCTATCAACACAATAAATCACTCTAATAGTAAGCTTTCGGTTCTTAACACAAGAGTATACAAATCCGGTTTAAATGAGCATTATCTAACATACATGTGAAGGCCAATTTCATGAACATCCACAACATGGTTTAAATCACTTTTAGACATAAGATATTATTAACTCATCATGTAATCAAATCCGGAATCATAGTATGATAGCTTATTAACATCATTATGCATAAACTTAACAAACCACCATATTATCAAGTCACACAAGATTCATCATCATTAACAACAACCGAAATACATAACAAGAATCACTAATCAACAAGTATCATAAGCACTAACCGGTTTGTGAAAGGACACCGAGTTGCTAAGGAAGATGAGTGAAATGGGGTGTTCGAGTGATGTTGATGAGCTCAACCGAGTCTCCTTGTGGCCACCGGTTTGATCCGAGATGAAGGGGAGCAATGTTGTAGCTTAGGGTTTAATGGTTTCTAGAGAGAGAGTAGAGGAGTGTGTGTTGTCCAAGGAAATGGCAAAGATGGCTAACAACCGGATTATATACTAGCTTCAAGTGCACCCTAATGGGCTTCGAAATAGGCTAAGTGTGTGTGTGTGTGCGGCCCAACCGGCCCGTAAGTCATTGTTCACTCGAGACCACATGGTCTCGAGTCGGGTTCTTGTTGTCTCGGTTCATATACATACTCGCATACATACACACGAGCATACAAGTAACATAACACATAATCATATAAAAGGTTCACTTATCATTCATTAAATCATCAGATTAGTTAGTCACTTAGTGTTCAAGCGTACAATGAAAGGTTCTAAATTTCGAGTTGTCACAGAATACATGTGATATAGGAATAGAAATTGGTCAATCAGTTTGCAATTGTTAGACATCTAAAAAGTTGTAGGTCATCATTGAGGTTACATGTGAATTTAATGTTGTCTGTTATTGAATGATGTAATCACATGTGTTGTTAAGAATACTTATATGGTATTAAAGTGTCGGCTATTATAAAAATGAGAATGTAAGTTGCATTAGATAATTGTTGGAAGAATTGTTGTCAGTTATCGAGGTCACAGGTTTGGAGTTTTTAGTCGGTTCGCACGGTTCGATCAGTCGTTTTTATCTGTCAAGTCGCGGTTTCAATCAAGTTGTTTTGTGTGGTCAAGTCAAGTGATATAGTTCAGTTCGTACAGTTTGGAGTTCAAAGATTTCAAAGGGTCAAGTCACTTAAATTCGATTCGGGTTCTAGAAATCCGCACAGTTGGTCAACGTTCAGTTCGCACAGAAAATCATCAGTTCGAGTACCAGTTTGTTTCAGTTAATTGATAAATCTTTAAACTGATTGTGTTTTGCTTGTTTGCTTGTCAGGTTCTACAGGTGTTTCATGAGGTGAATCATTTCGTTTGAAAGGGGATTTAATTTCATTTTAAGTGTTTTCGAATCATGGACTTAAATTTCTTTAGTATGACTAGTGAAACAATTAATAGAATAAATGTATTAAAGAAAGAATTTGACTCGTTTTCAAGCATGCCAGGTGAATCTACAAAGACTCTTATTGAAAGATATTGTCATCTTGTACGCACCATGTCACAGTTGAAGATTACAAAAACTTCAGCAGAATGGGTTGAAAAGCTTGCTGACACGTTACCGCAAAAGGAATGGGGTACATATCTGATGATATTGAAGAATTCCGGACAGTTTAGAAGGTTATCGATTGCACAGTTTATAGAGAAGTTGGAGGCACAAGATCTAGAGCAGCAGAAGATTGCTAGAATGAACAGTTCTACTCATCAACAAGATGACGAGAAAGTGATTGAAAGTTTTAGCTGGGACAAGTACATTCCAGCTGATTCAAATGTTGGAGCGTTAATTGCTCATATTATTCGAAAGCCGGAAATGCTGAAGGAATGGATGGAAGTGTTATCTGATGAAGAGAAAAGTGAAGATGAAAGATCTGTTTCATCTGAAAACAGTTCGTCAGAGACAAGTGATAATGATGAAGAAATTGAACAGATTAATATTGATAAACTTCATCTATCTTCTGATAATTTTGAATTTTATTTTGCAGACAAATTGAGAAAGCTCAAAGAAAGAAAAGCAGCAAAAGTAATGAAGGAAGTCAAGGTTGTTGAGAAAATAGTTGAAGTGGAAAATGTTGTTGAAGTTGAGAAGATTGTGGAAGTAGAGAAGATTGTGGAAGTAGAGAAGATTGTTGAAGTCATAAAATCTTGTCCTACATGTTTGGAACCTTGCAAACAATGTGTAGAAAAAGATGAGAAGTATAGTGAGCTCAACAAGATGCAGGAAAAGTTGCTATTTGATGTTAAGAATGTGAAAGAGGCATACGATGTATTGAACAGAACTGTGAATAGTTTACAGAAGACTAATTCAGAAAGAGAAGATGCTTTGAAGATGTTGAATGCAACAATGATGTCGAAGCAAAAAGAGATAAATTTTTACATCGAAGAATGTGCTAAATGGAAGCAAGAGTTGGATGGTGAAAAAGTTGAAAACGAAAGAATCAGAAGATTGCTGCGAAGTTATACAAGTTGTGATTACATAATTGATAGAATTTACCCTACTGTTGCAGGTTTCGAGGCGTTTAAAGATGAAGAAAAAGACAAGAAATCAAAGAAGAAACCGGATACTGGTAAGAAACAGAACGTCTGTTATAACAAGTGTCCGCCTCCAATTTGGGAAGGGTATTCGCCTAGAAAACCGAATGAGGAACAAGTCCAAAAGGCAGTCAATCTAAAGTTAGAGTCCGAGTTAACCGATGTGTTACCAGACAACATTGATGTCACGTTCACAGCGTCCGATACAGATCATGAGTCCGAATTAATTAAAAGAATGGTTGATCAGGTGTTGGATAAGGATGAGGAGTCAGAGTCAAAGTCCGAGTCCGAAAGTTCGTGTCAGTCAGTCGGGAGTTCGTCAGAAAAGAGTTCAAAGTCATCGGGAAAACGGGTTTATAGTAAAGAATTTTTGTTGTCAAAATCTAATTTGAATGACGAAACATTTGAAGTTGCATATACTTTGAATGATTCTGACAAATTATATTTTGATAAAGAATTCCCAATTAGAAGTGTTCGGTTTGACATGATTAAAAAGGTTTTCAAAATGACAGAAATTAATATTTCTGAAATTAAAGATTTAAATCCTACTGGAGAACCTAAAAAATACACTTCAAGAGTTCAACAACGGTTAAACAAGAAAAAAGGTTACAATTCTGGTTCTGGTTTTCAAAAGAAACCAAACCATAATCGTAGCTACAAAAAGAAAGGACTTGGTTTTATACCACCAGAAAATTATAAAAATGAGAAAATTTCTAAAAATTCAAAATTTGTTTCAGGTCCTTCTGCTGAGGAAGAAAAGAGAAGCGCTTTCTGGAGACAATCAAATCAGGAATTTCTTGCTGAAAAGATGAAGCATGGAGCTTATCAGAAGATAGAAACAAGAACCTGTTTCCGATGCAATGAAGCTGGTCACATTGCATGGAACTGTCCGAAAGCGACAAATACAAAACAGGGAGTTTCTCAAAAACTGAAAGAAGTTATTGTTGACAAAACTGAACCACCAACTGAAAGGTTTAAAGTGTTTAAAAATTCAACATATGAAGTTGGTGAGTGTTCGAAAAGGTTTTACAAGAAAAGGGGAAATCTTGACAACCAAGCCTGGGTTGTTAAGAAATCAGAGGTAAAATCTGGCGATGAATCTGATTCCACAAAGTCAGAGGAGCCACAGGTTGAGCTAAAAAGTGAAAACTCAGTTCCTCCAATGGATGATGAGAACTTTCCATCATTGAGGACTGAATATTTTAAATCAAAAGTTGGGAAAGTTGAGATCTCAAATCAATTCTATTCTGAACAGAAAGAATTTGATGTTGAGAAAGCGTTTAATGGAAACATTAAAAAGATGATTGGTAAAATGATTGATGGGAAGGTTAAAGGGGTAAAGGAGTTTTATGCTACAAAGAAGGCAACTTATAGCCCAACCCCTAGTGAAGTTGAGAAGTTTACACCCAAGGCTGGTCAGGCTTGGGTGGATATTTTCTTTCATTGAAAAACCTGACTTGCCGGAGATCCCAAGTTTGTAATCGTGGATCAGGAATCGGCATCATTCATGTTTTATGAGTTTGTATGAAAAGTTCTTAAAATTGTTAGCATTTTACAGGTTAAGTATGACTATGCCGGAGCTCCCAGGTTGGTAAGAGTGGAGCAGGAATCGGCATCATTCTTTATATCAGATTTTGATTGTGTTTATTTACAAATGGTTGAAAGAGGTTTTCAACGTCAAGTGGTAAATCAAGGACATTAAATTGTACTTGATTTTCTACAAATGATTGAGGAACGATATGATGAACCCCTAACTTTACAAGTGGTAAAATCAACAAAATTTATTTTCCGGAAAAATCATTTTGGTTAAAACAAACTTAAGTGTTTTGAAATCATAATGAGAAAATAGTTTTGTGATAGGGGGAGTTCTGATTGTTTATGCCAAGTGGATGGCGAATTGAAGTGATTTGATATCAGTTGTCACTTTCTGTATAGTTTATTTTCAAATTTCCTAAAATGTGTTTGCATTTTAGGGGGAGTAAAAATTTCAGAAAATCCAAATACATTTGAAAATTTGAAAAAGTCAAAAACATAAAAATTGAAAAAGAGTTTTGTTGTGCTAAAAGAGGAAATGATAGTACATCAGTGGACTGTCACAACATGCTAAAGAAATGTAAAGTAAAATGTGATAAACGGTCTCACTAATGATGTGTCAGTAGGTTTTTACACATTTAGTAAATTGTGACGAGATATAAACATAAAATTTACTTGCGTCTACGTGGGGAACACCTCCAGGATATATAGGTAACCCCTGAAATCTTGTTTGAAGGGTCCCGTATTCTGAGATACTAGGTCTTTATACTCAGTGATATCTGGGGTATTATCCCGGGACTTCTGATTTTGCGGAAGCAATGGCCTAGTCCCCGGAGAATACTTTCTGCTTGCTTGAAATATAGCACCACCCTCAGCTAAAAAATGATGAAACATTGAAAAATGCTAATCATGGCTGTTGTAATTCAAAAGATCCTCTAAAGGGGACACACCTAAAAGTCAACTAGGCTCTCTGCTGAACGGAAGTTCTGACCTGAGCTATCACGGTTGCATAATTTATTCCCCTTACAGATATCATCTGTGGTATACTCACCTGTAAGACTGAATATTGGGGTCTGGATACGGGAGTATATACTGAGGTGGGACACATGTAGATGTTTAAGTCCTAAAACACTAATTCATATCTCGAAGCAGTTGAACTTTGTGTGAAAATTTAAGTGGACAAGTATACTGACAATCTAAGTGAATTGTTTAGAACTTAAAATGTTTAAAGCTTAACGGTGTTGATGATTTGTCTCAAAAACTGATATGATCCTCTTACACGAACTCACAAAAATATTGTTTGTAAATATTTCTTTACTGCATTTTATTTCTGTTATTTCAAATTCCAAAATGATTTTGTGTGTGTTTTAGCATAAATTTTTGAAAAATCCAAAAAGATTTTCGGCAACTGATGTTGAAGAGCTGATTTTCAAAATTTCAAGTGCTGAACATGACGAACAGGTTTGGGAAAATTTGATTGAAAAGTTTTTCAGAGATAAAAAATTCGTTAAATGATCATTGTTAATATTTGATTGTATACTGATTGGAGAAGGATCAGTGTTGATGCATGAAATTTGACAAATTGTTAAATATTTTATTCTTGTGAATCTTATTTTTGGGTAGAGGATGTGCAGGATAGCAGATAGAGTGCCAGGTTCCGATACCTGAGGATTCTGAAATTCTGTAAAAGCCAGACTACGATCCCAGCATGTTTTGAGGGGGAGTCTGTTAGAGGGAGAGAGAATTGGAGATAGAATAGAGCCAGGTAGAGATCCTGAAGAAAGCTCAAAGACTGATAAAGACTGAAGACTGTGAAGACTCGACACTTAAGACTCGTCAACATCTGAGGGGGAGTCTGTTGGTGCACACATCTGTCGTCTTCGTCTTGTATCGAGTCTCAGTTCGTTTCGGATCTAATCAAGCATGACATCACTAGTGACATCATCACTAGTGACATCATATTAACAAATTCACGTGAATATTCAAGTCTTGCATGGAACAGATTGTTTGCATGAGAGGTTCGCTTCAAGACAAAATGAAATTCATTTATCAATTTCGCTTCAAGAGTTCATGTGGATTTCGCTTGAGGATATTCCAAGCGAAATCATGTTTACTATAAATAGGTGATGATAGGTTTCATTTGTAACAGTTCCAACTTTTGTCTCAGAGCTATACCGAAGTGCTGCAGGTTTTTCTTCTGAATGTAAAGGTTGTCAAATTAATATACAAGAAGATTAAAGTGTATCTCAAGCTGTTTCATTGTCCGTTTCTTAGTTTCCGCCTCTGAAATGGACTAGAACTCTTCCAAACGACTCGTTTAGGTCGGAATCCGATCCTACAATAACATTAAACTAGACTCACAAAAGTCATGATCACATACTGATTGTAATAGAGACGCGAGCGAGCAAAAGAAAAGGATCTGCGATCAAGTTTGCTGCCGTCGCACACTCTAGGAGAAGGAAATCAGCATCTAGGGTTAACTTATGTGATAATTGTGTGATATCTATAATGGCCATGCACCTCTTAATCAAGTATAAGAGCCCCTAATACTACTGGGCCGTGATTGGACCAACAACACTTTGTCGGATCCTTTTAACACCATGATTGGACCGAGATCTGTTATGAATTTAGCTACACGTGATGAGATATCAAATGAGATTTGGCCACATAACTCTTAGCACATGGGCTTTGCAAATGAGATATCAAAATTGAATTAAGTTACACGTGATGTGCTGACACTTGATCTGTGCACATGGGTCGCCATATTTGTTGTATTTAATGAACCGCACATGGGTCCATTCACCTAGACATTAACATTCAACAAACGCTAAATGAATTTGCATGAACAATTAAAGTTGTCGGATGAGTTATGTTAATGGATCAAAATTTCGGGTTGTCACATCATCCCCAACTTGAAAGAAATTTCGTCCCGAAATTTGATAAGTAATCCAAGAGCGGCGAAGTGTAAGATCAGGATGACCGTGGATTTTCCTCGGGTACCACATCATCCCCAACTTGAAAGGAAATTTCGTCCCGAAATTCGCCAATGATATTAGAAGTTGATACAACCTTTTGTACAACTAAGGATACTTTACTCCACTCATTGCGTTCCCACGTGAACTCCGGTCCACGTCTTGGGTTCCAACGAACTCTCACGATTGAGGTTCGACTATGTTAACGAATATTGACGTCCTGGTCCATGTTTTTTCAGTAGATTCCTCAACAACTGCAACCTGTCCTTAACCTCCAATTCTAATAAGGGTATCACAAGCGTTTCATCGGACAAACACCGCCTTAGATTCGAGACATAAATGATATCATGCACGTTACTCAACTCGACTGGTAATTCAAGTTTATAAGCCACTTGACAACACGTTTCCAGAATTTTGAATGGCCCAACATAACTTAAGTTAAGCTTGCCACGCTTCCCAAGGCGTACCGCACCCTCCCAGGGTGAGACTTCCAATATAACACGTTTGCCTGCAGCGAACTCCCAGTGTTTCCTAAGTTATCAGGTTTCCTGGCGATCACACATTGTCGCCACACGATTTCCAATCCAAATAATCTTTCCAAGAGTTTCGAGTACATATCCTGGATCTGTGATTGGGTTGTCATCCACCTCAGTCATCCATGCAATGCTTCAAACAGAGTTGCGTGCATATTAAAACAGTAACGACTGCAGTAGAACTCACCCAAAGATGAGTGTCCTTCCAAATGTTTACTAGAGTCAATCTCGCACATTCTCGCAGCATGTCTTCGTGTGTCAGGATGGTTCGTTATTCTGTCCGGTTGTCCTACAATGATAAGTAATGCTCATGTCGAGATGTGAGCCAAGGGTGTCGTGTGCTGCCTGTCCTAAATCAGGTATGGGTTAAACTCAAAGGTAACATGAGCTGGCACTTCGTGCCGAAAACCGCCTCTCTCAGAGGAATATTCACAAGCTGTGAAGACTCGTCAGTTCCTTGATTGCAAGAAAGTGTGCTGGTTACGTGAGACAATCAACGATCACCCAGGTGATATTGTTTCCGTTTTGAGTTCTAGGCAGCCCAGTGACAAAATCCATGGCAGTATGTTCTCGTTTCCATATGGGTGTTTCTGGTTGCTAATACTTCACCTTGACTTTCCCCCCAGTCAAACATCATTCCCATACCTAGCTAGGTGGGCCTTCATGCCCGATCACCAATACAAGGTTTATAAATCCTAAAGTCTCTCATCAAACCCAGAAGACTAGGATATCGAGGCCGGTGTGCTTTGCTCAACACAAATTTCCTACAGTTACTGTATAATGAGATCCACATTCATTCCATGAGGTAGCGAATATTGTCCAACCTGCCAAAAGTTGCTTCTCCATGCCCCACACGGGTTCAACTTGAAAATCCACTTCCTTCAGTTCTCCAGTTTGAACAGAGTGAGTCTGATCAGGTAGGTTAGAGTCGATGGTGAGTTGCAAAGCCCGCGCACCTTCAAGTTTCACAGTCGTGATCATCCAAAAGTTCCATCAGGCGATACCATTACATGCTTAGCTCATTTGAAACAAGGGTACATGGGAGGCCCTTGTGATCGGTCTAAGTAGCGCATTCGGTACCGTCCAAGTAATGCCTCCAAGTAAATCCAAAGACCACGATTTCCACCGCCGGTTGTGTGTTGTGCAGTTCCTCTTTGTAACTCCATTACGTTAGTCATCACTCTCTCGTGTTGCGTCGGTGTGTAAATGGGACTCTGATTCGGACCATCATGGTACACCACTAAATCACCCACACCCTAGGGTAAAGACGATGCTCAGTGCATTGCAGAGTTGGGATTCGAAAGCTGAAAAGACGTCCTCCTGTTTTATCTTTCACGAACATAGCACCCTGCTGTGTCACACCCCAACCGATGGCGGAAACATCGGGGCATGGCACTGAGCGAAACAGATTGTCCAGAAGTTTCCATAACAATTATCATTACCAATTAATTTAAAGTAACATGTCCCATACCATGTCTTAAAAGGCAAACAAATTATTATAAACAAATCTAGTCAAATAGTTCTGTTCCGACAACTCAGATTCTTATTACAGACAATTGTTTATTGTTGACCTATTTCACACCACAGAAAGCAATTAAGCATCCTAAGCACCTGTCACATACGTTAAAGTAAAAGTCAATACACATAGTGTAAAGGTGAGCATACAAGTTTGATAATAGCATATAGAGTTCGAAAGCGTTACGCATAACCAGCACATACACAGAGTGAAATGAGGCATGTTAGTTATCGACATGAACCTATCGATACCAATGACTGCGGGTTGACTGCCCAAGGCAGTTCGCGATACATTCTCACCACTGTGAGCCATGTAGGTAATTGTCCTTAACAACCCCCGAGTGAACGGGTGCTGAGTCCAAGCTAATAGTACTATCGTTGCTAAGGCAGGTAGACAGCATTCCATGTGTAAACATAACAAACAAGCATTCATTAAGTCACGTATAACATGCGGTAACGGTTTGCGTTTAAAGTATTGCGTAGTGTGTTCGATGTGATTTAGTATATGTAACGTATGTAACACCCAAAAGTGCGTAAAGCAAAAAGGGATCGAGTATACTCACAGCGATTGATGGATTAAAGGGAACGCTAGAGAGTAGGGTTAGCCTGATCAGAACGATAGCATAAAGATAAGCGACGCGTAAAACGATGCAAAATGCAAGTGGCTCGGACAGCAGTCCGATCAGATGGTAGTCCGATTGAACAGCCGGTCGTGCGGGTGGCAGTCCGTTCGGACAGTAGTCCGGTCGGACAGTAGTCCGATCGGATGACTGTTCGAGTGGATTGTTTCTTCCTTTGAGAAGGATGTGTTTGTGTATGATGGCTTGACTTTTGAAGTTTTCGTTGTAGCATATTGAAAACATTGAAGTATCTCTACCTTTCAGGTCGGTCGATCGGACTGTCGTTCGATCGGACGGCAACCCGTTCCGTTGGGCACTTCAGTGAGAACAAGTTCACAGCAGGTTGTCACTCGATCGGACGGTCGTTCGATCGGGTGGCATCCTTTGTGCATTGAACATGTCGAAAATTGTTTAAGTATTAAAGTCCAAATGTCTCATGATTCGAATGGCAGTTCGGTCGGACGGTAGTCCGATCGGACAACAATTCATTCAACACTCAGACTTCAAGTGTTGGCAAAAATGGTTAAGTGTGGGACCAAGGTGCAAGTCATTCGGTTTGGCTGTCCGTTCAGACAGCAGTCCATTCGGATGGCACTCCGTCCTGGTTAACCTGTTCGTCTTACACTTGGTCGTTTTTGATAGTTTGTCGTTTTATCGAGATGCGTTGATATCGTGCTAACCAACAGAACCCCATCCAAGTTCAGTCAGTCCACCGGTTCAAGACGATTGTTCTTGGTTAACCCGAAATCGATAATCTCGTGGATGGAATACGGATCTTGAACCAACACAACCACAATAATGAGTAGTAGGCCGGCACAAGTTCCGATTCTATCGGTTTTGAGTGCATTGAGTGTAAAAGAGTTGAAAGAAAGTTGGAAAACCATCTTTCAATCCTTTTTCTTGTGAGCATGTTTAGATCTATAAAAGATCCTTGTTAGTTTATGTGGAAATCGGTTAGATCCAATTTGTTCTTGGTGGATTGAGGCCAAAACATGAAGTTCTTCAAGAACACATGATGATGTCATCTTAGAACACCTTGAATCTTGATGATTTCACGGTTAAAAGTCAAGATTCGAAAGATAGAAAAGTGTAGGAGTGCGTCTAGATTAAGGAAGTACAAGATTTAGGACGAGATCTTACCGGAATTGCGAGAAATCGAAGAAAAAGCGATGTTGGAGCACTGGTCGGACGTCACTTTCCAAAAGTGGAAAGAATGAAAGTGACAAGGGGTATTTATAGGGTTACCCAAAGAGGAAAGGACTGCTTGATCGGTTAGGCTGCCCGATCGGACAGCCTAACCGATCGGACGATCAGACGGTAGTCCGATCAGACGGTTGTTCGATCGGCCGGTATCCTGGTCGATCGGCCATCTGATTCGCGTGTTTGACGTTTCGATTGCGATTACGAGCATTTTGATGCGTTAGAGTTTCCTAGTCAAATTACTTTTAATCCCAACTACTATATCTCGCACTATCTCTTTTCCACCAATTATTATACCATTTCGATTGCGATTGAGTTCGATTACGTTTCGATTGATTCCCACACATAACGTAAATAAACAGGCACAAGTAACACATAAGGCACACACACAAGTATAACAATAACCAAAATGCGTATTTCGAGTTGCGAGTGCGATTGCGATAGCAATAAAGCGATTAAACAGTCGATAAATAGCGATTACCATGCGATTATTAATAGATACTCCACATAATACAACTAAAGCTAAAATAAAATAAAATAGATTAATTACAAGTCAAAGAAGTCAAAACAGGATTTGAGCGATGAGAGACAGATCGCAATTAGCAATCTTTTCTTCCTTTGACTTTAATCTTGACTTTGACTTTGACTTCCGAAACACGGGGTGTTACAGCCTCCCCTAGTTGAGGGAATTTCATCCCGAAATTAGGCCGAAGCCGTAACAAATAACTTCGGGTACTTCGCCTTCATGTCGCTTTCGAGTTCCCAAGTGAACTATGCGCCTCGTTTTCCTTCCCATTGGACTTTCACAATAGGAATGCGCGAGCGTCTGAGCTGCTTGGTTTGGCGATCCATGATTTCAACAGGCTTTTCCACGAAGTGTAGTGTTTCGTTTACTTGGAGATCATCGAGTGGTACAATTAAATCATTCTCAGCCAGGTACTTTCAGAGGTTTGACACATGGAAAGTCGGGTGGACGTTACTAAGCTCCTCCGGAAAGTTTGAGTCTGAAGGCGACTTTTCCGATTCTTTCCAGAATCTTAAAAGGTCCAACATATCGAGGCGCTAGTTTCCCTTTCTTGCCGAATCTGACCACACCCTTCCAAGGTTTAACCTTTAGGAGTACGTAGTTGCCAACGTCAAATTCAAGGGGCTTGCGTCGTCTATCGGCGTAACTTTTCTGTCGACTTCGAGCTTTCAACAAGTTGTCTCGAATTTGGAGGACTTTGTCAGTCGTTTCTTGCAATAGCTCAGGACCGGTTAATTGTGAGTGACCGATCTCGTGCCACACAATAGGCGATCATCATTTTCTTCCATATAAAGCCTCGAATGGTGCCATTTGAATGCTGGAATGATAACTGTTGTTATACGAGAATTCGACTAACGGCAGGTAAGCATCCCAATTACCATCAAAATCTATGACACACGAACGGAGCATGTCTTCAAGAGTACGGATCGTTCTTTCAGTCTGACCATCGGTTTGAGGGTGGAATGCGGTACTTAAGTTAAGCATAGTACCGAGAGCCGCTTGAAACGTTTCCCATAGTCGCGAGGTAAACCGAGCATCACCGTCAGAGATGATGTCGCGAGGCATCCCATGATTACAAATGATCTCATTGGTGTAGATTCGGGCTAATCGTTCTACCTTGTAGTCTTCCCGTATTGGCAAAAAGTGAGCAGATTTGGTCAACCGGTCAACAACAACCCAGATGCTGTCATGACCTGATGACGTGTGCGGAAGCATTGTTATGAAGTCCATAGCTATACTCTCCCACTTCCACATAGGGATTGGCGGTTGTTCGAGTAAGCCAGAGGGTCTTTGGTGTTCAGCCTTGACCCATGCACAAGTCAGGCACTTTCCAACGTAGAGAGCAATATCCCTTTTCATGCCCGGCCACCAGTACTTGTAGCGAAGGTCCTGGTACATTTTATTGGCACCGGGATGAATAGAATACCGGGATTTGTGAGCTTCGTCCATCAAAATCTTTCGCAATTCGGTCCGTTTAGGGATCCAAATTCGATCTAGATAATGGAATATCCCATTTGGCTTATTCACAAGCTGGGCTCCATCGTGATAGATTCATTCCTTCTTCAGACTGCGTTCATTAAAACAGGCATGATGGGCTTCGCGGATGAGGGTTTCGAGATCGTATTGGGCTTGGACATCACGAATGCTAAGCAAATAACTTCGTCTGCTGAGAGCGTCGGCTACGACATTCGCTTTGCCTAGGTGATAACGAATCTCACAGTCGTAATCGTTGAGTAGTTCTACCCATCGGCGTTGATGCATGTTAAGTTCTTTCCGATCAAAGATATGTTGTAGGCTCCTATGATCGGTGAAGATCGTACACTTGGTACCATACAGGTAGTGTCGCCAAATCTTTAACGCAAAAACAACTGCGCCTAGCTCGAGATCGTGGGTTGTATAGTTCTTCTCGTGGATTTTGAGCTGACGAGATGCGTATGCTATAACCTTGTCCCGCTACATTAGAACACAACCAAGACCAAGGTTGGAAGCATCACAATAGACAATGAAGTCGTCATTTCCGTCGGGCAATGTGAGAACAGGAGCATTGCAAAGCATGTGCTTGAGGGTTTGGAAAGCAGACTCTTGTTCAATTCCCCAAACAAAAGGCTTGTCTTTATGCGTGAGAGCGGTAAGCGGCACAGCGATCTTTGAGAATCCTTCGATAAATCGTCGATAATAGCCCGCTAGTCCGAGAAAAAGAACGGACTTCAGACGGGTTCTTAGGTGTAATCCAACTCTTAACAGCTTCAATCTTCGCGGGATCAACGTGAATACCCTGACTATTTACAATGTAACCCAGAAACTGAACCTCTTCCAGCCAGAATTCACACTTGGAGAACTTGGCATAGAGTCGATTCCCCTGGAGTCGCTCAAGAACCAAACGTAGATGTTGCGCGTGTTCGGCTTTCGATTTGGAATAGATCAAGACATCGTCAATGAACACAATGAAGAAACGGTCGAGATATGGTTTACACACGCGATTCATCAGATCCATGAAAACCACGGGTGCATTGGTTAAACCAAAGGGCATAACAACGAATTCATAATGGCCATAACGGGTGCGAAACGCGGTTTTGGGTATATCCTCCTCTTGAATGCGTAGTTGATGATAGCCTGAGCGTAGATCGATCTTCGAGAAACACGTAGCACCTTGTAGCTGATCAAACAAATCGTCAATGCGAGGCAGGGGATAGCGGTTCTTGATAGTTAACTTATTCAATTCCTGATAGTCGATGCACATCCGGAATGACCCATCCTTCTTTTTGACGAAAAGGACTGGTGCGCCCCAAGGAGTGGTTCTCGGGCGAATGAAGCCTTTCTCAAGTAATTCCTGGAGTTGGTTCGAGAGTTCACGCATTTCAGACGGTGCGAGTCGATAAGGAGCTTTGGCAACAAGGTTGGCTCTAGGAATGAGGTCAATACGAAAGTCGATATCACGACTTGGCGGAAGTCCGGGAAGATCCTCAGGAAAAACGTTAGGAAATTCTCGGACCACTGGAACATCGTTTACACCAGGTCTTCCTTTCTTTTCCTTCTCCGCTACTACAATGTTAGCCTAGAAAGCTCTGTATTCCTTGTGGAGATACTTGCTAGCTTGGACACACGACATGAGTTTGAGACCTTTCGAAGCAGTTTCACCATAGACACACAACAAATCACCATTCGCGAGAATCGAATCATCTTATTGAAGCACACAACTTCAGCATGGTTTTCGCGAAGAAAGTCCATGCCTACTATGACGTCAAAACTTCCGAGTTGCATCGGAATAAGGTCGATCGGGAAGATGTGATTGTTGAGCTCGAGAGTACAATCACGAAGAACAGAATTAACGGCGACGGTTCTTCCAGTAGCGACTTTAACATCGAACGTCGAGGGGAGATGGGAGCGTTTACGACTAAGGAGCTTCTCGAATTCAAACGACACAAAGCAGTTATCGGCTCCAGTATCAAACAAACATGAAGCATAAATACCATTCACAAGGAACATACCATTGACCACATTGTTGTCAGCCTGGGCTTGGCGCGTATTGATGTTGAAAGTTCTGGCGCGTGTGGCTTGTTGTTGTTGCTGGTGTTGCTGCTGCTGCTGGGGCTCTTGTTTCACAACCCTATTTGGGCACATGTTCGCAAAGTGGTTGGGATCACCACATGCGAAGCAGACTCGGGCGTTGACCGCGGGTGCCTGAGCCGCTTGTTGGCCATGCGGGGCTGGGAGCAGAGCTTGATGAGCAGTGGCTTGAGCTGGTGCTTGACGAGGACCAGTACGGCAATTAGTGGTGAAGTGGTCATACATGTTGCAGTGAGCGCAGAAGCGACAGGCGAGACCCACCGGGTGATGATAGGAGCATGTCGGGCAAGCCGGGTGGGGGCCTGTGTATGCACGCTTTGCAGGCGGTGCATAAGTAACTGGTGCTGGATGGTGATGGTGCTTCTGCTGGGCCGGTACGGCCTGAAGAGGAGCAGCAGTGGTGGTGACAGCACAGTTCTTGTTGCTGGAGCTGCTGTTGTTGTTCTTCTTCTTTCGGCGTGAGGACTTGGATGACTGAGCGGCGGCAGTTTCGGCAGTTGGTGAGGGGGTGACTTGGTGCAGGCTCTTCGAAGTTTTATCCCAAAAACCAGCTTTTAGCCGCTTGTCGTTGATTTCGGCAGCAAGCAAGTAAGTTTCTTCGATCATTGCTGTTTTCGCGGCATGCACAAAATCCGCAACACAGTCAGGTAGAGCTCGGATGTACTTCTTGATTGCCATGTCAGGCGTCTTCACTTGATCGGGACAGATGATGCTGAGCTGCTTCAAGCGAGCAGTCAGGGCGGCGTTGTCACCTTCCTTCTGCTTAATGTTCCAGAATTCGTCCTCCAGCTTTTGGCGTTCGTGGGGATGGCAAAATTCATCCATCATGATGGCCTTCAACTTTTCCCATATCAGCTCATAGGCTGCATCATTTCCGCGTTTGTTTCTCTCGGCCGTCCACCAGTCTAATGCGCGGGACTGGAAGACGCCGGTGGCGTTTAAAGTGCGGAGATTTTCCGGACATCCACTCTGGCAAGAGTGACTTCGACGGAATCGAACCGTTGAAACATAGCCGTTAGGCCATCTTCTCCAGTGAATTACTTCGGACCGCATGCCTTGAACTGCTTGAAGCTGAAAGCAGTCTTGGTAGCAACTTTAGGAGCTTCGGTTCGAGACACCTCAGACGATTTGCTGACGTTCTCGTAAATCTCACTCACGATCTGAGGCACAACCATGGCCACTTGTTTAGCGAGGATGGCAGCAAGGCGTTTGTCCCTCTGTTCTTGGCGAGAGAGTCGTGGGTGACGAGGTCCAGATGATGGTCCAGTTGACATTGTCTGCAACAGACATCGTCATAGGTCTCAGACACATCATAATCGAATCTCACCTCACACGTCTAATACTTACTAAAGCTCAGGAACACAATGGAACATGTATCACACAAACACATAGGCACATAATCATAGATTCGCATAGAGGCACATAAGCACATAAACACATAAGCACATATACACATAAGCACGTAGGGCACAGAAGCACAGAAGTACATACGCAAGTAATCACAGAGGTAGTCAGAATACAGAAACCTATCATTCAAATTCTTGCGAGTGTTCGAGTATAGCGATCGCGATTAGCATAGCGATTAGTATAGTATAAGCGTATAACATAGCATAAGGTCGTCCACAATTTAGCGATTTGTCAGCGTTTTGAGATAGAAATGCAGTGCGAGTCGTGCGTGTCGATCGAAGTGAAGGAAAAAATTGAATAAATCTCCAAAATTTAAACACATAAATAGGTAAACACACATACAAGCACATAAAATTGACGAATCATCAGAGTCAGCAGTTGCGGGCTCAGAATCGAAACACATAAAAATCGGGAAAAAGATCGTCTGAGGCTATTAGACATTGACTATCCAAAGTGATTCGACTATTCTCAAGGACTTGTTGTACACACTTGACCTTCAGGACTGTGCTTTTGCCTCGATTCTTGGGTTTTTGGCACGCATCCCATTAGTCATATCGTGTCTTCAGGTCGTTGGAGTCCGTCGAGACTTTGGTGAGAGTTTCGTAAAACCAAGTAAAGGTCGGAACAAGGCGTCAAGGTTAGGGTTTCACCCCTGGCTTAACAACTTCGTTCCTGTTTTGATAAAATAAAGGAGAATTATACGTCAAAGTATGGATTTCACTCATATTTCAACGCAATTTCTCGTGTTTATTGATAAAATGCAGGTTGAATAAGCAGTTTAACTAATATGACACGTCCTCACCAACCACAAAACCCCCCAAATGGTTCAATCACAGAAAGAGAGAAACACATGGAACCAGAAGAAATCCAAGTGTGAGAGAGAAAGATGAGAGGAAGAGTGATGCAGCGGAGAGCCACATGTGGAAACGATGGTGGTACTGGGGTTTCCGGTCGCTGCAGCGCCGGTCAACAGTCACGCCCTAAGTGGTGGCAAGGGTTTCGATTGTGGTTTCAGGAGGCATCAGCGGGCAGAACTGTGACAAATGGCAAATAACCGGAAATTCCGTACTGTCTAATCACTATTCTTAGTATATAATCTCATGCAATTTGCGTAATTTAATTACGTAACTGTGTCGTACATTAGACGACAATGTTAGGACAAGAAAACAATGATATAACATACGTTGGTTTTCGTCGTATTGCGAAACCAATTAAACAATGTCCTAAAAGTGTTGGTAAAAAGTGTTGCGCGCACTATTCACGGTTACACTATTCATGCCAGCAAAACCGTGAAAACATAACGAAACAAGGAAAAACGACACACGGCTAACATAACTGAGTCCGTTTATATAAGAAAACACTAATACGAAAACATATCTTACAAAGATACAAGACTTTCCGGTACAACGCCCTAATCGCTAAATCGTCCGTTTCACTAAAAATAAGACAATTTTAACTCGTCCAAAATAATAATTTAGCATTTCCGGGACTCCGGAAATATGACAAATGATGACAAACATATGGAAACAATTTGAGGATATTAATGGGGTGTCCGAAACATAAGCTTTCGATGCTGCGTTGCAACCCCCACAACTTGTCCATTTCTGCACCGACAAGCTAATAAACGACATTTCCGACATCGAAAACAACCAAATGAAAGCTTTGGTGAACTAGTTAAGGTTATTTTGAGATTCCAAATCCCGTTATACATCTCTTGGTTGTATCAAATGAAAGCTTTGGTGAACGGAAAAACTTCGTCGGTAGGAATTAAAAGTGCTTTTATAGAACTGACGACCAAACGGAAGCCGTTTAAGATATCAAAATATAATTTCTACTAGTTTAGTGAATTTGTTAATAATAATTAACATTCCGAATCACTAATTACCTCCTAATGGTGAAAGATTACCCCTAATCACCATACTTAGCCTAATTACCAAAATATCTACATGTTTAAGACATTTTTATAAAAATGTTACACTTTACCCCCCCCCCCCCATGTATATGACAAAAATAAAGGGGTCCCACACCCTTAATTACTTGCTAAAATATCTAGATATTTTGGTTTATTACAAGTGGATGAAGTTGGTGATTTGTTATAACAACTAGTTACTTTAAGTTACTAACCATTTTATCATCACTTTATATTTTTTTTATTTACAAACACAAGCTCTCTCATCATCTTCATCTTTTCATCAAGAACACCCACCATAAACCCATTTTATTTTATCACCTCCTTGATGATCAATATGGATTTCCATGGAACATAAGAAGATCTAAAGCACTTACAAGAAAAATGACACTCTTTCATCCACTCAAGAACCTTCAATCATCAAGATCTTCATCTTCTTAGCTCTTAATCATCACTTAGATCATCCCTAGCCTAGTGCTAGAAGTGAGCTTCTAAATCTCTTATTTTCATACTTGTTTATGTTATGATTGTTATTATAACTAGAGATAACAAAATAATCATACATAATAAACATGAAAATATAAAGAAAAAAAATAATAATCATAATATATAAGATTGTTTATGTTGTGATTTGAACCTTGTTACTTGTTTATTTGATCTAGTTATGATTAACATCATATGAAAAACTTGTTAGATAATGTTTAAAAACATAATCTAACAAGTATACATGAAAGTATTAAAAAGGGTTATATGAAACTTAATGTTTAATGAATGAACATATATTTTTCATGTTATAAAAGTGTGTAAAGTATTTTACCAAGAATTATGCTTTTTGAAAGATTTATAAAAGAAACATACAAGATGGGTTTTCTATAAAAGTTTGGCAAACTAGAAGTAAAGTATGATTTTTAAACTAATAAACATATGTAAAGATCATACTAAAACCCTACATGTTTATGAGTTCATCTTGTTAAAAAGTTTGTTATGAATCTCATGTGTTTTTGTTTAGAAAATGATATGTTAATAAACATGGCAAAGTTCATATATCAAAGGAACTATGGCCAATTTTTCTTAGAAATCATATGCTAGAAAAATTATCATTTTTAACAAAGTCTTTACAAGATTAGAAAGTGGTCTTTCTAAAAACAAAAAAAAATAGATATAAATATATATTTTTGGGAAAATATATATTAGATATCTTAACAAGTTATGTACTATGTGTTTATTATTTGTATTAGTTATGTACAAAAGTTAGGGATTTGATAACAATGATACAAATAAATACAAGACACATTTACAAGTAAAGACTTACAAGAATACATATATACACACTTGAATACAATTTGCGGATCATTCGGACATCGGATACAACTTATGGACAATTCGGACGACGGACGAACTTATGAACATATCGCCAATCCGAGGACTTACTACGATGTTTAGGCGATCTTTCGACGCGTACACCAAAATTTCGTTACCGTTAACAAAATTCGGACATTTTGAAACTTATAAAAACTATTATGTTTTTATTTACTAAAAAGTATACTTAGTTATTTTTATAAAAATGTTTTTTATAAAAATGAAAGACTCATACTTTCAAATGGGCTTACACTTCTTAATGGGCTATTTTATACAAATGGGCTTACACTTCTTAATGGGCTTACTTTCATAATGGGCTTAACTTAAATACATGGGCTAAGCCCAATACCAAACATATGGGCCAAGGCCCAATACTATTGAGGCCCAACACTATTGAGGCCCAATGCTATTTAGGCCCAACACTATTTAGGGCCAATACTGTTTAGGCCCAACACTATTTAGGCCCAACACTATTTAGGCCCAACACTATTTAGGCCCAACACTATTTAGGCCCAACACTATTTGGGCCCAATAACATGAATTCTTGGGCTAAGCCCAATGACACCATTATTGGAAATTCTAGTATACAATTGATACATATAAGACACGAAATCAAGAAGACAAGACTCGATGATACAACTCACAAGATACAAGATTACATATATATATATTTGGTGAAATATATATATAACCGTTTAACAATTCATTCATCTAATACAAAGTTCAACGAACAATAAAGACAGACAAGTCTTACACATATTTAAGACACAAGGCTTGTACTCAAGTCATTTACAAAGACCGAAGTGTCTAACAAATATAAGAACATTTGTAGGTCGCAACATCGTTCAAGACGACCACGCGTAAGATCGCAAACACTTATCATTCATGGACGCAATACTGTGAGTTCATGTCCCCTATTCATTTAAATGTTTTACATCTTTACAACTATCGGGGAAAATACATGTTCAATTGTATGTTAAGTTATGGAATGAAACACCTTAGATCATGTGCGATTAGGGTCATACATCTAAGCACCATTAATCCAGTTTGGACCTAGGTACAAGTGGTTAGATCTAATGGGTATTAGCGAGCCCCACTCTTGGTCGTGGACCCATACAGAAGAGTGCGTTTGTGTCCCAGTCGATAGTAGTCGACATAAAATCGTCTAGGTTTGGATTGCTTCCTAATTCGTCACACATATTAATGTCCTCGCGAAACATTAATGATCAACGATTTCATTGACGCTTTACATACTACATCATTACATACAGATACATTTTATACAACTCACTTTTTATGGATACATTTTATACAACTCACATTTTATGGATACATTTTATACAACTCACATTTTACAGATACATTTTATACAACTCACATTTTACAGATACATATCATTCAACTAAACTGCATGAACTCGCCAACTTTTATTGATGTTTTCAAACTTAACATGTATTTCAGGGAATTAGTGGACCATGCAGACATTTCAGTCAAGGAAAGCAAGTATCAAGACTCCATGCCACCATTCGAAGGGTTTGCCCGTTATATACCGCCTCTTTGCGGTGATATAGTGGTCAAAGCCTTGACATTTTAAGACTTACATTTTGATGTATAAAACGATGACAACTTATTTTCATTTAATGGTTTGTAACCAATACATTTAACTTATGTTGCGTTCTTTTGAAAAAATTATGACAATGGCATTGGAGCTTGTTTTTATTCATTTAGTATGTTCACTTATATTGTTATGAAAAGAGAACCGATCAGATCACACCTCACGCTTCCGCTACGAGCGGGTGTGACAGATTGGTATCAGAGCATCGATTGTAGTGAACCAGGATTCTTTCTCGAGTCTAAGTCTACAATCACTAGGGACCTCTCACGAAAACCTCTTGTTCATGTTGAACAGATTATAAATAAAATTGTACAGGTCAAAAGGTTTTCATTGCATAAACATTTTTCAAGGTCCACTACAACAAAAATTCACTTCACATAAATCAAGCGAGGACATTTCCATGGGTGAAGTCTATGAGAAGTAAACACATTACATTAACAGACTATGTGCCTACAACACATTACATTATCAGTTTACGCATTATAAACAGTTTACAAGTTCAGCTTATACAAGATAGAAATCCTTGATTGATAGGGTTTTACGTGATTATATATATAGGTTGTTCATATATATGTTGCATGAAATATTTGGCAAAAACAAAATGCCTTCGACTTCGAATTCCATTGTCATCCTTGACACACATAACATGGTTAAGACACGACATCTTTTACACAAGATATGATACTCTATTTTCAAACATGACATATTTTATACAATACATCTTCCATGAGAATATCGACCTCATGTCTATTGCGGAGCTTATGACGAACGTGGTTCCTAAGTGAGACCATAAAGTTTTGATCCCGTGGAAGATGGTTGCTTTCTCGCGGATGCTGAGATTTCGGACTTCAGTAGTGACAATGAGGCGGAGGTGGCAGCCTTGGACAACAACTCCATTAGTGGGACGAGGTCCCTGTGACTCATACAAATCATGATTGACGACACTCTTATCCAGATAAGGAAGATGAAGTACTCATCTTGAAGGCGTCCCTTCAGATGTTATTTTTACAAATTCTCTCTATTTTTATTTCATCTAACGCCGTGCCATTCCGCAAGTAATGACAACGGACGTTGACACATGAACTATCATGAAGTTCCCTCCTGTGTTAAACATAGACAATAGTGTCCTCTCTCTGACTGATCGCCTTCTCTGAACGAGAGAATGCTATGGTGACCATGCAAGACAATTTATTATTACGGGGGCCCACGTAATAACAACTTGTAGTGCATGGAAATTCTGGTGGACTCTGCGGGTCAAACTAATGATCACTATCCATTCAAAATTCTTAAGTGTTCAAGTTTCTATCCAGTAGAATACTAACCAAGATGGTTACTATAACACCTTACAATACAATACAATACAATACAATACAAGAAGACGACACGTATTTGTTCACACCTAACATTTGATCTACATCACGATTCAGTTGAGACTAGTCATCTAAACAAACAAAATTTGTTAGCCACTCATGAAGTAATTTCCTCAACATTCTAATTTTTTTTTTGTACATGGGCTATTTCCATGGTGTCTATGACACTTTACCCTACTTTACTTTACCTTACCTTATCATATTCCACCTTATCATATTTATTGGATATAGATACAATAAATTCCGTCGCTTGACATTTGTCTTTTCCCAAGGGATGGTATGGCATGAGCCATGCTGCAACTCCCTCATTGCATTCTATTCAACATCTTTGGAGATTCTAATGATCTTGTTAGAGCTCGTGAAGCTCAAGCACTATCACCATACTCGTCACATGGGCAAGTACGACAAAGAAATTTCTTAACTTGGGACGACCGAGGTCCATAGAGTAGGGAATACATATTATATGGACGAAGACCACTGGTTGGTTTCCCCTCCTCAACGAATTATTTTTTTTTCTTTTTCCATTTAGACATATGACCAATACACGCAAGAGGCATTACACCTTTTGGTTTTGGTTATCCACAATATCATTCATTCAAACATGTATCAACAATGAGGTCTTGAGGTTTCCATGACCGATTGCATTTTTCTTTCTTGGGCGCATGATAGACTGTATTTATCCAAATATACGTCTAAATTATTTTAGTAGTATATATTAATAAGATCATGGCGCCAAAAGAAACAAATGCTTTTACACAAGACATGGTTTATACATGACATTGTTACGTAAGACATTGCTATACATGACATTTGACGTTGGTTTACACAACACATTTTTGGTAGTTATTGATAAGTGATGAGACGTGTGTAATATGATAAAAGCATGGTGGATACGCCGCTGGTACTTCCTATACATAAGTGCTTATATTATATTGCATATCGTGGCATATCTGAACCATTTTGACAAAGACAATACATGACATCTTTTACCAAGGACATGATTTTCTATTTTAAGGCTTGATATATTTTATGCACTACATTTCATTTGGTTATTTATTTAACCATACATCATTCTTTTATATCATCTGATTTTCATATCTATTTTCATATGATTTTATAAAAGAACTCGATCATAACTGGAGCCAATATTGTTGGTTACACTTGATGCTTTCACGGTCTCTCAAGGGTTGTTCCATACTGGGTAACACCCGAATTCAAACACCTTGAGTGTTACATTTTGGGTTTAGCCTCGGAGATCCGAAGCATGACCGCATCATCCCACCCTACCTCAATCACTCAAACAGTAGTTACTCGACACGTTTCCAATCAACCAACATTTCACATCCATGTTATTTGATACTGCTGCCAATTTTAGCTTCATCTCAACATTTCACATACATGAGTTTCATGGCTAGTGGCGGGATTGTCCAAGCTACAATTAGGGACTGGATTATCCTACAACTAAACATAGGGAGTGGGCTATCCTACATCTAAAACATAGGGATTGGGCTATCCTACATCTAAACATATGGATTGGGTTATCCTACATCTAAACATACGGTTCCTAAAACTATACAGTGAAGTACTCGTCACACAGAATTCCAAATGTACTTGGCCTAGAGCCAAGTAAGCTAGACGTCCCCTCATTCTATAGAATCGGTATACGGTAAACTAGTCGAGTCAGGGAAAGTTGTTAGAGGATGTTCCTTGGAACTTGGCGAGCGAAGATTCAGTATTGATCTCTTACCCGTTGAGTTGGGTAGTTTCGATGTAGTGGTTGGCATGGATTGGTTATCCGATAACCAAGCCAAAGTCTTTTGTCATGAAAAGGTCATTCGCCAACCACTACTGAACAAAGAGACACTTGTTATTCATGGAGAGAAGCACGATACACCATTGTGGATCATCAATTGCATGAAGGCACATAAGTGCTTACGGAAAGGTTGTTTTGCCTTTCTGGCACATGTTGTCGACAAGAAGGCCGTTGGGCCGAAGCTCGCAGATATTCCAGTGGTAAAAAGGGTTTCCTGAAGTCTTTCCTGAAGACTTGCCGGGATTATAACCATATCGACAAGTCGAGATTCATATCGACTTGGTATCGTAAACCTCACCCATAACCAAATCTCCATATCGATTAGCATCTTTTGAAATGCAAGAGTTATTCACACAACTTCAAGAGTTGTTGGATAAAGGATTCATTAGATCAAGCTTCTCGCCTTGGGGAGCTCCAACTTTGTTTGTAAAGAAGAATGATGAAACACTCAGAATGTGCATCGACTACAGAGAGTTGAATAAACTCACCATCAAGAATCGGTATCCACTATCGAGGATTGGTGATTGATTCGATCAATTGCAAGGTTCAAGTTTCTACTCTAAGATAGACTTATGATCGGAGTATCATCAGTTACGAATTCAAGAGGAAAGCACACCGAAAACGGCTTTTAAAACTCGTTACGGTTATTACGAGTTTCTCGTTATGCTTTTGGTTTAACGAATGCACTAGCGGTCTTCATGGAATTAATGAATCGCGTGTGCAAGCCGTATCTCGACAAATTCGTCGTAGTATTTATTGACGACATATTAATATACTCACTATTGACTAATGAACACGAACAACATTTGAGAACCATTTTGGAGCTACTAAAGAATGGGAAAATATACGCGAAATTTTCCAAGTGCGAATTTTGGATTAGCGAGATACAATTTCTCAGGCATGTAGTGAATGAGAAAGGCATTCAAGTAGACCCGGCTAAGATTGAAGCAAATGAGAATTGGGAAGTGCCCAAGACTCCAACTGGAGTCCGACAATTTTTTTTTGGGATTAACGGGATATCATCGGAGATCTATAGAGATTTAAAAAAAAATTACTCAATTGCTAACCTCCCTCACCCATAAAGACAATAAATTCGCCCCAATCGAAAAACAAGAAATAACATTACAACTTATTCTTAAGATTGGTGCATAGCATTTTACAATCTTATCATTATCCGACGATACCGATGACTTTGTTGTAAACTATGATGCTTCGCATCAAGGATTGGGTTGCGTACTCGTGCAACGTGAAAAAGTTATCGTGTACACGTCGCGCCAATTAAAAAGTTCACGAGAAGAACTATACCACTCTCGACCTTGAGTTAGGCATGGTGGTATTCGCTTTAAAAATTATGGCGACATTATTTATATGGTACTCAATGCATTATTTTCACGGATCATAAAAGTCTTCAACACATATTCAACCAAAAAGAATTAAATATGCAAAAGCGATGTTGGGTTGAATTGTTGAACGACTATGATGGTGAAATAAAGCACCATCTGGGCAAGGCGAACGTTGTAGCTGACGCCTTGAGCCGCAAGGAGCGAGTTAGAACACTGAGAGTTCAAGCACTAGAGAAGATGATTCACAAGCGCTTAAAGAAGAGCATATTCAAGCAGAAACACTTCGATGCATGAAGGAACAATTAGTGCCGAAAGAAGATGGAACTTTATACCTTATGGGTTGAAATTAGGTTCCATTCTTTGGCGGCCTTCGAGATGATATTTTGAGGAAGCACATAGGCCAAAGTATTAAAAGAATACTATTGGTGGCCTAATCTCAAAAGTTATTTCGTGACTTATGTCGGAGAATGCTTGACTTACGCAAAAGTCAAAGCTGAATATCAGAAACCCTCGGACTTGTTACAACAAACCGAGATTCCCGTTTGGAAATGGGAACAAATATCGATGGACTTCATTACGAAGTTACCCAAGACCTCATGCGGTCATGACATGATTGGGTAATCATCGATAGACTAACAAACTCCGCACACTTCTTACCGATTCGGGAGGAGGATAGTACAGAGAAACTAGCGGAACCCTATCTCAAGGAAATAGTGGCTCATCATGGAGTGCCTATTTCAATCATCTCAGACCAAGACGGTCGCTTCATTTTACGAATTTAGAAGTCATTTCAAGAGGCCTTTGGACCTCATTTAAATCTAAGCACGATCTTTCATCCACAAACTGACGGCCAGAGCGAACAGACAATCTAAACACTCGAAGATATGCTTCGTGCATGTGTTATGGATTTGGGAGGCAACTGGGATACTCATTTAATTTTGGTTGAGTTTTCCTACAACAACAGCTACCATACAAGCTGCATTGTTCGAAGCTCTTATGGTCGAAAGCGTCACTCACCGCTATGTTGGGCGGAAGCGGGCGATAAACAACTAATCGGTCCGGAATTATTCCAAGAGACTATGGATAAAATCTTTCAGATCATAGACCGTATCAAGGCGGCTCGCGATTGACAAAAGAGCTACGCGGACAAGAGACAGAAGCCATTATCTTTTGAGATCGGAGACAAAGTCTTATTGAGAGTCTCGCCTTGGAAGGGCGTAGCGAGGTTCGGTAAGCGTGGGAAGCTTAACCCTCGTTATGTAGGACAATTTGAAATCTTAGAAAAGATTGGCACTGTTGCCTACAACTTGAAGTTACCAGACGAACTAAGTAGTGTACACGACACATTTCATGTGTCGAATCTTAAGAAGAGTCCAACACAAGAAACGGTTATCATCCCGACGGATGAAGTTCACATTGATGACAAACTCCAATTCATAAAGCACCTGTTAAGGTCATGGACCGGAAGGTCCAGAAAATACGAAGGAGTCGTAACATATTTGTAAAAATTCGTTGGAACTCTCGACACGGACCCGAATATACTTGGGAACGTGCAGATCAAATCAAAACCAAAATACCCTCACCTGTTTGAGTAGTCTCCTGCAAAGGATGACTCAGTTTGAATTTCGGGACGAAATTCTCAATAACAGGGGGAGAATGTGACAAATGGCAAATAACCGGAAATTCCGTACTGTCTAATCACTATTCTTAGTATATAATCTCATGCAATTTGCGTAATTTAATTACGTAACTGTGTCGTACATTAGACGGCAATGTTAGGACAAGAAAATAATGATATAACATATGTTGGTTTTCGTCGTATTGCGAAACCATTTAAACAATGTCCTAAAAGTGTTGGTAAAAAGTGTTGCGCGCACTATTCACGGTTACACTATTCATGCCAGCAAAACCGTGAAAACAGAACGAAACAAGGAAAAACGACACACGGCTAACATAACTGAGTCCGTTTATATAAGAAAACACTAATACGAAAACATATCTTACAAAGATACAAGACTTTCCGGTACAACGCCCTAATCGCTAAATCGTCCGTTTCACTAAAAATAAGACAATTTTAACTCGTCCAAAATAATAATTTAGCATTTCCGGGACTCCGGAAATATGACAAATGATGACAAACATATGGAAACAATTTGAGGATATTAATGGGGTGTCCGAAACATAAGCTTTCGATGCTGCGTTGCAACCCCCACAACTTGTCCATTTCTGCACCGACAAGCTAATAAACGACATTTCCGACATCGAAAACAACCAAATGAAAGCTTTGGTGAACTAGTTAAGGTTATTTTGAGATTCCAAATCCCTTTATACATCTCTTGGTTGCGGATTTACAACTTACGGAAAAACTTCGTCGGTAGGAATTAAAAGTGCTTTTATAGAACCGACGACCAAACGGAAGTCGTTTAAGATATCAAAATATAATTTCTACTAGTTTAGTGAATTTGTTAATAATAATTAACATTCCGAATCACTAATTACCTCCTAATGGTGAAAGATTACCCCTAATCACCATACTTAGCCTAATTACCAAAATATCTACATGTTTAAGACATTTTTATAAAAATGTTACACTTTACCCCCCCCCCCCTTTATATGACAAAAATAAAGGGGTCCCACACCCTTAATTACTTGCTAAAATATCTAGATATTTTGGTTTATTACAAGTGGATGAAGTTGGTGATTTGTTATAACAACTAGTTACTTTAAGTTACTAACCATTTTATCATCACTTTATATTTTTTTTATTTACAAACACAAGCTCTCTCATCATCTTCATCTTTTCATCAAGAACACCCACCATAAACCCATTTTATTTTATCACCTCCTTGATGATCAATATGGATTTCCATGGAACATAAGAAGATCTAAAGCACTTACAAGAAAAATGACACTCTTTCATCCACTCAAGAACCTTCAATCATCAAGATCTTCATCTTCTTAGCTCTTAATCATCACTTAGATCATCCCTAGCCTAGTGCTAGAAGTGAGCTTCTAAATCTCTTATTTTCATACTTGTTTATGTTATGATTGTTATTATAACTAAAGATAACAAAATAATCATACATAATAAACATGAAAATATAAAGAAAAAAAATAATAATCATAATATATAAGATTGTTTATGTTGTGATTTGAACCTTGTTACTTGTTTATTTGATCTAGTTATGATTAACATCATATGAAAAACTTGTTAGATAATGTTTAAAAACATAATCTAACAAGTATACATGAAAGTATTAAAAAGGGTTATATGAAACTTAATGTTTAATGAATGAACATATATTTTTCATGTTATAAAAGTGTGTAAAGTATTTTACCAAGAATCATGCTTTTTGAAAGATTTATAAAAGAAACATACAAGATGGGTTTTCTATAAAAGTTTGGCAAAACTAGAAGTAAAGTATGATTTTTAAACTAATAAACATATGTAAAGATCATACTAAAACCCTACATGTTTATGAGTTCATCTTGTTAAAAAGTTTGTTATGAATCTCATGTGTTTTTGTTTAGAAAATGATATGTTAATAAACATGGCAAAGTTCATATATCAAAGGAACTATGGCCAATTTTTCTTAGAAATCATATGCTAGAAAAATTATCATTTTTAACAAAGTCTTTACAAGATTAGAAAGTGGTCTTTCTAAAAACAAAAAAAAATAGATATAAATATATATTTTTGGGAAAATATATATTAGTGATCTTAACAAGTTATGTACTATGTGTTTATTATTTGTATTAGTTATGTACAAAAGTTAGGGATTTGATAACAATGATACAAATAAATACAAGACACATTTACAAGTAAAGACTTACAAGAATACATATATACACACTTGAATACAATTTGCGGATCATTCGGACATCGGATACAACTTATGGACAATTCGGACGACGGACGAACCTATGAACATATCGCCAATCCGAGGACTTACTACGACGTTTAGGCGATCTTTCGACGCGTACACCAAAATTTCGTTACCGTTAACAAAATTCGGACATTTTGAAACTTATAAAAACTATTATGTTTTTATTTACTAAAAAGTATACTTAGTTATTTTTATAAAAATGTTTTTATAAAAATGAAAGACTCATACTTTCAAATGGGCTTACACTTCTTAATGGGCTATTTTATACAAATGGGCTTACACTTCTTAATGGGCTTACTTTCATAATGGGCTTAACTTAAATACATGGGCTAAGCCCAATACCAAACATATGGGCCAAGGCCCAATACTATTGAGGCCCAACAATATTGAGGCCCAATGCTATTTAGGCCCAACACTATTTAGGGCCAATACTGTTTAGGCCCAACACTATTTAGGCCCAACACTATTGAGGCCCAACACTATTTAGGCCCAACACTATTTGGGTCCAATAACATGAATTCTTGGGCTAAGCCCAATGACACCATTATTGGAAATTCTAGTATACAATTGATACATATAAGACACGAAATCAAGAAGACAAGACTCGATGATACAACTCACAAGATACAAGATTACATATATATATATTTGGTGAAATATATATATAACCGTTTAACAATTCATTCATCTAATACAAAGTTCAACGAACAATAAAGACAGACAAGTCTTACACATATTTAAGACACAAGGCTTGTACTCAAGTCATTTACAAAGACCGAAGTGTCTAACAAATATAAGAACATTTGTAGGTCGCAACATCGTTCAAGACGACCACGCGTAAGATCGCAAACACTTATCATTCATGGACGCAATACTGTGAGTTCATGTCCCCTATTCATTTAAATGTTTTACATCTTTACAACTATCGGGGAAAATACATGTTCAATTGTATGTTAAGTTATGGAATGAAACACCTTAGATCATGTGCGATTAGGGTCATACATCTAAGCACCATTAATCCAGTTTGGACCTAGGTACAAGTGGTTAGATCTAATGGGTATTGGCGAGCCCCACTCTTGGTCGTGGACCCATACAGAAGAGTGCGTTTGTGTCCCAGTCGATAGTAGTCGACATAAAATCGTCTAGGTTTGGATTGCTTCCTAATTCGTCACACATATTAATGTCCTCGCGAAACATTAATGATCAACGATTTCATTGACGCTTTACATACTACATCATTACATTCATATACATTTTATACAACTCACTTTTTATGGATACATTTTATACAACTCACATTTTATGGATACATTTTATACAACTCACATTTTACAGATACATTTTATACAACTCACATTTTACAGATACATATCATTCAACTAAACTGCATGAACTCGCCAACTTTTGTTGATGTTTTCAAACTTAACATGTATTTCAGGGAATTAGTGGACCATGCAGACATTTCAGTCAAGGAAAGCAAGTATCAAGACTCCATGCCACCATTCGAAGGGTTTGCCCGTTATATACCGCCTCTTTGCGGTGATATAGTGGTCAAAGCCTTGACATTTTAAGACTTACATTTTGATGTATAAAACGATGACAACTTATTTTCATTTAATGGTTTGTAACCAATACATTTAACTTATGTTGCGTTCTTTTGAAAAAATTATGACAATGGCATTGGAGCTTGTTTTTATTCATTTAGTATGTTCACTTATATTGTTATGCAATGAGAACCGATCAGATCACACCTCACGCTTCCGCTACGAGCGGGTGTGACAAGAACTCGATGGTCATGAAGATGGCTTCAAGAAGCTTCGGCGAAATACCTAGGGTTTCGGCTGTATTCCGACGAAGTTCCGGCATAAGGATTAAAGCTTGCATGTTCCATTTTCAAGTAGATCGGTGACCGATTCGTCTGCATTTCTGCTTCTGAACAGGGATTTCGGTAACCTGATGCCTGCTTGGTGGGGAAGGAAAAACAAACGATTGTTGTGACAACCCGAAATTTCGATCCATTGACATAACCCATCCGACAACTTTAGTGGTTCATGCAAATTCATTTAGCGTTTGTTGAATGTTAATGTCTAGGTGAATGGACCCATGTGTGGTTCATTAAATACAACAAATGTGGCGACCCATGTGCACAGATCAAGTGTCAGCACATCACGTGTAACTTAATTCAATTTTGATATCTCATTTGCAAAGCCCATGTGCTAAGAGTTATGTGTCCCAATCTCATTTGATATCTCATCATGTGTAGTTTAATTCATAACAGATCTCGGTCCAATCATGGTGTTAAAAGGATCTGACAAAGTGTTGTTGGTCCAATCACGGCCCAGTAGTATTAGGGGCTCTTATACTCGATTAAGAGGTGCATGGCCATTACAGATATCACACAATTATCACATAAGTTAACCCTAGATGTTGATTTCCTTCTCCTAGAGTGTGCGACGGCAGCAAACTTGATCGCGGATCCTTTTCTTTTGCTCGCTCGTGTCTCTATTACAATCGGTATGTGATCATGACTTTCGTGAGTCTAGTTTAATGTTATACGTGATAATATGTGTGCCGTTGGATGATGTGTTTAGACACTAGAGTAGGGAGTTTTGTAGGAGATATGGTTAGATTTGTGAACATGCTGATTGTTATAACATTCTTGTGTGAAGATAGTTTCTATTGATGGTAAAAGTATGATGCATGAATAAGGATTATATAAGGATACTTATATACATGAGGATTCGGGTATTAAAGGGGTGTTAAATGGGGGTAACCTGGTCAAATAATGAACTATGTTGCAAAGCAGGAAATTGTTATACATATCAATTTGAATGGAACATGGTACGATAAATGAAGTTAGTGATTGATACTAATAACTTGCTTGTTAGTTGAGGTAATGGTCTCATAAAATTGATACTATGGATTATGATAAGTATGGTAGGTATATAGATGTTTTGACTTCATATGGTAATTGCACAATCACTGAATAATAATGAATTGTTAACCTATAAGTTAATTTGGGCTTAATAAGTACTTGGGCAAGGGACAAAGATAATTGGGCTTAGGGGTAACCGGACTACACTTGTCAACAAAATAAAATAACAAAGGGGTCCATCTAAGACCCTTATCATGAGATCAAAACCCCAACGTAGTTAGCACAGTATAGCCTTATTCAGGCAACACCTTGACATTCGTTGCTGGGTTTGGATCAATCGGACAGGGTATTGAGTAGTGATTAGGGGTTAGGGGTTAAAACACTTACAACGAGGCAAAGCTTCGCAATTAGGGGTGTACTGCTAAAAGAGATGGAGATAGAATGCGGAGATTTCGTCAAAGGATTGTCGAAATGGTGTAAAAGCTTATGTCCCACGTCAGGCTATTTATAGCCCAGATGGAACCAACCCGAGCGTTGCGACAGGGACAGGGGGTCCTGTGCGCGTGTCGGAGCCCCGGACCTCTACTCCTAGAGTAGCCTTGTTGTGTTTATAGGCATGTGGTGTCGAGATTATCCAGAATGACACGTCCTAGGTACCTTTCGCGAGTCGTTGGAGATTTAGGGGATCCCCCCATGTGCCTCATGCTGTTCCATTTTCAAGTTTCTTTATTTTTCGAACTGGTTGTCACCGTACAAGTCTGGGATTATGATCAGAGATCCTTATAAGGTGTTTTTGGGTGGTGTTACAACCGGTCCCGTGCCGGTTCCACTAGTTCGGGTACATAACCAGTTCTTTTATACACCTTTATTTGGAACAAGTCAGGGACCTATATTTTCAATTTACTTTAGGCATCCAAAGTGGTTGAGTCGACCCTATTCGTATGGACCAAAAATGTGATGATCAAGTAAACTAATAGGGACCATAGCTATAGTTTCTTGAACTTAAGCACAAAAATATGAAATTACGACGTACATGGGGCATAGAGAACAATGTGTGTAGTTTACTATACATTATAAATTGGTGTTTTACCTATAGATTTTTATGTATTTATGTAATAGCTAGGCTTTTGTGTGGGTTTGATTCTTGCAAAGGGAATATAAAACTTGAAATTGTTGTTTTATAAAATTTTGGTGGGCAGAGTGTTGGGTAATTGATATCATTTTTTCTCTAAATGGGTAAAATGGTTATAAAATAGAATACTACTTGATGGTTAAATGAACAACGTAATTTCTTGCATTTAAAGATGAAAGATGACCATGTCGTTCTTAAAAAAAACATACAACATTACTCAACTATCATATCCAAATATAACATATTGACAAATGTTATACCACCTTAGTATTGATTCCGATACTGTTGGATTTTGTAGGCATTGTGGCCAGCTGGCCCTAGCCTTATTTAATTAAGGATCTATATGGGCTTAACTTGGGAGGCAAATTTGCTAAACCTTAATTAGTCTCTATAAATACAATCCTTTTACTTGTAACTTCATCATCACCTCAATAAAGTATAACCTAGATGCCACCCGTGGGTGTAGGTCAGTTTAGATTGGACTACATAAATCTCTGTGTTCGTTTATTGCTTTTGTGTTTCATGTTTGTATTTGTGTTTGCTCAATCCTAACAAGTAGTATCAAAGCTTTAGGCTCATGCATAATGTTTGATCTTCTCATGTTCGTTTTTCTTATAAACATTAATGCCAGTCGTGTGTTTTTGGCAAGCATGAAAAACTATCGTTTTATGACTCCTTATGCAGTACTTCTATACCTTTAGAGATTGTGCATAGTGATGTATGGTCTTCCCCGATTCTTAGTTCGTGGGTCACCGTTATTAAGTTTTATTTCTTGATGACTATACGATTTTTTTTGGAGATACCCATTATCGCACAAATCACATGTTTATTATGTATTTCTTAATTTTCACAAATTAATTAAAACTCAGTTTGAATGAGACATTAAAAGTTTTTAATGTGACAACAATACTTGATACAATAACAAAGTTTTCATGCTCATGAATATTGTTCTATCTTCCCTCTGTTCGTTTTTTTTAAGATTGTAGATCAATGTTCGTTAGTTAAACATGTGAACACTGACGATATTAGGTTTTCGAATGCAGGTTCTAAGTCACAACTCAGTTTTCCATTCAACTTCAAATTGCCACTAGGAATCAAGCTTTGTATCATTGAGATTGAATGGCATCAAAGGGGGAGTTCTTTTAGTCGAAATCGCAATAGTGTTTTCAATCAGCAGGTCAACATTCGATCAGGAGAAACAATTAGCAGAGAAATCACAATTTAGTTTTTTTTTGCTCCAAAACCACGATTAGGTATTTTCATTGATAGTCGTAGACACTGAATCTTGATCAATCTCCGAATTCAAGATAGTTAAAAACCTTAGTCGATGATTTGTCCTATTCGGTCCCAAGGTTTAATCCTAAACACAACAAGAGTATTTTCAAGCAGTGCGGCTGGTGTTTTGGTGGTTTATTGTTGAGATGTGTGCAAAGTTAGAATTTGTTTGTTTTTTTTAAGGCCAATTTTAACCGAGTTACTGAGTTTATTTTAGTGTACCGTTATTTATGAACAATAACCATGGTTATTGCAATTTAGCAGGTCATTTATTATGAGTGTTCAGAATAGCAAACTTTAAGTTCAAGGCCGAGTCAATGTTGTGTTTGTTCACTGTTTTCATTCTTGTTATCTTTTAGTTGTTTAAGATGGCAGAACACGGGAATGTTCAGACTGAAAAGTTTAATGGTACAAATTTTAGTTGATGGAAGATGCAGATTGAAGTATTAGTGGTTCAAAAAGATCTAGATATTGTGTTATCATGGGTTTAGACGAGAAAAAATGGAACTAGTAGATTGGGAAATCAAATACAGGAAGGACATGGCAGCTATTACATTGACATTTTCACAGAGTGTGGCATTCAACATCATAAAGAATACCACAGCTAGTGGCATGATCTTATCCCTATCTAATATGTAGAAAAGCCTTCGACAACTTATAAGGTCTTTCTGATTTGAGACCTGGTGACTACTCGGACGAGGGAATGGTGTTTAGTTACAAATAACAACAACAAATTGAATTCAATTTTGTCAAGACTTGTGTTTATGGACATCAGATTCGAAGATGAAGTTCAAGCCTTGCTATTGTTATCTTCTTTTTCATAAATTTGGTCCCATCTTATTACAACAATTTCTAGTTATGCGGGGACAAGTGCATTTAGTTTTGGGGAAATAGTGATCTTGTTCTTGCGAAGACGTCAAAGTGAAAAGTTCAGATGAATCATTGAATGAATTACTAAATATTGGCAAAGGAATAAAGAATAACAAAGGTAGTGATAGCAGGAATATAAAGAGGCATTAGTCTAGGGCTTAGAATGATGTAATGTGTTAGAATGGTAAAAAAAAAGTGGGACATTTTAAAAATCAATGTACAAATGAGAAGAAAGAAATTAACTATTGATGCATATTTTGACAGTTAGCTCGATTAGTCATTTTGGATTATTCGCAATTAATTGTAATTATGGTAGGTTTGGCTTGAACTTCTAATTAGGGCCCTAATGGTGATTTAAGCCCATTAGGGAGCCTAGGCCTTCGAGCACATACCTGTATATAGTGCAAGTTAAGGATTTTGTGGGTAATGGTTTTCAAGAGGTTCTTGAGAGCTTGAATCCTTGTTAGAGAAAACCATCATGATTTGTAGTGTTGTGTGGGTTTATTAGTGGTTAATAAATCCAGGAAAGTTGAAGTAATCTCGTGTTCATCTTATTCATCTCGTTTTCTTTACACACGATAGGTGTTTTAGTGATTTCCACTCACTAGAACATCTTTAATCCAATATCTTTTGTTTGTTTATTGATTTCGTGGACCCACATTAACACTACAGCAAACCACTTCGTAGATGATTAAACCTTAATTTATAGTGTGGAGAGCAATGTGGATTCTTGGGTTATAGATTTGGGTGCTTCATTCTATGCTACTCACAGTAGTGAAGCATTGCAAAATCTGAAAGAAAGTGATTTTGGTAAGGTAAAACTAGCGAAAGATGAGGTTCTTGATGTTACAAGCATGGATGACTTAAATCTAAAGACTTCAACCAGTTCATGGACTTTGAAAGATTCCAGGGCCATTACAAGTTTAAAGAAGAGATTGATTTTTTCGGGCAGTGGGATGATCTGGGGCATGAGATTAGGTTAAGGAATGGGCAGTAGAAGGTGGTTAAAGGTAATCATGTCATAGCTCTAGGAAGAAAAAGGGGTTCACTTTATATGGTCAGTATACCGCCTAAAAGGGGGGGTATCCCAGTTTAGAAGAAAACCAAAGTCCGGTTCACATAATCCAGAGGGCAAAGTAAGGTTTGTTTTGCAGAAGATAAACCCATAACAACAGGTTTGATTAAGGTTGAACATTCTAGGAAAGGTTCAGAGAAATCAGTCAGAGGTTTTCGTGGAAGTGGGAGCACTCGCAGTCAACCAGTCAAAGCTTCAATCAAAGTTATTAGACATTGGCTTAAGAGAACCAGTGTTCTAACGGTCGAAGTCTCTCTAGAGGATTACTTGTTTAATATGGAGAGTGTTGTTTATTCTCATATTATCTTAGGATCCAATAGTTCGTGTTAGTTGAAGCTGGTAGGGATTGAGGACAAGTTAAAGACAAAGTACAAGTCAGAGACAAACATAACCATGGCTAATGTGTTGGAGCTCGTGGGAGCTTCAATGTGCCTTTAGGTTAATTGATCAGAGGGTGGTGGTAACTAGGAAAAACTTCAGCGGTGAAGTTTCTGGTGGCTGGAAGTGTCCCGACCCTCATTGATTTTTCGCTCGTAGTGTTAATTTATTGAAAATTTTGAATTTTTTTTGTAGTGTAAAATATTAGATTTTTAAGAGTCGGACCCTCACTTCTGGTTTTCCGTTCAAGCTCCGCCACTGAAGAATTTAAAGTTTAGATTGTAGAAATACATTAAAAAATGCAGGCTAAAATATTTAAGGCCTCCGACTGGGAGATTGTTGGGTTTCGTAGGCCCTGTGGGCAACCATCCCTAGACCCTAGCCTTGTAAGGCTCTATATGAACTTAACTTTTGGGGTAATTCTGTGAAAACCTAATAAGTCTCTATTAATACAATTCTTATACTTGTAATTTGATTATTACTTTAATAAAGAATAACTTAGTTACCACCAGTTGACGTATGTCAGTTTAGATTGAAATACGTAAATCTCTATGTTCGTTTATTGCTTTTGTGTTTCGTTTCCGTATTCGTGTGTACTTGATCATAACAGATACTCCCAACCTAAATCCACTCATGATCCTAATTGTGGATTCGTGATCACAATATGAGCTATAGTAATAGCTCTTTTGCTCCATAGACCTCGTCAAAACAATATTATAATGTTTAGGTTCAAAAATAGATATACAGGATGTATTTGGAATAAGATGTTTTAAAATGAGATGTTTAGGTTCAAACTGAAATTTTTTTCTTCACCGGTTTGGCCCCTTCAGTTTTTACAAAGTTGAATTTTAGAAAGAGTAAATTACGTTTTTGGCCCCTGTGGTTATGTCAGTTTTACTATATTGGCCCAAAATAAGATTTTTTAACGTTTCTGCCCCCATGGTCCCTATATCTAACCATTTTGGCCCCTGAGACTAACTCCATCCATTATCCTGGTTAATTATTAATGCACATGATGGGTAAATTGGTAATTTCCCCTCTCCTTTTAATTATTTTATAAAAAAAAACCCTATTCATAAATCATCATCTTCAACCATTATCATCTGGTAATCGATCACCCCCATTTCTCCTCCACTCTCATCTTTCTCTCTGCTCTCTCTCTCCTACCACCACCACCACACCACCACCACCCCCACCACCGCAAAACACAACCTGCAACAATACACCTCCGCAAAACCCTAACCCCAACTTCCCATTTTTTTTCTACAACACTCACACCAGAGAGATCGAGAGAGAGAGAGATGAAACTAGTGGATTTCTAGCCACCCATGGCAGCCGCAGGTGGCGGTGCACGGTGGTGCACAGCGGTGGTTTGAAGATCTGGGTTTGATGATGTTATGTTCTTCAAGATCTGGGTAAGAAGACGAATATGTTCTTGAAGATCTGGGTTTGAAAGTGGTTTGAAGATGTTCTTGAAGGCTTTCTTTTTCAGCATCCGGTTCTTGTCCGATTCTACAACCCACCAAAACAGGGAAGTTGCTCTTATCTTAATCACTGATGCGAATCTGAATGTGCAATGATTCTAATCGGATTTGGGGATGTATGGTGGTGGTTTAACAAATCTGAATCACCCAGATTTGTTAATGTTTGATTCGAATCAGATTTGGTGGGTTTCATTCGAACACAAACACTGATCTGTTAATGTTTGATGCTGGAATTGAATGCTTGTGTTGAGGTTTTGTTTTTGTTCGAACTGTTAATGTTTGATGCTGGAATTAAAATTTGGGTTTTGGTTAGGGGCTAAAACACTGATCTGTTAATGTTTCATTCGAACTGTTGATTTGTTCTTGTTCGTGAATTTGGGTTTTGGTTAGGGGATGATGATGATTGTTGAAGGTGGTCATGTCCTTGAAGATCTGGGTTTGAAGTGTTCTTGAAGATGATGATTGTTCTTGAAGATTAGGGTTTGAAGATGATGATGTGCAGATGATGTGTTCTTGTTCTTGAATTTAGGTTTTGTTTTTTTTTATTTGTTCAAGTTCATGAAGATCTGATTGTTCTGAACTGTTGATTTAATTATTGTCTTTTTGATTTGTTCAAGTTCATGAAAATCTGAAATTGATCTGAAACTTTTGGGGGTGATCGATTACCAGAAGATGATGATTTATGACTAGGGTTTTTTTTTATAAAATAATTAAAAGGAGAGGGGAAATTACCAATTTACCCATCATGTGCATTAATAATTAACCAGGATAATGGATGGAGTTAGTCTCAGGGGCCAAAATGGTTAGATATAGGGACCATGGGGGCAGAAACGTTAAAAAATCTTATTTTGGGCCAATATAGTAAAACTGACATAACCACAGGGGCCAAAAACGTAATTTACTCTTTTAGAAAAGTATAAATATGGTATGTAATAGTTGTTAAAAATTAGGGTGGAGATACAATAGGAAGTTAATTTGGCTAGGAAGGCTAGGAAGTGATCTTGACCATCCATTAAGTTAATCAAGGGCTAAGATTAAATCAGGGAAATTGAAAGTAAGAAAAGAGGCGCGTGACTTTTTTCAGGGGCATTCTAGTCAAGTAAGCCAATAGTTTCTCTCTCCTCCAATTCCCCCCCATTTTTTAAACGTTAATAACTCTTTCATACGACATTATTTTTTTATAAAAATTGCACCAAAAAAACGAGCGTTTTTTTATCTTTAAAACGAGTATACTATTGCTATATTTTGAAAAAAAAAATTTAAAACCCAGTTGCGTAAAACGCAATAGAAAAACCCCCAGTATTGTAAAACGCAATGAAAAAAAAAACCTTAAAAATGACATTTTTCTAAAACGCAATGCACCAAAAACACATAGAAATGACTTATTTGTAAAACGCAATGGCCAGAAAACACAAAGAAATGTCTTATTTCTAAAACGCAATAGCCTAAAAACTCAAAAGAAAATGTACTTTATAAAACGCAATGGACTAAAAACCCATAAAAATGTGTTTTACCTAAAACGCAATGCACCAAAAACACATAAAAATGTGTTTTACCTAAAACGCAATGCACAAAAAACACAAAGAAATGTCTTATTTGTAAAACGCAATGGACTGAAAACACCTAAAAATATGTTCTACCTAAAACGCAATGACTAAAAACACTTCAAAAATGTGTTTTACCTAAAACGCAATAACTAAAAACCAAATGTGTTTTTTCTAAAACGCCATAGCTAGAAAACACATAAAACTCTCTTATTTCTAAAACGCAATGGACACATAAAACTGTCTGAGAACTGTCTGTGAATTGTCTGTGAACTGTCCCTTGGACCCCGCAATAGCTCAACCCCAGCCAGGGGCTCTGCCCCTTGGACCCCGCCAGGGGCTGCCGCCCCTGGGACCCCGCTACCGGGGGCTGCCGCCCCCGGACCCCCGCCAAGATCGTAAAACGCAATGACTAAATCAAAAATCCAGTTCGTAAAAATGAAATTAAAGAATTTGTTACCTGGATCGAAGTGATTTCTTCAACAATTGACGAATTTTGAATGATTGAAACACTTATCAGCTCTCGAATCGAACGAATCGAGTAATTATCTTCAAAATCACCGGAAAAAATGAGATTTTGTATGAATTTAAACTGGGTTTTCTTCAAAAAAGCTGAAGAACACGTTGATCGGGTGTTTGAATCATTGATTGGTGATGAAAATCGCACTATAATGTAGTGATTATTGAGATAGAAAGTGAAGAAATGGTTGAAGATGGTGGGTTTTGAAAATGGTGGGTTTTGAAGTTACTGGGTTTTGAAAATGAAGAAGAAAGGGTTGGATTGACTAAAATACCCTTTTTCTTTATTTTAATTGTTGCCACATGTCATCCCCTTATTGCTTCCTATCCTTCCTAGCAAAATTAATCTTCCTATTTGATCTTTTCCCTTAAAAATTAAATAATAATTTTTAAATTGATATGCTAGTAAACTACAATAAATTGTGAAGTGCAAAATATATTAAAGTTAAGAAAATAAATATAAAAAAAAGTTAAATGAATGGTTCAAACCGTTGGATCTAAGTTTTTAACTGTTGACCGATCCGTTGATTAACACATTAAAATCAAATCGTGATCAAACAGTTTAACTTCAAACTGATGAGTTACTTACGTTTAAATGCTTCACGCGTTTTTTCAACGGCTGCTTTATTTACTCCTAAATATTCTTTTTATCCACCTACATCAACACTTTACAAGATTTTAACCTTTCAATTATATAATTATATGATCTAGGGTATGCTTGACAATAACACCATATCCGTTAAAAGTCGCTTCACACGTTTTCTGACACGACTTACTCTTTTTATTAGAAATAATATTTTGGATTTAAGTCTTGTCTTTGTGTGGATTCTGTTGGGGTTGAGTGTTAACGGTAGGGTGGGGGTGGGGGTTGGGGTTGAGGTTAAGGTTGGGTATAAAACAATCTAATTTTCAAAGTATAAATAATAAGAGTAACATTTTAGGGCTGTTTGGTACTCTTTTAATGACCATTCAGATGCTACCTCTTAATGGTTTAAAACCTCTGAATAAATAAGAGTTAACATCAAGTCTGAATGGTTAAGAGGTAACCTCTGAATGCAGGGGCGGAGACAGCATAGAACCAGCCGTAGCACGGGCTACGGCTCAAAGTCTTGTTCGCAGTGTTTCGCAGTGTTAATTTTTTGTTTTTTTTCGATTTTATATAAAGGATACCCCTAAAAAAATACGAGGATACCCCTATAAAGGATTTTATATGAATACACCGTAATTTTTTTTTTTTTTTGGGATACCCCTAGTGTTAAAGTCTAGCTCCGCCACTGTCTGAATGGTAAATCATCACATGTCATATTCTTCTATCTTCTCATTCATAAAATTCTTAATGATTCCATTAAGAAGTAGGCTCTTAATGACCATTCAGAGGCTACCAAACAGCCCCTTAGTGCTTCTTGGTGTTATACTTCATGCATTGGCAGTTTTTTTTTAAATATTGATTTTTTATTATTAACCCAAAGGTTTTATGTTTTTCATTTTAACCCATTTGATTTTTGTAGTTTTAACCTAAAGTTTTCATCTTTTCAGTTTAATCCCAACTTATTTTTTTTATTTTCAACTTTACACCCCTATACTTTTCATCTTTTGCAAAATATTTGTTTTACGTTTCATTCAAAATTTTGGAAGTTAACACGCCGCAACGTGCGTGTGGGGTTCAACGTTTTTTCATCTATTTTTTCTAGTTTGATAGGTCCGCCGTAACACGTCTATTTTTCTCGTTTGACAGGTTCTTCGCAACCCGCGGTCCTAGATCGACATAGTTATTCTTTTCTCCGTTTTATGACTTGGTCTAATTTCTTAGCATTAACACGCCACAAAAAGGTTGCGTGGTTCAACGATTTATGTCTGCTTTTCATTCGATGTTAATTTTTTCTTTTTTCTTTTTTATGTATTTTATTTTGACAAGCTTTTCCGACGTTGGTGGTCGCTGGCAGTGATGTGACATTGGCGCTACTTGGCACGATTTTACGAAAGTTTTTAACCTATTTAGTTTTTTACTAATAATTTGTTTCGAGTTTACCCCTATACTTCCTTTGGTTAAAAACCAATTTTTATGTGCATCTTTATATGTATGTATTGGTATAAATTCGATTTGCTCTAAGTTTCAACGCAAACTTTTTCTGAAAACAAGTAAAGTCAAACATAATACGTTTTCGTTTAAAAAAACATTTTTACGTGCATATTTTTATGTAAGTTTGGGTATAAATTCGAGTTAGTCTATTTGTCGATGTAAATTTCTTTGGGAAACGAGTCATGCCAAATATAATATATTTTCTTGCTTATTTTATGTATGTTTCATAAAATTTGTATTGAACCGATTGCAGTCAAATTGCGGTTTCTTTTTCCCTTTTTTTTTCAAGATCTCTAATTCATCCCTTTTGATTACACGTGTTAGTTTTTCCTTTATACCCGTTACGCTTTATATGTATAAGTCGGGTCATATATAACACGTTATGATTTGTATGGTATAAACTCAACTTACTTTACGTTTTGATCCAATCGCAATGCTTATATAGGTTACATTGAGTTTAATCGAATACGCCGAAACACGCGTTTTCATATAATTAACGCATCACATAACGTTTAGACTAGCCATTAGGTGTTTGCAATGTACCCGCAAATACCGTGCACAAGTCTTATTACAAGTTTAATTTAATTTTATATGTTAAAAAGGTTGTGGAAAGGGAAAGAAAAGAGGGTTGGCGTGATGAGGTAGGGTGAGGAAAAGGAAAATAGAATCTTTAAATAATTTAAATAGAAAAACAAAACTTATTATTTTATTCGAACTGTTCATTCCCATCGCTTATTATCATATATTAATAATTGTTTATTAACTAAACAAAATAAAAAGGTTGGTTTAACGAACACGACAACCGAACATTTAACAAAAAGTTAATAATTCAGTTAGCTAGTTATATACTTATAACTCTTTTTTTTTCCTAAAACAAATTAACGTGAGCAAATACGAGGTGTGGGTACACGTACAAACATAATTTAATGAACGTTACGGTCCTTAAAGTTAATAAGACACTCGGGGGCTGTTTGGCAACATCTGAATCAATAAGTGCTGAATGAATAAGAGGTCTGAATGGGTAAGAGGCTCTGAACCAGTAAGTGCTGAACCAGTAAAGTGCTGTTTGGTTGCACATCTGAATCACTGTGTAAAATGACATTTTTACCCCTTTTAATTAAAAAAACTATTTTATTATTAAATATATATAATCTTCATCCTATCTCTCTACCTATCTATACAGTTTCATTTGGGGGTGTAAATGGACCAGCTCTCTCTATCTCTCTATCTCTCTACCTATCTATACCATCTCCATCCACATACCGCCACTGCAACTCCACCGTCACCACCACCACTACACCGTCACCACCACCGTTGCACCTCCACAACACCCACCACCGCTTCACCACCGTCGCCACTGCAACTCCACCGTCACCACCACCACTACATCGGCCAGCGGGTTCGAAGCAGGAAGAAGAGAGAGAGAGATCAGTGAGCTTGTTCGAAGCAGGAAGAAGAGAAGAGAGAGATCACCACCACAACTCCACCGTCACCACCCACAAATAAAGATCGTATCGGAACATACCTGGTAGACAACAGCGGCAGAGGAGAGGTGCGACGTGGTGGAGAAGGCCGGCGAGGTGGAGCAGGTGTGACGTAGTGGAGGAGGCCGGTGGAGATGGAGGCGTGATGGAGGAGTCGAACAGGTTTCTTTTTTTTAGGGCCATGGGTATTTTTGAGAGAAATTTCATTCAGCAACTAATAATGTCTGAATGAATCAGACTGAACTGAATCATTCAGAGGTGGGCTTTTTATCGAACCAAACATCTTCACCTCTGACCGAATCAGAGGTGGACCTCTGAATGGTTTCATTCAGAGCCAACCAAACAGCCCCTCGGACTTCATATATTGCGTAAGTAAAATCTTTTAAGTACCCAAACACTTGAGCGTACTGTTTGTCACATAACCAATTCAATCATTTGAAAAAATGTGTTTTTAATTTAAACAAATACAACTACAACTAATATAAAAAATATAAGAGAAAAATGCCCGAATACTCTTTGTGGTTTGCCCATTTTTCGCCTTTAGTCCTTAACTATCTAAAATTACAGCTATAGTCCCCAACTTTTGCAATTTCGTTCCCGGATAGTCCCTGGCACATATGAAGGTTAGTTTTGTGTGTTAAGTGGATGTGAAATTACTAAAATGCCCATGTTATTAAAAAATAACTTAAATGTAAAAAAGAAATATATTAATTCAGGTGGGCCCACATGGTTTATTGTAAGCCTATCTACCTTTCTCTCTCGTTCATTGTAGCCACCAACATTAACTACAACCACGACCACCCTCCACAGAGAACCACCATCCTTCATCTCAGCCATTGGTTCTGGCTGCTGCAATAAAAAAAAACTGGAAAAAAAAAATGAGCATACAAAGTACAAACACATCATGATATCAAAACATGCCAAATCCACCTTGATTGAAGGTTATGAAATCAAAACTAGGACACCAAAACCAAAAATATTGAGCATCTTCTTATTAAACACCCAATATTCATTCTATCATTCTTCATCTCTTTCATGACGATTTCAACAAACTCACCGAAGAAAATCACCGCAGACCACCAAACCTCCACCGCCGACAATCCAAATCCACTAAAACCAGATCTACCTGATTCATCCACTGCTCCACCTTCTTCAATTCCCGCCACCACCACCGCACCATTAAACCCTAACCCTAGCCTCAATATCTCGCAACCGCCGGCCGGTGCCGCTGCCAACTTCCGCTCACTTTTCTCCGGTATCGAACCCTAGTTTTCAGAATCATGGAGTTCAAAGTCAAATTCCGATCAAGGTGCAGCCTCCAGGGGTCATGGTGCAGCCGCCGTCGAGTGGTGCGGTGCCGTCGGTGATTGTGTTGCGGTGCCAACTGCCGCTCACTTTTCTCCGCATTACGAGCTATGCAGTTAATACGGAAAAATATCGGATATCGGTCAAGGACCGATATTCGAGATATCGGTTATCGCGGTGGGATATCGGTGGGATATCGGTGGGATATCGGTAATTTATAATATAATGTAAAATATTATATATATATATATATATATATAGAACCTATATAATATATGTATATTAACATCTAGAACTAATTAGTGCAACAATTTAGCCATATTTAGTGTTAAAATAAGTTGTTTTCGAACCCAAACTAATTTTACAAATTTTATGTAATTTTTTACAACTTTTAAGTACTAAATGGAAACTGGTAAAAGATAGAGGGGCTAAATGTTAAACTACATTAAGTTTATAAAACCCTAAACCTAAAACATGCTAAAAAAACCCCAGCCGCTATCTTCTTCACCTTCTTCTTCCTTGTTTCCAGAAACCCTAAACCTAAAACACGCTAAAACACCCAGCTGCTCTCTTCTTCACCTTCTTCTTCCTGCTTTCCAGCAGAAAGCATCACGGGAATCGGAATTTTTCACCGGAAATCGTCGTTGGAGTCGCAATAGATATGTGTTTTTATCTTTTTTCAGCTTATCTGTTCAATTTTCACTTCATTGTTGAGCCTATCGATATTCTCGGTGAGATAACCGATATCGGAATTACAAAATATCGGCGATATATCGGTATATATCACCGATATTATCGCCACCGATATTTTTACCGATTTTTCAAACCGATATGCCAGCCAAGGTCCGATAACCGATATATCGGTGAGATATCACCGATATATCGCCGAGATTGACTGCATAGATTACGAGCAGCCCAATCAGCAACCGATGAGGATGTATGCGCCGATGGCTAATGGTTATCAAATGGTTGTGCCTCCAGGAGTTATGAATCCTCCAGGTGGGTCATGTTATCTAATTTGGTGATTGTGAGTTTGTGATTGTGTTGTTTTGGAATATATGTTAAATTGTTGGTGAATTGTTGCTTTAAAGTTTTTTTAATTAATTTGTTTTTATTATTTAGGTAGGTTGTATTCTTTGGTTTTTAACTTTTATTTTTAACAGAGAGGGTATTTTTGTAATTTCACGTCCATTTAACACCAAAAGCTAACCCTCATCTGCGTCAGAGACTATCCGGGAACGGAATTACAAAAGTTGGGGACTATATCTGTAATTTTAGAAAGATATGGACTAAAGGTGAAAATGAGCAAACCCTAGGGACGATGTAAGGACCTGCAAAAATGCCCCAAAACGACCCGTAAGTAAAAACCCGGACCCCTGAAACCCTAATGTGCATGAAATACCAAGAAAACAAGAATTTTGAGTTTCAGGCGGGCCGCACACATGGCAACCCTACTCGTGACACACCAGCCCTACACGTAGGATAGGGGTTCTCGTGGGCCGCGTAAAAGCCATGTTAAGGCTTAAACGGGCCGCGTAAAACTTAAAATGTTGCTATAAGTAGCCTGTGCATGGGACTTGCTTCTGTGTTTGAAATTTCAGTTTCAAAACGTCCCAATTCTACTAAAAATGAGTTTTACGGTGTCACAACGCTACTATGATACAGGCTATTAACTCGATCACTGCTACGATACAATGTCCGATCGATTGAAACCAATCCGATGGATGTTTAAGTGCTGCCCGTATTTGGGCTATACTTTGTCATTCGTCATGAGGGTTTTGATTTCGTAAGCTTATCGTAAATGTTGTATTAAGTTACTGACCTAGTTTCTTGTGCACTGTTATTTAAACTAGGTTACACGGCTAAATCAGTAGGCTAAACTCTGCCCGTCTAAACTTGCAATGTGAGTCATTCTCTTTTTATCAATTGTTTTACTACACCTCAAATTATTTTTAAAAGTTATAATTACAGGGACTAAGTCGTGGTTATCTTGAATCACTGGCAAGTGGGGTATTGTGCACATTACTAATTTCTCACGGTTAGGTAAACAACCCTAACAGTGATAATCATCACTACTTGGGTGAAAGGACCCAATAGTGGTATGACCATCGTCACCAGGGTGTGACACGGCGCTAGATAAAAATAAAATAGTAGCCATTGTAATCGCTCTTATGCTGTAATTTATAACTATGTGTCGTTTTATCAAAATTGAGTGACTCGCCAATATTTCCCCGCTGATAAAATATTTAAAAACATGTTTCGGGTGACTTACTATGAATCAAGGAAAACGTGCTACGGAGCACTAACCAGCTTGAAGTGGTGGCTCAGTAAAATAAATAAACATGTTTTGTAACACAAGGGATTTCCTCGTGAAATTACCCTTACTGTAAATTATGGGGTTTATCCCAATTTGTAAAATAAAATAATTGGGTATTTTCAAGTTTCAAAAGATCTCGTTAAACTTCCGCTATCAAATCAAATAATAAATACCACGGGTTTCTGTCCCGCGGCTCCTGGACCGGGTCACACCAGGACGGGGGCCGTGACAGACGATCCGGGCACTTTTCTCAAAATATAAAAAATTTGTGAGTTAATTACAAGTTTTGTCCTTTATGTTTACATCAAATTGCAGGCGGTGTCCTTTGTCTTTAAAATTGACGGGTTTTGTACTTAATGTTTCAAAATCTTACACGGTATGTCCTTTGAGCCAAACCCAGTTTTTTTTTTTTTTTTTTTGTTAAATCTGGTCACACAGGGGTATTGATGTGTGCAAAATGCAACATATAAATTACATCAAATGAGGCATAAAACTACCCCTTTTTTAGCACTAATGTTGGAAAAAAGGTGCTTTTGTCTTCCTTTTGTATTTTCAAGGTTAAATGATCTTAAATGAACAAAAGAAGCAAAAATACATCCAAATCTAACAATCATACAAGAAAAGGAACAAACGTGGCATGCCCGACCCCTCGGCATCATCTTCCCAAGCAAAAACAAGACATCAGAAGGCTGAACACTCCCCGTGCTCAATGAACACGGGGGCGTACCCAAGTGTCTGCAGAAAAGACAAAGCTGTAGAAGCTTCTATTTCCCAACACGGGGGTGTGGCCAGCGGACACGGGGCCGTGGTCAACGCTAAGATTCACATAATCTAGGCAAATCTTGATAGTACAGATACGCTTCTGCACACGGGGTCGTGCCCTGCGGACATGGGGGCGTGGTCAACTAATGCAGACAAACTGGAATTAATGAAGAAAGAGAAGATGGGTGGACACGGGGCCGTGTCCGGGCTTCTGTGCAGGCTATAAATAGGGGTGCTTGGCTCACTTGCAAATCATCCCTTGGCAAACCACCTCTCTCACACTTCACCCACCCACCACCACCATCATAACCCACATCCACCACCATCATCCATCATCATTCATAGAGTGTGTGAGTAGTCTCGGGATCTAAGATTGATCGTAAGAGTTCTTGACAATCAAAGGCCATGTTTGCCTAAGTCTCTTACATCACTTGGTGAAGACAAGCATTTAGTGTAATACTTTTTATTTTTAATCTTTTCTTACTTTTTATTTGGTTATGTATTAATGACTTTAATAACTAGTTTCTTATGTTGAAGATGACACTTCTTTATCATTTGTCCGTGATGTCTTGGCGTTATTTTACTGTCTATATAAAATAAAAGATTTACACCATTCATATCTCCATGGTCTATATGGAGATATGTTGGCTACCTGTTCGGGGGTTAAGGGAATGGTTTGGTAAGCGTCTAGCCTTGTTCAGTGTACAGATCCTGCAAGGACCTGGGTCAAGTTTAGTAGGATCTCCTTCAATACCCACTGGTATTAATGGCGGGGGTCCGAACTCCTTGATCCCCTCTTATGTAAACTACTATTAAAACTTTAACCCGGCTATTTAGGATTGTATCCCTGCTGACTCAAACTACTTAGCCGAGGGCAACGTCACCTTCAAAAGAGGGGCCTACCACATTATGCATTAACAACTTAATTAATTATCTTTCAATAATCCAACCCTTTAGGAATGTATCCTTGCTGACTCAAACTACTGGGTTGAGGGTAACGTCACCTTCAAAAGAGGGGCCTACTACTATAACTAAGATAATCTCTTAAAAAGTGCAAAAGTGCGGAAATAATCAAAGGTTACACTAAAGGCGAGTCGGATCCAAGTGATTCATCTTGTCTATCTGTTTTTATTTTCAGCATTTTTAGTTAGTTTTATTTTCTTGTTTAAAAAAACATTTTCCTAAAATTTTGATTTGATTAGACGTTGAGGATAAACCGGTACTAAAAGCTCTTGTGTCCTTGGACGACCTCGGTATCTTACCAACGCTATACTACGCTCACGATGGGTGCACTTACCCATATGTGTGTTTAGTGTTAGTAAAATATCGTGTTTTATAAATTTAAAACTTGACTAAAGTGTAAAAAGGGCTAAAAATATACATAAATATATATCACACCTAACGCACATCAAGTTTTTGGCGCCGTTGCCGGGGACACAAGGATTTTAAGAAAGCTTAAAATCGACGGCCTAATTAGTTTTTCAAAACTTTTTTTAAAAAACGTGCCCATTTTTCTGTATTTTAGTTAGTTTTTGCATTTACAGTAGCCTTAACACGTGGCCGTGTTCACTGAACATGGGGCCGTGCTGCACATTTAAAAAAAAAACACCCAGATACAGAGTCTGAACACGGGGTCGTGCTCACTGAACACGCCCCGTGCTCCACAAAACCAGTAACTTTTATTAAAACTCCCAGATACAGATTCTGAACACGGGCCGTGCTCACTGAACACGGGGCCGTGTCCAGCCTCTGTTTCCGTTTTTATTTTTGTTTTCTTGTCTCGAGACTCTGTTGTGGTCTGCTGAGTGATTCTTATGGATCAATACTTAGGAGGCTACAACTACACCTATGAGGAGGATGCTTATAGGGAAGACTATTGCACCAATTGTGGTAACCCTCACCCGGTACAATATTGTGACTTATTTCAACCATCCACTTCATACACCTACTATGAGGAGCCTAGGTACGAGCCATCAACTTCATACACATCCTATGAAGACCCAAGGTATGAACCTTCTCCCTCATACTCATATTTTGATGAACCAAGGTATGAGCCTCCATACTCATACTTTAAGGAACCAATATATGAGCCTCCATCTTCATACGCTTATTATGAGGAACCATGGCGTGAACAACCCACCTCATATGAGTATTATGAAGAACAAATTTTTGACCCTTATCCATCATATACTTACAATGAAGAACAATGGTGTAAACCACCTACTTCCTATGAGTATTATGAGGAACAAAGGATCGAACATCCGGATTCAAGCTTTGAGGATCCCGATCCTTACTCTATCACCGACATAGCCGATAGGATAATAGAACACATTAAAACTATCGAATGATGCATAAAAGAATCTCGCGCAAGGGAAAAGGAGTCCCGCGCAAGAGAAGAATTAAATAAAGAAGAGATAGTTGAAAATGTAAAAAATGGAAGAACAAATAAGTGAAAAGCCGACACATGAGTTAAACAACGAGAAAGGTGAGTCCGATAACGTTAAAATTCAAGAAGAGTCTAGTTTTGAAGAAATTCATCTCTTGTCACCTTCTTTCGAAAATCATTGTTTAGTTCCCACTCATGCTAAGTTTTTAAAAGAGTTAAACACTAACACTAAAATTGACGAAACGGTAAGCATTAAGTTAACTAATGATCAAACTTCACTAATAAAAGAAGACCCATTTGAAATTAACATTACACCGGTTCCATGTTTTTTTCAAAATTCCTTTATTAGTAATATCACAATCGATAAAGATCTTTGTGTTAATATAATGCCAAACTATATTTTCGAAAACTTAAGTATTGGTGATTTTTCTCCACTTCAAATACCCATTTTTCTATCCAATAGGAAAATAATAAGATCAATAGGGGTAGTTGAGGATGTCTTGGTGCAGACAAATCAAATGGTAATCCCAACCGACTTTGTCATCCTTGATGACGCTCCTCTAGTGCTGGGATGACCTTTTATAAAAACCCACGAAGCTTTGAAAAACTGAAAGTACAACAATCTATCTATTCAATTAGGGGCATTTAAAAAGTGTGTCGATCTTGAGCGTTCAATGAAATATCCATTCGGCAATAATGACCCTCTAATTGAAGATGAAGATGAACCACCCGATACAAGAAAAGAAATTGACCACTTTGTTGAAGAAGAGGTCGCCATAGAACAAACTTTTGTGGTTCTTGATCGAAATGAGCAACCAAATAAGGAGTATCCTAAAGACCCACCTCTTGAGCTCAAAGAACTCCCAAAAGGTTTGGAATATGCTTTTCTAGACAAAGATGGTAAATCACCTGTAATTATTTCGTCAAAATTGAGTAGTTTAGAAAAAGAAAAATTAATCACGCTTTTGAAAAAACACAAAAATGCGATCCTTAGAAGCTCGTAGATATTAAAGGAATAAGTCCTTCCATGTGTACGCACAAAATTTTAATGAATAATGACTATAAATCGATAATACAACCACAACGTAGAGTAAATCCAAATGTGCAAGAAGTGGTTAAAAATGAAGTCATTAAACTACTTGACACTGGACTTATTTACCCTATCTCCGATAGTCCTTGGGTAAGTCCCGTCCAAGTAGTTCCAAAGAAAGGAGGTATGACTGTAATAACTAATGAGAAAAATGAATTAGTACCAACGAGAACTGTCACAGGATGGAGAGTATGTATAGATTATCGTCGATTAAATGAGGCAACAAGGAAAGATCACTTTCCTTTGCCTTTTATTGATCAAATGTTAGAAAGATTATCCGGTCACAAATTTTATTGTTTCTTAGATGGTTTTTTAGGTTACTTTCAAATCCCGATAGCACCCGATGACCAAGAAAAGACAACATTTACATGTCCCTACGAAACTTTTGCTTATCCACGCATGCCTTTTGGTCTATGTAATGCCCCCGCAACCTTTCAACGTTGCATGGTGGCCATCTTCCATGATATGATAGAAAAGACAATGGAAGTCTTCATGGACGACTTTTCTATCTTTGGAGATTCATACGACCAATGCCTCGATAACCTTGAACGAATGCTATCCCGATGTGAGGAAACTAACCTCGCCCTTAACAGGGAAAAATGTCATTTCATGGTAACGGAGGGAATAGTACTCGGTCACAAAATCTCAAGCGAATGAATGGAGGTAGATCGAGCAAAAATAGACACTATTTCTCGATTACCACCCAAATCCTCCGTAAGAGCAATCAGGAGTTTCCTAGGGCATGCCAGATTTTATAGACGATTTATCAAGGACTTTTCCAAAATCTCAAGGCCTCTAACAAAATTACTTGAAAAAGATGCTCCTTTCATCTTTGACAAGGATTGCAATCAAGCATTTCTAACCCTAAAAGAAATGCTAGTCAATGCACCTATCATGATAGCGCCTGATTGGAAATTACCTTTCGAAATCATGTGTGATGCAAGTGACTTTGCAGTTGGAGCCGTCTTGGGACAAAGAAAAGAAAAGCATTTTCACCCAATTTATTATGCTAGTAAAACACTTAATGATGCACAAGAAAATTACACAACAACAGAAAAAGAGTTACTAGCCGTGGTATTTGCTTTTGATAAATTTCGTTCTTACCTTGTTCTTTCTAGAACAGTAGTCTATACAAATCATGCAGCCATTCGATATCTCTTCAAGAAACAGGATGCTAAACCCCGTTTGATTCGGTGGATTCTACTCCTCCAAGAATTTGACATTGAAATCAAAGACAAGAGAGGAGCAGAAAACACCGCAGCAGATCATCTTTCACGCTTAGAAGACCCAGCTTTGGAGGCAACCAGGGACGAGAAAATCAGCGAAAAATTTCTAACGGAGTCCCTATTAATGGTGGAAGACCGAGAAGAACCATGTTACACCGACTATGCTAGCGGTATAGTCAGAAAATAATGGCCACATCATCAAAGGAAGAAATTCTTTGCTGATGTAAAGCATTACTTTTGGGAAGATCCTTATCTTTTCAAAATGTGTGCCGATCAACTCATCCGCCGATACGTACATGGTGGTGAAGCAAAGAGAATTCTCCGCCATTGCCATGAAGGTCCATACGTAGGACATCATGGTGCCGCTAGTACCGCACGAAAGGTATTTGATTCAGGATTTTATTGGCCAACCATTTACAAAGACGCCCAAAGTCTTGTCAAGACATGTGACGCTTTCCAAAGGTCGGGTAATATTTATTCCAAAAACAAAATGCCACAAAATGGCATTCTTGTTTGTGAAATCTTTGATGTGTGGGGACTTGACTTTATGGGACCCTTCCCACCGTCAAAAGGAAACAAATATATACTTATGGCACTAGATTACTTGTCTAAATGGGCCGAGGCCGAGGCACTTCCAACAAACGATGGGAGAGTCGTGGTAAGATTTCTAAAAAGATTATTCTCTCATTTTGGAACACCAAAGGCTTTAATAAGTGATAGAGGTACCCATTTTTGTAACCATCAACTTGAAAAAATCTTAACAAGGTATGGGGTCTATCATCGGGTCTCAACGGCATATCACCCTCAAACAAATGGGCAAGCCGAAGTGACTAATAGAGGTTTAAAAAGAATACTCGAAAAAACCGTAGGGTTAAATAAAAAAGAATGGGCCGACAAATTAGACGATGCTTTATGGGCTTTTCGGACTGCTTATAAAACAACAATAGGTACAACCCCATATAAGCTCGTCTGTGGAAAAAGTTGTCACTTGCCAGTAGAAATAGCTCACAAAGCCTACTGGGCAATTAAAAATGTAAACTTAGATTTAGAGGTTTCCGGTAAAAATCGATTTTGTCAATTAAATGAATTAGACGAATTAAGGAATTATGTATACTCTAACTCCGAAATTTATAAGGAAAGAATGAAAAATTTGCATGATAAACACATTAAACCTAACGAATTTCGAGTAGGAGATCAGGTTCTATTGTTTAATTCATAACTTCGATTATTTCCTGGTAAATTAAAGTCTAGGGGGTCAGGACCTTACTCCATCACCCATATTTTCCTACACAGTGCAGTCAAAATTAAATCTCGGAATGGAATTCCATTCAAGGTCAATGGCCAATGGCTGAAGCTCTATCAAGGATTCATTGAGGATGAGGAGGAAGAAATCTCGCTTCAAACAGTTGAAGAATGAAAGGTTCAAGCATCAACATCATACCTGGTAAGTTACGAACACTCAGGAAAACATCTGAACCGGTAAGATCTCTAAAACCAAGTTTTGGGAAATAGGGAACTCACACGAGCACTAAAAAAAAGAAACCTTTACTTTTTCCATCCCACGGGGCTGTGCTCAGCGAGCACGGGGCCGTGTTCGCGCAACTGTCGTGATAAAACCCTTTCTTTCAATCAGTTTCTTCATTCCACACGCCCCGTTTCCTCAAAAACTCTCTGATTCCGGTGATTTTTCTGCAATATTTCGACGTTTCCCCTCCTTCTAACAACATCAAGGTATGATTATATCATCATAAGTACTTAGATTAAGCACTTGCATGTAGTATAAAATCAAAAATTTGGGGAAAAATCTAGGGTTCTTGAACTTCAACCGGATCGAACCTCAAATTTTTGCTTAGATCTGTTAGCATTAGCATAGATACATGTTATAGGAAATAATTCATATTGTATTGTTTGTAGATTTGCCCGATTTCTCACAAAAACCCCAAATCCTTGTTTTTGAACCGAAAAAAGGTAAAATTGAAGGGGTAAACGGTTTGTTTTGAGAAAAACGACACTTGGGGTTTCATTTTCGGGGAAAACCGCCCCAACTGGACCAAAAATTTCAAGTTTTCGGGACCGGGTCGAAAAATGGGATTTTTGGGAAATAGACGTCTGGACACGGGGTCGTGCTCGCTGAGCATGGGGGCATGTCCAGCTAAATCCAGGCGAACTCGGGGCGTGTCCACTGAACACGGGGCCATGTTCAGCCGACTGTTTTCGGTTTTCTTCGAAATTTTCATTGTTTCTTGCTAATTGTTTGGTGTTTTCTTTCAGATGGCCAAGAAATTCACTCGATTCAATGCAAATGAGTTGGATGCTCAAGCAAGATATGTGGTGCTAAGAACTAGGCCCGAGGAGTACCCACGACAAGTGTGCATGGATCTTTTAGGAGCAGTGAACTAGATAGACCGCTTCAACAACATTGTCACCGGACCACTGCGAGTTGCCCTCTTCACTCCGTGCATGAATACAACATGGAATTCTACAGCACGTTCACCTTCAAGACAAGGGCTGATCCGTTTAACAACGAGGGGGTAGAGTTCCGTTGTTGGGGAACTAAGTATTCGATCTCGATCGCATAGTTTGGGGCAATAGTTGGGTTGTACGCAGACGAGGATGCTGGAGATGAAGAAAACACCAGCGGTCTACGCGAGATCAGAGAAAATGACCGCCAAGCTGCTTGGGCTCAAATAGGAGAAGGCAACTATAACCCGAGCCGAACTAAGAACACCCAGTTGAGAGAACCTCTTTACCGGACCAAACAGATCCTTTCTTTACTACAACCAAAGTTAACAACTTTGATTATCTTTTTTTTTTTCGTGTGGGCAATACCTTCGCTTTTATGATCCGGCGGATCATTTATACTTTGGTTTTACTTGCCCATTTTATCAACCATGGCTCTTTCGTCCCTTCTCTCGGGCTTATTATTCTAATGTAATACGCTTCCATCACCCGGCTTGTGTTTACATTATTCTCAAGTATTTTGCTTATTTGATTCATTTGGGTACTTTTAATTTATCCCATTTACCCTGTCCTTACTACATTGGACGTAAGTGTATCCATCCTAAGAAGTTCATGGTATCATGTGTTCACTACTTACTTGGCCAGAGTAAGCGATCAACACACGACATACATGACCTTTTTATAATTTCCACATCACGCCCCATGTCAGTAACGTCTCTATTTATTTCACTTGGAAACAATATCCTGGATAGGTATTCTATTCAGGTTTTCCAAGTTTTTAATCTACATATGCAACTATCAGTCTCTACTTATTTGTTGCATATTACTATTCGTGCAATGAATTTAAAACGTGCACCTGGTAAATGTTTGCCCTAATGGGCTTCCCTGCTAATAATCTTATTCGCGACCGTTACACGATTTAGGTCCTTGGTGAGCATGTTTTACTTGTCATACTTTGGACCATTCCTTCGTCAAACCCGCAATTTGTGAGACTCCCGCTATCTTCAGATGCGAGTGCCCTTCAACTAAAGCATTTACAAGAGTTAGTAACATCAACTTCAATAATCGCCCGTATTATAATACAAGGCTTTTCTACTATATGCGTCAATGCGCGTAATTTCGTTGACTATATCAATCCTTTACCGATTTGATTGGAGTAGCGTGTATTACACGATAACTCTATGTGTTGTTTATAACACTTCAACTCATACTAAACCATTAATATACATGTACTTACCGGATTTGCGATCAAGCCTCGAACCGAACACTTTATTCTTTTAACCTTGAGCTCTGATTACCAACTTGTAACGCCCGTCTCAATTTATCAAGATTTTAATAATTAAATTACACATTTTAATGCTAAAATGTGACTTTACAAAAACTTGTCACACTTACATTCCCATATGTTTACAACATTTAAAAAAAAACATATTTGTAAGTGTTTACATAATTCACTTATAACAAAACAAATCAAGATTTGACGCGGAAGCTTCATTTAACGTGTGTTCGGTTCTTGCTCGACGCTTGATCTTCATCCGGGACTCTCGACATTCACCTATGATCAAAACCAACTTAGAAGTCAGTTTTGATAGTTAAATAACAAATACAACAAGGTAATTGGGTCAAATAATCGAAATAAACAAAGAAATAAAAATTTTCAATATTTTACCCCGTCGCCGCGCGCCACGACAAAAGCCTTTGGCCATGGCACGACGCCACGGACTCAATTCGACAGGATGTGTGATGCTGGTGCTGCATATTCCCAGCCAAGCTTGATTTTACGAAAACGAGCATAACTCTTTCGTTATTGATCCGATTTACACGATTCTTTTTCCTACGTAATCGTAATTTAATTCTCCATCACATAGAGTTAAAATCCGACATTCGGATTAAATAAATTTGAGATTTCTAAGCCTTCAACTTATTATCTTTTTACTAAATTTTGACCCGTCTATGTGTTTATCAAACAAACATGTTTGTTTGACCCCCATTTTTTCACGAACCCTTTATCTCCAACATTGTCTTCCATATTAGGTTCCAGTCACGGGTTCCTACGCATTATTTACCCATTTTACTTATAATCTTACTTTGACCCATTAAGGGTATTTATGTCCTTTTAAGTATAAATCACGCCCATTTCTCGTATGCCTCATAATTTCAACCATTCATATTGATTGGTCTTCCACCACAGCTATGATTGTGGTGGATTTAATGTAATAGACCATTTCCTCCGAGTTTTTATCCCTCGGATATACCATTCTACGGCAAGACGCATTTAAGGCATTTGACCCTTAAAAGTTTATGCCTACCTCTTTTATTCACATCTAAGGGTAATATAAGTTTCTAAACAATCTCTAACGGTCTTTTACCCGGTTCGCCCGTTAAGGGCTTTTTGGTCAATTCTAGTCTCTTATTTTACAACAAGAGACTCCCACCAATTATTGACCAAATAGTACTTTTAACTACAACAAAATCTTGCGTACCTGGCCCGGGTCAACAAATAGACCTAATTTATACCTCGCTTTAATTATCACACAATCTATGGTGACGCAATTATCCGATTTGCTAATCGCTCCTGTTAACATAAGACTTGACAAATGGTGTTATCACCACCATTTGACCCGTTTGGACTATATGCCCAACATTATCTATTTAATCAAAAACATGGTTTTTGATTTCTAATTCCAATATCCATCTCATCCCGGATTTTTCTACCAAATCCTTTTTCTCTTAAATTCCTTTCTTGCAAATTTAACCCGTTTCGGCTTACGCCATGGGTATCATTTTAACTTCGATTTACATTAGTCGACATTTGACCAATTTCCAATTTTTCTTCTTTACCTTTTTTCCTCATTATTAGATTACACTACAAGGTAATCTTAACGGAATTCCATATTTTCAATATTATCGTTATCGTTTATAACGTATAGAATAAACAAGTATTCTACATAAGTGTGTAAATTACACTTACCTCTCATCCGACTTGCGCTTCTCTTCTCGTACCTGATTTATTTGACCGCTTCTTTCCCAAGCCTCCACCTAGCTCGTTTAAGCGTCAAACTATTATCAATCATTTATAAGGCGATTAAATTAGTCATTAATAATCACGACTATTCCACCTCACTTATTTTCTATGTCGAAACTACTTTTCGACTTCATGATTAGTTAACTTAATTTATCAAAGTTAACTACTTTCAATCACATGGTTTACAACATTAAGTCTAAATCAACATAATACGTAGAACCCTTATCACTTCATATTACGCGTAATTGCCATATCATTCAAATACGCGTTTTCACTCTAAGTTTCAACACTTTAGTTCTCATTTAGGCATTTTAACAAACACCTAATGTGCATAATTTGTATTCTTCTTTTATCTAGTTCATGGTTATTGTTTTAACCATGTTTTAACATCAATTAACATGTTCATATCAATTTTTCGCATCTACAACATCAGAATTTACTTACGAAAATTCAAATTACACTAGAACAACTATCAATTTCTAGTGTTTAACATGTTCATACAAAAACCCACTTATCACCTTCAATGGTGATCATGAATTCACAAGACTTAGGCCTAACTTCATCATATACTTGTCTAGGATTTACTCCTAGACACTCCAATGTTCCTATCTCATCATATAACAAACATGCAATCATCTAATTCGAATTCTCTAGGTTTGCTCAGAAATTCAACTAGAGATTTCTCATGAAATTTACATACCTCGTGACTCCTTTTTCAGTGGAGATCACTAATTCTTACTCGGATTTTGATTTAGACTTGATTTGGACCTTCAATTTGAGAGATTTGTGAGAGTTAGGGTTTGCTTCTTTTTCCCCTATCCTCTGGTCGATCCACGCACACACACACACACACACACTGAGTGTGTGTGTTGTGTTTTATTTTTAATTTTAATAAAACAAGTTTCCCTTCTTGGCTATATTAGTCCCTTTTGTTTCATTTATTATCAGTGTTGTAAAAATCAGAATTAATCGGCGCTTAGGTGCTAGTCGGGCGTTGACTGATTAATTTTGAGCTAGTCGGTAGTCGGTCCAAGTCGGGCCTAGTCGGTGCAAGGCGGCCCAAATCGGCCCAAGTCGGCCAAATCGTTTCTAGTCGGCCCACTCTTTTTTAGTTTAAATCAGGCCCAAAGAAATGTTTGTAACCTTTAAATACATTGCCCAAGTTGTTTAGTTTCAACCTGGCCCGAAAAAACATATTTTTAACCCATTAAAACATATTCCATGAGGCCATGACTGATATGTTAATGTTTGAACGCTTAAATACTTGAATTGCTATGTTTTAAACTTCATTGTTTAAATTTTGAACTATTTTTAAGTATTATATTGATATTAACGTGTGTATTGAATGTTTAAATACTTGATTTGCTATGTTTTAAACTTAGTTGTTTGAATTTTGAACTGTTTTTAAGTATTATATTGATATTAATGTATGTGTATATATATAAATTTAAAAATTATATATATAAATTCCGATTAATCCCGATTAATCCCTAGTCAGTACTCCACCGCCCGAGTGGCGCCAAGCGATATCTACAACACTGTTTATTATAAAAGAAGCTATATCTCATAGCTTTTCATTTAGTCACCCATTACTAACTAGGTTAACTATTCCTAGTTAACTTGGTGGGTGTGGGGAATTATAACCCGTTTTATTTTTTTTAAATCCCGTTAACTCGGGCTTCTAATAAACCGTGTTTTCTCAAAGCCTTTATTCTTCTTTTTTATTAATATAGGATTAATTATTTAAATCCTAATATTCACCGGGTTAATTTTACCACTAACGGTATTTTACTCGTCTTTACTATTAACGGGGTTTGATTACCAACCCCATTTTTGGGGTGTTACATTAGGAAAGAATTCAGGACCATTTTATCATGTTTCTGCATAAAATAAGTATGTTAAAATGCTTATTTATGCTGAATTTTGCTGAATTCAGCACTTTGGGTGAGTTTTAGGCACTTTCCGGCACTTAAACTATCACCTAGAAAAGCAGTTTTGTGGTCCTTACTTCCCTACACCCTATACTAGTGTAGTACTTAGTTTCTGGCTCATACTGGGTCTCAAAACACTGTCTGTCTATGTGCTGAGTTTTGTCAGCATTTGCTGATTTATCCGTTTACTGTGCTAACTGTGCTTTGTGCATCATTCAAAGCAATATAGCTTTCATGCAATATTGATATGACATTAAATAATGTATGATGCACATGTATGTGTATGGCAGTAATCAGAAAGCAGTTAATTTGTATTTCAGCACAGTCATTAAGCATTAATCAAGATTAATTTATTGTACGGATACCTGGATTTTTGACAGTTGTCACATTCTCCCCCTGTTAAGAAAATTTCGTCCCGAAATTTTAAGCTCTACTACTAGCTGCAGGGGTGTTAGGGAATAAATGCGGGTATTTCGCTTTCATACGGTCTTCAAGCTCCCAAGTAAACTCTGAGCCGTGACGTGCATTCCATCGAACCTTAACAAGTTTAACACTACTCTTTCTAGTTTTGTTAACTTTCCAATCTGTGACCTCAATGGGTTCTTCTGTAAAATGGAGTGTGTCGTCAATGTGAACTTCGTCGGCAAGAATAACCATCGTTTCCTGTGTTGGACTCTTCTTCAGGTTGGATACATGAAATGTATCATGAACACCATTAAGTTCTGCAGGTAGGTCCAACTTATAAGCTACAAGACCAATCCTCTCCAGGATTTTGAACGGTCCAATATATCGTGGGTTTAACTTACCACTCTTCCCAAAGCGTGCCACACCTTTCCAAGGTGAGACTTTCAATAAAACCATATCTCCCACTTTAAATTCCAAAGGTTTCCTTCTTTGGTCCGCATAGCTCTTTTGTCGGCCATGAGCCGCCTTAATGCGCTATCGGATCTGCATTATCTTATCTGTCGTTTCTTGAACCAATTCAGGACCAACTAATTGTCTATCACCCGCATCTGCCCAGCATAACGATGATCGACACTTGCGTCCGTAAAGAGCTTCAAATGGTGCAGCTTGTTTGCTGGTATGGTAGCTGTTATTATAGGAGAACTCAACCAAAGGTAGGTGAGTGTCTCAACTGCCACCCAAGTCCATTACGCAAGCTCGTAACATATCTTCAAGTGTTTGAATCGTTCTCTCACTTTGACCATCTGTCTGTGGGTGAAATGCCATGTTCAGATTCAACTGTGAACCAAACGCTTCTTGGAAAGATTGCCAAATCCTTGACACAAATCTTCCATCTCTATTAGATATAATCGAGATAGGCACTCCATGATGTGCAACTATCTCCCTTAGGTCCAGCTCAGCTAGCTTACCCGTGTTATCCTTTTCCCTGATCGGCAGAAAGTGCACATATTTCTTCAAACGGTCTACGATTACCCAAATCGTATCATGACCTCTGGGTGTCCTTGGCAACTTAGTTATAAAATCCATTGAGATGTGCTCCCACTTCCACATGGGTATCTCGGGTTGCTGTAAAAGACCTGAAGGCTTCTAATACTCGACTTTTACCTTGTCACAGGTTAAGCACTTTCCAACATAAGTTGCAACATCACCTTTCAGTCTTGGCCACCAGTAGAAATCCTTCAAATCTTGGTACATCTTGTCCGATCCGGGATGGATCGAGTACCTCGATTTATGGGCTTCATAAAAAATCACGTCTCTAAGACCACTAAAGAGGGGAACCCAAATTCGTTTCATAAAACACAATGTTCCTTCCTCATTGGGTACCAACTGATTCTCCATCCCACGGAGATATTCGTCCTTAAGATTGTCTTTCTTAAGAGCTTCTCTCTGCGTAACACAAATGCGCAATGAGAGGTCCGTTTGTATAATCATCTCCAAAGCCCTAACCCTTATGGGCTTAATCCTCTCTTTTCGACTCAAGGCGTCTGCCACCACATTCTCCTTTCCTGGGTGATATTTGATTTCAAAATCATAATCGTTTAGCAACTCAACCCATCGTCGTTGTCTCATATTAAGCTCCTTCTGATCGAATATGTGCTGTAAGCTCTTGTGATCAGTAAAGATCGTGCATCGGGTGCCATACAGATAATGTCGCCAAATCTTCAAAGCAAACACCACTACGCCTAATTCCAAGTCATGCGTGGTGTAGTTCTTCTCGTGAACTTTCAACTGGCGCGAAGCATAAGCGATAACCTTCTGTCGCTGCATCAGTACACATCGTAATCCCTGACGCGAGGCGTCACAATATACCACGAAGTCGTCGGTGCCTTCGGGTAGGGATAATATAGGTGCATCGCAAAGCTTGTTCTTTAGCAACTGAAAAGCTTCCTCTTGTTTATCTCCCCATTCGTAATTTCTATCCTTCTGAGTGAGGGAGGTCAGCGGTTAAGCGATTTTCGAAAAATCCTCAATGAATCGGCGATAGTATCCTGCCAAACCTTGGAACTGTCGGATCTCAGTTGGCGTCTTCGAAGTTTCCCAATTCTTAATCGCCTTGATCTTGGTGGGATCCACATGGATTCCATCTTTGTTCACTACATGACCAAGGAATTGTACCTCATGCAACCAGAACTCGCACTTCGAGAACTTTGCGTATAGCTTTTCCTTCTTGAGCAGCTCTAAAATGGCTCTAAGGTGTTGCTCATGCTCTTCCTTCGTCCTTGAATAAATCAAAATATCATCGATAAACACAATCACAAATTTATCGAGATATGGCTTGCAGACTCTATTCATCAAATCCATAAACACTGCTGGAGCGTTTGTCAAACCAAACGGCATCACTAGAAACTCGTAGTGTCCATAACGAGTCATAAAGGCGGTCTTCAGAATACTCTCTTCTTGAATTCTCAACTGGTGATATCCTGATCGAAGATCGCTCTTGGAGTAGTTACTCGAACCTTGCAGTTGATCTAAGAGATCATCAATCCTTGGCAAAGGATACCGATTCTTGATGGTTAACTTGTTTAGTTCTCGGTAGTCGATACACATGCGAAAACTACCGTCCTTCTTCTTGACAAACAGAACTGGAGCTCCCCAAGGCGAGAAGCTTGTTCTTATAAATCCCTTGTCCAAAAGCTCTTGAAGTTGTGTCGACAACTCTTTCATTTATGAGGGCGCAAGTCGGTAAGGTGCCATGGCTACAGGCGCGGCGCCTGGAACCAAGTCAATATGGAATTCGACTTATCTTTGCGGCGGAAATCCTGGCAATTCTTCAGAGAAGACTTCAGGATATTCCCTTACCACCGGGATATCTTCCAGCTTCGGCTCTTCGACCTCTTTATCCACCACATGCGCCAAGAAGGCAACACATCCTTTCTGCAAACACTTTTGGGCCTTCAAACAACTGATAATCCTTAGAGGCGTATCATGCTTCTCTCCATGCACTACAATCGTTTCCCTCCATTCGTCAACGGGATTCAGATTATCTTCTCATGACATACGATCTCCGCTCGGTTACTCGACAACCAATCCATTCCAACTACCACGTCAAAGCTTCCCAACTCGACTGGCAGAAGATCAAGCGTAAACACATGCTCTCCGAGCTCTATTACACAGCCTCTAATTACTTCGTTCGCTTCTACTAGCTTTCCATTAGCTAGTTCTATCGAGTACCGAATATCTAGCTTACTAGCTACCAACCCAAGTATATTCTTAAATTCTAGGGATACCAAGCTATAATCGGTACCAGTATCAAACAGTACAGATGCAAAGTGTTGGTTGATAGGGAACGTACCTGTGACTACGTTCGGATCTTGGTGAGCTTCCCTCGCTCCTATGTTAAAGACTCTCCCCTGAGCTTGGTTGTTCTTCGGGCAATCTCTCTTGAAATGCCCAACTTCTCCGCAACTAAAGCATCCTTGCTTGTTTCCAGTACCATCCTGATTGTTGTTTTGGTTGCGGTTTCCATTACCGACTTGGTTTCCAGAACCACCACGATTACTATTACCGCCATTTCCTCCTAGACTGCGGTTTCCATACCCAGTACCGTTTCCACCACGGTTTCCACTGCCACTACCATTACCTCTCTGGCCACCATTTCCACGACCATTACCATCCCAACACGTCTCCTTCGAATGACCATTCTTTCCACAAGATTCACACTTCCTATACCTACATGGGCTGGCATGATGTAACTGGCACACATCACACTTAGGCAAAGTGCCCATGTATCCCTTCCCCTTGTTCTCAGAACTTGCAGCACCAGTCTTGACCTCAGCTGGTGGGTTCGCGTCTCTCTTCTTGTTACCACTGTTGCTTCCTTGCGTACCTTTCTTGAAGTTTGAGAACTTCTGCTTGTTCTCTCCAGATGACTCGACATGAGTCTCCTTTTTCTTTCCATCAGAGATTGAGAACTTGTTCAGCCTAATCACTTCTTCAGTCAATGCCATACTCATATCAATGGCCTCAGTGATCGTTAGGCTTTGATGTCGTCACCATGCTCATGATTTGGGCTGCCAATCCCCAAATGAAACGCTCGATTCGCTTGAACTCTGGTTCGACCATGTAGGGAACAACGCGAGATAAGTCATGAAATCTCTGCACGTATTCAGCAATCTTCGGACCATCCATCTTAAGATTCCAGAATTCAGTTTCTAGCTTCTGAATCTCAGCCCTTGAACAGTACTTCTTGTGCATAAGTTCTTTCAACTCGTCCCAAGTCATAGCATATGCAGCTTCCTCCCCCAGAGTCTGAACCTGAAGGTTCCACAAAGATAGAGCTCCTTCTAAGAACAGTACCGAAATATAAGTGACCTGGTGCTCAGGCGCACACTTGCTCATCCGCAGCACCGAATCTGTTTTCTCCGCCCATCTAACGAAAGCTACAGCACCTCCAGTGCCGTCAAAGTTCAGAGGCTTGCAGTCTAGGAACTGCTTGTAAGTACAGCCTGTACATGCAACATCATTCACAGAAAGCATTAGCAAACTTACATGGAATGTCCAAACGTATCATAATGTGTCTTAAGTGACTTAAACATTACCGTGAGGTGGGTTATTTCCTGAGGTACCTCCGCTGTATTCAGAGCGCAAGGCCTCATGTTGTGCGATTGCTTGTGAAATCCATTCTTGCAGTTCAGCCGCTGTTGTGGGCAACTGATTGCTCCTTCGATGAGGCATCTTCTGTAAAGAAGATTGTATAGGTTAGGTCTTATGTATATAGTAAGTAGTATGTGTATAATAGTGTTTGTCATAACAGGAAAACATGCAATCATATCATAAGCAAGTAAATTAACAACGTATTTAATGAGAACATTACGATTGAGCTTTCATTAATCCTCGACCACAATACAGTTACATGTTTTACAAAGTATCACGTCAAAAGAGACTACAGGGTCACACTACCCTTGTCCAAAATGTCTATCAGTCTATCATAAGTCATACAAAAAGTGGTCTCCAAAAGTCTCACTAGCCCAGCTCAATAGCGGTGCTCTCATAAAAAGTCAGCTACCTACATAAAACCAAAAATCGGCTATGCTGATGGTGGTGGAGGAGGAGGAAGAGGTGGAGGAACGAAAAGCAAGCTGCGCACATGCGCTAGCTCCTCCTCAAGATCATAAACGTGTCGCAACAGATACCTGATCTGCTGCTCCATGGTGAGAAGTCGAACATCAAAATCTGGATAAGGCAAAAGAGGAGCAGGTGGAGTCGCAAAAGTTGACGGACATGAACAAGGTGGAGGACGTGGAATCCTCTCAAGCTCCATAACTCTACGACACAGGATCTCCTGCTGAAGCTGCAATGACAAGAGTAACTCACCCCTCGTGTAATCAGCAAAGTGCGAAGGATGGTAGGGATCAGAAACTAGCATGGTGTACGGTGGGAACCATATGAATGGCTTGCCTAGTGGTGAAGAAGTAAAATGAGCAGTAGGTGTACACTGAGGCATGTGAGGAAATGATGTTGTCACATGTGGGTCATGGCTAGGCTGCTGGCTAGACGGGCCTTCCCCTGGACGGGGTGCTGGAATGTCCTGCAAGAAAGTGATAGGTAAGTCGGCACGGTGTACATCTGACTCAACCAGATGAGAAGAGGCAACATCAACAGGTGCATGTGTATGTGTATGTGGGGGAGTAACAGGCTTGACAAAAGGAGGTACATCATCATCAGCTATCCACCCATTGCTGGTGAAAGCGTATCGGGGGTCTACCTGCCTGGCAAAGGCAGTAGGGTCAGCGGGTGCAGGAATCGGATCTGGTATAAGCGGTGCAATGTCAGGTATGCCAAAAGGTACAGGATCATGATCAGGTAAAGGCTCGGGTGCTGGCATCGGCTCAGGATTAGAGGGTGCATCAACAGGCTGATCGTCAGGGGCAATGTCTAGCTCAAGGTCAAGCTCAAAGTCGTGTGGAGGAGTCGGTGCGGCAGACAGGGCCGTGTCAGTATCAGATCAGTGGGGTAACGCTTCAGTCCCACTGCATGCAAGGTGGATGATGAAACAGACTCAAAGGAATCTGGAACAGAATGATCAGAGGAAACCTCAATAACAGGAACCTCAACGAGTGGAACAACAATGACATCCTCAGCTACAACTGCATCACCCTGGGCATCATCAGGGGGACCATCAATAAAAAGATCGACATCATCATCAGACAAGTCATCAAAAGGCAAATCCTTGAAAGGAAAGGCCGCAAGAGGCAAAGGGGCGAGGATCGAAGCCACGGCATGCTCACCATCGGGATGTCCGAGGATGAGATGGTCCTGGGCAGGAATAGGAATAAGAAAGGGATCCTCATTGGGTATACCATCAGCATGCGGTAAATCGTCGCCAAAATCGGGTAGCGCAAAAGGCTGGAAATCATCGTCGTCATCCGACATCATCTCCGGGTCACTCTCAGTGTCGGAGGTAAAAAGCTCTGGCTCTGGGACGATCTCATCGTCCGAAACGATAGCCATGGGTCGACAGTATCAGATAGTCCACTCTCAGATGAAGACATAGTGTCTGTAACAAAGCAATCACAACATATGTACATATATTAACAATCATTATTAAGCATGTAAGTAATAACAATGTAATCACGTACCCATCCTAGTCTTCCCAGACTACCCACTTAGTCTCCCAGACTAAATCTCCCAGTCTCCCAAACTGAACTCCCTAGTCTCTCAGACTAAACTTCTCAGTCTCCCAGACTGAACTCCCTAGTCTCTCAGACTAAACTTCCCAGTCTCCCAGACTGACTCATAAACATAAACTTTGAAATGTGTTTCGTGTCTTTTGTTTTCAAAATGTTTGTTTCCTGGATCTGGGCGTTTCGTGTAAGCAATGAAAACATGTTTGCAAAAACGTTTTCGTGAGAGCCCTAGTGATTGTAGTCTAGACTCGAGAAGGAATCCTAGTTCGCTACAATCGAAGCTTTGATACCAAGCTGTCACACCCACCCTGACTTTTACGGAAGCGTGATTATGGTGTGACTTTCTTAATACCATTGCATTCAATCATAACAACAACTATATGATAAAACCATAGATTTGTTATCCATTAAATAAGTTTAAAACATAACAACATTGTTTTAAAATGTAGACTTCAAATTCAAATTACAAACCGTACGAATTGTGTATGAGTTCACTAAGGACTCATCAAAAGATAATAAATAAAACCAAGGTTTGGAAGACGTGTCTCGTCCAGGAATAAGACACACTGCCCAACCCAAAGACCATGGATGACATCTTTATTCCTAACGCAGCATAAAACTTCCAATGCCCGCCAGATCCACTTACTAATTCCCTGAAATACATGTAGTTTGAAAACATCAACAAAAGTTGAGCGAGTTCGTGTGTTTGTATGAGTGTATGAATAAACCTTTGAAATCACTGTAAGTATGTATGTAAGTTTATAAATCCCGATATGAAAGCAATAAGGAAAAACAGATCACCAATGGTTTGCAAGGCCATTGATATGTGTGACGTGATGCAGGAAGTTCAAACCTAGCAAATTTCACACCGGGCATCCATCTGTAAAACATAGTGTAACACCTCGTAAATTTATGTCCAATAATATATCAACACGTGTCATGGACTTTAAACGTGTAAAGAAGTGATTTAGAGGGACTAAAGTTGACAAACAAAGAAAATATGTGAATATAAGGGTTCAAAATGTCAAAAATGGATAAATATACTATACAATAACCCTACACGATGTTTATACCCTTAAACGAATGAATCATGGATCATACAAAGCTAATTGTGGAAGAAAGTGAGAAATTACAAACTACAGGGGTTAAATGTGTCAACATGTTTAAGGTATACCTCTGAGTGACCTTTTAGCAAACTTGAAGCTTTGTAATGATTAATTATACTCTCGGGAATAAGTGATAAAAATTTCACAAGGTTTCGATAAAGTATGAGAAAGTTATGACAATATTCGTATACGAGGGGTTAAAAGCGTCAACGTTGAAATTTAAGGCTTTAAGGGTGATCACAAAGTTAACCAAGGACTTAACAAAGTTTGGTTAGGCCTTGGAACCCTTAAAAGTCAATTTAGAGGGTTAAATATGAAAAATTTGAAGTTAAAAACCACGTTTGGAAGGACCAGGGACCTAAAATGCAAATATGGGAAACTTGTTGACCGGAGCCAACCCTCACACGGGCCGCGTAAGATCCCTATGGATCCTTACGCGGGCCGCCTCAGCATGTCAGATGCAGAAAAACTGCACAGGTGTCTGTTTCAACAAGTTACACCGACTTAGGGAGCTTGTTTTCGATTCTATGGGCTTGTTTGATGGTTTATAATGGCCTAGGGACATTTGGGATGATCAGGGAACATCCATAGACCTTGTTGGAATAATCTTGGAACCTTAGAAAACTTATATAAAGGCCATGAGTTGAGTTGTTCAATTGCTCATTCACTTGAAAACTTCACAACTTCACTTCTGGAGATTTTTGGAGCTCAAGCACCCTTCCTAGTGATCATTAGTCGTGCATAGGACCATGGTAAGTGTTATTAACCTTCCTTAATTCAGTTTTGCTTAGTTAATTAGTCTAAAGTCAAACCATCGTAAATAATATTTGACTTCGCCATTAATCTTAATTTGTCCAGTCAAATTCCAAATTGAAAGTACCTATGAGTGGGTAATTATGTGGGCGATAAACCCTTAAAAGGGCACCATCTGATTCCCACTCTAACTAGGTCAATTGTCGGGTCAAAGTTAATCTCAAAAAGTCAACAAAAGCTTATTTTCAAATTAATGCATAATTAGCAATGTAGAAGCCATGCAACCTGTTTTGTCATTAATATAACTTGGTAATTAATGTAAGAACATGTCTAAAAATGTTCAACCCAGCAATTTTCAGTTTAAGCTCGGTTCGGAACCGAAAGTCGCAAAAGTAGACTTTTGCTTTGACTTTCAGTTCTGACCCATTAGAGCATAGTTTAGAAATGTCTTAGAGCCTTATTAGGACCAGGTTTCATATAAGTATAACCCTCTGGGTTTATACAACTTGGTTCATTAGTTATCCGATTCATATGCATATTTCCGTTAAATGCCTAAATGTTGACTATTATGCCCATATGACCTTAAAACATGAATTTTGAAAATCTAAAAGAGTAGAAACCTTAGTTACTGATTTATAAACTTGTACATAAAATTTGACATCAGTTTGAGGTCTAGATTAAGAGTTATGCTCATTAGCGTAATTAGAAAGCTTTTTATTAATTAAACGACGTAATTAGCATATAGCCTATCTAAACCCAATTTTTGATACCAAACTTTTTACCTAATGATATAAAATAATATTTTGGGATTTTTGAAGATTTTATTTAATTTTAGGCTAAGCATAACATAGAGTTCTAAGCTTGATCCGGTAAATTGTCGGTTTTGCCCTTTTAGGCTATAAAAGGAGTTTTACCAATCCTTTTGATACCAAACCTTTTTCTACTAATCCAATATGATAGATAGAGTATTTTAAGCCTTCTGGAATAATAAAAATATTAGCTTTTCTTATAAAACCCGAAAATAGCTTAAAATCGCCTTTTTAAGCGTTTTTAGCGCATAGTATGTATAAAAACTATTTCAAACATATAAGGGTTGATGCCTATTGATATTTTCAGTAAATTTTTATATTTTAACAGTAAGCAAAAGTTTTAAACTCAGGTTTCCAGTTGTGACCTTTTAGGCTTAAGTGAAATTACCAAAATGCCCCTTCGGTGCATAGTATGGTTAGAAATGATAAATTTCACATATAGGTTATACCCTACTGAAATAACTTAGTAAATTAAGTATTTTTACTGATTACATCAGACCCAAAACTCAGATTTATATTTAAACTCTTTTATAACCTTTAAAATGACCAAAATACCCCTACGGGGCGTAATTTGAGTTTAAATCCGTTTTGGGCATAATAGAAGATATCTTAGTGATGTCACAACATATTTAAGGCATATTAACTTAGGAAACCTGTGTATGACTCATTTGGTTACCCGTTACGCACTTTTCGCGTTCGGATCGGCTTATGTAACTAGTTTGCATATATTAGCCGAAACGGGTCAAACCATATCGTTTTCATCTCAAAATCCAGAATGTGTTTAGTTTACCCATATTAAACAAGTGTCCAAGCTTGTCGGGTTAAAACCACATTCTAAACCGGTTTTCGCTTTATCATGCGTTTGAACCGTGTCTTCCTTTTTTTTAAACTAACCGGTCTAAGTCTAAGCTTAATTAAAGACCCGTTAGGATTCTAATAGGTTATTAAAAACCTTCCTTCCAGATTAGGAGCCCAGTAAAAGCTACGTGCACTTGCTGTATTTGATTTATACTTTGCTCAGGTAAATACTCTTAACTTATTTTCCCTATACGGGCTTGGGATACGGTACTATAAAAGTACCGCTTGGTCGGGTGTGTAGTCATTTAAATCAGATTGTGATTGATGTATTTACATAACTTGTTTTAATCTGTATTATTTGGTGTATGGCCTTTGGGGGTTAAATGACCATGTCCCGGATATCCTTGGCATCATTCAAAGAAATGGCCACGACCTAAGCACGGGGTGTAGGCGTACACCTGACAGTTGCATTATGTAAAAAATGGTAATCCACTTAAAGGAATCAACCTTGTGGGCATTATACCTGTGGCGTGTCAGATAATATTGTCCGGCCCTAATGGACGACAAATAAGTAAAACTGTATACAAGATTATTTTTGAATAATTGTGCCAAGTTATAAAAGATATTTTTGCTTAAGTGCATTTAAATAAATTTTTAAACATTTTCAAAATGAGTCAGTTAAGTTGTATTTACCAGTGTAAACTGACGTATTTTTCAAAAAGGCTAAGTGCAGGTACTATAAGTAATAGGCTGGCTACTCCAGGCATCAATAATCAAGTCTCGAAAGCTCTAGATGTTAAAGTCTGTTGAACAATTTCCTTTTTCTTTCGATCCGCCTGTGGATCTGTTTCAACTATTTTGTGATACTTAATATTACAATTTATTCAGTTGAAATGAATCTATCTTTTGCTTCCGCTGTGCATTTAAATTTGTGTTGTTTGACTATGACGATATCAATGACGTCACGATACTCCCCACCGGGCCTACCGGTAATACATGGAAATATCGGGGTGTGACAGGTTGGTATCAGAGCCAACACTGAGTGAATTAAACACTAGCCTTTTGTGTTTAATCTCAGTTACACAGTTGCACATTCTCGAGTCTAGACAAAGAACATAGGACTAATCCTAATTTGTTTTATTTTGTCTTTTATTTGTTTCCTTATTATTTTCTGATTAGCCCCTGCATGGGCAAGTCATTTCAGTTAGAAGTCCCGTTTAGGGCAACCATGTACTTGTTTAAATTATAATGAAACGGTTAGATTTAAAATAACATTCCTATTTAAGATCTACCATTATAATAAAATGGCAAAATCTAAAAAGGATAAGACCTAGCTCGTGTGTCATCTTAAGACAGGGCCAAGATGGTAGTTCCTCGATTAGATTCAGATCCTTGTTAACATCTCAATTTAGGATTGTTCTGCGTTAAATATAAAAAAATCTTAAAGGTAAAATTAGTCTATATGTCGTTGCAGACACGGCCAAGATGGTAAAACCTATTCAAAAGATTCCAATCTTTGTTAACATCTGAAGACATGTTAACATTGGTGGCAAAAATGTGATTCGATAAAATCGCATAAATCATCCTTAAATTGGATTACTCCAATTTTCCTTATTTAAATAATCATTCCTCTAAAGATGAAGTGCCTACGGGCTATAATTAATGTCCTCTGAGACTAAAGACAGTGGTAGCCTACAACTCCCTATCAAGAAAAGGTAACGAACTTTGATTCAAACCTTAATGCATTAATTCCGTAAAATCTGGACTTATAAATTAAACTTGTCTACGTGACTAGGCCTTTTTGTGCTATTATTAAATTATAATTAGGGATTGTAATAAAGATCCCGAATATGAATATATTTAGCAAATTGACCAAAAATAGTTATTAAAACCATGGTTAATAAATCGTCAAGAACGATAGTACTGTATAGACTTCCAAATAAACCTTGTCCTTATTTTCTTTTATGTAGCAATTAAAGCTACATGACTAGGTCAGAAGAGGTAAACAGTCATCCGGTGGAAAACCATGAAAATGCTAAGTTACATGTGACCGGTGCAGAGCTGCAAGCATTAATAGATAATGCTGTTACAAAAGCTATAGAGCGGCAGCATAATGAATCTAGCGGGACTCAAAGTAGGACCCTATCCGCACCACATTCCAAGCCTAAGACTCATTCAGAGGCTCACAGCAAGCCACCCTCTAAGAAAGATGAGCCAAAGAAAGATGATGATCGACATTCATCTAATCAACACAGTGCTCCATCCAAGAGGATAGTGTTCGATAACGAACCGCGTACCAAGTCCTGTACTTATAAGTACTTTGTTTCCTGTAAACCCCAGGATTTCACTGGGGAGAAAGGGGCAATTGACTGTATGACTTGGTTAGATGAAATGGACACCGTGGTTGATATCAGCGGTTGTCCTGAAAGAGATGTAGTGAAGTATGTATCCCAATCATTCAAGGGAGAGGCGCTAGCATGGTGGAAGTCTCTCATTCAGGCTGCTGGAAAGATCCCACTCTACAATCTGACATGGGATCAGTTTGTTGCTCTCATTAAGGAGAATTACTACCCTCAGCATGAGGTGGAAAGGATTGAGTCAGATTTCTTATCATTGGTGATGAAGAATCTAGATTGTCAAGCTTACCTTACCAGTTTCAATACCCTGTCTAGGCTAGTTCTGTATCTAGTAACACCGGAACCCAAGCGAATTGCTCGCTTCATTGGGGGTTTAGCCCCAGAAATTAAGGCCAGTGTTAAGGCATCGAGACCTGCTACTTTTAGACCTGCAGCTAATTTATCTCTGTCTCTTACTTTAGATGCGGTCAGATTGAGATCGCTTAAAAATTCTGAATAAGGTAAGAGAAAGCGTGAGGATGATAACTCACGAGGGTCGGAGAAGAAGCATAAGGGAAACACTAATTCCAAGAAGTTTGGGTCTGGAAAGAGTAGTCAACGAGCAGAGGAGAAGCCAAAGTGCACGACTTGCCAAAAACGCCACTTTGGAAAATGCAGACTTGAGTCCAAGTCTCAGTCAGGACCAGCTGCATGTGGGTTATGCAAGTCTAAAGAGCACAAGACTGTGGATTGTAAGAAAATTAAGGATGCCACGTGCTACAACTGCAATGAGAAAGGGCATATCAAGACCAACTGCCCTAAATACGCCAAGAAGCCTGATGAGGTCAAGAAGACCAATGCAAGGGTCTTCCGGATGGATGCAAAGGAAGCTGTTCAGGACGACAATGTGATAACAGGTACCTTCATCATAAATGATGTTTATGCAAGAGTGCTATTTGATTCAGGAGCTGATAAGTCGTTTGTAGATAATAAGTTTTGTAAGTTGCTGAATTTACCTGTTAAAACCTTAAGTGTGAAGTATGAAGTTGAATTAGCCGATGGAACTATAGAAACCGCATCAACCGTGTTAGATGGATGTGTTATATCCATTAGGAACCACTCTTTTCCATTATCCTTACTTCCTTTGAAGTTAGCCGGTTTTGATATAGTTATAGGCATGGATTGGTTATCTCATAACCAAGCCCAAATTGTCTGCAATAAGAAGCAAGTGGTTATCAAGACCCCTTCTGGTGGGCCACTTACCATTCAGGGAGATACCCAGTATGGACTGCCTGAGCAAGTGTCTATGCTCAAGGCATCTAGATGTTTGAAGAAGGGTTGTGTCATTTATATGGCACATGTGACTATTGATGAGCAGAAGCCCAAGGTTGAAGATATTCCCATCATCTCTGAGTACCCTGAAGTTTTCCCGGAAGAACTACATGGTTTACCACCAGATAGGCAAGTAGAATTCAGAAGTCACATCATCCCTGGAGCAGCACCTGTCGCAAGGGAGCCTTATAAGTTATCACCAACAGAGATGAAGGAATTGAGGACACAACTAGATGACTTGTTAGCTAAGGGTTTTATTAGACCTAGTTCATCTCCTTGGGGAGCTCCAATCCTGTTTGTAAAGAAGAAGGATGGATCAATGCGTTTATGCATCGATTATAACGAACTTAACAAGGTCACTATTAAGAATAGGTATCCTTTTCCTAGGATCGATGATCTGTTCGATCAATTACAAGGGGCAAGCTACTTCTCTAAGATTGATTTGAGGTCAGGCTATCATCAACTGAAGGTTAAAGATGAAGATGTACACAAAAATGCATTTAGGACTCGTTATGGCCATTACGAGTTCCTAGTGATGCCTTTTGGGCTCACTAATGCACCAGCAGCGTTCATGGATCTCATGAATTGTGTCTGCAAGCCATACTTGGACAAATTTGTTATCGTCTTCATTGATGACATTCTGATTTATTCAAAGAATCAAGCTAACCATGAGAAGCATCTTCGATGTATCCTGGAACTACTTCAGCAGGAGAAGCTTTATGCCAAGTTCTCGAAGTGTGAATTTTGGCTTCGTGAAGTCCAATTCCTTGGACATGTTGTTAGTGAGCGTGGTATCTAAGTAGATCCCGCTAAGGTTGAAGCTGTTATGAATTGGCAAGAGCCAAAGACGCCTACAGAGATTCGTAGCTTTCTAGGTTTAGCAGGATATTATAGGTGATTTATTGAAAACTTCTCAAGGATTGCTGCACCCCTAACTTCGTTGACGTGTAAGAATATTAAGTTTGACTGGGGTCCTAAGCAGTAGGAATCCTTTGACATCCTTAAGCAAAAGTTGAGCAATGCTCCAGTATTTACATTGCCTGATGGAATTGATGAGTTTGTGGTATATTGTGATGCATCACACACCGGGATGGGATGTGTGCTTATGCAAAAAGGCAAGGTCATTGCCTATGCTTCACGTCAGTTAAAGGTGCATGAGAAGAACTACACCACCCATGAATTGGAGCTGGGTGCCGTTGTATTTGCACTAAAACTTTGGAGGCATTACTTGTATGGGACTAAGTGTATGATCTATTCTGATCATAAGAGCCTTCAACACTTGTTTAATCAGAAGGACTTGAATATGAGGCAGCGACGATGGATGGAAACTTTAAATGATTGTGACTGTGAAATAAGATACCATCCAGGCAAGGCGAAAGTAGTCGCTAATGCCTTAAGTAGGAAGGAAAAAGTGAAGCCTATAAGGATCAATGCCAAGAGCATTGAATTAAAGAATAGTTTGAATGAAAAGTTGTTAGCTGCACAGAAGGAAGCTATTTTAGAAGCAAACTATCCGGATGAAATGTTAGGAGTAACTGAGGAGCAGTTATCCTATGGCAAGGACGGAATACTAAGATTAAATAAATGAATATGGGTTCCAGTTTATGGAGGACTTCGGGATGTTATCCTCCAGGAAGCCCACAATTCCAAATATTCCGTTCATCCTGGGGCTGATAAGATGTACCACGATCTGAAGGCAAACTATTGGTGGATAGGCTTGAAGAAGTCTATAGCTGCCTATGTAGCCAAATGTTTGACGTGTGCACAAGTTAAAGCTGAACATCAAAAGCCGTCAGGTTTGCTACAACAGCCTGAACTTCCCACCTGGAAGTGGGAGATGGTGACAATGGATTTCATGACCAAGTTGCCAAAGACAAAGAAAGGAAATGATACTATATGGGTGATAGTAGATAGACTGACTAAGTCAGCACATTTCCTACCCATTAAGGAGACTTATAGCTCCGACATGTTAGCCCAATTGTACGTAGATAAGATTGTATCTCTGCATGGCGTACCAGTGTCAATTATCTCTGACAGAGATACCAGATACACATCACATTTTTGGAAAAGTTTTCAACAATCTTTGGGCACGCGCTTAAATTTTAGTACGGCTTACCATCCTCAGACGGACGGGCAGAGTGAGCGTACCATCCAAACTTTGGAAGACATGCTTCGTGCATGTGTGATTGACTTAGGAGGTAGTTGGGATAACCACCTGCCATTGATCGAGTTCTCCTATAACAATAGCTACCATACTAGTATTCAGGCAGCGCCTTTTGAGGCATTATATGGTAGAAAATGCAGAACGCCTATTTGTTGGGCAGAAGTAGGGGAAACTCAATTATCAGGACCTGACATAGTCTTTGAGACGATGGACAAGATTGTCCAGATTCGTGACCGCCTGAAAGCTGCCAGGGATAGGCAGAAAAGTTATGCTGATAAAAGGGGAAAACCTCTAAAGTTTGAGGTTGGTGATAAGGTCTTGCTTAAAGTATCACCCTAGAAGGGGGTGATGCGATTTGGTAAGAAAGGTAAGTTAAGCCCAAGGTATATAGGACCATTCGAGATCATCGAATGTGTAGGAGCAGTGGCTTATAAGTTAAACTTACCTGAAAAGCTCAGTGGTATTCACAATGTATTCTACATCTGCAATCTAAAGAAATGTCTAGCTGATGAATCACTAGTCATACCACATACAGATGTGCACATAGATGAGAGCTTGAAATTTGTGGAAAAACCTTTTTCGATTGAGGATTGACAGGTTGAGAAGCTTCGAATGAAGCATGTGCCAATTGTGAAGGTCAAATGGGATGCCCGAAGAGGTCCCGAGTACACGTGGGAGGTAGAGTCCACAATGAAAGAAAGGTACCCTCATTTATTTTAGTAAATCTCGAGGTCGAGATTTCTTTTAAGGGGTGAGGATGTAACACCTCGTAAATTTATGTCCAATAATATATCAACACGTGTCATGGCTTTAAACGTGTAAAGAAGTGATTTAGAGGGACTAAAGTTGACAAACAAAGAAACTATGTGAATATAAGGGTTCAAAATGTCAACAATGGATAAATATACTATACAATAACCCTACACGATATTTATACCCTTAAACGAATGAATCATGGATCATACGAAGCTAATTGTGGAAGAAAATGAGAAATTACAAACTACAGGGTTTAAATGTGTCAACATGTTTAAAGTATACCTCTGAGTGACCTTTTAGCAAACCCGAAGCTTTGTAATGATTAATTATACTCACGGGAATAAGTGATAAAAATTTCACAAGGTTTCGATAAAGTATGAGAAAGTTATGACAATATTCGTATACGAGGGGTTAAAAGCATCAACGTTGAAATTTAAGGCTTTACAGGTGATCACAAAGTTAACCAAGGACTTAACAAAGTTTGGTTAGGCCTTGGAACCCTTAAAAGTCAATTTAGAGGGTTAAATATGCAAAATTTGAAGTTAAAACCACGTTTGGAAAGACCAGGGACCTAAAATGCAAATATGGGAAACTTGTTGACCGGAGCCAACCCTCACACGGGTCGCGTAAGATCCCTATGGATCCTTACGCGGGCCGCCTCAGCATGTCAGATGCAGAAAAACTGCACAGGTGTCTGTTTCAGCAAGTTACACCGACTTAGGGAGCTTGTTTTCGATTCTATGTGCTTGTTTGATGGTTTATGATAGCCTAGGGACACTTGGGATTATCAGGGAACATCCATAGACCTTGTTGGAATGATCTTGGAACCTTATAAAACCTATATAAAGGCCATGAGTTGAGTTGTTCAATTGCTCATTCACTTGAAAACTTCACAACTTCACTTCTGGAGATTTTTGGAGCTCAAGCACCCTTCCTAGTGATCATTAGTCGTGCATAGGACCTTGGTAAGTGTTATTAACCTTCCTTAATTCCGTTTTGCTTAGTTAATTAGTCTAAAGTCAAACCGTCGTAATTAAGATTTGACTTCGTCATTAATCATAATTTGTCCAGTCAAATTCCAAATTGAAAGTGCCTATGAGTGGGTAATTTGTGGGCAATAAACCCTTAAAAGGGCACCCTCTGATTCCCACTCTAACTAGGTCAATTGTCGGGTCAAAGTTAATCTCAAAAAGTCAACAGAAAGCTTATTTTCAAATTAATGCATAATTAGCAATGTAGAAGCTATGCAACCTGTTTTGTCATTAATATAACTTGGTAATTAATGTAAGAACATGTCTAAACATGTTCAACCTGACAATTTTCAGTTTAAGCTCGGTTCGGAACCGAAAGTCGCAAAAGTAGACTTTTGCTTTGACTTTCAGTTCTGACCCATTAGGGCATAGTTTAGAAATGTCTTAGAGCCTTATTAGGACCAGGTTTCATATAAGTATAAACCTCTGTGATTATACAAATTGGTTCATTAGTTATCCGATTCATATGCATATTTCCGTTAAATGCCTAAATGTTGACTATTATACCCATATGACCTTAAAACATGAATTTTGAAAATGTAAAAGAGTAGAAACCTTAGTTACTAATTTATAAACTTGTACCTAAAATTTGACATTAATGCATAATTAGCAATGTAGAAGCTATGCAACATGTTTTGTCATTAATATAACTTTGTAATTAATGTAAGAACATGTCTAAACATGTTCAACCCGACAGTTTTCAGTTTAAGCTCGGTTCGGAACCGAAAGTTACAAAAGTAGACTTTTGCTTTGACTTTTAGTTCTGACCCATTAGAGCATAGTTTAGAAATGTCTTAGAGCCTTATTAGAACCAGGTTTCATATAAGTATAACCCTCTGTGATTATACAACTTGGTTCATTAGTTATCCGATTTATATGCATATTTCCGTTAAATGCCTAAACGTTGACTATTATGTCCATATGACCTTAAAACATGAACTTTGAAAATGTAAAAGAGTAGAAACCTTAGTTACTGATTTACAAACTTGTACCTAAAATTTGACATCAGTTTGAGGTCTAGATTAAGAGTTATGCTCATTAGCGTAATTAGAAAGCTTTTTATTAATTAAACGACGTAATTAGCATATAGCCTATCTAAACCCAATTTTTGATACCAAACTATTTACCTTCTGATATAAAATAATATTTTGAGATTTTTGAAGATTTTTATTTAATTTTAGGCTAAGCATAACATAGAGTTCTAAGCTTGATCCGGTAAATTGTCGGTTTTGCCCTTTTAGGCTATAAAAGGAGTTTTACCAATCCTTTTGATACCAAACCTTTTTCTACTGATCCAATATGATATATAGAGTATTTTAAGCCTTCTGGAATAATAAAAATATCAGTTTTTCTTATAAAACCCGGAAATAGCTTAAAATCGTTTTTTTAAGCGTTTTTAGCGCATAGTATGTATAAAAACTATTTCAAACATATAAGGGTTGATGCCTATTGATATTTTTAGTAAATTTTTATATTTTAACAGTAAGAAAAAGTTTTAAACTCAGGTTTCCAGTTTTGACATTTTAGGCTTAAGTGAAATTACCAAAATGCCCCTTCGGTGCATAGTATGGTTAGAAATGCTAAATTTCACATATAGGTTATACCCTACTGATATAACTTAGTAAATTAAGTATTTTTACTGATTACATCAGACCCGAAACTCAGATTTATATTTAAACTCTTTTATAACCTTTAAAATGACCAAAATACCCCTACGGGGCGTAATTTGAGTTTAAATCCGTTTTGGGCATAATAGAAGATATCTTACTGATGTCACAACATATTTAAGGCATATTAACTTAGGAAACCTGTGTATGACTCATTTGGTTACCCGTTACGCACTTTTCGCGTTCGGATCGGCTTATGTAACTAGTTTGCATATATTAGCCGAAACGAGTCAAACCATATCGTTTTCATCTCAAAATCCAGAATGTGTTTAATTTCCCCATATTAAACAAGTTTCCAAGCTTGTCGGGTCAAAACCACATTCTAAACCGGTCTTCGCTTTATCATGCGTTTGAACCGTGTCTTCCTTTTTAAAACTAACCGGTCTAAGTCTAAGCTTAATTAAAGACCCGTTAGGATTCTAGTAGGTTATTAAAAACCTTTGTTCCAGATTAGGAGCCCAGTAAAAGCTACGTGCACTTGCTGTATTTGATTTATACGTTGCTCAGGTAAATACTCTTAACTTATTTTCCCTATACTGGCTTGGGATACGGTACTATAAAAGTAACGCTTGGTCGGGTGTGTAGTCATTTAAATCGGATTGTGATTGATGTATTTACATAACTCGTTTTAATCTGTATTATTTGGTGTATGGCCTTTGGGGGTTAAATGACCATGTCCCGGATATCCTTGGCATCATTCAAAGAAATGGCCACGACCTAAGCACGGGGTGTAGGCGTACACCTGACAGTTGCATTATGTAAAACCTGGTAATCCACTTAAAGGTATCAACCTTGTGGGCATTATACCTGTGGCGTGTCAGATAATCTTGTCCGGCCGTACAAACCGGCCCTAATGGACGACAAATAAGTAAAACTGTATACAAGATTATTTTTGAATAATTGTCCCAAGTTATAAAAGATATTTTTGCCTAAGTGCATTCAAATAAATTTTTAAACATTTTCAAAATGAGTCAGTTAAGTTGTATTTACCAGTGTAAACTGACGTATTTTCCAAAAAATGCTAAGTGCAGGTACTATACGTAATAGGCTGGCTACTCCAGGCATCAATAATCAAGTCTCACAGGCTCTAGATGTTAAAGTCTGTTGAACAATTTCCTTTTTCTTTCGATCCGCCTGTGAACACGAAACTCACAGTCTTGCGTCTTCAACAATCGTAACTCGAACTTCTCCGGTGAACACGACTACCTACAACGTACTAATGTCTATTAGACGAACGGGTCGTGCCTTGACTTAGTGTTAACGTTTCTGAGTTACGTTTCTTTTATGCCTTCGATATTATTCCAAGTTCTATAATTATTGTCAAAATAATTAATATTTTAACTTAAATTATATTTATTAAATTTTGGAATAATTGTTAAACAATATATATTAACTTAATACTTCCCAAGTATTAATACTTGTATTTCCTTCCCAATGATGGGGGTATCTTATACATGTGTATTCGTATTCTTGTATTTGTATATTTTTTCCATGTTTTGGTGTCGTATTCCGATGAGTATTTATACGTGTGAGGATACGTATTTTATTGTGTCCATTAAATATTCATATACTTAAATTTATATTATACTTTTCGGAATATTATTTCTAATAAAAGTCCACCAATATATATATTTCCAAAATATATATATTTCCAAAATATATATATTTCCAAAAAATATATATTTAAGAAATATTACTTAGAAAAATTAAATAATTTTTCTTTTGGCAAAAATATTTGTAGTTCCAAAATAATATATTTTCAAGTCTAACTTAGAAACTATATATAAACTTATTTTTATCCAAAAATAATGTATTTTAAGTTTACTCAAGAAAATATATATTTTTCCCAAAAATAATATATCTTCTAAAAATTCCAAGTAAACACATATTTATTTTTATTCACCAAAAATCATACATTTCCTTCTTGTCAAAATAGGATATACATCTTGTGATAATCATAAAAATCATACTTTCGTTTACTTGTGTCCAAAATAATATTTATCAAAATATACTTGCGAATTAAGTTCCGGAATATTTTGTAAGTTACATTTCTTGTTCGGTTTCGTCAATATTTTGTGTGTAACTTATATGCTTATTCCTTGGGATTTTGGTAATATTTTGGATGGTAATCCTTGGTGTTTTGATGTGTTATATTATTTCAAGTCCTAAAATAATATAACTATTACACAAAGTATACAAATAATCACACATGTGTGTCTTCATTGTATATATATTCTAAATATATATTTAACCACTTTTATTTATAAAAACCAACCTCCAATACTTATATTTTTGTAACAAAATTTATGGCAAAGTTTATATGGAAATCTCATGGTTAAAACACGTTTGTAAATATTTGTTTAAAATATTTTTCTAAGTGTTAATATTTTTAGAAAATTTTGCCATAGTTTCCCCTAAAAATGGAGGTTTCCATGCTTTCAAGCATATCATTTTCTTTTGTAAAAATCATCACAATCAATTTACAATCAACTCTAAACAACTTACACTTACCAATTTTGCCAAAACCATGCTTATTCTACTACTTCATGAACTTGAAAGTTTATGAAAATTTGTAGTAACTTGGTAGTGTGTTTAGTGAGTTTAGTTACCCTTTAAAGTGTGGTTGTTTTTATAAAAACATCATTCTTGGAGAATTTAGATGTTTACAACTTGTAATCATGTTTTACAAAAATGTTTCCTTATGGAATCTTCTTGTTACACAAGTGTTTCTACACTTGTTTAACCACCAAAAATAGTGTTTGTTTATGTAAGAACCAAGTTTATATGAAACTTATGTTTTTAACTTGGTTTCTTTGAAATCCTTCATAAATATTTAGATCCATATGATCAACAACTCACTTTAATCATGGTTTTTCAAGATAACATTACTTCTTTCAAGTTCATGCTTTAAGTGTGGATGATCCATCATCCTACAACAATTTATACTTTCACATCTTACTAAACTATGTTTTTAATCATGATTTAGCAAGACCTTATGATGATTAACATCACTTCTACAAATAATCAAAGATCAATAAGCATAACAACTCATATTCATGAAGATATCTTTACTAAACAAGCTTATATTCATGTTTACTTCATATGATTCTTTAGTGTTCTTGATATTTTTGATCATGATTCATCATTAACCACTAAAAATAGATGTAACATAGAGTGTACAAGGATCTTACCACTAGCACAAGGCTAGGTATGATTCAAGGGTAGAAAGTGAGTGGATAAAAGCAATTAGAGAAGGTCCTTCAAGATCCAAAGCCACCAAGCTTCCTTATCTTGCTTCTAGCACCCTTGTATGATCTTAGAATGGATGAAGATGAGTGATTGAAGGTTGTGGTGGTGTGGCTTGTGTTTGGCCGAGAGTGAGAACAAGAGAGGAATAGAGAGTGGTGTGTGAAGTGTGTGAGAATTATGAGCTCTAGATCTTGCATAACATACTTATAACCATCCTTTCCATTTATCTTATGTGTAATATGTTACAAAAAGTAACAACAATATCTAGTTTAATATTATAACAAAATCCACAAGGTATGGGGCCAAGTATGGCCGTCCCACAGGTGGGGGGGGGGGGTCTAGCTTAGGTTTAAACCTTTAGTTGTAATCTAGTTCAAATTCAAGTATTCGTTACGCGTTTCAGTTATTAGATATTTTTAGGAGGTGTTATGATGTTCGGGGATCATAACTAGCTTGGAAATATTAAAACAGTGCTTCTAGTGTAATTTTCATGTTTCGGGTAGTGTCCGGTTGTTCGGTTGGGTACTGGTTCGTTAAAGTGCTAAACTTGCAGTTTAGTGTTCTTTATGTTACCTTTTGTGACACTTTTAATTCCCGACACTTAGGAAAGCATTCAGGACCATTTTATCATGTTTCTGCATAAAATAAGTATGTTAAAATGCTGATTTATGCTTAATTTTGCTGAATTCAGCACTTTGGGTGAGTTTTAGGCATTTTCCGGCATTTAAACTATCACCTAGAAAAGCAGTTTTGTGATCCTTACTTCCCTACACTCTATACTAGTGTAGTACTTAGTTTCTGGCTCATACTGGGTCTCAAAACACTGTCTGTCTATGTGCTGAGTTTTGTTAGCATTTGCCTATTTATCCGTTTACTGTGCTAACTGTGCTTTGTGCATCATTCAAAGTAATATAGCTTTCATGCAATATTGATATGACATTAAATAATGTATGATGCACATGTATGTGTATGACAGTAATCAGAAAGCAGTTAATTTGTAATTCAGCACAGTCATTAAGCAATAATCAAGATTAATTAATTGTACGGATACCTGGATTTTTGACAGTTGTCACAAAACATTAGTGCTACTAAAGCCGGGACAACAAAACCGAGACCAGAAACCTGTTTTACACTTTTGCAGTTTGTCCACACGGGGTCGTGCTCAGCCGACACGCCCCCTTGCCCATCGCCCAGACCTGCTGCTTGTTTAAATTATGCAGACTTTCGCTAGACACGGGGTCGTGTTCACCCAACACGCCCCCTTGTCCACCTTCTGTAAGTTCTCGTTACTGGCAATCTGACCACGGGGTCGTTTTCATCCGACATGGGGCCGTGTCCAGATGCCAGTAACAAAAAATTTTGCTTTTTACACACCTTTTACACATTCAATCAACCTAAAAACATATTTTTGGGACACATTGAGGACAATGTGTAATTTAAGTGTGGGGGGGGGGGGGGGGGGCGCTAAAACCTTGAATTTTGTAAGTCCTAATTACAAGCCTTACACAAAACTCTATTGGAACCGCTAAACACCCCAATTTGTTTCAAAAAATTTTCATTTTTCATTTTTTTACTTGTCTTGGTTTAATTTGAGAATTACAAGTTCTAAAAAGGTTATATTTTTACAAATTTACAACCGATAGCATCGTGATAAAAAGAACCAACATAAAAAATTTATGAAATGGCATGACAAATCTAGTTAAAATTTGATTATATATACTTGATCACATAAAAACCCATTCCCACAAAAAGTGAGTTTTGAGCATCTATTGAGCATACAAATACACATCTTTAAATTAAATACTCATTTTTCGTTTCTTGTGTGAATAGCCGCTTGGTTTCTTACGACTCTAGAACTTGCCATGACGATGCATTCCCGGTCCTTACCAACTTAAACCCAAATAAGTAAATGATGAAGGCATTAGGACTAACCATTTTTCTTTCAACACCATTCTTTTCTTTTTTTTACCACCTACCCAAAATCCCCCTAGTTAACCCCTTTGAGCCTAAACCTTTTCATTTCTTAACCCATAAAACAAACACCCTTTACCCACTAAAACCCTTTTCATTTTTAAACCCTTTATTTTAGTAACAAAGCTCGGTTTTCTTGTGACTTCCTTATCAAAAAAAAAAAAAAAAAGAAATTATAGCGAAGAAAAGAAAAATGAAGTTAGCAACAAACAAACAAAGCTCATCAAAATAAGGCTTGTTTGAATAATGCTTCATTAGAATAAAAACTCACAAAAACAAAATGTTTTACGAAAACCGACGCTTTTTACGCCTTTTCGCCCTTTTCTATTAACCACTAACCCAACCACCTACCTTTAACCCAAGCCTAACCCTTCCCCAAAAGTCCTCTTGATACTTGCAAAGGTTTATAGTTAAAAAGGAGGAGGATTGGTTGCTTGGCAAGCATATGGTAGAAGTAAGTTCCATGCCGCTCTCGAGTGTTTCACAAAAATACATATTCAGCCGAGTGTTGAGTGATCCCCCGTGAGGTATGTGAACTTGTATATAAATGGAATTTTAAAGAGGCATGTTATGCCCAAATAAATAATTTTTCTTATGTAATGTTTTGAATAAATCATAACGAATAGGATTGTAAATAAAATAAAAATAAAACCTAATAAAGAATCTTGGAATCCCGACACTCTATGACAAGCCCAAAACCTTCTATTCTACCCATTCCATTTGGGTGTGTAAGCCATAAAATAAAGAGTTTTGCTTGAGGACAAGCAAAGATTCAAGTGTGGGGGTATTTGATGTGTGCAAAATGCAACATATAAATTACATCAAATGAGGCATAAAACTAACCCTTTTTTAGTACTAATGTTGGAAAAAGTGTGCTTTTGTCTTCCTTTTGTATTTTCAGGGTTAAATGAGCTTAAATGAACAAAAGAAGCAAAAATGCAGCCAAATCTAACAATAATACAAGAAAAGGAACAAACGTGGCATGCCCGACCCCTCGACAGCATCTTCCCAAGCAAAAACAAGACATCAGAAGGCTGAACACGCCACGTGCTCAATGAACACGGGGGCGTGCCCAAGTGTCTGCAGATAAGACAAAGCTGTAGAAGCTTCTATTTCCCAACACGGGGGCGTGGCCAGCGGACACGGGGCCGTGGACAACGCTATGATTCGCAGAATCTAGGCAAATCTTGATAGTACAGATACGCTTCTGCACACGGGGTCGTGCCCAGCGGACACGGGGGCGTGGTCAACTAATGCAGACAAACTGCAATTAATGAAGAAAGAGAAGATGGGTGGACACGGGGCCGTGCCCAACGGACATGGGGCCGTGTCTGGGCTTCTGTGCAGGCTATAAATAGGGGTGCTTGGCTCACTTGCAAATCATCCCTTGGCAAACCACCTCTCTCACACTTCACCCACCCACCACCACCATCATCACAACCCACATCCACCACCATCATCCATCATAGAGTGTGTGAGTAGTCTCGGGATCCAAGATTGATCGTAAGAGTTCTTGGCAATCAAAGGCCATGTTTGCCTAAGTCTCTTACATCACTTGGTGAAGACAGGCATTTAGTGTAATACTTTTTATTTTTAATCTTTTCGTACTTTTTATTTGGTTATGTATTAATGATTTTAATAACTAGTTTCTTATGTTGAAGGTGAAACTTCCTTATCATTTTTCCGTGGTGTCTTGGCGTTATTTTACTGTCTATATAAAATAAAAGATTTACACCATTCATATCTCCACGGTCTACGTGGAGATATGTTGGCTACCTGGTTGGGGGTTAAGGGAATGGTTTGGTAAGCGTCTTGCCTTGTTCAGTGTATAGATCCTACAAGGACCTGGGTCAAGTTTAGTAGGACCTCCTTCAATACCCACTGGTATTGGATGGCGGGGGTCCGAACTCCTTGATCCCCTCATATGTAAACTACTATTAAAACTTTAACCCGGCTATTTAGGATTGTATCCCTGCTGACTCAAACTACTTAGCCGAGGGTAACATCACCTTCAAAAGAGGGGCCTACCACATTATCCATTAATAACTTAATTAATTATCTTTCAATAATCCAACCCTTTAGGATTGTATCCTTGCTGATCAAACTACTGGGTTGAGGGTAACGTCACCTTCAAAAGAGGGGCCCTACTACTATAACTAAGACAATCTCTTAAAAAGTGCAAAAGTGCAGAAATAATCAAAGGTTACACTAAAGGCGATTCGGATCCAAGTGATTCATCTTGTCTATCTGTTTTTTATTTTTTTATTTTCAGCATTTTTAGTTAGTTTTATTTTCTTGTTTAAAAAAAGCTTTTCCTAAAATTTTGATTTGATTAGACGTTGAGGATAAACCGGTACTAAAAGCTCTTGTGTCCTTCGACGACCTCGGTATCTTACCAACGCTATACTACGCTCACGATGGGTGCACTTGCCCATATGTGTGTTTAGTGTTAGTAAAAAATCGTGTTTTATAAATTTAAAACTTGACTAAAGTGTAGAAAGGGCTAAAAATATACATAAATATATATCACACCTAACGCACATCAGGTATTTTAGTCTTTTTACTCATTTGATTATACTATTTTAATAAATAAAAGAAAAGAAAATTAAAAAAGTTACTTTATGAATATTCAAAGAAGAACACTTGATTTATATCTTCCACACCGCAACAGCCATCACGTCTTCATACACCCACCACCAACCCAGCACCTCCCACCGTCCACCACCACAACCACCCGACACCGCCCACTCCCATAACCACCCGAAACCTCCGGCGACCACCACATCTACCATCGCAACAATCTGTAACCACCCACCGATCATCATCACATAACCGCTACCATCGAAACCCCACCACCACCACCTTAGAAACCTAACCCCTCCTCAGATCGGTGCTCATAAGGTACGACGACGATGGTAAAAGAGGTGGTGAGTGGTGGTTGATGATGGCTAGCAATCACCCCATAAACCTCACTCTGCTCCACCTCCCACACTTTCCTCCTGGCCACCGCACCATCCAATCGAAGATTAAAGCTGCAATTGTGAGTTGTAACAGTTCATTTTGTTGTGATTGTATAGGTATTTGTTTTGTTGTTTTGAGTGGTTTGGTTTTTTTTTGCTAGTAATTGAATTTTGAGGAATCTATACAGGTGGGAAAAGGGCAAATGACACAATGTAGACCTAATTTGGTGTAAACATTGTAGGCGACCCAATGCCTTTTATGTTTACTGGTTTGGTGTTTTTTTTTGGGCTAGTAATTAGATTTTGGTGGGAGGTGTGGGTTTAGCGATGGTGGGAGGGTGCGATGGTGATGATTGGTGGCAGTGGTGGGATGTGTACGGTGGTTGGTTGTGGATGGTGAAGGTGGGTTTGTGGTGGTGGAGGTGGAGGTGGTGTTAGGGGTGTTGCAGGTGGTGGTGGCCGGAGTGGTGGGTTTTGGATGGTGAAGGTGGGTTAGGCGGTGGTGGGAGGTGGTGTTAGGCTGTTGCACGTAGATTGATGTTGAAGATAGGTAAGAGTTATAAATTATTTTGTTTTATTTTTTAAAATGATATTAAATAAATAGGGTAAAAAGACTAAAATACCCCTGGGTGACCAGATTTAACAAAAAAAAAAAAATAAACTGGGTTAGGCTCAAAGGACATACCGTGTAAGATTTTGAAACATTAAGTACAAAACCCGTCAATTTTAAAGACAAAGGACACCGCCTGTAATTTGATGTAAACATAAAGGACAAAACTTGTAATTTACTTTAAATTTATTTATAGAGTAAATTACAAAAATCGTCCTTTATCTATGTCACTTATTGCAAACTGTGTCTTTTGTCTTTAATAATTACAGAAAACGTACTCGATGTTTGCAAACCCTTGCAAGTTATGTCCTTTAGCCCTAACTTAGTTAACTTTTTGTGGTTAAATCTGACCAAATTGACCCACATGAGGGTATTTTGGTCATTTTACTCTCATGCGGGGTCTATTTGGTCAGATTTAACCAAAAAAAAAAAAACTCTTATATGGGGTCTATTTGGTCAGATTTAACCAAAAAAATTAACTAAGTTAGGGACAAATGACATAACTTGCAAGGTTTGCAAACATCGAATACGTTTTCTGTAATTATTGAAAACAAATGACACAGTCTGCAGTAAGCAACATCATAAATGACGATTTTTGTAATTTATATTGTAGTAAAGTTTTTAAATAAAACTTTAAACATATTTTTTGGGTTTAAGATATCTGATTGACAACTAGATTTAAATAGATAAAAAAAAAGTCAAGATAGATGTGTGATTAATTTTTGTCCCTTACCACAGTATGTAACGTGTAGTTGAAAACGAAATTTCACTACCTTATTTTAGCCATTGACTTGACCACTCGTCTAAATTGTTTTTAAACTCTTAAGAAAAAGATTTTATTTTATCAAACGTATCTCTCTATATACATAAGGGCATATTTGCTAGAGAGCAAATTTTGAATACAGTGCTATAAAATCGTATGTGCACTAATACGTGGTGATTAGTTGAATAAGATAGAAGTGATTATGCAATACATAACCGTGTTTATTATAGTTAAAAATAATAGATACAATATGTCTTTTATAGTTATACGGAATAGAGAAACAAAGCGACTTCATGTGCTAATTTTTAAAGATGACTACGAGATTTATAGTAATACGGTTTTTATACCGTATCGGATTTGCCTCATAAACGGTTTAACCAGTTGTATCGGACGGTTCAGCTGGGTGTACCGGGCGGTTTAACCGGTTCTGCCGGACGTTACAACTGGTACAACCTGTCAGTTAGAACCGGTTTTTAAAACATTTAGTTGATAAGTAGAAGAAAATTAATATTAATAAGATTACAACACACAACTTTATGTGTATGTGGATGACTCAAGAAAATTTACTTTATTTTATAGAACAAGACAAATTCATGATTTTTTTTATCGTTGTCACTGTGCTTCGGTTTTCAGACATTCAAGAAGTTTTTTCTAAGACCCCCTGTTATGGGGCTGCATATGGCGCCCAAAGCCAAACATAGCGCCGCATGGCGTCATGAACACCGGGACGGGGGGCGGTATGAGGCAAAAAAAATTGGGGAGCGCTATAATTATCGCGGCGCCATGGGGGGAAGGTTTCAATGCTTGGACCAATCAAAAAAAGGTTAATGTTTTTATAATTATTTAATAAAAACGAAAATTAATAATTAGGTATTGATGGGTATGGGCTTTATGACTACGGGCTTAAATGCATAACGCCCACCCGCACACGTGGCGCGCCACGTGTCGCATAACGCCCACAAAGGGGCGTTATGACTACGCATGGCCTAATTACCAGGCTCAATCACCAAAATTCATAAAAAAAATCAAACATAATTTACACTTTAGGATCAATAAATACAATTACATAAACAATGTCTCAATTAAACTTATTATAAGGAGTAAACCGTTAAAAATGGTCTATGAGGTTTTATCACTTTTGACATATTAGTCCAAAACTCAAATCTTTTGAATCTGGGTCCATATGATTTAAGTTTTGTTGTTATTCTCATTCAAAAGCAAAATCTGGTAAGGGTTTTCAGCTAACATCTAGTTTTTTGACTTTTTTCTCTCTTTTAATTTTTTTTTTTTTTTTTGAACGGCAAATTTGGATCACTGACGGACCACTGGAGTATCATCGTGCCACCAGCGAAACCACCCGATCATATCCATCCCTATTAGACATAATGTCTATACACCAATTCAGGAGGAAACCCAATAAATATGGGAAAAACCCCCTTGTGGGAATCGAACCCAGGACCTATAGGTCCCAAAGTCTTATCTCACCCCAGAATGCCACTAGGCTATACAGCCATGGACAAAAACTAGTTTACTCGGTAATAAAGGGCAAAAACTGGGTTTGACCGAAAAACTAGATATTGACCGAAAAAACTGAACAGACTTTACTTAAATTTATTTACTTTACTCGGTTTCTCACACGAGTTGTTCCAACTTTGGATTTAAGCTTTAAGTAGACCTGTTAGGTTTGTTATCTTATTATATTATATTAAATTTAAATTTAAATAAAATAAAATTGATAAATAATTTAATATTATTTATTTGATTAAAAAAGAGGGGTTGCGTGATGAGGAACGGTGTGGGACAGGAAAATAGAAGTGACGCGTATGTGTGGAGAGGAATGAAGAGAGCACGTGAGAATAATGATGGAAAGTAGTATCAAAGTTTTTAAATAAAACATAAATATTAATATATTTTTTAACCTGTTTTACTATCGGAACAAAATAAAAAAAATAAATATATTGTTTTTCATTGAGAACACAACCATAGGATGGTTCTAGAAAAAAAATAACGGTTTTTCCTTATGCAAACGTGGGAAAGCAAGACTATGTGATAGGTGTTCACATATGATTTTTTGATTTAATATATAATATATATATATATATATATATAGGAGTAAACTATTATTTTCCCTGAGGTTTGGTCACTTTTGCTATATTAGCCTAAATCTCAAATTTTTTAAATCTGGGTATCTGTGGTTTCATTTTTATTGCCATTTTAGTCCAAAATCAAATTACCTGATATTTGGGTAATAAAACCTGATTATTTTGTTTTTTTCCCCAGGGATAAAATAGTCCATCTAAGTTTATTATAACCTATTATTAATTAAATTAATTAAATAAATATCCCTTTACATCATTAAACACCCAGATTTAATTTCATCTTCTCCAAATTTTTTTATCTTCCCCCAAATTTCATTTTCAGGGAAATCACCACCATGGTTTGTATCAAGAGCAATCATAACAAATAAATAAAATAGATGTAGGTTGATTGGGATGAGCCGGAGCCGTTACAAAATGTGAAGCGCGTAAGCCCATGGCTAGTTGAATTAGTGTCAAGCATGCCACTAATTCATATCTCACTGTTTTCTCCACACAGAAAGAAGCTAAGACTACCACGATCACCAGACATACCAAAAGACGGCTTTGCCCTTCCACCGTCCTTTTCCATCAACCCTCATACGCCCAGCAGTTGTTTTCCTGCAGGAGGCATACAGGGAGCCAGGCATGCTCAATTTCTAGGGCTGTAAACGAACCAAACGAACACGAACAAGACCTTGTTCGTGTTCGTTTGTTAAGAAATATATGTGTTCGCGAACCGTTCACGAACACTTATCGAACGAGATTTTATGTTCGTGTTTGTTTGTTAAGGAAATGAACTTGTTCGTGTTCGTTTGTGTTTGTTTGTTAATTTTAGGCAACAAACGTTGACGAACACAAATGAGCACAAATTAATGTTCATGAACACAAATGGAAACAAACGAACACAAATAATTGTTCATGAACAGAATATATAATACACCGACACTTATTAGATATTTAAATTGTCAGAATTTTAAAGTATTTAAATAAAAATATAAAAATATAAAAATTAAAAACACTAATGAAGTATCGAACACAAACGAACACGTTACCGAATGTTCACGAACATAAACGAACGAACACGACCTTTGTTCATGTTTGTTCATTTAACTAAACGAACGAAATTTCTTGTTCGTGTTCGTTTGTTTAATAAACGAACGAACACAAACGAACTTCCCGCCGAACGGTTCACGAACTGTTCGCCGAACGTTTGGTTTGTTTACGGCTCTATCAATTTCAGATCCCGTTTTTGGATCTTAACCTAACCCAATTTCAGTTAAACCTTTTCCCTAAACACTTTGATTCACCTAAAGGTGGTAAGATTTAACAAAACTCACCAAATTACTTAAAAATGGTTGGAGACTAATACGTTGGAGAGAGAGGGGCAATGAGAAGGAGAAGACAAGGAATTCCAAGACGGGGCCGGAGATGAAGAAGCTTCTAAAGCTACAACGTTCTTCTTATCTAATCTTCTAGATGGGGTCAAAGATAGCGACATACGAGCGGAATGTGCAGATGTGGTTTCTTGGTAGATTCATACTTGGCAAGGAAAAGGAATGTGTATGGGAAACTTTTTGATTTTGTGAGGTTTAGCAGAATCCGAGACATGGAAAAGCTTATTAAGGCCTTAAACAGAATCTCTTTTTTGGGAAGAAGAATCTTTGCAAAAGTGGTGAGGTTTAAGAAAGATAACCGGAAGCGCTCGATAAAAGTAGAGGTAAGGTGGCGATCGCCAACACATGGTGGTGATTATCTCCAACACATGGTTGTGATTTACTGATGAGGATGAAATTTGGGGGAAGATGAAGAAATTTAGGGAAGTTGAAATTAAATCTGGATGTTTAATAATGTAAAGAGATATTTATTTAATTAATTTAATTAATAATAGGTTATAATAAATTTAGATGGATCATTTTGCCCCTAAGGAAAAAGACAAAATAATCAGACTTTATTACCCAAATATCAGGTAACTTGATTTTTGACTAAAATGGTAATAAAAGTATAACCATAGGGACCCAGATTTAAAAGATTTGAGATTTGAACTAAAATGGCAAATGTGAGCAACCCTCAGGGACCAAAATGGCAGTTTACTCTCTCTATATATATATATATATATAGGGTGGGAGTTGGCTACAAAGTCCATTTTGCCTACAAAGTGTATAAAGTCATAATACACCCCAATTTCAGCCATAAAACACACTCAAAACCCATAAATAATAAAGTGAAGATTACTAAAACGCCATAATGGTGGGTTTTGTGTTGTGTTTTAGATGATAAGGCTTTGATTTTCAAATGACTAACATTACTGTGTTTTACGTTTGATTATCATATTGTGTTTTATATTCATAGTTCTACGATGGTGTGTTTGAAGTTTTTTTGGACTGTTCGGGTTTTGATATTGTGTTTTAGTGATCTTCACTATTTTATTTGTGGGTTTTGAGTGTGTTTTATGGCTGAAATTGTGGTGTTTTATGACTTTGTACACTTTGTAGGAAAAATAGACTTTGTAGCCAAACCCCACCCTATATATATATATATATATATATATATATATATATATATCTTTCGAGTTGTGAGAACTTAGAGAACTCGGCCTTTTCGTGCGAGTTTTGCCCCCGTTGTTATCATATCCCTAAATTAAAATGTTGGAAACGACTGCCGTAAAAAAAATTAGAAAAAAAATTCGAAATGGTGTTTTTCGGCCCATTACGGGAGCTGTAAAGAGTTGATTACATAATTATGACATCACTTTTTACAGCTGCCGTAAATGAAAAAAGCCTAAGCTTTTTTTAGAAAAGTTGATTTTCTTAGGTTTTTGGTAAAAAAAATTACAAAACCTTTCGTAAGACCGAGTTCTCTAAGTTCTCACAACTCGTATAAGTTTTTATTTTACCCTAACCCTATATATATAGGGTAGTGACGCAAGTTCCCCCATCTTTTTTAAATGTCAATAACCTTTTATACATAACATTTAAAAAAATTAAACCATAATAAGGAGTGTTTTTTATCTTTAATATGAGTACCATACTGATATACTTATATAAGAAAAAAAATACGTTTCGATTGGATGTTTTAGTCCATGGTGTTTTGTCTACGCTCATACAATGATGTTTTGTTTTACAGTAAAACAACATGAACGTATATAAGACACCATAACAATATAAATACCATTGAATTCAGCAAACTACTATTTTCACTCTAGAACCTCACCAAACTACTATTTTCACTCTAGAACCTCACCATATATATATATATATATATATATATATGTGTGTGTGTGTGTGTGTGTGTGTGTGTGTTTAGAATCCTGTAAAAAAGATGAAATTTGTGAGAAGGATAAGAAAGAAGATGATGAACACACATGTCATTATTTAATTAGGTTAAGGGCAATTAGGTATTTAATAAAAAAAACCTAATTAAAGATAAAGATTATGTTGTAACTTAAACAACGGAAGCAAAGTTTAAAATCCCGATAAAAATTAAAAACCACAAGTTTAAGATATAAGTAAAACGTAAAGTTCATTAAACCACACCACTCCAATCATTGCAAGCCTCCGTCCATGCTGTACCTAATGACCTGCAAAGCATGCAATAGTGTGTCAATATAAAGTTGGCGAATTAACAAATTTTAGTTACGCGAAAAAGTGTAAGCGTAAGTCCACAAGTAATTTGTTTTAAGTATGACTTGGGTAACTAATCCTCATCAAGGTAACTAAACTATGTACCGAATTCTGGCGTTATCGTTTTTTGCCCTCATCAATGTCTATCCACATTGATGAATTGAAAAGGTCAATAGTTCACACCCGACTCTCAGTACAGTGTGAGGTTTGTCAAACCTAATAGCTCTATCAGCTAATACCCCGCCTGCCAACCCAGCATACTAATCGGTTAATATGTAGGAACTTCCAGATAGAGTTTTCGTTTAGTTTAAGTGTACTACTCCACCCCCAGTGGATAGTATGTATGTGGTCCAAAACTAGGAACGCGTGTGTAGCCCCAACCAGGGATACCGTAAAAGTGTTATCCCAATTCAGGGACGCATTCTTTTAGAAAAGGTTGTGAACTCACTTAGTTTGCTCGGCTAGAAAATATGTGAAAAGTAACAAGAGTGGTCAACCTCGTCCTGATATGTTTACCGTTTCAGTTAGTTTGGACTCACGTAATCCTACACGTATACTAGCACATAACCATGCAATCATGTTTGACATTTGATTAACCGTTCATGTGAGTCGGTGCATGTGATTATCTCATTACATGTAATACGTTCATTAACACTCGTTAAGGTTTTATACAATCACTAACACCTTGTAGTAACACATAAGTACACTCAAAGCATTTACAATCACTTTCAGCACGGTTCAGTTTCACATCAGATTTTGAGCAGTTTTACGAAATTTATTTAAAATACCAAACGGACTCGAAAAACTATGATATTTTACCAGAAATGTCATTTAGTTCACGAATACTTGTGGATTTTTCTCATGACCTAATTACTCACAGAAAATTCACTAAGGGTCTGTTTGGTATGGGGTAATAGAATAGATGGGGGAATAGAATGGATGAGGTAGTAGAATAGACAACATAATGAAATGAATCATTCCATTCCTTTTTGATGTTTAGTTACTCATATGTGAATAACATGAATATGGTTCAGTTTCACATCAGATTTTGAACAGTTTTATACAATTTGATAAGCAAAAAAAAAAAAAGTAACGAAAGACAATTATATTAAAAACGACAAAAATATAATTGACTCAATAATAATAATATATTAATGATAAAAATTAATAATAAAATTTTGATATATTAATTTTAGTATTAATATTAATATTAATAATGACAATGACAATGACAATAATAATAACAATATTAATAATAATATATTTCTTTCCATTCCTTGAAGGAAAGAAAACAAACACACCCTTGTCAAGGAATGGAAATTGTTATATTTAGAAGAAGTTACATTCCTTTGGAATGCTCCATTCTATTACCACCTGATAACCAAACATGTTTCTTTTCATTCCATCAAAATGATCCATTCCATTCCACCTTCTATTCCTTCATACCAAACGCTACCTAAAAATCATCTATCACACATAGGTCTGATTCGTCACATCCTAGTGATAGTTTACGAAAAAATTCATTTAAAATCCTCGTTAACTCTTTTAACAAAGTTCTAGTGGGAGAACTTCAACATCACCTAGGACCATCTACAGTAAAATTTTCAGGTATTAACTCAATCCTACACCAAGTTTTTACATTGGTAATAGGCTACAAATTCTGCTGGAAAACGCAGCCAGGACCTTTGTTACGAAAAAATTCATTTAAAATATCAAATCATATCGAAAAATTATAATTCTAGTGGGGTTTGAAAGCTATTTCCTGGAACTACATCATAGACTCAAGAAACACTGATTTTCGTTCAATTTTGACCCGGTTACATTCGACACAAGTCGGCTATAACTTTCTTGACAAAAGCAGTTTCGTTACCCAGCTTCCTAAAATATTTTTTTATGGTTTTAATCTCATACTTAGCAATCAAAAACGACATATATACATCATCTATAGTAGGTTATCATCATACTTCAGATTATACATCACCTAATTAATCAAGAACCAACAAATGCATCAATAATCTTACCAAGATATGTATAAAATCAAAACCCTAATAACTAACCAAAAAAAAATATATGCGATCCAATTACTAAACAAACATGATTCCTAGCAAACTTAGGTAGCGTTTGGTATGCAGGAATGAGAGGTGGAATGTAATGGACCATTGAGAGGGCATGCAGAAAAGAGTGTTTGGTTGGTCGATGGAACGGAATCGCCTATTCCAAAATGCATTCCATTCCCTCAAAATCATTCCATCCCCCCCCTGTTTTTTTCCATTCCATCCCTCTTCACACTTCATTAAAAACACCACAACTCACTACCGTTGCCACCACCCACCACCACTGTCATCCGCCGCCGTCACCCGCCTTCGCCGCCACCTGCCACCGCCGTCACCTGCCACCGCCGCCACCCCCCACCGCTGCCACCCGCCACCACCGTCACCCACCTCCATCCCCGCCACCGCCGCCATCCACCATCGTCGTTCCCACCTCTGATCACCGTCACCACTCACCTTCGATCATCGCCGCCACCATCGCCGCTGCCACCTTCGATCACCGCCGTCGTCGCCACCCACCTCCATCATCGCTATCAACCACCACCACCGCTACCACCTGCCACCACCGCCGCCACCGCTACTACCTATGACCACCGCCGCCACCGACCTTCACCGTCACCCACCACCACCACCGTTGTCACCACCCGTCGCCGTCTCCACTCGCCGCCGTCTCCACCTACCACCACCGCCGCCGCTACAACTGCCACCTATCACCACCCACCATCACCGCACATCATTGACCACCGCCATCCGATTTTATTCCTTCGTCTTTTATCGCATACCAAACAACAAAAAGTATTGGTTTATTCCATTCTCACATGGTAACCAAACAAGTCATGGAATGGTAATAATCAATTCCATTACCTCATCCATTCCATTACCTCGTCCATTCCATTACCTCGTCCATTCCATTCTCCCGTTCATTCCATTACCCCGTACCAAACAGACCCTTAGACTACAAGTATAACAACCCTCCTAAAAACTCCTTAACATAACCCTAAACGTTCATATTATACCCCGTATACGAGAAACGAGCCTAAAATACCTTAATATTTATAAAAATAAAATAAAACACATAAATAGGGTGTCTCGCGGCCCGCAACGGGTGAGACCTAGGGTCTCGCGGGGCGCGACGGCTCTTACTTGCCAGGCACACAAGTACGCCACATGTCCTAGCTCGTGGCAAGCCTACCCCTTGACTCGACAACCCTAAACCCTACCTATGGCGGCTCGCGGCCCGCGACAGGCTTAGCTTGGGGCGTCGCGGGGCACGACGGAGTCCGTTTCCAGCCTATAAAAGGGGGTAGAGGCTCATTTATTCAACGTTCATTTTTTCTCTCTCTCTCAAACTCTCTGATAGTCAAATCTCTCGGGTATTATACTGTCATAGCCCCCAGCCCCGGTTTGACCCGGTCAAGAGCCGCGGGACAGGAACCCGTGGTATAAATGATGCGACAGCGGAAGATTTTCAACAGGATCTTTTAAAACTCAAATGCCCAATTATTTTATTTCATAAATTGGAGATAAACCCCATAATTTACAATAGAGGAATTTAACTAGGAAATTCCCTGATTTATTTAAAACATGTTTATTTAATTTTAACCGAGCCACCTCTTCAAGCTTGATAGTGCTCCGTAGCACGTTTTCCTTGATTTACAGCAGGTTGCCTGAAACATGTTTTGAAAATATTTTATCAGCGGGGAAATGCTGGCGAGTCACTCAATCTGAGAAAATGACACAGTTATAAATTACAGGATAAGAGCGATTACAATGGATTCTATCTTATTGTTATATGGCGCCTTGTCACAATGGTGACTATGGTCATACCACTATTGGGTCCTGTCACCCAAGTAGTGATGATTATCACAGTTAGGGCTTATTTGCGTAACCTCTATTAGGGATTATTAGCCTAACCCCGTGAGAAATTAGTAATGTGCACAATACCCCACTAGCCATTGATTAAGATTACCACAACTTACTTCCTGTAATTATAACATTTGAAAATAATTCGAGGTATTGTAAAACAGTTGATAAAAAGAGAATGACTCACATTGCAGATTTATATGAGCAGGGCTTAGCCTATTGATTTAGCCTTTTAACCTAAATTTAAACAACATGCACACGAACTCGGTTAGTAACTAATACAGCATTTACGATAACTCACGAGATTAAGCCCTCACAACGAATTGACAAAGTGCGATACTTAAATATCCATCGAATTCACGACGAATGACAAAGCATAAACCCTAATGTGGGCAGCACTTAAACATCCATTGGATAGTTTTAATCGATCGGACATTGAATCGTATCAGCGATCGAGTTAATACCCGGTATCGGAGCAGCGCCTCGCTAATTTTAAAAGTAATTTTGACTTCAGAGTATTGTAACTTCATTTTTGAGAAGTTTGTTTCGACCCCAGTGGACTGTGCATGCAAACCATAACCCAAACCTTACGCGGCCCGCGAGGCTGCCTAGTCTACGAGTAGGGTTGATTGGTCACGAGTAGGCTAGCCAGGTGGACTCCACGTGGATCCGGAACACTTATCCGATCAAACATGTCTTGACGCGACCCGCGTAAGACAATGCTTGTCTTTTACGCGGCCCGCCTGGAAACCAGAATTCTGTTTTTCTTGATTTTAAATATGGTTTAGGGTTTCAGGAGTCCGGGTTTTTACTTACGGGTATTTTTAGGACAATTTTAAGAGTCCTTACATCCTCCCCACCTTATTTAAAATCTCGTCCTCGAGATTCAATGGAATAAGTGTGGATACTTTCGCTTCATCTCCGATTCCATCTCCCAAGTGTATTCGGGTCTTCTCTTTGAATCCCACTTGACTTTAACTAGAACTAGTCACTTGTGCTTGAGAAACTTAATCTTTCTGTCTTCTATCTGCAGTGGTTTCTCCACAAATTTTAGCTTCTTATTTATCTCTATATCTTGAAGAGGTACTACCAAAGATTCATCTGATAGGCATTTCTTGAGGTTGGATACATGAAATACATCATGTACTCCAGCTAACTCTTCTGGTAGTTGTAATCGATAGGCAACTGGTCCTATACGTTGGATCACTGGGAATGGTCATACATATCTTGGGCTTAGCTTTCCTTTCTTACCAAATCGAACTACTCCTTTCCAAGGTGAAACTTTCAATAGTACTTTGTCTCCAACTTGAAACTCGAGAGGCTTGCGTCGATTGTCTGCATAACTCTTTTGATGATCTCGAGCAGTCTTCAATCTTACCTTGATTTGTGTAATCTTGTCAGTAGTTTCTTGCACAATCTCCGGACCTGATAATTGACTCTCTCCTATTTCTGCCCAACAAACTGGAGTTCTGCACTTTCGTCCGTACAGTGCTTCAAATGGGGCAGCTTCAATGCTTGAATGATAACTATTGTTATAGGAGAATTCGATCAAAGGTAAGCGATCGTCCCAAATTCCACCAAAATCTATCACACATGACCTAAGCATGTCTTCCAGAGTTTGGATCGTCCTTTCACTTTGTCCGTCTGTTTGAGGATGATATGCAGTGCTTAAATTTAGTCGAGTTCCCATTGCTTCTTGGAAACTTGTCCAGAAATGGGAAGTAAAACGACTATCCCTATCCGAAACAATGGAGAGTGGAACTCCATGTAAGGATACGACTTCATCTACATACAACTTTGCTAACCTTTCCATGCTAAAAGTTTCTTTCATAGGTAGAAAGTGAGCTGATTTGGTTAATCGATCCACAATTACCCAAATCGCGTCATTATCTTTTCTGGTTTTAGGCAATTTAGTAACAAAATCCATTGTTATGAGTTCCCATTTCCATACAGGCATTTCTAATTGTTGTAGTAGACCTGAAGGTTTCTGGTGTTCTGCCTTAACTTGTGAACAAGTAAGACACTTAGAAACATATCGAGCTATGTCCTTTTTCATTCCTATCCACCAGAAATTATTTCTTAAATCTTGGTACATTTTATTGTTTCCAGGGTGCATGGTATACCAAGATTAATGGGGTTCTTCTAAAATCTTATTTCTTAATTCTCCCTGTTTAGGTACCCATATCCTTCTTTTGTGAAATCTCCAAAGTCCATCAGCTCCTTGTTCTAATTCTTTTATTCGTCCTTTCATTCCTTCAGCATCATCCTTGATTGCTGTTTCTTGAACATTCTTTAGTTGTTCCATTAAATCTAACTGTAGATTTAGTCTGAGTGCATGAACCCGTCGTTGTTTCTCATGGTACTTACGACTTAAGGCGTCTACAACTACATTTGCCTTTCCTTCATGATACTGAATATCACAGTCATAGTCACTTAGGATTTCCATCCATCTCCTTTGCTTCATGTTTAACTCTTTTTGCCCAAATATATATCTTAAACTCTTATGATCTGTATAGACAGTAAATTTACTTCCGTACAGATAATGTCTCCAAATCTTAAGGGCAAAAATTACAGCTCCTAATTCTAAGTCATGAGTCGTATAGTTTTCTTCGTGCTTTTTCAATTGTCTTGAAGAATACGCAATTACCTTTTTGCGTTGCATTAGCACACATCCTAATCCTAGTTTTGAAGCATCATAGTAAACTTCAAAATCTTCAGTCCCTTCTGGTAAAGCTAGGATTGGGGCATTTGTTAACTTTTGCTTTAAAATCCTAAAATCTTCTTCTTGTTTAGGTCCCCATTCAAACTTGACTGCTTTACAGGTTAGCTTAGTTAATGGTACTGCTATCTTGGAAAAATCCTTAATAAACCGTCTATAATATCCGGCTAAACCTATAAAACTTCTAATTTCCATTGCTGATTGTGGAACCTTCCATTTGGTAATTGCCTCTATCTTAGTAGGATCTACATGAATACCTTCGTGATTCACCATGTGTCCTAGGAATTGCACTTCTTGCAGCCAAAATTCACACTTTGAGAATTTGGCGTAAAGTTTTTCTTTTCTTAACAAAGTTAAGAGTGCATGAAGGTGCTCACAATGCTCATCCTGAATTTTGGAATAAATAAGTATATCATCGATAAAGACAATTACAAATTTATCCAAATACGGTTTACAGATTCTATTCATCATGTCCATGAATGCAGTAGGTGTATTCGTTAATCCAAATGGCATGACTGTAAACTCGTAATGACCATACCTAGTTCTGAAAGCAGTTTTAGGTATGTCTTCTTCTTGTACCTTCAATTGATGATATCTGGAGAGCAAGTCGATCTTAGAAAAATATCTAGCTCCTTGAAGTTGATCAAAAAGATCATCAATCCTAGGTAATGGGTATCGATTCTTAATTGTAATCTTATTCAATTCTCTATAATCAATACACATTCTCATCGAACCATCTTTCTTCTTTACAAACAACACGAGTGCTCCCCAAGGGGATGGACTAGGTTGTATGAAACCTTTACTTAGTAATTCATCTAATTGCTTTTTCAATTCTAGCATTTCGGTGGGTGCTAACCGATAAGGTGCTTTAGCTATCAGCGTAATTCCAGGAATTAGATGAATTCTAAATTCTACTTCCCTGTCGGGTGGTAATCCCGGGAGTTCTTCTGGGAATACATCTGGGTATTCTGAGACTACAGGAATCTCCTTAAGTTCTTTATCCTTAGTACTAATGATTACGGACATCATATATACTATTCCTTGCTTTCGTTCATAGCTAGCAACTTTCATTACTGAAATGAACTTCATGGGTTTACGTGGCTTATCTCCTGTAATCACCACTAATTCTCCTGTGGGTGTATGAATTTCTATGGAATTCTTATCACAAAGAATTCGAGCATGGTTGGCTACTAACCAATCCATTCCTAACACTACATCGAACCTAGCTAAATTCATTGGTAACAGGTTTACAGAGAATTTATAGCCTAATAGTTCTATATTTCCTTCTCGCACAACCTTATTTATTTTGACAGAATTTCCGTCTGCCGTTTCGACTGTAAAGATTTGCCTAAGTTGGGTTAAGGGTAAATTAAGTGCTTAGCAGAATGAAGTATTTATAAAACTTTGGTTTGCACCAGAGTCAAATAATACTTTTGCATATACATTGTGAACTAGAAACATACCGGCTATCATATCAGGAATTAGTTCGGCTTCCTGAGTCGTCAGTTGGAAAGTTCTAATGTTCTTCTTATTCGTTCCTTCTGCAGGTTTAGCTTTATTGTCAGCTGGTTTGTTCAGTTTTGGGCAGTCTGGCTTAAGATGTCCAGTTTCTCCACAGTTGTAGTAGACGGTGAATTTCTTCCTCCTGCATTCTTCTTCTTGATGCCCTGGAATTTGCAAAAATTGCAATATACTTTGCATCTTCCAAAATGCTTCCTTTTGCAAGAGTTGCAAAATGGACTAGTGGAAGATTGTCCGGTTCCCCTTTGCTTGAAATTGTTACGGTTACCCATACGAAATCCTTGGGTAATCTTTTGAGCTACTTCCTTCTTTCTATTTTCTTCTCTCGTCCATACCAGTTCGCCCGTCAGAGTATTGGCTAAATCCACTGCATCATCAATCGTGCGGGGTTTAGCAGCCTTGAAAATGTTACGGATTTCACCAATCAATCCCCAAATATAGCGAGAAATAAGTACTGGTTCTGGCGAAGCCAAGGATGGTACTACTCTCGCATATTCAAAGAATGTTGAAGTGTACCCTCGACAGTTTACATCCACCATCCAATGTGTCAGGAACTTATTTGTCATTTGTTCCTTATCATACTCGGGACAGAATTTTCTTTCTACAAGACTCTTAAATTCTTCCCAGTTTATAGCATACGCCATCCTCCTTCCTTTTGCTTGTAACACTGTGTTCCACCATTCTAGCGCCCCTTCTTTAAAAAGATTTGACGCATACATGACCTGGTCTTCTTCAGCACATTTACTTATGGAAATTACTGCCTCGGTTTTCTCTAACCAACACAGTGCTGCAGTCGCCCCTTCATTACCTGCAAACTCAGCTGGTTTACAGGCAAGAAATTCTTTGTAAGTGCAACCAAGCGTTGCAACTTTCATTTTCTTGAGGAGTGGAGCTTTCCGTGGATCATTATCGTGATTAGTATGATTTCTGCCTCCGTTTACGCTATTACTGAAGTTATCTTCAGAAATACGTTTGCTAGAAATGATTTGTTGAGGTTCAACAGGTTTTTGAGCAGCAGCAAGGATTGCTGGAATAACATTGGCTATTCCTTGAGCAACAATATTTTCTATATCTTGCCTAGTCATAAATTGATCCTCCGGTTGTTGCTCAGATTGATTAACCTCGTTAACTGGTTCATTATTAGCATTTTCCATCTGATAATTAATATTTATAATTTATTAGTATAGAGTAAATAATAATTATATACAAAACAATCATACACATTTCATAACACATGGATAGCCAAAATTATCGATTTCTCGATTCCCATTTTTAGATATTATAATATGCGTCAATACACACCATTATCTTACAAAGTTTATTTGTAGTTATTTTACAAGATTATATTTTATTATTATTATTATTACACAATCACAGTTTCACAACCCCACTATCTCTCGTCAGTTGGTGCTTCAGTAGCGACGTTCCCTTTCGTCGTACTTCCAGGAGATCTGTTCTCCTACCTCCCGGATCCTATTTCCTGCATCCACCAACTCTTCGCCAAAGTGGCGGAGTTCAGCTAAGTTTTCATTGCTCATCGGTGGGTTTGGTATCGGTTCTGGGTCGAACTGAGGGAGAAAAGTATATGGATTGTTGAGCATGTTTTGAAACTGCCAGTCATTAGTCCACCACTCATCCATTCCTAGAGGTTGGGTGTGAAGTATAGGTTCTGGGATTGCTGGTTCCAAGTTTATTGGAAGTTGTGTTTCAGCAGGATAAGGGTAAAAATTATTATTATTGACAGGCCTAACGATATCACAGCTTGCCAATACACGATCCAATTCCTCCTGAAATGGCAACTCCTCAATTTGCCTAGAGCTTTCCCCAATTTCCATCTTTGTTTGCCTAGAACCTTCTCCAATCTCCATTTCTATCTGCCTAAAACCTTCCCCGATTTCAATATTCTTTCCTTTGTCTATGGGATTCTCTATTTTGGGAATCTTCCTAGTTGAAGGTTTCCTCCTGCGCACACGCCTCCATCCCACAAATCTTCTCCTTTTCTTAGGTTTAGGTTTCTCCGGAGGTGGAGCGTTGAATTCCATAGGTTCTTCTATATCGGGTATATAACCAGTAAAATCTCTAGAAACCTCTATTTTCACCAGATAGAGATTTAGATTTTGAAGTGCTTTAGATAAGTCATTCATGCTGTTTAGCATATATGCAAAATACACATAAAATGCTAGGTTAAAATTTTATAATAAAAATTCATAGATAACCTTTAAATATTATTGCATACCGGTTAACTAATTTAATACAAAGGACAACTGACAATTAAAACATATTAGGGTTTACTGTAAACTTATTTATTTACTGGGTAAAGTTTCTGGCTTGTAGGTAATAAAGGTTCTAGAACTTGAGTCAGAGTATTTAAAGATTTGCATTTACTGCTACAGTGGCTAGCATATAAAGATCTGCCCATTTTTCATCTAACTTGTCTTCCCATGGTGGTTTACTGCCTAATTCTTGGGTTTTCTGATTAACTCTCTTTTCTTTTGGTTGTGATTTCTTTATTTTCTCCTGACTTTTCCTAATAATCAAACTTCTTTTATTAGGAGAAAGTGGTTCCTCATATTGTGCCTTTCGAACAAATATTCCTTCATCAGTATCTGTTGGGTATTTTGAGGAATTTGTTTGGGATGAACTTCCCTTCTCTTTTGATGACCTATCTAATTTAAGATAGATGTTTGAAAGCTTTTGCTTACCCATACTGTAACTAACAATTAGTTAATTAATAAACACGTAATCATAAGAATGAAAATCAAGAAAATTAAGTATTTTAAATACTTAATAGGCTTAAATCAGTGGCTTGATCAGTGTGGCTCTGATACCACCTTTTCCTGTCATAGCCCCCAGCCCCGGTTTGACCCGGTCAAGAGCCGCGGGATAGGAACCCGTGGTATAAATGATGCGACAGCGGAAGATTTTCAACAGGATCTTTTAAAACTCAAATGCCCAATTATTTTATTTCATAAACTGGAGATAAACCCCATAATTTACAATAGAGGAATTTAACTAGGAAATTCCCTGATTTATTTAAAACATGTTTATTTAATTTTAACCGAGCCACCTCTTCAAGCTTGATAGTGCTCCGTAGCACGTTTTCCTTGATTTACAGTAGGTTGCCTGAAACATGTTTTGAAAATATTTTATCAGCGGGGAAATGCTGGCGAGTCACTCAATTTGAGAAAATGACACAGTTATAAATTACAACATAAGAGCAATTACAATGGATTCTATCTTATTGTTATATGGCGCCTTGTCACAATGGTGACTATGGTCATACCATTATTGGGTCCTGTCACCCAAGTAGTGATGATTATCACAGTTAGGGCTTATTTGCCTAACCTCTGTTAGGGCTTATTAGCCTAACCCCGTGAGAAATTAGTAATGTGCACAATACCCCACTAGCCATTGATTAAGATTACCTCGACTTACTTCCTGTAATTATAACATTTGAAAATAATTCGAGGTATTGTAAAACAGTTGATAAAAAGAGAATGACTCACATTGCAGATTTATATGAGCAGAGCTTAGCCTATTGATTTAGCCTTTTAACCTAAATTTAAACAACATGCACACGAACTCGGTTAGTAACTAATACAACATTTACGATAACTCACGAGATTAAGCCCTCACAACGAATTGACAAAGTGCGATACTTAAATATCCATCGAATTCACGACGAATGACAAAGCATAAACCCTAATGTGGGCAGCACTTAAACATCCATTGGATAGTTTTAATCGATCAGACATTGAATCGTAGCAGCGATCGAGTTAATACCCGGTATCGGAGCAGCGCCTCGCTAATTTTAAAAGTAATTTCGACTTCAGAGTATTGTAACTTCGTTTTTGAAAGTTTGTTTCGACCCCAGTGGAGTGTGCATGCAACAAGCTATTTATAGCTGATTTTTAGGGTTCACGCGGCCCGCGTAAACCATAACCCAAACCTTACACGGCCCGCGAGGCTGCCTAGTCTACGAGTAGGGTTGATTGGTCACGAGTAGGCTAGCCAGGTAGACACCACGTGGATCCGGAACACTTATCCGGTCAAACATGTCTTGACGCGGCCCGCGTAAGACAAGGCTTGTCTTTTACGCGGCCCACCTGGAAACCAAAATTCTATTTTTCTTGATTTTAAATATGGTTTAGGGTTTCTGGAGCCCGGGTTTTTACTTACGGGTATTTTTAGGACAATTTTAAGAGTCCTTACTCCGTAATGCATGTCAAGGATCTGCCTGACTCAGTCATTGGAGTTCTGTCTCGAGTTGAACGGTTAACGTGATTTGGGTTATCTTACTAACACGTGTGCATTGTTTAATTTTAATAGATAATAACAAGTTGAATCACTAGGAAGCTATAGTAGTATCACCTAAGTCAACAATGTGAGTACATCTTATTTTTGTCACCTTTTTGTGAGTCATTCTCTTTTAGTAAAACCTCAAATGTTTTCAATTATAATTAACAGTGACTGAGTCTATGTATTCTACAATTACTGCCGGTATGTTGGGGTTTTATATACATTATTGAAATCCGTTACTATTGGACAAATAGTTAACCAATGAGTAGCATGACCCACAAGTCAGGATTGACAGTACTGAATGAGTAACTGTGTAGATATAAACATTATAATCGCTCTTAATACTGTGAAATTATAAAAGCTGTTTTGATAAAACTGGGATGCACTCGCCAGTATTTCTTGCTGATAAAACCTTTTTAAAACGCGTTTCAGGTAACTTAATGTGAAGCCAATAGAAGCCAGCTGGAGAGCACTGAAGGCTTAAAGTTGTGGCTATAAAAGTTACTAAATAAAGAAAAGGAGTTTATGTTTTCAATAATTAGGGTTTATCCCTACAAATGTATTGTCAAATGAAACTTGGGTTTTATCCCATTTATTTTTATAAAAGTTTGGTGTTTAACTTTGATAAAAATATCTCCTAAATACAGTCCTGATGTATTCCGCTGCCAAATTAATAAACACCGGTACCACTTGATCTGGGTCTCGCGGCACCCGCTCTCGGGGTTAGGGGTCGGGGGCTGCGACAACAAGCATCCTCATAAACATCAAGAACATCAAAAATTCAGAAAACGTAGCCATGCTTTTATACAATAACGAGAGTTTAACGAAACTAAATATGTTACCTAATCAAAGGAGTGATGTGGATCGATCTAAGCTTGAAACCGAACGGATTTAGGGACTTGGGGCCTTGGCTTCGTCGCCTAGAGAGGAGCAGAGGAGGAGACTTGATTCGTAAATAGGGTTAGGGATGTATGGGGGTTATCAGGATCGCATGCAACAGATACGTACATAAAGGGGATGAGGTTTTGGGGCGGTTTGGGTTTGCTTGGGTTGAAATCAGCTTGGGCCGCAAGGAGGGGACCGCAAGTCGTTTGGTTTGGCTTCATGCTAACAGGTTTGGGTTTAAGGGATCGGGTTGGGTCGTGTGAAGAGTTTCAGTTACGAATAAATTTCATATAACAATGTTTGGAGTCTAGAAAAATATATATATGTTTCGAGTCAAGATGTTAATTTATATACTTATACGTTTAAGTGTGTTCGGTCTAAATTGTACGATGTGAAAAAAAAAACGTACATGAACATAAATAAATAATCGCGAAAGTAAACAATGTTAACCTCGGAAAGTAGTGGTTGTCACATGGTAGTTGTCAAGTAAATAGCTACAAGTTATCCATCGTTTTCGAAAAAACTCAAATGGTACACCTAAATAATTGCGACCGTTGATTGCTTTATACAACAAGACTATAAATGTTTTCATTGTATGGTCAGCAATAAGTTGACATAAACCTTTAAAATACAACAAGACTATAAATGTTGTCATTGTATGGTCAACAATAAGTTGACATAAACCTTTAAAAACTTCACCATGAAGCACGTTTCTAGGTACTACATGTTTCGTATGACTTGGAGTTTTTTTTCATGGTTGCATCCCCTTTTGAACACACATTGTTAGTTGAAGTATTTAAAGGAGAGATAGCTTCAAACTCCATGTGATCTGTACTACCTGTCTTAACTCCCTAATTACCATCTGGATCATCTTCCGTCTTTATAGAAGCATTTACATGAGCAAGAGGTGCAAAGTGCGGCACGATAGGAGCAGCAGCAGGCGCAAATGCCAAAAACAAATTACCAGCCTTAAACAAAGCCATACCAACATGGCCATACATGCTAATAATGCGAGTAGAATAAGGCGGGTAAATAACATTCAGACCAGGATCAAACATAAGTCTATTCGTAGCACTTTAACATCAAAATAAGAACTATAACTAGAAATGATAATAGCATAACAACCAATATGGGAATGGTTTGCGGCAATAACTGGAACAATATGTGTATGTCTAGGGTTTACCTGAATGGGACTTGGTAAAATCCATGGGATAACTACCGAACTACCAGCAACAATCAACATTTGGAATGGAATTCTTCTTTGTAATGACAAACAAACATTTTGAGCAAAGGACCCCAAATTAAATCCAATTTCAATGCTTGATCGATAGTGTTAACAGTACTCATCTATTTGCCACTAGATAAGTAATAAAGTCAACGGAGTTCGTTTCATTCGTGTGAAGCTCATCCAACATTTCAATAGAACTACAATTAGAACGAACCACATTTGATTGAGGAGAAACAACATTATTTCCAGATTCGATGGAATTGAAAATCGAAGATGCAGTAGTGATCAAATCAGTCCTATGATCACTGAGGCATGTGTCCCTAATTTAGAACTGAAGTACCATTGAATGTGCATGCGCATTACCCTGAACTAGTCCAATAGGTGGTAAACGATTTGAAGAGTGTGGTAAATGAATTAAAGAGTCATATTAGTAACCCTAAATAGAATTTGGACGAGGAACTAAACCAATTTGTGTCTCTTGAAAAGCAGAACCAAAATTTGAAGCCATTGTTCCTTTGGTGTCCGCGGTAAGGTATGTAAGAAGGTCTAGTGCTTCTGGATCCGCAACCAACTATAACAACGTATATGTTGATCGGTGCTATGTAAACTGCCCTGCACGTAGATAACCCGGGCCATGCATGATTGCTGGTGGAAACTTGTTGTGTGTGTCCCACAAATACAAGTTTGGGACATGTAGCCATGAATTATTGGCAGGAAACAAAAATTGATCCAAGCCATGTTTGTATCTCTCAAGAGTGGTAACTAAAGAGATGGGCTCAGTCGTATTGTAATTTAAAAGTAGTGGGGTATGTGATACATCTTCAAACTCGAATTTATGCCGCATAGTGAACACGTATTATATTCGACCCGCCTCATTTATGAACTAAATTTATGTCAAAACGTAGGTCAACTGAAGTTGTACCTAAAAATAAGTACGAAAACATATATATATTATATTTAACCCATATACATAAATAGGGGTGGGGTTCCTCTACAAAGTGTTATTTTCTACAAAGTGTAGGAAGTGTTTTGGGCCATTGGATGAGTAGTTTTAATGGTTGAGATTAGATGAGTGTCATTTTTGTAATATATGAATTTTATTTAATGATTGATTTAATTGATTGAGGGCATTTTGGTAATTGAGCATGTTTTAAAAAAAGAAACAACCATCATTCATTCATTCTTGCATTAATCTATCCACATTCTCTCTCCTCATTAAAAAAAATCTCCTAAAATTATGGATGGAGTTGAATATAAAAGATTTGATTGTGTTTAAAATCTGAAATTTACTAAATTGGAGTTTGATTTGTTTTTATCTAGGGACGAGAATCGGAGTTCAATTTTGTTTTTTTATGTTTTATATTAGTGATAAAACACGTTGTGAAGAAACTGTGAAAAAAAAATCTAATATGACCAGAAACTGATAAAACACACTGAGAAGAAACATGTGAAGAAAAACACACTGCGAAGAAAGTATGAAGAAAAACACACTGATAAAACACACTGCGACGAATCTGTGAAGAAAAACATATTGATAAAACACATTGTGAAGAAAAACAGAATGTGAAGCAACAGTTAATAAAAACATACTGATAAAACACATTGTGAAGAAACCAATAACCTGTAAAACACAACGTCAGTAAATACAAAAATGCGTCCTTCGTGAAACATAAACTGCTATAACACATAATGAGTAAACCTATAACTGGTAAAACACAACGTTAAGAAATTGTTCAAGAACGATAAGCTGGTGTGTTACGTTTGAAGAAACCATAAAACAAATAAAACACAATGTCAAGAATACATGCACATGCAAAAAAATAAAAAAAAATAAAAAAAAAAACCTTAATCAAATACTGGCATGTCGAACAACTAAATCAGGATGCATTTACCATGATCACAATCAATCATTGCATTAGACATCAACACATCCGCAATATGCAAAAAAAAAAAAAATCATCTGAAGGATAAGAGAATGATGCACGTTTGATTTTGCGTAATTGATACAATTCCATAAATAAGATATAGGGTTTCCTTAAAAGTCTCATTTTGTTGTTTTAGATTTATCTTTTTTAAAAATAACTTATTTAGTGAATTACCATTGTACCCTTTGATTAAAATTCTCTAGATGACACATGTCACAACCATATCACTTCCTACACTTTCTAGAAAAATATGACTTTGTAGCCAACTCCCACACGTAAAACTTAAAGGGTTCAAAGTGAAATTTAACCAAGTTTTTAAAAAGATTAGGGGTGTAATTGTTAATGCTAAAAGTTAAAAGATTCAAATACACAAATGAGTTAATTGTCATTTTAGTCCCTGAGATTTGTTCAAATTTGCCATTTTAGTCCAAATAGTTTTTTTTTCCGCCTCTAGGTCCCTGGCTTTTCCCTTTTGTTGCTATTTTGATCACATACCCTAACTCCATCCAAAAACCCCATTTTTAACCAGGGGTATTTTGGGGATTTTCATTTTAAATCTTTTCAATTGCCATTTTGATTCAATTCTAAAAAATAAAAAAAAAATCTAAAAATCCAAAAAAATTCTAAATATTCTAAAAAATAAAAAATTCTAAAAAATAAAAAAAAAATCATAAAAATAAAAAAAAAAATCTAAAAATCAAAAGAATTCTAAGAAATCAAAAAAATTCTAAAAAATTCTAAAAAATCAAAAAATTTCTAGAAAATAAAAAAAATCATAAAAATTCTAAAAAAAAAAAATTCTAAAAAACCAAAAAATTTTTAAAAATAAAAAAAATTCTAAAAAATAAAAAAAAATCTTAAAAAAATCTAAAAACTCAACCAAACATATTTTAAAGTTTCAAATTCAAAAAATGACGATATATTTCTCGTCCAGAAAAATATATTTTCAAGTTGTATCTATTTTGTTGAGTGAATTAGTGGTTATGATGAGATATAACCACTAAAATTAAAGATAATACAAATCAAAGTCCAGCAAGATGGTGACTGAAAATAAAACTTTATAACTACTATGTTTCACCATCTTACCACTTCTCCAAAGTGAGTGAGTCTAATAATTACATTATGTTACATAATTTACTTTAGTGATAATTAACTTTATCGTAAAGATGACACGTCCTCACTTAATCAAAATATGAAGAAAAAAATAGCCATTATATAATAGATATATTGATAGAAAAATTATTAAAACAGACATTCACTCAACAAAATAGATAAAACTTGAAAATATATTCGACTGGACGAGTAATATATTGTCATTTTTTGAATTTGAAACTTTAAAATAAGTTTGTTTGATTTTTTAGAATTTTTTAGATTTTTTAATATTTTAGAATTTTTTAGAATTTTTTGATTTTTTTGATTTTCTTATTTTTTAGAATTTTTCTGATTTTTAAGATTTTTTATGATTTTTTAAAGTTTTTTTGGATTTTTTAGAAATTTTTTGATTTTTTTTGAATTTTTTTTATTTTTTAGATTTTTTTTATTTTTACGATTTTTTTTTATTTTTTAGATTTTTTTAGATTTTTTAGAATTTTTTTGAATTGGATCAAAATGGCAATTGAAAAGATTTAAAATGAAAATCACCAAAATACCCCTGGTTTAAAATGGGGTTTTTGGATGAAGTTAGGGTATGTGATCAAAATGGCAACAAAAGAGAAAAGTCAGGGACTTAGAGGCGAAAAAAAACTACTTGGACTAATATGAAAAATTTGGACAAACTTAGGGACTAAAATGACAATTAACTCTACACAAATAGACAAAACCTAAAAAAATAAAAATAAGAAAAACTGTTGCTAGATTTAACTCTAACTACAGTGAATTTTATGATGTGCTTTTATATTATTTATATCATGTAATAAAGTTTTTGAGAAATTATAAATGTTGGTTTGATAAAAAAAAAGTTGTTGCAAGATTTTTAACCATGGACTCATCATTGTCTACCGATCAATTCTAGTATGTGTTTTAAGGTGAATCATAATCGGCATTTCGGGCATTTTCAAGTTTCCTGATACACGACAGTAGGACATCCTAAAGTAGAGTTAATTTTTATAAAGTTTTAACATGTAACAAGATTTGTAATGATTTAAAGTACGCCAGGTTTTGAGATAACTTTTTTTTTCCAAGACAATTATCGTAAGGTTTTTAACATAAGAGTATTTTTTTTAAAATCTTTTATGGTTATTGTTAAAATCGGTTAAAAGTAAACGACATTTCTCTCAGTCACGAAGAAGACGCGTGGAAGTGGGCCGTCTCACTATCCAACTTCCTATAAATACTCCGACAGTATCTATTGTCCAATCATGCTTTAAGCCTTTAACACAATCATCAAATCCTCAAACCCTATATTTTCAGTTATATTTGTTTCTGCAACAAACATCTATAGCTTCCAATTCCAAATGTCGTCGTTTCGTGACACTAATCAATCGTTGACTTCTAGCAATCAAACCCTGATTTCAGAAAATACCACCAATTCTGGAGCTGATGAAATGAAATTCTCTTTGCAAAGAGAGTAAGATTCTACTTTTTTTTCATCATGCTTTTTGACTGATTTTTTGTTTTTTTTTGCTTTTCTGAATGTGATTGATATTCGTCTTTTTGCAGGGACGAATTGAAAGGGATGTTGACTCATTTACCACATGAAATGCGGCCCAAATTCGACAAATGGGTTCGAGTTCTTGTGAGTTTACATTTACTTTTTTGGTATATATTATTATGAAGGTAATAATGAACAGGAATTCTTCACTGGAAGAAATAAAATAAATTCTAAATGGTTATTAATTCTAGAGGGAGTATTATTTCAAATTCCATGGTGGATTTGAGGTTATGATTATGATCTGCACTTGTTGTTATCATGTTAATGATAGCCCTATTGAGTGTCATGCCTTGATACTGTTTTTGTGTCCTTATGATTTGATCCTCTTGAACTTGATGATAGAATCTCTATATCCACATAGATTTTATATCTTTGTTTATATATGGTTTCTTGAGATCTGGGTCGTTTTCGACAATTGTCCTCAGAAATTCTGTGTAGAAACTTTGATTTAATGACGATTGACAACGTTGTCATAGTCATTTCTCTACCCACCCTTTTGTTTGGATCATAAATATCACTCAAGGGCCTGGACGGATTTGTTTTAGCCGTTTCTCTATAATAGTTTTATCCCAAATCTTGGCAGCACTTGCAACCTATGTAAGTTCCGATTTATAATATTATGTATCACATTAATCTTTGTTTTTAGTTTAGATTTTATATGCCATATAAAAGCTAACAAGACGCAGAGCAGAAGCAAGAACAACTGAGAACATAATATCAAGATGAAAATTATTGTACTATTGAAAGATTAAACTGTTACATGAAGTTCTTATTTGAAAGGTTCATGTAAATATAATATGATGTTTGTGAACAGGAATTCTTCACTAGAAACAACAATCTGAAGTTTAAAATCTTATAAATCACATGTGATTGAGCATAATTCTGGAGGGATTGTCATCCCAAATTCAATGGTGTATTTGAGGTTATGATTATGAGCTGTACTTGATTTTAATGATGACCCTGTTGAGTCTCATGCCTTGATCCTGTTTTCGGGCTCTTCTGATGTTATTCACGACATCTGATTTGATCCTCTTGAACTTGATGATAGAATCTATACACGTATAGATTGGTATCTTTGTTTATTTATGCTTTGTTGACTTTCTTGATCATAAATATCAAGATTTGGGTCGTTTTCCGTCATTTTTTCTCAGAAATTCTGTGCTGAAACTTTGATATAATAATTGACAAAGGTGTCATAGTCATTTCTTTTGCTTTCTTTCTCAGATCTATTCAACTCACCCCTACCCATTTGTTTGGATACTTGGATCATAAAGATCCCTAAAAGCCTGGATGGATTCGTTATAGCCGTTTATCTATAACTGTTTTCTCCCCAATCTTGCCAGCACTCGCAACTTATGGCCATGTTTTCTAATATTTCAAGCTATGTTGTCAAAGGCGCCCTCCAAGGGTGCCTAGTTTCTGAAGCATAATCCAGCGCACCATATGCGCTGCGCCCTGAAAGGCGTGGTGTCAGGCAAAGAGGCAAAGATGGTTAAAAAAACCCCTATATAATGGCTAGAATCAACAAAAATAATCATGAAATCAACTTAAAACATCCTAAGTAACCCTAAAGAAGCCTAAAACATGTCTAAAACCCCTAAAAATGGTATCTTATACTACGCGTCTAGCTTAAAAACCCTCGCTTTTTTAGCGCCTGCCCCCTAGGCCTATTCACCTTGAGTGCGCCTATGCGCCTTGACAACATTGATAAAAAGTACTCGTATCACGTTTTGGGTCTGTACTAATCTTTGTGTTTAGCTTAAATATGATATGCCATATAAATGTTAACATGATGCAAAGCAGAAGCAAGAACAACCGAGAAAATAATATCAAGATGAAAATTGATGTACAATTGAATGATAACATTACATGTAAATATGACAGGCCAATCCAAGTTTGGAAGATTGAAACTTGACTGCATAGTTAAGAAATTAAATTCCTATATAAACACGTGAATCACTCAAAACAAAGATTCATGCATTTTTACATTATAATAGAAATAAATTAAAACTCAAAACTTTGGGAGAAATATACAACTTTGTAATCGCGTTCCAGATGATGAATTTGGGTCCTCATGCGGGAGCCTTCTGCATGCGGTTTGCCCACTTATGTCCCCGTAACTTCGGACATCTTTCTAAGTTGGCTCGGTTTTAGCCCGTTTGCCTCTTTCCAGCTCATATCATAATGTTTGTTTATAGGTGTTGGTTAAGTATCTTACTGAGAATCACTTTCAGGTAAAAGAAGAAATTGAATTGTCATGTCAAAATCAAGCGATCCATGTCATGCCCAGGTGAGTGCCTATATTTAGAGTAAAAGCTTGACGCTTATACGTTTACCATTATATATCGACTTTTGGACACTTTTTTAGTAACCGTTTTGTTCATTGGATCTAATAGGCCCAACAATATTGTACCAAGAAACTTAGAGTTAAGGATTTCAAACATCAGTTCCCCTTTGTACACTGGTGACCGAATAAAAGACATAGGCGGCATGCCTGTTACAGTGACCTTAATTGACAGTTGTACAAAGGAAGAAGTGAACTCAGGGCCTGAAGCTTCAGGAAAAGTGGATATAGTAGTTATTGAAGCAGAAGCGGAGGATTCAAGAAACGTATTTGAGTGCAAACTTGTTTGCCACATAGAAGGAAAAAAAGTTACACATGTGAATAGTTTACCCTTGAAGCTTATGAATGGTACTGTTGTTTTCCCTAAGGTTTCTTTTTCACATAACAGCAAGTGGATGAAAAATTCCAAAGTTAGGCTACAAGTGAGGTTTGTGGACAATTTTGATGGGGTTCATGTTAAAGAAGCACAAACAGAACCCTTTATGCTCAGCGATCGGCGCAATGAAGGTGAGTATATCTCAAGAATATGTGTGTAAATATTAGGTGACAAAATGTGCAAGTTGAATAACGGTTAAAACGGGTCGGGCCAACACATGTTTTTTTGGTATGGCTTGGTTTGACCGAAAACTAGTAATAAATAATTAGGTGTCAATTATGATTAAAAAAGTTATTTTATGCATTAAAAATATATTCCGGGTGTCTTTTGACCCATTAGAGATAAATGAAAACTTGATCGATTTATTCATAAGTAAATGGTTGGAAATGGCTAGCCTAGTAACTATGCGTAGAAAGTAATTTCTAAAAGAGCCTCTATGAATAGTGTAGGTTGTAAAACTAGTATGTGTGCTATACATTTATATATATCATGGTTGTTTATCTCTATGTGTTCTTTCTTGGTAACATGTAACCAATTTTATGTTCATATCATAGTGTTGCGTAATGAAGTCAAATGATCAGCATTTCTTAGATGTATAACTAATTTTTGGCATCAATGGGAATTATTTTGCAGCAAATGCGAAACATCCTATCCCTTCTCTAGATGACGATGTATGGCGATTATATAATATTAAAAAGAAGGGTACTCTGGCTGAATGCTTGATCAACGCAAAGATCAAAACCGTGGGAGATTTTATTGTGCAATTATTTCTACATCCTCAATGTCTCAAGGAGGTAAATTTAATCCTTTGCCTAGCTACCCACACTATTGTCTTTAGTGGCATTATCTTTATATGAAGTATATACAATAATTTAAATTTGATCTTTTTAATGTGCATAAGCTTCTATATTGGCATGGTCTGTGCGGAAAGTAACTCTTTTTTTCTTTGTTACAAAGATATTTGATGCTGCGAAGCTTGGAAAAAAGTTTAAGGAAACTGTGGAACATGCTCGAAAATGTCCTGCTATACTCAAGTACAGTTGTAGTTTTCACCATAACACTGAGGTTATTTTCAATGTCTCGGGTGAAGTGTTGGGATTGTACCAGGGAGACTCGTTTCTTTCTACCGAAAAGGCATGCTTCCTTTATATGTATACACTAGAATCCTACTTGACTAAAGTTTCATTAAAGTTGGTAATTTTAACCCATTTAGTGACGAATGGGGTGATTCATGCAATGTTTTATTTCTAACGGGTCAAACTGAAAGGGTTGCTTAAACGGATCAAATGGTTTAAAAGTGGCTCACAATGTACTTTTAATATATACAATTCCATAAATCATTTCCTTCATAATATCATATTGTTCGTGAAATGATATAATTCTTTGATTAATATTGACACACTGATCGTTTATAATATTTTTGGACAATAAGCGTTCGCATACATTTTAAGCAGTTACCCAACCCTATGTTTGCCATCTCTAATCTTTATAGTTTATATGTGGTAGCAGGAAGTCGCCAAGAAGCTTGTAGTTACTGCATTCAAGAACTGGCCGGATGTAATTCACATTAATAAGGACCAAGTCGTTGCACGTTGCATTCATTTACTTGACAAAAACATGCTTCACGACGATAAAGATCCAAACCCACAATTCTTACCCGAATTTTCAAGTACCCGTTATGATGAGTTTTATCACGGGTTCGAAGCTCAATGTACTACTTCCATTCAACTTGAACCAGAGAAAAACGGATATTGTAAAATATGGAGGAAGCTGGTTTGTGTTGTAACATTCACCAGAAGAAGTTTTGATGATTTGCATGCTCACAAGAAACGAAGATTCGCATAGTGCACCGTAGTAGTAGATTTCCAGGAGTTAAGTGTGCATGATATCTGTATATATTTAGGGTGTGTTTGTTATCTGTATATGGAGAACTCTGTGGATTAGTGAATGAATAACTGTTAATTGTTGTTTGTGTGCTAAATGATTAGATTGAGTAATAGAAAATTACCATTTTACCCCTGTGTTTAGCCCTGAGTGTTGTTCAAGGGTAAAATGGTAACTGCTGGAGAAGTGGAAAATTTACTATTACTGTGCACTATGAGTCTATGACAACCTGTGTTTCTTGTGAGAATGAAAATCACCCAAACTTGTTTTGAAAGATCCCACTGAATGTTTAAAACCACCAAAGATCATCCTCCCTCTTTTATGGACCCGTTTTTCTCTGGTTCAAGTTTTCTTGGTAGAAATCCACAAAAATACGTAGAAGCTAGCAACGGCTAGATGAACGGCTGCGAGATACAACAAACAAACGATTACCGATAAAACTTAACAAAATAAAGAAAAAAATGGATTAATAGACAAATTCATACCTTGGAGACGAAGATGATAATTAGATTCGAAGAAGATGGCCATTGATTATTTTTAGTTTTGGGCCGGGAGAAAATAAGAAAGCTATTATGGACAGTGATATTAGTAAGCCGAATTGTAATGTTAGTTATACAACTCTTGCCATCCTAGTTTGTGGTTAGAAATTCCTATAAAATAACATTTTCATGAGTTAGGCATCAGAGAACAAAGAAACACAACCCAGTTTTTAACTATTTTTTATGAGATTACCCGTTCAACTCACTGGTGAGAAATAGAAAACTCAAATTAACCACTTGGGTCAAGACGTCCACCTCTATGCATTTATAGTGGGCTAGTGATATTCGACTTGAAGACTTGAAAATAAAGTGGTTCTGCTTATCAAATGAAAAAAGAAAGTGGTTATCTTCAATTCAACTTTAAACAAAGAACCATCAATTTAGGTTGGTACAATGATGTAAAAACATTAAAATAATATATATCACAAAATCAGCGAGAGGGGGGAGGGAGGCTGCACCTAAAACAACTCGGGATACATGACTTGAAGTGATTCACCCTGATACAAAAGATGAAATCCCAAATTTTCACATTAATAGGCTTTAATTCTTGAATCTAATGAAATAGACAATATGTAACGTGAACTCACATCGATAGACTAAGAGACTTAGATACATCCGTGATGTTGCTTTTCCTTCTACAAACAAAAAAGAATTTTGATGCACCGACAAATTCTATGATAATAAAATCCATGGTAATATTTGCTCTAAGGAAGCAAAAGTGCTTGTGACGATGTATACGTGAAATAAAAAATTTGCAGTGCTAACCTTTAAAAATAATCCACCCATGTCATCGTATATGGCTTAAATATTATCAGCAGCATGTCGATGTTGTATCTCCCACATTGATTCTGCCTTGTCCAAATCTTTCTCAAAACTAACCCTAAGTATAATGAGGTTGAAACATCTTAAACCACATACAGATACCTAGATAATAAGGTTAAATTTCAAATTGAGAGAAGATCGAAACACAAAAGAATTATAAAATACCTTTTTTGAAAGTATAATGAGTTTGCTAATCATTCCTTGCTAATTAATCATTGCATTACTTCTAACCACTAATTATATATTTGGTAAGTTGACTTGAAGCTCACCTGTGACATGCATTGCTCCACATCATTGCCTTTGTTCGTTACACTTTGCCACTATAAAGCATTTTACAATAAACAAACCAAATTAATTTCAAACAAACCAAATTAAAAAAGCATAGATTTGTAGCTGGAGATAATTCTACATTTTTTATACATAAAAAGTATCCAAACTCGGAATCAAGTTCTTCTTTCAATTTTACAAAATTTACTACTTTCATGGACTGCTCAAGTAGTAAATATTTAGAAAAGAAATAAAGTATAAAGGAGCTAAAATATGAATTTAAATACTTCAAGTTGTGTTTATCTATTTGGAGTAAATCTAAAACTAATATTTTTAACTAATGGGTGAGTTCCACCAATACTGATGATTTTGCGGCAGCAGAGAAGTTAGAAGTTGCATGTGGACCAAAAACCTGTCATGCCCAATGTGGAGTAGATCTCATACTCTTCTCTATTGTTGTCCCCTGATTATGACAAACATTAATGTATATGTTTTGGAGTTAATAGACCATTATACATTCATGAATACAAAAAAAAATCGTTCAAGTTCCCTGGTCAACAGGATATAAACCGGAAGCCACAACACCGCTCAGGTTGAGAGGGACATAATCATCTAAAATACACTGAAAGTTCAAAAGTCAATTCCGTATTTATTATTTTAATGATTTAAAGCATATATAGTAACAAGCAACAAATGTTTTTAATATGATTGTTGAATAATTTGAATCTAATTAGTTATATAGAAACCTATAATTGTTGATTAGAGGTTATTAAAAATTAGGATAATTAGCAATTATAAAAAATGAATGTAGTCAACTTATAATTCAGGTAACTTTATTTAAAAATAGTTGAAATATAATTTAAATTTAAAATTACTATAATATGTTGGAAGAATTTAATCAAAATTATATATAAAATTTTAAATTTTAAACAAGTAACATTTCTAGGTACATTGAACCAACCTAAAAAAGAAATCCAATTAATGTTATTAACTCCAAATCGTTTACTTCCATATTGTCCTCCAAATCAAATTCCGTATCTATTATTTTAATGATTTAAAGCATATATAGTAACAACCAATAAATGTTTTTAATATAGTTGGTGAATAATTTGAATCTAATTAGTTATATAGAAACCAATAATTGTTGATTAGATGTTATTAAAAATTAGGATAGTTAGCAATTATAAAAAATGAATGTAGTCCACTTCTATTTCAGGTAACTTTATTTAAAAATAAGTCAAATATAATTTAAATTTAAAATTACTATATATGTTGGTAGAATTTAATCAAAATTATATATAAAATTTTATATTTTAAACCACTAACATGTTTAGGTACATTGAACCCACCTAAAAAGGAAATCTAATTAATGTTATTAACTCCAAATCGTTTTCTTCCATATTATCCTCCAAATTAAATTTTTGAATTTAAAATCAACTTATTATCTATCCTCTAAATAAGGAAATAATAATTAACAATAATAATTTTGTAACAAACGGATGGATAGCACCGAACCGTTATCATGATCCGAAATTCAATTGTCAAACATCAAGGATCAAACCATTAAACTCTAAGAACACATATGATATTCAATCAATCTTCAAACAAAACAATAGAAAGGTGGAGCAAAGATTCGACAACATAATGAAATAAAAGGCAACCAAACACTTCTAAATTTCCACAAATTTATCTAGCCTAACAACAAATTACAAACACAACAATCATAATCCGATGATCAATCACAATATCAAATCCTTAAGCAAAAAAACAACATTAACACGAAAAATCATTCACTAAAGGGGGAGATAATAATCATATCTATTACGATAGATCAATAATATATAACATATTGAAGATAAACTCACTGAATAAAAAACTTAAAGGAAGAATAAAGATCAAAAGTAAGATTCAATTGAAAAAACCATATACAACATACTAAGATTTATTGAAATAACAAAGATCTTTAAAACCCTAAAAAAGAATCAATGAATACACACTTACAATCCCTAAAAAAGAATCAATCGATACAAACTTTTACCATACGAAGAGGAAATCTATGGAATAACGAATAAAATCAGAAGATGATGCTTTATCAAATTTAGATATTTTAAATAACAAAATTTTATACATAAATCATTCCAGATGTTTATTAATTACTATTGTTCCTTATACATAATATTATGTATTTAATAATGAAATAAATATAATCTAAGCAAACCTTTAAGAAATCAAACAACACATATAAACCTTAGATCTTATACCTTGGTGATGAAGCCATTAGAACAGAATCAAAGATTTGTCCTCCAAGACGTAAAAAACCTAGACACGAAATAGATCAAAATTAAAAAACACAAATACAATAAAACATGTTAGAATTATAGATGGATATCAAGTAAAAACAATTTAGATAAACACTAATTTCGTACCTTGGTAATGATGCCATTAGATTAGCCAGAAAGATATATGCTCGAAGATTATGAAACCCTAGATACGAAAAGATACAAATCAGACAATATACATCACAAAATCAACATAATGTTTAAGAAAAAGAACATCTACATGTTAATAGTAATAAATCCGGATCGTAGCTTGTTATTGAAGATTTCGAGTGATACGAATTAGAAATCAAAGGAACGATGAAAACCAAACAGAAACAAATAAATCAGGATCAGGATTCAACAATAAACAAACAATTTTATTCGATGAACATATACCTTGGATCTTGTATTGTTTGATTGGAAAGTAGGGAGAAAACCCTAACCGCCGTTTGTTTATGTGATTGTGTGAGGAATATGAGAGGAAAAGCCGGGTTATGTCATTATATATGATACAAATTTGTGACCCATTTTAAGAATATGGATAGTCCATAGCGATGCACCATAGGGAATGACAATGTGAAGAGTTTTGGCCGGAAAACAATGATTTGAGGCTCTAGATGGTGGACACGTGTCCCCTAATTATGGCTTTTAAACGGTCATAACTTTTTGGTACGCTAATGTGTGTGTGTGTGTGTATATATATATATATTAAATTACCCCATATAAACGAGTATTTTATTCTCTTTAATTTGAGTATAGTATTGCTATAGTTTTTTAATTTAGAAAACTGATATGTTACGTGATTAACAATGTCTAAGGGTGAGTGGTAACTGAATCGCTAACCGAAATCGAACCGAAATCAACCAAAAACTGAATAAACTGAAAACTGATTAACCGAAACCCAAATTAACCAAAAATGGTTATCGATTTTTTGTACCCTCATTTAACCAAACTTAACTGAACCAGGCCATTCATATTTTTATATATTTCTAGCTTTTATACCTTCAGTTCATGTATTTCATATTTATACCCCCATTTTATGTATTTATACCTCCATTTCATGTGTTTCTAATCAAAAGTTTTAGCCCAAGTTTGATTTTGGCTATTGACCAAAATTAAACGAATCAAAACAAAAGCCGTCAATCAAATTAAATAAACCAAACCGATTAACTGAAAATGGATTAATTATTTAATAGACTAATTGATGACCTCGATTTTGGTTGAGGATAATAATCTAACCGACCGAACAATGCACATTGTGGCAATGTCTGTGTTTTTCACCGCATCGCACGCGCACCTATCGGTTATTAACCAAAATCGGTTATTAGGGAGCAATAACTAAATCGTTAACCTAAACCAAACTGAAAACAGACGAAACCAAACCGAAATCAACCAAAAACTGAATTAACTGAAAACTGAATTAACCAAAAACCGGTTATCAATTTTTTTGTAATCTCGTTTAACAAAATTAGCTGAACTAAACCGAATAATTCACATTTTCATATATTTCTAGCTTTTATACCTCCATTTCATATATTTATACTTTCATTTCATGTATTTACACCTCAATTATATATATTTCTAAGCAAAAGTTTTAGCCTAAGTTCGATTTTTACTATTGACTGAAATTAAATTAACCAAACCAAAAACTGTCAATCTAACTGAATAAACCGAAGTGATTAACCGAAAACCGAGTGGTTAATAAAATAGATAACCGGTTACTTTAGTTAATAAAATAGACTAACCATTCACAACATAATGAAACAGATTACCCGTTTACTTCGCTTTTAATATATATCTATCACAATGATGTTATAATAAATATTATATGAATAAGAAAACTAGCAAAAACGAGTATTGCAATGCGATGTGCCTTTCCCGCCACATCATGCGGACATCCTGCTAGTATAATAATAAATGTATTTGTTTTTTATGAGAACTAGGAGTTTACCCGCGCGCGCGTTGCGCCGTGCTTCATGGTCTTTGTCTGTTTCTAAATGAATCCGGTACATCAATATGATTATCAACATGAGTCACCAAGAGCAGCTAAATAGAGCCATTTTCCTGGAACATGATTTATTAAGTGCAGCCAAGCACACCCGTTTGCATATTAATTGCTAACATGACAAATCAACCAAAACAACCCCTTTCATTTATTATATGTTGCAAACATGCATTACATGGTTATCATTTGTTCTTAAACACATCCAATATAGGAACATATGTACAATCATGTCTATTTTGAGCAAAATAGAGCTAAAGTTGATCCATAAACTTAGCTATAATGATCAGTAGACTAAGGTAAGTAATTACATATAAAATGTGTTTGTCATGTTGGCAGGAAATCGGGTAGGCAGGTGTTGTCAAAAACAGGATCGCCTAAACCATGTCCTCTTTACGTCAAAAGTGTGAGCGCAGGTTAGGTGGCCAAAACCTTGTCTTCTTGGTTTACTTCTGGAGTGTTCACCTCGTACTAATCGACAAAGCATCGGCTTGAGAAGATGCTTAATAGATTGGATCCTATGTGATACCCGTAGAAGCTGGATCTGTACAGTACAAAAAAAAAAAAAAAAAACATCAGCCAAATCGTTTAACCAACTTACTTTCGTAAATGCGTTTTCAAGTTGTACGTTGAAGTGGTTGCATATTCATAGTGCCAAAATTTAAAATTTATAAATAATATTGACTTCAACTTTAATAATTTAAACGTAACCGTATTATATTAATTTGTATTTTTTGGGTGAATTTGAAATTTAGAGTACGAAATAGAGATTTTAGGCGCAATAGAAAGGAATGCTGTAACCGGGTTAATATATGTAAAGATAAAAAATTCAGGTCGGCCATTTCGCGTCAACATGCAAAAATTCTTGCAACGTTCGGTTTCATGTGTCATTTTGTCTAACATGATTTTTGGGATTGTTTCAAGTTCGACCTTCCAACCCACTAACACGACCCGTTTAACACCCCTACTTTCAGCCCAAACCCATACGACCTATATTAACCAACTAACCTATTTTGCCACCTCTAATCTGTATGACAAAGAAATTTAACAATTTAAAAGGTAATTTACACAATAAAACATATACTCACCATATGCATTGCCGATTTTAGTTTGATCTTTGAATCCAACAGTCACAAGTCACAACAATGCAAAGAATCATAAGGATCCAATTAATATAGCCTAAGAAATTTACTCGATGTATGAACGACCTTCACTCTTGGAAAACAACCAAGCGCATTTGGCTGCTTTATTATCGTAAATGTTGCAAAAATAGTTTCCTGACTTGCAACAATAGCAGCTAGTGTAGCTATCATAAATGTCAGCCAATATATACCATGTACAAGAAAATATGATATCCCTAAGTATAATCACGTAAAGATGATAACTATATTTTTCAAATAATACATATTTTGGCCATATGAACCTGGGATAGATAGATAAAGCGCAGCAGCTTGCTATCTCTACAAAGTGTAACCATCTGAACAACTTGTTATTTCTCCGGTCGCCATTCTCTGTCTTTCTAGTTCTTGCTTTAGTACGTCGTTTAGAGCTGTATATATAAACTATCTAGATGATTTTGGTAAATCAGATTGGTAAAAACTAAGAATAAAATAAAGTTGTAAAAATTTTACCGTCACTTAATTGAGCTTGTTGGTCCATAGCTTGTAATCGAAGCTTGAGTTGGTGTTTTTAGAAGACAGGCCAGTTGTATCCTAAGGGAAACATTAGTTTGTATTACAAGCTGAAATCCATACATATACGCTTACTATAATTGTTTGCAAACAAAAATGTATAGGTTTTATGGGTTTTTTTTCATCGGAAAGTGTTAATTGACTTATTTGTATGCTAGAGATAACAGAGTCAATTGAAGAATCACCTGAAACAGAGTTAATTGTGCTGACAAAACCGTAAGAATGATGTGTAAATTATTTGGAGGGTTTTCTAAAAATAAAAAAATAACAATAGGATCCTAGAAAAAGGGCTGGGAACAGTTGACTTCCATGGGCTGTTACTTGAAACAAATCGAAAACCCTCCCGTCCTTTTTATTTGTAAACATAATCATCACCGTCTATCTTCACCTCATCTGCTACGGTTCCGATGACTTATTCGTCACCGGTGGTCACCAACATAACCTATCTTAACCATAGATGTTCACCTCTTGTCCGGTTTCATTTATACAACCCTTATGGATCATAATCATCAACAAAATTGAACATTATACAACTTAAAAGAACAAAGCTTGAAACGGTCAGATTTACCTTACCCGACGGTTCTGAGTTCTATAGTGACCTGATTCTGAGCAAAACCATCACCTACTCGTTGGAACCGATCAGCTTTTGCTAGAAGTCGTATTTCTTCATCAGAGACCACTGAGTCGCCGCCATTAACCGTCTCTAGACGCTGCTAATCCGATGGATGTCGTATCAGATCGAATCCAAACCACCATCACCACCATAGAGGAAATCAGCACATGACCGCCCTTCATTAATCAGGATTTATCTTTTAGGACTGATATTAAATTTTTCTAGGGTTTGGGGGTGGTTGTGCTAGAATGAGTGATGGTGGCCTTGGTTAGGCATACACATGGTAGAAGAGGAGTACTACTCCTATAAGTATAAAACATCAATTAAGTAGTAGGTACAAACACCTGTTTCTAAAAGTTGTTGCAAATTATATAGTTATATAATATAATGTTAAAACCTTTAAATCAATGCTATTTTATTAATATAATCGGGTTTAAAAACCTTGGGGTTTAAATTGACAAAATAAAAAAAACTACGGATTTATTGTAAAAGTTGATCTAATTTAATTTTAAATGGCTAAAACTTGCACACCATAGGGATTGAACAGACGACCTCATACTATTCTAAACTTTATCTAATTCACCAACACCACCAGACTATTTTTAAGTGGATGATTTAATTTAATTAACTAACATATATTGAATAATAAAAACGATTGTATTTACGAGATGAATTCCATACAAAAATGATTTTTGATTTAAAGCTCAAAAGTCACTGATGTTACATTATGGTTTTCTATAGTTATATATAGTAACCTTATACGCATTTTTTGTAAGTGTGAAATACTAGAGAAAAAAGTAAAGAAATACGATATTTGTCATAATGTAGGTTACACATAAACTACAGATAGATAAGCTTTTAACTTATTATATGAAAACCATCTACATATATAAAGTACAATATCTAAAAGAAAATGACCTCAAATCCGGAACATAACAAGATTCCTTTGTAAGTTACACTTACACACTTAGAAATTATTACAAGACTCTTCAGAACATTTTAGTGATCAAGAAAGATGCATCCATACAAGTAATGCATGTATCCAGATTCGACAAATGGTTATCACGAAAGGTATCGAATCACTTGAGTTTGTTACTAGATGTAAAGGTTCTCTTAACCTTGTGAGCTTTAGTTGGTAACTTAACATTGGTGGCTAACCCGATAGCTTCAAGAAATAATATACACCACCAAGTGAAGTCAATCTCCCACCATTCAAGTCCATGTCGAGCTGAATACTCGAATGCATGATGATTGTTGTGCCATCCTTCTCCAAATGTAAACAACGCCACCCAACTATACATGCATAAGGTTTGGCTTAATATCATCAATATTTTTAATGATATTATCATAAAACCTACAGAATATATATAGGTACAGTGGCGGAGCTAGACCTTAAAACCAGGGGTATCCAAAAAAAAAATCATTAACTTTGAGGGGTATCATTTATATAAAATCGAAAAAAATAAAAAATTAACACTGCGAACACGACTTTGAGCCGTAGCCCGTGCTACGGCTGGTTCTTAGCTGTCTCCGCCCCTGTATAGGTATGTGTTCATTCCAACATCTATTTTAAATAGAGAACTGTAAGAACCGTGTAATGTAGTTTCACGTAGTGTTTGACAAACATATATATATATATATATGGTCGGGATTTGGAGAAAACGGTAGAAAGTGTGAGAACGGTGAGAACGCTTATGGATCGTCCGATTAAAACAATCTATGGACTAGATTGGCGCGGTGACGTTTTCGTAAATAACATCACTTTTATTACGTGGACACGCCTCATTAAGGGTAAAAGCGTCTTTAAACCTCTATAACAAAACGCCATAATGATGAATAAAATGCCAATACGGACCAAATCACATCGCTATATAAACAAAAAAACATCGCTATATAAACAAAAAACATCCAAGACATAAAAACACATCCCCCAGAACCTGAAACGCCATAATTTCTACTATATACCATTCAACTTACAAACGCCAAAATTCCCAAAACATCAAACACAACTACTCAAAAACGCCATATTTTCTACTATATACCATTCATCTTAGAAAACGCCAAAAACACTCAAACATCAAAAGATTCCAAAAGATCGACGGTTCTTTCAGATACACTATTTCCTCAGTAAAACGCCAAAAATGTCAAATATCGTTTCTTGTATATTCAAAATATTGTTCTACGCCAAAGTGTCGGATAATGCATTCTTCCATGAGGTGCTGTGACTCAAATAACATTTTGCTGCATGAGATGGACAAATCATAAACAAAAAGATGCTGGGCCAGACTTATGTCATTTTCTGTGTTTTGTTCTTAATGAATATTTTAATGGCATGAAAAGACGAATGACACTACTGAGTTGTTTGAAGATAGATATTAAAAAAAAACTCATGTCATTTTGTCTTTCCAAACGGCCAAAAAAACACAAGCATGGCTAAGCCAAACCACCAGCGAACATGATTCAAAGAAGAAAGAGACTGATGACAGTGAAGATTTGGAAGATGAATTGTTTTTATTTTTATTTTTTAATTTTCTTTTTCTATTGTTTGCTATGTATTTTTCAACTTAGAATAAAAAAATACATTATCTTAATTAAACGCCAAACAGTCATAATGCATATGAAAACGCCATAAATGGAGTAAAAACGCCAAAAACTACCAAACTATAATGAAAGTAACTTGCAGAAGTATTAATTAAAAAAAAGCTAAAAATGAAAAAAAAACGCCAAAAACTACTTAAACCCATTAAAAACGCCAAACCTGAAAAAGCTGAACAAAAAACAGTAAAAATACACAGTAAAACTGAAAAGACGGCTACTTTATTAATATCATTTATTATAAATAAAATCTCGCCTAAACTACGCGCCAAAAACATCCTATAAAGAGAGACTTCTCTGCACAAACAACTTATCACAAAACCAGAAACAAACGCCACATTCCCTAGAAACCATTCACTTTAAAAACGCCAAAAAAAAACTTAAAAAAGCCACAGATGCAGAACCTCGATTATGTTATATTGAGTATTGATCTGAATGAAGTTTCACTGAATGGATTCTTCTCTGAGTTGGGTATCTCTATAATCCTTTGCTGAATGAGATAGACAAATATTCAAGACAAAGAGACTGATGACACTGATATGACATCATGTCACTTTGTTCTTGATGGATATATTGATGGCATGAAGGTATCAATACATTAGAGCAGGCGTTGGTGTTCAACATGTCATCAAACAAGTATATATCCACCCACCATAAAGGATGCCACAAAAAATAAGCATCTTATAAAGACGGTCGTTATGTAGGAAAATAAGGATCTACATAAGGCATTCAAAAACAGGTTCAAAACGCCAAATATGTTAAAGTAGAAGAGGCTGAGACAGTGAAGATTTGAATGAGAAATTAGATTGTAATTTTTAAATTTTTTTTTATTTTCTATTGTTTGTTATGTAATTCTTTGTTGTTTATCATCTAATTCTCTGCTATTTTAAAAAAAATTGAGTATAAATGCCAAAATCTACAAACACCAAAACGCCTGATAGTTTGAAAACTGTGAGAACCAATGCTACCAAAGTACGAGGTTGCTATATAAAACGCCAAAAACGCAAACAAAGTATTACTGGAAAAATCAACACTAATTGACAGATGAAAATTGAAAAGAAACAGTAAAATAAATAAACGGTATCATTTATTGCCAAAAACATTATAGTTATATTAATGCCACTACATAGAAAATTGAAAAATATTTATCTTTTTAAAACGCCATAATTGCCTGTCACATTATAGGACTGTATCCTAAATGACAAAACACTTGATATAATAAAATCAAAAAAATTAATGATGTTTTTTAAATTAAAAGCCTGCATCCTAATCTAAAAATAAAAAAAAGCCAAAACAAATACTTAAAACGCCAAAATATTTACTATAGTTCTGATCTAAAAACAATAAAAACGCCGCGTATTTAATAAACGCCAAAAAAATGGAAAGATGAAGGGACACGCGTAAATAAAAAAGAAATATGAAAGGACAAAAAAAACCCCCTCCGCCTTTCTCTAAGCGGCGTGACACGTGTTAGTCCAGGAAGCGTTCTCACCGCTCTCACACTTTTAAGCGTTTTCTCCCGATCCTGTTTCTCTCTATATATATATATATAAAGAGTTAGAAAGAAACATAAATTGATATAAATATTACATACCGTAATTAAAGGAAAAAAATACACGCGTATTATACAGTTGTTAGTTCTCCTATTTAGAGTTAAATGCCATTTTAGTCCCTGTGGTTTTAGTCATTTTGCCAGTTTAGTCCAAAGGTTTTATTTTTAACCTGTGGATCCAAAAAGGTTTCACCGTTGCCATTTTAGTCCACTGGGTTAACTTCATCCATTTTTTCTGTTAACAAGAAGGGCAATTCGGTCATTTTATATGTAATTCTGTTAACTAGAAAGGCAATTCGACCATACAAAATGATCGAATCGCCCTTCTCGTTAACTGAAATAATGGATGAAGTTAACCCATTGGACTAAAATGACAACAGTGAAACCTTTTTGGACCCACAGGTTAAAAATGAAACCTTTGGACTAAACTGGCAAAATGACCCAAACCACATGGACTAAAATGGCATTTAACTCTCCTATTTAAATTGGTTTGCATCTAACGTTCTTATATATATTTAAGAAAACAAACATAATTGGTGATCCACAAAGCTTTTACAAGACGTACAAATTGTTTTTGGAGAGATCACCAGTGTTCCAAACTTGATTTCCCCATATATGACAAGCTGAATTTACTAGAAATGTAACGTGGTAAGTGAATGTGATTCTCACACCTTGCCATCAAACATATTTTATAGAGTTAAATGCCATTTTAGTCCTTGTGGTTTGGGCCATTTTGCCAGTTTAGTCCAAAGGTTTCATTTTTAACCTGTGGGTCCAAAAAGGTTTCACAGTTGCCATTTTAGTCCACTGGGTTAACTTCATCCATTTTTTCTGTTAACGAGAAGGTCAGTTTGGTCATTTTGTATGTAATTCTGTTAACTAAAAGGGCAATTCAGCCATATAAAATGACCGAAATGGCCTTCTGGTTAACAGAAAAAATAGATGAAGTTAACCCAGTGGACTAAAATGGCAACTGTGAAACCTTTTTGGACCCACAGGTTAAAAATGAAACATTTGGACTAAACTGGCAAAATGAACCAAACCACAGGGACTAAAATGGCATTTAACTCTATTTTATAACTATTTTTAGTATGCCTGTAGAATGGTTGGCTCTTTAGATCTTCAACGTTTTTGCGTTCTTTATACTGGAATCACATGCACGTAAAATGTTAAGTTTATGATAACCGGTCAAAAAAATTGATTTCATTTACAAATTTGTCTCAAGGGAAATACGTTTTCGACAATGTAGCCGCTATCAAACAACCAACCAATATGACTAAACCAGAACCCGTAGGTAGGGGAGTGTGGATCTTTGTCTGAGTCTACGTATTGGTGATGAGTCCTATGTATGCTCACCCATAGGAATAAGAAATTTATGTTAGAATGGGAAGAATGATTTTGATAAGAATGTTGGTTAAATGAGAAATGAATGTTAAGTTTCGCTAACGGGTCGAATAAGAATAAGTATATGGAAGACTTTATAAAAAAAAATGTTTTGGGAATTTATGCTAATGAATGTTTGTGTTATGTATGATAGGTAAGTCCCAATCTTGTTGATGCGAGCTCGGACCAAACACACTACACCGCCCCTTTATGCGCTTCCGGTCAAAGTCGTTTTTTTGTAAATGGGTCAAACCACTTGTATGGTTATAACTTTTATGTTTTTTTTAAACATGTCGTAGAATTAGTATTGAATGATGATTGTTAAAAACAGGGAATTGCATATAGTACGAACGGGTCATGCCCAATTTTCGTTAAAAAATAGTATGTCATTATTTGTACTTTTGAATGTGAGAAAAAAAAAATGGGCGTTTCAAGTTGGTATCAGAGCCGAGGTTTGAGGGATTCAAGCATTAGAGTTAAAATGCTTGAACTCAAACCGAAAGCTCGCATAAGCTCGCATGAAGGTGTGTTCGTTCCGAAGCGCTATGCAAGTAAGTAAATTGTGAATTTTGATTATGCTTATAGTTAGAAATGGGAAAGGGATTTATAGACTAATTGCCTATAAACCGGGTGTTAAGGCGAACGACGATACTAAACGGGTCCGCATTTAAATTACCGGCACATAGGAAAAAGAATTAAGTAAAACGGACTAGTAAAACTGAAGTTATAAGGTTTTAAAGTTAGAATTTTAAAAGAAAGTTTGAGCTGGGCAAGTGCAGCAATAATGAACCAAGCAGTATGTCGAAAATGGGGCGTCACGTCACGCGACACCCACCCGGAATCGTCGTCGCGTTGCGCGACCATGCTCGCAGCCCGCGACAAACAAAGGGGCAAGCTCTCGCGGCCCGCGAGAGCGTAAGATGCTAGCAAAAAAAAATTTTATTTGCTGTTTTGATTATGGGACTTATTTTAATTAGTTTCTAAGGCCTCGTAACAAATGTTTAAAGAAAATTTGATATCAAGAAGAATGAGGAAAGGTATATATGAATGGTGTTCGATCAAAGATTATGATCTACACGATACCACATGATCGCCAATGACGATAATGTATAAAGTATGCATTGTAAATTGAATGTAGTGTGTTAACATGAGTTCAAATATGATGAAGAGAAGTATAAAAAGAAATCTAATGAATGAGATGAATGTTTTATGTAGATGGCGGACAATGTAAACGTGAATGATATTGATACGGTATCTAATAAAGATATGTAATTGTGGATGGCAGATGTAGTGAATGTAAATGATGATGATAATGATATTACCAATAATGATGGTAAAGATGATGCATATGATAAATGGTAGGCGGTGTGGTCACGAAATGACCGTTAACACCGAGACTGATGAATGGTATACGGTGTGGTCACGAAATGACCGTTAATACCGAGAATAATGAATGGTATACGGTGTGGTCACGAAATAACCGTTAACACCGAGAATGATGAATGGTATACGGTGTGGTCACGAAGTAACTGTTAACACCGAGGATGATGAATGGTATGCGGTGTTGGCACGAAGTAGCCGTTAACACCGAGGATGATGAATGGTATGCGGTGTGGGCACGAAGTAGCCTCTAACACCGAGGATGATGAAGGGAATGCGGTATGGTCACTAACTAACTATTAACCCCCGGAATTATGAAATAAAAGCATGATGACCATAATTAAAAGGACAAAGGTCAAGAAGACGTAAGCGTGAAGGCATAAAGTAACCTATAACGAAGTGAGAAGTATATAAAATTATCGAATGTATAATAAGTAAGAGAATGAAAGTCATTGAAATATGTTAGGCATATTAACATATTTCCTAAACTATGATGTAGAATATTTCTTAAGGCAAATCCAACAGTTTCGTTAAGTTTCTGAAAATGCAACATATGATAATTAGGATCCTCTAAATGTCAACCGGGTCATGTCGAAATGTTTCGAAGTAAGAACGTATATGATTGGAAGGTTGTGAATGAAGTTCTAGTTGGGTTTATCAACCCTATAATGAGAGATACGTGGTGTGGTCATAAAGGACCGTTAACACCTAGTATGAAATAAAGGAAAGTATAAAATTTAAAATGTTAGAATGAAATGAACATGACCAAAGAATAAATTTTAATAACGATCTCGAATAATAAGGTAGATGGCTGACGAAAACGAAGAAATTGTTAATAAAATGTGTCTCGAGTAGCGGATGGTGCGAGAAAGTAAGTAAAAAGGATGAGGGATTCTATTTCCCCTATGAACGAAAGGCTTGCATGATGTGGCCTACCATGACCGACGTTGATGATGATGTATAAGTGGAATGAAAGTTATTGAAATATGGTTATGAATACATCAATGTAACTTGAGATGACATGGAAAGTATATGAAGTAATGAATGTAGAAAATGCTTAATGTAGATGACGGATGAAAGTTAGAGTTGTTAGGTGGGAAAGAAAGTATGAAAGCAAATGAGGAGATGTTTTTTTCTCCACCTAACTAAAAGATAAGTATAAGCATAACAAGTAAGTGGCACAGATAGCCTGGTGGGTCAAGCATAATGTAGGACTAAAAGAACACATACCTATATGCGTATGTGAACGTATGTGAGATATGTTTCCGCTGGTCGTGGGAATATGAGTAGGGATATGTTGATAGTTAATCATCGTAGACCTAAACGGGATATACGAGTAAGATTAAAACATATGACAAATGTGGTAACATGTGATGGTGTAAATAATTATATATATACATAGAAAGATGTTGAGGTAATAAGATTATGATGAAAGAGATATGCTCCGAACACGTTGCGTATTAAGCATGTGATGATCGACTTATGAGGACTAAAATGAATAATGGGCTAAGACCTAGTTGGATGATTTAAGCACCGACGAGGATAAAGATTTTGTAAGACATGATAAAATGATAACAAGTATGTCTAAAATCAATAAGGAAGTACATATGTGCGAATTAGTCCATACTGTAGGAATGGATTAACAAGCAACTAGCAGTAATAGAGTTACTAAATGTTGAGGCAAGTCTATGTATATGTATATATACACACACGCACATACATTAGTAGTCAAGGTTTTTACGTCACAAGAGGGGGGTGACTAGGAAGAATGATGATATTAATAATAGAGGAATCAAGTAGTAGGCTCATGGTGAGCATTATGTTTCTAACGGCATAGTGAAGGAACAAGTATGGTTAGTGACTTGGAAGGCAGAAGTAAATAACTCATAATGCCAGTAAATAAATGTTAATCTTTATATCAATACAGGAAATAATGGCGGCATTAAATTCTTGTTTATTGTAAAGTAAGGTTATTGGATGTCTTGAAATGTCATGATGGAAAGATGGTAAGAGTCGAACCGGATATCAGAAAATGCGTAGTAGAAAGGGAAGAAAAGTGAAGAACTCTTGTTTTAAATTATTTTCATGATTTTTAGCTGGTTTTTAAGCTCAGATAATTTAAAATAAAGTTGTACAACTAACTTTAAACAAGAATCCTTAGCAAATAATCTTACAAACTTCACATAGAGGATTGGAATCATGGGATTTCCAAGCTTCCATGGAGGAAATGCTGAAAATTTTTGAAAGAAGAGGAAATGAATAAAAGTGGAAGGGACAAGAGGGTCCTTGGGAACCTTCTTTTAGCACTTACCTAGGATGGTATAAGTGAAGATCCCAGGAATCTCTGTCTATTGAAGTGGTAAAAAATGAGCAGGAATCAGGCTGCATTTAAAGAAAACGACAGTGCACTGGACACGGCCCCGTGTTGGCTGAACACGGCCCCGTGTGCAGAGGAAATCCTGACACATTTTGTCCGTATTCTGACAAAATCAGCAGAGAATCTTTTAGGTGAGCACGGGGGCATGTTGACCTGGACACGGCCCCGTGTCTGGAGGCTGTCTTATGGAGTTTTGTTATTTCTAAGGATCTCGTCGATATCGGGTGGTTCCTTACTGGTTGGAACAACCCCAAAGTGCCTAAGATACCTTAATTGTCCTAGACTAAGGCGAGAACGCAAGAGGTTGTCGGTGAGGGTAATTCCTATTTTCATTCTAGGTGGACAAGTCCAACCCTTTCCCGGGCTCTCGTTAAAGAAGGTGTATGCCGAATCGCTCAGGTCTATGTATGCACCGAACGAAGTCGATGGAGAGTCCTTCACGGCACAATCGGCACAGGGACGACTATCGTCCAAGTCTTTGCTAGGTATGAAGGTATTTTTGGGAGCAACGAGGTTGTCGGAATGCGGTTCCAACATTTCTTCATGGTCATTGTCTTGGGGCGGATTAATAAAGTCCTTCCTAAGCTCTTTTAACCAATTCAGAATTAGTTTTTCTAGTTGAAAGAACTCGTCAAGGAGCATTTCCCGTAGAATATCTGGCTGGGCGCATTCGAGGGAGAGATAGGGCTTATTTTTACTTTCGCCCCTCTTAAGGTTATAGGGACTTGGTGGGTCCATGTAGTGGGGCCTATAATTTAGAAAGTAACATTCTAATTCTTTATGTTCGCCTCCACATAATTGACACCACGTACCATAAGAGTGCCGAAAGTAAAAACAATTACTATCACTCATGTTTATGTCAGAAATTACCAACCGCCGGGATCTAACGGTTCTGTTTTCAGTAAGTGAATCTTGGGCACGGGGGCGTGTTGAGTGAGCACAGCCCCGTGTTCAGCTTACTGTCTGACTTAAAACAGGATTGCCAGTTCCAATGATTTAGCAAGGGGGCGTGTTCAGCGGGCACGACCCGTGCTGAGCTCTGCAGAAGCTGAAAAACTAAGAAAATCCTAAAAATTTAAAAAGAAAAATAAAAATATGATTAGGCCGTTGATTCCTAACTTTCTTAAAATCCTTGTGTCCCCGGCAGCGGCGCCAAAAAAACTTGATGCGTGTGAAGTGTTATATATATTAGGTGTATATTTTAAGCCCTTTTAACACTTTATTAGCCAAGTTTTAAATTTATAAAACACGATATTTCACTAACATTAAACACACATATGGGCAAGTGCACCCATCGTGAGCGTAGTATAGTGTTGGTAAGATACCGAGGTCGTCCAAGGACACAAGAGCTTTTAGTACCGGTTTATCCTCAACGTCTAATCAAAATAAAAAGGTTTGAAAAAATGTTTTAAACTAAGAAAAGTAAAAACTAACTAAAATGCTGAAAAAAAAAATAAAAAAAAAACAGATAGACAAGATGAATCACTTGGTTCCGACTCGTATCTAGTATAACCTTTGATTATTTCCGCACTTTTGCACATAATTAAGAGATTATCTTAGTTATTGTAGTAGGCCCCTCTTTTGAATGTGACGTTACCCTCACCCCAGTAGTTTGAGTCAGCAAGGATACAATCCTAAAAGGGTGGATTATTGGAAGATAATGAATTAAGTTATTAATGCAATATTATGGTAGGCCCCGCTTTTGGCGGTGACGTTACCCTCGGCTAAGTAGTCTGAGTCAGCAGGGATACAGTCCTAAATAGCCGGGTTATAGTATTAATAGTAGTTAACTTATGAGGGGATCAAAGAGTTTGGACCCCCGCCATCCAATACCGTGAAGTATTGAAGGAGGTCCTACTAAATTTGACTCAGGTCCATTGCAGGACCTCTAAACGCTGAACAATGGCAAGACCTTTACCAAACCGTTCCCTTAACCCCCGACCAGGTAGCCAACATACCTCCATATAGACCGTGGAGATATGAATGGTGAAAATCTTTTATTTATATAGACAGTAAAATAATTTCAAGACACCACGGACAAACGATAAGGAAAGAGCACCTTCAACATAAGTAACTAGTTATTAAAGTCATTAATACAAAACCAAATAAAAAGTGCAAAAGATTAGAAATAAAAAGTATTATACTAGACACTTTGTCTTCACCAAGTGATGTAAGAGACATAGGCAAACATGGCCTTGATTGTCAAGAACTCTTACGATCAATCTTGGATCCCGAGACGACTCACACACTCTACGATGGACAATGGATGATGGTGGTGGATGATGGTGTTGTGATGGTGGTGGGTGGTGGATGAAGTGTGAGAGAGGTGGTGTGCCAAGGGATGAGTTGAAATGAAACCAAGCACTCCTATTTATAGGCTGAACAGAAGGCTGGGCACGGCCCCGTGTCTGCTGGACACGCCCCCGTGCCTGTCTGACACTCTCTCTCTTCATTAATTGTAATTCGCAATTACAACTAATGCGCCTGCTGTACTTTCGCCACGCCCCCGTGTTCACTGAACACGGCCCCGTGGTGGGCAATAGAAGCTTCTATAGGTTTGTCTTTTCTGCTGCTTCTTGGGCACGGCCCCGTGCTGGCTGAGCACGGGGCGTGTTCAGTCTTCTGCCTTCTCTATTTTGCTTGGGAAGATGCCGTTGAGTGATTTTTGGGTAGGTGGTAAAAGAAAAAGAAAAATAATGGTGTAGAAATAAAAAGGGTTAGTCCTAATGCCTCCATCATTTACTTACTCGGGTTTAAGTTGATAAGGACCGGGAATGTATCGTCATGGCAAGTTCTAGAGTCGTAAGATCCAAACGGCTATTCACACAAGAAACGAAAAATGAGCATTTAGTTTAATGATATGTAATTGTATGCTCAATAAAGGCTCAAAACTCACTTTTGTGGGAATGGGTTTTTTTTATGTGATCAAGTATATATAATCAAATTTTAACTAAGTTTGCCATGCCTTTTCATAATTTTCTTATGTTGGTTCTTTTTATCACTACGCTATCGGTTGTAAATTCGTAAAAATATAACCTTTTTGAGAACTTGAATTTCCCGAGTTAAACCTAGACAAGTAAAAAAAAATGAAATTTTTGAAAAAATTTGGGGTGATTAGCGGTTCCAATAGAGTTTTGTGTAAGGCTTGTATTTAGGACTTGCAAGATTCAAGGTTTTAGCATCCCCCCCCCCCCCCCCCCACACACTTAAATTACACATTGTCCTCAATGTGTCCCAAAAATAAATTTTTAGGTTGATTAGATGTGTAACATGGTGTTAAAAGCAAAGATTTATGTTACTGGTAGCCTGGACACGGCCCCGTGGAGACCGGACACGGCCCCGTGTTCAGGTGCCAGTAACAGAAATTAAAGAAAAGAAACAGAAGCCTGGACACGGGGGCGTGTCTGGTGAACACGGCCCGTGTCTAGTTACCTGAACTGGGCATTTTTCTGCAGGGGGTTCAGCACGGGGTCGTGTTGGTTGGACACGGCCCGTGTTGAACCTTCTGTAATGGAGAGGTTGATGTCGGTTTGCCTTGTTCTTGTGCATGGGGTCATTTTTCTCGTTCCCCTTTTCATCCCTTACCACCATGAGTGTGTTTTATTTATTATGAACCATTCAAACTTAAAAAACCATCATTTCATTGCATCATAGAGAGACCTTACATAGTATTCCTAAAATAACAAAAACTTAACTAAATAGGTCAGAAGGTACACGAGGTTATCATAAAGAGTTCTACTATTTTAAGAAAATTTCGAGAATAGCTTCCCGATATAGTAGGACTTTTAGCCGAAGGATTCCTTCCCTAAACGTTGTTTAAAGCCATTCTTCGATCTCCCTAAGAAGGAAGAATGCGGCTTCATTTTCCTCAGCAACTGGTGGCTGAGGGGGAACATTCACCGGGACTCCTTGCACCACCCTTTGAGGAGGCTCTTGGTGCATGGCGTACCATTCGGTCGGAATGATGACTTCGGGTACCACGTTCCACGCCCTTTGGGTTATTATAGGTACCAAAGGCGGGGAGGCGAGAAGGTTTAACCTCTGGTGCAAGAGGTTTACCTCTCGGATACAGCCCTCCAGCCCTACTGTTAGATGGTTGATACGGTCGACCAATGCTTCCTCCACTCCCGTCATTTCGTCAATAGCCTCCCTTAGGGCGTAAACATAGTTTACAAGAGAGTCTTCTGTTGTCGATGATCTCCTCCCTTGTCGGTTACCTCTTGAAGATGATCCGCTTGTTCTGCTTGCCATTTTCTGTGAAAGAAACCGAAGAAAGCTAAATTTTTACAAAACAGTGCCTCGGACACGGCCGCGTGCTCGCTGAGCACGGCCCCGTGTCCATTTGTCTGCAGGATTTTAGGCTAAGGAGTCTTGAAGTTTTAAATTATTTTCATGATTTTTAGCTGGTTTTTAAGCTCAGATAATTTAAAATAAAGTTGTACAACTAACTTTAAACAAGAATCCTTAGCAAATAATCTTACAAACTTCACATAGAGGATTGGAATCATGGGATTTCCAAGCTTCCATGGAGGAAATGCTGAAAAATTTTGAAAGAAGAGGAAATGAATAAAAGTGGAAGGGACAAGAGGGTCCTTGGGAACCTTCTTTTAGCACTTACCTAGGATGGTATGAGTGAAGATCCCAGGAATCTCTGTCTATTGAAGTGGTCAAAAATGAGCAGGAATCAGGCTGCATTTAAAGAAAACGACAGTGCACTGGACACGGCCCCGTGTTGGCTGAACACGGCCCCGTGTGGAGAGGAAATCCTGACACATTTTGTCCGTATTCTGACAAAATCAGCAGAGAATCTTTTAGGTGAGCACGGGGGCGTGTTGACCTGGACACGGCCCCGTGTCTGGAGGCTGTCTTATGGAGTTTTGTTATTTCTAAGGATCTCGTCGATATCGGGTGGTTCCTTACTGGTTGGAACAACCCCAAAGTGCCTAAGATACCTTAATTGTCCTAGACTAAGGCGAGAACGCAAGAGGTTGTCGGTGAGGGTAATTCCTATTTTCATTCTAGGTGGACAAGTCCAACCCTTTCCCGGGCTCTCGTTAAAGAAGGTGTATGCCGAATCGCTCAGGTCTATGTATGCACCGAACGAAGTCGATGGAGAGTCCTTCACGGCACAATCGGCACAGGGACGACTATCGTCCAAGTCTTTGCTAGGTATGAAGGTATTTTTGGGAGCAACGAGGTTGTCGGAATGCGGTTCCAACATTTCTTCATGGTCATTGTCTTGGGGCGGATTAATAAAGTCCTTCCTAAGCTCTTTTAACCAATTCAGAATTAGTTTTTCTAGTTGAAAGAACTCGTCAAGGAGCATTTCCCCTAGAATATCTGGCTGGGCGCATTCGAGGGACAGATATGGCTTATTTTTACATTCGCCCCTCTTAAGGTTATAGGGACTTGGTGGGTCCATGTAGTGGGGCCTATAATTTAGAAAGTAACATTCTAATTCTTTATGTTCGCCTCCACATAATTGACACCACGTACCATAAGAGTGCCGAAAGTAAAAACAATTACTATCACTCATGTTTATGTCAGAAATTACCAACCGCCGGGATCTAACGGTTCTGTTTTCAGTAAGTGAATCTTGGGCACGGGGGCGTGTTGAGTGAGCACGACCCCGTGTTCAGCTTACTGTCTGACTTAAAATAGGATTGCCAGTTCCAATGATTTATCACGGGGGCGTGTTCAGCGGGCACGGCCCGTGCTGAGCTCTGCAGAAGCTGAAAAACTAAGAAAATCCTAAAAATTTAAAAAGAAAAATAAAAATATGATTAGGCCGTTGATTCCTAACTTTCTTAAAATCCTTGTGTCCCCGGCAGCCGCGCCAAAAAAACTTGATGCGTGTGAAGTGTTATATATATTAGGTGTATATTTTAAGCCCTTTAACACTTTATTAGCCAAGTTTTAAATTTATAAAACACGATATTTCACTAACACTAAACACACATATGGGCAAGTGCACCCATCGTGAGCGTAGTATGGTGTTGGTAAGATACCGAGGTCGTCCAAGGACACAAGAGCTTTTAGTACCGGTTTATCCTCAACGTCTAATCAAAATAAAAAGGTTAGAAAAAATGTTTTAAACTAAGAAAAGTAAAAACTAACTAAAATGCTGAAAATAAAAATAAAAAAAAAAACAGATAGACAAGATGAATCACTTGGTTCCGACTCGTATCTAGTATAACCTTTGATTATTTCCGCACATTTGCACATAATTAAGAGATTATCTTAGTTATTGTAGTAGGCCCCTCTTTTGAATGTGACGTTACCCTCACCCCAGTAGTTTGAGTCAGCAAGGATACAATCCTAAAAGGGTGGATTATTGGAAGATAATGAATTAAGTTATTAAGGCAATATTATTGTAGGCCCTGCTTTTGGCGGTGACGTTACCCTCGGCTAAGTAGTCTGAGTCAGCAGGGATACAGTCCTAAATAGCCAGGTTATAGTATTAATAGTAGTTAACTTATGAGGGGATCAAAGAGTTTGGACCCCCGCCATCCAATACCGTGAAGTATTGAAGGAGGTCCTACTAAACCGTTCCCTTAACCCCCGACCAGGTAGCCAACATACCTCCATATAGACCGTGGAGATATGAATGGTGAAAATCTTTTATTTTATATAGACAGTAAAATAATTTCAAGACACCACGGACAAACGATAAGGAAAGAGCACCTTCAACATAAGTAACTAGTTATTAAAGTCATTAATACAAAACCAAATAAAAAGTGCAAAAGATTAGAAATAAAAAGTATTATACTAGACACTTTGTCTTCACCAAGTGATGTAAGAGACTTAGGCAAACATGGCCTTGATTGTCAAGAACTCTTACGATCAATCTTGGATCCACGAGACGACTCACACACTCTACGATGGACAATGGATGATGGTGGTGGATGATGGTGTTGTGATGGTGGTGGGTGGTGGATGAAGTGTGAGAGAGGTGGTGTGCCAAGGGATGAGTTGAAATGAAACCAAGCACTCCTATTTATAGGCTGAACAGAAGGCTGGGCACGGCCCCGTGTCCGCTGGACACGCCCCCGTGCCTGTCTGACACTCTCTCTCTTCATTAATTGTAATTCGCAATTACAACTAATGCGCCTGCTGTACTTTCGCCACGCCCCCGTGTTCACTGGACACGGCCCCGTGGTGGGCAATAGAAGCTTCTATAGGTTTGTCTTTTCTGCTGCTTCTTGGGCACGGCCCCGTGCTGGCTGAGCACGGGGCGTGTTCAGTCTTCTGCCTTCTCTATTTTGCTTGGGAAGATGCCGTTGAGGGGTCGGGCAGTCCACTTATGTTCCTTTCCTTGTATTTATGTTAGATTTAGCTGTCTTTTTGCTTCTTTTATGAATTTGAGCTCATTTAATCCTGAAAATACAAAAGGAAGACAAAAACACTCTTTTTCCAACATTAGTACTTAAAAAGGGTTAGTTTTATGCCTCATTTGATGTAATTTATATGTTGCATTTTACACACATCAGCACACTTAGTATGTCAAATTTAGATTAATTAGAAAGCACTGTATGGAAGATGTGAAAGGTAAACGTCGAAGGAAGTTAGAATGAAAATATAAGAATGCGTAACTGTCAGAGGTGGAACGTTACATGAAAAAGGGTTGAGTGGAATGTAAAATAATGAATATTTGAATGGATATTAAACAAATTATGCCCTCTTTCGAGTTCCTTATCGTAGGTGAGGAATTATTAGAAGATAAACCTCTAAAGAAATTTTCGAGAGTTAAAGTTTATATACGCATGATTCTTGATTCGTATTATAAAAACAACCTACGTGGTAGAATGTAATCTCAATTATCGAATGAATGGTTGTGCCAGGTTTTATGTAACTTATACGTGAAATGGAGTGGCATATGTAATAAGCTTATAATATCGTATGTAGCGGAAACCTAGGTAAGTATATAGATGAGAATTAACCCCTTGAGGTACAATGTTAGGTAATTGTCTTAGTAATACAATTGCTAGAAGGAATGACATGTATGACAGCTATGGAATGTGATGACAAGTATAGCTGAGTGTGACACCTCAAGTGTAATATGAGTTACCCAAATGTAAGTGTTGATTACACGGTCATAATGATAGCGTGATTAAAGACTTATGTTGACCCTGGTAACCTAGGGATAGACGGTAAACAAGTTAGAGCAAGACAGTATGTACGCGATTTGTATAAACGTATACGTTAAGTTGTGGTTAACCATGCAGTTATGATAGATCATCAGTGAAAGAAATATTGGTCTCGGGTAAAGGTTATACGTAGGTACTGCAAGAAATTGTATGAAAAGAACTATCAAGCAAGGGACATGAAAGAAATTTTGTGTGATTTTAGCCCTAGAATGATGGGGGTATGTAGAAGCTAAATAGTTAGAAACTATTAAAGGATGTTTGATTTGTGATTTTATATGAATGAATAGGAATGAACAGTATGAATATTATGATAATTATTTTCCCCTAAGTAGATGTTAGAGGTATGCGGGGATGAATAATCTGACAGATAAGTTTTAAGAAATCAGCTTGAACAATTGAACAATAATCATGAAATAATGTAATAGTATCACTTTGCTTCATACAAGGGTGAATTTCCAAGTGTATTAGACAAGTTTAGAGTGGCAACAACCGATTCATCACGAGGAATGATCTAATGAAAGCATGTTATCAAAGTTCGAGGTATGTAATTATGAAGGGTTACAGATAAACTTGTCAGAATGTATGTGTTCAGGTTTTGGGACGAAACCTTCTTTAAGGGGGGTAGACTTATAACACCCCAAAATTTCGTATGTTATAAAATAATAATATTATATTCGTGATGCTAAATAACAGAAAACGGCAACTATTAATTGGTACCGTAAGAAAATGATGATAAGACTAAAATATATGTAAGTAACTAAGTTAACCAAAGAAAAAGTAACCTAGTTAATATGAAAAGAAAGGATATGACATGTTTTTAAAAAGAAAGGGACTAAATGTGTAAATTTGAAATGAAACTTGATAAAAAAAAAGAGCCAGTGTTTTGTTTTTGGCTATGTACGATCGATCAAGAAGGGGAGCTAAGGGGGAAACCCTGCTTCTTAAAAATCCTGCAAATTAAAGGAGGAAAAGGCTAAATTTTCAGTGCATGAGTTAGGAATTATGATCCCTTAAGTGTTCTTGACATCAAGTAAGTCTAATTTCATGATTTGGTAATGTTTGATTAATTGGGTTATGTGAAATTTGTAATTTTTATGGAATCAAACATGAATGCAAGATGATATGAACATGTAGGAGTTGAAATTATGCTTGAATTTTCTCTATGATGATGAATTAGGGTAAAACCCACTTGTATGTCAAAAGATGGTTAAAAATTTGTGAAGTTCTACATGCTAATTAGATTGATGTTGATGATTGAAGCAATATGTTGATGAAATTGTTATGAGTAATTGATTTAGAACTATGTGTTCATAGTTAGAATGGTAAATTGTGAAATTAGGGATATTTATGTTAATCAATGAGTAAACTATGGAAATTGTGGTTAAGATGCTTGTACATTTTGCTAAACTAGCAATACGCACACAACGTGTTCGATGAAATGCCTAAGTTGGTTTAGTTATGGTTTTACATGAATACTTGATAAGTCGATGTAACATGTTTATGATAATGACGTATGTGATTAGTAGACACCATAACGTACGATAAAGAATTATGAAAGTAATGAAAGCTAAGTGTATGAAGTTGTGATGTATAGGAGCAAAGAAAGAAGAAGGAACGAGTCAATCGAAGGCATTAGGAACGCAAGATCACGGTAAGTTCATATGAACTTCACTCTCTTTATATGTAAATTTATGAATGTAAATCTTGATATTTGAATCTTAGTGTTGAATTATTACTATTGATCATGGTAGAATTGTATTAATTCGAGAATTGGAAATGGATAAGGAAATGCAAAGTTAATGGATGTTTTTTTTAACCCTCTTCAAGTGGGTCGAAATGTTGGAAAGTATGATGTTGTAATGTTTAAGTAAGAACTAGTAGAAAACGGGACAAAATGGCGAAATGGTGTAGAAATTGTATGGTATGTATTGATCATGTACGGGTGAGTCGAAAAGCTTACATGTTGAATGTTTCGGAGGGTAAGGGTAAAAGAGCATAAAGGAATTTATGCTAGAATGGGAAGAATAATTTTAATAAGAATGTTGGTTAAATGAGAAATGAATGTTAAGTTTCGCTAACGGGTCGAATAAGAATAAGTATATGGAAGACTTGATAAAATTTTTTTTTGGGAATTTATGCTAATGAATGTTTGTGTTATGTATGATAGGTAAGTCCCACTCTTGTTGATGCGAGCTCGGACCAAACACACTACACCGCCCCTTTATGCGCTTCCGGTCAAAGTCGTTTTTTTTGTAAATGGGTCAAAACACTTGTATGGTTATAACTTGTATGTTTTTTTTGAAACATGTCGTAGAATTAGTATTGAATGATGATTGTTAAAAACAGGGAATTACATATAGTACGAACGGGTCATGTCCAATTTTCGTTAAAAAATAGTATGTCATTATTTGTACTTTCGAATGTGAGAAAAAAATGGGCGTTTCAAACACCCACCCCCGTCGCTAATTTGGTGAGGTATAGTTTTTTAAGGGAGGGGGTGGGGGTGTTTAGGTTTTTGGGTGGTGGTGGGGTGAGTTTATTTTGTTGTGTTCACATTAGTTCTCATAATAAAGGTGGTTCTCGCGTGAACCCTACCATATATATATATATATATATATATATATATATATATATATATATGGTAGGGTTCACGCGAGAACTACCTTTATTGCGAGAACCAATGTGAACACAAAACAAATACCTAAAAAATCAAAAAAACACAAATTTTTTTTTAATATTTTTTAAAAAAAATCGCTATATTTCATTATAAAAAAAAAACTTTTTTTTCGAGTAACAGTTATGATGTACATGTGCATATGTATCATTTCTTGGACAAATTCGGTAATATATTACCAGTAGTAGAAAAATGCACTTTCATTTACATTACCATCCGCAATACACTACTTTTTACATTACCAATATTAAGAATGCACATGTGCATCATTATGTATAACCATGATATAACATGTTTTTGTACAAAATGTTTGTGATTTTGAATGATGAAGTATGCCCATATACATGTGTTTTGGTTAGTTATATCTATTGGTTGATGGTTTGATTATATTTGTCACTTTATGATTTAATATGTTGTTGGATGGTATAAAGGGTGTTGATGTACATGTAATAGACTGAAATATTGGTAATGGTATTGTATTATGGATGGTAGGAGGCAATGATATTGTATTACAGATGGTAGGAGGTAATGGTAGTGTATTATGGATGGTATGATATATGAAAGGGAAAGTGTATTCAAAGTGGTGTACCAAAACACGTTATAACATGTTCATACATATAGATGCACATGTGCATTTCTAGTGTTGTTAATGTTATAACAAGTTTATAGATATAAACGCACATATGCATTTCCAATATTGTTAATGTAAAAAATAGTGTATTATGAATGGTAGTGTAAATGAAAGTGCAATTGTCTGATATTAGTAATGTATTATGGAATTTGTCAAAGAAATGATACATATGCACATGTGCAAGGATAATTGTTACTCGAAATTTTTTTTTTGGGTTTTTTTGTGACGGAATATAGCGATTTTTTATAAAAAAATATTAAAATTTTTTTTGAATGTTTTTTTATTTTTTTAGGTATTTTTTGGTTGTGTTCACACTTGGTTCTCACGGTTCTCGCAATAAAGGGTGGTTCCTAACGGATTCTTCTCCTATATATATATATATATATATATATAAACGGGATCAGGAGAAAACGGCTAAAAGTGTGAAAACGGTGAGAACAGATCCTGGTCAAACATGTGGCGCGCGATATAATCAGGTTGGAGGGGCTTTTTTCTCTTTTTTATCTTCTTTTTTTTTTTTCCAATGTGTATGTCACAATACTGCTTCATTTTTTGCGTCTAAGATTTTTTTGGCGTTTAGTTAGATTCATTAACTACCTGGCGTTTTACTGGTCTTTTTAGATCTGTCTCGTTGAATTAATCGTTTTTGTGTTTCTATCTATCTTCAGCATTTCGTCCATCGACAATGAATATTCCACCCCGTGTCGATAAGTCACTTTAACCGTTCTTGCTTGTTCATCCAAACCCCAACTGGTAACTGTTGATAGACCAGTATCGTCAATATCATCGTCGTCGTCATCATCATCATTTGTTGGAAATTTTCTCTTCAATCTTCTTATTACCTTTCGAGTCCTTTCACAATCATCGGCCCTTGGAATCCCAAGTGCCAGAATATCCCTCTGAACTGCTTCATCCATACTAAGTATGGCCTTGATTGTCTTGAGCTTCACCCTTCTCCTATTAGAGAACTTTAGGACGAAACGTCTCTCCGACCTCTCAAACCACCATGCAATAACCTGAGCCATTTTGTTTAAGTTGTATGGCTTTTTAGATAATGTGTGGCGTGTTAGAGAATGTGTTGAGTGTTAAGTTTTGTTTACCTGTTCTACTTATATAATGATATTTTTTTGCCGCCAGAAGGATGCAGTCCTATAATGTGACAGGTAATTATGGCGTTTTTAAAAGATAAATAAATTCAAGTACCATTGGAGTGGCTTTTAATATAATAAATGTTAGTAATAAAGTTTCCGTCATTTCAGTTTACTGTTTGTAGTTACTGTTTGATCAACTTCATCTGTTAAGGCTGTAACACGTCCCATCTTTTAGATCTTGGCGTTTTGTATTTTTAGTGGCGTTTGGATAAATATGGCACATTGTTCTATTCTCTTGCACACTGTTTTATACATTTTTTTTTGTGTTTTTAATAATACATGTCTAAAGTAATTTTATTATAGTTTTGGGTGTTTGGCGTTTGTGGCATCTTGGCGTTTTACAAGAATTTTTTAGATAAATAATGTATTTTTTTAGCAGAAAATTAGATAACAAACCGCAGAAAAAAATAGAAGCAAATAAAATAAATTGAAAATCCGAATCCTATCTCTCTCCCAAATCTTCACTGTCATCGGTTTCTTTCTTCTTTTGAAACTACAAGAACTATCACAAATATATGGCATTTTGCCATTCAGCAAAACTTCACGCAGAACAATATTGAATATCCAAGAAACGATGTTTGCCATCTTTGGATTTTTTTAACTTTTTTGGCGTTTTACAGTGAGTGGTATTTAGGAAACATAGCGTTTGTTTTTTGGTGTGATCAATGGAAGGTGCTGAGACGTTTCAATTTATAGGATGTCTTTGGCGCGTATTTTAGGCGGAATATTATTATAATAAATGCAATTAATAAAGTATCTGTCGTTTCAGTTACTGTTTGTATTTTCTGTTTTGTTCAGGTTTATCTGTTAAGTCTGTAACACATCCCATCTTTCAAGTTTGGCGTTTTATATTTGATGGCGTTTTCTAGGCCAAGATGATAAAATACACTAACTAAAACACAGAAAAAAACTACGCAAGAAAAATATTTTTTTATTATTTTGGCGTTTTGTATTTAGTTGGCGTTTTATATTTATTGGCGTTTTATGTAAGAAACGATGTTTACCCTTTTACACTTAACGAAACACGTTCCAAGTAATAAAATTGATGTTATTTACGAAAACGCCACTACACCAATCTAGTCCATAGATTGTTTTGTTCTGACGATCTATAAGCGTTCTCACTGTTCTCACATTTTCACCGTTTTTCCTATATCCTGACCATATATATAGGGGAGGGTTCAATTAAAAAACCAATAATTAGAGTGAAAACTTGAAAACTAACTAAAAAACCCTAAAAAACATGCCAATTTTTTACAAATTTTCGCTACTTTTTTATATATAAAAAAATTTCAAAAAAAAAAAAACTTGTAATGCACATGTGCATTATATGTGTACTACACATGTGTATTATTGCACATGTGCACTACAAAAAAAAATTTTCTTTTTAAAAAAAAGGTCTTTTATATATAAAAAGTAACGAAAATTTATAAAAAAAATGGTAAAAAAATAATTTGGTATGTTTTTATGTTTTTTTAGTTAGTTTTTGAGTTTTTACTCTTAGTGGTTTTCAATTGAACCCTCCCCTATTATATATATATGTGACCGCTAAAATGAGAACCACCTCGAGTTGTAAGAACCGTGAGAACTACACCGTACGGGGCGAGGTGGACCAAATTTTTTTTTTCATAAACGTAGATGCGTGTATTATAAACACATTTGTAAAAAAATTAAAAAAAAATGTCGTGTGTGTAGTTTTGAGCACCACAAGTTTGTGTTTACGGGTACCGTAAATTTAACCGGAAAATTTACGGTACCCGTAAACACAAACTTGTGGTGCTCAAAACTACACACACGACATTTTTTTTTGATTTTTTTTACAAATGTTTTTATAATACACGCATCTACGTTTATGAAAAAAATTTTTGGCCCACCTCGTCCCGGATCAAAAAGTTCTCACGGTTCTTACAACTCGAGGTGGTTCTCATTTTAGCGGTCACTTATATATATATATATATATATTGTGATGTTCATTGGGGAACACTAAAAAAGTGGGGAACAGTGGGGAACCGACTCAAACGAACTCCGATTGGACTCATTCCAGCGGCGTTGGAACCGGCTCGTCGAACCCTAACTAGGATCTCTTAACCCTAAACCCTAAATCATAACCCCTAAACCCTAAATATATTAGGGTTTGGCTTTTAGGGTTTAGCTTTAGGGTTTAGGGTTTAGCTATAGGGTTTAGCTTTAGAGTTTAGCTATAGGGTTTAGCTTTAGAGTTTAGCTTTAGGTTTAACCTTTAGGGTTTAGCTTTTAGGGTTTATAGTTTAGATTTTAAGGTTTAGCATAGGTTTTAGCCTTATTTTTTAGCTTTAGGGTTTAGAGTTTAGGAGTTATGATTTAGGGTTTAGGGTTAAGAGATCTTAGTTGGGGTTCGACGAGCCGGTTCTAACGCCGCTGGAATGAGTCCAATCGGAGTTCGTTTGAGTCAGTTACCCGCTGTTCCCCACTTTTTTAGTGTTCCCCAATGAACCCTCCCCTAAAAAGTGGGAAACAGGGGAACACTCTTAAAAATTATACTTAACATGTTAAAAAAAATCATTTTCTAAATTTTTTTCGGCGCTTTTTCTTATAAATACAAGTAGAAACATTTTTAATAAAAAAAATCAAAAACTAAAAATATAAAAAAAAATGTTTAAAAAACAGTTATATCTTATAGAATTAACTTAACATGTTAAAAGTTTTTTTTTTAATTTTTCATCGCTTTTCTTTATAAAAAGGAGGAGAAACTAGTCGGATAAAAAAAAAAATTTCTAAAAAAAATTTTTTTAGCCTTTTTTTAATTGTTTTTTTTAATATTTTTTGTTTTTGATTTTTTTTATTAAAAATGCTTCTACAAGTATATATAAGTAGAAGCGCCGAAAAAGATGTTTAAAAAATTAATTTTTAACATGTTGAGTTAAATTTTTAAGAGTGTTCCCGGTTCCCCACTTTTTTAGTGTTCCCCATTGAACCTCACACTATATATATATATATATATATATATATATATATATATATATATATATACTAGGTTATAACCACGTGTATTACACGGATTAAATAAATAAATTTTATATACTAAATAATAAAATAATTTAGTGAGCCGAAGATCTATTTCCCCTCTTATTTCACTCTCTTTCAAATTATATACCTATGGGGCACGTAGTTGAATCAATGAAATATTAAATAGTTAGTAATAAGAAAAGAAAATAAAAGAAATAGTTAAGAAATGAAATATTAAAGTATATAAAGTATACTTGTTCTCTCTAAATACTGATTTAACCATGTTTATAACCCAGGTTCAAACTCTAGATATATAATAAAACTAATTAAGTTATATCTTCATCAAACAAAAAAATATTTATATTTCAAACTTTGTGGTTTTACATTATTTTCAAAAGTTATTTTAATAACTTATTATAAAAAAACACAAATTAACATTATTAGTTATTACTAAGGATGTTCACAATTCGATTTAAAACCGTAAAACCGATCAAAATGGTCATCAGATTCATTTCACGGTCGGGTTTGTTATTAACCTTCGATTTATGTATTAGGTTTACTAATATATTACTTTCGGATTCAAATTTAAAATTTTAATTAAAAAAATTAATAATATCTTATTACAAAAACCATTTGTAGTTACTAACTATATTTATTTTTTTCAACCCGTGTAATACACGGGGTTCTAACATAGTTAATATTATAAATGAGAAGTATGCATTAAATTTAAAATAAATAATAATTATCTATAGTTAAGTTGAAGAGATTAAACAAAATAATATTTAGTAGGAGGGTTATCTATAATTAATTAAAAGATATTAAACTAAATAATATTTAGTAGGAGAGTTATCTATAATTAATAGAAATAATATTTAATAGGAGGATTATCTATAATTAATTATTAATTAAAAGGGATTAAACTAAAATAATAATTATCTATAAGAGAATGCCTAATATGATGACAAATGTCCCTAATATGGTTTCTTTTATTATATAGTATAGATATATAATACGTACAGTAATTAATGGATGGGTGAATTTGGATTTTGAATTATAAAGATTGACTATAAATATAAGAGTAATAAATACGAGTTATAGATAAGAACTATTAAAGGCTTAGATATTCAAATGAGATGAAATGGATAGGCTATATCGATTTAAAGTATATTCATTCCAAATAAATTAATAAGAGCTCAAATATATGTAGATATGTATTACGAAAATTTCTGAAGTCCACAACTATTATTATTTTTTAATTCTGAAAAATATCTAATAATATATATTTTTTACTAGAATGTTAAAACGTTTAAATCAACACTATTTTATTAATTTAATCGTGTTTAAAAAAGTTTGGGGTTTAAATTGTCAAAATCAAAAAACTATGGATTTATTATAAAAGACTGATTTAATTTAATTTTTTTGAAGGCTAAAACAATATATAATAATACATATATTTGTTTTTTATTGAATGGCTAAAACAATGTATAATACATATATTTTTTTTATGAGAATGTTAAAACCTTTAAATCAATACTATTTTATTAATATAATCTGGTTTAAAAAACTTTGGGGTTTAAATTTACAAAATATAAAAACCTCGGATTTATTATAAAAGTTGATTTAATTTAATTATGAATGGCTAAAACTTGAATGCCATGGGGATTGAACACATGACCTCCTAATATCTTAAACTTTATCTAATTCACCAACACCATTAGACTATTTTTAAGTGGATGATTTAATTTAATTAACTTAACATATATTGACAAATAAAAACGATTGTATTTACGAGATGAATTCAATGCATACAAAAATGATTTTTGATTTAAAGCTCAAAAGTCACCGATGGTACATTATGGTTTTCTATAGTTATAAAAGTACAGAAATACGATATTTGTCATAATGTAGGTTACACATAAATTTAGGGTTGAGCAAGTTTAGGTCCGGATCGAAAATAACTGAGAACCGAACCGAAAATATATCGACCCGAACCCAAGTACCTAGGTATTTAGATCGGTTCCAATTTTTCATATAAAATCGGGTCGGGTCGGTCGGTTCTCGGTTCTTTTCATGGTGAAACCCGACTTGGACTATGGACCGGAACCGACCCTATATTTAGGGTAGTGAATCGGTTCTGTATTTTATGTTTGATCGGTTCTCGGGTTGGGTCGGGTAATGATCGGGTAGGGTCGGGTTTTTCTTTTTCCTCACCCCTACATAAACTACAGATGGATAAGCTTTAAACTTATTATATGAAAACCATCTACATATATAAAGTACAATATCTGAAAGAAAATGACCTCAAATCCTGAACATAACAAGATTCCTTAACCTTGTGGGCTTTAGTCGGTAACTTAACATTGGTTATCACCAATGGTATCGAATCACTTGAGTTTGTTACTAGATGTAAAGGATCTCTTAACCTTGTGAGCTTTAGTCGGTAACTTAACATTGGTGGCTAACCCGATAGCTTCAAGAAATAATATACACCACCAAGTGAAGTCGATCTCCCACCATTCAAGTCCATGTCGAGCTGAATACTCGAATGCATGATGATTGTTGTGCCATCCTTCTCCAAATGTAAACAACGCCACCCAACTATACATGCATAAGGTTTGGCTTAATATCATCTATATTTTTAATGATAATATCATAAAACCTACAGAATATATCTAGGTATGTGTTTATTCCAAAACCTATTTTAAATAGAGAACTGTAAGAACCGTATAATGTAGTTTCACGTAGTGTTTGACAAATGTATGTGTGTATATATATATAGGACAAAGATCTGTTAGGAACCACCCCTTATTGCGAGAACCGCGAGAACCAATGTGAACACAACAAAAAATGCCTAAAAATAGCTAAAAATCACACAAATTTTTTTTAATATATTTTTTAAAAAAATCGCTACTTTTCGTAGCAAAAAAAAATTAATTTTTTTTTCTTTTTTGGCTAGGAAAAGTAGCGATTTTAACATAAAAAATATTAAAAAAAATTTTATATTTTTTTTATTTTTTTAGGTTTTTTGGTGGTTTAGTTTTTAGCATTTTAGCTTAGGGGGGGGTGTTTAGGTTTTTGGGGGGTGGGGGAGGGGGGTTTAGGTTTTTGGGGAGGGGGGGTGGGGGGTTAGGTTTTTTTGGGGTTTTAGTTTTTAGCATTTAGCTTGAGGGGGGGTTAGGTTTTTTTTTTTTTTTTTATTTTTTTGGGGGGGGGGGGGGGAGGGGGTGGGGGTTAGGTTTTTTAGCTATTTTAGGTTGTGTTCACATTGGTTCTTGCAATAAAGGTGGTTCTCGCATGAACCTTACCCTATATATATATATATATATAGGGAGGAGTTCATGCGAGAACCACCCTTATTGTGAGAACCGCGAGAACCAATGTGAACACAACCTAAAATAGCTAAAAAAACCTAACCCCCCCCCCCCTCCCAAAAAAAAAAAAAAAAAAAACTAAACCCCCCTCCCCCACCCCAAGCTAAAATGCTAAAAACTAAACCCCTAAAAAACCTAAAAAAATCAAAAAAAAATCTAATTTTTTTTTTTAAATATTTTTTATGCTCAAATCGCTACTTTTATTGGCCAAAAATTTTTTTTTTTTTTTTTTGCTTCGAAAAGTAGCGATTTTTATATAAAAAATATTAAATTTTTTTTTTTTGTGATTTTTAGCTATTTTTAGGCATTTTTTGTTGTGTTCACATTGGTTCTCGCAATAAGAGGTGGTTCTCGCATGATCTTCTCCCTATATATATATATATATATATATATATATATATATATTGGGTAAGGATAGTGTAAAAAGGGCCTAAAGTGTGAGAAGTGCGAGAAGTGTATTATAACACTATATATAATACTATATAACACCATATAAACACCGTATAACAATATGTAACACCATATAATATCATATAACACTATGTAACAAACACTATATAACATTATATAACAAATATAACACTACACATCTATCATAGACATGCTATCAGACAACCTATAGTGTTATATTTGTTATATAATGATATATAGTGTTACATAGTGTTATATGGTATTATATGGTGTTACATATTGTTATACAGTGTTTATATGGTGTTATATAGTATTATATATAGTGTTATAATACACTTCTCACATTTTGAGCACTTTTTACAGGATCCTCTACCTATATATATATATATATATATATATATATATATATATATATATATATATATATATATATATATATATATATAGTTAGAAAGAAAGTGCGATAAATTGATATAAATATTACAAATCGTAATTAAAGCAAAAAAAAAAAAAAAAAATACACGTGTATTACATAGTTTTTAGTTCTCCTATTTAAATTGGTTTGCATCTAACGTTCTTATATATATTGAAGAAAACAAACATAATTGGTGATCCACAAAGCTTTTAGAAGACGTACAAATTGTTTTTGGAGAGATCACCGGTGTTCCAAACTTGATTTCCCCATATATGACAAGCTGAATTTACTAGAAATGTAACGTGGTAAGTGAATGTGATTCTCACACCCTGCCATCAAACATATTTTATAACTATTTTTAGTATGCTTGTATTGTTGTTTATTGCTATCATTTTAAAATAAGTGTTTGCTATATAGACAAAAGAAAAACAAACTATATAATAACCAAGAACCAATTTTACCTTTTAAAATATATTTATTTTTTAAGAATATATAATTAATGTCAATAAGAAACTTGATGAGTATCTTCGTAAGTGAACATTTATTTTGAGACAAACTAATTTTGTATAGTTTGAATTATGTATACTAATTATTTTTTATAACCTTAAATACATTATAAAACTTTTTTTAATATGCTACAAAATTACATAAAATAAAAGCTTACCACAAGCCAAACAAGGTAGGTGAAACCACCAAAAGCATATACGACCGCAGTAAATGCGAATATATGATATAAATAAGTTCTTCTAATGAACCTATAGAATGGTTGGCTCTTTAGATCTTCAACGTTTTTGCGTTCTTTATACTGGAACCATATGCACGTAAAATGTTAAGTTTATCATAACCGGTCAAAAAAATTGATTTCATTTACAAATTTGTCTCAAGGGAAATACCTTTTCGACAATGTAGCCGCTATCAAACAACCAACCAATATGACTAAACCAGAACCCGTAGGTAGGGGAGTGTGGATCTTTGTCCGAGTCTACGTATTGGTGATGAGTCCTATGTATGCTCACCCAAAATATCGGGTCTCTCTTCCATAAAAAAATATATATTAATTAAAGTTAATGTATTCTAGTACTAAGCATGCATGTATATAAAGATTGAGAAATTCATATATCACCCTCTAAACTTTCATAATATCATGTGTCTTTAAATCTTGTTTTAATAACAGTGTGCACTAAAACTTCTATACTAAAGAAATATGATATTTTACAAGTTTAGAGAATCATATATGATATTCTTCATAAGAAATAGAACATATAAAAGGGAAACCTGAGCAGCTTGAACCCCGAAGTACGCAAAGGTGTATTCGAGCCATTTAGGCAACTTGAGACTACGGTGTGCTAGATTTCGGTGATACGAGAGAGTTATACCGAGCATCCCACACAATACATGGAACAAAAATGCTGCCCAAAATGCGCCCCAAGTAAATGTGAATGGTGCAAAAATCGTTAGGAAATGGACAAATAATACCCAAATAAGTGTTATGATATCCACGATATTCCATTTACGGTTACGAAATAGATTTCTCTTCCTCGTAACAACAACATCCGACATGAGTATTGTTTTGTGCACCGGTTCTTCTTCGCCCTCGATACTGATCGTCATTGTTGCCAAATTTCTCTACTTTGTCTGGAGAGTAAAACTATCTACCAAGTATTTATAATCACATATCATTCATTACCTTCAAAAATAGTCGTTGAAACATGTAATGTTGTGGGGCGGTCAAACCGTACATTTAATAACGTGGGGTATGGTGGGGCTTGGGTTGGGGCATTTGCTGACACGTGGAATGGGAGCCCCCCCACCGCCTGGTTACGTGTCCGCGGGGTATGGCAGGGCGTGGGTTGGGCTTGGGTTGGGTGCACCGCGTGGCAGAGTATTCAAAAAAAAATTACAAAAAATTTATAAAAATCACACAATATTTATAAAAAAAACCTACAACTTCATTAAAATTTTAAAAATTACATAATACTAAAAATTACATAATCCTAAAAATTACAAAATAAAAAACCTAGAGCGTTAAATAAATTTCAAAAAGGTCGATCTTGTCGAACGCATTTTTTTCCTTGCCTCGAAACTCTATGTTGGGGGTTGGGGTGACCTGTTGGGGTGCCCGCTTGGCCAAGCCAACGGTTTGAAACTTTGAATTTTAAAATTCAAATTTTCATATGGACCGCTATGACATGGCGGGGTGAGCAAATGGGAGTCCGCCAGCTAGGATGTCAAGACCGCCCCACGCCCGGCTTGAAACCCAAGCCCCAAGGGCCACGCCCAAACCCAAGCCCACCCGAGGTGGTGTCTTGGGCGTTTTCCCCAACCCACGCCCAAACCCCCGCCCCATACCCCACGGTCTAAAGGGATAAAACTTTCTTTCTCATTAAATAAGCTTAAATAGTTGCTTACTATTTTTTGTATTTTTATATGTATTTTAGATTAATTATATATACATACTAGGTTATAAACCGTAAAAAAAAACTTCTGATGACTGACGTATTTTTATTACCATATGACAGTTCACACAATTAACTTGAATTTATCACAAAAATCGACCTATATTAATCGGCAACACCGAAATACTATAATAGTCCGTCTATTACTGAAAAATGTGTTTGCTTTGAAAGAGAATCATGGGTTTAGGTATCAACCATTTATATAAGGGTAAATTATAATTAATCAGTTTGTCTGGTTTAACACAATGGAATTGATATCTATTTAAAGACATCATCGACCAAATATTGTATGTTTGGTACCAAATTGTTATCGTTTTGTGCTATTATATGATTTATTTTACTTATTTATTATTACGGTGATTTTAATATTATTTTTAGTGTCATTTCAAAGATTTTCAAGTTAAAACGGGTTTGTATCGTATAAAATTAATATCATTTATATATAAATAAATTATTTATATACAAAAAATAATTTAAATAAAAGCACAGAGTTAAATATAAAAAATGTAAATTATAAATTTGTATATAAAGTAAAATGACTTATTACATAAAATATAGTGAAACAAAAACAAAAGTTACATCCTAAACTATCTAAATATAATTTTCTAAGTTTTCACTTAGTTAGTCATTATATTCCATCTATTCTTATTATACTAAACTATCTAAATATAATTTTCTAAGTTTTCACTTAGTTAGTCATTATAATCCATCTATTCTTATTATACGCACCTATAAACAGTGACACTAAAACAATGAAACTAACGATGATAAGACTCTAATTTTTTTAGAAATAAACTGTAAGTTATGAAGTTATCGTAAAATTAATTGTAATTGAATTCTACTACACGTGCTAATGATATAATAAATTATTTAATATAAATACTATTTTAGAAAATATGGATAGTCAGACGAGATACGGATATCATTATAGTGTAGAAAATTTTACATATTTAAAAAACTATACCGTATTAAAAATAGGTTTTTAATTAGTTGTCAAAACAACCATTTTAATTATAATTTTGAGTGTCAAAGCAACCAATTGTGATTAGTTGTCGTCATTTAGATATTCAAATTAAAATTTTATAATATTATTTAATGTTTTTGTTAGTTACTTAAAATAATTAAAACTAAAGTTCTTACTTAACAACTAATCTTAATAAAAAATTGTTCAATTTTTAAAGTAAACATTTATTGATAAAACTAGTTATCAATAAACACCTGTGTTCCACAAAAACCACAATACGTTTTTATACATTATACATATTAAAACAAACTTTTGAAGAATAGTATTTTGTAATTTTTTGGTATTTAATTTTTATTTTTAGTAATGGTCTTTATTATATAATTATTTCATTTGTTTTAAATGATAAATAGTAGTTGATAGTATTTAAGAATTTGCTTTATAATTTTTGTTATTTATTATTCACTTTGATCTTTTAGTAATAATTTGCGTTTTTTATATTTAAAAAAAAATCTAAATCCGTATCTATTTTTATTTATTTTTTAACATTCCAAGTTACTTGGCCACGCGTTGTGACGATAAGTTACAGCGAGCATTGTATCGATTCGGTTCGTTATAGTACCGAAACGATACATGCACTCTGTATAGAAATCAACACATGAATTATTTCAGCCGATAAAGACGGACATCGGTACCAACACCGATGGATCGATCGATTCATATTATCACGATACTTGTACCGATATTCATTTGTTGTTGCAGACAGAGTTGCTTTAATGATTTTTTTTTTAATTTGGAAACCAAAAAAATGAATACAAGTACTGGTATGTGTGTTGTTTAGCATAGTAGTGATATAGTGTCAGTTTATCAAAATCAAAAGCAATAAAAATAAACGCAGATACCGATATAGATGTTGTTCAGTTGGTTTCGGTATGGTTTGGTATGATAGCAGCACCCGTCGCGAAGCACGGGAGAATCTCACTAGTTACAATAATTACTGTTGAGAGGATAAGAAGGAGGTTTTTATAGGGAGGACACGTGGAGAAGGACAAAATCAGTTGGGTCGCATGGAGAAGAGTCATTGCGGCTAAGGAGGAAGGAGGGTTGGGTATTGGGTCCCTAAAAATAACTAATATTGCTTTTTTAACGAGGTGGTGGTGGCGCTTCATAACTGAACCGGAACATCTATGTAGAAAGGTAGTTGAAGCATTTCATTACACAAGGAGTGATTGGAAATAGGGAAAAAAACAAGATTTTGGTTGGATACATGGTTGGGTGACATACCACTGTGTAACCGCTACCCGACTTTGTTTAGCTTAGAACCAAGGAAAGGTTGTAAAATATGTAAACCGGTTCGTTATAGAAGATGGGAAAATTGAATGGAGGTGGGGATGGGAAAGGCCACCAACAGAACTGATACAATTAGAGAATTGGAGAGATGTGTCAATGAACTATACAATGTGAAAATATCAAATAAGGATGACAAATGGGGATGGACAGTTGTAACATCCCAAAAACGGGTTTGGTAATCGAACCACGTTAATATTAAAGAGCGGATAAAGTACCGTTAGAGGCAAAAAGTTAACCCGTAAACAAAATAACTAGGAACTAATTAACCGAGTTAGTAACATGTAAATAGCTAATAAAACATGGAGTTGTAGTCTTATAAAATTAAAATTAAACTTGAGGGACTAAGGTTGCCAAAAAGAGAACTTGAGTTTTAAAACATAAAAATTAAGACACAACACACATAGTGAGTGAGTGTTGGTCGATCATCAGGAGGTGGAGAAAAGGGTGTAACCCTAGTTCATCATGAATCATCAAATTGAAAGATGAATTGGGGCTTAAACTCATAAATGAACATGAATTAACGATCACCCAACCTAGGGGATCATAAGGTATTTAGAATTTTGATGTTTGTTGAAGTTGTGAAATTTGATTAACATCCCAAGTTGCGATTTATGTATGAATCTTAGAGGTTATGGCTGGATTTGAGATGTATGCTTGCTTAGGAACAAACCCTAAGTGAAAATTTTGAGTAAATTTCTATGGTTTAGGTGTTTGGATGAATTACCACACCTAGTTAAATGGGTTTTGTTAATATGATGAAGTTAATGTTAAACTTGTGTTTAGAATCATCATATATGGTAGTAACATGAAGACACTTGAACAATTTAGGTGTTTGAATATATGACCATACTTGCCATGAAGTGGGTTTTTGTATGATATAATGAAATTGATGTTAAATTCATGTTATAGATGCTTGAAATCATCATGTGTATATGAATGGTTAAAATCTTTATTTAAGTTTAATGTTTGAGTAATTTTCATACACATGATGCAATAGGTTGTTTCATGGTGATGAAACAATCCCTATGTTCTTATATAAGGAATGATAAACTAGCATACAATGAATATAAATTATGTTAACATGATCTTAACAATCATATGAACTAGGTTGATGAATGTAGTTATAATGGTGGCCTAAGAATAGTGCCCACCGGGCAATTAATGAAATGCCTAAATGAGTTGTTGAACTTATTTGTGGGTTGTATGTGTTAATAGGTAGTTGACTTTTTTAAAGTCAAATTGATCTATAATAAGATCGAATAATAATTTAGATATAAAATTCGTAAGGTGGAATAGTCGTGATAAATGATGACTAATCTAACCATCTTGCGAATTATAAATGATAGTTTGACGCTTGACAAGCTAGGTGGAAGCTTGGAAAAGAAGCGGGCCGAACAGATCAAATACGGGAGAAAAAGCATTATCGGAACGCAATGTAAGTGAAGCTTACAACTTTAAAGTAGAATATCTACTTATGTATTTGGCTAGGAATAAGTGATTTGACATTCGGAATATGATTTTGAAATAGGACGTTCCGACACGAAATGATACGGGTCGGAACAAGTGAAAATGATGAAAAACCATATTTGTTGGTAAAAGGGGTAAAACAGTAATTCGGTCATGAAATGACAGACATACAATGAGTTTTTGAATGGTTACCTTATGGTATAAGCCATAATGAATAATAAGGGTAAAACGGTAAATTAGTCACGTGTAGACGAATAAAAGTTGAAATTTAAATGACACCCTATGGCGTAAGCCATGATAGGTTAAATGCGTAAGAAAAGGATTTAAGAAATATGATCATAGGGTGAAAATCCGTAATGGGTCAAATGAATGAAATGGCAAATAAATACCATTCAGTTATAAATACAAAATGTTTGGTCGTTTAGGCCAAACGGGTCAAATGGTGATGTTATCACCATTTAACAATGTCGACTAATGATTTTTCGTCGAGTCTTATGCTCACAGGGGTGAATAGCGGATGGAATTTGCGTTGCTATTAATTAACGATTATTAAGGAAAGGTATTAAGACGGGTACATGCTTTGACCCGAGCCGGGTATGTGTAATGGGTCAATCTCTCATCGAGAACTTAAGGTTCGATGAGAGTTAAACGAAGTCAAGAATGAACATTGGGTTACCTTAATAGGTAAACCTAATAATCTAAATTGTAGTCATTGCGTTCTTAGAAACATAATGATTTTTAAATAGGATTATAGCTAAATGTGCGATTTTGGTCAAAACATGTTATTGAAAGTCCTTCGTCGTAAAAGAAGGGGCTAAAGTTGACCAAATTGCCCTTGAATGTTAAACTGGGCAAACGACCCCTAAGGGTAGTTTGAAAATAAGTTTTATGATCGAGTGCATCCTTTGGATAAGTGTAAAAGTGAAAGGTATTAGCCTTTTTGGTCTAATGCCTCGTAATGAGTCTTTTTCGAAAACTTCTAAACCGAAGGGTAAAATTTGGAAAATATGATTTTACTAAAATATTTCCACCACCAATATTGTTGTGGTGGACAAATAAAAGAAGTCATAGTGTGGAAATGAGTGGTAATAAAGAAGGAGCGAGATTTAAGCTCGAACTCTTGAATCCCTTAACGGGTCAAAACAAATTATACGCATAAATCGTGTAATGGCTGCGTAATTCATAAAATTTATGAATCCGGGTTAAGTATTTTGGGTTAAATACGTAGGCAAATGTTTTACGGTCATTTAAAAACAATTTTCATGCAAAACGGATGAAAATTATGAAAATTATGAGCCTTTAGGTGAAAAAATGGCAATGCTGGGAGAATGCAGCTCCAACAACTAAACTTTCTGTGAAAAATGGACTATCGCGCCCCAAGACGGGTGAAGCCCTTAGGCGTCGCGCCCCGCGACGGGCTTCGCGACCCGCGAAAGCTGAGATAAATCCTATCGCGACCCGCGACAGGCTATAAAACTGGCGAAAATTGTTTGTTTTCCTTGTTTTGACTTAAGGACTCACTTAGATATGTTATAAACATCATATAACTAACACATTCATGATTTATGAAATGTAGGTATATTTTGAAGTACCGGATGACGATGAAGCTCAACGAAGAACCTAACACGATCAAAGTTTCTAGCTTCCGCATTACATTTCGTCGTTATGAAGTTAAACGACAAATTTATGTTGAAATGTTTTAAATTTTAAGATTGTTTTATGGAACTCGTAATTTCAAATGTATGTGTATTTGTATATACACATTTATATGCGAAACTTATATAAAATTTTGATAAATAAATTAAGGGTCTTACAAGTTGTTAATCAGAGCTCAAGGTAAATGATCAAATGTGTTCGGTTCGAGACTTGTTCGCATAATCCGGTAAGTTATTATGTATATTAACTGTCTAGCATGTTAAAGTGTTGCAAACAACACATAAGGTTATCGTGTAAACACGCGTACCCCAAATAAATTGGTAAAAAACCGATATAGTTAACAAATTACGTGTGTTAACACGTATCGTAGAAAGCCTTGTATTATAGTACGGGTGCTTGTTAATGTTAACATTACTAATATTTTGTAAATGTTTTAGTAGAAGGACCCTCGCATCTGAAGATGACGAGAGTCTAAGGATCTATCGATATGATGAAGATATGGTTTGAAGTATGATGAGTAATCCATACTCACCAAAGACATAAATCAAGTAATGATCACGAATGGAGATCGAACCAAAAGGAAAGTTTATCACGACGGGTATCTACCAGGTACACATCTTAAATTTATAGTACAAATAGTTATATGCAACAAATACATAGTGAATGATAGTTGCATACAGAATATGAAACTTGGGAAACCTAGGTAGGGTATTTATCCAGGATGATGTTTCCAAGGGAAATTAAGTAGAAATATGCATTATTCACAATCGTGAATAACAAAACAATAAAAAGAATCCATGTCATTTAAAAACTTGGATGAGAGTGGTCATCCAAGTAGATATTCTTAAAATGAATCCTATTAAAAAAAGTAACGGTCACATCAACGAATGAGACTGCATAAAAGTTATATAATAAGGAAAACGTTCTATATATATTTTGAAAGGAAAAAGGGTAAAGCTAATAATTGTTAAATAACAATTAAACAAGGTTTTACCAAATGAACTCAGAAACATGACATGAATCGAGAATTTACTTACATATGGAGTAATGTGATAGTTATAATAAGGTCACGCGTACCATGTGTTGATCGCTTACTCTGGCCAAGTAAGTAGTAAACACATGATACCATGAACTTCTTATAATGAGCACATATACGTCCGATGTGGTAAAGATGAGGTAAAAAGGGAAGAGTTAAAAGATCATTGGGGTCAAGAAATCTTATAGGCATATTCGTATAAATGGTTTTCGTGGGAACCATAAAAATGATACAAGGCGCGCATAGAAATAAATGACCCAAGGAAATTCGTGAAATAAGTCATTATGGACGAAAGAGCCATGGTTGACAAAAGGGCACGTAAAACCAAAGTATAAATGACCCGCGGGGTCATAGAAACGGAGGTATTGCCCATACGAAAAAAAAGAAAACGATCAAAGTTATTGACTATGGCCGTAGAAAAAGGAAGAATGATGATGATAATCATCATTCATGGTTTATAAGGCCATCAAGGATGGTCAAATAAAAGAATAAAGTTGGATTGTTCATTAATGATGGATTTCACACGAACAAGTCAAACAAGTTGAATAAAGAATAAAGGTTTCGTTGAATAAAAGCGATGGATTTCGCTAAGACAACCAAACAGGTCATAAAGAAGTCTTAATGCATACCAGAATGGTTGCATTAACAATGAATTCAGTAAAAGTACCCGGTTGATGGGTAAGATTTCAAATTTATGCGTAAACCGGGATACGAAAAATGCGGATTAGAAGTCAAAAGATTCGGAAAATGAGTTGCAACTAAAAGATGATGAATTCGCGCAAGTCTAAGCCTAAGTATATGATACATCCTAGTAATGATAAAATGCGTAAACCGCCTTTCGGAAACCTACACCACCGAATATTAGAAGAAGCCCATAAGTCTAAGTATATGATACATCCTAGTAATGATAAAATGTATCAAGACTTAAGAAAGAATTTCAGGTGGATAGGAATGAAAAAGGATATAGTAGCCTATGTTGCCAAGTTTCTAACATGTTCACAGGTTAAAGCTGAACATCAGAAACCCTCAGGTTTATTGCAGCAATTAGAAATGCCAATATGGAAATGGGAATTGATAACCATGGATTTTGTTACCAAATTACCCAAGACACGAAAAGGTAATGATACAATCTGGGTGATTGTAGACAGGCTAACCAAGTCTGCTCATTTCTTACCGATGAAGGAAACTTTCAGTATGGAACAATTAGCTAAGTTGTATGTAAATGAAATAGTTTCATTACATGGAATTCCTTTATCTATTGTTTCGGATAGAGATAGCCGTTTTATTTCTCATTTTCGGACTAGTTTCCAAAAAGAAATGGGAACCAAGTTAAATCTAAGCACAACTTATCATCCTCAAACGGATGGACAAAGCGAAAGGACCATTCAAACAATGGAAGATATGCTTAGAGCTTGTGTAATTGATTTCGGAGGAAATTGGGACAATCATTTACCATTAATATAATTATCCTACAATAACAGTGTAGGATCGTTGTGACGACCAAACGAGTCATTCAGAAGAGATCTCGTCCAATACGAAAGGCGGAATCAGTCGTATCGAAGTTATTTCAGCTGGATACACACTAGAATCACTTTAACTATCTCTTGTATTGATTTCAGAACATTTTATAAGCTGGAGATACTTCGGCAGAGCTTCGCTACCGGAATCAGGAATGTTACAAATGAAAGAACCAAGACACCTATTTATAGGCACGCCACTTCCTATGAACTGGACACACCCACTTCGCACTAACTGGACATCCCAGTTCATGTGAACTGGCTTGTTTTGACCTTTTAATTGTTTATCTCGTTCTACGTGTCTTGTTCTATCTAACCTATTACAAGACTCGATACAAGACGAAATCGACAGACATATGCACCAACAGACTCCCCCTTGGATGTTGACAAAGTCTTCGGTACGAGTCTTCAGTATGTCAAATCTTCAGTCTTTATCAGTCTTCTCACTCTCTCCAAAGTATTTGACATTGTAAGCGTCCTTCAATCTCTATCTTTCTCTCGCTTATCAGCATCAGTAGCTTCTGGTTTTAATATCTTCAGACTCCCCCTTTCGATAAGCTGGGATCACAATCTGGAATTCACAATCTACAGGCTTTGGATCGGAAACCTGGCTCAAACTCTGCTCACTACGCTTTGCAGCTTTCACAGGTTCAGGTGTAACAACTGTGCTTGTAATCACTTTGAACAGTTCTGTTATCAATAAAACAATGTTATTTAATCCCAATGTTTGTTTGATTGTGTTTTACAGTTTTCATGTTTTGACTTTTATGTAATTTCAAACTCTACATCGCTTTCTGGAGAGTTATACGCAAACTAGTGCGTAAACGTACTCAGTTTAATGCGAGAAATACTCCGGAACATCAACATATACTCAACATACCTTAAATAACCTTTACATAACTTAGAAATAAGTTTTGAAGGCTTTGGTATGGCAAAAACAAGTTAATTCGACTACAGGGACTAAATATGACAAACTGCGAAAGTATGTCAATTTGAACTGTAACGAACATTCCGGAACATGACCATAAGTTAAACACACCTTAAATATCCTTTACATAGCTTAGAAATAGGCTTTGAGGGGTTTGGTGTGCTAAAATAAACTTTTGGGACATTCAGGGACTAAAAGTGTCAAAAACTGCACAAGTTTGCATTTTCGCGCATAACTTACGTTCTGATTACATCTGGACATCCAAAAATTTATGAAAGCATGACTATATTATATTTTAGTGTTCGCCTTAAGAAAAATCCATTCGTCGCGTCGTTTGGATCGTTTTTCGCGCTTATGCGCATTCCGTCGTAATTAAGCGAACATCGCGTTCGTACGACCAAACGAACCAACGTCCGACATATTTTTGAGCATGTTTCATGTCCACAATGTTTAGGCATCATTTTAGGGCCTTAAAGTTGGCTTGACGGGCCTTAGAAGTGCCGGAAATGGGCTGAATACACAACAGGGACCAAAACTGCACATCTGCCAAACTTAAAGGCTTACGGACCGTAAGCCTTACCTTACGGTCCGTAAGGAGTCTGCAGAACCTCAGAACCTTCCGAACAGCCTGTTTCCAGCTGTCGTGCACTTCCAATCACCTTTCCACCTGTTGATCTCTTGTGGTGAGTGGCCAAATGAGCCACCATAAGCTTCCGACAAGTGTACGCATGAGATTAAGGCACGATAATCGACAAACGATCCTAACGGTGGACCGAATTCTATAAATACCCATCCACCCTCAACCCCAAAACCCACAAATCTGATTAGGAGAGCTCTAAGTTGGAACCTTCGTTTCATACCTGAGCTATTTTGATCTGGGTTAGCATTCGGGGACCCTTCGTAAGTATTCTTTCGTTCTTTTCCTTATTTTTACTGCTTTTCGAGTCAGAAAGTCAAACCTTGTTTGACTTTCAGCGTTGACCAGTAATGGTCAATGCGAAGTTCGTTAGAACTTCGCAACGTGATTGTAATCACGATGGTCATAGTCCCTTGGGACTATGCCTACTGATTACCACGTTGTCTAGGGTCGTAGGGTAGGCGATCTAATAAATCGCCTATACCTTCGAACCCGACCCAGTTTGGTCGATCATTAGGATCCGACCAAATACATTAGGTGACCATAGTGTAGGGAATAACCTTCCGAGGTTATACCTTATGGTCACGACGTTTAAGTAGTTATATGATAGGTAGTTTATATGCCTTAGGTAAATTACCAGAATACCCTTTTCATACATAATTGGTAATTTAGCATATGTAACCTAAACTTTTGTCACGTAACTGATTATGTAACATGTTTAGGCATATAATACTTGTCATAGGACTAGTTAGGCGGTCCGAACGCGTTTCACGCGCACGACACGTTAAAGTAGCATAAGCTTCCTAAACGGGTCGTAATGGGTCGTAAACAATTATGTTAAGTTTCATTTAGCATGTAGGCCTTGTTAAACCATATCACGTGAGTTCCTACACTCATTTGGTTTACAAACCCTAATGCTACCCAGTCTTCCGAGATAGGTCCGGTTATTAACATAGTTACCTATACTAGGTGCCGTTTGATTCCGAGATCTCTAGCGTTACTTGGTGGTTATCTTTATACAACTGAGCAATCTCAAGTGAGTACATAAACCCCTCTTTTACTGTTTTCCAAACTGTTTTGGGGTGGAACACATGTGCCTACTTGTTACTTTCAAGCTTTCCTGTTTTCACATCATATACCGGCTATGTTTGTTAGTACACTATAGTACATGATTTCATTACATCTTATGCTAGGTGTGCCCATTGTGTGCATTACTTGGTACTTTGTTTTACATGACATTTCATGCTAGGTATGCCCATTGTGTGCATTACTTAGTACATCGTTTTACATGACATTTCATGCTAGGTATGCCCATTGTGTGCATTACTTAGTACATCGTTTTACATGACATTTCATGCTAGGTATGCCCATTGTGTGCATTGCTTAGTACATCGTTTTACATGACATTTCACGCTATGTATGTTCATTTGATTACATACTTAGTGCATTGTTTTTCACATGCTCACATTTTGTTATGACATTTGGTTTGTTTACATGGGACAATATATCCATTAACATTAGCTACGCCGTTCGTTAGTAGGTAGTGGTACCATAGGAATTGACAACTCCCGTTCCGGACATCCCAGGGTAAGGGGACAGAAAGGAATGACCGAATTCGTTGACATTAAGACAGATAGACCTTTAATTTGTTTAAAGGGTTATCACCACAGTCGCCAGGCTTGGATGTATGCATATTCACAATACCGCATAAATGTTCATATTAAATAGTTGCATGCATTTACACAAGACATAGCTTTGATTTAAACCAAGTTTTACTTCAATACTTTGTTTTCGTGCATATGGTTTAGTGGAGACATTTCACTTGCCATACATGACATTTTGACATAGACATTTGACATGGATATTTGACATAGACATTTGACATGGATATTTGACATCGACATTTGACATGGATATTTGACATAGACATTTGACATGATTTACATCTTGACATAAACACTTTGACATATTTTTCAATACATTTGACAATTGGTTTGGTTTGATTAAGTGATTAAGTAACGATGCGTGTGTAATATGATACAAGCATGGTGGATACGCCGCTGGTACTTCCTATATATAAATGTTTGTATGGTATTACATGGCGTAACGTTATTTGAATCATTTCAGTTTGAGACATAGAACATTTTATACAAATAACATACTTTTCACAAGACATTGATTTACAAAGCAACTTATCTTATACAAACACATCTTTTTACATGGTCATTTATTTAACTGACAATTACTTATACATATCATCTGATCTTATTGTTTTCAAATGATTTACAAGACAAAGCAAATAACAAGGTTCATGACTAAACATTTTCTCAAACATAAGTCATGAATCTTATTTTCGCAAAACCTATGTATCTCACAGGCATTTTTATGCTGACGTACCTATTTTCACATGTGTTTTCAGGTGCTTTTCCATAGGATGTTGATCATGATACTAGGGCGGACCTGTGCCTTAGAGACTAAAAACGAAGATAGATTATGTTTAATTATGTTATAAACTCTGTATTTCCTGTGTTAAGACAATGTGACTCTTGTTTAATAAATAAAATACAACTTTGTTTGCCATGGATTTGAAACAATTAATTCTGTCGCGACACGCCCCGATGTTTCCGCCGCGATTTGTTGTTTTACGCGGTCGGGGTGTGACAGAAGAGTTGGTATCAGAGCCAATGGTTATAGGGAATTAGGTTATTAGTAATGCTTTGACCTAGACTATAACTTTTCTAGGAACCTAACACAAGCTGTCTTGTGTTTAGATCTTAAAACATGTACATCACCTATCCTTAGGTGATTAACAAAACAAGGAACCAAAATTTTTCCGAAACGATTTTTGAAAAACAATCATCTGTTTTTGAATAAATTTTTACAAGGTTTTGAACCCTCAATTGTAAGGTTTTGAACCCTCTGTTATATGGTTTTGAACCCTCAATTGTAAGGTTTTGAACCCTCTGTTATATGGTTTTGAACCCTTTTCAAGTTTGGTTTTTGGCCTTGTGCCTTCAAAATTTTCAAAATCCCGTCAAACGTTTTGGGTTTTAAATAATGTGAACATGTGCAAACTGGAAGGGTGAATGCCTGTATTCTGGGTTTTCTGTCTAGGCAAGCACTTCGTATACATCTCAAACAGACGCGAGACCAGTTGTGCTTACCTGGGAATTCTTGGGATGAGTGTTCACTTATAGGCGAGCATGTCTTCACTAATACATTATTTTGACCCATTTACTTTGATTAGTCACTGTGTGTCGTTTGTTTGCTTTGTGATACGAACGAATGACCACCATCTTTGCTTTTGTTGATTTTGTTTCATCTCATTCTTTTCATCCAATCATCTCACTCGCTTCTTTTCATGTTTTCCTCTTTTAGAATGCCTCCTCGACGCGACAATCTGATTGCGACTGCCGAACTGGCAGAAATTATTGCTGAGCAAATGGCTGCTCAATTTCCAAATCTCTTTGCTCAGTGGAACCAGGCCAACAACAACAACAATGTTCCATGCAAATACAAGGATTTCAACCAGGCTAAACCACTCAAGTTTAGTGGTTCTGAGGGAGCGACCGGGCTTCTTCAGTGGTTTGAGAGCATAGAGAATACTTTTCGCCATGTGCAGTGTCCGGATAATCGCAAGGTCGAGTTCTCCTCGAGTGTATTTCAGAAGAGGGCTTTGACATGGTGGAACGGGGTTATGAGAGACCGGGGTGCAGAAGTTGCTCTCGCACAGACATGGGCTGAACTTAGAGCCCTTATGATGAGGGAATTCTGTCCTCGCCATGAACAGCGAGCGTTGGAGAAGGAGTTTGATGTTTTGAAGCAAGATAGTGGTGAGCACAGGGCATATACTGATCGGTTTGAAGAATTGAGTCTGCTTTGCCCAACAATGGTCACCCCACTCGACAAGGCTATCGAGAGATACATCGATGGTCTACCTGACTCGGTACAAGACATTCTTACTGGTAGTAACCCTGCCACACTTCGTCAGGCGATCGAGTTATCTGCGACATTGACTGAGTCGCAGATCCGGAAGAACAAGTTACACCGGAAGGGTGACAAGGGCAAGAAGCAGTCGGCTGACAAGGAAGATAGCAAGAAAGGTCAAAACTTGAATGGAAAGAACTCTGGTTCTTCGAAGAGGTCAAAGAAGCGTAAGGCTTCTCAAAATTTTGCTATCACTGCTCAAGCTAACCAGGCAGCTCTCAACCAACCTGCACAGCCTCCAGCGAAGAGACCCTATACAGGGAATGCACCTTTGTGCAATAGATGCAACAGTCACCACCAGCCGCAACTTCCATGCCGTTTCTGTACTAACTGTGGGAAATCAGGCCATCTCGCCAATGTTTGTCGATCTGCTCAGAATCCTGCGGTTCAGAACCCGGCTCAACAAGTTGCTCAAACCTCCTGCACCGCAACAGGGTCAAGCTGCAAGACCACAATACCCACCGGGTGCTTGTTACAATTGTGGGGATCTGACCCACTATAGAAATCGGTGCCCAAGGCTAGCCAACCAGAACCAGAACCAGAACCAGAACCAGAACCAGAACCAGAATCAGGCTCCGGCTCGAGGCCGAGTTTTTAACATGAATGCCCAAGAGGCACAGGCTGACGATAATGTGGTGAACGGTACGTTCTTTATTAATAATCAGCCTGCATCTGTTCTTTTCGATTCCGGTGCCGACAAAAGTTTCGTGTCTTTGTCTTTTGAGCAAATGCTTCGCGTGTCTAGAACGAAACTAGGCAAATCTTTGACAGTAGAGGTTGCTAATGGTGAACCCATTATTCTTGATTCTGTTCTTCGCAACTGCCAGTTGAATCTTAATGATCATCTTTTCCCTATTGACCTCGCGCCTATGCAACTTGGAAGCTTCGACGTTATTGTGGGAATGGATTGGTTATCCAAGCATCACGCAGAGATAGTTTGTTCTAAGAAGATTGTTCGTGTGCCGCTTTCGACAGGCAAGATCCTGCAAGTTCAAGGTGAGAAGCCTATCGGTGGTCTCAGACTCATGTCTTGTTTTAAAGCTCGGAAGTATCTGCAGAAGAACTATGTGGCTTTCTTAGCACATGTTACAGAAGATAAAGGCAAGGGTAAGACTGTTTCAGATATTCCTGTCGTTCAGGATTATTCTGAAGTGTTCCCTGAAGATTTACCTGGTCTACCTCCAGCACGCCAAGTCGAGTTCCGCATTGATCTCGTACCTGGTGCAAATCCCATTCCCAGAGCTCCATATCGTCTTGCACCGTCCGAGATGCAAGAGTTGTCTAAACAGCTTCAGGAGCTCTCTGACAAAGGTTTTATCCGTCCCAGTTTTTCACCTTGGGGTGCTCCCGTTCTTTTTGTCAAGAAGAAGGATGGATCCTTTAGAATGTGTATCGATTATCGTGAGCTTAACAAGCTTACCATCAAGAATCGATATCCTCTACCTCGCATAGACGACCTCTTTGATCAGTTACAAGGTGCTTCTTATTTTTCGAAGATCGATCTGCGTTCCGGGTATCATCAACTTCGGGTGCAAGAAGAAGACATTCCGAAGACAGCATTCCGTACTCGTTATGGACATTACGAGTTCACAGTCATGCCATTCGGTTTGACTAATGCTCCTGCTGTTTTCATGGACTTAATGAATAGGGTCTGCAAACCTTATTTGGATCAGTTCGTCATTGTTTTTATCGATGACATCTTGATTTACTCTAAGACGCAAGCTGATCACGAGCAGCATCTTCGTCTTACTCTGGAACTCCTGAAGAAAGAGCAACTTTTCGCCAAATTCTCCAAGTGCGAATTTTGGCTTAAAGAAGTTTAATTTTTGGGACACATTATCAACGAACGAGGTGTTCATGTAGATCCCTCCAAGATCAGTGCGATTAAGGATTGGGATACGCCTACTACTCCTACTGAAGTTCGTTCTTTTCTTGGTCTAGCGGGTTATTATCGCCGCTTCATTGAAAACTTCTCTAAGATTGCAGTTCCTCTAACTGCTCTAACTCAGAAGAAAATGCCCTTTTACTGGGGATTCAGACAAGAGGAAGCTTTTCAACACCTGAAGCAGAAGCTTTGCAATGCGCCTGTCCTATCATTGCCTGAGGGTGATGATGATTTTGTTGTGTATTGTGATGCATCGAAATTGGGTCTTGGCTGTGTTCTTATGCAAAGGAACAAAGTCATAGCCTATGCATCAAGACAATTGAAGATACATGAGAAGAACTACACTACTCACGATCTTGAGTTGGGTGCAGTTGTCTTTGCTCTCAAAATCTGGAGACACTATTTGTACGGTACAAAATGTGTGGTTTTCACTGACCACAAAAGTCTTCAGCATATCTTCAACCAGAAAGAACTCAACATGAGACAGCGACGTTGGGTTGAGCTTTTAAACGACTATGACTGCGAAATTCGCTACCATCCTGGTAAGGCGAATGTCGTAGCTGATGCATTGAGTCGCAAGGAACGTACTAAGCTTCATTGTGTACGTGTTCAATCTGTTATTCAAGCTCGATCCGATATTCAAGCCCGCATTTCTCAGTCACAACAATCCTGTGTTTCACAAGGTTTGATGGATAAGGAATTTCCCTATCACATAACACCTGCTTTGGAACTGAAGGACAATGGATCATATTACTTCATGGACCGTTTGTGGGTCCCAAGCCAGGATGATCTTCGTACCTTGCTTATGGATGAAGCCCATAAGTCTCGTTATTCCATTCATCCGGGCTCAGATAAGATGTATAAGGATCTTCGTATTCACTATTGGTGGCCTGGTATGAAGAAAGACATTGCCTTATACGTGTCAAAATGCCTTACTTGTCTTAAGGTTAAGGCTGAACATCAGCGTCCATCTGGTTTATTGGAGCAACCAGAGATCCCAGTTTGGAAATGGGAAAACATTACTATGGATCTCGTTACCAAACTCCCGCGCACAAAGAAAGGTCATGATGCCATCTGGGTAGTCGTTGATCGTCTTACAAAGTCAGCGCATTTCTTGCCAATCCGCGAGGATTTTCCTACTGACAGACTTGCTCAAATCTATGTAGATGAAATTGTAGCTCGACATGGTGTTCCTTTGAACATCATTTCTGACAGAGATGCTCGTTTCACTTCTCACTTTTGGAGAACCATGCAATCTGCTATGGGGACCCAACTTAATCTGAGCACAGCTTATCATCCGCAAACGGATGGTCAATCTGAGAGAACAATCCAGACTCTGGAGGATATGCTAAGAGCTTGTGTGATCGATTTTGGTGGTAGCTGGGATTCACATCTGAAATTGATTGAATTCTCCTACAACAACAGTTATCACACTAGCATCAAAATGGCTCCTTTCGAGGCTCTCTATGGTCGAAAATGTCGTTCACCAGTCTGCTGGAATGAGATTGGCGAGGCTCAACTTACTGGACCTGCCCTCATTTTAGAGACAACTGACAAGGTCAAGAAAGTTCGTGATAACCTTCAGGCAGCTAGAAGCCGTCAGAAGATTTACGCGGACCCAAAACGCAAAGCCTTTGAATTTCAAGTCGGTGATCGAGTATTACTTAAGGTCTCACCTTGGAAAGGTGTGATCAGATTTGGAAAGAAAGGAAAACTTGCACCTAGATACGTTGGACCATTCAAGATCGTCGAAAGAATCGGAAAGGTAGCCTACAGACTTGAGTTACCTCCTGAACTTGGAAATGTTCATCCAACTTTTCACATATCAAATCTCAAGAAGTGTACAGCTGATGAGAACTACTCCATACCGCTTGACGAAATTCGTGTTGGCAAAACACTGAAATTTGTTGAGAAACCAGTGGAAATCATGGAACGTGAAGTCAAGTGGCTTAAACGCAAGCGCATTCCTTTGGTCAAAGTTCGCTGGGAAGCTAAACGTGGACCTGAGTTTACTTGGGAACGCGAAGATCAAATGAAGGCGAAATATCCACATCTTTTTCCACGAGTTTCCTCTAAATAAATTTCGGGACGAAATTTCCACAAGTAGGGGAGACTGTAACAACTGTGCTTGTAATCACTTTGAACAGTTCTGTTATCAATAAAACAATGTTATTTAATCCCAATGTTTGTTTGATTGTGTTTTACAGTTTTCATGTTTTGACTTTTATGTAATTTCAAACTCTACATCGCTTTCTGGAGAGTTATACGCAAACTAGTGCGTAAACGTACTCAGTTTAATGCGAGAAATACTCCGGAACATCAACATATACTCAACATACCTTAAATAACCTTTACATAACTTAGAAATAAGTTTTGAAGGCTTTGGTATGGCAAAAACAAGTTAATTCGACTACAGGGACTAAATATGACAAACTGCGAAAGTATGTCAATTTGAACTGTAACGAACATTCCGGAACATGACCATAAGTTAAACACACCTTAAATATCCTTTACATAGCTTAGAAATAGGCTTTGAGGGGTTTGGTGTGCTAAAATAAACTTTTGGGACATTCAGGGACTAAAAGTGTCAAAAACTGCACAAGTTTGCATTTTCGCGCATAACTTACGTTCTGATTACATCTGGACATCCAAAAATTTATGAAAGCATGACTATATTATATTTTAGTGTTCGCCTTAAGAAAAATCCATTCGTCGCGTCGTTTGGATCGTTTTTCGCGCTTATGCGCATTCCGTCGTAATTAAGCGAACATCGCGTTCGTACGACCAAACGAACCAACGTCCGACATATTTTTGAGCATGTTTCATGTCCACAATGTTTAGGCATCATTTTAGGGCCTTAAAGTTGGCTTGACGGGCCTTAGAAGTGCCGGAAATGGGCTGAATACACAACAGGGACCAAAACTGCACATCTGCCAAACTTAAAGGCTTACGGACCGTAAGCCTTACCTTACGGTCCGTAAGGAGTCTGCAGAACCTCAGAACCTTCCGAACAGCCTGTTTCCAGCTGTCGTGCACTTCCAATCACCTTTCCACCTGTTGATCTCTTGTGGTGAGTGGCCAAATGAGCCACCATAAGCTTCCGACAAGTGTACGCATGAGATTAAGGCACGATAATCGACAAACGATCCTAACGGTGGACCGAATTCTATAAATACCCATCCACCCTCAACCCCAAAACCCACAAATCTGATTAGGAGAGCTCTAAGTTGGAACCTTCGTTTCATACCTGAGCTATTTTGATCTGGGTTAGCATTCGGGGACCCTTCGTAAGTATTCTTTCGTTCTTTTCCTTATTTTTACTGTTTTTCGAGTCAGAAAGTCAAACCTTGTTTGACTTTCAGCGTTGACCAGTAATGGTCAATGCGAAGTTCGTTAGAACTTCGCAACGTGATTGTAATCACGATGGTCATAGTCCCTTGGGACTATGCCTACTGATTACCACGTTGTCTAGGGTCGTAGGGTAGGCGATCTAATAAATCGCCTATACCTTCGAACCCGACCCAGTTTGGTCGATCATTAGGATCCGACCAAATACATTAGGTGACCATAGTGTAGGGAATAACCTTCCGAGGTTATACCTTATGGTCACGACGTTTAAGTAGTTATATGATAGGTAGTTTATATGCCTTAGGTAAATTACCAGAATACCCTTTTCATACATAATTGGTAATTTAGCATATGTAACCTAAACTTTTGTCACGTAACTGATTATGTAACATGTTTAGGCATATAATACTTGTCATAGGACTAGTTAGGCGGTCCGAACGCGTTTCACGCGCACGACACGTTAAAGTAGCATAAGCTTCCTAAACGGGTCGTAATGGGTCGTAAACAATTATGTTAAGTTTCATTTAGCATGTAGGCCTTGTTAAACCATATCACGTGAGTTCCTACACTCATTTGGTTTACAAACCCTAATGCTACCCAGTCTTCCGAGATAGGTCCGGTTATTAACATAGTTACCTATACTAGGTGCCGTTTGATTCCGAGATCTCTAGCGTTACTTGGTGGTTATCTTTATACAACTGAGCAATCTCAAGTGAGTACATAGACCCCTCTTTTACTGTTTTCCAAACTGTTTTGGGGTGGAACACATGTGCCTACTTGTTACTTTCAAGCTTTCCTGTTTTCACATCATATACCGGCTATGTTTGTTAGTACACTATAGTACATGATTTCATTACATCTTATGCTAGGTGTGCCCATTGTGTGCATTACTTGGTACTTTGTTTTACATGACATTTCATGCTAGGTATGCCCATTGTGTGCATTACTTAGTACATCGTTTTACATGACATTTCATGCTAGGTATGCCCATTGTGTGCATTACTTAGTACATCGTTTTACATGACATTTCATGCTAGGTATGCCCATTGTGTGCATTGCTTAGTACATCGTTTTACATGACATTTCACGCTATGTATGTTCATTTGATTACATACTTAGTGCATTGTTTTTCACATGCTCACATTTTGTTATGACATTTGGTTTGTTTACATGGGACAATATATCCATTAACATTAGCTACGCCGTTCGTTAGTAGGTAGTGGTACCATAGGAATTGACAACTCCCGTTCCGGACATCCCAGGGTAAGGGGACAGAAAGGAATGACCGAATTCGTTGACATTAAGACAGATAGACCTTTAATTTGTTTAAAGGGTTATCACCACAGTCGCCAGGCTTGGATGTATGCATATTCACAATACCGCATAAATGTTCATATTAAATAGTTGCATGCATTTACACAAGACATAGCTTTGATTTAAACCAAGTTTTACTTCAATACTTTGTTTTCGTGCATATGGTTTAGTGGAGACATTTCACTTGCCATACATGACATTTTGACATAGACATTTGACATGGATATTTGACATAGACATTTGACATGGATATTTGACATCGACATTTGACATGGATATTTGACATAGACATTTGACATGATTTACATCTTGACATAAACACTTTGACATATTTTTCAATACATTTGACAATTGGTTTGGTTTGATTAAGTGATTAAGTAACGATGCGTGTGTAATATGATACAAGCATGGTGGATACGCCGCTGGTACTTCCTATATATAAATGTTTGTATGGTATTACATGGCGTAACGTTATTTGAATCATTTCAGTTTGAGACATAGAACATTTTATACAAATAACATACTTTTCACAAGACATTGATTTACAAAGCAACTTATCTTATACAAACACATCTTTTTACATGGTCATTTATTTAACTGACAATTACTTATACATATCATCTGATCTTATTGTTTTCAAATGATTTACAAGACAAAGCAAATAACAAGGTTCATGACTAAACATTTTCTCAAACATAAGTCATGAATCTTATTTTCGCAAAACCTATGTATCTCACAGGCATTTTTATGCTGACGTACCTATTTTCACATGTGTTTTCAGGTGCTTTTCCATAGGATGTTGATCATGATACTAGGGCGGACCTGTGCCTTAGAGACTAAAAACGAAGATAGATTATGTTTAATTATGTTATAAACTCTGTATTTCCTGTGTTAAGACAATGTGACTCTTGTTTAATAAATAAAATACAACTTTGTTTGCCATGGATTTGAAACAATTAATTCTGTCGCGACACGCCCCGATGTTTCCGCCGCGATTTGTTGTTCTACGCGGTCGGGGTGTGACATCAGGACCGTTTCCTGGCTCTCTGTAGCAACAGGATCTGGAACCTGGCTTGAATCTGCCTATTCTCAGGAGTCGTAACCTGGCTGCTTCTGCCTGCACAAACTCTACCTCGAAATAAATTTCACAAATTTAAAAATTTGACAAATTTATAAACCACTTGTAGATATCGTTCAATTATCAACAATTTATATCAAGTTCAAACTTACTTTTGGGTAGATTTATTTATAACAATTTTAATCTCTGTTTCACCACTTGTAGATATCGTTCAAATTTGAATCATTTCAAAAACATTTTCATTTCAAACAAACTCTCCCAACCCTGTTTGTTTATCATGTCTAGCACTTGGAATTTTGAAAATCAGCTTTTCAATCATCAGTTGTCGAAAATAAGATGAAGTAAAATCTTTTTGATTTTTCAAAATTTTATGCTAAAACACATTCTTTTTGGGTTTTTGTTTTTAATGAAAAGCAGTAAAGAAATATTTACAGACAATATTTTTGTGAGTTTGTGTAAGAGGATCATATCAGTTTTTGACAAATCACTAGCACCGCTGAGCTTTAAACACTTTAAGTTCTAAATGATTCACTTAGATTGTCAGTATACTGATCCACTTAAATTTTCACACAAAGTTCAACTGTTTCGAGATATGGATGGAATTAGTGTTTTAAGGACTTAAACTTATTTGCGTGTCCCACCTCACTAATGATATCTATAAGGGGTTAAATGCGAGACCATGAGAGCTCATGCTATTGCTTCCGCAAAATCAGAGAGATGATGGTTCGACTTTAAGGTGTGTTCCCTTTAGAGAATCTTTTCTTCAACAGCACATGATTAGCATTTTTCAATGTTTGATCAATTTTTATGCTGAGGGTGGGATTTATGATTAAAGTTGTGCAAAGTATTATACGAGGACTAGGCTATTGCTCCCGCAAAATCAGAAGTCCTGGTATAATACACCAGATATCATCATGTACAAAGACCTAGTATGTCAGAAATAGAAAGCCTTTCAAACAAGATTTCAGGGGTTACCTGTATATCCGAGAGATGTTCCCCACGAGATAAGTAAGCATTTGATATTTAGGTTTATATCTCGAAAACAATCTACTAAGCGTGTAAAAACCTACTGGCATATCATCAGTGAGACCGTTTATCACATATTTAACTTTCCAATTCTTTAGCGTACTGTGATTGTCTACTGATGCACTATCATTTCCTCTTTTTCACAACAAAACTCATTTTTGAGATTTTTCGATGTTTTTGGCTTTTTCAATTTTCTAATGTTTTTGGATTTTCTGAAATTTCTTACTCCCCCTAAAATTCAAAACCATTTAAAGAAAATTTGACAAACCGATGTGAATTGCTTCAATTCGCCATCCACTTGGCTTAAACAATCAGAACTCCCCCTGACAACAAACTATTTTCCCATTATGATTTCAAAACACTTAAGTTTGTTTTAATCAAATGGTTTTTCCAGAAAATTAGTTTTGTTGATACCAATTGTAAGATCGAGGTTTAATTCATCATTTTGTTCATTCAACCACTTGTAAAAACTATCACTTGTATGAAAGTTAAATCAAGTTCAACTTAATGACCTTGATTAACCACTTGTAGGATCTTATCAACAATACCACTTGTAAATCGAAATATAAAAATTTTAAATTTCTCAAGAAAGATGCCGATTCCTGCTCCACGATTACCAACTTCGGAGCTCCGGCAAATCAGGTTTTTCAGATATAGAGATTCTCCCAAGCCTGACGGTCCTTGGGAGTTTCCGAGTCATCAACACTCGGTTTCTTTCCTTTCCTTTCTTTTTCTTTTCATAAAATTCCTTTACCCCTTTGACCTTCCCGTCAACCATTTTTCCAAAAATATTTAGAACTCTGGGGTTAAAGGCTTTTTCGACATCAAATTCTTTCTTTTCAGAATAGAATTGATTCGAAATCTCTACTTTTCCAACTTTTTGTTTAAAATTTTCAGTCCGCAATGGTGGAAAGTTTGCGTCATCCAAAGGCGGAACTGAATTTTCACTTTTTAGCTCAACTTGTGGCTCCTCTGACTTTGACGAATCAGATTCATCGCTAGAACTAACATCTGATTTCTTAACAAGCCAACTTTGGTTGTTAAGATTCACCTTTCTTTTGTAAAAACTTTTTGAACACTCACCAACCTCAAATTTTGAATTTTTAAACACTATAAATTGTTTGGTTGGTGGTTCAATATCAACCATCTTTTCTTTCAATTTTTCAGAGACTCCCTGTTTTGTGTTGTTGGTCTTTGGACAATTCAAAGCGATGTGACCAACTTTGTTACATTGGTAACAGGTTCTTGTCTCCTTTTTCTAAACAGCATCATTCTTCATTCCTTCTTGCTTCTTAGCAAGGAATTCTTTGTTTGATTGCTTCCAGAATGAGCTCTTTTCTTCTTCTTCCGAACTTGCTCCTGAAACAAATACAGTTTTTGATTTATAAATTTTCTCATTTTTATGATTTTCTGGTGGAATAAAACCTAATCCTTTCTTTTTGAAATTACTGTTATGGTTTGGTTTCTTTCGATAACCAGAACCAGAACTGTAACCTTTTTTCTTGTTTATCCTTTGTTGAATTCTTGAGGTGTATTTTTTAGGTTTTTCAGAAAGATTTACATCTTTTTATTTCAGAAATATTAATTTCTGTTAATTTGAAAACCTTGTTAATCATTTCAGTTTTAACACCTCTTATTGGAAATTCTTCATCAGAATATAATTTGTCAGAATGATTCAAAGTATATGCTACTTTAAATGTTTCGTCATTCAAATTATTCTTTGACATCAGAAAATCTTTATTGTAAACCCTTTTGCCCTTTTTGACTGTTGGACTTGAAGTGTCAGACTTTGACATTGACTTTGAGTTAGACTCCTCTGTTTCATCTTTATCCAACACCTGATCGACCACTTTCTTAATCAACTCGGACTCATGATCAGTGTCAGACGATGTGAATGTGACGTCAACGTTATCTGGCAATCCATCTGAAGGTTCATTTTCCCACTTTAAAATGGTTGCCTTTTTTACTCTTTCTGAATTAGAATTCCGTGGAGTATATCCATTTTCAAGCGGCGGTGGACACTTGGTATAATCAGTACTATGTTTCTTACCAGTATCCTTCACTTCAGATGTCTCTTCTTCAAATGCTTTCATGCCTTCCACTGTAGGATAAATCCTGTCAATCACATAAGAAGCACATGAGTAACTTCTCAATAACTTGTTTACTCTTTCAGTTTCTATCCTCTGGGTTTCCAATTTTTGTTCAAGTACAACACATTTCTCAATGTAATTATTGATGATTTTCTACTTTGTCATGAACGCTCCATTGAGTGTCTTCATAGCTAATGCTTGTTCACTGCTTGACTTGTTATATTGATTCATAGCTTTGTTTAAAAGATCATAAGATTCTTTTAGTCTGTTCATGTTATGAATCAATTTGTTGTTGTGCCTTTTCATAGTATCACAATTTTCACATTTCTCAGGTATCTTTTCTGCATCAGCTGCCTTTTCAACCTTGAAAGCTGGAATTTCTTTCACCTCCGTCTTTATCACTCAAACATCTTCATCATCACTGTCAACTTGTTTTTAACCTTCTTCTTTATCACTCGAACATTTTCATCATCACTGTCATCTTTCGCAGCTAGTATTTCTTTCATTTTACCTGCATAATACGAATTATCATCATCACTATCATCTTTTTCTTTAACAGTTGCTGCTTTATGATTCTTCTTTTTCGCAGTTTGTTTTTCTTTGATTTTTCCGTTTTTCCTGCAAAAAACAAATCATCATCATCACTATCAGTTGAAAATTTTCTTGCATAATTTTCAAGTTTTCGAATTTCTTCACTATCATCATCACTCTCTTCTTTTGATGAGTGATCAAAGATTGGTGCCTTTTCTGAAACCTTTTCTGAAGCCTTTTCTTTTGAAACTGGTTCTTCTTCGTTCTTTTTTGGACTGTACTGCTGAGATTGATAGTAAGCATACGCCAATTCTTCTTCAGCAGTTGAATCTTCATAAATTTGAGCAACAAATGCTACCTTTTCTGAAGTTCTGTTAGGATCCCACTTATCCCAACTAAAGTCCTCTAGAAGCCTTTCATCATCTTGATCTATCAAGCCATAACAAGCTCTCTTTGATGACTCCTCGATCACCTTCTTAGCATGTGCAGTTTGTGGCTGTTGTTGTTGATGCGGCTGTTAAGCAACTTAATGATAAATCGCTTTTCGATAGTAATCATTGTTGCCGAATGGATTTTGAGCTCCACTTGCTTCGCGGTTTGTGCATTCTCGCTTGAAATGCCCTTTTTCCCTGCAACGAAAACAAGTAACTTTAGATTTATCAAAACCTAAAGTAGAAACATTAGCATCACGAAAGTCATCTCTTCCAGTGATTTGTTTAAACTTCTCAGCTCTTCTCAACACGCTCGCTAAACACCACTTAATATCCATAAGTTCCATCTCCTCAGCATCAATCTGATTGTAATCCTCTTTTGTAAACATTGGATTTCCGATCCTTCCTGCAACTAAACTCTCATAAGACTCTAACACGGTCACCAACAAAGATATATGACCTTTTGCTACTTCTTCAGAGAAATTCTGACCGTTCTGAAGATGTAATGCAATGTTACAGTTTAGCACTTGACCTTTACCGTCATATGAGCTTTGCGATTTAGAACTGGTTGCTGAAAACTCTGGATCAAATGATGAATATGAAGAGAATCCAGTTTTGTTGTTTGATCCTTGAGATGATCCTCCAGAAGAACTTTTTGCATTAAATGCAGTTTCGATCTTTGGTGCAATGTTGGTCCTATCACTAGTACCTCCTTTGTAATATAGACCAATGTCTTGTTCACCATTAAAATCCTTCATTCTCGCCATCTTTCGTTGTTCCATCTCTTGAACTTCGAGTTTTTCAATTAACTGGCTCAACGTTAGATTTCCAAATTCTTCATCATTTTTCAACATCATAAGATACGTGCCCCAAACATCTTGTGGCAACGCATCGGCCAACTTTTCAATCCATTCTTCTTTATCTTTCTTGATGTCTAATCTCTTCAAGTTAACCACCAAATTGCAATATCTTTCAATAATCTGCTTGGTGTTTTCGGTTTTTAATCCATGAAATAGATCAAATTCTTTCTTCAAAAGCGATTTTTTGTTCTTGATCATGTCTTTACTTCCAACAAACTTTGCTTTTAGTGCTTTCCATATTGAGTATGCACTTCCATTGTGTTGTAATAAAATCAAGATTTCTTCTTTAATGGCTTGTTGCAATATACTCATCATCATCTTTTCACTTTTGTATTTCTTTTTCTGATCATCACTTAGATCTTTAATAGCAACATTCTCTCCGTCATCATCAGTCGGTCTAATATATCGTTGTTCAACACATTCCCATCATCTAAGTAATTTGCTTGAACCCAATTTTCAAAACGCTCCTCCCATCCACTATACTCCTCAATATTCATGAGCTTAGGCGGTTTTTGCATAGTTCCAATTTCATTTTCTAAGGTCGTTTGTGAGCAATAGTGATCGGAGTTGCAAAGGCGTTGTAGAATTCGTTTTCCATGTTTCGGTTTCGAAAATTTCCAAAATCATAATTTTCAAACGATCTGAAGAACTTTCAAACGACCTGGGTAACAATCCCAAACAATCTAGCTAAGTTTCAATTCGTGCGACCTGAATTTATGCCAATCGTGCGACCTGATCACTTTTCAAGAAAACTGACTTAACCCGTACGAACTGAAACAAAATTTCAAACGAACTGGTACACTCTCACACGATCTGAACAAATGTCACCCGATTTGGTCTCTTCGTGCGACCTGGATCTGATTTTCAAACAACTTAGATCACTTCGTGTGGACTGGATCCGATACACTAATCTCACACGACCTGGATCCAATTCAAACGATCTATCTAATCCTCAAACGACCTGATGTGATATCAAATCGTGTGACCTAATGTGATGTGAAACCTTTCAAATGACAAATCTGGTTCAATTTCACATGCAACTTGTTGTTCATATATTGTGATTGGGCCGAGACAATACGTGGACTGAAATATCACGTGAATAAGTCAGAGTATCTTGGGCTGCACAATAAATCTGCTCACATTAAGTATGATTGGGCCGATGTTTATAATGATCAGTTTAAGAACATGGACTTGTCATATATTCTCGTGAATATGTTTCAATAATCTTGGGCCAAACACCAATGTAAAATGTTAATTGGACCTTTTGATTTAGTGGACAGAGAATTCACATGCACCGCTGTTTGTTGACAGACAGAATTAACAGTGTTGACTTGGTTTCAATCTGGTGCGACCTGATTTCTCTTCGTGTGAACTGAGTTCTTTAAACAACCTGATCAAATCTCAAACGACTTGACCCACTACGTGTGGACTGGTTCAAATTTTCAAACGAATTGGACACCTAATGCGAACTGCAAATAAATTTCACATGACCTGGTGACACATTAACCAATCCGTACGATCTGGATCATAATTTTCAAGCGAATTGGACCTTTCACACGACCTGGCCACACTATTCAAACGAACTGAGGTTTTGACTAACCAACTCCTTTGCATTGAACGAAAATTGTCGAGCTATCATACCAGCATTAATGTTGCACCGTTTGAAGCACTTTATGGACGAATGTGTCGAACTCCAGTTTGTTGGGCAGAAATTGGAGAAAAGCAACTGTCTGGACAAAAGATAGTACAGGAAACAACGGACAAGATTATTCAAGTCAAGGAAAGACTAAAAGCCGCACGCGATCGTCAAAAGAGTTATGCTAATAACAGGCGAAAATCATTGGAATTTCAAGTAGGAGATAAGGTATTATTAAAAGTTTCGCCATGGAAATGAATAGTTAGATTCATAAAGTGGGGAAAGCTAAGTCCGAGGTACGTTGGACCTTTTGAGATTATTAAAAGAATAGGACAAGTAGCATACCAGTTACAACTGCCAGAGAAAATGGCAGGAATACATGATGTATTTCATGTATGTAATCTCAAAAAGTGCTTAGCAGATGAATTATTAGAGATACCTCTTAAGGACATAGAGGTAAATGAGAAACTTAAGTTTGTAGAAAAGCCACTACAAATTGAAGACAGAAAGATCAAGAATCTCAACACAAGAGATTGGTTCTAGTCAAAGTGAAATGGGATTCCAAGAGAGGACCAGAGTACACTTGGGAGCTTGAATCCGAGATGCAGAGGAAATATCCTATAACAACCCTCCTAAAAAAATTTCCGACACTCCAAAAAATAGTTATAACATCCCTATACATCCTAAAAGACACCCCGTATACAAGGTATGACCTTAAATACCTTTAATTTTATAAAAATAAAACAAAAACAAAACTCAGGGGGTGCTCGCGGGCTGCGAAGACCATTGTGGTCTCTTACGCGGGGCGCGACAGCATGGCTACGACACCGCACCCTGAGATGCCACGTGTCCTCACTCGTGTTGAACCTACCCAATGACCAGACAAAGCTAGGCCCTACGCACCCTATGTCACGGGGCGCGAAGGCCCCATGTATATCTTTCGCGGGCCGCGAGGAAACCCAGATCAACTCCTATAAAATGGGAGCATCGTCCTTCATTTTTCGACGCTCAAAATCTAAATTTCTCTCTCAATTTCTGTAGTATAACAATTATACCTGGGCATTATACCCACTAAATTAGTGAAGCTCTGCCTCGTTGTAAGTATTTTAACCCCCGGTTACGTATTAGATACGCTGCCCGATTGATCTAGTGCTCCGTAACGGCAGTCGGGGTTCTGCCCGACGTAGTCGTTGGAGTTCTGTCTCGGGGAGGGTATAACTAATGTAAATGTTGGGTTATTATACTAACACATATGCATTGTTTAATTTATTAGATTATAACCAGGAAATCACAGGGAAAAATCTAAAATAGCAATGTAAGTAATCTCCTTTTTGTAAACCTTTTTGCAAATTGTTTTTACAAAACCTCAAATGTTTTACATTATGATTAACAGTGATTGAGTATTTGTAAATTCTACAATTATCGTCGGTATGTTGGGGTTTTGTATACAAAATTTGTTATTACACTGTGAGTAGTAACATGACCACAAGTCGGGTTGACAGTACCGTGGGTGGTAATTAAAGTAAGAATTGGAAACAAATATAATTGTGAGATCGCCCTCAATACTGTACAATGATAAAATATGTTTTGATTAAACTGGGATTCACTCACCAGTAGTGTTGTAAAAGTCGCTAGGCGGTCCCTAGTCGGCCGACTGGGGAGTTGGGAGTAATCGGAGTACTCGGAGAGTACTCGGGGAGTACGCGGACATGGTAAATATAAAGAAAATTAATTGTTATATATTATTTATGTGTTAAAATAAGCTTAATTCATGTCAACTGAGTATAATTTAAAATGAAACATGTTTAAAGTTTAAATATTCTGAATACAAGTCCGACTAGTCTGAGTACAAGGCCGAGTAGTCCGAGTACAAGGCCGAGTAGGCCGATTTTGACCGAGTTTGACCGATTAAAAGTCAACAAACCATGTAGACCGACTAGGCCGACTACGTCCAGCTACGTCCGACTAGGCGCCGACTAGGCACCGAGTACTCCCGAGTAATCCCGAGGCCGACTAATTGAGACCGCCTAGGAGGAAGTCGCCTCGGAGGGGGTCCGAGGACCGAGTACTCGGCCGAGTAATCCGACTTTTACAACACTGCTCACCAGTATTTCCCACTGACAAAATGTTTTTAAACGCGTTTCAGGTAACAAAATGTGAAAGCCAAATAGAAGCCAGTTGGACAGCACTGAAGTCTTGGAAAATGTGGCTATAAAAGTTACCTAAATAAAGAAGAAGTTTTATTTAAATAAAATAGGGTTTATCCCTATAAACATGTTTGTAATGCAAACTTGGGTTTTACCCATGTGTTTATTATTATAAAAATATGGTATTTTACTCTAATAAAATATTTCCTAACTACGACCCTGATGTAAATTCCGCTGCCAAAATGACAAAACCACTGATACCACTGAATCTGAGCTCGCGGCCGCCCGTTCCCAGGAGATAGGTGCCGGGGGTTGCGACAGAGAGTGGTATCAGAGCTAAGCCACTGATTTCTGCCACAGAAGTGTTCTGCTGACAATGAATTTGTCAATTATGTTAGGAAATAATCAATGCAATTATGTGCATACGTGTATATTATTGTTTTGTTATTTGACAATTTGTTACTGTACAGTATGAGCGATCAAGGACCATCGGACGCTTATCGTCAACTGTCTAGTTCTCCCATAGATGAAGGAACTTCTTCCCAGCCTACCCCCTCGGGGTATTCAGCTGATACAGAGGAAGGGATCTTTATATTCAAAGCGCAATCTGTGGAGCCATTCCCTACCAAAAAGAGAGGATGGTTCATTCGGGGAGCTCACGAGCGTAGAAAAAGAATGAGAAAGTTACAGCAACAGCGAGCCTTTGTAGCCGCTAATAGGGAGATGAACACCCAAACTCAAGATATACTCAATAGGAGACTAGCCAACTTTCATATCTTAGCTACCACTACTGCAGACCCGAACCTAGAACAACTCATAGCACCACAGCCACTACCATTGTTCCCAACACAACCCATGGAAATAGAACAAAACCCAGGAGACCAGATTCCACTACCTGCTTTTGACCCAACCGACATTCCTAGAATCTCAGCACCCCCTCCACTAGTTTATGACCCATGGTTTGACGACCACAGGGATTACCCAAAATTTCACCCTCATGAAGAGCTCATACAAAACCCAGTAGCACCCTATCCAAACCTTGACCCTCTAGATCCTTACCGGGATAATGACCAGTATATCAGGGAAATCTTAGAAAACCCATACCCGCACGAAGAACCAATGCCATAGTACCCTGACCCGATACCAGCACCCGCACCACCCATGAGCACCAAGAATGTGCAAGAACTTCGGACCTTTGGTGAGGAGTTATTAGATGAAAGTGAGAAGATAGGACAAATAGGGGAGAGGCTCGTTTGGAAATACGACGAGCGTAACATGCAATACTGGATGAACCTCTATCAGTAGTAATAATAATAATAATAATAATAATAATAATAATAATATAAATATATATATATATATATATATATATATATATATATGTGTGTGACTTGAAAAAAACATCAACTAAACTAGATAATCCAATAATTACTGATACATACTAGTATTATATTTTAAATTTCCGTTGTGGTTTGTAATAGATGCATAATATATAAAATAGAGTATAGGTTGCAATGTACGACGATTTTGACCAATCTGTTTGTGTTGTGAGATTTAATATTGTTTTGCAATATTAATACTTGGTAATTGTTTACAATCCAGATGGCTGACGACGCAAATCGGAAAAACCAGAATAATGATAACCAGATAAATAACATTGCCATTCGACATATAGTAACCCAAGGAATTAGAGATGCAATGCCAGCTATCATCCAAAACGTTAGAGAAGCGGAAAATAATAATAAAAGTGATTATGGAAGTAAGCGAACACATACTGAACCCAGTCAGAGCGTGAACAATGGACCGTTACTTCAATTGCCTATTCCAAAAAGAAGAAGAACCATGTCTTATGGTTGTTCTTATAAAGAATTTTGGTCTTGTAAACCAATAGAATTCTCAGACAATGAAGGAGCCATTGCAGCTCTACGCTGGATAGAAAAGACTGAGGCAGTCCTAAAAATAAGCAAGTGTGTAGAGGAAGACAAAATCATGTTTACTTCCAATCTGTTTAAGAATGCTGCTTTAGAATGGTGGAACACTATTCTCCAGTCTAGGAGAAGTGATAGAGTCTATAATATTCAAGAATATGGTCGAAAGGAAATTCCGTCCTCCTAATGAAAAGGAACATATAGCTAATAAATTCTTAAACCTTAGAATGACTGGAGTAGACTGTAAGGGTTACACTACTATATTCTTCGAATATGCTAGAATAGTGCCAACCCTAGCATCACCAGAACCGGTATTAATCTCCCGTTACATCTGGGGATTAATCAGTGAGATTAGACATGTAGTAAAGGCTGCTAGATCACCAACCATAGAAGAAGCTGTAGAACTAGCAAATACATTGACTGATGAATTGGTATGTACGCAAGAAGAGAACCAGAGAAAGAACCTAGTTCAAAAACTTACCCAGGAATTCCGTTATGGAAATTCCAACCGTGGGAAAAAATATAGGTTCTACTTCTGCACCTTATTGTAAGGCTTGCAAGAAGAAGCATTCAGGAAGATGCTCTACATACTGCAATTTCTGCAAGATACCAGGACATAAGGAAGAAGATTGTAGAAAGAAACCGGGTAATGGAGTGTGCTTCAACTGTGGAGAAAAATGACATATCAAGCCAAATTGTCCGAAACTAGCTCTAGCCATGAACAATAAGACTACTAAGAATGTTAGGGCATTTGTTCTGACAGCTGAAGAGGCAAAGATGATTCCGTATGTGATTGCCGGTATGTTTTTAGTTAATGATGTTTTTGCTAAGTATTATTTGACTCTGGTGCAAACCAAAGTTTTATTATTACTTCATTTTGCGAAATTCTCAATCAACCATTAACTAAACTCCAACAAGAATGTCTAGTAGAGACAGCAAATGGAGAAACCATTAAGATTTCTGAAAGCTTGAAGGGAGCAAGAATACAAATTTTAAACCATAAGTTTATTGCTAATCTTTACTCAATGAATCTGGCTGGATTTGATGTTGTATTAGGAATGGATTGGTTAATAGCCAATAAAGCCAGTATTCTATGTGATCAAAAGTCAATCCAAATAAGTTCATCAAAGGGTGAAAAGATCACAATCAAAGGAAATAAACCGTCTCGATCTGCAAAATTCATCTCTGTGATGAAAACTACAAGTTATGCAAGAAAAGGATCACAAGTGTATATGATTTCCATAATCATTAACACTAAAGGAGAAGAATTGAAAGATATTCCTGTAGTATCTCAATTCTCAGATGTTTTTCCAGAAGAGCTACCAGGTCTACCTCCAGACAGGGAAGTTGAATTCAGAATTCATCTGCTACCAGTAATAACAGCGATTGCTAAAGCACCTTACCGTTTGGCGCCAGCAGAAATGCAAGAACTGAAGAAACAGCTAGATGAACTTTTAGAGAAAGGATTCGTACAGCCAAGTTCATCACCATGGGGAGCACCGATTTTGTTTGTCAAGAGGAAGGACAGGTCAATGCGTATGTGCATTGATTACCGAGAGTTGAATACGGTCACGATTAAAAATCGGTACCCATTACTGAGAATCGATGATCTGTTTGATCAATTTCAAGGAGCTCGATTTTTCTCAAAAATCGATTTACGCTCAGGATATCATCAACTAAAGGTACAGGAAGAGGATATTCCTAAAACCGCCTTTCGAACAAGGTATGGCCATTATGAATTTATTGTCATGCCATTTGGTTTAACCAATGCCCCAGCCGCATTTATGGACATGATGAACCGAATATGTAAGCCATATATGGATAAATTCATAATCGTTTTTATAAATGATATTCTCATTTACTCTAAGAGTAAAGAGGAACATGCAGTGCATCTACATGCACTTTTAAATTTGCTGAGAAAATAAAAGCTTTATGCTAAATTTTCAAAATGCGAATTTTGGTTAGAAGAGGTGCATTTTCTTGGACATTTAGTCAATCATGAAGGGATTCATGTGGATTCCCCAAAGATTGAGGTGATTACTAAATGGAAAGTCCCTGAATCACCAACAGAGGTTAGAAGTTTTCTAGGACTAGCCGGTTATTATAGAAGGTTTATCCGAGATTTTTCCAGAATAGCCATTCCTTTAACCAAGTTAACCTGTAAATCTGTTAAGTTTGAATGGGGACTAAAACAAGAAGAAGCCTTTAGAATTCTTAAGCAAAGATTAACCAATGCACCCATACTAGCGTTACCAGAAGGAACTGAAGACTTTGAAGTCTATTGTGATGCTTCTAAGTTAGGTTATGGATGTGTGTTGATGCAATGTTAAAAGGTTATAGCCTATGCGTCTAGACAACTTAAGAATCATGAAGAAAATTACTCAACCCATGATTTAGAGTTAGGAGCTATAATTTTTGCCCTTAAGATTTGGAGACACTATTTATATGGAAATAAATTTGTAGTCTTCACTGATCATAAAAGTTTAAGGTACATTTTTGGACAAAAAAAGTTAAACATGAGACAGAGACGCTGGATAGAATTTCTTAGTGATTATGATTATAATATCCAGTATCATGCAGGAAAAGCTAATCTAGTAGCTGATGCTTTAAGTCGAAAGTATCATGAAAAGCCAAGAAAAGTACGTTCTCTTAAATTAAATCTGCAGATAGATTTAAACGAGCAAATTAGAGCAATACAAGAATCAGTAATCAAGGACGATACTGAAAAACTGAAAGGAATGATTAAGGAATTAGAACAAGGAACATATGGAATTTGGAGATTCCATAAGAAAAGGATGTGGATACCTAAATTCGGAAACCTACGCCACCGAATATTAGAAGAAGCCCATAAATCTAAGTACACAATACATCCTGGAAGTGATAAGATGTATCAAGATTTAAGGAAGAATTTCTGGTGGATAGGAATGAAAAAGGATATAGCAGCTTATGTTTCCAAGTGTCTAACCTTTTCACAGGTTAAAGCTGAACATCAGAAACCCTTAGGTTTATTACAGCCAAAGGAAATGCTTGTATGGAAGTGGGAATTGATAACAATGGACTTTTTCACCAAATTACCCAAGACCCGAAAATGTAATGATATAATCTGGGTGATTGTAGATAGGTTACCAAGTCTGCTCATTTCCTACCAATGAAGGAAACATTCGGTATGGATTAATTAGCCAAGTTGTATGTAAATGAAATAGTTTCTTTACATGGAATTCCTTTATCAATTGTTTCTGATAGAGATAGCCGTTTTACTTCTCATTTTTGGACAAGTTTCCAAAAAGTAATAGGAACCAAGTTAAATCTAAGCACCGCATATCATCCTCAAACGGACGGACAAAGTGAAAGGACAATTCAGACAACGGAGGATATGCTTAGAGCTTGTGTAATTGATTTCGGAGGAAATTGGGACGACCACTTACCATTAATAGAATTTTCTTACAATAACAACTATCATACCAGTATCAATGTTGCACCTTTCGAAGCACTTTATGGACGAAAGTGTCGGACTCCGGTCTGTTGGGAAGAGATTGGAGAAAAACAACTGTCTAGACCAGAAATAGTGCAGGAAACAACGGACAAGATTATTCAAGTCAAGGAAAGACTAAAAGCAGCACGCGATCGACAAAAGAGTTATGCTGATAACAGACGAAAACCATTGGAATTTCAAGAAGGAGACAAGGTGTTGTTAAAAGTTTCTCCTTGGAAATGAGTAGTAAGATTCATCAAAAGAGGAAAGTTAAGCCCCAGATACGTTGGACATTTTGAGATTATTAAAAGAAAAGGACCAGTAGCATACCAGTTACAACTGCCAGAGGAAATGGCTGGAATACATGATATATTTCATGTATGTAATCTCAAAAAGTGCTTAGCAGATGAATCATTAGAGATACCTGTTAAGGACATAGAGGTAAATGAGAAACTTAAGTTTCAGAAAAGCCTCTACAGATTGAAGACAGGAAAGTCAAGAATCTCAAACATAAGAAATTGTTCTAGTCAAAGTGAAATGGGATTCCAAGAGAGGACCAGAATACACGTGGGAACTTGAATCAGAGATGCAAAGGAAATACCCACACCTGTTCCAGTAGACCTCAAGGACGAGTTCTAAAACAAGGTGGGGAGGATATAACAACCCTCCTAAAATATTTCCGACACTCCAAAAAATAGTTATAACATCCCTATACGTCCTAAAAGACACCCCGTATACGAGGTATGACCTTAAATACCTTTAATTTTATAAAAATAAAATAAAAACAAAACTCAGGGGGCGCTCGCGGGCTGCGAAGACCATTGTGGTCTCTTACGCGGGGCGGGATAGCATGGCTACGAGACCGCACCCTGAGATGCCACGTGTCCTCACTCGTGTTGAACCTACCCAATGACCAGACAAAGCTAGGCCCTACGCACCCTACGTTGCGGGGCGCGAAGGCCCCTTGTATATCTTTCAGGGGCCGCGAGGATACCTTGATCAGCTCCTATAAATTGGGAGCATCGGCCTTCATTTTCCGACGCTCAAAATCTGAATTTCTCTCTCAATTTCTGTAGTATAACAATTATACCCGGGCATTATACCCACTAAATTAGCGAAGCTCTGCCTCGTTGTAAGTATTTTAACCCCCGGTTACGTATTAGATACGCTGCCCGATTGATCTAGTGCTCCGTAACGGCTGTCGGGGTTCTGCCCGACGTAGTCGTTGGAGTTCTGTCTCGGGGAGGGTATAACTAATGTAAATATTGGGTTATTATACTAACACGTGTGCATTGTTTAATTTATTGGATTATAACCAGGAAATCACAGGGAAAATCTAAAATAACAATGTGAGTAATCTCCTTTTTGTAAACCTTGTTGCAAACTGTTTTTACAAAACCTCAAATGTTTTACATTATGATTAACAATGATTGAGTATTTGTAAATTCTACAATTATCGTCGGTATGTTGGGGTTTTGTATACAAAATTTGTTACTACACTGTGAGTAGTAACATGACCACAAGTCGGGTTGACAGTACCGTGGGTGGTAATTAAAGTAAGAATTGGAAACAAATATAATTACGAGATTGCCCTCAATATTGTACAATGATAAAACCTATTTTCATTAAACTGGGATTCACTCACCAGTATTTCCCACTGACAAAATGTTTTTAAACACGTTTCAGGTAACAAAATGTGAAAGCCAAATAGAAGCCAGCTGGACAACACTGAATGCTTGGAAAATGTGGCTATAAAAGTTACCTAAATAAAGAAGATGTTTTATTTAAATAAAATAGGGTTTATACCTATAAATATGTTTGTAATGGAAACTTGGGTTTTACCCATGTGTTTATTATTATAAAAATATGGTATTTTACTCTGATAAAATATTTCCTAACTACGATCCTGATGTAAATTCCGCTGCCAAAATGACAAAACCACTGATACCACTGAATCTGAGCTCGCGGTCGCCCGTTCCCAGGAGATAGGGGCCGGGGGTTGCGACATATCCACACCTATTCTAGTAGACCTCGAGGACGAGTTCTAAAACAAGGTGGGGAGGATATAACAACTCTCCTAAAATCCTTAAAACACCCCTATACATCCTAAAATACACCTCGTATATGAAAAACAACCCCGAAATACCTTTATTTTATTAAAAATCAAATTAAACAAGAAATAGGGGGCGCTTGCGGGGCGCGACCCCCTTGGCTATATCAGTCGTGGGCCGCGACCAGGTGCCACCAGGCGGCACACTAGCCTGCCACGTGTCCTAACGCGTGTGAAGCTACGGTTTGAATCGACAAGGCTAGGGCCTACCCTAGGTGCCTCACGGGCCGTGAAGGGAGACCCTTAGTGGGTCGCGGGGCGCGAGTAAGTCGTTGATCAGCCTATATATTGAGTGTTCGAGCTCAGTTCACAATCGTTCAAAACTTTTTAATCTTCTAAAACTTCTGAATAGCCATAATAATTCTCGGGTATTATACCCACTAAAAAGCGAAGCTCTGCCTTGTTGTAAATATTATAACCCCCGGTTACGTATTAGTTACTCTGACCGATTGATCTAGAGCTCCGTAACGCACGTCTAGGCTCTGCCCGACTCAGTCTTCGGAGTTCTGTCTCGGGGGAAGGGTATAGCAAATGTAAATTGGGTTATTATACTAACGCGTGTGCATTGTTTAATTTAATAGATTATAATCAGGAAGTCACAAGAAAATACCTAAATTAGCAATGTGAGTTAATCCATCTTTTTGCAAACTGTTTTACAAAACCTCAATTGTTTTAAATTATATTTAACATTGATTGAGTATTTGTAAATCTACAATTATCGTCGGTTTGTTCAGGTTTTGTATACATAACTTGTTACTACACTGTGAGTAGTAACATTACCACAAGTCAGGATTGACAGTACCGTGGGTGGTAATTAAAGTAGATATAAACAAATGTAATTGCGGGTTGCCCTCAATGCTGTACAATGATAAAACTTGTTTTGATTAAACTGGGTTTCACTCGCCAGTATTTTTACTGATAAAATGTTTTTAAACGCGTTTCAGGTAACAAAATGTGAAAGCCAATTAGAAGCCAGCTGGAGAGCACTGAAGGCTTGGAAAAGTGGCTATAAAAGTTACCTAAATAAAGAAGAAGTTTTATTTAAATAAATTAGGGTTTATCCCTATAAACATGTTGTAACAACTCTCATCAAAAATCCTATTTATTATTTTATTTTAAACAAATAGGAAACCCTAATTAAGACCCCCAAGTAATTCTGCATAACCCCTAAAATTTTCAGAACAATCGGAATCAGGATCAGGGCCCCTAGAACTCAGGGGGGGGGGGTAAACCCTAGTTAGTATTATCTCGACAGTTTTACGTGTAAAAAGAATTCGAACGAACGACCAACTCACCAGAGCTACTGGGACACGGGGCTACCCTATGCTAGGGTGGTACCCTTCACGCCACGCGAAGGCCCCTCGTGCCACGCGAGGGCGCCCTTTTTCCAGTATATATAGTAGACATTGGCACTTGCAATTACGCGTTGGTTCGACGTTAAAATTCGATTCATGCACTGAGATATCGTCCAAATACTATAGAAACACACACATAACACGAATTCTGCCGCGATAACAGGGTAATAACTCGATCGCTACTACGATTTAATGTCCGATCGATGAAAACTATCCAATGGATGTTTAAGTGCTGCCCAAATTAGGGTTATGCTTTGTCATTCGTCATGAATTCGATGGATATTTAAGTATCGTGCTTTGTCATTCGTTGTGAAGGTTTTCATCTCGTGAGTTATCGTAAATGCTATATTAGTTACTAACCTAGTTCGTGTGCATTGTTATTTAAATTAGGCCATCAGGCTAATCAGTAGGCTAAACTCTGCCAGTGTAAATCTAAATCTGCAATGTCAGTCCATTCTCTTTTCTCACCGTTTGTGAGTCATTCTCTTTTTACCAAATTTGCTTTCAAAAATCATGTTGTTTTCAAAGTTATAATTACAGGGATTAAGTCTTTGTAATCTCCAAATTACAGCCGGTATGTGGGGTTTTGTATACATTACTTGATAACCGTCACCATTGGACAACGAGTTAGCCAATGGGTGATATGACCATAGTCACAGACACCATTGGACAACGAGATAGCCAATAGGTGGTCGAGTGACAAATACCGTGGGTAGATGGTTGATATGTATAAACATTGTAATCGCTCTTAATACTGTAAATTATAACAACGCGTCGTTTTTAGTAAAAAGAATGATTCACCAGTATTTCCCCGCTGACAAAACCTTTTTCAAACATGTTTCAGGTGATCTGTTATGATCCAGGAAAAGTGCCAAGAAGCACTACAAGCTTAAGGAAGTGGCTCAATATAAATAAGAAACATGTTTTGTAAAATAAGGATTTCCCAGTGAAATCACTTTATTGTAAACTACCGGGGTTTTATCCTGAATTATGAAATAAAATAATCGGGCATTTTCAGTTTTAAAAAGATCCTGCTAAAATCTTCCGCTGTCAACTCAATTAAATAAATACCACGGGATTTTCTGTCCCGCGGCTCATGAACCGGGTCAAACCGGGCCGGGGGCTGTGACAGGAAAAGGTGGTATCAGAGCCACTGATTTAAGCCAATTAAGTATTTAGAAAATACTTAATTTTACTGATTGCCATTTTGTGATTACGTGTTTTATTATTTGAATATTTGTTTACAGTATGGGTAAGTAAAGACTTTCGGATATCTATCATAAATTAGATACTTCACCGAAAGAAAAAGGAATTTCATCCTCAAAATACCCAACAGATACTGAGGAAGGAATATTTGTCCGTAAGGCACAGTTTGAGAAACCACTTTCTCCTAATAAAAGAAGTTTGATTATTAGAAAAAGTCAGGAGAAAAGAAAGAAACCACAACCAAAAGAAGTAATGATGCCTAAGGAGACACAGAAAATAGGCAATAACCCACCATGGGAAGACGAATTAGATGAAAAATGGGCAGATCTCTATATGTTAGCCACTGTAGCAGTAAATGCAAAATTTTAAATACCCTGACCCAGTTCTAACTCCCATATCATCTACAATCCAGAAACACTAAAAAGAAAACTTTACCCAGTAAATAAATAAGTTATAATAAACCCTAGTATGTTTTAATTATCAGTTGTCCTTTGTATTAAATTAGTCACACGGTATGCAATAATACTTGAATGTTTATCTGTGAAATTTTGTTATAAAATCTTAACTTAGCATTTTGTGTACATTTTTGCATATATGCTAAACAGCATGAATGAGTTATCTGAAGCCCTTCAGAATCTCAATCTCTATCCAGTGAAAGTAGAAGTTTCCAAAGACTTTGCTAGTTACATACCCGATGTGGAAGAACCTATGGAATTCCACGCTCCACCTCCGGAGAAATCAAAACCTAAGAAAAGGAGAAGATTCGTAGGCTGGAGGCGTGTACACAGGAGGAAACCAGCAACTAGAAAGGTTCCCAAAATAGAGAATCCCATAGATAAAGGAAAAGGAATTGCGATCAGAGAAGGTTCTAGGCAAGTAGAAATAGAAATTGGGGAAAGTTCTAAACAAGTCGAGGAGTTGCCATTACAAGAAGAGTTGGATCGCATATTGGCAAGCTGTGATATCATTAGACCTATCAATACCAACCTTTACCCTTATCCTGTCGAAACTCAACTTCCAATAAATTTGGAACCAGCCATTCCAGACCCTCTGATCCACACCCAACCTCTAGGAGAAATGGACGAGTGGTGGACCAACGACTGGAAGTTTCAAAACCTCCTAAATAACCCTTATACCTTTTTCCCTCAGTTTGACCCAGAACCTATACCAAACCCACCAATGAGCAATGAAAACTTAGCAGAACTCCGCCATTTTGGCGAAGAATTGATGGATACGGGGGATAGAATCCGGGGAATAGGAGAACAGATCTCCTGGAAGTACGACGAGAGGGAACGTCGCTTCTAAGGTGCCCAGGGATAGGATGGTTGTGAAGCTGTGATTGTATAATAGTAACAGTAATAATAAAATAAGTCTGTAAATAACCTACAAATAAAAACTTTTGTAAGATAACGGTGTGTATTGATGCATATTATAATATATAAAAATGGCAGTTGAAAAATCAACAATTTTGACTAAACACGTGTTGTGATCTTGTGTGATTAATTGCATATAGCTATTATTTATTTTATGCTAATAAATTATATATATTAATTATCAGATGGAAAACGCTAATAATGAACCAGTTAACGAGGTTAACCAATCTGAGCAACACCAGGAGGATCAATTTATGACTAGGCAAGATATAGAAAATATCGTTGCTCAAGGAATAGCCAATGCTATTCCAGCAATCCTTACTGCTGCCCAGAAACCTGTTGAACCTCAACAATTTATTCCTAGCAAACGTACTCATGAAGATAACTTCAGTAATAGTGTAAATGGAGGCAGTAACCATACTAATCACGATAATGATCCACGGCAGGCCCCGCTCCCTGAGAAAATGAAAGCTGCAACGCCTGGTTGCACTTACAAAGAATTCCTTGCTTGTAAACCTGCTGAGTTCGCAGGCAATGAAGGGGCGACTGCGGCATTGCGTTGGTTGGAGAAAACTGAAGCAGTAATTATGATAAGTAAATGTGCTGAGGAAGACAAGGTTATGTATGCGTCGCATCTTTTTAAAGAAGGGGCGCTAGAATGGTAGAATACGGTATTTCAAGCCAAAGGAAGAAATATGGCATATGCCATGAGTTGGGAGGAATTTAAGCAGCTAATAGAAAGAAAATTCTGTCCCGAATACGAAAAAGAGCAAATGGCGAATAAGTTCCTGAACCATCGAATGATTGGTGTAGATTGTCGAGGATATACTTCGACATTCTTCGAATATGCTAGAGTGGTACCAACACTGGCTTCGCCAGAACCGGTACTTATTTCTCGCTATATTTGCGGATTGATTGGCGAAATCCGTAATATCGTTAAAGCTGCGAGACCTCGCACAATTGACGATGCAGTAGAATTAGCTAACACCCTAACTGACGAGCTGATACGCACAAGAGATGAAAATAGGAAAAAGGAACTGTCTCAGAAAATTACCCAAGGATTTTGTATGGGTAATAATAGCAACCTCAAGAAAAGAGGAACGGGGCAATCCTCAACTCCGCCGTTCTGCAGGAATTGCAGAAAGAAACATTTTGGAAAATGCAATGTAACCTGCAACTTTTGCAAAGTTGTAGGACATCGTGAAGAAGACTGCAGAAAGAAAACAAGGGTCTGCTATAACTGTGGAGAAGTAGGACATTTCAAACCAGAATGCCCTAAATTAGTTAAACCAGCAGACAATAAAGCCAAACCGGCCGACAGAGCTACCAAGAAGAATGTTCGAGCATTCCAATTAACTACTCAGGAGGCAGAACTCATTCCAGATGTGATAGCTGGTACGTTCCTAGTTCACAACGTTTACGCAAAAGTATTATTTGACTCTGGTGCAAACCAAAGTTTTATAAATACTACATTCTGCCAAGCTCTTAACTTACCCTTAACCAACCTTAGGCAGATTTTTACAGTCGAAACGGCAGATGGGAATTCTGTTAACATAAATAAGGTTTTGCAAAAAGAAAATATAGAACTTTCAGGTCATAAATTCCATGCAAACCTATTACCAATGAATTTAGCTGGGTTCGATGTTGTGTTAGGAATGGATTGGTTAGTAGCCAACCATGCTCGAATCCTTTGTGATAGGAACTCTATAGAGATTCGGGCACCCACCGGAGAAGTAATCATGGTTACAGGAGATAAGCCGCGAAAACCCATGAAGTTCATTTCAGTAATGAAAGTTGCTAGTTATGAACGGAAACAAGGAGTAGTGTATATGATTTCGGTAATCATTAGCACTAAGGGTAAGGAACTTAAGGAAATTCCTGTAGTCTTAGAATACCCAGATGTATTCCTAGAAGAACTCCCAGGATTACCACCCAACAGGGAAGTAGAATTTAGGATTCATCTAATTCCCGGAACTACACCGATAGCCAAGGCACCTTATCGGTTGGCACCCACAGAAATGTTAGAACTGAAAAAGCAATTAGATGAATTAGTAAGTAAAGGTTTTATACAACCTATTTCATCCCCTTGGGGAGCACCAGTGTTGTTCGTAAAGAAGAAAGATGGGTCGATGCGAATGTGTATCGATTATAGAGAACTGAATAAGGTTACAATTAAGAATCGATACCCATTACCTAGGATTGATGATCTTTTCGATAAACTTCAAGGAGCTAGATACTTTTCCAAAATAGATTTACGTTCCGGATATCATCAGTTGAAGGTGCAAGAAGAAGACATACCTAAAACTGCTTTCAGAACTAGGTATGGTCATTACGAGTTTACAGTCATGCCCTTTGGGTTAACAAATGCTCCAGCAGCATTTATGGACATGATGAATAGGATCTGTAAACTGTACTTGGATAAATTTGTAATTGTCTTCATCGACGATATACTTATTTATTCCAAAAGTCAGGAAGAGCACTGTCAGCATTTGCATGCACTCTTAACTTTGTTAAGAAAAGAAAAGCTTTATGCCAAATTCTCGAAGTGTGAATTTTGGCTACAGCAAGTGCAGTTTTTAGGACACATGGTGAATCACGAAGGTATTCACGTAGATCCCTCCAAAATAGAAGCGATCACCAAATGGAAGGTTCCACAAACAGCTATGGAAATTAGAAGCTTTTTAGGATTAGCTGAATACTATAGGCGCTTTATTAAGGATTTTTCTAAAATAGCGGTGCCATTAACTAAGCTAACCTGTAAAGCGGTTAAGTTTGAATAGGGACCTAAGCAAGAAGTGGCCTTTAGGATTCTGAAGCAAAAGCTAACAAACAATCCAATTCTAGCTTTGCCAGAAGAAACAGAAGATTTTGAAGTATACTGTGATGCTTCAAAACTAGGATTTGGATGTGTATTAATGCAACGCAAGAAGGTAATTGCGTATGCTTCTCGACAACTGAAAAAGCACGAGGAAAACTATACGACTCATGACTTAGAATTAGGAGCCAGAATTTTTGCCCTTAAAATTTGGAGACATTATCTGTGTGGAAGTAAGTTTACTGTCTATACGGACCATAAAAGTTTAAGGTACATATTTGGGCAAAAAGAGTTAAACATGAGACAAAGGAGATGGATGGAAATACTAAGCGACTACGACTGTGACATTCAGTATCACGAAGGAAAAGCAAATGTAGTTGCAGATGCCTTAAGTCGTAAGTATCATGAGAAACAACGACGGGTTCGTGCTCTTAGATTAAATCTACAGTTAGATTTAATGGAACAACTAAAGAATGTTCAAGAAATAGCAATCAAGGACGATGCTGAAGGAATGAAAGGAAGAGTAAAGGAATTGGAGCAAGGAGCTGATGGAATTTGGAAATTCCACAAAAAGAGAATTTGGGTTCCTAAACAAGGAGAATTAAGAAATAAGATTTTAGAAGAAGCCCATAAATCTAGGTATACTATGCACCCTGGAAATAATAAAATGTACCAAGATTTAAGGAATAATTTCTGGTGGATAGGAATGAAAAAGGACATAGCTAGATATGTATCTAAATGCTTGACTTGTTCACAAGTTAAAGCGGAACACCAGAAACCTTCGGGGGTCTACTGCAACAACTAGAAATACCTGTATGGAAATGGGAACTCATAACAATGGATTTTGTTACTAAGTTACCCAAAACCAGAAAAGGTAATGATGCGATTTGGGTAATTGTGGATCGATTAACCAAGTCAGCTCATTTTCTACCCATGAAGGAAACCTTTAGCATGGAAAGGTTAGCCAAGTTGTATGTAGACGAAGTAGTATCCTTACATGGAGTTCCACTCTCCATTGTATCAGATAGGGATAGTCGTTTCACTTCCCACTTCTGGAAAAGTTTCCAGGAAGCAATGGGAACCCGACTAAATTTAAGTACGGCATATCATCCACAAACAGACGGGCAAAGTGAAAGGACGATACAAACACTGGAAGACATGCTCCGAGCATGTGTGATAGATTTTGGTGGAAATTGGGTCGACCACTTACCTTTAATTGAATTCTCCTATAATAATAGTTATCATGCAAGCATCGAAGCTGCCCCATTCGAAGCACTGTATGGACGAAAGTGCAGAACTCCGGTTTGTTGGGCAGAAATAGGAGAAAGTCAATTATCCGGTCCTGAAATTGTACAAGAAACCACCGACAAGATCACTCAAATCAAGGAAAGACTAAAGACTGCTCGAGATCGTCAAAAGAGTTATGCCGATAATCGACGCAAGCCACTGGAATTTCAAGTAGAAGATAAGGTACTTTTGAAAGTTTCTCCTTGGAAAGGAGTAGTTCGGTTCGGTAAGAAAGGAAAGCTAAGTCCACGATACGTAGGACCATTTCCAGTAATCCAACGTATAGGACCAGTTGCCTATCGCTTACAACTACCAGAAGAACTAGCTGGAGTACATGATGTATTTCATGTATCCAATCTCAAGAAATGTTTATCGGACGAATCCCTGGTAGTACCTCTTCAAGATGTAGAGGTAAATGAAAAGTTAAAGTTTGTAGAGAAACCACTACAAATAGAAGACCGAAAGATCAAATTTCTCAAGCACAAGCGATTGGTACTAGTTAAAGTCAAGTGGGAGTCGAAAAGAGGACCCGAATATACTTGGGAGCTGGAATCAGAAATGAAGCGGAAATATCCTCACTTATTCCAGTAAATCTCAAGGACGAGATTTTTATTAAGGTGGGGAGGATGTAACAACTCTCATCAAAAGGCCTATTTATTATTTTATTTTAAACAAATAGGAAACCCTAATTAAGACCCCCAAGTAATTCTGCATAACCCCTAAAATTTTCAGAACAATCGGAATCAGGATCAGGGCCCCTAAAACTCATGGGGGGTAAACCCTAGTTAGTATTATCTCGACAGTTTTACGTGTAAAAAGAATTCGAATGAACGACCAACTCACCTGAGCTACTGGGACACGGGGCTACCCTATGCTAGGGTGGTACCCCTCACGCCACGCGAAGGCCACTCACGCCACGCAAGGGCGCCCTTTTACCAGTATATATAGTAGACATTGGCACTTGCAATTACGCGTTGGTTCGACGTTAAAATTCGATTCATGCACTGAGATATCGTCCAAATACTATAGAAACACACACATAACACGAATTCTGCCGCGATAACAGGGTAATAACTCGATCGCTACTACGATTCAATGTCCGATCGATGAAAACTATCCAATGGATGTTTAAGTGCTGCCCAAATTAGGGTTATGCTTTGTCATTCGTCATGAATTCGATGGATATTTAAGTATCATGCTTTGTCATTCGTTGTGAAGGTTTTAATCTTGTGAGTTATCGTAAATGCTATATTAGTTACTAACCTAGTTCGTGTGCATTGTTATTTAAATTACGTCATCAGGCTAATCAGTAGGCTAAACTCTGCCCGTGTAAATCTGCAATGTGAGTCCATTCTCTTTTCTCACCGTTTGTGAGTCATTCTCTTTTTACCAAATTTGCTTTCAAAAATCATGTTGTTTTCAGAGTTATAATTACAGGGATTAAGTCTTTGTAATCTCCAAATTACAGCCGGTATGTGGGGTTTTGTATACATTACTTGATAACCGTCACCATTGGACAACGAGTTAGCCAATGGGTGATATGACCATAGTCATAGACACCATTGGACAATGAGATAGCCAATAGGTGGTCGAGTGACAAATACCGTGGGTAGATGATTGATATGTATAAACATTGTAATCGCTCTTAATACTGTAAATTATAACAACGCGTCGTTTTTAGTAAAAAGAATGATTCACCAGTATTTCCCCGCTGACAAAACCTTTTTCAAACATGTTTCAGGTGATCTGTTATGATCTAGGAAAAGTGCCGAGAAGCACTACAAGCTTAAGGAAGTGGCTCAATATAAATAAGAAACATGTTTTGTAAAATAAGGATTTCCCAGTGAAATCACTTTATTGTAAACTACCGGGGTTTTATCCCGAATTATGAAATAAAATAATCGGGCATTTTCAGTTTTAAAAAGATCCTGCTAAAATCTTCCGCTGTCAACTCAATTAAATAAATACCACGGGATTTTCTGTCTCGCGGCTCCTGAACCGGGTCAAACCGGGCCGGGGGCCGTGACACATGTTGTAATGGAAAACTTGGTTTTTCCCATGTATTTATTATTATAAAAAATGTGCAGTTTAACTCTAATAGACTCTTTCCTAACTACGGTCCTGATGTAATTTCCGCTGCCATATTAATAAACACCGATACCATCGGCTCTGAGTAGGCCGCGGCCGCTCGCCTCCCAGGGCAGGGGTCGGGGGTTGCGACATTGTATGCATTAATAGGCAGTTGACTTTTTAAAAGTGAAACTGATCTATAATAAGATCGAATAATAATTTAGATATAATATGGTGGAATAGTCGTGATAAATGATGACTAATCTAACCTTCTTTCGAATTATAAATGATAGTTTGACGCTTGACAGGCTAGGTGGAAGCTTGGAAAAGAAACGGGTCGAACAGGTCAAATACGGGAGAAAAAGCATTATCGGTACGCAATGTAAGTGAAGCTTACAACTTTAAAGTAGAACATCTACTTATGTATTTGGCTAGGAATAAGCGATTTGACATTCGGAATATGATTTTGAAATAGGATGTTCCGACACGAAATGATACGGGTCGGAACAAGTGAAGATGATGAAAAACCATATGTGTTGTTAAAAAGGGGCAAAACGGTAATTCGGTCATGAAATGACGAACATACAATGAGTTTTTGAAAGGTTACCTTATGGTATAAGCCATAATGAATAATAAGAGTAAAACGGTAACTTAGTCACGTGTAGACGAACAAATGTTGAAGTTTAAATGACACCCTATGGTGTAAGCCATGATAGGTTAAATGCGTAAGAAAAAGGATTTAAGAAATATGATCATAGGGTGAAAATCCGCAATGGGTCAAATGAATGAAATGGTAAATAAAAACCATTCAGTTATAAATACAAAATGTTTGGTCGTTTAGGCCAAACGGGTCAAATGGTGTGATGTTATCACCATTTGACAATGTCGACTAATGATTGTTCGTCGAGTCTTATGCTCACAGGGGTGAATAGTGTATGGAATTTGTGTTGCTATTAATTAGCGATAATTAAGGCAAGGTATTAAAATGGGTACATGCTTTGACTCGAGCCAGGTATGTCTAATGGGTCAAATTCTCATTGAGAACTTAAGGTTCGATGAGAGTTAAACGAATTCAAGAATGAGCATTGGGTTACCTTAATAGGTAAACCTAATAATCTTAATTGTAGTCATTGCGTTATTATAAACATGATGATTTTTAAATAGGATTATAGCTAAATGTGCGATTTTGGTCAAACATGTTATTGAAAGTCCTTCGTCGTAAAAGAAGGGGCTAAAGTTGACCAAAACGCCCTTGAATGATAAAATGGGCAAATGACCCCTAAGGGTAATTTGAAAATAAGTTTTATGATCGAGTGAATCCTTTGGATAAGTGTGAAAGTGAAAGGTTTTAGCCTTTTTGGTCTAATGCCTCGTAATGAGTCTTTTTCGTAAACTTCTAAACCGAAGGGTGAAATTTGGAAAATATGATTTTACTAGCAGAAATCCACCACGAATATTGTTGAGGTGGACAAATAAAAGAAGTCATAGTGTGGAAATGAGTGGTAAGAAAGAAGGAGCGAGATTTAAGCTCGAACGCTTAAATCCCTTAACGGGTCAAAACAAATTATGCGCATAAATCTTATAATGGCTGTGTAATTCATAAAAGTTATGAATCCGGGTTATGTATTTTGGGTTAAATACGTAGACAAATGTTTTATGGTCGTTCAGAAACAAGTTTCATGCAAAACAGATGAAAATTGTGTAAATTATGAGCCTTTAGGTGAAAATGGCAATGCTGGGAGAATGCAGCTCCAGCAACTGAACTTTCTGTGAAAAATGGGTTGTCGCGCCCTGTGACGGGCTTCGTGACATGCGAAAGCTGAGATAAATCCTGGTGCGGCCCGCGAAAGGCTATAAAACTAGCGAAAATTGTTCATTTTGCTTGTTTTGACTTACGGACTCACTTAGATTTGTTATAAACATCATATAACTAACACATTTCATGATTTATGAAATGTAGGTATATTTTGAAGTACTGGTTGACGAATAAGCTCGACGAAGAACCAACACAATCAAAGTTTTAAGCTTCCGCATTACGTTTCGTCGTTACAAAGTTAAATGACGATTTGATGTTGGAATGTTTTAAATTTTAAGATTGTTTTATGGAACTCGTAATTTCAAATGTATGTGTTTTTGTATGTACACACTTATATGCGAAACTTATACAAAATTTCGATAAATAAATTAAGGGTCTTACAACAGTGGAGAGCCAGAGCGCGTTTTCAATGGCTATAATAAAAGAAAAAATGGCTGAAGCAGAGAGGCGAGAGGAAGTATTCGGTTTTTAGTGGAATAATTGTAACAACCCGACTTTTCGGATCGTTACCTATTTCTGTTACTCCTTATTGTACCGCTTGTATTCATGGGATTCGATTTAACGCTAAGGGTTTAAACTATATTTTTCGACACGTTTTAAACGCATATTACAACACTTATTCAAAACGCAGTTATAACAATTAAACGCTCTTTTATAACGCTTACTATTTAAACGCATTTTATCGCATTTTACATCGCTTGATTAGACTAAATGATATCGCAACGCAAACTCAACGGAGACTCGAAACGCGGATTTACTTATGTTATGTGTGTTATTTGTGTGTGATTATTTGTTTAAATGTTATGTGGTTATCAACACAATGCTTATACGCTTATACGCTCACCCGCAACTCGATTAAACGTAACACAATGCTTAACAAACGAACCAAAGTTGGAAAACTAACTCGAGTAAACACGGCCGATTGAATGTCCTTACGTACGAATGACACCCTTTGAGGAATTATATGGAAGAAAATGTCGATCGCCTATTGTATGGCACGAGATCGGAGACGCTCAAATCACCGGTCCTAAGTTATTATAAGAAACGACTGACAAGATCCTCCAAATACGAGACAATCTCTTGAAATCTCGGAGTCGTCAAAAGAGTTACACCGATAAACGCCGCAAGCCCCTTGAGTTTGAAGTTGGTGATCACGTACTCCTAAAGGTTTCACCTTGGAAGGGGGTGATCCAATTCGACAAGAAAGGAAAGCTAGCGCCACGATACGTGGGTCCCTTTAAGATTCTGGAAAGAATTGGAAAAGTGGCCTACCGACTCGAATTACCGGAGGAACTCAGCAACGTACATCCAACTTTCCACATCTCAAACCTCAAAAAGTGCCTAGCTGAAGAAAATCTTCACGTGCCCCTTGAAGATTGCAAGTTAACAAGACTCTACACTTTGTGGAAAAGCCAGTAGAAATCATGGACCGAGAGACCAAGAAACTTCGACGCTCTCGCATTACTATAGTGAAGGTTCGCTGGGAAGGCAAACACGGCGCCGAGTTCACTTGGGAACTCGAAAGTGATATGAAAGCTAAATATTCGCAACTCTTTGTTACGCCTGCTCCTTAATTTCGGGACGAAATTTCCTAAAGTAGGCGAGACTGTAACAACCCGACTTTCTGGATCGTTACCTATTGCTGTTACTCCTTATTGTACCGCTTGTACTCTTGGGATTCGATTTAACGGTAAGGGTTTAAACTATATTTTTCGACATGTTTTAAACGCATATTACAATGCTTATTCAAAACGCAGTTATCACAATTAAATGTTGTTTTATAACGCTTACTATTTAAGCGCATTTTATCGCATTTTACATCGCTTGAGTAGACTAAACGCTATCGCAATGCAAACTCAATGCAGACTCGAAACATGGATTTACTTATGTTATGTATGTTATTTGTGTGTGATTATTTGTTTAAATGTTATGTGGTTATCAACGCAACGCTTATACGCTTATACACTCACCCGCAACTCGATTAAATGCAACGCAACGCTTAACAAACGAACCAAAGTTGGAAAACTAACTCGCGCAAACACGGCCGATCGAATGGCCTTCCGTCCGAATGGACATCCGCCCGGATGACCATCCGACCGGATGGAACCATCGGATAGTTGCCACTCGCCACCGACTTAACTCTCGCTCTCACCCTATAAATACTAGCCGTACACCCTCATTCTCTGATTTGACTTCCATCCGTTCACACGCTCTCATTCGCTTTCAATCGCGAATCAAGGCCATCTTCTAAGAATTTCTTCTAAAATCTTGCACAATTTTCATCTCTAATCACTTCTACATCATCTTCTCCATCAAAATCACACACAAACACTAATTTTTTTCTCGAAATCATCTGATTTGGACCTCTTGAAGGTGGGTTTCACTCTTTTTGCTAAGGCAAACTGTTGTGGAGCATCATTTGATCAAGATTGGTTCCAGATCTAAAGGATTTCACACTTTTTCGACTCAAACATGAAAGATTTCAACACTTTTTCATCTGATTTCAACTTTTCTTCACTTTTCTACTCAAAATTGATGGAATCTGGACTCAACCAGACTCTCGACTCGTTCCTTAGTCAAGAGTCGGCTTGAAAACGGATTTCCACCAGAGAGATGACCGATTAGCGGGTTGAACATGAATCTTCATCGAGAACAGTGCCTTTGTCCGAATGGGCTGAGACCATCCGGCCGAATGAACTGGTTTCGGTACTTTTCCGTTGTTTGACACGTTGTCACGCCGTCTCCGTTAAACTCAAAACTTTTTACTTAGAAAATTTTATAAAAACTCCAGCTACTGATCATCTCGCTTGAATGGCCATTAGTCCGGATGACCATCCGACCGGATGACCAGACTCTTATTTAAGGCGTTTAAACAATGAGAACTTTTCACTAAACTTCGAATTTTAACAATTTTCGCAAAACAAACACATCTCATTCAAATGGCCATCCGTTCGAATGGCCATCCGCTCGGATGACCATCCATCAGGATGACCATCCGTTCGGATGGGACCCATCCGTTCGGATCACCTGTCGAACACTTAACCCGCTCGACACGCTGTTTACACTCTGCACAACAACTTATGCTACTGTTTCCGTACACAGGCTAACTCAACGCACTCCCTTCAATCCAATTCACCTTGTGTTTACTTGATAAACACACACTGTGAGTATACTCGAACCCATTTTCATTTAACGCACTTTTGGGTGTTACATACGTTCTATATCACAACACAACACACAACGCAAACACTTTATAACGCTAACCGCTCCCGCATGCTATACGTGATTTTGAATGCTTGTACTATGCTATATAGTGTTACCCTAGACCACCTCTAGCAACGATAGTACTATAGTTTGGACTCAGCACCTGTCGTGGACAGGGGTTACTAGGGATCACATTACTTTACTTCACGTGTTCGGTGAACATGTGTCGCGCATACTCTACAACGCAGTCTCGTGGTTAGATTGTATCATTGTCTGATAGTTACATGCTTCGCCCGTTACGTGTTATATGCTGGTTATGCGTAAACGCTTTCTATACTATTATTATGCAAACTTGTGTACTCATCTTTAATTTATGTATTGACTTTATTTTAACCTATGTGACAGGTTGATGGAATGTTATGCTGAATCAAGCTAGGCAGTCTAGAAACTCCACTAATAGAAATCTAGGTTGTCGGATCATGTTTTGTTTGAGAGAAACTCGTTATCTGTAATAATTATTTGTTGAATATTTGTTCGTTAGTATGGGATGATAAACCTTTAAAAATATTGGTAATGAATAGTTGTTATGGATTCTCTTGAGCAATCTGGTTCGCCTAGTGCCGCGTCTTGATGTTTCCGCCATCGGTTGGGGTGTGACAATAATTGAGTCCCAAAGAAGGCGAATATACAGCCACGAAGGTTAGAAATGGAGAGAATCCCCACGAGAGTCGCTCTGGCTAAAAGAGGGGTGGATGTAGGGTATGTCATGTGTAAAATGTGTGGAAGCGCCCCGGAAACGGCGGAACACTTGTTTATTAACTGCGAGGTTGCAAACAATATATGGCCAATAATATCTCAATGGTGTGGAATCCCACCCATATATGCCTTCTCATTCAGAGATTTGGTTCAAACGCACAAGCATGTTGCAGGCGATAAGCAAAAACGGAAAGCGATATATGCAATCATACTTGCAACCATTTGGGTTTTATGGCGTACGCGAAATGAAATGGTTTTTATCAACGTAAGGAAGCCGCTCTATAAGCTGGTGGGCAAAGCCGTCCCTGAGAACTTTTAAAAAAATTTAGGCCTCGGGCGACAAAAAAGTTGGGCCCAAAATTGTGGTTAAGTGGAAATGGATTAAAAAAAAAAACCCTTGGTGGTGGAGGCAAGACTTGAAATTGAGTTCTCTACAAATCTTGGGATGATTTTTTCCACTCCACCACCAACACTTCTTAGGATAATAAATGAGTGCATATACTATATATATATATATATATATATATATATATATATAGGGGAATGCTAAAATGAGAACCACCTCGAGTTGTAAGAACCGTGAGAACTACACCGTAGGGGGCGCGGTGGACCAAATTTTTTTTTCATAAACGTAGATGCATGTATTACAACAACATTTGTAAAAAAAATTCAAAATTTTTTTTTTTCGTGTGTGTAGTTTTGAGCACCACAAGTTTGTGTTTACGGGTACCGTAAATTTAACCGGAAAATTTACGGTACCCGTAAACACAAACTTGTGGTGCTCAAAACTACACACACGACATTTTTTTTTGAATTTTTTTTACAAATGTTGTTATAATACATGCATCTACGTTTATGAAAAAAAAAATTGGTCCACCTCGCCCCGGATCAAGTAGTTCTCATGGTTCTTACAACTCGAGGTGGTTCTCATTTTAGCGGACACTTATATATATATATATATATATAGGGTTGAGTTCATTTCAGAACTCTAAATAACTATAGAACTTTCAGAACTCCTAATAAACAATCATTTTATATATAAGTTTTTGTATTTAGGATCTTTTTATCATCTATTATATGTATTTCTTTGATTACATACATGTTAAAAGTAGTTTACATATGTTTAATTGCCAAAATTATATATATGTGTCATAACTAATTACATATATGTAAAAAAACTAGTTTACATATGTGTAATTATAAAATTGCATATAAAATATGATAAAATTACTCTTAACATGTATGTAATCGTAAAAATACACATAATAAATGATAAAATTATCCTAAACATAAAAATATATAAATAAAACGATTGTTTATTAGGAGTTCTGCAACTTCTGTAAATATTTATGGTTCTGAAATGATCCTGGCCCTATATATATATATATATATAGAGAGAGAGAGAGAGAGCGGTTAACATACATTACGAGTAATCGTACTTCAAGTACGCGACGAAACTGACCGTCAGATCAACTTATCACGCATGGATAATTAATCACGCATGTAGCACTTATAACGCATGATGATCAAATTAACTTGCGTGATTTTTCCTTATAACATGCGTGATTACCATCATCATTATCATCTTCAACCTCCAACCTGGTTTCAGCAATGGACATGAACGACGAACTATCCGCATTCGATTTCATCAGGCAACACCTACTCGATGAAATCGAAACTACCTCTCCCTCCACCTCTATTTCCAGATTCGACTTTCGAACAGAGTATGCAGAAACAGCGTTATATTTTGATCATCGTTCCGTAGAACAGAGTACGGTTATATATAACAGAGTAAAATTTCAAAATTCATCGTTGATTTTGATCATAGTTGAGTTTATAAACGTGCGTCATTTTCAAATGCACTAGCGTAAATTGGTCGCGTACGTTATGTAGGTTAAGCCGTGAAGTACATTATACTTTCTCTATATCTCTCTCTCTCTCTCTCTCTCTCTCTATATATATATATATATAAGCTTATAAAAACCTTTCGGGCCCTTTGAAAATTTGGGACTCGAGCGACAGCACGGTTTCCCAGGCCCAAGAACCGGCCCTGCTGGTGGGTGACATTAAAGCGCTTAGCTATCTATGGGTCAAAAATCAAGCAAAGCTGGAGGAAATTGTGTGGTCGAAATGGTGTATTTTTAACTTTGCTTTGCCTCAAAACAACGTATGATGTTGTATAATGCTATCTAGCACCTTGCTAGTCTGGTTTTTCTTTTGTTGTGTTCTAATAAAATGCCCTTCAACCCTTCCAAAAAAAATTACTGTTGAGATTTCTATAATCTCTATCTATTTTTAATTACTTCTATTTTGTTTTATGTTGTCTTTTATCTTTTCAGATTCGTTGAGATATTTTAGGAGTTATTAGAGAATTTATTAAGAAAGCGATAAATTATTAGTATAAAAAATATAAATAAAAATTATGAAATTGTAGAAGAGAATGTTAGGTCACATTATTTAGAATCCTTTGTTACATAAGTAGAGTTTTCAAAGTATAGTAGAGTTTTCGATTTTATTTTACTCTTTTTTTTACTTTTTTTTTACTTTTTATAATAATCACATATCATTCATTACCTTCAAAAATAGTCGTTCAAACATGTAATGTTGTAGGGTGGTCTAACTGTACATTAAAAGAGATAAAACTAAACGTTCCTTTTCTTTTTTCTCATTAAATAAACTTAAATAGTTACTTACTATTTTTTGTACTTTTATCCATATTTAAAGCCATGAGATTGAATGGTAGAGTTTTGGATTTGTTTTACAATTTTAAATAAAACTTTGATTTTTTATTTATTTATAAATTTACCAAACAAGTTCAATGGATTTAGTTTTTCTGTAGTAACTTTTGTTCGTATACATTTTTAAGAAATGGTATGTGTGGTTGTATTCAAAATCCAGTATATTTTGGTATCGTAAGCCATAACGAGTACAGTTTCCGTTCTGGTACAATGACAAACCAAACCGATTATTTGTGAAAACCAAATTGCCGGCATTGGTATTATCGGAACTAGTTTTGATATCCGCTTTCATGGTTTTCAACTAGCCGAGCCGATAACAACCAAACTTAAACCGTGTAGTGCTGGGGAGAAACAACCAGACTCCGCCGTATACTCTAAACGCTAAGCATTTAAAATCAATAATTAACTTTTTTTAACCTTTATTTTTTTGGAAGGTGACTTTGTATGTACTGGACCTATTGGTCACCGGGTTCATGTCGAAGACAATCCCCCGTCAGCCCCGCACTCTCGGACGCGATGTTCGATCGGGCCCCGGCCGCCGCGCAAGCTGACTTCCGCCCGGAAACCATACTGCCCCCACACGAGAGACTCGCTGGGGTAACAGCTGGGTAAAACCGGGTTGCCCTCAAGACCGCACCATGCCTCGGTAGGATACGATCCATCATTGGGACGTCCCACCCCCCATATGCAACACCCGGGGATCGAACCGGCGACCTCCAAGGAGGAAGCCGGTCCAACCCAAACCACATGGGAATTGCCAAGTGAGCTAGGGGGCGGGATCTAACCTTTATGAATAAATATAATTTTGAAACACAACTATTAACTTGGTTTGAACTTGTTAATAAGTAAACATTAACGAGTCACGCATATTTAACGATATAATTAAAAATTGAGTAATGTAACAAAGATTACAACGTATTAAAAACTAACCATATATAATATAACTTGTTCGTGCAAGTATATTTAAATTTTACCTGACCTTCAGGATACTTGTAATCTACAATCCAATTATCAATTATGATAACTTCTAGGCAAAATCCTTATATAACATAACTTGTTAGTGCAAGTATATTTAAATATTTAAAAAAATAGAAATATTTAAGGAAAAGAAACGTTTTTCGCGGGGATTTGTTGTGTCCGGTCTGCAGTTCTAATGATGAATCAGCTGAGCATTTGTTTTGTGCATGTCTAGTAGCGGCCAATGTTTGGAATGGAGTAAGGTGTAAAGTCCCAAATATTTTCGCGTTTTCGATTATCGACCTTCTTGAGATGCATAAGGTCATCCCTGGATCGGAGAAGAAAAAGGAAATCATTCACGGAATTGTTATTATAGTGTGCTGGAGTTTGTGGCGGGCGAGAAATAAGTGGGTGTTCTCTAATATTCCTATTAAGATTGATAAAATAATCAGTGAGGTAAAGTCGTTAGGCTTTCTTTGGTACTCGAATAGATCGAAATCAAAAGGTATCGAGTGGAGTGAGTGGTGTTCATTTGATTTTATGTAATTGTTGTAGTTTTTTGCCGGCCCGTTTTGGGTCGGTGGTTGGTTAATGAAGTTTACTTTTCAAAAAAAAAAAAAAAACTCCATTTTGAACTTCAATGATAAACCTATAATGAGAAAATAAATAAATAAATAAGGAAATAAATCAAAGGTAATATATTTAAAAATATTTTTTAATCTGAATAAAAGAAAAGTTACGATCATAAAATCTGTTTTAATAATAATAAAAATTGTGATAAATTTTGCAATTTTATTAAACTATAAATCAACTTATAGTATACGTATACAGTTTGAAAATTTTAATGTAATTTAAAACCTATTCATCGTATAATCTCTAAATTTAGTTGTATTTAAAATAATCATTGAACTTATTCAAAAAAAAAAACACACTGATATAATAGTTATTTCGAAAATAACAATTTAGGATATATTTGATTACTTTTTAACATAAAAACAATTATATATATATGTATATATATATATAGGGTTGAGTTCATTTTAGAACTCTAAATAACTACAGAACTTTCAGAACTCCTAATAAACAATCATTTTATATATAAGTTTTTGTATTTAGGATCTTTTTATCATCTATTATATGTATTTCTTTGATTACATACATGTTAAAAGTAGTTTACATATGTTTAATTGCCAAAATTATATATATATGTGTCATAACTAATTACATATATGTAAAAAAACTAGTTTACATATGTGTAATTATAAAATTACATATAAAAAATGATAAAATTACTCTTAACATGTATGTAAATCGTAAAAATACACATAATAAATGATAAAATTATCCTAAACATAAAAATATATATATAAAAAGATTGTTTATTAGGAGTTCTGCGAGTTCTGTAAATATTTATGGTTCTGAAATGATCCTGGCCTATATATATATATATATATATATATATATATATATATAGGGTTGAGTTCATTTCAGAACTCTAAATAACTACAGAACTTTCAGAACTCCTAATAAACAATCATTTTATATATAAGTTTTTGTATTTAGGATCTTTTTATCATCTATTATATGTATTTCTTTGATTACATACATTTTAAAAGTAGTTTACATATGTTTAATTGCCAAAATTATATATATGTGTCATAACTAATTACATATATGTAAAAAAACTAGTTTACATATGTGTAATTATAAAATTACATATAAAAAATGATAAAATTACTCTTAACATGTATGTAATCGTAAAAATACACATAATAAATGATAAAATTATGCTAAACATAAAAATATATAAATAAAAAGATTGTTTATTAGGAGTTCTGCGAGTTCTGTAAATATTTATGGTTCTGAAATGATCCTGGCCCTATATATATATATATATATATATATATATATAGAGAGAGAGAGAGAGAGAGAGAGAAAGTATAATGTACAAAACGCCTTATCGTACTTCACGTACGCGACGTGTTCTAAACCGTCAGATATATGTGATTATCACGCATGAACTGATTAATCACGCTTGGAATTGATTAAATCACGCATGGGACTGAAAATCACGCATAGAACTCATGTTTCAGATTAATCACGCATGGGAATAAGCTTCTGAAAATAATCACGCATGTTTTAAATAATCCCGCATCCAAATTATCACGCTTTCAACCCTGATCTGACGGTTACTAGTGTCGCGTACGTGAAGTATGATAAGGCCTAATGTATGTTAACCGCTCTCTCTCTCTCTCTCTATATATATATATATATATATATATATATAGGGTAGTGTTCTAGAGTGAACACTAGGTTGAGAGTGAACTGTGTGAACTAATTTGGGTCATTGGATTACATCATCTAGAGATTTTTAAACATTGGCAAGATTGTAATTATAATATTGTAACTCCCCTTTAAAATAAATGACAGAAGGGTATTTGTGTCTTTTGTAAATTGCATTTATTAAGCAATATAATCAAAATCCCTAAAATCTCGTTAGTTTCCGTATATACAAGATACATAGTTGTTAGTGTATACACATGTGTACAGTCTCGCTAGTATCATTTTATACAATATACACAGCTGTTAGTTTATACACATGTGTACAGTCTCGCTAACTATCAGTTTATACAAGATACACAACTATTAGTTTATACACATGTGTACAGTCTTTTATACATCTGTGTATTATATTCAGAAATGGTTACATATGTGTATATTAACAACATATAATATATTAGGCATGCACACGAGTAGATTCATATAAAAATTACGAAATTAATGAAAATGAAACATATCACATGTATGCAAAAATAAATAACTTCATCACATATTCAAAAAAAATTAATGCCCAAAAATAATTACAATTTAAATCTCAGAGAAATTTTTTAATGTTTATTGAAAATTATAAAAAGTTAAAAACAACGTATTATGATATCTATATATACGGATAATAAAAGAAAACCAATATTCAAGTTAAAATTAAAACAAAATCTATGGATAAAAAAATAATAGAGAAATAATTAAAAATGAGAGAGAAAGAGAATGAGAGTTAAGAGATGAGAAAATTAAGGGATTTTAATTAAACATTCTTGGGTAATGTCAATCTTACCCTTTTAATCTAAAAAATGATCAAGGGCCAAGATTAGTTCACTCAGTTCACTCTCAAGAAGTTGTTCACTCTTGATCGTAATCCTATATATATATATATATAGGACAAAGATCTGTTAGGAACCACCCTTTATTGTGAGAACCGCGAGAACCAATGTGAACACAACCAAAAATGCCTAAAAATAGCTAAAAATCACACAATTTTTTTTAAAATATTTTTTATAAAAAAATCGCTACTTTTAGTAGCAAAAAAAATTTTAAAATTTTTTTTTGCTACTAAAAGTAGCGATTTTAACATAAAAAATATTAAAAATTTTTTTTTTGATTTTTTTAGATTTCTTTAGGTTTTTTGGGGGTTTAGTTTTTAGCATTTTAGCATGGGGGGGGGTTATGTTTTTTGGTGGGAGGGGGGGTTAGGTTTTTTTTTAGGTTTTTTGGGCGTTTTATTTTTTAGCATTTAGCTTGGGGGGTTAGGTTTTTTTTGGGAGGGGGGGGGGGGGTGGGGGGGGGGTTTAGGTTTTTGGGGGGTGGGGGAGGGGGGGTTTAGGTTTTTTGGTGAGAGGGGGGTTTTGTTTTTTTTTTTTTTTTGGGGGGGGGGGGTGGTGGGGGGTTTAGGTTTTTTTTTTGGGGGGGGGGGGGGGAGGGGGTGGGGGTTAGATTTTTTTTGGTTTTTTTTAAATAATATATATATATATATATATATATATATATAGTTAACGAAGAACGATGGATAGTAACTATATTTTTAAAATAATATATAGCTTTTTATTATTTTTTATTTAATATTTTATAATAGTTTATTATTATATTTACTTCTAATAATATATTTTATATTTTTTCATTTTTAAAAACCATATATTTTCTTTACCATTTTTTTAATAATTCTTTCTTTTTCTTTCTTTAGAACATATATAATTTATCAAATAATTTGATACTTATATAATAATTTACGTTTGTAAATTTTTTCTAAAAACTTAAGTACGTAGTTGTGTTTGATGTTTTTCCCTCGACATCCCGTTATAAGTTTTGTTAAAAACGAAGGTGTACTCAAAATAAAGTATTTATTTGGTATTATAAAAAGGTACAATGATAAACTAAACCGTTCTAATGGTTTGGCTTTTTAAACAACATGCTTTATTTTCAAATCACGTTTGTTTTACATTATCATTTGCTCGGTTTCGCCACAACGCGCGACATAATAAAAACTATATATATAGTTTTCGAAGGACAATGAATATTAATTTTAAATTTAAAATAATACATAGATTTTTAATATTTTATTATATCATTATATTATTTTTAATATTTACTTTAAATTTTTAACATATTTTCAATTTTTCCTTTTGTTATTATATTTATTTTTAGCTTTTAACGTATTTTCATTTTTTTCCATTTCTAAAACCATATTTACTTTATCATTTATTTTTGTTTTTAATATTTTTTTGAGTTAAATGCCATTTTAGTCCCTGTGGTTTGGGCCATTTTGCCAGTTTAGTCCAAAGGTTTCATTTTTAACCTGTGGGTCCAAAAAAGTTTCACAGTTGCCATTTTAGTCCACTGGGTTAACTTCATCCATTTTTTCTGTTAACCAGAAGGCCATTTCGGTCATTTTATATGGCTGAATTGCCCTTTTAGTTAACATGATTACATACAAAATGACCAAATTGGCCTTCTCGTTAACAGAAAAAATGGATGAAGTTAACCAAGTGGACTAAAATGGCAACTGGAAAACCTTTTTGGACCCGCAGGTTAAAAATGAAACCTTTGGACTAAACTGGCAAAATAGCCCAAACCACAGGGACTAAAATGGCATTTAACTCTATTTTTTTTCTTTTTTAAATCATCATCTTTACTTTATCAACTAATTTGATATTTCTTTAATAACTTATGTTTGTTAACTTTTTTTTTTCTAAGAACTTAAGTATGTAGTTGCGCTTAATTTTTACCCTCGGTTAGTATAAGTTTTATTAAAAACGAATATATATTCAAAATAAAGTATTTATTTGGTATCGTAAAATGCTACGATGATAAACTGAACCGATTATAACGGTTTGGCTTTCTAAACAACACGGTACCTTTTTTAAATAACGTTTGTTTTACATTCCGTTGCTCCGCAACGCGTGGCGGAAAAAAACTTAGTATTCATTGTATACAAATTTTATAGAGTAAAGTATAATTTCCGTCCTTGTGGTTTACACCCGATCGCACATACAATCTCTATTTGATAAAATCGACCATTCCTGTCCTTGTGGTTGTTGATTTCAATCAATAACGTCCCTGTTAACATTTGTTGCTAGTCAACGGTTAGTTGATCGAGGTAAAGGTGTCTTTTAACATCTAATTCGAAGGGTAACATTTTCTTTTCATCATCATCGTCGTCGTCGTCGTCATCATATCAACATGTGTCAACTCTGATCAATCATCATCATCATCATCATTATTATTATATCAACATGTGTCAACTCTGATCAACTTTCCACGTGTTATGCTTTTGTAGCAAATGATGAAACTCATATCATTGATAATCTGTCTTATGTCCTCGATGACCTAAAGCACATAGACCCAACTGACTTAGAGGTGATGGACATATTGCAACAGGTAGCCTTGCTCAGTCTTAGAGCTAATAATTTTTATAAACGGACTGGGTGGACTTATGCAGGATTGAATGGTAGATCCAAAGTGGGGTTGGATAAATCAAATTAAATGTTTTAAGTGTAATAGGTTGGGACACTTTGCTAGAAAGTGTAAGAGTCAATCAAATTACTCTGCACCATTGATAACATACCCTAGTCAAAAATCTCAACCAATTACAGGACAACAAATTTATTCCCAAAATACCCCTACAGTACCACTTATTTTGCACATACCATGAATCTTGTACATGTACACTATGTTTATACATCACAAACTTCTCAAGTTCAGTATGTCCAAATGCTAATGGCACATGTTCAAGCACAACCAGCTACTCCTACTACTGTAGAGCCTAGTCAACAAAACTTATTCCATCTGTTAAAAGACTTAGTCAACAGAAGTTAAAAAGGTTAGTCAACAGATGTTAAGATTATAAGGAAACAGACGTTAAAAGCGCAAACAGATGTTAGCAAGTTGTTGAGCTACAATATTTAGTCAACAAAAGTTAAAATGAGAATTACTCAACAGGGTTAGTCAATAGTAGTTACAGTATTTACACACAACCTAACCACTGTTTAGCTATCAACTATTACATACCTCTGTTGCTATCCAACAGAGGTTTCGTAACAAATGTCATCCATTATGTCCAACAGAGGTTGCAACGTGGACAGATCTTAAATATCAGATGTCAGTCAACCGAGGTTAAAAGACTTAGTCAACAGAAGTTAAAAATGTTAGTCAACAGATGTTAAGATTATAAGGAAACAGGCGTTAAAAGGGCAAACAGATGTTAGCAAGTTGTTGAGCTACAGTATTTAGTCAACAAAAGTTAAAATGAGAATTACTCAACAGGGTTAGTCAACAGTAGTTACAGTATTTACACACAACCTAACCACTGTTTGGCTATTAACTATTACATACCTCTGTTGCTGTCCAACAGAGGTTTCGTAACAACTGTCATCCATTATGTCCAGTAGAGGTTGCAACGTGGACAGATCTTAAATATCAGATGTTAGTCAACCGAGGTTAAAAGACTTAGTCAACAGAAGTTAAAAATGTTAGTCAACAGATGTTAAGATTATAAGGAAACAGACGTTAAAAGGGCAAACGGATGTTAGCAAGTTGTTGAGCTAGCAAAAAATGTTTACAGTAACAAAATAATATATCGTTACTTACGTTCATGCCACATTCAGGTCTAATATTTGCTGAAATGTAAGAGTTCTCGTAGACATTTTCTTTAAAACATGAGACAACGAATGACAAACGTCCAATAGCTTTCACCAATACATTATCTTTCATTTTCAAACAATGCTCTCTAACAAACTTTGTCCATCCATCCGTAAATATACAATGATCATCTCTCTTCCTTACACGTACTAGCCATGATTTGTCACCATCAAGTAACTCTACAATTCGACCGTACGGGACATCCTTGCCCCACAACAGAGTCTCAAAATCAAGTGGTATATTCTGCAACAGTAGTTAACAAACATCTTATATAAAAAATTAACGTAGAATCCTAATAGTAGCAAGAATGTTAAAAAACATACCAAAAATATAAAATCATCTTCATTAACGAATTGTAAAAAGGATGGTGTTTGATGGGATAGATTCATATCTGTAATAAACAATTTAAACTTACAAGTTATAAAGATGAACATCATCCAACAAAAGTTATAGACAAACAACATTATAAAATGGACATCACTAACATCCCTTAAACTAAATCAGCACTTAAAAAACAAAAGTACCAAATATTAACCGGACTATTTGTATAAAAACAAAGCACAAAACGAAAATCATCATCTCTCACAACATTTAAGAAAATGAGCATCAACTAAAAATTATATGGTTGATTTATCAATCGTAATGTAGAAGACAACATCACGAAGATGCATGCACAAATTGTGACAGAGAATGCTATCAGTAACTTCATTTAAATTAATGCAGTACTTAATCGATAAAAATACACCGGATTACAACAACTATTATTTGCTTCAAGAAAGAATATGAAACGCCGTCAGTGACAAATAAATACTCATAACATCAAATAACGATTAATCTAACATTTATAATACAAACAATAAATTCAAAGAAACAATACTTGGTTTTATAGCGTATAATCTATATTATGCAATAGAACCTTGCCGATTTTGATAAGAAAGTTATTTGAGAAAACTTCAAAATATGTTTTCTGGAGCTTATATTCAATAATGGAGATGAAAAGTATATTAAATGGAGTTAATATAGATGTTACATTTACACTGATTGGTTGAAATTAAGTTTTGTAAAATTTATACTTTACCATCTTTTACATTAAAACATGGCAATTTTTGCACAGCAGTAACCACTGCTTGACTATAAATTTAAAATATTAAATACGAAAAACTTATCTATTAATTTAATATATTTATATAATTAAAATAGTTTTTAAATCCCGATATTAAATATTATTATAAGTTAAATAAATAAACAATTACAAGTTAATTGATAAATATCTTATTTTCAACAATCCAAATACAATCTCACCTCTTCTTCTCTGGCGAAAAAACTCTACTGTTTCTTCTTCTTCAGACTTGACAATCAGAAGTTTAAAGTTTTAGATCAGGTATTTTTTTGTTCTCTTGTGTATTTTACAAGTATGCTTTCACATGTTCCTTTCAGTTTCCTCATTTCAAATTATATAAACATCAAAATCATAATCTACTGATGTTAAAATAGATAAACTTATATGAACTTGTTTTCTTTATTTTATAATAAGATTTATATCAACCTATTTAGTTACATTTTGATTCATTCCATCTAAATAACAATCTGAAATATTATTGTTTCATAAATATTTGGTTGTAAATTTTACGAATGATTTTAGAATTATTGTATGAACTGCCATGTAGTGTTGATACATTTGTTCTATCAATATTAATTTTGATAAAATATTCTGCAATCAGCTTATAGTACTCATATGTCTGATTTGTAAGTAAATATAGCCTTGTCTACTAAAAAAAACTGAAGTTTGAAGTTGACACAAACATGAATATTTGAAAACTGTAGGATCGTTTTACCGACCAAATAAGTCAATCAGAGGCAATACACAACTGTTTGAGAGGCGGAATCAAACAAACAGCTTAGAATCAGTAAGAAATTAGTAGAAACAGAGTTATTTCACTTTAAAACAGTCTTCTTATTCAAAATATAACGTGAATACACGGCAGGAATTCGACAGCACTTCGTGACACACTTCCTAATTCCGTTTGAAATGAGAAGCACACAATACCTATATATAGGCAGGAGATTCCGTTTGAAATTACATGTTCCATTCAAACGAAATTACTTAATGTAATTTCAAACGGAATTACATTAAATGCTTTCACTCGAAATTAACTTTTGTTTCGTGTGTGCATCTATTTCAATTCTATGATGTAAGATGTGATGTCACTAGTATGATGTCATCATCAAGAATGATGACATCATTCTTGTTCAGATCTGCAACGAAACCGAGACTCAATATAAGACGAAGTCAACAGACATATGCACCAACAGTCTCCCCCTTGGATGTTGACGGAGTCTTCAGTACGAGACTTTAGCACGTCAAAACTTCAGTCTTAATCAGTTTTCACGCTTTCCAAAATATTTGACGCTGAAGCATCCTTCAAACTCTCTCTTTTTCTTCAATCACCACTAACAGCTATTCTTCCGAATCTGAATCTAGCTATTTCACTCTTCAAACTCCCCTTAACTAACAGACTCCCCCTTAAGTTGTTCCGGGATCGAAGTCTGGAATTTGTAGCTTAGGATCGAAAATCTGGCATTAATCCTCAGAAATCGAAACCTAGCTTTTTCAACGTTTCCTGCACATTCTCTACCCAAAACATAAGTTTTTATTTATATCACTTTGAAAAACTTACTGATAGAGAGCATTCATTCACCAAACATTAATAGATACATCAAGTTCAAATTAATGACCTTGATTAACTAATCATGCAATCATTCTCAAAAACATTTCTCATTTAAACAAACTCCCCAACCCAATATGGTTCATCATGTTTAGCACTCGGAATTTTGAAAATCAACTCTTCAACATTAGTTGTCGAAAATAAGATGAAGTAAAATCTTTTTGATTTTTCAAAATTTTATGCTAAAACACACTAAACTCTTTTTGGATTTTTTTGTTTTTTTAATGAAAAGCATTAAAGAAATATTTACAGACAATATTTTTGTGAGTTTGCGATAGAGGATCATATCAGTTTATTGAGACAAATCAGCTGCACCGTTGATCTAAAATTACCACTTAAAGCTTTTAAACAATTCACCTTAGATCATCGATATTGTGATCCACTTAAACTCCTCTAAGATGTTCGTAATGCTTACTGATACGATTAAGGTATATTTAGATAGCACTAAAGTCTTAAGTGCCCCACGATCTTAGCATATCCCCTCATCATGCAATACACTAACTCACGTAATGCCTTTAAACTTTCATCAAATGTGATTTGTGTAAAAATAAAGCAGAATGTTTAAACATTAACAATCAGGTCGATACTTCCGTATACGCAGAGAAAGTCCAATGTTTAAACAAAATAAGAAATAAAAACAAGTTGAAATTGTTTAGGCTTTAACCACCAGGTCGATACTCCCGTATACGCAGAGGTGATCCAAAGCTTAAATGAAACACCAAAGAAAATAAAGCAGAACGTTTAGGCAATAACATCCAAGTCGATACTCACGTATACGCAGAGGATGTCCAATGCTTAAACAAAATAAAGAAATAAAACAAGTTTAAATCTTTGCAAAATGAAAACACAGAATCACAGTGACTTTTCAGCAAAGATGTGAAAGCTCACAAACTTAACCGGTTTTATGTCTTTCGACAATCAGCAATTACCGAGCAGGCACACAGTCAAGAAGGACAAAACTAAGTACTATGCGTTAGACCGTGTTTCCCACCAGACTTAGGCCTTTTGCTTTATGTTTGTATCATTTTCGCAAAACTACTAGTCTTAGCTGAGCCTATCGACACATCCCTAGTGAGACTGTTTAAAACTTTATAAAACATTCCATTTCTCTAGCATGCACTGATAGTCCACTGATGTACTATCATTTTCTCTTTTTAAACAAACTCTTTTTACACTGTTGGTGCATATGTCTGTTGACTTCGTCTTATATCGAGTCTCGGTTTCGTTGCAGATCTGAACAAGAATGATGTCATCATTCTTGATGATGACATCATACTAGTGACATCACATCTTACATCATAGAATTGAAATAGATGCACACATGAAACAAAAGTTAATTTCGAGTGAAAGCATTTAATGTAATTCCGTTTGAAATTACATTAAGTAATTTCGTTTGAATGGAACATGTAATTTCAAACGGAATCTCCTGCCTATATATAGGTGATGTGTGCTTCTCATTTCAAACGGAATTAGGAAGTGTGTCACGAAGTGCTGTCGAATTCCTACCGTGTATTCACGTTATATTTTGAATGAGAAGACTGTTTTAAAGTGAAATAACTCTGTTTCTACTCATCTCTTACTGATTCTAAGCTGTTTGTTTGATTCCGCCTCTCAAACAGTTGTGTATTGCCTCTGATTGACTCATTTAGTAGGTAAAACGATCCTACAATTGGTATCAGAGCCAGTTATGAGCCAATACACTTGAATCAGTGCCTTTTTCTACACTTTCTTGGATTTCTGGACAATTGAACGGACAAAATGGACTGATTTTCTAGTATTGTGTGTAAAACAGTGTTTTAACAAACCCTTGAGAGAATCAGATCAAAATTCGGACTAAATCTGATAAAAATGGACTAAAAACCTTATTCCGCTTGAACGAGACATCTGATTCCGCTTGAAAAATTGTGATAATTTCAAGCGAAATAAGTGATTCCGCTTGAAAACATCTGATTCCGCTTGAAAAGTTGAAGTAGTTTCAAGCGAAATAAGTGATTCCGCTTGAAATACAACTGATTCCGCTTGAGAAGGTAATTCCGCTTGAAAATCACTTGATTTCGCTTGAAAGTGCTGATTCAGCTTGAAATCTGATTTCGCTTGAAAGCATGTGTTTGTTGTGAAAGTCCATTTCGTTCGTGGTATTTCGTTTGAAGTTCATTGTGTGTAGAAAGTGTTTTCACTTTAAAAGTGACCTGTTTTGAAAACTTGAAATTTTTTTCTGTAAACTGATTTCGTAAAATGGAAAATCAAGATTTTTATAACTTCTTTGCCGGTGGGGGAATGACAGCAGCACAAACATCATGCAATATTGTACAAAACGTGAATATGGAGAATGAACTTGGGACGATGCAGAAACCTCATAAGTTGATGAATATTGACGAGTATTCGAGTTGGTCTGGAAGGTTTAAGACATGGGTTCAAGCAAACCACTTCGAGTGCTAGATGAAAATTGAATCGAAATATGTTCCTCCGAAAGATGGTTTGGGTCTTGTGAAGTCGATTGGTAGTTTGAAACAAACTGAACAAGAAGCTTTTAAGGCAGAGAAGAAGATGATGAGTATTCTTCAACAGGAAATTAAAGAGGATATCTTGGTGTTGTTGCAGCATGAGGATAATTCACAATCTATTTGGCAGTCGCTACAAGTAAAGTTTCAAGGGAGTGTGTCCATGATCAAAAGCAAAAAGGCTTTGATAAAGAAACAATTTGACATCTTCACTGGTTTGAAGGGTGAAACTACAAAACAATTGATTGAAAGATACTGCCATCTAGTTGTGGAGATGGGGAGATTGGAAATAACCAAGACTAATGAGGAGTGGATCGATATATTGGCAGATGCATTGCCATACGATGAATGGGGTACTTATTTGCTGGTGATGAAGAACAATTCAGATTATGTTAATTTGAATCTTAGTGGTTTCATAGAGAATATCGAAGCACATGAGTTAGAGTTAACAAAGATTAAACAGATGAATTCTGCAAATGTTCAACATGATGTTTCACTATATTACAAAGGTAGTTCTCCGGCAACAACGAATCTAAGCCTGAAGATTCAAACAACTTTCAGTGCAGATTCAACATCTGGTGCTTCGTCTAGTACATCAAGCAATAACAAGCCTTCACCGTTTACAAGTTATGAGCCGAATCCCAAGACTTCAGAACATATGTCTCCACAAAGCTCATCAAGCTCGAACAATCAGGGTTATGTTTCTGGGATACAGTGTAACATTGCTGTAAACATCAAAAATGGACAAGAGTTTACAGAAGCAGCTGCAAAGCAATACATTGCACTGTTAGCTTCCGTTCTTGAGTCATATGAGAGTTTGGTAGCTGGGAGGATCGGTAATCCAGATATGACAAAGGAGGATTACGACCAAATCAATCCAGAGGAGTTAGAATTAATTGATATCAAGTGGGGGATGGCTAGTTTGGTTAGAAGAGCCCAAAGGTTTATGGAAATTACGGGCCGAAACAGTTTGTCAGGTCAGGATCAAAAGCTTGGCTTTGATAAGTCCAAAGTGACTTGTTTCAGGTGTAAAGAGAAGGGTCATTTTAAGAGGGAATTTCCGAATAGAGAGGTCAATAACCATCAGAATTCTTTTACCAACGATTACTATAGACATGCGATCTATCACAAGACAAATCAACAACCTGTCGTTCAAAGACCTCAGATTGAAAATAAGCCAGAAAAAGCTCTTATTGTCAACCAAGATGATGAGAAGGTAGCTGAAGAGTTCAGTTGGGACAAGTATATCCCGGGCAGTGAAAGTAGAGCAATGATGGCTGAGATTGTAGAGGTTCCGGAGAGTGTTGTTGAAACAGAGATTGTTAGTGAAGATGTATCTGAAGAAATTTCGGTTGATCTCGAAGAAATTGTTGCAGAAGTCTACTATTATCAGTTCGAACAGGAGGTTTTAGCTAGTTCTTTAAAATCAATTATGCCTCCTAATGTGTTTAATTCTTTTGTAGGTTATTTCAGTGAGCCAACAACAGCATCTTGCCCACAGTATGATGATGAGAAGGCTCCGGTTGAAGAAATAATTGATGTCTCCAAAGAAATGACTGAAGAAACACTGAAAGAGATTGCTGACAAAGCCTTAATGGCAAAGCTGAAAGAGGTAGACACATAATCTGTAAAACCAGAGTCTGTTGATACTGAGTCGGTCAAAACAGAATTAGGTCAAAAGGAGTCTGACGGGAAATCTGAAAGTGAGGAGGTCAAAACAGAAGGAGTGTCTGAGTCAGAGTCTGATAATGTCGGTAAACAGGATGTTGTTTTTGAGCAAGAGGATATGATTGTTGAAAAGATTGATTCAATCTCTAAAACTTCATGCAAAAACTGTTTAAAACCATGCATAGAATGTCTTGAAAAAGACAAAAAGTTTCAGGAATTGAAACAATACACTGATGAGGTTAGATTTGATCTGAGTGAAGTAAAAGAAGCGTATGACAATTTGGCTAAATCTATCAAAATGATTCAAAAGGAGAGTCTTGAAAACGATAAAGCCATAAAATTGTTGAAATCAACAGTTTTTGATAAACAAAAAGAAATCAACTTTCATTTGGACACGATTGCTTCATTGAAAAAAGAATTGGAGTTAAGAAAAATTGAGAATGAAAGAATTGATAAGAAGTTGATGAGTTATGTTGCATCTTCATATGTAATTGAACAGATTGCCCCACAACAACCAAATGCAACACATGTCTTTAATAGTGTTCCACCCCCAATGTGGAATCATTACACTCAAAAGTATCCAGATGGGGTGGAAGCTGCTTTGAACCTCAAACTGAAAACCATTGAGAATGAGTTACCTGAAAGTATTGATGTTACATTCTCTCCGTCCGACACTGACAATGAGTCACAGGTTATCAAGACCGTTGTTGACCAAGTGTTAGACGAAGAGAGTGATAACTCGGAGTCTGAGATTGTGAAAACTCATTTTGAGAACTCCATGACTGAGTCTGAAGAAGATGGTAACTTCTTAGACAAATTCATACCAAAATTAGACAAAGTCACGAATGATGGTCCGATCATTGTGGTTTACACAATGATTGGAACTGACAAGCTTTATTCTGATTTTGAGTATCCGCTCCAAAATGCTAGAATTAAGAATGTTGTTTTATATTTTTTATCTCGCAGATTGAACCCAGAACATATAAGGAAGCTTTGACTGAAGATAGCTGGGTGAACGCTATGCAAGAAGAGTTGCAGCAGTTTGAGAAGTTGGGAGTCTGGAGATTAGTAGACCTTCCTGAAAATCAGAAACTGATAAAGACAAAGTGGGTCTTCAAGTGCAAAAGAGATGATAGAGGTGTGATTGTGAGGAATAAAGCATGACTGGTAGTACAGGGTTTCAGCCAGCAGGAGGGGATCGATTTTACTGAAGTGTATGCCCCTGTAGCTAGGCTCGAGGCGATAAGAATCTTCCTGGCATTCGCGTCATGGAAAGGATTCAAAGTCTATCAACTAGATGTCAAGTCTGCATTCCTATACGGCAAAATCAAAGAAGAAGTGTACGTTGGTCAACCGCCGGGGTTCACCGATCCAGTACACAAAAACAAAGTCTATCTTCTTGACAAAGCGCTCTACGGATTACACCAGGCCCCGAGAGCCTGGTATGAGACGCCCTCCCAACATTTGCTGGCCAACGGGTTTAGCAGAGGGACAGTTGATAGTACGTTGTTTATCAAAGAGGTTGCAGGGCATCTTTTGATCGTGCAGATTTACGTCGACGATATCATCTTTGGATCGACAAATGACGAATTGTGTAAAGATTTTGAGAATGTGATGAAAAAGAAATTCGAGATGAGTTCGATGGGGGAGATGAAGTTCTTCCTAGGGCTGTAGGTGGAGCAAATGCCTGAAGGAATCTTCATTCATCAAACTAAATACGTGAACGATGTTCTGGAAAAGTTCAACATGGCTCAATCTAGTCCAGCATCAACCACCCTAGCTCAGAATCACGGGATTTGCCCAGACGAGAGTGGAGAAAAAGTGGAAGAGACACTGTATCGGTCAATGATTGGATCCTTGATGTATCTTACTGCTTCCCGCCCGGATATCATGTATCCGACTTGCTTATGTGCACGATATTAGTCAAGCCCACGCCAGTCACACCTGACCATCGTGAAACGAATCTTACGGTATTTGAAAGGCTGCCCAAGCACCGGCTTGTGGTATCCTAAGACTGACGATTTCTCTCTCACAGGTTTTGCTGATTCGGATTTTGGTAGCTGTAAACAAAATGCAAAGTCCACCACTGCTGGGTGTCAGTTCTTTGGAACTCGACTGGTCACCTGGCAGTGCAAGAAACAAACCTCAGTAGCGCTTTCTACCTGCGAGGCTGAATACGTTTTGGCCTCAAGCTGTTGCTCTCAGATCCTTTGGATCCAACAGCAGATGCGAGACTTTGGTTTGCAGTTCTTGAACACTCCGATTTTTGTAGACAATGAAGCGGCTATTAACATAACAAAAAACCCGGTTCACCATTCGAAAACTAAACATATTGAAATTCGGCATCACTTCATCCATGATTGCTATGAGAAGAAGTTATTCCGAATAGAACATATACACACCGATGAACAGAAGGCTGATTTCTACACTAAACCTTTTGATAGAAAAAGATTTAATTATCTTTTGAAATTGAACGGGATGAAAAATCTGTTTTCTGGGAGGGTAATTGAGTGTGAAGCCGAGGAGGATGGCGGTCTGATGTGATCCACTTTATGTTGTAAAGTTTTTGTACAGTTTTATTTTCTGCTTTTGATAAAAACCAAAAACACAAAAATATGTTTTTGTTTTTAGGGGGAGAAATTTGCAGAAAAATACAAAAACATGATAAAGATTTCAAAATCCAAAAACATTTGAAAAAGTAAAAATGAGTTTGTGTAAAAAGGGGAAATGATAGTACAACAACTAGACAGGTGCAGTACGCTAAAGAAATGTAAAGTAAAAATGTGTTAAGCAGTCTTGCAGTTGATATGCCGATAGGTTTTTACACTTTTAGTAGGTTTATTCGGGATATAAACATAAAATTTCTTGCTTTTATGTGGGGAACATCTCTCGGATATATGGGTAACCCCCGAAATCTTGTTTGAAAGGTCCCTCTTTCTGAGATACTAGGTCTTTATGCTTAGTGATATCTGGGGTATTATCCCGGGACTTCTGATTTTGCGGAAGCAATGGCCTAGTCCTCGGAGAATACTTTACTGCTTGTTTGAAATATAGCGCCGCCCTCAGTAAAAATGATGAAACAATAAAATTGATAATCATTGCTGTTGTAAAAAAGATCCTCTAAAGGGGACCCACCAAAAGTCGAACCGTCATCTCTCTGCTGAACGGAAGTTCTGACCTGAGCTCTCACGGTCTCGCAATTTAACCCCTTACAGATATCATCTAGGTATACTCACCTGTAAGACTGAATATTGGGATCTGGATACGGGAGTATATTCTGAGGTGGTACACATATACAAGTTAAGCCTTAAAACACTAAATCCGTATCCTGAACAGATTGAACTTTGTGTGAAAATTTAAGAGGATCAGTATATTGGCAATCAATGTAAACTGTTTAATACTGAAAATGTAATCTAAGCTTAACGGTGCTTGTATCTTGTCGGAAGCTGATATGATCCCCTAACACGCTCACAAAAAGATTGTGTGTACAGTTTATTGCTTACCATATTCAAAAATCCAAAAAGATTTGTTTTTCATCTTATTTTCGACAACGAACGTTGGAAATCAGAGGATCAAAGTCTTGTGTGCTGAACATGTCTGGATCATGAGGGTTGGGTAAGCAGAAGATTGTGAAAAAGTGATTGGTATTTGCTTGAAAGTTCAAAAGTTCATTAATTTGAACTTAAATCATTTCAGAAAGTCAGAAAACTTCATAATTTGGTCAGCCAGGGTCATTAACTTGGACTTGGCAGGCTAGACAGTTGACCAAGGTCATTAACTTGGACTTGGTTAACTGGGTGTGTCGGTAAAATCTGAAAAAATAATAAAATTTGAAATTTTGAAAAGTAATTTCGCTTGAAAACCATGATTTCGCTTCAAAATATGATTCCGCTTGAATTGCCTCAATGCCCATTTCAAGCGAAATCAGGTGGTCTATAAATAGTAGGGTGATTCCGCTTGAAAGTATCATTTGTTCTGATTTCGCTCTGAACCACTGTTTAGGCGATTTCAAGCGGAAACATATAATCATCGATTTACAGCCGTTATATTGCCCGATTGTTGTTTGATATCCTGATTTTAGTTGGTTGGTACAACTATTATCATGGGAAAGGTAAGATTGATGGTCGATTTGACCAAGATTTGTCTGATTTCTTATTGTCGACGATGAACAGAACAAACACTTAGATCTAGGGTTTAATATTGATGTAAAATGAACAATAAACACATGGGTGTGGTCGGAATACATATTAGATCAGATTTAGGGTTTTGATTAAACAAGATCTATGGTTTGTGTATGATTGACGATGAACAGATAGTTCAGACTTAGATCTAGGATGTTTCTGTTGGTGAAAATGAAATTGAATCATACCCACATGCTCGGAATCTGATAATAAACAAACCCAATTGTTTGATTTCATCATCAGAAAAGTTTTGAAAATTTGTTCATGATTCCGCTTGAAACATGTGTTTCCACTTCAAATGTGATTCTGTTTCAAATGGGTATTCCGCTTCAAAATGCTTTTCCGTTTGAAATGGACATTAAAACAAGTGATTTCGCTTCAAAATGTTATTTCACATAATGTGTGATTTTGCTTGAAATGCTTTTCCGTTTGAAATGGACATTTATTTTAAAACAAGTGATTTCGCTTCAAAATGTTAGTTCACATAATGTGTGATTTCGCTTGAATGATGTTTGAGGAGAAAAATTTTCAAAGTATTTGATTTATTTGTATTGTGTTGATTTTCAGGCTTCAAATGTGATTTTTGATCCATTGCACAACAGTTGTTGTGATTTTGATGAGGAAAAGATTCCAAAGTTGTCTGAATTCAGGAGTATTCTGGAATTTATGAGAAGGTTGCCTATATAAAAAGCCTTGACGAATCAACATCTGGTGTTTAGATCTCATATCAAACGTTTTTGGGAAAAGGAAACTTATGACGAAGAGAGCAAAGTGATCAATTCGGTTGTTGAGCTAAATGGCAAAGAAAAGCCTATTATTATTTCTGAAGCACTTGTCCGTGAAGTGTTGGATTTTCCTGATGATGTAAACTCTCCGACAGAATATCCAGAGAGGATGGTCAAAGGCTGTATGCTGCGGATGGGTTATGTTGGTGCTCTAAACAATGCTAATTATTTGAAGTCAAAGTTTACCTGATTCATTCAGTATTGCAATCTCTAAGTCATTGCAAGGGAGGTTATGATGCTATGAGAGATTATCAAATGAACATGGTGACAGCTCTCGTATTGAACAAGAAGTATAATTTTTCGAAGATTGTGTTTCATTATATGGTTGAAAATATTACTTCAAAGAGCAAAACTTGGGTGTATCCACAGTTTGTTCAAATGATGATAGATCATGCCTATCCAGATCTTGAAAGAGATAAAAACAATGATCTGTTGGTGTTATCTCACATGAGTAATGATTCTTTGAAGCAATTGGCCAGATATCATTTGAATCATCCAGAGCCAAAGACTAAAGTTGAATTTTTTGGTTTTATTAAAGACAAAAACTATCAAGATCCAGATCCAGTCAATCATCAGAACTGGAGGAATGAGGAAGAGATGAAAGAAGCTGGTTATGCTGATGAATTAAAAATACTTGAAGAATTCAAAGTAACTCGAAATGACTGGTTCTTGAAAGAGAAAAAGAAGAGGGGCAGGAAAGCTACTCCTAAAGTACAAGTAGAAGAGGGTTCATCTTCTCAACCCAAAAAGCATCAAAAGAAAGCTGCTAAAACATTGCTTGTTGATGAATCAGAGGAGGAAGCTGAAGCCGAAGTTGAAGCTGAAACTGAAATTAATGTTGAAGGAGATGTTCGTTTGTCTCCTGTGTCTACAAAGTTGTTGAAATCTCTTACTAATTTTAATTCTAAAAAGAAAGAAGCAGCTGGTGATGAAGAAAATGATGATGTTAACAAAAGTACAACAAGTTCTTCTGAAGATGAAGTTGATGAGACTGAACGTTATAAGAAAGTCATGTCTGCTGTAGAGAAAGAGAAACAGAAAAAGAGAAAAAGAAGTGGTAAAGATGATGATGATGTGTACATTCCTTCTCAAGAAAATATTGAAGATGTTCAAACACCTCCATCATCAGGTGGTAAAAAGAAAGCTGATGCAAGAAAGAAAGTTGTTACTCCAAAGGTGAAAAAGTCATTGAAGATCTTGCTGAACAAGAAACCTATCCAAGAAACCAGTAAATCACCATCACCACAACCATCACCATTACATCAAACACCACCACATTTATCACCACTACACCAAACACCAATCCAAGAATAACCTATTCTAACTTCACAACAAATCTTTCAAACACCACCACTCACACAACCACCTGTCCAAACTACACCTGGTTCTTCTAGTTACAAAACCTTTCCAACTGTTCTAGAAGGTCTTAATCTTGATATTGGTGATTTCAATTTTGCAACTGATGAGCAAGTTAAGTTGTTGGAAAAGAAAGTTGAAGAAGTTTTAGCTGAGAACAAGAAGATGGTTGATCGTGAAAAGAAATTGGAAAAGCGTGTTAAATCTGTGGAAGCCGAAAACTCTGCGTTGCTGAAGAAAATCAAAGCAGATCAGACAGAGATTGATATTTTGAAAGTCAAAGTTGCAGAACTAGAAGAAGAGAAAGCACGACATGATGAGCAGAATAAATATTTTGAGTTGAAAAACAAAGAGCTTGAGGCTGTGAAGGCACAGAAAGAACACGAGATGTACATGTTGAATAAAGTGTTAGAAAGTATGCTTGGAAAATCTGTTGAACAGAAGTTTGATGAAATCAAGATTGAAGAAGTTAGAGCTCAAAGACAAGCAGAGATTGACGCTAAAATAAAGAACAAAGGAAAGGGTATTGAAGGTGTTTCTGAGGAGAGGGCAATTGTTCTATCAACTGTACCTGAATCTCCTATCCCAAATCCTGTTCCTATCTATGCAGTATCTGCTATCTTTGAAGAAGATGTGCTACTTGATGATGTTTTTAATGTTGATGAAGATATTGATGAAGATGATGAAGATAAGGATGATGATGCAGAAAAAGATGATGAAGTATTTTCTGCAAGTAGTTCTAGTGATGATGATAATGATGATGATGATCAGGGAGGTACTGGTGTTAAAGTTACTGAAGCGTCAAATGAACAAAATGTTGATGATTATATGCATGATGATGTGAATGAAGAACATGAGAATGCTGAAGGTGAGGGGGAGCACGTGGATGATCAAAATGTTGATAAAGTTGAAAATTTAATCTTGCGTCTAGAGCCTGAAGTAGAGGAAGGTGAAATCAGGCACACTTATACAATGGCTGAGATTATTGAGTTGACGAAAAATGATGATCCTGATTTCAAGTTTGATTTTGAAGAAGAACTGACTGAATTCGATATCAACCAACAGCCTGATTATTAGTATAAGTATATTGAAGATGCTGATCTGTATGATAAGGTTGAAGTCGAAGATTGCAGTGACGAAGAGGATATGAATGTAGATACGTCAAATTTTCCTACACTTGTCGAATTTTTCACTCAAGAGAATAGAAGGAAAGTAGAAGAAATTTTGAAGGATAAGAACTTTGATGGTACTACTAAAGATCCACAGCGCGAAGAACGCAAGAAGTGGTTCAGGATGAGTAATGAAAGAAAGTTCAAATGTCCTTTGAAGTTTTACAAGAGAGATAGAGATGTTTCGCTTGGTGACATCATTAGTTGGGGATTTCTACCACATGTGAATGCATATGCTATCAGAAGAGAATACGGTGTACAGTACTTTGAACATCTTTATGATATCATGTCACTACAATGGTGGGATGTGGAAGAGTTGTCAAAGGTTAGAACATTGAACTATCCTATCAGGAAAAATGATGTGCCTATGTGGGGTCTGATAAAGTATGAAGCTTTAAAAAATTTCAAACACTGGAAGCCTCATTATCCGAAGAAAGTGAAGAGGGTAAATCCAGTGACTGGTACTGAAGAAACGATCTTACATGTGAAGAAGCCTAAAGTGATCAAGAATATTCCTGTGCCAAAAATGGAGCAGGATTTTCATAAAGGTTTTGTGTGTTGGGTATACAGCTGTTTGTCAACAAAAGCTGTGATTACTTACAGGGCTGAAAATGAAGTTAGAGAAATCTTTGTGTATGATCCTATGTGGCTGGTAAACTGTTCTGCGAAAGACATAGAATGTTTATTTGTGAACAAGATATGGTTTAAAGCTGAAGATAGAGATCAAGCGATGCAATTTCAGAAGGTTGTATCCATATGTTTCTAGAAAAATATCAACGCTGAGAGCAAATGGTCATCTAAATGGGGAAAGATAGAGCAAGAAGAAAAGTTGAAAGCTGAGAAAGAACGTAAAGCACGTGAAGACAGAAATAACATGCTGAGGCATACTGTCGTTCAACGAATGGCTGCTGAAGAAAAGAATAAGGTTGACGAGAACGAAAAGCTTAGGAAGCAGTTGCTGAGGAAGCTTAAGCCAAGAGATGAAAAGTTTAAGTCGCTGTGAAGAAAGAGCTGAAGACCTGACTGAAGACTCCGGTAATATCCAAGGGGGAGTTTGTTGGTGCACGATGTCTATAGCCTACGTCTTAAGTCTAGGTCATGATGTATAGGGGTCAAAAGTGTCAAATATGTAAAGTTCAGGGGTCTAAAGGTAATTTTATGTGTTTTTGATGTAATTCCTCTTGAAATGACACATGGTCATTTCAAGCGAAATCAGAAGTTGTTATTCCGCTTGAAATGACATGTGTCATTTCAAGCGAAATCATAGGTCTATATATAGGCTTGTCTTGTTTCTCATTTGGACGGAATCACAAGTTGTATACCGAACTGCTGCCGGATTTTCTAGTGAAATATTAATGAGAAACGTGTGTTAAAGTGATATTCTCTGTTTTCTACTCCATTCTGTACTGATTCAACTCTGTTTGTTTGATTCCGCCTCTCAAACAGTGTGTATTGCCTCTGATTGACTCACTTGGTCGGTAAAACGATCCTACAAAAACTTTATTGCCATATAATACTTTTTTATTATACAAGAATATAAATTTGATCTTACACAGTGTTAGATTCATATTGTTGGTTGTAGGGACCATATTGAAGTACACAACATATAAGTTTGGTTCTACAGAGTGTTGGATATTTTTTTATACCTTAAATAGAATGCTTTTCAGATACAATTGATTTTATGTTTTAGTATTTAACTGTTATTGTATTTTTTACTTTAAGATGGAGTTTATGATAATTATCAATGTCTCTGAATTGACAGACCTAAATGAGGGATTGGTAAGCTATATTCTTAGAACAAATTAGCTCAAATCACAATTGTATGCTAAAAATTGTATTTATAAAATTAAAGATATATTAAATGTTGTGTATTTTATATACATAGGTACTTCCACGGATAATGAGTAACCAATTACCAAGAAAGTGTGAAGTAATAAAGTTGGTTGATTATACGGGTTTTAAGTATAAGATTGCAGTACAGAGCATCGGTCATAAAAGTAAGAGGATAAACGGGCAAGAATGGACTTGGTTTGTTGAAACTTATAGAAATAACAACATAGACAAGCTGTGTTTAAAAACATTGAAGGAAGCAAAATTTGATATAAATGTTTTGAACAATGAGGGATTGGAGATTAGAAAGGATGGCTCGAACAGAGATTATGTTCATGGTTGCTTGATACAGGCTGAAGAAGAAACATACTGCAAGCAGGTTAAAAATTGTTACCTTATTTTTATATATTGCCAGTGTATCTTTTGGACTGTTAGAAAAACTTCTAATTTATATTTTGTATCCTATATAAAATCTAATATCACATTTCTGAAATGTATGAAAATTATAGCATTTACCACACGATTTGCTGAAGCTGTTGTCGGAGAGGAGATTAAAAATTGATAACTTGGTTGCAAAAGTACATGGACCAAAGTAGAGTAGTAAAGTTGATGTGTATTATGTTTTCTCTCCTGAAAACAAAAAGGGATTGGCTGCTGGTTTTATGGGACCAGGATGGACAACTTTTTGCTTCGAAAATGACATTGAGGATAGCTGCCAACTGCTATTTCAATGGATGGGAAGTACTCCTGAAGACGACTTTAACTTCACCATGAATGTTAACAAAGACGGGATTGGGCTTCACGGGGAGACTAAACATCACTGCAGCCATACCAATCACCAACACCGCAAAAAGCGTCCACATTATAAAAACAGTTTGAATACCATGTTTTAGAGACACACAACTTGGTATTTACATATCTACTTTTAATATGGTTGATTTTACTTATAATGTTGGATCTATCTGTTATTACTTAAAGTATATGTTGTTTTGAATGAATAACTAAAGAAATAATTTTCCTTTACAGGCAATACCGAGGAACTTTGCTCGAGAACACCAGCTAAATGATTACCGTAGAGCTGTGCTGTCATTTGGTCATGTGAAGTTTTTGGTACAGCTGGATGTTAGGAGAGATCCTAGAAGACCTGATGACAACAACCATCTAGTGATGCATACAAACTGGCAGTGTATCATGGATGAAACAGGAATATCTGTGGGGAAAAAGCTGAGGTTTGAGATAGTCGAAGAAAAAAGTGTAACAGGAGATAAAATACACTTTGAAGTTTGTTGACATACTCTTTGAATATCTTTTCAGCCTTTAATAATTTATGTTTTAGTTGACATGTTTGATGGACAAATTTCTTCTTTGAAAACTAACTTAAGAATGAAGTTATGTAGTCTTAGCATATACTTTCAAAACTTTGTGGTTTTACCTTTTTATATTTTTCATGTAAACATTACTATATTTTGCATCTAAACATTAATATTTTCCATTGCATTTCCCGGTCACTTAACAAAAAGAAATATAAGACTCAAAATTAATAAAATAGTATGCAACATGTAATTAAAAATAATAGTGTTTTAAAAATCTGCTCCTACCAAAGGGACAAACTCAACATCTGTTTCGCTAGACTTTTCTAAGAAACGTCTGTTGAAGACAACCACTGTTGAAATAAAAGTCTGTTAAACCAAACAACCTCAGCTCATGAGCCAAACAAACTCTACTGGTGAACCAAAAGGTCTGTTAAGACAAAGACTGCTGAAGCAAAGGTCTGCTAAAGAGAACCTCTGCTGATGAAGCAAAATGTATGATTCTGCTGTGCACCAACAGATATTACACAATTCAACAGAAGATTTATAATATAAGATTTTAACAGATGATGATCAACAACTCATAAAGTCTGTTGAAACACACTATAACAGTGCTTAGCCTTTAACAGATCTTTAACAGTGCTTAGGGGTTAACAGATGTTAGCACGCTATAACAGTGCTTAGCCTCTAACTGATGTTAATGTATCTTAGACCCCAACAGTTTTCCGACTAACCAATTGATTAAATTTTCATTCATCAATCTAGCAATAATATACAACCCTACTACTTATCCAGTCCATCAATATCACCAAAAATGTATATAATGTATAATAACAATATTATATAACAAACAAAAGGTTAACCTTACTTGATATTCAAACCGTAGACATTACATACCATATTCATCATTGTAGCCCTTACAAACCAAACTTTTAACCACAGTTTGTTAAAACAACAGTTAACAGACATAAATAAAAACCACAAGGATTCTTCAAAAATAAGTGGTTTCTACTTATCTCTCATAAGAAATGTTTTTTCATAAGCATCTAATTTTTAAGCTTAGTCAGCTTCTTCCGGTTTCTTCTCACATTAGTGGATAACTCACCAACGTTAACAACATCAGCATCTTGAGCCATCCACTTTCCATTGGGACTTGATCCAGAATCCTTTTCAACTTCAACGACTGAAGAGTCGGCCGTAACAGCGACAACATCCTTGCAACAGATCACAAAACAACTATTGTTCTCATTTAATAAAATAATGAACTCTTTTTAAACATACTAAACATACTTTAAAAATAAATACTCACCCTTGAAGTTCGTTCAGCAGACACCTGGGAAGATTCAGAAAGGTTAGCATCTTTAACGTCAGCTACCTCTTGAGTAACCTAAAGGATCATAATATATGATATCATATAAAAAAGTGCAGAATCCAGTGTTTAAAACTCAAAAGAAAAATATATAGATTGAAAGAGTAATTTTATATGCTACCTCATCAGTATTTTCATCACCATTACCATCTCCACCAACCAACTCAGCAATTATTACTGGATCATCACATGTTTTTTGCACAGTATAAACACGATAGTCATTTTTAAGATTGAACTCTGAAACATCAATCTTAAAAGCAGCCTTCTTATCAACCAATCGAAATATCTCATGAGGGAATCCAGTATCATTGGCCTTAACCTACCTCTCTCTTATGTCACTCGCCGCTAATCTAAGAAGCTTCTGAACATCTCTATCAAACATAACAAAAGAAACACTACCACTCTCATCCTGCACCCGCACTTGCACCTTGAACCTGGAATATACACAACTAACAAAGTAAACTGCAAAACTATATTCAAATATCAGTCTTAGAATGCTACTTATATAAATATAACGCTAAATAATCATCATTGCTTACTTTGTGGTGATCGATGTACATTCACTATGACATTTGGGACAAACCAAAGAAGTCGCAGGTAATCGAACAATATCATCTGAAACATTTTCAACATTCTGCAAGTATTCACTTTTACCCATCACCTTCTTGAAACACTTACGACAGGCAGCATAAAACCAACCATACTCTTCTTACACAATCTTAATTGTCGCAACCACAACACAAGACATTTCCTGTAAAAACACAAGACAATTCATGTAAAAACATGGAGATGACAAACCAAACAAATAACAAAACTATATAAAAAGATGTGAAACCTTTTCTATCACACTAATCTCATCAACATGTTTCTTCACACCATCAGTTACAAATTCTTTATGCAATGGAAAAACACTCTGAGACGATAGTATTGTTTGAGAAGTAGAACCACTCCCTTGTCCAAACTTCAGTATATGCCTTTTGAATACCAAAAATAATTAAAATTAGTATACAAATAACATGAAACCAAGTATTTGACTTGAACATCTATATACAAGAGAAATTACATTGACAAATTACCTCCTCCTTAGCTCATTAACTTCATGAATTTCTTCATTCAGAAAAATTCGTGTTGCAAACTTATCACTTTGAACAGTATATTCACCTACATGGAAAAGTATATAGATATTTAATGTATACCTGTCTTTATATTGCAAGAAATAAACATTCTAAGACTGATTTGCAGAAAGTAACAAAAATACCTTTCCATTCCTTACACTTTCCATGCTGTATAACAGCCATCACATGCTCATGAGGTGGGATTTTAGAAATGAAGTCCTTAATCTGCAGATCATAATCATTCCACACAATACACCGCAAAACCTTACCCCTACATGAAAAGACTAATTTATGACCATTTCTTTACAAATCTCTAATATCAAAACAACATTGAATGAATAAAAACAGAAAATCAAAGGAAAATTATGACATTTATTAAAGTAGCAAATGAGCCATAAATTAACTACCATATTCACTAAGAATAGACTGTAGACCTCATTTATTACCATGATTCAGCATTAGATACAAACACTATAGATCTCATTTATTACCATTACCATGATCCCACATTAAATACCAACATTCTTCATCTTATTTATTAACATCATTAAATACAAACAATGGTCAGTACATGACTGCACATGTAACAACAACTTACTCCAAGTCTTCAATATCGAAATTCATCTTCTTAGTCTGCTTTGGAGGTCGATCAAAGATTTCAAGATCTCCACAAGAAATCACAGATCCAGTAACATCTATATGATCACATTATACAAGAATAAAAGTAAAACTCTCTAATATTATACAAGCAAGACATGATTACAAAAATATACACTACCAACACTCATAGCGTTTAACGCCTCTCCTTGAAGAATATCTTCATAAGCTCTGAATTTGAAACCATACTCAACACCTTGCCAATCTCTCACAGGAGTAATAGTTGTGCATCTATAAAAGTAGATTTTATAAGGCTGCACTACTACTTTATATAAATCTTTAGTCTCACCAACACCAAATTTCGACAGAATCACAACAGCATCTTCTTGAAGTTGTCCATCAAAAACAGGTATCAGATGAGTCTTAATACCTGCTTGAATCTTAGCACCCTGAAGAACATTTAAAGAAAGTATCTTCTTAGCATACACCACTACGTTGTCTAATAAAACGAAAAGCAGAGATACAAATTACCTTTTCATCAATGAAGATGAGATCCATCTTGTAACCCTGATTCCATTTTCGAATAATTCTCGCTTTCATGTTCCACATCTCTTTCCCAGGATTCAAATCGTTAACAAAACTAAGATTGTTACTGTCAACTGATATTGACATGCTTCTAATTCGGAATTCGGATTGTGATTAAATTTCAAATTTCAAAATCAGAGAAGATGAAAGCATGATGAAATATGAAGTGGGAAATGAGAAGAAAACGCTTATATAAGAAGGATGATTGACAGGAGTTTCTGAGTGACATGCATTAATTGCTAATTACTTATTCCCATGCATTTTTGAATTTGAATTTCCCGGTAATTAGCCTTAAACATCTGCTAATCTAAAAGCATTACGGAGGATAACAACAACTGCTGCTAGGTATTAAAGTAAAGTCAACAGATGTTTACTCGGGTAGATGTTTAGACAGAATTTTAAATGATTTTATATATTAGGCTTTATGATGTAATAATGACATAAGAAAAGCCTTGTTGGACAGCCTCTCCAGCTGACACATCACCAAGTGTTTAATCCAAAGAAAAACTCTTTTAAACTGATTTTTACACTAAACCGCACCAAAACCGACATATATTTCATTCACTGAATAGTGGGGCAAAGTGGTGTCGAAACTGTCATGAAAAGGACTCGAAAATACATCTGATTCAAGCGAAAACGCAAGTCTGAATGCTCAAAAATGCTGAACAGTCGCTTGTGCGAAGCCAGACTGGCTTGTACGAAGCCACAGCTTCTTACGAAGCCAGTAGCTTCGTACGAAGGCACTCCCTTCGTACAAGGAATCTGTTTCCCACTCGACACTCCAACTTTGACCGTTTCAGCACTTTGAAGACTGATGCACTACCGTTCCCGTAGGCAGGCTGATCCGGCACTCTCTCCACTCCATTCCAGACCGTGTTTACTATTAAACATGCACAGTGAGTATACTTGGCCCATTTTCGCTTTAAAACGCACCTTTTGGGGTGTAACATACGTTCATACATAAACACACTTATCAAAACACACTACATGCTTAAGCTGATTATCACACGTGAATGACCAATATACATATTTACACGTGATGCTTGATACATATGTGCTAGGACATTTACTCGTTGATGTTCCACCTTAGCTAGTATGGCACTATAGTTCGACTCACACCCGACCAGGTCTAGTTAAGGAACTTCACACCTCTCCTTCACAGTCATCTTGGGACTTAGCTTGAGTGATTGTCTAGTTAGTATATATGTTGTGTTGTATCTCGTTTATGTATGTGGAAATTCGCAACGCTTTTTTCTATTTTACTATTATATCAAACCTGTATACTCGCCAATACATTTTTGTATTGACATTATTTTAACGTATGTTGCAGGTTAATCGCAGGTTATCTCGAATCAAGATTAGGCTACTTTAGATACACGCCTAAAGTATTATCAATCTATTGTATCTCTTATTTGAACTATTTGCACTTGACTTTGTATGACATTAGCTTTGCCATGAAAAGAAATTAACTATTATTGTCACAATTAGTCGTTATGGATTCTCTCGAGCAATCTCGTCGCTTAATGCCACATCCCGATGTTTCCGCCATCCGTTGGGGTGTGACACTTGCAACTAAGAAGGTTAGGTATGTATACACTGTGTTGAGTTTTGACCTATTATAATTTGTAGACGGATTGTGTGAAATAAGATATTAGAATTATGATTTGTATGTGTGGCGAAAACCTACTAATAGCTACCCATGTGATTCGGATCCCGCATTTGTTTAAAGAAAAAGTCAATAAGTCAACAAAAATGTGTGAGACTGCATGAGGGAGTGACAAGTGTCCCACTAATGTTTTCTTTTATTAGTATAGATAGATGCGTTGATTTTAGAATCAGATGAAGATGAACATATGAACGATTGAATCGATCCTGATTGGATCTAGAGTGACATCGATAGGTTGGAGATAATGCTTAGGGTTTATGTGTGTGAACGTGAGATACAATGAAAATGTCGGATATGAGGTGAATAAAAAGGATAACGAGTCGAATCCATGTGATTTAGATCCTGAATTTTTTAAAGAAAAAGTCAATAATCCATGTGATTTGGATCCTGCATGTTTGATTTTAATACTATCACTATCACACAATCTACTCGTTTTTCATTTTTACTCATTATTATATATATATTATTGGCCAAGGCCTATGAATTATTCCTTTTTTTTAACTTTAGTGGTCTTTTTTAATTTGATATATACATTTAGAAATACATATTGAATCAATAAAGTTAGGTGTTGGAGTGATTAAGTTGTTTCCTACCTTATAATATACTCAAGTTCAGTTCTTGAACCCTCCACTTTTGAATGCTTATTTTTTATTTATTATTTTTTTTTATTTTAATAATTCCTTTTTATTTTTTAAATCATGTTTCCCTTATCATTTAATTTAATATTTATGATAATTTATGTTCGTTAACTTTTTCTAAAACCTAAGTACGTAGTTTTATTTAATTTTCCTTAACATTCCGGTATAATTTTTGTTAAAACGAAGTTGTATTCAAAATAGAGTTTATATTTGGTATCGTAAAACAGTATAATTATGAATTGAAACCGGACCGATTATGACGGTTTGGCTTTCTAAACAACATCCTTAAATTTTAAATAACGTTTGTTTTACATTAACATTTTGCTTTGTTTCGTTGTAATGCACGATATCAAGAAATCTAGTTGGTTTTAAAGGCATTAATATCAATGCTATCAGGTCGGAGGGTGTGGGATGGCGCCACCCCGCCACATCAGCATCGGTAGCGCCCTCTGGGCGCCACAAGCCACACCGCGCAAGTTATTGGGGGCACCATGGAGGTCTAGCCAACATGGTAACGAAGGTGAATTGCTTTGATCGAGGGGCGATTGGTCAAAATGGGGGCGCTATAGTGTAAAGCGGGTAGTTAAACCACACCCTGCAAGTTAAAGAAAGGAACTTTAAGGCTCACTGTGTGACGTGACGCTGAGATGACGTGATAAAAGCCCCTAAGGGCTTTATACCACACCCTCCAGCCTCACTATCTATCACACAATCTACTCGTTTTTCATTTTTATTCATTACTAGCGGTAAGACCCGTGTGAAAACACGGGTCGTTTCTTAGAAAACCATGCATAACACATATTGATAGAACATATAGATAAGTGTATAGATATTGTACCAAGACGTGTTATCTATTATAGCTAAAAGACAACTATAGACATGCATCATCAGTTGGTATATAAGATACATATGAGTATTTCCATTGTGCTATCCACAAAAAAAAGTAGCACCCACCCATTGACAATGAAACCTGTTTATAGACATAACTACATATAGAACATGTCTAAGAAGCAAAATTAGTACCACCAACGAACCAAATGTACAACCACAAACAATCATGACATGAAACTAAGAGGACTTTATCTTTGTCACGATATGCACAACTTTTTTTAACTTCAGCAATTGAGTAGACTTGTGAAACTCTAACGAAAGTTCATTACCAAAAGCAATATTGCAAGATCTCAGATAAGAAGACCATCCAACAACAGCGTAGTTGAATCCAGTATTTGTTTTTTGATATGTTGTAAACAGTTCCTGGACTTCACATTTGAGATTCTGGATCTTGATAGTCTTAGGATTATCAGTATGCAGATCCAACGCAGAAGAAACATCTGATGGCAGATGCTAAAAAACAGAAAATTGAATAGTGAATTTTATAAAATATTGATATATAACTGAAAATTTTGAAATAACGAAACAAAGCAACGACTGCAAAAGCTTACAAGTCTGTCTTCAGCATGTGTGGTGAAGTGTAAGACTAATTCTGAAGTGGATGATACTTTACGAACCTTTTGAACTTTACACGGTCTATTAACAGCTTGGTTATCCTCTACAATTGTCTTGCCACGAAGTTTGTGCATCTTTTCCACCTAAGTAAATTAATTTAGAATATAACAACTCTAAATTCTTGAAATTTTATAACTTTCTTTATCAACACAAAGTATCTTCTCAACTCAGCTTTGAAGTTTAAGACTCAATCATACAGAAGAATATGAATATATTCAGACAATAATAAAATAGACAGTATAAAACTAATAAACACTTGCATTAGATACAACACTTGAAGAGGCAGAAATGCCATGAACAGGAAAATCTTTAGACTGTAGTTGAGGATCGTTAACATCATCAGCTATTTTTACAGAATGATCTTCAGGCTACAACAAAATTTAAAAAAACCTTCTTATACTTATTATACAATAAAATATATGTGTAGGAAATTATAAATTTACAGCATTTTTAACATCTGACTCATCAACCAGACGCGCAATCTTTGAATCAAATAGCCCATCATCAGCAAACTATATTTATAAGAAGGATCATATATAAGAAACCATATTTTAAATTAGGGGTGAGCAAGAAAACCGAAATAACCGAACCGTAACAGAATAACCAAACCGAAAAAACCGAACCGAAACAAAAACCGACGGTTCGGTTTTCGGATTTTTAATAACCGAAAATTTCGGTTCGGTTTTCGGATAAACGTTTTCAATAACCGAAAAAAACCGAACCGAACCGATAAGTTACAATCCATATATTTTTATGTTTAAGTTTAAATTGTTTAAGTGTTTAACCCAATGCTAGTAGAAAATGTTAATTTTATTCTTGAATGTAAAGTGTTTATTATAAAAACATTATACTGAAATGATTTATTATTACCTATAAGATATAACAAAATTTAATATAAAAATTAAATTTAATAAAAATTTGAAGAAACATAAAAATATATTAGAAGGTTAGGTTTATGTAAACAATACTAATTAAAGAGGTGAACTATAATAACTTAAATATAAACATATAAAAAGATTGTTATAATATAAATTATACTTTTTATTTTTTGAATCTTACATAATTTTGTTCCAAAAACCAAAATAACCGAAAAACCGAACCGAACCGACGTAAAAACCGAAAAGAACAGAAATCGAACGGTTTTTAAAACCCAAAAACCGACATTTCTGTTTCGGTTTTGATTTTACCCAAAAACCGAACCGAACCGTGCACACCCCTATTTTAAATCATAATAATATATAAATATTACATGTGTATATATACATTAAAAATATCCTCAAAACTCATAAATTGCTTAGAATTACTAACCGAAGCTCCAGTATCCTCATCATCTAAAGCAACTTCCAAGGAATCCAGAACTTGTTTGTGTTTAGCCTACAAAATGAGATTTCAAATGTTATTAGCATAATATAATAAAAGTTACTTATCATCGTCATGTTATCAAACAATGTATTTTATCTTCAAAATTTTATACCGCAGCCACTAAATCAAACCCTTCATCTCCATAAACTGAATCATCCAAAACAACTACATCAGCTTTCTTGAAGGAAACCTCAGTTCCAGTCTCGGAATGGAAAACGGAAAGCTCAAACATTTTAGATCTATCAGTCCATCCTTTCATCATCACATTCCAAAACCTTTCGCCAACATAGATAGTTGCCATCCCATACTCATAATTTTTACCATAGAATTGTTTCCAAAATTTGTCAGCAATTAGCTATAGAAGAAGCAAAAGAATATTTAGTGCAGACTTACAAATTTGATATGAACTAATGAGCAACAGAAGTTACAACGGATTAGTCAACAAAAGTTAAAATGAGAATTACTCAACATGGTTAGTCAACAGTAGTTACAGTATTTACACACAACCTAACCACTGTTTAGGTATCAACTATTACATACCTCTGTTGTTATCCAACAGAGGTTTCGTAACAACTGTCATCCATTATGTCCAGTAGAGGTTGCAACGTGGACAGATCTTAACTATCAGATAGTCAACCGAGGTTAAAAGACTTAGTCAACAGAAGTTAAAAATGTTAGTCAACAGATGTTAAGATTATAAGGAAACAGACGTTAAAAGTGCAAACAGATGTTAGCAAGTTGTTGAGCTACAGTATTTAGTCAACAAAAGTTAAAATGAGAATTACTCAACAGGGTTAGTCAACAGTAGTTACAGTATTTACACACAACCTAACCACTATTTAGCTATCAACTATTATATACCTCTGTTGCTATCCAACAGAGGTTTCGTAACAACTGTCATCCAATATGTCCAGCAGAGGTTGCAACGTGGACAGATCTTAAATATCAGATGTTAGTCAACCGAGGTTCAAAGACTTAGTCAACAGAAGTTAAAAAGGTTAGTCAACAGATGTTAAGATTATAAGGAAACAGACGTTAAAAGGGCAAACAGATGTTAGCAAGTTGTTCAGCTACAGTATTTAGTCAATAAAAGTTAAAATGAGAATTACTCAACAGGGTTAGTCAACAGTAGTTACAGTATTTACACACAACCTAACCACTGTTTAGCTATCAACTATTACATACCTCTATTGCTATCCAACAGAGGTTTCGTAACAACTGTCATCCATTATGTCCAGCAGAGGTTACAACGTGGACAGATCTTAAATATCAGATGTTAGTCAACCGAGGTTAAAACACTTAGTCAACAGAAGTTAAAAAGGTTAGTCAACAGATGTTAAGATTATAAGGAAACATACGTTAAAAGGGCAAACAGATGTTAGCAAGTTGTTGAGCTACAGTATTTAGTCAACAAAAGTTAAAATGAGAATTACTCAACATGGTTAGTCAAAAGTAATTACAGTATTTACACACAACCTAACCACTGTTTGGCTATCAACTATTACATACCTCTGTTGCTATCCAAGAGAGGTTTCGTAACAACTGTCATCCATTATGTCCAGCAGAGGTTGCAACGTGGACAGATCTTAAATATCAGATGTTAGTCAACCGAGGTTAAAAGACTTAGTCAACAGAAGTTAAAAAGGTTAGTCAACAGATGTTAAGATTATAAGGAAACAGACGTTAAAAGGGCAAACAGATGTTAGAAAGTTGTTGAGCAAGCAAAAAATGTTTACAGTAACAAAATAATATATCGTTACTTACGTTCATGCCACATTCAGGTCTAATATTTGCTGAAATGTAAGAGTTCTCGTAGACATTTTCTTTAAAACATGGGACAACGAATGACAAACGTCCAATAGCTTTCACCAATACAACATCTTTCATTTTCAAACAATGCTCTCTAACAAACTTTGTCCATCCATCCGTAAATATACAATGATCATCTCTCTTCCTTACACGTACTAACCATGATTTGTCACCATCAAGTAACTCTACAATTCGACCGTACGGGACATCCTTGCCCCACAACAGAGTCTCAAAATCAAGTGGTATATTCTGCAACAGTAGTTAACAAACATCTTATATAAAAAATTAACGTAGAATCCTAATAGTAGCAAGAATGTTAAAAAACATACCAAAAATATAAAATCATCTTCATTAAGGAATTGTAAAAAGGATGGTGTTTGATTGGATAGATTCATATCTGTAATAAACAATTTAAACTTACAATTTATAAAGATGAACAACATCCAACAAAAGTCATAGACAAAAAAATTATAAAATAAACATCACTAACATCCCTTAAACTAAATCAGCACTTAAAAAACAAAAGTACCAAATATTAATCGGACTATTTGTATAAAAACAAAGCAAAAAACGAAAATCATCATCTCTCACAACATTTAAGAAAATGAGCATCAACTAAAAATTATATGGTTGATTTATCAATCGTAATGTAGAAGACAACATCACGAAGATGCATGCACAAATTGTGACAGAGAATGCTATCAGTAACTTCATTTAAGTTAATGCAGTACTTAATCGATAAAAATACAACGGATTACAGCAACTATTATTTGCTTCAAGAAAGAATATGAAACGCCGCCAGTGACAAATAAATACTCATAACATCAAATAACGATTAATCTAATATTTATAATACAAACAATAAATTCAAAGAAACAATACTTGGTTTTATAGCGTGTAATCTATATTATGCAATAGAACCTTGCCGATTTTGATAAGAAAGTTATTTGAGAAAACTTCAAAATATGTTTTCTGGAGTTTATATTCAATAATGGAGATGAAAAGTATATTAAATGGAGTTAATATAGATGTTACATTTACACTGATTGGTTGAAATTAAGTTTTGTAAAACTTATACTTTACCCCCTTTTACATTAAAACATGGCAATTTTTGCACAGCAGTAACCACTGCTTGACTATAAATTTAAAATGTTAAATACGAAAAACTTATCTATTAATTTAATATATTTATATAATTAAAAAATAGTTTTTAAATCCCGATATTAAATATTATTATAAGTTAAATAAATAAACAATTACAAGTTAATAGATAAATATCTTATTTTCAACAATCCAAATACAATCTCACCTCTTCTTCTCCTGCGAAAAAACTCTACAGTTTCTTCTTCTTCAGACTTGACGATCAGAAGTTTAAAGTTTTAGATCATGTATTTTTTTTTTGTTCTCTTGTGTATTTTACAAGTATGCTTTCACATGTTCCTTTCAGTTTCCTTATTTCAAATTATATATACATCAAAACCATAATCTACTGATGTTAAAATAGATAAACTTATATGAACTTGTTTTCTTTATTTTATAATAAGATTTATATCAACCTATTTAGTTACATTTTGATTCATTCCATCTAAATAACAATCTGAAATATTATTGTTTCATAAATATTTGGTTGTAAATTTTACGAATGATTTTAGAATTATTGTATGAACTGCCATGTAGTGTTGACACATTTGTTCTATCAATATTAATTTTGATAAAATATTCTGCAATCAGTTTATAGTACTCATATGTCTGATTTGTAAGTAAATATAGCCTTGTCTGCTGAAAAAAACTGAAGTTTGAAGTTGACACAAACATGAATATTTGAAAACTTTATTGCCATATAATACTTTTTTATTATACAAGAATATAAATTTGATCTTACACAGTGTTAGATTCATATTGTTGGTTGTAAGGACCATATAGAAGTACACAACATATAAGTTTGGTCCTACAGAGTGTTGGATATCTTTTTATACCTTAAATAGAATGCTTTTCAGATACAATTAATTTTATGTTTTAGTATTTAACTGTTATTGTATTTTTTTTTACTTTAAGATGGAGTTTATGATAATTATCAATGTTGGTGCATACGTCTGTCGACTTCGTCTTGTATCGAGTCTTAGATTAGTATTGAAAGATCAAGGCACGAAGTACGAGAAAACTGACAAAAATAGGATAATAGGTAATTTCGCACGAAATTACAGAATGTAATTTCGCACGAAATTAGCTTGTGATTTCACATGAAATAGGTATTTCATGTGAAACATAATTTCGTGTGAACCGGTTCATGCGAAATTAGCCAGCCTATATATAGGTGCCTTGTAATTTCTTTTGAGAGGGTCTTGATTGTGTATTCCGGAGCCGAAGTGCTGCCGAAGTGTCTCTGTGTTGTAAATCTTTGTCAGATTAATAAACCAGACAGTTAAAAGTGAATATCAAGCTAAACGAAGACTGAATCAATGAATTCCGCCTCTGATTTAGTCTGAGAACTCTTCTGATCGACTCGTTTGGGTCAGAAAACGATTCTACATGTGGTATCAGAGCTCAGGAGGAAGAGTTCTTACCTTTTAGCTTGTTTTCGCTGGAAAATTCTGATTTCTACACCTTCTTTTCAAAATTGAACAAGTTTTAACGGATAAAATGGTTTGAATTTCACACATTATATGCGAAACAGTGTTTTAACAAAGCCTTGAGAGAATTAGACCTAAAATTGAGCTAAAACCTGATCAATTTGACAAAAGTTTGGCCGACATGATGACATCAGCATAATTTCGCATGGAATAGCATCTTAATTTCGTACGAAATTACATTCTATGGTTGATTTCGCTTGAAATTGAGGGTAATTTCACACGAAATTATTTCATACGAAATTATTTCATAAGTATTTCGTGTGAGTATTTCATACGAAATTAGTATTTCGCACCAAATTGGCTTGATTTCGTTTGAATCTAAGCTGATTTCGCACGAAATTATATTTCGCTTCGTAATTTCGCTTGAAAACACTATTTCGTGTGAAACTTCTGATTTCGTTTGTGTTGGTATTTCGTTTGAAAGTTGTCTTGCAGGCTATTTCGTTTGAACTAGGTATTTCGCTTGAAGAGATTTCGTTTGAAAGTGACTGATATTGTGAAATCTGTTACTGAAACATGGAAACTAAAGAAGAAATTGCATTGTATTACTATATATCTCAAGAGGAGAGTCCTATTAAGATTGAAGAAGAATCAGTTTTAGAAAAATCAATTTCAAATGAACCAGTTTCAATAAAAAAGGATTTAGAAATTGGTTTAGATGAAGCTGAAAAGAGTTTAGAAGTTGATTCAGAAAAAGCTGATAATAATTCAGAAGTTGTTTTAGAGAGAGCTCCAGTGTTTGATCACTCATCAGATGAAGAGAGTGACGATGACAGTGAAGAAATTGAAAAACTCGAAAATTATAAAAGAATATTTGCACCTGAATTGTTTAATATGTTTTATGCAGGTACACTGGAAAAGCTTAAAAATAAACAAGCTGCAAAAATGAAGAATCATGAGGCAGCAAATGTGGAAGAAAGTGTAAAATCCGAGAAGAAACAGGTTGACAATGTTCATCAAGAAACATCTGAACAAGATGAGACAACTGGGTTGTCACAGAACAATGATGTCAAACCTGAAGAAAAAGTTCAAGTGGTAAAAGAACAGGTTGAAGAGGTTCCAGCTTTCAAATCGAGAATAAAGCTGATGTTGAAAAAATGTCTGAAAAATGCTCAAATTGTGATAAATCTGGAGCAGACAATGTCAAACTCTTGAAAGATATTGAGGGTTTGACATTGGAAAACAAAATTTTAAAAGAAAATGAAAAAGAATTTAAAAATCAAATAAAAATTTTTGAAATTGAAAAATCTATTTTTGGTAAAAATAATATTGAAAAGCAAATTGCAATGTTGAAAAGAAATTGATGAGTTAGAAAAGAAATTGAAAGGTTTTGTGACTTCATCAGTTATTCAAGATCACATATGTTCAAAACCGATCAATTCTGAAATAAAATTGATGTCACAAATTATGACTTCATCAGTTGAATGTGCTAAAAATAAAATTGATGAGTTAGCAATGTTGAATGTGCTAAAAATAAAATTGATGAGTTAGAAAAGAAATTGAAAGGTTTTGTGACTTCATCAGTTATTCAAGATCACATATGTTCAAAACCGATCGATTCTGTTCCAATAAGTGACGATGTCACAAATTATGACAAAGTCATAATTGAAGATTGTGATGAAAGATCTGATGATGAAAATGAAAGAAAGAAAACGTTTCTGAAATTAAAAGAAAAATTTCAAGAAACTGTTCCACAGTCTACTGAAAAAGGCGAATGCTCAAAGCAAAAACCTTTGAAGAAGAATGTGGAACAAAAACAAAAAGTTAAAAATTTGAAAAATCCTCAAAACAACAATAAAAGTTCATCAGTTAAATCATCCAATCGTGATAAAAAATCACAAAAATTTGAAAATCAAATCTCAAAAATAGTTGGTAATAAGTGGTGCAGGTTTGACCACAGTGCTCAAATGCCAAATCCAGCTTACAAGAGGAGTGATGAATACCACAAGGCCAAACAGTGTTATGATCTGAATGTTTGGTATGAAAGTGGTGAATGGTACGATAACAGAGTGTGCTACAACTGTGGTTTTAGAGGACACATTGCTGTTAACTGCCAGAGTCGGAGATTTGAGACGAGGAGATGTTTTGAGTGTCAAATCAAAGGACACATTGCCAGAGAATGCCCAATGAGATCAAAGGGAAGATCGAGGGCTGAATCTCAGAAAATGGCAAAGAAACCAGTCAAAGTCGAAGAAAAGCCCAAAGAACAGAAAGTTCTAGAAAAGAAAGTAAAGCTTTCACAAGGGCAGAAAGACAGACTGAGGAAGAAAAGTAAGAAAGCGAGGGAGTATCTCGAAAAGATTTTGTTCTCGGATACAGCCGTAAAACCAGATAACAGTTCTGATAAATCATTTTGCTCTCCAAAGATTGATCAGTCAAGTAAAACGAATTCATTAGATACAAATCTGTGGACGAAAGGGATATTAAAGAAAGAAAAAGTGGTTAATCAAGTGATTAACAAACCAAAGAAAGTGAAATTTTCACTTTCTGGCGATGAATTTGTTTCTTTGGAAACAAAGGAGCTACGTTTTGGCAATGAATCTGGCTCATCAAAGTCAGACAAGCCACGATCAGGCAATGAATTTGACTTGTCAAAGTCACAGGAGCCACGTTCGAGCGATGAATCTGGTTCGTCAAAGCCAGAGGAGCCATCTGTTGAGGTAAAAAGTGATAATTTCGTTAAGACAATGGATGATGCAAGTTTTCCATCATTGTCAAACATAAATTTAAAACAAAAAGTTGAAAAGAAATTGAGTGATGATAACTCAAAAACACCCAAGGTTGGTCAAGCTTGGGTGGATCTGTTTAAATGAAAAACCTGACTTGCCGGAGCTCCCAAGTTGGTAATCGTGGAGCAGGAATCGGCATCATTCTTATATTTGTTTGTTTGAAGTAAACCTACATGTCGCAACCCCGATCCCTTATCTGTCCCGGGAACGGGCGGACGCGAGCTCAGATTTTCGGTGGTATCAGCTATTTAATCTTGCAGCGGAAATTACATCGGGACCGTAGTTAGGAAATGTTTATCAGAGTAAAACCACCATATTTGATATTAATAATAACATGGGTAAAACCCAAGTTTCATATTACAATACATTTATAGGGACAAACCCTATTTTATTGAATTTAAAACATCGTTTATTAGGTAACTTTCATAGCCACATTTTTCCCAAGCCATCAGTGCTCTCTAGCTGGCTTTTTACTAATTGGCTGTCACATTGTGTTACCTGAAACGCGTTTTAAAAACATTTGTCAGTCGGAAATACTGGTGATTGAATCCCAGTTTAATCAAGAAACATTTTATTAATTAAGACAGTATTGAGAGCGATCACATTGTTTATGTCTACACAATTACTCATTCAGTACTGTCAATCCTGACTTGTGGGTCAAATTACCCATTGGCCCACTCGTTATCCAATGGTAATGAACTGTCATTCTGACTTACTACTTACAGCGTAGTATCAAATTTTGTATACAAAACCCCAACATACCGGCAATAATTGAAGAACTACAAAGACTCAATCACCGCTTAATTACATTGTAAAATATTTAAGGTTTTGTAAAACATTCCAAAAAGGTTAACAAAAAGAGGATAAACTCACATTGCTATCTTAGACTTCGCGTAAGGGTTTCCTGGGTATAATCTATAATTTATACAAATGTACATTGGTTAGTATCATAACCCTTTGAAAATATTAATGATACCCTCCCTGAGATGGCATTCCAACAACTACGTCGGGCAGAACCACGACAGTTGTTACGGAACCCTAAATCAATCTGGCAGCGTAACTATTACGAAACTGGGGTTATAATACTTACAACGGAGCAGAACCTTGCTAATTAGGGGTATAATACCCGACTATTATAACTCTTCTACAGAAATTGAGATTCGAGATTGAAATTGTGAGCGAACTAAAATGAGATCCGATGCCATCTATTTATACTTGCTGAAATCGACTCTCAGGCGGCCCGCGTAAGGTAAGGCAAAGCCTTACGCGGCCCGCGTCAACACCCGGTCAACATATAGCTTAGCTGGGTCAGCTTGTAGGTCCGCCACGATGTCGACACGTGTCGTCCTCTGGTGTCTCCGCGTTTGATGATCTCACACGGCCCGCGTAAGAGTTAAGGTGAGCTTACGCGGCACGCCTTAACTTATAATTTCACCGGAGTCAAGGTTCAGCCTTGATACCGCCCGCGTGAGCTTGAGGTGAGGTCCTACGCGGCCCGCCTCAACTTAAACATCAGATTTTATATTTTATTTTTAATGCTATAACGTAATTTGGGCTCGGTTTTCACACATGGGGTGTATTTAAAGACATTGATGTGTGTAAAATGCAACATATAAATTACATCAAATAAGGCATAAAACTAACCCTTTTTAAGTACTAATATTGGAAAAAGAGTGTTTTTGTCTTCCTTTTGTATTTTCAGGATTAAATGAGCTCAAAAACGCAAAAGAAGCAAAAAGACAGCTAAATCCAACATAAATACAAGGAAAGGAACATTAGTGGACTGCCCGACCCCTCAACGGCACCTTCCAAAGCAAAATAGAGAAGGCAGAAGTCTGAACACGCCCCGTGCTCAGCCAGCACGGGGGCGTGCCCAAGAAGCAGCAGAAAAGACAAATCTATAGAAGCTTCTATTGCCCACCACGGGGCGTGCCCAGCGAACACGGGGGCGTGTCGAAAGTACAGCAGGCGCATTTATTGTAATTGCGAATTACAATTAATGAGGAGAGAGAGTGTCAGACAGGCACGGGGCCGTGCCCAGCGGACACGGGGCCGTGCCCAGCTCTCTGTTCAGCCTATAAATAGGAGTGCTTGGATTCATTTCATCTCATCCCTTGGCACACCACCTCTCTCACACTTCATCCACCACCCACCACCATCACAACACCATCATCCACCACCATCATCCATTGTCCATCGTAGAGTGTGTGAGTCGTCTCAGGATCCAAGATTGATCGTAAGAGTTCTTGACAATCAAGGCCATGTTTGCCTAAGTCTCTTACATCACTTGGTGAAGACAAAGTGTCTAGTATAATACTTTTTATTTCTAATCTTTTGCACTTTTTATTTGGTTTTGTATTAATGACTTTAATAACTAGTTACTTATGTTGAAGGTGATCTTTCCTTATCGTTTGTCCGTGGTGTCTTGGCATTATTTTACTGTCTATATAAAATAAAGGATTTTCACCATTCATATCTCCACGGTCTATATGGAGGTATGTTGGCTCAGACTACTTAGCCGAGGGTAACGTCACCGCCAAAAGCGGGGCATACCACAATACTGCATTAATAACTTAATTCATTATCTTCCAATAATCCACCCTTTTAGGATTGTATCCTTGCTGACTCAAACTACTGGGGTGAGGGTAACGTCACCTTCAAAAGAGGGGCCTACTACAATAACTAAGATAATCTCTTAATTATGTGCAAAAGTGCGGAAATAATCAAAGGTTATACTAGATACGAGTCGGAACCAAGTGATTCATCTTGTCTATCTGTTTTTCTTTTATTTTTATTTTTTTCAGCATTTTAGTTAGTTTTTATTTTTCTTAGTTAAAACCTTTTTCTAAACTTTTATTTTGATTAGACGTTGAGGATAAACCGGTACTAAAAGCTCTTGTGTCCTTGGACGACCTCGGTATCTTACCAACGCTATACTACACTCAACGATGGGTGCACTTGCCCATATGTGTGTTTAGTGTTAGTGAAATATCGTGTTTTATAAATTTAAAACTTGGCTAAAATAAGTGTTAAAAAGGGCTTAAAATATACACCTAATATATACGACACTTCACACGCATCAAGTTTTTGGCGCCGTTGCCGGGGACACAAGGATTTTAAGAAAGCTTAAAATCGACGGCCTAATCAGTTTTTCAAAACATTTTTTTAAAACGCGCGCATATTTTTTTCTGCATTTTAGTTTAATTTTGCATTTACAGTAACCTGTACACGGGGCCGTGTTCGCTGAACACGGGGCCGTGCTGCACATTTTTCATAAACACACAGTAACAGAAGCTTGAACACGGGCCGTGCTCACTGAACACGCCCCGTGCTCAACGAAATCAGTAAATTTAATTAAAACGCCCAGATACAGATCCTGAACACGGGGCCGTGTCCAGCCTCTGTTCCCGTTTTTATTTTTGTTTTCTGATCTCGAGACTTGGTTGTGGTCTGCTGAGTGATTCTTATGGATCAATACTCAGGAGGTTACAACTACACCTATGATGAGGATGATTATAGGGGTAATTATTGCACTAATTGTCGTAATGCACGCTCGATTCAAAATAATCACTCATATCAACCATCCAATTCATATACCTACTATGAGGAGCCCAGGTACGAGCCGTCAACTTCATACACATCCTATGAAGACCAAAGGTATGAACCTCCTCCCTCATACTCATATTTTGATGAACCAAGGTATGAGCCCTCGTACTCATACTTTGAGGAACCAAGATATGAGCCACCACCTTCGTATGCTTATTATGAGGAACCTTGGCATGAACAACCCACCTCATATGAGTATTATGAAGAACAAAATTATGAACCTTATCCATCATATGCTTACAATGAAGAACAATGGTGTGAACCATCGACTTCATATGAGGAACAAAGGGTCGAACAACCGGATTCAAGCTTAGAAAATAATGATTCTTTTTCTATAACCGAAGTGACCGATAGGATATTAGAACACATTAGAGTTATCGATCGATGTATAAAAGAAGCTCGCGCAAGGGAAGAGGAGTCCCGCGCAAGAGAAGAATTAAAAAAGGAAGAGATAACTGAAAATGTAAAAATGGAAGAACAAATAAGTGAAAAACCGACACATGAGTTAAACAACGAAAAAGGTGAGTCCGCCAACGTTAAAATTCAAGAAGAGTCTAATTTTGAAGAAATTAATCTCTTGACACCTTCTTTCGAAAATCATTGTTTAGTACCCACTCATGCTAAGTTTTTAAAAGAGTTAAACACTAACACTAAAATCGACGAAACGGTAAGTGTTAAGTTAACTAATGATCAAACTACACTAATAAAAGAAGACCCATTTGAAATTAACATTACACCGGTTCCATGTTTCTTTCAAAATTCGTTTATTAGTAATGTCACCATCGATAAAGATCTTTGTGTTAACATAATACCTAACTACATTTTCGAAAAATTAAGTATTAGTGATTTTTCTCCACTTCAAATACCTATTTTTCTATCCAATCGGAAAGTAATAAAATCAATCGGTATAGTTGAAGACGTCTTGGTTCAAACAAATCAAATGGTAATCCCAACCGACTTCGTCATCCTCGATGACGCTCCTCTAGTATTGGGACGACCATTTGTAAAAACTCACGAAGCTTTGAAAAACCGGAAGTTCAATAATCTACCTCTTCAATTAGGGGCATTTAAAAGAAGTGTCGATCTCGAACGATCAATGAAATATCCATTCGGCAATAATGACCCCCTAATTGAAGATGAAGATGAACCACCCGATACAAGTGAAGAGATTGACCACTTTGTTGAAGAAGAGGTCGCCATAGAACAAACTTTTAAGGTTCTTGATCGAAACGAGCAACCAAATAAGGAGTCTCCTAAAGACCCACCACTTGAGCTCAAAGAACTTCCAAAAGGTTTGGAATATGCTTTTCTAGACAAAGATGGTAAGTTACCTGTAATTATTTCGTCTAAATTAGATAACTTAGAAAAAGAAAAATTAATTAATCTTTTGAAAAAACACAAAAATTCAATAGCTTGGAAACTTGTTGACATAAAAGGAATTAGTCCTTCTATGTGCACACACAAAATTTTGATGAATGATGACTACAAATCGGTCATACAACCACAACGTCGAGTAAATCCAAATGTTCAAGAAGTGGTTAAAAACGAAGTCATCAAGTTACTTGACGCCGGACTTATCTATCCTATCTCCGATAGTCCTTGGGTGAGTCCCGTCCAAGTAGTTCCAAAGAAAGGAGGTATGACGGTAATAACTAACGAAAATAATGAACTAATACCAACGAGAACCGTCACAGGATGGAGAGTATGTATAGATTATAGACGATTAAATGAAGCAACAAGAAAGGATCACTTTCCTTTACCCTTCATTGATCAAATGTTAGAAAGATTATCCGGTCATAAATTTTATTGTTTCTTGGATGGTTTTTCAGGTTACTTTCAAATCCCGATAGCGCCCGAAGACCAAGAAAAGACAACTTTCACATGTCCCTATGGAACCTTTGCTTATCGACGCATGCCGTTTGGTCTATGTAATGCCCCAGCAACATTCCAACGTTGCATGGTAGCCATTTTCCATGACATGATAGAAAAGACAATGGAAGTCTTCATGGACGACTTTTCTATCTTTGGGGATTCATATGACCAATGCCTTGATAACCTTGAACGAATGCTATCCCGATGTGAGGAAACTAACCTCGCCCTTAATTGGGAAAAATGCCATTTCATGGCAACGGAGGGAATAGTACTCGGTCACAAGATCTCAAGCGAAGGAATGGAGGTGGATCGAGCCAAAATAGATACCATTTCTAGATTACCACATCCATCCTCCGTAAGAGCTATCAGAAGTTTCCTAGGGCATGCCGGATTCTATAGGCGGTTTATCAAAGACTTTTCAAAAATCTCAAGGCCTCTAACAAAATTACTTGAAAAAGATGCTCCTTTCATCTTTGACAAGGATTGCAATCAAGCATTTCTAACCCTAAAGGAAATGCTAGTCAATGCACCTATCATGATAGCGCCTGATTGGAAATTTCCTTTCGCAATCATGTGTGATGCCAGTGACTTTGCAGTTGGAGCTGTCTTGGGACAGAGAAAAGAAAAGCATTTCCACCCAATCTATTATGCTAGTAAAACACTTAATGATGCACAAGAAAATTACACAACAACTGAAAAAGAATTACTAGCTGTGGTATTTGCTTTTGATAAATTTCGTTCTTATCTTGTTCTTTCTAAAACTATAGTCTATACAGACCATGCAGCCATTCGATATCTCTTCAAGAAGCAAGTCGCAAAACCACGTTTGATTAGGTGGATTCTACTCCTCCAAGAATTTGACATTGAAATCAAGGACAAAAGAGGAGCAGAAAATACCGCAGCAGATCATCTTTCACGCTTAGAAGACCCAGCTTTAGGGGCAACCAGGGACGAGCAAATCAACGAAAAATTTCCAACTGAGTCCCTGGAAATGGTGGAATACAAGGAAGAACCATGGTACGCCGACTATGCTAACTACCTAGCTAGCGGTATAGTCGCAAAAGGATGGCCACATCATCAAAGAAAAAAATTCTTTGCCAATGTAAAACACTACTTTAGGGAAGATCCATATCTTTTCAAAATGTGTGCCGACCAACTCGTCAGACGATGCGTACATGGTAGTGAAGCACGAAGAATTCTCCGCCATTGTCATGAAGGTCCATACGGAGGACATCATGGTGCTGCCAGTACCGCACGAAAGGTATTCGATTCAGGATTTTATTGGCCAACCATTTACAAAGACGCTCAAGGTCTTGTAAAGACATGTGATGCTTGCCAAAGAACAGGTAATATTTCTTCCAAAAACGAAATGCCACAAAATGGCATTCTTGTTTGTGAAATTTTTGATGTGTGGGGACTCGACTTTATGGGACCTTTCCCACCATCGAAAGGAAACAAATATATACTTGTGGCAGTAGATTATTTGTCTAAATGGGCCGAGGCCGAGGCACTTCCAACAAATGATGGAAGAGTCGTGGTAAGATTTCTGAAAAAATTATTCTCTCGTTTTGGCACACCTAAAGCTTTAATAAGTGATAGAGGTACCCATTTTTGCAACCATCAACTTGAAAATTTTTTAACAAGATATGGGGTCTATCTCCGGGTCTCAGCAGCGTATCACCCTCAAACAAACGGACAAGCCGAAGTGACTAATAGAGGTTTAAAACGAATACTCGAAAAAACCGTAGGGTTAAATAAAAAGGAATGGGCTGATAAATTAGACGATGCTTTATGGGCTTTTCGAACTGCTTATAAAACAACAATAGGAACAACCCCATATAAGTTAGTCTATGGAAAAAGTTGTCATTTGCCAGTAGAAATTGCACACAAAGCCTACTGGGCAATCAAAAATGTAAACTTAGATCTAGAATTTGCTGGTAAAAATCGATTTTGTCAAATAAATGAATTAGACGAGCTTAGGAATTATGCATACTCAAACTCCGAGATTTATAAGGAAAGAATGAAAAATTTGCATGACAAACATATTAAACCTAATGAATTTCGGGTAGGAGATCTAGTTCTTTTGTTTAATTCACGACTTCGATTGTTTCCTGGTAAATTAAAGTCTAGGTGGTCAGGACCTTTTTCCATCACCCACATTTTTCCACACGGTGCAGTAGAAATTAAATCTCGAAATGGGCCACCATTTAAAGTCAATGGCCAACGGCTGAAACTCTATCAAGGATTTATTGAGGATGAGGAAGAAGAGATCTCGCTTCAAACGGTGGAAGAATAAAAACATCATGCCTGGTAAGTTACGAACGATTGAGACGACAAAATAGAGCGGTAAGTTTTCTAACCATGGCTTATGGGAAAAAGGGGAACTCACACGCGCACTTAAAAAAAAAAAAAAAAAACTGCTCGGCACGAGGCCGTCTCCACTGGACACGGGGCCGTGTTTGCGCTGCAGACGGGATAAAACCCCTTTTTCAAAACAGTTTCTTCATTCCACACGCCTCGTTTCCCCACAAAAGCTCTGGTTCCAGGCGATTTTTCGCGAAATTTCGACGTCTCCTATCGATCTAACAAAGTCAAGGTATGATTCTATCACTCTTAGTAATTAGATTAGTTACTTGCATGTAGTTAAAACACCACAAATTTGGGGAAAAATCTAGGGTTCTTGAAGTTCATCCGGATCGAACCTCAAATTTTTGCCTAAATCTGTTTGCATGTAGTTAGATTGGTGTTAAGGAAAGTAAATACACTTGTATTGTTCACAGATTCACCCGATTTCTTACAAAAACCCCAAACCCTTGTTCTTGAACCGAAAAAAGATAAAATTGATAGGGTAAACGGGATATTTTGGGAAAAAACGGTGTTTAGGGTTTCATTTTCGGGGGAAACCGCACCTTTTAGACCAAAAATTTTCAAGTTTTCGAAACCGGGTCGAAAAATGGAAATTTTGAGTAACAGGCCTCTGGACACGGGGCCATGTCCGCTGGGCACGGGGTCGTGTCCAGCCCGCTGTTTGCAGTTTTTCCCGAAAATATTTCTGTTTCATGCTAACTTTTGGTATATTCTTGCAGATGGCCAGGAAGTTTACAAGATTCAACGCCAATGAGCTAGATGCAAGAGCTCGATACGAGTTTCTTCAAACAAGGCCGGAGGAATACCCGAGGCAGGCGTGCACAGAACTACTAACCATGGTGAATCAAATTGACCGTTTCAACAACATTGTCACGGGACCACTCAGAGTCGCACTAACAACCCGACTTCGTTCCGTCCATGAATGCACCTTGGAATTTTACAGCACCTTTGCATTCACTTCAAGGTGTGACCCGTTCGATAATGAAGGGGTGTCATTCCGGTGTGGCGGAACGAGGTATTCGATCTCCATGGCACAATTCGGGTCGATTATCGGGTTGTATGCGGAAGAGGATGCGGGAAACGAAGAGAATACATGGGGATTAAGAGAGATTGAAGACAACGAGCGCCAAGCCATGTGGGCTCAGATTGGGGAAGGATTCTACAATCCAAGCAGCACTAAGAGTACCAAGCTGAGGGATCCGCTTTACAGATACATTCATAGGCTCCTTGGCTACTCTCTTAGCCAAAGGCATGACAATGGTGGCGTTGTTGGGTTAAGAGATTTGCTTGTCCTCCATTGCATTCACAACCGCAGGCAGCTCGATGTTCCGTTCCTCATGCTCCGAAACATGCATCATAACCGCCTTGCTAGTGCACCAACTCCTATTTTCTTCGGGGGATGGGTGTACCGTCTCTTCAAGCACTTCGCCCACATTCCGAGGTCATTTGAGAGGAGCCCATGGTCGGGTACGGTGGATATTCACATATGCCGCTCGATGAACCTGATTTATGAGGCAGAAGACGGGACGATAACCTTTCAAAGGACGCAAGGTAATGCATGGAACCCGCAGGAAGCGCTTGTCCTCCCAGCTCCGCAACATCATCAGTACCAATATCCACCCCACGGTGATCCGGGCCAATCATCCTCCTCGGGAGGCGGTTTTCCTAATTTTCAAAGTTTGCATGATTTGTTGCAGGAAAACCTTATGTGTACTCGGAACACCTATAACATGGCGAGCAACACCTACCACCGGGTCGGAGCTATTGAAAGGAACCTATCCGAGATACAAGACGATGTCGGATACATACGAGACCACATTGCACGCCATGGAGGGGACGATGACGATGATGATGATGATGATGCTATGGAGTAGGCGGAAGGAGCATAGGAGGAAGCGGTTGATGGATGATTCCCCAGGTTAACCCTTTGCAATCTTGAACAATTGATGGCCTGCGTGCCAAGTGTTAGACAATTTACTTTTCCTAACTATTTTCTGCATTTTATTTTTCTTTTTCTTTTACTTTATGCTTGGAACAATTAACTATGGTAATTTAGGATGATTGTGTTGCTTGGTGTGGTATTAAGTGATGAAACAGGTACAAACCGAGGCATGGAATGCTAAGCCTCAGCACTTATAGGGCCAGGATGGAAAAACCGGGGGAAGAAACCTGTTTTTCAGGCTTTCAGACTGTCCACACGGGGACGTGTCCAGCCAACACGCCCCCGTGCTCACCTCCCAGACCTGCTGTTTGGCTACTGATCTGCAGATTTTTGACAGACACGTGGCCGTGTCCAGTGGACACGGGGTCGTGTTCACCTTCTGTAAGTTCTTGTTACTGGCAGTTCGCCACGGGGTCGTGTCCAGTGGACACGGGGCCGTGTCCAGACTACCAGTAACATAAATTTTTGCTTTTTAACACCTATTTACACATCTAATCAACCTAAAAATTTATTTTTGCGACACATTGAGGACAATGTGTAATTTAAGTGTGGGGGATGCTAAAACCTTGAATTTTGCAAGTCCTAAATACAAGCCTTACACAAAACTCTATTGGAACCGCTAATCACCCCAAATTTTTTCAAAAATTTCATTTCTTTTACTTGTCTAGGTTTAACTCGGGAAATTCAAGTTCTCAAAAAGGTTATGTTTTTACGAATTTACAACCGATAGCGTAATGATAAAAAGAACCAACATAAGAAAATTATGAAAAGGCATGGCAAACTTAGTTAAAATTTGATTATATATACTTGATCACATAAAAACCCATTCCCACAAAAGTGAGTTTTGAGCCTTTATTGAGCATACAAATTTACATCTTTAGACTAAATGCTCATTTTTCGTTTCTTGTGTGAATAGCCGCTTGGTTATTACAACTCTAGAACTTGCCATGACGATACATTCCCGGTCCTTATCAACTTAAACCCGAGTAAGTAAATGATGGAGGCATTAGGACTAACCCTTTTTATTTCTACACCACTATTTTTCTTTTTCTTTTACCACCTACCCAAAAATCCCCCTAGTTAACCCCTTTGAGCCTAAACCTTTTCATTTCATCACCCAAACCAAAAACCCTTTTACCCACCAAAACCTTTTTCATTTTTAACCCTTTGTTTTAGTAACAAGTTCGGTTTTTCGTATGACAAAAAAAAAAAAAATATTGTGTTGATGATGAAGCAAAAAAGAAAATAAACAAACAAGTTCATCATAAATAACTTTGTTTGAATAAAAGCTTCATCAAAATAAAAAGTTGAAAAAAAAAAAATAGAAAGTCCTACGAAAACCGACACTTGTTACGCTTTTTCGCCCTTTTTCTACTAACCACTAACCACTATCCCAACCACCTACCTTTAACCCAAGCCTAACCCTTAAACCCACAAAGTCCTCTTGATATTTACAAAGGTATAAAAGTTAAAAAGGAGGAGGATTGATTGCTTGGCAAGCCTATGGTAGGAATAAGTTCCATGCCGCTCTCGAGTGATTCACTAAAAATACACCTTCGGCCGAGTGTGAGTGATTTCTCCCGTGAGGTATGTGAACTTGTATATAAATGGAATTTTAAAAAAAGGCATGTTATGCCCAAATAAGTAATTTCTCCTATGAAACGTTCTAAATAAATCATTACGAATAGGATTGTAAATAAATAAAAATAAAACCCAAAAAGATCTTGGACATCCCGACACCCTACGACAAACCCAAAACCTTCTCTTCTACCTATTCCATTTGGGAGTGTAAGCCACATATTAAAGAGTTTTGCTTGAGGACAAGCAAAAGTTCAAGTGTGGGGGTATTTGATGTGTGTAAAATGCAACATATAAATTACATCAAATAAGGCATAAAACTAACCCTTTTTAAGTACTAATATTGGAAAAAGAGTGTTTTTGTCTTCCTTTTGTATTTTCAGGATTAAATGAGCTCAAAAACGCAAAAGAAGCAAAAAGACAGCTAAATCCAACATAAATACAAGGAAAGGAACATTAGTGGACTGCCCGACCCCTCAACGGCACCTTCCAAAGCAAAATAGAGAAGGCAGAAGTCTGAACACGCCCCGTGCTCAGCCAGCACGGGGGCGTGCCCAAGAAGCAGCAGAAAAGACAAATCTATAGAAGCTTCTATTGCCCACCACGGGGCGTGCCCAGCGAACACAGGGGCGTGTCGAAAGTACAGCAGGCGCATTTATTGTAATTGCGAATTACAATTAATGAGGAGAGAGAGTGTCAGACAGGCACGGGGCCGTGCCCAGCGGACACGGGGCCGTGCCCAGCTCTCTGTTCAGCCTATAAATAGGAGTGCTTGGATTCATTTCATCTCATCCCTTGGCACACCACCTCTCTCACACTTCATCCACCACCCACCACCATCACAACACCATCATCCACCACCATCATCCATTGTCCATCGTAGAGTGTGTGAGTCGTCTCGGGATCCAAGATTGATCGTAAGAGTTCTTGACAATCAAGGCCATGTTTGCCTAAGTCTCTTACATCACTTGGTGAAGACAAAGTGTCTAGTATAATACTTTTTATTTCTAATCTTTTACACTTTTTATTTGGTTTTGTATTAATGACTTTAATAACTAGTTACTTATGTTGAAGGTGATCTTTCCTTACCGTTTGTCCGTGGTGTCTTGGCATTATTTTACTGTCTATATAAAATAAAGGATTTTCACTATTCATATCTCCACGGTCTATATGGAGGTATGTTGGCTACCTGGTCGGGGGTTAAGGGAACGGTTTGGTAAAGGTCTTGCCATTGTTCAGCGTTTAGAGGTCCTGCAATGGACCTGGGTCAAATTTAGTAGGACCTCCTTCAATGCTTCACGGTATTGGATGGCGGGGGTCCAAACTCTTTGATCCCCTCATAAGTTAACTACTATTAATACTATAACCCGGCTATTTAGGACTGTATCCCTGCTGACTCAGACTACTTAGCCGAGGGTAACGTCACCGCCAAAAGCGGGGCATACCACAATACTGCATTAATAACTTAAATCTTCCAATAATCCACCCTTTTAGGATTGTATCCTTGCTGACTCAAACTACTGGGGTGAGGGTAACGTCACCTTCAAAAGAGGGGCCTACTACAATAACTAAGATAATCTCTTAATTATGTGCAAAAGTGCGGAAATAATCAAAGGTTATACTAGATACGAGTCGGAACCAAGTGATTCATCTTGTCTATCTGTTTTTCTTTTATTTTTATTTTTTTCAGCATTTTAGTTAGTTTTTATTTTTCTTAGTTAAAACCTTTTTCTAAACTTTTATTTTGATTAGACGTTGAGGATAAACCGGTACTAAAAGCTCTTGTGTCCTTGGACGACCTCGGTATCTTACCAACGCTATACTACACTCAACGATGGGTGCACTTGCCCATATGTGTGTTTAGTGTTAGTGAAATATCGTGTTTTATAAATTTAAAACTTGGCTAAAATAAGTGTTAAAAAGGGCTTAAAATATACACCTAATATATACGACACTTCACACGCATCAAGTTTTTGGCGCCGTTGCCGGGGACACAAGGATTTTAAGAAAGCTTAATATCGACGGCCTAATCAGTTTTTCAAAACATTTTTTTAAAACGCGCGCATATTTTTTTCTGCATTTTAGTTTAATTTTGCATTTACAGTAACCTGTACACGGGGCCGTGTTCGCTGAACACGGGGCCGTGCTGCACATTTTTCATAAACACACAGTAACAGAAGCTTGAACACGGGCCGTGCTCACTGAACACGCCCCGTGCTCAACGAAATCAGTAAATTTAATTAAAACGCCCAGATACAGATCCTGAACACGGGGCCGTGTCCACTGAACACGGGGCCGTGTCCAGCCTTTGTTCCCGTTTTTATTTTTGTTTTCTGATCTCGAGACTTGGTTGTGGTCTGCTGAGTGATTCTTATGGATCAATACTCAGGAGGTTACAACTACACCTATGATGAGGATGATTATAGGGGTAATTATTGCACTAATTGTCGTAATGCACGCTCGATTCAAAATAATCACTCATATCAACCATCCAATTCATATACCTACTATGAGGAGCCCAGGTACGAGCCGTCAACTTCATACACATCCTATGAAGACCAAAGGTATGAACCTCCTCCCTCATACTCATATTTTGATGAACCAAGGTATGAGCCCTCGTACTCATACTTTGAGGAACCAAGATATGAGCCACCACCTTCGTATGCTTATTATGAGGAACCTTGGCGTGAACAACCCACCTCATATGAGTGTTATGAAGAACAAAATTATGAACCTTATCCATCATATGCTTACAATGAAGAACAATGGTGTGAACCATCGACTTCATATGGGTATTATGAGGAACAAAGGGTCGAACAACCGGATTCAAGCTTAGAAAATAATGATTCTTTTTCTATAACCGAAGTGACCGATAGGATATTAGAACACATTAGAGTTATCGATCGATGTATAAAAGAAGCTCGCGCAAGGGAAGAGGAGTCCCGCGCAAGAGAAGAATTAAAAAAGGAAGAGATAGCTGAAAATGTAAAAATGGAAGAACAAATAAGTGAAAAACCGACACATGAGTTAAACAACGAAAAAGGTGAGTCCGCCAACGTTAAAATTCAAGAAGAGTCTAATTTTGAAGAAATTAATCTCTTGTCACCTTCTTTCGAAAATCATTGTTTAGTACCCACTCCTGCTAAGTTTTTAAAAGAGTTAAACACTAACACTAAAATCGACGAAACGGTAAGTGTTAAGTTAACTAATGATCAAACTACACTAATAAAAGAAGACCCATTTGAAATTAACATTACACCGGTTCCATGTTTCTTTCAAAATTCGTTTATTAGTAATGTCACCATCGATAAAGATCTTTGTGTTAACATAATACCTAACTACATTTTCGAAAAATTAAGTATTAGTGATTTTTCTCCACTTCAAATACCTATTTTTCTATCCAATCGGAAAGTAATAAAATCAATCGGTATAGTTGAAGACGTCTTGGTTCAAACAAATCAAATGGTAATCCCAACCGACTTCGTCATCCTCGATGACGCTCCTCTAGTATTGGGACGACCATTTGTAAAAACTCACGAAGCTTTGAAAAACCGGAAGTTCAATAATCTACCTCTTCAATTAGGGGCATTTAAAAGAAGTGTCGATCTCGAACGATCAATGAAATATCCATTCGGCAATAATGACCCCCTAATTGAAGATGAAGATGAACCACCCGATACAAGTGAAGAGATTGACCACTTTGTTGAAGAAGAGGTCGCCATAGAACAAACTTTTAAGGTTCTTGATCGAAACGAGCAACCAAATAAGGAGTCTCCTAAAGACCCACCACTTGAGCTCAAAGAACTTCCAAAAGGTTTGGAATATGCTTTTCTAGACAAAGATGGTAAGTTACCTGTAATTATTTCGTCTAAATTAGATAACTTAGAAAAAGAAAAATTAATTAATCTTTTGAAAAAACACAAAAATTCAATAGCTTGGAAACTTGTTGACATAAAAGGAATTAGTCCTTCTATGTGCACACACAAAATTTTGATGAATGATGACTACAAATCGGTCATACAACCACAACGTCGAGTAAATCCAAATGTTCAAGAAGTGGTTAAAAACGAAGTCATCAAGTTACTTGACGCCGGACTTATCTATCCTATCTCCGATAGTCCTTGGGTGAGTCCCGTCCAAGTAGTTCCAAAGAAAGGAGGTATGACGGTAATAACTAACGAAAATAATGAACTAATACCAACGAGAACCGTCACAGGATGGAGAGTATGTATAGATTATAGACGATTAAATGAAGCAACAAGAAAGGATCACTTTACTTTACCCTTCATTGATCAAATGTTAGAAAGATTATCCGGTCATAAATTTTATTGTTTCTTGGATGGTTTTTCAGGTTACTTTCAAATCCCGATAGCGCCCGAAGACCAAGAAAAGACAACTTTCACATGTCCCTATGGAACTTTTGCTTATCGACGCATGCCGTTTGGTCTATGTAATGCCCCAGCAACATTCCAACGTTGCATGGTAGCCATTTTCCATGACAGGATAGAAAAGACAATGGAAGTCTTCATGGACGACTTTTCTATCTTTGGGGATTCATATGACCAATGCCTTGATAACCTTGAACGAATGCTATCCCGATGTGAGGAAACTAACCTCGCCCTTAATTGGGAAAAATGCCATTTCATGGCAACGGAGGGAATAGTACTCGGTCACAAGATCTCAAGCGAAGGAATGGAGGTGGATCGAGCCAAAATAGATACCATTTCTAGATTACCACCTCCATCCTCCGTAAGAGCTATCAGAAGTTTCCTAGGGCATGCCGGATTCTATAGGCGGTTTATCAAAGACTTTTCAAAAATCTCAAGGCCTCTAACAAAATTACTTGAAAAAGATGCTCCTTTCATCTTTGACAAGGATTGCAATCAAGCATTTCTAACCCTAAAGGAAATGCTAGTCAATGCACCTATCATGATAACGCCTGATTGGAAATTTCCTTTCGCAATCATGTGTGATGCCAGTGACTTTGCAGTTGGAGCTGTCTTGGGACAGAGAAAAGAAAAGCATTTCCACCCAATCTATTATGCTAGTAAAACACTTAATGATGCACAAGAAAATTACACAACAACTGAAAAAGAATTACTAGTTGTGGTATTTGCTTTTGATAAATTTCGTTCTTATCTTGTTCTTTCTAAAACTATAGTCTATACAGACCATGCAGCCATTCGATATCTCTTCAAGAAGCAAGACGCAAAACCACGTTTGATTAGGTGGATTCTACTCCTCCAAGAATTTGACATTGAAATCAAGGACAAAAGAGGAGCAGAAAATACCGCAGCAGATCATCTTTCACGCTTAGAAGACCCAGCTTTAGGGGCAACCAGGGACGAGCAAATCAATGAAAAATTTCCAACTGAGTCCCTGGAAATGGTGGAATACAAAGAAGAACCATGGTACGCCGACTATGCTAACTACCTAGCTAGCGGTATAGTCGCAAAAGGATGGCCACATCATCAAAGAAAAAAATTCTTTGCCAATGTAAAACACTACTTTTGGGAAGATCCATATCTTTTCAAAATGTGTGCCGACCAACTCGTCAGACGATGCGTACATGGTAGTGAAGCACGAAGAATTCTCCGCCATTGTCATGAAGGTCCATACGGAGGACATCATGGTGCTGCCAGTACCGCACGAAAGGTATTCGATTCAGGATTTTATTGTCCAACCATTTACAAAGACGCTCAAGGTCTTGTAAAGACATGTGATGCTTGCCAAAGAACAAGTAATATTTCTTCCAAAAACGAAATGCCACAAAATGGCATTCTTGTTTGTGAAATTTTTGATGTGTGGGGACTCGACTTTAGGGGACCTTTCCCACCATCGAAAGGAAACAAATATATACTTGTGGCAGTAGATTATTTGTCTAAATGGGCCGAGGCCGAGGCACTTCCAACAAATGATGAAAGAATCGTGGTAAGATTTCTGAAAAAATTATTCTCTCGTTTTGGCACACCTAAAGCTTTAATAAGTGATAGAGGTACCCATTTTTGCAACCATCAACTTGAAAAATTTTAACAAGATATGGGGTCTATCACCGGGTCTCAACAGCGTATCACCCTCAAACAAACGGACAAGCCGAAGTGACTAATAGAGGTTTAAAACGAATACTCGAAAAAACCGTAGGGTTAAATAAAAAGGAATGGGCTGATAAATTAGACGATGCTTTATGGGCTTTTCGAACTGCTTATAAAACAACAATAGGAACAACCCCATATAAGTTAGTCTATGGAAAAAGTTGTCATTTGCCAGTAGAAATTGCACACAAAGCCTACTGGGCAATCAAAAATGTAAACTTAGATCTAGAATTTGCTGGTAAAAATCGATTTTGTCAAATAAATGAATTAGACGAGCTTAGGAATTATGCATACTCAAACTCCGAGATTTATAAGGAAAGAATGAAAAATTTGCATGACAAACATATTAAACCTAATGAATTTCGGGTAGGAGATCTAGTTCTTTTGTTTAATTCACGACTTCGATTGTTTCCTGGTAAATTAAAGTCTAGGTGGTCAGGACCTTTTTCCATCACCCACATTTTTCCACACGGTGCAGTAGAAATTAAATCTCGAAATGGGCCACCATTTAAAGTCAATGGCCAACGGCTGAAACTCTATCAAGGATTTATTGAGGATGAGGAAGAAGAGATCTCGCTTCAAACGGTGGAAGAATAAAAACATCATGCCTGGTAAGTTACGAACGATTGAGACGACAAAATAGAGCGGTAAGTTTTCTAACCATGGCTTATGGGAAAAAGGGGCACTCACACGCGCACTTAAAAAAAAAAAAAAAAAACTGCTCGGCACGAGGCCGTGTCCACTGGACACGGGGCCGTGTTCGCGCTGCAGACGGGATAAAACCCCTTTTTCAAAACAGTTTCTTTATTCCACACGCCCCGTTTCCCCACAAAAGCTCTGGTTCCAGGCGATTTTTCGTGAAATTTCGACGTCTCCTATCGATCTAACAAAGTCAAGGTATGATTCTATCACTCTTAGTAATTAGATTAGTTACTTGCATGTAGTTAAAACACCACAAATTTGGGGAAAAATCTAGGGTTCTTGAAGTTCATCCGGATCGAACCTCAAATTTTTGCCTAAATCTGTTTGCATGTAGTTAGATTAGTGTTAAGGAAAGTAAATACACTTGTATTGTTCACAGATTCACCCGATTTCTTACAAAAACCCCAAACCCTTGTTCTTGAACCGAAAAAAGATAAAATTGATAGGGTAAACGGGATATTTTGGGAAAAACGGTGTTTAGGGTTTCATTTTCGGGGGAAACCGCACCTTTTGGACAAAAAATTTTCAAGTTTTCGAAACCGGGTCGAAAAATGGAAATTTTGAGTAACAGACCTCTGGACACTGGGCCGTGTCCGCTGGGCACGGGGTCGTGTCCAGCCCGCTGTTTGCAGTTTTTCCCGAAAATATTTCTGTTTCATGCTAACTTTTGGTATATTCTTGCAGATGGCCAGGAAGTTTACAAGATTCAACGCCAATGAGCTAGATGCAAGAGCTCGATACGAGTTTCTTCAAACAAGGCCGGAGGAATACCCGAGGCAGGCGTGCACAGAACTACTAACCATGGTGAATCAAATTGACCGTTTCAACAACATTGTCACGGGACCACTCAGAGTCGCACTAACAACCCGACTCCGTTCCGTCCATGAATGCACCTTGGAATTTTACAGCACCTTTGCATTCACTTCAAGGTGTGACCCGTTCGATAATGAAGGGGTGTCTCAGCACAAACCGAGGCTTGGAATGCTAAGCCTCAGCACTTATAGGGCCAGGATGGAAAAACCGGGGGAAGAAACCTGTTTTTCAGGCTTTCAGACTGTCCACACGGGGACGTGTCCAGCCAACACGCCCCCGTGCTCACCTCCCAGACCTGCTGTTTGGCTACTGATCTGCAGATTTTTTACAGACACGTGGCCGTGTCCAGTGGACACGGGGTCGTGTTCACCTTCTGTAAGTTCTTGTTACTGGCAGTTCGCCACAGGGTCGTGTCCAGTGGACACGGGGCCGTGTCCAGACTACCAGTAACATAAATTTTTGCTTTTTAACACCTATTTACACATCTAATCAACCTAAAAATTTATTTTTGGGACACATTGAGGACAATGTGTAATTTAAGTGTGGGGGATGCTAAAACCTTGAATTTTGCAAGTCCTAAATACAAGCCTTACACAAAACTCTATTGGAACCGCTAATCACCCCAAATTTTTTCAAAACTTTCATTTCTTTTACTTGTCTAGGTTTAACTCGGGAAATTCAAGTTCTCAAAAAGGTTATGTTTTTACGAATTTACAACCGATAGCGTAATGATAAAAAGAACCAACATAAGAAAATTATGAAAAGGCATGGCAAACTTAGTTAAAATTTGATTATATATACTTGATCACATAAAAACCCATTCCCACAAAAGTGAGTTTTGAGCCTTTATTGAGCATACAAATTTACATCTTTAGACTAAATGCTCATTTTTCGTTTCTTGTGTGAATAGCCGCTTGGTTATAACAACTCTAGAACTTGCCATGACGATACATTCCCAGTCCTTATCAACTTAAACCCGAGTAAGTAAATGATGGAGGCATTAGGACTAACCCTTTTTATTTCTACACCATTATTTTTCTTTTTCTTTTACCACCTACCCAAAAATCCCCCTAGTTAACCCCTTTGAGCCTAAACCTTTTCATTTCATCACCCAAACCAAAAACCCTTTTACCCACCAAAACCTTTTTCATTTTTAACCCTTTGTTTTAGTAACAAGTTCGGTTTTTCGTATGACAAAAAAAAAAAAATTGTGTTGATGATGAAGCAAAAAAGAAAATAAACAAACAAGTTCATCATAAATAACTTTGTTTGAATAAAAGCTTCATCAAAATAAAAAGTTGAAAAAAAAAATAGAAAGTCCTACGAAAACCGACACTTGTTACGCTTTTTCGCCCTTTTTCTACTAACCACTAACCACTATCCCAACCACCTACCTTTAACCCAAGCCTAACCCTTAAACCCACAAAGTCCTCTTGATATTTACAAAGGTATAAAAGTTAAAAAGGAGGAGGATTGATTGCTTGGCAAGCCTATGGTAGGAATAAGTTCCATGCCGCTCTCGAGTGATTCACTAAAAATACACCTTCGGCCGAGTGTGAGTGATTTCTCCCGTGAGGTATGTGAACTTGTATATAAATGGAATTTTAAAAAAAGGCATGTTATGCCCAAATAAGTAATTTCTCCTATGAAACGTTCTAAATAAATCATTACGAATAGGATTGTAAATAAATAAAAATAAAACCCAAAAAGATCTTGGACATCCCGACACCCTACGACAAACCCAAAACCTTCTCTTCTACCTATTCCATTTGGGAGTGTAAGCCACATATTAAAGAGTTTTGCTTGAGGACAAGCAAAAGTTCAAGTGTGGGGGTATTTGATGTGTGTAAAATGCAACATATAAATTACATCAAATAAGGCATAAAACTAACCCTTTTTAAGTACTAATATTGGAAAAAGAGTGTTTTTGTCTTCCTTTTGTATTTTCAGGATTAAATGAGCTCAAAAACGCAAAAGAAGCAAAAAGACAGCTAAATCCAACATAAATACAAGGAAAGGAACATTAGTGGACTGCCCGACCCCTCAACGGCACCTTCCAAAGCAAAATAGAGAAGGCAGAAGTCTGAACACGCCCCGTGCTCAGCCAGCACGGGGGCGTGCCCAAGAAGCAGCAGAAAAGACAAATCTATAGAAGCTTCTATTGCCCACCACGGGGCGTGCCCAGCGAACACAGGGGCGTGTCGAAAGTACAGCAGGCGCATTTATTGTAATTGCGAATTACAATTAATGAGGAGAGAGAGTGTCAGACAGGCACGGGGCCGTGCCCAGCGGACACGGGGCCGTGCCCAGCTCTCTGTTCAGCCTATAAATAGGAGTGCTTGGATTCATTTCATCTCATCCCTTGGCACACCACCTCTCTCACACTTCATCCACCACCCACCACCATCACAACACCATCATCCACCACCATCATCCATTGTCCATCGTAGAGTGTGTGAGTCGTCTCGGGATCCAAGATTGATCGTAAGAGTTCTTGACAATCAAGGCCATGTTTGCCTAAGTCTCTTACATCACTTGGTGAAGACAAAGTGTCTAGTATAATACTTTTTATTTCTAATCTTTTACACTTTTTATTTGGTTTTGTATTAATGACTTTAATAACTAGTTACTTATGTTGAAGGTGATCTTTCCTTACCGTTTGTCCGTGGTGTCTTGGCATTATTTTACTGTCTATATAAAATAAAGGATTTTCACTATTCATATCTCCACGGTCTATATGGAGGTATGTTGGCTACCTGGTCGGGGGTTAAGGGAACGGTTTGGTAAAGGTCTTGCCATTGTTCAGCGTTTAGAGGTCCTGCAATGGACCTGGGTCAAATTTAGTAGGACCTCCTTCAATGCTTCACGGTATTGGATGGCGGGGGTCCAAACTCTTTGATCCCCTCATAAGTTAACTACTATTAATACTATAACCCGGCTATTTAGGACTGTATCCCTGCTGACTCAGACTACTTAGCCGAGGGTAACGTCACCGCCAAAAGCGGGGCATACCACAATACTGCATTAATAACTTAAATCTTCCAATAATCCACCCTTTTAGGATTGTATCCTTGCTGACTCAAACTACTGGGGTGAGGGTAACGTCACCTTCAAAAGAGGGGCCTACTACAATAACTAAGATAATCTCTTAATTATGTGCAAAAGTGCGGAAATAATCAAAGGTTATACTAGATACGAGTCGGAACCAAGTGATTCATCTTGTCTATCTGTTTTTCTTTTATTTTTATTTTTTTCAGCATTTTAGTTAGTTTTTATTTTTCTTAGTTAAAACCTTTTTCTAAACTTTTATTTTGATTAGACGTTGAGGATAAACCGGTACTAAAAGCTCTTGTGTCCTTGGACGACCTCGGTATCTTACCAACGCTATACTACACTCAACGATGGGTGCACTTGCCCATATGTGTGTTTAGTGTTAGTGAAATATCGTGTTTTATAAATTTAAAACTTGGCTAAAATAAGTGTTAAAAAGGGCTTAAAATATACACCTAATATATACGACACTTCACACGCATCAACATATAAGGTTATTTTAAAATATACTAGAGTGTCGGAAATATTTATGAGAGTGTTGGTTTTACCGAGGGTTGTTACATTCTCCCACCTTGTTTTAGAGCTCGTCCTCGAGATCTACTGGAATAAATACGGATATTTCTTTTGCATTTCTGATTCAAGCTCCCATGTGTACTTAGGTCCTGTTTTAGAGTCCCACTTCACTTTGACTAGAACTAGTCTCTTGTGTTTGAGATTCTTGACTTTCCTGTCTTCAATTTGTAGAGGTCTTTCTACAAACTTGAGTTGTTCATTTACCTCTATATCCTTAAGAGGTATTATTAGGGATTCATCAGCTAAACACTTTTTGAGATTAGATACATGAAACACGTCATGTATACCTGCCATTACCTCTGGCAGTTGTAGCTGATAAGCTACAAGTCCTATTCTTCTAATAATCTCAAAAGGTCCAACATACCTGGGACTTAGCTTTCCTCTTTTGATGAATCTTACCACTCCTTTCCAATGAGAGACTTTCAATAATACTTTATCTCCTACTTGAAACTCCAATGGCTTGCGTCGGTTATCGGCATAACTCTTTTGTCAATCACGTGCTGCTTTCAGTCGTTCCTTGACATGAATAATTTTGTCAGTTGTTTCTTGCACTATCTCAGGTCCAGATAGTTGCTTTTCCCCAATTTCTACCCAACAGACTGGGGTTCGACACTTTCGTCCATAAAGTGCTTCGAATGGTGCAGCATTGATACTTGTGTGATAACTATTATTATAAGAAAATTCTATTAAAGGTAAGTGATCGTCCCAATTACCTCCAAAATCAATTATACAAGCTCTAAGCATATCTTCCATTGTTTGAATTGTTCTTTCACTTTGTCCGTCCGTTTGAGGATGATAAGCGGTGCTCAATTTTAACTTGGTTCCCATTGCCTTTTGGAAACTTGACCAAAAATGAGAGGTAAATCGGCTATCTCTATCAGAAACAATTGATAAAGGAATGCCATGTAAAGAAACAATTTCATTTACATATAATTTAGCTAATTGTTCCATACTGAAAGTTTCTTTCATTGGTAGGAAATGAGCTGACTTGGTTAGCCTATCTACAATCACCCAGATTGTATCATTTCCTTTCTTTGTTTTGGATAATTTAGTAACAAAATCCATTGTTATCAATTCCCATTTCCACACTGGCATTTCTAATTGTTGTAGAAATCCTGAGGGTTTCTGATGTTCAGCTTTGACTTGTGAACAGGTTAAACATTTAGAAACATAGGCTGCTATGTCCTTTTTCATTCCTATCCACCAGAAATTTTTCCTTACATCCTGGTACATTTTATCATTTCCTGGATGTATCGTATATTTAGATTTATGGGCCTCTTCTAGTATACGATGACGTAGGTTTCCTAATTTAGGTGTCCACATTCTCTTTTCATGGAATCTCCAAATTCCATTTGTTCCTTGTTTTAATTCTTTCAGCATACCTTTTAATTTTTCAGAATCATCCTTGATTACTGATTCTTGTGCTTCTCTTATTTGATCATTTAAATCTACTTGTAGATTTAATTTGAGAGAACGTACCCTTTTTGGCTTTTCGTGATACTTTCGACTTAAGGCATCTGCCACTACATTTGTTTTTCCTTCATGATACTGGATATCATAATCATAGTCACTAAGCATCTCCATCCATCGTCTTTGTCTCATATTCAACTCCTTTTGCTTGAAAATATACCTTAAACTCTTATGATCAGTGAATATGGTAAACTTACTACCATAAAGGTAATGTCTCCAAATTTTAAGAGCAAAAATTATAGCTCCTAACTCTAAATCATGGGTTGAATAATTCTCTTCATGATTCTTAAGTTGTCTAGATGCGTAAGCTATAACCTTTTGTCGTTGCATCAATACACATCCATAACCTAATTTGGAAGCGTCACAATAAACAACAAAGTCTTCAGCTCCTTCTGGTAACGCTAATATGGGTGTATGGGTTAATCTTTGCTTAAGGATTCTAAAAGCTTCTTCTTGTTTTAATCCCCATTCAAACTTAACAGATTTACAGGTTAATTTAGTTAAGGGAATGGCTATTCTAGAAAAATCTTGAATAAATCTTCTATAGTAACCAGCCAAACCTAAGAAACTTCTAACCTTGGTTGGTGACTCAGGGGTTTTTCATTTAGTAATTGCTTCGATCTTTGTTGGATCTACATGAATTCCTTCATGATTGACTAGGTGTCCAAGAAATTGTACCTGTTCTAACCAAAACTCGCACTTTGAAAATTTAGCGTAAAGTTTTTCCTTTCTTAATAGACTTATAAGTGCGTGTAAATGCTTTGCATGATCTTCTTTACTCTTAGAATAAATGAAAATATCATCTATGAAAACAATTATGAATTTATCCAACTATGGCTTACATATTCGGTTCATCATGTCCATAAATGCAGCTGGGCATTGGTTAAACCAAATGGCTTGACAGTAAATTCATAATGACCATACCTCGTTCTGAATGCGGTTTTAGGAATGTCCTCTTCCTGTACCTTTAATTGATGATATCCTGACCTTAAATCGATTTTAGAGAAAAATCGAGCTCCTTGTAGTTGATCAAACAGATCATCGATTCTCGGTAATGGGTACCGATTCTTAATTGTGACTTTGTTTAATTCACGGTAATCAATACACATACGCATTGATCCGTCCTTCTTTTTAATAAACAGTATCGGCGCTCCCCAAGGTGACGAACTTGGTTGTATAAATCCTTTCTCTAACAATTCTTCTAATTGTTTCTTTAATTCCTGCATTTCGGCGGGTGCCAAACGATAAGGTGCTTTGGCAATTGGTGATGTTCCTGGTAGCAGGTGAATTCTGAATTCAACTTCTCTGTCTGGAGGTAGTCCTGGTAATTCTTCTGGAAAGACATCTGAAAACTGAGACACTACTGGAATATCTTTTAAATCTTTTCCTTTAGTGTTAGTGATTATGGAAATCAAATACACTATAGAACCTTTTCTTATATAACTTGCAGTTTTCATCACAGAGATGAACTTAGTGGACCTAGAGGGTTTATCTCCTTTAATTGTGATCGTTTTACCTTTTGGTGAATTTACTTGAATTGACTTTTGATCACATAATATACTGGCTTTATTGGCTATTAACCAATCCATTCCTAAAACAACATCGAATCCTGCCAGATTCATGGGATAAAGGTTTGCAATAAATTTCTGATTTAAAATTTCTATTCTTGCTCCCTGCAAGATTTCAGAAATCCTAACGGTTTCTCCATTAGCTGTTTCTACTAAGCATTCTTGTGGTAGTTTAGTTATTGATTGATTTAGAAATTTGCAAAAAGATGTATTAATAAAACTTTGGTTTGCACCAGAGTCAAATAATACTTTAGCAAAAATATCATTAACTAAAAACGTACCAGCTATGACATCTGGAATCATCTTTGCTTCCTCTGCAGTCAGAACAAATGCTCTAGCATTTTTGGTATTCTTGTTGTCTGTGGCTGGAGCTATTTTTGGGCAATTAGGCTTGATATGGCCTTGTTCTCCGCAGTTGTAACATATCCTGATGTTAGCTTTCTTCCTGCAATTTTCTTCCTTGTGTCCCGATATTTTGCAAAAGTTACAGTATATGGAGCATCTTCCTAAATGCTTTCTTTTGCAATACCTACAGTAAGGTGCAGAGGTAGAACCTATATTTTTTCCACGATTAAAATTTCCAGAACGAAATTCTTGTGTGAGCTTCTGGGTTAGGTTCCTTCTTTGATCCTCTTCTCGGGTACGGACTAATTCATCAGTCAAGGTATTTGCTAGTTCTACAGCATCTTCTATGGTTTGAGGTCTAGCTGCCTTGACTACATGTCTAATCTCCCCAATTAATCCCCAAATATAACGGGAGATAAGCACTGGTTCTGGTGAAGCAAGAGTTGGCACTATTGTAACACCTCGAAAATTCATGACCAATAAAGTATTGACACGTGTCATAAACTTTAAACGTGTAAAGGATTTCCTTAGAAGGACTAGAGTTGACAAACAAGGAAAGTATGTGAATATAAGGGTTCAGAATGTCAACAATGGATAAATATACTTTACAATAACCATACATGATGTTTATACCCTTAAACGAATGATTCATGGATCATACGAAGCTAATTATGAAGGAGAGTGGGAGATTACAAACTACAGGGGCTAAATGTGTCAACATGTTTAAAGTGTACCTCTGAGTGACCTTTTAGCAAACTCGAAACTTTGTAATGATTAATTATGCTCGCGAGAATAAGTGATAAAAAATTCATAAGGTCTCGTTAAAGTATGAGAAAGTTATGGCAATGTTCGTATATGATGGGTTAAAAGCGTCAACGTTGAAATTTAAGACTTTTTGGTGATCGTATGAATAACCGGGGACTTAACAACGTCGGTTTATGACTTGGAGTCCTTAAAAGTCAAGTTTGGGGATTACAAGTGCAAGAAACCATGTTAAAAATCAAGATTTGAAGTTCAGGGGCCAAACTGTCAACTTTTAAAAAGTTCTGGTGAGCTGGCCGGTCCTTACGGACCGTATGGTTGGACCCTTACGGTCCGTAAGCCATACCCAGATGCAGAAACTCGGACAGGTTGTCTGTTTAGCCATATAACCGACTTATATTGCCCTTTTTCACTTCCATGAGCTGCCTAAGCTTGCTTTTAGACCTTAGGGACACTTGTGAATGATCCATGATCAGTTATAACATTGTTTGTCATGATCATAAGCAATCAAACCCACTATATAAAGCACCATTGTTTGCAATTCTTGATCATTCATTCCCAACTCAACTTCTGATCATTTCTGGAGCACAAGGACCTTCCCTAAGCATCTCTAATCGTGCATTAGACCTTGGTAAGTATCCTTGACCTTCCTTAATCGTGTTTTACTTAGTTATTAGCTTAAAAGTCAAACCGTCGTAATTACGGTTTGACTTATCGATTAATCACTAATGGTCCAGTGATTAGTCAAATTGAAAGTAGTTATAAGTTGGTAATTATGTGGGCATTACACCCTTAAAAGGGCACCCTCTGATTCCCACTCTAACTAGATCAATTGTCGGGTCAAAGTTTATTATAAAAAGTCAACAGGATCCTAATTTTTGAATTAACGCATAATTAGCAATGTATAAGGCGTGTAACCTTTTTGATCACTCATATAACTTGGTAATAAGTATAAGAACTGGTCTAAGCTTGTTTGATCCGACAATTTTCTGTTTAGGCTCGGTTCGGAACCGAAAGTCGCAAAACTTTGACTTTTGCTTTAACTTCAGTGCTGACCCGATTTAGATGGGTTTGGAAATGCCTTAGAGCTTCCTTAGGACCAGGTTACATGATAGTATAACCCTCTGTTGTTGGATCGTTGATTGTCCGATTCGTTTACTCGTTTCCGTTAATTGCTTAATGTTGACCATAATGCCCTTTTGACCATAAAACGAGAATTCTGGAAATCTGAAAGGACAATAATCTTTATTACTAATTTATAAACATGTCTCTAAAATTTCACATCAGTTGGAGGTCTAGATTAGGAGTTATGCTCAATAGCGTAATTTGAAAGCTTTTTGTTAATTAAAAGGCATAATTAGCGTAAAGCCTATCTAAACCCAATTTTTGACACCAAACCTTTTACCCACTGATGTAATATAATATTTTGAGATTTTTGAAGATTTTTAATTATTTTTAACCTGATCATAACCTAAGGTTATGGCCTTGATTCGGTAAATACCGATTATACCCTTTTTTGTGTATAAAATGAGTTTTACATAGTATTTTGACACCAATTCAATTGCTACTGATTTTATATAATAAATGAAGTATTTTGAACTTTATAACCTGATCGAAAAACTCAGATTTCCTGTATAACCCGGAAATCGCTTAAAACGGCTTTTTACGCGTATTAAACACCTAGTATAGGTTTAAAACCATTTTGGCATATAAGACTTATCACCAACTGATATAACCTATTAAATTAAGTTGTTTTACTGATTATTTCAGACCCGAGTCTCAGAATTATATTTAATCTCTTTTATAATCTTTAAAATGACCAAAATACCCCTACGGGGCTTATTTTAAGATTAAACTCGTTTTGGGCATAATGGAAGGTATCCTACTGATATCACAACATATTTAAGACATATTAACTTAGGAAACTTGTATATGACTCTTATGGTTACCCGTTACGCTTCTTACGCGTTCGGTTCGGTTTATGTAACTAGTTTGCATAAGTTAGCCGAAACGGGTCAAACCTTATCATTTTTATCTCAAAATCTAGAAGGTGTTTAGATTACCCATATTATACAAGTCTTCAAAATTGTCGGGTCTAAAACACATTCTATTCCGGTCTTCGCTTAATCGTGCGTTTGAACCGTATCTTTATTTAAAACTAACCGGTCTAAGTTTAGGCTTAATTAAAGACCCGTTAGGATTCTAATAGGTTATTATAAACCTTCGTTCCAGAATAGGAGCCCAGTAAAAGCTATCTGTACTTGCTGATTTGATACGGCTGGGATTGAATTTATATTTAGCTCAGGTAAATACTTTTAACTTAATTTCCCTTATACGGGCTTGGGGTACGGTATATACAAATACCGCTTGGTCAGGCATTGAATCTTTAATCGTATGAAGGTTAAATCATTGAAATGTTTCGTTTAAATTGTTTTGTTTGCTTAAAACCTTTGGGGGGTTAATGACCATGTCCCGGATATCCTTGGCATTATTCATGAAATGGCCACACGACCTAAGCACGGGGTGTAGGCGTACACCTGACAGCTGCATATGTAAAAAATGGTATCCCACTTAAAGGAATCAGCCTTGTGGGCATTATACCTGTGGTGTGTCTATTAATCTTTAACCCGGTCTGCGGACCGGGCTACTGAACGTATAAGAAACATGTAATTCTTTTACAAGTATTATATACAAGTAATTATCCCAAGTTATAAAACATATTTGTGCCACGAGCATTTAAATCAATTTTATTAAACTTTTCAAAATGAGTCAGTTAATTGTATTTACCAGTGTAAACTGACGTATTTTCCCAAAAACGTTAAGTGCAGGTAATACTCGTAATAGGCTGGCCTCTCCTTAGCATCAATAAGAGTCTCGCAAGCTTGGATGCATTTAAATCTGATGAACTATGTTTCCTTTATTTATGATCCGCCTGTGGATCTTTTACATTTCATTTGTAATACTTGGATATTACTTTATATTGGTTTATGAAATATTTATCTTTTGCTTCCGCTGTGCATTTAAATATTGTGTTGTTTGACTATGATGATATCAACTACGTCACGGTACTCCTGACCGGGCCCACCGGTAATACGTGGAAATATCGGGGTGTGACAACTATTCTAGCATATTCAAAGAATAACTTAGTGTATCCCTTACTATCCACACCAGTCATTCTAAGGTTTAGGAATTTGTTTGCTATCTGTTCTTTTTCATTGGGTGGTCAGAATTTCCATTCTACCTTGTTCTTAAATTCTTCCCATTCCATATTGTAAGTTCTATCACTTCCTCTTGATTGAAGGATAGTGTTCCACCATTCTAGTGCTGCATTCTTAAACAGATTAGAAGCAAACAGTATTTTATCTTCTTCAGCACATTTGCTTATCCTTAAGACTGCCTCAGTCTTTTCTATCCAGCGTAGGGTTGCAATGGCCCATTCGTTGCCCGAAAATTCCATTGGTTTACAAGACCAGAATTCTTTATAAGAACAACCGTAAGGTACGGTTCTTCTTCTTTTGGGAATAGGCAATTGAAGTACAGGTCCATTATTAACACTATTTTCTGGTTCGAATGGTCGCTTACTGCTATGTTTACTTTTATTATTCGCTTATTGAATAGTTTGAATAATAAATGGCATAGCATCTATGATTCCTTGTGCCACTATATGTTGAACATCACTATTATCCATTTGGTTTCCATTGTTATTGATGCTTGGATTCTCATTAACCACGTTAATGTTACTCTGGTTATCGTTATTCTAATTCCCTTGATTTCCTTAGTCGGCCATCTGAATTTTAAACATTTATCCCATATTAATATCACAAATAATATCTTAATATAGTTAATCACATGACACTCAATCTAGCCAAAAACGTAGATCATTGCTACTTTTACTCTATTCATATACTATTATGCATCTATTACACACTAGTACTGAAATAAAAATTACAATACCAACAGAAATAGAATCACACTAATAGTAATATGCATCCGTACACACATATTTTATTTTATTTTTATTTTATTATATTATATTATTATTAATATTCCGTTTCCTCCATCACATCACGGATATGGATTTATCCAAAAATCCATATTGCGCTCATCGTATTTCCATACGAGACGCTCTCCCACCTGTCTCATTCTCTCACTGCTTTCTAAAATTTTCTCACCGAATGTCCTAAGTTCTTGCACGTTTTCTGCACTCATTGGGGGTGCAGGTTCTAGGACTGGGTTTGGAATCTGGGGTGAAAGTGCCTGAAATCGGTAAGGAACTTCTAAGATTTCCCTAATATATTCATCGTGGTAATAGGGATCTAAAGGGTCCATACCTGGGTAGGCTCCTATGGTTGTATCTTCCTGGATAGGGTAACGATGCACAAAATCCCTATTGTCGTCCCACCAGGGGTCGTAATTTGGATCTAGGGGGTTTGGTGCAGGTACCCTAGGGATTTCTTCTGGGTTAAAGTCATGCATCTCCACTTGGTTGTCAGGATTTTCTATCTCCATGGGTTGTTCTGGGTTTTGTGGTTGTGGGGCTACTAGTTGTTCCAGACTCGGGTCAGCAGCAGTTGTAGCTAGGATATGGAAATTGGCTAGGCTTCTATTAAGCATATCCTGTGTATGGGCATCTGTCTTTCGCTTAGCGGCTGCTAAAACTCTTTGCTGTTGCAATTTTCGCATTCTTTTCCTACGTGCAAAGGCTTCCTTACTGAACCATCCTCGTTTCTTATGAGGGAATGGTTCTTCTGACTGAGCTTTAAAAGCAAACATTCCTTCTTCTTGATCAGCAGTATACCCAGAGAGGGCAGGCTGTTAAGAGGTACCTTCACTCCTAGGTGATTCAGACAACTGACGATTCATGTCTGAGGGTCCTTGATCACTCATACTATAAACTAACAGATAGTCAAATAACACATAACAAATAAATACAGTTATGCACGTATTTCCGTAATTTATTTCCTAACACAAAATTTAGAATTTAAGTGTCAGCAGAACACTTCTTTGGCTCAGACCAGTGGCTAGGCTCTGATACCACCTCCTGTTGCAACCCCCGATCCCTTATCTGTCCCGGGAACGGGCGGACGCGAGCTCATATTTTCGGTGGTATCAGCTATTTAATCTTGCAGCGGAAATTACATCAGGACCGTAGTTAGGAAATGTTTATCAGAGTAAAACCACCATATTTGATATTAATAATAACATGGGCAAAACCCATGTTTCTTATTACAATACATTTATAGGGACAAACCCTATTTTATTGAATTTAAAACATCGTTTATTAGGTAACTTTTATAGCCACATTTTTCCCAAGCCTTCAGTGCTCTCCAGCTGGCTTTTTACTAATTGGCTGTCACATTATGTTACCTGAAACGCGTTTAAAAACATTTGTCAGTCGGAAATACTGGTGAGTGAATCCCAGTTTAATCAAGAAACATTTTATTAATTAAGACAATATTGAGAGCGATCACATTGTTTATGTCTACACAATTACTCATTCAGTACTGTCAATCCTGACTTGTGGGTCAAATTACCCATTGGCCCACTCGTTGTCCAATGGTAATGAACTGTCATTCCGACTTACTACTTACAGCGTAGTATCAAATTTTGTATACAAAACCCCAACATACCGACAGTAATTGAAGAACTACAAAGACTCAATCACCGCTTAATCACATTGTAAAATATTTAAGGTTTTGTAAAACATTCCAAAAAGGTTAACAAAAAGAGGATAAACTCACATTGCTATCTTAGACTTCGCGTAAGGGTTTCCTGGGTATAATCTATAATTTATACAAATGTACATTGGTTAGTATCATAACCCTTTGAAAATATTAATGATACCCTCCCCGAGACGGCATTCCAACAACTACGTCGGGCAGAACCACGACAGTTGTTACGGAACCCTAAATCAATCGGGCAGTGTAACTATTACGAAAATGGGGTTATAATACTTACAACGGAGCAGAACCTTGCTAATTAGGGTTATAATACCCGACTATTATAACTCTTCTACAGAAATTGAGATTCGAGATTGAAATTGTGAGCGAACTAAAATGAGATCCGATGCCATCTATTTATACTTGCTGAAATCGACTCTCAGGCGGCCCGCGTAAGGTAAGGCAAAGCCTTACGCGGCCCACGTCAACACCCGGTCAACATATAGCTTAGCTGGGTCAGCTTGTAGGTCCGCCACGATGTCGACATGTGTCGTCCTCTGGTGTCTCCGCGTTTGATGATCTCACACGGCCCGCGTAAGAGTTAAGGTGAGCTTACGCGGCCCGCCTTAACTTATAATTTCACCGGAGTCAAGGTTCAGCCTTGATACCGCCCGCGTGAGCTTGAGGTGAGGTCCTACGCGGCCCGCCTCAACTTAAACATCAGATTTTATATTTTATTTTTAATGCTATAACGTAATGTGGGCTCGGTTTTCACATATGGGGTGTATTTAAAGACATATAAGGTTATTTTAAAATATACTAGAGTGTCAGAAATATTTATGAGAGTGTTGGTTTTACCGAGGGTTGTTACACTACAAGTGGTAGAAAAGTGGGTTTTACCTACAAGTGGTTAATCAAGGCCATTAAATTGAACTTGATTTAACTTTCATTAAAATGTTTGAGAAAACAAAGTGATGAACGAATCCCCAATTTTTACAAGTGTTAAATCAACAAAACTAATTTTCCGGAAAAACCATTTTGATTAAAACAAACTTAAGTGTTTTGAAATCATAATGGGAAAATAGTTTGTTGTAAGGGGGAGTTCTGATTGTTTATGCCAAGTGGATGGCGATTTGAAGTAATTCGCATCATGTTGTCACTTTATTTGTACAGTCTATTGTTTTCAAATTTTCCCGAAAAATCAAAATTGAAACATATTTTGATTTTAGGGGGGGGGGGGGATTTTAAAAAAAAAATTGAAAATTTGAAAAATGTCAAAAACATTGAAAAAGCAAAAATGAGTTTTGTTGTGAATAAGAGGAAATGATAGAAAATCAGTGGACTATCACAGCATGCTAAAGAAATAAAATGCCAAATGTGATAAACGGTCTCACTAAAGATGTGACGATAGGCTCAGCTAGACTAGTAGATTTGCGAAAACGATACAAACATAAAGCAAAATGTCTAAGTCTGGTGGGAAACACGGTCGAACGCATAGTACTTAGTTTTGTCCTTCTTGATTATGTGCCTACTCGGTAATCGCTGATTGTCTTAGGACATAAAACCGGTTAAGTTTGTGAGATTTTACAACTTTGCTGAAAAGTCACTGTGATTCTGTGTTTTTATTTTGCAAAGACTTAAACTTGTTTTATTTCTTTATTTTGTTTAAGCATTGGACATCCTCTGCGTATACGTGAGTATCGACCTGGATGTTAGTGCCTAAACGTTCTGCTTTATTTTCTTTGGTGTTTCGTTTAAGCTTTGGATCACCTCTGCGTATACGGGAGTATCGAACTGGTGGTTAAAGCCTAAACAATTTCAATTTGTTTTTATTTCTTATTTTTGTTAAACATTGGACTTTCTATGCGTATACGGAAGTATTGACCTGATTGTTAATGTTTAAACATTCTGCTTTGTTTTCGCACAAATCACAGTTGATGAAAGTTTAAAGGCATTACTTGAGTCAGTGTATTGCATGATGAGGGGATATGCTGAGATCGTGGGGTCCATAAGAACTTAGTGCAAAATTAATATACCTTAACGTATCGGAAAGCATTTCGAAAGTTTTTAGATGGAGCTTAAGAGGACAAATATATTGTCAATCAAAGTGAATTGTTTAGAACTTAAAATGTTTAAAGCTTAACGGTACTAGTGATTTGTCTTAAAAACAGATATGATCCTCTTACACAAACTCACAAAAATATTGTATGTAAATATTTCTTTACTGCATTTCTTTTAAAATCAAAAATTCAAAAAGACTTTAAGTGTGTTTTAGCATAAATTTTTTGAAAAATCCAAAAAGATTTTCGAAAACTGATGTTGAAAAGCTGTTTTTCAAAATTCCAAGTGCTAAAAATGTTGAACTAGAGGTTTGGGAAAGTGTGTTGGAAATGGGAAGATTTTGAATTTTTTAAATGGTTCATTAACTTGAAATTAAAGTTGAATGTTAACCTACAAGTGATCTTCATAGCTTATAAATGTTAAATATGCTTTTCTTATAAATGGTTGAGAATTATACAAGTTAAAGCCAGGTTCCTGATTCTGAGTGATTCCAGAAAGCCCGGCTTCGATCTAGAACCTGAGAAAGCCTAAAAGCAGAGTTTGAGCCAGGATGCAATCTCAAAGCGATAGCTAATTCCAGACAGCGATCCCAGCTTGATGAAAGGGGGAGTCTGACGAGGTTAGAGCCAGAGAAAGATCCTGGAGCAACATTCAAAGGGGAGTGTTGATGCTGAAGAAGAGAAGATAGAGTTTGAAGGATTCTTACAATGGAGAATATTATGGAAAGATAGAGAAGACCGATCAAGACCGAAGACGTGATATGCCAAAGACTCGATACTTCAGACTCGTCAACATCCGAGGGGGAGTCTGTTGCTGCATACGTCTGTCGACTTCGTCTTGTATCGAGTCTTAGATTAGTATTGAAAGATCAAGGCACGAAGTACGAGAAAACTGACAAAAATTGGATAATAGGTAATTTCGCATGAAATAGGTATTTCGTGTGAAACATAATTTCGTGTGAACCGGTTCATGCGAAATTAGCCAACCTATATATAGGTGCCTTGTAATTTCGTTGGAGAGGGTCTTGATTGTGCATTTCGAAGCCGAAGTGCTGCCGAAGTGTCTCTGTGCTGTAAATCTTTGTCAGATTAATAAACCAGACAGTTAAAAGTGAATATCAAGCTAAACGAAGACTGAATCAATGAATTCCGCCTCTGATTTAGTCTCAGAACTCTTCTGATCGACTCGTTTGGGTCAGAAAACGATCCTACAATCAATGTCTCTGAATTGACAGACCTAAATGAGGGATTGGTAAGCTATATTCTTAGAACAAATTAGCTCAAATCACAATTGTATGCTAAAAACTGTATTTATAAAATTAAAGATATATTAAATGTTGTGTATTTTATATACATGGGTACTTCCAAGGATAATGAGTAACCAATTACCAATAAAATGTGAAGTAATAAAGTTGAAGATTATACGGGTTTTAAGTATAAGATTGCAGTACAGAGCATCGGTCATAAAAGTAAGAGGATAAACGGGCCGGAATGGACTCGGTTTGCTGAAACTTATAGAAATAACAACGTAGATAAGCTGTCAAAAATTGAAGGAAGCAAAATTTGATATAAATGTTTTGAACAATGAGGGATTGGAGATTAGAAAGGATGGCTCGAACAGAGATTATGTTCATGGTTGCTTGATACAGGTTGAAGAAGAAACATACTGCAAGCAGGTTAAAAATTGCTACCTTATTTTTATATATTGCCAGTGTATCTTTTGGACTGTTAGAAAAACTTCTAATTTATATTTTGTATCCTATATAAAATCTAATATCACATTTCTGAAATGTATGAAAATTATAGCATTTACCACACGATTTGCTGAAGCTGTTGTCGGAGAGGAGATTAAAAATTGATAACTTGGTTGCAAAAGTACATGGACCAAAGCAGAGTAGTAAAGTTGATGTGTATTACGTTTTCTCTGCTGAAAACAAAAAGGGATTGGCTGCTGGTTTTATGGGACCAGGATGGACAACTTTTTGCTTCGAAAATGACATTGAGGAAAGCTGCCAACTGCTGTTTCAATGGATGGGAAGTACTCCTGAAGACGACTTTAACTTCACCGTGAATGTTAACAAAGACGGGATTGGACTTCATGGGGAGACTAAACATCACTGCAGCCGTACCAATCACCAACACCGCAAAAAGTGTCCGCATTATAAAAACAGTTTGAATACCATGTTTTAGAGACACACAACTTGGTATTTACATATCTACTTTTAATATGGTTGATTTTACTTATAATGTTGGATCTATCTGTTATTACTTAAAGTATATGTTGTTTTGAATGAATAACTAAAGAAAGGATTTTCCTTCACAGGCAATACTGAGGAACTTTGTTTGAGAACACCAGCTAAATGATTACCGTAGAGCTGTGCTGTCATTTGGTCATGTGAAGTTTTTGGTACAGCTGGATGTTAGGAGAGATCCTAGAAGACCTGATGACAACAACCATCTAGTGATGCATACAAACTGGCAGCGTATCATGGATGAAACGGGAATATCTGTGGGAAAAAGCTGAGGTTTGAGATAGTCGAAGAAAAAAGTGTAACAGGAGATAAAATACACTTTGAAGTTTGTTGACATACTCTTTGAACATCTTTTCAGCCTTTAATAATTTATGTTTTAGTTGACATGTTTGATGGACAAATTTCTTCTTTGAAAACTAACTTAAGAATGAAGTTATGTAGTCTTAGTATATACTTTCAAAACTTTGTGGTTTTACCTTTTTATATTTTTCAAGTAAAAATTACTATATTTTGCATCTAAACATTAATATTTTCCATTACATTTCCCGGTCACTCAACAAAAAGAAATATAAGACTCAAAATTAATAAAATAGTATGCAACTTGTAATTACAAATAACAGTGTTTTAAAAATCTGCTCCTACCAAAGGGACAAACTCAACATCTGTTTCGCTAGACTTTTCTAAGAAACGTCTGTTGAAGACAACCACTGTTGAAAGAAAAGTCTGTTAAACCAAACAACCTCAGCTCATGAGCCAAACAAACTCTGCTGGTGAACCAAAAGGTCTGTTAAGACAAAGACTGCTGAAGCAAAGATCTGCTAAAGAGAACCTCTGCTGATGAAGCAAAATGTATGATGAACCTAAGTTCTGCTGTGCACCAACAGATATTACACAATTCAACAGAAGATCTATAATATAAGATTTTAACAGATGATGATCAACAACTCATAAAGTCTGTTGAAACACGCTATAACAGTGCTTAGCCTTTAACATATCTTTAACAGTGCTTAGGGGTTAACAGATGTTAGCACGCTATAACAGTGCTTAGCCTCTAACTGATGTTAATGTATCTCAAACCCCAACAGTTTTCCGACTAACTAATTGATTAAATTTTCATTCATCAATCTAACAATAATATACAACCTTACTACTTATCCAGTCCATCAATATCACCAAAAATGTATATAATGTATAATAACAATATTATATAACAAACAAAAGGTTAACCTTACTTGATATTCAAACCGTAGACATTACATACCATATTTATCATTGTAGCCCTTACAAACCAAACTTTTAACCACAGTTTGTTAAAACCATAGTTAACAGACATAAATAAAAACCACAAGGATTCTTCAAAAATAAGTGGTTTCTACTTATCTCTCATAAGAAATGTTTTTTCATAAGCATCTAATTTTTAAGCTTAGTCAGCTTCTTCCGGTTTCTTCTCACATTAGTGGATAACTCACCAACGTTGACAACATCAGCATCTTGAGCCATGCGCTTTCCATTGGGACTTGATCCGTAATCCTTTTCAACTTCAACGACTGAAGAGTCGGCCGTAACAGAGACAGCATCCTTGCAACAGATCACAAAACAACTATTGTTCTCATTTAATAAAATAATGAACTCTTTTTAAACATACTAAACATACTTTAAAAATAAATACTCACCCTTGAAGTTCGTTCAGCAGACACCTGGGAAGATTCTGAAAGGTTAGCATCTTTAACGTCAGCTACCTCTTGAGTAACCTAAAGGATCATAATATATGATATCATATAAAAAAGTGCAGAATCCAGTGTTTAAAACTCAAAAGAAAAATAAATAGATTGAAAGAGTAATTTTATATGCTACCTCATCAGTATTTTCATCACCATTACCATCTCCACCAACCAACTCAGCAATTATTACCGGATCATCACATGTTTTTTGCACAGTATAAACACGATAGTCATTTTTAATATTTAACTCTGAAACATCAATCTTAAAAGCAACCTTCTTATCAGCCAATCGAAATATCTCAAGAGGGAATCCAGTATCATTGGCCTTAACCTGCCTCTCTCTTATGTCACTCGCCGCTAATCCAAGAAGCTTATGAACATCTCTATCAAACATAACAAAAGAAACACTACCACTCTCATCCTGCACCCGCACTTGCACCTTGAACCTGAAATATACACAACTAACAAAGTAAACTGCAAAACTATATTCAAATATCAGTCTTAGAATGCTACTTATATAAATATAACGCTAAATAATCATCATTGCTTACTTTGTGGTGATCGATGTACATTCACTATGACATTTGGGACAACCAACGAAGTCGCAGGCAATCGAACAATATCATCTGAAACATTTTCAACATTCTGCAAGTATTCACTTTTACCCATCACCTTCTTGAAACACTTACGACATGCAGCATAAAACCAACCATACTCTTCTTGCACAATCTTAATTGTCGCAACCACAACACAGGACATTTCCTGTAAAAACACAAGACAATTCCTGTAAAAACATGGAGATGACAAACCAAACAAATAACCAAACTATATAAAAAGATGTGAAACCTTTTCTATCTCACTAATCTCATCAACATGTTTCTTCACACCATCAGTTACAAATTCTTTATGCAATGGAAAAACACTCTGAGACGATAGTATTGTTTGAGAAGTAGAACCACTCCCTTGTCCAAACTTCAGTATAAGCCTTTTGAATACCACAAATGATTAAAATTAGTATACAAATAACATGAAACCAAGTATTTGACTTGAACATCTATATACAAGAGAAATTACATTGACAAATTACCTCCTCCTTAGCTCATTAACTTCATGAATTTCTTCATTCAGAAAAATTCGTGTTGCAAACTTATCACTTTGAACAGTATATTCACCTACATGGAAAAGTATATAGATATTTAATGTATACCTGTCTTTATATTGCCAGAAATAAACATTCTAAGACTGATTTGCAGAAAGTAACAAAAATACATGTCCATTCCTTACACTTTCCATGTTGTATAACAGCCATCACATGCTCATGAGGTGGGATTTTAGAAATGAAGTCCTTAATCTGCAGAGCATAATCATTCCACACAATACACCGCAAAACTTTACCCCTACATGAAAAGACTAATTTATGACCATTTCTTTACAAATCTCTAATATCAAAACAACATTGAATGAATAAAAACAGAAAATCAAAGGAAAATTATGACATTTATTAAAGTAGCAAATGAGCCATAAATTAACTACCATATTCACTAAGAATAGACTGTAGACCTCATTTATTACCATGATTCAGCATTAGATACAAACACTATAGATCTCATTTATTACCATGATCCCACATTAAATACCAACATTCTTCATCTTATTTATTAACATCATTAAATACAAACAATGGTCAGTACATGACTGCACATGTAACAACAACTTACTCCAAGTCTTCAATATCGAAATTCATCTTCTTAGTCTGCTTTAGAGGTCGATCAAAGATTTTAAGATCTCCACAAGAAATCACAGATCCAGCAACATCTATATGATCACATTATACAAGAATATAAGTAAAACTCCCTAATATTATACAAGCAAGACATGATTACAAAAACATACACTACCAACACTCAAAGCGTTTAACGCCTCTCCTTGAAGAATATCTTCATAAGCTCTGAAGTTGAAACCATACTCAACACCTTGCCAACCTCTCACAGGAGTAATAGTTGTGCATCTATAAAAGTTGATTTTATAAGGCTGCACTACTACTTTTTATAAATCTTTATTCTCACCAACACCAAATTTCGACAGAAGCACAACAGCATCTTCTTGAAGCTGTCCATCAAAAACAAGTATCAGATGAGTCTTATTACCTGCTTGAATCTTAGCACCCTGAAGAACATTTAAAGAAAGTATCTTCTTAGCATACACCACTACATTCTCTAATAAAACGAAAAAGCAGAGATACAAATTACCTTTTCATCAATGAAGATGAGATCCATCTTGTAACCCTGACTCCATTTTCGAATAATTCTCGCTTTCATGTTCCACATATCTTTCCCAGGATTCAAATCATTAACAAAACTAAGATTGTTACTGTCAACTGATATTGACATGCTTCTAATTTGGAATTCGGATTGTGATTAAATTTCAAATTTCAAAATCAGAGAAGATGAAAGCATGATGAAATATGAAAAGGGAAATGAGAAGAAAACGCTTATATAAGAAGGATGATTCACAGGAGTTTCTGAGTGACATGCATTAATTGCTAATTACTTATTCCCATGCATTTTTGAATTTGAATTTCCCGGTAATTAGCCTTAAACATCTGCTAATCTAAATGCATTACGGAGGATAACAACAACTGCTGCTAGGTATTAAAGTAAGGTCAACAGATGTTTACCCGGGCAGATGTTTAGACGGAATTTTAAATGATTTTATATATTAGGCTTTATGATGTAATAATGACATAACAAAAGCCTTGTTGGACAGCCTCTCCAGCTGACACATCACCAAGTGTTTAATCCAAAGAAAAACTCTTTTAAACCGATTTTTACACTAAACCGGCCAAAACCGACATATATTTCATTCACTGAATAGTGGGGCGAAGTGGTGTCGGAACTGTCATGAAAAGGACTCGAAAATACATCTGATTCAAGCGAAAACGCAAGTCTGAATGCTCAAAAACGCTGAACAGTCGCTTGTGCGAAGCCAGACTGGCTTATACGAAGCCACAGCTTCTTACGAAGCCAGCAGCTTCGTACGAAGGCACTCCCTTCGTACAAGGAATCTGTTTCCCACTCGACACTCCAACTTTGACCGTTTCAGCACTTTGAAGACTGATGCACTGTTGTTCCCGTACGCAGGCTGATCCGGCGCTCTCTCCACTCCATTCCAGACCGTGTTTACTGTTAAACACGCACAGTGAGTATACTTGGCCCCTTTTCGCTTTAAAACACACCTTTTGGGGTGTAACATACGTTCATACATAAACACAGTTATCAAAACACACTACATGCTTAAGCTGATTATCACACGCGAATGACCAATATACATATTTACACGTGATGCTTGATACATATGTGCTAGGACATTTACTCGTTGATGTTCCACCTTAGCTAGTATGGTACTATAGTTTGACTCACACCCGACCGGGTCTAGTTAAGGAACTTCACGCCTCTCCTTCGCAGTCATCTTGGGACTTAGCTTGAGTGATTGTCTAGTTAGTATATATGTTGTGTTAGATCTCGTTTATGTATGTGGAAATTCGCAACGCTTTTATCTATTTTACTATTATATCAAACCTGTATACTCGCCAATACATTTTTGTATTGACATTATTTTAACGTATGTTGCAGGTTAATCGCAGGTTATCTCGAATCAAGATTAGGCTACTTTAGATACACGCCTAGAGTATTATCAATCTATTGTATCTCTTATTTGAACTATTTGCACTTGACTTTGTATGACATTATCTTTGCCATGAAAAGAAATTAACTATTATTGTCACAATTAGTCGTTATGGATTCTCTCGAGCAATCTCGTCACTTAATGCCACATCCCGATGTTTCCGCCATCCGTTGGGGTGTGACACTTGCAACTAAGAAGGTTAGGTATGTATACACTGTGTTGAGTTTTGACCTATTATAATTTGTAGACGGATTGTGTGAAATAAGATATTAGAATTATGATTTGTATGTGTGGCGAAAACCTACTCATAGCTACCCATGTGATTCGGATCCCGCATTTGTTTAAAGAAAAAGTCAATAAGTCAACAAAAATGTGTGAGACTGCATGAGGGAGTGACAGGTGTCCCACTAATGTTTTCTTTTATTTGTATAGATAGATGCGTCGATTTTAGAATCAGATGAAGATGAACATATGAACGATTGAATCGATCCTGATTGGATCTAGAGTGACATCGATAGGTCGGAGATAATGCTTAGGGTGTATGTGTGTGAACGTGAGATACAATGAAAATGTCGGATATGAGGTGAATAAAAAGGATAACGAGTCGAATCCATGTGATTTAGATCCTGCATTTTTTAAAGAAAAAGTCAATAATCCATGTGATTTGGATCCTGCATGTTTGATTTTAATACTATCGCTATCACACAATCTACTCGTTTTTCATTTTTACTCATTATTATATATATATTATTGGCCAAGGCCTATGAATAATTCCTTTTTTTTTAACTTTAGTGGTCTTTTTTAATTTGATATATACATTTAGAAATACATATTGAATCAATAAAGTTAGGTGTTGGAGTGATTAAGTTGTTTCCTACCTCATAATATACTCAAGTTCAGTTCTTGAACCCTCCACTTTTGAATGCTTATTTTTTATTTATCATATTTTTATTTTAATAATTCCTTTTTATTTTTTAAATCATGTTTCCCTTATCATTTAATTTAATATTTATAATAATTTATGTTCGTTAACTTTTTCTAAAACCTAAGTACGTAGTTTTATTTAATTTTCCTTAACATTCCGGTATCATTTTTGTTAAAACGAAGTTGTATTCAAAATAGAGTTTATATTTGGTATCGTAAAACAGTATAATTATGAATTGTAACCGAACCGATTATGACGGTTTGGCTTTCTAAACAACATCCTTAAATTTTAAATAACGTTTGTTTTACATTAACATTTTGCTTTGTTTCGTTGTAATGCACGATATCAAGAAATCTAGTTGGTTTTAAAGGCATTAATATCAATACTATCAGGCCGAAGGGTGTGGGATGGCGCCACCCTGCCACATCAGCATCGATAGCGCCCTCTGGGCGCCACAAGCCACACCGCGCAAGTTATTGGGGGGCACCATGGAGGTCTAGCCAGCATGGTAACGAAGGTGAATTGCTTTGATCGAGGGGCGATTGGTCAAAATGGGGGCGCTATAATGTAAAGCGGGTAGTTAAACCACACCCTGCAAGTTAAAGAAAGGAACTTTAAGGCTCACTGTGTGACGTGACGCTGAGATGACGTGATAAAAGCCCCTAAGGGCTTTATACCATACCCTCCAGCCTCACTATCTATCACACAATCTACTCGTTTTTCATTTTTATTCATTACTAGCGGTAAGACCCGTGTGCAAACACGGGTCGTTTCTTAGAAAACCATGCATAACACATATTGATAGAACATATAGATATGTGTATAGATATTGTACCAAAACATGTCATCTATTATAGCTAAAAGACAATTATAGACATGCATCATCAGTTGATATATAAGATACATATGAGTATTTCCATTGTGCTATCCACAAAAAAAAGTAGCACCCACCCATTGACAATGAAACCTGTTTATAGACATAACTACATATAGAATATGTCTAAGAAGCAAAATTAGTACCACCAACGAACCAAATGTACAACCACAAATAATCATGACATGAAACTAAGAGGACTTTATCTTTGTCACGATATGCACAACTTTTTTTAACTTCATCAATTGAGTAGACTTATGAAACTCTAACGAAAGTTCATTACTAAAAGCAATATTGCAAGATCTCAGATAAGAAGACCATCCAACAACAGCGTAGTTGAATCCAGTATTTGTTTTTTGAGATGTTGTAAACAGTTCCTGCACTTCACATCTGAGATTCTGGATCTTGATAGGCTTAGAATTATCAGTATGCAGATCCAACGCAGAAGAAACATCTGATGGCAGATGCTAAAAAACAGAAAATTGAATAGTGAATTTTATAAAATATTTATATATAACTAAAATTGTTGAAATAACGAAACAAAGCAACGACTGCAAAAGCTTACAAGTCTGTCTTCAGCATGTGTGGTGAAGTGTAAGACTGATTCTGAAGTGGATGATACTTTACGAACCTTTTGAACTTTACACGGTCTATTAACAGCTTGGTTATCCTCTACAATTGTCTTGCCACGAAGTTTATGCATCTTTTCCACCTAAGTAAATTAATTTAGATATAACAACTCTAAATTCTTGAAATTTTATAACTTTCTTTATCAACACAAAGTATCTTCTCAACTCAGCTTTGAAGTTTAAGACTCAATCATACAGAAGAATATGAATATATTCAGACAATAATAAAATAGACAGTATAAAACTAATAAACATTTACATTAGATACAACACTTGAAGAGGCAGAAATGCCATGAACAGGAAAATCTTTAGACTGTAGTTGAGGATCGTTAACATCATCAGCTATTTTTACAGAATGATCTTCAGGCTACAACAAAATTTAAAAAAAAAATCTTCTTTTACTTATTATACAATAAAATATATGTGTAGGAAATTATAAATTTACAGCATTTTTAACATCTGACTCATCAACCAGACGTGTAATCTTTGAATCAAATAGCCCATCATCAGCAAACTATATTTATAAGAAGGATCATATATAAGAAACCATATTTTAAATCATAATAATATATAAATATTAGATGTGTATATATACATTAAAAATATCCTCAAAACTCGTAAATTGCTTAGAATTACCAACCGAAGCTCCAGTATCCTCATCATCTAAAGCAACTTCCCAGGAATCCAGAACTTGTTTGTGTTTAGCCTACAAAATGAGATTTCAAAAGTTATTAGCATAATATAATAAAAGTTACTTATCATCGTCATGTTATCAAACAATGTATTTTATCATCAAAATTTTATACCGCAGCCACTAAATCAAAACCATCATCTCCATAAACTGAATCATCCAAAACAACTACATCAGCTTTCTTGAAGGAAACCTCAGTTCCAGTCTCGGAATGGAAAACGGAAAGCTCAAACGTTTGAGATCCATCAGTCCATCCTTTCATCATCACATTCCAAAACCTTTCGCCAACATAGATAGTTGCCATCCCATACTCATAATTTTTACCATAGATTTTTTTCCAAAATTTGTCAGCAATTAGCTATAGAAGAAGCAAAAGAATATTTAGTGCAGACTTACAAATTTGATATGAACTAATGAGCAACAGAAGTTACAACGGATTAGTCAACAAAAGTCAAAATGAGAATTACTCAACATGGTTAGTCAACAGTAGTTACAGTATTTACACACAACCTAACCACTGTTTAGCTATCAACTATTACATACCTCTGTTGCTATCCAACAGAGGTTTCGTAACAACTGTCATCCATTATGTCCAGTAGAGGTTGCAACGTGGAAAGATCTTAAGTATCAGATAGTCAACCGAGGTTAAAAGACTTAGTCAACAGAAGTTAAAAATGTTAGTCAACAAATGTTAAGATTATAAGGAAACAGACGTTAAAAGCGCAAACAGATGTTAGCAAGTTGTTGAGCTACAGTATTTAGTCAACAAAAGTTAAAATGAGAATTACTCAACAGGGTTAGTCAACAGTAGTTACAGTATTTACACACAACCTAACCACTGTTTAGCTATCAACTATTACATACCTCTGTTGCTATCCAACAGAGGTTTCGTAACAACTGTCATCCATTATGTCCAGCAGAGGTTGCAACGTGGACAGATCTTAAATATCAGATGTTAGTCAACCGAGGTTAAAAGACTTAGTCAACAGAAGTTAAAAAGGTTAGTCAATAGATGTTAAGATTATAAGGAAACAGACGTTAAAAGGGCAAACAGATGTTAGCAAGTTGTTGAGCTAGCAAAAAATGTTTACAGTAACAAAATAATATATCGTTACTTACGTTCATGCCACATTCAGGTCTAATATTTGCTGAAATGTAAAAGTTCTCGTAGACATTTTCTTTAAAACATGAGACAACGAATGACAAACGTCCAATAGCTTTCACCAATACAGCATCTTTCATTTTCAAACAATGCTCTCTAACAAACTTTGTCTATCCATCTGTAAATATACAATGATCATCTCTCTTCCTTACACGTACTAACCATGATTTATCACCATCAAGTAACTCTACAATTCGACCGTACGGGATATCCTTGCCCCACAACAGAGTCTCAAAATCAAGTGGTATATTCTGCAACAGTAGTTAACAAACATCTTATATCAAAAATTAACGTAGAATCCTAATAGTAGCAAGAATGTTAAAAAAACATACCAAAAATATAAAATCATCTTCATTAAGGAATTGTAAAAAGGATGGTGTTTGATGGGATAGATTCATATCTGTAATAAACAATTTAAACTTACAAGTTATAAAGATGAACATCATCCAACAAAAGTCATAGACAAACAACATTATAAAATAGACATCACTAACATCCCTTAAACTAAATCAGCACTTAAAAAACAAAAGTACCAAATATTAACCGGAATATTTGTATAAAAACAAAGCACAAAACGAAAATCATCATCTCTCACAACATTTAAGAAAATGAGCATCAACTAAAAATTATATGGTTGATTTATCAATCGTAATGTAGAAGACAACATCACGAAGATGCATGCACAAATTGTGACAGAGAATGCTATCAGTAACTTCATTTAAGTTAATGCAGTACTTAATCGATAAAAATACACCGGATTACAGCAACTATAATTTGCTTCAAGAAAGAATATGGAACGCCGTCAGTGACAAATAAATACTCATAACATCAAATAACGATTAATCTAACATTTATAATACAAACAATAAATTCAAAGAAACAATACTTGGTTTTATAGCGTGTAATCTATATTATGCAATAGAACCTTGCCGATTTTGATAAGAAAGTTATTTGAGAAAACTTCAAAATATGTTTTCTGGAGCTTATATTCAATAATGGAGATGAAAAGTATATTAAATGGAGTTAATATAGATGTTACATTTACACTGATTGGTTGAAATTAAGTTTTGTAAAATTTATACTTTACCCCCTTTTACATTAAAACATGGCAATTTTTGCACAGCAGTAACCACTGCTTGACAATAAATTTAAAATGTTAAATACGAAAAACTTATCTATTAATTTAATATATTTATATAATTAAAAATAGTTTTTAAATCCCGATATTAAATATTATTATAAGTTAAATAAATAAACAATTACAAGTTAATAGATAAATATCTTATTTTCAACAATCCAAATACAATCTCACCTCTTCTTCTCCGGTGAAAAAACTCTACAGATTCTTCTTCTTCAGACTTGACGATCAGAAGTTTAAAGTTTTAGATTAGGTATTTTTTTTGTTCTCTTGTGTATTTTACAAGTATGCTTTCACATGTTCCTTTCAGTTTCCTCATTTCAAATTATATAAACATCAAAATCATAATCTACTGATGTTAAAATAGATAAACTTATATGAACTTGTTTTCTTTATTTTATAATAAGATTTATATCAACCTATTTAGTTACATTTTGATTCATTCCATCTAAATAACAATCTGAAATATTATTGTTTCATAAATATTTGGTTGTAAATTTTACGAATGATTTTAGAATTATTGTATGAACTGCCATGTAGTGTTGATACATTTGTTCTATCAATATTAATTTTGATAAAATATTCTGCAATCAGTTTATAGTACTCATATGTCTGATTTGTAAGTAAATATAGCCTTGTCTGCTGAAAAAAAAAAAACTGAAGTTTGAAGTTGACACAAACATGAATATTTGAAAACTTTATTGCCATATAATACTTTTTTATTATACAAGAATATAAATTTGATCTTACACAGTGTTAGATTTATATTGTTGGTTGTAGGGACCATATTGAAGTACACAACATATAAGTTTGGTCCTACAGAGTGTTGGATATTTTTTTTATACCTTAAATAGAATGCTTTTCAGATACAATTGATTTTATGTTTTAGTATTTAACTGTTATTGTATTTTTTACTTTAAGATGGAGTTTATGATAATTATCAATGTCTCTGAATTGACAGACCTAAATGAGGGATTGGTAAGCTATATTCTTAGAACAAATTAGCTCAAATCATAATTGTATGCTAAAAACTGTATTTATAAATATAAAGATATATTAAATGTTGTGTATTTTATATACATAGGTACTTCCAAGGATAATGAGTAACCAATTACCAAGAAAGTGTGAAGTAATAAAGTTGGTTGATTATACGGGTTTTAAGTATAAGATTGCAGTACAGAGCATCGGTCATAAAAGTAAGAGGATAAACGAGCCAGAATGGACTCGGTTTGTTGAAACTTATAGAAATAACAACATAGACAAGCTGTGTTTAAAAAAATTGAAGGAAGCAAAATTTGATATAAATGTTTTGAACAATGAGGGATTGGAGATTAGAAAGGATGGCTCGAACAGAGATTATGTTCATGGTTGCTTGATACAGGCTGAAGAAGAAACATACTGCAAGCAGGTTAAAAATTGCTACCTTATTTTTATATATTGCCAGTGTATCTTTTGGACTGTTAGAAAAACTTCTAATTTATATTTTGTATCATATATAAAATCTAATATCACATTTCTGAAATGTATGAAAATTATAGCATTTACCACACGATTTGCTGAAGCTGTTGTCGGAGAGGAGATTAAAAATTGATAACTTGGTTGCAAAAGTACATGGACCAAAGCAGAGTAGTAAAGTTGATGTGTATTATGTTTTCTCTCCTGAAAACAAAAAGGGATTGGCTGCTGGTTTTATGGGACCAGGATGGACAACTTTTTTCTTCGAAAATGACATTGAGGAAAGCTGCCAACTGTTATTTCAATGGATGGGAAGTACTCATGAAGACGACTTTAACTTCACCGTGAATGTTAACAAAGACGGGATTGGACTTCACGGGGAGACTAAACATCACTGCAGCCGTAACAATCACCAACACCGCAAAAAGCGTCCACATTATAAAAACAGTTTGAATACCATGTTTTAGAGACACACAACTTGGTATTTACATATCTACTTTTAATATGGTTGATTTTACTTATAATGTTGGATCTATCTGTTATTACTTAAAGTATATGTTGTTTTGAATGAATAACTAAAGAAAGAATTTTCCTTTACAGGCAATACCGAGGAACTTTGTTCGAGAACACCAGCTAAATGATTACCGTAGAGCTGTGCTCTCATAAGAAATGTTTTTTTCATAAGCATCTAATTTTTAAGCTTAGTCAGCTTCTTCCGGTTTCTTCTCACATTAGTGGATAACTCACCAACGTTGACAACATCAGCATCTTGAGCCATCCGCTTTCCATTGGGACTTGATCCATAATCCTTTTCAACTTCAACGACTGAAGAGTCGGCCGTAACAGAGACAGCATCCTTGCAACAGATCACAAAACAACTATTGATCTCATTTAATAAAATAATGAACTCTTTTTAAACATACTTTAAAAATAAATACTCACCCTTGAAGTTCGTTCAGCAGACACCTGGGAAGATTCTGAAAGGTTAGCATCTTTAACGTCAGCTACATCTTGAGTAACCTAAAGGATCATAATATATGATATCATATAAAAAAGTGTAGAATCCAGTGTTTAAAACTCAAAAGAAAAATAAATAGATTGAAAAAGTAATTTTATATGCTACCTCATCAGTATTTTCATCACCATTACCATCTCCACCAACCAACTCAGCAATTATTACTGGATCATCACATGTTTTTTGCATAGTATAAACACGATAGTCATTTTTAAGATTGAACTCTGAAACATCAATCTTAAAAGCAGCCTTCTTATCAACCAATCAAAATATCTCATGAGGGAATCCAGTATCATTGGCCTTAACCTGCCTCTCTCTTATGTCACTCGCCGGCTAATCCAAGAAGCTTCTGAACATCTCTATCAAACATAACAAAAGAAACACTACCACTCTCATCCTGCACCCGCACTTGCACCTTGAACCTGAAATATACACAACTAACAAAATAAACTGCAAAACTATATTCAAATATCAGTCTTAGAATGCTACTTATATAAATATAACGCTAAATAATCATCATTGCTTACTTTGTGGTGATCGATGTACATTCACTATGACATTTGGGACAAACCAAAGTAGTCGCAGGCAGTCGAACAATATCATCTGAAACATTTTCAACATTCTGCAAGTATTCACTTTTACCCATCACCTTCTTGAAACACTTACGACAGGCAGCATAAAACCAACCATACTCTTCTTGCACAATCTTTATTGTCGTAACCACAACACAAGACATTTCCTGTAAAAACACAAGACAATTCCTGTAAAAACATGGAGATGACAAACCAAACAAATAACCAAACTATATAAAAAGATGTGAAACCTTTTCTATCTCACTAATCTCATCAGCATGTTTCTTCACACCATCAGTTACAAATTCTTTATGCAATGGAAAAACACTCTGAGACGATAGTATTGTTTGAGAAGTAGAACCACTCCCTTGTCCAAACTTCAGTATAAGCCTTTTAAATACCACAAATGATTAAAATTAGTATACAAATAACATGAAACCAAGTATTTGACTTGAACATCTATATACAAGAGAAATTACATTGACAAATTACCTCCTCCTTAGCTCATTAACTTCATGAATTTCTTCATTCAGAAAAATTCGTGTTGCAAACTTATCACTTTGAACAGTATATTCACCTACATGGAAAGGTATATAGATATTTAATGTATACTTGTCTTTATATGTGCCAAAAATAAACATTCTAAGACTGATTTGCAGAAAGTAACAAAAATACCTTTCCATTCCTTACACTTTCCATGTTATATAACAGCCATCACATGCTTATGAGGTGGGATTTTAGAAATGAAGTCCTTAATCTGCAGAGCATAATCATTCCACACAATACACCGCAAAACCTTACCCCTACATGAAAAGACTAATTTATGACCATTTCTTTACAAATCTCTAATATCAAAACAACATTTAATGGATAAAAACAGAAAATCAAAGGAAAATTATGACATTTATTAAAGTAGCAAATGAGCCATAAATTAACTACCATATTCACTAAGAATAGACTGTAGACTTCATTTATTACCATGATTCAGCATTAGATACAAACACTATAGATCTCATTTATTACCATTACCATGATCCCACATTAAATACCAACATTCTTCATCTTATTTATTAACATCATTAAATACAAACAATGGTCAGTACATGACTGCGCATGTAACAACAACTTACTCCAAGTCTTCAATATCGAAATTCATCTTCTTAGTCTGCTTTGGAGGACGATCAAAGATTTCAAGATCTCCACAAGAAATCACAGATCCAGCAACATCTATATGATCACATTATACAAGAATATAAGTAAAACTCTCTAATATTATACAAGCAAGACATGATTACAAAAATATACACTACCAACACTCAAAGCGTTTAACGCGTCTCCTTGAAGAATATCTTCATAAGCTCTGAAGTTGAAACCATACTCAACACCTTGCCAATCTCTCACAGGAGTAATAGTTGTGCATCTATAAAAGTTGATTTTATAAGGCTGCACTACTACTTTATATAAATCTTTATTCTCACCAACACCAAATTTCGACAGAATTACAACAGCATCTTCTTGAAGCTGTCTATCAAAAACAAGTATCAGATGAGTCTTAATACCTGCTTGAATCTTAGCACCCTGAAGAACATTTAAAGAAAATATCTTCTTAGCATACACCACTACATTCTCTAATAAAACGAAAAAGCAGAGATACAAATTACCTTTTCATCAATGAAGATGAGATCCATCTTGTAACCCTGATTCGATTTTCGAATAATTCTCGCTTTCATGTTCCACATATCTTTCCCAGGATTCAAATCGTTAACAAAACTAAGATTGTTACTGTCAACTGATATTGACATGCTTCTAATTCGGAATTCGGATTGTGATTAAATTTCAAATTTCAAAATCAGAGAAGATGAATGCATGATGAAATATGAAGAGGGAAATGATAAGAAAACGCTTATATAAGAAGGATGATTGATAGGAGTTTCTGAGTGACATGCATTAATTGCTAATTACTTATTCCCATGCATTTTTGAATTTGAATTTCCCAGTAATTAGCCTTAAACATCTGCTAATCTAAAAGCATTACGGAGGATAACAACAACCGCTGCTAGGTATTAAAGTAAAGTCAACAGATGTTTACCCGGGCAGATGTTTAGACAGAATTTTAAATTATTTTATATATTAGGCTTTATGATGTAATAATGACATAAGAAAAGCCTTGTTGGACAGCCTCTCCAGCTGACACATCGGCTTTTCTTATGTCATTGGGATTTCTCCTTCTATAGAAAGTATAGATTTATTGGTTTTAAAGGTATCATTTCACTGCTTTCTTTATTGTTTTCTGTGTTTATTTTTATAAATATATAAATAAATCTTAAACAATAAATTAGAATTTTTTGAAGGATCAAAATGAAATTACAGTTTTATAAATTATATCTATTTATATTGATGAAACTGTCGCAACCCCCGATCCCTTATCTGTCCCGGGAATGGGCGGACGCGATCTCATAGTTTCGGTGGTATCAGTTATTAAATCTTGCAGCGGAATTTACATCAGGACCGTAGTTAGGAAATGTTTATCAGAGTAAAACCACCTCATTTAATATTGGTAAAACCCAAGTTTCTTATTACAATACATTTATAAGGATAAACCCTATTTTATGGAATTTTAAAACATCGTTTATTTGGTAACTTTTATAGCCACATTTTCCCAAGCCTTCAGTGCTCTCCAGCTGGCTTTTTACTAATTGGCTGTCACATTGGGTTACCTGAAACGCGTTTTAAAAACATTTGTCAGTGGAAAATACTGGTGAGTGAATCCCAGTTTAATCAAGTTTAAATAAAAAGTCACAGTGAACAGTATTGAGAGCGATCACATTGTTTATTTCTACACAATTACTCCATTTAGTACTGTCAATCCACTGACTTGTGGGTCATATTACACATTGGCTAACTCATTGTCCAATGGTAACGTACTGTCATCCTTGACTTACTACTCATAGTGTAGTAAATTTTGTATACAAAACCCCAACATACCGGCAGTAATTAAAGAACTACAAAGACTCAATTACTGCTAAATTTCATTGTAAAACATTTAAGGTTTAGTAAAACATTACCAAAAAGATTAACAAAAAGAGGATAAACTCACATTGCTATCTTAGACTTCGCGTAAGGGTTTCCTGGATATAATCTATAATTTATACAAATGTACATTGGTTAGTATCACAACCCTTTGAAAATATTAATGATACCTTCCCCGAGACGGCATTCCAATAACTACGTCGGGCTGAACCACGACAGTTATTACGAAACCCTAAATCAATCGGGCAGCGTATCTACTATGAAACTGGGGTTATAATACTTACAACGGAGCAGAACCTCGCTAATTAGGGGTATAATACCAACTATTATAACTCTTCTACAGAAATTGAGATTGAGAACTGAATTGTGAACGACGAAAAGTGAAACCCGATGGCCTGCTTATATAGTTGCTGAAACTGGTCTCCACGCGGCCCGCGTAAGGGAAGACATAAGGCTACGCGGCCCGCGTTGACTCCGGTCAACTGCGTAGCTTAGCTGGGTCATCAACTAGCTTGTCCGGGTGTTGGGCCACGTGGCGGCCCAGGGCTGCGCCACCTTTTGGGTCTCTAGCGGCCCGCGTCAACTAAACGGTAACACTTACGCAGCCCGTTTGAACTTAAGAAATCAAACGAATCAGATCTAGACTCTCATACCGCCCGCGTAATGGCTTGGGGTGGGTCTACGCGGCCCGCTTCAACTTACTTAAACTTGTTTTTAATTTATTTTATATATTATAACATAATTCGGGCTCGGTTTTCATATACGGGATGTATTTAAATACATATGAGGGTCTTTTAAAATATACAGAGGTGTCAGAAATATTATGAGAGTGTCGGTTTTACCGAGGGTTGTTACATTCTCCCCACCTTGTTTTAGAGCTCGTCCTCGAGATCTATTGGAACAAGTGCGAGTATTTCCTTTGCATTTCCAATTCAAGTTCCCATGTGTACTCAGGTCCTCTTTTGGAGTCCCACTTCACTTTGACAAGAACTAGTCTCTTATGCTTGAGATTCTTGACTTTCCTGTCTTTAATTTGTAGAGGTCTTTCTACAAACTTGAGTTGTTCATTTACCTCTATATCCTTAAGAGGTACTATTAGTGATTCATCAGTTAAACACTTTTTGAGATTAGATACATGAAACACATCATGTATTCCTGCCATTTCCTCTGGCAGTTGTAGCTGATAAGCTACATGTCCTATTCTTCTAATAATCTCAAAAGGTCCAACATACCTGGGACTTAGTTTTCCTCGTTTCCTTTCCAAGGAGAGACTTTCAACAATACTTTATCTCCTACTTTAAACTCCAATGGTTTGCGTCGGTTATCGGCATAGCTCTTTTGTCGATCACGTGCGGCTTTCAGTCGTTCCTTGACTTGAATGATTTTATCAGTTGATTCTTGCACTATCTCAGGTCCAGATAGTTGCTTTTCCCCAATTTCTGCCCAACAAACTGGGGTTCGGCACTTACGCCCATAAAGTGCTTCGAATGGTGCAGCATTGATACTTGTGTGATAACTATTATTATAAGAAAATTCTATTAAAGGTAAGTGATCATCCCAATTACCTCCGAAATCAATTACACAAGCTCTAAGCATGTCCTCCATTGTTTGAATTGTTCTTTCGCTTTGTCCATCGGTTTGAGGATGATAAGCCGTACTCAGTTTTAATTTAGTTCCCATTGCCTTTTGGAAACTTGACCAAAAATGAGAGGTAAATTGGCTATCCCTATCAGAAACAATTGATAAAGGAATACCATGTAAAGAAACAATTTCATTTACATACAATTTAGCTAATTGTTCCATACTAAAAGTTTCTTTCATTGGTAGGAAATGAGCTGACTTAGTTAGCCTATCTACAATCACCCAGATTGTATCATTTCCTTACTTTGTTTTGGGTAATTTAGTAACAAAATCCATTGTTATTAATTCCCATTTCCACACCGGCATTTCTAATTGTTGTAGAAATCCTGAGGGTTTCTGGTGTTCAGCTTTAACTTGTGAACAAGTTAAACATTTAGAAACATAGGCTGCTATATCCTTTTTCATTCCTATCCACCAGAAATTTTCCTTAAATCCTTGTACATTTTATCACTTCCTGGATACATCGTATACTTAGATTTATGGGCTTCTTCTAAAATACGATAACGTAGGTTTCCTAATTTAGGTATCCACATTCTCTGTTCATGGAATCTCTAAATTCCATATGTTCCTTGTTCTAATTCTTTTAGCATACCTTCTAGCTTTTCAGTATCTTCCTTGATTACTGATTCTTGTGCTTCTCTTTTCTGATCATTTAAATCTACTTGTAGATTTAATTTAAGAGAATGTACTCTCTTTGGCTTTTCATGATACTTTCGACTTAAAGCATCTGCTACTACATTTGCTCTTTCTTCATGATACTGGATATCACAATCATAATCACCAAGCATCTCTATCCAGCGTCTTTGTCTCATATTCAATTCCTTTTGCTTGAAAATATACCTTAAACTCTTATGATCAGTGAATATGGTAAACTTACTACCATAAAGGTAATGTCTCCAAATCTTAAAAGCAAAAATTATAGCTCCTAACTCTAAATCATGGGTTGAATAATTCTCTTCATGATTCTTAAGTTGTCTAGATGCGTAAGCTATAACCTTTTTTCGTTGCATTAATACACATCCATAACCTAACTTAGAAGCGTCACAATATACTACAAAGTCTTCAGTTCCTTCTGGTAACGCTAGTATGGGTGTATGGGTTAATCTTTGCTTAAGAATTCTAAAAGCTTCTTCTTGTTTTAATCCCCATTCAAACTTAACAGATTTACAGGTTAACTTAGTTAAAGGAATGGCTATTCTAGAGAAATCTTTAATAAATCTTCTATAATAACCGGCCAATCCTAAGAAACTTCTAACCTCAGTTGGTGACTCAGGGGTTTTCCATTTAGTAATTGCCTCGATCTTTGTTGGATCTACATGAATTCCTTCATGATTGACTAGGTGTCCAAGAAATTGTACCTGTTCTAACCAAAATTCGCACTTAGAAAATTTAGCATAAAGCTTTTCCTTTCGTAGTAAACTCAAAAGTGCGTGCAAATGCTTTGCATGATCCTCTTTACTCTTAGAGTAAATTAGAATATCATCTATAAATACAATTATGAATTTATCCAAATATTGCTTACATATTCGGTTCATCATGTCCATAAATGCAGCTGGGGCATTGGTTAAACCAAATGGCATGACAGTAAATTCATAATGACCATACCTCGTTCTGAATGCGGTTTTAGTAATGTACTCTTCTTGTACCTTTAATTGATGATATCCTGACCTTAAATCGATTTTAGAGAAAACTCGAGCTCCTTGTAGTTGATCAAACAGATCATCGATTCTCGGTAATGGTTACCGATTCTTAATCGTGACTTTGTTTAATTCACGGTAATCAATACACATACGCATTGATCCGTCCTTCTTTTTAACAAATAGTATCGGCGCTTCCCAAGGCGACGAACTTGGCTGTATAAATCCTTTTTCTAACAATTCATCTAATTGTTTCTTCAGCTCCTGCATTTTGGTGGGTGCCAAACGATAAGGTGCTTTGGCAATTGGTGATGTTCCTGGTAGCAGGTGAATTCTGAATTCAACTTCTCTGTCTGGAGGTAGTCCTGGTAATTCTTCTGGAAATACTTCTGAAAACTGAGACACTACTGGAATGTCTTTTAAATCTTTTCCTTTAGTCTTAGTGATTATGGAAATCATATACACTATAGAACCTTTTCTTATATAGCTTGCAGTTTTTATAACAGAGATGAATTTTGTGGATCTAGATGGCTTATTTCCTTTAATTGTGATCGTTTTACCTTTTGGTGAATTTACTTGGATTGAATTTTGATCACATAAAATACTAGCTTTATTGGCTATCAACCAATCCATTCCTAAAACAACATCGAATCCTGCCAGATTCATGGGATACAGGTTTGCTATAAACTTTTGGTTTAAAATTTCTATTCTTGCTCCCTGCAAGATTTCAGAAATTCTAACAGTTTCTCCATTAGCTGTTTCTACTAAGCATTCTTGTGGTAGTTTAGTTAATGACTGATTTAGAAATTTGCAAACTGATGTATTAATAAAACTTTGGTTTGCACCAGAGTCAAATAATACTTTAGCAAAGACATCATTAACTAAAAACGTACCAGCTATGACATCTGGAATCATCTTAGCTTCATCTGCAGTTAGAACAAATGCTCTAGCATTTTTAGTATTCTTGTTGTTTGTAGCTGGAGCTAATTTTGGACAGTTTGGCCTGATATGACCTTTTTCCCCACAGTTGTAGCAAAATCCATTACTGGATTTCTTCCTGCAATTTTCTTCCTTGTGTCCTGGCATCTTGCAATAATTGTAGAGAGTGGAGCATTTTCACGAATGCTTTTTCTTGCAGACCTTGCAGTATGGTGCAGATGTAGAACCCATATTCCTACGATTGTAATTTCCAGAACGGAATTCTTGAGTAAGACTTTGGTGGTTCCTCCTCTGATCTTCTTCTCTAGTACGGATTAATTCATCTGTCAAGGTATTGGCTAGTCTACAGCTTCTTCTATAGTTTGAGGTCTAGCTGCCTTGACTACATGTCTAATCTCTCCAATTAATCCCCAGATATAACGGGAGATTAACACTGGTTCTGGTGAAGGGAGAGTTGGTACTATCCTAGCATATTCGAAGAATAACTTAGTGTACCCTTTACTATCCACACCAGTCATCCTAAGGTTTAGGAATTTGTTTGCTATCTGCTCCTTTTCATTAGGAGGACAAAATTTCCTTTCTACCATATTCCTAAATTCTTCCCAATCCATACTATAAACCCTATCACTTCCTCTAGACTGAAGGATAGTGTTCCACCATTCTAAAGCTGAATTCTTGAATAGATTGGAAGCAAACATGATTTTGTCTTCTTCCGCACATTTACTTATTTTCAAAACAGCCTCAGTCTTTTCTATCCAGCGTAGGGCTGCAATAGGTTCTTCATTGCCCGAGAATTCTATTGGTTTACAAGACCAAAATTCTTTGTAAGAACAACCATGAGGCATGGTTCTTCTTCTTTTGGGGATAGGCAATTGAAGTACAGGTCCATTGTTCACGCTGTTTTCTGGTTCAATTGGTCGCTTACTGCTATGTTTACTTTTATTATTCGCTTCTTGAATAGTTTGAATAATAAATGGCATGGCATCTATGATTCCTTGGGCCACTATATGTTGAACAACACTATTATCCATTTGGTTTCCATTGTTATTGATACTTGGATTCTCATTAACCACGTTAATGTTACTCTAGTCATCGTTATTCAGATTTCCTTCGTCGGCCATCTGAATTTTAAATATTTATTCTGTATTAATATCAAAAGATAATAAGTAATATAGTTAATCACATGACACGCAATCTAGCAAAAAACGTCGATCATTGCGACTTGTACTCTATTTTCATATACTATGCGTCTCTTACATACTAGTACTGAAATAAAATTACAATACTAACAGAAACAGAATCACACTAATAGTTATATGCATCCGTACACACATATTTTATTTTATTATATTATTATTATTACTACCATTTCCTCCATTCTCACATTCACGGATATGGATTTATCCAAAAATCCATATTGCGTTCATCGTATTTCCGTACGAGACACTCTCCCACCTGACGCATTCTCTCACTGCTTTCTAAAATTTCCTCCCCGAAAGTCCTAAGTTCTTGCACGTTTTCTGCACTCATTTGGGGTGCAGGTTCTCGGACTGGGTTTGGAATCTGGGGTGCGGGTTCCTGATATGGGGGTGAAAGTGCCTGAAAATTGGTAAGGATCTTCCAAATTTCCCTAATATAATCATTATGGTAATAGGGATCTAAAGGGTCCATACCTGGATAGGCTTCTATGTTCTGTATGGTTGGGTATTTCTGGATAGGGTAACGTTGCACAAAGTCCCTATTGTCGTCCCACCAGGGGTCGTGATTTGGGTCTAGGGGGTTTGGTGCAGGTACCCTAGGGATTTCTTCTGGGTTAACGACATGCATCTCCACTTGGTTGTCAGGATTTTCTATCTCCATGGGTTGTTCTGGGTTTTGTGGTTGTGGGGCTACTAGTTGTTCCAAACTTGGGTCAGCAGCAGTTGTAGCTAGGATATGGAAATTAGCTAGGCTTCTATTAAGCATATCCTGTGTATGGGCATCTGTCTCTCGCTTAGCAGCTGCTAAAACTCTTTGCTGTTGCAACTTTCGCATTCTCTTCCTACGAGCAAAAGCTTCCTTACTGAACCATCCTCGTTTCTTAGGAAATGGCTCCTCTGAGTGAGCTCTAAAGGCAAATATTCCTTCTTCCTGATCAGCAGAATACCCAGAAAGGGCAGGCTATGAAGAGGTACCTTCACTCCTAGGTGAATCAGACAACTGACGATTCATGTCTGAGGGTCCTTGATCACTCATACTGTAAACTAACAGATAGTCAAATAACGCATAACAAATAAATACAATTATGCACGTATTTTCGTAATTTATTTCCTAACACAAAATTTAGAATTTTAAGTGTCAGCAGAACACTTCTTTGGCTCAGACCAGTGGCTAGGCTCTGATACCACCTTCTATCGTAACCCCCGATCCCTTATCTGTCCCGGGAACGGGCGGACGCGATCTCAGAGTTTCGGTGGTATCAGTTATTTAATCCTGCAGTGGAATTTACATCAGGACCGTAGTTAGGATAAACCCTATTTTATGGAATTTTAAAACATCGTTTATTTGGTAACTTTTATAGCCACATTTTCCCAAGCCTTCAGTGCTCTCCAGCTGGCTTTTTACTAATTGGCTACATTGGGTTACCTGAAACGCGTTTTAAAAACATTTGTCAGTGGGAAATACTGGTGAGTGAATCCCAGTTTATTCAAGTTTAAATAAAAAGTCACAGTGAACAGTATTGAGAGCGATCACATTGTTTATTTCTACAAATTACTCCATTTAGTACTGTCAATCCACTGACTTGTGGGTCATATTACACATTGGCTAACTCATTGTTCAATGGTAACGTACTGTCATCCTCGACTTACTACTCACAGTGTAGTAAATTTTGTATTCAAAACCCCAACATACCGGCAGTAATTGAAGAACTACAAAGACTCAATCACTGCTAAATTTCATTGTAAAACATTTAAGGTTTGGTAAAACATTACCAAAAAGATTAACAAAAAGAGGATAAACTCACATTGCTATCTTAGACTTCGGGTAAGGGTTTCCTGGATATAATCTATAATTTATACAAATGTACATTGGTTAGTATCATAACCCTTTGAAAATATTAATGATATCCTCCCCGAGACGGCATTCCAATAACTACGTCGGGCTGAACCACGACAGTTATTACGGAACCCTAAATCAATCGGGCAGCGTATCTACTATGAAACCGGGGTTATAATACTTACAACGGAGCAGAACCTCGCTAATTAGGGGTATAATACCCGACTATTATAACTCTTCTACAGAAATTGAGATTGATAAATGAATTGTGAACGACGGAAAGTGAAACCCGATGGCCTGCTTATATAGTTGCTGAAACTGGTATCCACGCGGCCCGCGTAAGGGAAGACATAAGGCTACGCGGCCCGCGTTGACTCTGGTCAACTGCGTAGCTTAGCTGGGTCATCAACTAGCTTGTCCGGGTGTTGGGCCACGTGGCGGCCCAGGGCTGCGCCACCTTTTGGGTCTCTAGCAGCCCGCGTCAACTAAACGGGAACACTTACGCGGCCCGTTTGAACTTAAGAAATCAAACGAATCAGATCTAGACTCTCATACCGCCCGCGTAATGACTTGGGGTGGGTCTACGCGGCCCGCCTCAACTTACTTAAACTTGTTTTTAATTTATTTTATATATTATAACATAATTCGGGCTCGGTTTTCACATTCGGGATGTATTTAAAGACATATGAGGGTCTTTTAAAATATACAGAGGTGTCGGAAATATTATGAGAGTGTCGGTTTTACCGAGGGTTGTTACAGAAACACTGGTTAACACTGGAGGTTAACCAGCTGGGTCGTCTCTCTTGTGGGTTCAATCTCCTTCTCTACTCGCCAATGACTAAGGTCCTGCAAAACAGCAACACCGTTAGCTCGTTAAGAGGGGAATATGGGGGTTTCCCTCTTAACCGGGCTCCGGCGTGAGAATAATTGCTGCCCTGAGGAAGAAATAGTGTGTGTTGTGAGTAAAAAGTGAGGAGAGCAGAATGGATAACCTGAATGATGAAGTGTCTTATTTATAGCCGGAGGGTGAAGGAGGGAGGAGCGACCTTGTCAGCTATTATCGGGCGCCAGCTGTCCGACCAAGGGGAATATCCTCTTGGTCTCCTCTGTTGTGGTCATGATAGTGGTCCACGTGGCGCGCCATTATTTGTCCTTGCTGGAGAAAACGTACTGCTGTTGTCGGTCTGCTCCTAGATTTGTTGCAGGTCTACATGGCGCTTGATTACCGGTGACACGTGTCGTCCTTTCTGTCGGAAGGAGCATCTTTGGTGCCGCCTTGACGTCTTCCAGAAGCTTCTGGATTTACTTGCTGATGTAGGCGCCATGTTGGACGGAAAAGGTGATGTGGTTCCTGCCATGTGGACATGGAATTGGGACCATACCTCTTCAAGTCCCCCAAGTCCAGTGTGACTTCTAGTTGAGTTGATCCTCTAGGAGGGATTCTGGACTTACGAGGGTAGTGTTTTTTTCTTTTTAAAACGCATGCTGGTTACCTTGCGCGATTGAGCCAAGTGGACGCATGGCGCATGGCGTGTGGTGGTAACCTTACAAAGTTGAGCCAAGTGGACGCATGGCGCATGGCGTATTATGGTATTCTTGCAAAGCTGAGCCAAGTGGACGCATAGCGCATGGCATGTGATGGTAACCTTGCAAATCTGAGCTAAGCGGACGCATGGTGCATGGCGTATTATGGTAACCTTGCAAAGTTGAGCCAAGTGGACGCATAGCGCGTGGCGTATGATGGTAACCTTGCGAAGCTGAGCCAAGTGGACGCATGGCACCTAGCGTATGATGGTTCCTTCTGAAGGAAGTCTCTCTTCTTGGAGAGGAGGCAACTGACATGACTGATGTGCCGTCTGATGTTGCTGTCTTTTCAGAGGTGAATAGTTCGCTTTTTCAGATGTGTCAGTTACTTTATCACCGGGGTGTCAGTCGTGTGTCGCTCACGTTCCCGAAAAGTAAGGCGATGGTTTATCTCTCCTATGACGTGTCTTCTCCCCGTTGGTTGACCGCCTGTCTTCCTGACGATCCATTACCCATCGCATTAAATGCGATGGGTATAAATAGTTGGCGGTTTCCACACTTTCTTCACTTTCTGAAATTCAAACTCCATTCTCTCTTTGAATTCTTACTGAACTTCCTCTTTTCTATCTCTTTTTTACATTGCGACCATGTCCACCAGCGGCAATCCTACTCGAAAAAGGAAGTACAAACCGAAGAATCCTCCTGGTCTGAATCGTGCTGAGATAAACTGGAAGGAGGAGGAGTTTCAAAATCTCGTCTGGGACATGGGTTTTCGGTCTGAGTGGGGTGCTCAGTTTCCTACCCAGAATTCGACTTCTTTGGATGCTCCTCCTGGGTACATAACCTTGTATGCTGCTTTTTTGGCGAGGGTAACTTTCGTCTTCCCATGACGAAGTTCACCAGAGAAGTGTTGACCAACTATGGGATTCATATTTCACAGATAAACACTATGGGGCTGCCCCGGATTACTCATTTTGAGTTTATATATAGGGCCAACCGTATTGAACTGACTTTTGAGATGTTCAACGTTTTTTACTACGTGAGCTACACTGGAGGCTTCTACTCCTTCAACTCCCGAACTGGTGGGGTTAATCCTTGCAGTGCTAACCCACCGAAAAGTCTACACGATTGGAAACAAAAGTTTTTCTACATCTATCGCGGGGTCATCTCCATCGATATGCATTATCGTCCAGAGAGTGAAGGAATTCCTTGCGTGAATGTCTCTATAAACTTTGCTGATCAAGAGTGGTACAAGGTGTTAACCCGAAAGGTCACTTCTATTTCTCAACTTGAAGAGAGGGCACTGGTGGGAGCTGGTATGAGCATGCTGTGGGCCCCTAGGAACCCTAGGGGTATCCTTGTTTATGGCTATCAGGGGAAAGGTATTAATGTTACTAATTTATGTTTGTCTTCTTTTTTAATTTCACATGCTCTTCTTCATGTTGTTGTATTTTACAGTGGGATACAGTTTGTTGAATGTCCTCGATCCTAAAGCTGGTGGTGCTATGGTTGAAGCGACGTTAGCAGAGGGGAGGCCCTTGTGGTTGGATCAGATAAGGGGTCGATTCTTGCACCCTACCAGTGAAAGCTTTGCCACTTATGCTAACACCATTTTAGGTGACGATGGTGGGGATGATCTTGACGATGTACTTAGTCCTACTCGAGAGGAGATTATTGTCCTTTCGAGTGAGGGTTCTGATAGGTCACCTGAAGGTCTAATCCTTCGCTCCTCGCGTGCAGGTCCACCACAAGGGGCTGGGAACGAGCCCGTGAATGAGCCTGTTGGTGAAGATTTTGATGTTCCGGTTGATGCTGCTGATCAGTTAGACAACAGGAAGAAGAAGAAGAAGAAGAAGAAGAAGGTAGATAAACCTGAGGAAAAAACGGTTGAGGAGCCGACGGCTAAGGCATCCCATAAGAATTCCTCTAATTCTTCCTTCCTGGATTATGTTGTCATCTCTGACACGCTGTCTGGTTTAGACGCAGGGGATAAGCGTGCTGAGCGCGATCCCGATGACAGTGCCACCTTAACAGAGATGATGAAGAAAAAGGCTCTTGAAGACAAGAAACGGAAGCTTGATGAGCAGGCTGCTGTTGCGCTTGCAGCGAAAAAGCCCAAACTCCAGAAAGAGGCTCCTCCTGCTCCTTCAGAATCGGAGATTGATTTGGGTGTTTTCACTGCAAAACATGGTAATTTTCTGGAGAAGATATTCGCAGCTTCTGGTTCTCATGGTACGGGGTTTTTCGTCTGTCTGTCTTGTTTGTCACTTTTCTTTCTTTCTTCTGACTATCTTGTTTCCCTTGGAGCAGGTGCTAAACCGGGTAAGGGTGTTCACAAGGTTGATGTCTCCAAGATTACACCCCCACTTCCCCTCCTTCTAGAATGTTTGGTTTATCTCCTCCTGATTCAAGGGGCAAGAAGAAGAAGGATGAAGTGGAACAGGTGGAGATTGTTGCGGAGAATGTTGCTGGTGCAGGTGCCGGTGGTGGTGCTGGTGGTGACGGGGGTGGTGTGGACATTGAGGTGGAATCAAGTGAAGCTACCCCTCGTCATACTATTTACACCAAACGTCCACCGGGTTCTGGAGGAGGTGGTACATTGGGGGTTCGCCGGAGTCCTGAATATGAACAAGTTCAAGGTGGATCCTGGGACACCCACAATCTAGCTTGTGCTGATCTCCTCCATGCTCCTCGGTGGAATCTGACTCAAGGCTCCCGAATGACTGACCTGAAAAATTGTCGAGAGTTCTTTTCCCTGTCCCTCCCCCCTGCTGAGAGATTATTTCAAAAAAGACGCAATCAGTTGGATCTCTTGGATGATCACATCCACGATGGGGTCAACTTTTTTCGCTACTTCCCAAGAGATCGCCCAGGAGTGGCAGTTGATGGGGGAGGATACTCTGGAATTTGAGAATGCAAAGAAGGCGTTCGCTGAAGAGAGAGAAAAATTTAAAACTGAGAAGAAGGGTTTGGCATGGAGGGTTGCTGATGCAGAGGAGAAACTTGCCAAGGAGAAGCAGTTAAATGCCGACAAGCAGAAAGACTGGGAAGCTGCTTGTGAACGGACAAACAAAGAGATGAAAACCCAGCGCGATGCCATTATTAGATTGTCAGGAGAGAAGAAGAAGATAAGTGATGAAGCTAAGGAGGAACGTGTTGCTCATCAGAAAAGGGAGCAGGAGTACGTCCAACGCATAGCCAAGTTAGAGAAGTTTGCAGCTGAAAAGGTTGCCGAGAGCAAAGCTTCTGGGATCTTGGTTGAGGAAGCTACTGCTGATTGCAAGTGGCTACTTGCGCATGCCGTGCCTCTGGTAACTTTCTTTTTGTTCCTTTGCTTTTAGTTCATCGCTTATTTCTTGTCTCATGTTTCTATTCCTTTCTGTAGATTGCTGAACGTATCGCTAAATCAGATGAACTTGCTAAGTATATGTTTGAACTAGGTCAAGTGGCGTACAATAGCAGGCGGAAGGACGGTTATGGTGAAGGTAGGGCAGCGGCTGTGAACAATGAGAAGGACTACCACTTTGAGTTATTCAAAGAAGACTGTACTGCCAAGTATACCGCCAAGTGCCAGGAATGTGAATTCGTTGAGTTTGGCATTGTTAAAGCCGTTGAAAAGTTATCCCGGTAAGCAAACACCATTGAAGTCTTGAAGAAGGCTCTCGGTGACCAGGGGACTGATGGTGGCGATGCAGGTCCCAATCACCAAGGTTGACGGCTTCCGGCTTGCATGCCGTGTACAGGCCTGATGGCCTTGTAATTGTCTAACAATTTCTTTGAACAATTTACTTTATGCTTTCCACACAATTTACTCTTGGTTATTGTGTCTGTTAACATTTTGGTACACTTGATATGTTTAATGCTAACTGTGGGCTTTGCTCTTTATTTGTTGTGAATTTTGCTATCGTTACAATATGTGCATGTGTAATTACTTTGATTAGGTATCACGAATGAATGATGGCTGACGCAGGTTATGCTGTGTTAGTTATCCTAGCGTTACATAGTGTTGTGTTATGCTTTGGAAAAACTCTACAACGTTTGTTCTGTCATTAAGCGCATAGTTTGATTCGTGTATACGAAGTGATCGATTTACAGGTTATTGTGTTGACCCGGCTGTGTTCAGCTTTGGGGGTCTTACAATGTTTGCTTTACCATGTTTACGATGCTTTCGTGTTTATATGGGCACGAAGTGTTATTTGGCGTGTAAGCTTTAGTTGTGTTTTTTGACCCGGCTGTGCACTTAGTTGTGACGAGCCTTGGAGGTCTACAACGTTTTCTATTTCTGAGCCATTGATGTTTTCGTATATGCCCGAAGTAATATATGCAGTTGTAACAAAAATTCGCATGAAATAATAGCCAACACTTCTTGTATTAAAGTAAAATGTGTTGGGCGCTTAGCCATTCATTACAAGTAGGGATAAAACTGTGGCCGTCTACATATAACATCTTCTTAATTACTGAGCATTCCAAGTTCTCGGGACTTCTTTGTTCTCAAGTGTGCGTAGCTTGTACGCTCCCTTCCCGGGGACTTGATCTATAACGTAAGGCCCCTCCCACTTGGGAGCTAATTTTCCCGGTCTCTCGGAGTTAGACGCCTCGTTATCCCTTAGGACGTAATATCTGGGGTTGAACGTGCAAATTCGGACCTTACTGTTATAGTATTTTTACAGCTTGGTTTTATATTTCGCCTCGTTGATCGTTGCCATTTCTCTCCTTTCTTCTAGAAGGTCCAGATCTAACCTTCTTTCCTCCTCATTGTTGATCATGTTCATGGAGAGCATCCTTGGAGATGGCAGGCCAATCTCTGCCAGTATCACGGCTTCGGACCCATAGACTAGACTAAACGGTGTTTCTCCGTTACTTGTCTTTGGCATCGTCCTATGGGCCCATAGTATGCTGGGTAACTCGTCAACCCAACCTCTCCGCTGCGTTCCCAACCGTGCCTTAATACCGTCCACGATGCTTTTGTTCACTTCTTCAACCTGACCATTTCCCTACGGGTGCGCTACCTAGGAAAAGGTGTGCTCTATGTGCAACTCCTTGAACCAGTTTTGGAGATCTTCCGCAGCGAAATTTGTTCCATTATCGGTTATGATCCTCAGAGGCAGCCCGAATCGACAAATTATTTGCTCCCAGATGAACCTTCGCACTACGGTAGATGTGGTTGACGCCAGCGCCTTTGCTTCCACCCATTTCATGAAATAGTCTACTACGACTATGATAAACTTCACTGCTCCTGGGGCTTCTGGAAAAGGGCCAACCATATCTATCCCCCATTGTTGGAATGGCCATGCCATCGTTACAGGGACTAGTTCATTCTTTGGCGCATCGTTTTCGAAGCGTGTCTCTGACAACCGCTGCATCTCCTCAAAACCTTGACTGCATCTAGATGCATCCCGGGCCAGTAATACCCGGCGTTCATTACTTTCGCTACTACCATTCTTGGGCCAGCATGAATGCCGCAGATGCCCTCATGTACTTCGTGAATTAGATAATTTGCATCTTCTGGATCGACACATCTTAATAACGGCCCGAGGTACGATTTCCGGTACAGAATTCCATCAGCCATCTGGTAATGCTCGGATTTGTACTGTATTTTCCTTGCTTCAGCTTTGTTTTCGGGTAGTATTCCAGACTGGAGATACATGATGATCAGCGTCATCCAAGATGTTATTCCCAGTTGGACAACGTTCACCTGCCTTAGTGGTACCGATGGATTGCTTAGAACTTCAATGCGCACGTCCTTGGCCAGGTGCTGGAAGCTGGTGGACGCGAGCTTACTCAGTGCATCTGCTGGTTTATTCTTGCTCCTGTTAATGTGATGCACCTTGTAGGAATTGAAGTATTGTAGCAATGTTTTTGCTTGGTCCAGATATAACGCCATCACATCCCCTTTGGCGTCATACTGGCCGTTGATCTACACCGCAATGAGCATGGAGTCTACATGCGCCTCTATGTGTTTGACTCCCATCTTGATTGCTAACTTCAGACCAGCAAGAAAAGCTTCATATTCGGCTTCATTATTTGTGCTCTTGAAGTCTAACCGGATGGCGTACGTAAACTCATGTTTTTCCGGACTTACCAGTCTAAGTCCTGCGCCTGCGCCATCTTCGTTAGACGCGCCATCTGTATATAGTAGCCATGGTTCTTCCGAATGTTGCCTCTCAGCCTTTTACATTGCCTTGCACTCCCTGTCTTTGTCGTCTGGCACCTCTGTCATAAAGTCAGCCAATACTTGACCCTTGATTGCTGGCCTTGGCCTAAAAACCACATTGTGGCCTCCCAGTTCTATGGCCCATTTTGCCAATCTTCCTGGGATCTTAGGTCATGCGAGAATGTTGCCGATATTGTAATTCGTTAAGACATGAATGACGTGGTTGGCCAAGTACCTGTGCAGTCGTCTGGATGCATGAATCAATACGAGAACCAGCTTTTCCATTATGGCGTATCTTGTTTCTGGGTCATTCAAGGTGCGAGACACATAATAGACTGGTGTTTGCACGCCTTGTCGGTCTACCAGTAAAACTGCTCCTACCGCTTTCTCTGATGCTGATAGGTACATCACTAGTGGTTCCCCTTTCATGGGTGCTGTCAATGTTGGCAATTGTATGAGACAATCCTTTATTTCTCGGAATGCATGCTCGGCTTCCGGGGTCCACTGAAACTGATTCTTCTTTACACAATTGCGGAGGGTTTTGATGAATGGGAAAGATTTTGCTACGTGATTGGCGAGGAAACGGTTGAGTGCTGCTAACCGTCCGGCCAACTTCTACATTTCTTTTATCGTTGATGGTGAAGGCATCCGCTCGATCGCTTTCACCTTTTCAGGATTGACTTTAAACCCATCCTTTGTAACGATGAAACCCAGGAACTTTCCTTCTTCCATCCCAAAGGAACATTTCACTGGATTTAGCTTGATATTCACCCCGCGCAATGTGTCGAATGTTTTTTGAATGTTTACCAGCATCATACTCTCTTCTTTGCTCATGATGACCAGATCATCCATGTATACTTCAATGTATTTGCCGATAGCATCGCTGAATGTTTCGTTCATCAATCTCTGGTAAGTTGCGCCTGCATTCTTTAAGCCAAAGGGCATTTTAGTATAACAGTACAACCCTGTTGGTGTGCGAAATGCAGTTTTGTCTTCGTCTTGGATAGCGATCTGCACCTGATGGTATCCTTTGTAACAATCAAGGAAACATTTCCACCTGAACGATGCTAGGGAATCGATCTTTTCGTCAATCTCTGGTAAAGCATAACAATCGCGCGGGCATGCCTTGTTTAGGTCTTTGTAATCCACACACATTCTCCACCCGCCGTTTCCTTTAGGAACCATGACTGGGCTTGCTACCCAGGTTTGATAACGAACCTCTTTGATGATGCCGATATTTAGTAACTCTGTGATCTTCTCTTGCATGGCCTCATGCTTTATGTCACCCAGATGGCGCTTTGTATGTACCACCGGTTTGGCGTTCTCCGAAACATTCAGCCTGTGCTCTGCTATGTGCCGTGGAACACCAACCATATCGGCCGGTTTCCAGGCGAACACGTCCATGTTCTCGAATAGCAACCTTTTTTGTGCTGCGCGTGTGAGATCTGACATTGCTGGACCTAAAGTGACAGTTTGTTCTAGATATTTGCTGTTTAATATCCATTTTTCAGCTTCTGCGCGTGGTGCGGATTTGCTTGCTTTTGCTGGCCTGATTTCGTCAGTTGCCAGGACTTCTTTGCTTGCGTAAATTATTGCTATCCCTGTCTCTGTTGGAAACCCAACAGCTGAGTGTGGTCCTGAGCAGATCATACTAAAATCACCTTGGGATTCTCTTCCCAGGAGGATATCATGTCTTGAGCTTGCTAGCAACACCATGAATGTAACTTCTTCTGTTATTGAGTTCCTTCCATCTGAGAGTAACACCGGGAATGATATCTGGCCAAGAGGAAAAACGGCTTCGTTGCAGAAACCAGTTAGTGGGTAATCAACTGGCTCTAAGCGCGCTTTGTCTTCCTGGCCGAATTGATTAAAACATTGTTCATAAATGATATCTGCGGTGCTCCCTGGATCGATGAAAATGTAGATGGTCTGGTAATGACCGATCACGCCAGAAATAACTATAGGTCTTCTCTCTATTGGGCCTCCTCGCACCACGGGGAAAACAACTTGTTTTTCGCGCCAAGAATCATCTTGTGTGCGCTTGTTATAGTTCTTTCGCGTTCTTCGTAGACCCCCTTGAATCATGTGAGTTTTCAATTTTCGAAGCTTTTTGTTATCCGGGCCTTCTTCCCTTCTTTGAAATTGCCGATTATCACGCTTTCCTCCTTTTACCAGATGGGTGAGCCTTCCATCTCTTAGAGCTCTTTCTATTTCTTGCTTTAGGCTAAAGCAGTCGTCGGTCAGGTGACCTGTATCTTTGTGGAACTCGCAGAAAAGATTTGGGTCTTGGCCCCTTTTGTTGCGCATCTGTAAAGGGGGTTGAACTGGTGGTTCTCGGTTGACAGGACCTCGGAAGGGGTCTTGATTAGGGGTGTCCACTGCTTTTCCCTGTTTTCTCTCTTAACCTCTTTCCGATGACTGATCTGGTTGATTGTATTGCACACATCTTCTCTTATCGGGCTTCTTTCTTTGTAGCCGGATGTTTTCCTCGATTGGCCTTTGCCTTTCTTGTTGCGGCGATCGCTTTGGCTGTAATTGTATTGACGGCTGTCATCGCCGGTCAATTGTTTATCGGTGCGCGCGATCGTCTTTGCCGCTTCAATGAAGGTGTCTCAATCTTTGTGGCCTCCGTCTCTTCCTTTCAACCGCTTGATCAGGTCATCACACTTTACCGCCCTCATGAAGTGCGCGCACATCCTCTTCTCTCCTACATCTTCGATTTCCAGACATTCCTTGTTATATCTGGTAATGAAATCTTCTATGCTCTCATGATCTTTCCTCCATATGTTTAAGCAATCAGCTGGATCTCTGGTATGCATGCGCTGTTGGGAGAAGTGCGCGAGGAACTTGTCTCGAAAATCGATCCATGATTTAATTCTTCCTGTTGGTAGGCTGTCAAACTAGACGCGCGCTGCGCCTACAAAGGTTTGTGCGAAAAGATGACACCAAGTTGGAAATGTCCAGCCACCTGTTAACCACCCGTTGAAGACTTGGAGGTGGTCGTCAGGATCTGTTAAGCCATTGTATTTGCCCACATTGTGTGGCAGTTTTGTTTTATCTATATCGGCTGTTGCAATCTCCCTGATGAACTTAGAATTCTCAGCTATGCCTTCTGGGCGATAGCTCAACGAGTAATCATGTTCTGCATTTGGGTTGTACCCCGCGCGCCTTTGGGGCTTATATGCCTCGTGTTCTGGTGGTAATCTGCTGAATACCGTGTTTTCTTTCTCGTACGTCGGGTCATCTTCTTTGTTATGGCTATCCCATTCATCGTTTATGTTGCGTGGGCCTAAGCGACTGTGCACTGGCTTTCTCTGCTGATGCGTATGTTGCACATAATTGCTTTCCGTCTCACCGTAAGTGCCGCGCGTATCATGTACGCTTTGCCTTCTGATGTTGGGTGTTTTCTCAGTGTTGAGGTTCCAACGCGTTTGTTTGTTGAGGCGTGTGAGTGCTCGGAGGTCTTTGTGGTGGAGTGACAAAAGCGGACTGGTTGGCTTGCGCTTGGAGCAGAGTCTGCTGTGCGTTGAGTTGCGTATACACAAGGTTCAAAGACGCCATTTGTTCGGCATACCAGGAAGCCAGAGTTTTTCCTTCAGGTAGCCCTAAAAGTGCCGAGAAGTTCAACTGTGTCTGACCCGATGGTGCTGAAGGACCAGCTCCATGGTTTGGTATTGAGACTTCTGGAGGTGTTTGGTTAACTGCCCCGAGTGGGGGTTGAAAAGTAGCTCCGTTTGTTCTTTGATGGATAACTCTGGAAGTGTTTCCAAAGATATCGGGTATCTCATTGTTTACTTGCCCTTCTCGGATCGTCTCGTTCCCTTGAAACCTTTGGACGTGAGCGGTGTCCGAAACTAGTTCAAAGGAAGAGATTTCTCCGTCTACGTGAGGTGAAGGGTGTGGTTCAGTCATTTAGAGATTTTTTGAAGAAAAAGGAGATGAAAATGGTTTGCAAAAAAAAATGCGGTGGGCGCCAATGATGAAACACTGGTTAACACCGGAGGTTAACCAGCTGGGTCGTCTCTCTTGTGGGCTCAATCTCCTTCTCTACTCGCCAATGACTAAGGTCCTGCAAAACAGCAACACCGTTAGCTCGTTAAGAGGGGAATATGGGGGTTTCCCTCTTAACCGGGCTCCGGCGTGAGAATAAGTACTGCCCTGAGGAAGAAATAGTGTGTGTTGTGAGTAAAAAGTGAGGAGAGCAGAATGGATAACCTGAATGATGAATGGTCCTATTTATAGCCGGAGGGTGAATGAGGGAGGAGCGACCTTGCCAGCTGTTATCGGGCGCCAGCTGTCCGACCAAGGGGAATATCCTCTTGGTCTCCTCTGATGTGGTCAGGATAGTGGTCCACGTGGCGCGCCGTTATTCGTCCTTGCTGGAGAAAACGTACTTTGCAGGTCTACATGACGCTCGATTACCGGTGACACGTGTCGTCCTTTCTGTCGGAAGGAGCATCTTTGGTGCCGCCTTGACGTCTTCCAGAAGCTTCTAGAAGCTTCTGCATTTACTTGCTGATGTAGGCGCCATGTTGGACGGAAAAGGTAGTATGGTTCCTGCCATGTGGACATGGAATTGAGACCATACCTCTTCAGTCCCACAATCTCGAATAGAAAATAAACAATATATATTTTTACCACAAACAATATATATTTTTCTATGAAAAGAGCTTCATCAAACACATTATAATTACTAGTTAGACACAAAAATAAAATACAAACAACATACTGCAAACTGCAGTGACTAGTTAGACAAAAAAAAAAAAAAACAACATACTGCAAACTGCAATGAAGGGTAGTTAGACACAAAAATAAAATACAAACAACATACTGCAAACTGCAGTGACTAGTTAGACAAAAAAAAAAAAAAAAAAAAAAAAACAACATACTGCAAACTGCAATGAAGGGTTTCAATTTTCATCCACCCACGACCGGCCCCCCCTGTGAAGTAGGTGAATACTAAAGGCTCGACTTTATGATAGTTGAGTATCAACTTGTTTTTTTTACCTTGTACGTTAAGGCAAGGCCGTAAGCGTTCGCAAACTTTGTAAACAATGTTGAAACGTTGCCGCCAAACCGGTTACGGTGGTGAAATCAAAATGGTTAAGCGTACGAAGTTGATTAGGTTCAATTATGGAAATCGAACGTAAGATAAAAAAAAGGCTCATCGAAACTCATGAAAAAATTTTGTACTTGTAAAAATGATTTTTTACGAAACACGAATTATGTTGCCCCCAACCCGGTTACGGTGGTGAAATCAACATGGTTAAGTATTTAAAAAGAAATGTATGAAGTTGAGTAGGTTCGATTATGAAATCGAACGTAAGATAAAAAATGCACATCGAAACTCGCGAAAAAGTTTCGTACTTGTAAAATGATATTTACGAAACACGAATTGTGTTGCCACCAACCCGGTTACGGTGGTGAAGTTGACATGGTTAACAACTTAAAGAAAAACGTATGAAGTTGAGTAGGTTCGATTATAGAAATCGAACGTAAGATTAAAAAAAACCACATCGAAACTCAAGTAAACGTTTCGTACTTGTAAAAATGATTTTTTACCAAACATGAATTCGGTTTTTTTTTAACCACGTAATGAGTTATTTAATATAAAAAAAATATATACGAAAAGTAAAAAAGAACCAAAAGAAAAAAAAATTGTAGGTAACGAGAACCAAACCCATGACCAGCTAAGTCACATGTTACCACCTTACCAACTCGTCCTTCGAGTCTAGACACGATGTTTACCAATAAGAAATTTCGGAAAAAAAAGAGTAAAATGGTTGTGTTGGCGAATAAGGATATGATACATGGCCATGCCGGTAGGGAAACATACCGTCTTCGCTAAACAAAGATAAACCGGCTATGAGACTCGTATGTTGTGGTAGGCAGGAGCTCGTGTGATTTTAGTGCACTTGCTATAGTAAAGGAAATAGAAAACCCTAAAAGTATAGTAATGGTCACAACGTGTTTGGTCTATTAGTTTATTTTTATTAAATTTTAATTATATGATAAAAAAGATAACTATTATAAAAGTTACTAAAAACTATTTTTATAGAAAAAAACATAAAAACATAAAAACCAAAACAAAAACAAAAACAAAAAAAAAAAAAAAAGAAAAGAAAAGAGAAAAGAGTGGATGTGTGAATTAATGTACCACCCACTTATTGAATTGTATTTAATTCATGTGCGTTTGAAAAATGTCACACATTTAATCGTATATAATGAGTTATAAAATGAGTTAACGATAACTCGTACATAGTAGCGGGATATGTTAATTATGAATGCGATATAAAAATTCTTAAGTTGATGCGAAATACTCTTTTTTTGTTTTGCTTTATCTCCGCCTACAACACCACATTAAAGTGTTATAATTTAAGACAAACAAAGTGTTTTGAAAAGAATGGCCTAACTTCGAAAAAAAAACTGAACCGAAATAAAGATGTTATATGGGTCTCAATTTGATAGGCTGAAAGACCAAAGCGATTATTTTTTAGCTAATTTTTTTTCAAACCCAAATATTTTAAGCTTAAATTTAAAACAAAAACCGACTCATATCAAAAAAACGTAAAACCAACTGGTTTCCTAAAACTATAATAACCAAAATTTTTGTTTTGAATTGGTTTTAGTCAAATTTAAGCCCACAATCTAACCAAACCACATTTAAAAATCAACTCACGCATCATGGGGATGCAAAATTTTTGTAATGTTTAGTTTCAGACTTGTGTACGGGTATTTACTTATCGAAACAAAGTCACATCGCTAGAAACAATAAACATTTAAATAATTAAGTTTAAAATATTAAATAAAATAAAAAGAAAACAACAAAAGAAAAAAAGTAAGAAATAAAATAAATCCTAAATCAAAGGTACAACAAAAGAAAAAGTAAGAAATAAAATAAATCCTAAATCCAAGAATATTTAATATTTTTAGTTTAATATTTTTACTCATATTTGTTTTAGTAATACATATTGGTTGGGTCGGGCAACATATCGCGTCATAAAAAATCACATAAAAAGGCTTATATTGGTTTGAGTTAAAACGGGTCGGGTCAAAACTGTTTCGGGTGAAGCCAATGTTTAAGTCCTACCAGGTTAGATTGCGATATCCAAAAGAGCTACATTTACCATTTATATTTTTTTATTGGAAATACTATTTAGATTATATCTTCTTTATAATACTTTGAATTATATCTTATTTATAATACTTTATATTGAGATTTAAATTTACATGTATTATTTATGTTTTATAACTAAATACTGTTTAAATTAAGTATTATCTTATTAAAATACTTAAGTATATAATTACTAAATATTTCCATAACAATAACAACAAATCTATGATCCTAATGATTGATTCTTAACAAGATTTAGATCTGAAACATCAATTGGTTTGACGTTTAGACCTAAAAATATGAAGAACACGATAAAGAATAATACGAACACACTTGTTTAATCTTTGAAACCCCAAAATGATTTTGCATAAATTGTTTGCAATTAACCCTTAAAATCACCTTAATATACGTGTTCCTCGAGACACCTTTTTGACACAACAACAATAATAATACCGAAATATAGGGTAAAGATCAAATAGGAAGTTAATTTTCGCTAGGAAGGATAGGAAGCCATAGGATTATGACATGTGGCAAATTTTAAAATAAAGAGAAAGGGTATTTTAGTCAATCCAACTCCTTCTTCTTCCTTTTTCAAAACCCAGTAAATTCAAAAACCCATCATTTTCAAAATCCACCATCTTCAACTATTTCTTCACTTTCTATCTCAATAATCACTACATTATAGTGCGATTTTCATCACAAATCAATGATTCAGAACCTGATCAACGTGTTCTTCAGCTTTTTTTGAAGAAAACCCAGTTTAATTTCATAAAAAAAATCTCGTTTTTTCCGGTGATTTTGGAGATAATCACTCGATTCGTTCGCTTCGAGTGTTGATAAGTGTTTCTATCATTCAAATTCCGTCAATTGATGAAGAAATCGGCTTCGATCCATGTAAGAAATTCTTTAATTTCATTTTCATGATCTGGGTTTTTGATTTAGTCATTGCGTTTTATGATCTTTGCGGGGGTCCGGGGGCGGCAGCCCCCGGTAGCGGGGTCCCAGGGGCGGCAGCCCCTGGCGGGGTCCAAGGGGCAGAGCCCCTGGCTGGGGTTCATAGTGACAGACAGTTTTATGTGTCCATTGCGTTTTAGAAATAAGAGAGTTTTATGTGGTTTCTGGCTATTGCGTTTTAGAAAAAACACATTTTTAAGTGTTTTTAGTCATTGTGTTTTAGGTAAAACACATTTTTTAGGTGTTTTCAGTCCATTGCGTTTTAGAATGAGTCATTTTTAAGTGTTTTCTGGCCATTGCGTTTTACATATAAGACATTTCTTTGTGTTTTTTGTGCATTGCGTTTTAGGTAAAACACTTTTTTATGTGTTTTCAGTCCATTGCGTTTTAGAAAACAGACATTTTAAGTGTATTCTGTCCATTGCGTTTTACAAATAAGTCATTTTTTTGTGTTTTTGGTGCATTGCGTTTTAGGTAAAACACATTTTTATGTGTTTTCTGGCCATTGCGTTTTACAAAAAAGTCATTTCTTTGTGTTTTTGGTGCATTGCGTTTTAGAAAAATGTCATTTTTTGGGGTTTTTTTTTTCATTGCGTTTTACGATACTGGGGTTTTTTCTATTGCGTTTTACGCAACTGGGTTTTAAATTTTTTTTTTCAAAATATAGCAATAGTATACTCGTTTTAAAGATAAAAAAACGCTCGTTTTTTTGGTGCAATTTTTATAAAAAAATAATGTCGTATGAAAGAGTTATTAACGTTTAAAAAATGGGGGGGAATTGGAGGAGAGAGAAACTATTGGCTTGGATTGACTAGATTGCCCCTGAAATAAGTCACGCGCCTCTTTTTTTACTTTCAATTTCCCTGATTTAATCTTAGCCCTTGATTAAGTAAATGGATGGTCAAGATCACTTCCTAGCCTTCCTAGCCAAATAAACTTCCTATTATATCTCCACCCCCGAAATATAATCAGTGTTTAAGGCAAGTTAGGTTAAATTGCAATCTCCCAAAGTGCTAAATTTATTATTTATATTTTTACAACTAAATACTATTTAAATTAAGTATTATCTTATTAAAATACTTAAGTATATATAATTATTATATATATCTGTACTATTATAAAATACACATCTTTGGGACAAGATAGTTATTTCCATTTAATTTTACGACACTTTATAGAATCTGTAATGTTTCTAAACAAATATTTATGCATAACTAGGTTTTTTTACGTCGTGCATTACCGCGAAACGGAGCAAATGATAATGTAAAACAAACGTTATTTCAAAATGTAGCATGTTGTTTAGAAAGACTAACCGTTAGAATCGGCTCAGATGATCATCATACCATATTACGATACCAAAATGTAGCATGTTGTTTAGAAAGACTGGCGTTTGACACGTTCGGCTCCTTGGCGCCGGAGGCAGTTCGGTTCTTGTCTAGAGTTCAGGGTGTGGTCCACAACAACTTTTCGACCCCTCAGGGGCGAGGCTTTGTTTTTAGTAGATTAGGGTTTTCTATTCAGAAAGGAATGGTGGCGCAGTTTGTTGCTCGTCTACCTGCTATCCTTATGTAATTTGCCCTGATGATTGGAATGAAATAAAAATTTGTGATTAATAAATACTTTATTTGGAATATAAATTCGTTTTTAAAAAAACTTATACTGATCGAGGTAAAAATTAAACAAAACTATGTACTTAAGCTTAAAAAAATAACGAATATAAGTTATTAAAGAAATATCAAATTAATTGAGAAAGCACATATAAATTTAAAAAAAAAGAGAAAAGAATTATTAAAACAAAAATAAATGATAAATGAAATATGGTTTTAGAAAAGGAAAAAATGAAAATATGTTAAAAGCTAAAAGTAAATATAATAATAGAGGGAAAATCTAAAAATATGTTAAACGCTAAAAGTAATTATTAAAAATAATATATTGATATAATAAAATATTAAAAAGCTATATATTATTTTAAATTTAAAATTACTATTCATGCTAGTTCGTAAACAATATATATAAAATATATATAAAATAGTGTGTAAAGTATTTATTAATTGTTTTTAATGACATTTATAATATATATATATATATATATATATATATATATATATATTGATTGACAGGTGAACTTCACAACAAACGGCTAATTCACACCCGTAAGACGCAGGTCTGCCACCACTCATTACCAGGACAATGTTGTTTTAACCGGGCCCATGCTCGGTCGAGAGGGGCGTTACGCTGTCCCCGAGAAAATTTCCAGCCTCCTGCCAAATGACAGGAGTTGCACCCTCCACAAGAGCCGACCCTCTGGAGTAAATGCATTGTAGTAGAAAACTCAGGTGGGATCAAGGGTCGAAGCTGAGTCCTTCCCCATCATTTCCAATGCATCAACCAGCTGGGCTGGAATCATTTGCTTATAATATATACTAGGTTATATACCCGTGAGCTTCACGGGTTATGGGTTGTGTTAAAAAAAATTATATTTACAAAAAAAAATTATATGATTTCTTATAAGTGGATAACCATTCATGTTTGGCAAACATTACCAACAAAAAAAATGTACCATAGATTGAATGCATTTCTATTAGTCCATTTGAAATCATATCAACATCATTAGTGATGAATATCAACAAATGTAATTAACTACTAAAACATGTAGCTTCAATTAGATGTTGACTCGTGTTCGTATTGAAAATGGCGCATGCGATGTATAATAATGTACAAACATCTCATATAATAAACTTAACCTTCTTGCAAAATTTATTCTTAAATGAAGTTGTACTATCAGCTATTATACTTGTATTCACCACTTACACAATTAAATTAAAATGAGACCACAGCTCCAATTAACTATAACATGTTATAAGTTTAAAGCCTATACAATTCATATTTAAAGAGATAAATTTTTTTATTACTCACAAACAAAGAGAACCAGTACAGCAAGATATTATATGGCCAATGTTTACAACTTATAAAAAACAAAGAAAAAACATTCTGCAGGACTACTACAAGAACATCACACCATGCTTACACCTTTCTGTGCCTTGAAGAACACCAACATTTCTTGCCTGCAAGTTTTAGGACTTTTTAGCCTTATTTTGTGAATTTTCATTTTTAGTTCTCCAAGAAAGATACCAGATATACCCCGCCCATATCTTTGGTCAACAATCTTATTCATATGGTCAAAGCCGCACCCACCCTTGTTACTTTATCATAATCTAAGTGTCGTGGATTTGAGCCACATTTATAATAGAACAAAAAGATTGTGTACAGTGCCTTGGTGCTCCAAGGTCAGTCTTTACTGATCCAGTAGTTCAAATTATGTTTTATCTCTAACAGGTAAAATAAAAAGACAGGTCGCATAGGTAAACTGAAATGGGTCAAACGTCTCCCAGATATGTATTTTTAATGCATAAAACCTCCTTAATCATTTTATTCCATATATTATATTATTATTCAACATGGTAATCACACAAAAAAATGTTTTGGGTCACCCCATCCCCAATCAGACTAAAAAAGTACATTTTTTGACATGCTACCCTACCCACTCGACAGACACACTTCGCAACCAATTTTTTTATGTATAATAAATTTGGTTTCTTTATAAAAAAACATATGTAAATGTTGAAGTTTATAAGTTTAATATAAAGCAAACCTGAATTAAGTCTTTGAAGACTATTCCTTGACCATCGTAGTTCTTTGCAAGGTATATAACCAATGATCGTGTACTTCTCAAAACCTCATCCCTGCAACGCCACCCAAATTGCAAGTTTTCAAGCAACTCTTCAGCAGCTGCAACCCAACTACTAAAACTAACCATGGGACCCGCTTCTTCTTCTAACATCATCCTATTCCTCTCCAAATTAGCAATCATCTACATAACCAGTGAGCTACATGAGGAACGATACAAATCAACGATTTCAGAACTTGACATGTGTATGCTCACAATAGCACGCAAATCTTAGCCTTTCGCTTTCAGCAATTTGGACAAAGTTACCCATGTTATAAAACTTTTGTGAGCTTCCTATTGATCAGCAAGATACCTGCAAATCTGATTAAAGGTTAGACGATAGTACCTTACTGTAGGACCAGGGTGAAATGTACTCGGGATAGGGTTCAATGATAAGAAGATTAGATCCGATCTCCCCTGAAGATGTGATGACATCAACGATGTAAGATCCAGATCTCCTATTTCATTTAGAATTTATCCAAACAATAATTTCAACAAGACCAAAAACGCCAAAATTCAGGACTACAACTTTTAAAGATAAACCGTGAAATATTTCTAGCTTGTACATAATTTAAGAACAATATCATAAACCCTAAGCAGCAAATTAGCAAAACTGATGCTCTTAGTTATGAAAACATAACAGTAAAAAGCAAAACATGAGTAGTAACTAAAACATATATAATAAAGTAATCTGGGATAGTGTTTCAAGGTGTGGACATGTTGTACTATTCAAATAATCAAGTAAATGCTCCTTTTGCCATTAATAATTTCTCAAATTATCCTTATTTTGTCATACATTTGGTTGTATCATTACTACAACTTCGAACAGCGGAAGCAAAACCAAAAACTATTTATATAGTTTATACTATGAGACATCCTTTTAAAAAAAGCACAATCCAAACCAAAAACTATTTATATAGTTTATACTATGAGACATCCTTTTAAAAAAGCACAATCCAATATCACATACTAAAGTTAAATAATAATTACAAAAACAAAATATCACATACTTTAACAAATTATATATATTAATGGTTGCTCCTAATATTCTATCTATTCGTCACCCATAGAAACAAAAGCACCGCATTGTCCTCCAACACAATCTGAAAAGTGGACTCTTTTATCTTTGAAATTTTTTTCATTCCTCTTGACCCATATCCTAACCCATTTGACCCAACCAATTTATTACAAGTGTATATATACAATTTTTTATGGTAGTAGTTTATGGTAAAATAGTGAACCAAAGTAAAGTCGAATGGACATAGATACAAAACAAACCTGACATCCAATGCCACAACTGATAACACGAGTAGGAGGAGCGTAGAACTTGCTAGATGGGCTGATGTCTTGTATGCGGTTGTCGACTACAGCATGGTAAGGGTTGGCCTGGGGCTCTGCATAGCACATTTTGGGCCTAGTAATCTACATGTGTTGGGCTAATGACAAAAATCTCAGTCATCTGCTGACCATTTTTTCAAACAAATGTATTATATTATGAATTTACTTTTTTTCCAATCTCAAATGTCAGATGTATTATAAAGTAATAATAATGTAGATTAGAAATCTTGAACACCCTTGAATCATATCTCTTTATCCCGTGCAGTAGTCCAATTAGACCTCCCTAGAGAAAAAAAAAATGTGTAGTTGCTAGTTAAAATTTGTAGGTCAATAGTAAACTAGCTTAATTTTTTTATTACTAATTAAACATTTATTGAAAATAACACACCTAAATGAGGTCACCAATTTCTCCTCCTATGTTAGCATTACAACTGGCATTACCAGACATACATTTCCCATGGCCAACTTCTCTCTTGCCAATTTGCACTAAATCTATTTCATTCGCAATTCAAACAGTCCTCACCAACGCTGCAAGTTGCACCTTTACGGGCTCAAATCCCAATCTTTCCTTCAATATGAAACTTGTTATCAAACTAATCATTAAAACCATAGGTTGTATAAATTATGTAAAATTGAAAGCATATACATATATATAAGGGATACTGAGTCACCATGATTTCCTCTCTTCTAATCATTGACCAAATTTATTCTTTTTTAATAAAATCAGAAATCACCGCTACTGCTAGTAATAAAATGAAAAGAATAACAATTTAGGTGTGTTGAATGACAATCCCCGCTTTAAGTTTTCAATTGGCCGTAAATTGTAAGTCCTGAAAGGCCATTTACAATGGTTAAATGAAAAAAGAGTCACTTGATCCACTTTCACAAACTCTGGATCAAAACCTTTAAGATCCTCAGCTTCCTTCTTGTTCTTCCTCAATTCTATATGCTTTTTACAATACTCAATAACCATCAGCCATATGCTTTTTACAATGCTCAATAACCATTGGCAGGATTTTACTGATGAAATGTTGACTCCCTATAGTTAACATCTTCGTTAATACATTAGCCGAACGAAATTTGTCAACAATTTTATCATATTAGAACTGTTGACAACCAAACTTTGATCAATTTACTTTCCAAATAATCAATTGATCCTTTAGAAACTGATATATTATGTTACTTCATATTATTTGAACTCATTCTTGTAGATCTTAACCACAAATCTGAATCTAAAACAGTTAGCTGTTAGTTTAGTGTTTTGAAGTCTATAATCCCTTGTGGATTAACAATCCCAAAAATTTAGTTATAAACCCTAGGTAGCCCATTATTCTTTCCAACAGATCTTAACATCACTAAAAATAGTTAAACACAATTAGGGCATTAAGAATTACGTGCCGTCCTCAGTACGCAACTTAAAGTAATGGTCGTCAAACCTTAACTACAAATGCAGCCTAATGGCAATTTAATAATATCCAGTTGCAAAATACATATATTTTAAGTGTTTAGTTATGTTAGAAAAATCCTAATTACTCATGCCTCATGTAAATAAGAATATGTCGGTTCCACATAATCCTAGAATAAACAGCAGCAAAAACCAACATGGAATAGGGAAAGAAGGCATACCTGTTATAGCTGGATTGTTTTATGTAGTCTTTGAACTTTCTAGGCACTTTAGGGAAGCCATAACTGGTGAACAATCTGCAATGATTTTGGTCCCTTGTTACTTTGCAAACAGAACACCTCGACATTTAATAATTAACACTTTTAAACAAAATAAATGCATCAAATCACCAAGTTCACAGAACAATTAGCCTTCGAATCAACCCCTAGTCTTTATCGGACTCTTCTATGGCGTCGGCACGGATAGAACCCTAGAAACCCAAAACTGTTGCCATCTTGTCTTGATTTCGTCTGCTACGATAGCTTCTGCATCACTGTTGCCACTAAGGGTCACCGATTTTCAGGCATACAAAGTAAATCCGTTCATTAGAACCATCACATTTCTCTCTCTCTCTTTCTCGTTCTCTCCCTTTTGGATTCCCTCTGTATCTCTCAGCTACTCTCTTTGCTGACATTTTGAACTTCAAAATTTGAATGGAATTGTGAGTCCAGTAATGTGGGGAGGAAGTAAAATATAAGGGTAGAAGCAACAACGTTGATTAGGGCTTCAATTTTCAGAGAAGTAAAAAGTTAAGGATAAGCATCTGCAATGGGAAAGAGGAAATAGCAATGGGAAAAAGGAGATGAAGCAAGAAACCCTAAAAGTGATCTCATTGTTTGCTTGTTTGTAGAAATTGATGGGATTCAAAATTTGAATCTTTTGGAAGCCAATTGACCGCTAATTTTACTTCATATAGATTCAATCAAGCTGGGAAGAATGTTGCTTTGCTTTGACCCTTCTTGTTTAGGATATATGCATCCCTGGGTTGACACGTAGGATGAAGATAAAGGTGGGAGCTTGTATGATTGACAGCTAGGATCAATAAGTTTTGCTTTATTATAGTAGATATATATATATATAGGGGAAGGTTCATTGGGGAACACTAAAAAAGTGGGGAACAGCGGGGAACCGGCTCAAACGAACTCCAATTGGACTCATTCCAGCGGCGTTGGAACCGGCTCGTCGAACCCTAACTAAGGTCTCTTAACCCTAAACCCTAAATCCTAACTCCTAAACTCCAAACCCTAAAGCTAAAAAATAAGGCTAAAACCTAAGCTAAACCGTAAAATCTAAACTATAAACCCTAAAAGCTAAACCCTAAAGGATAAACCTAAAGCTAAACACTATAGCTAAACCCTAAAGCTAAACCCTAAAGCTAAACTCTAAACCCTAAAGCTAAACCCTAAAGCTAAACCCTAAGGTTAAACCCTAAAAGCCAAACCCTAATATATTTAGGGTTTAGGAGTTATGATTTAGGGTTTAGGGTTAAGAGATCCTAGTTAGGGTTCGACGAGACGGTTCCAACGCCGCTGGAATGAGTCCAATCGGAGTTCGTTGGGGTCGGTTCCCCACTTTTTTAGTGTTCCCCAATGAACCTCACACTATATATATATATATATATATATATAGGGAGCCGCTAGAATGAGAACCACCACGAGTTATGAGAACCACGAGAACCGCGCCCCGCGGGTGGCCGTCGGCGACGAAATTTTTTTTACACCTAGATCCGTATATTTTAGCGGGGGGTTTAAATTTTCGGTTCAAACGGCGCGCCCGAGGGGGTAGGTTTTTACGCCCAAAGTTTGGTAAAAAAAAAAGAAAAATTAAAAAAACCCAAACTTTGGGCGTAAAAAACTACCCCCTCGGGCGCGCCGTTTGAACCGAAAATTTAAACCCCCCGCTAAAATATACGGATCTAGGTGTAAAAAAAATTTCGTCGCCGACGGCCACCCGCGGGGCGCGGTTCTCGTGGTTCTCATAACTCGTGGTGGTTCTCATTCTAGCGATCCCCTATATATATATATATGTATATGTATATGTATATGTATGTATATATATTTAATTTGATGATACGTGAGCAATAGAAAAATACACGAGCAATGGAATTAGTAACTATTAAATCGTTTGATTAGTTGTTGAGCCAATTATATATATATATATAGTTAAATTTGAACAAACTCCAGTTGCGAGAACCGTATGAGTCACTTATCAACCATTGATCTTTTGTGATAGATGGTTGAGATTAAAAGAGAATAAAAAACATTTTAAAATCTTTTTGTCTTATTATGTTTTTAATATTTTAATGTTAAAAGAGTAGTTTAGTAAATTTACTTTTTTTGTCTTATTGTATTTATTGTTTTTTATTATTTTTTTTGTCTTATTGCATTAATGGTTTTTTTTATTAAAATCAGATTTTTTATTAAAAAATTTTAAAATCAGATTTTTTTTATTAAAATCAGATTTTATTATTAAAAACGTTTTAAAAAACCTTTTTTTACGGGTTTAAACTTTTTTTACAACCCCGTTTTAAAGCACTTTTTTACGGTTTTAAAAAAAGTTTTTTTCGACCCGGTTTTTAAACATTTTTTACGTTTAAAAACATATTTTACAACCCGGTTTGAAAACATATTTCTACCAGTTTAAACTTTTTTACGACCCAGTTTTAAAACATTTACGAGTTTAAAGAAAAAACTTTTTTATGCCAAACAAAAAAAAAATTTATAAATGGATCAAAATGGAGTTAAGGTATGTGATCAAAATGGTAACAAAAGGGAAAAGTCAGGGACCCCGGGGCGAAAAAAAGTTATTTGGACTAAAATGACAAATTTAGACAAACCTCAGGGACTAAAATGAAAATTAACTCAAAACTTTTTTGCAAAAAACTTTTTTACAAATTTTTTTTACAAAACTTTTTTAAAAATTTTTTTTTACGCCAAACATCTTTTTACGCCCCCGACCCCGATTTCGGGTTTACGAAATTTGAGAATCTTAACAAACGAACTCTCCCAAAAATCACGACTCAACAAGCTATCTCAGATAAGTTGAAACTTATCATCATCGACTGAAAAAAAAATATAAAAACCAATAACAAAAATCAAAAAACCATCCGTGGATCTTGAAAAAAAGGGGTTTGGCTCAAAGTTTCCAATAATCATGGCTACAAAAGTGGGGTTGCAGGTTCAAAAACCTACCCTCCGCCATCCTTGCCACGCCATCGTTATCAATTGTCGGAAAAAATGTTTTTCGTACTATGACTGCCAAACGCAAAAAGACCACCGGCACCACCTGTAAATCATATAATCAGTCAACCAGGAGATGCAACACTAATGTAAGTTGTAACTATGACATTGACCCACAAATGTGAATGTGGACTATGTCGATTAAAGCTCTACTAGAACACATACATTTCAAGTATCCTTTAAATTTTCTGGTTGCATATATAACATGTAACCGGTGCTCATGGTTTGGTTCTACTAGTTTCGACACAAATTTTGATCACACCGCTAACCACATTTAACAAAATCGACAAAAACGAAACTACAGGTTGGGTGGGTTGACGGGGTCCGGGCGTGCCAGTTTGGGTTTTTACAGTTTCAACTGATATAAAAAGGACGTGTCGAAATGAAAATACATCGAAAAAATAGAGAAAAACAAGTGAATTTACAAATTCATCAACCCCTAAAACAGGAAACAATTGGAGACAGAATCACAACTAAATCGATCTCTTCACGTTATACGAAACATACTTGATTAGTTAATATTGGTTCTTGCAACTGGAGATGGTTTTCATTTGAACCAATCCATATATGGTAGGGTTCATGTAAGAACCGCGAGAACCAATGTGGAACACAACAAAATAAACACGCTACACCACCAAAATCCTAACCCCCACCCCTCCCAAAAAAAAATCTAACAACCCCCCCCCCCCCCCAAAAAAAAAAAAAAAAAAAAAAAAAACCTAAACCTCCCTCCCCCATCCAAGCTAAATGCTAAAAACTAAACCATAAATCTAAACCCTCAAAAAACCTAAAACACTCTTTAAAAAATCTAAAAAACACACATTTTTTTATATTTTTTATTAAAATCGTTACTTTTAGTAACCAATTTTTTTTAACAAAAAATAGCGATTTTTATAAAAAAATATTAAAAAAAAATACTTTTTGAGTGTTTTTTAGATTTTTTAGGTATTTTTTGTTGCGTTCATATTGGTTCTCGCAGTTCTCAAAATAAAAGGTGGTTCTCGCGGTTCTCCTATATATACATATATATATATATGTATATATATACATATATATACATATATATATATATGTATATATATATATATATATATATATATTTATTTATAGGGGACCGCTAAAATGAAAACCACCTCCAGTTGTAAGAACCGCGAGAACCAGTTCCTAACCATTGGATCTTCAAGATCAATGGATGAGATTAAAAGTAACAAAAAATAATATTAAATACTTTTTGTCTTATTATGTCTTTAATATTTTAATCCAAAAGGGTAATTTAGTAAAATGACTCGATTTTGTCTTTTTGTCTTTATTGTTTTTTGTATTATTATATTAGTTTTTATTTTTTAAACATAATTTTTTTATTAAAAGAATTTTTAAATTTATATTTTTTTACACGCGGGGCTTTTTCAAGCGTCGTTTTTTTTACGCGCCGTTTTTACGCCAGGCTTTTTCAAGCGTCATTTTTTTAACGCGCCGTTTTTTACACCGGGCTTTTTCAAGTGTCGTTTTTTAACGCGCCGTTTTTTACGCGCCATTTTTTCAAGCATCGTTTTCTAAGGCGTCGTTTTTTACACATTTTTTAACGCGCCGTTTTTTACATTTTTTACGTTTTACGTAAAACTTTTTACGTTTTACGTTAAAATTTTTACGTTTTACGTAAAACTTCTTAAGTTTTACGTAAAACTTTTTACGTTTTACATTTTTACGTTAAAAAGTTTACGGTTTACGTTAAAAAGTTTACGGTTAACTTTTTTTTTTACAAAAACTTTTTTACGCAAAAACGAACGCGCCCAGAAATCGCAAACTCGGGAGGTGTCTCAGATATATTGTTATCATCATCGACTAGGGGGGGGGGGGAAATAAAAACCAACAACATCGAAACAAAGTGTATCTCGAAAAAAAAACGGGGTTTGGCTCAGAATATCCGATAATCAAAAGGCTGCAAAAGTGGGGTTGCAGGTTCAAAAAACCTACCCTCCGCCGTCCTCGCCGCGCCTTCGTCATCAACATCTACGTGTTTTTTTTCGCATCATCGCCCGCCCGATCCATCAACGGCAAAACGAGATCTGGGGACCAACAACATCAAAACAATGTCATCAACAGCAAAAACGAGATCTGGAGACCAAGAAATACCAACAGATCAATGTCAACATATAGACGTCATCAAAACAATGTCATCAAAACAAACCCACAAAAATTCAAACCCACAAAAATTCAAAGATACCCACAAAATTTCAAAGAAATACCAACAGATCAATACCAACATATCTAAAACCAACAGATCAATATCAACAGAACTAAACCACACAACAAAGAAATACCGCCATCAGAGAGATAGAAATAACCACCGAATCAAGGAATCAAGGAACACCATCATCGCCGTCAAAAAACCCATCATCGCCGTCAAAAAACCCACCACCGTCGCCGGAGAAAGGTGGGGGCCGCCGTCACAGGTGTGGGTGACCCACCACCACCGTCGCCATCACAGGTGTGGCTGACCCATCACCACCGCCTTCATCCACCGTCACTGACACACCGCCGCAAAAAAACAATTCAGCCGGCGATTGATACTCCGTCACTGTCAAACCCACCACCACAACCCGCCATTCACCATCGTCGTCTCCGGCGTCTGAAACTCCGGCGACTGAAATGGTGGTGTTTGGGGGTCGCCGGTGTGGGTGTGGTGCCGGTGGTGTTCATAAGCTAAAGATGATGATGATGGTTGTGTTCATAGGCTGAAGATTATGATCCTTTCATCTTCATCAAAGATGAAGGAGAGAAAATTTTGCACAGGATGTGATTTTGAAAGAGAGATGAGAGATAGGGTCAAGAGAGAGAAAGTTGCAATCTCTGCAACTATAAAGGCAGAGGAGAGATGAGAGATTAGACATTTATAGGAAATGACCAAATTATCCCTTTTCCTGATTGGTTGAGAGTGGTTCTCGCGGTTCTTACAACTGGAGGTGGTTTCTATTTTAGCGGCTCCATATATATATATATATATATATATATATATATATATATATATATATATATAGGGGGCCGCTAGAATGAGAACCACCTCGAGTTATGAGAACCACGAGAACCACACCGTACGGGGCGAGGTGGACCAAATTTTTTTTTTCAAAAAAGTAGATGCATGTATTATAAACACATTCGTAAAAAAAAAAATTTTAAAAATGCCGTGTGTGTAGTTTTTTACACCACAAGTTTGTGGTGTAAAAAACTACACACACGGCATTTTTTTAAAATTTTTTTTACGAATGTGTTTATAATACATGCATCTACGTTTTTGAAAAAAAAATTGGTCCACCTCGCCCCGGATCAAGTAGTTCTCGCGGTTCTCATAACTCGAGGTGGTTCTCATTCTAGCGGTCCCCTATATATATATATATAGTATGAGTTGGGTGGAAAGTGTGTTTTCCTAGAAAGTCTAGGAAGCAATAAGAACGCGACATGTGGCATTGAAGGATTTTAACTAAAAGGGCAATTGTGTAATTTGAATATTATTTTAATTATAGATTATTTTATTAGGATAACTAACTAACCAGAAAATTATGGAAACTAAATATCCCATTTAATTCAAATTGACAGTTTCAATTTAAATCATACAATCCATGCAACATATTCACAGGAATTCGTAAAAAAGGATTTTACAACATTGCTGGAGGATTCTTGACATTGTGTTTTAACAGCAAGCATATTTCTTGACGCTGTGTTTTTACAGCAAGCAGATTTGCTGGAGGATTCTTGATATTGTGTTTTAACAGCAAGCAGATTTCTTGACATTGTGTTTTAACAGCAAGTAGATTTCTTGACGCTGTGTTTTAACAGCAAGCAGATTGCTGGAGGATTCTTGACATTGTGTTTTAACAGCAAGCAGATTTCTTGACATTGTGTTTTAAGAGCAAGCAGATTTCCTTGACGTTGTGTTTTAACAACAAGCAGATTGCTGGACATTGTGTTTTAACAGCAAGCATATTTCTTGACGCTGTGTTTTAACAGCAAGCAGATTTCTTGATATTGTGTTTTAACAGCAAGCAGATTGTTGGACACACTGTCAGTGTCTTCGTCTTCAACACAACCCAGTGTCTTCGTCTTCAACACACTGTCATCATCAACATTAAAATGGTAAAACACATAAACCTTAAAACACACTGTCATCATCAACATATTCAGATGTCATTTTAAAACACACTGTCATCATCAACCTTAAAGAGACTGACCTGGATTTGAAAAGGGCACGCCGGAAACCTTGACTGATCGACTAGAAAAACATAATCTGGCCATCATCCGATCGACCTCCATATTCACCGATGACCGGAAAACCACCTTCCAATCGGAAAGGTCCTGTTTGAACGGAGCAGACGCAACCGGTAGTTGCCGGAATTGATAAAAAAGATGTATATCTCTGGCATCCATGCTCCAAATAACCAATATTTTTGGAGGTGGGTTTAGAGAGGGAGGGAGAGAGAGAGAGAGAGAGAGAAAGAGGGGAAATCGCATGATTTTAGGGATTGGTTATTGATATGGCAGTTTCTTAACTGATTTAAAACACTTCCAATTACCAAAATACCCTCACTATATTAAAAGTCTCTAATTATATAACTTAGATATTACGAAAATGCCATCCATTTGATCTAAGCCATTAAACACACTCATCTAATGGCCCAGATCGCTTCCTACACTTTCTAGGAAAAACACACTTTCCACAGGATCCCTACTCATATATATATATATATATATAGGGAGCCGCGAAAATAAGAACCACCTCCAGTTGTAAAAACCGCGAGAACCACTCTAAGCCAATCAGATTATGCCAACATAAAGGGTATTTTGGTCTTTTACCCTAAATGTCATATCTTCCCTCTCTCTTCATTTAATATACCTCTCTCCTCTTTATATACCTCTCTCTTCTCTTCTCTCCTCTTTCATCTTTCATTTTCATCTTTCTTGTTCAAAATCTCTCTGCACATGAAGAAACCCCAATTCAAAAATTAAACCAACCCCAAATCATTATCATAATCAACAATCTCCAAAAAGTAAGAGGGAACAGGGGATTTTACCTTGACATTCGTCGGAACAGCCAACATTGCCGTCGCCTGAACCTCTACTATCGCCGCCACCGTCGTCATCTCCGGCGGCTACAGTTGCCGTCGTCTTCTTCTATGAATCTCTCTCTCTCTTATGCGACTCTCTCTCTCTCACTTTCTCCATTTTCTGTGTTCGTCGCTCACCACCACCCGATGGTGGTGGTTGTCTTCTGAACTGTCGAAGGGGGGTGGTTGTCGGCTGGTTACCAGTGCCGGAAAGGTCTCACCGGAGAGGGAGCCGCAGCTGGGACATCGCCGGCTCCGCCGGTATGTAAACATGGGGGTTGTCGGCTGCACTCGAGGATGGTGACCGAAGATGGTGACCCCACGACGATTGTGTTTGTTGCAGGTATGGTTTGTTTTGATATTGAATTTTTGTAGGTGTGGTTTTGTGTTGATTTTGAAAGTTTTGAAGTCTGGTTTTGATTTTGAATTTTTTGAAGTCTGTTTTGTGCAGGGCTGGATTTTGTTGTTCAAAATGTTCACATCTTGGGGGTGGGTTTGGTTGCACATATGTTGAAGGTTCGGTGGGTTTTGGTGTTCAAAAAGTTTGGGTTTTTTTTCTGCTTGAAGTTTGGTGGGTTTTGATGATTTTGGTGGGTTTGTATAAAATAGTGGTTGAAGTGGGTTTTGATATGTTGGGGTTTTGATTTGTGTTCTTTGAATCTGTGGGTTTTGATACGATCGATTGGGTGGCGATGATGCAAAAAAAAACACGTAGATTTTGATGACGATGGCGCGACAAGGACGGCGGATGGTAGGTTTTTTGAACCTGGAACCCCAATTTTGCAGCCTCTTGATTATCGGATAATCTGAGCCAAACCCCGTTTTTTTTTTCAAGATACCCTTTGTTTGATGTTGTTGGTTTTTTATGTTTTCCCCCCTAGTCGATGATGATAACAATATATCCGAGACACCTCCTGAGTTTGCGATTTCTGGGTGCGTTCGTTTTTGCGTAAAAAAGTTTTTGTAAAAAAAAACTTAAACCGTAAACATTTTAACGTAAACCGTAAACTTTTTAACGTAAAACGTAAAAATGTAAAACGTAAAAAGTTTTACGTAAACGTAAAACGTAAAACGTAAAAAGTTTTACATAAAACGTAAAAAGTTTTACGTAAAACATAAAACGTAAAACTTAAAACGTAAAGAGTTTAAAAAGTTGAACGTAAAACGTAAAGAGTATAAAAAACGTCGCGTTAAAAAAACGTGAAAAAACGGCGCGTTAAAACGACGTGTAAAAAAACGGCGTGTAAAAAAACGTGTAAAAAACGGCGCGTTAAAAAAACGTGTAAAAATGGCGCTTGAAAAACGGCGCTTAAAAACGACGCGTTAAAAAAATGACGCTTGAAAAAGCCCGGCGTAAAAACGGCGAGTTAAAACAAAAGATGCTTGAAAAAGCCCGACGTAAAAACGGCACGTTTAAAAAACGAGGCTTGAAAAAGCCCGGCGTGCAAAAACCGGCGCGTAAAATGTGACACCTGTGTCACTTCAACCATCAAAAAAATGCCAAACCAATGAAATATTGTATTTCATACTTGGGATTTGTAAAAATATGTGTATCGTTTGCACATATCAACTCTTGTTCGATTTCAAGCTCTAAATCGCTTTCTAGAAGGTTATACGCGCACTAATGCGTAAATATAACCAGTTTAATGCAACGAACACTCCGGAATAGTCAAATATACTTAACATACCTTAAATAACCTTTACATAACTTAGAAATAAGTTTTAAAGGCTTTGGTATGGCAAAAACAAGTTAAATCGCTTTCAGGGACTAAACTTGACAAACTGCGAAAGTATGCCAATTTGAACTGTAACAGACATTCCGGAACATGAACATAAGTTAAACATACCATAAATATCCTTTACATATCTTATAAATAGGCTTTGAAGTGTTCGGTATGCTAAAATAAACTTTTGTGTCATTCAGGGACTAAAAGCGTCAAAAAGTGCACAAGTTTGCATTTTCGCGCATAACTTACGTTCTGAATACATTCGGACATCCAAAAATTTATGTAAGCACTAAAATATTTTATTTTAGTGTTTGGCATGAGAAAAATCCATTCGTTGCGTCATTTGGATCGTTTTTCGCGCTTGTGCGCATTCCGTCGTAATTAAGCGAACATCGCGTTCGTACGACCAAACGAACCAACATCCGACATATTTTTTAGCATGTTTCATGTCCACAATGTTTAGGCATCATTTTAGGGCCTTAAAGTTGGCTTTACGGGCCTTAGAAGTGTCGGAAATGGCTTAAATACACAACAGGGACCAAAACTGTCATTTTTGAAACTTATTTTCTGATCAGAACCCCCATGCGGCCCGCATTAGTTTTGGTGTATCCTGAAGCAGGCCGCGTCAGCCTTCCAGAACAGATAAGATCGATTAGTCAGCTGATTCCAGCTGTTTAATCCACACCCACACACTCTAACTTGCCCTTTCAGCTCATGGGGGATCATTTTTAGTTACCACAACAATTGAACAAGTGTACGCACAAGATTCGAGCACGGTTTCCATGAAACGATCTTAACGGTTACCCAAAAACTATAAATACCCCACCCCCATTGCTTCAAAATCACTAGAATCTGATCTTAAAGACTCTAAGTTGGAACCATTGTTTCATACCTGAGTTATTTCGATCTAGATTAGCATTCGGGGACCCTTCGTAAGTATTCTTTCGTTCTTTTATTGCTTTTCGAGTCTTTTCGAGTCTGAAAGTCAAACTTTGTTTGACTTTCTGCATTGACCAGTTTATGGTCAATGCGAAGTTCGTTTGAACTTCGCAACGTGAGTGTAATCACGTTGGTTATAGTCCTTTGGGACTATGCCTACTGATTACCATGTTGTCTAGGGTCGTAAGGGTAAGCGATCTGATAAATCGCTTATACCTTCGAACCCGACCCATTTGTTCGATCATTAGGATCCGACCAAATACATTAGGTGACCATAGCATATAGGGAATAACCTTCCGAGGTTATACCTTATGGTCGCTTCGTTTAAGTAGTTGTATGATAGGTAGTTTATATGCCTTAGGTAAATTACCAGAATACCCTTTTCATGTATAATTGGTAATTAAGCATATGTAACCTAAACTTTTGTCACATAACTGATTATGTAACATGTTTAGGCATATAACACTTGTCATAGGGCTAGTTAGGCGGTTCGAACGCGTTTCACGCGAACGACGCGTTAAAGTAGCATAAGCTACCTAAACGGGTCGTAATGGATCGTAAGCACTTATGTTAGGTTTCATTTAGTATGTAGGCTTTGTTAAACCATATTACACGAATCTCCACACTCGTGTGGTTTACGAACCCTCATTCTATCCGATCCTCCGATATAGGTCCGGTTATTAACATAGTTACCTATATTAGGTGTCGTTTGATATCCGTGATCTCTAGCATTGTTTGGTTGTCACTCAAGGACTACTGAGCATTCTCAAGTGAGTACATAGACCCCTCTTTTACTGTTTTCCAAACGTTTTGGGGTGGAACACATGTGCCTACTTGTTACTTTCATGCTTTCCATGTTTTCACATCATATACCTGCTATGTTCGTTAGTACATTATAGTACATGATTTCATTGTGTTCATGCTATGTATGCCCATTGTGTGCGTACTTAGTACATTGTTTTACATTACACTTATGCTATGTATGTCCATTGTGTGCATGCTTAGTACATTGTTTTACATTACATTTCTGTTGCATATGCTCATTTCAGCATGTGAACACATTATACTGCATTTTGAACCTTTGTAATCATTTGACTATGTGAACCATTTGTATCTGTGAACTGTTTGTATCTGTGAACCGTTTGTATCTATGAACCGTTTGTATCTGTGAACCGTTTGAATCTGTGAACCGTTTGTATCTGTGAACCGTTTGTATCTGTGAACCGTGTGAACCGTATTTGACCATACAATAACATTTCTACAATTGTTAAACATTACTTTGGTGGTTTGGTTTGATTAAGTGATTAAGTAACGATGCGTGTGTAATATGATACAAGCATGGTGGATACGCCGCTGGTACTTCCTATATATAAGTGTTTGTATGGTATTACATATCGTAGTGTTATTTGAATCATTTCAGTTTGAGACATATAACATTTTATACAAATAACATACTTTTCACAAGACATTGATTTACAAACAATTTATCTTATACAAACTCATTTTACAATGGTTATTCATTTAACCATACATTATTCTCTTATTTATACATATCATCTGATCTTATCGTTTTTCAAATGATTTACAAAACAAAGCAAATTACAAGGTTCATGACTAAACATTTTCTCAAACATAAGTCATGAAACCTATTTTCACAAAACCTATGTATCTCACAGGCATTTTTATGCTGACGTACCTATTTTCACATGTGTTTTTCAGGAGCTGTTGCATAAGATGATCAAGATACACATAGGCAGACTTGGGCTTTAGTGACAATAAAAGATGCAAGACTAGTTAATTATGTTGTATTTCTTTGTTTGTTAAGACATTGTAACACTTTTAATCAATAAAACGAAACTTTAATTGCCATGGATTTGAAACAATTAATTCTGTTACAACACTCCCCGACGTTTCCGCCACGTTTTGTATGTTCTACGTGGTCGGGGTGTGACAGAAAAGATGGTATCAGAGCCAATGGTTATAGGGAATTAGGTTATTAGTAATGCTTTGACCTAGTCTATAACCTTCTTAGGACCCTAACGCGAGTTTACTTGCGTTTAGTCATAAAACAATACTGTCACCTATCCTTAGGCGACGACCACAACAAGAACATAAATTTCAAAACCGCTTTGAAAATTAATCATCTGTTCTAGGATGATTGATTACTAGGTTTTGAACCCTCTATTGTAAAGTTTTGAACCCTCTGTTATATGGTTTTGAACCCCTTTGAGTTTTCAAAATCTCGTCAAGGTTTTGGGTTTTAAATAATGTGAACACGTGCAAACTGGAAGGGTGAATGCCTGTATTCTGGGTTTTCTGTCTAGGCAAGCACTTCGTATACATCTCATCAGACGCGAGACCAGTTGTGCTTACCTGGGAATTCTTGGGATGAGTGTTCACTTATAGGCGAGCATGTCTTCGCGATACATTATTTTTGACCCATTTACTTTGATTAGTCACTGTGTGTCGTTTGTTTACCTTGTGGTAACAAACAAATGACCACTATCCTTGCTTTCATCAGATTTGTTTCATCTCATTCTTTTCGTCTAATTCTCTCACTCGTTTCCTTTCATGTTTCCTCTTTTAGAATGCCTCCTCGACGCGAAAGCCAGATAGCGACTGCCGAATTGGCAGAAATCATTGCGCAGCAAATGGCTGCTCAATTCCCAAACCTCTTTGCTCAATGGAATCAAGCCAACAACAACAACAATGGTCCATGCAATTTCAAGAGTTTTAACTCGGCGAAACCACTCAAGTTTAGTGGTTCTGAGGGAGCGACTGGGCTTCTGCAATGGTTCGAGAGCATTGAGAATACTTTCCGCCACGTGCAGTGTCCTGACAATCGCAAGGTCGAGTTTTCTTCGAGTATGTTCCATAAGAGAGCCCTTACGTGGTGGAACGGGGTTATGAGAGATCGTGGTGCAGAAGTTGCTCTAGCACAGACATGGGCTGAACTTAGGGCCCTTATGATGAAGGAATTCTGTCCTCGTCATGAGATCAGGGCCTTGGAAAGGGAATTCGACAATCTTGAGCAAGACAGCGGTGAGCATCGAGCCTACACGGACCGTTATGAGGAGTTAAGTCTGTTATGCCCAAACATGGTCACGCCTTTGGATAAGGCAATCGAAAAGTACATTGATGGCCTCCCTGACTCAATACAAGACATTGTGACTGGTAGCAACCCTACTACAGTTAGACAGGCCATTGAGCTATCTGCAACCTTGACTGAATCAAAGATCAGGAAAGGTAAGCTTTTCCGAAAAGGTGACAAGAAACCGGTCGAGGAATCGAACCCAATCGAGGAATCAAAGACCATGGATGAACAGACTGGATCCCCTAAGAAGTCAAAGAAGCGAAAGGCTTCTCAGAACTTCGCCATGGTTACTCACAATGATCAAGCCGTCCCCAACCAACCAGCTCAACCCCCTGCTAGGAAGCCATACAATGGAACTGCACCCTTGTGCAACCAATGTAGCCTCCATCATCATGCCAATGTAGAGTGCCGCAAATGACAAACTTGTGGGCTTATAGGCCATACAGCAAGAGTCTGCCCAGCTGCAGCTGCACCAAACCAAGCTGGCAACAATCCTGCTCAAGGTCGTTTTCTACCAGGTTCTTGCTTCAACTGTGGCGAGATGGGTCATTTCCGAAGAAATTGCCCAAAACTTGCTAATGCAAATCCAACACAGGGATGAGCATCTGACCGAATGGAAGACAACGCTGTTTAGAAATAATCAATCCTTATGTATTATTTTCTTTAATTGTCAAGGTCCAAGAAACAGTTGTTATCGTTGTTTATAAATAAATCTTTTATTTACATCGCAATGTATTTATGTGGTTGTATGTATAACCAACATATCTCTTACGATACCGACAATCAAGAAACCGTATTCTTTGAAGGACAAACTACCCCCAAAATTTTCCCCATTCTAGGATCTCTTGCGTTTCCACGAAATTCCTAAGTACCCGTTTATTCTAAGGAAACGAAGTACAAGGCGCAAGTTACAACACCGAACGAATACCCAAATTACCACTATAAATCCTTAATAGGGTACCTAAGGGTATTTCCGTAAATCCTAAAATTGTTGTGTTCCTTAATTTGAAATATTACATTTCTTTGAAAACAAAATCGAAATTTTGGGAGATCTTCCTATCTCTTCAGATAGATCCCAGAGGACATTGAAGTTCATCGACTAGTTTCCATATCCGTTCTCAATCGATAACAAATTAATAACAAATTAATAACCAAGTTAAACAACTATGTGATTATGTACTTATAAACATTACAAGACAAACTGTGCGGACTGTGCAAGGAATTACGTAATTATGGATGCATACATAATTATGGAATTTAGTGCACAGAAACCACAGCGAGCCTTGTCATGTGCCTAGAAGTTAACTCTATTCATTTCCATTTCTGAGGAAGCACCCGTTGAAAATGACTCCGTTTGTTCACTTTCGTTTCTGAAGATTGTCCGTTGAGGAAATGAATATCCGTTTGTCTATCCTTTTCATTTCCATTTCTGAGGAAGCACCCGTTGAAAATGACTCCGTTTGTTCATTTTCGTTTCTGAAGATTTGTCCGTTGAGGAAATGAATATCCGTTTGTCTATCCTTTTCATTTCCATTTCTGAGGAAGCACCCGTTGAAAATGACTCCGTTTGTTCATTTTCGTTTCTGAAGATTGTCCGTTGAGGAAATGAATATCCGTTTGTCTATCCTTTTCATTTCCATTTCTGAGGAAGCACCCGTTGAAAATGACTCCGTTTGTTCATTTTCGTTTCTGAAGATTGTCCGTTGAGGAAATGAATATCCGTTTGATTATCCTTTTCATTTCCATTTCTGAGGAAGCACCCGTTGAAAATGACTCCGTTTGTTCATTTTCGTTTCTGAAGATTTGTCCGTTGAGGAAATGAATATCCGTTTGTTTCTCCTTTTCATTTCCATTTCTGATGAAGCGACCATCCGTTTGATTATCCTTATACCTTCGAACCCGACCCATTTGGTCGATCATTAGGATCCGACCAAATACATTAGGTGACCATAGCATATAGGGAATAACCTTCCGAGGTTATACCTTATGGTCGCTTCGTTTAAGTAGTTGTATGATAGGTAATTTATATGCCTTAGGTAAATTACCAGAATACCCTTTTCATGTATAATTGGTAATTAAGCATATGTAACCTAAACTTTTGTCACATAACTGATTATGTAACATGTTTAGGCATATAACACTTGTCATAGGGCTAGTTAGGGGGTCCGAACGCGTTTCACGCGAACGACGCGTTAAAGTAGCATAAGCTACCTAAACGGGTCGTAATGGATCGTAAGCACTTATGTTAGGTTTCATTTAGTATGTAGGCTTTGTTAAACCATATTACACGAATCTCCACACTCGTGTGGTTTACGAACCCTCATTCTATCCGATCCTCCGATATAGGTCCGGTTATTAACATAGTTACCTATATTAGGTGCCGTTTGATATCCGTGATCTCTAGCATTGTTTGGTTGTCACTCAAGGACTACTGAGCATTCTCAAGTGAGTACATAGACCCCTCTTTTACTGTTTTCCAAACGTTTTGGGGTGGAACACATGTGCCTACTTGTTACTTTCATGCTTTCCATGTTTTCACATCATATACCTGCTATGTTCGTTAGTACATTATAGTACATGATTTCATTGTGTTCATGCTATGTATGCCCATTGTGTGCGTACTTAGTACATTGTTTTACATTACACTTATGCTATGTATGTCCATTGTGTGCATGCTTAGTACATTGTTTTACATTACATTTCTGTTGCATATGCTCATTTCAGCATGTGAACACATTATACTGCATTTTGAACCGTTGTAATCATTTGACTATGTGAACCGTTTGTATCTGTGAACCGTTTGTATCTGTGAACCGTTTGTATCTATGAACCGTTTGTATCTGTGAACCGTTTGTATCTGTGAACCGTTTGTATCTGTGAACCGTTTGTATCTGTGAACCGTGTGAACCGTATTTGACCATACAATAACATTTCTACAATTGTTAAACATTACTTTGGTGGTTTGGTTTGATTAAGTGATTAAGTAACGATGCGTGTGTAATATGATACAAGCATGGTGGATACGCCGCTGGTACTTCCTATATATAAGTGTTTGTATGGTATTACATATCGTAGCGTTATTTGAATCATTTCAGTTTGAGACATATAACATTTTATACAAATAACATACTTTTCACAAGACATTGATTTACAAACAACTTATCTTATACAAACTCATTTTACAATGGTTATTCATTTAACCATACATTATTCTCTTAATTATACATATCATCTGATCTTATCGTTTTTCAAATGATTTACAAAACAAAGCAAATTACAAGGTTCATGACTAAACATTTTCTCAAACATAAGTCATGAAACCTATTTTCACAAAACCTATGTATCTCACAGGCATTTTTATGCTGACGTACCTATTTTCACATGTGTTTTTCAGGAGCTGTTGCATAAGATGATCAAGATACACATAGGCAGACTTGGGCTTTAGTGACAATAAAAGATGCAAGACTAGTTAATTATGTTGTATTTCTTTGTTTGTTAAGACATTGTAACACTTTTAATCAATAAAACGAAACTTCAATTGCCATGGATTTGAAACAATTAATTCTGTTACAACACTCCCCGACGTTTCCGCCACGTTTTGTATGTTCTACGTGGTCGGGGTGTGACATAAAATAAATTGTTTTGTTAAAAAATCTTATTTTAAAAATGGTTTTTAATAAAAAAATTCTGATTTAAAAATAAAAAGTAATATAATAAAACAAAAAAGTAATAAAAAAATAATAAAGACTAAAAGAAAAAAAAAGAAATTTTACTAAATTACCCTTTTGGATTAAAATATTAAAGAAATAATAAGACAAAAACTATTTAATATTAATATTAACTACTTTAAATCTCATTCATCCATCTTGTTGATCTAATGGTTAGGAACTGGTTCTCGCGGTTCTTACAACTGGAGGTGGTTTTCATTTTAGCGGTCCCTTATATATACATATATATATATACATATATATATATATATGTATATATGTATATATGTATATAGGGGGAAAGATAAATCGAAAACCCATGTAAGTTGAGAAAACATCTTGTTGATCTAATGGTTAGGAACTGGTTCTCGCGGTTCTTACAACTGGAGGTGGTTTTCATTTTAGCGGTCCCTTATATATATGTGTATATATATATATATATATATATATAGGGGGGAAAGATAAATCGAAAACCCATGTAAGTTGAGAAAACCCAAATAAACCCTATGTAACATTTTTATTTTTTTCTAAAAAAATAGGGAATGTAATATAAATGTACACGGACCTATTTACGAAAAAAAAAATGAAAAAAACGCATACTAGTTTTTTTTTTTAAATGTTGAAAATTTGTATGTTACATTTTTTTTGGACATATATATTATGTAACCTGAAATTTGTAACATTTTTTTTAAAGATGTTCAAATATTTGTATATTACATTTTCTATTTTTTTTAGAAAGGTTTCTTGAGTTTACATGAGTTTTTTACAAAAGTTTCTTGAGTTTACACAACTCAAGTGGGTTTTCTCTATAGTCTCCCCTATACTTATATAGGGGAATGCTAAAATGAGAACCACCTCGAGTTGTTAGAAGCGTGAGAACTACACCGTAGGGGGCGCAATGGACCAATTTTTTTTTCATAAACGTAGATGCATGTATAAAAACCACATTTGTAAAAAAAAATTCAAAAAAAAATGTCGTATGTGTAGTTTTGAGCGCCACAAGTTTGTGTTTACGGGACCCGTAAATCTGGCCGGAAAATTTACGGGTCCCGTAAACACAAACTTGTGGTGCTCAAAACTACACTCACGTCATTTTTTTTTTAATTTTTTTTTACAAATGTTGTTTTTATACATGCATCTACGTTTCTAAAAAAAAATTTGATCCACCTCGCCCCGGATCAAAAAGTTCTCACGGTTCTTACAACTCGAGGTGGTTCTCATTTTAGCGGATACTTTTATATATATATATATATATATATATATATATATATATATATTTCGTTCACTGTAAATAGTTTTTGGTTAGTTTGTATTAAATTCTACTTGTAATTGGTTTATATTTGAACTTTGATTTTTTTTTGAATGACTAAACTTGCACGCCATGGGGATTGAACCCATAATCTCCTACTATTCTACACCTTATTTAACTCACCAACACCATTGGGCTATTCCCAATGGATTATTTGAACTTTGATGATTATAAAAGATAACGAATTAAAACCCGCATATTATGTTTTAATGTTTACAATTAAGTCAAGTGAACTTAATTTACATATTTAATGAGACAATAATTAAATTGTTTTTGTTGATTCTTACGTAGGTGCTTTGAATAAATTTGAGAAATGAGTCTACATTAATTCGAATTATGAAAGACCGTATATACAATATAATTTGTGGGCCAAGTAGCGATTTATGAGGTAGGCCCACACACATACTTTTTGAAATCCACCTGGGCCCTTTAATTCGTGGATGTGCATATTTGAATCAAATCTATCTATCTACTAGAAACCAAGTTAACCAAGTTTTGGACACGTATTATTTATTGAAGATATCATCAAATCTATACTTATCTTATATTAACTAAATAAATAATAAATTAATGTTAAATTTTATCATACTTTAATAAAATACTATCCTCAAATCTAAATTGATCTAAATTATTAACTTAATATATTTTTAAAACAAATACATCTCTTTCCTACTTATCTTATATTAAATATACTAGGTTAGAACCCCGTGTATTACACGGATTGAATAAATGTAATTTTATATACTAAATTAAAACAGTTATTCTTTAAAAATCTTGTTTATTACACGAGTTGAACAAATGTAATTTTATATATTAAATAATAAAAAAAATTATGTCTCTAAGAACCCTATGTATTGTACTGAATAAAAGTAAATTTATATATCAAATAATAAAAATCCGTGTATTGTACGGGTCGAATAAATCTAATTATATATACTAATAAAATTATATCTTTAAAAACACTGTGTATACACGGGTTAAATAAATGTAATTTTGTAACCTTGTATACCGCAAGCGGGGCGAATATATACTAAATAATAAAAAAGTTATATCTTTAAAAACACCAAGTATTACACGGGTTAAATAAATGTAATTTTGTATAGTAAATAATATGCTATTGGATTCGTTTAAAAAATCATAAATTTGGTTCGTTTAATTCGAATCAAATCACAAACTTAGTTAAGTTTAATTCGAATTGATTAGAACCCCAATTTGAAAAATAAAAAACAGAATTATATTATTAGCTTCTCTTCCTAATTAGTGTTTTTTTTTTAAGTTTGATCTAAGTCTAATAGGTTATTTTGTATATTTTGTTTGTTTTTTTAAGTTTACGATTATTGTTTTGTGTTATTATTTAAAAAATATCTTTAATTTATAACTTAAATTTGAAGATAATATATAATTAGAAAAAATAGAATGATTCTATCCGACATTCAAAGTAAGATAATAAGATTTAATATTAATTGATTATTTATTATTTAATTAATTGATATAAGATAAGAATGAAAAAACAAGAAATTACAAATGTAGACGCCTTCAATGATTGACACGTGTCACTTATTGGTTTCTTTTATTATAATAGATAAATAATAAATTAATATTAAATGTTATCCGAATTTATTAAAAATATAACTTTTTTTATTATTTGGTATACAAAATTATAATTATTCAACTCGTGTAAAACACGGGGTTTTAAAAATATAATTTTTTATTATTTACTATACAAAGTTATATTTATATAACCCTTGTAATACACGGAGTTTTTAAATATATAATTTTTTTATCATTTGCTATGTAAAATTAGATTTATTCAACACGTGTAATACACGGGGTTTTTTAATGCTATAATTTTTTTATTATTTGGTAGATTTACAACCCGACTATCCATGAGTTTTTTAAAGATACGACGTTTTTAGTATTTAATATACAAAATTACATTTCTTTAATATGTGTAATAGATATGGTTTTTAAAGATATAACTTTTTTAGATCTATTCAACACGTGTAATATACGGGGTTTTTAAGGATGTAATTTTTTATTATTTGGTAGATTTATTCAACCCATTTATACACGGGTTTTTTAAAAGATACGACGTTTTTAGTATTTAGCATACAAAATTACATTTATTTAATCTGTGTAATACACATGGTTTTTAAAGATGTAACTTTTTTATTATTTGATATATAAAATTATATTTATTTAACCCGTACAATATACGGGGTTCATAAAGATATAACTTTTTATTATTTAATATATAAAATTACATTTATTCAACTCGTGTAATACACGGGATTCTAACCTAGTTGTGATATAAATGCAATATATACATACCTACTGCCATACGATACACAACACAGAAGACGTATACGAGCTGCACAAGAGACAATTTGGAAAGGATCTTGAGGACGAATTCAAGAGTTGGAGAAAGAATCGATAGAAGAATGAACCTAAAGTTGAAGAATTAAAGATTCGAAAAATCGTTAGTCTTTATTATTTGTTTCTTTTCGTTAAATCTTGTTTAACTATGGTATTAGCTACCGAAGATTATTGTTTTGATTATCCGAGCATGATTCTTGGCTATTTTATCATACTACCTAGGTCGTGATGAACTTAGAACTATTGTTTTGATTTTTTGACTATGACGCGTTTTGATTTAAAGTATCTTTGATTCGTTGCTGATTATAAATATATGTGCTTGTTGTTAGGGGTGTTCAAAACTGGATATTCGGATATCCAATTTTCGGTCGGATATCCGAATTTCGGATACGGATTCGGATAGTAAATCGGATATCCGAATTCTAAAAAAATACATATCAAAATAAGTACACCATTGTTAACTGAACCATAAGATTAAAAAACAAATAAAATACATTACCATTCCATGTCTTGTTTGGTTACCATGTGTGAATGGAATGAATTATTATTGTGTATTGTTTGGTAGGCAAGAAGAACGGAGTAATAAAATCAGCGGTGAGTGGTGGTGGTCGGTGGTAGTGATTGTGGGTGGTTATAGGTAGCGGTGGTGAGTGTCAACAGCGGCGATGGGTAGTGGTGGTAGCGGCGAGTGGCGGTGCGTCGGTGACGACGAGTGGTGGTGGCGGCAAGGTGGCCGTTGGTGGTGGATGGCAGCAGAGGTGGCGGTAGGTGGCGACGGCGGTTGGTGGTGGAAGTGGTGGTGGCGTCGACGATGGTGGTGGGCGGCGAGTGGCATTGGCGGTTGGTCGCGGCTGTGGGTGATAACGATGGCGAGTGGGTGGCGGCGGCGATGGTGGCTGTCGGGGTGAGGTGGTGGCGGGTGGCGGCGATGGCGTCAGTGGTGGTGGTGGGTTGTGGTGAAGGTGGTGGGTTGTGGTGTTGTTGATGAATGGTGCAAGAGGGGATGGAATGGAAAAAAAACATGGGGGTGTAAAGAATGATTTTGAGTGAATGGAATGCCTTTTGGAATGGGTGATTCCATTCCATTGACCAACCAAACACCATTTTCTTCATTTCTTCGTAATCATTCATTACATTCCACCCCTCATTCCTGCATACCAAACATTACCTTAATATTCTGAAGTATTACAATAGTCTAATTGAGTTATTACATTGAACATTATAAATGAAGATTTGATATGTTCTTAGCTCACCGAGGTTTAGATAAAGTGTTTTGCCATTTCAAGATACATCCATTTATTATTGCAATGGCGATTAGGTAATTAGCCAATTAGGAAACTAAAATCAATAATACAAGTGGATCAGAACACATTAAGCACAAATCTATTCATATATTCAACAAATCAGAAAATAGATCTAAACAAAGAACAAATCAAAAAATAAAGTTAAAATCAAACTTTAATCAAGAACTGTCACAAGGCCTATAAAGCTACTAAGCAAAGAACGTAAATATCGATTGAAGAAGCGAAGTTACTGGTCTGGGAATCAAGTTATTGTTTGTCAAGTGTCGAACCCTAGCAGAGCATTCGAACTGCATTATGCAGCCGACCTTCAAATATCACAAACCCTTTGTAGAGAGCCGTTGATTTTCACGTTGAGAAAGGGAGCGAAGATGCTGGTGACAAGGAAAAACCTTCAAAGTAGGATGAAGGCAAGAAAGAGAGTGCACTTCAAAGGAGGAGGTGGAATACTGGATAGGATAGCAAATGAGTGGTGTGGAAAAGACTTGGTATTCAAGAGATATTGTTCATATATTTAAAAAATAAGAAAATAATAATATTTTATATTTCGGATATCGGATACCCGAAAATTTTCAAAATCAACATCCGAATCCGAATCCGAATTTTCGGATATCCGAGATTCGGATAATTCGGATTCAGATTTTCGGATATTTCGGATTCGGATTTTTTTGCACATCCCTACTTGTTGTTGGCTATGATTATTGTTTAATTATTGATTTTAATGTCTTTGGAAAGAAGAAATTCACCCTAGGCACGTTTAAGTCACTTATAGGTCGTTTATTCTAGGTTCTCGATCTTGAGATTGGTTTTAGAGATAATCCAAGGTAACCAAGTCAATTAGATCAGCAGCTTAAGGTGTGCATCCAATCTTGATGATTAGAAAAAAGATTTGGGATTGCTAGGTATGTTCTAGGCGTTGTTTAGTAGTTTGAACCGCTGGTAACTTGGGGTTTGTCTATTTATTCGCGTTTAGTTGTTCCTAGGTATTCGCTGTATCAAATTGGGGTTAGCTTCATAATTAGAAGATCGTTGGGGGTGAAATCCTATCAATTCTGATAGTTATGGGATTCGATGTTGCTAGGGCGAGTCGGTCCATCTTAGCACTTCATTACGTGTTACGATTGTTCTGCATAGTTCGGCTTCTAGGAACTGGAGAGTGGGGGTCCCGCTCTGAACTGACTAGTTACTATCAGACTTAATCATCCTTAACGGGAGATTGGATCATTAGTCGATTGTTAAGTCATAAGTCATTACATGTTCTAAGGGATTCATTGCCTAGGTAGTTTCTCCTTCTGATTCATTAAATCTCGTGTTCCAAGTCGTTTGGTTGTCTAGTTCATCTTAGTTAGGATATTAGTTAATTAGTTAAAAAAAACCCATCAAAACCTAAATAAACCAGTTAAGTAATTAGTTGAGTCAGACTCTAGTTAGTGTCCTTAGTGTTTGTCACTGGATTCGATACTCAGAATTCATTAGGCTTCACCACGTACGATAAGTACAGTTGCCTGTCAGTGGTCTAGCATTTAGAGAGTCTTAGTTTATAAATTTAAAATTAGAGTGTCTAAATTAGGTTTTTTTATAGATCATATTTTGTACATCAAATATATACATTATTTTGTTGGAATTTAATAATAACCAGTATTCATACCATCCCGCGATGCGGTGTGACGACCACATAATGCATGTATTCTCTATTTACAAAGATGTAGCATAAGGTATTGCGTATTATGTTGTGAACCGGAAGCCTCCATTAACTTCCATATAAAAATCGCCCTTACCTTTCGTTGATGTCTCTTGAAATATGTCATGTATTCTTATAATTAGATTTTTACAACGTAAGAACAACAAAGTAATATAAAGCTACAAAATTGTTGTTATATATTAACACAATTGGAAATATACAACCTAAAAACATACAAACAAAAATATTAAGTTTAATAATAAAAGCATTGATTGTATATGCGAACAAAATATACAATCAAACTTACATACGCACTACAAAGTAATGTAAAAGCTAGACTTTAACATCCTTTTGGCCTACGCAACACACATAAAGTGCGTCAATGGAGACTTGCAACTCCGCTTGTTTTTCGCGTATGCTAACAACCCTCTAGGTTAAGTTGTTAAGCGTTTCGGACACCAGTCACTCTAATTCGATAAGATCTTCCAAAAGCCTCTCAAGCTGTTGTAAAACAGTAAGGTCCATGCGTGAAGAAGACATCCTGCAAGAAACACATGCACATCAAATAATCATAAATAGTTCCAACTAAAGTAAATGTAAAGCAAGAACCAATAGAAAAGAAAATTAAAAGAGGCTCAGAAATATCGCTGCAATATTAGGCTAATTAAAGGTTCTCACATGCCACGGCAAAGGGCGTCAGCTACAACGTTGGCTTTGCCTGGTCGGGAAGGTTAGAAGGGATAGTAAGTTGTAAGGCTCGAACACGTTTAGGTTTTGTTTCCTTTTTACTGAGGGCGTCAGCTATAACGTTAGCTTTGCCTGGATGATACTTAATTGCACAATCATAATTGTTCAAGAGTTCAACCCAACGACGCTGTCGCATGTTCAACTCCTTCTGAACGAAAATGTGTTGAAGGCTCTTGTGATCGGTATAAATAGTGCATTTAGTATCGTACAAGTAATGCCTCCAGATTTTGAGTGCAAAGACCACAACTCCCAACTCCAAGTCGTGAGTCGTGTAATTCTTCTCGTGAGTTTTCAACTGTCGGGAAGCATAGGCTATCACTTTCTCACGCTACATCAAAACACAACCGAGACCCAGAATAGAAGCATCACACTATGCCACGAAGTCGTCCGTACCATCGGGTAAAGACAATATCGGAGCACTGTAGAGTTTTTGATTCAAAAGCTAAAAGGAAGTCTCTTGGTTCACTCCCCACGAGTAGGTAATACCTTTCTGTGTTAAAGCGGCAAAAGGTTGGGCAATTTTTGAAAATCCCTCAATAGATCTACGATAATACCCCGCGAGACCAAGGAATTGTCGCACCTCCATAGGAGTCTTAGGTGCCGCCCAATTCTTGATAGAATCGATTTTTACTGGATCAACATGCATTCCTGACTCGTTGACCACGTGACCAAGGAAGCGTACTTCTCGAATACAGAAATCACACTTAGAGAACTTCGCGTAAAGCTGCTCCTTCCTCAGGAGTTCCAAAATAAGACGCAAGTGTCGCTCATGATCCTCCTTGCTCTTAAAATAAATCAGAATGTCATCGATAAACACAATGACAAAGTTTTCAAGATACAGTTTGCACACACGGTTCATGAGATCCATGAAGACCGCTGGTGCATTGGTTAACCCAAATGGCATGACCAAAAACTCGTAATGGCCGTACCGCGTTCGGAAGGCTATTTTGGGAACATTTTCCTCTCGGACTCTCATCTGATGGTAGCCCGATCTTAAATAGATTTTCGAATAAAAGCTTGACCCTTGCAGCTTGTCAAACAGATCGTTAATATGAGGAAGAGGATAACGGTTCTTAACCGTCACCTTGTTGAGTTCGTGGTAATCGATACACATTCAGAAAGACCCGTCTTTCTTCTTCACAAATAAGACTGGGGCTTCCCACGACGAAGAACTAGGTCAGATAAATCCTCTATCCAACAGTTCTTGGAGTTGATTGGACAGTTCTTGAAACTCTCGCGGTGCAAGACGATAAGGAGCACGAGCAATCGGAGCTGCTCCTGGCATGAGTTCGATCTGGAATTCCACCTGTCGATGTGGAGGTAATCCTGGAAGTTCCTCGGTAAAAACATCAGAAAAGTCACGAATGACTGGAATGTCTTCGATCTTCTTTTCCTCAGACTGAGTATTGGTAACGAGAGCTAGAATAGACAGATAACCCTTCCGTATGCACTTCTGGGCTTTTTATAGCTGAAATGATGCCAACCGTAACACCACTCCGATGACCTTGAACAGACTGAACATCTCCACTAAGGAGAGGAATACGAACGATCTTCTCTTTAAAGAGAATTTCAGCTCGGTATTTGGACAACCAGTCCATACCGACGACTACGTCAAAGCTACCAAGAGTGATAGGAAGAAGGTCAATGTCAAACACTTGACCTAGAAGGTGGACTTTGCACCCAGTATGAACATGGGATGCTTCAATTGGCTTGCCGTTAGCCAATTCTACGATATGCTTGGTTTCGATAGGTGTCGGGGTCGATGCTAACAACTTACTGAATTTCAAGGACACGTAACTCTAATCGGCACCAGAATCGAATAAAACAGAGGCGAAAAGATTATTCACAGAAAACATACCGGTCACTACGTTGTTATCGTTCCTAGCGTCACCCGCGCCAATAGTGAATGCTCTCCCACGAGCACCATTTCCATCGTTGTTTCCATTGTAATTGTTATGATTCTCGGCGTTGTTGTTATTGTTGTTATTTCTGTTATTGTTGGCGTTCTGGTTTAACTGTGGACAATCCTTCTTGAAATGACCCTCACTTCCACACTGGAAGCACCCTTTTCGATTACCCTGATTCTGCTGTGGCTGTTGCCTCTGTTGTTGTTGCTGCTGTTGTTGTTGCTGTTGCTGTTGTTGTTGTCGGTGTTACTGCTGTTTCAGGAACGGAGCTCTATAGTCTTTTGCCATATAGCCCACTTTGTGAGACCTCTGACATGTTCGAGTGCACTGCCAATGATGATGGTAGTCACACTTGTTTCACTTTGGTTGCAACCCCGCATAAGAACCCTGATTCTGATTGGTACCTTGGTTTTGATTTGCAGTGGAAGACTGGTTGAAGTTGCGATTGTTGTTGTTGTCAGCCTTATTCTATTGTTGACTGGAGTTGGAGGCCTTATCTGAATCATTCCACTTACGTTTGTTGTCGGCAACAGGAGTAGTCATAGCACCACGCTCTAGTAGTGTACCACGTTCAGTTTCTTGATCCGTAATCTTGTGAGCCAAAAGAATGATCCGTGTTAAGTTATCAAGATTCGCTGAAGTAACCATAATTTTGATTTGCGGCGCTAAACCATTGATATACAGCTCGATCCTCTTGTAGGGTGAGTTCGATAAGTTAGGGCACACATTTGCAAGCTCATGAGAACGTTTTGTGTAAGCTTCAATCTCTGATCCCACCATCTTCAAATGATAATACTCGTTCTCCAACTTTTGAATCTGTTCACGAGGACAGTACTCCTCCCGCATCAATTCTTTAAAATCGTCCCAAGTGGTAGCATTCGCCACGTCGATCCCAAGCATCTGAACTTGGGCGTTCCACCAAGTTAAGGCACCATCCTCCAGTGTGCCTGAAGCAAAATTCACCTTGTCCTCAGCCGGACAGTTACACATAGCAAACGCTGATTCGGCCTTCTCAAACCAGCGAAGAAGTCCCACTGCTCCTTCAGTCTCACTGAAAGTTTTTGGCTTGCAATCCATGAACGTCTTGAAAATGCAGACGGGCGGATTGTTCTGATTCTGGTTCACGTGTTGACCTGAAGGTGAAAGAATGTACAACGTGTAACGTCGTGCGTTTTGATACTTTCGTATTGTTAGCAAGTCTCGTTGTGCTTCCTACCCGTTGACACTTGTACACTCATGTATCCTATCTTCGATTCTTCTGTGACTCAAGATGACTGATCATAATGAAAATGAAGCTACTTTAACCATAATTGTGTTAATCTATGTGCAAACTATTATTCTATGTGATACCTCTATGAGAACGACATATTTATCCTAGATTCTTGACTCTTTGTTATGACTTGATACTTAATGCACGAGAGACTAATTTAACGCTAACTTGAAACGCATGTTTACTTGTTCACTTATGTTATATGAGGTTGATAAACGTTAAACTTACCCTCTCGCTAAAATACTTAAAGTACTTACACTAACTAACACAACAAAACACGCCAAACGAGCATCCTACTCGCGAAATAAGGAATAGGTTGCACAAGACAGGCTGTTTGAACGAAGCCAGCCGGCTCCGTACGAAGGTACTGCCATCGTACGAAGGCAGGCTGCTTCGAACGAAGCCTATCTGTTCGAACTTACCATCTCTATAAATAACAACCTCAACCCTCCATTTCATTCACATGCTGATTTCATACCGAAACGCTGCCGAATTGCTGTCCAATTGTTTTCAAGTAAGATTTATCATTTTTACAACATTACACAACGATTTTCACTACGATTTTCCACACGATTCACCTCGATTTCATCCAAACTTTAGAGTTTTTACCTAAAACTAAATCTTTTTTTCACTTCAACACTATCTTTTCATCTTAACTTCGCTGTTTTCATCAAAACCTTCATCTTTTTCTTCAAATCTTGTTCATTTGCAACTAATCTACACTTAAACGAGTGTATTGGGCCTAGCTTTGGCTTCCCAAGTTAGAAATCTGTGGATTTCACACTCACCAAGTGTTAGGTCTAAGTTGAAACCTTTTTAAAACTATTTTAAACTTGATTTTCACCCTAAAACGGCCTAAAATGGCATGTATTTCGTTCACTGAATAGTGGAACGAGGTAGTGTCAAAACTGTCTTGAATTAGACTTAAAAACACATCTGATTCAGGCGAAAACACAACTCCGAACATTGAGAACAACCACGAATGCGAGCTGGACTGTTCTGTGCGAAACCAGGCTTCGTACGAAGGCACCATGGCTTCGTACGAAGGCACTGACTTCGCACTTATCAGCCTAACTCTCACCCGTTACTTGAACGAAGATCTCCCCGACTCTAAGTTTAATCAGTAGCTTAAGGTTGGAGGGATGCACACTCGATTTTCCCGAAGACCAGATGCGAAGACACTCGATTTTGGACAACGAAAGCATCAACCTGTGCGAAGACCCACCTTCGTACGAATGCATAGCTTCGTACGAAGCTTCTGTTTTCCACCGACACTCTGATTTTCCCACCGTTTCAGCACTTTGGAGGACTTACGCTTCTGTTCCCGTACGCAGGCTGATCCGACACTCCCTTCAATCCATATTCTACTGTGTTTACTTGCTAGACACGCACAGTGAGTATACTCGATCCCATTTTCATTTCAAACACTTTGGGTGCAACATGTACAATATATACAAAAACAAGTGACACTTGAAACTCATTTATAAACACACTCAATCCATGTTTAATCATGAAAGCATGTGATGCTCTTTAGTCTATATGCTATGTGTTCGTTGTATCCATATGCTCATTAACTTTGCTAGCCTACCTTGACAATTAAAGCGCTATAGGAGTAACGCACCGACCTTGAGTCTTGGTGTATTGTTAAGTTTGATACTTTAACCTCCTCTTCATTGTGACGATGTAGGAAAGGCACTTTGCGTTGGAAACTTGGGTTTGACATATAGTTTACATTAGCTTAGCATGTTAGTAACCAGTGTCATGTTATTCATGTTGGATTTGAGTATTCAAACTTTTATTCTATCTATGTTATGTATCAAACTTGTATGCTCGCCAAACATTTTGTTGATGTTAGTTTAATACATGTTGCAGGTTAATAGATGAAGTGATCAAGAAAACAAGTTAGGATGAACTTAGAAACCCATCTTAGAAATGAACAGTAATTGATCATGTTTGATTCAATTTTGATTATGTTTGGGTTGTATGACATTTTAGTACTTTTTATGAAACTTGACTTAATTTATATTGTCACATTTAGTGTTATGATGCTTTGAGCGACTTGGTCGTCCCACCCCGATGTTTCCGCCATCGGTTGGGGTGTAACACAACGCATGAATGAGAGTTTGAATATATAAATAAAGAACAAAACCATCTTGTTGTGAATGTCGTACCAGCTTGCTGAGCTGCTAAAGCCTCAACCAAATGTGTGTTGATGAGATCCGTTGTCACACCCCGATATTTCCACATAATCCGATGGGCCCGGTAGGGAGTATCATGACGAAGTTGATACCATCATAGACAATTAAACACAGATATAGCACATCGGAAGGCTTGAAAGTTTAATTACTATTACAACCGAAAATGTTCAAAGTATAAAATGAAAGAATATACAGGCGGTTGTAAAAAAGATCCACAGGCGGACCAATAAACAAATACATAAAACAGAGTTTGACAGACTTTAGGTATCTAGGGATTTGCAAGATCCTCTTATTTAATGCCAAATAGCTCCAGCCTATTTCGTGAGTTACCTGTCACTTAGTCTTTGGAAAATACGTCAGTTTTCACTGGTAAATAAAATTAACTGACTCGTTTGAAAACATTTATGAAAATTGGTTTAAGTGCTTGATGCACTAAAATTCCTTTATAACTTGGGATAATTTCATTTAAAATCTTGTATACAGATTTACATGTTTGTCATACATTTAGGGCCGGTTTGGAAATCGGACATGATTAACTGACTCCCCACTTATAAAACCCACAAAGGAGTTATCCCCAACTTGTGGGTAATTTATTAGTTAGCATTTGCATCTGTCGGGTGTATGCCTACACCTCGTGCATAGGTCGTGGCCATTAATAACTTAAATGAGCCGAGGATATCCAGGACACGGTCGTTAACCCCCAATGTTTATGTTATCAAACAAAACAGATTAAAATGGGTTATGCAGATTTATTAATCACAATCCGACTAAATGATCTGGATTTTGAAGTTTAGATGACAAGATTAGACCCGTTTCGGTTAATTCGTGCAAACTAGTTACATATACCGAACCGAACGTGTATAAGTATAAACGTGTAACAGGATGAGTCATATACAAGTTCCATATATTATTATTCTTAGAATATGTTATGACATCAGTAGGATAACAACATGTATGCCCAAAAAGATTTAAAAACCGAATTAGGCCCCATAAGGGCATTTTGGTCATTTTAAGGTTTATAAAAGGGGTTTATATGTAAACTGAATTTCTGGTCAAAAATATTCTGTAAAAATATTTATTTTATGATGTCATCAAAGTAGGATATCATACATATGTGTGGTTTATCATTTATGGCTAAACTATGCCCCGAAAGGGCATTTTGGTCATTTCACATATGATTTTAGGGACATAATGGGGATTCTGAGTTCAAGACTTATACCTACTGTAAAAATACTTAAAATTATTTATAAAATCGGTAGGTAACAAGTCTTGGGTGCTAAATATGGTTTAAAACCATACTATGCACTTAATTAGCGTAAAAGTCGATATTTGACGATAATTTCAAGGTTTAAGTGATTCTGAGATTTTGACCAGCTTTGAATGGTCAAAATATTTTATTTTTCATATCTCATCAGTAGCAAAAGGTTTTGCATGTTAATTATATGTAAAACTTATTTTATTTGCCAAAAAGGTAGTATCGTCAATTATAGGCTTTGTACAAGAACTCAATGTTAAGGTCTGTATATAATCTGACCCAACATCCCAATAAATCCTAAACATGATATCATAACAGTAGGTAAAGAGTTTTATGTTAAAATTATGCTTAAAGCTTGATTTATATACCAAAGGGCATTTTAGTCTTTATGAAAGCTTTATTTTCGATCAATTGCAAAACTTCAGTTTATGACCAGAATTTAAGTGTCAAAATATCCTATTTATGGTTACTAATCAACACCTAATTTATTTGCATGTTCATTTATCTTAAAAACCACATTTTTTAAACCAAAGGGCATACTAGTCATATATAAACATAATATCGAAAACATGCATATAATTCAGATTACTAAGTAACCATGTAACATGACCTCAGAGGGTTTTGTTAATACATAATATGGTCACAAAGGAACCTTAAGACATAGAGAAAATAAGCTAATTCGGGTCAGAACTGAAAGTCAAAGAAAAAGTCAAGCTTTTGCGACTTTCGATTGCGAACCGAGCTTAAACTTAGAATTGTCAGGTTGAACATGTTTAGACATGTTCTAATAATGTTTACCAAGTTATTAAAGTGACAAAACATGTTTTATAACCTCCACATTATCAGATTTTATTTTTATTTTAAAATCTGACTAGTTTGACTTTTTATTTAATTACTTTGACCCGACAATCAACTAAGCAAACGTGGTAATTAGGAGGTGCCCTTTTGAGGGATTAACACCTACCTAATTACAATCACGTAGCCATATTCGCCTTGAACAATGGCTGGACCGTTTAGGTCTAAACTGAAAGTCAAAACCGTTTTGCGGCAACTTTGACTTTCGGTCTTTAAACGCATAAAAACCGAATTAGAGTGGCTGAGGACACTTACAAAGGGTCCTAGCTCGAAATTTGAACTCAGGGGAGCTTCCTTTTTTAATCAGGAACCTCAAGAATTCTCAAGCAAGAGAGAAAGATGAGAATTTCGAATGGTGCAAGAATGAAAGGCAACCCAATGCCTCTATTTATAGTTGAAGAGGGAGTTCTTGGATCATGCCAGGTGTTAGGACACTCCAGAGATCATCACAGGTGTCCAAAATGGTTTTAAAAACCGTCAAAGATCTATAGAATTCGAGTTCTTGTGAATGGTGGTATGTTTGGAGGCCAAGGAAGAAGAAGCCTGCAGCTGGCAAGATCATTCTGTCAAAACCAACCTGTCGTGTCACGCGACAGCAGAAGCAGGGGGGCAGCGCGAGCCCTTGATGTTTCAGCAAAACAAGTTTCTAACTTGTCACTTTTAGTCCCTGAACCTTTTAATGCAATATATATTTCGTAATTGGCACATTTGACCCTCCTAGTTAGGTTGTAAGTGATTTTGGAAGTTTAACCAAACACCGTTAGGCTCCGGGTTTCGTTAAAGTTCACCCAAATACACTAGTTTCTCTCGTTGATGCTTTTAACCCTTCTTCTTGAAATTTTGCATAACTATCACATAACGATACCGAAACCTTTCAATTCATTAACACGCATTCTCGAGAGTATAATCGAACATTGCGAAGCCCCGGGTTCGATAAAAGGTCACTCAGAGGTAAGAATTAACATGTTGACACGTTTAACCCCTTTGTCTTGTAAACTTTCAATTTCTTTCACAAACGGCTTCTTAAGTCCGATAATTTACTCGTTTAAGAATGCGAACATCTTGTGAGGTCAGTCAGAGGCATAAGTTTAGCATGTTGACACTTTTAGTCCCTCCACATACGTCTTTTCAATATTTGTCAAGTTTAGTCCTTCTCAATTCAATATTTTACACGTTTAGGGTTTAGGACACATGTCTTCACATAATTGGACATGATTTTACGAGGTGTTACATTCGTCAACTTCGCCTGAGTCATGACGATGTTGCCACGTCCACCGCCACGACCACCACCGTGTCCACCACGTCCACTCATGATTCTGCATCACAAGAAGAGTGGAAAGAGTAAGGATCAAGATTGAGTAGAAGTCAATCATCGCTATGACTCCTATAGATTGTTGAATCCCCAATTATGTCGGATAATGGGTCAGAATCCTTTTCACTCGCTAGGTCTCACTGGGACTCACATCCACTCCAAATTATTATTACGTGTGCACCCATAATGATAGTGTGATTTGCATGTTCATCTTAGTTCCTCCTAACTTGCGTCAAAAGATCCTCAGATTCGAGTGTTAAAAGCTAGGGTGTCGTCAAAATGATAAGGGTTGCAAAGGTCTAGAGACGTTATAATACTAGGTATGCAACTATATGCGATGCAATGCGTATGTGTATACTAGATGTATACTGTATATGATAATAAAAGACGAACCTTGTAATCTGGAGCGTAGTGTCATGGTCGCTTTCGGAACTGATTCGGTTATAGTCTTGTTTTACAAAAATGTTTTAAAACCTAGTTCACTATAAACAGTGTCTCTAATACCAAACTGACACACCCCCAAAATACCGCACGCGGATTTCACCACGAGGCGTGTGACGTACCAGGATCTAGCCACTAATCATATTGAACTAACATAAGAATAATAAACACATCATCTTATTCAATATGAAAAGTGCATTTCAAAACGTCTGATTAAATAAGTATATGTTCAGCGAAAGCATAAATTGTCGTTCAATCAACCAACATCATTTGTTTGGAAAACATAAGCAATAACGTTAAATGTATTCTCAGGTGACACGACCCATGACAACTCTAGGTCCCCAAACTGCAAGTTCCATTCTGTGATGTACCTATCGACTTGCAAGCATGTAGACAAAGTGTGTCAACATAAAGTTGTCGAGTTCACAGTTTTGTTTAACTTAAATCAGGTAAGTGTTTAGTTTAAAGACATGTTACGAATAATAAACTCGCTACTGATTGACTGTTCTGTTTTTGGTGCCCTCATCAATGTCTATCATCATTGATCAAAGTGTTTAAGGTCATTAGTTCATGCCCGGCTCCCAGCACAGTGTGAGGTTTGTCAGGCCTAATAATGCTATCAACTAATACCCCGTTGCCTCCCAGGAAACTGGCTCGGTATTTAAGTAGGGAATTTCGTGATAGAGTTGAGTTTATAACTAACATCGAAATTAAACCAAGACATTTAAAACTATTCCTCCCAGGAATTTTAGTTTGTTTGTCCCCCCGGGATGCATGCTTGTGAAAGAGTAGTGAACTCATCTTAGTTTTTCTCGGTAATTGTTATCGTGCCTCAACACGTTAAGTAATTGTTAGGTTCGTTAAACGCGACCTAATGTACAGTGAATGTAAGTATGTTTACGAGTATGATTTGCAATACCCTAATTGTCCAAACAACCCAGTGTTTATGTGATCAGATTTACATGTTTATCATACAGTAACACACAATGGATTCTCTTAGTGACATGTAAAGTGATTTGGGGAAATACGGACAACACATCTATATAATTCGGAACATTTAAAACATATATATGTCAAATTGGGTCACTAAACTCGGACCCTTAAGTACAATACATGCAAACTCAGATACTTATATACACGACATGTAAATTCAGAACAAGCAATAGATATACACTTAAGCTCGAATAGGCATTGATATACTCTTAAGCTTGAACAAATGCATAAATTCGGACTAGCATAGGTATAAGCATATAAATTCGGACTCTAAGGTTAAATCGGACACCCGATGTTCCATTCACAAATACTGAAATCAACATGCAAAAACTCGGACAAACATGTGTACACAAATATATACTCGGACATCAATATCTACTAAACTCGGATCCTAGACATTTAACAAATTCGGACCTTCTACCTACAATAAATTCAGACAGTCTTCACCCATCATTAAACTCAGACATCCCACTTTCCTCAAGTAAATCTAGATTCTACATGGACATACATATAAGCTCAGACTCATAGGTAGTATATGTATAAGTTCATACCTAGTCAAACCTGGATTCACTTAAACATCACACACAAATTCGGACCATACCCTATCTAATAACAAACCCAGATCTAAACAATTAAATAAACTCGGATTCATCACATATGTTTCAAACTCGGAACATGCTTCAACAAATAAACTCAGATCATGTATACATACTCGGAATTTCATTTAGCATTAAGTTTAATTCGGGCGACCACCATATTCTCAGATTAACAACAACAGTTACGATTAAAACCCTAATCTCATGAATCAACAATATAACGAATCATAACATCGAACTAGCAGTTTCATCATATCAAGAACATCTCTAGTGTTGACAAACTATTATACAATCATTCACAACACACATTCATTCAAGCATGATTAACTAATCACAGATCAGTTGTTTGAATATCTAGGGTTTACATGAAATCAAAAGAAAAAGAATCACAACATATAGCATAAACATTTACCTTAGTTTGATGTAGGGTTTGTTCTAGAAAAGTTGGAGAGATCGAGATTGATGATTGTGTGTGAAACTTGTGTAACCCAATGATCAGAGGAAATGAATGGAGAACATAAACTGTCATACGATTGAGATTATGGAGAGTTTAGGGTTTTGAGTAGTTTATTAAAGTTTCACAAATAACTCTAAACACCCCCTAACTATATAAATTTCATACAAGAAGCACATAATATCAAACAATTTACAGTTAAGCACATAATTCATGTATTTGTCATGCAACACATGAGTTTCGTATAAACCATCCATTTATAATAATTATTCGCGTTAGACACCGACGTTCGAGAGTTATCATGTGTGTGTTCCGGTAATTCTCCAAATTACCAAAGAAGACTCATTTAACTAACCCTGGTTAAATGCAGTGCTATGAATGTATGCTTAAGTTAACTAAGGTTAGGCTAAAGTAGTAACCTGAAGTTACAGGTTGTCACAGTTGCAATGGTTTTTTTGTTTTTTTTTTTTTTTTTGTGTCTGCAGGTTCTTTCGGCTCCATGGATGCTTTCTTGATGGGTTTGATTTGTAGATTGGTGCAACATATTAGCCATGAATATGTTATTTCTTTACTCATTGATGACGCACATATCGAGCAAAAGCTAAAAGAAATTCCACAGGTATGATAATCCACCATCAGTTTATTGAATGCAATATCTTATTATCATGCATTAATCAGTTTTGAGTGTTTTTGTTAAACTGATTAGGACTGATTGAGTATTATTATGATTTTGATGTTATAACAATTAGTTTTGAGTCTTTTTTGCTAAACTGATTAGGATTCTGATTGATTTAGATACTAAATAATCAGATTTGAAAATTCTAGTTAAGGGGCATTTTTGTAATCGAATTTGATTTTGATTTCTAAGTTTTGAGGCTGTTTTCAATTTGATGCTAAATTTTGTTCTTTGTTTGAATTAGTTATGATATCCCACAGAAGTACATTTTTGTCATGATCTGTAGATTTTCTTGATAAATAGGCCGACACCATCTGATTAAAAGATCCACACAAACTGAGTGATTGCGGCTGGTTGTAATGCTATTCTCTGTAGTTTGCACCACTTATATGGGAGTTCTTCATTTAACGCGGTGGATTTGCGGGTACGTGATTCACAAATTGATTAAAATCTACAATCCATTGTTCTCTCATGTCTTCCAAAAAAGTTACATACCAGCATCGTCGGGGTTACTTCGGAAGTCCTACTATTTTCTTATATTATAAAAAGAAGCCTTGATCCTCTTAGTGCAGCAGTCAACAAGGTATATTCCAGATTATTGATTGGTAAAGGTTTACAAAATGTTAGGGTTGTGCGGTTTTGTATAACTATGAGCGGGGAGGATTATATTGATGCGTTTGAGAAATTGTTGAGGTTGGATTTGCATGGGAAGCATGTATTTATTCTATTCTTATATAATAGCAAAATGGTTCAATTTTTCCATTAGAAAAAATGTCGACATAAAAAAAATGAAATTACTCTGTTTGTTAAATGTAACAAAATGGACTAAAGCGGACTATGGTGTGAAACAAAACAAGTGGGGGGTTAAGTTGACCCGATGACTTCTGTCCAAAAACATTATAATTTTCATATTAGTATATAATGTATCATAGATGATTTTAATACAAAATACTTTCATCACAGATTTGATTTTTAAATAAAACGGTCTTACGAGGTTTTATGCTTTTAAGGTACAATCCCAAAACTTTTGATCTATTTGAGTCATCTCTTTTTAATGATAAATTTTTATTTACACATCTAACCCGTTAAAGATAAAGCACGACCCAAATTAATATCATACATATATACTTCTTAATTCGAATAGATTATTATTATTATTATTATTATTATTATTATTATTATTATTATTATTATTATTATTATTATCCTTATTTGTTCCGTTCTTGATTGCTCTTAAAGCTTATTTTTAGAGTAGTTCATGGCCATTCAAATTTAGTAGTTCCCATATTCATGTGTTATGTTTGTTATCTATATATGAGTTTCTCCTTTGCAGAGAAACAATACTGAAAATGGACTCTAAGATTGATACGGAACCTATACATTCATCATATCTGGTGTTTGGTTATCTTAATATGTTCTCAGATGGTGTTGTATGTGTTACTTACCTTTTTTTTTATTTTCCTTTACAATGGACATGTTTCCTGTATATTATAATTTATTTTGTGCTAATGGATTTATACTTATAAATGTGGACCAATTGCAGCATAATTTTACCGATGGCATAGCTTTAGGTGCTACACATTGGATGTGATTAATGGGTGTTTGATGAAATGCCATTTACAAAAGAACATGTGTAATGTTTAATTTCCTAAACTATCACACCAAAGCATCTTGAGAAAATTTATAAAGTCAACCACTTTTATGATCTTTAATGAATATGTTCAAAATTAACTTGAATTTATTATAGATTTACTTTCAACTGGAGGACAGGTTTGCCAAGAAGCATCTTACACCATACCCCATCTGGTGATTTTGATTCTGAATCTCATGGTACTACCTTGTAGTGATAAACTACCCAATTCTGTTTGATATTATTGCGAAATATAAAAAGGGGTTTTCTGAAATGGGTCGAATTAGGATGGGTATCCGTTAGATTTGAAGATTTTGCACTAAATGTAACGTATTTAGAAGTGATTGCAGTGGCAGCCATGCATTTCGACTAAGTGAAAGTGGGAGTACTCAGTTTCAAAAAATGGAGACTTTACTTGATGACAGTGTGTGCCAAAATGTTGAGTTGGAGTTTGAAAGGGTTGGCACATCTTTGACCGGTTCAGTTAGTGGTGAGTGACCGGTCTCGTATGTCCATCTTCTATTCTTTATAGAGTTTTCGAGTTGCAAAACAGAATTTGTTCTTCATATGTTATTTGTTTCAGGTTGAGGATTTACATGGTTTTAAAGTTTGTCATTAAAGCTACAGATTTGGCATCTTCACAATTAGTATTATTTATTCAAATGCTTAACCTGACTCATTCATATAAGGCCAAGATTTGTACAACTCTAAGCCAATACGAGACAAACAAATAGTGTTCATACTTGGTAAGGTTTAAGTATTTAACATTTACATCCCTTCAGTTCTTATATATTTCTTTATTACAAGGTAGAGGTGGCAAGATGAACCGGTTGAATAAAGGGTTGACTCGTGGCGTTTGCGTGTTATTAATGATCGATTTATTTTGCTACTGCCATTTTACTGTAACGTCAAAATTCTTGTCACTTGTATAATATGTACTATTGACATATACACCATCCGTAGATTCTAAAAAAGTGCAGTCATATTGGCTAAATTGATCTTGAACTAAGGGTTCTATTTAATATACTTGCAGAGGTGACAAGTCTTATAAACCCAATCCCAAACTTGGTTGAGTACTCAATATTCTTTTTATTTTATATTTTGAACATGAGATGAGTAGCTCCATGGTAGAAGCAAGACATTTTGCATCAAGGTATACCGACCACACATATTCTTAATTCAAATGTTGCAAACTTATGTTATATCAACTTATGATCAGTGATGTTTGTGTAGTGGAGTGGATGTATACACCAATTTTGCTAAAGCCATTGGAGCACTATATTGGCCTCTCCATGATGCAGCTAATGAGGTATGTTGATATTGGGTACAACTAGCAAAATAGACAGGTTGGGTAAGAAGCCAAAAGTGGCAACTTTTTGTGGGTTGACATGTAAACACTTCTGTTTCGTTTTAGTTACTTTTTTTCCAATATTCAACTTGTTACAAAAATTATATAATATGGTCATTGTGGGTTAACCTGAATGAAAGAATCTAAATTTGATTATGGTTTTTGTTTAGAATATGCTGACCAGAGGATATTGGATTCAGCTCCCAGTAAGGCAAAACATTTGATTAAACTGGAAAACGGGTCCTTCACTGAAAGTTGGTTGTTATTGTCTATTAGGTCAGAATCGGTTTTTAGATGGTGTAACAATTATTAATGCTGCTTTGGAACAAACAATAAGATGAGATTAGGGAAAATTGTTAAGAACAAAAAGCCAATTTACAAATTGGACAGGGTCAATTAAAGAATGCGATTGAAATGTATGCTTTTTTGTGATTCTTCAAGTTTAGAATAAAAGTTTTCCAACACAAAAGATGAATCTTGAGGTACTTATAGGGCTGTAAACGAACCGAACGAACACAAACAAGCCTATGTTCGTGTTCGTTCGTTAAGAAAATTAACACGTTCGCGAATTGTTCACGAACGCATACCGAACATAAGTTTATGTTCGATTGTTCGTGTTCGTTCGTTAAGGAAATTCAGTTGTTCACGAAGAGTTCGTGAACACTGGTCTCGAATACAAACGAACGCAAGAAAATAACAACGAATGTAAACGAACATTTAACTTGAAAATACAACCATCAAATGAAAAATCAAAACACAAGAAGTCTACTACACTACTAAATGATAAATCAAGGTTAACTAACCTAGATATAATTATCCTAAAAAATGTCTTCGAGTGTCCAAATCTTAGCTAACTTAGAAAAAGACAGGGTTTCAAGTTTTCAATATGTTTAGATAAAAGATTTATTATTTATTATTTTTAATATAATCAAACTAACACGAACGGACATGAACTAACGTAAACGAACATATTACCGAACGTTCACGAACGCGGTCGAACGAACAAAACCTGTGTTCGTGTTCATTCGCTAAGCTAACTGAACGAAATTTTTTGTTCGTGTTCGTTCGATAAGCTAATCGAACGAACATAAACGAACTTCCCGCCGAGCGGTTCACGAACTGTTCACTGAACGTTCGGTTCGTTTACAGCCCTAGGTACTTATACATAAACTTCTCCATATATGCATGAAAAAGGCACAATCTTGGTGCACCTTAGTGAGCAGATTGCGATAAATATCAACTTACTTTCATTTCATTATTATTAATTATTACTAAAATCTTGAAAAGTTTTATCTTGGGTACACCTCGCAATCATAATCTATTTGAATTATACGACCCAAAATGGGCCACACCTGTAGCATAGCTAACTAATAATGCAAGATTCTTGAGTATCACCAAGGTATATATAATATAATTTCTCACAAAATAGTCACAAACTTGGTGCTTTATTGAGAGCAATTTGGATTAAATATCAATACATATTTCACTTCATTGTTACTAACTTTTACTAATATCATTGTACATTGAAAAGTCATTATCTTGATTATGGTAATCATGACCCGTTGTTAAATAATGGGTTAATTTGGGTCACCCAAATTATACATCGGGTCAAAATGAGTCACTTCTATTAAACGAGCAAACTTAGGAGTTTGGACGCACGATTATTGGGTAGAATCTTGAGGTATTTAGGGTTATATTTCTCCATATATAAATGCCTCAATTTTGGTGCATCTTTGCAAGCAAATTGCAATAAATGGCTCAATTTTGTTTTGAAATGAAAAATGGTGTTGGTTATTGCAGTTCCTCAATTTTTTTTATCGATTATATTGCAGGATGTAAAGTGTTTTGGTGTTTCATGTTTGCTTAGGTTGGTGGAAAACGTTATCAAGATTTGGAATTAGAAACATGGCATGATTTGGCTATGGTGTAATAAGTTTCTGTCAATGGCGTGATATCAAACCTTACATGCAGTTTACAAGGATTTTTTTTTTTTGAAATTTATGAACATTTGTGCTTCAAAGTTTAATCAGAAATGTTATAATTCTCTATTATGTTACTTTGTTGTGTTTATTTTATTTATAGACCTATGATTAATGTAATTAACTTTTTTCCAACCCATGAATTTCACGAAGGATGGTTCGGTATGATTGAGTCGTTAATGTTACCAAAGGAGTCGTTGATTTTGTTTAGGTATGAAGGCAATTTAACTTTTCGAATGATTATGATTTTTCTTTTGCTCGCGGCGAATTCATTTTTGTCTGAAAAAATAAGATTATTTGGTTTTTTATCTATTATTAGCTGTTAATATGTATTATTTTTGTTTAACCATTTACATATAACTATTTTGATTACACATTTTAATGTTTTGCCGATTATTATAACTGTTGTTCCTGATGTAAATGGTGTGTTCCTCTGGAAAAAATTAACATAATATCCACATCACTACTTGATGGGATCAATCAAAGATGACCACTTTATTGTATTTGACATGATTTATGAGTTAGTTTGATATGAAAATTTTTACTTCACAAGAAGTTTTGGTTTGTCCTCGAGAACAACGTGTTGGATATGTTAAGCAAGAAGTTTTAGAGTAATTTAAGATAATAATCATGTAAACGAATATTTAACGTTTAATTAATATACTTTATTCGTCATGCATCATTCATTTTTTAAAATATATGTACAGTTGTGTTTAATAAAATTTCAATACTCGAATTCGTGAGTATTCACGGGTGATAACCTAGTTTATATATACAGAAAAAGAAACTTATAACTTATCCATCGAGTTTAAAAGGATCAATTCGGATATTTCGAATAACATTAGGGAATCATAGTTGTCATTTACATCAAGTGCAGATCACAAACATAACCTGTAATCCAAAATTGAAATCCAAATCTTGGGGTAATATAAGGGTGCGATCAATACAAAATCAGTTTTAAGTATAGAACCATATGAATGCATAATCACTTATACTTATTGTGTATTTGCATGTAAGATAATTCAATAGTAGTGAGGGAGATAAGTAGAAACAAATAAATAACTATAAGGTCTTTCATGCTTAGAGCAATAAATGAAAACGTTTACCTAGTTTCACAGGCGGCTTAAGGGGTGAAATAAAGAAAGCGCTTTAGGCTTCCACTTCTCTAAGGCTTCAAAATCTAAAGAAAAACATATTAGTGTACGTAAATTTGACTTTAAAATTATTAAGACTGAGGTTTATGATCTATAGTATGCACATATAGAGATTATTTATAAATTATAGGATCTAAAGCAATTTTTTTAATGAAAATAGCCTCAATTTTATTATTCGCTTTGGATCTAAAATAATTTAAACCCGTCCTGCCTGGCAGAGCCGTCCCTATAGGCTTCTAAATCTAGGCAACGGCCAAGGGCCTCCAAAAAATAGGGCCTCCAAATATTTTAAAAATCTTTATATAGCATGTGTATTTTGCATTAGACCCAAATAAATAACCAATTTTTAAATAAAAGAGCTTAATTCCAACTCCAACAAATTTGCAATTCGTATTTAATTTAGGCCGCCATCTTTATTTTCGTTAACTGTAACATCGCACTTGCCCATTTTGCTCAATTGTGTTGTCGATTGAGGAAAAATTAGAAGTGAAATTAATGGTGTCGCAAGGATAATCTAGGTTGGTTAACGGCTATTTTTTTATAGTGATCTCTATATATTGCGATTCACTTAATCACTGTTCTCCCTAAGTTCCTAATTGATACTTTGAATCTTTGAATTTTGATATTGTGCTTGCGACTGAGACTTAGAAGGAAAAAAGCAGAACCGATATTTTCTTTATACCCATTCAAAGGGCCTCACCTCTATAGTTTGGTTAGGGCCTCCAAAAATGTTGGAACGACTCTGCTGCCTGGTAGGTTTGGACGTTCATGGTTTTTACTTCTTATTATTTTAACCACAACTAAAGCATTCAAAAAATGAATATATATCAACTATTTCTTTTTTTTTTTTTTTTGTAAACTTCGTAAAAACAATATGTTTATCTGGTCCGATTAATAAAACATTCTAAATAAATCACTCAGTTTACTACAGTATATTCAAAAAATCCGGCACACCATTGATTCTTTCCATACACGTGTCCTTCTCTCTCACACCCTTCTTCCCCACGCAACTCTCTTTCCTCTCTGTTTCTTAATAAAATATAAGTATTATTTTATACCTTTAATAATAATAAAGTATTATTAATTTCCACCAACCCAGCACCGTTAACGTTGACCGTTACTCCATGAGTTATCAGTATAATCCCCATTTTGTACAAAGTGAAGTGAAGTGACCACGAAACATTAGTTACAGTAAGTTACAACCATCTTTTAATAATAATATAAATTCGGACATTAGATTTTCTGATCGTAACGGTTTCATGTCTCATGTTTTTCAGTTGAAAGTCCTACTTCTGAGGAAGATTCTGTTATAATGTCCAAGAATTTCCTGGAACTAGCATCGATTAATACACCTACAACTATTAGACAAACAGGCAGTCACAACCTCAAAATCGACATGATATATCATATATTATAATCCATTAAAGTATACTATAATCAAATTGGACACGTAAGAAAAAAGAAAAAAAAAGCAAGTGTGTATAAATACAAGTTTTTGAAATCGAATTAATAATATGACTCAGGTACTATAGTATAAAAATTCAACGACAAATAAAACCAAAGCATCTAAATAACAAGAATACAACAATTTATTTAACAATTAACACACGTATATATAGTGACCGCCATGCTTGAAACCAATAAACCAAATATTTTAGCAGGGTTAATTAAAGCCCGCATGTATCTCTTCATCGCTAGCTTCCATTCCTCCAGGCGGTCCAACCGACCCAGTCCCTTGACTCGTTATAGCCAGCCACTTCTTCTGAACCCAGTGGCGGATCTAGGATTCATGCCAAGCAGGAACGTTTTATAAGAAAAGCGGTAACGAAATCGAAAAAACGTCAAATTTTTCCAAAATTTACACTAAAAACGTCAAATTTTTCCCCGCCAAGCGGTAGCGTGCGCTCCCCCTTGTGTCCACATAGGTCCGCCCCTGTCTGAACCGGTAAATCAGTTGGTTTTCGGTTTAACCAGCCCAATTGTTCAAAGTCATGTTTATGTCAAGTATGTTAAATTATCAATTACCTTATATAATGTATTATTTTATTCGGTTTTTAATATATGTAATCAGGTGACATCTATTTTTCTTAGACTACCCATTGTTGTACTTGAGGATGGTGTGCAAGAACTAAAGATTTTTCTTTAAATAATAACGAGCCAACGAAATCATACCTTCTAGGCAGATTTTTTTTTTTTTTTTTTTTTTTTATCATAATGTTTAACTTTTATGTCATAATTTTTTTTACATAGACTTACTTATCTTTTTTTAACATACCAATATAATTTTTAACCAAAACGGAGTAGTTTAATAAACAAAATATATTTAATCTCATAAGCGGTTTTAACAAGTATTTCGAATAATAAGTTAAAAAAAAATAATAAACCTAATACATTAAAAAAACACACACACTCATCCTCCACCAAACATAAAAGTACATGAGATGATCCAATTATCCAAACTAATTATTCTATTGGTCCAACCCCCACCAATGACCAAACCACTTATAACGACCCTAAAAGTTTTGACAACACCTTTTTCTAGTTTTAGTGTGGTCTGTGATCCACGCGGTGTGGTTGACCCCTTCCATTATCTCTTTAAATAATATCCAACTCACCAACAAATTGATTGCAGCTGAATCTTAAAGTTAAACACACACACTACAGTTTGAGCTTCAACCGATCTACAATGGTCGTGATTAATCATCAGGTGGAAGATGATGATAACAGCACAAGTTCAACTGCAGCATCAAAAGAGTAAGATAATTTGTTGATTATATACAATTTGTTTTCATTTTAATACTTTATATAATATGTTACATTGTTTTTTTCATAGGGATGATCTGAAGCGAGAAATGATCCGTCTATACGAAGGGAAGTTTGAGGATGATAATAACGATGGATCACGGGTTTCTGAGTATATGTTTTTTCTTAATCTAGTATCTGCTTTGATGCTTATGGATTAAGTTTAATTTACTTACATGAAACTGCACAATATGTTTATGAATTGTGTTGTTAGGGCGGATATGGAGCTAATGATCCGCGTATGTAAGGATACTATATGCCCTATGATTTGTGCAGAGGTGAGTTTCACTATATGTCTCTTATTTTATATGATTTTGCTGTTATATTGCCTTGATCTGGGCTTGAGCTTATATCTTTAACAAGGATCAGTTTTGTTGGCTCAGTTGTTGTCTAGCCCGAATAAGCGGCCCAACCCGTGAGCCAGGGTTGTTGATTTCTTGTTAGCCAAGTAGGATTAGCATTGTAAATAGATGTTACTGAGTTATAGGGTTAAAAAAAGTGAGATTGTGTTGAGTTTTTGAGTTGTGGGAGTTATCCAGATTCACGAGTGTTTGATTATCGCTTGGGTCGGGACTTGAAATTTATCTTGTAAGGAAACATAAAAGATAAAAGAGAATAGTTTTGAAAGGAAAAGGTTGATAAAACTTTTGAATGAAATAGCTATTATATTAGACCCCCTTTTTAGGGAAAATCTAAATTTGTAAGGTATAGCAAATATCTGAGAAAGTGAAGTTGACTGCTTAAATTTAAATAGATTACTAAACTTATAAACACTTGAATTAATAACATCCACAATTCATGCTTTCTCTACAAAGTAAAAGAAAACAATCAAAATAGCTAAATTTTGGAGGAAAATTGTCATTAGTCAAAAACAGGGTTAAGGAGTTTGGGTCCGAGTGTCAGGCAAACCGCCTATGCCATTTGCCAAAAAGCTGGACTCGTTGCACCATCTTTGTCCATATTTTACGGGCCAGTAACTCTAGACAGATCAAAAGTTATGGCCGTTTTACGTTGACCTATCTATTTATATGTATTAACTATATCTCAGCATGTGATTTTGAGTTTCATTCAGTTATTTGTAGTAATGCTTACTGTTGCTTCATGTGTTCCAGATCAACAGAAAGCAGCAAGAGTTTGTTTTCAGGATAAAAAAGAAATTCGGCTTTGATTTGTCGACATGGATGACATGGTAAGGAATACAACCATCAAATTTAAATACAGAAATTGATAGATCTTGTATCTTACACATACCTCATATTTTATCAGGAATCTTCATACCATGGAGAGTACTTCAGGATCACAATCTTTGCACCTCAAGTTCTTAAACGGAATCTCGACACCAATCTCTACAGGAAAGGTTATCGAAGGACACGATCAAAACCCGTTTTTAGTAGCTTTGGTAGATGAGATCTCGGGACAAATTGTAACTACAGGTGTTGCGGCTGCAATGGAAGTTGAAATAGTCGTCCTTGAAGGCGAATCTAGCGATGATGAACATAATTGGACTTCTGATGAATTTAACAGTAGGATTGTTAAAAAATGGAACGAGCAGAACGTGCTTAAAGGAAATACTTTTGTGAAACTGAATGAAGGTACTGTTTATGTAGATAAGATTTCCTTCACACACAATTCAAAGTGGAAGGGGAAAAGAATTTGCAGGATCGGTGCAAGGCCCGTGAATGCGGTTTTTCCCACTCGTGTTAAAGAAGCGAAAACAGAATTGTTCCTCGTTGAGGACAAACGCAACGACAGTGAGTTTTTTTTTTTTTCGAACACTGAAAGTTATTCTTAACTAGGTAAATATGAGTTGTTTATATATTTGAAAAAATGGAGTTTATTATCATTAAATACTGATATTTCCATGTCAGAACTTCAGATTACATATTGGTCTTTTGATTTTGGACTGAATAGACTAGAGAAAGGCAATTCGGATCTTGTAATTGGCACAATTTGTAAGTTTGCAGTTGATATAACCTGTTCAAAAGTTGCTAGAGGCCCATAAAGGATAACCCGATGTGTTATATCATTGTGGTTCATATTAGACATGGAAGTCATTTTAAGGTCATTTATTTGGACGAGCTGGGTCGGGTTGACCCACAAACACTTCTGTGCCATCTTTTTTTTACAATAGTTGATGCGTTAATTAATAATGTCTATAGAAATATTTTATTCCTACAATAGTTTAAATTTCGAATAAAACGCCTTAGGAGGCTGTATGCGTCAAAAATAGAGGTTGGGGAACTTTTAACCCTTTTGCCCTTTTGGCACCTCTAATTGCATATGGTGAAGTTGCTCCTATTGCCTAGTTTATCTGGTTAACTTATGATGGTCTCCTAGCTAGGATACAATGTACAAGATAATTTTATTTGAGTTAACGAGTAAATGCCATAGGATCATCGCTTATGATTTTACTTTGCAGTGTACAAAAAGCACGAAATTCCATCCTTATCCGACCACTTATATCGACTACACAAGATTTCACACCGCAGTTGCTACAAACGATTGAGTTCAGAACGCGTAAAAACTGTGATGGACCTCCTTACTCTTCATGCTATAAATCCACAAAGGCTACAAGATGTAACTACTTGTTTTTCCATTACCCTTTTGTCCACCAATGGTTCTTAAGGCTCTAAGCAACGCTGTCCTATTTTGCAGATACTTAAAGTTAGTCACAAAACATGGAAGATCATAATGGACCATGCAAATATGTGCAAGGATGATAAGTCAAAGGGGATATACTTGTCTTATTATCCAAGAAATGGTCAAAAGAGTAACGGTGTGGCTTTTAATGTTTCCGGGCAATTGGTGGGCATAGTTGCAGAATCTAAATTTGTTTCTTGCGATAAGCTTCCCGATGACAAAAGGGTATGTTTTCTTTAGTTAATCTAGTTTCATGAATATCTCACAAGTATGAAATAATCTTCAATAATGATAAGTAAGATAGCCTTATGGACCAAGCCTGATTGTATCAATACTTTGTAATGAGGGCCATTTTAGTAACCAAATTTCATGAGCCGGCAAGATGGGCGGGTCGGGTAACAGATCCAAACTGATTCAGTTTGAAATGGGTGGTTTTCAGTCTGGGTTGACCCACAATTTTTTTGTCAGTTGTTAATGAAATGTGATATTAGTGAGACTAATATTAATCCCAACAGGCTGATGCTCAGAAGCTAATAGTGTCTTCATCAGAAGCTGAACACTGGAAGGAGGTAGTCTCTTTCAAAGACCAAGATTTACTTATCAAGTCTCTTCAACCACAAGCCACCTTGAACCCATTGTCCCATGATAACCTTAATGTGGTAATACCTCAGACATTTGACCCAAGTAATCACACAAACCTTACTTCTCCTAAAAGTCAAAGCCTCAAGCGGCCTGCTTCTGAACACGCGAGCTCAAACTCCCCAAAGCAACCACGATATGATCATCCAAAGTCAAGTCCCAGCTCTATGACTAGTGTTGGTATGGATACTAATATTCGCCATGAATCAAAACAAGATGATGATGATGATGACATTTCGATGTATCTTAATTTTAATTTGCCTGATACATGGAAGATTGTGTGTTATGCGATAGGATGGATTTCTATGATTTCAAAACCACGCAAGAGGAGAACAACATTTTGTCATGATAATACAGTTATAGTGATTGCAGCGTCTATATAATGTGCACAGACTTATGACTAAAGGTGACTGCAGTTTGTTTGTAAATAAAAGTTGCGGATGAATGCTCTTTTTTTCCAGCCTTCTCAAAGTAAATAAGCTGATGTAGAGAGCTTTGTTTGTTGTTTAATAATTATAGGCCTGTGTGGTGTGTATGAATGTGCTCTCAATGTTTCTTGTATATTTCTAATTATAGGCTTGTGTAGTGTGTTTGAATGTGCTCTAAATGTTACTAATTTTATAATGTATAAAATTTATAAGCAGGGCTTTTTGTACTACAGGATACCATTCTTATAATTGGATTAAGTACCCGTTATATGCTATTGGAACATTATTATCATTACGGTAGCCCACGAGCCATTAGACATCTAGGTTTCCTTCTATGTCTATATATTGTAATCACCTATTGAATGAAAATCAATTCAGTCTTTCATATCTTTATATGTTCAGGGTCAGACCAAACAACAAACTGATTCCTTACCAGTCCATTGGTTCAAGCACACCACACAAACCTATAATTAGGAATAAATACATTAACAAATTGATGTTAACATTTGGACATAACAATTGTTTAATCTACTCACACCTTTCCTCCTACATCAGCTCGCAAAGGCAGGAAAAAGACAGCTTTCCTCTGCGGCATTTATTTACAAACAAACTTTCATTCACAAGTCTTTTCATGTTCTATAGAGGCTACAATCACTATAATCAAATCGTGACGACAAGATGTCATTCCTTTTGTAGTTTTATCATCACAGAAATCCATCCTACCGCACACCACACAATCTTCCATCGTCTATCACGCAGATCTAGATTAAGATACATTGAAATGTCACCATCATCTGGAGGTAGTTCCAAGTTGTTCACTTCAAGGCGGATACTAGTGTCCATACCAACACTAGTCATAGAGCTGGGACTTGACTTTGGATGATCGTATTCGCGGTTGCTTTGGGGAGTTTGAGATCGCATTTTCAGAAGCAGGCCGCGTGGCGCTTTGATTTTAGGAGAAGTAAGGTTTGTCTGGTTACTTGGGTCAAATGTCGGAGGAATTACCACATTAAGGTTATTACGGGACGATGGGTTCAAGGTGGCGTGTGGTTCAAGACGCTTGATAAGTGAATCTTGGTCATTGAAAGGGACTCCCTGTCGATGAGGCCCTTTTGATTAGGGCTTCTCGTCTTGGGCTTCTCAGCAGGCCCAAAGTCTGTTAGTACTTCTTATAAGAGAGACCGAGAGAAAGAGCAGGAAAAAGGTTGTCTTGTCTCTTGCAGGAGCATTAATTGCCTGCAAGCAAAGGATCAAAATCGCCGGTAACTGTACGAGGAAAGGGACAACCTTCAATTAATGCTCAAAGCATCATGCCGGTAGTAACCAGACATGTGTCTGAGTCTTCCAAAGGCATCAAATTACCGTTAGATGACATTGGGGGTCTTATCGGAGAGACAAGTCATCTCCGCTATATAAGGCAAGCTCAAGATCATTCAATGTAAGAATTCAATTCCAGTTACATTCAATACACTCACACACCACATTAATTCCGGATATTCTGCGGATTACATTTAAGGCTCTTAGCCTAGAATTCACACCAAGGATATTCCGGCGACTGTAACTCGTCAGAATAAACTCCATCTTCTCAGGCAAGCTTTCTTATTCTCACACCGATTTTGCTAAAGCCATTGGAGCACTATATGGGCCTCTCCATGATGCAGCCAATGTGGTATGTTGATATTGGGTACAAGTGGCAAAATGGACAGGTTGGGTAAGAAGCCAAAAGTGGCAATTTTTTGTGGGTTGACCTGTAAACACTTCTATTTCGATTTAGATGTTTTTTTTTTCCAAAATTCAACGTGTTACAAATATTAAATAATATGGTCATTGTGGGTTGACCTGAATGAAAATTTGATTATGATTTTTGTTTAGAATATGCTGACAAGAGGATATTGGATTCGGCTCCCACTAAGGCAAAACAATTGATTAAACTGGAATACGGGTCCTGTACTGAAAGTTGGTTGCTATTGGTGCTATTGGCTATCAGGTCAGAAACGGTTTTTAGATGGTATAACAATTATTAATGCTGCTTTAGAACAAACAAGAATATGGGATTAGGGAAAATTGTTAAGAACAAAGCCAATTTACAAATTGGATAGGGTCAATTAAAGAATGCGATTGAAATATACGCTTTTTTGTTATTCTTCAAGTTCAGAATAAAAGTTTTCCAACATAAATTAAAAGATAAATCTTGAGGTAATTGTACTTAAACTTCTCCATATTTGCATGAAAAAAGGCACAATTTTGGTGCACCTTTGTGAGCATATTGCGATAAACATCAACTTACTTTGATTTCATTATTATTAATTATTACTAAAACCATTGTACTTTTGAAAAGTGTTATCTTGGGTACACCTCGCAATCTTGATCTATTTGAATTATACGACCTAAAATGGGCCACACATGTAGCATAGCTAACTAAGAATGCAAGATTCTTGGGTAGAATACTAAGGTATATATAATATAATTTCTCACAAAATAGTCACAATCTAAGTGCTTTATTGAGAGCAATTTGGATTAAATATCAATACATATTTCACTTCATTGTTACTAACTCTTACTAAAATCATTGTACATTGAAAAGTCATTAACACAATATCCACATCACTACTTGATGGGATCAATCAAAGATGACCACTTTATTGTATTTGACATGATTTATGAGTTAGTTTGATATGACAGTTTTTTACTTCACAAGAAGCTTTGGTTTGTCCTCGAGAACCACGTGTTGCATATGTTAAGTAAGAAGTTTTAGATTAATTTAAGATAATAATCATGTAAACGAATATGATCAACTTTGTTTTCTTTCTCTTATATTTGATAAGTATTTTTAATTGTGAAGACATTAACGTTTAATTAATATACCTTTTACCTGAATTTATCTCTTTTATACAGTAGTTCTGGCCAAGTGAGTTATGCAGATGCTTGTGACAAAACAGCAGCTCAATTAACTTACAATCTTCATAAACCGGAACTCCCCATTCTGCATATATCTTTTAAACAACGGTTCGTGGAGACCGAGATCCTTTAGCTAACTTTACCTGAATTTATATTTGATCAACTTTGTTTTCTTTCTCTTATATTTGATAAGTATTTTTAATTGTGAAGACATTAACGTTTAATTAATATACCTTTTACCTGAATTTATCTCTTTTATACAGTAGTTATGGCCAAGTGAGTTATGCAGATGCTTGTGACAAAACAGCAGCTCAATTAACTTACAATGTTCATAAACCGGAACTCCCCATTCTTCATATATCTTTTAAACAACGGTTCGTGGAGACCGAGATCCTTTAGCTAACTTTACGGAGCTCTTCGGCTTTGTGTCCACCACAATCTTCTTCTTCTTTTTGTTCAAGCTCTCATTTTTATTAATTTTTCTCTGTTTCCACCCGGCCCGAGTATGTTGCGAGCCGCTAAATCAACCGTAACCGATGGGGGTAATGATAGAAGCTCAGGAGATGCAGACATTTGCAAATGGCAAAGTTGTAAGAAGAAGACTGCAATAGGGATGAAATTAAGGGGTAATTATGGAGTGCAGAAATATGTGATTTTGAAATGTTTAAGGGAAGAGTATGGTGTAATCAATCTATACTATCTATAATAAGAGATTTGAGGCTGATGTAAATCTGCCTACGTGTCAACTCCTAAGCTATGCCACATGTACATGCTGATGTCATAATTCCGTTTTTTAATTGTAATATAATATATAAGATTTTATTATTATTATGATAAAGCCTTTGTTAGGAGGGAATTTTAAAAATGCATTGGGAGATGAAATGGGCATTTAATTCACCTGTGAGAAGTAATCATATCTGAACTCTTTCTTTCTTCTTCACTCTTTCTTCTCATTTCAATAGCTACAGTTGATTCTAGGGTTTATTTTCTATCCGCAAAGAATTCCGTCCGTGAATCACCATCTTTGTCACTCAGATCGATGAAGATGATTTTGTCATCCGAGGCTACGATGGCGAGATCTGGCAGTTCCGATTTGATTATGACGGTGACTCGGTTTATACTTTAGATTATGATAGTGATCGCTTGATCTAAAACTTCTGATAAGGTAAATCGAATTTGTTTTTTGTAGATTTATATCTTAAATTTTTCTTCTTTGATTTTGATGTGGCCATGATGGAAGCTTTTTGTTTCAGTATCTCTGGTGATGATGGGGAGCACAGACTCGCCGCCGCCGCCTTTGTGTTGTTTCGTGTTCGTCTTGGAACCTTTTAGGGTTTCTGGACGGTGGTTGACGATGGTGGCTCTGGTTTCAATTGGTAGTGGTCTGTGGCTTGGTTATGATGACTTAAAATTTTTTACACACAATTCATGACCATGGTGTGGCAAGAATAGTGGAAGGCAAGTTTAAACCTACAACCCTTCTTGCAGCCATGGTTTGTGAAAGTTCTGAACCATAGAAAGCACAGACCTCATGAACTTCATCATTTGTCCATCCAGGTGATTGATTTACATTATCCCCTTTTGAGTTTCAGTATGATGGTACATTGTTCTTTATTTTTAGGGTTTTGAGTTTTTTGAAATTTTGGGCGTTTTTGATCGGGTGAAAGTTTGATGAAATTGGGATTGGAATCTTGTAGTGGAACTATGGAACGAGATTTCATGGGTTTGAATTTGAAAGATTCGGTGGTGGTGGTGAAAGAAGAAGCTGTTGAAGTTTGTAAGGAATCAGGTGCGATTTTGTTCAATTTTGTTCGAATTTGTTCAGTTTTTGACATGATTAGAACTGATTAAGGGGCTGTTTGGCAACCCTCTTAATGATTCATTAAGAGGTTGCCCTCTTATTCGGACAGAGGTTGGTTGTTTGGTTGGCAAAATACCAACCTCTTAATGGTCCAATTAAGCGCTGAACCATCCAGATATTAAAGGATGCTGAAAGAAAAAAAAGACCAAGCGACCCTTTTCCTTCTCATTCTTCTCTGCAACAACAACTAGGGTTCACACTTTTCCTTCAAAGATCTTCGCCGCCCTCCACCTCCTTCTCCTCACCCCCAAGTGCTCGCCGCCGCCTCCCTCCTCCTCCTCACTCTCGCGCCGCCTGCCTCCTCCTCCTCACTCTCGCCGCCGCCTCCCTCCTCTTCCTCACGGTCGCCGCCGCCTCCATCCCTCCTCCTCCTCTTCCTCTCGGTCGCCGCCTCCTCCTCCTCACTCTCGGTCGCCGCCTCCTCCTCCTCCATCCCACCCAGGTTCGTTTCTTGCTTTTTTTTTATTAAACTGATTTTTCATTTAATTTACTCATTATTATGATGTAGTTAAGTTTGATTAGGTTTTTTTTATGGATTTGTTTATTTTTCTGAATTTTTTTATTATTTTTCTGATATTTTTTTCAATATTTTACTGATTATTATGTTCATTGATGTTATATGTAGAATGGTTATGTTGTATGTTGAAAATTCATAGATATTATATGTAGAATGGTTATGTTAATTGATGTTATATGTAGAATGGTTATGTTCATTGATGCTATATGTAGAATGGTATGATTGTAAATGGTTATGTTGTAAATATACATTTTTCTTTATGTTGTATGTTGATTGTGGTTATGTTGTATGTTGAAAAAAGATACATGTTTTCTTTGTGTTGTATGTTTGATTGTGGTTATGTTGTATGTTGAAAAAAGATACATGTTTTCTTTGTGTTGTATGTTTGATTGTGGTTATGTTGTATGTTGAAATGGCAAAGAAATGGCAAAAAGGATTAGGATTAATTGGAAGCAAGAAGGTGTTGAAAAAACCTTTCTTGAAGCATGTGTTCATCAAATAACCGTTAATGGACGTGAAGGAAGTAGTCTTAAACAAGCGTCATGGAAAACTGTAGCTGAAAATTTGAAAACACAACATAATTTCATAGTGGAACAACGTCAAATGAAGAATCACTATGATTTTCTAAAAGGAAAATTTGCAGCTTGGTTAAAGCTTAAAAACAAAACCGGGAATGTCTATGATCCAGTTACAAACAGCTTTAACTTGTCAGAAGAAGAGTGGCAAATTGAGATGAAGGTATTTGTTTTATACTAATAATTAGTAGTGGTATATTTCATTAATTTTATAGTATTTTAAAATATTTCTTCACACAGTCTAACAAGTATGTAGAAGCTTTGAGAAGTGCGCCACTTGCTTTCCCCGAGCTTTGTTGTCAATTGTTTGAGGGGTCTACTTCAAATGGGTTTGATAGTTGGGGGCCAAGTTCTACGCTTCCTCATCCTTCTGAGGAAGTGAATGAGCACAATTTGGATGGTATGGATGTCGAATGCACTCAAGTGGATTCCCCAGGTAAAGGTGTTAGTGAGGAGTCAAGTATTCGGTCCCAAAAAAAAGAAAAAGGAGAGAAACGAAAACATAAGGCAACATTAGAGTCACAGCTTATAGAAGTTGGTGAAGATGTTAGCAAGTTGGCAAAGATGATGATTGAGAAACACACACTTTCTGATGATATGGATGCATGTTTTGAGAAGTTGGAGACATTGGGTTGGGATGAGTCGGATGCGAAATACGAAACAGCGCTTTTGCTTTTTGGTGAGAGTGCCGATCTTAGGAAACTGTGGGTACGTCTTAAGCCGCAGAATTGTGAGAAATGGGTTAAGAATGCGGGAGCGAAGTATGGATTGTTTAACTAATATTGTGCTTTGATTGTTTTTGTTTTTTTTTTTTTTTTGGGTTAGATGTTATGTTTTGGATGTTATGTTTTGGATGTTAGGATGTTATGTTTTGGATGTTATATTTTGGATGTTATGTTATGTTATGTTTTGGATGTTATGTTTTGGATGTTATGTTTTGGATGTTATATTTTGGATGTTATGTTATGGATGTTATGTTTTGGATGTTATGTTTTGGATGTTATGTTAATGTGAATGTTATGTTAATGTGAATGTTATGTTAATGTGGATGTTATGATAGGTACCTTATGGATCCGGACGATGAGATTATAGTTATCATGATCTTTTGTTGGTATTGGGTTTCATTAGCCTCGAGAATAAATGTTGAAAGGATAAGAGACTTGAATTCGGCATTAACCGGTCATGAATACACGCAAGAATTATTGCATGGTACTTCTACACAATGTCATGAGATGATGCGTCTTTCATGTGATGCATTTATACTATTGTGCAATCATTTTAAACAAAAAAATTGGGTGCAAAGTAGTAGGTCAATAAGCTTGGAAGAAAAGTTGGCTATGTTTTTTATGGTCATTGGACATAATGAACGTTTTCGAATGGTTAAACGAAGGTTTCAACACTCAACGGAAACAATTCATAGATGTTTTCATGAGGTCCTAAAGGCAATGATGAATTTCGCAAGAGAAGTTATAGCTCCAACATCTTCTAATGTAAGCGCAAATAACTCCGAACGACATACAAGGCTAAAAGAAATATTTCCTGGAGCAATAGGTGCCTTAGATGGAACTCTTATACATGCGATCGTGCCTATTGATCAACAGACTCGTTACAGGGGAAGAGGAAAAGGTGAATGCTTTCAAAATGTATTAGCAATTTGTGACTTTGATATGATATTCACATTCGTATGGGCCGGATGGGAGGGCATTGCACATGATTCACGAGTTTTGAAAGAAGTTACATTCAACCCAAATTCTGGCTTTCCTTTTCCACCACCAGGTTTTTAACCATTCTTCAATGTTCATTTCATACATTATTTGTTTTTTATATGATAGTTTTGATACTGATACAGATAAGTATTACCTTTGTGACGCTGCGTACACCAACACTCGTGGATTTATGACTCCCTACCGTGGTACGAGGTATTGGTTAGCCGATTTTCGACGACAATGTGCGTTAACTAAGGAAGAAAGATTCAATCATGCTCACGCACAACTCAGAAATGTCATTGAACGTGCATATGGTGTTCTAAAGGCGAGATTCCCAATCCTAAAGCAAATGGCTCCCTTTTCTTTTCCAATACAAAGAGACATAGTGATTGCTTGTTTCGCCATCCATAATTTTATAAGGAAATGCAATATTTATGATCAGTTATTTATGGACTATGATGAGAACACGATGTTTCATGAAATGCAAAGTGGGGAAAATGATGGCCTGTTAGTTCAAGACATAGAGTGGGGTTCACAAGGTATTGACTATATGACTTCTTTACGTAACCAGATTGCTAATCAGTTGCTTCCAAATGATTCAAATTAAAATTGTATGCAGAGTTGTGTTATTTGTATTTGGATTTCGTATGTTGTGTTGTTTGTATTTGGATTTTCGTATGTTTCCATGGAATTTAAAGGATTGATGTGTAATTTGGATTTTCTATGGCGTTTTGTATTTTTCTTTTACAATTTTTCATCAATCTGTACACTATTCAGAACTCTTGCCAAACAGATACATTTCATTCAACACATAATAGTTCAGAGGGGTAATATAGTCATTCTACACAGTCATTCAGAGATACAACCAAACAGCTCTTACTGGTTCAGCACTTACTGGTTCAGAGCCTCTTACCCATTCAGACCTCTTACTGGTTCAGCACTTACTGGTTCAGCACTTGCCAAACAGCCCCTAAGTGAATTATGTAACAGTTTGAACTCAGGATTCTGTAATTTTGTTGTGATTTGGTTGATTTTGGCTGAAATTTATTTATTGCATGTGGTGTTTTATCTTACTTTGAAGTTTGCTTTATTTAAAAGCTTTATTTTAAAGTTGAATTTATTGTTTTACCTAATTAGAACTGTCCACTTTTGTATAAATTAATTACCTTTTTGTAATAATTTGCTTAATTTTAGAAATTGGGGTTCTAATTTGTGGATTTTTATTACATGTAATGTTTTCAAAGAGCTCTGCAGTCAACTGGCCTCTATCAGGTACAACATCTTTGTTTTAAAATTGTTGATGAAAATTGTTGATGATTAAATCTGATTGATTTCTTTATGTATCAGGTGCAGATGTTAACCGTCAAGCTGGTGAAGTTCAGGTATGTTTATTACCAGATTTTGTAATGGATGCATAGGTTTCTTTAATTAGGTTTTGTGTTTATGATCATTAACCTAAATGGATTCTCAATCGTTCTAAAAATTGAAGTTGCATCAGACGCTCTGTACCGTTGGTAATTTCAAGAATTTGTAGTTTGATAAAGATTTCATCTTTTTCGGTTGGTTTTGTTTGTGGTGATGATTTTTGTTTTGTTGTAGATGATGTTTATAGATTCAATGAAGGCAATCTGGATGATGTTTATAGATTCAATGTTGTAGCTTCAATTATGACTTATGCCTGATGTTGTTGTCAATTCATAAGTATAATGCGAATGTGAATTCATTAAATAATTTCAAATCATATTTTATATATAGATGTAGACAAAAACTTTTATCATTGAAGCTTCTCCATAGTTGAAACTTAACAATGTCGTTTGTCATTTACTTCATTATTCAATTACTGTACCTTATTATGGATGGTATGCTTTGTTGTTACTGATTTTGTTTCAGTTGTTTTTAATGAATTTGTAGTGTTTGATTTGTTTTTTTAATTATTTTTGGTTGGCTGATATTATAGATTCAATGATGTTTGTTTGTTTTTCATTCAGTTTACTTTTCTCTTAATCGCGTTTTGATGATAATAGCAATTTGATGATTATCATGACGGTTATTTTGATAAGCAGCAAACCGGTGTACACATGTGGAGGCTGCGGTGCAACACTTCAAGGTTGGTAGCATATAACTAACTACTTGTGTTTTGTTTTTTTTTTTTTGGAACATTTTGTTTGCCTTTATGTTTTAAGATTTTAATCTGTTAATACTGCGAAGAAGCGGAATAACAGTTCAATTGACACGACATCACACAGACCGGACAACAATTCTTCAGGAAAATCGGTTAGTGCATTCAGAAGTTAATAACTTGGCAGTTCATGTTGCATCTCAGTATGGTCAGACATCCTTCTTGAATTAGATTAAAATTTGGCGCGCTCTAATTAAAATCCAGAAAATACGCTACGCAAGGCATGCGAGACACTAAATATTTACAGTTGTAGCACACTAAATATTTAATTTTTATATTGAGTTGGTATATTTGAATTAAATACTGAACTGGTGGAATTACAGCAAGTACAGGTTATGCTTCAAGCTGTCTCGATCTCTTTGGAGGCGGATAGGTGGCTTTGGGAGGTATGAAAAACAGAATTGATAAATTTAGGGAAATTGTGTTTGAAAGATGATAACGCAATAGTTGAGGATCTCGTTCTACAGCTACGATAAATTAAGGTGGGTTTTCAAATAATGTTTCCTAGATGTTTGAAGATCGACAAATGTCCAAAGAATCAGCATTGTGGACATTTGTCGTTCTTTGTCGGTTTTCAAACATCTAGGAACCATTATTTGAGAACACCCCTGCATTTATCGGAGTTGTAGAATGAGATCCTCTACTGTTGGGTTATCATCTTTCAAACCCATTTTCCCTAAATTTATCGATTTTGTTTTTCATGCAGGGATATAATCTGTTTTTTAATATTTGATTTGGCCGATGACCCATGTTTAAGGATGCCTTATGTTTCAAACTATACGAAGATTGCCTCTTGGTTATCATAAGGTTAAATTTTAAATTAATATGGTCTTATTCGTTAATAAGCTTATAATTATACTTAAGCGACTATGAAGAGCCAATATCGAATCATCAATGCACCCAATTACAGCAAACCATAAACAAAGCAAGAAGATTGGAGGCATTCTGTTCTTTGTATGTTTTGTTGGATTTGTTAGCCAATGGAATCATGTTACCCTAACGTCGACATCAGATAATCCGGAAACTAGCATTGAGCCATCTCATTCTTTCCGTTTACATCTCAGGTAACGGTTTTCCTTAATTCATCTCGACACTTAGGTTGTTATGGATGATTTTTGCTGTGGTTTTGAAACTTACGGGATAGTAATTGTCAATTTCATGTAGGTTGGGTATTGAGACCAAGAAATTCAGTGCCACTTGCAGTTACGGTTTTAAGGTCAGTCAATTATTGCCTTGAAACAGAGACATAGGACCTTTGTTTCTGAATGTATTGTAGATTCACTTATGACTTATGCCTGATGTTGTTGTCATGGTAGGAGAGAGCGATTGGATTTGTTCACTTATGCCAGGTTCAAGTTCAGCTGTTTGGTGAACATGGTCATACATGCCCTCAATGTGATCAGATCAATGTCAAGGTCAGTCAACATTCAAAAACATTGTTTAGTGGTTATAGTTTTCGGGAAGTTAACGATGTTTGTTTTATGGCCGGTCAGGTTGGGAACAACTATCACATATTTTGCTGGGTTTGTCAAAGCCACTACTGTTACTTGTGTAGAAAGATTGTTAGGCGCAGCTCATAACATTTTGGTCCAAAGGGTTGCAAACAACACACCGTCAGATAGCGATAAAGAAGTTACACCGGTTCATTCTTTTGTTTTCTAGATTTTGTGTTGTTCCTTATTTGTTAATTGTTAATCTAGCTTTGATACTCAGAGGTGAAAGTGCGAAACAAGGGTCGAGTGAATGTTTGTTACATTATATTACATTAGTACTGTTGGATCACATGATTTATTATAATATTTGATTAATTTCCTATTAATTTTCTAATGATTACTATTAATTTCCTATTAATTTAGACAACATATTATCAATTACTTAGCTTATTTCTATATCAAACCTGAACTAATAATTTTTTCGTAAGATAGTAATGAAATTTTTATGGTGTAACACATACTGTCTTTAACATTTTTTTATAAAGATATGTAACTAAATGCAAACAATTTAAATGATATATTATAATCTGTTTTTTAGTGGTTGATTTCGATCGTTATTAAACCTACCCGTGTGTTCACACGGGTCCTACAACTAGTTAGGGTTTAAAGAATATTGAAAAAAGGGGGAGAGTGTGTGGTTTATTTTAATTAAATATTGTTTTACTTTTATAAAATAGTCCTTTTATATAAATTATTTATATAATAACCCCTGGAAATGTGAAAAGACAAGTATGCCCTCATATGCAAGGCTCATGATCATATTTAACCAAAAAATCTGACTGAGTTAGGCTCAAAGGACAAATCGTGCAAGATTTTGAAACATAAAGTACAAAACTTGTCAACTTTTGCGGTAAAGGACAACGCCTGGAATTTGGTGTAAACATAAAGGACAAAACTTGTAATTTACTCTTTTTTTAAAACTAGGGTTAAGACCCGCCCGCGTTGCGGCGCGGGTTCATCGTAAACATTGGATGGATTAGTCCAAACGTTATATGATGCATTAACCATATGAAAACACACATTTCGACGTATCCAGTTGAACTCAATGTAACCTGTATAAGCATTGTGATTGGATCAAACGTAAAGTAAATCAAATTCATATCGAACAATCATAACGTATTATATGTGACCCAACTCATACATAGAAAACATAACGGTTATGAAGGAAAATATGCACATGTAATCGAAAAGGATTAATTAGAGCTTTCGAAAAAAAGGGAGAAAAAGAAACCATAATTTGACTTCACTCGGTTCGAAACAAACTCTACGAAACATACATAAAATAAACACGAAAACATATTATATTTGACATGAATCATTTCCCAAAAAAGTTTACGTCGAAACGTAGAACAACTTGAATTTATACGAAAACGTACATAAAAATATGCACGTAAAATGGTTTCTTTAAATGAAAACGTATTATATTTGACCTGGCTCGTATATAAAAGAAGTTTACGTCGGGATATAGAACAAATCATATTTATACATACCCGTACATAAAATACGCACGTAAAAAATAGTTTTTAAGTAAAGGAAGTATAGAGGTAAACTGAAACAAAATATTAGTAAAAAATTTAATAGGTTAAAAACGTTCGTAAAACCGTGCCAAGTAGCACCAATGCCACAACCACATCGACTCTCAACATCGTAAAAATAAAATAGATAAAATGGTAAAAATTACATTAAACGAAAAGCAGACTAAAATCGTTGAACCACGCACACCCGTTACAATGTGTTAATGCGAAGAAATTAACCAGAAACGTAAAACGTAGAAAAATAATAACTTAGTCGATCCAAGATCCGCCCGTTGCGGCGAACTTTTCAAAAGAGAAAAAATGGACGCGTTGCGACGGGAAGGGTCGGATTTAGCATGGTTCCTTGGGTTCCCAGGAACCCATTAGATTCGAAGAAAATGGAAAAAAAATTAGTGTAAACCTTGTATGATTTAGGAAAAAATAATGAAAATTAGTGAAAAACTACCAAAAGGAACCCAGTGGAATCCGACCCTGGATCCGCCATTGGCGACGGGTCTGTCAAATATGAAAAAATAGAGCAAAAAAAGTTAAACCTCACATGCACGCTACAACATGTTAACTCGCAAAATTTAGAACGAAATGTAAAACAAAAAACTTGAGAAAGATAAAAAGTATGGGGGACCAAAGTTGTAAATAATAAAGTGTTGTGTTAAATTACATAAGATGAAAAACTTTGAGTTAAAAGTAAAAATTTCAAATAGGTTAAAATGTAAAAGATAAAACTTCTAGGTTGAAAGTGAAATATCAAAGTTTTTTTTTTGAAAAACTCCCCAAGCTTAGGGTACAACTCCTAATGCACAAAAAAGTTGCTAATTGTACAACATGTTAACTCGCAAAATTTAGAACGAAATGTAAAACAAAAAACTTGCGAAAGATAAAAAGTATGGGGGACCAAAGTTGTAAATAACAAAGTGTTGTGTTAAATTACAAAAGATGAAAAACTTTGAGTTAAAAGTAAAAATTTCAAATAGGTTAAAATGTAAAAGATAAAACTTCTAGGTTGAAAGTGAAATATCAAATTTTTTTTTTTTGAAAAACTCTCCAAGCTTAGGGTACAACTCCTAATGCACAAAAAAGTTGCTAATTTATATATGGAATAATAATGTAAAACTTTGAGTGTTGTGTTAAATTACAAAAGATGAAAAACTTTGAGTTAAAATTAAAAATTTCAAATAGGTTAAAATGTAAAAGATAAAACTTCTAGGTTGAAAGTGAAATATCAATGTTTTTTTTTTTTTTTTGAAAAACTCTCCAAGCTTAGGGTACAACTCCTAATGCACAAAAAAGTTGCTAATTTATACATGGAATAATATATATAGAGTTGTGTTTAATAAAATTTCAAGAGTAAACTGCCATTTTGGTCCCTGTGGTTTGGCCAGTTTTGCCACTTTAGTCCAAATCTCAAACTTATTACATCCAGGGCCCCGTGGTTTGCATTTTGTTGCCATTTTGGTCCAAATTTCAAATTTGGTCAGATTTCCCAACTTAAACCCCTCTATTTTGTCTTTTAGTTCAGGGGTATTTTAGTCATTTTCCTTTTCATTTAACATTTTCTTAATTCAAAAATTAATATATATATATATATATATATATATTAATATACACACATACATATACAATCTATATAACCCTCATCTCTCTCTCTCTCACTAAAACAACACAGATCCACACACACTCCCTCTCTACACCATTCACCACCGTCATCACCACAAATCACCACCGTTCACCACCGCCATACACACACTCTCTCTCTCATTTCTCTCTCTCTACACCGTTCACCACCGTCATCACCACAAATCACCACCGTTCACCACCGCTATACACACACACACTCTCTCTCTCTCAGTTCTCTCTCTCTCTCTCTCTACACAGATCTCTCCTCCATAGGGGATTTTCGTCAAACAGATTTCGTCAAACAATCGATTTCGTCAAATCCCCTCCACTTTCGTCAAGACACAAGTTTTCTTTGGAATCGGAGAAAGAACAGAGGTTGCTGATGTGTATCGAAGAGGGACTGTAGAGAGAATTTGTTGAATTTCAGTTTTGATGTTATGTTTAGGGTTATGTGGAAAAGATGAAGTTTGGGGATTTTGATTGTTGATGTGTGTATCGATGAGAATGAAGAAGACAGAAATGAACTCTGTTGCTGCACACAAGTGTTTAAGTGACAGGGAATGAAATTGGGGTTGCTGTTGCTGGTTATCGAAGAGATAAGTAGAGAAGGGTTGTTGAGGATGGTGGTTCTTGATATGGGTTTTGATGATTTTCTGATATGGGTTTTGATGATTTTCTGGGTTTTTGATGATTTTCTGGGTTTTTGATGATTTTCTGGGTTTTTGATGATGGTGGTTCTTGATATGGGTTTTGATGATTTTCTGGGTTTTTGATGATTTTCTGATGATGTCTGGGTTTTGATGATTTTCTGATGATGTCTGGTTTTTTATGATTTTCTGATATGATATTTGATGATGTTCTTGATATGGGTTTTGATGATATTTGATTCAGCTTGTATGCAAAGCATGATGTATTTGATGTTTGGATTAAGTTGCAAAAAGTGGTGCCTGAACTATGGATGTGATGCAGAAATAAGGCATCCATGGAGGTGGAGATAGGGTCGGAGACGGTGGCGACGGTGGCGGTGGTTGTTGGGGTGGAGAAAACAGCACCAGTGGTGGTGGTGGTGGTGGTGTGGTGGTGGTAGTTTAGAGAGAGAGAGCAGAGTTGAAGAGAGAGAGGATGTGTTGTAGATCTGCAAATAGATAGAGAGAAGAGAGACATGGTTTTTTTTGTCCAATTATGGGTTTAATTGGTTTAATTATTTTTATTTAGAGGTGAGTTATAATAATTTCAAAATGACGAAAATGCCCCTGAACTAAAAGACAAAATAGAGGGGTTTAAGTTGGGAAATCTGACCAAATTTGAAATTTGGACCAAAATGGCAACAAAATGCAAACCATAGGGCCCTGGATGTAATAAGTTTGAGATTTGGACTAAAGTGGCAAAACTGGCCAAACCACAGGGACCAAAATGGCAGTTTACTCAAATTTCAATAATTGAACTCGTAAGTATTCACGGATGATAACCTAGTTTATATATATATATATATATATATCTATTTAGTTGATATATATATATATACATATATATATATATACATATATAGTGTAAGTATCTATGGAAAACCCATTTAATCTAGAAAACTTAGGAAACCTGAATTGTGTGGTCAAGATTGATCCACATCATATCTTTAAACACATGTTAAAAGGGCAAATTAGTCATTTGTTCAAGCCATCATTTCACTCTCTCCCCCATCCCATCAAGTCATTTATTACCCATCATTTCATTGATTCTCTCTCTTTCTTCTTTCTTCTTCTTTTAGAATTCAAAATATATCATTCTATCTCTTTCTTCTTCTTCTTCTGTAAATTCACCATCATCATCATCATCATCATCATTCATTCTCTCTCTCTCTCCATGTTTCAAAATAAACACCAAGAACACACACAAGTGTGTGTGTGAGAGTTCAGGAGGTAGAGAGAGAGATTTAAGATAGAGAAGAAGACGACGATGGACGACGGACAAGCCGTCGTCTACAGCGGTGGAGGTTCTCCGACGAACCGTCGGTGCCGACGACGGTGTTACAGGCAACCGGAGTGGGGATTCTGATTACAAGCCGTCGTCTACAGCGATGGAGGTTCTCCGACGAACCGTCGGTGCCGACGACGGTGTTACAGGCAACCGGAGTGGGGATTCTGATTTTAGCTCAGTTCAGATTCGAGTCAGCCGCAGATCGGGACTCGGTTCAGGTTTCCGGTTAGTGATCCAGTCCAAGTATGGTTCAGTCTTTTTGGATTCTGTTGTTTTATTTTGGTTTGGATTCTCTGGTTTTATACTCGGTTATGTGTCATTTGGTTTGGATTCTTTGGTTTTTTTTTTCAGTCTTTTTTAATTTGTGATTATTGTTTGTTTAGGACTGTTCAAATGTTATTTTTTCTCTGTTTAAGCGGTTTGGTTTGGTAATGTTGTTAGATTTAGTATTGAGATTGTGTTTTTAGTGTCGGATTAGCTGAATGTGGGCATTTTTTGTTAAAATGTGAAGGCGTAGGGTGGAAAGGTGTGTGCAGAAAAAATGCAACGTCCCGAGTGCATCAGAGAGTGTGATTGTGTAGTTTCGGTGCAGAATACAATTTCAGGTAACACTTTGTAGTGAGGGCGTTGCTTGACGAAAAGAAGATAGTTGTTGACGATTGTGTAGTTTCGGTGCAGAATACAGTTTCAGGTAACATGTGTTACCTATCTCGTACCTATTTGTTGTGTTAAATAACTCCGGAAATATTACTTGTGCTATTATGTATTTACTATGGCTGTTGTATTTGCAGGAGTGAGGAGAATGACCAGGTCCGTGACGGGTAGGCTGGCTAATAAGCGAAAGCAGAACGATAAAGAAACAGAACGATAACGAAAGAAGGTAGATGGAGAAACCGATGAAGAATGGGAACAAGAAGTCGATGAAGGGCAAGTGGTGGGTACCTTTGATGTTGTACAGAAGTTACCCTCCAGTGTAACACATGTTACAAACATGTGTTACATATGTTCAACCTCTTTGTTACCAAAAATCGGGGCTGCACATATGTAACACGTGTTACAACAGGTTTTTACCTACTTGCACGTCTCTATTACAAATGGATGAAAACAGTTTTTTTAAAACATCCACGGTGTAACACTTGTTTATTTGAAAGTTCTTAAAACAACCGTTGTAACACGTGTTACATCTTTTTACTCAGCTGTGCATTTTCCATTTTATAATCCCATCCTCAACGTAAAGATACATCCAATGTAACACGTGTTACAAAAGGAAATTACCTACTTACACATCTCTATTACGTTGATTTAAACAGTTATTTAAAAACATCCACTTTGCAACACTTGTTTATTTGAAAGTTCTTAAAACAACCGTTGTAACACGTGTTACAACTTTTTTAGTGTTGTGCATTTTCCTTTTATAATCCCATCTTCAGCTTGAAGATACATCCAATGCAACACGTGCTAGGTTTTTTACGTGTTACAAAAGGTTTTTACTTAATGTAATAGTAAGTTTAAATGTTAAAATGTTTTTTTAAGATTGGTTGTTAAATGTTAAAATGTATAAACTTCATAATTTATTCGGAATATCTCGTTTATTTTACAAGTAAAAAGTCATGTTTTTTTGGTGGGATAATTAGATACATATGTAGTAAACGTTACCCAAGTTACTTGTAGTTACCCCAACCCTTTTTTGGACACAAAGGGGGGTTGCACATATGTAACACATGTTTGTAACATGTGTTACACTAGAGAGGTAACACATGTATAGCCACGTTACACATGTTACATAGGAGATTAATAAGTTTTAACTATAGAAGATTAATATTAATGTACTTATTTTGTTCACAGGTGAAAAGATGTTTTGTGTTCAAGATGAAGATGGTTATCAAGAAGCGAAGCCCCCCGAAGGATTACAACGCATCATCAGGTTTTCGTGGTGACGATGGTGTGTTTTTTTGGTTGGCTGCTATGTGTTGTGAAGATGGATGTTGTTGTGAAGACCATTTTTTAGAAGCATTACAACTATTGATATAAAATTCATTTTTATTTTCATTGTTAGTATGCCCATTTTTGGATGAATACGGATGTTGATGTGATGGCAATTTTTTTTGGGATGCAACAACTATATGTAACATGTGTAACCTTGACGTTGTAACACATGTAACACCTATATGTAACATGTGTAAGATGGCTATACATGTGTTACATTTGTTGCCCCATAGTGTAACATATGTTACATATGTCAGTCCCTTTGGTGTCAATTTAAACTTAGTAAAATTACATATGTAACAACATTACGTCATCCAAAATGTCATATCAATGAACAAACAAGTAATATATGTAACTATAAGTATATGAGACTAGCGTAACGAATTAAAGGGACAAACGATACACTTCATGTTACATATGTACCTAGAGTTGTTATTAACAATGTTATTAGTAGATAAAAAAACCGCATTAACGTATATTTTTTACATTGAACCCATCTTATTGGTCATAAGTCTTATACATGGCAAGAAGTTCTTTCAGTGTGACATATGATTTAACATTAATAGGATGATATTGCTCGTTGACATTCGGTGTCCACAATTTAGTGCCATTAGAAGACTCGTAAAGATGGTAATGTGGAGTATGCTCTAGATCATCTGTGGACATAGGGATGGATGTTAGTATAAGTTTACGTGCGCTATGAACGTTGTAATACGTTTAGCACCCTAGGGTAACAAAAAAAGATCACACATGACACTTGTCGCCATGTTACACATGTTAATTGTGTGTGCACATGTAACATCTTATCTACAACGTTTGTAACATCCTTAAAAGTTGTGTTCCTACTATGCTTTATATTTTTTAAGTACTTATAGGTAAACATGTTTTTTAAGATACAACATGTAACATGTGTTACACCGAAATGTTACACAAGTGTTTCCAGTTTACACATGTTACATCTTGTGTAACTCTGCTTTATATTTTGTAAGTGTTTCCATTTTCCAGTTTAAACATGTTTTAAAGATACAACCTGTAACATGTAAGTATTTATAGGTAAACATGTTTTAAAGATACAACCGTATCACCTTACAAGTTATATGTTTTGCTGACAAACGCCATGTCACACATGTTACACACTATAGAGTGAAACAACAGTATTGAACGCTGCTACACATTTCCCATTCTGTCATAACATGTGTAACCTTTTTGGGGGTTTCGATGTTGTAGGTTTATACAGACTTAAATATATACAAATGATCCAAAAGTGATCAATCATGTGTTACCCTCTAGTGTAACATAAGTTACAAACATGTCTTACATATGTGCAGCCCTGATTTTTGGTAACAAAGGGGTTGAACATGCGTAACACATGTTTGTAACATATGTTACACTAGAGGGTAACTTCTGTGCAACATCAAAGGTACCCACCACCTGCCCTTCATCGACTTCTTGTTCCCATTCTTCACTGGTTTCTCCATCTAACATATGTAACACATGTATAGCCATTTTACATGTGTTACAACGTCAAGGTTACACATGTTACATATAGTTGTTGCATCCCAAACAAATTGCCGTCACATCAGCATCCGTATTCATCCAAAAATGGGCATACTAACAATGAAAATAAAAATGAATTTTATATCAATAGTTGTAATGCTTCTAAAAATGGTCTTCACAACAACATCCATCTTCACAACACATAGCAGCCAACCAAAAAACACACCATCGTCACCACGAAAACCTGATGATGCGTTGTAATCCTTCGGCGGGCTTCGCTTCTTGATAACCATCTTCATCTTGAACACAAAACATCTTTTCAACTATGAACAAAACAAGTACATCAATATTAATCTTCTATAGTTAAAACTTATTAATCTCCTATGTAACATGTGTAACGTGGCTATACATGTGTTACCTCTCTAGTGTAACACATGTTACAAACATGTGTTACAACAGGTTTTTACATATGTGCAGATAGTAAAAACCTGTTTTTACAAGTGTTACACCGTGGATGTTTTAAAAAAACTGTTTTCATCCATTTTTAATAGAGACGTGCAAGTAGGTAAAAACCTGTTGTAACATGTGTTACATATGTGCAGCCCTGATTTTTGGTAACAAAGAGGTTGAACATATGTAACACATGTTTGTAACATGTGTTACACTGGAGGGTAACTTCTGTACAACATTAAAGGTACCCACCACTTGCCCTTCATCGACTTCTTGTTCCCATTCTTCATCGGTTTCTCCATCTACCTTCTTTCGTTATCGTTCTGTTTCTTTATTGTTCTGCTTTCGCTTATTAGCCAGCCTACCGTCACGGACCTGGTCATTCTCCTCCTGCAAATACAACCGCCATAGTAAATACATGTTTTTGATAAAACAATATGTTGACCACCCAATGCTCGTCTACTACTTTTCTTACAATTGGTAATGAATAAAACATGTTAACTAATAACACATGTAACTGATAACTGGTAACCAAATACATTTCCCACCATAATTATTTAACATCCAGACACCAACATATTACAGAGAAGACCAGAATGGTCATATTGTATTTTGGGTTATGGCCATAATTTATCCCATTCATCGTCCGTTTCTTCTCTTTCTTCATCCCATTCATCGTCCGTTTCTTCGTCTACTTTCTTTCGCTTTTTCGGTATCTTACCAGTTTGCGATTTTGTTACTCTCTTTGTTGCTGCAAATAAAACAGGTTTAACACATGTTACTTAATTTCTTTAAAATAAAACAGGTTACATAATATGTTTTTGATAAAATAAAGTCAGGTTTAACATATGTTACCTATTTTTATAAAAATAAGACAAGTTTAACACTTGTTACATAACTTGGAAAAAATATGAGAGCTTAACACATGTTAACTAATCTGATAAAAATAATACAGGTTTAACACATGTTACATAATTTGATAAAAATAAGACAGGTGTAACACATGTTACACTAACATGTTTACCTAATAGGAGAGGTTTAACACATGGTAATAAGACAGGTTTAACACACGTTTACATCATTTAATAAAAATGAGACAGGTTTAACACATGTTACACTAATATGTTTACCTAATCAAGGAGGTTTAACACATGGTACCCTAATAAGAAGGTTTAACATATGTTACGCTAATATGTTTATATGCTTTTTAGTCCGTTGACTTGTACCCTAATATCAGACAGGTTTAACACATGTTACGCTAATATATTTATATGCTTTTGAGCCCTTGGACTTGTACCCTAATATCAGAGGTTTACCTAATTTGTTTTTGACAGAAAACAAGGCAGGTCTAACACATGTTACCTAATATGTTTTTGATAAAAAAATATAAGACATGTTTAACACATGTTTTTGACAATAAACGGGTTTAACACATGTTACAAATCAATAGTTTTAACGGCAGTTGGCAAGTTGGCAATCCAAAAAAAAAATAATAATAACCCGAGACTGTTTCTACTCAAAATAACTAACACTTCCTAGTCGCATTCAAAACAAAAATCACCATCGATCGGACCAAAAAACACCTACCGATTGGAAAAAAAACATAAAAACCAACATTAACACTTTCTAGTCTCATTCAAAACAAAAATCACCACCGATCAAATCACACACCGATAGGACCAAAACACCTACCGATCGGAAAAAAACAGAAAACCCAACATTTATCCGATCAAAACACCTACCGATCGGAAAAAAGAAAAAATCATCACCGATCAAAACACCTACTGAAAAAAATCGAACCAAACTTACTTGCTTCTGCACTTAGTTCTTGCTTTCTTCCATTTCCGGCAACTTTTACCGATCAGATCATCTTCTCCGGTGCCCCTTTTCTTCTCCGGTCAGATCATCTTCTCCGGCCAGATCATCTTCTCCGGTCAAAACACCTTTTTCCGGTGCCCCTTATCTTCTCCGGTCAGATTATCTTCTTTCTTCTCCGGCTTCTTATAGTTCTTGTCCGGCTTCTTTCTTCTCCGGCGAATCAAACTTATAGTTCTTTCTCCGGCTTCTTTCTTCTCCGGCTTATAGTTCTTCTCCGGCGAATCAAACTTATAGTTCTTTCTTCTCCGGCTTCTTTCTTCTCCAGCTTTTTTCTCTCTCCTGTTTCTTTCTTATCCGGCGGTGGGTTTTGGGGTAGAAGGAAGGTCTGAGAGAGAAAGAGAGAAAGGGTTGGATGAGAATTTTGAAATGAGTTGGGGAGTATTGGTTATAGGTAATTGTGCTTCTCTCTCCTTTTCATATCATGCATGTCTAATCAATATGAATATAATATATTAAATGTAATAATATCATAGGTAATTTTACCCATATGCCCTTGAAGTACCTTTGTTGACTTTACCACTCTATTTAATTTAATTCAAAAATGCTTCAAATTTTATGAGCCATTGGATGATCATGATCAATGGTCTAGATTGGGTTTCCTAGGTTTTCTTAGTAGAAATAAGTTTTCTATATATCCATGCCCTACATATATATATGGTAAAGTTCATGCGAGAACCGCGAGAACCAATGTGAACACAAAATAAAATCTAAAAAAAATCAAAAAAGCACTCAAAAAATAGTTTTTTTTTTTATTTTTTTGTTCAAAAAATCGCTATATTTCGTTACCATAAAAAAAAAACATTTTTTTTCGAGTAACAGCTATCCATGCACATGTGCATATGTATCATTACTTCGACAAATTCGGTAATACGTTATCAGGAATAGACAATTGCACTTTAATTTACAATACCATTAGTAATACACTACTTTTTACATTACCAATATTCAAAATGCATATGTGCATCATTAGGTATAACCATGATATAACGTGTTTTGGTACAAAAAGTTTGTGAGTTTGAATGGAGAAGTAGGCCCATATACATGTTTTTGGGTTAGTTATATATAATGGTTGATGGTTTGGTTATAGTTGTCAATTTATGATGTAATATGTTGATTGGATGATATAAATGGTGTTTACATATATGTAATAAAGTGAAAATATTGGTAATGGTATTGTATTATGGATGGTAGGAGGTAATGGTATTGTATTATAGATGGTAGAAGGTAATGATAGTGTATTATGGATGGTATGATAGATGAAAGGGAAAGTGTATTCAAAGTAGTGTACCAAAACACCTTATTTCATGTTGATACATATAGATGCACATGTGTATTTCTAATATTGGTAATGTAAAAAGTATTGTATTACACATGGTAGTGTAAATGAAAGTACAATTGTCTAATAGTTGTAATGCATTACGGAATTTGTCAAAGAAATGACAAAAATGCACATGTGCATGTTTGTGTATTATGGATGGAATGATAAATGAAAGAGAAAATAGTTTACCAACACACCTTATTTCATGTTGATACATATAGATGCACATGTGCATTTCTAATATTGTTAACGTAAAAAGTAGTGTATTACACGTGGTAGTGTAAATGAAAGTGCAATTGCCTAATATTTGTAATGAATTACGGAATTTGTCAAAGAAATGATACAAATGCACATGTGCATGGATAACTGTGACTCGAATTTTTTTTTTTTGAAATTTTTTTTATTGTAAACGAAATATAGCGACTTTTACAAAAAAATAGTAAAAAAAAATTTGTTTGGGTGTTTTTTAGATTTTTTTTTATGTATTACTGTTTGTGTTCACACTGGTTCTCGCGGTTCTCGCAATAAAGGGTGGTTCCTAACGGATCCTTCTCCTATATATATATAGAAAAAGAAACTTATAACAAAGCCATAAAGTTTAAAAGGATCAATTAAGATGTTTCGAATAACATTAGGGAATCATAGTTGTCATTTACATCAAGTGCAGATCACAAACATAACCTGTAATCCAAAATTGAAATCCAAATCTTGGGATAATATAAGGGTGCAATCAATACAAAATCAGTTTTAAGTATAGAACCATTTGAACGCATAATCACTTATACTTATTGTATATTTGCATGTAAGATAATTCAAAAGTAGTGAGGAGATAAGTAGAAACGAATAAATAACTATAAGGTCTTTCATGCTTAGAGCAATAAACGAAAACGTTTACCTAGTTTCAGGGGCGGCATAAGGGGGAGTGAAATAAAGAAAACGCTTTAGGCCTCCACTTCTCTAAAGCCTCAAAATCGAGTTAACTGCCATTTCAGTCCCTGTGGTTTGGTCACTTTGGCCATTTCCGTCCAAATTTAAAAAATGCGCCATTTTCCTCCCTGACATACTGGAAAGGTGCCATTTCAGTCCAAATTCTCATAACCCAGTTAAAGTCAGATAGGTGAGTATATTTAATGAAGGGTATTTTAGTCCTTTTATAATTATTTTGTTTTCCCTTTAAGTTTTTATTAACCAAAACCCTTCTCCCCTGTATAAAACCCCAACCTGCAACTTGTTTAGAACCCTAACCCTAATTTCCCATTTCTTCCCCAAAATTGAAGCAATCCATCCCCTCAACGATGGTCGTATGCGCTAATTGTGGGTCTCCAACAATTGTGAAGACATCGTGGACCCCTGCAAACCCTGGAAGGAAGTTTTTCTACTGCATTACTCGACATAGGGGTTGCGGGTTTGTGGATTGGGCAGAGGGTCCATCGTGTGAAAGGGCTGTTGAAGTATTTCGACATTTTGCGGGTTTGGCTTATCAAGTTAGGGACCATGAAGAACAAGCTTTGAAGATGACATCTGAAATTAGGCAACTTCAAGAACAAGCTTTAGGAATGGCAGTGAAGTACACGAGATTGAAGATGATGTTAATGTTTAGCTGTTTTTCATCTCATATGTTGCTTTTCACTGAAATGTTTAATGTTAAAGCAGTGGTATAAATTGTGTTTTGCTGGTATGTGTCTTCGATATGTAATGTGGTGTCTTCGATATGTAATGTGGATGTAAAAATGGCTTATTATGTACATATTATGACGTTAATGTAATAGCAGTTGGCGAATATTGTCCGATACATTGTAATATGCTTTTTGTTATGGTTATGCATTTGCCGAATATTGTTGCGTCCGATTCAATGTAATATGCTTTTTGTTATGGTTAATGCACTTGCTGAATATTGTCCGAGGCAATGTAATCAACTGGTGTTGCCTTATGGTTATGAATATTGTCCGAGGCAATATTGTTGCGTCCGATTCAATGTAATATGCTTTATGTACCAAAAGACATCACCATTATGGTAAAACCTTGGACATAAAACATAACCATAACACCTGGACAATTACATCAGACCTGGACATAACTCATTACAGAAGACATAACCAGCATATTACATAGTTTACCAGAATTCATAACAGAAAGACATAACCTGGACATAAAACATAACCCCATAAGACATGTTCCAAACACAGATTAGGTAGTGTACCAACAGACATAAGCAAAAGACATGACATGTTCCTGGACAAATTACATAACAGTGTACAACAACCAGCTAACCAAAACATTCAAAAGACATTTTCAACCAACATAACCAGGACATGTTTCTACCAAACTACTGAACACCAGCAATGCCTATTCAACATCAGTCCCCTTGCAACTCCTCCTGTTATGGCCCCTCCTTTTACACTTGCTGCATTCCACAGTTTCACCCTTTCTTGACATCTTGCCACTGGATTCCATCTGTTGAGTCAACTCACTGATTTCCACTGCAGATTTCTTCCTTTTATTTTTTGGCCTGCCTATTTGCTTGTGGTGCTTTGGTGGAAGCAGCTTAGTAGGGCATGTGGAAGGTGTCCATAAGTCTTGACCATCTACTGGATCAATTACATGGGAATACACATCCTTCCAAGTCTGCATCCAGTATGATTTATCAACCCACTTCTCCAATACACCATCATCCTTGCCATGTAGGGCCAAGTTCCATATACAAGCAACTGCATGCTTGCAAGGGATGCCAGTCAAGTCCCATCTTCTGCAAGTGCAACTTTTCTCCACCAAGTTCACTACTTTGTTGTCTCTTGGCCCATTAACTTGATACTTGGAGATACAGTTAAAGATAACAGTGTACTCAGCAGCTTCTTGTTTAATCTTGTTTAGGACTTCAGTTGCATAGGGGGTTAGAGGACCTTTGCTCTTTGCAATCAGCTTGTGTACAACAACATTCCTCTTCATTAGGTATTCTCTGATGCACTCTAGACTGGTAATGATTGGTTTATCCCTAGCATGTATCAACTGCCTATTGAAGACTTCACAAATGTTGTTTAGAAGAATGTCACACTTTGGCCTACCTGTTTAATGGAAACCTATTAGTTATTATGCAACCACAAACAATTATGTAAATGGCTTAACATATATGACATTCTTAAGCCTTACCACTAAACTGACACCGGGTCCAATGTTTCACTGGGATCTGTCTCAACCAGTCATGCAGCTTCTTATCTACCATCTTGATATCTTGCATTGCATGATCAAACCAAGGAACTGTTGTTGCAGAAGCAGCATTCCAGAATAGACCCTTTATCTTATCATCCCTCCAGTTAGCATTAGCCTTCATATTTTCATGTATATGCCGAATACAGTATCTATGCTCTGCCATAGGAAAGACCTTGCTAACAGCAGGTAGTATTCCCTGTACAGAATGGACAGTTATACATAACAAACTTGAACAACTAAGGCATACATTTAAACAAGTTATACATAACACAATGGCACCTTTTGTCTGTCGCTTATGAAGGTGAAGTTGGCAGTTCTTGGCAGCTCCAGATCTACAGCAAGTTGTTCTAAAAACCAGGTCCAGGTCTTTGTAGTTTCAGACTCAACCACAGCAAAAGCAACAGGATAAATCCCGTTGTTTCCATCAACACCCACTGCTGTTAAAATTTGGCCAGGGTAGGGCCCCTTCATAAAGCATCCGTCCAACCCTAGAATGTCTCTACCAATTATCTTAAAACCCTTCTTCAATGCACCATAACAAATATAAATCCTCCTAAACTGCCTTGTTGAACTTTTGGCCTTACAACTAGATGGTTCAACATCTATGGTAACAGTTGTTCCTGGATTCGATTTCATTAACTGTTCAGCATATTCCCTAAGTAACCCAAACTGAGTTTTGTAATCCCCTTGAACCTTCTCCATTGCAAAATGCTTAGCTCTAGAAATTTGGTTAATTGTAATCTGTACCTGAAGTTTCTTCTGGAGTTGATCTTGAAGAGTAGCCAGTGGAATGGTAGGGTTAACCAAAATTTTGGGTTCCACTTCCTTGGTCAAAAAAGAGATATTGGATAAGCCTAAATCCCTGGTATGCAAGCAGTCATGTTCATTGATAAGAGTCTTCACCACCCATGTGTCTCGGCTCTTGAAGTGATTTGAGATGTGCAAAACCCAAGGGCATGTGGGAGGAGGAATCTTTTTCCTTGGAGGTTTTGGCTTCTTTTCAGGCTCTTTTGAAGAACAAGACTGCTGGGCCCCACCATTGTTATTTGTGTTTGCATTATGGTCCCCAACCACTTCTGGGTTTGCATTCAAAGGTGTATCATGTGAATTTCCAGAACTGCCCTCATTATCACAACCACCTTCATTACTGCTCAACTTTGGATTCTTTCCCATGCACACAACCCGGAACCTTCTTTTATCATTCCTAATTATGTACAATTGCCTTTTAGATTCCACTGCATACCATTTCACAAGATCTTTGATTGATTGGCTATCATAAAACTGTTGACCTACATAAAAGGGACAACCCTCTGTTGGTTTCTTTTTCCTCCTGCTTCTCCTAATCCTCCTAACGGCCCTCTGCAGTTTTGTTTCATCATCCGGGTCACTCAGACTATCAAAGTTATCTATATCTACTTGAACATCTACCAAATCATCCTCATTTAAATGGTCTTCTTGTATGTTCTCATCTTCACTAATGTCAAAGTCCACAGCAGCCCTAAATTCATCCATGTCATCATCATAGTCTATGACTAAGTTATCCTTATCAACAATGAACTCAGGATCATCTACATCCTCCTCTGTCTGCACCTTCTTGTAAGCTTCACTTTTGGTGGCATTTGCCTTCTTATTGCTGGCATGTTCATTCATACCCTCACTATCCTCTTCACTAACCTCATCATCAGGAATAAACTCAGGGTATTCAGAATCACTTCCCTCAGACTGGACCTTACCACTGCTACCATCACCACTGCCATCATTATCATCACCACTGCCCTCATTATCATCACCACTGCCCTCACTATCAACACCACTGCCCTCACTATCACCACCACCTCCTGGACTACCATCACCACCTCCGGGACTACCAACACCACCTACTGGAATTTCATCACCACCTACTGGAATTTCATCACCACCACAACCTGGTTCCTGTGTTAGATCTCCTAAATCAGGATCATTTTGAGGCTGTTGATGTTGTTCAGGAAAGACCACATTTAATGGTTCCTGTGTCAAGTCTCCTAAATCCACTTTTTGAACCTTTTCAACATATAACTCTATAACCTTAGTCTCTGTTGCCTCTTTAATCAACCTAAGAATATCAGCATCTGTACCTATTGGCCTTAACCCAAAATCCATATCTTCACCTGGAATCCTAAAATAGTATTTTAAAAGATCCAGATCCTCTTCCATATAACCAGTCATCGATGATTACTCGCGAGAAATAGTCCGCATTCACCTTATCAACATATTCGATTATCCCCCCTCGTATGTTATATCTGGGAACAGAGTGAGTTCACCTCCATGGTGAACTTGCATTGTGAACATATCAGGTCGGTGTTCTGAAACGATTATACAACCAACATTAGTCCTAATTTATACATGATGAAGAAAAACAATCATTCAAAAACCAAAAATTAACGAATGTAAACCTACCATAAGCGATTTCAGGGTCGAAATTTGAGTAAACACCTCGAACCCTCCAGTTTGGATCGTTGTCGTCTTCATGATCCATTGTTGTTGATCGTTGATTGTACACAGATTGTTGAGGGAAAGGGGTTAATCGAGTGGTGAATTTGGGATTTAGGGTTTTTCTGTTGTGAGAATGGAGGGAAAAGGGGGGTTTTATACAGGGGAGGGGGGTTTGGGTTAATAAAAACATAAAGGGAAAACAAAATAATTATAAAAGGACTAAAATACCGTTCATTAAATATACTCACCTAACTGACTTTAACTGGGTTATGAGAATTTGGACTGAAATGACACCTTTCCAGTATGTCAGGGAGGAAAATGACGCATTTTTGAAATTTGGACGGAAATGGCCAAAGTGACCAAACCACAGGGACTGAAATGGCAGTTAACTCCTCAAAATCTAAAGAAAAACATATTAATGTATGTGATTTTGACTTTGAGATTATTAACACTGTGGTTTATGATCTATAGTATGCACATATAGAAATTATTTATAAATAATAGGATCTAAAGCAAAAAAAAAAAAATTATAAAAATGACCCCAATTTCGTTATTCGCTATTGGTCTAAAATATTTTAAACCCGCCCTGCCTAGTAGTTTTGGGGGGAAATGGACTGTATCACCCTCAACTATGCAAAATTGGCCAATATCACGCTCAACTTTCAAGTTGGCTCCCACCACCCCCTACTCGACAAGTTGGTGTCACTGACACCCCTTCGTTAAAAAAACACTAACTGAGTTAGTTTTTTAAGCCTATGTGGCATGCAGATGCTGACTTGGATCACATTGACTCCCCTGCAAACTACAACCATCCGATCACATTGACTCCCCTGCAAACTACAACCATCCGATCACATACTTCACACTCAACCATCCGATTAGATTACCAAAACTCAATCTTACCATCAAATATTCAGAAAAATTGAATTTCAAAAGCTCAAGAGAGGGAGGAACAACAACAAAGCCTCTCTCTCTATTTTGCTTCTCTGTTCCCCCTTTTCGATTCTTCATCAAAATCAATCGATTCTTCATCTATTCACACACGTCTTCGAATCCTGTCACGACACCCAGCGGATCCACGGTGCGTTTGTTCAAGATTTAGCCGAATCTGTTCACAAATTGGAGTTGCGAATCACTGAATCTGAGCTGTTGGAGTTGAGGAATAGACCGATTTGATGATTGTCGATGTGGGTTTTGATTTTTGATCCGAATAGTGGCTGAATTGGGGAATTTGAAATAGGGGTGGGTAGGTTAGAATGGAGAAGAGTGAAGGGGGTGGGGGTGGGGGTTTGAATTTACCTCCGACGGATATCCCGGCAGCTAAGAAGCTCGCGCACCAGCTGGATTTTAATAGTGTTGGTGCTACCGTGACTAGTGGTGTTTTGCAGGGACCGACGATGCAACAGCCACATCCAATACCGATTATGACATCGATGCAGCAGTCTCATGTTACGACCACTCTTCAGCAACCACCTATAAGGCCTGTGTAAGTATTTTGCATTAATTAAGGGTCTTGAATTCATGTGTAATTAGAGCTTGAAGGTTAAACTGATGTTAAATGGGGAGAAGATGACTTTGTTTGGGAATTAGGGTTAAATGGTTAAACTGATGTTAAACAGATGATATATCAAGTTCCTGTCCACGTATGCTTCCAAGTCAGCATCTGCATGCCACATAGGCTTAAAAAACTAACTCAGTTAGTGTTTTTTTAACGAAGGGGTGTCAGTGACACCAACTTGTCGAGTAGGTGGTGGTGGGAGCCAACTTGAAAGTTGAGCGTGATATCGGCCAATTTTGCATAGTTGAGGGTGATACAGTCCATTTCCCCTAGTTTACTTCTTATCATTTTAATCACAACTAAAGCATTCAAAAAATGAATATATATTTTACGTATCAACTAGATTTTTTTGTTGTAAACTTCATAAAAAGAATATGTTTGTCTGGTTCGATTAATAAAACATTCTAAATAAATCACTCAGTTTACTATATTCAAAAATCCGGTACATTAACTAATGGGGTGGTGGTCCATTGGTAAAGACAAAGACTTTAAAAATATATAGGTTGGAAAGGGAAGGTATTGGGTTCAATTCACATAGACTACTGCGTATTAAAGAAATTAGTCGTTCAAAAAAAAAATAAAAAGGCTCAAACTATCTACACACTTGGTGTGTAGATAGCCACTTCAAAAAGTGGTTTTTTGTCTTATATGCATACCCTGCAGTGTCGAGCTGTGTTCAAAGCGTGGCGTTTTTGTCCGGTTAACCAGACAAAGACTGACGGGTGTCTGACGGGTCTGTTGACCGGACCAAAACGCCGAGCTTTGGCAGCGTTTTGGTCCGGTCAACCAGACAAAAGACTGACCGGGTGTTTGGTTGACAGGACCAAAACGCGGCCAAAGCTCGGCGTTTTGGTCCGGTCAACAGATCCGTCAGTCTTTGTCTGGTTAACCGGACCAAAACGCCACGCTTTGACCACAGCTCGACACTGAAGGGTATGCATATAAGACAAAAAAAAACAACTTTTTTGATGTGCATATAGGCACATTGGTGTGCCAATAGGTACACCCAATAAAAATCCGGTGCACTATAGATCTATTGATTATTTCCATACACGTGACCTTCTAACACATTCTCTAAGGGTAAAGGGAGTGGTTAAACAGGTGAAAGTGGCAAACTTTAAAATGGACCAATCAGAGTGTGCCATGTCAGCAAGTGTGAAGAGTTTAAACTTTGGTGAAAAGTGTTGGTAGTGGTGTAGACACTTGAAAGTGGTAAACTTTTTTTATTTTTTTATCTTTAAACACCCCTTCACCACCACCACCACCACCACCGGTTCCACCACCACCACCACCCTCAAAATCAACCCACCCTTATCACCTCCACCACCACCGGTTCCACCTCCATCACCACTCGCCACCACCACCACCGGTTCCACCACCTCCTGTTCACCACCACCCTCCCCCAACGCAGAGATGCACGAAACCACCACCGCCGTAGCAACACCACCACCGCCACCAGTCGCCGTAGCAACACCACCATGCAGAGATGCACGAAAAAGCATGCTCCAACGGTCAAAATCAAGCTTCCCCGCATCGGTGAACCTTTACCAAGTTGTTTGGTTTCCCGAGCGGCAAAGGTGGCCGGCGGCGGTGTTGCCGCGCGGCAAACACCTTTGCCGTTTGGTTTCCCGCTCCACTCCCTTCACCCTAACACCTTTCTTCCCCACGCAACTCTCTTTCCTCTCTATTTCTTAATAAAATATAAGTATTATTTTATACCTTTAATAATAATAAAGTATTATTAATTTCCACTAGGGGTGCAAACAAGCCGAGCTACTCGAGCTCGGCTCGAAAAAAATCTCGAACGAGTCGAGCTTAAACGAGTTCGAGCTCAAGCCCGAGCCTAAAAACAAGCTCGTTTAGTAAACGAGCCCGAGCCCGAGCTTCGCCTATCGAGCTCGAGCCGGCTCGCGAGCCTACTCGAGCCGGCTCGCGAGCCTACTCGAGCCGGCTCGCGAGCCTACTCGTGCTTTCTGTTTATATATATTTTTATTAATATATTAAACATATATTTATATAATAATTACCCTTTATATAAATATAAAAAATAACTAAATTATATGTATAATAATAATAATAATTATAATTAATATAAATTAATTAATAAATACTAAACGAGTCGAGCCCGAGCAGAGCTCGAGCTTGAAAAATTACCTTCGAGCCGAGCTCGAGCTTCAGAAATAAAGCTCGAATCGAGCCGAGCTCAAGCTCGAGCTTTCATATGTTAAACGAGCTCGAGCTCGAACCTGGTCGGGCTCGAGCTCGACTCGGCTCGTTTGCACCCCTATTTTCCACCAACCCAGCACCGTTACCGTTGAACTTGACTCCATGAGTTATCAGTTTCAACATCATAATCCCCATTCTCAACATATACAATTACAAGGGTTGATGACGTCAGGGAATAGTTTTGTGAGGTGGTTAGCCACTTTGGGCGGCCACTTTGACTTTTTTTTTTGGCCATATAATAGTTATTTATAGGTGAAGCCAAATTACAATTTTATCCCAAGTGTAAAATTACGATTCCGCCCTCGATTCAAAATAAAATTTCGCTTTTGCCCCTTGCTTAAATTTACGATTTTATTCTCAGTTAAAAAATACAATTTTTCACCCAGTTCAAAATAAAATTATGGTTTTGCCCTCAGCTAGAGTCCTGCCAAATTACTATTTGGTTCCCAGTTTAAAATTACGGTTTTGCCCCCAGCTAAAAATTACGATTTTGCCCACAGCTAAAATATTACGATTTTGCCCACAGCTAAAATATTACGATTTTGCCCTCATTTCAAAATAAAAAAATGGTTTTCCCCTCAGTTCAAAATATTATTTTGCCTCCATTTTAAAATTACGATTTCACCTCCGCTAAAAATTGCAATCTTGCCATCATTTTTTTTTTCTTTGCAAAACCATGGTAGTATTTTATTTTACTTCGTTGACTTAATTTTGTTCTTATTCATGCCAAATAGCTACCTAGCACTCGCTAATTGGTCCTGACAAGTTATTGTTTTGCCCGCAACTCTAAATTACACGCTTGTCATCGTTTTAGTTAAAAAAAATTTATCATAACTATGGTACTGTTTTTCTTTAATTGGTTAACTTGATGTCTCTTTTTTGATATCGTGTTATAGGTAGCATGTATAACTAACCGACATAAAGGCGTACATGTTATTAACCTAAGAAATACTCGGTTTAGCGCCCCGCAACGCGGGCAGCGCATAACTCTAGCTGCCTAACACAGGCTCATTAGTCCTGAAAAATTACATTTTTGCCCCGAGCACAAAATTACGGTCTTATCATCGTTTTTTTTTTTCATAGCAAAATTATAGTAGTCTTTTTTTTCAATTGATTGAGAATTATTCGGCCATCGCCCCGCAACGCAGGCGGGGCATCTACTAGTTTTCTACAAAGTGAAGTGACCACGAAACATCAGTTACAGCAAGTAACAACCATCTTTTAATAATAATAATAATAATAATAATAATAATATAGATTTGGACATTAGATTTTCTGATCGTAACGGTTTCATGTCTCATGTTTTTCAGTTGAAAGTCCTACTTCTAAGGAAGATTATGTTATAATGTCCAAGCATTTCCTGGAACTAGCATCGAAAGGGATGTTTTCTGGATCGATGCGTGCAATCGGGGGCACCAACAAGGCCACTCCAACCATATGTAGTAGTACACTCATACTCGTCAGCGTACGTATCTGTTACTTAAGTATGCCTGGTTTTATGTGGTTCAAAATTAGGCCTATTACACAAAATTAAATATTAAATTCACATCAATTAATACACCTACAACTATTAGACAAACAGGCAGTCACAGCTAGGGCCACAGCTAGGGCTGGCAATTGGCTAACTGTTAAGACACGATTAGACTTTTTTGACTGAAAAATACACCCTTTGACTTTTTTAATTTTTAAAATAATTAAAATTACAATGTTAGGATCTATTATTTATTCATCTTTGTACATAAAACATAAAACTGTTTTATAAACATGAGGTAGAAAGTAGTTAAACGAGTCGTAATCATGTTTGAAACTTATGTTGTGTGCGCCGTCAGAAACCTGTTAAACCTGTTAAGACACGATTTGTCAGCCTTAGTCACAGCCTCAAAATCGATATGATATATCATGTATTATAATCCATTAAAGTATACTATAATCAAATTGGACACGTAAGAAAAAAGAAAATAAAGCAAGTGGGTATATATACAAGTTTTTTTGAAATCAAATTAATAATATGACTCAGGTACTATGGTACAATAATTCAACGACAAATAAAACCAAAGCATCTAAATAACAAGAATACAACAATTTATTTAACACACGTATATATAGTGACTGCCATGCTTGAAACTAATAAACCAAATATTTTAGCAGGGTTAATTAAGGGGTTATTGGATTTTAATAATCCTAAGTTTTACATGTTGGCCGATAATAATTCCAACTTTAAAAATTCTCTCTAATGATCCCAACTTGTAAAAGTTTGGCCCCCATTGATTCCTTTTCAAACATATAAGAATTTTGTCTCCTCAATGGATTCAAGTGCACCTTAAGACTCCTTAATTGATTTAAGTGCACCTATGTTAAAAAGATATCAATTTAAAATAAAATTACGTTTTTGCCCCCACTTTAAAATAAAATTATGTTTTTACCCCTCGCTTAAAATTACGATTTCGCCCTCGGTTCAAAATTATGATTTTATCCCCATATTACAATTACAATTTTGGCCCAGTTCAAATAATTTTTTTGCTTTTGCCCCAAACTAAAAATGACGATTCTGCATTTTCGTCCCGTTTCAAAAATTATGATTTCGCCTTCAATTTAAAATTATGTTTTTGCCCGGTTCAAAATAAAAGTATGCTTTTGCCCCCCAATTCAAATTTATAATTTTGCCATCAGTTCAAAATTTTGATTTTGCCACAGTTCAAATTAAAAATATAGTTTTGTCCCCAGCTTAAAATTACGATTTTGTCCTTAGTGGAAAGTTATATTACGATTTTGTTTCTGGTTCAAATTTATAGTATTGCATCACTTTAACTTTTGGCAAATTACGATTTTACCCAAGTTAACAAACACAACTTTGCCCTCAGTTCAAATTACAGTATTGCTATCGTTTTTTTTTTTTAGCAAAACTATAAAAATGTTTTTTTAATTGGTTGACTGGATTTAATTTTTTTCCATGTCAAGGAGCTGCCTAATACTCGTTCATTAATCCTGACAAACTACAGTTTTGCACTGAGCTCAGAACTACGGCCTTGTCATCGTTTAAGTTTTTTTTCCAAACAAAACTATAATAGTGTTTTTTTAATTGATTGAGAATTATTCGGTCATCGCCCCGCAACACGGACGGGGCATCAACTAGTTAATAATATGACTCAGGTACTATAGTACAAAAATTCAACGACAAAAAAACCAAAGCATCTAAATAACAAGAATACAACAATTTATTTAACACACGTATATATAGTGACTGCCATGCTTGAAACTAATAAACCAAATATTTTAGCAGGGTTAATTAAGGGGTTATTGGATTTTAATAATCTTAAGTTTTACATGTTGGCCTATAATAATCTCAACTTTAAAAATTCTCTCTAATGATCCCAACTTGTAAAAGTTTGGCCCCCCATTGATTCCTTTTCAAACATATAAGAATGTGGTCTTCTTAATGGATTCAAGTGCATCTTAAGACTCCTTAATTGATTTAAGTGCACATATGTTAAAAAAATATCAATGTGGGTCAAATTCTTACAAGTTGGGATCGTTGGAGGAAATTTTTAAAGTTGAGATTATTATCGACTAATAGGTGAAACTTAGGATTATTAAAATCCAATAAACCTTAATTATTAAGGCCCACATATACTTTGTCGCTAGCTTCCATTCCTCCAGAGGCGGTCCAACCGACCCAGTCCCTTGACTCGTTATAGCCAGCCACTTCTGAACCGGTAAATCAGTTGGTTTTTCGTTTAACCAGCCCAATTGTTCAAAGTCATGTTTATATCAAGTACTAGGTTATTACCCGAGATTGCTTCCCGGGCTAAAGAAAATTATTATGTCAATTATTATTAATAATTAATACACACTTAAGATCATACAAAAAACATAACGCATTAATGTCTTCGCTATAAGAAGAGTTATAAACTTTTCATAAACTTAATCATGAGTTGTGAAGTTATAGGCACGATTATAAATTTATTGGGTTGCTTATGGTTCATTTTTATAATTTACTCCGTATTAAATATTTAGTAACATTTTAATTATCCTACTTATCATGAATCTTTTAAAAAATAAAATATACTATTATTAAAATGACTATTAGGAAAAAGAAGCATGATATCATATATATATATATATGAAACACAAACTTCTAATAACATTGTTTTATTAAGTTACCCATATACATCAACAAACCATCAAGTTAATAAGTTCAAAAAGAAAAAAAAAACCATAAAAACATTCATAGTTATAATATCTGATATCAGAACGCACTTATTGGTCGTTGTTAAACTGAAGTAACGTCATTTAGTACAATCTTCTGTTGCGAAGACACGTATGTGAAGTGCAACATATCACCAAACTTCAACTTATTCTGAGTCATGAACTTCCGCCAACCATCCAACGCGTAACGTGGCTGGCCTTCGTTTAACTCCGTCTTCACATCATAAACATCCACAACTCCAACAATATTTTGAACTTTAAAGGGATGAAGATTAACACAAAGACCTGCTCGTCTGGCAACTTCAATAGGAAGATGCTACATGTATTGTGTGGAAAAAATAATAGTCAAACAAATAAACATAAGTCATTAGTTTGTTATAAAAAAAAATGGTATACCAGCCTATATTCTCCTTTGCGAACAAAGTGAAAGAACTCAGGGTTGAGAAGATGAGCAGAATGTTTTTTTTTTGCAGTCTTTGTACTCTTATTTGTACGGTTACGCTTTTTGTGAACATTTTCGCCTCTATTCCTCTTGATGAAAAAGTAAAATATACATGTGAATTAAAGGAATGTTGAATATATGCGCAAAAAAAAAAAAACAGTTTATATAACGTATAGTAATTAAGTGGCGAGTATAGATACCTTAACCTTATGAGCAGACGAAGAACATCCAGTATCATCAATTGTGTCGATAGGTAAGGTGTCATTTCCCTTAGTCGTATTCTTGACCGTCTCCTTTCTGTCAGAAGTAACTTTACCTTTCTTCTTAACTCGTTGTCATAGAGATACTTTAATAACCATAATAATATAACAATCTTTAAGATGATAAACTTACATCTTGTATTTTCTTCAATTGTGAAGACATGAGTTTCTTTGGGGTGCATTCAACATCAAACTTAACTGCTTTACGTGAGTTAAAAGCCTTTGGTAGTGCATTGGTTTGTAACTTCTTCTAAATATTACATTATTGGATAAATATAACATCAGTAAATAACATTACTAATAATTGTAAAAACATTAAATTCTTATATGTGTTAAATTAAAAATAAATAATTTTAATAATTATGTATGTACCTGACTAACGGTTTTTCTTTCACATAAAGACGCAACTTTAACATTCTCATAGATGTCCTGGTCAACATTAATGGAATAATTAATAAAATGCTAAAATTAATAAATCTTTCACTGCTAATGCTAAATACATACGTACCTTGAATATATTCTCAAAATAATCAGTGTTGGATATCTCAAGTACACTATCATCGTCAGATTCAACTTTCTTCGACAACAGAATCTCAGTCTCGTTTCGATAAACTAATAACTCAAAAACAACATTATCAATTCTCCTGAAGATAAGCAAATCATCGTCCAGTATCCTAAGATCGTTGCACACTTCCGGCCATCCTTTAGCAAATACAAAGCAGGTATGAAACTTACACGCCTAAACATTCCAATAAGAACCCTTATAACAGATTTGATATATGCCACTTGGTGGGCTGTTTACGTAACAATGTTTAATGAAACAATCTTCGATTATCTGCGTATAATTAAAAATAATCAATAATATACATGAAATATGTAACTTATGAGAATAAGTGTTGACACGTTTAATGTGCAAAAGAATTGAAGTTTAGATCAGTTGTCGTACCGTAAAACCCAATTTTGCATAACGATTAAACGTGAAATAAGATTCGCCACAAATGCCATTCACAAAATATGAAAGTTCAATCGCAAAATCTCCTAATGGTCTGAAAACCAACAAAGTATCCTTCAGCAGAATAATATCTTTAACAACTCTATCCCAACCATCAGTTATTACCTGTGTTGAATTTTGTGTACTGACCCTCAGAACCCATTTTTTACCATACTCATGATAGATTTGCAACTTATTTTTTTCCCAACAGTCTCCCCAGTTTTGATTAGCAAAGGATAAAAGTACATCCTGTATATAATTTTTATGTAGTGTAAGAAAATATAAACCATAACAACTGTTAAATATATATTTCAATAAAAATAAATTATGTATATAAAAACACGTCAAACCACTTTCAATGATTCTGGGTTATCAAGAAACTTCACAAATGTAGAATACATGATAAAATCTGAATTAATAAAGATGTTAAAAGATTGACATTAAAAAGTTGTCTTGGAAGATGAACATGAACTTTTTGTATTAAACGCTAACTGTTTTTTTTTTTTTGAAAAAAAGTATATTAACTAAACTAAAAACTCGGTACCACACAATGTAAGTAACTTGTTTTAATATTTAAATCAGTTACTACAAAAGTATAAAACAAAGATATAGTTCTTGATGATTATAAAAACATGCAAAAACAAATTCCAAACAACAAAACAACAAAGTGTTGAAAAATACAAATAAATCGTTGATCAACATTTAATTATAACTTCCATAACTGCTTTCAATAATGATTAATTAACAGAGTATCTACTGAAATTAATCATAGAAACAGAGTATGTATTAAAATTTATCCGTAAATAATGAGTATTTTAACATGTTCTCAACGAATGATTCAATATGAATGTACATACCTGTTGCTCAAGAAAAAACGGTAAAATCCTCGGTTGATTGAAGTGTAGAAGACGGAGAAGATGAAAGTTCAAACCCTAGAAAATGACGGTGAGGAAGCGATATTTGAGAGAAGACATGATAGATGTTTGATGTGTAATGATGCTAAATGTTTAATGATGGTTCTGTTTTCGGTTCCCCATATTTTCAACTGAATGAAAAATAATTACACATACACCCCTTATTGAATTCATTTGTTATTTACATTTACATTGAGATACAAGAGTAAAGTGGACGATTAGTTGAAGCATAAGTAGTAGAGAATCATTATTCATACACCCATGAAGTGTTGATTAAGTTTGAATTCTGACCCTTAACACGACTGACCTTCTTTTCCAGGTTCTCTTCGTCTCTACTTAGGCTTTGATACCAACTCAAGTCCTAGAATCCGTAATTAGAAAACCAATGGCATTTGTAAATTTATGAAAAATTTATAACTTTTCTTATAGCAAAGCCATTAATATGTCATACTTTTTGTATGCTTTTAATTATGTATTAATCATAATTAGTTTTTAACATAAGTAAGTTTCTTGAGCCCGGGAAGCAATCCCGGGTGATAACCTAGTTTTATTATATATACACCTCGATTATCGATCTATTCCAAACAATCTTCCTCTATCATTTTCTTCCATATTGACAGTGAACCCGGGGATCTTCAGAATTGTCTGCGTTGTAAATTACTTACGGATAAATTTATCATACATGGTTCTGACATGCAAAACACAATAGTGTTTATAAGGTTTAAACCAAACAGAGGTTAAAACAAATAGAAATTAAGAAAATATATATACAACTATACTTAGAACGGTGGAAGTTAAAAGTTCAAAAAAAAAAAAAAAAAAACAATGATTACAAGCTAGTAAAAACTTCTTTGTAAACTACATTAGAAGTCTTATTTGTTGGTTTTCCATTAGCGTCGAATATCAATATTTTAACGACTTCTCTGGTCTTGACCCTTGATAATGCAACGTACAACTGACCATGAGTGAAGACAGGGTCTTTCAAATAAAGACCAACCTTTGATAACGATTGTCCTTGACTCTTGTTAATTGTCATGGCAAAACAAACTGATAAAGGAAATTGTCTTCGTTGAAATTCAAAAGGTATTTTTTTGTCAGACAAGATCATATTAATCGTTGGAATAAAAACTCTTGTGCCAATGTTACCGCCAGATATTACTTTAGCTTCTATAACTCGTTTACCAAGAAAAGTAATTTGAAGCCTTGTACCGTTACACAACCCTTTCTGTTGATCAATGTTTCGAAGAAGCATCACAGGAACACCAACTTTAAGAACTAATCTATGATTAGGCAAGCCACAAATCGTAAGAGCATTCAAATTTTCTGTTGAGTATAAGCCTTCTTGAAAAGAATCAAGCATTTGTTCAGTTTGACATATACTATCGGAACTCAAATACTCTTTCGCATCACCAGGAAAAAACGAAAGAAATCGATCGTTAATTTCATGAACTACTTCATTTTTGGGTGCTAGAATTGCTCGCTCTGAAAAAAATCCAGGAATCCTAAATTGTTCGATAATTGAAGGATATACGAAGTCAATTAAGCTTTGTATCGGGTCACAAATATCGGTGATTAATAGATCGTCTGGTATCTCTATAATTGCTTCATCATCATTATCATCTCCAACATTTCCTTCACCAATATCAAGAAGACATTTTGCAAATTCCTTGATAGACTCCATATTTGAACTTTCAGCTCCAATAGTTAGACGCATGTTTTTAGTCAGCTGTAACAGTCTGCATTTTGACCATATATATGAAGAGCTTAAAGATGCACTAACAATTTCTTATCTAGTACCATTAGGAATAATTGGGAGGATTTGTCTAAAGTCACTACCAAATACGATAACTTTACCTCCAAAAGGAATATCCGAACGAATACCTACCTTCCGAAAATACGTCAGTCATCGTCCTATCTAAAGCTTCAAATGCATGTTTGTGTACCATCGGTGCTTCGTCCCATATGATCAATTGGGTTTCCTTTAATAATTTGGCAATATCACTATTTGGCTTAATATTGCACATTGAATCCTCTGTGAGATTAATGGGGATATGGAACCGAGGATGAGCTGTCCTTCCATGAGAAAGTAGTAACGAAGCAATACCACTTGAATCCACATTTAAAACTATTCCCCTTCTACATCGAACAGCTGAAGCCAAAGTCTTCCATAAGAAGGTTTTTCCAGTTCCATCGTAACCATAGACGATAAAAAGGCCTTCTTTACGGCCTACAACTGCTTCCATTATTTAGTCAAAAACTGCTCGTTGTTCATCTGTAAGAGATTGATGCAACTTGTTAAACTCAGCTTGTACTTCATCTTAGTCATGTGACAGCTCTTCATTGATTAGACGATTAGTAGCATCACGTAAAGAATCGTCATCAGGGTACGACATAGTGAGAAACCTTCGTAATGATGAACCATTGGAAATTAAATAGTTTTCAATTTTCAACAAAGTCAGATTCTTAATCTGATGTTCAGGAATCACTAAACCTAACAAATAAAAAAATTAACATTATTATTAAAAAATTGAAATGTAGTATGTGAAATAAAAAACATAGATCAGAACCTGAAATATTTGTTTCTTTTTGACGTTTATAAACAATATCATCAGCTAAGTATTTCCACGTGTTCTCCCAAACAAATTCTGGCCGTGAAAGAGTATTTGACAAAAGCAGTATAGCAAATAACGCTTGAAGATAGCCATCATGTCCTTCAAAACTTGCTTCTTTAATGGCCTCAACGTATTCATTATCGTCATCTAAGAGTCCCATCGCATAGCAAGCATCTCTAAAAGTCGGGAATAATTGGCCGTTAACGGTACGTATCTCCTCGAGTGATCTAGGCCCTTTAACTTTATTGAGTAGTATCCTCAAAAAATAAGGTTTGCCCAATGCAAGAGAAATAGAATGTATCCGGCCAACACACTAGTACTTTTTACGTACCTGCCAACATCTATCTATAAGTATCCAAACAAATTTGGAAGGAAAATCGACATAAGTCAGCTTTCTAGCATCTTCATTTGTCTCGCTCAACTTCATCCATTGAAGAAATACTGAAGAAGCAACAGAAGGCTTGCTTCCGCACCATACACAACATTCTGTTAGCCCGGCAAATGAAAAGGAAGCCTCATAACAGAAGGATACCTATAATGAACCTCATTAGAGAATATTCTCCAGGATGCCTCACAAGCTGAAATATATCTACAATCATAATACTCCTTGATCTCGTCTTTTGGCTTTTCCTTAATGCTTGGATTTGTATTACCAGAGACAACCGCTGTAGCCATATCAGGGCCTTTGTTAATGTACTTGAACAAATATTTGATTGAACCGGCTTGATTACACCATTCGACATTGATGTGTGCTTGATATCGTTTCAAAAGCCTTTTGTTATAAAGAACAACACTTCTGTTGTCTAATCTAACACCATATTTTATAACTATATGACCTGAATCTCTTCTTCTGTATACAGGGAAACCACTTGAATCAATAGTTGTATGTGGTGATGTGTGCAAAATGCAACATATAAATTACATCAAATGTGGCATAAAACTAACCCTTTTTAGTACTAATGTTGGAAAAAGTGTATTTTTGTCTTCCTTTTGTATTTTCAGGATTAAATGAGCTCAAATGAACAAAAGAAGCAAAAAGGCAGCTAAATCTAACATAAATACAAGAAAAGGAATAAACGTGGCGTGCCTGACCCCTCGACAGCATCCTCCCAAGCAAAAACAAGAGAACAGAAGGCTGAACACGCCCCGTGCTCAATGAGCACGGGGGCGTGCCCAAGTGTCTGCAGAAAAGACAAAGCTGTAGAAGCTTCTATCACCCACCACGGGGGCGTGCCCAGCGGACACGGGGCCGTGGTCAACTCTAAGATTCGCAGAATCTAGGGAAATCTTGATAGTACAGATACGCTTCTGCACACGGGGTCGTGCCCAGCGGACACGGGGGCGTGATCAACTAATGCAGACAAACTGCATTTAATGAAGAAAGAGAAGACGGGTGGACACGGGGCCGTGTCCGGGCTCCTGTTCAGGCTATAAATAGGGGTGCTTGGCTCATTTGCAAACCATCCCTTGACAAACCACATCTCTCACACTTCACCCACACTCCATCACCACCACAACACCGTCATCCACCACCATCATCCATCATCCATCATAGAGTGTGTGTAGTAGTCTCGGGATCCAAGATTGATAGTAAGAGTTCTTGATAATCAAAGGCCATGTTTGCCTAAGTCTCTTACATCACTTGGTGAAGACAAGCATTTAGTGTAATACTTTTTATTTTTAATCTTTTCGCACTTTTTATTTGGTTATGTATTAATGACTTTAATAACTAGTTTCTCATGTTGAAGGTGATTTTTCCTTATCATTTGTCCGTGGTGTCTTGGCATTATTTTACTGTCTATATAAAATAAAATATTTTCACCATTCATATCTCCACGGTCTATATGGAGATATGTTGGCTACCTGGTCGGGGGTTAAGGGAATGGTTTGGTAAGAGTCTTGTCTTGTTCAGTGTATAGATCCTGCAAGGACCTGGGTCAACTTTAGTAGGATCTCCTTCAATACCCACTGGTATTGGATGGCGGGGGTCCGAACTCCTTGATCCCCTCATATGTAAGCTACTATTAAAACTTTAACCCGGCTACTTAGGACTGTATCCCTGCTGACTCAGACTACTTAGCCGAGGGTAACGTCACCTTCAAAAGATGGGCCTACCACATTATGCATTAATAACTTAATTAATTATCTTTCAATAATCCAACCCTTTAGGATTGTATCCTTGCTGACTCAAACTACTGGGTTGAGGGTAACGTCACCTTCAAAAGAGGGGCCTACTACAATAACTAAGATAATCTCTTAAAAAGTGCAAAAGTGCGAAAATAATCAAAGGTTACACTAAAGGCGAGTCGGATCTAAGTGATTCATCTTGTTTATCTGTTTTTATTTTTATTATTTCAGCATTTTTAGTTTTTATTTTCTAGTTTAAAACCTTTTTCTAAACTTTTGATTTGATTAGACGTTGAGGATAAACCGGTATTAAAAGCTCTTGTGTCCTTGGACGACCTCGGTATCTTACCAACACTATACTACACTCACGATGGGTTCACTTGCCCATATGTGTGTTTGGTGTTAGTAAAATATCGTGTTTTATAAATTTAAAACTTGACTAACGTGTTATAAAGGGCAAAAAATATACATAAAAACATACGACACCACACGCGCATCAGTGGTGTGAATTTCTTGGGAAAGTTTTTTGAACATTTTTTATCAACCATGCAAGGACAATTCAAATTAGCATTCCCACACGGACCATGAATCATATAATCAGTCACAAGAGAATAATGTTCTTGATCTTCTTTTTTATCGAGAATCTCAGCGGAAATAAATGGTCTATGTGATCTACGGTGGGAAGTTTGTGATCGACCTTCATGAATAAGCATATATGTGCATGAGGAAGACCACACTTTTGAAATTCTACTGTATAAACAACTAAATAAAAAGGAAAAATAAATAGATTTAGTAGTTCATAACTTTGATTACAAAATATATATCAGATGATAAGATGTGAAAACAAAATAACATACCAACGTTGATCTCACCGAAATACTTAGAATCCTTCAAATTACTGAGTATGGAATCAAGCTTCATTTTAAACAATCGACACAATATGTCAGGCCTGTCTTCGGCTTTGATGGTTGAATCTTTTAGAAATATTTTTACTTCTGGCCACTTAGGATTACACGTTATAGTTATGAAGAATTCAGGGTACCCATACCACTTACATAAGGCCATTGCATCGAGGTAATTTTGTTGCATGAATCTTGCATCACCAGTAAATGAAGAAGGAAGTATAACAGGCTTTCTAGTATTTGTTAAAACTTCCTTACCTTTAGCTTTATGCTTTTGAAGATTCTCAAATGTTTCAGAGCAAAGGTTCGCTTGTTGCCTCCGGATGTACTTTAGTCTTTCGTTCTCAATCATTGTGTACGCATCAACCAAAAACTGTTGTAACAACCTTCTGCCATTTAAAATTAAGGAAAACCCATAACTTCTATCTTGGATCCTATATGAAAAAAATTCTCTCATTGTGCACTTAGGTTTTATTTTCTTTTGTGTGGACATAAAATCTGTGTGAGGAATATCAATTCTATAACCGTCATCACCATATGGGAAAAGTAACGGATATTGCAGAGCAAGATACGATGGGTGTAATTCGCTAATACGCTGGAGCATTCCCGACTGAGTCTCGACAACAATATCACCATGGTCTATAGCTTTATCTATGTCTTCGACAACCAAAGCAGCAACTTCAGATGTGGTGGGTAAGTTATATGTCCTGCCATCTTTTTCTCTTCTATAAATAAGTCGCAGACTAAGGTTGGTCACTAGAGATTTGTGAAAATGGTCTCTCACTATCCTATATGAATTAACCAACATATTTTGTGAATCTAATAAAGCCCTCAAATACTCTATCATTTCAACATCAAGTTCTTTATTAGTAGGCGAAGAAGGTTTAGTTCTTTTGCTGTTAAAAGAAGAAAAAAACAACAAAACATTAACATAACTACAACAGTATCTCGTTTTTATAAAAACTTATAGAAAAAAAATTGTACTTAGAAATCACTCGTACCTGAATAATGCCTGTCTGTTTTTATTTCATTTTCAGTATCATGTATGTATAGCTGACAAAACTTAGCTTCATTTCCATCTGGAGGTTTGAGACTACCCATGCAATGATAGTTTTGGCCACTGATACGATATATAAATGGAGCATTGCCCTTGTTGATATTAGAATCAACCTTTGCACCCATCGATGTAAAAGAGAACATATAGTTGTATCGTCTTATGTTCTTCTGGAAGAACTTGTTTTTTCATTTGAGGAAGAAAATAAATTTTGATAAGACAGATGTGCATCCTTTAAAGGTGGTAGCTGAACTTTACAATACCCACAACACATACTATAAGTTAGCTTATTATAGTTAAACGACCTTTTCCACCTTCTGATGTCCATAACTTTGCACTACAAACCTGACATGTAAGAACTTGGTCACCATGGTCCAAATAATCTGTTAAAAAATGATTGATAGTTATATTACAGGTTGTATACAACAAATGTCCTAAAACAGTAATATAGATTAAAACCTTTAGATATCCCTTTATAAGGATCTTCATCAGTGCACAAAAACACATCGTCTTCATCTGAATCCAAATTGAGCATAGGTACAGGAGTATTATCACATTTCTTTTTTCTCGAGGTTATATTTACCAGAAGACAGCCGTGTAAGGGTAGAGGTACTACCAAATATCGGCTGATTGTTACTACTAATGATGCTAGAAGTAATGGAATATCGACGGTTGCTATCTAATGGTGTAGCTATGTTTTTGTCGTTATCTGAACGTTCAATATTTAAACATATATGTTAGTACATGTATGTTGTTTAGTAACGTATATATCAAAAGAAACAATAAAGAAACAAAAGACATACCTGGTGTAGTTGAAATTAAATAACCAGTAGCATGTCTAATTGCTCGACGTGCAATGGAGTACATATGTTGGTCTGTAGTATTAGAACATTCCAGCGAATTTACATTGTCAGAAAAGATGTTAGGAACATTCGTTGATGAGGATGCATTATTTGATCTTTTATTATCAAGTATTAATTTTCGAAGCTTACGCCTTTCACCCGGTGAAGTAACTGAATAATAGAGAAGGTATAATATGTACGAAACACAAGAATCAGTCCCCTTGCAAACATAAAACGGAAAAAAGTATACTTATAATCAAATTTAACAACTTTTACCATTTGAGATATCTGAAAGAGGAGATCTATTTGAGATATCTGAAAGAGGTGTTCTTATAAGAGGACCTACAAAAAAACTAAATAGAAATATGATTTCAATCTAAAATCTGATTTTTGGTTTGGGAAATGACAAGTTAAGAAGTTAGCATTCCACATACTGTATAAATTTTGTTGGGATGAATTAGCAGCCGTTGAAGATGAACGTGAATATGATCTCCTTGATATTGTCTATGTGAGAGAAGTATTGTTAGTGCATATGTTTGTTGACTTCGTCTTATGTCTTGTATCGAGTCATGTAATTAGAATAGATAGACCAGGACACGTTGTATGAGAGAAATGGGAAACAGACCTGAACCAGTCACCCCTCACGAAGTGGCTAGGCTACCTCGCACGAGGTGACCAAGTTCATGTTTTCTGGCCAGTTCGTGCGACATGGACCAGTTCGTGTGGTCTGGCATTTCCTATAAATATGTGGTCTTGGGTCTTCATTTGTAACTTTTGGATTCCGGTAGCGAAGCTCTTCCGAAGTGTCATCAGCTCGTGTAACTTTGTCAAATCAATACAATCGACATTATAAGTGATTCTACGTGCAAATCTAGCTGCTATAACATCATTACGTATGATTCCGCCTTTCGTATTGATCGAGAACTCTTCTGATCGACTCGTTTGATCGAATCCCGATCCTACAAGTGGTATCAGAGCTCAGGAGGAAGAGTTCTTACCATTTCAGCTAATTTTCACCGATAAATCTGATTTCTACTCACTTTCTACACGTTTTTCTCAAAATTAACCGTGAATTCATGGTTAATATGACCTGATTTTGTGATATAACACGTAAAACTGAGTTTTAATCAATCTATGAACAGATTAAACCATAAATCAGACCGAAAATTTGATAAAATTTGATAAAACCATGAACTTTTGGACTTAGAAATCTCAAACGAGGTGGAAATTAGTTTGAAAAGTATCAAACCGTTTGATTTTTGGACCAGATCATTTGAATTTCGGTCCAAACCATTTGAAAATCATTTAGATCATGTGAAGTTTATTCCAGGTCGCACGAGTTGACTCCAGGTCGCACGAGTTGACTCCAGGTCGCACGGGTTGATCAGGCCGTTTGAATTTTATTCCCAGGTCGTTTGGAAAGTTTGACAAGATCGCACGAGGTGATCAGGTCGTTTGAGATTAAGCCAGGTTGTTTGAAAAAACGTCAGCTCGTTTGAAATTGAATCCAGGTCGCACCAAATTCATATCGTGCAAACGTTCAGGTCGTGTGAATTAATCTTTCCAGGTCGTGTGGTTTGACCAGATCATTGAAAATTCTGTTATTGGGAACTCTCAATACCGAAACATGGAAAACGAATTCTATAACTCGTTCAGTACTACCTCAGCTACTGCAAGTTCAGTTGCTCAGAACGTAAACATGGAGAATGAAACGGGAACGTTACATAAACCTCCTAAGTTGATGAGCATTGAAGAATATTACAGTTGGCAAGAACGGTTCGAGAATTGGGTTCAAGCAAATCATCTAATGTCTTGGGTTTGTATTGAAACTAAGTATGTTCGACCTCGTTCTGATATGGGAGTTATAAAGATTATTTCTGAATTTTCGGATAAAGAGAGAGACATGTACAAGGCAAAAAAAATGATAATCAGTTTACTACAACAAGCTGTGAAAGAATACATTTTCGTATTACTTCAACATGATGGTAGTGCTCGTTCGATTTGGGAAGCACTTCGCACAAAATTCGAAGGAAGTATGGAGATGATCAAGAATAAAAAATCATTATTAAAGAAAGAATTTGAATTGTTTTCAAGTTTGCCGGGTGAAACTACAAAAACTCTTATTGAGAGATATTGTCATTTAGTGTGTTCAATGACCCGGTTAGATATCAATAAAGATCGAGAGGAATGGGTTGAAAAATTAGCCGTTGCTTTACCTCAAAATGAATGGGGTACATATCTTATGATTTTGAAGAATACTGGAGAGTATGATAGATTGTCAATTGCTCAATTCATTGAAAAACTTGAAGGACAAGATCTTGAACAACAAAAGATCGCTAGAATGAACAATTCAAGTGGTCAACAAGATATCAAGTTGTATTTCAAAGGTAAAGTTCAAAATGTTGAAGCTAGTCCAAAGATCCAGACCGCTTTCAGTGCAGAAAACTCATCCGGATCACTCAATCAAAGTTCAATCAACAACAGTGGATTTTCTTCATATCCAAGTGTTAATCCTAATGTTTCAACATCAAATTATCAGTCTCAAAGCTCAAACAATGGTAATGGTCATGTGCTACAATGCAACATCGCGTTGCATCTTCAGAACGGTCAGAATTTCTCTGAAGAAGTCGCTAAAGGTCACATGGCATTACTAGTTACCGTGTTAGAATCATATGAGAGTTTGGTTGCGGGAAGGATCGGAAATCCTATGTTAACAAAAGAGGATTACGATCAGATTGATGCTGAGGAAATGGAGCTAATTGATATTAAGTGGTGTTTAGCGAGCGTGTTGAGGAGAGCTGAAAAATTTAAGCAGATTATTGGAAGAGATGACTTACGTGAAGCTAATGTTTCTACTTTAGGTTTTGATAAGTCTAAAGTTACTTGTTTTCGATGCAGGGAAAAAGGACATTTCAAGAGGGAATGTACCAACCGAGAAGCAGGTGGAGCTCAGAATCCTTTCGGGAACAATGAATATTATCAGAAAGTAATATATCATCAGGTAGCTCAACAACCGTCATCATCCCGTACTATTCCGATTGAAGATGGAAAGAGGAAAGCGTGTATTACTATGCCTTCAGATCAAGAAGATGAAAGATTGTCAGAGGGATTTAGCTGGGACAAATATATTCCAGCTGAAAGTAACTCAAAGTTTAGAGCATTTATTGCACAGATCATTCAAGAGCCAGAGTTGATGAAAGAATAGATGGATGTGTTTGCAAATGATGAGAAAAGTCAAGATGGAGAGTCTGTCTCTTCAGAAAAGACACCAGTCTTTGATCAATCACCAATTGATAGCAGTGATGATGATGAAGAAATTAAACAAATAAACATTGGTAAAACTCATTTATCTCCTGAAAGTTTCAAATTTTATTTTGCAGATAAATTGGAGAAACTAAAGGAGAAACGAGCAGCAAAAGAAAAGAAAGAGGTAAAATGTGAGAATGTTGTTCAGGTGGAAGAGAAGTATGAACAGAGTGAAGAAGTTAAAGTTGTTGAGAAGATTGTTGAGATTGAAAAGATTGTAGAGGTCACAAAACCTTGTCTGGAATGTTTGGAACCATGCAAACATTGTGAAGAGAAAGATAAGAAGTTTAGTGAGCTAGACAAGATGAAAGAAAAATTGTTGTTCGATGTTAAGTACTTGAAAGAATCTTATGATGTGTTGAACAGAACAGTCAACCAGTTGGAAAAGACAAACTCAGAAAGAGAAGATGCTTTGACAATGATGAATGCAGTGATGATGTCTAAGCAGAAGGCTATCAATCACTATATTGATGAGTGTGCAAAGTTGAAGCAAGAATTAGAGACTGAAAAGATTGAGAATGAAAGAATCAGATGAATGCTAATGAGTTATTCAAGTTCTGATTATTTGATTGATAGAATCTATCTGACAGTAGCAGGTTTTGAAGCCTTTCAGGATAAGAAGTCGGAAGATACGGATACTGGTAAGAAACAAAGTGCAAATTATAACAAGGGTTCGCCTCCGATCTGGGAAGGTTATTCTCCCAGAAAACCAAATTCGGAACAAGTAAAAAAGGCAGTCAATGTAAAGTTAAAGTCTGAAACAACTGATGAGTTACCAGACAACATTGACGTCACATTCACATCGTCTGACACTGATCATGAATCTGAGTTAATAAAGAAAGTGGTCGATCAGGTGTTGGATAAGGATGAGGAGTCAGAGTCAAAGTCTGAATCTGAGAGCTCAAGTTCATCAGTGGACAGTTCGAAATCATCGGTCAAAAGGGTTTACAATAATGAATTTCTGTTATCAAAAATTAATTTGAATGACGAAACACTAAAAGTTGCATATACTTTGAATGATTCCGACAAATTATATTTTGATAAAGAATTTCCCATAAAAAATGTGAAAACTGAAAATATTAAAAAGATTTTCAAACTAATAGAAGTCAAAATTTCAGAAATAAAAGATAAAATGGGATTTTCAAAACCTAAATATACTTCTAGAGTTCAACAACGTTTAAACAAGAAGAAAGGTTTCGGTCCAAGTCATCAAAAGAAACCGAATCATAAAAGCAATTTCAAAAAGAAGGGGTTGGGTTTTGATGTTGAAAATAATCAAAATATGAAAGATTTTAAATCAAAAGCTGTATTTGTTTCAGGGGCAAGTTCTGAAGAAGAGAAAAAGAGCTCATTCTGAAAGCAATCGAACAAAGTGTTTCTTGCAGAAAAACAGAAACATGAGAAGAATGAAACTAATCAGAAAAAGGAGACAAGAACCTGTTACCGATGCAAAGAAGTTGGTCATATCGCCTGGAACTGTCCAAAGGGAACCAACACACAACAGGGAGTGTCTTCTAAACTCAAAGAAAAAGTTGTTGATAAAACAGAATCACCAACTGAAAAATTTAAAATGTTTAAAAATTCAACATATGAAGTTGGTGAGTGTTCTAAAAGGTTTTACAAAAGAAGAGTGAATCTTAACAACCAAACGTGGGTTGCTAAGAAATCAGAGGTTAAATCTGGCGATGAATTTGTTTCTTCGGAAGCAAAGGAGCCACTTTCTGGCGATGAATCTGACTCGTCAAAGTCAGAGGAGCCACAAGTTGAGCTAAAAAGAGAAAAGTCAGTACCACCAATGGATGATGTCAACTTTCCACCATTGCGGGCTGCAAATTTAAAATCAAAATTTGGAAAAGTGGAAATTTCGAATCAATTCTATTCTGAAAAGAAAGAATTCGATGTCGAAAAGGCTTTCAATGGGAAAGTAAAACATATTTTTGGAAAAATGCTCGATGGTAGGGCCAAAGGGGTAAAAGAATTCTATGAATCAAAAAGGAATGTTCAAAGACCAAGTGAAATTGAACCAGTTACACCCAAAGCTGGTCAGGCTTGGGTGTCAGCATTCTTTGTTTGAAATCCTGACTTGCCGGAGCTCCCAAGTTGGTAATCGTGGAGCATGAATCGGCATCATTCTTGAAAAATGTTTTTGTGAAAAATCTACAAGTTGATAGTTTTTACAAGTGGTTGAAAGAACAAAGTGATGAATGAATCCCCATGATGTGTGAAATCAACAAAACTAATTTTCCGGAAAAACCATTTTGATTAAAACAAACTTAAGTGTTTTGAAATCATAATGGAAAAATAGTTTGTTGTCAGGGGGAGTTCTGATTGTTTAAGCCAAGTGAATGGAGAATTGAAGCAATTCATATCAGTTTGTCATTTTATTTGTACAGTTTATTGCTTTTACTTTCAAATTTTCCCGGAAAATCAAAAATTGAAACATATTTTTGATTTTAGGGGGAGTAAAAAATTTAGAAATTTTGAAAAATCCAAAAACATTGAAAAATCAAAATGAATTTTGTTGTAAAAAAGGGGAAATGATAGTACATCAGTGGACTATCACAACATGCTAAAGAAATGGAAAGTCAAAATGTTTTTAAACGAGTCTCACTGACGATGTTCCAGTAGACTTCGCACGACTAGTAGATTGTTTTCGAGATATAAACCTAAATATCATATACCTACTTATCTCGTGGGGAACATCTCTCGGATATATGGGTAACCCCCAAAATCTTGTTTGAAAGATTACCTGTTTCTGACATACTAGGTCTTTTGCTTAGTGATATCTGGGGTATTATACCAGGACTTCTGATTTTGCGGGAGCAATAGGCTAGTCCTCATATAATACTTTACGCTTGCTTGAAATAAAAGCACCCCCTCAGCATAAATATTGATAAAATATCGAAAGATAAAAGATCAAGTGCTGTTGTAAAGAAGATCCCTAAGGGGGACACACCTAAAGTCGAGCCTTCAACTCTAACAAAAATATGAGCTCTCAAGGTTTCGCATTTACCCTTTTACAGATATCATCTAGGTATATTCACCTGTAAGACTGAATATGGGGAATCTGGATTCGAAAGTATATTCAGAGGTGGGACACGCGAATAAGTTTAAGTCCTTAAAACATTAATCCGTATCTCGAATCAATTGAATCTTGTGTAGAAGTTTAAGTGGACAACAATACTGACAATCAGAAGTGAATTTGTTTAAGACTTAAAGTTAAATCAAGATCAACGGTGTTATTGATATGTCTCAAAAACTGATATGATCCTCTTACACAAACTCACAAAAAGATGTCTGTATATAGTTTATTTCCAAAAATCCAAAAAGATTTTCAGTATGTTTTAGCATAAAATTTTGAAAATTCAAAAAGATTTTATTTCATATTATTTTCGGCAACTGATGTTTGGAAAGCTGATTTTCAAAATTCCAAGTGCTAAACATGATGAACGACAACAGGGTTGGGAGAGTTTGTTTGAAATGAGAAATGATTTTGAAATGATTAAATGGTTCATTAATTTGAAATCGAAATTTGAGTGTTACGAATACAAGTGGTTAAGCAGAGATCATAAATGAGAGATCATGTTGATTTGAGAATGTTTCAAGTAGTTTCTAAAATTGTTATAAATGAAAAACCTTATGTTTTGGGTAGAGTATGTGCAGGTAAAAAGCTTTGAAAAGAGCTAGGTTTCGACTCCTGAGGATTTTCCGCATAAGCGTATGCAGATTAGAACCAGGTTTCCGATTCAAAGCTTGCAGATAGTGAATTCTAGACTGCGATCCCAGCTTATCGAAAGGGGGAGTCTGAAGACATAAGAGCCAGATTCAAATCTTGGAATAGCATTCGAGATAGAAGCTGCTAATGCCGAAGAGCTTAATGAATCAAGAGATCTGATCAAGAGAATTAGAAAGTTCGAAGAGTAAGGTTGAGATTCTGGAAGAGTAAGGGGGAGTTTGATAAAGATGCGTATAATGGAGAATACTTTGGATAGAGCGAGAATACTAATCAAGACGGAAGACTCGACACACTGAAGACTCGTCATCATCCAAGGGGGAGTTTGTTAGTGCATATGTCTGTTGAGTTTGTCTTATGTCTTGTATCGAGTCATGTAATTAGAATAGATAGACCAGGACACGTTGTATGAGAGAAACGGGAAACAGACCTGAACCAGCCACCCCTCATGAAGTGGCTAGGCCACCTCGCACGAGGTGACCAAGTTCATGCTTTCTGGCCAGTTCGTGCGACCTGGACCAGTTCGTGTGGTCTGGTTCGTGGGGTCTGGCATTTCCTATAAATATGTGGTCTTGGGTCTTCATTTGTAACTTTTGGATTCCGGTAGCGAAGCTCTGCCGAAGTGTCATCAGCTCGTGCAACTTTCTCAAATTAATACAATCGACATTTAAAGTGATTCTACGTGCAAATCTAGCTGCTATAACATCAATACGTCTGATTCCGCCTTTCGTATTGATAGAGAACTCTTTTGATCGACTCGTTTGATCGAATCCCGACCCTACACGTATTCTAAAGAAGAAATAGTAAAAGATCAGGAGCATAAAAAAATAGAACCAAACCAATTATAGATATGTGGTTTTTGAATTTTGAATTCTAATATCTGATACCTAGGAATTCACATATCCTTAATAAATTATAATATTCCATATTATCATTTTGTATTTAAAAATCATTTCATGAAAAGCAAAATAGGATCGTTTCAAATTCTTGAATTAATTAATTCATGAAATCTATTACATATAGAAAATATTAAGAACAAATTTTGTAATCTTTGTAGAATGTAAATCGGGTGTTCATCGGTTCGATTTATGGTTTATTTGTATATGATTTATAAAATATTATTATTTTTATTTAATAAATAATTAAGTTAAAAGGTTTATTTTTCGGTTATCCAAATAAACCAAATAAAATAAAACGTGGATCCATAAATCGAACAAAAAACCGAATAAAATGTGGTTCGGTTTACGCTTCTTACTTGGTTACGGTTTTTCTGGACACCCTACTTTGAATCACTTACACAAAAATATGATATATCCTCAATAAATTATAATATTCCATATTATCATTTTGTAATTAAAAATCATTTCATGAAAAGCAAAATAGGATCATTTCAAATTCTTGAATTAATTAATTCATGGAATCTATTACATATAGAAAATATTAAGAACAAATTTTGTAATCTTTGTAGAATGTAAATCGGGTGTTCATCGGTTCGGTTTATGGTTTATTTGTATATGATTTATAAAACATTATTATCTTTATTTAATAAATAATTAAGTTAAACGGTTTATTTTTCGGTTATCCAAATAAACCGAATAAACCAAATAACATAAAATGTGGATCCATAAACTGAACAAAAAACCGAATAAAATGTGGTTCGGTTTACGCTTCTTATTTGGTTACGGTTTTTCTGAACACCCTACTTTGAATCACTTACACAAAAATATGATAAACAATTTATTCAAAATTCAAATGTTTTTTAATTATCGATTAACATTTAATTGAAATATATATAACTTTAACAGATATCTAACATACGTATTTCTATATATTTGAAGTATATAAATAAGCTATTGAATGAGATGAGTTAAATAAGTTAATGAGAGAAACGAACACAAATTAAATATTTTTTAAAAATTGTAATATATGACGGATACTTATTAAAAGACTTTCATTTACTCATCCAATCAACGTTTAATTGAAATATATGATATTTAAACAAATAATATATGTCCAAAGATTAAGAATGGAGACGAAAATTCCAAATTTAGTGGACAAGGATAACGGTATAAACCAATAAAGAACAACCACATCCACTGATAATCCTATATAAATTATGAGATAAGATGATAAGATTATAAATGTTTAAAGATTATAAATGTTTGTAGAGAAAAAAGTTGTTATTTGGCTTTATATAATATATATTATAAATTGTTGCTTCTCTTCATACACATAACGTTTAAACATTAATATTGAATATCTAAATATTTATTTAACATATTCATTATAATATTAGAATAAAGGTCATACTCATTATAATATTAGAACAAAAAAGTATAATAAGCAGGTAAGTTTTAGTGGATTCAAAAGTCCACAATCAGTCCAAAACATAAGAGCACCAAACAGCCAAAACCAAGAAAACGAAAACCATAAGTTCAACATAGCAAAAGCATATGAAATCAACACTTAGATGTTTTCAAAAATACGGAGAAAACTATTTCTCAATCTTGGGAATCAACATCTTTGAAACACCAACATCTTCATCCTGAACCATTTCATCACTCATGTAGCGCTTTGTCGAGGAACAACCTAATGCATCATCTACGTTGTACACTTCACAAAGATTACGTTTTGTTTCATCAGAAGATGGATTCTTATTGCTTGCAAGTGCTTTGGATATAGGTGTAACATTGTCACCGGTGCATGACATATCATCCTGATATAAAAAGATGATAAGTATTAATGTTTCAAAAAATTTAGTAGAAATAACCTAATTCTTATATTACCTTAATAAGGTCAATAGGATTAGACAAACTGTCGGAATCCGGAACACTAAACTGTGACACCTGTGCCTCCACGACCATCATATGAATACAAAACCAATGAAATATTGTGTTCATACTTAGGATTTGTATAAATATGTGTATCATTTGCACATATCAACTCTTGTTCAAATTCGAGCTTTAAATCGCTTTCTAGAAAGTTATACGCAAACTGAAGCGTAAATATAATCAGTTTAATGCAAAAAAACACTCCGGAATAGTGACATAGGCTTAACATACCTTAAATAACCTTCACATAACTTAGAAATAAGTTTTGGATGGTTTGGTGTGTCGAAAACAAGTTTATTCGATCGCAGGGACTATTTGTGTTAAACTGCGAAACTATGCCGATTTGTATAGTAACGAACATTTCGGAACATGATTATAAGTTAAATATACCCTAAATATCCTTTACATAGCTTAGAAATATGCTTTGAGGGGTTCGGTATGCGAAAATAAACTTTTTGATCAAATAGGGACTAAAAGCGTCAAAAAGTGCATAACTTTGCATTTTCGCGCATATCTTACGTTCTGAACATATCCGGACATCCAAAAATTTTTGTAATCATTAAAATAATTTATTTTAGTGATTGTAATGCAAAAATACCATTCGTCGTGTAATTTGGATCGTTTTCGTGTCCGTTCGAGTTTTCATCTTCTCAGAGGTCCCGGGTTCGAATCTTGGGAACGACATATCCACCCTTGATTAGAACTCGGTAAGGGGAAGTCACCGCCAGGGCGCTTTGTCGGGTAGCAAACTGGGGAGGGGGATCCCTCCCGCGGTCAGGGGTACCGTGCATTTACCCTTTTTTAACTTCATCATTGAGCCTTGAAAATGGGTTAACGAGGCTTAAACGTGTCAAAAATAAAGTTTTTAAGCATCAGGGGCCTGTTCTGCCAATTTGCAAAAGTTGCTGGTCTGACATCCCTGGAGGGGCGCGAAGCCCATTCCTTCTTTCTTTACGGCCCGCGAAAGACCCCCAGATCTGCAAAAATGGTTTTTCAGCAAACAGCAACTGAATCTGGGTTTTTGGACAAGGTTTTCCCACACCATGGGCTGGTTTTTGAGGTCCCATGGTATACAAAACCATGTGCAAAACCTGGATGGCCAAGATCAAAGCTCATATTACGAGGAACGATCCTAAAGGTTCTTGAAAATCTATAAATACCCACCAATTTCTTTCATTCCAACTTGCCCATTTGATTCAAACCTGCTCTAAGTTGAAGTCTAGGCTTCATACCTAAGTATTTTGAATCAAATACTTCCTTGCTTGGACCTTTTATAAGTCTCCTTCATGCTTGTTCATGTATTTCAAGCATGAAAGTCAAACAGTGTTTGACTTTCTGCTTTGACCAGTCTTTGGTCAACACAAAGTTCGTTTGAACTTTGTAACATGAGCGTAATCACGATGGTTATAGTCCCTTGTGACTATACCTACTGATTACCACGTTGATTAGTCGAAGTGACAAGTCAAAGGTTCGATCAAAATACTCTACGCGTATTTTGCAACGAAGCTATTTTCGGGTATCAAAACACTTTATTTTGATATCAAACTTGTTTTCTAACTTAGTTAAACATGTTTTAACATGTTTAACTCGTCACTTTTCGTCTAGTGCTTGTTTAGGGTCGTAAGTCAAGCGGTCTTAACAACCGCTTAGACTTTCGAACCCGACCAAGCATATTTTGTGACCATAGTTGTATAGGGAATAACCTTTCCAGGTTATACCTTATGGTCACTTACTTTAATTAGTAGTATGATAGGTAGTTTATATGCCTTAGGTAAATGACCAAATTGCCCTTTTCATGCATAATTTGATTTTAAGCATATGTAACCTAACTTTTGTCACTTAAACCGATTATGCAACATATTTAACACATGTTAGGGCATATAATACTTGTCATAGGACTAGTTAGGCGTCTCGAACGCACTTTCGCGCGAACGACGCGTTAAAGTAGCGTAAGCTACCTTAATGGGTCGTAACGGGTCGTAAGCACTTAGGATAGGTTCCGTTTTAGAATATAGGTTTTGTTAAACCATATCACATGAGTTCCAATACTCATTTGGTTTATGAGACCTCATTCTACACGATCTTCCGATTTAGGTACCGATTATTTAACATAGTGATTCCATACTAGGTGCCACATGATTCCTTGATTTTCGAGCTTGTTAGGACACTTAATCAAGGATACTTACAATCTCAGGTGAGTACATAGTCCCCTCTTTTACTGTTTTCAAATGGTTTGGGGTGAAACATATGTGCCTATTCGTTATTTTCATGATTTCAACTATATGGTTACACATGCATGATATTTATCTTTTGACGAATTGAACTATTGTCCATGGCTTAAACACTGATTTTCGAAGTTTGTACGACTATTTGTTTGTTCATATGTTTACTTATACATTCATTAGCAATGATCAAGCTGATTGGTAGTACGATATAGCACTATAGGACTAGACACCCCATTCCTGTTGTATGGAATTTCAGAAACCAAATTTTAACCAAATAGAATTTGCCTTTGTGGTATTTCTATAGTCTCTAAAGTGTAATTTGATGCACTAAGGTTTGAATGTATTACTAAATCGCGATATACGGTATATTTCGATATACTACCAACGTGATACTGTTTTGCCAAAGCATAATTTATTATGCTATTGTTTACTAAAATATAGTTTGATATGTTACCGAACCACGATTTAGGTATGTTCTGACATACTACCAACGTGATATTGTTTACTAAAGTATAGTTGATATACTACCGACTGTATTATTTCACAAGCTAAAGTATATTTTAATATACTACCAAAGCATAATTGATGTGCTATTTTTAAATCCAAAGCATAAGTTGATATGTTATTTACAAAACCAAAGTATAATGTATTATACTACCAATGTTTTTCATTCTTAAACCAAAGTATACTTGTGATATACTATCAAATCTATTATTTCCGAAACTAAAGTATATTCTAATATACTATCTATTTTACTATTTCAAAACTAAAGTATACTACTCGTCCACTTATCTCAAAACCAAAGTATATTTTGTATATACTATAAACCTTTTTCCAAAACGACGCATATTTAGAAACAAAACTTTTACAAGGATTCATGGCTATTTTTGAAAACGTAAAACTTTTTCTTACATTTTCCAAAGCCATGAATCTAATTCACAAATAATATGTTACTCACATGCATTTTTATGCTAACGTACCTATTTTCACATATGTTTCAGGTGCTGCTGTGTGATGATTGTTGATGCATGCTATACATAGGATGGACTCGTGCCTTAGCGACTTTAAAACTTTGAAGACAATTATTTTTACTTATATGATTTGTATTAAAACAATGAGTTCAATAATTCAATAAAACGAAACTTTTAAATCCATGGTAGTAAAACAATGATTCTGTTACGACACTCCCCGATGTTTCCGCCGCGGTTTGTTGTTTTACGCGGTCGGGGTGTGACAGAAAAGTTGGTATCAGAGCCAATGGTTATAGGGAATTAGGTTATTAGTAATGCTTTGACCTAGACTATAACCTTCCTAGGACCCTAACACAGGTTATCTTGTGTTTAGTCTTAAAAACAATACCGTCGCCTATCTTTAGGTGGCAGCCAAAACAAGAACACAAATTACGAATCCGTTTTTGAAAACCAATCATCTCTTCTTAGATGATTTATTATAAGGTTTTGAACCTTCAAAGTTTTCAAAATCTCATCATAGTTTGTGTCTAAATAATGTGAACACGTGCAATCTGAAAGGGTGGATGCCTATACCTCGAGTTTTCTGACTAAGGCTAGAGTGTTCGTACAAATTCACATAATCGGACCAATCACTCTTACCTGGGAACTCTTGGGGTGAGTGTCCACTTATAGGCTAAAGCATGTCTTCGTGATACATTAGTATGACCCATTTACTTTGGTTAGTCACAGTGTCATTTGTTTGTTTTAGGTAACAAACAAATTATCACAATCTTCAAGCTTTGTCGATATTCTTTTAAGCATTCAATTCTTACTATCCGATAACACCTCACTTGTTTCCTTTTCATGTTTCCTTGCTCTTTTAGAATATGCCTCCTCGACGTGATGCACAACCTCCAACTAACGCCGAACTCGCGGCTATTATCGCTCAGCAAATCGCTGCTGTACTCCCAAACCTGATAACCTAAGTAAACCAAGCAAACAACAATAACAACAATGCTCCATGCAACTATAAGACATTCAATTCAGCTAAGCCACTCACATTTACTGGGTCTGAAGGGGCCACTGGGCTCCTACAATGGTTTGAGAGTTTCGAAAGCACATTTCGTCATGTACAATGCCCAAACGAGCGAAAGGTTGAGTTTGCATCGAGCGTATTCTAGAAAAGAGCACTTACATGGTGGAACGGTGTAATGAGGGATAGGGGTGCCGACGTAGCATTGGCACAAACTTGGGAAGAGCTTCGAGCTTTAATGATGAAGGAGTTTTGTCCTCGTCATGAACTCAGGGCGTTAGAAAGGGAATTTGATGATGTAAGTCAAGACAGCGGTGAACATGGAGCCTACACTGATCGTTATGAGGAACTGAGCCTCTTATGTCCTACCATGGTTATGCCTTTGGATAAGGCGATCGAAAAGTACATTGATGGTCTCCCTGACCCAGTTCAGGATATCGTTACTAGTAGCAACCCTACTACCATCAGACAGGCCATTGAACTATCTGCTACCCTGACTGAATCCCAGATCAGGAAAGGTAAGCTTTTCCGAAAGGGCGACCCGAAACCATATGACAAGTCTACACAAGAAAAACCAAAGGATAAACAGACTGAGTCCTCCAAAAAGTCAAAGAAGCGTAAGGCTTCACAAAACTTCGCAGTAATTTCTTAGAATAATCAGGTTGCACCAAACCAGCCAGCACAACCTCGTACTAGGAAAAACTACGTTGGTACTGCACCTTTGTGCAACAAATGCAACCGTCATCATCTGGAACAAACACAGTGTCACAAATGTACCCACTGTGGGCAATTGGGACATTTGGTCAATACCTGCCGTTATGCTATCCAAAACCAAGCTGCTGCAAATCCTGCTGCTGTTCGAGCACCATTTCCACCTAGATCGTGCTATAACTATGGTGATCTTACTCACTACAGGAACAATTGCCCAAGACTTGTTAACGCAAATCCAGCGCGTGGACAAGTGTTTAACATAAACGAGGCAAACGCAAATGACCATGCAGCAGTGAACAATTAGACTTTTGTATTTTCCTTGTTGTTATCTATGACTCTAGAAGCAATTCAGTTGTTATATAAATAAAATTTGTTGTTTCAATTTTATTTTACAAAACTGATACGATTGTGTGTATATGTGACATACCCCTACGATGCCGACATCAAGGAAGATGTTCCTTACAAAACAAACTACTCGTGTGATTCTTTCATTTTATGATCACTTGTGATCTCCCCGAAAATCCTAAGTACTCGTTTCTTCTAAGAAACAAAGCACAAGGTACGAGTTACAAATTCTTAAACAGATACCTGAAATACCATTTCAAATCCTTGATTTGATACCTAAAGGTACTTTCATGAATCCCTAATTGGAATCCTTGTGCGCTTTAATACGAATGTTACGATACGACAAAGACAAAACAAAATCCTTATAAGATCTTCCTATCTTCATAATTAGATTCTTTGGGATGTTTAAAAGGTATCAATTGAAGTCCTTGATTGGATTTCTGGTGTACTTTAAATGCATTGATTCAAATTAATGAACGAGCTAATAACTAAACCAACGAATACGTGATTATGTGATTATGTGTTTATATGTAATTCTAAATCTCGCTATCTAAGTCCTGGTAGAATCTTTCATATTTTTATATGTTAGATTCTCAGAAGGATACACAAAGTACTACCTTAAATTCCTTAAGGGGCTTTGCTATGCAAATAGTAAGAACCTTGGATTCCAAAGTGCTATTTCAAAACAATTATTTGATTCAAGGTTACAAAGATCCTTTAGTGGTCTATTTAAAGGGATCGTACGACGGTCTAGTTAAGGAGATCATGTGTTGATCTAGTTAAAAAGATCGTTCGTTGATCTAGTAAAAAGATCCTTTGGTGGTCTAGTCAAGTTATTACATGTTTGTTCGATTGATTTTACCCTAGGCATTATGAAATGAACTGTGCAGACTGTGCAAGGAATTACGTAATTATGGATGCATACATAATTATGGAATTCAGTGCACAGAAACCACAGCAAGTTTTGTCATGTGTTAAGACCTATAGTGATAAGAATAAGGAAACGGGAACAATGTAAGAAGGGCATGGTGGATACGCCGCTGGTACTTCCTTTATATAAGTGTTCCTTATTACATTACGAACGTGGCATTATTTAAGTTACTAAAAGTCCTGGACCTTGACCAATGTTATTTTATCTTACAATCTCCGACTCCGATTTTCGAGCACACACAAGTTTCCTATAATAGTCTTCATAGGAAACATTCTTTTATTCGTTGTTCGAAACTCCATGTTTTGTTACTACAAGGACATCACTTGGACAAATAAAAAATTTGCTAAAAATCCAAATGTGGCCCAGTGTTTTACTTAGGGTACGAAGGATTCATTCGAAAGCAAAACAATCACAGTTGTCTTCACAGGTTTCCTCTAAAATTAAATTTCGGGATGAAATTTCCTAAAGTAGGGGAGACTGTGGCACCTGGTCCTCCACGACCATCATACGAATACAAAACCAATGAAATATTGTGTTCATACTTAGGATTTGCATAAATATGTGTATCATTTGCACATATAAACTCTTGTTCAAATTCGAGCTTTAAATCGCTTTCTGGAAAGTTATACGCAAACTGAAGCGTAAATATAATCAGTTTAATGCAACAAACACTCCGGAATAGTGACATAGGCTTAACATACCATAAATAACCTTCACATAACTTAGAAATAAGTTTTGGACGGTTTGGTGTGTCAAAAACAAGTGTATTCTATCGCAGGGACTATTTGTGTCAAACTGCGAAACTATGCTGATTTGTATAGTAACTGTCACACCCCAACCGATGGCGGAATCATCGGGGTGCGGCACTGAGCGAAACAGATTGTTCAAGAGAAATTCCATAACAACTACATTACTAGATAGTTAGTATTATGTCCCATACCATAACCCGTCAAGCAAATTAAGTCATTACAGATAGCGATATCTCAAAAACAGTAACATGTTCCGACAACTCAGATTACAAAAATAGATAATTCGTTTATTTGTTTCTAGGACTCTTTCCTAGCCTCGATTTCATGACACAGCAAACAAGGCATCCTAGCATCTTAAGCACCTGCCACATACGTTAAAGTAAAAGTCAATACACATAGTGTAAAGGTGAGCATACAAGTTTAATAGATGTAATAGAGTTCGAATTCGTTTACGCATAACCAGTACGTACAACATGCGATGTGAAGCACGTTAGTTATCGACATGATCCTATCGATACCAATGAATGCGGGTTAACTACCCAAGGCAGTTCGTAATACATATTCACCACTGTGAACCATGTGATTAATTGTCCTTGACAACCCCTGAGTGAACAGGTGCTGAGTCCAAACTATAGTACTATCGTTGCTAAGGCAGGTAGACAACAATCTATGTGTAAACATAACAAACAAGCATTCATCGAGTCACGTATAACATACAGTAGCGGTTAGCGTTAAAGTATTTCATAGTGTGTTTGAGGTGATTTAGAATAAGTAACGTATGTAACACCCAAAAGTGCATAAAGCAAAAAGGGTTCGAGTATACTCACAGTGATGATGGATTGAAGGGAGCGCTTAGAGCAAGATTAGCCTGATCAGATCGATAGCATAAACGATAAGCGGCGCGTAAAACGGTGCAAGGTACCAAGTGTCGAACAGCAACCCGATCGGTCGGTCATTCGATCGGATGTCAATCCGTTCAGATGGTTATCCGATCGGATGACCATTCGGTCAGATTAACACCATGCTTGGGCAAAATGTGTTTGTGTATGATGGTTTATCTTTTGAAGTTTTCGTTGTAGCATTTTGAAAACAGAGAAGTATCTCTACCCTTCAGGTCGGTCGATCGAATGGCGTTTTGATCGGACGGCGATCCGTTCGGTGAGATATTTCTCAGAGAACAAGTTCACATCAGACTTATCATCCAAATCAGATAGCCTACCGATCGGGTGTAAATCCGCTAGAACTTGCTAGTGCATTGAGCATGTTGAAAATTGATTAAGTGTGGGACCAAGGTGCAAGCCGATTGGATGGCTGTCCGATCAGATGGCAATCCGATCGGACGGCAATCCGTCCTAATGGCTGATCGTCTTGACACTTGGTTGTTTTGATGGTTTTGCAGTTTTGATCGAGACGTTGTGATAACGTGCTAAACAACGGAACCCTCGTCAAGACCCTAGTGACTTGTCTGAACCGGAATCACCCAAATCCGACCCGTTCACTGGCTCGTGACGGTTGTTCATGTTTAACCCGGAATCGGTTGTCTCTTTGGTAGAACCCACATCTTGAACCGATACAACACTAAGAAGGTGTAGAAGATCAGAACAAGCTCCGATTCTATCGGTTTTGAATGCATTGAGTGTAAAAGAGTTGAAAGAAATTTAGAAACCATCTTTCAATCCTTCTCACCATGAATATGTTCAGATCTATGCAAGATCTATGTTTATTCATGTGGAAATCGTTCAGATCCAAGTTGTTCTTGGTGGATTGAAGTCAAAACATGAAGTTCATAAGAACACCATGATGACATCATCCTAGAACACCACAAATCCGGTGATTTCATGGTTAAAAGTGAAGATTGTTCGGTGAAAAAGATGAAGATTCAAGCGTAGATCATAGAAGTACAAATATTTATGAAGAAACTTACAAGAATCAAGAGAAATCGAGAGAAATGAGTGCTTGAGTCTCTGGTTCAGGTGAGAGTTGTGACCTTAAATGATTGAAACAGGTGGGGTATTTATAGGGTTTCCCAAAATGGCAAAAAGACATACGGATCGAGTGGGTCACCGATCGAGTGGCTTTGGTGAGTTGGGTTTCGTGTTTTCATTTCGTGCGTTGAGTGTTCCGATGCGATTCGAGTGAGTGATAACATTACCCATTAATCCTAACCACTATATGTAACATACAATCTCTATAATTAACTTGCGTTTTGCGTTTGCGATTGGATTGCGATTCGATTGTGATTAATCACCACAAAACATAAATAAACATGCACAAGTAACACATAATTAACACACACACATAAAACATATCCTTAACCTGTAATTTACCGTGATTCGTATTTCTATTTGATGTTGATTCGTTTAGCGTTAAATAGCTTAGCGTTTAGTTAACTTTATCTCATTGTTACTTCCTATTGTTCACAGTCGTAGAAGCGATTATCGGCGATAAACATACATCGATTACTGCGATTAAGTGCGCTTATTATCATTTACTCCACATAATACAACTAAGTCAAAAACATAAAAGTAGTAGATTACAAGTTAAGTCGCGCGATCGGTCGTTGACTTTGACATTGACTTTGACTTTCGAAACACGGGGTGTTACAGGCTCCCCTTCTTAAGGGAATTTCGTCCCGAAATTAGGCCGAAGCCGTAACAAACAACTGCGGGTACTTCGCCTTCATGTCGCTTTCGAGTTCCCAAGTGAACTTTGCACCTCGTTTTCCTTCCCATCAGACTTTCACAATGGGAATGCGCGAGCGTCGGAGCTGCTTGGTTTGGCGGTCCATGATCTTGACAGGCTTTTCCACGAAGTGTAATGTTTCATTCACTTGAAGATCCTCGAGTGGAACGTGTAAGTCATGCTCAGCCAGACACTTTCTGAGGTTCGAAATGTGGAAAGTCGGGTGGACGTTGCTAAGTTCCTCGGGTAGTTCGAGTCTGTAAGCCACTTTTCCAATCCTTTCCAGAATCTTAAAGGGTCCCACATATCGAGGCGCGAGCTTTCTTTTCTTGCCGAATCTGACCACACCCTTCCAAGGTGATACCTTTAGGAGTACATGGTCGCCAAATTCAAATTCAAGGGGCTTGCGTCGTCTATCGGCGTAACTTTTCTGACGACTCCGTGCTTTCAGCAGATTGTCTCGAATTTGGAGGATTTTGTCAGTCGTTTCTTGTAGTAGCTCAGGACCGGTTAATTGCGAGTATCCGATCTCGTGCCATACAATAGGCGATCGACATCTTCTTCCATACAATGCCTCAAATGGTGCCATTTGAATGTTGGAATGATAACTGTTATTGTACGAGAATTCGACTAAAGGTAAGTATGCGTCCCAATTACCACCGAAATCTATGACACACGAACGGAGCATGTCTTCAAGGGTACGAATCGTTCTCTCAGTCTGACCGTCGGTTTGGGGATGGAAAGCTGTACTTAGATTAAGCGTGGTACCGAGAGCAGATTGAAATGTTTCCCAAAGACGTGAGGTAAACCGAGCATCGCGGTCAGAAATGATGTCGCGAGGCGTCCCATGTCGACAAATGATCTCTTTGGTGTAGATCCGGGCTAATTTTTCTACCTTATAGTCTTCTCGTATCGGTAGAAAATGAGCAGATTTCGTCAAACGGTCAACGACAACCCAGATGCTGTCGTGACCTGATGGCGTGCGCGGAAGTTTCGTTATGAAGTCCATGGCTATACTCTCCCACTTCCACATAGGGATTTCGGGTTGAACGAGTAAGCAAGAGGGTATTTGGTGCTCGGCCTTGACCTTCGAGCAGGTCAGGCACTTCGACACATAGAGAGCGATATCTCTTTTCATGCCCGGCCACCAGTACTTGTAGCGAAGGTCCTAGTACATTTTATCGGCACCGGGATGAATAGAATACCGAGACTTGTGGGCTTCGTCCATCAAAATCTGCCGTAAATCGGTCCGTTTAGGGATCCAAATTCGGTCAAGGCAATGGAATATCCCATTCGATTTATTCACTAGCTGGGCTCCATCGTTGAGAATCCTTTCCTTCTTCAAAGTGCATTCAGTGAAACAAGCATGTTGGGCTTCGCGGATAAGGGTTTCGAGATCATATTGGGCTTGAATATTACGGGCGCTGTGCAAGTAGCTCCGTCTGCTGAGAGCATCGACAATGACATTTGCTTTGCCAGGATGATAACAAATCTCACAGTCATAATCGTTGAGAAGTTCAACCCATCGGTGTTGGCGCATATTAAGTTCCTTCTGGTCGAAGATGTGTTGTAGGCTCCTATGATCCGTGAAGATCGTACACTTGGTACCATATAGGTAGTGTCGCCATATCTTCAACGCAAAAACAACCGCACCTAGCTCGAGGTTGTGGGTTGTGTAGTTCTTCTCGTGGATCTTGAGCTGACGAGATGCGTAAGCGATAACCTTGTCCCATTGCATGAGAACACAACCAAGGCCAAGGTTCGAGGCATCACAATAGACAATGAAGTCATCGTTTCCGTCAGGTAGAGTGAGAACGGGAGCATTGCAAAGCATATACTTGAGGGTTTGAAAGGCAGTCTCTTGTCAAGTTCCCCAAACAAAAGGCTTGTCTTTGTGCGTGAGAGAAGTAAGCGGCACGGTGATTTTAGAGAACCCTTCGATAAATCGGCGATAATAGCCCGCTAGTCCGAGAAAAGAACGGACTTCAGACGGGTTCTTAGCTGTAACCCAACTCTTGACAGCTTTGATTTTCGCGGGGTCGACGTGAATACCTTGACTATTGATAATGTGACCGAGGAATTGAACGTCCTCCTGCCAGAATTCACACTTGGAGAATTTGGCATAGAGTCGATTCCCTTGGAGTAGCTTGAGAACCAAACGTAGATGTTGCGCGTGTTCGGTTTTCGACTTGGAATAGATCAGGATATCATCGATGAACATGATGACGAAGTGGTCGAGAAAAGGTTTACACATGCGATTCATCAGATCCATGAAAACCGTGGGTGCGTTGGTTAAACCAAAAGGCATAACAACGAACTCATAGTGGCCGTATCGAGTGCGAAAAGCGGTTTTGGGAATATCATCCTCTAGAATGCGTAACTGATGGTAGCCTGAGCATAGATCGATCTTGGAGAAACACGTAGCACCCTGTAACTGGTTAAATAAATCATCGATGCGAGGTAGAGGGTAACGATTCTTGATTGTCAGCTTATTCAACTCCCGATAGTCGATGCACATCCGGAACGACCCATCCTTCTTTTTGACGAAAAGGACTGGTGCGCCCCAAGGAGAGGTACTAGGGCGAATAAAGGCTTTGTCAAGCAATTCCTGAGGCTGACTCGAGAGTTCGCGTATTTCGGACGGAGCGAGTCGGTAACGGCCTCTAGCGACATGATTCGCTCCAGGAATGAGGTCGATGCGAAAGTCGATATCACGACTCGGAGGTAAGCCTGAAAGATCTTCAGGAAAAACGTTAGGGAATTCACGAACAACAGGAACGTCTTTCACTTCTGTCTTTCCTTTCTTTTCCTTCTCCGCTACTACAATGTTGGCCAAGAAAGCTCTGTATTCCTTGCGGAGATACTTGCTAGCTTGGATACATGACATGAGCTTGAGATCTTTCGAGAGAGTTTCGCCATACACACAAAGTTGATCCCCATTAGCGAGCGAGAATCAAATCATCTTATCGAAGCAAACAACTTCAGCATGGTTTTCGTGAAGAAAGTTCATGCCTATTATGCCATCAAAACTACCGAGTTGCATCGGAATAAGGTCGATAGGGAAGATGTGACTGTTGAGTTCGAGAGTACAATCATGAAGAACGGAGTTGACAGCGATTGTTCTTCCGGTGGCAATTTCAACATCGAACGTCGAGGGGAGATGGGCGTGCTTACGATTGAGGAGCTTTTCGAACTCAAACGATACAAAACAGTTATCGGCTCCAGTATCAAACAAACACGAAGCATAAATACCATTCACAAGGAACGTACCATTGACCACGTTGTTGTCAGCCTGAGCCTAGTGCACATTAATGTTGAAGGTTCAAGCACGTGCTGCTTGTTGCTGTTGCTGGGGCTGCTGCTGTTGCGGCTCTTGCTTCACAACTCTATTGGGGCACATGTTCGCGAAATGGTTGGGATCCCCACACGCAAAGCAAACTCTAGCATTGATCGCGGGTGCCTGATCCGCTTGTTGGCCTTGAGGAGTAGGAAGTAGAGCTTGATGAGCAGTAGCTGGAGCTGGAGCTTGTCGAGGACCTGTACGGCAGTTGGCGGTGAAATGGCCATACATGTTTCAATGTACAAAAAATCTGCAAGCAATTCCCACGGGGTGATGATAAGTACAAGTCGGGCAGACCGGATGAGGACCAGTATAAGCACGCTTCGCTCTCGGTGCTTGGTTAACCGGTGCCGCGACCTGGCGGTGTTGCATCTGCTGCTGAGCTGGTACAGCTTGGAGCGGGGCAGCAGTGGTGATAGCACAGTTCTTGTTGCTGGAGCTGCTGTTGCTCTTCCTCTTACAACGAGAGGACTTTGAAGACTAAGGAGTGGCGATGGTTTCAGCGGTTGGTGCCGTGGTAGCTTGGTGCAGGTTCTTGGCGGCTTTATCTCAGTAGCCGGACTTGACTCGCTTATCGTTTATTTCAGCGGCAAGCAGGTAAGTTTCTTCGATTGTTGCTGGCTTTGAAGCTTGCACAAAATCTGTGACGCAATCTGGCAGAGCTCGAATATACTTCTTGATTGCAACATAAGGAGTCTTAACTTGATCAGGACACATTATGCTAAGCTACTTGAAACGGGAAGTTAAAGCAGCATTGTCACCATCCTTCTGCTTGATATGCTAGAATTCGTCCTCCAACTTTTGGCGCTCGTGGGGAGGGCAGAACTCTTCCAACATGACGTTCTTCAACTCATCCCACGTCAAACCGTAAGCTGCATCATTTCCGCGTTTATTTCTCTCGGCGGTCCACCAATCTAAAGCTTGGGATTGAAAGACGCCGGTTGCGTTGAGAGTGCGGAGATCATCAGGATAGCCACTCGGCGCAGGGTGACCTCAATCGAATCAAACCATTGAAATAAGGCCGTAGGACCATCTTCGCCAGTAAATTCTTTCGGTCCGCAAGCTTTGAACTGCTTGAAGCTAAAGGCAGCCTTAGGAGTTTCAGTCCTTGACTCTTCAGAAGATTTGCTAGCATTCTCGTTTATCTCGCTGAAAATCTGCGGGATCACTTTGACAACTTGACTTGCGATGAGTGAAGTGACTCGCTTGTCAACTTGTTTGCATCTAGCAGCACGAGAAAGGTGTGATCCAGATGACGACATTGTCTGCAACAGACATCGCAATAGGATTCAAACACAATATAATCATACCTCTCATCACAAGCCTAACTCTACTAAAGTTCAGGAACACAATCATGTAACATCTAAACACCTAGGCACATAATCACACATTCACATAAGCACATAAGCACATAGGCATGTAATGCATAGAAGCACATGAGGTAGTCAGAATACAGAAACATAACATTCACAGTCTGCGAGCGTTCAAGAATAGAAATTGTGATTAGCGAGTACACATCGAGTAGTATAGCATCGCGTATAACATATCATGCGATCATCCGTAAGTATCATCGACTTGTCAATGTTTTGAGGTAGATGTGCAGTGCGGTTTGTGTGTGTCGATCGAAGCAAAGAGTGAAAAGTGAATAACCCACAAAAATCAAAACACCTAAACAAATAAAATCACATAGAACACATAAAGTCCATGTAAAAGCGACTAATATCAGAGTCGGCAGTTGCGAGCTTAGAATCGAAACACATAAAAGAAAATCGAGAATAGATTGCATGCGGCTTGTTAGACACTGACTACCCAAAGCGATTCGACTATTCACAAGGACTCGTAGTACACACTAGGGCCTTCAGGGCTGTGTGTTTGCCTCAATCCGGGCAATCGGCACGCATCCTTCCGGTTACAGTGTGACTTCAAGTCGTTGGAGTCCGTCGAGACTTTGGTGGGAGTCTTGTTTAAAACAAAATAGAGCACGGAACAAGTCATCAAGGTTCGAGTTTCACCCCTGACTCGACAACTTTGTTCCTGTTTTGATAAAATGAGGGAAGAAATTTGCGTCAAAGTATGGATTCCAGTCCTGATTCAACGTAAATTCTCCTCTTTGTAGGTAAAATGCGGGTCGAACAAGCGATTTAGTCGAGAGTTTTCGGTTTTAACACCTAATCTCGACTTAACCACTCGTTCTTTTTCAAAAATTAGAGTGCAGTGATAGTGTAGTGTAAGTGAGAATGGTGAGAAATAACAAGTAAGTTTGTATGAAACCCCTAACGGGTATGCAAAAGTTGGTCTGTTGGTACTTAACTATAGACTAGGTCGTTTCTAAGACATCAACCTGGACTAGGTCGAGTCTTGCCTAATTCCCTATAGTTATGGCTCTGATACCAATCTGTCACACCCCAACCGATGGCGGAACCATCGGGGTGCGGCATTGAGCGAAACAGATTGTTCAAGAGAAATTCCATAACAACTACATTACCAGATAGTTAGTATTATGTCACATACCATAACCCATCAAGCAAATTAAGTCATTACAGATAGCGATATCTCAAAAACAGTAACATGTTCCGACAACTCAGATTACAAAAAATAGATAATTCGTTTAATTGTTTCTAGGACTCTTTCCTAGCCTCGATTTCATCACACAGCAAACAAGGCATCCTAGCATCTTAAGCACTTGCCATATACGTTAAGGTAAAAGTCAATACACATAGTGTAAAGGTGAACATACAAGTTTAATAGATGTAATAGAGTTCGAATTCATATACGCATAACCAGTACGTACAACGTGTGATGCGAAGCACGTTAGTTATCGACATGATCCTATCGATACCAATGACTGCGGGTTGACTGCCCAAGGCAGTTCGTAATACATATTTACTACTGTGAACCATGTGATTAATTTTCCTTAACAACCCCTGAGTGAACAGGTGCTGAGTCCAAACTATTGTACTATCGTTGCTAAGGCAGGTAGACAGCAATCAATGTGTAAACATAACAAACAAGCATTCATCGAGTCACGTATAACATAAAGTAGCGGTTAGCATTAAAGTATTTCGTAGTGTGTTTGAGGTGATTTAGAATAAGTAACGTATGTAACACCCAAAAGTGCATAAAGCAAAAAGGGTTCGAGTATACTCACAGTGATGACGGATTGAAGGGAGCGCTTAGAGCAAGATTAGCCTGATCAGAACGATAGCATAAACGATAAGCGGCGCGTAAAACGGTGCAAGGTACCAAGTGTCGAACAGCAACCCGATCGGATGGCAATCTGATCGGTCGGTCATTCGATCGGATGTCAATCCGTTCGGATGGTCATCCGATCGGATGACCATTTGGCCGGATTGACACCATGCTTGGGCAGAATGTGTTTGTGTATGATGGTTTGTCTTTTGAAGTTTTCGTTGTAGAATTTTTGTAACACCTCGTAAATTCTTGCCCAATAAAATAAAGACACGTGTCATATAAGGCAATCGTATTACAAAAATCCAAATCAAGTTGAAAGATGTGCGGTAGGATTTAAAAGCGTCAACATGTTATTAAAATACCTCTGGGTGACCTTTTTGATAAAAGATCCAAGCCTTGGAATAATTTATAAACATCTAAGAACTACTTCAAATCTGGATATTTAATTAAAAGATGAATTATATGGCTAAGGAATTGATCTTATAAATATAAATGCCACAAAGTCCATTTAAAAGAAATTTCGATGCATCCAAGAACTTTATCATGCATGGAATCACATGCAAAGGCATGCAAGTCTGATACATGGTCCCCTTTATAAGGAAAATGACACAAGATTCGAGTTTTAAAGGAATGCATGGTCCAGCCTAAAAGTTTGCAAAGTTTTTGTCTTCAGATGAAGGCTTACGGACCACAAAGGTGAACCCTTACGGTCTGTAAGATGGCGGAGCTGGGCATCAGAAATTGAAAAGAGGATACGGACCGCAAAGCCAAGGGCTTACGGTCCGCAAGATTTTAAATGGGCATTTTTGATCAAGTCGGTTACGGACCGCAAGACCAAGAGATTACGGTCCGCGAGAGGGGCTTACGGACCGCAAGGCTTCTTGCTTACGGTCCGTAAGACTGTCGCTGCTAGCAGATTTTGGACAGCTGCCTGTTCAGCCTGTTACACCACCTCATTAGCATGGTATTCGAATACAGGAGTGTGGCCAACAGATTTTCATGCATAGGGACACCTGGGGATCATCAGGGAACACTTGTAGACTATGTTGGCATGATCTTGGACACTTAGGATCACTATATAAGGAGCTTGAAGTTGCAACAATTGGCTTGCTCATTTCTTTTTCACTCAAGACTCATTTCTGGAGCTCCTCTGATCAGCATCAAGCTTTTTTAAGTTCCCTAATCATTCTTAGGACTCTTGTAAGTGTCCTTAATCCTTCCTAATTCAGTTTAGCTTAGTTACTTAGCTAAAAGTCAAACCGTCGTAATTAAGGTTTGACTTCGAGATTAATCAATAATTGTCCAGTCAAATATCGAATTAAAAATACCTATAAGTTGGAAATTTTGTGGGTAATAAACCCTTAAAAGGGTACTCTCTGATTCCCACTCTAACTAGGTCAATTGTCGGGTCAAACTTGATATTAAAAAGTCAAACAGAAAGCTTAATTTCAAATTAATGCATAATTAGCAATGTAGAACCCATGCAACCTATTTTATCATTAATATAACTTGGTAATTAATGTAAGAACATGTCTAAACACGTTCAACCCGACAATTTTCAGTTTAGGCTCGGTTCGGAACCGAAAGTCGCATAATTTGACTTCTGCTTTGATTTTCAGTTCTGACCCGTTTGAGCATAGTTTAGAAACGCCTTAGAGCCTCATTAGGACCAGGTTTCATATAATTATAACCCTCTGTGATTATACAACTTGGTTCATTAGTTATCAGATTCACATGCATGTTTCCGCTTATTGCCTATATGTTGACTATTATGCCCATATGACCTTAAAACATGAATTTTGAAAATGTAAAAGAGTAGAAACCTTAGTTACTAATTTATAAACTTGTACCTAAAATTTGACATCAGTTTGAGGTCTAGATTAGGAGTTATGCTCATTAGCGTAAATGAGAAGCTTTTTAGTAATTAAACGGTGTAATTAGCGTATAGCCTATCTAAACCCGATTTTTTATACCAAACTTTTTACCCACTGATGTAAAATAATATTTTGGGATTTTTAAAGATTTTTATTTATTTTTAGGCTGAGCATAACTTAGAGTTCTAAGCTTAATTCGGTAATTGTCGGTTTTGCCCTTTTGGGCTATAAAATAAGTTTTACAAATCCTTTTGACCCCAAACTTTTTGCTACTGATTTTATATGATAAATAAAATATTTTGAGCCTTCTGGAATAATAAAAATATCAGCCTTCCTTTGAAAACCCGGAAATGGCTCCAAGTCGCCTTTTTAAGCGTTTTTAACGCATAGTATGTACTAAAACTATTTTAAACATATAAGGTTTGATACCTACTGATATTTTCATTAAATACTTATATATTAGCAGTAAGTAAAAGTTTTAAACTCAGATTTCCAGTTTTGACCTTTTTAGCCTAAGTGAAATTACCAAAATTACCCTAAGGTGCATAGTTTGGTTTTAAATGATAAATTTCACCTATGTGTATTACCTTACTGTTATAACTTATTAAATTAAGTATCTTTACTGATTATATCAGACCCGTAACTCAGTTTATTATTTAAACTCTTTTATAACCTTTTAAATGACCAAAATACCCCTACAGGGCATAATTTGAGTTTAAATTCATTTGGGGCATAATAGAAGATATCTTACTGATGTCACAACATATTTAAGGCATATTAACTTAGGAAACTTGCATATGACTCTTATGGTTACCCGTTACGCACTTTTCGCGTTCGGATCGGCTTATGTAACTAGTTTGCATAATTTAGCCGAAACGGGTCAAACCATATCATTTATGTCTCAAAATCCAGAATGTGTTTAAGTTACCCATATTAAACAAGCATACAAGCTTGTCAGGTCAAAACCACATTCTAAACCGGTCTTCGCTTTATCATGCGTTTGAACCGTGTCTTCCTTTTAAAACTAACCGGTCTAAGTCTAATCTTAATCAAAGACCCGTTAGGATTCTAATAGGTTATTAAAAAACCTTCGTTCCAGATTAGGAGCCCAGTAAAAGCTACGTGCACTTGCTGTATTTGATTTATACATTGCTCAGGTAAATACTCTTAACTTATTTTTCCTATACGGGCTTAGGATACGGTATTATAATAATACCGCTTGGTCGGGTATGTAGTCATTTAAATCGGATTGTGATTAATGCATTTACATAACTCGTTTTATTCTGTATTATTTGGTGTATGGTCTTTGGGGGTTAAATGACCATGTCCCGGATATCCTTGGCATCATTCAAAGAAATGGCCACGACCTAGGCACGGGGTGTAGGCGTACACCTGACAGTTGCATTATGTAAAAACTGGTAATCCACTTTAAGGAAATAATCCTTGTGGGCATTATACCTGTGGCGTGTCAGTTAATCTAGACCGGCCCTATAAACCGGCCCTAATGGACGAAAAATAAATAAAACTGTATACAAGATTATGTTAATAATTGTCCCAAGTTATAAAAGATATTTTGCCGAAGTGCATTCAAATCAATTTTCAAACTCTTTTCAAAATGAGTCAGTTAAGTTGTATTTACCAGTGTAAACTGACGTATTTTCCAAAAAGGCTAAGTGCAGGTACTATACGTAATAGGCTGGATACAACCGGCATCAATAATCAAGTCTCGCAAGCTCTAGATGTCGAAGTCTTTTGAACAGTTTTCCTTTTTATTTTGATCCGCCTGTGGATCTGTTTCAACTATTTTGTGATACTTAATATTATAATTTATTCAGTTGAAATAAATCTATCTTTCGCTTCCGCTGTGCATTTAAATATTGTGTTGTTTGACTATGATGATATCAACTACGTCACGATACTCCCCACCGGGCCCACCGGCAATACGTGGAAATATCAGGGTGTGACAGGTTGGTATCAGAGCCATCACTGAGTGAATTAAACACTAGCCTTTTGTGTTTAATCTCAGTTACACAGTTGCACATTCCTCAAATTTTCGAGTCTAGACAAAGAACATAGGACAAATCCTGATTTTGTTTTATTTTTGTCTTTTATATTTTCTTTGTTGTTATCTGTGTTTATGTTGACAGGTTTAAATATGCCGCCAAGATTCTTTAGGGGAAAAGGAAAGGCACCTATAGCAGGCTACGACCATGAGGTCGGGCCGTCTCAAAGACGAACCTCACCCGTCAACATGCGTACAAGTCCCCAGGGGGACTGGAGGGCACATCTACAGCCAGCGAGGCGGTCCGTCTCGTTAAGCTCATCACCGTCTTATCTTCACTCTTTTGGACCCCATTCAGAAAATGAGCCCGAAAACCCACAGCCTTCATTTATCCCTCTCCAGAGGTCCAACTCTCGTCACTCCTTTGATAACCCGTCACATATCTTCCGTAGCCGGTTCAACCCGGCAAACTACCTCGAGGAACCAGTGGGTGTTAACCCATTGGGACCTGAAGATCACTTTTCTGGAGATCACGCCATGGATATGGATGAGGATACCGACCCTACCGAACCACCGACCGGTACCCCCGCACATCCCATAGAAATTTCTGATGGGTCATCTTTTCATGGATCACCCTACCATGGTCCTGACAGTTACCAAGCGAGATTCAACCAATATGAATGGTATTTTACACCCTCTTACCATTCATCACCTCACCAGCAGCAGCAGCAGCAACCGGATCCTTCCGGGGATTCATGTTTCGTGGCAGTTACCCAGCCACCACCACCACCTCAGCAACAGCCTCCTAAGCCACCGAGGCGAAGGAGATCGAACGCACGGATGTCCGTGCGGGGAGGAGTGCGTATCAGCACCCCTCAACCATCGAGTGGCAGCCACTACCCGCCACTCCAAGAAGACCAGCAGATGGGGGGACCTTCAAACCCCAGCCCGGAAGTGAATTCTGCACCTGTCGTGCCACCACCATTGGGTTTTGACAAGCCAATTCCTACGTACGCTGGCTCAGCAGCGTATAATCCCTTTGAGCAGCCGGCTCACACTAGCTTCAATTATGCTGAGGTCGACCCATACTTGGCAGCGTGGAACTACAACGCTCTCAACCCCGAAGGGCCTTACGGAACTCCTTGGGGAGTTGGATACCCAGCTTATGGATACCAACAACAGCCGCCTCTTCGACCTCCACATCAGCCACAGATACCTCGGTTTTCCCCGCCAGAATGGGAGGAAATTCTCCAAAGGTTGGATCAGGTTGAGCGGGAAGTTCACAGAGATCGCAGGGAACGAAAAGGCTTCTTTAAGGGATTGACAAATTTAATAAAAGGGAAGAGCAAGAAGGACCATTGAATCCCTTAAATTGGTGGTTGTATTTTCCTTATTTTCAATCCAGCCCCTGCGTGGGCATGCCTTTTTGTTTAACCCCTGCGAGGGTATGTCTTTTTGTATTCTGCCCCTGCATTGGCATGTCTTTCTGTTGACCCCTGCGTGGGAATGTTTGTTTGTTTAAGCCCCTGCGTGGGCATGTTATTTCAGTAGAAGTCCCATTTAGGGCAAAATTGTACTTGTTAATTTTTAATGGAATGGTTAGTTTTAATTTTCATTTTATTTATTATGTGCATAATCATAAAATGTGAAGTAAATAAAATAATATTCCTACTAAAAGATCTACCATTATAATAAAATGGCAAAATCTAAAAAGGGACCAGACCTAGCCATGTGTCATTTTAAGACAGGGCCAAGATGGCAGTTCCATAATTAGGTTCAGATCCATATTTACCTCTCAATTTAGGATTGTTCTGCGCTAAATATTAAAAAGAATCTTAAAGGTAAAAACCTAGCCGATATGCCGTTGCAAACATGGCCAAGATGGTAAAACCTATTCAAAAGATTCCAATCCTTGTTAACATCTGAAAACATGTTAACACTCTTGGCAAAAATGTGATTCGATAAAAACACATAAGTCATCCTTAAATTGGGTTATTCCAATTTCCCTTATTTAATCATCCCTTAAGGATGAAGTGCCCACGGGCTATAATTAACGTCCTCTAGGACTAAAGACAGTGGTAGCCTACAACTCTCTGTCAAGAAAAGGTAATGAACTTGGGTTCAAACCTTAATGCTTCGATTCCATAAAATCTGGGCTTATAAACTAAACTTGTCTACGTGACTAGGCCTTTTGTGCTATTATTAACTTATAATTTAGGATTATGATAAAGATCCTGAATAATTATATATTTAACAAATTAACTAAAATGGCTATTAAAACCATGGTTAATAAATCGTCAAGAACGATAGTACTGTTTAGGTTCTAAATAAACCTTGTCCTTATTTTCTTTATGTAGCAATTAAAGCTACATGACTAGGTCAGAAGAGGGAGACAATCATCCGGTGGAAAACCATGAAAATACTAAGATACATGTGACCGGTGCGGAGCTGCAAGCATTAGTAGATAATGCTGTTACAAAGGCTATAGAGCGGCAGTATAATGAATCTAGCGGGACTCAAAGTAGGACCCTATCCGCACCGCATTCCAAGCCTAAGACTCATTCAGAGGCTCACAGCAAGCCACCCTCTAAGAAAGAGGAACCAAAGAAAGATGATGATCGACATTCATCTAATCAACATAGTGTTCCATCTAAAAGGATAGTGTTTGATGACAAACCACATACCAAGTCCTGTACCTATTAGTACTTTGTTTCCTGCAAACCCCGGGATTTCACTAGGGCTGTAAACGAGTCGAGCCGAGTCGAGCCAGGGTGGGGTCGAGCTCAAGCTCGAAATTAATTCAGGCGGTTAAACTTGGCTTGAGCTTTACGTTGAAGTTAAACGAGCCTAAGAACGAGCCAACGAGCCGAGCCATGGGCCGAGCCGAGCTTAGCTCGAGCTGGGCTTGGTTACAAAATGAGCCAGCTTGGTTCACGTCATCTCAAATTGAGTTTTTTTAGCTAGTTTTTCTCGAGCTTCTTTCGAGCGAGCTACGAGCCGAGCTACGAGTCGCGAGCTTTATGAACAGCCCTAGATTTCACTGGGGAGAAAGGGGCAATTGATTGTATGACCTGGTTAGATGAAATGGACACGGTAGTTGACATCAGCGGATGTGCTGAAAGGGATGTAGTGAAGTATGTATCCTAATCGTTCAAGGGAGAGGCACTAGCATGGTGGAAGTCTCTCATTCAAGCTGCTGGGAAGATCCCGCTCTACAACTTGTCATGGGATCAGTTTGTTGCTCTCATTAAGGAGAACTATTGCCTGCAGCATGAGGTTGAAAGAATTGAATCAGATTTCTTATCATTGGTGATGAAGAATTTAGATTGTCAAGCTTACCTCACCAGTTTTAATACCCTGTCTAGGCTGGTTCCGTACCTCGTAACCCCGGAACCCAAAAGGATTGCTCGCTTCATTGGGGGTTTAGCCCCAGAAATTAAGGCCAGTGTTAAGGCATCGAGACCTGCTACTTTTAGATCAGCAGCTGATCTATCTCTGTCTCTTACCTTGGACGCGGTCAGGCTAAGATCACTCAGGAATTTGGAAGAAGGCAAGAGAAAGCGTGAGGATGATAACTCACGAAGATCTGAAAAGAAGCATAAAGGTAGCACTGACTTCAGAAAGAAGTCTGGATTCAACAAGGGTAGCCAACAAGCTAAGGAAAAGCCAAAGTGTAAAACTTGCCAAAAACGCCACTTTGGAAAGTGCAGACTTGAGTCCAAGTCTAAATCAGGATCACCCGCATGTGGGTTATGCAAGTCTAAAGAGCACAAGACTGTTGATTGTAAGAGGATTAAAGATGCCACATGCTACAACTGCAATGAGAAAAGGGCACATTAAAACCAATTGCCCTAAATACGCCAAGAAGCCTGAAGAGGTCAAGAAGACCAATGCAAGGGTCTTCCGAATGGATGCAAAGGAAGCTGTCCAGGACGACAATGTGATCACAGGTACCTTCCTCATAAATCATGTTTATGCAAGGGTGTTGTTTGATTCAGGTGCTGATAAATCATTTGTAGATAATAAGTTTTGTAAATTGCTGAATCTACCTGTTAAAACCCTAAGTGTGAAATATGAGGTGGAATTAGTTGATGGTACCTTAGAAACCGCATCAACCGTGTTAGATGGATGTTTCATATCCATTAGGAACCACTCTTTTCCATTGTCCCTACTTCCTTTGAAGTTAGCCGGTTTTGTCATAGTTATAGGCATGGATTGGTTATCTCGTAACCAAGCCCAGATAGTGTGCAATAAGAAGCAAGTGGTGATCAAGACTCCATTTGGTGAGCCAATTACCATTCAGGGAGATACCCAGTATGGACTGCCTGAGCAAGTGTCTATGCTCAAGGCATCTAGATGTTTGAAGAAGGGTTGTGTCATTTATATGGCACAAGTAACTATTGATGAGCAGAAACCCAAGATTGAAGATATTCCAGTCATTTCTGAGTACCCTAATGTTTTCCCAGAAGAACTACCTGGTCTACCACCATATAGGCAAGTAGAATTCAGAATTGACATCATCCCCGGAGCAGCACCTATTGCGAGAGCGCCTTATAGGTTGGCACCAACAGAGATGAAGGAATTGAGGACACAACTAGATGAATTGCTAGCCAAAGGTTTCATTAGACCTAGTTCGTCTCCTTGGGGAGCGCCAATCCTATTTGTCAAAAAGAAGGATGGATCGATGCGTCTGTGCATCGATTACCGTGAGCTTAATAAGGTCACTATCAAGAATAGGTATCCTTTGCCCAGGATCGACGATCTGTTCGATCAATTACAAGGGGCAAGCTACTTCTCGAAGATCGATTTGAGGTCAGGCTATCATCAATTGAAGGTTAAAGATGAAGATGTACACAAGACTACATTTAGGACTCGTTATGGTCATTACGAGTTCCTGGTGATGCCTTTTGGGCACTAATGCACCTTCCGCATTCATGGATCTCATGAATCGCATCTGCAAGCTTTACTTGGATAAATTTGTCATCGTTTTTATCGACGACATTCTCATTTACTCAAAAAGTCAAGCTGACCATGAGAAACATCTCCGTTGCATTCTTAAGCTACTTCAACAAGAAAAGCTCTATGCCAAATTTTCAAAGTGTGAATTTTGGCTTCGAGAAGTCCAATTCCTTGGACATATTGTTAGTGAGCGTGGTATCCAAGTGGATCCCACTAAAATTGAAGCTATTATGAACTGGCAAGAGCCGAAGACGCCTACGGAGATTCGCAGCTTTCTAGGACTGGCAGGATACTATAGGCGATTTATTGAAAACTTCTCGAGAATTGCAGCACCCCTGACTCTACTTACCCGCAAGAATAACAAGTTTGACTGGGGGCCTAAGCAGCAAGAATCTTTCGATATTTTGAAGCAGAAGTTGAGCAACGCTCCTGTATTGACGTTGCCTGATGGAATTGATGAGTTTGTAGTATATTGTGATGCATCGCACACCGGAATAGGCTGTGTGCTTATGCAGAAAGGCAAAGTTATTGCCTATGCTTCACGTCAGTTAAAGGTGCATGAAAAGAATTACACCACCCATGACTTGGAGTTGGGTGCTGTTGTATTTGCACTAAAACTGTGGAGGCATTATTTGTATGGAACCAAGTGTGTGATCTATTCTGATCACAAAAGCCTTCAACACATGTTTAATCAGAAGGATTTAAACATGAGGCAGCGACGTTGGATGGAAACTTTGAATGATTATGACTGTGAGATAAGATACCATCCAGGCAAGGCAAATGTGGTTACTGATGCCTTAAGCAGGAAGGAAAGAGTGAAGCCTATAAGGATCAATGCCAAGAGCATTGAGATAAAGAATAGTTTGAACGAAAGGTTGTTAGCTGCACAGAAGGAAGCTGTGTTGGAAGCTAATTATCCTGATGAAAAGCTATGAGTAACTGAAGAGCAGTTATCCTATGACAAGGACGGAATCCTGAGATTAAATGGACGAATTTGGGTTCCAGTTTATGGAGGACTTCGGGATGTTATCCTCCAGGAAGCCCACAGTTCCAAATATTCCGTTCATCCTGGAGCTGATAAGATGTACCAGGATCTAAAGGCAAACTATTGATGGATAGGCTTGAAGAAGTATATAGCTGCCTACGTAGCTAAATGTTTGACGTGCGCGCAAGTCAAAGCTGAACATCAGAAACCGTCAGGTTTGCTACAACAGCCTAAACTTCCCACATGGAAGTGGGAGATGGTGACAATGGATTTCATCACCAAGTTACCAAAGACAAAGAAAGGAAATGATACTATATGGGTGATAGTAGATAGACTGACTAAGTCAGCACATTTCCTACCCATTATGGAGACTTATAGCTCCGACATGTTAGCCCGATTGTATGTGGATAAGATTGTATCTCTACACGGCGTACCAGTGTCAATCATCTCTGACAGAGATACTAGATACACATCACATTTTTGGAAAAGTTTCCAACAATCTTTGGGCACGCGCTTAAAAAATAGTACGGCTTGCCATCCTCAGACGGATGGGCAAAGTGAGCGTACAATCCAAACTTTGGAAGACATGCTTCGTGCATGTGTGATTGATTTAGGTGGTAGTTGGGATAACCACCTGCCATCGATCGAGTTCTCCTATAACAATAGCTACCATACTAGTATTCAGGCAGCACCTTTTGAGGCATTATATGGTAGAAAATGCAGAACGCTTATTTGTTGGGCGGAAGTAGGAGAAGTTCAGTTATCAGGACCTGACATAGTCCTTGAAACAACGGACAAGATTGTCCAGATTCCTGACCGCCTGAAAGCTGCCAGGGATAGGCAGAAAAGTTTTGCTAATAAAAGGCGAAAACCTCTCAAGTTTGAGGTGGGTGATAAGGTTCTGCTTAAAGTATCACCCTGGAAGGGAGTGATGCGATTTGGTAAGAAAGGTAAGTTAAGCCCAAGGTATATAGGACCATTCGAGATTATCGAATGTGTAGGGTCAGTGGCTTATAAGTTGAACTTGCCTGAAGAGCATAGTGGTATTCACAATGTATTCCACATTTGCAATCTGAAGAAATGTCTAGCAGATGAATCGCTAGTCATACCACATACAGATGTGCACATAGATGAGAGCTTGAAATTTGTGGAAAAGCCTTTGTAGATTGAGGATCGGCGGGTTAAGAAGCTTCGAAGGAAGTATGTACCTATCGTAAAGGTTAAATGGGATGCCCGAAGAGGTCCCGAATATACGTGGGAGGTAGAGTCTACCATGAAAGAAAAGTACCCTCATTTGTTCCAGTAAATCTCGAGGTCGAGATTTCTTTTAAGGGGGTGAGGATGTAACACCTCGTAAATTCTTGCCCAATAAAATAAAGACACGTGTCATATAAGGCAATCGTATTACAAAAATCCAGATCAAGTTGAAAGATGTGCGGTAGGATTTAAAAGCGTCAACATGTTATTAAAATACCTCTGAGTGACCTTTTTGATAAAAGATCCAAGCCTTGGAATAATTTATAAACATCTAAGAACTACTTCAAATATGGATATTTAATTAAAAGATGAATTATATGGCTAAGGAATTGATCTTATAAATATAAATGCCACAAAGTCCATTTAAAAGAATTCTCGATGCATCCAAGAACTTTATCATGCATGGAATCACATGCAAAGGCATGCAAGTCTGATACATAGTCCCCTCTATAAGGAAAATGGCACAAGATTTGAGTTTTAAAGGAATGCATGGTCCAGCCTAAAAGTTTGCAAAGTTTTTGTCTTCTGATGAAGGCTTACGGACCGCAAAGGTGAACCCTTACGGTCCGTAAGATGGCGGAGCTGGGCATCAGAAATTGAAAATCGGATACGGACCGCAAAGCCAAGGGCTTACGGTCCGCAAGATTTTAACTGGGCATTTTTTATCAAGGTCGGTTACGGACCGCAAGACCAAGAGATTACGGTCTGCAAGAGGGGCTTACGGACCGCAAGGCTTCTTGCTTACGGTCCGTAAGACTGTCGCTGGTAGCAGATTTTGGACAGCTGCCTGTTCAGCCTGTTACACCGCCTCATTAGCATGGTATTCGAATACAGGAGTGTGTCCAATAGATTTTCATGCATAGGGACACCTGGGGATCATTAGGGAACACTTGTAGACTATGTTGGCATGATCTCGGACATTTAGGATCACTATATAAGGAGCTTGAAGTTGCAACAATTGGCTTGCTCATTTCTTTTTCACTCAAGACTCATTTCTGGAGCTCCTCTGATCAGCATCAAGCTTTCTTAAGTTCCCTAATCATTCTTAGGACTCTTGTAAGTGTCCTTAATCCTTCCTAATTTAGTTTAGCTTAGTTACTTAGCTAAAAGTCAAACCGTCGTAATTAAGGTTTGACTTCGAGATTAATCAATAATTGTCCTGTCAAATCTCGAATTAAAAATACCTATGAGTTGGTAATTTTGTAGGTAATAAACCCTTAAAAGGGTACTCTCTGATTCCCACTCTAACTAGGTCAATTGTCGGGTCAAACTTGATATTAAAAAGTCAAACAGAAAGCTTAATTTCAAATTAATGCATAATTAGCAATGTAGAACCCATGCAACCTGTTTTATCATTAGTATAACTTGGTAATTAATGTAAGAACATGTCTAAACATGTTCAACCCGACAATTTTCAGTTTAGGCTCGGTTCGGAACCGAAAGTCGCATAATTTGACTTCTGCTTTGACTTTCAGTTCTGACCCGTTTGAGCATAGTTTAGAAATGCCTTAGAGCCTCATTAGGACCAGTTTTCATATAAGTATAACCCTCTGTGATTATACAACTTGGTTCATTAGTTATCAGATTCACATGCATGTTTTCGCTTATTGCCTATATGATGACTATTATGCCCATATGACCTTAAAACATGAATTTTGAAAATGTAAAAGAGTAGAAACCTTAGTTACTGATTTATAAACTTGTACCTAAAATTTGGCATCAGTTTGAGGTCTAGATTAGGAGTTATGCTCATTAGCGTAAATGAGAAGCTTTTTAGTAATTAAACGGTGTAATTAGCGTATAGCCTATCTAAACCCGATTTTTGATACCAAAATTTTTACCCACTGATGTAAAATAATATTTTGGGATTTTTAAAGATTTTTATTTATTTTTAGGCTGAGCATAACTTAGAGTTCTAAGCTTAATTCGGTAATTGTCGGTTTTGCCCTTTTGGGATATAAAATAAGTTTTACAAATCCTTTTGACCCCAAACTTTTTGCTACTGATTTTATATGATAAATAAAATATTTTGAGCCTTCTAGAATAATAAAAATATCAGCCTTCCTTTGAAAACCCGGAAATGGCTCCAAGTCGCCTTTTTAAGCGTTTTTAACGCATAGTATGTACTAAAACTATTTTAAACATATAAGGTTTGATACCTACTGATATTTTCAGTAAATACTTATATATTAGCAGTAAGTAAAAGTTTTAAACTTAGATATCCAGTTTTGACCTTTTTAGCCTAGGTGAAATTACCAAAATGCCCCTAAGGTGCATAGTTGGGTTTTAAATGATAAATTTCACCTATGTGTATTACCTTACTGTTATAACTTATTAAATTAAGTATCTTTACTGATTATATCAGACCCATAACTCAGTTTATTATTTAAACTCTTTTATAACCTTTTAAATGACCAAAATACCCCTACGGGGCATAATTTGAGTTTAAATTCATTTGGGGCATAATAGAAGATATCTTACTGGATGTCACAATATATTTAAGGCATATTAACTTAGGAAACTTGCATATGACTCTTATGGTTACCCGTTACGCACTTTTCGCGTTCGGATCGGCTTATGTAACTAGTTTGCATAATTTAGCCGAAACGGGTCAAACCATATCATTTATGTCTCAAAATCCAGAATGTATTTAAGTTACCCATATTAAACAAGCATACAAGCTTTTCGGGTCAAAACCACATTCTAAACCGGTCTTCGCTTTATCATGCGTTTGAACCGTGTCTTCCTTATAAAACTAACCGGTCTAAGTCTAAGCTTAATTAAAGACCCGTTAGGATTCTAATAGGTTATTAAAAAACCTTCGTTCCAGATTAGGAGACCAGTAAAAGCTACGTGCACTTGCTGTATTTGATTTATACATTGCTCAGGTAAATACTCTTAACTTATTTTCCCTATACGGGCTTGGGATACGGTATTATAATAATACCGCTTGGTCGGGTATGTAGTCATTTAAATCGGATTGTGATTAATGTATTTACATAACTCGTTTTATTCTGTATTATTTGGTGTATGGCCTTTGGGGGTTAAATGACCATGTCCTGGATATCCTTGGCATCATTCAAAGAAATGGCCACGACTTAGGCACGGGGTGTAGGCATACACCTGACAGTTGCATTATGTAAAAACTGGTAATCCACTTTATGGAAATAATCCTTGTGGGCATTATACCTGTGGCGTGTCAGTTAATCTAGACCGGCCTTACAAACCGGCCCTAATGGACGACAAATAAATAAAACTGTATACAAGATTATGTTAATAATTGTCCCAAGTTATAAAAGATGTTTTTGCCGAAGTGCATTCAAATCAATTTTCAAACTCTTTTAAAAATGAGTCAGTTAAGTTGTATTTACTAGTGTAAACTGACGTATTTTCCAAAAAGGCTAAGTGCAGGTATTATACGTAATAGGCTGGATACTCCCGGCATCAATAATCAAGTCTCGCAAGCTCTAGATGTCGAAGTCTATTGAACAATTTTCCTTTTTATTTTGATCCTCCTGTGGATCTGTTTCAACTATTTTGTGATACTTAATATTACAATTTAGTCAGTTGAAATAAATCTATCTTTTGCTTCCACTGTGCATTTAAATATTGTGTTGTTTGACTATGATAATATCAACTACGTCACGATACTCCCCACCGGGCCCACCGGAAATACGTGGAAATATCGGGGTGTGACAATTTTGAAAACAGAGAAGTATCTCTACCCTTCAGGTCGGTCGATCGAACGGCGGTTCGATCGGACGGGGATTCGTTCGGTGAGATATTTCTCAGAGAACAAGTTCACAGCAGACTTATCATCCAAATCAGATAGCATACCGATCGGGTAGAAATCCGCTAGAACTTGTTAGTGCATTGAGCATGTTGAAAATTGATTAAGTGTGGGACCAAGGTGCAAGCCGATCGGATATCTGTCCGATCGGATGGCAATCTGATCGGACGGCAATCCGTCCTAACGGCTGATCGTCTTGACACTTGGTTGTTTTGATGGTTTTGCAGTTTTGATCGAGACGTTGTGATAACGTGCTAAACAACGGAACCCTCGTCAAGACCCTAGTGACTTGTCCGAACCGGAATCACCCAAATCCGACCCGTTCACTGGTTTGTGACGGTTGTTCATGTTTAACCCAGAATCGGTTGTCTCTTTGGTAGAACCCAGATCTTGAACTGATACAACACTAAGAAGGTGTAGAAGATCAAAACAAGCTCCGATTCTATCGGTTTTAAATGCATTGAGTGTAAAAGAGTTGAAAGAAAGTTAGAAACCATCTTTCAATCCTTCTCACCATGAATATGTTCAGATCTATTCAAGATCTATGTTTATTTATGTGGAAATCGTTCAGATCCAAGTTGTTCTTGGTGGATTGAAGTCAAAACATGAAGTTCATAAGAACACCATGATGACATCATCCTAGAACACCTCAAATCCAGTGATTTTACGGTCAAAAGTGAAGATTGTTCGGTGAAAAAGTTGAAGATTCAAGCGTAGATCATAGAAGTACACAAATTTAGGAAGAAACTTACAAGAATCGAGAGAAATGAGTGCTTGAGCGTCTGGTTCGGGTGAGAGTTGTGACCTTAAATGATTGAGACAGGTGGGGTATTTATAGGGTTTACCAAAATGGCAAAAAGACATACGGATCGAGTGGGTCACCGATCGGGTGGCAGTCCGATCAGGTGGCGAGTCGATCGACTGGCCATCCGATCGAGTGGTCACTCGATCGAGTGGCTTTGGTAAGTTGGGTTTTGCGTTTTCGTTTTGTGTGTTGAGTGTTGCTATGCGATTCGAGTGAGCGATAACATTACCCATTAATCCTAACCACTATATCTAACATACAATCTCTATAATTAACTTGCGTTTTGCGTTTGCGATTGGATTGCGATTCGATTGTGATTAATCACCACAAAACATAAATAAGCATGCACAAGTAACACATAATTAACACACACACGTAAAACATATCATTAACCTGTAATTTACTGCGATTCGTATTGCAATTTGATGTCGATTCGTTTAGCGTTAAATAGCTTAGCGTTTAGTTAACTTTATCGCATTGTTACTTCCTATTGTTCATAGTCGTAGAAGAGATTATCGGCGATAAACATACATCGATTACTGCGATTAAGTGCGCTTATTATCATTTACTCCACATAATACAGCTAAGTCAAAAACATTAAAGTAGTAGATTACAAGTCAAGTCGCGCGATCGGTCGTTGACTTTGACCTTGACTTTGACTTTCGAAACACGGGGTGTTACAGTAACGAACATTCCGGAACATGATCATAAGTTAAACATACCCTAAATATCCTTTACATAGCTTAGAAATAGGCTATGAGGGGTTCGGTATGCGAAAATAAACTTTTTGATCAAACAGGGACTAAAAGCATCAAAAAGTGCATAAGTTTGCATTTTCGCGCATATCTTACGTTCTGAACGTATCCGGACATCCAAAAATTTTGTAATCATTAAAATATTTTATTTTAGTGATTGGAATGCAAAAATACCATTCGTCGTGTAATTTGGATCGTTTTCGCGTCCGTTCGAGTTTTCGTCGTAATTAACCGAATAACGCAACCGTACGACCAAATGAACCGACATCCGAGATGTTTTCAAGCATATTTCATGTTCCCTATACTTTATCTTCATCATTGAGCCTTGAAAATGGGTTAACGAGGCTTAAACGTGTCAAAAATCAAGTTTTTAAGCATCAGGGGCCTGTTCTGTCAATTTGCAAAAGTTGATGGTCTGACATCCCTGGAGGGGCGCGAAGCCCATTCCTTCTATCTTCGTGGCCCGCGAAAGACCCCCAGATCTGCAAAAATGGTTTTTCAGCAGACAACAACTGAATCTGGGTTTTTGGACAAGGTTTTCCCACACCATGGGCTGGTTTTTGAGGTCCCATGGTATACAAAACCATGTGCAACACCTGGATGGCCAAGATCATAACTCAAATTACGAGGAACGATCCTAACGGTTCTTTAAAATCTATAAATACCCACCAATTTATTTCATTCCATCTTACCCATTTGATTCAAACCTGCTCTAAGTTGAAGTCTAGGCTTCATACCTGAGTATTTTGAATCAAATACTTCTTTGCTTGGACCTTTTGTAAGTCTCCTTCATGCTTGTTCATGTATTTCAAGCATGAAAGTCAAACAGTGTTTGAATTTCTGCTTTGACCAGTCTTTGGTCAACACAAAGTTTGTTTGAACTTTGCAACGTGAGCGTAATCATGATGGTTATAGTCCCTTGTGACTATACCTACTGATTACCACGTTGATTAGTCGAAGTGACGAGTCAAAGTTTCGATCAAAATACGTGTCTACGCGTATTTTGCAACGAAGCTATTTTCGGGTATCAAAACACTTTGTTTTGATATCAAACTTGTTTTCTAACTTAGTTAAACATGTTTTAACATGTTTAACTCGTCACTTTTAGTCTAGTGCTTGTTTAGGGTCGTAAGTCAAGCGGTCTTACCAACCGCTTAGACTTTCGAACCCAATTCATTTGGTCGATTGTTAGGATCCGACCAAGCATATTTTGTGACCATAGTTGTATATGGAATAACCTTTTCAGGTTATACCTTATGGTCACTTAGTTTAATTAGTAGTATGATAGGTAGTTTATATGCCTTAGGTAAATGACCAAATTGCCCTTTTCATGCATAATTTGATTTTAAGCATATGTAACCTAACTTTTGTCACTTAAATCGATTATGCAACATATTTAAACATGTTAGGGCATATAATACTTGTCATAGGACTAGTTAGGCGTCTCGAACGCACTTTCGCGCGAACGACGCGTTAAAGTAGCGTAAGCTACCTTAATGGGTCATAACGGGTCGTAAGCACTTAGGATAGGTTCCCTTTTAGAATATAGGTTTTGTTAAACCATATCACATGAGTTCCAACACTCATTTGGTTTACGAGACCTCATTCTACCCGATCTTCCGATTTAGGTACCGATTATTTAACATAGTGATTCTATACTAGGTGCCACTTGATTCCTTGATTTCCGAGCTTGTTATCACACTACATGTTCTGAGAAATATTTACCATCCGAACTTGGTTCGGGCCTTCTTTTTTTTTCGCACTATTACGGATTGCTGAACTCATCCAGCAAATACAGTAGCTCCTGGAATCTCAAACTATCAATGCTATTTATCAGAATCTCGTAGTAGGTTTCCCTAAGAAAGCCGGGCTTAAAATGAATGACACTTAATCAAGGATACTTACAATCTCAGCTGAGTACATAGTCCCCTCTTTTACTGTTTTCAAATGTTTTGGGGTGAAACATATGTGCCTATTCGTTATTTTCATGATTTCAACTATATGATTACACATGCATGATACTTATCTTTTGACGAATTGAACTATTTTCCATGGCTTAAACACTGATTTTCGAAGTTTGTACGACTATTTGTTTGTTCATATGTTTACTTATACATTCATTAGCATTGATCAAGCCGATTGGTAGTACGATATAGCGCTATAGGACTAGACACCCCATTCCTGTTGTATGGAATGTCAGAAACCAAATTTTAACCAAATAGAATTTGCCTTTGTGGTATTTCTATAGTCTCTAAAGTGTAATTTGATGCACTAAGGTTTGAATGTATTACTAAATCGCGATATACAGTATATTTCGATATACTACCAACGTGATACTGTTTTGCCAAAGCATAATTTAATATGCTATTGTTTACTAAAATATAGTTTGATATATTACCGAACCACGATTTAGGTATGTTCTGACATACTACCAACGTGATATTGTTTACTAAAGTATAGTTGATATACTACTAACTTTGTTATTTCACAAGCTAAAGTATATTTTAATATACTACCAAAGCATAATTGATGTGCTATTTTCAAATCCAAAGCATAAGTTGATATGTTATTTACAAACCCAGAGTATAATGTATTATACTACCAATGATTTTCATTCTTAAACCAAAGTATACTTGTGATATACTATCAAATCTATTATTTCCGAAACTAAAGTATATTCTAATATACTATCTATTTCACTATTTCAAAACTAAAGTATACTACTCATCCACTTATCTCAAAACCAAAGTATATTTTGTATATACTATAAACCTTTTTCCAAAACGACGCATATTTAGAAACAAAACCTTTACAAGGATTCATGGCTATTTTTGAAAACGTAAAACTTTTTCTTACATTTTCCAAAGCCATGAATCTAATTCACAAATCCTATGTTACTCACGGGCATTTTTATGCTGACGACCCTATTTTCACATATGTTTCAGGTGCTACTGTGTGATGATTGTTGATGCATGCTATACATAGGATGGACTCGTGCCTTAGCGACTTTAAAACTTGAAAGACAATTATTTGTATTTATTTGATTTGTATTAAAACAATGAGTTCAATAATTCAATAAAATGAAACTTTTAAATCCATGGTTGTGAAACAATGATTCAGTTACGACACTCCCCGACGTTTCCGCCGCGGTTTGTTGTTTTATGCGGTCGGGGTGTGACAGAAACGATTCGGACTGCTCATGCTTTAAGTACAAAATAGACAGTAACATAAAATACACATAATGGTATAAATTTATTTCAAAACGATATGACTATGAAACGAAAAGAATGGCATAATGAAGATTTAAACCTGGTTAATATTGAATTTGGCGTAGAGCGCGGCAAGGATCTCATCATCGTTAAGTGCCATTGCAATACCGTAGTTTTCAACCTGATGGTCAATATTATAGTCTTTAACATTTATGATGAATGCATACTTCTTTCCAACCAATGTGTCAAACATCTCGGGATATGGGTTGGGTATCTCTCCAAAATTAACAACCTATGATTTTATAAAAATTAATATAAATTATTATGAGTACAATGATTCCATAATTGAGAACCTACAATTTTATAAAAATTAATATTAAATTATATTTACTACATTAAGAAATAACCGAATGCAAGTATTTATTACCTGATCTTGGATTGCAAGTAACTCTTTGGCATATTTCTTAAAAATCTTGTAAGCTTCATAATCAAAGAGTGTCAAAGACAGTACCGGAAGAGTCTTGCACCCTGATAGGTATCTTGAAACTATTAAAGTTAAAAACAAATGAAAACGTTAGTATTACTAATAACAGAAGTGTGGTTCATATTAGTATAAGGAATTAAAAGTAATCTCAAACCGCGGAATAGAATAAATGTCGACTCCTTCACATTTATTATTTGTACACACCAAAGCTTTTGTATGATCAACATCACATGAACCATCCACATTCTCGTTCGTTACAAATATTTCCTCCACACTGGACTTACAGTGGTTACAACCATTGTAATACGAAAGCTTATCAGTACATATGGCTGTGATTGTGCCGAGAACCAAAGCCTTCTTTTTTCTATTAATATCAAACAAAAATAATCATACTTAGAAAAGACTATAAAAAAACTCAGCATGTAATATACTTATAAGAAAATGCAAAAAAATAAACGCACACCTTTAATATGGTTCCAAGGAAACCAATAAGCATGAAATCAGGGTTATTAAGGAACTCATCTTCAACACTCGAGATAACGTAAGAACCAACATGCTCATTTGATGAAGATGAAGCGGAAATTTTCTCTACATACCTAAACATATTCATGTGATCAAATTAAAACGTAAAAAGTAAATGTACCATCAAAATAATACTGTTTAATGTTTATATGCATTTTACTAACTATAACTCTTCCTAAAAGAGGATATCTCTTCAATGTTAGTGTCGATAAAAAGTCTGCTAAGCTCAAAGCCGTTTGCAACTCCACGCTTGCCTGAATTTAAAAAATAAAACCAAATGCAGATCAATATTAACAGCGTCAAAATTAAAACATATAAATAAATATAAATATAAAGTAGTAAATAAATAAAAATTAAACTAATTAAGTTTGAATTGTACCTTTGTAAACGTTGATCATACCAAAATGACAAAGGATAACAACATGTTTCTCTCGTTCTTATCATTCATGTAAGCAAACATGTCAATAGAAAAAGCATCCCACAAAGTAACCGGACACTTTTGACCTCTAAAATATTAACATAAAACATAATAACATCAAGCAACCTTGTAATTCTTTAAACGTCAAAATGCAACAACTTAATAAAAAGAACTCACTCAAGGTCTTCAAGTTTAAGACTAAGTCTCTTTCCCTTGCTCCCATCCTTCTTTATTGCATCCTCTAAATTGAAACATACTTCCACATAACCAATCCAATCTATAAACAAAAATATGTTGTTAAAACAAAATAGTATTAAGTAGCAATAACATGAAAAAAATAACAATAAGACAAAACGGTACATATATATCATGTAGTGATTTACATACCAATAGTTGTATTAACTTCAATTTTATTTTGAACAACATCCTTGAGGGTAACGAAATTAAAACTGTATTTCGGTCCAGACCAATCAAGGCATTTCTCAACAGAAGTATAGAAATATGTGACACCTGGCTTTTCAGGCCGTACCGTACAATTGTAACACGTGTTATGAATAGATAAAAAGGTTGTATTTGACTGATTATGATGTTTATATATGATATTTGATGAATTGATAAATCCAAACACTGGTAAAAATTATGTTGGCAAAGATAAAATAAACGCATATAGCGTAACAATTAAAATGCGAAACGAACGTCGGTGACCACCCGATCAGTGTTAAAGTCCTAAAAATAGTCTGATATGATTAGAATAGTAATTTTAATCATATTCGTGAGAAAAAAATTAAAACACTAAGAAACTCTATTTTTCGAGTTAGAGCGCGTACCACGCGATACTGCGCGTATTAGACAAAATACTGTCAATGCAGCCAGTCAAGGAAACTCGTAACTATTTCAGTAATAATTTTGTGTGATTTTTTTATAAAATGATAAAAATAATTTAAAACGCACTAAAACGGGATTAAAACGCTAAATAAAATACCCGGTATCCAGTAAAATACCTGTTTTTACACTATATTACATATATATGTATATATATGTGTGTGTATATGTGTAGAGTGTGTGAGGAGGGCACGAGTTGGCGGCTAAGGGAGGTGCCACCTTTTCTTGAAAAGGTGATTTGTTGCCAAGTGTAACATTGTGTCTTCAACTAATCATTTCAACTTTTATAACACTCCACTTCCTAAACTTAAAGATCAAATTGCACTCTCTCTCCCTCTCTTGAACATCTCGGCCAAACACCCCCATGAACACATACATTCAAAATTTTCAAACCATTTCTTGAAGATTTGAAGGCATTCCAAGGTGATTTCAAGCTTGTAAGGAGGTTTAGAAGTGATTTCAAGAAGATCCAAGCAAGAACAAGGCCTCATATCATCAACATTTTCAAAACCCACTAAGAAATCTTGAAGGTATAACATATTTACTTTCAAAATCATGTTCATGATTCTTGGTGATGAAGATGCTATGGAAGGTTTCTCTTGTTCTTAGATTTAAACACAAACTTGAAAACTAAAACAAATGGGTTTTTGAAACAAAAATAAAATGGATGAACATTTATGTATATATGTGGCCGTATGTATGTATATATGTATATGTATATTGAGTTTTGACTATTGATAGATTCTTGCTTGATATGATTTTGTAAAGTAGATGCATGTGTGATCAAAAGAATGTTCGAAAAAGGTTTTAATGATTTGAAATGGATATGTTAAAAAGTAAAAATTTGGAAGTTTATGTATGTGTGTATATGTGTCGTGTATATATGTATGTATATGTACACATGCATGTAATTTTTTTATGATTAAAAGACTTAAATATGTTAGAAGGTGTATGTCTTGCATTTAAAATAAATGATTGAATGATGATCATATGAATGTTGGAATGTTTGAGTAGGAGAAACATGAGTTAAATGAAGTCTAGATGCATTCAAGTTCATACAAAATGATTAGAACATGTTATGGATGCATTAGATGCATTTACTAGATCACGCATGTTGGAATATGATCATGAAATGATGATTTAAACATGATTTGATAAAAATAAATTTTAATCAGATTCTTAACACTAAAAATGTAAGTATTTGAAGTGTTTAATGGTATATACTTTTGTCATAACGTTTACTAGCTTTGCATGTTGTACTTGGTGCATTAGAAGTTGTAAAACACATGAAATCTCATGATTTATGTGACTTACACAAAAACTGCACTAATCTGATTATAACCACTATTTTAATCAGTAAATAATATGTATTGTGTTAAAATCTCAAGTCATTCCGAGTTAGGATGATTATAGTAACGTTTAACGCAAAACAATGCGTTAAAACGGTCAAAAATCGGCTTTTCGAACGATTTTTACAAAACTGATTTAGATCAGTAAGTAAACTGATATTTTTTGTTTAAAATGAGTATTTTAACTAATTTTAAGTTTACTTGGTGTTTAGTTGGTCATACGTGATTTTCGACGCCTGAAAACGTTACCAAATCGCTAAAATACATGTTTTTCAATGAATGCTAGTATGGGTAATTTTGGGTGAACCTTATGTGTTAAGATGTGTTATGTGATTTAAATATGTTAATACGATAATATGTTAAGTTTTAACATGATATTTGGAAATTTAGATTATGTATGTATACTTGTGCGTTTTATGTGATAGAAACGGTAAAAATCGCGTTAAACATGTAACTTGTTTGTCGAGCATGAAATTTGATACATATAAGATATTTTATGTATATTTGGCCTAAAAATGACAAAATAGATAAGTTAACGAGATTATGCGAGTTTCGATAACAATTTTTGTGAACGTTTATATATACATATATTACGACGCGTAAATCGTAGATATTTTACGTATAAACGGGAGTGATAATGGATTTACATGATAACGGCCACCAATAAAATCATTCAAGTCGCAAAATTTTTAAAATATATATATGTGGACTCATATATATATTAACATGCCAACATAATAAAAAACGATAACTTTTCGAGAAAATCTCAAAGTTATGTGACAATTCTAAGAAACGGAGAAACTTAGGAATTTTATGGCATATTGATTTAAAAATCGTTCCTATATATAATAGGGCGTGTAGAAATCAACCTGTGGGATTGCGCTATTTAAAATACGCACCCAAAGGTGAGTGTCACTAAACCCCTCTTTTTACTGTTTTGTATATGTTTTGGGGGTAGAACACGCCTAAAAGGGTTTAATAATGTTTTTGAAATAAAACATACCTTTTGATATAAATTATATATTTTCGTTGAACATATATGGAGTTTTGATAAATTATACGTTTCGAGATAAAACGTTTTGATGAATATATGTTTCGGGGGAGAAACATGGATTTGTGCAGCGTTTGGGGGAAAACGACCGTATAGTTGGAACGAATTTGCTTGAACTCAAGAGAGTAAGTATCAGCATAGGTTTACATTTCGGTGGGGATTTCAGGGAATTCGTACAACATCATATATTAAATTTGTCATATTTGTAGGATATAAATATTGTACGTGAGGCAGGCATCATATATGGTCTCAATATGGACCATGCGCCAGTGATGTCGTTTAATCATTTAAGTATTGCACGCGATAAATTGTTAGTAGATCCATCGGGTTGACAACCCCGTCATGACCGGTCACCCCGTGTCAAGTCAAACGACGAATTTAAATTCTGTTTATTGTCTAGCTTTGATTATCCCTACATGGTAAATATATAGTTCGTATTGTCTAGCTAACATGCGAGTCTGAACGTTGACGCTATAAATTTAATATACAAAACTTGGGAATATTCCTTGATGTCGAGTTTTCAAATTTAGGACGGATGACCCATGGATTTTATTAAGAAAATAACCGGACTTTCTAAAATTTTATGGATGTTTTATAATAAACACACAATTAGAAAGTTTTTCCTTAGGATCAAATTGTTTAAATTTGAATATGTGAACTCACCTTCCTTTATGTTGACACTTGATTTTAAACGTGTTCTATAGGTACTTGAGTTCGGCTTCGGGAATCATGGCGTGTCTTATGTTTGTTGATGCATGTTTTGTCACTTAAAAATGTTGGACTAACTTTTAAACTTTCTAGGACGAATGTAATAAGATCCGTGAGGGTCATAGACAACTTAATTATGTCATGGTAATGTTGTGTTTTGGAACTTATGCTTAAAATCTATGTTTTAACTAAGTTATTATGTCCAACAATATAATGCATCAAACATCAAGATATAATTATGTCATGGTAATGTTGTGTTTTGGAACTTATGCTTAAAATCTATGTTTTAACTAAGTTATTATGTCCAACAATATAATGCATCAAACATCAAGGTAGAAATGGGCACCAACTTCCGTCACCACTACGTTTTAAATTCCGTTGCGACGTTTTTGGGGTGTGACAGAAGTTGGTATCAGAGCCAATGGTTGTTAGTGAACTAGATGTTTTCGGGAGAAAACACTAGACTTCAACCGAGGATTTTTGAGATTTAAAGTGCAAAATTCTCGAAGCCAAAATTTTTAAATAGACATGGAAAAATTTTATCATGTATGAAAACCATTACGTGTTTATGTGCATACGTGATTTTCTGTTTATTTGGTCCTTATGTGTTACTATTCATTTTGATCACACACTTACTTGTACGGTTATATGTGTGTCACAGATGTCGCACGAACACGAGGTCATCGAGATCCATGACTCAGGTAGCGAGCCAGATTTCGAGACTTCACCCAGATCCATTCTACCAGAGATACCTATCACGACCCCACAGATGGTTGGTATTGCCGAGTTTGCTTCATCTTTCCATGTCGACCCTGCTGCCTTTGCTAGCTAGGTAGACCCTCAATACGCTTTCACAAGCAATGGGTGGATTGATGACAACGATGACGCTCCTCTCTCAATTCATGAGACGGGACAATCATCTGGCACAATACCAGTTATCGATGACCTGATTAGAGGTGTCCCTGTTATTGGAGGATCTCTCAGTATTGCACCAGTGGTGGATGCCACTATTGTCATGGCTCGACCGTTAGAGCCATCAGTCGTTCCACCTGTTACTGTGATCGAGCCTATTGCTGAGATCCCTCCACCTGTTTTGTCGGAGTCATCTTTACCTTTTTTAGAGTCACGCGTACCTACTATGCCTCTATTAGTCTATTATCGTCGTAGGAAGAGGGTTAGGCCTGCTGGGGACATTGCATCTACATTACACGTTGAGATGGCATCTGCTTCCAAGAAGAAGAAAGGGGTTTGGGTAGACCGATGTTGCCACTGTGATCGACAGTTTGCCACTTTGCGCGGAGACCTGGATACAACCAAGGGTAAGATGAAGGACCTCGAGGGGTAACTGGATTGGTACGACGAATTGAAGGATTTAGATAACAGTGCGATGGACCAGATGCACTGGAGGATAGTGGATCTGGAGGAGCTGGTTAGGAAGATGTTAGATTTCCTGGGTCTGAAGCGTTAGATGTTTGTAGTAGTTGTTATTTGTTTTTTGTTGTTGTGTTAGACACTTTTTGATACTCTTGTTTGGGGCCTGCGTGCCAGTTATATATTTTTGGGATATTAGGTAAAAATTTTATGAAAACTTGTTATGGGTGTCGAAGTAGACATGCCAAGGGTAGTTGGGTTGTACTAGAAACAAGTTTGATAATTTCTATGATAATATCAAATGATTTACTTTTGGTTTAAAAGTTGTTCTCATTAATATGTGGATATTATACATGCGCAATGTTTGGTCCACTAACATTTAATGATTGAATTATTTTTGGTTATCGTCTTATGTGATTACTATTGTTGTAAATAATAGAAACGACGAAAATGCCGCGAAAAGCAAGACAGGGTACTAGACTACCTACCACACCAGAAGAGTTGGCACAACTCATAACCCAACACGTTAATACTTCCTTGGAACAATGTAATGCTAACCAGAATGATGGTCAGGAACGTGGATGTGATACTCGCGGGCATGGTTTTGGTGGGACGCAGATTGGAAACCCTCCAGGTAAAGAATGATCGGAAATTTTTAATAGTTCATGTGTTATGACATCATTGGAACGTATTCCTGATTTTCATTAACCGTATGAACAGTACATAGATGTGTACACAAAACAATCCAGGGTTGTAGCCCAAGACCAATTACTGGTGCCCTATGCAATGATGTGGCAGCAATATGCGTGATATCGGGCTGTCAAAACGAGTCGGTCGTTCGAGTAGTTCAGCGTTCCGAACCTAGAATTGGAGATTCGAAGAAGCTGATGTGTGTAAAATGCAACATATAAATTACATCAATTGATGCATAAAACGAACCCTTTTTTAGTACTAATGTTGGAAAAAGTGTGCTTTTGTCTTCCTTTTGTATTTTCAGGACTAAATGAGCGTAAATGAATAAAATGAACAAATATGCAGCAAAATATAACATAAATACAAGAAAAGGAATAAACGTGGCATGCCCGACCCCTCGACAGCATCATCCCAAGCAAAAAAAAGAGAACATAAGGCTGACCACGGCCCAGTGCCCAGCGGACACGGGGGCGTGGCCAGTTGTCTGCAGAAAGGACAAAGCTACAAAAGCTTCTATTCCCAACACCGGGGCATGCCCAGCTCAACACGGGTCGTGATCAACGCTAAGATTCGCAGAATCTTGCAAATCTTGATAGTACAGATACGCTTCTGCACATGGGGCCGTGCCCAGCGAACACGGGGGCGTGTGGAGCTAATGTAGACAAATTGCAATTAATGAAGAAAGAGAAAAAGGATGGCCACGGGGCCGTGCCCAGCGGACACGGGGCCGTGTTCGGGCTTCTGTGCAGGCTATAAATAGTGGTGCTTGGTTCACTTCAAAGGCATCCCTTGGCAAACCACCTCTCTCCCACTTCACCCACACTCCACCACCACTACAACCCACATCCACCACCATCATCCATCATCCATCTTAGAGTGTGTGTAGTAGTCTCGGGATCCAAGATTGATAGTAAGAGTTCTTGACAATCAAAGGCCATGTTTGCCTAAGTCTCTTGCATTACTTGGTGAAGACAAGCATTTAGTGTAATAGTTTTGATTTTTAATCTTTTTGCACTTTTTATTTGGTTTTGTATTAATGACTTTAATAACTAGTTTCTTATGTTGAAGGTGAAACTTCCTTGTCATTTGTCCGTGGTGTCTTGGCGTTATTTTACTATCTATATAAAATAAAATATTTTCACCGTTCATACCTCTACGGTCTATATAGAGATATGTTGGCTACCTGGTCGGGGGTTAAGGGAATGGTTTGGTAAGGTTCTTGCCTTGTTCAGTGTATAGATCCTGCAAGGACCTGGGTCAAGCTTACTAGGACCTCCTTTAATACCCACTGGTATTGGATGGCGGGGGTGCGAATGGCTTGATCCCCTCATATGTAAACTACTATTAATACATTAACCCGGCTACTTGGGATTGTATCCCTGCTGATTCAAACCACTTAGCCGAGGGTAACGTCACCTTCAAAAGAGGGGTCTACCACTTTACGCATTAATAACTTAATTAATTATCTTTCAATATTCCGACCCTTTGGGATTGTATCCTTGCTGACTCAAACCACTGGGTTGAGGGTAACGTCACCTTCAAAAGAGGGGCCTACTACTATAACTAAGATAATCTCTTAAAAAGTGCAAAAGTGCGGAAATCATCAAAGGTTACACTAAAGGCGAGTCAGATCCAAGTGATTCATCTTGTCTATCTGTTTATTTTTATTTTTATTTTCAGCATTTTTAGTTTTTAATTTTCATGTTTAAAACCTTTTCTAAACTTTTGATTTGATTAGACGTTGAGGATAAACCGGTATTAAAAGCTCTTGTGTCCTTGGACGATCTCAGTATCTTTCCAACGCTATACTACGCTCACGATGGGTGCACTTGCCCATATGTGTGTTTAGTGTTAGTAGAATATCATGTTTTATAAATTTAAAACTTGACTAAAGTGTTAAAAAGGGCTTAAAATATCAATAAAATATATATAACGCTACACATGCATCAAGTTTTTGGCGCCGTTGCCGGGGACACAAGGATTTTAAGAAAGCTTAAAATCGACGGCCTAATCAGTTTTTCAAAACCTTTTTAAAATGTGTGCACATTTTTTTATTCATTTTTAGTTTTTGCATTACAGTAGACTGAACACGGGGTCGTGCTTGCTGAACACGCCCCCGTGCTGCACATTTTTTTCAAAACTCCCAAATACAGAGTCTGAACACGGGGTCGTGTTCGTTAAACACGCCCCCGTGCTGCACAAAATCAGTCACATTTATTAAAACGCCCAGATACAGAACCTGAACACGGGGCCGTGTCCAGCCTCTGTTTCTGTTTTTTTTTTGTTTTCTGGTCCCGAGACTCTGTTGTGGTCTGCTGAGTGATTCTTATGGATCAATACTCAGGAGATTACAATTACCACTATGAAGAGGATGATTATAGGGAAGACTATTGCACCATTTGTAGTAATCCTCATTCGGTACAATATTGTGACCTCTTTGAGCCATCCCCTTCATACAACTACTATGAGGAGCCCAGGTACGAGCCATCCACTTCATCCACAACCTATGAAGACCCAAGGTATGAACCTTCTCCCTCATACTCATATTTTGATGAACCAAGGTATGAACCTTCATACTTATACTTTGGGGAACCAAGATATGAGACTCCACCTTCATATGCTTACTATGAGGATCCATGGCGTGAACAACCCACCTCATATGAGTATTATGAAGAACCAACTTACGACCCTTATCCATCATATACTTACAATGAGGAACAATGGTGTGAACCATCTACCTCATATGAGTACTATGAGGAACCAAGGATCGAACTTCCGAATTCAAGCTTTGAAGATCCTTATTCTATCACACCCATAGCCGATAAGATAATAGAACACCTTAAAATTATCGAGCGCTATATAAAAGAAGCCCGCGCATGGGAAGAGGAATCTCATGCAAGGGAAGAATTAACTTGTAATAAAAAAGAGATAGTTGAAGAGGTAAAAATGGAAGAACAAGTAAGTGAAAAGCCGACACATGAGTTAAACAAAGAAAAATGTGAGTCTAATTTTAAAGAAATTAATCTCTTGTCACCTTCTTTCGAAAATCATTGTTTAGTTCCCACTCATGCTAAGTTTTTAAAAGAGTTAAACACTAACACTAAAATTGACGAAATGGTAAGCATTAAGTTAACAAATGATCAAACTACGCTAATAAAAGAAGATCCATTTGAAATTAACATTACACCGGTTCCATGTTTCTTTCAAAATTCCTTTATTAGTAATATTACAATTGATAAAGATCTTTGTGTTAATATAATATCAAACTACATTTTTGAAAAATTAAGTATTAGTGATTTTTCTCCACTTCAAATACCCATTTTTCTATCTAATCGGAAAACAATAAAATCAATAGGGATAGTTGGAGATGTGTTGGTCCAAACCAATCAAATGATAATCCCAACCAACTTCGTCATCCTTGATGACGCTCCACTAGTGTTGGGACGACATTTTGTAAAGACCTACGAAGCTTTGAAAAATCGGAAGCATAACAATCTACCCATTCAATTTGGAGCATTCAAAAAAAGTGTCGACCTTGAGCATTCAATGAAATATCCATTCAGCAATGATGACCCCCTAATTGAAGATGAAGATGAACCACCCGATACAAGAAAAGAAATCGACCACTTTGTTGAAGAGGAGGTCGCCATTGAACAAACCTTCCTAGTTCTTGATCAAAATGAGCAACCAAATAAGGAGTCTCTTAAAGGCCCACCTCTTGAGCTCAAAGAACTTCCAAAAGGTTTGGAATATGCTTTTCTCGACAAAGATAGTAAATTACCTGTAATTATTTCGTCAAAATTAACTAGTGTAGAAAAAGAAAAATTAATCACACTTTTGAAAAAACACAAAACGCGATCACTTGGAAGCTTGTAGATATTAAAGGAATAAGTCCTTCCATGTGCACGCACAAAATTTAATGAATGATGATTATAAATCGGTAGTACAACCACAACGTAGAGTAAATCCAAACGTCCAAGAAGTGGTTAAAAATGAAGTCATCAAATTACTTGACGCCGAACTCATTTACCCAATCTCCGATAGTCTGTGGGCAAGTCCCGTCCAAGTAGTTCCTAAGAAAGGAGGTATGACGGTGGTAACTAACGAGAAAAATGAATTAATACCAACAAGAACCGTCACAGGATGGAGAGTATGTATAGATTATCGTCGATTAAATGAGGCAACAAGGAAAGATCACTTTCCTTTACCTTTTATTGATCAAATGTTAGAAAGATTATCCGGTCACAAATTTTATTGTTTCTTAGATGGTTTTTCAGGTTACTTTCAAATACCGATAACACCCGAAGACCAAGAAAAGACAATATTCACATGTCCCTACGGAACTTTTGCTTATCGACGCATGCCTTTTGGTCTATGTAATGCCTCCACAACCTTTCAACGTTGCATGGTGGCCATCTTCCATGATATGATAGAAAAGACTATGGAGGTCTTCATGGACGACTTCTCTATCTTTGGAGATTCATATGACCAATGCCTCGATAACCTTGAACGAATGCAATCCCAATGTGAGGAAACTAACCTCGCTCTTAATTGGGAAAAATGCCATTTCATGGTAACGAGGGGAATAGTACTCGGTCACAAAATCTCAAACGAAGGAATGGAGGTTGATCGAAATAAAATAGACACTATTTCTCGATTACCACCCCCATCCTCCGTTAGAGCTATTAGAAGTTTCCTTGGGCATGCCGGATTTTATAGACGATTTATCAAAGACTTTTCAAAAATCTCAAGACCTCTAATAAAATTACTTGAAAAAGATGCCCCTTTCATCTTTGACAAGGATTGCAGCCAAGCATTTCTAACACTAAAAGAAATGTTGGTCAATGCACCTATCATGTTAGCGCCTAATTGGAAATTACCTTTCGAAATCATGTGTGATGAAGTTACTTTGCAGTTGGAGCCGTCTTGGGATAAAGAAAAGACAAGCATTTTCACCCAATATATTACGCTAGTAAAACACTTAATGATGCACAAGAAAATTACACAACAACAGAAAAAGAATTACTAGCTGTAGTATTTGCTTTTGATAAATTTCGTTCTTATCTTGTTCTTTCTAAAACGATAATTTATACAGACCATGCAGCCATTCAATATCTCTTTAAGAAACAGGATGCTAAACCACGTTTAATTAGATGGATTCTACTCCTCCAAGAATTCGACATTGAAATAAAAGACAAAAGAGGAGCAGAAAACACCGCTGCGGATCATCTTTCCCGCTTGGAAGATCCAGCTTTGGAGGCAACTAGGGACGAGCTAATCAATGAAAAATTCCCAACGGAGTCCCTAGAAATGGTGGAATACCGAGAAGAGCCATGGTATGCCGACTATGCTAACTACTTAGCTAGCGGTATAGTCGCAAAAGGATGGCCACATCATCAAAGAAAAAAATTCTTTGCCGATGTAAAGCATTATTTTTGGGAAGATCCTTATCTTTTCAAAATATGTGCCGACCAACTTATCCGTCGATGCATACATGGTAGTGAAGCAAGAAGAATTCTCCGCCATTGTCATGAAGGTCCATACGGAGGACATCATGCTGCCGCTAATACCGCACGAAAGTTATTTGATTCAGGATTTTATTGGCCAACCATTTACAAAGACGGCCAAAGTCTTATCAAGACATGTGACGCTTACCAAAGATCAGGTAATATTTCTTCCAAAAACGAAATCCCATAAAATGGCATTCTTGTTTGTGAAATTTTTGATGTGTGGGGGCTCGACTTTATGGGACCTTTCCCATCATCAAAAGGAAACAAATATATACTTATGGCAGTGGATTACTTGTCTAAATGGGCCGAAGCCGAAGCCGAAGCCCTTCCAACAAACGATGGAAGAGTTGTGGTAAGATTCCAGAAACGCTTATTTTCTCGTTTTGGAACTCCAAAAGCATTAATAAGTGATAGAGGTACCCATTTTTGTAACCATCAACTTGAAATTTTTTTAACAAGGTATGGGGTCTATCATCGGGTCTCAACAGCATATCACCCTCAACCAAACGGACAAGCCGAAGTGACTAATCGAGGTTTAAAAAGAATACTTGAAAAAACCGTAGGGTTAAATAAAAAGGATTGGGCTGATAAATTAGAAGATGCTTTATGGGCTTTTCGAACTGCATATAAAACAACAACAGATACAGCCCCATATAAGCTTATCTATGGAAAAAGTTGTCATTTTCCGGTAGAGATAGCACACAAAGCCTACTGGGCAATTAAAAACGTAAACTTAGACTTAGAAATGGCCGGTAAAAATCGATTTTGTCAATTAAATGAATTAGACGAATTAAGGAATCACGCATACTCTAACTCTGAAATTTATAAGGAAAGAATGAAAAATTTGCATGATAAAAACATTAAACCTAACAAATTTCAGGTAGGAGATCAAGTTGTTAGTGCATTTATGTCTATCGACTCCGTCAATACAGATTCAACTGAAGAAAACAAGACTTTATAGTGAAATATTTAGACAAAAGGCAAGGTGGCATTTTTGTAATTAATGAGAAGTCTCATTAAACCCCTTGGCCTATAAATAGAAGAGTTAGGGTTAGAGTTTCAGACTTTTGAACTTTTGTACATTTGGTGATTTGAAGAGCTTTGGAGCTAGAGAGAGAGTATAGAGAGAAAAAGTGCAAGAGGTGATTCAAGGTTCTTTGTACGTTTTCACATTTCTAATCGAATAACAAATTTTTGTACGGTTCTCGTGTTCGGTCCACGCACGTGTACGGATTCCGTACGTCACACGTGTTGATACGCAATCGTTTCGGAGTCGACAACCGGTCCTACAAGTGGTATCAGAGCAGGAGCTCGATTGCACGGATCAAACACACAAAATCGCACGAGATTTCAGTTGATTCAGAGTCAAAAACACATCAGATTTGTCAAAATTCTCATTCTACACTTTTTCTTCACGTTTTTGACAGAAAAACACCAAATTAAACGAGATTTTACGGATAAAAATCGCTGATTTTTGGATATTATGTGCGAAAACCGTTGATCTAAAAGCCTATAAATTTTCAGAACTTAATTATAAACAGGTTGTGAGAAATCATGATTTTTCTGTTTTGAAAATATTAAAAAAATTGGTGTTCCTGTTATTTCACCAACTGTCGGATGGTGATCCGATAGAAGTGAAGTTTGATTTTTAAGATTGCCAAGTCTCGGATTGCCAATCGATCGGATTGCAATCCGATCCACACATCTAAATTCTCTTTTGAACCATTTGTTTGTTTTAAAGTCAACTGATCAGTCAATTATTCAGGTCCTTTTATTACTTCATATCCATCGGTGCAATTAAATTTGTTTGTAGTGTAGTGATTGTCAGAATTGAAAGGCCCAAGTCACGTGATTCAGTTTTTTTTTGAACGACGGCTATTTTATTAAATCATAAAATAGTACAAAGGGGCCAGCAAGCGACTGGAAGTCCCGAGACACAAAAACAAAAACATTACACTATAATATCTCGAACGTTAAACTCCATCCATCTCCCCCAGACGATCCCGCTAAACGGCGTCCTATTTTTAATCCACAAGAATGACTCCTCCTTTATCGCGTCTACTACTTTGCTGACAATAAAAGGCTCACCTTTGAATATAAGAGCGTTTCGGGCTTTCCAGATGCTCCAAATAGAGGCTGCAAAAATGACTTCCATAACCTTCTTCCACTTGGATGAACCCTTTAAAAGATGCAGCCCATTCAACATGTCGCTAAAAGACTCGGCTTGAGTAATAACCGGTATTTTGGTCCAAACACAAATCTGCCACCATATCGATCTAACCAACATGCACGAGACAACAATATGGTTAACCGTCTCCTCTCCAATCCCACACACGCTACACCGAGTATCCGCCAAGTGGACCCCTCTTTTTACCAGCTCCGATTTAGAAGCAATGCACCCCAAAACAAGTTTCCACATAAAATAACTAAACCATATGTGGGATCCATTTGTTGAATTTCAAGTTTCCAAGCTGCACCTTTTCGCCTAATTTATCCGCGACTACCTCTCTAACCCGAGTCACGTGATTCAGTTGGCCCTATTAATCACAATTTTTGTCGTTTGTTGCAAGTGCATCATTTGAATTTCTTTTAAATGGTTCAAATTAATTGCATGAGAATGTTGACTACATGAAGTAATTGTCTGCTATTGTATACTATTAATAATTGTATACTATTAATAATTAATAATTATTATTACTATTACTATTACTATTATTATTATTACTATTATTAATATTAATAATTGAACTAAATGAACAGTAAATTTAAAATATATTTATATATATATTAAGAAGTTGTTAGGGCATTTCAGGTATTTAATACAAGACACGTGTGAGTCTTCTAACCCTCCACCGCTTCCCACCCCATTTCCTTCTCCAGTATTAAGACACAGGTTAGGGAGATAGAGAGGATCAAGAGTGTCTAAGAGAGAGGTGAGCTACGGTGATGGAGGAACTGGAGGTGCTCTCCGTCCGGCCACCGACCGGTGGTGATGGTCCGGTGGTTTTGACGCGTGAGAATATCTCTCCACCCCAATTTCATCTTTGAAACCCTAACACCAACCCACCATTCATCTCCGGGACCACCATATCCGGCCACCTATCCACACGAGAGAGGGGCATGCGGTATCTGAACCACCGCTCAACCTCCGCTCCGCCGCTTGACCTCCGGCCGGCGTCACACTCATCATCGCCTGAATATCCGTCTGAAGAGAAGCTTATCCATGGCGTCCTCCAGTTTTGTTACAGTACCTAAACCCTTTTCTTCTTTTGCTATAGGCCTTTCTTCTCCTTTGATCTCCACTAAATCCACAAGTTTAGTAGGTATTCTTCTACTATTTAATTTCTGCTAATTTATTAATTTATAAGCTTCATCAATTACAATTTTTGATTTGATTTAACAGGTCTATAAAAGAATTCGTTCAAGGTTAGTGCTATTGCAAGCAAGTATATTGTTTCTTTGCAGTGATTCATAGTTTACCACATTCTGACATAGTCGGTTCATGGGTTCAAGAAGGTAATGGCGTCAAGTTGATTGGGTGAATCAAAATTTAAGGTATCACATATTTGCTGTCTTTGCGGTTGATGTTCTCATTTTTACATTCTTCTTCAGCAATTGAATATTTCTGTATCCTTCATGAATTAAATCTTGCATGTGATTTGATTGTTTTGGTGATGCTTACAAGGTGTTCAATGAAATGCACGTGCTTAATTTTTATGTTAATTTGTTACTTTCTTTGTACTAAATCAAGGTGTTGATCAAATTTGGGGTATCTTCAATGTAAAAAATATTAATGAAGATTATTGTGGGAATTTGACAGGAAAAGTGCATATCAAAGTGGACTTCAAGATTTACATATTTAGATATAATCACTAAAGCATATACTATAGGATTATTAGAAAACTAATGTTTTCTTTATTTATGTGTTTCATAATACTGTAAATACTTGGTGTTCCACACATATATTATATTGAAACTATGTTTTAGGATGACAAGTATGAAGTATGGAACCCAAGGCTTATTTCAAGAGGTAAGGAATCTAACGGTTCACAAGTATATATTCGAACTATGTTTTGGGATGACAAGTGTGGAACACAAGGATTATTTCAAGTATGGAATCCATGGGTTATTTCAACTGCTTAATCCATGGGTGTTTTTTTTTTTGCTTAGATTATTAACACATTACATTTCTCATGTTTGTAGTTTTAGAAAGTCTTGAGTGTGTTTGGGAACTTTGATTGTTTATTTGAACTTTAATATCTTTGTTATATTTTTTACTAATGACATAAATTTTGCAGGGCTACAAGATGTTATAAAAAAGACCAAATAGGAAAGTGTTAAAATTTCAAGCTCATTGTGGACTGTAAGGTAAAATTGATTTGATTTTGAAACTTGATATACTCCATTATAATAATAGTCAATGGTAGGGTCAACAAATGAATAGTCAAAGAAGCTGGTCATGGGCTACAACTCTTTGTGGTTGATGACACCTTTTTAGTTCCTAATTCATTTCTAATCTTTTAATAAAAATCGTTTGTCCAATTGTACTACAAAAACTTTAACAATTTTTAATTCTGTTTAACTACAAATCAACCTTCATAGGCTATTGTTGTTTGGTTCATGTTTTATTAGTTACGCATTTTGACATTATGGTTATTTCATTAATTAACAATTATCAGGTTGCGTCATGTTTTTTTTTTTTTGCATTGGGGCATTAAAATTGTATTTTCTTTATTTCATTTTAGATGATTCAAATCTGGGACTACCATTAGGTTGCAGGTATTGATCTATCGTAGCCTTCTAATTCTTTCTTTCATGAGTATAGTTTTACGCATTATAGTTTAAAAATGCACAAAATTGAATTTGTTATTTTGGTTTCATTCCAGATTGGGGTTGTGGTATATTTCGTATCATATTGCAAACAAGCGCCTAACCTGGTCAATCTAAGCACCAAAGGGTTATTTTTTTTTGAACGGCTAATGGCACACAACTCCTAATTACTATTAAAATGCACCAAATTATCACGTTTCTTAGTATCGAACCCATGACCTCCCACTAAGAGGTAAGAGCCATTACCAAATGAACTAGCCCCACATTAGCTGAAGGATTATTGTTTTGATTTGTGACTTTATCCATTTATAAAATCAATTTATTAATTTTCTTATTCTTGCATTGATTCTTAAACATAATTAATTTAGTGTTGCTATAACTACACCAATTTAGGTGTGGATAAAAGGGAAGGAAAAAACTGATCATGGCGGAGTGGTGGCATACACGCGTGGAGCTGAAAGGTGAGGCACGCAGGCAGGCACCTACCAATCGAGTTTCAGTCATGTTTTAGATGTTTATCTTTTTTTTATATTAACGAGATCTTTTAAAAGAATTATGGATTTGTGTCATTTAGGTGATTTTACACTTATTATTACATGTTGAATTTCCTTTTTTGTTAACTTGGTTTAGATCCAGATGAAAAGATGCAGAAATGATATGTTTATCGACGAAATCGTTGTTGGAGACGAACTGATTCATGTGGGAGATTTGTAGCAAGGGGTTTCAGAGAGATTTGAATTTGTAGCTTCATAGAAGGTAAAGTACTAAAGTGAATGGGGATTAAATGATGAGGGACTAAATGTGTAAATAATTGTGACATCCCACATCGGTTGTGAAGGGGAACAAAGACTTCCTTATAAGGGGCTGGATACCTTCACCATCATGACGCGTTTTGAAAACCGTGAGAGGCGGACGCCGAGGGCGTGCTGGCCGGCAAAGCGGACAATATCATGCTGCGGTTACGCTGGGCTGTTACAGGTTGGTATCAGAGCCAACACTGAGTGAATTAAACACTAGTCTTTTGTGTTTAATCTCAGTTAGACAATTGCACATTTTTTTTTTGATTCTCGAGTCTAGACAAAGAACATAGGACTAATCTTAATTCGTTTTATTTTGTCCTTATTTGTTTCCTTGTTATTTTTCTGATTAGCCCCTGCATGGGCAAGTCATTTCAGTTAGAAGTCCCGTTTAGGGCAACCATGCACTTGTTTAAATTTTAAAGGAACGGTTAGATTTAAAATAACATTCCTATTATAAGATCTACCATTATAATAAAATGGCAAAATCTAAAAAGGACAAGACCTAGCCATGTGTCACCTTAAGACAGGGCCAAGATGGTAGTTCCACAATTTGATTCAAATCCATATTAACATCTCAATTTAGGATTGTTCTGCGTTAAATATTAAAAAGAATCTTAAAGGTAAAAACTAGCCTAAATGTCGTTGCAGACATGGCCAAGATGGTAAAACCTATTCAAAAGATTCCAATCCTTGTTAACATCTGAAGGCATATTAACATTGGTGGCAGTGATTCGATACAATCGCATAAGTCATCCTTAAATTGGATTACTCCAATTTTCCTTATTAAAATAATCATCCCTCTAAAGATGAAGTGCCTACGGGCTATAATTAACGTCCTCTGAGACTAAAGACAGTGGTAGCCTACAACTCCCTGTCAAGAAAAGGTAACGAACTTTGATTCAAACCTTAATGCCTCGATTCCATAAAATCTGGGCTTATAAATTAAACTTGTCTACGTGACTAGGCCTTTTTGTGCTATTATTAAATTATAATTAGGGATTGTAATAAAGATCCTGAATATGAATATATTTAGCAAAATTAACCAAAATAGTTATTAAAGACCATGGTTAATAAATCGTCAAGAACGATAGTACTGTATAGGCTTCTAAATAAACCTTGTCATTAATTTTCTTTTATGTAGCAATTAAAGCTACATGACTAGGTCAGAAGAGGAAAACAGTCATCTGGTGGAAAACCATGAAAATGCTAAGATACATGTGACCGGTGCAGAACTGCAAGCATTAATAGATAATGATGTTACAAAAGCTATGGAGCGACAGTATAATGAATCTAGTGGGACGCATAGTAGAACTTCATCGGTACCCCACTCTAAATCTGTCCCTAAAACTCATTCTGAAGCTCACAGCAAGCCACCCTCTAAGAAAGATGAGCTAAAGAAAGATGATGATCGACATTCATCTAATCAACACAGTGCTCCATCCAAAGGGATAGTGTTTGATAATGAACCGCGTACCAAGTCCTGTACTTATAAGTACTTTGTTTCCTGCAAACCCCGGGATTTCACTGGGGAGAAGGGGGCAATTGACTGTATGACTTGGTTAGATGAAATGGACACCGTGGTCGATATCAGCGGTTGTGCTGAAAGGGATGTAGTGAAGTATGTATCCCAATCATTCAAGGGAGAGGCACTAGCATGGTGGAAGTTTCTAATTCAAGCTGCTGGGAAGATCCCACTATACAATCTGACATGGGATCAGTTTATTGCTCTCATTAAGGAGAATTACTGCCCTCAGCATGAGGTGGAAAGGATTGAGTCAGATTTCTTATCTTTAGAAATGAAAAATTTAGATTGTCAAGATTACCTCACCAGTTTCAATACCCTGTCTAGACTGGTTCCATATCTGGTAACCTCGGAACCCAAAAGGATTTCTCGCTTCATTGGGGGTTTAGCCCCAGAAATTAAGGCCAGTGTTAAGGCATCGAGACCTGCTACTTTTAGATCAGCAGCTGATCTATCTCTGTCTCTTACTTTAGATGCGGTCAGATTGGGATCGCCTAAAAATTCTGAAGAAGGTAAGAGAAAGCGTGAGGTTGATAACTCACGAGGGTCGGAGAAGAAGCACAAGGGAAACACTGATTCCAAGAAGTTTGGGTCTGGAAAGAGTAGTCAACGAACAGAGGAGAAGCCAAAGTGCACGACTTGCCAAAAACGCCACTTTGGAAAATGTAGACTTGAGTCCAAGTCTCAGTCAGGACCAGCTGCATGTGGGTTATGTAAGTCTAAAGAGCACAAGACTGTTGATTGCAAGAAGATTAAAGATGCCACATGCTACAACTGCAATGAGAAAGGGCACATTAAGACCAACTGCCCTAAATACGCTAAAAAGCATGAGGAAGCCAAGAAGACCAATGCAAGGGTCTTCCGGATGGATGCACGGGAAGCTGTTCAGGACGACAACGTGATCACAGGTACCTTCCTTATAAATGATGTTTATGCAAGAGTGCTATTTGATTCAGGAACTGATAAGTCATTTGTAGATGATAAGTTTTGTAAGTTGCTGAACCTACCTGTTAAACCCCTAAGTGTGAAATATGAGGTTGTATTAGCCGATGGAACCATAGAAACCGCATCAACCGTGTTAGATGGATGTGTTATATCCATTAGGAACCACTCTTTTCCATTGTCCTTACTTCCTTTGAAGTTAGCCGGTTTTGATATAGTTATAGGCATGGACTGGTTATCGCATAACCAAGCCCAGATCGTCTGCAATAAGAAGCAAGTGGTGATTAGGACTCCGTCTGGTGAGTCACTTACCATTCAGGGAGATACCCAGTATGGACTGCCTGAACAAGTGTCTATGCTCAAGGCATCTAGATGTTTGAAGAAGGGTTGTGTCATTTATATGGCACAGGTGACTATTGATGAGCAGAAGCCCAAGGTTGAAGATATTCCCGTCGTCTCTAAGTACCCTGAAGTATTCCCTGAAGAACTACCTGGTTTGCCACCAGATAGGCAAGTAGAATTCAGAATTTACATCATCCCTAGAGCGGCACCTATCGCAAGAGCGCCTTATAGATTGGCACCAACAGAGATGAAGGAATTGAGGACACAACTAGATGATTTGTTAGCTAAAGGTTTTATTAGACCTAGTTCGTCTCCTTGGGGAGCGTCAATATTGTTTGTGAAGAAGAAGGATGGATTGATGCGTCTATGCATCGATTATCGTGAGCTTAACAAGGTCACTATCAAGAATAGATATCCATTACCCAGGATCGACGATCTATTTGATCAGTTGCAAGGGGCAAGCTATTTTTCTAAGATCGATTTAGGGTCAGGCTATCATTAACTGAAGGTTAAAGGTGAAGATGTGCACAAGACTGCATTTAGGACTCGTTATGGTCCTTACGAGTTCCTAGTGATGCCTTTTGGGCTCACTAATGCACCAGCGGCGTTCATGGATCTCATGAACCACGTCTGCAAACCATACTTGGACAAATTTGTTATCATCTTCATTGACGACATTCTGATTTATTCAAAGAATCAAACTGACCATGAAAAGCACCTCCGTTGTATCCTGGAACTACTTCAGCAGGAGAAGCTTTATGCCAAGTTCTCGAAGTGTGAATTTTGGCTTCGTGAAGTCCAATTCCTTGGACATGTGGTTAGCGAGCGTGGTATCCAAGTAGATCCCGCTAAGGTTGAAGCTGTTATGAATTGGCAAGAGCCAAAGACGCCTACAGAGAGTCGTAGCTTTCTAGGTTTAGCAGGATATTATAGGCAATTTATCGAAAACTTCTCAAGGATTGCTGCACCCCTAACTTCATTAACATGTAAGAATATTAAGTTTTACTGGGGTCCTAAGCAGCAGGAATCCTTTGACATTCTTAAGCAGAAGTTGAGCAATGCTCTAGTATTGACATTGCCTGATGGAATAGAGGGATTTGTAGTATATTGTGATGCATCGCACACAGGTATGGGATGTGTGCTTATGCAGAAAGGCATGGTCATTACCTATGCTTCACGCCAGTTAAAGGTGCAAGAGAAGAACTACACCACCCATGACTTGGAGCTGGGTGCTGTTGTATTTGCACTAAAACTTTGGAGGCATTACTTGTATGGGACTAAGTGTGTGATCTATTCTGATCACAAGAGCCTTCAACACTTGTTTAATCAGAAGGACTTGAATATGAGGCAGCGACGATGGATGGAAACTTTGAATGATTATGATTGTGAGATAAGATACCATCCTGGCAAGGCGAATGTAGTCGCCGATGCCTTAAGTAGGAAGGAAAGAGTGAAGCCTATAAGAATCAATGCCAAGAGCATTTAGATAAAGAATAGTTTGAATGAAAGGTTGTTAGCTGCGCAGAAGGAAGCTGTATTGGAAGCTAACTATCCTGATGAAAAGCTAGGAGTAACTGAAGAACAATTATCCTATGGCAAGGACGGAATCCTGAGATTAAATGGACGAATTTGGGTTCCAGTTTATGGAGGACTTCGGGATGTTATCCTCCAGGATGCCCACAGTTCCAAATATTCCGTTCATCCTGGAGCTGATAAGATGTACCAGGATCTGAAGGCGAACTATTGGTGGATAGGCTTGAAGAAGTCTATAGCTGCCTATGTAGCCAAATGTTTAACGTGTGCACAAGTTAAAGCTGAACATCAAAAGTCGTCAGGTTTGCTACAACAGCCTGAACTTCCCACATGGAAGTGAGAGATGGTGACAATGGATTTCATCACCAAGTTGCCAAAGACAAAGAAAGGAAATGATACTATATGGGTGATAGTAGATAGACTGACTAAATCAGCACATTTCCTACCCATTAAGGAGACTTATAGCTCTGACATGTTAGCCCAATTGTACGTAGATAAGATTGTATCTTTGCATGGCCTACCAGTGTCTATTATCTCTGACAGAGATACCAGATACACATCACATTTTTAGAAAAGTTTCCAACAATCTTTGGGCATGCGCTTAAATTTTAGTACGGCTTACCATCCTCAGACGGACGGGCAGAGTGAGCGTACCATCCAAACTTTGGAAGACATGCTTCGTGCATGTGTGATTGACTTAGGTGGTAGTTGGTATAACCACCTGCCATTGATCGAGTTCTCCTATAACAATAGCTACCATACTAGTATTCAGGCAGCGCCTTTTGAGGCATTATATGGTAGAAAATGCAGAACGCCTATTTGTAAGGCAGAAGTAGAAGAAGCTCAGTTATCAGGACCAGACATAGTCTTTGAAACGACGAACAAGATTGTCCAGATTCGTGACCGCCTGAAAGCTGCCAGGGATAGGCAGAAAAGTTATGCTGATAAAAGGCGAAAACCTCTAAAGTTTGAGGTTGGTGATAAGGTTCTGCTTAAAGTATCACCCTGGAAGGGAGTGATGCGATTTGGTAAGAAGGGTAAGTTAAGCCCAAGGTATATAGGACCATTTGAGATCATCGAATGTGTAGGAGCAGTGGCTTATAAGTTAAACTTACCTGAAGAGTTCAGTGGTATTCACAATGTATTCCACATCTGCAATCTAAAGAAATGTCTAGCTGACGAGTCGCTAGTCATGCCACATACGGATGTGCACATAGATGAGAGCTTGAAATTTGTGGAAAAACCTTTGTCGATTGAGGATCGACAGGTAAAGAAGCTTCGAAGGAAGCATGTGCCAATTGTAAAGGTTAAATGGGATGCCCGAAGAGGTCCCGAGTACACGTGGGAGGTAGAGTCCACAATGAAAGAAAAGTACCCTCATTTATTTCAGTAAATCTCGAGGTCGAGATTTATTTTAAGGGGGTGAGGATGTAACACCTCGAAAATTCATGTCCAATAATATATCAACACGTGTCATGGACTTTAAGCGTGTAAAGAATTGATTTAGAAGGACTAAAGTTGACAAACAAGGAAAGTATGTGAATATAAGGGTTCAAAGTGTCAACAATGAATAAATATATTTTTCAATAACCCTACACGATGTTTATACCCTTAAACGAATGAATCATGGATCATACGAAGCCAATTGTGAAAGAAAGTGAGAGATTACAAACTACAGGGGTTAAATGTGTCAACATGTTTAAAGTATACCTCTGAGTGACCTTTTAGCAAACCTGAAGCTTTGTAATAATTAATTATACTCATGAGAATAAGTGATAAAAATTTCACAAGGTTTCGATAAAGTATGAGAAAGTTATGACAATATTCGTATACGAGGGGTTAAAAGCGTCAACATTGAAATTCATGACTTTTCGGGTGATTACAAAGTTAACCAAGGACTTAACAAAGTTTAGTTATGCCTTGGAGCCCTTAAAAGTCAAGTTAGAGGGTTGAAATTGCAAGAAAAGAAGTTAAAACCACGTTTGGAGGGACCAGGGACCTAAATTGCAATTATTGAAAGTTTGTTGACCGGACATGACCCTCACACGGGCCGCGTAAGACCAGGCTGGTCTCTTACGCGGGCCGCCTCAGCATGCCAGCATCAAAAAAACATCACAGCTGCCTGTCCAGCCTGTTTAACCAACTTATGAGCATGGATTTTGATACCAGGGGCTTGTTTGATGGTTTAGAAGGACCTAGGGACACTTGGGATGATCAGGAATCATCCCATAGACTATTGTGGCATGATCTTGATGAGTTAAACTCACTATATAAGGACCCAATGTTGCAAACATTTTGACACCCACTTACAAACTTTCACAACTCACTTTCTGGAGGTTCCTGGAGCTCAAGCACCCTTCCTAGTGATCTTTAGTCGTGCATAGGACCTTGGTAAGTGTTATTAACCTTCCTTAATTTAGTTTTACTTAGTTTATTAGTCTAAAGTTAAACTGTCGTAATTAAGATTTGACTTCGTCATTAATCTTAATTTGTCCAGTCAAATTCCAAATTGAAAGTACCTATGAGTTGGTAATTATGTGGGCCATAAACCCTTAAAAGGGCACCCTCTGATTCCCACTCTAACTAGGTCAATTGTCGGGTCAAAGTTAATCTAAAAAAGTCAACAGAAAGCTTATTTTTAAATTAATGCATAATTAGCAATGTAGAAGCTATGCAACCTGTTTTGTCATTAATATAACTTGGTAATTAATGTAAGAACATGTCTAAACATGTTCAACTCGACAATTTTCAGTTTAAGCTCGGTTCGGAACCGAAGGTCGCAAAAGTAGACTTTTGCTTTGACTTTCAGTTCTGCCCCATTAGAGCATAGTTTAGAAATGTCTTAGAGCCTTTTTAGGAACAGGTTTCATATAAGTATAACCCTCTGTGATTATACAACTTGGTTCATTAGTTGTCCGATTCATATGCATGTTTCCGTTAAGTGCTTAAATGTTGACTATTATGCCCTTTTGACTATAAAACGTGATTTTTGAAAAAGTAAAAGAGTAGAAACCTTAGTTACTGATTTATAAACTTGCACCTAAAATTTGACATCAGTTTGAGGTCTAGATTAAGAGTTATGCTCATTAGCGTAATTAGAAGGCTTTTTAGTAATTAAACGGTGTAATTAGCATATAGCCTATCCAAACCCGATTTTTAATACCAAACTTTTACCCACTGATATAAAATAATATTTTGGGATTTTTGGAGATTTTTATTTATTTTTAGGCTAAGCATAACATAGAGTTCTAAGCTTGATCCGGTAATTGTCGGTTTTGCCCTTTTAGGCTATAAAATGAGTTTTTACAAATCCTTTTGATACCAAACCTTTTTCTACAAATCCAATATGATAAATAAAGTATTTTAAGCCTTCTGGAATAATAAAGATATCAGCTTTTCTTATAAAACCCGAAAATCGCTTAAAATCGCCTTTTTACGCGTTTTAAGCGCATAATATGTATTAAAACCCTTTTAGATATATAAGACTTGATACCTACTGATGTTTTAAATAAATTTTTATACTTTAGCAGTAAGCAAAAGTTTTAAACTCATATTTCCATATTTGACCTTTAAACCTTAGGTGAAATTACCAAAATGCCCATTCGGTGCATAGTATGGTTAGAAATGATAAATTTCACACATAGGTTATACCCTACTGATATAACTTAGTAAATTAAGTATTTTTACCGATTACATCAGACCCGAGACTCAGATTTATATTTAAACTCTTTTATAACCTTTAAAATGACAAAAATACCCCTACGGGGCGTAATTTGAGTTTAAATCCGTTTTGGGCATAATAGAAGATATCTTACTGATTTCACAACATATTTAAGGCATATTAACTTAAGAAACTTGTATATGACTCATATGGTTACCCGTTACGCACTTTTCGCGTTCGGATCGGCTTATGTAACTAGTTTGCATAATTTAGCCGAAACGGGTCAAACCATATCGTTTTCATCTCAAAATTCAGAATGTATTTAAGCTACCCATATTAAACAAGCATACAAGATTATCGGGTCAAAACCACATTCTAAACCGGTCTTCGCTTTATCATGCGTTTGAACCGTGTCTTCCTTTTGAAAACTAACCGGTCTAACTCTAAGCTTAATAAAAGACCCATTAGGATTGTAATAGGTTATTAAAAACCTTCGTTCCAGATTAGGAGCCCAGTAAAAGCTACGCGCACTTGCTGTATTTGATTTATACTTTGCTTAGGTAAATACACTTAACTTATTTTCCCTATACGGGCTTGGGATACGGTACTATAAAAGTACCGCTTGGTCGGGTATGTAGTCATTTAAATCGTATTGTGATTAATGTATTTAGATAACTCGTTTTATTCTGTATTATTTGGTGTATGGCCTTTGGGGGTTAAATGACCATGTCCCGGATATCCTTGGCATCATTCAAAGAAATGGCCATGACCTAAGCACGGGGTGTAGGCGTACACCTGACAGTTGCATTATGTAAAAACTGGTAATCCACTTAAAGGAATTAACCTTGTGGGCATTATACCTGTGGCGTGTCAATTAATCTTGTCCGGCCCTACAAACCGGCCCTGATAGACGACAAATAAGTAAAACTGTATACAAGATTATTTTTAAATAATTGTCCCAAGTTATAAAAGACATTTTTTCCTAAGTGCATTCAAATCAATTTTCAAACTCTTTTCAAAATGAGCCAGTTAAGTTGTATTTACCAGTGTAAACTGACGTATTTTCCAAAAAGGCTAAGTGCAGGTACTATACATAATAGGCTGGATACTCCAGGCATCAATAATCATGTCTCGTAAGCTCTAGATGTTAAAGTCTGTAGAACAAATTTCCTTTTTTTATTTTGATCCGCCTGTGGATCTGTTTCAACTATTTTGTGATACTTAATATTACAATTTATTCAGTTGAAATGAATCTATCTTTGCTTCCACTGTGCATTTAAATTTGCGTTGTTTGACTATGATGATATCAACTACGTCACGATACTCCCCACCGGGCCCACCGGTAATACGTTGAAATATCAGGGTGTGACAGGTTGGGGTGGATTATGACATCCCACATAGGTTGTGAAGGGGAACAAAGACTTCCTTATAAGGGGCTGGATACCTTCACCATCATGACGCGTTTTGAAAACCGTGAGGGGCGGACGCCGAGGGCGTGCTAGCCGCCAAAGCGGACAATATCATGGTGCGGTTACGCTGGGCTGTTACAGATGGTATCAGAGCCAGGGCCGGACAGGTGGTGCCAGGTCCTGCGAGGACGCTGGACCCCTTAAAGGGGGTGGATTGTGACATCCCACATCGGTTGTGAAGGGGAACAAAGACTTCCTTATAAGGGGCTGGATACCTTCACCATCATGACGCGTTTTGAAAATCGTGAGGGGCGGATGCCGAGGGCGTGCTGGCCACCAAAGCGGACAATATCGTGGTGCGGTTACGCTGGGCTGTTACAATAATGTTATAAAATGATTAAAAAAAAGAAACCAGACAAGTAGACGCCATAACGTATTATAAGGATTGTGAATGTATTGTTTATGAAAGCTAAAGTATGAGATTATGATATATAGGCACGAAGAAGGAAGAAGGCGCAAGTCACTTGAAGGCACAAGCATCTCAAGATCGCGGTAAGTTCATATGAACTTAATCCTCCTTTTATGTTGTTCTACGGATGAATGTTTAGTTATTAACCCTAAATGTTGAGTTGTGAGTTGTTATTGGTTCAAATGATGATACGTTATATGTTAGAATACGGATAAGCAACACAATAGTGTTGGATGTATAATGACCACTCAAGTGGGATGAAATTGTATGGAAAGTAGGACAATAAGATAGTTAAGTAACGACTTGTTGTAAACGGGTCATAATGATATATTATGCTAGGCATGTATGATAAGTGTTATCCGTTGTAAGTGGGTAAATTAGGATAAGCACGACAATTATTGTTGACATTTGATTATGGGCTCATTATGAATGGGTCGAATGATATGAATGTACGAATGTATCGAGATGTTGGAATGAAAGAAAATTAATGGAAGGGATGTTTAACAAAAAAAAAAGAATGTTGTAAACAAGACTTGTCAATGACTTGTAAATTGTTAAGGGGCCGATTAAAAGTATATAAGATATGTTATGGATTTTGTTTGGTAATATGAACTAAGGAATGTTGTTGTTGTGCATGATAGGTAAATCGCATGCTTGATTGCGGCGCGCTCGAATCGAACACACACTATGTCGCCCTTATGCGCTTCCGGTTCAAGACATCTTTTGAAATGGGTCTAAATCGTTTTTGTGTAGTAAATGTTAAACTAGTATTTAGGATGATCGTAGTAGTTTGAAGTTTAAACTCTATTTTGGATACTTTAGATAGAATGTTTTGGGTAAATTGTGTATGTTTTTTTTAATTTAGCATCTTTTGAAGAGTGTCGTAGAATGTATCTTGAATGGTTTCGTTAAAAAGCAGGAAAACGTTTACTTTACGAATGGGTCATGTCAAAATTTTCCCAAAAATTTGTATAAGGTTTATGTTATTTGTCAAATGTGAAAAGTGGGCGTTATAAGTTGGTATCAGAGCCAAAGTTTGAGGGATTCAAGTATTTGATTCAAATGCTTGAACTCAAACTGAAAGCTCGTATGAAGGTGTGTTCGTTCCGAAGCGCTACGCAAGTAATTAAATTGTAAAATTTATTATGTTGTAGTTAGAAATAGAACGGGATTTATAGGTTATTTGTTCTTAAACCGAGTGATACGGCTAACGAATATGCTAAACGAGTCCGCAATTAAATTACGGACGCGTAGGAAAAAGAATCGGTCAAAACGGACTTGTAGAACTTGAGATATGATGTTTTTAAGAGTTAAATTTGAGAATTCACAGAGCTGGGCATCAACAGCAGCAAGAAAACGAACTTTCTGACCAAATGTGTTGCTGGCGTAGCTCGACGGATGGGTGGCTTGGCCCTCGCGCTACGCGAGCATCCCACCTGCTCTGGAATTTTTTTGTTTCGACGATCTTGAATGCGGGACTTGTTCCAATTGATTTTAAAGACCTTATTAACAATATTTATGGCGAAATTGTTAATTAAATGATGGAGGAAAGGTACATGTGAATGATGGAAAGGAAAGTTTGTTATGAATAAAGGATTCGGTCGGTATGATATGATACGATCGTCAATGTCGATGAGGCATGAAGTATGAATGATTAATGGAACATGTTATGATAAAATGATGTTAAAACATGATGATGGGAAGTATGAAATGAAACCTAATGAATATAATGAATGTTTTATGTAGATGGCTGATGCGGTAAATGTAAACGATGATGATGAAGCACGCTGAAATGAAATGAGAGCAATGATTATAGAAGAAGTAGAGAAAGTGATTGAAGCTAGTAATTCCCGACTAGCTCAAGAAGCGGAAGGTCAAGTATTGGGAGTAGTCGATACTCTAGTGACGACCAAGGTGGAAGAACTAAAGGAGATGATTAGTGAACTACAAACAAAGAAAAATACTCGAAGGTGCACGTACAAGGAATTCATGGCATGTAACCCCTTGCCGTATAAAGGGGAAATTGACCCGATAGCTTGTCAAAGATGGATTTCAAGCACCGAGGCAGTGTTTATAAGAAATAGATGTGAAGTGGAGGATCAAGTGATGTTTGCTACGGGCCTCCTACAACTCCAAGCGAAGGATTGGTGGGACGCACATTCGAAGGAATTGGGGGATGACAAAGTACAAATGTTAACATGGCAAGAGTTCAAGGAGCCATTTCTGAAATATCATAGCCCACAATCCGCACTTGATAAGATTCAAGAAGACTTCTTACGTCTTCGACAAAAGGATGAAACGATTGATGAAATGACGAATAAGTTCCTCGAGAAGGTGAAGTTTTGTGGGGAGATAGCGGGGACTGAAAGGTTGAAAATCATACCTAATCATGCTATGTTAAAAGCTGAATATCGGGAGTTCGTAAATCCCTCCAAGTGTGCAACATTGAATGAATTAATCGACTGGGCAAGAGATAGGGAGATCGAGTTAAGAAGGCAGGATGAACGGTGAGAGAAAAGGGTGGCGGAGAAGCCTACCAATACAAACCCATCGAAAAAGGCAAAATATCAAGATCAAAACAGGAAAGGAAAGACAAGTAGTGGGATTCCGACTTGCAAGACATGTGGGAAACATCATTCGGGTGAATGTTTGTTGGGAAAGAAAGGATGCTACAAATGTGGGCAAGAGGGACATCCGTATCATAGGTGCCCCGAAAACTCAAAAGCGTGTTACAATTGTAATCAAACGGGGCACATTAAAGCGGAATGTCCGAAACTCCAACCAGGGGCAAAGAAAGATGGAAAGAAGGATGAGTCTTCCAAGGCTCGCGGGAGGATGTTTCAGTTAACCTCGGATGAAGCTAAGGCTAGCCCAGATGTAGTTTCAGGTATATTCTTGGTTAATTCTATGCCTATGAATGTATTATTTGATTCCGGGGCTAGTAGGTCGTTCATTTCTAATGAATTGTTAGTTCATCCATCGTTTAAGCTTGAAAAGATGTTAGTACCCTTAGAGGTGGAAGTTGCCGATAGTAAAAGCTATTTGTTACATGATATTTGTAGAAACTGTAAGATCTTAATCGAAGATGAGGAATTTAGTATAGATCTTGTCCCGATGCACATGGGGGAATTTAAAGTAGTTGTAGGAATGGATTGGCTAGCCCAAAACCACGCTGAAATTCAATGTGAAAAGAAAGTCATTCATGTAGTAACCTCGGGGGGGAAACGGGTAAGTGTTCAAGGAGATAGAGTCATCCATTCAAAATTGTGTTCTATAGTTAAAGCCGTCAAACATGTGAAGAACGGAGGTAAGGCGTATCTATCTTATGTGATTAACACCAACCGAGGTGTTTCGAAGCTTGAAGAAGTGAATGTAGTGAACGAATATCCGGATGTGTTTCCGGAAGATTTACCGGGGCTTCCGCCCGAGCGGGAAGTAGAATTTAAGATAGAGCTTAGTCCGGGTGCAAAACTGGTAGCTAAAGCTCCTTATCGGTTGGCCCCGACCGAAATGAAAGAATTGATGACGCAACTTCAAGAGTTACTCGATAAGGGTTTCATTAAACCAAGTGTTTCACCATGGGGGGCGCCCGTATTATTCGTGAAGAAGAAAGATGGTTCGATGCGAATGTGCATCGACTATCGAGAATTGAACAAGTTGACGGTGAAGAATCGTTACCCGTTGCCCCGAATTGATAACCTATTAGACCAGTTACAAGGGGCAAGTTGGTTTTCGAAAATCGATCTGTGGTCGGGTTATCACCAACTGCGTGTACGAGATGAAGATGTGCCGAAGACTGCGTTTCGAATGCGGTACGGACATTACGAGTTTTTAGTAATGTCCTTTGGGCTAGCGAACGCACCAGCTGCGTTTATGGATTTAATGAATCGGGTGTGCCGACCTATGCTTGATAAGTATGTAATCGTTTTCATTGACGATATACTAATATACTCCCGAAGTGAAGCAAAGCATGCTTCCCATTTACGTGATGTATTGGAAACTCTTCGCAAGGAAAAGTTATATGCAAAGTTCCCAAAGTGTGCCTTTTGTCTTAGAGAGGTACAATTTTTGGGTCATGTAATTGATGCGGATGGTGTCCATGTGGACCCGTCCAAAGTAGATGCGGTAATGAATTGGGTACCCCCGAAGAATCCAAGCAAAATAAAAAGTTTTATGGGTTTGGCTGGATATTACAGAATATTTATCCAGGATTTCTCCAAGATAGCCTCACCCTTGATGAAATTAACAAAGAAGAGCGAAAATTTTATATGGGGCGAAGAACAAGAGAAGGCGTTTCAGACCTTGAAAGAAAAGCTTTCAAATTCTCCGGTGTTGACACCATCGGATGGAACGGATGATTTGGTAGTATATACAAACGCCTCCCACCAAGGTTTAGGTGGCATGTTAATGCAAAGGGGTAAAGTCGTTGCTTATGCTTCAAGACAACTCAAGTAGCATGAAAACAATTACCCAACCCATGATCTAGCATTGGCGGCAGTCGTGTTTGCCTTGAAGATATGGAGGCACTACCTGTATGGGGTGAAATGTACTATTTACTCAGATCATAAAAGCCTCAAATATTTCTTCCAGCAGAAAGATCTTAATATGAGGCAACGAAGATGGTTGGAACTCATTAAGGATTATGATTGTGACATTCATTACCATCCCGGGAAGGCTAATGTAGTGGCGGACGCTCTAAGTCGAAAGGAGTACCCGCCCCCGATTCGGGTAAAATCTATGAAAATGGTAGTCAAACCTAAACTCCTTGGTGAAATTCGAGAAGCTCAAACAAAATCTTTAAATGCTGGCGACCCAAAGAAAGAGAGGACGAAAGGATTTATTCATGAATTGGAAGAGAATGCAAATGGTATGAAAACGAGGTATGACCGAATCTGGATACCTCGGGAATGTGATGTGAAAGAATTACTATTGAATGAAGCTCACAAGTCTCGGTACTCCGTTCATCTGGGAGCTACAAAGATGTATCGAGACTTGAGGATGAATTATTGGTGGCCGGGAATGAAAAGAGACATTGTCAAGTATGTTGCTAAGTGTTTGACATGTTCTCAAGTAAAAGCCGAGCACCAAAGGCCGTATGGAAAGTTGCAACCCTTGGAGATCCCTGTGTGGAAGTGGGAACACGTAACGATGGATTTGGTGACTAAGCTTCCCAAGACAAAAAAAGGGCACGATGCAATATGGGTGGTCGTTGATCTACTGACCAAAAGCGCACATTTCTTACCTATTCGGGAATCTTATAATTCAGAAAAGATGGCGGAAGTTTATATGAACGAGATTATATCCCGACATGGGGTTCCAGTGTCTATAGTATCCGATCGGGACACCCGGTTCACATCTCGTTACTAGAGGAAGTTTCATGAAGAATTGGGGACCTAGTTACATATTAGCACCGCCTACCATCCTCAAACCGATGGTCAATCGGAATGAACTATACAAACATTAGTTGATATGTTAAGGGCGTGTGTCATGGATTTTGGGGGAAGCTGGGATGATCATCTACCCTTGGTAGAGTTTTCATATAATAATAGTTATCATAACAGCATAAAAATGGCCCCCTACGAGATGCTATATGGAAGGAAATGTAGGAGTCCGGTTTGTTGGGGGGAAGTGGGTCAACGAGAACTCGCGTCAAAAGAAGTAGTAGCCAAGACGAATGAAAAGATTGATATGGTTAGATCAAGGATAAAAGCAGCGCAAGATAGACAAAAGTCTTATGCGGATCGATGAAGGCGACCAATTGAGTTTCAAGTGGGAGATCATGTGTTACTAAAGGTCTCTCCATGGAAAGGGATAATCTGTTTTCGTAAACGCGGGAAGCTAGGTCCTTGATACATCGGGCCATTCAAAATACTCGCCCGGGTCGGGGTGGTGGCGTACCAGTTAGAATTACCACCCGCGGTGGATGGGATTCATAACACCTTTCATGTGTCGCAATTGCGAAAGTGCCTCGCGGATGAGACCGCATGCGTACCTTTGGATGATATTGAAGTGGATGAGAAATTAAATTACGTTGAAAAGCCCATCGTAAGAAAGGATTTTAAAGTAAAGCAACTCCGCAACAAATCCGTTCGGCAAGTGTTGGTCCAATGGCAACATCGAAAAGGATCGGATCTCACGTGGGAAGCGGAGGATGAAATGCGAGAACATTACCCAGAATTATTTGGTACGTATTCAGGTTTCGGGGACGAAACCTTCTTTAAGGGGGGTAGACTTGTAACACCCCAAATTCGCATATTATCTAAAAGTATAATAAGTAATGATGTTTTAATAAATATATATATATATATATATATATATAGGGTAAGGTTCATGCGAGAACCACCTTTATTGCGAGAACCGCGAGAACCAATGTGAACACAACCTAAAATAGCTAAAAAAAACCTAAAAAAACCTAACCCCCACCCCCCCCCCCCCCCCAAAACCTAACCCCCCCCCCCCCCAAGCTAAACCCCCCCCCCACCCCCCCAGCTAAAAAGCTAAAAACTAAACCCCCAAAAAACCTAAAAAATCTAAAAAAAATCTAATTTTTTTTTGCTACTAAAAGTAGCGATTTTTTTATAAAAAAAATAAAAAAAAAATTGTGTGTTTTTTAGCTATTTTTAGGTATTTTTGGTTGTGTTCACATTGGTTCTCGCGGTTCTCGCAATAAGGGGTGGTTCCTAACGGATCTTTGTCCTATATATATATATATATATATATATATATATATATATAAAAGTTAGTAAAAGAAAGATGGTTAAGTTAGAAGGTAAAGTACTAAAGTGAATGGGGATTAAATGATGAGGGACTAAATGTGTAAATAATGTAATAAAATGATTAAAAAAAAGAAACCAGACAAGTCTGGTTTGTGTGTGCGATCGTGAGAAGCCAGGAGGGGGATCCCTTCCCTCACAAAACCCTAAATCACCAGATTCCATCAATTGAAAGCAAGATTATTGAAGAATCGAATGCATGACCTAAGAATCCTGATTATCTAAGTGTTCTTGGTCTCAAGTAAGTTAAATTTTGTGATTTGATGATGTTTGATTATGTGGGTTTTGCGTGATTCGTGAATGTAATACAAAATTCAGTATGATTAATGGTTGCTATGAAGGTCTAGACATCATTAGATGCTAAATTTTGAATATGAACATGATTAGGGCAAAACCCACTTGCATGTCAAGTAATGTTTAGCAATTGTGAAGTTTTGTATGTTAATTTGATTGTTGATTTATGAAATTGTTATGAATAATTGATTTAGAACTATGTGCTCATGATTTGAATGGTAGATTTCAAAATAGTAGGATGTTTATGTTAATCAATGAGAAGAACTATGGAAATTGTGCTTAGGATGCTTGTACATTGTGCTAAACTAGTGATACGTACACAATGTGTTCGACGAAATGCCTAAGTGAGTTTAGTTATGGTTTTTACATGAATGCTTGTTAAGATTGATGCAACTTCTTTATGATAATGATGTATGTGAATAGTAGACGCCATAACGTATTATAAGGATTGTGAAAGTATTGTTTATGAAAGCTAAAGTATGAGATTATGATATATAGGCACGAAGAAGGAAGAAGGCGCAAGTCACTCGAAGGCACAAGCATCTCAAGATCGCGGTAAGTTCATATGAACTTAATCCTCCTTTTATGTTGTTCTACGGATGAATGTTTAGTTATTAACCCTAAATGTTGAGTTGTGAGTTGTTATTGGTTCAAATGATGATACGTTATATGTTAGAATACGGATAAGCAACACAATAGTGTCGGATGTATAATGACCACTCAAGTGGGATGAAATTGTATGGAAAGTAGGACAATAAGATAGTTAAGTAACGACTTGTTGTAAACGGGTCATAATGATATATTATGCTAGGCATGTATGATAAGGGTTATCCGTTGTAAGTGGGTAAATTAGGATAAGCACGACAATTATTGTTGACATTTGATTATTGGCTCATTATGAATGGGTCGAATGATATGAATGTATCGAGATGTTGGAATGAAAGAAAGTTAATGGAAGGGATGTTTAACAAAAAAAAAGAATGTTGTAAACAAGACTTGTCAATGACTTGTAAATTGTTAAGGGGCCGATTAAAAGTATATAAGGTATGTTATGGATTTTGTTTGGTAATATGAACTAAGGAATGTTGTTGTTGTGCATGATAGGTAAATCGCATGCTTGATTGCGGCGCGCTCGAATCGAACACACACTATGTCGTCCTTATGCGCTTCCGGTTCAAGACATCTTTTGAAATGGGTCTAAATCGTTTTTGTGTAGTAAATGTTAAACTAGTATTTAGGGTGATCGTAGTAGTTTGAAGTTTAAACTCTATTTTGGATACTTTAGATCGAATGTTTTGGGTAAATTGTGTATGTTTTTTTTAATTTAGCATCTTTTGAATAGTGTCGTAGAATGTATCTTGAATGGTTTCGTTAAAAAGCAGGAAAACGTTTACTTTACGAATGGGTCATGTCAAAATTTTCCCAAAAATTTGTATAAGGTTTATGTTATTTGTCAAATGTGAAAAGTGGGCGTTATAGAGTCCTTTGACTTTAAATCCCCGTTACCGTCTCTTGGTTTACGCATGTGTGTAGTTTCCTACCCATTAACCGGGTGATTTACTGAAGTCATTATTAATGCAACCCTTTAGGTATGCAGTAAGACTTCGTTTTGATTTGTTTGGTTGTCTTAGCGAAATCCATCGCTTTATTTAAGCAAACTTTTATTCTTTATGTGACCATGCTTGATGGTCTTATGAATTCTGAATGATGATTAACATCATCATCCTTTCTTTACTACGACCAAAGTCAATGACTTCGATCGTTTTTGTGTATGGGAAATACCTTCGTTTCTATGACCTCGCGGGTCATTTACAATTTGGTTTTACATGACCTTTTTGTCAACCATGGCTCTTTCGTCTAAAACGACCTATTTCACAAATTCCCTTGGGTCGTTTATTTCTATGTGCGCCATACTTCGTATTTATGATTCCCTCGAAAACCATTTATACGAGTATGCCCATAAGATTTCTTGATCCCAAGGTTCTTTTAACTTTTTCATTCGTCTCGACCTTACCACATTGGACATAACTATGCTCATTATAAGAAGCTCATGGTATCATGTGTTCACTACTTACTTGGCCAGAGTAAGCGATCAACACATGGTACGCATGATCTTATTATAATTACCACATCACGTCCCATGTAAGTAATCTCTCGATCTATTTTATTTGGTAAAACTTTATTTATCTGCCAATTAACAATTATTGGTTTTACGCGTTTTATCTTTGAACATATACAATGTTCCTTTTTATAATCATTTATACAATCACATTCGTCGATGTGATCATTACTTTTTCTCAATCGGATCTTTATTGATAATACTTACTTGGATGATTACTTTCGTCCAAGTTTATATTTAAACTAAATTCAGTTATTGTCTTATTATTCACAATTGTGAATAATAAGTATCTCTACTGAATTTCTCTTGGAAACGTCATCCTGAATAGGAATCCTATCCAGGTTTTCCAAGTTTTATATTCTATATGCAACTGCCATTTACTATGTATTTGTTGCATATTTCTAGTTATAATATAAGTTTAAGACGTGTACCTTGTAGATACTCGCCCTGATAACTTTCTTGTTATTTGATCTCTCGTTTGAGATCATTTCTTGGTTTCATGTCTTTGGCGTGTATGACTTACTTGTCATACTTCAGACCATATCTTCATCGTATTGATAGATCCTTAGGCTCTCGTCATCTTCAGACGCGAGGATCCTTTAATTTAAAACGTCTACAAATGTTAGTAACGTCAATATCAATAATGCTCGTATTATTATACAAGACTTCCTACTATACGTGTCAACACATGTGCTTTCGTTAACTATTTCAGTCATTTAACTGGGATAACGTGTATTACGCGATATCCCTATGTGTTGTTTACAACAATTTAACAAGCTAAATCGTTATATACATAATAATCTTACCGGATTCTGCGATCAAGTCTCGAAGCGAACACTTTACTCCTTAACCTGGAGCTCTGATTACCAACTTGTAAGACCCTTAGTCCATTTTATACAATTATCATATAAATTTCAATTATAATAGTGTATTTAAGATTAAACATACACTTAAAATTTTGAGTTTGTTAAAACATTTAACTAAATAAAACATTTTAACATTTTGTAATTTCATTCGCCGTTTAAAACGTGACGACGAAACTATTTGCGGAAGCTTGATTCTTGAGCGTGGTCGGTTTCTCGATGAGCTTAATCGTCCTTCGATAATTCAATAATACCTACATTCCATAAAACATGAAATGAGTTAGTCATATGGTGTTTAACGAGTTTAAATAAGTCCTAAATACAAAAACGATTAATTTAAACAATTTTCGCCAAACCAGCGTACCGTCGCGTCGCGCGACGGCTTCGGCTCTTGCTGTCGCGTGGCGCGACCACTCAGTTTTTCCAGAATCTTTGTTGCTGAATACAACAACTTCCAGCCAAACTATAATTTACGCAAACGAGCATAACTTGCTCGTTTTTTATCCGATTTACGTCATGTTTCTTCATACGTGATCGTAATTAAATTTTCTATCATATGAAATTAAAACCCGACATCCGGATTAACAAAATCCGAGACTTTTAAGCTTTCGGCTTAAAATATATTTACTAACTTTTTGACCCGTTCGTGTATTTATCAAACAAACAAGTTTGTTTGACCCCTATTTCTCATGAACCTATTAAATTCAATAATATTTATCATATTAGGTTCCAATTACAGGTTCATATCCCTTCTTAAACCCATTTTCGCTCATATGCTTATTTTGACCCGTTATGGGTATTTAAGCATATTTTAATGCACGAATCGCTTTCATTCGTTTCTAAATTCATATCTCCACATTTCTTATCAAATGATCTCCCACCACAATTATATTTGTGGTGGATTCAATGTGGTGATTTATATATTCCGAGTTTTATCCCTCGGATTGCTATTTTACGGCAAAGGCTCATATAGAGTCATTTGACCCAAGATTTACCCCTTTCACTTTTTATACTTATTCAAAGTATTTGCTTGATCATATAACTTGTTTTCAAACAACCCTTAAGGTCCATTTGCTCGATTTAGCTAACGAGGGCGTTTTGGTCAACTTAAATCCTTTCTTTACGACAAAAGACTTTTAATGCCGTAATTGACCAAAATCCCACTTTTTAAACTAGGATTTTGTTTAAATAATCATTATGTTTTCAAAACACAATGACTATAATTTAAATCATTCGGTTTACCTAAAAGATAACCAAATGTCCATTATTAACTTGTTTAGCCCTCATTGAACCTCAAGTTCTAAATGATGAATTGACCTATTATACATACCTGGATCAGATCAATATATTGACCCGTTTCGATACCATGCCTTAATAGCCGCTAAGTAATAGCGGTGTAAATATCCATTCGATATTTATTCCTATAATCATACAACTCGACAAACCATTAGTCGTTATTGTCAAAGGGTGATATTTTCACCGTTTGACCCGTTTAGTCTAAGTGACCGAATTTATTGGTGAGATTATGTTTATTGCTATCTCGTCTACATGAATCGCTCCGGTTTACACCGTACGGTCATTTTCCTTATAAATCATTTATTGACTCTTTTTTACCCATTATAACTTACTCTATAAAGTGTCTTTTCACAAACTAACGGTAATCGTCAACGAGTGATCGAATTACCGTTTTCCTTTATTATTTGTATTAGTTACCTTATAAGGTAATTATTCAAAACTCGTTATTTATTAGTCCTTTCATGACTAAATAACCGTATTAGCTCTTTTTAACCATTAAACATGGTTTATCTTTATTGTCTTTTGTTCCGAACCGCACAAGTCGTGTCGGAACATCAGAACTCAAACAAGACTTTATATTATTCAGAACCTATAAAACCAATAAGTATTAAATAAATAGAGTGTAAGCTTTACTTACCTAGCATCCAGATTATGATTTTCCTTCATTCTTGATTCGTTTGACCCGATTCCTTCCCAAGCTTTCACCTAGGTCGTCAAGCGTCAAACTGTTGGGATTGAACCCTACCAGAGGAACAGATAATTAAAGCCAAAACTGGATCAGAGCAGTGGATCCAGAATAAGCAGATGTTATATATACAAGTCTCTCCCCTTGAAAGTGGTTTCAACATCTGCTGACCTCCTATCTACTGACCGTACTAACTGCTGACCTACAAACTGCTGATCAAGTAAAAGCCTGATGGAAGACTAAAGCTCTGCTGCTCAATCTACTGCCTTGAGTCAAGCTCTGCTGATCCGGACAAGTACTGATGGGTTCACATCAGTGGAAGGATGCAGTAGTTGTTCAGATGTCTTTATGTAATGAAATGTAATAGCAGTAGTTAGCATAGCAGAGGTTGTATAGATCAGAGGTTAGAGTTTGTTAGGAGGTTAGATGTCACTTTCATGGTGATGTCAGCTTAGATGCTTCAGTGGTTTGCTCGTGCTTATAAATAGAACAGTGCTTTGTACTGTTCTATTAGTTCTTTGCAAAATCTTCTTCCTGCACGAACAAACACTGTGAGCTCAGGCTGAGGGGGAGTTTGTATTCAGACATTGCATTGTAATCGTTATTGAAATAAATTTAATCTTTCGGTTCCTTGTGGAAAATGTTTGATTAAAGCAATTCTCTCGTTTGATTGTGTGCAAAGTTTGTTTCCATCTTAATTCCGCTGCACAACTCATCCATCTTCATCTTAATTCAAACGAAAATACAATCAAAACCAAACTCAGATCCTAACAATTGGTATCGGAGCTTGGACAGTCAAATTTGATTTAACAATCATTTTGACATAAATAGTTCAGCTCATAATCGTTGATACTGATAGTTTGTTCGTTTGTGTTGAAAAACAGAGCAAGGTTTAATCACCATCAAAGTTGATTAATCAGTGCCTGTAAAACAACCAGGATGACGTCACAATCACAAGATGATAAGAATAACATTGGCTCGCTTTTTAAACCATCCATGCTTAAACGTAATGAATACAACATCTGGGAGAGAAGGATGGGTCACATCCTTGCTCAATAGAACACTGGATGTTGGAGGTCTGTTGTTTTTGGTCCCCATGTTCCTATGGTGCCAAGTGCTGTGGATGTAAAGAAGTTCGTTCCTAAACCAACTGAAAACTATACTGAAACTGATTTTCAAAATTTCGAACTCGATGCCAAAGCATTTAGCATCATAGCATCTGCATTACCCAATGAGATCTATGCTGGACTGTTACATTGTAACAGTGCCAAAGAGCTATGGGATGCACTAAAGGAACAGTTTGGGGGAACATAAGAAGTCATTGAAAACAATAGGGAAATTCTGAATCAGCAGTGTGAAACATTTTGTCACATCAAGGGTGAATCACTGACTCAGCAATTTGAGCGATTCAGTTGTCTCATTAGTGAACTAAGGCTTGTTAAAGTAACATTTCCAAATTCAACTCAAAATAGCAGGTTCCTTAGGTCACTACCAGAAAAATGGGATACCGTAGCTTTTGTCACTAGAAACTCTGCTGAGTTCAAAGATCTGACCCTGACCCAACTTCATGGTAGACTCCTGACCTATGAAAGGGAGTTGAACTAGAAAAAGAAGTTGCAAGAGTCTGGCAAAGTTGCTGATGATTATTCATTTGGTAGCACAGCTCTTTTTGGTCAGGAAGAATCTGGTAGCAGTGGTAAGGATCAGGGTTATGATTACTTCATTGATATAACTGCTGGTGGAAATTTTAACAACCCTGATCCTCACTCTGCAAATTATGCTTTTACTGCAAATTGTGAAAACCAGATGTCAGATAATTTGTGCTTTGAACTCAATGATTTGCAACACTTTGATCCCACTGACTTAGAAGAGATGGACATTTTGCATTAATTGGCTTTGCTTAGTGTAAGAACAAGCAAATTCTACAAAAGAACAGGGAGAAAATTCCCAGGGTTACATGGGAATTTAAGGGTGGGGTTGGATAAATCAAAAATCAAGTGTTACAAGTGCCATCGGCTAGGTCATTTTGCTAGGGAATGCAGGAGTCAAACTACTGGTCCTATAATCACTCATCCCAGCTCAAACCCTAGACCACAAAATCAAAGCACTGTTCATTATACCCAATATACCCCTACAGTCCATGTTAACACTGCTCACTATGCTGCAACCCCTGTGCCCGTGCATTATGTCCAAACCACTGTTCCACAAATTCAGTATGTTCAAACCCCTGTCCCTCAGGCACAAGTGCAACCTGTTGCACCTCAAACAGCTGCTCCAGGAGTGGTACAACCAGATCAGCAAAGCTTCTTCACTCAAGGCTTTGTTGACTGGAGCAGCATGCCTGATGAGATTGGTGATGAAAATTTTGCACTCTATGCTTTTAATGAACCTTCTAATGATGAATTTTGTTTGATGGCATTAGAGTCAATACCAGAGGAAGTAGAAACTGAAGGTGAACAGCTAAGTACTGAAACAGTGGATGAGGTGACTGAAGCAGTGGTTACTGCAGTTGCTGGTGAACTGCTGCTGGGAGAAAATTCAGAAACCCTGATTGAACCACTGACAGACCCCTGGTCCAAAGAAGACAAGGAAGAAGAGGAAGAAAAGAGAGCAGGTGAGAAAGAAGTAAGAGCTGATGATGAAGAAAATCATCAATGTGATTGTGCCATGATGGCTGCTGCCAAGGTATCACCTCAAGTTCTTGAAAAACTGTGTTTAGACAAGTGCATTATTGCATTTGCTAACATCAAAGAGGTAAATGAAAACCTTAGGGATAAAATCTTAACTGATGAAGTCAAATTTGAAAAGTCATTAAAAGAGCTTAGAAACAAATTGGCTGAAAAGGATAAAGAGATCAGCAGTCTCAAAGAAGAACAAAGCATAACCAAAACTCAACTCCAAACTATGGTAGAAAAATACCAAGTTTGCAAAAAGGAGTTTGAGTCCACCCAAATCACATGTGAGAGATGGGTGGAATCTTTTAAAGGGTATGAGGTTATGCTTGAGAAATAGCTTGAAAGCAATGCCAAGTTTGGTGTAGGATATAGAAAATATGATGATCTTGTAAACACTGCTGGTAAACAAGTTGGTTCATCTGAAATTAAACCAACAAACAAGAATGGCCAAGAAGTGAAAATCACTGATAAACTTGGTAACAAAATCACACTTGAGAGACCAGTGGGATCCTCTACTTTTGAGGAAATTGAGAAATACCAATTTAAACCCACATGGTCTGATGAGTGTGACATTCTTGAAAATTTTAAACCCATGGATTTCACAACCACTGATGGTGTTAAAGCTCTAAAAGCAAAAGTCATTCCTCTCAAGGACATCCCAGCAGAGGTTAAAAACTCTGTTGCAAAGGAGTCTGAAAAGAGAAAGAAGAGAGAAAAGATCAATAACTTGTTTTGTGAATTTTGTGAAAAAAGAAACCATCTAACAAAAGACTGTTTTCATCTAAAAGCATATGATCTAAACAAAACAAGTGTCATTATTCCTGCTGAGAGCTGCACCATCTGTGGTAAAACAAACCACAAAACTCAAGCATGTGTGTATCTCAAAAACTTTGATGTGAAAAAGAATGAATACACTGCTAAAACATCCTTGAATCCATCAACTTCATCTGTCAAATTCACCAAGAACCAACCACTGTTTGTGCCAGTTCAAACAGCTGTCACAAAACAGCTGAACCAAACATCTGTCAAAAGAGATGTTCAGGTTACTAATGCACCCCCTGCCAACCAGTTCAGAAATGGCAAGGAACAATCATCTTACCAAAGGATTCCACACGTTTATGAAACCTACAAAAGGCCCTCTAAACCTAGAGTGAACAGGCATCCTCTTGGGTACCAACAGGTGATTCGGCAAAACCCACAACAGTGGTTAGAAAGAAACAGTCCTAAAACTGTCCAAACCCCTGACCTAACCACTGTCCATCAATCTGCACCCATCCCAGACACTGTTGAGACCCCATCCAAAGCCTTATTGGCTTTGGAAACCCTAATGAACTAATCCTTTTATGTCATGTGCAGGGAGCTTCTGCATGCTTAGATAGCCTTTGGTATGTAGATAGTGGAGGCTCCAGGCACATGACAGGATGTAAAGCCCTACTCAAAGATTTCAAAATTCATGGAGGGGGTGATATATCCTTTGGGAATAATAGTAAAGGGAAAGTTCTGGGGTCTGGTACAGTGCAGTCTGGAAATGTAAAATTTAAAAATGTCAATCTGATAGACAATCTGAAATTCAACCTCCTGAGTGTTTCACAAATGAGTGATAAGGGGTATGGGTCATTCTTCACAAAGGAGTGTTGTAGGATTGTTGGACCAGAAATGGTTGAAAAGATTGAAGCAATAATAAAAACTGGAAAAACAAAACTTGTTGCTCAAAGAAGTGGCAATGTTTATGTTGTTGATATGTCAAAAGAGTGTCCCAGAGCTGATGCATGTCTGTTCTCAGCTGCCTCTAACAAAGAGACAGAACTTTGGCACAGGAGACTGGGGCACACAAATCTCAAGACAATCACTGAAATTTCAAAAAATGGCCTTGTAAGAGGCTTACCTCAAAAATTGTTTTCATGTCCTGAGCATTGTGTTTCCTGTTTAAAAGGAAAACAGCATAAAAGCTCCTTTAAGTCCATTGAAGAGTCCAAAACAACCTAGTGTTTGCAAATGCTGCACATGGATCTGTTTGGCCCAGTTCAAGTCATGAGTCTCAAGAAAAAGAGATATTGTTTGGTTATTATTGATGACTTCTCTAGGTTTACATGGACTTTCTTTTTACACTCAAAAGATGAGACTGCAGGCATTTTGCAAGAATTTGTGACACAGGTTGAAAAGCAATTTGACCTTCCAGTAAAAGTCTTTAGGAGTGACAATGGCACAGAATTCAAAAATAAGGAGTTGGAAGCCTTCTGTGTGAAGAAAGGGATTGTAAGGCAGTACAGCATCCCAAGAACACCAGAGCAAAATGGGGTAGTTGAAAGAAAAAACAGAACTTTGATTGAGGCTGCCAGAACCATGCTTGCTGATTCAGGTTTGTCATTAACTTTTTGGGCAGAGGCAGTAAACACTGCTTGCTATGTCCAAAACAGAGTTTTAATAAACCCCAGGAACAAAAAGACTGCCTATGAAATTATGTATAAAATCAAACCACTGATCTCATACTTTAAGGTATTTGGCTGCCCATGCTTTATTTTGAACTTAAAAGATTCCATCTCAAAATTTGCAGCCAAAGTAGATTGTGGTTATCATCTGGGATACTCAACCACTGCCATGGCCTACTAAGTGTTTAATACACGGACCAAAGCAGTGGAGGAGACCTTAAATGTAAAGTTCAATGAACTTTCATCAATGAAAATCCCAGCAAATCCTGCAGATTTGTTTGATCTTGATAAATTCACTTTTGAAAATACTGCTGTCAAGACTAACTGTGCAGGTCCATCAGAGGATTCATCACCAGACTATGGGTATGAAATCATCATCCCTCAAAAGTCTGCCACAATGGGAAAAGCATCAGTTGTTCAAAACAGCTGTCAAAGCTCAACCACTCCTACCTCAACAGTTGTTGACCAAAGTAGCCCATTAAACACTGTTTCCACATCATCAAACACTGCTGACAAAAGTCCCCAAACAGTGGATAAAAGTCAGCATGTGTCCACACCATTACCTCCAATTCCACCACCTTTTGAAGCCACTGATGGATCATCAAAGTCACCAGCAGTGGTTAGCTCAGATGATACACATTTGCAGCCTTCACCAACAAATGCCATCATACCATACCAAGGAGATTTAATTTTCTTGAGATCTCATCCACCTGATCAAATTATTGGCAACATCAATGAAGGGGTGCTCACAAGAAGCCAAACCCAAAACATTTGTCTTTTTGCTGGTTTTCTATCACTCCATCAGCCAGTCAAGTACCAAGAGGCACTGAAAGACAACAGCTGGGTAGAAGCCATGCAAGAAGAGCTCCAACAGTTTAAAAGACAACAAGTGTGGGAGCTTGTACCACTGCCAGAAGATGTAAGTCCCATTGGCACAAAGTGGGTCTTCAAAAACAAAACTGATGAAAGGGGCATTGTTGTCAAGAATAAAGCCCGGCTTGTGGTTCAAGGTTACAGACAGGAAGAGGGGATTGATTATGATGAAACATTCGCCCCTGTAGCAAGATTGGAAGCTATAAGACTGTTCCTGGCCTTTGCTGTCAACCACAACATGAAGGTGTTTTAAATGGATATCAAAAGTGCTTTCCTCTATGGAACAATTCAAGAAGAGGTGTATGTCTGTCAACCTCCAGGTTTTGAGGATCCATTTTATCCAGATCATGTCTACAGGCTAAACATTGCCTTGTATGGCCTGAAACAAGCACCTAGGGCCTGGTATGAAACTCTTTCCACCTTTCTACTCACAAATGGTCTCAAAAGATGTACCATTGATAAAACACTGTTTCTCAAATGGAGAGGAAAGGATTTAATGATTGTCCAAATTTATGTGGATGACATTATTTTTGGAAGCACATGTAATAAAATGTGTGAAGAATTTAGGGAACTCATGACAGCTGAGTTTGAAATGAGTGCAATGGGTGAGCTGCAATGCTTTCTTGGTCTCCAAGTTCAGCAAATGCAAAATGGAACTTTCATTTATCAAAGCAAATATGCTAAAGAACTTTTAAACAAATTTGATATGAATGATTGTAAACCATGCAGCACACCCATGGCAACAAATAAGCATGTCATGTCTGATGAAAAGGATGAGCTGATTGACCAAACACTTTATAGAAGCATGATTGGGTCTTTACTGTACCTAACTGCATCTAGACCAGACATCATGTTTGCAACATGTGTCTGTGCAAGAAGTCAATCAGCTCCCAGAAAATCAAACCTCATTGCTGTAAAAAGGATCTTCAGATACATAAAAGGTGCTCCCACACTTGGTATCTGGTATCCAGCTAATGGGAATATCAAGCTTTCAGGCTTTTCAGACAGTGACTTTGCTGGATGTAACACAACAAAGAAGTCCACTTCAGGAGGGTGCCAGTTTCTAGGTGATTGCTTAGTCTCTTGGCAAAGCAAAAAGCAAGCAGCAGTTTCAACATCCACTGCTGAAGCTGAATACATTGCTGCTGCAAGCTGTACAGCCCAACTCCTGTGGCTTCAAAATCAGTTGCTGGATTTTGGTATCACTGCCTTAAAGACACCACTCATGTTGGATAGCCAGGCAGCAGAAAATATTATCAAAAATCCAGTTTCCCATTCAACCACCAAGCACATCGACATCAGACATCACTTTGTGAGGGATTGCTATGAAAAAAAGGTTTGATTTCTCTGCATCATGTTCTAACTAAAGACCAGCTGGCAGATGTGCTCATAAAAGCATTAGATACAGCCACCTTTGAAAGCTTGGTCTCTAGGATTGGCATGCTAAACATGGAATAACAAGCAAAATCTTGTTTTTCTATGAATAAAAGCATTAAAATATTTTCAGAAAATCAAAAATCCATCCTTAAAAATAGCTAAAAATGAAGTTTTCATTAAAATCCTTAAAAGTCTGCCATAACCACTGATTGTTCAAAAGTCTGCTCTACTTCAAAGTCTGTCCACTGCTGAAAGTCAACCCCTGTTCTCTCATTTTTTTGATAAACACTGTTGTTCAAAAGCAGTGTCTTATCCACTGATATGCTATCCACTGATAGTGAAAATCATCCACCGCTTCCATTTGTTACCGTTGTAACCACTGTCTTCATCAGTAACTTTCATAAAAGTACTGTCCTTCATTTCATCAGGGGTTGGCATGTGGGCCGTACATAGTGGTCAGACCTTTTGTAACCGCTGCCACGTCAGCATTCACTTTTTCCCTATAAAACCCCCATTCAAACCCCAAAACAGGGTTTTACTGTCGAATTGAATTCTTAAAAATTTTCTTCTCAAAGCAGTTTTTCTTCAAATTCCTTCACAACCTTCTTCGATCATCATCTCCAAAATGACAAAATCGAAGTCATCTGCAAAACCCACTTCCAAATCATCATCAAAAGAAGCCTCTCAAAAGGCAAAACCCACTGAAATTCCACACAAAACGTCTCACAACCTTCTGGGTCTTCTCACAAAACCCGGCACCACTAATATCTTCGACTCCATCATTGATATCATGTCTGCATCAAAGTACAAAACTTTGTTAAGAGCAGATGCACCAATTTACTAGGCAACCCAAAGAGAGTTTTGGAAGAATGCAACCCTTGAAAAACAAGGAGAAACTGTAATAGCCATTAACTCTTCTCTAAAGGGTAAAGCTGTCACGATTACACCACAATCCATCTTGGAGGTCTTTCAACTCGACGATCAGAAATGTATAATTTCTTTCCCTAAAAACGAGTTAAAAATTGACTTCATTGAAAGAGGGTATGCAGATACAATGATGAAGAAGGATACCTTACAAAAAGGTTTCTTCCCTTCTGCAACAAGATTTTTATTTCATACCCTCCTAATGTGTGTTTCAAACAAAACCACTGCTTTCAATGAAATACCATTAAAAATTCAAAACCTGGGATTTGCTATTCTTCAAGGAGAAAATTTTAATTATTCTCGGGAAATTTTTAATGATCTGGTTAAAAATGTTGAAACAAAGGCATTCTTACTATTTCCAAGATTTTTAAGTTATTACTTTGAAAAGAAACTTGGTAAGAATGATCCTTCTGTAATAAAACAAGGTGAATCTCTTCAAATGCACAGCTCAACTGCTGAAACTTTTACAAGAATGTCAACACCTTGCAAAACACAAGCAGAGGTGCCTGAGCAGAATTTAGTAGCTACCACTGCTCCTCAGGTATCTGCTGCTGAGCCCACTGCTCAATGTGATCAAAGTAGCAAAACAACTGCTTTGAAACCCACACCTAAAATCACCAAAAAGCCAAACAAAAAGAAAACTCAAAAACCCCCAAACCTATCAAAAAGGCAACTCTGGAGGATGAGATACCAGAGAAACTACCAGTGACAAAACAAAAGTCACAAGAAACCACTGCTGCTACTTCCTCACAGCAGTTGGTACAAATATCTCAACCCATAACCGAAACTCCTCCTGCTTCTTCTCAAAAAGAACAGGTTGTACAAATTGGGACACCACAATATGATGCTCTGGAATCACTTTTTTCCATCATCCACAGCCCAATGCCCCGGGCAAATTCTCTTCTTACACCAAACCTCACCTCCACAATTCCCCCACCAACTAAACTTTTGTTGGATGCAATTGATTTGAACCAGGCACAAACCAGTCCTTCTCAATCACCTATCAATGAGAACATGCCTCAACAAATAACTGGGTCTGATGTATCAATCTTTGCTAACCCACCAACACAACCTGAGGAGGTTACACCCCTTGAGTTACAAGTAACTCTTGGTGGTAATCCAAGTGAAGCAGCCACTACAAATGTTGAACCCACTGGTTTACATTTGGACAGTGGTTACATCAATAAGACTTCCTTGGAGGCAATTCCTTCCATAGCACCTCTGACATCTACCAGTGGTTTTGTTTTGACCTCTGGCAACATCAAAAGATTGTCAAGTGTTGAAGGAAGAAGACCCCAGTAACAAGAAAAAGGCGCATCAGTGGTTAATGTTTGGAGTACACTCCCTACCTCAACCACTGATAAAACCACTGCAAGTGGGAAATCAGATGATCGCATTAAATTGGGTGATGGTTTAAAATATCTGGATTTGACGGAACGAGTTGACAAACTGGATACAGCTGTTGCAGATATCAAAGACATGCTACAACAGTTGTTGAAAGTACAAAAGATGCAATCCACTGTTGTTCCACCTCAAGCACCTGCTCCACCACAAGCACCTGCTGCAAATGAGCTCTGGAATCTATTTCAACCTTTTCTCCAAAAACAAAAACAAGTGGCTGATCAGCAACATGAAATACATGTACAAGAGCTGAGAAACACAATGGAGTCAAGGTTCAAGAACACACAAGCAGACATCAAGGCACTCAAGGCCCACATATTGAAAACCACTGGCACTGCTCCTCCAACTGTTCTCTTCATTGATCAATTACCCCCAGATAATGCCAAAAAGGGGGAGAAAATTAAAGAATGGAAGAAAAAGGGAGTAGATGATGGTCTCTACATAGAACCAGAAATGGAGAATATGACCAAGCAGATACCTTTGCCAGATGGTAGCAAAAAGGTTGATGTTACCCAAAATGCACTTGATGAAGCTATAGCAAGTGTAAAAAGGGACAGAGCGGCAAAGGATATGTCAAGGTGGAATAAGGAGAAAAGAGCTTACATGGAGCTGAATGCGCAGGGTTGTTCTGGGCTAAAGGATGTTCAAAATCCTGAGCTAAAAAGAAATCCCACTAGAAAAGTGAGGGAACCCAAGTCCACACCATCCAGACTCATAAAGCATACTCCTAAACCACCATCCAAAAGCCTCCAACATCAAATATCCACCCAAACAGTTGTTGTAACTCCTGCTGTATCAACATCTGCTGGTACTTCAGTTGTTTCAACATCTGTTATCACTTCAACACACACCACTTCAACACACACCACAACCACTGTCTTACCACCACCACCATCACCACCAAAAACAACATCACTTCCATCGCCTCCTGCCAAAAAGCAGAAGACAGCAGATGTTACAACATCTGCTGTAATGACAACAGTGGTTGAAACACCAGTTGCTTCAACAGTTGTTAGTCAATCACAAATCACTGCCACTCAAATCACCACCACTGATCCACCCAAAACATCATCTGCCTCTCCTAAAATAAAAAGGAGAAGGATTTTCATACCAGATGATGATTCACCATCACCACCACCAACATCTTCAAAATCTCTATCACTTGTTACAATACCAAAGCCGGTTCCTCTCTCATCAGCTCCAGTACAACAATCAATCTCTGTCATTACTCCTGCAGGTGTCTAATTTCCACTAGAACTTGAAGCAGTTAAAGAAGAGATCAAATCCTTCTACTATGAGGATGACCCTGCTAAAAGGAAGTTGCCATCAGTTAAAGGATATCCAAGGCCAAGCAATATTGAAGAATATTTGAAAGTCAAAGCTAAACAAGCAGAGGATATCTCAAAAAGAAATGCACAAGGAAAATCTGATAGAGAAATTCAGCAGAATTACCAATTCTTGCTCACACAAGTCAGATCCTTAGAGCAATTCGCAAAAAATGTATGTCAACAGATCTCAGAGAGAGCAGATGAAACCTTGAGAAAAGACTACATTGAAAGCATCATGGCAACTAAGAAGTACAAGGGAGAAAAGCATATGTACAAGGAGTGGACCATTCCTGAGCTTGAACAAGAACCAGCCAGGATTCAAGAAATGATAAAGAATAAGGTCAAACATACTCCTCCAGATTGGGCAAAGTTCAAAAAGAATGTACCTGATAAAAAGGTAGAGCTGAGGAGAATGAAAGAGGAATTAGCTGCTGCTGATTATGGGTCTTTGAATCAAGTATTGAGATGGAAAGAAGATAAAGTCGGGGCTACCTATAAAAGTTTGGAGAAATTAAGAAAGACAGATCCTACTGCTCCACAAAAACCTGACTATCCTGAAGCAGAGGTTTCAAAAAGACCATCTAAGCTGCAAATCAGGAGAGCCACTGCTCCAGCTGGTGCAGCCATCTTTAAAAGAAGGCCACAAAAACAGCTGGTTACTGAAATAGTGGCAGAATTAAGGGCAGGAGATGAGTTCGTAAAAGAAGGCATTAAGCAGATGATAGCTGATACTCTTGGCCTGAATCAACCTGCAAGTACTGCTCAGACAGTCATAAATAGGCCAGCATCTCCAAACACCACTTCCAATAAAAATCTCCCAAGAAACCCACCAGGCTCAAAAGTACAAAAGTGGGAAACTGACAAACAGACCCATGTACTGACTATGATCAGGTCTAGTGGAGAAGTGAAGAAAATGTCAAGGGAACAAGCACTTGGCCTAAGTCTTGAAGATATGCAGGATCTCTTTGATCTTCCACTTAGTAGGGATGAAGATGACACAGATGCCCTAGACTTTGAGTTACAACTTAAAGGTCAGATAAGGGAACTGTTGATGAGGCAATAAAGTTCCACAATAATGAAGGGTTTTGGCATTATCTGTTCCAGGGGGAGATTGTTGGGATTGAACCCTACCAGAGGAACAGATAATTAAAGCCAAAACTGGATCAGAGCAGTGGATCCAGAATAAGCAGATGTTATATATACAAGTCTCTCCCCTTGAAAGTGGTTTCAACATCTGCTGACCTCCTATCTACTGATCGTACTAACTGCTGACCTACAAACTGCTGATCAAGTAAAAGCCTGATGGAAGACTAAAGTTCTGCTGCTCAATCTACTGCCTTGAGTCAAGCTCTGCTGATCCGGACAAGTACTGCTGGGTTCACATCAGTGGAAGGATGCAGCAGTTGTTCAGATATCTTTATGTAATGAAATGTAATAGCAGTAGTTAGCATAGCAGAGGTTGTATAGATCAGAGGTTAGAGTTTGTTAGGAGGTTAGATGTCACTTTCATGGTGACGTCAGCTTAGATGCTTCAGTGGTTTGCTTGTGCCTATAAATAGAACAGTGCTCTGTACTGTTCTATTAGCTCTTTGCAAAATCTTCTTCCTGCACGAACAAACACTGTGAGCTCAGGCTGAGGGGGAGTTTGTATTCAGACATTGCATTGTAATCGTTATTGAAATAAATTCAATCTTTCGGTTCCTTGTGGAAAATGTTTAATTAAAGCAATTCTCTCGTTTGATTGTGTGAAAAGTTTGTTTCCATCTTAATTCCGCTGCACAACTCATCCATCTTCATCTTAATTCAAACAAAAACACAATCAAAACCAAACTCAGATCCTAACACAAACTATCATCGAAATTTGCAAGATGGTTGGATTTGTCATAATCATTTACGACTATTCAATACTACGATTCTTATGTCGAATTTATCATTCGATCTTATCATTGGTCAATTATCCGGTAAGCATCATTCTTATGCTACCGTTTTTAACCACTTTATTAACCAAGTTCATGTAATCGAATTTCATCAATTTAACACAACTTTGATCATTTTTAACACATAATGATATCATACATCATTCAACATGAATATATCATCGATTTTTCATCATATCATACTAAACTCATTCCATAGTAAGTATGATTATATATTCAAACATAAAATTTGTTCATTTATTTCATGATTACTATCTTGTATGATGATTCTAATCATACTTATATCATCAAATTCATCATATGATTAATACCCACTTATCCTAGTGTGGTAAATCATCAAATCATTCAAATTATAGCATCATATGTAAAATTTTCACTTAGGGTTTTGTTCCTAAGCACATATACATCATTAATTCAGCCATAGCTTTTATAATTCATCCCTAATTCGCATATTATGAGATTTATCAAATTTCACAACTTCACAAATCATCAAAATTTGACATACCTTATGATCCCCTAGCTTGGGTGATCATTAATTCACGTTCAATTGTGAATTTAGACTTCGTTTGAGCCTTCAATTGAACGATTTTGCTGGAAGTTAGGGTTTGGCTCCTGGGAGCTCTCCTGAGGTCGACGAACAGAACAAACACTTGTGTGTGTTTTGTTTTAAAACCCCTTTTAATAAGTAACTTTCAAGTTTATCCACTTTGGCCCCTCTTGTTTGGTTAGTTTATTAAGTAGGCCACAATCCACTTAATTTCTAACATTATATCTACTTATTAACTAGGTTAAACATTCCTAGTTAAATTAGTGGGTTCGGGGAATTCATGCCTAAGTTTATTTTAAGTCCCGTTAACTCGGGCTTATATAAAATTTATTTTCTCAAAAGCATTCTTTTCCATTTTTTATAAAATATTAGGTTTAGTTATATAAATCCTAATATTTTCTGGGTTAATTTTACCACTAACGGTATTTACCCATCTTTTAATACTAACGTGGTTTAATTACCAAACCCGTTTTTGGGGTGTTACTGAAAGTGGCTGTAATATTATTTACTGAATGAATAGAATTGATACAATGGATCCCTTTATATAGGGATTGAACCCTAGCCTAAATAAGGAAACGATAATCATATCTAAATACAATACAATCAACAAAATATGGAAAATAATTCCCTGCTGAATAATGTTCGGCTAATACTCCCCCGCAGTTTGAGCGGTCATGGGGCAAACGGTCAAACTGGATCTGAATGTCTGAAAAAGTTGCCGAGATAAGCCCTTCGTAAAGATATCGGCGTATTGATACGGAGCAGGAACATGGAGAACTCGAACATGTCCGAGGCGCACCTTTTCGCGAACAAAATGAATATCAATTTCGATATGTTTGTTGCGCTGATGCTGCACGGGGTTATCAGACAAGTACACTGCTGAAACGTTATCACAGAAGACGACCGAAGCCTGTATAAGGGGGACACGCAGCTCTAGCAGGAGATTACGAATCCAAGTGACTTCAGCAACCGCATTAGCAACACCGCAGTACACAGCCTCTGCACTAGAGCGGGAGACGATAGCTTGACGCTTAGACGACCAAGATATTAAATTATTTCCAAGAAAAACACAATATCCACTCGTAGATCTCCGAGAATCTGGACAGCCGCCCCAGTCTGCGTCCGAGTATGCAACCAAGGAATTTGTAGCTGATTTGACCATACGAATACCATAGTCTAGGGTCCCCTGAATGTATCGAATGATTCGCTTCATAAAGGCATAGTGGGGATCATGACGCTCATGCATAAACAAGCAGACTTGCTGCACGGCATAAGATATGTCTGGTCGGGTGAAAGTGGGATACTGTAGGGCTCCGGCAAGGCTTCGGTAAAGAGTGGGGTCATGGAACAACGGACCATCAGTCGCACTTCATTTTGAAGAAAGATCAACAGGAGTGGCACAAGGTTTACATGCTGTCATATTGGCCCGATTAATAATGTCTTTCGCATACTGAGTTTGATCCAAAAACAGACCAGTAGCCGTGTGGGTTACCTTGATCCCCAAAAAGTGATGCAGTGTACCAAGGTCAGGCATGGCGAACTCTCGAGAGAGCATCTGAATGATGTCATGCAGAAGCTTGTCAGAAGAAGCTGTGAGTACAATGTCATCCACATATAGTAAAAGATAAGCAATCTCATGACCGGTATTGTATATAAACAAAGAATTGTCACACATGCTACTTTGAAACCCGTGGGATAAGATATAGTTTGCAAAACGTGTGTACCAAGCGCGTAGGGCCTGTTTAAGCCCGTATAGCGATTTCTTTAACCTGCAAACAAAACCTGGGAACCGTTTATCAATAAAACCGGGTGGTTGGTGCATGAAGACTGTCTCGTTTAGGTGGCCAAGAAGAAAAGAGTTTTTGACATCTAACTGATAATGAACGTAGAAAAAAAAACAAAAAAAAGGGAAGGAGGGAAGAGGGTATGTAGAACCTAGGGCTCTGATACCATGAAAGTGGCTGTAATATTATTTACTAAATGAATAGAATTGATACAATGGATCCCTTTATATAGGGATTGAACCCTAGCCTAAATAAGGAAACGATAATCATATCTAAATACAATACAATCAACAAAATATGGAAAATAATTCCCTGCTGAATAATGTTCGGCTAATAGTTACATCTTAACACCTGCTTCAGTGGCACCTATGATGTCAGCAAGTGAGTGTCCCCTGATCCATCTTAAGTTGTTGTGTGAACTTGTACTTGGTGATGGATTTGAAGCTTCCCCCTGATCTGTGACCTCTATGTTGTCAAGAGGATCAGAATTCTGTTGTTCAATAATATTTTCTAGTGAAATACCAGAATTCTGATCATTTTGATCATTCTGGTGAAGGTTCTAGATCATCTGCAGGGTTAGTACATGACATATTTTTGTTTGAAATGTTCATCATATGGTCATGTTCTAATAGTTCTTCAGTTAGCTTGTTAAGAAGACTTTCAGAATTTTCTGGTTGTTTTGACAAGCTTATATCTTTTGTAATTTCATCAGAAATTTTGGTTTCTGATTAGTCATCAAAAGATACATGCAAGCTTTCTCTGATTGTCCTTGTATTTAAAAGAAAAATTCTATATGCTTTTGAGGACAATGAGTAACAAAGAAATATTCCTTTTTTCTACTTTTCTGTCAAATATTTCCAGACTATCAATATCATTAAAGACAAAACAATTGCAACCAAAGGTGTGTAAAAGTTTGATACTTGGGACCCTATGGTTGATAATATGATATGGGGTTTTCTGATGTCTTTTGTTAATGATAGATCTGTTTTGTGTAAAACATGCATTTGATATGGCTTCAGCCCAAAAATAAGTGGGCAATATGGCATAAGCAAGCATAGTTCTTGTCGCTTCTACCAGAGTCCTGTTTCTTCTTTCTACTACTCCATTTTGTTGTGGAGTTCTTGGAGCAGAAAAGTCATGAGATATTCATTTACTTACAAGGAATGTCTCAAGTTTTGCATTCTTAAATTATGTTCCATTATCAGATCTGATCCTTCTTACATGTAATTTCAATAGATTTTCATTTTTTTGATGAAATTAATAATCAGATCTGGGGTTTCAATTTTCTTTCTTAAAAATTCAACCCATGTGTACCTTGAATAGTCATCTACAATGACAAGAATGTATTTCTTACCAGAAAAGCTGGCAGTTTGTACCGGTCCACAAAGGTCCATGTGCAAAAGTTCCAAGTTTTTAGAAATTGAAGATTCTGAAACTGTTTTATATGAGCCTCTCTTTGATTTTTCAAGCTCATATGCTTCACATATCTTATCCTTTTTGGATGATATGTATGGTAAACCTTTTACCAGATTCTTGTTTGCTAGTTGGTTTATTGTTTTAAAATTTAAGTGAGCAAGCCTTTTATGCCATAACCAACTATTACCTTTGTTTTTAGTAGAAAATAAGCACAATTGTGGATGCTCAATTTCTTCTCTGAAATCAAAGTAGTAGATGGAGTTTCTAATCCTTTTCCTACTTAAATATATTTTATTATCATCCAAACCAACTAACAGACATTTTTCAGGTAGAAAGGTTACCTGGAAGCCTTTATCACAAAATTTCCCACAGCTAAGTAGATTGTATTTTAAACCTTCTACACAGGCAACCTTTTCAATGGTTAATGCTCCATATTGTATGGTGCCATATCCCATTGTTCTTCCCTTCACCCTATTTCCAAAATTTACAACTTTACCAAGTTTTTCTTGATAATTACTGAGTAAGCTCCTATCCCCAGTCATGTTCTTGGAGCTTCCTGAATCGCAGTACCAGATCTGCTACACATGATGGTCCTGAAATTATGAGGTTAGAGAATTCTTGGTACCCAAACTTGTTTGGGTACTTTTTCTGATGAAAATGTGCTTGAGATTTCTTCATCAGAGGAGAAATTCTCATTAGATTCTCTGCTTAATGCTGAGCCATTAGCCAGATGATTTTCTTTTGAGAGATGTTGTTGAATTAGCTTCAGTATTTCAATACACATACAATTTGATTTTTCTAATGTTTTAGACAAAGATGATTGTGATGGAATGTTTTTGCCTTTGTGAAATTTAGGATGAATTTTAGGTTTTTCATTCATTTTGAAGGTTTCATCCCTTTTCAAACAGATTTTGGGTGACAAAACAGTTTATCAGAAATGCCAGATCTGCATGATTCAGCATCGGAATCTGATATTTTCTTATCAGAATTGTTTTCAGATGCCTTTAAAAATATGGTGGGAGTTTTAATATTAGTTTTAACATATCCCAGCCCTTCACCTTTGTTCTTTGGTGTTGCTTCAATAATTTATATAAACTCTTTTTCTTGTTGAAAACCCTTCACATTGATTTCATTATCTTGAATTTTCTTGTAAAGATTTTTTCTTTCTTTCTCATAAAATTCAAATTTTGAATCCTTTATCAAAATTTGATCAATGAGTTATTGATTTTCTACTTTGGTTTTATTGAGCAACTTTTGCAGATCATCAGATTTTGTGCTTTCTGATGAGGTTTTGTTTTGTAAAAGCACAAAATCCTGCATAAGTTTGTTCAGTTGTTTTTCCAAGTCAAGATTGTCTGAACTTACTTTTTGTTCTGATGATGTGGAGCATTCATCAGAAGTTGTGGCCATCAAACAAAAATTAGCTATTTCCTCCAATTCTTCATCAAAAGAATCATTGGTTAGCCAGGTATCAGTACCAGCTATTAGGCTAACTTTATGTTGCTGTTTCTTAGCTTCTTAAAGCTTCTTTTCATAGTAAGCCACATCCTTCAGCTTCTTATTCTTGCACTCAGAAGCATAGTGCCCCTTTTGTCTGCACTTGTAGCAAACAACTTCTGTCTTCCCCTTTTCCCTTAATTTTCCTTCCATCCTCCCCCTATCACTTTTCTGGAATTTATCACTTCCTCCTCTCAGCCTTTGCTCGAAAGTCTTTGTGAGCAAGGCTATAGCCTTAGCAAAGGCTGAAAAATCTGATGAAACATCAGAAATTTCTGTATTCTGGTAGTGAGAAGGTTGTGGATCTGAAACTGGTGTTCTTTTGTGTGTTGGGTGTGTGAGACAAGAGCTATAGGTCCCCCTTTTTGTTTTGAATCCTCATAAATTTCTTCCTCTCTAGGGACTAAGATGATGTAAAGATCATGCAAGTTTATGTTTCCTAACTCAAGGGTTGATGCCATGGTCATTGTGAGACTACGCCACTCTCATGGAAGTGCATCTAAGAACTTAACATTCTTTTCATCATTTGATTTTTCAATACCAAACTTTTTAAGTTCATTTAAAAGTTTGGTGAACCTGTTATATGTCTCTAAAAGAGTCTCATTTTGGAGACTTTTAAATCTTTCATAAGAAGAGACACAATTTGTTCTCTTATTTCTTTTCATTCTTTCACCTCCTTCACATAAATTTTCTAGTTGATCCCATATTTCCTTAGTAGATGCACATACATCCACTTGTGAAAATATGTCATTTGGAAGTGCCACAATCAAAAGTGATTTGGCCCTTTCATTAGCTGCCACCAAATCTTGGTCTTCTTGACTCTAGTGAATTTCACTTTTTGGAACCAAGGAGGCAGGGATAGCTGGGGTTTTCTCAGTTTCTGGAACAACTGCTATTTTAGTAGTTGGTGTATGTGGACCCCTCACAATGAATGAAAACAGAGCTCGATCATGTCCATTAAGAAAGTTGATCATCATGATTTTCCATTGTGGGTATTCCTCTGTGACCAAGGTCGGAGGTTTAGACATAGAACCAATATTGAAAGCATTATTCCATGTTTGAAAGTTTGCCGTATTTGGTTTAAGAGTTGGATATCAAGAAAAATAAGCAGTTGATCTTTTGAAAATAATTTATTCAATCTGCTCTGATACCAATTGTTGATCCCAGATAGAGATACCCAAACTTAATATGGCAAGTGATTTCAACAAATAGGAAAATATAGTGCGGAACTAGAAATCAAACTTTCAAGAAACAAGTTATAGAATTTTTCAAGTGTATTAAATGACATTGCAAAAACAAAGTTATTGGATATTACAAAATGAATACTCAAAGAATTCTAAGTGAAGGGCAATAGAGTTTGTAGTGTGTGTATTGAATGCTAAGCACAACTCATTTAACCTCCGAGTTTGACATCTTTATTTATAGAGAGTCCAGATCTGAATAAACATTTATTTATTCACTACTTGCTCTGCACAAAGGGCTTTTTGGCATATTCATTGAATCGGGTATTGCCAACTTGCTCCTTTTTGGGTTTGTGTCAGGCCTTATCTCGAAGACAAGTGGGTCTACCAGAATTTCTGGTGACTACTTACCAGAATTCTGATGAACTTGATTATCAGATTTCTGGTGATCAGACTTTACCAGATTCTGATGATAAATACCAGATTTATCATCAGACTTCATCAGAAAGGTCTTATCTGATAGTCTAGAAAGGTCTTATCTGATAGTCTAGAAATACTTATCTGATAGTCTTCTTTGTTTTGATCTTCTCCTGATGCTTAGTTGAAGATGTATCTTTCTTTTCTCTTTGTCAAGATATCATGTAGGCACCTTTTTAATAATACTTCTTGACTGTATCTTCAGCTAATGATCAGGATGATCATCTTTTTCTTCAATACTTATACTTTAAAGTTTCCTAACAATACCAATATAATTTTTAACCAAAATGGAGTAGTTTAATAAACCAAAGACATTGAATCTCATAAGCGGTTTTAACATGTATTTCGAATAATAAGTTATTGCCTAGAAATAATAATTCATATTAATTGTTAAAAAGCACACACACTCATCCTTCCTCCAATTTTCGCCTTTTCTTTTAAGGATCTTCTGGAAGTTCACAAAGGAGTCGGCGGGATCAAAAGTGCTAAGGAGATTGTCCGCGGCCTGGTTATGGTGACTTGTTGGGCTATTTGGAAGGCTAGGAATGACAAGGTGTTCTCAAACGGGAGAGGTGATATCAATTGTGACAACTCAAACTTTCAAGGTTAGTGTCGTCTAACCTCGTAACTTTTAAATCTTGTATTACTTCTCTTACATTATGTTTTATTACACGTTGCGGTGAATGCTTGCTAGTTGTTACTAGTTAAACCTATAAGTAAACCAGAATCGTTGCTCGTATGCTTGGGCCGCACTTGTTATTCACCTCTCCGGGCCGCACACACACAAAGTATTCTATACTGATGTTACACGAGTCCAATTTCTAAACCAAAGCCCAAACCGGACTCATCTTATAATCTGAGTGTACAATTGGGCTTAGTAGAGCCCAAGTGGGCATTGATTTAAGGGCCGGTCATTGACTTAGCTTATATTTACCCATAGTTTATGTTTATTGTTTAACACAATCATATCTCAAACCCTAAAAACCCCTCTAAGTAGGATAGCAGTAGGTGTCCCCCTTCTTCGAGCATCATTCTTCTTGATCAAACTGTGGTTAGTGACTCCCTATTTGTGTTGTTTATACATGAGTTTCATGCGTGTACAATGATTATGTTATGTGACCATTATGTGTGCATATGAGGTAAATGATAAGATCATGATTATTAGGCTAGACCCATTCCATTAATTGATGTTGTAATGTCTTGATGTGATCGCATGAATTTGTCAAATCTGAAACAAATCATCCTTGGCTAGGGTATTATGTAAATTAGGGTGTTGTATAGATAAACGTGGCATTAAATCAATGGAATTGTATGTTTGTTGGCTGATATCGAGGGGTGTGTGCATGTGATCTTTAATCGATTTTGATGTAACAGTGGACATCCAAATCACTTTTGAAGACAATCAGTTTTGGCAGCCCTATCAAAACATTAAAGCTACATGTGGATAGGACTTGGAAAAAGGGAGGCCATGTGTTGAGTCATCTGTTGAGCATTGATTTAAGTAAATAGAGGGGACATTATGATAAGTATTGTCAGTGATGTTATGGAATAATCATTTGGATCTACAAGCTCAATTGTGGAATGTATATGCATATATAATTGAAATTACAAGCAATCGATTTGGGCAACACAGGTTTGGTTAACTTAGGGCCGCACCATGTGTTGGGTTTGGGCCTGAAGCCCAACCGAGTTATATGATGTTTGGACGGCCGAACATATTGGGATGTGTCATGTTCTGGGCTGCATAATGGGCCACACGCACGCACACTAGCATATACGATTATTTGATGGCGTATTTCTTTTGTTAGACTTGGTGACATGGGCCGCACACCCCCATTTACTGATTATGTGAATGTTTGCTATGTGTTAAATAATGTTCAAGATTGTGTACATGCAATAATTGAGTGACGTAACAGCAAATGCTTTTGTAAGATCGAGATTATGTCGACTAGATGATACAATTTGTACTATTTGCTTAACGACTAAGCACTGTTGGCGTGACATGTTAAATGAATGTGAAACTGATTGGTTTTGGTAACTGCTTTAGGAGCTAATTGACTAACTTGGAACTCGTGTCTTAAATTTACCGAGCAAAACTAAGGTGAGTTCACTACTTTTGAGCATGCGTCCCAGTGGTTGGGACAGTCAGTGGGTATCCCGGGGAGGGATAAGTCTTTTGGGTAAAAACTGGTATATATTGAATAATATTATCATCCTATCATTCTTAAGTCCCATCTTTTGTTACCGGGGAGGTAACGGGGTATTAGTTGGTAGCGCTACTTAGGTTTGGCACCCTCACACCGTACCGTGGAGGACGGTTGTGAACTAATGACCTAGTCGGGCCCAGTGCTTTGATAGGAGCACTGGGGAAAGGGCAAAACATACATCAGGAGCCGTCTTGTTCAGTATTGAGATATTATCAATATTACTTGTGCATTTGTTAATGAACTGGTATAATCACTTGGTAACAAACGTTTTCATAAACTGTGAACTCGCCAGCTTTGTCTGATACACTTGTTGCATGCTTACAGGTCGTTAGGTATCGTAGATTTGGAAACTTGTTGTCTGGAGGAGTAGGAGTGGTCATGGGTCGACTGAAGAGACTCATGTGATTATTTGTTTACTATTACACATTGGTTTTTGAACAACTTAGTTATGGTTTAATATTTGCTTCCGCCGAACATATTGGTTTTCGTATAAACGTACGATGGGATTTTATTATTAATTTGAGAACTTTATTTTGAAACTTGTGGGTTCAATGTAATTAGTGGCTCATTGTCAGTTCGTCACACGTCTATCAGGGACACTCCCTAGGTGGTATTTTTGGGGTGTGACAGTTTGGTATCAGAGCCACTGGTTATAGTGAACATGGTTTTAAAACGTTTTTTTATAAAACCAGACTACAACCGAACAGATTCGAAATCGACCATGACACTCAGCTCCAGACTGCAAGGTCCGTCTCTTGTTTACTATTGCATAGTATATCTAGTGTTTGCTTATGATTAACATCACACGTGAATGCATACTTGGCACTACAGTATGAGTTTCTATGTTACCAACCCATGATACGTGTTTTAAGAGTGGGACTCTTCTTGAACTTACATGCTCTATGTGGTGACGTTGTTTGTCGTATTGCTTGGATTCAGGGAAACCTTTTAACATGAGTCGGGAGGAACTGAGATAAACATGCAAACTGAGTTATTATTATGGGTGCACACATAATAATAAAGTGGGGTGCATGTGAGTCCCAGTGAAACTTGACAAGTGTGAGAAGGGATTCCGCTCCGTTAGTTGATGTTATGTTAGAACCCGGTACTCTATGGGAAGTCATGGTAATGCTTGACTCCTACTCGAACTTGCATTTTAAATCCTTCCTTTTCTTATATATAGAATCATGAACAGACGTGGTGGACGTAGTGGAGGCCGCGGTGGTGGACGTGGCCATATTGCTATGACTCAAGCTGAGTTAACCGATTTAATCAACACTCGCGTGGCTGAAGCCTTAGCGGCTTATCAGGCTGGTACGATATGTTCCAAACACTCTTATTCTTTGTGTCATATGCTTGAATCTGACTTGTTATATGTCCCCTCGTTAATAGGTCAACCGGTGCAGCAGAATCCTCACCATCCACCTGTTTGCACGTTCAAAACCTTTATTGATTGTAAGCCGCAGACCTTTAGTGGGACTGAAGGGGCTATGGGACTCCTGCGCTGGTTCGAAAAGGCGGAGTCCGTATTTGCGATGTGTAACTGTCCTGTTGGGGACAGAGTGAAGTATGCTACGGGCACGCTCGAGGATGGTGCCCTGACATGGTGGAATGCCCAGGTTCAACTGTTGGGCATCGAGGTGGCAAACGCCACTACTTGGGACGACTTTAAGGAGTTAATCAGGGAGGAAGATTGTCCTCGTGATGAGATACAGAAGCTAGAGAACAAGTACTATGATCTGAAGATGGTGGGATCTGAGATTGAAGCGAACGTGAAGCGGTCGCATGAGTTGGCTGTCATGTGTCCGAATTTGTCCCGACCTCCGTCTCGAAGAATTGAGTTGTTCATCAAGGGATTACCTCCACGAGTGAAGGGTTTGGTTACTGCAGCAAATCTCAACAACTTGACACAGATTGTCCGTTTGGCTCACAAGATCGTTGATCAGGAGGTGGAGAGTAATTCACTACCACCACGTGTTTCTGCTACTGCTACTACTGCCGCTACTACAGCCACTACCCCCGCCACTGATAGCCAGCGTAAGTGGAACGACGTGGACAAGGCGTCCAATTCAGTGCAGTCACAGAAAAGGCCGGACACCGGCAGCAATCGTAATTTCAGCCAGTCGTCTTTGGTGAATCAGAAACAGGGTAACAGTTCGGGTCAGGGTTCTTATGTGGGAAAACTACCACTATGCAACAAGTGCAACTATCATCATCGGGGGCAGTGTACTCGGATTTGTCACGGGTGTAACAGAGCAGGGCACATGGCCAGGGATTGTAGGGTTTCACTCCCGAACCCGCAGCAGCCGTCATAGCAGCAGGGTAGACAGCAGCCTCAGCAGAACCAGGGTATTCGTAAGGGTTGTTTTCAATGTGGAGCTGAGGGTCACATCAAGCGAGACTACCCTCAGCTGAATCAGAATGCTGGTGGTAATAACAATGGGAATAACAATGCTGGGAATAACAATGGGGGAAACGGTGCGCGTGGGCGCGGGTTTACTATTGGAGCTGGGGAGGCACGGAATGACGGCAATGTAGTGACTGGCATGTTTTCGGTAAATGGCATATTTGCTTCTATTTTGTTCGACTCAGGTGCCGATTGGAGTGATGTATCTTTGGGGTTCAGTCGTCAGTTAGGGTTGAGTCCTAAACCATTTGTAACTAAACACATAGTAGAGATAGCTGATGGTAAAACAATTGAAGCTTCACACGTTCTTGTTGGGTGCAAACTCGATCTCATGGGGCAGGTATTCGACATTGACCTACTCCCTATTACTCTTGGAAGCTTCGACGAGGTTATTGTAATGGACTGGTTGTCCAAGCATCAGGCGAAAATTCTCTGCAAGGAGAAAATCGTGCGTGTTCCTCTCCCTAGTGGAGAATCTCTATCGGTTCAGGGGCATCGTAGTGGTGCCACGGTTAGCATTATTTCGGCAATGAAGGCTCAGAAGTGTCTACGTAAGTCCTGTCCTGTTATCTTAGCTCTTGTTACTGACTCACAGTCTGATGAGAGGAAGATCGAGGATTTTCCGGTAGTTCGTGAGTTTCCCGATGTGTTTCCTGAAGAACTCCCTGGTTTACCTCCACATCATCAGGTGGAATTCCAGATCGACCTCGCGCCAGGAGCACCCCGATTGCTCGCGCTCCTTATCGTCTCGCGCCAGGGGAGTTACAGGAGTTGTCAAACCAACTCCAAGAGCTGTTGGATAGGGGTTTTATCCGACCTAGCTCTTCACCTTGGGGAGCCCCAATACTGTTTGTGAAAAAGAAGGATGGGTCTTTTCAGATGTGTATAGATTATCGCGAGCTCAACAAGGTGACGGTCAAGAACCGTTATTCTTTGCCACGTATCGATGACTTGTTTGACCAGCGGCAATGGTCAAGTTTCTATTCCAAAATCGACTTAAGGTCGGGTTATCATCAGGTACGAGTTAGAGAGGAGGATGTTCCCAGGACGGCTTTTCGGACGCGGTATGGCCACTATGAGTTTTTGGTTATGCCGTTTGGATTGACCAACACACCAGCGGTCTTCATGGATCTCATGAACCGCGTGTGCAAGCCGTATCTTGACGAATTCGTTATTGTTTTCATCGATGACATCTTGATTTACTCCAAGAGCAAGGAGGACCACGAGCGGCATCTACGTCTTATCTTGGAACTCCTGAGGAAGGAGCAGCTCTACGTGAAGTTTTCTAAGTGTGATTTCTGGATCCGGGAAGTACACTTTCTTGGGCATATTGTCAACGAATTGGGGATACATGTAGATCCTGCCAAGATCGATGCTATCAGGAATCGGGCGGCACCGAAGAATCCTTCGGAGGTGCGGCAATTTCTGGGTCTTGCGGGGTACTATCGTCGGTTTATTCAGGATTTCTCGAAGATTGCTCAACCTCTTACCTCCTTGACACAGAAGAACGTTGTTTATTATTGGGGAACGAAACAGGAGGATGTTTTTCAGCTCTTGAAGCAGAAACTTTGTAGCGCACCAATCTTGTCTTTACCAGAGGGTACCGAAGATTTTGTGGTTTACTGTGATGCTTCGATTCAGGGTCTCGGTTGCGTGTTGATGCAATGCGAGAAGGTGAGAGCTTATGCTTCTCGTCAGTTGAAGGTACACGAGAAGAACTATACGACTCACGATTTGGAGTTAGGGGATGTAGTGTTTGCGTTGAAGATTTGGAGACACTACCTGTACGGTACCAAATGCACTATCTACACCGATCACAGGAGTCTCCAGCATATGTTCGACCAAAAGGAATTGAATATGCGGCAACGTCATTGGATAGAGCTTCTTAACGATTACGAGTGTGCCATCAAGTATCATCCGGGGAAAGCTAACGTTGTGGCTGGCGCACTTAGTCGAAAGGAGTCGAGGCCTAAACGTGTTCGTGCTTTACAGCTTACTATTCATTCTGGTTTACCTGCTCAGATTCGTTCAGCTCAGATCGAGGCCTTGAAGGAAGAGAACATCGAGGCCGAATACTTGCAGGGCATGGAAAAGCAACTGGTGGTGAGATCCGACGGCATTCACTATTTCATGGAACGGGTATGGGTTCCTTTGTATGGTAATCTTCGAGAGCTTGTGATGGATGAAGCCCACAAGTCTCGGTATTCTATTCACCCGGGCTCAGACAAGATGTATCAAGACCTTAGAGTTATGTATTGGTGGCCAAAGATGAAGGCTCACATTGCGACGTATGTAAGTAAGTGTTTGACTTGTGCTAAAGTCAAAGCAGAGCATCAGAAACCCTCGGGTCTACTTCAGCAGCCAGAGATACCCACGTGGAAGTGGGAGTAAATCGCCATGGATTTCGTTACAGGGTTACCGAGAACTCAGGCTGGAAACGATACTATTTGGGTGATTGTTGACCGTCTCACGAAGTCAGCACATTTTCTGGCAATCAGGGAAACAGATAAGTTTTCACAGCTTGCAGCCGTTTATCTTAAGGAGGTGGTTTCTAGGCACGGGGTGCCAACTTCTATCATCTCAGATCGAGATCCGCGTTTCACTTCTGAATTGTGGCAGTCAATGCATAAATCGTTCGGTTCACAACTCGATATGAGTACCGCTTATCACCCACAGACGGATGGTCAGAGCGAGCGCACCATTCAGACACATGAAGACATGCTGCGGGCATGTGTGATTGATTTTGGGATAGGATGGGAGAAACACTTGTTGTTGATAGAATTCTCCTACAACAACAGCTACCACACTAGTATTAAAGCAGCTCCGTTCAAAGCATTGTACCGGAGGAAATGCCGTTCTCCTCTCTGGTGGGCCGAGGTAGGTGACAGCCAGATCACAGGTCCTGAGCTCGTGCTTGAAACTTCGGAAATGATTGTTCAGATCAGAAATCGTATGGCAGCGGCTCGAGATCGTCAGAAAAGCTACGCTGATAAGCGTAGGAAACCGTTAGAGTTTGCAGTGGGTGATCGTGTTATGTTGAAAGTTTCGTCGTGGAAAGGGGTTGTACGCTTCGGGAAGCGTGGCAAGCTTAATCCACGTTACATTGGGCCATTCAAACTTTAGAGCGAATCGGTAAAGTCGCTTACAAGCTCGAGTTGTCTGCTGAGTTGGGTAATGTTCGTGATGTCTTCCACGTTTCTCAGTTGAAGAAGTATCTGTCCGATGAGACACTGGTTGTGCCATTTCAAGAGTTGAAGATTGACGACAAGTTACAGTTTGTCGAAGATACTATTGAGATTATGGACCGAGAGGTCAAAGTCCACAAACATAGTCGTATTCCAATTGTTAAAGTTCGTTGGAACTCAAGACGTGGACCGGAGTTCACGTGGGAGCGTGAGGATCAGATGAAGCTTAAATATCCTCAACTTTTTTCCTGATGACAAGTCTAAACCTGGTGAAACTAGGGAATTTCGGGACGAAATTCCTCTTCAAGTTGGGGATGATGTGGCACCTGAGGAAAACTTGCAGCAATCTTGATTTCTAACTTCACTCCTTCGTGCTTACTTATCAAATTTCGGGACGAAATTTCTTTCAAATTGGGGATGATATGACAACTCGAACTTTCAAGGTTAGTGTCGTCTAACCTCGTAACTTTTAAATCTAGTATTACTTCTCTTACATTACGTTTTATTACACGTTGCGGTGAATGCTTGCTAGTTGTTACTTGTTAAACCTATAAGTAAACGAGAATCATTGCTCGTATGCTTGGGCCGCACTTGTTATTCACCTCTCCAGGCCGCACACACACAAAGTATTCTATACTAATGTTACACGAGTCCAATTTCTAAACCAAAGCCCAAATCGGACTCATCTTATAATCTGAGTGTACAATTGGGCTTAGTAGAGCCCAAGTGGGCATTGATTTAGGGGCCGGTCATTGACTTAGCTTATATTTACCCATAGTTTACGTTTATTGATTAACACAATCATATCTCAAACCCTAAAAACCCCTCTAAGTACGACGGCAGTAGGTGTCCCCCTTCTTCGAGCATCATTCTTCTTAATCAAACTGTGGTTAGTGACTCCCTATTTGTGTTGTTTATACATAAGTTTCATGCGTATACAATGATTATGTTATGTGACCATTATGTGTGCATATGAGGTAAATGATAAGATCATGATTATTAGGCTAGACCCATTCCATTAATTGATGTTGTAATGTCTTGATGTGATCGCATGAATTTGCCGAATCTGAAACAAATCATCCTTGGCTAGGGTATTATGTAAATTAGGGTGTTGTATAGATAAACGTGGCATTAAATCAATGGAATTGTATGTTTGTTGGCTGATATCGAGGGGTGTGTGCATGTGATCTTTAATCGATTTTGATGTAACAGTGGACATCCAAATCACTTTTGATGACAATCAGTTTTGGCAGCCCTATCAAAACATTAAAGCTACATGTGGATAGGACTTGGAAAAAGGGAGGCCATGTGTTGAGTCATCTGTTGAGCATTGATTTAAGTAAATAGAGGGGACATTATGATAAGTATTGTCAGTGATGTTATGGAATAATCATTTGGATCTACAAGCTCAATTGTGGAATGTATATGCATATATAATTGAAATTACAAGCAATCGATTTGGGCAACACAGGTTTGGTTAACTTAGGGCCGCACCATGTGTTGGGTTTGGGCCTGAAGCCCAACCGAGTTATATGATGTTTGGACGGCCGAACATATTGGGATGTGTCATGTTCTGGGCTGCATAATGGGCCACACGCACGCACACTAGCATATACGATTATTTGATGGCGTATTTCTTTTGTTAGACTTGGTGACATGGGCCGCACACCCCCATTTACTGATTATGTGAATGTTTGCTATGTGTTAAATAATGTTCAAGATTGTGTACATGCAATAGTTGAGTGACGTAACAGCAAATGCTTTTGTAAGATCGAGATTATGTCGACTAGATGATACAATTTGTACTATTTGCTTAACGACTAAGCACTGTTGGCGTGACATGTTAAATGAATGTGAAACTGATTGGTTTTGGTAACTGCTTTAGGAGCTAATTGACTAACTTGGAACTCGTGTCTTAAATTTACCGAGCAAAACTAAGGTGAGTTCACTACTTTTGAGCATGCGTCCCAGTGGTTGGGACAGTCAGTGGGTATCCCGGGGAGGGATAAGTCTTTTGGGTAAAAACTGGTATATATTGAATAATATTCTCATCCTATCATTCTTAAGTCCCATCTTTTGTTACCGGGGAGGTAACGGGGTATTAGTTGGTAGCGCTACTTAGGTTTGGCACCCTCACACCGTACCGTGGAGGACGGTTGTGAACTAATGACCCAGTCGGGCCTAGTGCTTTGATAGGAGCACTGGGGAAAGGGCAAAACATACATCAGGAGCCGTCTTGCTCAGTATTGAGATATTATCAATATTACTTGTGCATTTGTTAATGAACGGGTATAATCACTTGGTAACAAACGTTTTCATAAACTGTGAACTCGCTAGCTTTGTCTGATACACTTGTTGCATGCTTACAGGTCGTTAGGTATCGTGGATTTAGAAACTTGCTGTCTGGAGGAGCAGGAGTGGTCATGGGTCGACTGAAGAGACTCATGTGATTATTTGTTTACTATTACACATTGGTTTTTGAACAACTTAGTTATGGTTTAATAGTTGCTTCCGCTGAACATATTGGTTTTCGTATAAAAGTATAATGGGATTTTATTATTAATTTGAGAACTTTATTTTGAAACTTGTTTGTTCAATGCAATTAGTGGCTCATTGTCAGTTCGTCACACGCCTATCAGGGACACTCCCTAGGTGGTATTTTTGGGGTGTGACAGCAATGATATCTTTGGGGACATTAGATCTTTGGGTTTTCTGTGGTTGAAATGTAGGTCCAAACAAAATAACATGGTTTGGAGAGATTGGTGTAATTATCCCCTGTATATGTTGTAGTTGGTTGGTGGTGCGGTCATGTGTTTTTTGTCAGGCCGGCCGATTTTAATGAAATTTATAAGGAACACCTAATTAAATGCCTAAACTCATGCCTCCATCTTGTCTATACTTTTACAGTTGTATTGTTGCTATATTTAGTTTATCAGTTAACCTTGTATTCCTCTCTTTCCTTGTTGTATAGCCTCTATTTATAGGCAAGTATTTGTGAATAATCGAAAGTGTCAATTTCTCCATTATAAGGTATCAGAGCATACAAAAGCTCCTCTGATTTCTTCTTGATCCATTACCTTCTTCTCTACTGCCGCCACACATGGCCACCTCCACCGCTATCATTCAATTATCCACCACCACCAATTTTCCCATCCGGCTAACCACAAACAACTTCCCATCTTGGAGAAAGCAAGTTCTCCCCACTCTCACTGGACTTGAACTTGAACAGTTCGTCGACGGCAAACCGAACTACCACCGAAGGTCCTGGAAGGTAAACCCAATCCGGCATACCGTACCTGGTACCGTCAGGATCAGGTGCTCCTTGGTGCACTGCTTGGTAGCTGCTCTGACACTATCCAGCCACTCGCTTGCTCTACCGAAACGTCTCGCCAGCTCTTTACTCGTCTTACAGAAAGCTACGCCAATGTCTCGAGGTCCAGAATCATATCCCTACGGACCAAACTCGCCACCACCAACAAAGGCAGCCGACCTGTTGTTGAGTATCTCCACGAAATGAAGGCTATTGCGGATGAATTAGCCTTGGCGCAGAATCCAATCGATGATGACGACCTTACCGTTCATATTCTCGCTCACCTCGGTGAAGATTACAAGGAAATAGTTGCTGCCCTAAAGACTAGAGACACCACAATTGCCTTCTCTGACCTATATGAAAAACTCGTTGACCATGAACGATCCTTGTTGGAGGCCAAACCTAGTGAGCAACTAATAACCATTGTTAATTTCACTCAGAGGGCCAGCCACACTCAATCTCAGCCAGGCCGAAACTCTCACAGACCATTTACAAGCAACAGAAACCAAAACATGCCCAATACCTTTGGCCCAAGAAACACCAATAATGGGAACAAGGGTCAATCTACATATTTTAGAACTAATCGTAACAATTTTTTCTGTCAATTTTGCAATATTCCAGGGCATGAAACCAAGGATTGTCGAAAGTTTGCACGGTTCCTACAACAAAACAACCTTGCCTTGGCTCAAGCACCAACGAACCCGACCGTCAATGTGTCCATGGCAAACTCTCCACAACACACATCATTGAAAATGTTTGACAGTGGCGCCACTGACCATGCCACACCCTACCAAGCATTTTTACACAACCTATCCAAATATGGAGAACCCGATGAGATCGTCCTCGGCAATGGTAACACTCTTTCCATTTCTCATATCGGTCATGCATCGATTCCCACTACATCTCGCCCTTTAAAGTTGTCTAATATCTTACTTGTTCCACGTTTGCGTCATCATCTTATTTCAGTTGCTACACTTTGCAAGACTAACAACGTTTCCGTTGAATTTTTTCCCTTTCATTTCTTTGTTAAGGATCTTCACACGGCGGCGCCTCCTATGCGCGGGGTGAACATTAACAGTAAGTTCCGAAAACCGGATCTTTCAATGATATCAAATAATCACCAAGTTTGTGCGGAATCCAAACTTGGTGAGATTTAAGAATAAACACGAAAATCATAAAATATAAGAAGAACAAAGAACAATACCGAATCACCGTTTAAACACTTGCACACGATTCTATTACTATGAATTAGCAAAACCGTCTAGTACAAGTGCTCACAACCAAATTTCCTCCCACTCTCTGTTTCTCTAGAATTTCTGTAACATGGAGGTTCCAACCCTAAAACAAGTTGAAAACTTGTTTATATACATAGACAATCCCACTTCCCACATGGGCTCCCTTTGAGCCTGCTTGGCCCACATGGCCTAAAGTTTGGCCCAAGTGACCTATAAAGGTCCAAAACCTAATATAAACTAACCCGGTAAAGCCTAGTTCGTAACCATAGCCCGTTGTATTAATTTGATGCGTCAGTCTCGCGCTTTAGGGCCTAACAATCTCCCCCTAGACTGATGCCATCAAATTGTCTTCATAGCATGAATTCAGTAACGTCTTCAACGTAGTGTATGGTTGTCGCTATGCTGTAGATGTTTTGGAAGTTCTTGACTTCTGAACTCTCAGCACTGGGTCTCTTTCTTCAGCTCTTGAGGTTAGCTTCATATCAGGATCACGATCAGCTTTGCTTGAAAATCCTGTTAAAAAGAATGTGAGAGGAGGATTCTCGGCAGCTCTTTTCTTCTTCGATCTTTGTCTTTCAAGCAGGTTCATGGTACTTCTTCAAATGTACTTTCACTGTCAGACGGCGTTTCGTATCCAGTTCTTCTGACTCAGGTACATCTTGTTGGTGTGATGCTTCAGGCTTCTTCAACAACTAATAGCATCTTAGTCTTCATCAACCCCTGTTCTTGATTGAAATAAAGTTCTGCACATGCTCACAAACTCATAAGCAAACATTTCTTATGCAACGGGGAGAGTACCATATGAACACTCGGTACATCAAATTTCACAATTTAAATTCTTTCAACTTTTGATGATCAGTCACATCTTCAAGAACGGTTATGTTTTTAATTTTAAGAAAACAAATAACCACTCTGTTTTTGGATTTTTGGTTTTATAGAAAAGCAAGACACTATTTTTGTATTTTTGAATTTTTTCCATTTTAATTTAATTATTTAAGAACAAATGAAAACTCAAAATATAAACAACTACCATAATACACAATTACAATTGCAATGGGATCAAAATTCGTTCTCAGGCAGACCAAGGAACACTTTTCAGTATGAGCCTAATCAAACTGGTCTATGTGATTGCCAATATATTTGTCCACTTAAACTTTAACGCTCAACTTTCAATTTTCAACTTCATGATATGCTTAAGGTAATATTATACTATTATACCTGTGTGTCCCATTCCAAGGCATACCCACGCGATCAAGGTAAGCACAACGATTCATCGTAACAGGTGAGTATACTGATGTCATCCTTTTTGATTTACAACGTTAGACCATTGGTGACAGGTCAGTACTTTCGTACAGCAGAGCGACCAGTGATTGTGTCCAACGAGGGCGAGGCAAATACCATTTTGGTACGAATTTGGCTCTTTGAGCATTGGGAATTTTCTCATTTTGAGATTTGATTCCTTAAGGTTTTTGTCCTCTTTGGGATCTTTTAAGATATCCTGACTGTGTCTAGGTATACATATAATCTGGATGCAACAGAAGGTCAACCAAGATATCCCTGGATGATTCAATAATATAAAGACCCGAAACCTCAGATGTTGGCTATCTATCAACGCAAGATTTAAGACCATAAAATCATACGTCGTTGGTATGTTACCCACATGGTACATAGTTCGTTATGTTTATATCACCTAGTATCTTTTATCATTCTGAGTGTCAAGCCTATCGACATATCGCAGTAGATCCTAGTCTTTTCAGCTATGGCACCTTACATGTGTTAGTCAAACCCTTTAACCCAAACATTTATTTCACTTCCCATGTCATGCAATTTTTCTTTTTGGCATTTTCATTTTTCTCATTTTCTCATATTTACAACAAATTGTTTTTGGATTTTCTCGGTTTTCTCCCCTTAAAGTATATATCTGTCTCTCTCTCCCCCTAAATTTGTGCATAAAATTTATACGCAAATTTACCATTTACCAGAGAAAGGACACTTTATGTACAAAGTAATGAACTAAGAAAGAGAGAAAAAAATATTTTTGCTTAACCGTTCTGTCATCCGATTGAAGACTAATTAAAATCAAATCAAAGTACTGAATTTAAACGGTACTTTTTGCTGATCATTTCTTACTTCATTTATCTCCTCCAAAGGAAACATATAATCTGTAAAAAAAAATTTGAACTTTTTGCAACAGTGAAATGTTACCTGTTTTATCTCTGGAACAACCGCTATCAACATTCCAGAGATTGTCAACAGCTCCTCCTTGGTTGTTCCTGAAAAATAAGGAGATTAATAAGACATGGGTACCCAGGCCATCGTGGTCCTGGGATTTCCTGAAGCATCAAAGTAAGACACTTCTTTTTAACATAAGTCCCCTTTCGTTTCAAGGATTGGAGACGTTGCTGCTTTGGATTCGGGTTTCCAAATCTGTTTCGGTTTAACAAACGTGTTTGTTGCCTTCGGTTGAGCAACTTTAGCTGTTTCAGGTTTATTAGTTTTAGAAACGGATTTTTGTTCCTGAGAAGCTCTGCGTTTGTTTTTAGCAGCATTCTAATCTCCATCAGATGGTTTAACCTTAGGATTCACATTCTTCATTTCCTTAGGTGAAGATACCTTCATTGGCTTAGAATGATAGTTGTCCTTTAATGTAACCCTCTGATTTTGCATATAATAGGGTACATAGGGACGATGTGTGCAGTTTCGAGCAATGTGACCAGCAATGCCGTAATTGAAGCATGTTCTCTTCACGTAGAAAGCATTCTGATCAGCTGGATTTGCTCTTGCAGGCCCTGAAGGACAAACCGGTTCTTTCTGTGCTTGATTTTGTTGCACATTTCCTGCAGACGACGATGAATTTGGATGCCTATACTTGTCGTTTACAGGGGCCTTCTGTGGTGGAGATTTCCTTTGATTCTTCTTGTTTTCCTTAGACTGTAAGTCTTGTTCAGAAATCTCACCAGTCTTTCTGAAACTCTTGTTAGCATAGTCAAATGCATATTTCTCACATTTGCCATTACAGACTGGCTTAACAAAAGCATTTTTCACATTACGAGCCTTTTGCGAACGATTGCTGCCCGTTGAGGACTGTTGAGAGCCTGATTGTCTTTGATGTTTAGGCCTCTCATTCCTTATCCTTCTATTTGCTGTTTCGGCTCTTGTTGCTTGATCTGAACCTTTTCATTACTAACAGAAGGTTCAGACTTCTCAGATTTTGTACTTGGAGCCTTGTTCACATCAGTCTTCTCTTCATCTTTCATGTCATCAGCTTTGACAGAATCGGAGATTTCTGGTTTGTCGGATGAAACACCAGAAACTTCAGCTGAAATATTTGAAGAATTTTCAGCACAAGACTCATATGGGTTCAAGAGTGGTTCACTTGCAACTTCGTTTTTCAAAGAAGTCTCCTGATTCTGATCCTTTTGAGAATGTGTTTCAGTGGTCCCACTAGATACACCATTAGGGACTTTTGTTGAGACGGATTTAGAAGAGTAATCAGAACATTGTTGATCTTCACTCTCACTTTCATTTGTTTGTTTAGCTTCAATTGTTGTTGAACAAGAAACATCACAATTATTATCAACTGAAAAAGAACCAAATAACGACTTAAAAAAGTTTTGTCTAAAAACACGTTCAGTATCAGATTCGTTTATTAAGTTTTCTGAAAAATCGGATTTTGAATCTGGTTTATCCCAAAGAACATCTTCACCAGTTACTTTAGTAACTACATCTGCACGGGAAGACGAAGCATTAGTATCATTTACACCTTTAGAAACAAACTTGATCGGAGGAGTCGCTCGTTTTTCAACAGGTCTGCTGTTGATTGATGACTTATCAGTTTTCGGACCGTAAGTCCTCTTGTCCTCGTTCACCAATTCCTCCTCAGTAAAGGGTAAGTAGGTGTAGTTATTATTGTATGGAGGATGGACCTTATTATAACCCAAACCACACCCTTTCCTTTCCTTTTCTTGTATTCCAATTGAATATCACATATATCCTTCATCAATTTGCTAGAAGTATCATATTTTTTAATATTGATTTCATTTATTTGATATTTTAACTTGATCTCTTCTAGCTCTTTGATCAAATTATTCATGATCACTTTATCTTACTTATGCTTACAACTTTTAACGCTGAGATCCTCTTTCAATTTTGCGATATCTTTCCTTTGAGCTTCAATTTTTTCTTTATAAAGCTTTTCAATTTTTACTAAAGAAAATTTTTGTCTTTTTATGTCGTTATAATCTTGGATCAAATCAGCGTTGTGTAACCGGTATGCCTCAACTCTACCACGACATTCAGTTGTACAGAAAACATAATTTATCTCTTCAATAGTTAATCTTTCCTGAGACTGAGCCAAGGGTTTGTTAAACATGAATGCCATAATGTCAGTGGGTGGTTGACACTTTTGTTCTTCTCCTCAAAACACAAACCAAAACGAGAACCCGTGTACTCGCTAACTCAAACACTCTGCAATCGAAAGAACCTGCTTTCTAAACCACACCTCAAATCCTGTCAAAATTTATCATAACCAAACAAACTTTTTTCTATTATTTTTTAATTTATATATGTTTTTTAATTTTAATAATATAAACTAATTGTTATTATAATTGATATTAATATTAGAGTGAATTGCAAGTTTTGTCCTTTATCTTTAGGCCATTTTGCAAGTTTTGTCCTTTATGTTTAAATTTGACGAGTTTTGTCCTTTATGTTTAAAAATCAAGCACGTTTTACCATTTGGGCCTTAAAAATCAAGCACGTTTTGTCCTTTATGTTTAAAAAATCAAGCATGTTTTGTCCTTAAAAATCAAGCACGTTTTGCCCCAAAGGGTAAAACGTGCTTGATTTTCAAACATAAAGGACAAAACTCGTCAAATTTAAACATAAAGGACAAAACTTGCAAAATGGCCTAAAGATAAAGGACAAAACTTGCAATTCACTCTTAATATTATTATAAAAAAACCAATGATTATGTAATGATTAACTAATTATTATTATAATTAATATTATTAAAAAACCTAATGATTGATTAATGATTATTATTATTATTATTAAAAATGAAAGCTAAATTAAACAAGAGTTTTTTACTGAAGTGATGCTGCTTTCAAAAATGAAATCAAAACTAATGCTACTTGCCAAAATATTTCACAATTGATGCCATTGCCATTCAAAATGGCGATTTCTTTATGGGCTTGTAGACTTCTCAGACTTTTTCAGGGAATTGCAGCCTTTTGCAGGCAATGTGTAAGACTAATCATTGGCCCAGGTACTATAAGCCATTACAAATGGCGAATTTTAATGAAATTCCTGCACATATGCCATTAATAATGGCGATTTTTTTTTTTGAATCCTGCACATAAGCCACTGGAAATGGCGAATTTTTTTGAAAGCTGCACATATCGCCATTGTTAATGGCGAAAAGGTGAATTTCTGCAGAAAAAGCCATTTGAAATGGCGAAATCTTTAAACATTTGGACATAAACATGCATTCTGATTTGATATTTCTCAGATACATCTACTTTAGATTCATTATAATTCAATGACTTGATTATGAAGAGGAAATTGTAGCCATTACCCCACTAATTTGTTGTGGAATGTTATATCTTGATCTAATGATCTTTGCTGGAAAATATACAAATCCTGTAAATTTCTATGACGTGTATTGGAGCCTTTTGGATTGGATTGACCACTTCATTGTTTGATCACTTTTTATATACTTATGCAAAATGCATACAGGATATTAGACCGTGGGGTATGGTGGGGCTTGGGTTGGGGGCATGAGTTGACACGTGGAGTTCGAGCCCCCCCCCCCCCCCCCACACCGGTGAGTGACGTGTCCGTGGGGTATGGCGGGGCTTGGGTTGGGGCGTGGCTTGGCAATTTATTAAAAAAAAATTACAAAAAATTAAAAAAATACACACAACATTATAAAAAAAAGCCTAAATTTTTATTAAATTCTTAAAAATTACATAATTCCTAAAAATTACAAAAAACCTAAAAACAATTACAAAAAAAAAAAAAAAACCTAGAGCGTTAGGTAAATTTCAAAAAGCGCGAGCTTGTCGAACGGCATTCGCTCCGTGCCCCGAAACTCAATGTTCGCCACCGCCACCCGGTCCTCGTGGCTTAACTCACCGCTCGGAACGGCTTCGTAGTAGGCTTTGAAACGATCAAGCTTCGGCCGTAGCTCGCGCCATTTATGTTGGCACGCGTTTAAGTTGTGCCGGTCGTGTCCGACGTTATGTCGGTAGCTTGCAAAGGCTTCCGGCCAATATCGCGTTTGACCGGGTTGTCGCCCCTTCATTGCGTCAACGACGCTCTTGACGAGAGCTAGCTCTTCTTCGTGTGTCCAAGTGGGTTCGATCAAGTGGGTTGGGGTAGCGGGTTCGATCAAGTGGGTTTTGGTTGGGGTAGCGGTGGACAGCCAACAAGAATGTTTGGGTTGGGGTAGCCTGTGGGGTTGGGGTTATATTTATAGTGGATGTTGACTGTTGGGTTGGGGTGACCGCTTGGCTTGACCTGGCCAAACGGTTACAATTTAAATTTTAAATTACCCCTCCCGTCTATGACATGGCCAACAAAGCGAATAGGAGCCCGTCACATATGATCGCTAGCCCGCCCCACGCCCGGCTTCAAACTCCCGCCCCTGGGCCACGCCCCAACCCAAGCCCCATAGCTAGCCCACAGTCTTAAACACACATACTATCTAGATTATGCAGCGGTGGCACAATGATCAAATGTGAAGTCACGCCTACTCAAAGTTCTTTTTATAAGGGCTATTATTATAATTTGTCATTCAAATCTAACGCAACTTTTAGCTTTCATTATACTAATGTCAACTTGCATCCTTGCTAGGGCCATTTGGTGGAATATTTGTGTGTGGCTTAAGATCCCGATAAACATGGAGGCTGCATCCTTCCAAGACCTACTGGAAGGTTTCCATAATTTAAAAGGTTCCTCAAAGTGGAAGAAAGTAATTGAGGCTGTGGCTTGTGTGACTGCATGGAAAATATGGACGGCACGAAATAGAAAGGTTTTTGACGGCATTCCAGTTAATGTGTTAAAAGTGGTAGGCGAAATAAAAGAAGACTCTTTTGTATGGCTGAAACATAGATCATCTTATGGCGACTTAAGTTGGGAGAGATGGAATGATTTTAATGTGAGAGATATTATATTGTAATCTTGGTTTGTTTTGGGATTTCTAGCCTCTTGCTAGCCCCTCCTCTCTATTTTAATAAAAATAGTCACCGTTCGAAAAAAAAAAATCTAGATTAACTTTTCTCCATTCATAATGGCAATATTTTCAGAATTTCGCCATTATCAATGGCGTCTCTGCAGTTTAAATGTTTCGCCATTCTTAATGGCTTATCCTGCAGCCTTTTAAATGTTGTGTTCAGAACATTAACTTTTCGCCATTCTTAATGGCAATATATTCAGATTTTTGCCATTATCAATGGAGTCCAATGAAATGTCTCCTGCAATTCCCTGAATGAAGCTGGAATTCCCTGCAAAAGGCTGCAATTCCCTGAAAAAGTCTGAGAAGTCTACAAGCCCATAAAAAATCGCCATTATGAATGGCTATGGCATCAATTGTGAAATATTTTGGCAAACAACATTAGTTTTGATTATGTTTTTGAAAACAACATTATTTCAGTAAAAAACTCATTAAACAAACACCACGTCACAATCTTCTTCTCCGCAAAACAAAACCAACAACCCTAATTTCTAACTTCTGCCACCAAGGTGATTATCTGATGAACGGAGGTGCTCGGAGATCGGTGACGGATAACAGTGAGCGTGAAGTTAACGATTATCTAATGAACCAAGGTGAAGATCGGGAAGATGATAATCGATGATGAATAACAGTGAACGAGAAGATGAACGGATCAATCTTTTGTGTTCGATGATGAATGATGTAATGGTGATGAGTGATAATGGAGATGACGTTAGCGGTGATGGTGGCCGGACAAAAACTTCTGATGGATAACCGTGATCCACAGGTGATAGGTGTGACTCGAAAACGGTAATCCTCAGTGACTCGAAATCAGGGTTTGTAATTTATCGCGAGTCGGAACGGTGCAAGTCGGAACCACTAATACGTTGATGGAACTCGAAACCTCTGTCGAAACAGTGAAGTCGGAAACGATGTGAGGTAGAAGGAAGGAGATGACTCGAGGGGATGATGATCGGAGAGATGAACAGTTTGGTGTAATGACCTGAGGTAAGAAGGATGGTCGGAGAACGGCGGTGGTTGGCGATGAACTAAGGTTGATGGAGAAGATGACCGGAGGTACAGGTTTTAATGGTGCCGGAGATGAAAGATGTTGCCGGAGGTGATGATAATGATGATGCTTGAAATCAATGAAGATGAACGGAGCTCTTGTTGCGACCCGAAACAATGAATGGACTCGAAAACGTGATGAGTCGAAACTGTGATGTGAAGTTGATGACTCGAGACGTGGTTTCGACTGGATTTGGTTGATTAGCGAAACCGAGGTTGCGACTCGAAACCGTGGATATGATAGTTTTTGGTTGCGACTCAGAAGATGTCGGACTCGGAACCGAGGTTGCAACTCGAGAGAATACGACTCGAGCAAAGCCGGCCCTGAAGGAGGGCGGGGAGGACAACCGGACAGGGCCCGTGATTTCGTAGGGCACGTAATTTAAAAAAAATCCGATATTATATATGTAAAAAAGAAATTAATAGGGTATAACCAAACAAATATTAAGATAGGCCCATTTAAAAAAATTATATTGTTTAAACTATTTAGCCCATTAGGTTAGTGAGCCCAATACCCAAATAATTCTAAAAACTAATAAAAAAAAAAAGAAATCTGGGTGGCAACTGGGACTGGGTAATGAAACGTGAAACTGAAACGTCGCAGGAACAGGAAGGATAATCGATTAATCGATATAGAGCAGGCCCTGGCCTTCGATCATCATCAATTCATCATTCTGCAGTTTTCACACAGCAGCAGGCCTTCGATTTCACAGAATCCCAGTCACAGTCACAGCCTTCGTCTTCGATCACGGAGTCGGATCAGTTCACACTTCACAGGTAACTTATGTTTAGGATTGATGCTTTACGATTTCAGTTATTATGTCGAATTCAGTTATTCAGTTAAGTTATGTCGATTTCAGATTTTCAGTTAATTTATGTTGTCGATCAGTTAAGTTAAGTTATTTACAATTTCAGTTAACTTATGTAGTTATGTCGATTCCAGTTAAGTTATGTCGAATTCAGTTAATTTATGTTGTCGATCATTAATTAGGCGTTAACTTAATTTGATACAAACTTTGTCGATTAATGATTATTTAGGCGTTAATGGCTCCTAAACAAGCATCCGGATGACAAAAACGTCAAAAGAGGAAACGGTTTGATAAATTGGTGAAGTCACAAAAGGGTGCTATGCAAAAAAAATTTATGGTATGTCATTCATTCGAATACTATATTTTGTATTTTGTTAATTGCATTGTTTATCGAATGCTATATTTTTGTCAACGGTTCAAAGTTGTATGAAAAACTAGTTTAAATTTTTTATTTAGTTAAGACCTAAGGGCACGTTTTTTCTAGCTCGAACAGGGTACATAAATTCTCAGGGCCGGCCCTGGACTCGAGACCTTGTAGAGATAAGGGACTCAAAACCTCAGTGTGATAAATGAATGTGAACTCGAAATCTTGTGAGTCGAGACCCGCTTTCAATGGCTCCAAGGAGGTTCCAACAAGAGTTTGCTGATGAAATTTAAACCGGCGAGGAACGATGTTTAACAAGATTATAACGATGGAGGATGGTATCACAGTTCGAGATTGTAGGGACGTGATGAAGATGATGATGTATCAGAATGGTGATTACTCGTAGTGCAGGTTGAATGATGGTGATTGCTACTCGAGACCAGTGAGTCGATACCTTGAAGCTTTTGTATAATCCGAAGAATATGGAGTCGAGACCAGTGAGTCGAGAATAAGTGCTTGTGATGATGAGCTGTTGTATTTTATAATATTATATGGAAAGTTTCAATCAACTCAACAACTCTCCACCGAAACTTTAGGAATTTTTAGAAACAGGATATTTTCAGAAAAAATAAAAAGATTACGCCTAATTTTTAACAACCTTTTTAAAAATCAAAGTACCAAAATATACTGATTTTTTTTTAAATTTGGATGAACACTATGAAGAACGCGAAGAACACGACGAATGTTCTTGATGATTTTCAACAAAAGTTTCAAAATCTTGAATCTTTGATATCACATCGAGCCCAGAAACAGGTTCTAATGGCTCTGATACCAATGGTAAGTCCCGAAAACCGGATCTTTCAATGATATAAAATAATCACCAAGTTTGTGCGGAATCCAAACTTGGTGAGATTCAAGAATAAACACGAAAATCAGAAAATATACGAAGAACAAAGAATAATACCGAAACACCTTTTAAACACTTGCACATGATTCTATTACTATGAATTAGCAAAACCGTCTAGTACAAGCGCTCACAACCAAATTTCCTCCCACTCTCTGTTTCTCTAGAATTTCTGTAACATGGAGGTTCCAACCCTAAAACAAGTTGAAAACTTGTTTATATACATAGACAATCCCACTTCCCACATGGGCTCCCCTTGAGCCTGCTTGGCCCACATGGCCTAAAGCTTGGCCCAAGTGACCTATAAAGGTGCAAAACCTAATATAAACTAACTCGGTAAAGCCGAGTTCGTAACCATAGCCCGTTGTGTTAATTTGATGCGTCAGTCTCACACTTTAGGGCCTAACATTAACGATGTTTACTATGCATCTCATACTCCTTCTCGTTTGCAACTCAATTCAAGCACGAAGACATTGGACTCTCTTCTCTCATGGCATCACAAACTTGGACACCCATCTATGAAAGTTCCAAGGCGTTTAGTAAATACTCTAGGACTTGATTACTATAATGTGTCGACTAATCTCTTTCATTGCGATGCGTGTTCCTTGAATAAAAGTCATAAACTACCTTTTGGCGAAAACTCATTTAAAGTTTCCAAGCCACTTGAACTTGTCTATTCTGATGTATGGGGTCCCGTAAAAATTTCAAACGATGGCTATAAATACTATGTCATATTTGTTGATTTTTATTCCAAATATACATGGTTTTACCCCATTAAAAGAAAATCAGATGTTTCCACATTATTTCCAATTTTCAAAACACTTGTTGAAATTTTTTTTAACACTCCCCTCATCTCTCTCTTCTCGGACAATGGGGCCGAATACCAATATTGGTCTCCGCACTTATCTCCAACAAAATGGTATTTCTCACTTCACCACACCGCCACACACTCCGGAGCAAACTGGACTGGCAAAACGTCGACACCGACACATTGTTGAAACCGGGCTATCACTATTGCATCATGCCAACCTACCACTCCCCTTTTTGGTCTGATGCATTCCAAATGGCGGTTCACCTTATCAACCGATTACCAACAAAAATTTTAGACTTTAAATCACCATTCGAAAAACTTTACAACACTCCACCCACATACACCAAACTCAAATCCTTCGGGTGTCTATGCTTTCCTTAGCTTCGTCCGTATGCGAAATCAAAAATTCAACGAAGTGCACCTTCCTTGGATATTCTTTGTCTAAGTCTGCCTACAAATGCTACGATCCTTCAACCCATCGCCTCTATCACTCCCGTTATGTGGAATTCATCGATCATATCTTTCCCTTCTCCTCTAATGGTTCATCACACGATCCACTACCTCCACCGAACATCTTTCCTGGCCCACCTACATCTACCACCATTCCCCCATCCCCACTCAGCACAATCCACCCAACACCTTCCCTCCACAAACCCACCTCCCACGGCCCAACACTCCTCTCACCCTATAACCCAAATATTTCACCCGCACTCCTCTTCCACGTCCAACTCCACCGCCCCGTCGACATCTCAACATTTTTCACCCATCTCCTCTCCCATGCAATCGGGCTCATCTTCCACATTGGCTCACTCCACTCCACCCAACATCGCATCCTCACCCACACCTATCCACACCGACCACCCTTCCGCCTCTCCACCGCCCTCACCTGATACCTCCCTTTCTTCCCCTCCCGCCTCCTCACCATCTAATACCACATCAGAAACCACAAACTCTCCTCCTACCTCTGCTCGCCCACAAAGGCCTCGAAAACCCAACCCAAAATATTACAACGAAAATCTTGTAAATCACACAACCCTTCATCCCCTCCCACCGACACTTGAACCCGCCACTCACACTCACACTCAAGCCTCTAAAGATCCACAGTGGCGTCAGGCTATGGATTTAGAGTTTAATGCCCTTCTCCAAAACCAGACATGGCAACTTGTCCCCTCTAGCTCCCACACTCCGATTGGGTGTAAATGGGTCTTCCGTATCAAACGAAAACCCGATGGCTCTATTGATAAATACAAAGCACGACTCGTTGCCAAAGGTTTTCACAAACAGCATGGAAAAGACTACTTCGATACCTTCAGCCCCATTACCAAACCCATTACCATTTGCACCATCCTTTCCATTACTCTATCGAAAAATTGGCCACTTAAACAACTTAATGTCAACAACGCATTCTTGCATGGTACTCTACACGAGGATGTATACATGTCCCAACCACCGGGATACATTAATCCTTAATTTCCCAATCACATATGCATGCTCAAAAAGTCCCTATATGGCTTAAAGCAAGCACCTCGGGCTTGGTACAATGAGCTAACCAAATTTCTCCTTCAATTTGGTTTTCAAAAATCTTTGGCCGATCCTTCGCTCTTCATCTATCAAGACAAAGGTGTCACCGGCTATTTCCTGGTTTATGTCAATAACATTGTCCTCACCGGTAACAACACATCCTTTCTTGATCGTTTCGTTCATGACTTAAGCCAAAAATTTTCCATCTCCCACACCAACCGGTCTATTTCTATCTCAGCATCGATACATCCAGGATATTCTTCAACACTTCAACATGGATGGTGCAAAAGATGTCTCTACTCCTCTCGGTACCACCGACGTCCTCTCCATTTCCGACACCACACCAGAAGTTGATGCTACCCCATATCGCAAATTTGTCGGCTCACTTCAATATCTTGCATTCACCAGGCCGGATCTCATTTGCTATCAACAAACTATCTCAATTCATGCACAACCCACGCCAAACTCACTAGCAATATCTGAAGAGAGTTCTTCGCTACCTAAAGGGCACCATTCATCACGGTCTATTCCTTAACTGGAAATCATCTCTTGATCTCTCAGCCTTCTCCGATTCGGATTGGAGTGGTGTACATGATGCTGGTCGCTCTACCACTGCATACATCATCTATCTCGGCAACAATATTATCTCGTGGAAGTCAAATCTGTTGGTGCACTTGTGTCTGTACTTTGTCTGTATCTCGTCTGATACAAAACGATGTCTTTGTTAGTCTTGTAAATTTGACCAAGTCAACCATCCTCCTGGATTGACTTGGCCAAACCGTTAGGAGATGTTTGTAAGATGTTTGGGTCGAAGGATGAGTCATCGAAGGATTGCCTATATCCTTCGATGATGAGCTCGAAACATAAACTTTCGACAGATGGACCTCGAAGGATATCATCCTTCGAAGTACATGTGGATCCTTCGATAGGTTTCTGGTCGATAGATGATCCTTCGATCAGTCTACCTGATCCTTCGACCAGACGAGCTGTGTTGAGTATAAATACTCATGTTATGTGTTCACTTCATTTTAGAGAGAAGACAAGTGAGAGCACACACACACAAGAGAGAACTTTGAGAGTTTATAGAATACATCTGTAAACATTGAGCTTGTAACTGATCTTTTCATACGTATTAATACAGAGGTGTTAATCGGTGAATCTTGTGTGTCGTGTATTGTCGTCTTCTAACTCGGTTTGCATGCTAGCTTGGATTCCGCACTTGCTAGTGTGTTAGATATAACAAGGAATAGGTTCATCCTCAACCTCCGAGGGACCTTCAAGTGGTATCAGAGCCGTGGCTCTTTTCCTTGTTAAAAACCGAGTTTATACAAGACTTTGGTGTGTTTTGGACAAAACTCACTTGGTTTAGCACCCGTTTTTACTGTTTTTCGCGCATTTCTTGTCATAAAAACGTGTTCTAAACTAACCGGTGTGTTAAAGGACGGGTTGGGTAACTTAAAAACTTGTTTTTAAGAAAGTTGGTATTTTCCGGCCAAATTCCGGCTTACTCCGGTGACCGGTTTCTGGATAAGAAATAATATTTTATTGTTTCAAAATCTGGTTTTGGCAGAAAATCATGGTCTGACCATACTTTCTGCCGAAAGTTTCTACCAACCCATCACCTTTTTCACCAACCTGTCACTCTTTGTCAACTGTGTCAGAGCAGTTCGAAAGATATCCTTCGAAGTCGAAAGATCATCTTTCGATCAGTGGAGTTTCGATAGATCATCATCCTTCGAACCAAGGAATCATTTCGAAGCATACATCTTTCGATCTACAGTTCTTTTTCGAAAGACAAGGATCCTTCGATTGGGGAGTCTTTCGAAATCATTGTTCGACACTCAACAGTGATCTTTCGAACACTGTTGATCCTTCGAACAAGTGTTGATCTTTCGAACTTAGTCTGTTTTTGTTTAACAAGTTTGTGTTTTTCAGGTCTTTCGATCAAGGATCTTTCGGCTGGTTGTTATCTTTCGAAATATTAACATAGTTTGTGAAAATTAAATTTTTAAAGGGTAAACTTGTTTTTCAAATTTTAAATCTATTTTCACTTAATATATTAATTTTTATAAAATGGGAACAAACGGTCAGTGGGATCCAACTGCGTGGACTCTAACATCTTTGACTCCACAATCATCAGCTACGCAATCATCAGCTACGCAATCTGCGTCAGATTTCAACAAAGCATGGATGCAGGCTATTGCCCCACCTCAAGCTGCAATGATAACTGCAAATCAATGGGCATTGGTCACAAATCAAAGCAGCAGCATTCAATCTATGATGCAGAACGACAGTGAAACTGGTACAAGCACAAAACCACCAAAGCTAAATCACATCAATGATTGGGGATGGTGGAAAGAAAGGCTGAGAACTTATGTTCAGGGGCAAGGTCAAGATCTATGGATGTGCTTCTTCACCGCATTTGACAATGATCTGGAAGTTGCAGGATCTAATCCAGAAACTTACAACACTATGTCTGATGATGATAAGAAGAAATTTGAGTTAGAAAAGAAGGCATTCATGATTCTCACACAAGCTCTTCACAAAGACATTTACCACCAGTTTGTTTACTGCACGACTACTAAAAGCTTGTGGGATATGCTCACGTTACGATGTGAAGGAAATGCTCAATCTAGAAAGATCAAGCAAGAATTACTGAAGAAAGAGTTTGAAGGTTTCACGTGTATGGAGAATGAGACTTTGGCAGAGTTATCTACAAGGTTCCATCACTTGTTGAGCGAGATGTTTGGTTTTAGAGTCACTGCCACTCCACAAGAAATGGTGAAGAGATTCACTGATAGCTTACCAGCAAAGTGGAGCAGTTATCTTGAAATTCTCAAATAAAATGGTGTTCTAGACACAATCAACGTTTATGAGTTAATTCAAAAACTGGAGAACAAGGATGTAGAAGAAAAGCTTAAGGCAAAAAGAACACTAACTCCTCAAAATCCAGAGATGTACTTTGGGATTGCAGGAGGTATCAGTGGAGAAAAACCAGTCTCTCAACATGCGAAGCTTCAAACAGCCTTCATCTCAAACACCGGACCTTCAACAACAGATCAGTTTGATCCTTCAGCTTACATGATGTTTTCTAGACCGAATGTGCAACCGACAGCTCAGCAGCAACAACCACAACAGCAAGGGTTTTATGGAACCTCTTCAAATTTTCAAGCCACTTCCAATCCGAACACAATCAGATTAGACACTTCCAACTTTTCCAAAGTCAGTGTCGAAGTAGCCAAGGAGCATATGGAGATGTTGAACACCTTGGTTAGTGCTTATTGTGGATTGGTTGCAGGTCAGATTGGGAATATCAATCTAACCAATGAAGATTATCAGCAAGTGGATAAGGAAGAGTTTGAAATGATGGATATCAAATGGGCTCTTGCTAGTGCAATTCGAAGAGCAAAGGAGTTTATGGAAAGGACGGGAAGAACCAACTTGGAAAGCAAGAAAGACACAAAGTATGGGTTCGACAAGCAAGCTGTAACGTGCTTTAACTGTGGTGAGCGGGGTCATTTCAAAAGGGAATGCACAAGACCAGCTCAGCATGGAAACCAAAATCCTTTCAGAAATCAAGGCAACCAGCAGAACCAGAACAGGAACAATTCTCGTACGATGATACCTGTCAACAACCAAAGCCAAGCAGGGCCATCAAATGCCAACCAGGCACTTGTGGTTCAAGTAGATGAAGGTTGTGATTGGTCGCTTCAGTTGGGAAATGATGCTCCACATGGAACAGCATGTTTTGCTGAAGTCGTAAAGGATTTAAAGCACGCCAGTGGTGGAGAATCTTCCGCCAATGGTGGTGACTCTTCTGAGGATGAAGACTCTTCTGGTTATAGTGGAAGCTCAGATGAAGAATCCTCCACTTCAGGGAATGATCATGTGGATGAGACATCAAGTGCGTCAGTCGATGCAGATATTGATGAGCTTTTGGGAGAAGCTGCAGCAGGAACTGAAAGAAGATCTAATTTGATGGATCAAGCTGCTTACTCTTCGTCTTCTCTCCATTCAGCCTTTATGGCTAATGTCGACAGCTCATTAAGTCAGGTATGTGTCGATGAACCCACTGTGGTTAGTTGTGATAACTGTGATAGTTTAAATGTTAAATGTGCTGATTTAGAAGCAAACATGTCTGAGTTGCAAGGCAAACATGATGCTTTACAAGCTAGTTTGTTTGACTTGCAAGACAAACATGTTTCATTGAATGATGAGTGGTGTGAATTGCAAAGCAAACACGAGGCTTTGCAAGAAAAATATGATGTCACACACAAACACAATCAAGAATTGATTGTAGATCTTTCTAAAGCAACTGAAGCTAACTTGTTTTTTAACCAGAAATGAAAAGGAATTTAAAGCAACAATTGCGTCATTAAGACATGATGTTTCAGAATTACAAAAGGCTGTTTTACGAAAACAACATGCTAACAATAATCTTATTGACACAATTGAAAAACAAATGGTAGAGTTGGCAACAGCTCGATGTGAATGTGAGACAATTAAGCAGAAACTGGAAAGCTATTCCAATTCCCGCTATGTATTGGATCACATCATTGACGTTCAAAAGAAAAAGGGGGATAAAATATGTATTGGATTCAAATCATGTCCTCCCCCAATGAATCACAATTACTCCAAATTGCCTGATGACGAGGATATGCCCCGTTTTGAACCTACTGTGCCACTCGGTCTAGATGACTTTGCAGCAGGCCTCGGGTTCACAACTGGTACATCATCCTCGGGTCAATCAGAATCTGAATCTGAATCTGAATCTGAGAATGTGACAGATTCATCGTGTGTTAAGGAACAGAGTCCTCCCATTGTTGAGGATACTGATTCTTCGGATGATGAATCTAAAGAAATTGTGAAACAACAGTCTAACTCGGTTACAACGGATATTCCAATCGAGAATCATATCCTGTGTGATCCACCAGTAAAACCGAGTAAGACTGAAATGTCAAAAGCAATGGAGTCCCTTGTATCTAGCAGTGAAGAGAATAACTTGTTGTACACGCTCAAAGGAGATAGCAAAATCTACTCTAACAAAGATTTTCCAATTAAAAATGTAAATCAAGATTTAATTGAGCAAATTTTTGAAGGATGCACTGATAAGTTTTTGGGAAACAAAAGTGGCAAAGTTACCGTCACTCAATGTGATCCAATTCCGTGTGAACAAATTATAAAACAATACGGAAACCAAAAACTACCAATTGAGCGAAAACAACAAGTCAACCCCGGAAAGGGTAAGGTACAGGGAAAGAAGCCTCAAAACAAGAATGTTCAAGCACCTAAAGTTCAGCAGCCTAAGACTGAACAACCAAAGGTTCACCAACAGGTGCAAAACAAAAGAGCTCCTGTTAAGAAACGAGAACCGAAAATGAACTTTGTTGGATCCACGGGTTCAGACGAACTTGAAACATTTCAGGATAAATCTAACATTGATTTTATAAAACAAGTTAGAATTTTAAAACGAAATGATCAGAATAATTACACCCAACACACCAACGGATGTGATTTAGGTCCAAGCACATCTAGATCACAAAGTTCATGGTCTGGTTCTCCGTCTGGTCATCAACGTGTTTCTCCGAAGTTTGTGGAGCGGAGAACATGTTTTGAATGTGGGACAGTTGGGCATATTGTAAGATATTGCCCACACGTGCAAAAGCTAAAGTCAAAAACAAGTGCTCCCCAAGAAATCGATTACCGAAAACGATCAGTTTCCCCGAAACAAGACCCACGTGTCTTGAAAGAAAGGGAAAAGAAGTTAAAGCAAAAGAATCAAAAGGTAATTGAAAAGGCCTTAAAATCAGAGGTCAAAGAAGAAAAACCTGCACAAGCAAAATCTGAAACTTTAAAACCAGTAAATGCTAAAACAATGAAGTCAAATACTGGTAAAGGACAAACAGCTTGGAAGCAAAAGCAGGTAATTCAATCAGGGGGAGCACCACAGGTTCTTTTTCCTAATCATCAAGTGATTGAAATCACTTTCCTTGATGATCAAGGACGACCCAAGTCCACAAAGGCTTGGGTCCCCCTCTCCAACTAATCTCTGAGTGAGTGTGTAGGATATTCCAGGAGGAACTTTCGATAGTCGTAAGATTGTTGATAGTGGAGCGTCCATGCACAAGATAGGCCACAGAAGAAATTGTTGCCTTTGATGGAGAGAAATGAGAAAAGAAAGGAAAATATTTGGAATGATGGTGAAAGAATGTTGTTGTATGAAGTTGCAAAACTCGGCCAGATGTTTTATGTGCAAAATATTTGGTTGTTATGGTTTTTGATCGGGTCCTCAGGATAGATTCAAATGAAAAGTACGCGCCTGTAGCACGTCTGAAGCTTTTCGAAGATCCATGGACTTTTCTTTCACAAGAAGTTCAAAGTCCACAAGATAAACGTGCAGTGTACAATTTCTTCGTGGTGTGATTGAAGAAAATGTGTTTGTTGAACAAACCAACCGGGTGTGCGGATGCCTTGGATTGTATTGAACAACCGCACACTACTTCTGAAAGAGAAAGACAAAGACCTTCGCTGGTGAAATGTGGAAGACCAGCCGGACCCGGAGATTTATGATCTTGTTGCTGTGAAGGGATTTCAGTAGCTACAAAATCGACTTTGAAATCCACACCGGGTGGATATCCAGTTTGGGAGAGCGCTCAGTTTCGTGGCAATGCACGAAGCAGTTGCAGGATACGGTTTTGAAATTCTAATCTCTCTTTTACTTGTCGATATTTAAGCTGCTTTATGAATTAATTATTATCTCGTTCAGCACTCTTTGGCCAGACAATGTTGTCATGGTCCACACCGACGACCAACGTGCCGACCTTTTTACCAAAGCATTTGACAAATCAAGATTTGACTTTTTATTTTTGGTAAACGGCATTAAGGTCAAGCAAGAGTAATCCACATCGGAAAATCGTTTTTGTAAATATCTTTGTGTTTTTAATTTTACCTTAGTTTGTTGATTTTAGGGGGATTAAATCCAAAATTTGAAAATCCAAAAACATCGAAAAAAAAAAAAAAAATTTCAAAAACAATAGAAAAACAAAAATGAGTTTCCTGGCGAGCAAAAGAGAAAATGATAGTACATCAGTGGTCTGTCTAAACCTCTTTAAACCTAAAATGAAAAGCGATAAGCAGCTCTATATAAGATGTATCGGTAGGCTCACAATCATTTTAAAGTGTGCAGGGTGATATAAACTTAAATCGACTGAAGACCAGGTGGGAACCATTCATTGGCATATGGTCTTAGTACCGAAATTTCGTTTGAGAGATTGCCGAGGTTCTGAGATATTCGGTCTTTATGCTGCTTATCATCTGGGTATCATGGTTGTATCTTTTACCGAAAAATAACGGGGACGCAAGTCTAGATCTTCCATGATACTATACATACATGTACATATTGCATTCGACCTCAATAAGTGATCAACAATCACATGTCCAAACAAATAAGTGATAATATATCACATTTATCCGGGAGTCAAGTTCGTCTCTCTGCTGTACGAAAGTACTGACCTGTTCACGGACTTGCTCTTGTGCCCTCATGCATCGAAAATCAAGTTCCTAATCAATAAGTGATTATATCACATAGGGCTTGTTTTCAAATCAAAATAAGTGAGAATCTCACATCATATACGGTCAAACAGATGATAATCGGTATACTCACCGGTAAGATGAACCCTCGTGCATACCTTGATACGGGAATGTGTCGTGATGTGGATGAACACCGGTCGGTAAGTATAAATCATACCTTAACGTATCCCCTCGCCATGATTACATCTGATAAGCTGAGCTTATGTGGACAACAATACCGATAATTGTTATAGGATGCTTATCTTAATGATAACTAATTGAACAACAAGAGCGTTTTGGCATGACCGTACACTGATATGATTCTCTTACCCTCGAAACTTGCAAAAAGAATGTCCGTAAATATTTATTTAATGCTTTCATTTTCTGCATCTTTGTATATATTTATTTACTGCTTTAAGTCTTTACATTTAAAGTATTCAAAAAGTCCAAAAAGATTTTAGGTGTGTTTTAATATAAACTTTCTAAAATACCAAAAAGATTTTATTTCTATTTTATTTTCGATCGTACGATGTTGGAACTCGAGTCTTCGTTACCTGAAACCTGATTGAAAACCGAAACGACTAAATCTTCATAAACGGTCGAAATTTGCAAGTTTTGAAAGTTAAAGACTAAAATTGACTTAATTTTTCTAAACTTTCAAACTGTCGGACGGTGTTTGTTTGAACAATGGTCACATGTGTGTCATTTGCTTATGATATTCCTAGCATTTGTTCTCATTACGCGTTTAGATTTCTTGCATGTGCAGATTCTAAAGGCAAGGAGAACATGGTCGATGACAAGCTTCGGAATGAAGACACGACGTGAAGGCACTCAAAAGATGAAGATGATCGAGTTGCCGCTGATCATCATCAACACCACAAGGATCTCAACTTGTAAAGATCAAGACTTTCACAAGCATAACTCAAGGGGGAGCTTATGTTAAGGGGGTGTTTGTCAACACACTTCCTACATGAAACGGGGAGTTTGTTGGTACACTTTCTGCTTTCAAGACGTGAAGACTTTGAAGATCCTCCGACATTGAAGACTTGAAAAGACGTCAAAGATCTGAAGACATGAAGGACCTACAAGAATTAAGATCGAGATCGAGACAAAGCTACAGCCAAGGGGGAGTTTGTTGGTGCACTTGTGTCTGTACTTTGTCTGTATCTCGTCTGATACAAAACGATGTCTTTGTTAGTCTTGTAAATTTGACCAAGTCAACCATCCTCCTGGATTGACTTGGCCAAACCGTTAGGAGATGTTTGTAAGATGTTTGGGTCGAAGGATGAGTCATCGAAGGATTGCCTATATCCTTCGATGATGAGCTCGAAACATAAACTTTCGACAGATGGACCTCGAAGGATATCATCCTTCGAAGTACATGTGGATCCTTCGATAGGTTTCTGGTCGATAGATGATCCTTCGATCAGTCTACCTGATCCTTCGACCAGACGAGCTGTGTTGAGTATAAATACTCATGTTATGTGTTCACTTCATTTTAGAGAGAAGACAAGTGAGAGCACACACACACAAGAGAGAACTTTGAGAGTTTATAGAATACATCTGTAAACATTGAGCTTGTAACTGATCTTTTCATACGTATTAATACAGAGGTGTTAATCGGTGAATCTTGCGTGTCGTGTATTGTCGTCTTCTAACTCGGTTTGCATGCTAGCTTGGATTCCGCACTTGCTAGTGTGTTAGATATAACAAGGAATAGGTTCATCCTCAACCTCCGAGGGACCTTCAAAATCGCCAAAAGTCGGTCTCTCGCTCATCTACAGAAGCCGAATACAAAGCTTTAGCAAACGCCTCAGCTGAACTTACTTGGACAAAAAATCTACTTCGTGAACTTGGCATTCCTACCAACAAAACGCAATTACTATTTTGCGACAACTCCGGTGCAACATACCTCTGTGCTAACCCTGTTTCTCACTCTCGAATGAAACATGTAGCCCTTGACTATCATTTTGTTCGAGAACAAGTTTTAGCAGGCCACTTATGAGTCCTTCACATCAGCTCTCAAGACCAACTTGCAGATATGCTTACAAAACCATTATCACGGGCACCTTTCCTATGAAACCGTTCCAAGATTGGAGTCTCCGATGGATCCTCCATCTTGCGGGGGCGTATAAGGAACACCTAATTAAATGCCTAAACTCATGCCTCCATCTTGTCCATACTTTTACAGTTGTATTGTTGCTATATTTAGTTTATCAGTTAACCTTGTGTTCCTCTCTTTACTTGTTGTATAGCCTCTATTTATAGAAAGTATCAATTTCTCCATTATAAAATTTTCCTTTCAAAAAACAAAACACACTCATCCTTCACCGAACATAAAAGTACATGAGATGATCCAAACTAATTATAACGACCCTAAAAGTTTTGACAACACCTTTTTCTAGTTTTAGTGTGGTCTGCGATCCACGCGGTGTGGTGGACCCCTTCCATTATCTCTTTAAATAATATCCAACTCACCAACCAATTGATTGCAGCTGAATCTTAAACACACACACTACAGTTTGAGCTATAATGGTTGTGATTAATCATCAGGTGGAAGATGATAACAGCACAACTTCAATTGCAGCATCAAAAGAGTAACATAATTTGTTGATTATATACAATTTGTTTTCATTTCAATACTTTATATAATATGTTACATTGTTGTTTTCATAGGGATGACCTGAAGCGAGAAATGATCCATCTTTGTCCATATTTTACGGGCCGGTAACTCTAGACAGATCAAAAAGTTATGGCCGTTTTAAGTTGACCTATCTATTTATATGTATTAACTATATCTCAGCATGTGAGTATGAAACTTCATATCTGGTTCCACCTACTAGATAGATCAATACATGATTCCTTATTATGTATGCTTCTTTGTACCAAAACGCTGTCACGTGGTTTCTAGCTACTATGATTTTGAGTTTTATTCAGTTATATGTAGTAATGCTTACTGTTGCTTCATGTGTTCCAGATCAACAGAAAGCAGCAAGAGTTTGTTTTCAGGATAAAAAAGAAATTCGGCTTTGATTTGTCGACATGGATGACATGGTAAGGAATACAACCATCAAATTTAAATACAGAAATTGATAGAGATCTTGTATCTTACACATACCTCATATTTTATCAGGAATCTTCATAACATGGAGAGTACTTCAGGATCACAATCTTTGCACCTCAAGTTCTTAAACGGAATCTCGACACCAATCTCTACAGGAAAGGTTATCCAAGGAAAAGATCAAAACCCGTTTTTAGTAGCTTTGGTAGATGAGGTCTCGGGACAGATTGTAACTAGAGGTGCTGCGGCTGCAATGGAAGTTGAAATAGTCGTCCTTGAAGGCGAATCTAGCTATGATGAACCGGATAATTGGACTTCTGATGAATTTAACAGTAGGATTGTTAAAAAATGGAACGAGCAGAACGTGCTTAAAGGAAATACTTTTGTGAAACTGAATGAAGGTACTGTTTATGTAGATAAGATTTCATTCACGCACAATTCAAAGTGGAAGGGGAAAAGAAATTGCAGGATCGGTGCAAGGCCCGTGAATGCGGTTTTTCCCACTCGTGTTAAAGAAGCCAAAACAGAATTGTTCCTCGTTGAGGACAAACGCAACGACAGTGAGTTTTTTTTTTTTTTCAAACACTGAAAGTTATTCTTAACTAGGTAAATATGAGTTGTTTATATATTTGAAAAAATGGAGTTTATTATCATTACATACTGATATTTCCATGTCAGAACTTCAGATTACATTTTTGTCTTTTAATTTTGGACTAAACTAGACTAGAGAAAGGCAATTCGGATCTTGTAATGGCACAATTTGTAAGTTTGCAGTTGATATAATCTGTTCAAAAGTTGCTAGGGGCCCATAAAGGATAACCCGATGTGTTATATCTTTGTGGTTCATATTAGACATGGAAGTCATTTTATGGTCATTTATTTGGACTAGCTGGGTCGGGTTGACCCACAAACACTTCTGTGGCAAAAAAAAAAATTACAATAGTCGACGCGTTAATTAATAATGTCTATAGAAATATTTTATTCCTACAATAGTTTAAATTTCGAATAAAACGCCTTAGGAGGCTGTATGCGTCAAAAATAGAGGTTGGGGAACTTTCAACCCTTTTGCCCTTTTGGCACCTCTAATTGCATATGGTGAAGTTGCTCCTATTGCCTAGTTTATCTAGTTAACTTATGATGGTTTCCTAGGATACAATGTACAAGATAATTTTATTTGAGTTAACGAGTAAATGCCATACGATAACCGCTTATAATTTTACTTTGCAGTGTACAAAAAGCATGAAATTCCATCCTTATCTGACCACTTATATCGATTACACAAGATTTCACACCGCAGTTGCTACAAACGATTGAGTTCAGAACGCGTAAAAACTGTGATGGACCTCCTTACTCTTCATGCTATAAATCCACAAAGGCTAAAAGATGTAACTACTTACTTGCTTTTCCATTATCCTTTGTTCCACCAATGGTTTTTAAAGGCTCTAAGCAACACTGTCCTATTTTGCAGATACTTCAAGTTAGTCACAAAACATGGAAGATCATAATGGACCATGCAAATATGTGCAAGGATGATAAGTCAAAGGGGATATACTTGTCTTATTATCCAAGAAATGGTCAAAAGAGTAACGGTGTGGCTTTTAATGTTTCCGGGCAATTGGTGGGCATTGTTGCAGAATCTAAATTTGTTTCTTGCGATAAGCTTCCCGATGACAAAAGGGTGTGTTTTCTTTTGTTAATCTAGTTTCATGAATATCTCATAAGTACGAAATAACCTTCAATAATGATAAGTAAGACAGCCTTATGGACCAAGCCTGATAGTATCAATACTTTGTAATGAGGGCCATTTTAGTTACAAAATTTCATGAGCCGGCAAGATGGGCGGGTCGGGTAACAGATCCAAACTGATTCAGTTTGAAATGGGTGGTTTTCAGTATGGGTTGACCCACAATTTTTTTGTCAGTTCTTAATGAAATGTGATATTAGTGAGACTAGTATTAATCCCAACAGGCTGATGCTCAGAAGCTAATAGCGCCTTCATCTGAACACTGGAAGGAGGTAGTCTCTTTCAATGACCAAGATTTACTTATCGAGCATCTTCAAAAACAAGCCACCTTGAACCCATTGTCCCATAATAACCTTAATGTGGTAATACCTCAGACATTTGACCCAAGTAATCACACAAACCTTACTTCTTCTAAAATTCAAAGCCCCAAGCGGCCTGCTTCTGAACACGCGAGCTCAAACTCCCCAAAGCAACCACGATATGATCATCCAAAGTCGAGTCCCAGCTCTATGACTAGTGTTGGTATGGATACTAGTATCCGCCGTGAAGCGAACAACTTGCAACTACCTCTAGATGATGGTGATATTTCAATGTATCTCAATCTGGATCTGCGTGATAGACGATGGAAGATTGTGTGGTGTGCGGTAGGATGGATTTCCGTGATGATAAAACTACGAAAGGAATGAAATCTTGTCATCACGATGCATTTATAGTGATAGTAACTTCAATAGAACATATAAAAGACTTGTGACTGAAAGGTGACCCAGTTTGTATGTAAATAAATGCTGCGGAGGAACACTGTCTTTCTCCAGCGTTTGCGAGCTGATGTAGGAGGAAAGTTGTGAGTAGATTAAACGATTGTTATGTCCAAATGTTGTCTCAAAACGATATCAATTTGTTTGTGTGTTTATTCCTAATTATAGGTTTGTGTGGTTTGCTTGAATGTGCTAAATCTTGTTTTGACTATTTTTGTAATTTTTTATTTGTATATGTAAAAATTTATAGGCACGGCTATGTAAGGGTATATGCACGCAGAAGCAACACACACAAACGATTAATCTGTAGAAAATAAATGATCACGAGAACACAAGCATTTACGTGGTTCGGTCTGTTGACCTACATCCACGGGCTGCAACCAGGATTTCTATTGCTTTCTGCCTCTCACCACCCGTGATGATAAATTACAAGTACAAGCACTCATATTTGTAACAAAGATCTAGGGTTTCTAACTTATTCCCCAAGAAATAATAAATGGGCTAAATAAAACTAGACGGGCCAAATCTGCCCCAAACCAATCTAGCCTTCATAACCCAACAATCTAGACTATTATAAGTTATTATCTAAGGGCCAAACCTGCCCCAAACCAATCTAGCCTCCATTTTGGCAGTTTACTCTAATTAATAACTTAGCCAAAGTTAATTACTTTGGGTCAAACTGGACATGGGTCATACGGTTCATCATAACTGCCGATAAGTACAAAAGTTTTTTCTCTAGTTCTTATATTCATTTCATGCGTACACAACAGTCTCATTCATACAAATTGATTGTGCAGTTTCATTCACACTTATTACTTACAATTTAAGGCTTCTTGGATCAAAAACTTTCTGCAATAGGACACCATTCTCATGATTGTGATAGGACCCATGTGAGCGGCCCAGCAGCAACATCAGTTCAACCCAATTCGAGCAGGCCCAAGAGAATTACCAAGGCTCCAACTCGTCTTCTGGAGTGAAGAATAAGGCTCAAAGTAGTTGCATGATTCCAGGAATATTCTTAGTAATGGGTCCACTCATTTATGCATGTTTAGATCAGGGTAGAGTAAGTCCACGTTTCCCATTCTTGTTGCAAAAGAATAAAGTGCACGATAGGTAGATTGCATATTTAAGTTCTTGTTTGAGTTAATGAAATTATTCAGAAAATTGTCCCAAAAATTTGATATTTCTTTTCCTTATTTTTCTTGGAGCCTCACCCACTCTAAGGGTGTATCATCTGGTGCTTTCATTCCCGAATCTCATCCTCACCATCACCATGCCGCCTTGCAAAGAAACCGAAGAAACCAACCCTACCCTAGCCGACCAAATCTCACAGCTTGTCACTGCCACTAACGACGCCTTTGCAAACACCAACATGCAACTTTCTACCCTAATCGAAGTCACTCAACATCTCACCATCAAAATTGACACTCTAGCTGACTCCATTTCCACTAATCACCCCAAAACCACCCCTCAAACCACAACAAACCTCGAGTTCGCAAACCCACCGCCAAGCAAACATTATGTTACCTTTCTTTGATGGATCGAACTCCTTGGGCTGGATCTATCAAGCCGAGAATTTTTTCACGTATTACCAAGTGCCACCCGACCAACGTGTACCTTTAACGGTCTTCTACTTCGTGGGAAACGCTCTCTTGTGGTACCAACACTTGGAGTCCAATAATTCTTTAGGCCCTTGGCCGTAATTTAAACGTGAATTGGAACTCCTTTTTGACCCGTCAACGTATGAAAATCATCAAGTCGACTTTATTCAAGCTCCAGCAAACCACAACCGTGGTGGCGTATCAAACTATGTTTGTACGCATCAGCAACCGAGTTACTAGTTTATCACAAGAAGCTCTCAAAAATTGTTTTGTTTCTGGATTACGAGCCAATATTTAAAACAAGTTAGCCATCCTCAAACCGACTTCATTATTTCAAGCTACGGGCCTAGCAAAACTCGTAGAAGATAAATTCGCTCAGCCCACTGAGCTTTCTTTAATTAAACATGATTCCATTGCCTCTTTGCACACATTGACATACAACCCTAACCCTCCCACTACCCACTAAACCCATTCCCATGCAGACCCAACTATTACCACACTCCTAAATGAATTCCATAATCTATTTGCTGAACCCAATACACTACCACAACACCGAAATCAAGATCACCACATACCACATCTGGATGAAAACCACACGGTGAACGTTAAACCTTACTGATACCCTCACTTTCGAAAACAAATTATGACCACCTTAATAGCCGGAATGTTACAATCTGGGGTGATTCGACCAAGCCAAAGTCCGTTCTCCTCACCGGTTCTCCTAGTTAAAAAGAAGGACGGGTCTTAGCGATTTTGTGTCAACTACCGCGCCTTGAACGCGGTAACTGTTCGTGACCGTTTTCCAATACCTACCATTGACAAACTGCTCGATGAATTAAACGACGCTTCGGTCTTTTCAAAAATTGATCTCCGTTCGGGTTACCATCAGATTCATGTGGCCGGAAAGGATTTTCACAAGACGGTGTCTCGTACCACCGACGGTCATCATGAATTTGTCGTACTGCCATTCGGGTTAACTAAAGCGCCATTTACATTTCAGTCGGCAATGAATGACCTCTTCCGTCCAGTACTTCAAAGGTTTGTTCTCGTTTTCTTTGATGATATACTCATTTTATAGTCGCAACATACAACAACACTATGAGCACCTCCGTTTTGTTTTAGAGAAATTGTGATCACAACAGTTTCATGCTAAACCGGCCAAATGCGTCATTGCGGTCAATGACATATCATTTTTAGGCCATCAAATTTCAAACAATGGGGTTTGATGTCCGATAATCAAGATCACCCGAGTTCGGGCCAAGCCGCAAAGAAAAACGCAGCAGCAATATTTATGTTTTTTTAGTTTATTAAATGGGTCAAACTAGTTTATGTTTTATTTGTTATTTTCTGTTTGGGCCAAAGACCACAAAACAATAGTCCAAGTCACTAAAACTTTGAGTCCATTGAAGTTGTTATTAGGTCAAGAAGTTGGGCCTCATGTATGCGAACAGGTGTGAAGATTGAAATAACCGCACATACGGTTCTTATGGGAATAGACGTGTCTTTCTCCCTTGATCGACACACCCATTCATCATACTTGTTCGACACATATATATAGGGTTCCAACTTCCAGTTTCAAGTGTCTGTAATGCAAGTTTCTGATTATTAAAGTTATGTTTGTTTCAAGCCTGTTACGGTTAGTTTTGATTCTGCAAATCAGTTTGTTCGGTTTGTTTTATTTCAATTGTTATCATGAAGACAACTTGGTGCGAAGTTTGTTAGGATTACATTTATGATTGCCAACATACTCGTTCCCGCGCTCAACGATCCTGGGAACCCGAAAGTGTTGATACCAACATTGGTATCAGAGCCAAAGGTTCTGCAAAGGCAGGGAACGAGGATGACGGGTTCGGAGATTATATGAGGGTGAACAAGGCTAAATCGGTTGGTGCCGATTCTCGCGACACCAGAAAGAACAAGGGAAAGTGTGGCCAGGGCAGCGAAAGGAAGAGCAAGTACGCGCAAGGGAAGCCATCCATTCGTTCTTGGAAGTCGCCAGTTAACAAGTTCCCCAAGAAGACGATTCCAAAAGATTTCTTCAAGAAAACAAGTTGGAAAAATACTCGACCAGTGGGAAGACCGAGGAAAGCAGGGATATGGTGTTTTACGTGTATGCAATTCGGTCATATTGCATCCATTTGCCCAAGTAAGTATATCAATCTTAGTCCTTTACCGGAAAATGGTGATTATTTAGTAAAGGATATTTGCAGAGGGGAATGGGAAGCAATATGGGTAGTTGATCCCACTTTTAAAACACATATGACGGGAAACCGAAATTTGTTTAAAGTGTTCAAAAGACACTTTGGGATCATAACCAATGAGAAACGGAAGGAGTTCTCGTTCATACACGACATTGGTGAAGTTAAAGTTCCAGTTGGCGGAAAGGATAAGAAAATCCCTTATGTAAATTACGTGCCAAAAATGAAATGTAATGTTCTTAGTCTAGAACAATTATTGTACCAAGGGATTGAAGTGGTTACTTCGGGTGACACGTGTACGTTGAAAAAGATGTTTGGTGATAGGGCGAAAGGTTTTGATATATTCGAAAATAAATCCGAAGTGGATTTAGAACAAGAATACTTAGATAAGTTCTACGAGAACTTAGATGTTGAAAATGGATATCTCAACGAGAAAGAAAAATTGCAAGAATACGTTGAAGATTTTTACGAAAAAGAATTTGAAGTTAAGAGGGAGAAAAATCAAGAAAGGTTCGGAGAAGGCGTTTCAGGTACGAAGAAATATGAGATTGAATGTTCCAAAAGGGCAAAGTTAGGTTTGATGATTTACATGGATGGTATAGAAGAAAATCCACAAGAATCACGAGAAGCGATACGAAAAAGGGCTGTGATGATCGCGCAAGATGAGGAAGACGTGATAGAGAATGATCTCATAGTCGAAAGTTGCCTGGATGTGCTCGATTTGATCATACTGCATGAGGAGTTAGTAGGGCATGAATCATTCTATGAGGGTAGCATGGAAGACGTAATAAATTGCTTCATACCATGCTTTCTTGGTATATGCAAAGAGGGCGAAATGCAACCAACACTTCTAAACGGGAAATGGGTTGAGTTGATTACACTTTACAAGGTTGTTAAAGAGTATGGAAGTTTCAAGAAAGTAGTACAAGATGATGCATGGGATAAGATTGAACTTCAATGCGGTTTCGATTGGGATGATGATTATGAAGTGAAGGTTGCATATGTTCGATACATCGAGTTAGTGGAATGGTACTATGAAGTTATGAAGATCAAGCGCGAGAAGAATGGAAGCAAAAAGTTTGAAGCGGGTTCAAGTGGCGCAAAAGATGATGAAGGAATCAACGTGATCGAAAGCGAAGATGAACCTGACTTGGTGAGCATCGTCGAGGTCACCGACAAGAAAGACGAGTAGAAATGAAAGGCGAACTTCGGCTGCTCTGATTAAGGGGGAGAATGATGTTCGATAATCAAGATCACCTGAGTTCGGGCCAAGCCGCAAAGAAAAACGCAGCAGCAATATTTATGTTTTATTAGTTTATTAAATGGGTCAAACTAGTTTATGTTTTATTTGTTATTTTTTGTTTGGGCCAGAGGCCACAAAACAATAGTCCAAGTCAGTAAAACTTTGATTCCAGTGAAGTTGTTATTAGGTCAAGAAGTTGGGCCTCATGTATGCGAACAGGTGTGAAGATTGAAATAACTGCACATACGGTTATTATGGGAACAGACGTGTCTTTCTCCCTTGATCGACACACCCATTCATCATACCTGTTCGACACATAAATAGGGTTCCAACTTCCAGTTTCAAGTGTCTGTAATGCAAGTTTCTGATTATTAAATTCCTGTTTGTTTCAAGCCTGTTACGGTTAGTTTCAATTCTGCAAATCAGTTTGTTCAGTTTGTTTTATTTCAATTGTTAACATGAAGACAACTTGGTGCTAAGTTTGTTAAGATTACGTTTATGATTGCCAACATACTCGTTCCCGCGCTCAATGATCCTAGGAACCCGAAAGTGCTGATACCAACAAATTTTTAGGCCATCAAATTTCAAACAATGGGGTTGCCCTGGAACCCGACAAAGTTCAGTCTATACAACAGTGGCCACAATCATATTCATTCACTACCCTACATGCATTTCTCGGGCTCACCGGCTATTACAGATGCTTAATTCCTAATTATGCTAATGTAGCAGCACCTTTGACTAATCTTTTGAAAAGCAAAGAATTTCAGTGGAATGATAAAGCCCAAGAAGCATTTATTCAGCTTAAATCCAAAATGGCTCACCTCATCACCCTTGCCCTTCCCGACTTCACCGAACCCTTGAATGTAACCACTGATGCTTCGGGTGTCGCTATTGGTGCACTCTTGTGGCAAAAACCCGACCAATTGCATTTTTCAGCAAGAAATTGTGCACTACAATGCAAGCTCAATCTACTTATACTAAAGAATTATACGCCATCACCGAGCCCGTTAAAAAATGGCGTCAATACCTACTTGTGCGTGAAATCCGTATATTCGCGGATCACCATAGCTTGAAGCATTTACTTACCCAAACCAATCAAACCCCGGAACATCAAAAGTGAGCCACCAAGTTACTTAGCTTCGATTACGAGATTCATTATAAGTCGAGCAAGGAAAACATTGTTGCCGATGCATTAAGTTGAGTCGATTTACCATCATTTCATGCCATTTCGTATCCTATAGCTACATGGTTAGAGGTAATTTGGAAGTATTTTAAGAAAGATAATAATGGCAAGCAATTGATAGATCAAGTGTTGAACGACCCATCCGAGTTTCCTTATCACATAGTCCGAGATGGTCTCGTATACCGACACGACAAAGTTATGGTGCCACCAATTCCAACCTTACGAGAAAAGCTATTACAAGAGTATCATTCAATTCTTCGTATGTGGGTGGCCATGCGGGTGTCACGGCTACAACGAAACGGATTGCTGCTACCTTTTCATGGTATCAGCACTTTCGGGTTCCCAGGATCGTTGAGTGCGGGAACGAGTATGTTGGCAATCGTAAACGTAATCGTAACAAACTTCACACCAACTAGTCTTCATGATAACAATCGAATAAAACAAACTAACTGTATACTGAACTTGCAGAATTGAAACTAACTCTAACGGACTTGAACAAACAGAACTTTTAATAATTAGAAACTTGCATTACAGACTTGATTGAACTGGAAGTTGGAACCATGTATTTAAACGAGTGGACATGTCTGAGGAGTTGCGTCATTATTTGAAGGGATACATCGATTCCCATATAACCGTATTTACGGTTACTTCCTTGACACACACCGTTTCAAGATAAACCATGGCCCAATCCTAATACATAAACCTAATGGACTTACTAGAGTTTGACCCAATAAACATTACATGGCCTCAGGCCCAAGTTCTAAATAAAAACATAAAACAGTAAATTGTTTTGACCCATTTAATAAACTAATAAAACATAAATATAGCTGCTGCGTTTTTTCTTTGCGGCTTGGCCCGAACTCGGGTGATCTTGATTATCGGACATCATTCTCCCCCTTAATCAGAGCAGCCGCAGTTCTCCTTTCATTGCTATTCGTCTTTCTTGTCGATGACCTCGACGATGATCAACCAATCAGGTACATCTTCGCTCTCGATCCCGTTGCTCTCTTTGTCATCTTTTGAGCCACTTGAACCCGCTTCAAACTTGTTGCTTTCACTCTTCTCGCGCTTGATCTTCATAACTTCATAATACCATTCCACTAACTCGATGTATCGAACATATGCAACCTTCACTTCAAAATCATCATCACAATCGAAAGTACCGCATTGAAGTGCAATCTTGTCCCATGCATCATCTTGTCCTACTTTCTTGAAACCTCCATACTCTTTAACAACTTTGTAAAGTGTGATCAACTCAATGGGTTTCCTGTTTAGAAGTGTCGGTGGCATTTCGCCCTCTCTGCACATACCAAGTGTTGGATCGTTCTACGACCTTGAAAAGTCAGTCAAGGCAGTTCATCTTTACGTGTAAAGGCGGAAACAATGCACGCAAAGTTACAACAGCTGTTTCATTCAATTTCTTCTCTTTATTAGCTTTCTGAATTCAATTTGACAGAGTTCCTTTACCAAGCTAATGATCCAGGTCCGCTCTAATGTACAACTGATCAGCCTATATATAGTATTGTGTGGTTCGCTTATATGGACGTCCGTATAAGCGGACCTATTAGCTTATGGTTCGCTTTTATGGACAATGTCCATATAAGCGGACCTACTACATTGACAAATAAGCGGACCTATCAACATAGGTTAGTATATACGGACCTATCTGACATATAAACGGACCTATCAACATATGATCTAATTTTGACTATCTAAAACCTATGTTGACCTATCTTGACCTCAGACGTAATGCAGACGAAGTCAACAGACATTCTGTGCACTAACAGACTCCCCCTTGGATGTTGACGTAGTCTTTAGCTCCTGAGTCTTCAGTCTTGGTCTTTTTATCTTCTTATTCAGATTGTAACATTTTAAGCATCCATCAATCTTTCTTTTTGATCAGCTTCACACTTTGACTCTTACACCAGGATCTCATCACTGGTTCTATCAACAACAGCTTTATCATCAGCAGGCTCCCCCTTTCGTCAAGCTTCCATGCTTTTAGGGATCGACACCTAGCTTTCCAGCTACAAGCTCCTCCTAACTTTCAGCTTGTCTTCAGACTCCCCCTTAGACTCAGCTCTCGGGATCGTAGTCTGGACTTTTTCTGCAATCACTCATACAACTATAAGTAACAACATTTTAAACTTCCAGATATCGTAATCTGACAATTCAATCTCCTCAAAATCACTTCTCATGAATTTGGCAGTTTCATCGAATCATATCGGAAACTAGCTCTATAACAATATAAGCATCCAAATCCCCCACAGTTAATCATCCAAGTCCAAATTAATGACCTTGGAGATATCACAAACTGTTTTTGATTTTTAAAAGAAATTCAAGTTTCAAATTAATGAACTTGTTTTATTTTCAGAAACACGATCAGCTTACTTAGATTTTGAAACTCAGTTCTCAGACATCGGTTGTCGAAAATAAAACAGAATCAAAAAATCTTTTTTTTTATATTTTCTGAAAACATAAAGCAGTAAAGAAATATGTACAAACATATTTACAGACAATATTTTTGTTTGAGTATGCGTCAGAGGATCATATCAGTTTTTGACAAGTCACAAGTACCGTTGAGCTTAATAACACAATAAGAATTAAACAATTCACTTAGATTGTCGATATACTTGTCCACTTAAATTTTCATACAAACTTCAACTGATTCAGGATACGAATTAGATATTTTAAGAACTTAAACTCATTCATGTGTCCCACATCTTGAATATACTCCCGTATCCAGATCCCAATATTCAGTCTTACAGGTAGTTATAACACAAATGATATCTGTAAGGGGTTAATAAATTATGAAGAATCATGAGAGCTCAGGTCAGAACTACCGTTCAGCAGAGAGATCATGACTCAACTTGTGGGTGTGTCCCCTTTAGAGGATCTTTTTTACAACAGCATTGCTAAGCAATTTTATTGTCTTATCATATATGCTGAGGGTGATGCTGTGTTTCAAGCATTTGCAGAAAGTATTATTCGAGGACTAGGTCAGAACTACCATTCAGCAGAAGTCCTGGAATAATACCCCAGATATCACTGAGTATAAAAACCTAGTATATCAGAAAAAGGAACCTTTCAAACGAGATTTCAGGGGTTACCTATATATCCAAGTAGTGTTCCCCACGAAATAAGCAAGTATTTGAGTTTAGGTTTATATCCCGAAAAAGTTTACTAAATGTATAAAAATCTACCGACACATCCACGGTGAGATCATTTAACACATTTTGACTTTCCATTTCTTTAGAGTACTGTAACTGTCTACTGATGTACTATCATTTCCTCTTTTTAAGCAAAACTCAAATTTTTGAATTTTATCATGTTTTTTACTTTTTCAAATTTTCAAATGTTTTTGGATTTTCTAACAACAATATATCTCCCCCTAAAATGCAAAACCATTTAAAGAAAATTTGATAACCAGCATTGATAGCATTGTCTCGCCATCCATTTTCTGCTTCAAGTGCTCTGATTTGCAGAAAATATACATACCCCCATGATTTACAACCCATTGATCTTAACAGTTTGAAAACCGTTTTTCAATCTGATGAAAGTAATCATGTTTATTCAGCCGTGAGGGTTTCGGCGTATTCAATCAAAACTCCCCCTTACAACAAACTATTTTCCCATAATGATTTCAAAACACTTAAGTTTGTTTTAATCAAAATGGTTTTTCTGGAAAAATTAGTTTGTTTATCCATCACTTGTGGATTCGGGGTTATCACATCACCTTGTTCTCTTTTAACCATTTTGTACAGATTTTAACAATATAAGATCAAACACCACAATCACTTGTAGAAAATCAAGTACAACTTAATGTCCTTGATTGACCACTAGTAACACGAAATATCACAGTTACCATCCTGTGAATTTCTCAAGAATAATGCCGATACCTGCTTCACACTTACCAACCTGGAAGCTCCGGCAAGTCAGGAATTCAACCAACAAATTTTGACACCCAAGCCTGACCAGCCTTAGGCGCATTTTGAGCTTTTCTCTTTTCTTCATAAAACTCTTTCACTCCTTTTTCCTTACCATCAACCATCTTGCTAAAAATATGTTTAACATTGCTATTAAACATTTTTCCAGCATCAACACCTTTTGATTTTAGGTTTGCGGCTCGTAATGGTGGAAAGTTCTCATCATCCATTAACGGAACTGTCTCTTCCTTTTTTACCTCAACTAGTGGCTCCTCTGATTTTGTGGAATCAGATTCATTGCCCGAATCGCCAATAACTTTCTTTTTCTTCTTGTTTGTCCTCAGATTTGCATCTGAAGAATTCGATTTGCTTGACTTTGCCGTCGAGTGAATTGATTTATCAGAACTTTATTCAATTTGTCCGGTGAACCCGAAGACAAAATTTTCTCCAGATATTCTCTCGCCTTCTTCCTCAGTCTGTCTTTCTGCCCCTGAGAAAGCTTCATTTTCTTTTCTTGAACTTTAGGTTCTTGAACCTTCTGTTCTTTGGGCTTGACGTTGACTGGTTTCTTTGCCATTCTTTGAGATTCAACCCTCAATCTTCCCATCGATCTCCTTGGGCAATCTTTGGCAATATGTCCTCTGATTTGACAATTATAGCATCTTCTTGTCTCATAACTCCAATTCTGGCAGTTAACAGCAATATGTCCTCTCACACCACATGTGTAACACACTCTGTTATCGTGCCATCCACTTCTATCTGTCCAAACCTTAAGATCATAACATTGTTTGGCTTGGTTATAGTCATTTCTCCTCCTCAATGCTGGATTTGGCTTTTGAGCACTGTGGTCAAACCTGCACCACTTATTACCAACATTTTGTGAGTTTTCATTTTTAAATTTTTGTAATTTTTGATAATGATTGGATGATTTATCTGATGAGCTTTTATTTTCAATTTTAGAATTTTTCAAATTTTTATCTTTTTGTTTCTGTTCTGCATTCTTCTTAACAAGTTTTTGTTTAGAACATTCACCTGTTTCAGTAGATTGCAAAACAGTATTTTGAAATTTTTCTTGTAAATCTAAAAATATTTTTCTTTTCTTTTCTTTTTCATCATCAGATATTTCATCACAATTTTCAATTTTGACTTTATCAAAATTTGTGACATTGTCACTTATTGGAACAGAATTGATCGGTTTTGGACAAATATGTGATGCAGAAGTCACAAAACCTTTCAATTTATTCTCAAGCTCGGTAATTTTATTTCGAGCAATTTCAGCTTCATTTTCAAGCCGAACGATTTTCTGAAGATGAGAATTCATTTCAATCTGTTTTTCAAGATTATTGTTAAAAATAACAGATTTTTCATCTTCTAAAACCTTCATTTGACTTTGAAAATCTTTTTCTTTTTCTTTTAACGCTTCATTTTCCAACTTTATCCAAGAAACGTTTTCATTTTCAATTTTGATTTTTCCAAAATCTTTTTCTTTTTCTTTCAAATTGTTAATTTCCAATGTTAAACTGTCCAAACTACTCAACAGTTTGACATTTTCTGACGTCAATTTCTCACAATTTTCTCTCATATCAAGAATCTGTTTATTATCAGATTCTTTCTCATCCTTCAAGCTTTTGATTTCCAATGTTAAACTCTCCACATCCTTCAAGAGTTTGGCATTTTCAGCTTCAAGTTTATCACATTTTGAGCATTTTTCATTCGTCTTTTCAACATCAACTTCTTTCTTTGTAATTACTTCTTCAAACACCTGTTGTTTTTCAGTCATCACAACTTCGCATTTTGTTTGACTTGAAATCTGCTCCTTTTCAGAATCTGAATCACCATGATCAAATATTGGCATGTTTTTAGCTTCTTGATCATCATTCACTGCCAACTGATTACCAGTAGCAACTTCATCATCATGATCACCAGCATTACTAGGATCTGCTTCATTGTCATTTAAAGTTTCATCTTTTTCTTTTTCTTTCTCTTTTTCGGTTTTTACTACTTCCACTTTTATTTCCTCTAAAGCTTTCTTCTTCAACTCTTCAACCATCTTTTTCAATTCTTCTTCTTTTCGCTTTTTCATTTCTACCACCTTCGGTAGACTTGCTTCACAAACCTCTCTAATATTCTTCTCCAAATCAGGCAAATATGCTTTATCAGATAACCTTCGTGTGTTGAACGTAGCCGGCCTTGGAAGCAAATTTGTTACAGCATCGAAATCCACTTTTGATGGGTCAATCACTGGATTACCCCATGGATCCATGTAACATTCCAAATCATCATTCCATCGTTTTGCTCTTTGGGCTTCTTTGAATGGTTCTCTGTAGTTTTCAAGTTCCCATCTCACATAATCTATTTTCCACCTTCTATCAAGATCAACCACACTGCTTGACATTTTCAAACACCTAAGAACAATCAAACAAACTCAATCAGTTTAAACTATATCCAATAATCTGAAATATACTAACACTCGATTGTCGTGAAATGATCTTGACACGAAAAATGTTCACTTTCGAGCAAAATATGTCACTCTGAGTGAAATATCACACAATGTGTACTTGAGCAAAATAAGATACACTTTACTCTGATTGAACCAAATAAACCACTAGCCGCCCATTTCAAGTGAAAAAAATGATTGGGCCTTTTGAACAATTAAAGACTGTAATTGGGCCGTTCAATTACTTGTGACTTTCAAAAAGAGATAGCCGACAAGTTATATGATCAATCGATTCTTATTGGACCTTTACTAAAAGTGGCCTGACTACAACTTTACTCTAATTGGATCTCAAAGTCTTGGTCTTAGAAGATCACGTGACAAACTAATACAATTAATAAAGCACAATATGATTGGGCCGCAAAGTTTTATAACACTTGTTTAGTGATTGGGCCTCACATGTAAAATCTGACAAACTTCACTTAACCGACAACTTTAGTGAACTGACACAATGATTTTAATGTTCAAAATGTGGTTGGACCGTTCATTTGCAACTTTAAATCACATGCAACCTTCACTGACAACTTTAATTGTTCAACTAAAATCCAAACCGTCTGATGAGAGGATCTCACTTGTTCAAATAAGCGGATGTGTAATGTCCGGATAAGCGGAAGTGTCAAGTGTTCAAATAAGCGGACCAGGTAATGATCAAATAAGCGGACCTACAATGTCCATAAAAGCGGATCTAAATGTTGTGCTGATAAGCGGACCACAAAACGGATCTTAAGTAACTGTCACTACAAGCGGATCTCTAGAAACGGACCTACCAGATTGTCTGGATAAGCAGACCTATGATTTACAAGCAGATCTTGTTCGTAAAAGCGGACCTAACGAGCGGATCTCGCAAAGTCCGAAAAAACGGACCTATGTTTCTAACTGATTTTAACCATTTTTAAGCCGAATTTTAACATGAAACTTTATAGGATTTGTTAACTGTATGTTCCGCACAATATATTCAATTTTCAAGCCATTTCAACCGTAGGAACAATCTCAAATCGAAAAGTATGAGAGAAAGAGAGTAGAAATCAGAGAATTCGGTAGAATCAAGCTGTAGTAGTATGAACTCCTTGTCCTGAGCTCTGATACCACTTGTTGGATCATTCTACGACCTTGAAAAGTCAGTCAAGGCAGTTCATCTTTACGTGTAAAGGCGGAAACAATGCACGCAAAGTTACAACAGCTGTTTCATTCAATTTCTTCTCTTTATTAGCTTTCTAAATTCAATTTGACAGAGTTCCTTTACCAAGCTAATGATCCAGGTCCGCTCTAATGTACAACTGATCAGCCTATATATAGTATTGTGTGGTTCGCTTATATGGACGTCCGTATAAGCGGACCTATTAGCTTATGGTTCGCTTTTATGAACAATGTCCATATAAGCGGACCTACTACATTGACAAATAAGCGGACCTATCAACATAGGTTAGTATATACGGACCTATCTGGCATATAAACGGACCTATCAACATATGATCTAATTTTGACTATCTAAAACCTATGTTGACCTATCTTGACCTCAGACGTAATGCAGACGAAGTCAACAGACATTCTGTGCACTAACACCAAGAAAGCATGGTATGAACCAATTTATTACGTCTTCCATGCTACCCTCATAGAATAATTCATGCCCTACTAACTCCTCATGCAATATGATCAAATCGAGCACATCCAGGCAACTTTCGACTATTATATCCTTCTCTATCACATCTTGCGCAACCATCACAACCCTCTTTCGTATCGCTTTTCGTGATTCTTGTGGATTTTCTTCTATACCATCCACGTAAATCATCAAACCTCACTTTGCCCTTTTGGAATATTCAACCTCATCCTTCTTCCTACCCGAAATGCCTTCTCCGAACCTTTCTTTACATTCTTGTCTCTCAACTTCAAATTCTTTTTCAGAAAAATCTTCAACGTATTCTTGCAACTTTTCTTTCTTGTTGAGATATACAATTTCAACATCTAAGTTCTTGTAGAACTTATAAAAATATTCTTGTTCTAAATCCACTTCGGATCTATTTTCGAATATATCAAAACCTTTCGCCCTATAACCAAACATCTTTTTCAACGTACACGTGTCACCCGGAGTATTTATTCAGCTTAAATCCAAAATGGCTCACCTCATCACCCTTGCCCTTCCCGACTTCACCGAACCCTTTAATGTAACCACTGATGCTTCGGGTGTCGCTATTGGTGCACTCTTGTGGCAAAAACCCGACCAATTGCATTTTTCAGCAGGAAATTGTGCACTACAATGCAAGCTCAATCTACTTATACTAAAGAATTATACGCCATCACCGAGCCCGTTAAAAAATGGCGTCAATACCTACTTGTGCGTGAAATCCGTATATTCGCGGATCACCATAGCTTGAAGCATTTACTTACCCAAACCAATCAAACCCCGGAACATCAAAAGTGAGCCACCAAGTTACTTAGCTTCGATTACGAGATTCATTATAAGTCGAGCAAGGAAAACATTGTTGCCGATGCATTAAGTTGAGTCGATTTACCATCATTTCATGCCATTTCGTATCCTATAGCTACATGGTTAGAGGTAATTTGGAAGTATTTTAAGAAAGATAATAATGGCAAGCAATTGATAGATCAAGTGTTGAACGACCCATCCGAGTTTCCTTATCACATGGTCCGAGATGGTCTCGTATACCGACATGAAAAAGTTATGGTGCCACCAATTCCAACCTTACGAGAAAAGCTATTACAAGAGTATCATTCAATTCTTCGTATGTGGGTGGCCATGCGGGTGTCACGGCTACAACGAAACGGATTGCTGCTACCTTTTCATGGTATCAGCACTTTCGGGTTCCCAGGATCATTGAGTGCGGGAACGAGTATGTTGGCAATCGTAAACGTAATCGTAACAAACTTCACACCAACTAGTCTTCATGATAACAATCGAATAAAACAAACTAACTGTATACTGAACTTGCAGAATTGAAACTAAGTCTAACCGACTTAAACAAACAGAACTTTTAATAATCAGAAACTTGCATTACAGACTTGATTGAACTGGAAGTTGGAACCATGTATTTAAACGAGTGGACATGTCTGAGGAGTTGCGTCATTATTTGAAGGGATACATCGATTCCCATATAACCGTATTTACGGTTACTTCCTTGACACACACCGTTTCAAGATAAACCATGGCCCAATCCTAATACATAAACCTAATGGACTTACTAGAGTTTGACCCAATAAACATTACATGGCCTCAGGCCCAAGTTCTAAATAAAAACATAAAACAGTAAATTGTTTTGACCCATTTAATAAACTAATAAAACATAAATATAGCTGCTGCGTTTTTTCTTTGCGGCTTGGCCCGAACTCGGGTGATCTTGATTATCGGATATCATTCTCCCCCTTAATCAGAGCAGCCGCAGTTCTCCTTTCATTGCTATTCGTCTTTCTTGTCGATGACCTCGGCGATGATCAACCAATCAGGTACATCTTCGCTCTCGATCACGTTGCTCTCTTTGTCATCTTTTGAGCCACTTGAACCCGCTTCAAACTTGTTGCTTTCACTCTTCTCGCGCTTGATCTTCATAACTTCATAATACCATTCCACTAACTCGATGTATCGAACATATGCAACCTTCACTTCAAAATCATCATCACAATCGAAAGTACCGCATTGAAGTACAATCTTGTCCCATGCATCATCTTGTCCTACTTTCTTGAAACCTCCATACTCTTTAACAACTTTGTAAAGTGTGATCAACTCAATGGGTTTCCTGTTTAGAAGTGTCGGTGGCATTTCGCCCTCTCTGCACATACCAAGAAAGCATGGTATGAACCAATTTATTACGTCTTCCATGCTACCCTCATAGAATAATTCATGCCCTACTAACTCCTCATGCAATATGATCAAATCGAGCACATCCAGGCAACTTTCGACTATTATATCCTTCTCTATCACATCTTGCGCAACCATCACAACCCTCTTTCGTATCGCTTTTCGTGATTCTTGTGGATTTTCTTCTATACCATCCATGTAAATCATCAAACCTCACTTTGCCCTTTTGGAATATTCAACCTCATCCTTCTTCCTACCCGAAATGCCTTCTCCGAACCTTTCTTTACATTCTTGTCTCTCAACTTCAAATTCTTTTTCAGAAAAATCTTCAACGTATTCTTGCAACTTTTCTTTCTTGTTGAGATATACAATTTCAACATCTAAGTTCTCGTAGAACTTATAAAAATTTTCTTGTTCTAAATCCACTTCGGATCTATTTTCGAATATATCAAAACCTTTCGCCCTATAACCAAACATCTTTTTCAACGTACACGTGTCACCCGGAGTAACCACTTCAATCCCTTGGTACAACAATTGTTCTAGACTAAGAACATTGCGTTTCATTTTTTGCACGTAATTAACACAAGGGATTTTCTTATCCTTTCTGCCAACCGGAACTTTAACTTCGCTGATGCCGTGTAGGAATTTTTTCAAACTCATTAATTATCACTTTAAGAGCCAAAATAAGTGATAAATAATAAGACGATAAACTTCCCAAAACCGTTTTCGCCAATGTAACTCTACCAGCGAAGGATAGGTGATTGGCCTTCCACTTAGAAAGCTTGTTTTTTAATCTATCGATCACCAGTTGCCAATAACTAGCACGCTTAGTAAAAGGGAACGCGCCCGCTTCACATTTTAGCATACTTGCGAACCGATCAATTTCATGTTTTTCCACACCGACCCCAAATAATTGGCATTTTTTATGATTTACCTTAAATCCCGTAACAAGGTTTACCCATCTTAGGAGTCGTGAGAGGCTATCTAACACATATTGAAATTTATTCTACACACCTCGTAATTCATCCTACACAACTCTTAATTTATCATACACTTTAAATTTAATTTTTTTCTTTTTTGAAAATATATACTTTTTGAAAATAAGTTAAAATTTTAATTTAGTTAGCTATTAAAAATAAAAACTATCAATTAATGATCTATCTAAGTTTACCAATATACCATTACATTAATATTAAATACAAAAATTAAATGAAATAAAATGAATCATTTTTATTAGTTAAAATTTGTTCTTTTTTTTCTTATAAAAAAATATTCTCATTTGAATTCTTCACTAAATATAATATAATATAATGTTTCTGTTGTTTTTCTCGTAAATTTAATGTTATCAAATAAAATAATGATAATGATAATCCCCTCACTTGTGGCCTAGTAATAGGAGACTTGCGTTTTCCAATGGAGACTCAAGTTCAATTCCCACTTGTGTCATATTGGGGTTGATATTGGGCCATGATGGTGACAAACCCACCGAGGGGGGTTCGATCCTGAGCCGCACCCCGGTTTTCATCCGGTTGTTACTTCAGCGAGGCAACTCGTGTGGAGGCAGTACGATTTCCGGGGGAACGCCGTAACCAAGTCTGGCCAACCCAGCGCGGACCCGGTTAAGACAACGTAAGTCTGGGCAGACTTGGCTAGGGCCGCCGATTAGGCGGTGTGACATTAGGTCACTCAAAAAGAAAGTCACCGTTCGAAAAAAAATTAAATAATGATAAAACATTAAAAGCATTATTTAACTACCCCTATCCAATGATGTGGGACTCCTACGGCCATTGGTTTATATTGTTCAAGTCATCCCTCCGTCAACGCTTCCATCTTAGTCATGTTTATATTGTTCAAGTCATCTCTCCGTCACTTGTAATTTTATATTAACCCTATGAAATCATCATGTATTAACCCTATTAAATCATCATGTTACAGACTTTAACATTTCTGTTCTTAACATCAACTTCATTAGTTCAATCCATCTGCCACAAAGGTTGTGATTTAGCTCTCGCTTCATACTACATTGTACCAGCAGGAAATGATATCAACTCAATCTCCAAATTCATAAACACCAGCCCCACCAACATTCTCAAGTATAACCCGAACACCACTTTTCGTCCTTTTACGAGGATCAACCTGCCGTTTCGTTGTGATTGTATTGCCCATGAGTTCTTAGGACATGTGTTCAACTATGTTTTAACATCCGTGGACATGTATGAAACCATTGCACAAGAGAGGTATGCTAATCTGACAACTGCAGACTGGATTCAGAGGTTTAATTATTATGATCCCAATCGTGTACCTGATGGTAGTAATGTTAATGTGACGGTGAATTGTTCGTGTGGGGATGGTTCGGTTTCAAGGGAATACGGTTTGTTTTTGACGTACCCTCTTCGTCCTGGGGAGACTTTGGATTCGGTATCATGGGCTGCTAATCTTAGTTCTGAGTTAATTCGGAGTTACAATCCAGATGCCAATTTCAGCCAAGGAAGCGGTTTGGTGTATATCCCGTGGCGAGGTTAGTAGTAGGAACTGAAAAAAAAAGTTAGTGTTAAATAAAAGTGACATGATGTGATGTGTTTGTTAATTCGCAGATGAAAATGGAAATTATCCTCCCTTTAAAAACAGGTATGTTCTGGCAAATTTTATTAAACTAGTATAAGAATACAAAATTGTAGGTAGGGGCTGTCCCATGAGCCTTTAAAATAGAAACTTATAAACGTATAAACAAAAGTCACTAGTTTGGGCTCGGCTTGAAGTCTACCTGAGTCGAACCTCGAATCAAGCGGATTACTTAAAATTTCAACAGCCCAAATTTAAATAGATATTTATATAAACCTTCAAAATATCTATCTTTGGGTCTAACGAGTGGTCGTAGTCCAGATAATTCTAACTTGGGCTCTATGCAGTAAGAAATGAATCCCAGCCAAGCTTTCCTATCATATACCAATTATAATCATTTTAACAAGTCTTTTTTCCTATGTTTACAGCCCAGGTGACTCAGCCTTTACATTAGTACAAAGTTCCACACCATATTCTGTGAATTATTAAGTTAGCATCTGCTTTCACAGAATCCAAACTATCAGGTGGGGCCATAGGTGGAATTACTGTAGGAGTGGTAGCTGTGGTGTTGTTTCTTGCAGTATGCTTATACAAAGGATTTTATAGAAAGAACAATGTTGAAACAAGTACTTCAGTGTTGTTACAGAATGATGCACAAGTTCAACTTACGGATGTTCAAGGTATTTCTAATCCTTCATTTGCATTTTAGTATTGGCTCACCATGCTATCCTAAATGTTTGCTTAATAGTTAACGTTTTCAGTGAGACCCCCGGCTCGACAGTAATTTTGCATCAAGCCTTGGACATAAGGCACATAACACTCAGCAATTGAGACAAAGGCCGATTAGTGCATGTACCCCCTTATCTTTCGGCTATCATCGCCACCACATGATGCATGATTAACCATCCCCCTATTTTAGCGTTATTTTCACAAAACTAGTAAAATAACGTTAAAATTAGTGCGCTTTCATTTTTGCCCCCGAACGCCCACACACATATACATTATATGCGTATACTGCAAGCGGGGCGTTTTTTATTACAGGTATAACACCAGCCAAATCAGTGGAGTTTTCATATGAAGAGCTATCAACAGCTACATTTAACTTCAGACTTGCTAATAAGATTGGTGAAGGCGGTTTTGGTGCTGTTTACTACGCAGAGCTCAGAGGCCAGGTTTGGAACTACGGTTTTTATATATATATTTTTTTTATTCTGCATATATAGTTAAATTTGTACAATAGCTATTGAACTCACTATAAACTAAAGTTGAGCATGTAAGTAATTATTATTAAAATAATTAGTTTTTGTAATCGTATTGGACATATTAGATATTTATAAGAAGTTGCAAAATTTGGAGAAAAGTGTTTTGGGTCACCAACCCAATCCTTTTCAACCCGTAGAAAAAAGTTACTCATCTTGTCCTGATACCTATTATACCTCCTCTACTATTATTATACAAACTCATCATCATCATCATACTCAGTAAATCCCACCAATAGCTAAGCTACGATAGGGCCTGAGATATAGACAACCTTACCTCATTTCGTAGGAATAGAGAGGTTGCTTCCAGTAAGACCCCAACTCAATAGTAGTTTTGCATCAAGCCTTGGGCTTAAGGCACATAACACTTAGCAATCGGGACAAAGACCGATTGGTGCATGTACCCCCTTGTCTTTCAACTATCACCACCAGCACACGATGCATGATTAACAGTTCGCCACTTTTAATGTTATTTTCACGAAATTAGTAAAATAACGCAATTATTATACAAACTCAAATTAAGCAAATAAAAATGCATATATATCTATCTCTAATATGTATATATGGTTCCACCTTTCATGTTTCTTAGCATGCATCATCTGAGAATATTCTTTTTAACTCAAAGACTACACCTATGCCTTTATATTATAATGCAATACATATGTCTTTCATTTTATCATGTTTTTCTAATCTGCCAAAGTCGTGCAGAAAGCGGCTATCAAGAAGATGGATATGCAAGCATCACGACAATTTCTAGCCGAACTAAAGGTTTTAACTAAAACACATCACCTGAACCTGGTAAGAGGTGTTTAATTTGAACTTCTAAGTTGTCTTCAAAAGGATATATGAAGTCTTACTTACATTTTGATCATATGTGACGCAGGTGCGTTTAATAGGATATTGTGTCGAGGATTCTCTTTTCTTGGTCTATGAGTATATTGAAAATGGAAACTTAAGTCAACATTTGCATGAATCAGGTTTGGTCAATTAAATTAAAAACAAGAACTCATTTCTGATACTGAATGAATTCAAACAAAAATATTTATGTTCTTTTTAACTTTCAGTTCCAGAAAAGGACCCGCTACCATGGTTTATCAGAGTCCAAATTGCTCTCGACTCCGCAAGGGGTATTGAGTATATTCATGAACATACCATTCCTGCAGGACATGTACATTGTGATATTAAATCTGCAAATATACTGATCGACAAGAATTTCCAAGGGAAGGTTATACATCTCCTCTGCAAATCTATTCTTGAAGAAGAAAAAACATGTGAAGTGAAAGTGTAGTTAATATACTGCTAGTATACTACTAGTTTATACCTAATAAATAAGTAACTGGTTGCGCTACACCTAATCACTTTTCACACTTTTCTTACTTCTCTCTTTTGTATTCTATTTCTTAATTTTAAAAAGTTAATAAAAAAGCAATAGTATTAATTAACAATATATTCCTAAATCTTCATTGCTAAGTATTTAATATTTTTTTAATTCAACCTGTGTAATACATAGGTTTCTAACCTAGTTAGATTATAAATAGGCTCATGTGATCAGATTTATGCTAGGGTACGGTTATTGTTATCATTTCAGTTATGTTTAGATATTTAGTCCTTCTCGAATTGGATTGTTACTTTGGAAATCAGAAGGTTGCATACGTTTATGTCAATTATAGAATTATCTATGTTTTTGAAAATATAAAGCCGTTACGGTCTTATATTAATGGTGGTTCTGATTTATTAGTACCGTGTGTTTACTATTAGGTTGCGGACTTTGGTTTAACAAGGCTAAATGCACTTGGAAGTAAATCACATGTTGCAGGAACATTCGGATATATGCCACCAGAGTAAATCTTCTTCTTTTAGTACATTAGCATGTTCTTTTACCAAAGTGACCTGATGCCACCGGTTAATAGAACCATACATCAAAGTCATGGATGGTTCCCAATAGTGTTGGCCCGGCTCATTTGATTATGAATGGCTCAATTTGGGGTGATATTTTTCCTCATATCTTGAACTGTTCAGATTTAAGTATAACTAAAGAGCGAATAGGTCGATCTTCAAAACTTTTATTTTTCTATAAAAAGTCTGTTGGACAAAAAGGTGGGGTTTGGATCAAACCCAGCCCATTCCGACCCGTTACCCGTAAGTGGTCTATATTATTATTTGGGATTCAGGGGGAGATTAGGGTCATTCATCAAGTTGTCTAATGATTGGATGCAGGTATGTACGATATGGAGATGTTTCTCCAAAGGTTGATGTGTTTGCATTTGGGGTTGTGCTTTATGAACTTATCTCAGCTAAGCCAGCCATAATCAAAGCAAATGAGCCTGGTGCTGAAGCGAAGGGCCTCGTTGCGTTGGTGAGTTTAGCTGATTTTTTTTTAACAGCAAAAGACTTCATTATCCATTCACCAAAATATTTACAATGGACAGCAAGTCACTAGTACAGCTATCATCTATCCCCCAGTTACATCGCCAAAACTTGAAAATTGTTACATTGCAATTACTTTATTTTCTCGTAGACGTTGCTTGTTAGTTTACTAGATAGCAACTAACCGTGAGTAATGTACAGTTTAATGAAGTTCTTAGTAAGGCAGATCCAAAAGATGACCTGGTCCAACTGATTGACCCAAGGCTGGGGGATAAGTACCCTCTAGATTCAGTGTGTAAGGTAAATCTTTTCTAATGAACAAAAATTTAAAATGATTTTTTTTTCAGCTGACCCACCCAAATTTTCATATTACGTTCTGAACTTCCAGAAATTACTCTTATGGTCCCTACTGTTACAGATGGCTCAACTAGCAAAAGCTTGCACACATGAGGATCATCGACTAAGGCCAACCATGAGAGATGTCGTGGTTGAATTGATGACTATTTCATCGTCATCCATGGAAGATTGGGACGTAGGCCCCTCTATGTAGACCAGACTGTTAACCTCATGTCTGGCAAATAGTTGTCATTTGTTTCTACACGTATACATACAAAAGAACAATAATGAAGGCTTCATTGTTCTTTTGTATGTATACGTGTATTTCTAATTCTGTTCAAATGTATAAGCATCATGTAATGTGACAAATTGTGTGTGAAATTATGTTTCATGTTTTTGGGATGATTTTTCTATTGTGTTCACTATGTACTTTTTATTTTTTGTATTAGTTTTTGGTTTATCAGAATTTATAGTTTCCTTGCTCTTGTAGCGACTATCTGTTCAAGCTATTATTCATTGGAGGTTCAATCAGGAGCTGAATAATCATGTCTTCTACTAAGTTTTGCTGTAAGTTCTTACCTCTTTGTTTTTCTTTTATCTAATAGTTTGTTTCTTATCTTTCACCTATTACCTGCTCAACTACTCATAAATCAATACACATAGATCAGCAATTCAGCATGCTTCCTAGTATGAGTCCATTTGTTGGATAGATAGTAAAGGGCTTGTAGTCTAGTAGTAGCAAGGTGTCTTTACATATAGTGTTCATCCTCAAGTGGTTGAGGGTTCTAGTCACATGGCGGACAAATATGTAGAACTAGAAGTAAATTTAGAGGGTGTGCGAGTTCCAATGACAGAACTAGAATAGAAATTCAGGGGTATCCTGATTTTTTTTACCTAGAAATTTAGAGGGTGTGCGAGTTCCAGGCATTTTGGTCATTTACCTAAGGCATATAAATTACCTATCATACAACTACTTAAACTAAGTGACCATAAGGTATAACCTCGGAAGGTTATTCCCTATACAACTATGGTCACTAAACATGCTTGGTCGGATCCTAATGGTCGACCAAACGGGTCTAGTTCGAAAGTCTAAGCGGTTGTTTAGACCTCTTGACTTACGACTCTACACAAGCACTAAACTAAAAGTGACGAGCTAAACATGTTAAAACATATTTAGGGTGTCACACCCCGACCACGTAAAACAACAAATCGTGGCGGAAACGTCGGGGAGTGTTGTAACAGAATTATTGATTCACAACCATGGATACAAAAAGTTTCGTTTTATTGATTCATTAAGTAATTTACATTGTCTTAAAACAAAACAAACATGTTACACATCGACTATTATTGTTATTATGTTACTAAGGCCTCGTCCAGATCCTATGTGAAACATGCATCCTAGCAATCAACATCAAGCAACAACACCTGAAACATATGTAAAAACAAAGTCAGCAAAGAAATGCTGGCGAGCACATAGGTTTTATGAGAGTATCGGATTCATGGCTCGTTTACATGTTGCAATACCTTATTAAAAACCTTGTTTTGAAAAGTGTATAATATTGCAACATAATTAACCAACTCAAATCAAGCGGGTTATAATTTATAAAACCTCGTAGCCATGATTCTTAACCCAAAAACATTTGCTTTAGTAAACCAAATTGCAAAACATCTCGTAATAACTCGTTAATAAAATTCGTATGGTTTATATCATTTAGAAAACATCGTTATGTGACATCGTTTCGAAATCGTTTGCCCAAGTGAACTAAATAATGACACGGAATGTAATATGATAAAAGCACTTATATATTAGAAGTACCAGCGGCGTATCTACCATGCTTTCATCATATCACACCCGTCCCATTACCTAATCACTACCCAAAAAACAATCGTTTATCCAATTCGTTTAACTAGTTAAAATCGTTTCAAATTGTTTATCTCATTTAAATCGTTTCAAATCGTTTAACTCGTCCCAAAATCGTTCTCGTTATAATTGTGAAAACTACTTTTGGTCGCCTCGCTTAATAACATCCAAACCTTCGCAACTCGACTATCTCGCTTCTCGCATTAACAAACCACCAAAGGGTAAGTTAACAATCACAGATTCAGTCGTTACCCACATAACCCCCACACATAACCATGGGTGCAGTCTGATAACGGGATTTGTCAGATCCTATGGTACCATAACCTAATACTGGTCGGCTTGATCAATGTTAATGAATGTCATTTGTTATGTAATTACAACCAACAAGTTCGTTCACATTATCGAAATCGTTATTAATTTAATATAAACCATTTAAATTGCTTTTGAAATCATCGTTTAAACCTCGAAATCATTTAACACATATGAATCACCCCAAAACAATTGAAAACAGTAAAATAGGGGAACTATGTACTCACATAGTTACCACAAAACATGTAAAAAGAGGGAATCTATGTACTCACTTGAAGTGCAAAGTATCCTCAATCCAAAGAATTCAACAAGCTCAATCAAAACAAAGAAATCAAGCAGCACCTAGTAATCGAATCACTAGTCAAATAAATCGACACCTAAATCGGAAGATCGGACAGAATGAGGTTTCGTAAACCAAATGAGTATTGGAACTCATGTGATATGGTTTAACGTTTAACAAAGCCTACATCCTAAATCGGAACCTAACCTAAGTGCTTTCGACCCGTTACGACCCATTAAGGTAGCTCACGCTACTTTAACGCGTCGTTCACGCAAAGCGCGTTCGAGACGCCTAACTAGTCCTATGACAAGTATTATATGCCTTAACATGTTTAAATATGTTGCATAATTAGTTTAAGTGACAAGAGTTAGGTTACATATGCTTAAAATTCAATTATGCATGAAAAGGGCATTTTGATCATTTACCTAAGGCATATAAATTACCTATCATACAACTACTTAAACTAAGTGACCATAAGGTATAACCTCGGAAGGTTATTCCCTATACAACTATGGTCACTAAACATGCTTGGTCGGATCCTAACGATAGACCAAACGGGTCTAGTTCGAAAGTCTAAGCGGTTGTTTAGACCGCTTGACTTACGACTCTACACAAGCACTAAACTAAAAGTGACGAGCTAAACATGTTAAAACATGTTTAGTTAAGTTATAAAACAGGTTTTGATATCAAAACAAAGTATTTTGATACCCAAGAATAGTTTGGTTACAAAATACGCATAAACGCGCATTTTGACCGAAACTATGACTCGTCACTACACCTAATCAACGTGGTAATCAGTAGGTATAGTCACAAGGGACTATAACCATCGTGATTACGCTCACATTGTGAAGTTCATGTAAGGACCTTCAAAAATGTCCTAAAACGACCTATAAGTAAAAACCCGGACCCCTGAAACCTTAATCCATATCAAAAATCAAGAAAACAAGAAAACTGGTCTTCAGGCAGGCCGCGTAAAGGCCAAGCTTAAATTGACGCGGGCCGCGTCAATGTGGAGTTGACCGGATAAGCATCCAGGTCCACGTGTCACACACGTGGCATACCTACGCGTGACACGGATGCCCTAATCTACGAATAGGTGCCCCTCGCGGGCCGCGTAAGGATCAAAGGGTGGGCTCACGCGGGCCGCGTGAGACCCAAATTTCACCTATAAATAGAAATGGCCATGAGCAGTTCACTGATGTCGAAACCAAAACTCAAAAACGAAGTTTGGCTGCTCAAATTCGAAATTTACTTTTACAATAGCGAGGCGCTGCTACGATACAGGGTATTAACTCGATCGCTGCTACGATTCAATGTCCGATCGATTGAAACTGTCCAATGGATGTTTAAGTGCTGCTCAAATTTGGGTTATACTTTGTCATTCGTCATGAATTCGATGGATGATTAAGTATTGCACTTTGTCATTCGTTGTGAGGGTTTTAATCTCGTGAGTTATCGTAAATGTTGTATTAGTTACTGACCTAGTTTGTGTGCATTATTGTCTAAATTAGGTTATCAGGCTTATCAGTAGGCTAAACTCTGCCCGTTAAACTTGCAATGTGAGTCATTCTCTTTTATCAAATGTATTTTACAATACTCCATTTATTTTCAAAAAGTTATAATTACAGGGATTATGTCATAGTTATCTTGAATCACTGGCTAGTGGGGTATTGTGCACATTACTAATTTTTCACGGTTAGGCTAATAAATCCTAACAGTGATAATCGTCACTACTTGGGTGAAAGGACCCAATAGTGGCATGACCATCGTCACCAGGAGGTGACACGGCGCCAGATAAAAATAAGATAGAAGCCATTGTAATCGCTCTTATGCTGTAATTTATAACTATGTGTCATTTTGTCAAAATGAATGATTCACCAGTATTTCCCCGCTGACAAAATATTTTTAAAACATGTTTCAGGTAACTACTGTGAACCAAGGAACAGTGCTACGGAGCACTAATAAAGCTTGAAGTAGTGGCTCAGTTAAACAAATAAACATGTTTTGTAAAACAGGGAATTTCCTAGTAAAATTCCTCTATTGTAAATCACGGGGTTTATCCTGAATTATGAAATAAAATAATCGGGCATTTCAAATTTAAAAGATCCTGTTAAATCTTCCGCTGTCAACTCAAATAAATAAATACCACGGGTTTCTGTCCCGCAGCTCCTGGACCGGGTCAAACCGGGATGAGGGGCCGTGACAGGAAAAGGTGGTATCAGAGCCACTGATTTAAGCCAATTAAGTATTTAGAAATACTTAATTTTACTGATTGTCATTCTGTGATTATGTGTTTTTGTCATTTGACTATTTCTTTACAGTATGGGTAAGCAAAGACTTTCGGACATCTATCATAAAATAGATAGTTCACCGAAAGAAAAGGAAACTTCGTACCCAGCAGATACTGAGGAAGGAATATTTGTTCGTAAAGCCCAGTTTGAGAAACCACTTACCCCTAATAAAATAAGTTGGATTATTAGAAAAAGTCAAGAGAAAATAAAGAAGCCACAACCAAAAGAAGTGATGATTCATAAGGAAACTCAGGAAATAAGTAATAACCCACCATGGGAAGACGAATTAGATGAAAAATGAGCAGATCTTTATATGTTAGCCACTACAGCAGTAAATGCAAATTTTTAAAACACCTTGACCCAGTACTAGCACCCATAACACCTACAAGCCAGAAACCTTAAAGAAACTTTTGCCCATTAGATAAATAATTTAGTCAGAGAAAATACAATAAATTATGAATCCACAAACCCTAGTATATTTTGAATTTCAGTTGTAATTTGTATTAGAAAGTCGCACTGTGTGCAATAATACTTAAATAGTTATACTAAATATTTGTCTGTGAAATTTTTATTTTCATAAACTTTTAACTTAGCATTTTGTGTGCATTTTGCATATATGCTAAACAGTATGAATGAGTTATCTGAAGCCCTTCAGAATCTCAATCTCTATCCTGTGAAAGTGGAAGTTTCCAGAGACTTTATTGGTTACTTGACCGATGTGGAGGAACCTATGGAATTTCAAGCTCCACCTCCAGAGAAATCAAAGCCTAAGAAAAGAAGAAGATTTGTAGGCTGGAGGCGTGTACGCAGGAGGAAACCAGCAACTAGGAGAGTTCCCAAAATACAGAATTCCATGGATAAAGGAAAAGGGATCGAGATTGGGGAAAGTTCTAGGCAAGCAGAAATGGAGATTGGGGAAAGTTCTAGGCAAGCCAAGGAATTGCCATTGCAGGAGGAATTGGATCACATACTGGCAAGCTGTGATATCCTTAGGCCTATTAATACAAACCTCTTCCTTTATCCTGCCGAAACCCAACTTCCAATAAATTTGGAACCAGCCATTCCAGACCCTCTGATCCACACCCAACCTCTAGGAGAAATGGACGAATGGTGGACCAACGACTGGCAGTTTCAAAACCTCCTAAATAACCCTTATACCTTTTTCCCTCAGTTCGACTCAGAACCTGCACCAAACCCACCAATGAGTAATGAAAACTTAGCTGAACTCCGCCATTTTGGAGAGGAGCTGATAGATGCAGGGAATAGGATCCGGGAGGTAGGAGAACAGATCTTCTGGAAGTACGACGAGAGGGAACGTCGTGTCTGAGGTGCCAACTGACGGGGGATAGTGTGGGTGTGAAGCTGTGGTTGTATAATAATAATAATAATAATAATAATAGTAAAAATATAAATTCTGTAAAATAACTAAAAATAAAACTTTTTGTAAAATAACAGTGTGTACGGATGCATAATATAATATATAAAAATGGAAGTCGAGAAATCAACAATTTTGGCTATACATGTGTTGTGAAATGTGTGCGATTGTTTTACATATAGCTATTATTTCTTTTATGCTAATAATTTATATATATTAATTACCAGATGGAACACGCTAGTAATGAACCAGTTAACGAAGTTAACCAATCTGAGCAACACCAGGAAGATCAATTTCTGAATAGGCAAGATATCGAGAATATCGTTGCTCAAGGAATAGCCAATGCTATTCCAGCAATCCTGGCTGCTGCTCGAAACCCAGTTGAACCACAACAAATTATTCCTAGCAAACGTACTCATTAAGATAACTTCAGTAATAGCATAAACGGAGGCGGTAATCATACTAACAACAATAATGATATACGGCAATCCCCAATTCTCAAAAGAATGAAAGCTGCAATGCCTGGTTGCACTTACAAAGAGTTCCTTGCCTGTAAACCTGTTGAGTTCGCAGGCAATGAAGGGGCGACTGTGGCACTGTGTTGGTTGGAGAAAACCGAGGCAGTTATTAAAATAAGTAAATGTGCCGAGGAAGACAAGGTCATGTACGTGATGGAGAGGATGAAACCTGGTTGTTAAAGTGTTTATATTGCGGGTTTTATGGTGTTTTGGACGACTATTTATTACGAATGTGATAACTACGAAGGTTTGTGATTTTTCAGGTTAAACGCGTAATATGGTGAAGTTAGAGTGGTTAGAGATGAAGCGGAACGACCAAAGTTAATAAACATAGTAAACGGTGTTGTTCGGGATTAGTTTCGGACCGAATGCTAGATTGGAGTTTCGAGAAAGATAAAAGTTTGAAGTATAGGGGCATGTTGGTAATTAAGTGAAAGTTGACCTTTATACTTCACAAGTTGGCAGCAGGTCTAAAACGTAGAGTACGGTTTCAAAGCGCAGCCTACGGTATGCCATGACAAAACAAACAGAAATAATGTAACGTAACCTACGGTCAAACAAACGTAGGATACGTTTAGGAAAGAAAGGCATGCCCATGTGATGTTGATACATTAGTAAAAAGACTTAGTGGGCCATAAATACACACGCATGCACAGGGACATTGGGCCGCCAATACAAGAGTTGGACATGAAAAAGCATATGCACGTGAAGGAGGCACACGAATCTTTGGGGCAGCCAACACACATCATCACAACAATAGCGATAGTGGGCCGCACATGATTGGGCTTCTGGTGGACAAGTCTTGGGGTATATACATACATCACAAATCACGGCAGACTTTGGGGGATTTATTTTGGTGAATTGGGCTCGCAAACTTGTGGGGCCTTGATCGAAATTAAATGCTTGCTATCAACAACATCATCATCATCTTCGACGACAGGCAGTAAGGAGACGGCAAAAGGAGAGAAGAAGGTCAGCCACCTCTCAAGCACGGCGAAGATCATCCCACCCTAATGAGCGGCTAGTCTTTTATGGTTTCCTTCGGATGGAGGGTTTTTGTAAGTTGGATAATTTTATGTGTTTGTGACAATCGTTTTAACCTGGTGATCTAAGCATTCGATGCTTTTCACCATGGATTTGATTTGTTGATTGTAAACAATTGCATTTATTTAAACCTTAATTTCTAATCATTTAGTTCCCGAGAGTTCTAGTAATTGGGATATATTTGACGTGGGGTTAGGGTTTGTAAATTGTAATTGATAATCATTCGATAACCTCCCGTTATGTATTGACCGGAGTACTTAGTCGTTGGTTATCACAATTAATTAATCGAGCTTAACACTTATGTCAATGTAAGTGTTTCGATTAAACACATATTTGAATCTAGCTGCAAAACCTGAAATCTGGAGGAACCATTGTTTCTCTATTGATTTAAACTTCACTTTTTAGCTTGTAATTTTAGATAATCAATCAACTCACAACAAAGCTTTATTTTTTTCGTCTTAGTTAATCAACACTTAACCTTATAACACTTTCCACAATCCTCCTCTGGTTCGATATCCGACTTACTCTAGCTACTAGTTTATTTCGGTTTTTGCATGTCACTAACGACAGACATCAAAATGGCGCCGTTGCCGGGGAGGCGTGCGCAAAGTGTTTAGTGTTAAGTTTTAGTAAAAAAAAAGAAATAATAATAAAAAATAATTAAATAAATAAAAAATAAAAATAAAAACAAATTTAAAAATCCCAAAAAGATTTTTCTTTGATGTTCGTGATTTACACTTGGTAGTTGAGTTGTGTTGTGCAGGATGATAGAGCATTACACAGATTTCAGCTTTTCTACGTGTATATTGTGCGGGGGTCCACGTCATCCATGTATCGGTTGCCACGAGGCCCACTACAGGATGGCGCATGGAAAACCGGTGTCTTATGTTTCACAGCTTCCACCTCCATCATACGTTGATGATTATGACCTAGAGATGGAGGATGATTATTACTCGGATGGATATGATCGGGACGAGGATGATTATTACTCGGTGTAGATTGTCGAGGATATACTTCGACATTCTTCGAGTATGCTAGAGTGGTACCAACGCTGGCTTCGCCAGAACTGGTACTTATTTCCCGCTATATTTGGGGATTGATTGGCGAAATCCGTGATATCGTTAAACCTGCGAGACCTCGCACAATTGACGATGCAGTGGAATTAGCTAACACCCTAACTGACGGGTTGGTTCGTACAAGAAAAGAAAACCGGAAGAAGGAAGTGGCCCAAAAGATTACCCAAGGATTCCGTGTGGGTAACAGTGGTAATTTTAAGAGAAGAGGAACTGGGCAAACTTCCACTGTTCCATTTTGCAATGCCTGTAAAAGAAAGCATTTGGGAAGATGCAAAGGGTATTGCAATTTTTGCAAAATTCCAGGGCATCAAGAAGAAGAGTGCAGAAAGAAGAAAGCAACGGTCTGCTATAACTGTGGAGAAGCTGGACATTTTAGACCAGATTGCCTGAAATTGGTCAAACCAGTTGACAATAAAACCAAACCTGCAGACGGAACTACCAAGAGAAACGCAAGAGCCTTCCATCTAACTACTCAAGAAGCAGAGCTAATCCCTGACGTGATAGATGGTACGTTCCTAGTTCACAACGTCTATGCAAAAGTATTATTTGACTCTGGTGTAAACCAAAGTTTTATAAATACTTTATTCTACCAAGCTCTTAACTTACCCTTAACCAACCTTAGGCAGATTTTCACAGTCGAAACGGCAGATGGGAGTTCGGTTAAAATAGATAAGGTTTTGCGAGAAGGAAAGATAGGACTTCTAGGCCATAAATTTTCTACAAACCTATTACCTATGAATTTAGCTGGATTCGATGTTGTGTTAGGAATGGATTGGTTAGTAGCCAACCATGCTCGAATTCTTTGTGATAAAAATGCTGTAGAAATTCACACACCCACAGGAGAATTAGTTGTGATTACAGGAGATAAGCCACAAAAGCCACTGAAATTTATTTCAGTAATGAAGTTGGCCAGTTATTCAAGAAAACAAGAAATGGTGTATATGATTTCAGTAATCATTAACACGAAAGGTAAAGAACTTAAGGAAATTCCTATAGTTTCAGAATACCCAGATGTATTCCCAGAAGAACTGCCGGGATTACCACCCGATAGGGAGGTAGAATTTAGAATTCATCTAATTCCTTGAACTATACCAATAGCCAAAGCACCTTATCGGTTAGCACCCACTGAGATGTTAGAACTGAAAAAGCACTTAGATGAATTACTAAGCAAAGGATTCATACGACCTAGTTCATCCCCGTGGGGAGCACCAGTGTTGTTTGTGAAATAGAAAGATGGATCGATGCGAATGTGTATCGATTATAGGGAATTGAATAAGGTTACAATTAAGAATCGATACCCATTACCTAGGATTGATGATCTTTTTGATCAACTTCAAGGAGCTAGATACTTTTCTAAGATTGACTTACGCTCCGGATACCACCAGTTGAAAGTACAAGAAGAAGACATACCTAAAATTGCTTTTAGAACTAGGTATGGTCATTACGAGTTTACAGTCATGCCCTTCGGACTAACGAATGCACCTGCAGCATTCATGGACATGATGAATATAATCTGTAAACCGTACTTGGATAAATTTGTAATTGTCTTCATCGACGATATACTTATTTATTCCAAAAGTCAGGATGAGCACTGTCAGCATCTGCATACACTCTTAACTTTGTTAAGAAAGGAAAAGCTTTACGCCAAATTCTCGAAGTGCGAATTTTGGTTACAAGAGGTGCAATTTTTAGGACACATGGTGAATCCCAAAGGTATTCACGTAGATCCCTCCAAAATAGAAGCAATCACCAAATGGAAGGTTCTGTAATCAGCTATGGAAATTAGAAGCTTTTTAGGATTAGCTGGATACTATAGACGCTTTATTAAGGATTTTTTCTAAAATTGTTGTGCCATTAACTAAGCTAACCTGTAAAGCAGTTAAGTTTGAATGGGGACCTAGACAAGAAGAGGCCTTCAAAATTTTGAAGCAAAAGTTAACGAATGCCCCAACTCTTGCCTTGCCAGAAGGAACGGGAGATTTTGAAGTATACTGTGATGCTTCTAAGCTAGGATTATGATGCGTGCTAATGCAACGCAAGAAGGTAATTGCATATGCCTCAAGGCAATTAAAAAAGCACGAAGAAAACTATACGACTCATGACTTAGAATTAGGAGCCATAATTTTTGCCCTTAAGATTTGGAGACATTATCTGTATGGAAGTAAGTTTACTGTCTATACGGATCACAAAAGTTTAAGGTACATATTTGGACAAAAAGAATTGAACATGAGGCAAAGAAGATGGATGGAAATTTTAAGTGATTACGACTGTGATATTCAATATCACGAAGGAAAGGCCAATGTAGTTGCAGATGCCTTAAGTCGTAAGTATCATGAGAAACAATGACGAGTTCGTGCTCTTAGATTAAGTTTACAATTAGACTTGATGGAACAACTGAAGATTATTCAGGAAACAGCGATCAAGGATGATGCTGAAGGAATGAAAGGAAGAATAAAAGAATTAGAGCAAGGAAGTGATGGAATTTGGAGATTCCATAAGAAAAGGATTTGGGTACCTAAGCAAGGAGAGTTAAGAGATAAAGTCTTAGAAGAAGCTCATAAATCTAGGTATACCATGCATCCTGGTAACAATAAAATGTACCAAGACTTAAGAAATAATTTCTGGTGAATAGGAATGAAAAAGGACATAGCTAGATATGTTTCTAAGTGTCTTACTTGTTCACAAGTTAAGGCAGAACACCAGAAACCTTCAGGCCTACTACAACAATTAGAAATGCCTGTATGGAAATGGGAACTTATAACCATGGACTTTGTTACTAAGTTACCCAAAACTAGAAAGGGTAATAATGCGATTTGGGTAATTGTGGATCGATTAACCAAATCAGCTCATTTCCTACCTATGAAGGAAACCTTTAGCATGGAAAGGTTAGCCAAGTTATATGTTGACGAGATAGTATCCTTACATGGAGTTCCACTCTCCATTGTATCGGATAGAGATAGTCGTTTCACTTCCTACTTCTGGACAAGTTTCCAGGAAGCAATGGTAACCCGACTAAATCTAAGCACTGCCTACCATCCTCAAACGGACGGACAAAGTGAAAGGACGATCCAAACCATGGAGGACATGCTTAGGGCATGTGTGATAGATTTTGGTGGAAATTGGGACGACCACCTACCCATAATTGAATTCTCCTATAACAATAGTTATCATGCAAGCATAGAAGCTGCCCCATTCGAAGCACTATATGGACGAAAGTGCAGAACTCCAGTTTGCTAGGCAGAAATAGGAGAAAGTCAATTATCAGGTCCTAAAATAGTGCAAGAAACTACCGATAAGATTACTCAAATCAAGGAAAGATTAAATACGGCTCGAGATCGCCAGAAGAGTTATGCTGATAATCGACGCAAGCCGTTAGAATTCCAAGGGGGAGACAAAGTACTATTGAAAGTTTCTCCTTGGAAAGGAGTAGTTCGGTTCGGTAAGAAAGGAAAGTTGAGCCCAAGGTATATAGGACCATTTCCAGTGATCCAACGTATAGGGCCAGTTGCTTATCGCTTACAACTACCAGAGGAATTAGCTGGAGTACATGACGTATTTCATGTATCCAATCTCAAGAAATGTCTATCAGACGAATCTCTGGTAGTGCCTCTTCAAGACATAGAGGTAAATGAAAAGTTAAAGTTTGTCGAGAAGCCACTGCAAATAGAAGACAAAAAGATCAAGTTTCTCAAACACAAAAGATTGGTAATAGTTAAAGTCAAATGGGATTCAAAGAGAGGACCCGAATACACGTGGGAACTGGAATCGGAGATGAAGCGAAAGTATCCTCACTTATTTCAGTAAATCTCGAGGACGAGATTTTAAATAAGGTGGGGAGGATGTAAGGACCTTCAAAAATGTCCTAAAACGACCTATAAGTAAAAACCCGGACCCCTGAAACCCTAATCCATATCAAAAATCAAGAAAACTGGTCTTCAGGCGGGCCGCGTAAAGGCCAAGCTTAAATTGACGCGGGCCGCGTCAATGTGGAGTTGACCGGATAAGCATCCAGGTCCACGTGTCACACACGTGGCATACCTACGCATGACATGGATGCCCTAATCTACGAATAGGTGCCCCTCGCGGGCCGCGTAAGGATCAAAGGGGGGCTCACGCGGGCCGCGTGAGACCCAAATTTCACCTATAAATAGAAATGGCCATGAGCAGTTCACTGATGTCGAAACCAAAAATCAAAAACGAAGTTTGGCTGCTCAAATTCGAAATTTACTTTTACAATAGTGAGGCGCTGCTACGATACAGGGTATTAACTCGATCGCTGCTACGATTCAATGTCCGATCGATTGAAACTGTCCAATGGATGTTTAAGTGCTGCTCAAATTTGGGTTATACTTTGTCATTCGTCGTGAATTCGATGGATGATTAAGTATTGCACTTTGTCATTCGTTGTGAGGGTTTTAATCTCGTGAGTTATCGTAAATGTTGTATTTGTTACTGACCTAGTTCGTGTGCATTATTGTCTAAATTAGGTTATCAGGCTTATCAGTAGGCTAAACTCTGCCCGTTAAACTTGCAATGTGAGTCATTCTCTTTTATCAAATGTATTTTACAATACTCCATTTATTTTCAAAAAGTTATAATTACAGGGATTAAGTCATGGTTATCTTGAATCACTGGCTAGTGGGGTATTGTGCACGTTACTAATTTCTCACGGTTAGGCTAATAAATCCTAACAGTGATAATCGTCACTACTTGGGTGAAAGGACCCAATAGTGGCATGACCATCGTCACCAGGAGGTGACACGGCGCCAGATAAAAATAAGATAGAAGCCATTGTAATCGCTCTTATGCTGTAATTTATAACTATGTGTCATTTTGTCAAAATGAATGATTCACCAGTATTTCCCCGCTGATAAAATATTTTTAAAACATGTTTCAGGTAACTACTGTGAACCAAGGAACAGTGCTACGGAGCACTAATAAAGCTTGAAGTAGTGGCTCAGTTAAACAAATAAACATGTTTTGTAAAACAGGGAATTTCCTAGTAAAATTCCTCTATTGTAAATCACGGGGTTTATCCCGAATTGTGAAATAAAATAATCGGGCATTTCAAATTTAAAAAATCTTGTTAAATCTTCCGCTGTCAACTCAAATAAATAAATACCACGGGTTTCTGTCCCGCGACTCCTGGACCGGGTCAAACCGGGACGAGGGGTCGTGACAGTTCAAACGAACTTCGTGTTGACCAATTGACTGGTCAAAGCAGAAAGTCAAACATTGTTTGACTTTCATGCTTGAAATACAAGAACAAGCATGAAGGAAACTTACAAAGGGTCCAAGCTAGGATCAAGATCAAGAAAACTCAGGTATGAAGCTTCAACAAGTGAAAACCCCAACTTAATGAAGACCCATGCTATTTATAGGAAGTTTGGATCTCTAAGATCATTCCAAGTGTTAGAGAGGATCAATCTTGGCCCTTCATTGAAGAACATGGTATTACAATACAATGGGGACCCAAAACCAGCTCCAGGTATTGAGAAATTTACATAAATAACCCTGGAAATCAAGCCTGTTGCTGAAAATGAACTTGCTGATTTTGGTCCTCTGTCACGTGGCGCGCCAGGGTAACCCTGGGCTGGCGCGTGGCTCGAGGGAGGTCAGTTTCAAGTTTTAAAATTTGGCGAAACAGGTCCCTGCATGCTAAAAACTTGATTTTTGGCACGTTTAAGCCCCGTTAACCCCATTTCAAAGCTCTAAAATGAAGTTAAAGTATAGGGAACTCAAAATATGCTCAAAAACATCTCGGATGTCAGTTCGTTTGGTCGTACGGTTGCGTTATTCGGTTCATTACGACGGAAATCGTAACGAACGCAAAAACGATCCAAATAAAGCGACGAATGGAATTTTTGCATGCCAATCACTAAAATAAGATATTTTAATGATTACATAAATTTTTGGATGCCCGGATATATTTAGAACATAAGATATGCGCGAAAATGCAATCTTATGCACTTTTTGACGCTTTTAGTCCCTATTGATCAAATGAGTTTATTTTAGCATACCGAACCCCTCAAAGGCTATTTCTAAGCTATGTAAAGGATATTTAGGGCATGTTTAAATTATGATCAAGTTCCAGAATGTTCGTTACCATACAAATCGGTATAGTTTCGCAGTTTGACACAATTAGTCCCTGCGATCGAACAAACTTGTTTTCAACACACCAAACCATCCAAAACTTATTTCTAAGTTATGTGAAGGTTATTTAATGTATGTTAAGCCTATGTCACTATTCTGGAGTGTTTGTCATGTTTAACTGACTTCGTTTATGCACCAGTTTGCGTATAACCTTCCAGAAAGCGATTTAAAGCTTGAAATCGAACTCGAATCAAATCGTAAAATTATCAAACACAAATATACATATAATAACACCAAAACACATATAACAACACCAAAGAACATTGTTTTATTGATAATTAACATTGTTTTACATTGTACATCGATTACAAAACACAGTTGTCACAGTCTCCCCTATTTTAGGAAATTTCATCCCGAAATTTTAACTAGAGGAAGCTTGTGAAAACAAATGCGGATATTTCGCCTTCATTTGGTCCTCACGTTCCCAAGTAAACTCTGGGCCACGTTTGGATTCCCAGCGAACTTTGACCAATCGAATCCGTTTGTTCTTCAACTTTTTGACAGCACGGTCCATTATCTCCACAGGTTTCTCGAAAAAGTGCAACATTTCATCAACTTGAATCTCGTCGAGAGGAATGTGAAGATCAGCATCAGCTAAACACTTTCGTAAGTTGGACACGTGAAAAGTCGGATGAATATTTCCAAGCTCTGGAGGTAGCTCTAGTCGATAGGCAACCTTTTCCAATTCTTTCAACAATCTTAAATGGTCCAACATATCGAGGTGCAAGTTTTCCTTTCCTTCCAAATCTCACCACTCCCTTCCAAGGTGACACCTTGAGTAGGACACGGTCTCCGACTTGAAATTCTAAGGGCTTGCGTCGCATATCCGCATAACTCTATTGACGGCTTCTAGCTGTCACAAGATTATCGCGAATTTTCTTGATTTTGTCTGTCGTTTCCAGAATGAGCTCAGGTCCAGTAAGCTGAGCTTCACCGATCTCATTCCAACAGACAGGTGAACAACATTTTCGATCGTATAAAGCTTCGAATGGTGCCATATTGATGCTAGCATGATAACTATTGTTGTAAGAGAACTCGATCAATGGCATATGAGAATCCCAATTACCACCAAAGTCTATCACGCATGCTCTAAGCATATCCTCCAAAGTTTGAATCGTCCTCTCAGATTGTCCATCTGTTTGGGGATGATAAGCAGTGCTTAGATTTAGTTGGGTTCCCAAAGCAGATTGCATGGTCTTCCAAAAATGAGATGAAAATCGAGCATCACGATCAGAAATGATATCCAAGGGAACACCATGTCGAGATAAAATCTCATCAACATAAATCTTTGCAAGTTTATCAGCAGATAGATCCTCACGAATCGGAATAAAATGAGCTGACTTCGTCAATCGACCGATAAAAACCAAATAGCATCATGACCTCTAGATGTACGCGGTAACTTAGTGATAAGATCCATTGTAATGTTCTCCCACTTCCATACCGGTATCTCTGGTTGTACAAGCAAGCCAGAAGGTCGTTGATGTTCAGCCTTGACTTTGAGTCAAGTTAGGCATTTTGATACATATAAGGCAACATCCTTTTTCATACCAGGCCACCAATACTGAGTACGAAGATCCTTGTACGTTTTATCAGCACCAGGATGGATAGAATATCGAGACTTATGAGATTCGTCCATCACTAAAGTGCGGAGATCATCTTGCTTCGGAATCCACAAACGATCCTTGAAATAGAGTAACCCATCGCCTTTCGTTTCGAGTTTAAGCTCAAGTTGAAGCGGTAGCTCATATTTCAATAAGCCATTGGTTACACAAGATCATTGAGCTTGAAGGACACGAGATTGAATATCAGATAGAGTTCGAACACAATGAAGCTTGACTCGTTCCTTTCGACTAAGCGCATCGGCTACGACATTCGCCTTACCAGGATGGTAGCAAATTTCGCAATTAATCGCTCAAGAGTTCAACCCATCGTCGTTGCCTCATGTTCAGCTCCTTCTGATTAAGAATATGCTGGAGACTTTTGTGGTATGTGAAAACCACACACTTTGTTCCATAAAGATAGTGTCTCCAGATTTTGAGAGCAAAAACTACAGCTCCTAACTCGAGATCATGAGTTGTGTAGTTCTTCTCGTGAACTTCCAGCTGTCTTGACCCATAAGCTATCATTTTACCTCGTTGCATAAGAACACAACCAAGTCCTAGATTTGACGCGTCACAGTAGACAACGAAATCATCATTTCCTTCAGGCAAAGATAGAACAGGAGCATCACACAGCTTCTGTTTCAGCGTTTGGAACGCTTCTTCTTGCTTGGGTCACTCAGAAGGCTTATTCTTCTGAGTCAAAGCAGTGAGTGGAACCGCGATCTTCGAGAAATTTGAAATAAACCGTCGATAATATCCAGCAAGACCAAGAAAAGAACGAATCTCTGTGGGTGTTGTCGGTGTATTCCAATCCTTAATTGCAGCAATTTTGGATGGATCCACATGAATACCCTGCTCGTTGACTATATGACCCAAAAACTGAACTTCTTTAAGCCAAAATTCACACTTGGAGAATTTAGCAAAAAGTTGTTCCTTCTTTAGGAGTTCTAATGTCAAACGAAGGTGTTGCTCGTGATCGGCTCGAGACTTCGAATAAATGAGAATATCATCGATGAACACAATGATGAACTTGTCTAAATAAGGTTTACAGACCCTATTCATTATGTCCATGAAGATAGCTGGGGCATTCGTCAAACCAAAAGGCATGACTGTGAACTCGTAATGCCCATATCTCGTGCGGAAAGCAGTTTTGGGAATATCTTCTTCGAGAACACGAAGTTGATGATACCCAGAATGCAGATCGATCTTGGAAAAACAGGTAGCACCTTGTAGCTGATCAAAGAGATCATCGATTCGAGGTAGGGGATATCGATTCTTGATGGTAAGCTTGTTAAGCTCATGATAATCGATACACATTCGAAAAGACCCATCTTTCTTTTTCACAAACAGGACAGTAGCACCCCAAGGTGAAAAGCTTGGACGGATGAATCCTTTATCAGATAACTCTTGAAGCTGTTTCGATAACTATTGCATCTCCGAATGTGCAAGACGATAAGGTGCTTTCGCAATCGGGTTGGCATTGGGTACAAGAACAATATGAAACTCGACTTGACGAACTGGAGGCAAACCAGGCAGTTCATCAGGAAACACCTCTGGATAATCTCGAACAATTGGAATATCCAGAATACTCTTGCTCTTGCCTTTCTCCTCGGTGATATGTGCCAGAAAAGCAACACATCCTTTTCGTAAATAACGTTGGGCTTTCGTACATGACATGAGTTTCAAACCACCTGACGGTTTCTCGCCACAAACTTCCAGAACATCGCCAGACGAAAGAGGAATACGAACAATCTTGTCAAAATAAACCACCTCAGCATGATGTTTAGTTAACCAATCCATCCCAACAATAATATCAAAACTTCCAAGTTGCATCGGTGTGAGGTCAATAGGAAAAACATGGTTATCGAGGTTCAACTGACAATCACGGATAACAGAATCGAGAACAAGAGGTTTACCAGTAGCAACTTCGACAGATAAGGGTTTCCTCAGTTTAGTTCTAGGTATCGCAAGAAAAGGCTCAAAAGATAACGAAACAAAACTTCTATCGGCGCCCGAATCAAAAAGAACAGATGCAGGTCGATTGTTAACAAGGAATGTACCATTGACAACCTCGTTATCAGCCCTTGCCTCGTTTGCATTCAAGTTGTATGCTCGTCTACGACGGGATTCGCATTCGCGTTCGGATTCGCATTTGCATTCACCAACCTTGGACAGTTGTTGCGGAAGTGACCAAACTCTCCACAATTGAAACATGAACCAGGTGGGAATCTAGCAGCATTCCCCTGAACTGGAGCTTGAACCTGAGCAGCTTGATTCCGACCCAAACGACAGATGTTGGCCAGATGCCCAAGTTTACCACACGTAGTACACTTCTTACACGCCTGTTGGGTAGCATGATGACTATTGCACCGAGTGCAGAGGTGCGGTACCAGCATACTGTTTCTTCGCAGGAGGTAGAGTCGGTGGGTTCTGAGCAGTAACAGCAAAATTATGGGAAGCCTTGCCCTTCCTCGACCTTTTTGGAAGACTCTCCCTTCTTCTTTCCCTTACCCTTATCCTTGTCTTTAACAGAATCGGCCGACTTCTTCTTGTCCCCCTTGAGGGTAAGTTTACCCTTCCTGACTTGAGACTCGGTCAGGGTAGCAGATAACTCGATCGCTTGAAGAACAGTAGTAGGATTACTGCCAGTCACAATGTCTTGCACAGAATCGGGTAAACCATCAATATACCTCTCAATTGCCTTCTCCAATGGGGTAACCATAGTGGGACACAACAAACTCAGCTCTTCATAACGATCTGTATACGCACGGTGTTCTCCCCCATCTTGTTTCAGATCATTGAATTCTCGTTCCAACGCTCGAATCTCGTGACGAGGACAAAACTCTTTCATCATGAGAGCTCGAAGCTCTTCCCATGTTTGTGCCAAAGCCACTTCAGCACCCCTATCACGCATCACTCCATTCCACCATGTAAGAGCACGCTTCTCGAACACACTGGATGCAAATTCAACCTTACACTCATTCGGACATTGCACATGTCTGAATGTGCTCTCCAAACTTTCGAACCATTGCAGGAGCGCGGTTGCTCCTTGAGACCCAGTAAACTTCAACGGCTTAGCAGAATTGAAAGTTTTGAAATTACACGGTGCATTATTGTTGTTATTGTTGTTGTATAACTGATGGATCTGGGTTACTTCACCCGGAAGTACTGCAGCCATTTGCTGAGCGACAAGGGCTGCGACTTCCTCATTAGTTACAGGTTGTGCATCACGTCGAGGAGGCATTGTCTAAAAGAACAAGGAGACATGAGAAACAAGTGAGATCGACAATTGAAAAAAAACAAAAGAGGTATTGAAAAAATTGACGAAACACAAGGAAGGCGATCATTCGTTCGTTACCTCGAACAAACAAACAACACGCGGTGACTAATCAAAGTAAATGGGTCAAAAAAATGTATCACGAAGACATGATCGCCTATAAGTGAACACTCACCCCAAGAGTTCCCAGGTAAGAGTGACTGGTCCGATTATGTGGATTTGTACGAACACTCTAGCCTTGGACAGAAAACTCAGGGTACAGGCATTCACCCTTCCAGTTTGCACGTGTTCACACTATTTAGACCCAAACTTTGATGAGATTTTGAAAACTGAAAGGGTTCAAAACCTTATAAAAAACCATTTACGAAGAAATGATTAGTTTTCAAAGCGGAATCGAAATTTGTGTTCTCATTGTGGTTATCACCTAAGGATAGGTGACGGTTTTGTTTTAAAATCTAAACACAAGAAAACTTGCGTTAGGGTCCTAGAAAGTTATAGTCTAGGTCAAAGCATTGCTAATAACCTAATTCCCTATAACCATTGGCTCTGATACCAACTCTTTTGTCACACCCCGACCAGATAAAACAACAAATCATGACTGAAACATTGGGGAGTGTTGTAACAGAATTATTGTTTCACAACCATGGATACAAAAAGTTTCGTTTTATTGATTCATTAAGTAATTTACATTGTCTTAAAACAAAACAAACATGTTACACATCGACTATTATTGTTATTATGTTACTAAGGCCTCGTCCAGATCCTATGTGAAACATGCATCCTAGCAATCAACATCAAGCAACAACACCTAAAACATATGTAAAAACAAAGTCAGCAAAGAAATGCTGGCGAGCACATAGGTTTTATGAGAGTATCGGATTCATGGCTCGTTTACATGTTGCAATACCTTATTAAAAACCTTGTTTTGAAAAGTGTATAATATTGCAACATAATTAACCAACTCAAATCAAGCTGGTTATAATTTATAAAACCTCGTAGCCATGATTCTTAACCCAAAAACTTTTTCTTTAGTAAACCAAATTGCAAAACATCTCGTAATAACTCGTTAATAAAATTTGTATGGTTTATATCATTTAGAAAACATCGTTATGTGACATCGTTTCGAAATCGTTTGCCCAAGTAAACTAAATAATGACACGGAATGTAATATGATAAAAGCACTTATATATAAGAAGTACCAGCGGCGTATCTACCATGCTTTCATCATATCACACCCGTCCCATTACCTAATCACTACCCAAAAACCAATCGTTTATCCAATTCGTTTAACTAGTTAAAATCGTTTCAAATTGTTTATCTCGTTTAAATCGTTTCAAATCGTTTAACTCGTCCCAAAATCGTTCTCGTTTTAATTGTGAAAACTACTTTTGGTCGCCTCGCTTAATAACATCCAAACCTTCGCAACTCGACTATCTCGCTTCTCGCATTAACAAACCACCAAAGGGTAAGTTAACAATCACAGATTCAGTCGTTACCCACATAACCCCCACACATAACCATGGGTGCAGTCTGATAACGGGATTTGTCAGATCCTATGGTACCATAACCTAATACTGGTCGGCTTGATCAATGTTAATGAATGTCATTTGTTATGTAATTACAACAACAAGTTCGTTCACATTATCGAAATCGTTATTAATTTAATATAAACCATTTTAATTGCTTTTGAAATCATCGTTTAAACCTCGAAATCATTTAACACATATGAATCACTCCAAAACAATTGAAAACAGTAAAATAGGGGAACTATGTACTCACATAGTTACCACAAAACATGTAAAAAGAGGAAATCTATGTACTCACTTGAAGTGCAAAGTATCCTCAATCCAAAGAATTCAACAAGCTCAATCAAAACAAAGAAATCAAGCAGCACCTAGTAATCGAATCACTAGTCAAATAAATCGACATCTAAATCGGAAGATCGGACAGAATGAGGTTTCGTAAACCAAATGAGTATTGGAACTCATGTGATATGGTTTAACAAAGCTTACATCCTAAATCGGAACCTAACCTAAGTGCTTTCGACCCGTTACGACCCATTAAGGTAGCTCACGCTACTTTAACGCGTCGTTCGCGCAAAGCGCGTTCGAGACGCCTAACTAGTCCTATGACAAGTATTATATGCCTTAACATGTTTAAATATGTTGCATTAGTTTACGTGACAAGAGTTAGGTTACATATGCTTAAAATTCAATTATGCATGAAAAGGGCATTTTGGTCATTTACCTAAGGCATATAAATTACCTATCATACAACAACTTAAACTAAGTGACTGATGTGCGCAAAATGCAACATATAAATTACATCAAATGTGGCATTAAACTAATCATTTTTTAGTACTAATGTTGGAAAAAAGTGTGTTTTTGTCTTCCTTTTGTATTTTCAGGATTAAATGAGCTTAAATGAACAAAAGAAGCAAAAAGGCAGCTAAATCTAACATAAATACAAGAAAAGGGATAAAACATGGCACGCCCGACCCCTCGACAGCATCTTCCCTAGCAAAACAAGAGAACAGAAGGCTGAACACGCCCCGTGTTCAATGAGCACGGGGGCGTGCCCAAGTGTCTGCAGAAAAGACAAAGCTGTAGAAGCTTCTATCACCCACCACGGGGGCGTGCCCAGCGGACACGGGGCCGTGGTCAACTCTAAGATTCACAGAATCTGAGGAAACCTTGATAGTATAGGTACGCTTCTGCACACGGGCTCGTGCCCAGCGGACACGGGGGCGTGGTCAACAAATGCAGACAAACTGCATTTAATGAAGGAAGAGAAGACGGGTGGACACGGGGCCGTGTCCGGGCTTCTGTGCAGGCTATAAATAGGGGTGCTTGGGTCATTTGCAAACCATCCCTTGGCAAACCACCTCTCTCACACTTCACCCACCCACCACCACCATCACAACCCACATCCACCACCATCATCCATCATCCATCATAGAGTGTGTGAGCAGTCTCAGGATCCAAGATTGATCGTAAGAGTTCTTGACAATCAAAGGCCATGTTTGCCTAAGTCTCTTACATCACTTGGTGAAGACAAGTGTCTAGTGTAATACTTTTTATTTTTAATCTTTTCGCACTTTTTATTTGGTTATGTATTAATTACTTTAATAACTAGTTTCTTATGTTGAAGGTGAGTCTTCCTTATCGTTTGCCCGTGGTGTCTTGGCATTATTTTACTTTCTATATAAAATAAAAGATTTTCACCATTCATATCTCCACGGTCTATATGGAGGTATGTTGGCTACCTGGTCGGGGGTTAAGGGAACGGTTTGGTAAGAGTCTTGTCTTGTTCAGTGTATAGATCCTGCAAGGACCTGGGTCAACTTTAGTAGGATCTCCTTCAATACCCACTGGTATTGGATGGCGGGGGTCCGAACTCCTTGATCCCCTCATATGTGAACTACTATTAATACTTTAACCCGGCTACTTAGGATTGTATCCCTGCTGACTCAGACTACTTAGCCGAGGGTAACGTCACCTCCAGAAGAGGGGCCTACCACAATATATGCATTAATAACTTAATTAATTATCTTTCAATAATCCAACCATTTAGGATTGTATCCTTGCTGACTCAAACTACTGGGTTGAGGGTAACGTTACCTTCAGAAGAGGGGCCTACTACAATAACTAAGATAATCTCTTAAAAAGTGCAAAAGTGCGGAAATAATCAAAGGTTACACTAAACTCGAGTCGGATCCAAGTGATTCATCTTGTCTATCTGTTTTTATTTTATTTTATTTTTCAGCATTTTAGTTAGTTTTATTTTTCTTGTTTAAAAACCTTTTTTCTAAACTTTTGATTTGATTAGACGTTGAGGATAAACCGGTACTAAAAGCTCTTGTGTCCTTGGACGACCTCGGTATCTTACCAACACTATACTACGCTCACGATGGGTGCACTTGCCCATATGTGTGTTTAGTGTTAGTAAATATCGTGTTTTATAAATTTAAAATTTGGCTAAAAAGTGTTAAAGGGCTTAAAATATACTTTAAAAACCTATCACACCTAACGCACATCAAGTTTTTGGCGCCGTTGCCGGGGGCACAATGATTTTAAGAAAGTTAGGAATCAACGGCCTAATCTTTTTTTTCTTATTTTTCTATTTTTTAGGATTATTTTTAGATTTCTAAGCTTCTGCAGAACTCAGCACGGGGCGTGCCCACTGAACACGCCCCCGTGCCCAATCTTTGGTACTGACATTCCTGTTTTAAGTCAGACAGTAAGCTGAACACGGGGCCGTGCCCACTCAACACGCCCCGTGCCCAAGTTTCAGTTACTGAAAACAGAACCGTAAGATCCCGACGGTTGTTAATTTCTGACACAAAAATGAGTGATACTGATATTTTTTACTTCCGGCACTCTTATGGTACGTGGTGTCAAATATGTGGTGGCCCTCATAAAGATTTGGAATGTTATTTTCTAAACTATAAGCCCCATTATATAGACCCATTGTTTTCCTGTAGCCTTAAGAGGGGCGAAAGTAAAAATAATCCCTATCTCTCCCTCGAATGCTCCCAATCGGATCTTCTAGGAGAAATGCTTCTTGACAAATTATTTCAAATGGAGGATTTAATTCTTAATTGGGTAAAGGAACTTGAGATGGATTCCATTAATTCACCTCAAGAAGATACCCAAGAAGAATTATTGGGATCGCATTCGAATAAAAACAACTTCGTTGTTCCCGAAATCACCTCTAACTCTAGCGAGGACTTGAGCGATAGTCGTCCCTGTGTCGATTGTGCCCTGAAGGACTCCCCATCGACTTCGTTCGGTGCATACATAGACCTGAGCGATTCGGCATACACCTTCTTTAACGAGATCCCGGGAAAGGGTTGGACTTGTCCACCTACATTTAGCATAGGAATCACCCTCACCGACAACCTCTTGCATTCTCGTCTTAGTCTAGAGCAATTAAGGTATCTCGGGCACTTTGGGGTTGTTCCATCTAGTAAGGAACCACCCGATCCAGATGAATTCCTTAGGAATAGACGAAACTTCATAAACAGCCTCTCGACACGGGGCCGTGTCCAGGTCAACACGCCCCCATGTCCACCAAAAGATTCCTTTCTGACTTTTTGTCAGAATAAGGACAAAATGTGTCAGGGCTTCGTCTGCACACGGGGCCGTGTCCAACCGACACGGGGCCGTGTGTAGCGTGCTGTCGTTTTCTATAAATGCAACCAAGAATCCTGCACATTTGGACCATTCCAGGGACAGAGATTTGGTGGGATCTTCACACATACCATCCTAGGTATTTTCTTAAAGAAGGTTCTCAACAACCATCTTGTCCTTTTCTCTCTTGTCCATTCCCTTCTTCTTCATTTTTCACCTTAACACCTCCATTAAAGCTTAAGATCACCATGATTCCAAGCTTTATTGTGATATTTGTTAGGTTTTTGTTCAAGGAATCTTGTTATAAATAAGTGTTACAACATTGTTTTAAGTTATTTCTGCTCAAAAACGGTTCTTAAGCTGGATAAATAATTTAAAACTCCAAGATTCCTTGTTCCAAAAATTTGCAGAAAGGTGAACACGGGGCCGTGCTCATTGAGCACGGAGCCGTGTCTGAGGCTACTGTTTCATTAAAATGAACTTTTTTTCAGTTTATTTTCATAGAATGTCGAGCCAAAACAGTGGAACTTCTTCTGGACATTCCAGAAACAGTCGAAGGGAAAGGAGGTCTTCAATTGAAGCAACTCTCGTACGCTATGTAATGGCATTACGTGAAGCTCTTGACGAGATGACCTCGGTAGAGGAGGTCCTCATTGACCGTATAAATTATCTTACAGTGGGGTTGGAAAATAGTTTTCAAGAAATCAACCTCTTGCACCAGAGGTTGAACATTCTTGTGACACCTCCCATGGAGCCAATCCTCCCTCAAGAGGATTGGAACCTAGCACTTGGAGTCAATAATCCCACCGGGTGGGATGACATTCCCGCGGAGCCTCCTCTTGAAGATTTGCAAGAAGTCCCGTTGGAGATTGCACCCCCCTCAAACTGATGCAAATAAGCCTGCCTTCCTTCTCCCAAGAGAGATAGAGGAGTGGCTCGCCGACGTATGAGGAACCCATATCCGGAGGGAGAAGTTCTTTGAGTCGCATCAAACCGAAAGAATTATCTTTTTGGAAATTTTGCTAACAGAATAAATTTTAGGCTAGAACTTCTTGGTTTAGACTTCTTGTGTTTCTTTTGACCGATTTATCTAGAATTTTAATTTATTAGGTTTATTATGTAACTTTCTCTATTTGAATGAATGACGGTTTTAATTTGGTGTTTGGATGATGATGTCATGGAAAAACACACTTGGGATGGTGAAGGATACCAAGGGAAACTTGCACCAGCACCCCATGCACAAAAACAGGACCACCCGACGATTTTTCTTCATTACAGGAAGTTCAGCATGGGGCCGTGCTCAGCCAACACGCCCCGTGCTCAACCATCTGCAGAAAAATGCCCAGTTCAGGTACCTGGACACGGGGCGTGCTCACTGAACACGCCCCCGTGTCCAACCTTCTGTTACTCTATTTCATTTTTTGTTACTGGCAATCTGAACACGGGGCCGTGCCCGGACACCACGGGGCCGTGTCCAGACGCCCAGTAACATAAAATTTTGCTTTTTCACATCTTTTTACACATTCAATCAAACTAAAAACTTATTTTGGGACACATTGAGGACAATGTGTAATTTAAGTATGGGGGGATGCTAAAACCTTGAATTTTGCAAGTCCGAATTACAAGCCTTACACAAAACTCTATTGGAACCGCTAAACACCCCAAATTTTTTCAAAAAAAAAATTCATTTTTTTACTTGTCTTGGTTTAAATTGGGAATTACAAGTTCTAAAAAGGTTATATTTTTACAAATTTACAACCGATAGCGTCGTGATAAAAAGAACCAACATAAGAAAATTATGAAACGGCATGACAAATCTAGTTAAAATTTGATTATATATACTTGATCACATAAAAACCCATTCCCACAAAAAGTGAGTTTTGAGCATTTATTGAACATACAAATACACATCTATAAACTAAATGCTCATTTTTCGTTTCTTGTGTGAATAGCCGCTTGTTTCTTACGACTCTAGAACTTGCCACGACAATACATTTCCGGTCCTTACCAACTTAAACCCGAGTAATTAAATGACGGAGGCATTAGGACTAACCCTTTTTATTTCTACACCATTATTATTTTTTTTTACCACCTACCCAAAATCCCCCTAGTTAACCCCTTTGAGCCTAAACCTTTTCATTTCTTAACCCAAAACAAACACCCTTTTACCCACCAAAACCCTTTTTCATTTTAAACCTTTTATTTTAGTAACAAAGCTCGGTCTCTCTTATGACTTTCCTTAAAAAAATGATGATGAAGCCAAAAGAAATAAACAAACAAGTTTATCAAAAAGAACTTTATTTGAAGAATTGCTTCATCAAAATAAAAAGTCATAAAAATAAAAAGTTTTACGAAAACCGAAGCTTTTTACGCTTTTCGCCCTTTTCTACTAACCACTAACCCAACCACCTACCTTTAACCCAAGCCTAACCTTTCCCCAAAAGTCCTCTTGGTATTTACAAAGGTTTTTAGTTAAAAAGGAGGAGGATTGATTACTTGGCAAGCTTATGGTAGGAATAAGTTCCATGCCGCTCTCGAGAGTTTTCACAAAAATACACCTTCGGCCGAGTGTTGAGTGATTCCCCGTGAGGTATGTGAACTTGTATATAAATGAAATTTTAAAGAGGCATGTTATGCCCTAAAAAGTAACTTATCTTATGTAATGTTTTAAATAAATCATGACGAATAGGATTGTAAATAAATAAAAATAAAACTTAATAAAGAATCTTGGAAATCCCGACACTCTATGACAAGCCCAAAACCTTCTCTTCTACCCATTCCATTTGGGAGTGTTAGCCACAAAATAAAGAGTTTTGCTTGAGGACAAGCAAAGATTCAAGTGTGGGGGTATTTGATGTGCGCAAAATGTAATATATAAATTACATCAAATGTGGCATTAAACTAACCCTTTTTTAGTACTAACGTTGGAAAAAGTGTGTTTTTGTATTGCTTTTGTATTTTCAGGATTAAATGACCTCAAATGAACAAAAGAAGTAAAAAGGCAGCTAAATCTAACATAAATACAAGAAAAGGGATAAAACGTGGCATGCCCGACCCCTCGACAGCATCTTCCCAAGCAAAACAAGAGAACAGAAGGTTAAACACGCCCCGTGCTCAATGAGCACGGGGGCGTGCCCAAGTGTCTGCAGAAAAGACAAAGTTGTAGAAGCTTCTATCACCCACCACGAGGGCGTGCCCAGCGGACACGGGGCCGTGGTCAACTCTAAGATTCGCAGAATCTGAGGAAATCTTGATAGTACAGATACGCTTCTGCACACGGGGTCATGCCCAGCGGACACTGGGGCGTGGTCAACTAATGCAGACAAACTGCATTTAATGAAGGAAGAGAAGACGGGTGGACACGGGGCCGTGCCCAATGGACACGGGGTCGTGTCCGGGCTTCTGTGCAGGCTACAAATAGGGGTGCTTGGCTCATTTGCAAACCATCCCTTGGCAAACCACCTCTCTCACACTTCACCCACCCACCACCACCATCACAACCCACATCCACCACCATCATCCATCATCCATCATAGAGTGTGTGAGTAGTCTCGGGATCCAAGATTGATCGTAAGAGTTCTTGGCAATCAAAGGCCATGTTTGCCTAAGTCTCTTACATCACTTGGTGAAGACAAGTGTCTAGTGTAATACTTTTTATTTTTAATCTTTTCGCACTTTTTATTTGGTTATGTATTAATGACTTTAATAACTAGTTTCTTATGTTGAAGGTGAGTCTTCTTTATCGTTTGTCCGTGGTGTCTTGGCATTATTTTACTGTCTATATAAAATAAAAGATTTTCACCATTCATATCTCCACGGTCTATATGGAGGTATGTTGGCTACCTGGTCGGGGGTTAAGGGAACGGTTTGGTAAGAGTCTTGCCTTGTTCAGTGTATAGATCCTGCAAGGACCTGGGTCAACTTTAGTAGGATCTCCTTCAATACCCACTGGTATTGGATGGCGGGGGTCCGAACTCCTTGATCCCCTCATATGTAAACTACTATTAATACTTTAACCCGGCTACTTAGGACTGTATCCCTGCTGACTCAGACTACTTAGCCGAGGGTAACTTCACCTCCAGAAGAGGGGCCTACCACAATATGCATTAATAACTTAATTAATTATCTTTCAATAATCCAACTACCCTTTAGGATTGTATCCTTGCTGACTCAAACTACTGGGTTAAGGGTAACGTCACCTTCAGAAGAGGGGCCTACTACACTAACTAAGATAATCTCTTAAAAAGTGCAAAAGTGCGGAAATAATCAAAGGTAACACTAAACACGAGTCGGATCCAAGTGATTCATCTTGTCTATCTGTTTTTATTTTATTTTATTTTTCAGCATTTTAGTTAGTTTTATTTTTCTTGTTTAAAAACCTTTTTCTAAACTTTTGATTTGATTAGACGTTGAGGATAAACCGGTACTAAAAGCTCTTGTGTCCTTGGACGACCTCGGTATCTTACTAAAACTATACTACGCTCACGATGGGTGCATTTGCCCATATGTGTGTTTAGTGTTAGTAAATATCGTGTTTTATAAATTTAAAACTTGGCTAAAAAGTGTTAAAGGGCTTAAAATATACTTTAAAAACCTATCACACCTAACGCACATCAGTGACCATAAGGTATAACCTCGGAAGGTTATTCCCTATACAACTATGGTCACTAAACATGCTTGGTCGGATCCTAATGATCGACCAAACGGGTCTAGTTTGAAAGTCTAAGCGGTTGTTTAGACCGCTTGACTTACGACTCTACACAAGCACTAAACTAAAAGTGACGAGCTAAACATGTTAAAACATGTTTAGTTAAGTTAGAAAACATGTTTTGATATCAAAACAAAGTGTTTTGATACCCAAGAATAGTTTGGTTGCAAAATACGCATAAACATGCATTTTGACCAAAACTATGACTCGTCACTACACCTAATCAACGTGGTAATCCGTACGTATAGTCATAGGGGACTATAACCATCGTGATTACGCTCACGTTGCGAAGTTCAAACGAACTTCATGTTGACCAATTGACCGGTCAAAGCAGAAAGTCAAACACTGTTTGACTTTCATGCTTGAAATACAAGAACAAGCATCAACGAAACTTACAAAGGGTCCAAGCTAGGATCAAGATCAAGAAAACTCAGGTATGAAGCTTCAACAAATGAAAACCCCAACTTAGAGCTGATCTTGAATGAAATGAGCAAAGAACCCAAATGAAGACCCATGCTATTTATAGAAAGTTTGGATCTCTAAGATCATTCCAAGTGTTAGAGAGGATCAATCTTGGCCCTTCATTGAAGAACATGGTATTACAATACAATGGGGACCCAAAACCAGCTCCAGGTATTGAGAAATTTACATAAATAACCCTGGAAATCAAGCTAGTTGCTGAAAATGAACTTGCTGATTTTGGTCCTCTGGCACATGGCTCGAGGGAGGTCAGTTTCAAGTTTTAAAATTTGGCGAAACAGGTCCCTGCATGCTAAAAACTTGATTTTTGGCACGTTTAAGCCCCGTTAACCCCATTTCAAAGCTCTAAAATGAAGTTAAAGTATAGGGAACTCAAAATATGCTCAAAAATTTCTCGGATGTCTGTTCGTTTGGTCGTACGGTTGCGTTATTCGGTTAATTACGACGGAAATCGTAACGAACGCAAAAACGATCCAAATTATGCGACGAATGGAATTTTTGCATGTCAATCACTAAAATAAGATATTTTAATGATTACATAAATTTTTGGATGCCCGGATATATTCAGAACGTAAGATATGCGCGAAAATGCAAACTTATGCACTTTTTGACGCTTTTAGTCCCTATTGATCAAATAAGTTTATTTTAGCATACCGAACCCCTCAAAGCCTCTTTCTAAGCTATGTAAAGGATATTTAGGGCATGTTTAACTTATGATCAAGTTATGGAATGTTCGTTACCATAAAAATCGGTATAGTTTCGCAGTTTGAAACAATTAGTCACTGCGATCGAACAAACTTGTTTTCAACACACCAAACCATCCAAAACTTATTTCTAAGTTATGTGAAGGTTATTTAAGGTATGTTAAGCCTATGTCACTATTCTGGAGTGTTTGTCGTGTTTAACTGACTGCGTTTACGCACCAGTTTGCGTATAACCTTCCAGAAAGCGATTTAAAGCTTGAAATCGAACTCGAATCAAATCGTAAAATTATCAAACACAAATATACATATAATAACACCAAAACACATATAACAACACCAAAGCACATTTTTTTATATTGTACATCGATTACAAAACACAGTTGTCACATAGGGGCCCTGTGCGGCTAGTAAAAATAGGCCTTTAAATTTTTCTTTTGTCTGGTCATTACTGTGCGGCTAGTAAATATATAATTACTAGGTTACAGGCCCATGGTTTGAAAAAAAAATTTAAACACTTAGTAATAAGATTTAGAAATTACAATATGATATTTTGAGATAAGGTGAAATTATGTATTAATCAGGTATAGATACATGTGTTGTGATATATTGTTAATTAACCTTTATTAATCCATATTTTATAATATACCGTCATTCTCTAATAAAATGAGAGAATGAATTTTATTTTTATATTTTAAAGCATACGCTAATTATCATTTTTTTATTAATGGGTGCACCACACACACGTGAGAATGTTATTAAGTACTTTTTTTTTGTATAGAACGTTAAAACTTATTTAGAAGTTTTATAGATAATACTTATTAAATGGCTAAATATTAAATCAAGTTTGACTATTCAATGCATACTAGTGGGTTACAACCGCACCCTAAGGCAGCGCAACTAGATATTTACTCCATCGATTTTTAACAAAATATAATAGAAACGTAGACACAATGATAAAAATACTTAAGTATTGATATATAAACCCAAAAAATATGATTGTGATTATTTTTATAAATATATAAACGTCACATGTTGAATTTTTTTATATTGTAAACATATAAAGTATGAAATAAAGCTAGTTAAAGTTCTTGATAAACATGTAAGTATAAATTCTCATGTTGGATTTAATAAAAAAATCATGATTATTATTTTACATCTTTAAATTAGTCCATAGAAAACAAAAGTTAATATATCAAAAAAAAATAACACGTGGCATAATTTTCAAAACTAAGATAGTCAAACTTCATTTAATAATATAATGTACAGTCACTACTAGAAAATTGCCAATTTGCTACGGGATTTTTCGACGGAAAAAAATGCGTTACAATTCCAACAAAATTGCAACACATTTCCTACGAAATCTATTAAGTAGATTAATTTTAAAACTATTAATATTTTGTCACGAATGCGTTATAATTTGTAACACATTTGTAACCGGTACCTTAATGTAGGGTTAATTTGGCCTTAGGCCCAAAAATCGATTTGTAATGAATATTATATTTGGGCTTAGGCTATAATCAGACCTAAAATCACATACGTGTGAATTTAGGGCATTCTAATTAGACGAATCCCACTTTCTCCTACAAAATCACACTTTATCCTACAAAATCTCATTTGAATCGTTCGAATTAGATGAATCTCTGATTCCGCTAGAAGATGTGAACCTCCGATTCCACTCGATTTGAATCAAAACCTTCGATTCCGCTCGATTTGATTCAGTTTTCATAAATATCCTATTCCTCTCAATTCTGAATCATTACATCCGTTATACTTTGGTTTAATTGGTAAGTCCTTTGAATTCGTTCAACTGGTTTATCTGGTTCAACTTTTGGTTTATCTATTCCCCATGTTAACTTAGGATTTGATCGGAGCAAACATTTGCGATATACTTCAGTTTCATTAGTAAGTCCTTGGAATTATCAATATAACTCTCTCAGTTTGGTTTAATTTTTGTATACATCTGAGATTTTTAGCACCTCAGTTGTTTTATGTGTTTGTATAGTTGTTATTTTAGGCTACATCATCAGATTTTGATTCGTTGTTATACATCTCATTAATTAGGGCTAGAACATCAGGTTAATGATTTTCAATAAACCCGTGCTCAGCTCAGCATGATTTCGATTCTATGAGGAACCTCCATTAGATTAGACGTATGATGGAAGTTAATGTTTATATCTTATCTATCCACAATTAAAGGAATGTGTTTAGTGACGGTATCAAATTCCTAATTGATGGAGAAAGGTCTGGTGGCAAGAAAAGCTTCTTCCAGGAGGTTGTCAAGTGTTTTCACTCGATGATTCCATTCTTGGGTGGTTGGTTTGGCCCTTGTTCCTGTAACTCGAATCCTAGCCCGGTATATCCAATTTTAGTTTTACACCATTGTGAACCTTACGCCTTTTTTACTCTCTGGTCGAGGTTCTTGGCGTTGAAAAATCTTCGTAAACTAAATCACACGTGTATATGTTGACATTTAAGAGATATACAGTCAAGAAAATCAAGAGCAATGGTGATATATATGCGGATTAGACACCAAAATATAAACACTCAAAAAATGGCTACAATTTAAGGAATGTGTTTAGTGCCGGCATCAGATTCCTAATTGATGAAGAAATGTCTGGTGGCAAGAAAAACTGCTTCCAGAAGGTTGTCAAGTGTCTTCGCTCGACGATTCCATTCTTGGGTGGTTGGTTTGGCCCTTGTTCCTGTAACTCGAATCCTAGCCCGGTATATCCCATTTTAGTTTTACACCATTGTGAACCTTACGCCTTTTTTACTCTCTGGTCAAGGTTCTCGGCATTGAAAAATCTTCGTAAACTAAATCACACGTGTATATGTTAACATTTAAGAGATATACAGTCAAGAAAATCAAGAGCAATGTGATATATATGCGGATTAGACACCAAAAAATAAACACTCAAAAATGGCTACAATTTAAGGAATGTGTTTAGTGACGGCATCAGATTCCTAATTGATGGAGAAAGGTCTGGTGGCAAGAAAAGCTGTTTCCAAGAGGTTGTCAAGTGTTTTCGCTCGATGATTCCATTCTTGGGTGGTTGGTTTGGCCCTTGTTCCTGTAACTCGAATCCTAGCCCGGTATATCCCATTTTAGTTTTACACCATTGTGAACCTTACGCCTTTTTTACTCTCTGATCGAGGTTCTCGGCATTGAAAAATCTTCGTAAACTAAATCACACGTGTATATGTTGACATTTAAGAGATATACAGTCAAGAAAATCAAGAGCAATGGTGATATATATGCGGATTAGACACCAAAAAATAAACACTCAAAAAATGGCTACAATTTAAGGAATTTGTTTAGTGACAGCATCAGATTCCTAATTGGTGGAGAAATGTCTGGTGGCAAGAAAAGCTGCTTCCAGGAGGTTGTCAAGTGTTTTCGCTCGACGATTCCATTCTTGGGTGGTAGGTTTGGCCCTTGTTCCTGTAACTCGAATCCTAGCCCGGTATATACCATTTTAGTTTTACACCATTGTGACACCTTAGCAACGATAGTACTATAGTTTTGACTCAGCACCTGTCGTGGACAGGGGTTGTTAAGGGTTTTACTTCACATGGTCACAGTGGTGATAATGTGTTGCGCATTCTACAACTCGCAGTCATGTCGGTTGCATACTTGATTGTCAATAGCTTACTTGCTTCACATTTCTACGTGTTACATTCTGGTTATGCGTAAACCCTTTCGCTATACTATATGCTATTAAACTTGTGTACTCACCTTTACTTGGTGAATCGAAGTAGGAGGTCTAGAAACAAATTAAATAAATCTAAGTTGTCGGAACTGTTTACATGTCTTTGAGAACAATGTCTGTAACAACTGTTTTTACCTTATATGTTATTGGTATGGGATTTTAACGTTAAGTATATCGTAATTAATAGCTGTTATGGATTCTCTTGGACAATCTGTTCCGCTCAGTGCCACGCCCCGATGATTCCGCCATCGGTTGGGGTGTGACACGTCATCCCTTCCAGATCCAGCAACGACGCTTTCAACCACCGTCATGTCAACCTCGACGTCATCCTCCTTACCCTTCCCCATTGGGTCAGGATGGGGAGGAGATAAATCAAGAGGCTTAGAAGGAGGAGACGTAGGTGGAGTAATCTTTGAAATATCAATCTTGGGCCCAGAACGGGCAGATTTGGAAGACTCTGCAGCAAAAAACAAATAGTCATAAGATAAAGAAAAGTTAGATGAGATTCAAAGTATATACAATGAAAGAGATTATACTTTGTGGAGCAGAAGAAGATTTGAATATTTTCTCTAGTTTTCTTGCTAAACACACCTAAGTCAATCTCCGACTCTGAGGGTGCAGCAGTTGGACCCATGAATTTTGATTTCATCTCAGATAACACAGCAGCAGCTTGCGCATCAAGCTCACGTTTTTTGTCCTCAAGAATCTTCCTCTTTTTCATCATCTCTGTTAAAGTAGCATCATCATCCGGGTCACGGGATGCTCGTTTGACCCTTCCGTCTAAACCAGATAATGTGTCAGAAACGACAACATAGTACAAGACAGAGTAGTTAGAAGGATGTTTACGAGGTGTTTCCGCAACAGGCTCTTCTGCCATTTTTACCTCAGTTCTCTCCTCTTTCTTCTTTTTCCTTGTCTCTACTTGTTCACCAACACCAGATTGTGGATCCATAACAGGAGTAGAAACGCCCTCAACAACAGGTTCTCGAGTAGCTCCTCATTATGGACCTGCACACATGGAACGGTGAATTAGGTCCTGATACGAACCAGCAGACTCCTCACTCGAAAGAAGTACAGGTTCCTCTCGAGTAGGGGGGATCAACATCAGTTTCATCTTCACCGTCATCACCTAAAACAGTTTTGCATAGGTCGCCATGCTCTGACTTGAAGGGTGCAAAAAGTTATCCCTTATTTGGTCAATCCACACTGGTCGGTCCTCAGGTAGACCAGCCACAACCATTGCACCACCGACGTTGGGATCAAAAACGTTCATTAAACTATATCCTGCTACAAAACATAAAAGAATGTGAATGGATAAACAAGAAAAAGCAATGACAAAGCAGGTCATAAAAGCAGTACCTTTTCCTTTGTATCCGTAGACTAGAAAGGCCCTAGGGTTTTGAGGGGCCCATAACATGCTCACCCCAGCCGCTACCAACGCTCTCTCTTCCAACTGAATGATCGGAGTAACTTTTCGAGTTAATGTTGTATACCAATCTTGGTCAGTGTAGGATATCAAAAAGTTCACCCATGGGACACTGTAACACCTCGAAAATTTACGTCCTATAATGTCTTGACACGTGTCATAACCTTTGAACGTGTGAAAGAATGTTCTTGAAGGACTAAAGTTGACAAACAATGAAACTGTGTAAATATAAGGGTTCAAAGTGTCAACAATGAATAAATATACTTTACAATAACCCTGAATGATGTTTATAACCTTAAACGAATGGATCATGGATCATACGAAGCGAATTGTGAAAGAAAGTGAGAGATTACAAACTACAGGGGTTAAATGTGTCAACATGTTAAGATATACCTCTGAGTGACCTTTTAGCAAACCCGAAGCCTTGTAACGATTAATTATGCTCACTAGAATGCACCATAAAAATTTCACCAAGTTTCGTTAAAGTATGAGAAAGTTATGGCAATATTCGTATACGAGGGGTTAAAAGCGTCCACGTTGAAATTTAGGGTTTTTCGGGTAAACCCGAAGTGGCCAAGGACTTCACAAAGTGGGTATAAGTTTTAAAGCCCCCATATGTCAATATTAAGGGTTTAAGATGCAAGAAATGTAGTGAAAATGACCTTTCGGGGGACCAAGGATCAAAAGTGCAAAAATATGGAGCCTGATGAATTGTTGCACACCGCAACAAATAATTGTTACGGTGCGCAAGCAGTTGCCAGCAACAGAAACTTCACAGCTGCCTGTTTTCAGCCGGTTGCACCGCCTCATTCAGCCATTTTCCGATTTTAGGGTCTTGTTTAATGATTTAGGGGGGCTTAGGGACACTTGGGATGATCCCATAACAATTGTAGACTTGTTTGTAATGATCTTGATCAATCTAAACCCACTATATAAGAACCCACTTTGTGCAAACTTTTGATCATTCATTCTCAATCATCTTCTGGTCATTTCTGGAGCACAAGGACCATCCTCAAGCATTCAAAATCGTTCATAGGACTTGTGTAAGTATCCTCAACCTTCCTTGTTTAAGTTTTGATTAGTTTATAGCCAAGAAGTCAAACCGTCGTAATTACGGTTTGACTTAACGATTAATTGCTAACGGTCCAGCGATTAGGCAAACTTAAGATAGTTATAAGTTGGTATTTATGTGGGCTTTAAACCCTTAAAAGGGAACCCACTGATACCCGTTCTAACTAGGTCGTTTGTCGAGTCAAAGAAGATTAGAAAAAGTCAACAGAATTGTAAACTTGGATTTAACGCATAATTAGCGATGTAAAAGGCGTATAATCTATTTTATCATTCATATAACCTGATAATAAGCATAAGAACTTGTCTAAGCTTGTTTGATTCGACAACTTTCTGTTTAAGATCGATTCGGAACCGAAAGGCGCGTAGTTTGACTTTCTGCTTTGACTTCGGTTCTGACCCGATTTAGAAAGGTTTAGACATGCCTTAAAGTTCCATTAGGACCTAGTTACATGTTGGTACAACCCTCTGCGTTTATACCACTTGGAACCTCGATTGTCCGACGTTTCCGTTAATTGCTTAAATAGTGACCATAATGCCCTTATGACCATAAAACGAGAATTTTGGAAATGTGAAAGTACAATAATCTTAGTTACTGATTATTAAACATGTCTGTAAATTTTCACGTCAGTTGGAGGTCTAGATTAGGAGTTATGCTTAATGACGTAATTGGAACGCTTCTTAGTAATTAAACGGCGTCATTAGCATAAAGCCTATCTAAACCCAATTTTTGACACCAAACCTTTTACCCACTGATGTAATATAATATTTTGGGATTTTTGAAGATTTTTAATTATTTTTAAACTGATCATAAGCTAGGATTAGTACCTTGATGCGGTAAATACCGATTATACCATTTTCGGCCATAAAATGAGTTTTACAAGTCCTTTTGCTACCAATCCAATTGCTACTGATTTTAAATAATAAATGAAGTGTTTTGAACCTTGTAAACTGACCTGGAAACTCAGAATACTATTTTAACCCGTAAATCGCTTAAAATGGCGTTATACGCGTATTAAGCGCATAGTAAGGGTTTAAAACCATTTTGCCACATAGGACTTAACACCAACTGATATACCAAGTTAAAATAAACTATTTTACTGATTTATTCAGTCCCGGATCACAGAAGCTTAATTGATCCCTTTTATAATCTTTAAAATGACCAAAATACCCCTAAGGGGCTTATTATGAGATTAAACTCGTTTTGGGCATAATGGAAGGTATCCTACTGATATCACAACACATTTAAGGCATGTTAACTTAGGAAACCTGTTTAGGACTCTTATGGTTACCCGTTACACTTCATGCGCGTTCGGTTCGGTTTATGTAACTAGTTTACATAAATTAGCTAAAACGGGTCAAACCTTATCAGTTTTATCTCAAAATCCAGAATGTGTTTAGATTACCCATATTATACAAGTCTTCAAACTTGTCAGGTCTAAATCACATTCTATTCCGGTCTTCGCTTTATCATGCGTTTGAACCGTATCTTTATCTCGAAAACTAATCGGTCTAAGTCAAGGCTTAATTTTAAGACCCGTTAGGATTCTAATAGGTTATTAAAAACCTTCGTTCCAGATTTAGGAGCCCAGTAAAAGCTATCTGTACTTGCTGATTTGATACGGCTGGGATTGAATTTATATTTGGCTCAGGTAAATACTTTTAACTTATTTCCCTATACGGGCTTGGGGTACGGTATATAAAATACCGCTTGGTCGGACATTGAATCTTTAATTGTATGATGGTTAAAGTATTGAGATGTTTCGTTTAAATTGTTTTGTTTGCTTAAAGCCTTTGGGGGTTAATGACCGTGTCCCGGATATCCCTGGCATCATTTTACGAAATGGCCACGACCTTAGCACTCAGGTGTAGGCGTACACCTGTCAGTGTCTCATTTAAATAAAGTGGTGTGTCTATTGATCTTTAACCCGGCTCGATCCGGGCTACTGAACACATAAGGAACATGTAAATCCTTTACAAGTTTATATAATTGAATAAGTAACCCAAGTTATAAAATATTATTTGTGCCATGTGCATTCAAATCCATTATTTATTAAACCTTTTCAAAATGAGTCAGTTGATAGTATTTACCAGTGTAAACTGACGTATTTTCCAAAGAGGCTAAGTGCAGGTACTAATCGGAATGGGCTGGCTACTCCTAGCGTCAATAAAGAGTCTCGCAAGCTTAGATGCCTAAAGTCTGTTGAACAGTGTTATTTTTATGTTTGATCCGCCCGTGGATCCTTTACTTCCGTTGTAATACTTTGATGTTACATTATTTCGGATTGTAATATATTTATCCTTTTGCTTCCGCTGTGCATTTATATATTGTGTTGTTTGACTATGATGTTACCAACCACGTCACGATACTCCCCTACCGGGCCCACCGGTAATACGTGGAAATTCGGGGTGTGACAGGTTAGTATCAGAGCCAACATTGAGTGAATTAAACACTAGCTTTTTGTGTTTAATCTCAATGACACATTAGCACATTCCTTGACCTTCTGAGTCTAGACTTAACATAGGAATATTCTCAATCCTTATCTGGAAATTCTGCTTCCAAATTTTATATTTTGGATACGTCGCCAAGCGAAGAAGCCGTAATAAAAAAAAATTTCTCCACACCCGGAGCCTTAATTTGCTGACCTTCGTACAGCGGCTAGGACGAAACATGCAACCAAGGAGAAAGCATTCAGAAATAAAATGAAGAAGAAACTCCTTTTGCTAAAAATCGTTTCCTTAATAGTCCTTATAAGGACATAATTACCTTTCAGTTCCTTCGAGGACAACATTATTCCTTTCAAGTCCCGTCTAGGGCACATCTGTATTTTTAATTTTATAGTGGAATAATTAACTTTAAATTTCATTCAAATATTCCTTTATTAAGATCTACCTTTATATAAAATGGCAAAATCTAAAAAGGACAAGACCTAGCCACGCATTATGTTGAGACAGGGCAAAGATGGTAGTTCCTCAATTAGATTCAGATCCTTATTAACATCCTGAGTTAGGATTGTTCTGCGTTTATTATTAAAAATGAATCTTAAAGGTAAACCTAGCCTATATGACGAGGCCAAGATGGTAGGACCTATTCAAGGATTCAAAACCCAGTTAACATCTGAAAATATGTTAACACTCCTGGCAGACGTGATTCATTAAAATCACACATGTCATTCTTATTATTGGATTCTTCAAAAGATTCCTAACCCAATGTAATGATCTCTGAATCATGGATTTAGATCATCACTTGAGATGATCATATTTTGACCATACGTGGTAATATAGCGCCTACAGGCCCTGCTCATTTCCATATGAGCCAAAAGACAGTGGTAGCGATGACTCCCTGTCAGATCAAGGTAATAAACTAGGTTTAAACCTTCATGCTTTGATTCTCTGAAATCATAGCTTATAATTTATAAATGTCCTTGTGACCAGGCCTGTTGTGCCAGTATACCTTCATGCTTTGATTCTCTGAAATCATAGCTTATAATTTATAAATGTCCTTGTGACCAGGCCTATTGTGCCAGTATACCTTCATGCTTTGATTCTCTGAAATCATGGCTTATAAATTAAACTTGTCTACGCGACTAGGCCATTTGTGCTATTACTAACTTATAAATTAGGATTCATGATAAAAATCCTGAATAAAATAAATATCATTCATTTCCTGCCAATATAGATATTAAAAGAGAATCTTAAAAGGTTTGACCTAGCTTAAATGTCATTGAAGACCTAGCTAAGATGGTAAAACCTGTTTAAAAAGAGATTCAGATCCTTGTTAACATCTGAAAATGTGTTAACACTCCCGACAACCGTGATGCGATAAAAATCACACTTGTCATCCTTATATTAGGAATTTTTCCAAATCCTTTTTTTTAGCGTAAATAATCAATAGGAATCATGGCTGGTAAACGTCGAAAATGATGTACGCATCAAAACATCCATTTGGGGTGTACACATACGGGTAAAGATGAATACATGAAAAAGATAGTTTTATTTCATAACTTCTTGTCAAAACAATAAACTATGAAATTTTCTGACCCAAAGGAATTATCGATTATGCTTTAAAATTTCCCTAGTGACAAGGCCTCTGAGCCATCATAAGTCCTTTGGAACAAGCCCTTGTGCTATATATAAAAGATGTTAGTATGACATTGGCAGTCGTGACTTATGTCCCCTGTCTAATAAATATGAAGGATTATATTCCGCTTAAATGCCAAAGATGGTTTATTTAAAAACTTAGGCAAAACATAATCAAATAAATTAAATACTATCTATTGGCCTATATGGTTTAATTGCACCATGGCTATTTATTCAAAAAAAAATCAACAATTCGCTATATGATTAAACAAATTGTTTCTACTTGGTTAGTAGCCTGCAAAGCTTCACCATGGCTGACTCCTCAGAAGCTCACAATCATCCAGTTAATCAGAATGATGATACAAGACTGAATTTAACGAGCGCCGAGTTACAGGCTATGTTAGATACAGCTGTAAACAAGGCAGTGAACCGAGCGTTAAGGGATCATAAGCGAAAGTGCAAAAATGCCCCAAATAAAGGTCGTAAAAAGAGTAAGATCGGTTCAAACCATAACCCGTCTAAGCCAAAGGAGGCAAAGCCCAAATGCAATAATTGCAGGAAGCAACATGCTGGAAAATGCACAATCGACCCACGTGCTAAATTATGTGGAATTTGCAAAACCAGGGGTCACAAGACCTTAGATTGCAAGAAATTGGATGATGCAAACTGTTTCAGTTGTGGCGAAAAAGGCCACATCAGTACCAATTGCTTTAAGGCTGCCAAAGAAGGAGCAGCTAAGTCTGGCAAGGATTTAAAGGACAACCAGCAGACAGGTGAAAAACCCAGATGCAAAATCTGCAAGAAACAGCACTTCGAGAAGTGCATGTATGGATCGAACTCGCATACACAGACGAGAACTTTTGCATGTGGGATATGCAAGTCCAAGGGGCATAAGACCTTGGACTGCAAGAAGATGGAAGATGCAACCTGCTATGGTTGCAATGTAAGAGGGCACATTAAGACCAACTGCCCTAAATATGCTAAAAAGCTTGAGGAAGTTAAAAAGATCAAAGCTGGAAGCTCTTAAATGGGTGCTCAAGAGACTGTTCAGGATAACAATGTCACAACAGGTACTTTCTGTATTAATTGATTCAGGTTCAGATAAGTCTCTCGTAGACAATAGATATTGTAAATCATTAAATCTACTTGTTAAAACTCTAAGCGTTAAGTATGAAGTAAAATTGGCCGATAGTACCTCAGAAACTGCTTCAGCAATATTAGATGGATGTTTTATATCCATTAGGAATCATTTTTCCGATGTCCTATTTTTCCGTTAAAATATAAGGACGCAATATAGTGATAAAAATCTATGGGTTGCCTTGAAAATCAAGCCCATATTATGGGTGATAAGAAGCAATTAATTATCAAGACTCCTTATGAGACAACCCTCATCATTACATGTATCCGTGCGATTAAATAAAAAAAATGGTGGAATTGGCCGTCCCCGGAATCGAACCTGGGTCTAAGCCACACCCTTTCGCGCGCCTAGCCAACCGAGCTAGGTGCCTAGTTTGTGAAATTTCCATTTTGATTAAATATAAGCACATGTACAATAACTTCCTTACTTCTTACTATAAGTCACCTACTTATCCTCCTTATGTTGACTAAGTATTAGAATCCAAGATTTTACCTCTATGTTTTAATTACTCTTGGCTTGCTTATGTTGACTAAACACTAGAAAGGGTGAAGTAGAAACCATTAAGTATATCAGTGTTAGGCTAGAAAGGACATGGTAAGGTATACATCACAGTCATTCGATGGCAATACTCTTAATGAGTAAGGACATTAATGAAATCCTCAAGAAGGATCCTCTTATACATTGTGGGATGGTCCAAGTTTTTTTTTTTTTTTTTAGGACCTTACTAGAAAAACCTAGTATTTATTTCGCGAAAAGGGAAAAGACGAAATAAGAATTTCTGACTCTCGCCATAAAAGTTCTAGACTGTCGACAGTATGTCGCAAATTTTAATTCATTGGCTGAGATAGTACCCTATTCAGTATACCCAAAAATCTAAGCTTAAAGCACATAATTATTAGTGGTTAGCATTGACAATAAGAGGGCACACTAAGGTTTAAAAACCTGCTCATTAAAAATCCATTATGGATCTACCTCAGCTACCCACGTTATAATGATTAAGAAGTAATCAGTCAAAGCTGAGACTGCCCTAAATTTATCTAAGATTTTACAGCTAAGTTTAGAAGGATTAATAGTGGAGGCGTTTAGCCCTCCTGTTGAATAATTAGAGACAGCTCACATTAGGAATTTCACCAGATAAACCCTTATTTGTGAATTTATTGCTATAAATTACACGTGGTTTTGGGTGCTGTTAAGTCTCTCACAAGACCATAAACTTAGCAAACTTTTAGAAATTTTTTTTTCTGTAAGAAGCCCAGATGTTAAGTGTAAGGTAGAACCTTCGGGCAAATCATATGAACCATTTCTTCTGTTCTTGTCAGAAACCTTTAGGCATAAAATTTTAGAAGTATCCTCTCTCTAAGAGGAAGTACGAAAGCATAAATAGTTGATATCTCTTTAATCTCTATCGATTCCGAATACCAGATGGTATGATAAAAGCGCCATATGAGGATTGGTGTGTCTTAATAAATTCCATAGATTGCTTCCATGCCTGATCAGTATGGAGGTTTAATACATGGGACCACAAAGATATTCCGATGGTCATAGAGTACTAAAGTCAGCTAATGGTATTCAAAGGAGATGTCCAAGATGGAATTTGTCCAAGTAAGTGTTCCCGATAAAGGAGTTCTTGGACTCGTAACCTAAATGTGTCACTTAATTGACACAAACAATGGTGGATGAATTGGAGCCTGAGATTTGTAAAAATCTCTGTAACCTCCTTGTACCTTGATTATCTCCTCCTAATATTACCCTGTTTACCCCTGAGAGGCAGGTAGAGTTAAGGTTTAAATTCCGTTTAAGGCTGTGTTATTATGAAATCTCCAAAACGGCTAGTACCATCATTGGAAGAATCGAAACCCTAATTAACTAAGTTTAAAATAGAGGGTTCATATAGCCTAACTCAATATCCTGAGAATTCGGTATAGTTAATTATGAAAGACGGTTCATTTTGCTTATACATTATTACCGCAACCCTAATTAGGCAACGATTAAGAATTTGCCATCAGCTGCCCAGGATCATCGAATTGTTCGACTAGCGGCAAGGATTAGCTATTCCTTAATATTAGTTTTGAGCAGTGGTTGGAATAACCATCTCACCTTAAAATAAGCTTTTCTATAGTAATTGATATGTAAGTATTAAGGCTACTCCTTTGGAGACCTTGTATAGATGGAATGTTAAATATCTATTGTTAGATAGAGAATTGGTAAGTCCAATTATCAAGATCTGAAAGTTGCCTGGGAGACAACAAATAAGATCATACAAATCCATAATCATCAGTAAGATGCCAGTATTCGGCAGGAAATCAAGGAGTTATGAAAATAGCAAACTTCCTAAGTTCTTGTTAAGGAATAAGGTTTAACAAAAGATATCACCCAGGAAGGGTGTACCAAATTTGTTAAGTTATCAGGCTAATTAAGCTCTGAATATATAGGATCATTCGAAGGAAATCGAATGTATCAGATCAAGTAACTTATAAACTAAAACCTATTTACGGAGCTAAGCGGAACTCGCAATACATTGCACACTAGTGACTGAAGGATGTGTTTTCGCCAATAAGTCAAGAAACACTATCACCTAATGATATGCAGATTTATGATGTGATCTGTATCGATTGAGGATCGACAGATTAAGAAGCTCCAAAAGGATACATGTACCTAATATAGGAGTCATTTGGGGAGCTTAGAAAGACTCCAGATATGCTATAAAAGTTAAGTCCATTATGCGACAAAGAGTACTTCCAGCATTTTAACAAATCTCGAGGTCGAGATTTCTTTAAAGGGGGTGAGGATGTAACACCTCGAAAATTTACGTCATATAATGTCTTGACACGTGTCATAACCTTTGAACGTGTGAAAGAATGTTCTTGAAGGACTAAAGTTGACAAACAATGAAACTGTGTAAATATAAGGGTTCAAAGTGTCAACAATGAATAAATATACTTTACAATAACCCTACATGATGTTTATAACCTTAAATGAATGGATCATGGATCATACGAAGCGAATTGTGAAAGAAAGTGAGAGATTACAAACTACAGGGGTTAAATGTGTCAACATGTTAAGATATACCTCTGAGTGACCTTTTAGCAAACCCGAAGCCTTGTAACGATTAATTATGCTCACTAGAATGCACCATAAAAATTTCACCAAGTTTCGTTAAAGTATGAGAAAGTTATGGCAATATTCGTATACGAGGGGTTAAAAGCGTCCACGTTGAAATTTAGGGTTTTTCGGGTAAACCCAAAGTGGCCAAGGACTTCACAAAGTGGGTATAAGTTTTAAAGCCCCCATATGTCAATAGTAAGGGTTTAAGATGCAAGAAATGTAGTGAAAATGACCTTTCGGGGGACCAGGGATCAAAACTGCAAAAATATGGAGCCTGGTGAATAGTTGCGCACCGCAACAAATAATTGTTACGGTGCGCAAGCAGTTGCCAGCAACAGAAACTTCACAGCTGCCTGTTTTCAGCCGGTTGCACCGCCTCATTCAGCCATTTTCCGATTTTAGGGTCTTGTTTAATGATTTAGGGGGGCTTAGGGACACTTGGGATGATCCCATAACAATTGTAGACTTGTTTGTAATGATCTTGATCAATCTAAACCCACTATATAAGAACCCACTTTGTGCAAACTTTTGATCATTCATTCTCAATCATCTTCTGGTCATTTCTGGAGCACAAGGACCATCCTCAAGCATTCAAAATCGTTCATAGGACTTGTGTAAGTATCCTCAACCTTCCTTGTTTAAGTTTTGATTAGTTTATAGCCTAGAAGTCAAACCGTCGTAATTACGGTTTGACTTAACGATTAATCGCTAACGGTCCAGCGATTAGGCAAACTTAAGACAGTTATAAGTTGGTATTTATGTGGGCTTTAAACCCTTAAAAGGGAACCCACTGATACCCGTTCTAACTAGGTCGTTTGTCGAGTCAAAGAAGATTAGAAAAAGTCAACAGAATTGTAAACTTGGATTTAACGCATAATTAGCGATGTAAAAGGCGTATAATCTATTTTATCATTCATATAACCTGATAATAAGCATAAGAACTTGTCTAAGCTTGTTTGATTCGACAACTTTCTGTTTAAGATCGATTCGGAACCGAAAGGCGCGTAGTTTGACTTTCTGCTTTGACTTCGGTTCTGACCCGATTTAGAAAGGTTTAGACATGCCTTAAAGTTCCATTAGGACCTAGTTACATGTTGGTACAACCCTCTGCGTTTATACCACTTGGAACCTCGATTGTCCGACGTTTCCGTTAATTGCTTAAATAGTGACCATAATGCCCTTATGACCATAAAACGAGAATTTTGGAAATGTGAAAGTACAATAATCTTAGTTACTGATTATTAAACATGTCTGTAAATTTTCACGTCAGTTGGAGGTCTAGATTAGGAGTTATGCTTAATGACGTAATTGGAACGCTTCTTAGTAATTAAACGGCGTCATTAGCATAAAGCCTATCTAAACCCAATTTTTGACACCAAACCTTTTACCCACTGATGTAATATAATATTTTGGGATTTTTGAAGATTTTTAATTATTTTTAAACTGATCATAAGCTAGGATTAGTACCTTGATGCGGTAAATACCGATTATACCCTTTTCGGCCATAAAATGAGTTTTACAAGTCCTTTTGCTACCAATCCAATTGCTACTGATTTTAAATAATAAATGAAGTGTTTTGAACCTTGTAAACTGACCTGGAAACTCAGAATACTATTTTAACCCGTAAATCGCTTAAAATGGCGTTATACGCGTATTAAGCGCATAGTAAGGGTTTAAAACCATTTTGCCACATAGGACTTAACACCAACTGATATACCAAGTTAAAATAAACTATTTTACTGATTTATTCAGACCCGGATCACAGAAGCTTAATTGATCCCTTTTATAATCTTTAAAATGACCAAAATACCCCTAAGGGGCTTATTATGAGATTAAACTCGTTTTGGGCATAATGGAAGGTATCCTACTGATATCATAACATATTTAAGGCATGTTAACTTAGAAAACCTGTTTAGGACTCTTATGGTTACCCGTTACGCTTCATGCGCGTTCGGTTCGGTTTATATAACTAGTTTACAAAAATTAGCTGAAACGGGTCAAACCTTATCAGTTTTATCTCAAAATCCAGAATGTGTTTAGATTACCCATATTATACAAGTCTTCAAACTTTTCAGGTCTAAATCACATTCTATTCCGGTCTTCGCTTTATCATGCGTTTGAACCGTATCTTTATCTCGAAAACTAATCGGTCTAAGTCAAGGCTTAATTTTAAGACCCGTTAGGATTCTAATAGGTTATTAAAAACCTTCGTTCCAGATTTAGGAGCCCAGTAAAAGCTATCTGTACTTGCTGATTTGATACGGCTGGGATTGAATTTATATTTGGCTCAGGTAAATACTTTTAACTTATTTCCCTATACGGGCTTGGGGTACGGTATATAAAATACCGCTTGGTCGGACATTGAATCTTTAATTGTATGATGGTTAAAGTATTGAGATGTTTCGTTTAAATTGTTTTGTTTGCTTAAAGCCTTTGGGGGTTAATGACCGTGTCCCGGATATCCCTGGCATCATTTTACGAAATGGCCATGACCTTAGCACTCAGGTGTAGGCGTACACCTGTCAGTGTCTCATTTAAATAAAGTGGTGTGTCTATTGATCTTTAACCTGGCTCGATCCGGGCTACTGAACGCATAAGGAACATGTAAATCCTTTACAAGTTTATATAATTAAATAAGTAACCCAAGTTATAAAATATTATTTGTGCCATGTGCATTCAAATCCATTATTTATTAAACCTTTTCAAAATGAGTCAGTTGATAGTATTTACCAGTGTAAACTGACGTATTTTCCAAAGAGGCTAAGTGCAGGTACTAATCGGAATGGGCTGGCTACTCCTAGCGTCAATAAAGAGTCTCGCAAGCTTAGATGCCTAAAGTCTGTTGAACAGTGTTATTTTTATGTTTGATCCGCCTGTGGATCCTTTACTTCCGTTGTAATACTTTGATGTTACATTATTTCGGATTGTAATATATTTATCCTTTTGCTTCCGCTGTGCATTTATATATTGTGTTGTTTGACTATGATGTTACCAACCACGTCACGATACTCCCCTACCGGGCCCACCGGTAATACGTGGAAATTCGGGGTGTGACAGACACCTTCACTCTCAGACCGGTAATGCATGTCAATCGGAATGACACCACGACGTATCTAGAAGAAATTTAGCTTCCAGTCATATAGGCTTCTAGGAGGATCCCGGCTACAAGGTTTGACCCCACTAGTATGGGAGTTGAAAGAGTAAAAGCCACCAGTGTAAGTGACAAAGTAAAACATGTTGAAATTCTCGAACGTCGGTTCAATGCGATTGGCCCGGCAAATAAACTCAAAGTGGGTGATTCGAGGTAACCCAATAGCGTTTATTTGTGAAATGTGCAAACCATAACCAGTCATAACCTCTCCGATGAACTTCAACATCAGAAGACGAAAGTTTCCCTCCCGAAAGAACTCAGCATATAACGTTATGTACCCTGGAGGAGCATCAAGAGCAGTACAATTGGGGGTCGAAAACTGGATTCCCCAGTCAGAAGAAAAACCAAAGTTTTGAACCAGATTGTTAAGTTCCTATTCTTTCCAGTTAATCACCGCTTGATTTGGGCCTGGAGGATTTTTTGGCTTGGATTTCCTCTTCCTGGTAGTAGAAGGTTTTGCACCGGTAGACATGTTTCAAGGGAAAAATGAAGATGAAAGAAGAACTAGAAAGAAGATTGGGAGGGAAAAAGGAGTTTTGAAATTTGAAATCGAAGATGGAAATGGTGATCTGTGGAAACCGCCTGATATTTATACCCATCGCAGTTAATGTGATGGGTAGTGGACCGTCGGAATGCAAGAAAACAACCAATCAGGCGCTGACATGTCAGGAAAAAGAAGATGAAACGCCGCCTCTTTAGGGCGCGTGGCCGTCCGCGCCTGACAACCACGAAAAACGTGCCTGACATGCTGGAAAAGTAACTGTGCACACCTCCGACAAGACAGCCATCTCAGACGGAACATCAGTCACATCAGATGTCACACTCTTTACAAAGATGAAAATCACAAACTTCCCTTAGAAGAAATCTCTAAATAAATCTTCATGCGCCATGCGCTATTTTGGCTCAATTTTTGCAGTCATCTTCATGCACCATGCGCTATTTTGGCTCAATTTTGTAGTCATCTTCATGCGCCATGCGCTATTTTCGCTCAATTTTGCAAGTCATCTTCACACGCCATGCGCTATTTTGGCTCAAATTTTGCAAGTCATCTTCATGCTCCATGCGCTATTTTGGCTCAATTTTACAGTCATCTTCATGCGCCATGTGCTAGTTTGACTCAATTTTGCAAGTCATCTTCACGCGCCATGCGTTATTTTGGCTTAACTTTGAAAATTATCGCCATGCGCTATTTTGGCTCAATTTTGTAGTCATCTTCATGCGCCATGCGCTATTTTGGTTCAATTTTGCAAACCATCTTCACGCGCCATGCGCTATTTTGGCTCAAATTTTGAAGACCGTCACCTTGCGCCACATGCTGTTTTGGCTCAAGCATGCACGCCATTACCACCCGCCTTACGCTGTTTTAAATCAAACTTTGCACGTTGTAGAACACGCGCGGTAAAATACAAAGCTTAAAGAAAACCAAACAACAATACTACAACCCTTATGAGTCCAGAATCCCTCCTAGGTGATAAACTCAACTAGAAGGCACACTGGACTGGGGGAACTTGAAGAGGTATGGTCCCAAATCCATGCACACATGGCAAGGACCATACCACTTTTATCCAACATGGCGCCTACATCAGCAGAGGGTATCCAGAAGCTTCTAGAAGAAATCGCAGGTGACACCAAAGATGCTCCTCCAGACAAAAAGGACAACACGTAGTAATCGAGCGCCAGCTGGACCTGCAAGATAATCCTATGACAGGCCGACAACCACTGCCACAATTCTCCTATCAGGACGAATAATGATGCGCCACGTCATCCACTACTCCGGGTACGACAGAGGAGACCAAGAGGATACTCCTCTTGGTCAGACAGCTGGCATCCGGTAGCAGCTGGCAAGGCCTTCTCCCCCCTCCTTCATCCTTCGGCTATAAATATGAGACTCCACCTACAGGTTTAACATTCTGCTCTCTCTCTCTCTATCTCTCTATTTCACCTACAACACACACTATTCTCCTCAGAACAGTACTTATTCTCACGCCGAAGGGTGGTCACAAGGAGAACCCCCATATTCTCCTCCTTGTGGTGAGTCACCGGTGTTCTGTTTTGCAGGAGTCCAGCAGTCGGCGAGTGGAGGAAGAGATTGAACCTTTAATCACGAGACGACCCAGCTGGTTAGCTTAAGTGTTAACCAGTGTTTCATCATCCTGATACCTATTATGCATCCTCTACTATTATTATACAAACGCATCATCATCATACTCAGTAAATCCCACCAATAGTAAAGCTACGATAGGGTCTGAGAAGAGTAAGATATAGACAACCTTACCTCTATCTCGTAGGATTAGAGAGCCTGCTTCCAGTGAGACCCCAACTTAATAGTAGTTTTGCATCAAGTCTTGGGCTTAAGGCACATAACACTTAGCAATCGGGACAAAGACTGATTGGTGCATGTACCCCCTTGTCTTTCAACTATCACCACCACCACACATGCATGATTACAGTCCGTCAGTTTTAATGTTATTTTCACGAAATTAGTAAAATAACGCAATTATTATACAAACTCAAATTAAACAAATAGAAATGCATATGTATCTATCTCTAATATGTATATATGGTTCCACCTTTCATGTTTCTTAGCATCTAAGAATATTCTTTTTAACTCAAAGACTACACATATGCCTTTATACTATAATGCAATACATATGTCATTCATTTTATCATGTTTTTCTAATCTGCCAAAGTCATGCAGAAAGCGGCTATCAAGAAGATGGATATGCAAGCATCACGGCAATTTCTAGCCGAACTAAAGGTTTTAACTCAAACACATCACCTGAACCTGGTAAAAGGTGTTTAATTTGAACTTCTAAGTTGTCTTCAAAAGGATATATGAACTTACATTTTGATCATATGTGACGCAGGTGCGTTTAATAGGATATTGTGTCGAGGATTCTCTTTTCTTGGTCTATGAGTATATTGAAAATGGAAACTTAAGTCAACATTTACATGAATCAGGTTTGGTCAATTAAATAAAAAACAAGAACTCATTTCTGATACTGAATGGATTCAAACAAAAATATTTATGTTCTTTTTAACTTTCAGTTCCAGAAAAGGACCCGCTACCATGGTTTATCAGAGTCCAATTTGCTCTTGACTCCGCAAGGGGTATTGAGTATATTCATGAACATACCATTCCAGTAGGACATGTACATTGTGATATTAAATCTGCAAATATACTGATCGACAAGAATTTCCAAGGGAAGGTTATACATCTCCTCTGCAAATCTATTCTTGAAGAAGAAAAAACATGTGAAGTGAAAGTGTAGTTAATATACTGCTAGTATACTACTAGTTTATACCTAATAAATAAGTAACTGGTTGCGCTACGCCTAATCATTTTCACACTTTTCTTACTTCTCTCTTTTGTATTCTATTTCTTAATTTTAAAAAGTTAATAAAAAAGCAATAGTATTAATTAACAATATATTCCTAAATCTTCATTGCTAAGTATTTAATATTTTTTTAATTCAACCTGTGTAATACATAGGTTTAGGGTTGTAAACGAACCGAACGAACACGAACGAGGCCTTGTTCGTGTTCGTTCGTTAAGGAAATAAATGTGTTCACGAACGGTTCATGAACACTTTCCGAACGAGATTTTATGTTTGTGTGCGTTCATTAAGGAAATGAGCGTGTTCACGAACGGTTCACGAACACAAATAAATTTGGCGAACGCGGTGAAGGATAAAGGTGTATGGCCTAGAAAGTAGCACTAGAACTTGAATCCCTTATTGTGGAACGGAGGTAGATCATATTCGTCGATGTAAATAATGAGAAAAGAAAGGGAAATGGTGCATAAACAAGGTGAAAGAGGGTTTCCTAGTTTAATTGTTAGGATAATGATATAAATAAAAGTTTAATAGTAGGGTAAATTACATTTTTCGTCCTTTATGTTTGTAATAGGTTGCAACAGATAACCTTTAACTTCAATAATTACAGTCACAATCCTTTATTTGCAAAACCTGTTACACTCTACGTCCTTTAGTACTAACCAGATTAAAATTTTCAGTTAAGTTTATTCACTTAAGGGTATTTTGGTCAATTCATGTTTTTATTTAATTGTTTAATAAATAAAAAACAAAAAAAATTCATATACACTTCATCTTTCCCAATTTTTTAACCCTAAAACCCTAACCACCACATCTTGCTACCACCACCACATCCTACTGCCACCACTCCGATCACACCCACCGCCCCTAACCCCTCCACCAGAAAACAAATCAATAATCACTTACATATGAATATATGATCAGATAAATTGCAGAAGAAGATAAACTGCACCGATTCACCGAAAATCAAAGAGAAATGGTGCGAAGAAGAACAAACTACCCGAACGCTATCGTTTCATGATCCGACACATCGACGTCGTTGAATTACTACTACGCCTGTTAATGCCAACTATAGAAGAGTCTGTATCCTTTGGAAGTTAAAGTGACGTATGGTAAAATGTTCTAGAAGGTGCACAAGAAATAACTGATGTGTGGGAGTGCCACGTGTACATGTGGTTGTGGGTGAAACGTGTTTGTGAGTTTTGGTGAGGGTAACGGTAGGTGGGATTAACGTCCCTCGCAAAGGAAAGAATATTGACGGTGGATGTGATGAGGTGGGAAAAGTAACGAGAGAATCTTGGTCGCTGATTTCGGCACCATAGATTGGTTGATTAGATCTGCTGAAAACCATGAAACTTGTGTTCAGTTTAGGGGCGGTGGGTGAACTGTTGAGGGTTCATGATGGTAGGAGTGGTGGTGGTAGGATGTGGAGGTGGTTGCGGTAGGATGAGGCAGTGGTGGCAAGATGTGTTGGTTAGGGTTTTAGGGTTAAAAAATTGGGAAAGATAGAGTGTATATGAATTTTTTTTGTTTTTTATTTATTAAACAATTCAATAAAAACATGAATTGACCAAAATACCCTTAAGTGAATAAACTTAACTGAAAATTTTAATCTGGTTAGTACTAAAGGACGTAAAGCGTAACGGGTTTTGCAAATAAATGATTGTGACTGTAATTATTGAAGTTAAAGGCTATCCGTTGCAACCTACTACAAACATAAAGGTCGAAAAGTGTAATTTACCCTTAATATTATAAAAAGTATAGATAAAATATATGAAAGTATAAAAATCTTTAATTGAAACACGAACATACGAACACACACGAATGCAAATGAACGAATGTTCACGAACACAATTGAACAAACGAGACCTTTGTTCATGTTCGTTCATTTAACTAATCGAACGGAATTTCTTGTTCATCTTCGTTCGTTTATTAAACGAATGAACATAAACGAACTTCCCGCTAAACGGTTTACGAACTGTTCGCTGAACGTTCGATTTGTTTACAGCCCTACATAGGTTTCTAACCTAGTTAGATTATAAATAGGTGCATGTGATCAGATTTATGCTAGGGTACGGTTATTATTATCATTTCAGTTATGTTTAGATATTTAGTCCTTCTCGAATTGGATTGTTACTTTGGAAATCAGAAGGTTGCATACGTTTATGTCAATTATAAATTATCTATGTTTTTGAATATATAAAGCCGTTACGGTCTTATATTAATGGTGGTTCTGATTTAGTGGTGCCATGTGTTTACTATTAGGTTGCGGACTTTGGTTTAACAAGGCTAAATGCACTTGGAAGTAAATCACATGTTGCGGGAACATTCGGATATATGCCACCACAGTAAATCTTCTTCTTTTAGTACACGTTTTCTTCTCTTTGTCGAATGCAACCAGTCGCCAATTAAGAGCAAAAATGCTCTTTTGCCTTCGAAATGAGACTTCAAAGTTCAGATCATGCTAATTTAATTCTTTTTTTTTTCTTTTTAGCCCATAACTACCTTCAAAGTTCATGTAGTGGGGTGCTCAGTATACGTGTTTGCAATTCGTTCCCAGCTCAAGATTTAAATTAGTTTAGCCCATATGAAATTTGTAAGTCTTCTGCGATGACCAAATTAACTCGGGGCTGCTAATTAATTTGATTTGTCTAAAATGGTAGTGGTGGTGATAGACGACGTATGTGGATTTTGACCAGATCACCGGAAAAGCAAAGATGGTCGGTGATGTCGTAGGACTGTCACATCATTGACGGAGATGAAGATTTTGGTTGATTTACAGACGACAATATCATATCAAATTTGCGATCCACTTTTTAGTTTACACAGGGAGAACGCTATGTTCCCGAGTTACGTTAAGGGGAGAAAAGAAATGATTCTCTCATTTTCTTTTCTCTTCTCTCCGTTTCTTTCCAAATTGGAAAGATTAAATTTAGGCAAAAAACCTCTCATTTTCTATTCTCTTCTCTCCTTTAATGAAACTCTGGAACACAACTAAAAATTATTTCCTTCCAAATCTTTTCTTTTCTCTCATTTAATGAAACTCGGGAACACAGTGGAAAAGATTGGAGGGAGAAGAAGACAAGAGGGTGGACCCCACAGGTTTATCTTTTTTTTTATTTTTGAAGTGGCTCTTATTTTTTTTTGTTAAAAAGGTAAAGGTATTTTGGTCATTTCACATCCACTTAACACCAAAAACTAACCCTTATCCGTGTCAGGGACTATCCGGGAATGAAATTGCAAAAGTTGGGGACTATAACTGTAATTTTAGAAAGTTAGGGACTAAAGGTAAAAAATTGGCAAACCACAAGAGCTATCATTTTTCTCCAATTTTTAACATCAATATATTGGCATCAATCTACAAATATTTAATACCATGAACATGTTTAGAAATTGACTATCTTTAACTGTCTTTAATTATTAACATCAATTAAGCGCACACTGACAGGTTAACATTTTTTTGGTAGAGATGAGCAAATGGTACCGGGTACCGGTTCAAAACCGGTACCAAACCGAATTTACCGTTTTCGATACCAGTATTTACCGAATTTTACCCTCAGATACCAGTCCATACCGGTACCGAACCGTACCGGTACCCTTTTTTGGGATTTTCGGTACCGGTTGGTACCGAGCTCATCCCTATTTGTTGGTTTCTATAAATAAAAAAGCGCATCAGATAAGAATAAAAAATGACATGATTAATCCAGCTCTAAATGCTTCCATCTGTCGTGTGAAACCAATCTTGATAGTGGCATCAACTAACAGAGAAATGTACTCTTACAAATTGTCCAAATTGTTTAAATCAACCCGTAAGAGAATCTTGTAATAAACAGCCAATGACTCTGCTAAACACGTAAGCAGGTGGTGCAGTTGCAATAGCCAACCGAGATGCAACCATGTATGCACCCGAATCACCTCCTCTTAGCAACCAACCTTCGATTTAACAAGACTTTATTAGCCCAGCAATAACGCTCTTACATGTACCAAAACCACCTGTTTCAACCGGAACCCATTTGACCGGTTGACCCGATACTCAACCGATCCATATAAGAGAAAATACACATGTACCAGATATGTCTCGATGGTAGCAAGTTCACGGGTACTGCAACAAATGAATACATAAAGTGTTGGCGGTTTGTCAGACTGCCACCTATCTGCGTCATAAACGGGTCAGTTAAAAAAAGAAAAAAAATTGTCATAAACGGGTCAGTTAAAGAAAATGTCATAATTATTGTTGGATATCAAGAACACATAATTACGAATTAGTCATTCATCACGAACAAGAACATAGGATCAATTTGGATAAATTTGGTCTGTCAACGAAAGTCAACGCAGACCGTTTTAGATTATGAAATTGATTTACATACCCATACAATTTTGCGCCTATTTATAGTCTGTGAACAAGGTAGTTATAAGCATTCGTTTGGGGTACCAGAAAACTGTCATTAACCGCCAATTAATGGCCTTTGACTTTTTCAAGTTTGACTTTCATTTTCTTCCCTGTGACCAATATCTAATCTAAATACATAATCAAATAATCTAAGTCTAGATTACATTCTAACTAATATATACTATATTTGTCAATACGCCAAAAGTATATATTCCTCTTTCACATTAAAATAAACGCCGCAGTATGCAAGTATATAGAAGTTTGTTTTACTATACAACTAACCTTCATTTTCATCATCAAAATCAAAATCGAGTGTGCTGCGTATAGATTTGAAGAAGGAAGAAACAGGGCCAGCTGGAACATCATCCAAAGAACCGATAGTGATTCCATCAACCTGGATTAACGACATATTGGAATTTCAGTTGAACAACATCTCTTGTTCTAAAAGTCACTTACCAAAGCAATAGCTGATTTGAATAGCAAAAACTAATGAACAACATTATAAAGAATATTTGCAAGATCTATGCCTACTATTATTCCATATATAAGTTTGCAAGTTTTTTGTGCATCATTAGTTGTACCTTGTGCTTTGTGAGTTTTTCAAAAAAAAAAAACTTGATTTTTTACTATTAACCCAAAGGTTTTTACCTTTTTTCAATTTTAACCCTACATAATTTGTTTTCTTAACTTTAACCCAAAACTTTTCATTATTTTCAATTTAGCTTCGCAACTTTTGTCACTTATGCTTTTCATTTTTCGCAAATTTTCGTTTTACGTATAGTTCTAAATTTTTCGAGTTAATACAACGCAACGTGCATGTGTGGTTTAACATTTTTACCTCTATTTTTCCATGTTTGACAGGTTCGTCGCAACACGCATATCCTAGGTCGAGTCAGTGTTGGTGGTCAATGACGGTTGTGTGACATTAGTACTATTTGACACCGTTTTACGCCCCGCCGCAACGCGGGGTGTGCTTTGGGGGTTTTCAAAGAAAAAGTGGTTATGCATATGGTTGTCGTAACGTTGGCTTTAGGGGTTTTCCAAAAAAAAAAAATTTTTTTACTTTTCACCCAAAAGTATTTCATAAATTACTTTTAACCCAAAACTATTTGTTTTTTTTACTTTTAACCCAAAACTTTTTATCTTTTGCAATCAATCCTCATAACTTTTTTTACTTTCAACTTTGGTCCTTTATAGTTTTCATTTTTCGCAAATTTTTCGCTTTATGCTTGGTTTTAAATTTTGTGACTTAACACATCGCAGCGTGCGTCTTTGGTTTAACGTCTTTACATTTCGTTCTAAATTTCGCTAGTTAACAAGACGCAACGTGCGTGTGTGGGTGAACGTTTTCCATCGTCTATTTTTTCCCCGTTTGACAGGTTTAACATAATGTGCGGGTCCTAGATCCACTTAGTTTAACTAAAGAATCCCCGCCGCATTGCGGCGGGTCGCAATCCTAGTTTCAACAAATTAGGTAGTTCATCATCACCACTGTAAATATCAAATATTTTAGATTATGATCGACACCATTCCAAGGTGATAGAGAAACAAAAAGAAAGGCCGTGAACAGATGCACTCACTTCATAGTTTTGGAAATATAGATCTTCATGAACTTTAGAAGTCGCCTCCATTGAAAGTTCAGGGTGTTTCAGCTTTAAATGTTCAAATTCAGCAATTCGATAGTATGATAAAGAATCCTGTTAGTAACATAATCATTCAAATTCGGTTCACCGACAACACAAATCAGCGGAAGATTCTCACTGTAAGCACCCGCAATAGCGTTGAGAACACCAAGTCCACCAACAGTGAAAGTAACAACACAAGCACCGACGTTGCGAGACCTACAACATATCAATCAGATCTGTTGAATCAATACAAAAAATTGCAACAAGAACTTAAAAATATATCAAACTAATACAAACGAACCAAAAAATGTACTGTTGATTCCAATAATCTTCATATCTGTTGCTGCAAAATCAAATAAAACATATACAACTTTGGAAGTGTGTACTCTAAAGCAATGGGAAAAAACACATTTTAATCACAAAAAAAAATTCTTATATAAAGCAGTCTATACTACTTAAAATACACAAGTAAAACTTACGATCAAAAGCACAAGCTTCTTGAACATCCCTAACAGCAGCTTGTTCCACTATGTTCCTCACGTTAAATCTCTTAATTGCCTTATCCTGAACAATCGATAACAGTAGTCGTTAACAAGAGACAGAAATACAGATGAAAAAAATGTAACTTTTGGATGTAAACAAAGCTTATTTGCTTGTGCATAGTCGCCTCAACTTTTAGAACCAAAACTGATCGCTTGTTTAAACTATCATTATATTGATAGCTGGGAATAATACACTCAGGACCTTTGTACAATAAAATAGCCAATTAGCAAAGACTCACTTTTAGTGTTTGTTCGTAACATAAAAAGAGTTTATAATCTCCAAGTTCAAAGTCAATCGGTATAATAAATTTAAAATTGAAGATCAAGTCTCAAAAAACGTTTAAACCGGTTTTTATACCGTACCGGGGGTCCGGCTCAACCGGTCAACTGGTTGAACCCTATAATTCCATAAAAATACAACTTCAACGATACAAAAAAAGAAGTTGAAGTTACCAATGGAGAATTTAAAACTCAAATATTAAACACGAGTATAAACCGTCACCAGTAATAGCGGATTGTCCAGTGATTGAATACTAAACCGGTACCGAATTAGACCAGGCTCTATCGGGGTAATGTCCCTGGTAACCAATTCAACCGGCTGGTTTAAATCGGTTTATAAAACATTAGTCTCTAGAATGAATGTAGTATATAACAACTAACATAATAATTCATAATTGCACAATATAACATTATCATAAACCACTCTCAGTCAGCGGATACAAAAACTTCAATAACATCTAACCTAAAAACACAAAACGGATCCCTATAATAAATCAATCACCAACATACATTTCACAGATCAAAAAACCGATCCTACAAATGAAGCAAAAATAGAGCAAATCGGATACCTTGGGCCAACATTTTCCACAATTCGAACAGCGAATGAACTTGACGTGACCACGGCAGGGGCGGATCTACATTGGCCGGGACGGGTTCACGCGAACCCACTGCGTTTCGAAATTTTAGTAGATATTACATAGTAAACTGGAGTGAACCCATAAGAATTATAAAAGATGAACCCATAGTCAAAACAACAAACTTGGTTCAGTGGAATAAACCTCTTGTTTCCCCCAAAATATCACAGGTTCGAGTCCTGTTTGTCACTTTTTTGCAAATTTTATTTGTTTATTTTTTGTTTCAAATTCGTTTAAACTTAATTATAACACCCATTTAGGGTTTCCAGATTTCCACTTGCAGACACAAACTATACTCTACTCCTCCCTCAGTTGTGTAGTTAAGTTACGTTTTTTATGTCTTTCAAAACCATTTTGGAATTTTTTTTTTTAGTTGAACAGATTGCCATATAATGTCTTTTATTTTGGTATTATATATTTGCTTATGTTATTTTTTGAGTTAAAATATAGTTAAGGAAATTTCAGGTTCTACACTGAATGCTTGTGTTACTTATTTTAATGCTGCTATACATATTGCTTAATGGTCCTAATTGTGAAAATTGAAATTGATGATGCTTTACATCATTTTTGAAATATATAGAGGAAATGATAATGCTTTGAGCTTAAATATATAAGTCCTTGTTAACAAATATTAATTCAGGTTGTTAGATCCTGTAAAATGTGTATGTATTGCTGTGAATCTCATATGCTTGCTACCCACTGTCAACGCAAATAGGAAGATACTTCTTGCTTCTTTTCGTTCTATTGTGATTTTAGTTAAATTTAGGTACGGGGATAGGAACCAACTGGGAATGCTCTTAGAAGATGTACATACCGGGGACAATAGGAAGGTTGTATAAATGGTGGGCCGAATGGTTATTTAGGGTGAATCCCTTCTCATAAAGGGGATAGTTGAATGAATATTAACCATCCCAACTTGTTTGAGCAAAACAAAGACACAAACTTAAAGGAAGCGAGAAAAAACAGAACATAACAATCATACGGATTTGTCTGTATGTTTTGAAACTTACCCGACCCAAACGGCAAAACCGACCTGAAATGTTTATGTCCGGTCTATGAAATTGAAGCATCTAAAAATACTGAACCCACTGAAAAAAATTCCTGGATCCGCTACTGGACCACGGGCGTGCTTGTTCCGTCTGCCATTTCTTTGCTTGAACGTCTGCAATCAAACAAATCAGATAATATGAATTCAATCAGAAGTTAAAGGAATCATCAATCAACGAATCATTTTGTGAAGATCTGTGCTGCTGCTGAATCTAAGGTTTCTGCAAATGGAGTGTGATTTTGGGTGCGGGGGTTTGTGATTTAGGGTTTCTCTAGGAAGAAGAAACAATAGGAACAGATCTGGCAATAAAAGTGTCTTGGGATGGGGATGAGCAAAGGGATTCAAAAATTGAATCCATGGCCGCCCAAAATTTGTTTTGCCGCCCAGTGATTGTTGTGTGCTTTAGATGGTTGTACAACAAGCTTTAAAGGGTTGTAAATGTTGAAAAAGTGGCAAATGACCATTTCTGCCCTTCGGATATGCATTATATATATAGTATAGATGATGAATCATAAAACAAGAACAAAAATTTTCAGGGGGATGCACTACAAGGCATCATAGATCTAAATGAATATTTGATATTTATGTAGTTCAAGTCATGAAATTGCTTGAAGTATAGTCATATATTCCATGCTATATATGTAACTTTGTAAATTAGCAAAGCCTACCACACAAGAAAGATAGCATTTGATACTTACATTGTTACCAATAATCTTGACACGAGCAACTCCCATTTTTAAAATGATGAAAACGCTTTATATCCCGTACTACAATATCCCTCTTGGTCATTTTGCTAGCATGCTTCATTAAAGAGTGACAATCCCCACAAATTTTTAAATTTTTCACAATCCTAATAACCTTTAAATCATCACCAGAGATTAGGGCAAAAGCGAGTGCCAGTTTCTCACTATGACTTCCCAAAGATTCTTCTTTTTCTTCTTCTTCAATATTATGAAGCACCCACTCAGTTTCAGGCGTGTAGCCAAATTCTCTTGCATTTTTAGTAATTTCATCTAATTTTAAATGAATTTCATCTGAGCGATCATGAAAATGATCACCAGCTACGAAACTAGTGACTTGACCATGGATTTCAATATAACTCCAACCGGGATCTTTTGCCACACCTTTATTTTTCATTTTGGTCCTCACCCTTTCTACATCTTGCCACTTGCCTGCCCCAGCATAAACATTTGAAAGAAACACATAGCCACCAGGATGTTTAGGCTCGAGTTCTAGAAGCTTCTCTGATGCATATTCTGCCATTTGAATGTTCTTGTGTGTGCTACAAGCACTGAATAGTGCCCCCCAGATGACAAAATCGGGACCTATTGGCATGTTTTTAATGAATCTTAAAGCTTGGTTTAGACGACCAGCCCTACCATAAAGATCAACGATTACTGCATAATGTTTCATGGTGGGTTCAATTGAATAATCATGCTTCATTTTGTCAAAAAAATGAAGACCCTGGTCAACATTTCCAGCATGCAAACAGGCGGTTATAATCACAAGAAAGACTACCCCATCTGGCTTTATTCCTGCAGACAAAGAGACATTGTAACATGTTTGTTCAGCAGGGTAACTTTACATATATCCTTCTAAAAGTTCAAAATATCAGAAAGAAAAATCTGAAAATGGGAGTCAACCTTGTACCTGTAGACTTCATTTTGTTGAAACAATCAAGAGCTTTGTCAAGATATCCATTAAGGGCACAGCCCCATATCATAACACTCCAAGTACGAAGGTCTTTCTCTACTGCCATATCAAATACCCGACTTGCATTCTCAAGGGACCCACATTTTGCATACATGTCTACCAAAGCAGCCGTGATCCCTTTCTTCAAACCGAATCCATTGCTCAAAATATAGTCATGTATTCTGGTTCATGTCTCAAGAGCTCCTGCTTTTGCACAAGCCAAGAGTGCACAAACAATAGTCTGATCATTAGGTTTGACACCCTCTTCCAACATTTCAAAGAACATTGATAGTGCCTGTTCATGCTGCCCATTTTGTGAAAACCCATTTATCATTGTAGTCCAAGAAACCACATCCCTTTCCTCTACGGAACGCCAAAGCTCCATAGCCCGGTCAATCTCACCGGCTTTCATTAATCCATTAATCAAAGTGCTCCAGGTAGAACCATATTTCTCCGGCATTACCTCAAACAATTCCACAGCCTTACCCCATTTCCCAACCTTACAATACCCATTAATTAAAACATTCCATAATAATGTACTTCTTGCGTCATCCCCCCATTGAGAACTTTCATCAAACAGTTGGCATGCACACTCCAGTAAACCAACTTTAGCATACATATCCACCAAATGAAGTAAAACAAGCCGATCGTATAGTAAACCCAGCTTCAAAATCTGAGTATGAATCTCCATACCAAGCCATCCCTCTTGTAATGCGGCTATGGATTTCAAAACAAAGGGGAAAGTTAAATTGGCGGGCCTGATATTCGAGCTCAATATGAGAAGAAAGTAGGAAATTGAGGTCATATAGTAGGAATTATCAGCAAGTGCACGAATTAGTGAGTTGAAAATGTATAAATTAGGGTTTATGAAGTGGCGGAAGATGGAGAGAGCGTGATTGGTGAAGTTGTTTTTGAAAGAAAAAGAGGAAATGAGCTGGGTGACGATTCGGGAGTTAGAAAACTGGTGGTGGAGGATGATTTGGGCATGGATTTGCTGGAGGTGCTTGATGGATTTGGAGGAGTGGATGAGAGAGATGAACTGGGGTTCATCGATGAATGAAGAAGGCTTTTTGGCGGGAGGGGGTTTTGAGAAGGGTGATACTATGCACACCCCTATTTACTAATTACACCCCTATAAAAACATCATATCCATCAATCCATCCATCAATAATTTGCTTTTTGTTTTTAGTCTTTTTTGTCTTTTTGTTGTCTTTTTATTATATTTTAGTGTCTTTTTGTTATTATTATTATTTACTATTAGTTTTTTTTTTTTGAACGGCAAATTTGGATCACTGACGGACCACTGGAGTATCATCGTGCCACCAGAGGAACCACCTGATCATATCCATCTCCACTAAGCATAACGCCACACCAATTCAGGAGGAAACCCAATAAACATGGGAAAACCCCCTTGTGGGAATCGAACCCAGAACCTATTGGTCCCAAAGTCTTATCCCACCACCAAGATGCCACTAATTATTATTATTATTATTATTATTATTATTATTATTATTATTATTATTATTATTATTATTATTATTAAAATTGAAAAAAAAAACCGTGTAAAATGATCATATTATTGGTGCCTCAAATTATTGGTGCATTTGAGAGAATAAATGAAAGTGGAACAAACTCAAATTATTGGTGCCTCAACAAACCGTGCAGTTGATATGCATTCGTTTCACTTACTTCTTTTTTGATGTAGGATTCACTTACTTCTTTTTTGATATGCATTCAAATTATTGGTAAAAATTATGCTATTAGTTTCACTTACTTCTTTTTTGATGTAGGATTCACAGCCAGTTCCCCCACCTGTGAAAACTAAGGAGGAGATCCTACTTTTCTTTAAGCTTTATGACCCTTTAAAAGAGGAGCTTCGGTAGTAGCCTTCGCTCTCTACAGTTAAAGAGATGTCTGGATTTTCAACAGATCAGGTATAGTTTTTAATTCCCATGTTTCAAGTTTCAACTTAGTTATATAATCTAGCTAGGTTAAGGGTCTTGTTTTAGTTTAAATGAGTTTGTTTGGATAATATATATTTTGTAACTACTCAAGCTTGTTCACCTAATATTTTGTAACTAATATTAGTTCACTTTTAGGTGTTCAAGTCTCGTGAAGAGTTAATGGAATGGGTTAGAAACACCGGACGTAGTCTTGGTTACGCTATTGTGACTAAAAGATCGAAAGCTAAAAATGGCTACGTGTCTAAAGCTTGTTCACTTTCACCACGGATCATGATTGGAAAATCTTCAATATAATGTGGAATGCACTCGTTGAATCTCAAACGTGGACATCATTCCTCCAAAATTACAAGCAACTTCAGTCAATGTTAATCCATCATCAAGGTATGTATTATTACTATAATTCTGTTAGTATTATTGTTACCATCGTTATCATCATTATTATCTTTGCAGATGTTTTGGAGAACCTGATGTTAAAAAAAATACTCGTGGACGACCAACTACAAAATCCAAACAACAAACAATACCGAACCCTGCAATTGCTAAACCGCCCCTTCAACGAATCTACTCTCAGAAGCCTCCAAGGCACAGTCCGTTTGGGAACTCCCAAGATCATGATTACACTCAAGAGCCTGCATGGCATAGTTCATTTACGAACTATCAAGAGCAGGATTACACTCAAGAACCTGCAAGGCATAGTTCATTTGTGAACTCCCAAGATCATGATTACACTCAAGAGCCTTGGAGACATAGTTCATTCGGGTATCTAGAGACTGATGATTATGTTGGTTACATCAGTCCAGACGTGAACTATCAAGTGCCTGGTGAAACAAGTCCGTTCATAAATCAAGATATTTACGGAAAAAAACCATTCAAGGACGATCCTGGTGAACCAAGTCCGTTCATGACACAAGATACAGACGGACAAGGTTTTTTTACCAACATTTTAAACACACTGGGATATGATTTCATGGGGTTGAACCAAGATATTGTCGAACAAAGTTCTTTCACCAACTCTACAAGTGCGCCAGGCTATGACTTCATGGGGTTGAACCAAGATCAAGCATCACAGGTGATACACAACTATATTCATCTAATTCCAAAAATCTTCCATGCGTATGTTACACGCATACATAAGGTGTTAGGTGATGGAAATTGTGGGTTTCGGGCGACAGCTTCTGCTCTCGGGTACGGTGAAGATGAATGGTTATTTATCCGGAGATCACTGATGGAAGAGCTACTCGAAATATATTTGAATCACGTCAAAATATGTATAAGTCTTGGATAGCACAACCTGCTACATTTGGGGGTGTATAGATTAAACCTCAGTATGTAAATTATTAAATGATAATAATTTTGTAAAAAAGTACTTATTTTTATATATCTTTTGTTACAGCTATAAATATAAATTGATAAATTATAACAATAAAAACTAATAATAAATACTATATCATTACTACTACTACTACTACTAATAATAATAATAATAATAATAATAATAATAATAATAATAATAATAATAATAATAATAATAATAACAACAACTAATTAAATAATAAACAAATACTAAATAACTAATAATTAAATAAATGAATAAAAAAGACAACAAAAAGACAAAACAGGCTAAAAACAAAAACTAAATGATTGATGGATGTGATGTTTTTGATAGGGGGTGTAATTAGTAAATAGAGGGGGTGGGAATAGAATGAGCCTTTGAGAAGAGCACACGAAGAAGAGCTTTCATTCTGTGACTGACTGACAGCCAAATCATGCAAATTCCTTCCTTCCTAGGGTTGGTTAATGCAGGAGAAAAAAGTATCAAGTGTTTGTGACCTTCCATACAGTTGAACGAATGGCAGCAGAATCAGAAATTCCAAGGGAAGCAAGTCGTCGCAGTTCTGCCATGTTTATGACTTTCCTAGAGAGCTGCATTTTACATAAGCAAATTCAGAAAAAAAAAAATACATATGAGATTTTAGCCTTTTGTATTTGAAGGTGTTTGAAATCAATGTAAATACAATAGAATTTGTGTAAAAATAATGAAAAGCAGTGAATTGTTTATGATTGTGATTAGACTTGGCAAACGGGTTGGGTCATGGGCCAAAACGGGTTCGGGTCGAAACAAGTCAATTAGAAAATGGGTTGTTGTGGTTCGGGTCAAAACGGGTTCGGGTTGGAACGGGTTCGGGTCGGAACGGGTTTCGGGTCGGGTCGGGTTGGATAAAAAAAATTTAACTGATTGTACATCAAGGGGCAATTTTGTCGGTTTAAAACGGGTCCGGGTTGGTAACCTTCGAATAATGTACCTACTTTGTACAACCCGTTGCTCTATGTACAACCAGGAGTTTCATCTCTTTTACATACCATCCTTTTCATCAAGTAAACCTATCAAAGTTTCTTTATCCCTTACATACACCAGTCTCCTTACAGACCCTAAGTTTCACCAATTTTGACCTAGATGTACATGAGGCGCCGCTTCAAAGCTCAAACCCTAAGGCGCTTTCCAGATCGCCTTGCCACGTGCGCACTTCGCGCCTCAAGCACACTTTTAAAACCAAGTTCCTACTTCCTAAACATCGATCAGTCAAACTTATAAAACATCATAAGAGAAAGAAATTACAACTTCAACATCAAACTTATAAAACATCGATCACAGATTTACAAACTAAACACAGTTTCTGAAACATTTACAACAAAAAAAAACGCTATTCATCTATCAATTTCCAAAAAAATCAAACAAATTCACAACAAAATTTAAAACATTTACACAGACACACATCAAATCCATCAACTACCCCGCTCATGAAGTGATGATGATACCTTCACCGGAAAAGATGTCGTCGCTGATGAAGATCCCGTCGTTGATGAAGATGCCGGCGGAGGGTGGGGGTTTGTGGCGGAGGAGACGACAGAGACGCGGAGACGGTGGCGGAGGAGACGGCGGAGGCCGGAGAGGATGAAGATGCCGTCGCTGAATCGCTGATGATGATGATGATGTTCACTGAAGTTCAAGCTCTAAGAAAAAACCCTAGGACAGTACGGTGCTGTTTGTTTTTGCAGACATAAATTGTCTGCAAGCTAATTTCATCTGTTTTCATGTCTGCAACTGAAGATGTGGTCTGAAGCTCTTTAAGCTGAAAATATAAGACTGTTTGTTTTTATAAATTGATACTGTCTGTACAAACTACATGAACTTTGTTTTATTTTCCAAATCAAAACATCCTAAACCAATTACCTCAACTACACATTCAACATCCAAAATGTTTAAGTTCAGAGCATCCTAAACCAGTTACCTCCTCTCTGCCGTCTCTCTTGATCCGGTCACCGGAGCCGCTTACCTATCTTTTTTTTTGGGATTTCAATAAAACAATTAATAATATAATATTGTTTGTAATAACCAATTTGCAACCCAAATAAACAGATAAGAAATCAAATCAAATCACAGGCATAAAGGCACGAAAAAGAAATGTACGTATATTATTCCAAGTGAAGGCACACAAATGCAAATGCAAATGTAAATCTAAAATGAATCAGTATTAGGTAACAGAATTGGAATAAATAGAAAACAAGAGTACAATTTATTTAGCATAAGAATGAAGGTGGTGAAGAAGTTACCAGATACAGCAATTTGAGGGTCCGAAATGAAGGAAGGTTTGGTTTGGTTTAGCGAAACAGAAAGAAAGCAATCAGGTGTTGTGGTGGGTGATATAGCCGCCAGTCAGTCAGTCTATCGGACGGTGGTGGTGGCCGACTGAGGCGACGGCCGGCGCCGGTACCTTACAGCAGTGGTGGTGGTGGTTCAGTTTTGAGGGATGAGGGTTTTTTGTGAAGATGAGAGAGGGGGGTTTTTTGTGAAGATGTTTGAAGAAAGGGTGTTATAGCTTTTTTTTTAAGCTGAAAAAAGCCATTTTCAGATCTGTTTAAAGAAAAAAACAAACAGTCTTCAAGGGTAACGTCTGCGCGCCTGCAGACATCAGCTCCCCTCCCTTGGAGATGTTTGAAGAAAAAACAAACACCCCCTACATGTCGTATTTCTTCTAAACCCAGTAACCCGTTCCTTTTTACTTCTAAACCCAAACTGACCCGTAAACATACTTCCCTCTTTTAAAATTGACTCAATTGGACCCATTAATTTTGACAAAGAAGCCCAAATTAACCCATAGTAATTAATAAAAGACCCAAAGTGACCCAATTTTATGCATTCGGGTCAGAATTGCCTCCCCTAGATAAAAGGGTATGTTTTCTTTAGTTGATCAAGTTTAATGAATATCTCATACCGGTCACCTTTCAGTCACAAGTGTGTGCATGCTCTATTGAGGCTGCAATCACTATAACTGCATCGTTATGATAAATTGTCGCTCTCCTCTTTCGCAGTTTTGAAATCATAGAATTCCATCCTACCGCACAACACACAATCTTCCATCTGTCAAACAGATCAGGATACTTCAAAATATCATAATATCATCATCTGGTTTTGATTCCCAGTTGTGTGCTTTATGGCGCATACTAGTATCCAAACCAATATTGGGCGTAGAGGGTCCCAACTTTGGATGATCATATCTCGGTTGTTTTGGGGTTTGAGATTGCGTGTTCAGAAGCAGGACGTTTAGGACTTTGACATTTAGGAGAAGTAAGGTTGGTGTGAATATGCGGGTCTGTTGTATGAGGAATCACCATGTTAAAATTGTTATGGGACAATGGAATCAAGGTGGGGCGTGATTTCCCCTATATTAATTTGCGATATTTCTTTGTGTGTGCTTTTCACTATTCAACTTTATACCATTACTAAAGCTTTTCATACAACTTATTCAAGCATATTATTTCATGTTTACTTTGATTGCCTTGAGTTGAGTGTTTCACCTACATATTTCACAATTATTGTTGGTATATGTAAAAATTATACAGTTGTGGTCTAAAACTAAAACATTAGATTTTTAAATTTAATACTTTTTTTATATAATCTAGATATGAGAAGTAATACTATACAAGATTAGCTTGGAGTTGTTTGGGATTGAACATTAAAATTTCTTATAAGATTATTGTTTTTTATATAGCAAATAGTTATAAGTAAACAATTTGAAGTCCTTTCTATTCAAATCGTAGATCCATGAAACATAAAATCGTTAGTTATTGTTTAATTATTACGTTACATTATTGTAAAATCAAATCTAGAAATCCATTGAGAACACTTATTCAATTTGATGTCGAATTGATGAATGACTTGTTAATTTAAAAAATATATAGTAATATATTAAATGTTTGACTATATTTTTCTCTCTTGACATCTTTCTCATTTTTTTTAATAATATGAGACATCAATACTATAAATCGCACATCACATATGTATTCACTAACTAATAATAGTCTCAAATTTTGATCTTCGATTTTGAATTTGATTGAAGTGCCAAGTGTTTATAAGCAGTGGCGAAGCTTGGATTTTTCGGCCGGGGGGTGAAAACATATATACCCAAAAATTTCTATAGAATACCCAAAAATTTCTATAGAACCGGGGGGTGAAAACGTATATACCCACAAATTTCTATACGAAAACTACATATATAACACTACTGAGCGAAAAATCCCGGGGGGTAGACGCCCCCCCCCCCCCCCCCCCGCCCCTCACATGTTGTGCCCCTGTTTATAAGGTCACCATGTACATTTATTAAATTAGTAGTAGGGGTGTCAAGTCAATTGTATCAGGTTAACAAGGTTGAATTATCCAACCCGTTCACAATCATATTATCATTTGTGTAAAAAAAAAAAGCATCAAACCTATATTAACCCGAACAAGACTCATTTAACTCGTTGAAGATAGATACCAAGTGAATCTTGGTCAGTCCTCCGAAGTGGGGCGGTATATACCGCCGGTGTAACATTCCTATTTTTATATAAGAATTATAGGTTTGGTTAAATTTATTAACCACTAGTAACTAGTTTATTTTAATATAAATATTCAACCTAAATAGTTTTAAACACTATTTTATATAGTTGGTTGAAATATTATATCGACCTATATATAGGTGACCTTTCTAATAAAATAAAAGTCTATAAAAACTTATATTATTAGACGGGTAGTCTACGGGTAAGAAAAATGAAGTACCTAGACGGGCCTAGGAACCGTATAATAATTAAATTATAAAAATACATTGTATTTTGAACCTACTCTATTTTTAATGAAACTTGGTTCAAAATGTAGATATAAATATTCTCGTTCTAAAAACATATTCATTGTTTTGTAAAACGTCATATTTTAGAAGTTATACACGCCAAATAAAGTGAAGCAGTTAAATTAATTATAATATATAAATTAATAAAATATAATAATAATAATAATAATAGTAATTAAAAAAAAACTACGTAAGAAATAAAAGAAATAAAGAAATAATAAAATAATAAATACTAAACTTACTTATCTTGATGTATACGTGTAGCATAGGTATACTTCAACCAAAGGAATCATCTCCAAGATAAAATGATGATGCATGAATTAAATTAATTATATGTGTACGTGTCGTCAAGTTATGAATCAATATAATTACAAGGCTTTATGCCTATTGATATAAATAGCATACAAAATCTCATGAAATGTTGCCTTTTATTTCCTTTCCTGTGTCGCCAAAATTTCCCTTTCAAATCTTCTATTTTTATTTTTATTTTCATTAATAATAATAATAAAGTCATTCCCCGTTTTAAGTGTTTTAACTCCAGATCATCGCTACCCTTTCCGATTGATCTGAGCCTCATAATATATGTCAGGGCTCTGCCCGACTAAGTTGTTGAGATTCGGTCTCGGGACATCGGGACAAGGTTGAATTAGGGGTACCATACTTAAAACGAGTGCATTATATATTTTTAAATAGCTCAGAAGTTATACCCAAAATTTATACCAGGAGGTTTTCTAGTTGAACCCTAAAGTTACAAAGTGGGTCCATTCTCTTTTCTCACTATTTTATTCCCTTTTTCTTTATAATATAATTATATTAAAATGTTCCAAATTGATCCGTTAGTAAAAACCCGTACCCCTGAAACCCCAATCCATATCAAGAATCAAGAAATTTAGAATATTGGTCTTCTCGCGGGGCGCGTAAAGGTTGAGCATACCTTACGCGGGCCGCGTCAACCTTTAGTTTGACCAGATAAGCATCCGGATCCACGTGTCGCGACTACCGGTGACTCAGCAACTTTCGATATAATCCACACTCCTACGCGGGCCACGTAAGGCCTGGCCGATGGTTCACGCGGGCCGCGAGAGAACCCAATTTCACCTATAAATAGACGGGGTATATAATATGTCAAACAAGTTATAAGATTTCCCTAAATAGTATCATGACCTGATATCTGACTTGTTTTTGGAAATATGAATCTGTTAAATACATTGACCTTATAGAGGGTGTGTATATTACAGCATGTGAAATATATGATTATATAGATATGTATATCTATAAGAAATTCCAAAAGTCAATTAAGAATAAAGACAAGCATATGTGTCTAGATTTCTTTATCAAGAATCTTTTTTCCGATATCAAACATTATTTCGTTTGATTATCTACCTCGTAACTCGAGCGACAATAATAACAATAGAAACCCATTAAGTTGGGATACCATCAAAAGTATAAAAAAAAAAAAAAAATTCCAAATGCGTTACCATAGACTATTAAAGCAAGTAAGAAGCATGTAAAGCTGTGCTAGTGCACAAGAAAACACATGAAACTTAAAAATATACGACCATAGACGTCAAAGTATATCACACACGATTTCCAAGGCAAGACCTTTGGGAAAATATAATTGGGCACGACAACACAAATGCGAATTCCGTCAGAAGAAGAACTACTAATCAAAAAGCAGCACTTGGCCACGAGATCCTACAAAGGACATGAATCTTACTGAGGTACGTTGTAACCAGATTTCACAACCATCGGTGCACAGTCTAATCAGAATCATAATTATTATCACTGCAAAAGGAGTCACATACCTTTGCAAATCCCCTATTTCATTTTATTCGACATTCCCTGGTAATGTCACTTAACAACGGTTATTACACAAAATTCCAGATAGAATTCTTAAATTTCTTTTATTAAAATTCTAACCTCTGTGAATAGACTTTTGCGTTTCTATTTCCCCAAATGGTCATCATACCATAAGGATTTCTTTCATAGTAGTAAATACTGATCTATTTCATTTCTTGATACATCATTACACATGCACTGTTTATTACGCATGTGGTTCGTTTGATTTATGAAGACCACTGGAGGGCTTCATTCCGATTTGTTATTTTATCCAAACTTAAATATCATTCTGCTTTTTGCACTGTGAACCGCATTATTGCAAAACGGTGACTCTTTGATATCGAGTCAATGAATTTTGTTAAACCATTGAGGTGAAGAATTTATATTTTATATATATGTATAAAAAAAATTATGTTGAGGTATAATCTCATTTAAGTTTATGTTTAATTTATTTATTATTAATAATTTTATTATTTAATAATAGTAGTATTAGTATTATTTTTAAGTACTAGGGTTATTGTCAGGGGCAGGTATTGGATAGCCTAGCCTTAGTTAGGCATGGACTGATCACCTATGCTTAAACAAGGCAGCACTAACCAATATCCAACCATGATAATGACTAGTTAATGTATATAAATTAAGTCATCATACTTATTTAGTAAATTTTAATTATATATAAAAATATTTTTATATAAAAATATATATACTTTGTACTGTAAGGAAAAGACATACTTTCATAAAACAATACAAGAATTAGAGGGACGAATAAAATTTTATAAATAATTGTCTATCACATGTTTTGTGGTAACTATGTACCGTAACACTCTGGCAAGAAAATGACCATATAAGAATAATATGGTAGTCATCAACTACGTTGGGTTAGGGGAACATTGTAATATATAAGAATAGTCCCCGGTTTCACTTATTTACAACATTTATACATTCACAACGTTATATGGTTTCAAAATGAAAATAAATAATCACATAGAATTGACCCATTAAGTGTTATATATTTCCAAAATATTTTACAAATACTTTTGTACAATAAATATTTTTACACCTTTATTTTACAACTTTCATTTAACATTATAAATAAAAGTGATTTCTTTTACAAAATCATAATACTAAAATATTTTGTAATGTAATAAATTCATTGTGGTATTTTGTAATATATATTACATAGTAAATATAAGTTATTTTACATAGTATAGTAAAATACTAAAAAAATATATATTTAAAAGTGGTGACCATTTACATATAGTAAAAATGCGTAACAAATAATATATATTACGTAGTAATTATATTTGATATGTAAGATACGGTTCAGACAGGGACACAAATAATATATATTACATTTGCTTTACAAATATAATATAATGGTTGGTCATGCCAAAACAAATTGTTCTTATTATATTTCGATCTCTAGGACATAGTATGAAAAATATGGTCACTAATAGTGTACTATCACATTGTTTCACAATTACAACAACTTGGAACTCTAAACAATGATACACTAACTCTATTGTCATTTTGGTGTATCTTTGCAATTCATTCATCTCAACACTTTGATTTTTTTTTCATATCATAAATATTTGACAAATCATTTTTCATGTTTTTATTTTATTTTGAACCTGTCAATTCTAAGTCTTCCTCAGTTGCCAATCAAAGTAAGCTTTCTTTTGACAAAGAATTTTATTGATTCTAAAATTCCTTCACATTCATTTTAAATATCTATTAATCATATATCTTTTGGCTTGAACCTAGTCACCTTGAAAATTATATTATTTCATCCCATTCGTTTGTCATCGATTTCTTGAACTAACTCAGTTAAACCATTGAATCCTACTTATTGTACAACTCGTATTCACAAAATTTGATATTTTAATTCTGTGTCATCTACCTTAATATTATTTTTATTGACTAAAATGTGACATAAGTCAAAAAGAAATATCGTAACCCAAATCTCGAGGACGAGATTTAAAACAAGGTGGGGAGAATGTAACATTCCTATTTTTATATAAGAATTATAGGTTTGGTTAAATTTATTAACCACTAGTAACTAGTAACTAGTTTATTTTAATATAAATATTCAACCTAAATAGTTTTAAACATTATTTTATATAGTTGGTTGAAATATTATATCGACCTATATATAGGTGACCTTACTAATAAAATAAAAGTCTATAAAAACTTATATTATTAGACGGGTAGTCTACGGGTAAGAAAAATGAAGTACCTAGACGGGCCTAGGAACCGTATAATAATTAAATTATAAAAATACATTGTATTTTGAACTTACTTTATTTTTAATGAAACTTGGTTCAAAATGTAGATATAAGTATTCTCGTTCTAAAGACATATTCATTGTTTTGTAAAACGTCATATTTAGAAGTTATACACGCCAAATAAAGTGAAGCAGTTAAATTAATTATAATATATAAATTAATAAAATATAATAATAATAGTAGTTAAAAAAAAACCTACGTAACAAATAAAAGAAATAAAGAAATAATAAAATAATAAATACTAAACTTACTTATCTTGATGTATACGTGTAGCATAGGTATACTTCAACCAAAGGAATCATCTCCAAGATAAAATGATGATGCATGAATTAAATTAATTATATGTGTACGTGTCGTCAAGTTATGAATCAATATAATTACAAGGCTTTATGCCTGTTGATATAAATAGCATACAAAATCTCATGAAATGTTGCCTTTTATTTCCTTTCCTGTGTCGCCAAAATTTCCCTTTCAAATCTTCTATTTTTATTTTCATTAATAATAATAATAAAGTCATTCCCCGTTTTAAGTGTTTTAACTCCAGATCATCGCTACCATTTTCGATTGATCTGAGCCTCATAATATATGTCAGGGCTCTGCCCGACTAAGTTGTTGAGATTCGGTCTCGGGACATCGGGACAAGGTTGAATTAGGGGTACCATACTTAAAACGAGTGCATTATATATTTTTAAATAGCTCAGAAGTTATACCCAAAATTTATACCAGAAGGTTTTCTAGTTGAACCCTAAAGTTACAAAGTGGGTCCATTCTCTTTTCTCACTATTTTATTCCCTTTTTCTTTATAATATAATTATATTAAAATGTTCCAAATTGATCCGTTAGTAAAAACCCGGACCCCTGAAACCCCAATCCATATCAAGAATCAAGAAATTTAGAATATTGGTCTTCTCACGCTGCGCGTAAAGGTTAAGCATACCTTACGCGGGCCGCGTCAACCTTCAGTTTGACCGGATAAGCATCCAGATCCACGTGTCATCACACGTGTCGCGACTACCGGTAACTTAGCAACTTTCGATATAATCCACACTCCTACGCGGGCCGCGTAAGGCCTGGCCGATGGTTCACGCGGGCCGCGAGAGAACCCAATTTCACCTAAAAATAGAACGGGTCATGAGCAGTCCTATGGTGTCGATGAAAATGCTGTAGATCATTGAGTTCAAAGCACAGATTATCTGACATCTGGTTTTCATTAGCTGTAAATGCATAGCTTGCAGAGTGAGGATCAAGGTTGTTAAAATTTGCTCCAGCAGTTATGTCAATGAAGTGATCAAAACCCTGATCCTTACCACTGCTCCCAGATTCTTCTTAACCCAGAAGAGCAGTGTTACCGAAAGTGTAATCATCAGTAACTTTTCCTGACTCTTGCAACCTCTTTTTCTGGTACAACTCCCTTTCGTAGGTCAGGAGTCGACCGTGAAGTTGGGTCAAGGTCAGATCCTTGAACTCAGGTGAGTTTCGGGTGACAAAAGCTATGGTGTCCCATTTTTCTGGCAGTGACCTGAGGAACCTGCTATTTTGAGTTGAGTTTGTAAAAGTGGTGTTAACAAGCCTCAGTTCACTGATGAGACAACTGAAACGCTCAAATTGTTGCGTCAGTGATTCACCTTTAACGTAACAAAATGTTTCGTACTGTTGGTTCAGGATTTCCCTATTGTTTTCTATGACTTCTTCGGTCCCCCCAAACTGTTCCTTAAGCGCGTCCCATAACTCTTTGGCACTGTTACAGTGTAACAGTCCAGCATATATCTCATTGGGCAGCGCTGATGCTATGATGCTAAACGCTTTAGCATCTAGTTCGAACTTTTGATAGTCGGTTTCAGTATAATTTTCAACTGGTTTTGGAACGAACTTTTTAGCATCTTCAGCGCTTGGCACTGTGGGAACGTGGGGACCAAAGTAGACAGACCTCCAACAACCTGTGCTTTGTTGAGCGAGGATGTGACCCATCCTCCTCTGCCAGATGTTGTACTCATTTCTTTTTAGCATAGGTGGTTTAAAAAGCGAACCGATGTTGTTTTTATCATCCTGAGATTGTGACGTCATTCTTGTTGTTTTACAGACACTGAGAAATCAACTTTAATGGTGATTAATCCTTGCTCTGTTTTTCAACAAACGATCAGTATCAACTATTATGAGCTGAACTATTTACGTCAAAATGATTGTTAAATCAAATTTGACTGTCCAGGCTCTGATACCAATTGTTGGATCTGAGTTTGTTTCTGATTGTATTTTGTGTTTGTAATTAAAATGAAAATGGATGAGTGTGCAGCGGAATTATGATGAAAACAAACTTTGCATACAATCAAACGAGAGTAATACTTTGATCAAACATCTTTTCACAATGAATCGGAAGATTGAATTTATTTCAATAACGATTACAATGATTGATGAATGAATGCAAACTCCCCCTCAGCCAGAGCTCAGTTGTTTGTTCGTGCAAAGAAGACGATGATGCAAAAGAGCTAATAGAACAGTACAAAGTACTGAACTATTTATAAGCACTAGCAAACCACTGAGCATCTTAGCTGACGTCACCATGAAAGTGACATCTAACCTCCTAACAAACTCTAACCTCTGATCTATACAAACACTGCTATGTTAACTACTGCTATTACATTACATTACAAAACATACTATAGATCAGCTGCTGCAACCTTCCACTGCTGTGAACCCAGCAGTACTTGTCCGGATTAGCAGTGCTTGACTCAAGGCAGTAGATTGAATCATCAGGACTTTAGTCTTTCATCAGTTCTTTACTTGAGCAGCAGTTGTAGGTCAGCAGTTTGCAAGATCAGCAGATAGGAGGTCAGCAGATGTTGAAATCACTTTCAAGGGGAGAGACTTGTATGTAAACATCTGCTTATTCTGGATCCACTGCTCTGATCCAGTTTTGGCTTTAATTATCTGTTCCTCTGATAGGGTTCAATCCCAACAATCTCCCCCTGGAACAGATAATGCCAAAACTCTTCATTATTGTGGACATTTATTGCCTCATCAACAGTTCCCTTATCTGACCTTTAAATTGTAGTTCAAAGTCTAGGGCATCTGTGTCTTCATCATCCCTGCTAAATGGAAGATCAAGGAGATCCTGCAAATCTTCAAGACTCAGGCCAAGAGCTTGTTCCCTTGATATTTTCTCCACTTCTCCACCAGACCTGAGCAAAGTCAATACGCAGGTCTGTTTGTTAGTTTCCCACTTTTGTATTTTTGAGCCTGGTGGGTTTCTTGGGAGATGTTTATTTGCAGAGGTATTTGGTGAGGCTGGCCTATTCATAACTGGCTGAGCAGTATTTGCAGTTTGATCCAAACCAAGAGTTTCTATGATCATTTTCTTTATGCCTTCTTTTACAAGGTCATCTCCTTTTATCATCTCTTGGATGGTTTCACCTCCCAACTGTTTGTGTGTCCTTCTTTTATAGATGGCAGCACCAGTTGGAGCAGTGGTTCTCCTGATTTGCAGCTTTGATGGTCTTTTTGAAACCTCTGCTTCAGGATAGTCAGGCTTCTGAGGAACTTTTGGATCTTTCTTTCTTAATTCCTCCAACCTTTTGTAGGTGATCCTGACCACATCTTCTTTCCATCTAGCAATTTGTCTTTTGTTTCCATATTCAGCAGCAACCAGTTCTTCTTTCATTCTTTTCAGTTCTACCTGTTTGTCAGGTACATTCTTTCTAAACTTTGCCCAGTCAGGAGGAGTGTGAGTGACTTTCCTTTTTATCATGTCTTGAATTCTTGCTGCTTCATTTTCAAGCTCAGGAACAGTCCACTCTTTGTACATGTATCTCTCTCCTTTGTACTTCTTGTGAGCCATGATGCTTTCAATGTAGTCTTTCTTCAAAGTTTCAGCTGCTCTTTCTGAAATTTGTTGACTGACATTTTTTGCAAATTGTTCTAAGGATCTGACTTGTGTGAGCAGATATAGTTTCTAGAAATTTCTTTGTCAGATTTCCCTTGTGTGTTTCTTTTTGAGATATCCTCTGCTTGCTTGGCCTTGATCTTCAAATATTCATCAACATTTTTAGGCCAGGGATATCCTTTTATTGATGGCAAACTCCTTTTGGCAGGGTCATCCTCATAGTAAAAAGATTTTATTTCTTCTCTAACAGCTGCTAGTTCAAGAGGAAATTGAACACCTGTAGGAGGTAAGGGCTTGTGCATTCGAACTGAAGAGAGAGGAACTGGTTTTGGTATTGTGACAAGAGCTAAAGATTTTGAAGATGTTTGAGATGGTGAAGTGTCATCATCTTTGAGAATTAGCCTTCTCCTCTTTGTTTAAGGAGGGGCTGATGATGTTTTGGATGGAACAGTGGTGGTGAATGTAGTGGCAGTGGTTTGTGATTGACTAACAGTTGTTGAAACAACTAGTGTTCCAACCACTGTTGTCTTTACAGCAGATGTTGTAACAACTGCTGTCTTCTGCCTTTTTGCAGGAGGTGATTTTGTCTTTGGTGGTGATGGTGGTAAGGCAGTGAATGTAGTGTGTGTTGAAGTGGTATGTGTTGAAGTGGGAGCAGATGTTGAAACCACTGAAGTACCAACAGTAGTGGGTACAACAGGAGTTACAACAACTGTTTTAGGTGGTGGTTTTGGAACAGACTTTGAACGTCTGGTTGGAATGGATTTGGGTAGCCTTACTCTTCTTGTAGGCTTCTTCTTTTCATCAACAAGATTTTCATCATCTTTTGACCCTGAAGTACCCTGATCCGGATAATCCACCCTGGCTTTCTTTTTGGCCTCTCTATCCCTTTTTACACTTGCAACTGCTTCTGCCAGTGCATTTGTGGTCACATCAATTTTCTTGCTTCCATCTGGCAGAGGGATCTGTTTGGTCATGTTTGCATTTTCTGGTTCAATGTAGAGACCATCCTCTGTTCCCTTCTTTTTCCACTCCTTAATTTTCTCCCCCTTTTTGGCATTATCTGGGGGAAGTTGATCAATGAAGAGAACTGTTGGAGGAGCAGTGCCAGTGGTGTGCAGGATCTGAGTTTTGAGAGCTTTTAGATCAGCCTGAGTCTTCTTGAACCTTGACTCCATTGCATTTCTCAGCTGTTGGACATGTTTTTCATGTTGCTGATCTGCTATTTGTGCTTGTTGATGGAGAAAAGGTTGAAATAGATTCCAGAGCTCATTTGTAGCAGGTGCCTGTTGTGGAGCAGGTGCTTGAGGTGGAACAGCAGTGGATTGTACCTTTTGTACTTGTAACAACTGTTGTAGCATATCTTTGAGTTCTGCAACAGAGTTATCAAGCTTTTCAACACGATCCGTCAATTTTTGGTACTTTAAACCATCACCCAATTTAATGGGATCATCTGATTTCCCACAAACAGTGGTTTTATCAGTGGTAGAAGTAGGGAGTATACTCCAAACATTAACCACTGATGCCCCTTTTTCTTGGTACTGGGGTCTTCTCCCTTCAACACTTGACAACCTTTTGATGTTGCCAGTAGGATAAATAAATCCACTGGTGGTTGGCAGAGGTGCTATGTAAGGAATTGCCTCCAAGGAAGTCTTATTAATGTAACCACTGTCCAACTGTAAACCAATGGGTTCAACAGTTGTAGTGGCTGCTTCACTTGGACTACCACCAAGAGTTACTTGTAACTCAAGGGGTCTAACCTCCTCAGGTTGTGTTGGTGGGTTAGCAAAGATTGATACATCAGACCCAGTCAGTTGTTGAGGTATATTCTCATTGATAGGTGATTGAGAAGGACTGGTTAGTGCCTGGTTCAAATCAATTGCATCCAACAGCAGTTTAGTTGGTGGGGGAATTGTGGATGTGATGTTTGGTGAAGAAAGAGGATTTGCTCCGGGAATTGAGCTGTGGATGATGGAAACGAGTGTTTCCAGAGCATCATGATGTGGTGTCCCAATGTGTACAACCTGATCTTTTTGTGAAGAAGCAGGAGGAGTTTCGGTTATGGGTTGAGATATTTGTACCAACTGCTGTGAGGAAGTAGCAGCAGTGGTTTCTTGTGACATTTGTGTTGTCACAGGCAGTAGCTCTGGTATCTCATCCTCCAGAGTTGCCTTTTTGATGGGTTTTGGGGGTTTTTGAGTTTTTCTTTTTGGCTTTTTGGTGATTGTAGGTGTGGGTTTCAAAGCAGTTGTGCTGCCACTTTGATCACCTTGAGCAGTGGGCTCAGCAGCAGATACCTGAGGAGCAGTTGTAACTGCTAAATTCTGCTCAGGCACCTCTGCTTGTGTTTTGCAAGGTGTTAACATTCTTAAAAAAGTTTCAGTTGTTAAACTGTTTATTTGAGTAGAATCACCTTGGTTTATTGCAGCTAAATCATTCTTACTGAATTTCTTTTAAAAATAGTAACTTAAAAACCTTGGAAACAGTAAGAATGATTTTGTTTCAACATTATTAACCAAATCTTTAAAAATTTCCCGAGAATAGTTAAAATTTTCTTCTTGAAGAATTGCATATCCCAGATTTTGAATCTTTAAAGGGATTTCATTGAAAGAAGTGGTTTTATTTGAAACACATAGTAGGAGGGTATGAAATAAAAATCGGGTTGCAGAAGGAAAATAACCTTTTTGTAAGGTAAGTTTCTTCATCATTGTAGCTTCATACCCTCTTTCAATGAAGTCAGTTTGTAACTCGTTTTTAGTGAAAGAAGTTTTACCTTCCTGATCATCGAATTGAAAGACCTCTGAAATGGATTGTGGCGTGATTTGGACAGCTTTACCCTTTATAGAAGAGTGTATGGTGGTTGCAGTGTCTCCTTGTTTTTCAAGGGTTGCATTTTTCTAGAACTCTCTTTGGGTCTCCAAATAGATTGGTGCATCGGCGGTGAACAAAGTTTTGTACTTTGATTTTGCCATGGTGTCAATGATGGAATCGAAAACATTGGTGGTTCCTGGTTTTGTGAGAAGACCCAGGAGATTGTGAGATGATTTATATGGGATTTCGGTGGAGATTGCCTTTTGAGAGGCTGTTTTTGATGATGATTTGGAAGTGGGTTTTGCAGATGGCTTCGATTTTGTCATTTTTGAGGAGAATGATCGAAGAAATTTGTGAAAGATGAGGTGAAAAACTGCTTTGAGAAGAGAACTTTTTAAGAATTCAATTCGACAGTAAAACCCTGTTTTGGTGGTGAGTGGGGGATTTTTATAGGGAAGAAAGTGAATGCTGATGTGGCAGCCGTTACAAAAGGTCTGACCACTATGTACTGCCCACGTGACAACCCCTGGTGAAAGTGAAGGACAATACTTTTATGAAAGTGACTGATGAAGGTAGTGGTATGAAAGCAGTGGATGATTTTCACTATCAGTGGATAGCATATCAGTGGATAATACACTGCTTTTGAGCAACAGAGTTTATCAAAGGAATGAGAGAACAGGGGTTGACTTTCAGCAGTGGACAGACTTTTGAAGTAGAGCAGACTTTTGAACAATCAGTGGTTATGGCAGACTTTTAAGGATTTTAATGAAAAATTCATTTTTAGCTATTTTTAAGGATGAATTTTTGATTTTCTGAAAACATTTTGTTGCTTTTATTCATAGAAAAACAAGATGTTGCTTGTTATTCCATGTTCAGCATCCCAATCCTAGAGACCAAGCTTTCAAAAGTGGCTGTATCAAGTGCTTTTGTGAGCACATCTGCCAGCTGGTCTTTAGTTGGGACATGATGCAGAGAAATCAAACCTTTTTCATAGCAATCCCTCACAAAGTGATGTCTGATGTCGATGTGTTTGGTGGTAGAGTGAGAAACTGTATTTTTGATGATATTTTCTGCTGCCTGGCTGTCCAACATGAGTGGTGTCTTTAAGGCAGTGATACCAAAATCCAGTAACTGATTTTGAAGCCACAGGAGTTGGGCTGTACAGCTTGCAGCAGCAATGTATTCAGCTTCAGCAATGGATGTGGAAACAGCTGCTTGCTTTTTGCTTTGCCATGAGACTAAGCAATCACCTAGAAACTGGCACCCTCCTGATGTGGACTTCCTTGTGGTGTTACATCCAGCAAAGTCACTGTCTGAAAATCCTGAAAGCTTGATATTCCCATTAGCTGGATACCAGATACCAAGTGTGGGAGCACCTTTTATGTATCTGAATATCCTTTTTACAGCAATGAGGTTGGATTTTCTGGAAGCTGATTGACTTCTTGCACAAACACATATTGCAAACATGATGTCTGGTCTAGATGCAGTTAGGTACAATAAAGACCCAATCATGCTTCTATATAAAGTTTGGTCAATCAGCTCATCCTTTTCATCAGACATGACAAGCTTATTTATTGCCATGGGTGTGCTGCATGGTTTACAATCATTCATATCAAATTTTGTCAAAAGTTCTTTAGCATATTTGCTTTGATGAATGAAAGTTCCATTTTGCATTTGCTGAACTTGGAGACCAAGAAAGCATTGCAGCTCACCCATTGCACTCATTTCAAACTCAGCTGTCATGAGTTCTCTAAGCTCTTCACACATTGAGTTACATGTGCTTCCAAAAATAATGTCATCCACATAAATCTGGACAATCATTAAATCCTTCCCTCTCCATTTTAGAAACAGTGTTTTATCAATGGTACCTCTTTTGAAACCATTTGAGAGTAGGAAGTTGGAAAGAGTTTCATACCAGGCCCTTGGTGCTTGTTTCAAGCCATACAAGGCTTTGTTTAGCCTGTAGACATGATCTGGATAAAATGGATCCTCAAAACCTGGAGGTTGACAAACATATACCTCTTCTTGAATTGTACCATAGAGGAAAGCACTTTTGATATCCATTTGAAACACCTTCATGTTGTGGTTGACAGCAAAGGCCAGGAACAGTCTAATGGCTTCCAATCTTGCAACAGGGGCGAATGTTTCATCATAATCAATCCCCTCTTCCTGTCTGTAACCTTGAACCACAAGCCTAGCTTTATTCTTGACAACAATGCCCCTTTCATCTGTTTTGTTTTTGAAGACCCACTTTGTGCCAATGGGACTAACCTCTTCTGGCAGTGGTACAAGCTCCCATACTTGTTGTCTTTTAAACTGTTGGAGCTCTTCTTGCATGGCTTCTACCCAGCTGTTGTCTTTCAGTGCCTCTTGGTACTTGACAGGCTGATGGAGTGATAAAAAACCAGCAAAAAGACAAATGTTTTGGGTTTGACTTCTTGTGAGCACCCCTTCATTTATGTTGCCAATGATTTGATCAGGTGGATAAGATCTCAAGAAGATTAAATCTCCTTGGTATGGTATGATGGCATTTGTTGGTGAAGGCTGCAAATGTGTATCATCTGAGCTAACCACTGCTGGTGACTTTGATGAGCCAGCAGTGGCTTCAAAAGGTGGTGGAATAGGAGGTAATGAAGTGGACACCTGCTGACTTTTATCCATTGTTTGGGGACTTTTGTCAGTAGTGTTTGAGGATGTGGAAGCAGTGGTGGATGGGCTACTTTGGTCAACAACTGTTGAGGTAGCAGTGGTTGAGCTTTGACAACTGTTTTGAACAGCTGGTGCTTTTCCCTTTGTGGCAGACCTTTGAGGGATGATGATTTCATACCCATAGTCTGGTGTAGTATCCTCTGATGGACCTGCACTGTTAGTCTTGACAGCAGTATTTTCAAAAGTAAATTTTTCAAGATCAAACAGATCTGCAGGATTTGCTGGGATTTTCATTGATGAAAGTTCATTGAACTTTGCATTTAAAGTCTCATCCACTGCCTTGGTCCGTGTATTGAACACTTTGTAGGCCTTGGCAGTGGTTGAGTATCCCAGATGATAACCACAATCAATTTTGGCTGCAAATTTTGAAATGGAATCTTTTAGGTTCAAAATAAAGCATGGGCAGCCAAACACCTTGAAATATGAGATTAGTGGTTTAATTTTATACAGAATTTCATAAGCAGTCTTTTTGTGCCTGGGGTTTATTAAAACTCTATTCTGGACATAGCAAGCAGTGTTTACTGCCTCTGCCCAGAAAGTTAATGGCAAACCTGAATCTGCAAGCATAGTTCTAGCAGCCTCAATCAAAGTTCTGTTCTTTCTTTCAACAACCCCATTTTGCACTGGTGTTCTAGGAATGCTGTACTGCCTTACAATCCCTTTCTTCACACAGAAGGCATCCAACTCCTTATTTTTAAATTCTGTGCCATTGTCACTCCTGAAGCTTTTCACTGGAAGGTCAAATTGCTTTTCAACCTGTGTCACAAAGTCTTGCAAAATGCCTGCAGTCTCATCTTTTGAGTGTAAAAAGAAAGTCCATGTAAACCTAGAAAAGTCATCAACAATAACCAAACAATATCTTTTCTTCTTGAGGCTCATGACTTGAACTGGGCCAAACAAATCCATGTGTAGCATCTGCAAACACTGGGTTGTTTTGGACTCTTCAATGGACTTGTAAGAACTTTTATGCTGTTTTCCTTTTAAACAGGAAATGCAATGTTCAGGACATGAAAACAATTTTTGTGGTAGGCCTCTCACCAAACCATTTTTTGAAATTTCAGTGATTGTCTTAAGATTTGTGTGCCCCAGCCTTCTGTGCCAAAGTTCTGTCTCTTTGTTAGAAGCAGCTGAGAACAGACAGGCATCAGCTCTGGGACACTCTTTTGACATGTCAACAACATAAACATTGCCACTTCTTTGAGCAACAAGTTTAGTTTGACCAGTTTTGATTATTGCTTCAATCTTTTTGACCATTTCTGGTCCAAAAATCCTACAACAATCTTTTGTGAAGAATGACCCAAACCCTTTGTCACTCATTTGTGATACACTCAGAAGGTTGAATTTTAGATTGTCTATCAGATTGACATTTTCAAATTTTACATTTCCAGACTGCACTGTACCAGACCCCATAACTTTCCCTTTACTATTATTCCCAAAGGATATATCACCCCCTCCATGGATTTTAAAGTCTTTGAGGAGGGCTTTACATCCTGTCATGTGCCTGGAGCCTCCACTATCTACATACCAAAGACTATCAAAGCATGCAGAAGCTCCCTGCACATGAAGTAAAAGGATTAGTTCATTAGGGTCTCCAAAGCCAGCAGGGCTTTGGATGGGGTCTCAACAGTGTCTGGGATAGATGCAGAATGATTGACAGTGGTTAGGTCAGGGGTTTGAACTGTTTTAGGACAGTTCTTCTCTAACCACTGTTGTGGGTCCTGACCAATCACCTGCTGGTAACCAAAAGGATGCCTGTTCACTCTGGGTTTAGAGGGCCTTTTGTAGGCCTCAGAAACGTGTGGAATCCTTTGGTAAGACTGTTTTTCCTTGCCTTTTCTGAACTGATTGGCAGGGGGTGCATCAGTAACCTGAACATCTCTTTTGACAGATGTTTGGTTCAGCTGTTTTGTGACAGCTGTTTGAACTGGCACAAACAGTGGTTGTTTCTTGGTGAAATTGACAGATGATGATGATAATGATGGACTCAAGGATATTTTAGCAATGTACTCATTCTTTTTCACATCAAAGTTTTTGAGATTCACACATGCTTGAGTTTTGTGGTTTGTTTTACCACAAACAATGCAACTTTCAGCTGAAACAATGACACTTATTCTGTTTAAATCATAAGCTTTTAAGTAGAAACAATCTTTTGTTAGATGATTCCTTTTCTCACAGAATTCACAAAACAAGTTATCAATTTTTTCTTTCTTCTTTCTCTTTTCAGACTCCTTTGCAGCAGAGGTTTTAACCACTGCTGGGATGTCCTTGAGAGGTATGACTTTAGCTTTTGGAGCTTTAACACCATCAGTTGATGTAAAGTCCATTGGCTTGAAATTTTCAAGAATATCACACTCATCAGACCATTTTGGTTTAAACTGATAATCTTCAAGCTCCTCAAAAGTAGAGGATCCCATTGGTCTGTCAAGTGTGATTTTGTTACCAAGTTTGTCAGTGATTTTCACTTCTTGGCCATTCTTGTTTGTGGGGATGAACTCAGTGATTACATCAGTGGTTTGAACAGATTTTCCAAAAGCAGTGTTTTCATCATCATGTTTTCTATAACCAACCCCAAATTTCACATTGCTTTTTATCTGTTTTTCAAGCATAACCTCATACCCTTTGCATGATTCCACCCATCTCTCACATGTGATCTGGGTGGACTCTAACTCCTTTTTGCAAACTTGGTATTTTTCTACCATAGTTTGGAGTTGGGTTTTGATTATGCTCTGCTCTTCTTTCAAGCTGCTAATCTCTTTCTCTTTTTCAGCCAATTTGTTTTTAAGTTCTTTTAGAGATCTTTCAAATTTGACTTCATCAGTTAAGATTTTATCCCGAAGGTTTTCGTTCACCTCTTTGATGTTAGCAAAAGCAATAATGCAATTGTCAGAACACAGTTTTTCAAGAACTTGACGTGATACCTTGGCAGCAGCCATCATTGCACAGTCACATTGAGGATTTTCTTCATCTTCAGCTCTTTCTTCTTTCTCACCTGCTTTTTCTTCCTTGTTCTCTTCGGACCATGGGTCTGTCAGTGGTTCAATCAGGGTACCTGAACTTTCTCCCAACAGTAGTTCACCAGCCACAGCAGTAACCACTGCTTCAGTCACCTCATCCACTGTTTCAATACTCAGCTGTTCCTTTTCAGTTTCAACCCCCTCCTGTATTGACTCTAATGCCATCAAACAAAATTCATTATGAGAAGAATCATTAGAAGCATAGAGTGCAAAATTTTCATCACTAAGGTCTTCAGGCATACTGCTCCAGTCAACAAACCCTTGAGTGAAAAAACTTTGTTGATCTGGTTGTACTGCTGCTGGAGCAGTGGTTTGAGGTGCAGGCTGCACTTGTGCCTGGGGGACAGGGGTTTGAACATATTGGATCTGTGGAACAGTAGTTTGGACATAGTGCACTGGCACAGGGGCAGCAGCATAGTGAGCAGTGTTCACTTAAGCTGCTGGGGCATATTGGGCATAGTGCACAGTGCCTTGATTTTGAGGTCTAGGATTTGAGCTAGGATGAGTGATTATGGGACCAGTAGTTTGACTCCTACATTCCCTAGCGAAGTGTCCCAACCTATTACACTTGTAGCACTTGATTTTCGATTTATCCAACCCAACCCTTAGATTCCCATGCAAACCTGGGAATCTTCGCCCTGTTCTTTGGTAAAATTTGCTAGTTCTAACACTTAGCAAGGCCAGTTGGTGCAGGATGTCCATTTCCTCTAAGTCAGTGGGATCAAAATGCTGTAGATCATTGAGTTCAAAGCACATATTATCTGACATCTGGTTTTCATTAGCTGTAAATGCATAGCTTGCAGAGTGAGGATCAAGGTTGTTAAAATTTGCTCCAGCAGTTATGTCAATGAAGTGATCAAAACCCTGATCCTTACCACTGCTCCCAGATTCTTCTTAACCCAGAAGAGCAGTGTTACCGAAAGTGTAATCATCAGTAACTTTTCCTGACTCTTGCAACCTCTTTTTCTGGTACAACTCCCTTTCGTAGGTCAGGAGTCGACCGTGAAGTTGGGTCAAGGTCAGATCCTTGAACTCAGGTGAGTTTCGGGTGACAAAAGCTATGGTGTCCCATTTTTCTGGCAGTGACCTGAGGAACCTGCTATTTTGAGTTGAGTTTGTAAAAGTGGTGTTAACAAGCCTCAGTTCACTGATGAGACAACTGAAACGCTCAAATTGTTGCGTCAGTGATTCACCTTTAACGTAACAAAATGTTTCGTACTGTTGGTTCAGGATTTCCCTATTGTTTTCTATGACTTCTTCGGTCCCCCCAAACTGTTCCTTAAGCGCGTCCCATAACTCTTTGGCACTGTTACAGTGTAACAGTCCAGCATATATCTCATTGGGCAGCGCTGATGCTATGATGCTAAACGCTTTAGCATCTAGTTCGAACTTTTGATAGTCGGTTTCAGTATAATTTTCAACTGGTTTTGGAACGAACTTTTTAGCATCTTCAGCGCTTGGCACTGTGGGAACGTGGGGACCAAAGTAGACAGACCTCCAACAACCTGTGCTTTGTTGAGCGAGGATGTGACCCATCCTCCTCTGCCAGATGTTGTACTCATTTCTTTTTAGCATAGGTGGTTTAAAAAGCGAACCGATGTTGTTTTTATCATCCTGAGATTGTGACGTCATTCTTGTTGTTTTACAGACACTGAGAAATCAACTTTAATGGTGATTAATCCTTGCTCTGTTTTTCAACAAACGATCAGTATCAACTATTATGAGCTGAACTATTTACGTCAAAATGATTGTTAAATCAAATTTGACTGTCCAGGCTCTGATACCAATTGTTGGATCTGAGTTTGTTTCTGATTGTATTTTGTGTTTGTAATTAAAATGAAAATGGATGAGTGTGCAGCGGAATTATGATGAAAACAAACTTTGCATACAATCAAACGAGAGTAATACTTTGATCAAACATCTTTTCACAATGAATCGGAAGATTGAATTTATTTCAATAACGATTACAATGATTGATGAATGAATGCAAACTCCCCCTCAGCCAGAGCTCAGTTGTTTGTTCGTGCAAAGAAGACGATGATGCAAAAGAGCTAATAGAACAGTACAAAGTACTGAACTATTTATAAGCACTAGCAAACCACTGAGCATCTTAGCTGACGTCACCATGAAAGTGACATCTAACCTCCTAACAAACTCTAACCTCTGATCTATACAAACACTGCTATGTTAACTACTGCTATTACATTACATTACAAAACAGACTATAGATCAGCTGCTGCAACCTTCCACTGCTGTGAACCCAGCAGTACTTGTCCGGATTAGCAGTGCTTGACTCAAGGCAGTAGATTGAATCATCAGGACTTTAGTCTTTCATCAGTTCTTTACTTGAGCAGCAGTTGTAGGTCAGCAGTTTGCAAGATCAGCAGATAGGAGGTCAGCAGATGTTGAAATCACTTTCAAGGGGAGAGACTTGTATGTAAACATCTGCTTATTCTGGATCCACTGCTCTGATCCAGTTTTGGCTTTAATTATCTGTTCCTCTGATAGGGTTCAATCCCAACAATCTCCCCCTGGAACAGATAATGCCAAAACTCTTCATTATTGTGGACATTTATTGCCTCATCAACAGTTCCCTTATCTGACCTTTAAATTGTAGTTCAAAGTCTAGGGCATCTGTGTCTTCATCATCCCTGCTAAGTGGAAGATCAAGGAGATCCTGCAAATCTTCAAGACTCAGGCCAAGAGCTTGTTCCCTTGATATTTTCTCCACTTCTCCACCAGACCTGAGCAAAGTCAATACGCAGGTCTGTTTGTTAGTTTCCCACTTTTGTATTTTTGAGCCTGGTGGGTTTCTTGGGAGATGTTTATTTGCAGAGGTATTTGGTGAGGCTGGCCTATTCATAACTGGCTGAGCAGTATTTGCAGTTTGATCCAAACCAAGAGTTTCTATGATCATTTTCTTTATGCCTTCTTTTACAAGGTCATCTCCTTTTATCATCTCTTGGATGGTTTCACCTCCCAACTGTTTGTGTGTCCTTCTTTTATAGATGGCAGCACCAGTTGGAGCAGTGGTTCTCCTGATTTGCAGCTTTGATGGTCTTTTTGAAACCTCTGCTTCAGGATAGTCAGGCTTCTGAGGAACTTTTGGATCTTTCTTTCTTAATTCCTCCAACCTTTTGTAGGTGATCCTGACCACATCTTCTTTCCATCTAGCAATTTGTCTTTTGTTTCCATATTCAGCAGCAACCAGTTCTTCTTTCATTCTTTTCAGTTCTACCTGTTTGTCAGGTACATTCTTTCTAAACTTTGCCCAGTCAGGAGGAGTGTGAGTGACTTTCCTTTTTATCATGTCTTGAATTCTTGCTGCTTCATTTTCAAGCTCAGGAACAGTCCACTCTTTGTACATGTATCTCTCTCCTTTGTACTTCTTGTGAGCCATGATGCTTTCAATGTAGTCTTTCTTCAAAGTTTCAGCTGCTCTTTCTGAAATTTGTTGACTGACATTTTTTGCAAATTGTTCTAAGGATCTGACTTGTGTGAGCAGATATAGTTTCTAGAAATTTCTTTGTCAGATTTCCCTTGTGTGTTTCTTTTTGAGATATCCTCTGCTTGCTTGGCCTTGATCTTCAAATATTCATCAACATTTTTAGGCCAGGGATATCCTTTTATTGATGGCAAACTCCTTTTGGCAGGGTCATCCTCATAGTAAAAAGATTTTATTTCTTCTCTAACAGCTGCTAGTTCAAGAGGAAATTGAACACCTGTAGGAGGTAAGGGCTTGTGCATTCGAACTGAAGAGAGAGGAACTGGTTTTGGTATTGTGACAAGAGCTAAAGATTTTGAAGATGTTTGAGATGGTGAAGTGTCATCATCTTTGAGAATTAGCCTTCTCCTCTTTGTTTGAGGAGGGGCTGATGATGTTTTGGATGGAACAGTGGTGGTGAATGTAGTGGCAGTGGTTTGTGATTGACTAACAGTTGTTGAAACAACTAGTGTTCCAACCACTGTTGTCTTTACAGCAGATGTTGTAACAACTGCTGTCTTCTGCCTTTTTGCAGGAGGTGATTTTGTCTTTGGTGGTGATGGTGGTAAGGCAGTGAATGTAGTGTGTGTTGAAGTGGTATGTGTTGAAGTGGGAGCAGATGTTGAAACCACTGAAGTACCAACAGTAGTGGGTACAACAGGAGTTACAACAACTGTTTTAGGTGGTGGTTTTGGAACAGACTTTGAACGTCTGGTTGGAATGGATTTGGGTAGCCTTACTCTTCTTGTAGGCTTCTTCTTTTCATCAACAAGATTTTCATCATCTTTTGACCCTGAAGTACCCTGATCCGGATAATCCACCTTGGCTTTCTTTTTGGCCTCTCTATCCCTTTTTACACTTGCAACTGCTTCTGTCAGTGCATTTGTGGTCACATCAATTTTCTTGCTTCCATCTGGCAGAGGGATCTGTTTGGTCATGTTTGCATTTTCTGGTTCAATGTAGAGACCATCCTCTATTCCCTTCTTTTTCCACTCCTTAATTTTCTCCCCCTTTTTGGCATTATCTGGGGGAAGTTGATCAATGAAGAGAACTGTTGGAGGAGCAGTGCCAGTGGTGTGCAGGATCTGAGTTTTGAGAGCTTTTAGATCAGCCTGAGTCTTCTTGAACCTTGATTCCATTGCATTTCTCAGCTGTTGGACATGTTTTTCATGTTGCTGATCTGCTATTTGTGCTTGTTGATGGAGAAAAGGTTGAAATAGATTCCAGAGCTCATTTGTAGCAGGTGCCTGTTGTGGAGCAGGTGCTTGAGGTGGAACAGCAGTGGATTGTACCTTTTGTACTTGTAACAACTGTTGTAGCATATCTTTGAGTTATGCAACAGAGTTATCAAGCTTTTCAACACGATCCGTCAATTTTTGGTACTTTAAACCATCACCCAATTTAATGGGATCATCTGATTTCCCACAAACAGTGGTTTTATCAGTGGTAGAAGTAGGGAGTATACTCCAAACATTAACCACTGATGCCCCTTTTTCTTGGTACTGGGGTCTTCTCCCTTCAACACTTGACAACCTTTTGATGTTGCCAGTAGGATAAATAAATCCACTGGTGGTTGGCAGAGGTGCTATGTAAGGAATTGCCTCCAAGGAAGTCTTATTAATGTAACCACTGTCCAACTGTAAACCAATGGGTTCAACAGTTGTAGTGGCTGCTTCACTTGGACTACCACCAAGAGTTACTTGTAACTCAAGGGGTCTAACCTCCTCAGGTTGTGTTGGTGGGTTAGCAAAGATTGATACATCAGACCCAGTCAGTTGTTGAGGTATATTCTCATTGATAGGTGATTGAGAAGGACTGGTTAGTGCCTGGTTCAAATCAATTGCATCCAACAGCAGTTTAGTTGGTGGGGGAATTGTGGATGTGATGTTTGGTGAAGAAAGAGGATTTGCTCCGGGAATTGAGCTGTGGATGATGGAAACGAGTGTTTCCAGAGCATCATGATGTGGTGTCCCAATGTGTACAACCTGATCTTTTTGTGAAGAAGCAGGAGGAGTTTCGGTTATGGGTTGAGATATTTGTACCAACTGCTGTGAGGAAGTAGCAGCAGTGGTTTCTTGTGACATTTGTGTTGTCACAGGCAGTAGCTCTGGTATCTCATCCTCCAGAGTTGCCTTTTTGATGGGTTTTGGGGGTTTTTGAGTTTTTCTTTTTGGCTTTTTGGTGATTGTAGGTGTGGGTTTCAAAGCAGTTGTGCTGCCACTTTGATCACCTTGAGCAGTGGGCTCAGCAGCAGATACCTGAGGAGCAGTTGTAACTGCTAAATTCTGCTCAGGCACCTCTGCTTGTGTTTTGCAAGGTGTTAACATTCTTAAAAAAGTTTCAGTTGTTAAACTGTTTATTTGAGTAGAATCACCTTGGTTTATTGCAGCTAAATCATTCTTACTGAATTTCTTTTAAAAATAGTAACTTAAAAACCTTGGAAACAGTAAGAATGATTTTGTTTCAACATTATTAACCAAATCTTTAAAAATTTCCCGAGAATAGTTAAAATTTTCTTCTTGAAGAATTGCATATCCCAGATTTTGAATCTTTAAAGGGATTTCATTGAAAGAAGTGGTTTTATTTGAAACACATAGTAGGAGGGTATGAAATAAAAATCGGGTTGCAGAAGGAAAATAACCTTTTTGTAAGGTAAGTTTCTTCATCATTGTGGCTTCATACCCTCTTTCAATGAAGTCAGTTTGTAACTCGTTTTTAGTGAAAGAAGTTTTACCTTCCTGATCATCGAATTGAAAGACCTCTGAAATGGATTGTGGCGTGATTTGGACAGCTTTACCCTTTATAGAAGAGTGTATGGTGGTTGCAGTGTCTCCTTGTTTTTCAAGGGTTGCATTTTTCTAGAACTCTCTTTGGGTCTCCAAATAGATTGGTGCATCGGCGGTGAACAAAGTTTTGTACTTTGATTTTGCCATGGTGTCAATGATGGAATCGAAAACATTGGTGGTTCCTGGTTTTGTGAGAAGACCCAGGAGATTGTGAGATGATTTATATGGGATTTCGGTGGAGATTGCCTTTTGAGAGGCTGTTTTTGATGATGATTTGGAAGTGGGTTTTGCAGATGGCTTCGATTTTGTCATTTTTGAGGAGAATGATCGAAGAAATTTGTGAAAGATGAGGTGAAAAACTGCTTTGAGAAGAGAACTTTTTAAGAATTCAATTCGACAGTAAAACCCTGTTTTGGTGGTGAGTGGGGGATTTTTATAGGGAAGAAAGTGAATGCTGATGTGGCAGCCGTTACAAAAGGTCTGACCACTATGTACTGCCCACGTGACAACCCCTGGTGAAAGTGAAGGACAATACTTTTATGAAAGTGACTGATGAAGGTAGTGGTATGAAAGCAGTGGATGATTTTCACTATCAGTGGATAGCATATCAGTGGATAATACACTGCTTTTGAGCAACAGAGTTTATCAAAGGAATGAGAGAACAGGGGTTGACTTTCAGCAGTGGACAGACTTTTGAAGTAGAGCAGACTTTTGAACAATCAGTGGTTATGGCAGACTTTTAAGGATTTTAATGAAAAATTCATTTTTAGCTATTTTTAAGGATGAATTTTTGATTTTCTGAAAACATTTTGTTGCTTTTATTCATAGAAAAACAAGATGTTGCTTGTTATTCCATGTTCAGCATCCCAATCCTAGAGACCAAGCTTTCAAAAGTGGCTGTATCAAGTGCTTTTGTGAGCACATCTGCCAGCTGGTCTTTAGTTGGGACATGATGCAGAGAAATCAAACCTTTTTCATAGCAATCCCTCACAAAGTGATGTCTGATGTCGATGTGTTTGGTGGTAGAGTGAGAAACTGTATTTTTGATGATATTTTCTGCTGCCTGGCTGTCCAACATGAGTGGTGTCTTTAAGGCAGTGATACCAAAATCCAGTAACTGATTTTGAAGCCACAGGAGTTGGGCTGTACAGCTTGCAGCAGCAATGTATTCAGCTTCAGCAATGGATGTGGAAACAGCTGCTTGCTTTTTGCTTTGCCATGAGACTAAGCAATCACCTAGAAACTGGCACCCTCCTGATGTGGACTTCCTTGTGGTGTTACATCCAGCAAAGTCACTGTCTGAAAATCCTGAAAGCTTGATATTCCCATTAGCTGGATACCAGATACCAAGTGTGGGAGCACCTTTTATGTATCTGAATATCCTTTTTACAGCAATGAGGTTGGATTTTCTGGAAGCTGATTGACTTCTTGCACAAACACATATTGCAAACATGATGTCTGGTCTAGATGCAGTTAGGTACAATAAAGACCCAATCATGCTTCTATATAAAGTTTGGTCAATCAGCTCATCCTTTTCATCAGACATGACAAGCTTATTTATTGCCATGGGTGTGCTGCATGGTTTACAATCATTCATATCAAATTTTGTCAAAAGTTCTTTAGCATATTTGCTTTGATGAATGAAAGTTCCATTTTGCATTTGCTGAACTTGGAGACCAAGAAAGCATTGCAGCTCACCCATTGCACTCATTTCAAACTCAGCTGTCATGAGTTCTCTAAGCTCTTCACACATTGAGTTACATGTGCTTCCAAAAATAATGTCATCCACATAAATCTGGACAATCATTAAATCCTTCCCTCTCCATTTTAGAAACAGTGTTTTATCAATGGTACCTCTTTTGAAACCATTTGAGAGTAGGAAGTTGGAAAGAGTTTCATACCAGGCCCTTGGTGCTTGTTTCAAGCCATACAAGGCTTTGTTTAGCCTGTAGACATGATCTGGATAAAATGGATCCTCAAAACCTGGAGGTTGACAAACATATACCTCTTCTTGAATTGTACCATAGAGGAAAGCACTTTTGATATCCATTTGAAACACCTTCATGTTGTGGTTGACAGCAAAGGCCAGGAACAGTCTAATGGCTTCCAATCTTGCAACAGGGGCGAATGTTTCATCATAATCAATCCCCTCTTCCTGTCTGTAACCTTGAACCACAAGCCTAGCTTTATTCTTGACAACAATGCCCCTTTCATCTGTTTTGTTTTTGAAGACCCACTTTGTGCCAATGGGACTAACCTCTTCTGGCAGTGGTACAAGCTCCCATACTTGTTGTCTTTTAAACTGTTGGAGCTCTTCTTGCATGGCTTCTACCCAGCTGTTGTCTTTCAGTGCCTCTTGGTACTTGACAGGCTGATGGAGTGATAAAAAACCAGCAAAAAGACAAATGTTTTGGGTTTGACTTCTTGTGAGCACCCCTTCATTTATGTTGCCAATGATTTGATCAGGTGGATGAGATCTCAAGAAGATTAAATCTCCTTGGTATGGTATGATGGCATTTGTTGGTGAAGGCTGCAAATGTGTATCATCTGAGCTAACCACTGCTGGTGACTTTGATGAGCCAGCAGTGGCTTCAAAAGGTGGTGGAATAGGAGGTAATGAAGTGGACACCTGCTGACTTTTATCCATTGTTTGGGGACTTTTGTCAGTAGTGTTTGAGGATGTGGAAGCAGTGGTGGATGGGCTACTTTGGTCAACAACTGTTGAGGTAGCAGTGGTTGAGCTTTGACAACTGTTTTGAACAGCTGGTGCTTTTCCCTTTGTGGCAGACCTTTGAGGGATGATGATTTCATACCCATAGTCTGGTGTAGTATCCTCTGATGGACCTGCACTGTTAGTCTTGACAGCAGTATTTTCAAAAGTAAATTTTTCAAGATCAAACAGATCTGCAGGATTTGCTGGGATTTTCATTGATGAAAGTTCATTGAACTTTGCATTTAAAGTCTCATCCACTGCCTTGGTCCGTGTATTGAACACTTTGTAGGCCTTGGCAGTGGTTGAGTATCCCAGATGATAACCACAATCAATTTTGGCTGCAAATTTTGAAATGGAATCTTTTAGGTTCAAAATAAAGCATGGGCAGCCAAACACCTTGAAATATGAGATTAGTGGTTTAATTTTATACAGAATTTCATAAGCAGTCTTTTTGTGCCTGGGGTTTATTAAAACTCTATTCTGGACATAGCAAGCAGTGTTTACTGCCTCTGCCCAGAAAGTTAATGGCAAACCTGAATCTGCAAGCATAGTTCTAGCAGCCTCAATCAAAGTTCTGTTCTTTCTTTCAACAACCCCATTTTGCACTGGTGTTCTAGGAATGCTGTACTGCCTTACAATCCCTTTCTTCACACAGAAGGCATCCAACTCCTTATTTTTAAATTCTGTGCCATTGTCACTCCTGAAGCTTTTCACTGGAAGGTCAAATTGCTTTTCAACCTGTGTCACAAAGTCTTGCAAAATGCCTGCAGTCTCATCTTTTGAGTGTAAAAAGAAAGTCCATGTAAACCTAGAAAAGTCATCAACAATAACCAAACAATATCTTTTCTTCTTGAGGCTCATGACTTGAACTGGGCCAAACAAATCCATGTGTAGCATCTGCAAACACTGGGTTGTTTTGGACTCTTCAATGGACTTGTAAGAACTTTTATGCTGTTTTCCTTTTAAACAGGAAATGCAATGTTCAGGACATGAAAACAATTTTTGTGGTAGGCCTCTCACCAAACCATTTTTTGAAATTTCAGTGATTGTCTTAAGATTTGTGTGCCCCAGCCTTCTGTGCCAAAGTTCTGTCTCTTTGTTAGAAGCAGCTGAGAACAGACAGGCATCAGCTCTGGGACACTCTTTTGACATGTCAACAACATAAACATTGCCACTTCTTTGAGCAACAAGTTTAGTTTGACCAGTTTTGATTATTGCTTCAATCTTTTTGACCATTTCTGGTCCAAAAATCCTACAACAATCTTTTGTGAAGAATGACCCAAACCCTTTGTCACTCATTTGTGATACACTCAGAAGGTTGAATTTTAGATTGTCTATCAGATTGACATTTTCAAATTTTACATTTCCAGACTGCACTGTACCAGACCCCATAACTTTCCCTTTACTATTATTCCCAAAGGATATATCACCCCCTCCATGGATTTTAAAGTCTTTGAGGAGGGCTTTACATCCTGTCATGTGCCTGGAGCCTCCACTATCTACATACCAAAGACTATCAAAGCATGCAGAAGCTCCCTGCACATGAAGTAAAAGGATTAGTTCATTAGGGTCTCCAAAGCCAGCAGGGCTTTGGATGGGGTCTCAACAGTGTCTGGGATAGATGCAGAATGATTGACAGTGGTTAGGTCAGGGGTTTGAACTGTTTTAGGACAGTTCTTCTCTAACCACTGTTGTGGGTCCTGACCAATCACCTGCTGGTAACCAAAAGGATGCCTGTTCACTCTGGGTTTAGAGGGCCTTTTGTAGGCCTCAGAAACGTGTGGAATCCTTTGGTAAGACTGTTTTTCCTTGCCTTTTCTGAACTGATTGGCAGGGGGTGCATCAGTAACCTGAACATCTCTTTTGACAGATGTTTGGTTCAGCTGTTTTGTGACAGCTGTTTGAACTGGCACAAACAGTGGTTGTTTCTTGGTGAAATTGACAGATGATGATGATAATGATGGACTCAAGGATGTTTTAGCAATGTACTCATTCTTTTTCACATCAAAGTTTTTGAGATTCACACATGCTTGAGTTTTGTGGTTTGTTTTACCACAAACAATGCAACTTTCAGCTGAAACAATGACACTTATTCTGTTTAAATCATAAGCTTTTAAGTAGAAACAATCTTTTGTTAGATGATTCCTTTTCTCACAGAATTCACAAAACAAGTTATCAATTTTTTCTTTCTTCTTTCTCTTTTCAGACTCCTTTGCAGCAGAGGTTTTAACCACTGCTGGGATGTCCTTAAGAGGTATGACTTTAGCTTTTGGAGCTTTAACACCATCAGTTGATGTAAAGTCCATTGGCTTGAAATTTTCAAGAATATCACACTCATCAGACCATTTTGGTTTAAACTGATAATCTTCAAGCTCCTCAAAAGTAGAGGATCCCATTGGTCTGTCAAGTGTGATTTTGTTACCAAGTTTGTCAGTGATTTTCACTTCTTGGCCATTCTTGTTTGTGGGGATGAACTCAGTGATTACATCAGTGGTTTGAACAGATTTTCCAAAAGCAGTGTTTTCATCATCATGTTTTCTATAACCAACCCCAAATTTCACATTGCTTTTTATCTGTTTTTCAAGCATAACCTCATACCCTTTGCATGATTCCACCCATCTCTCACATGTGATCTGGGTGGACTCTAACTCCTTTTTGCAAACTTGGTATTTTTCTACCATAGTTTGGAGTTGGGTTTTGATTATGCTCTGCTCTTCTTTCAAGCTGCTAATCTCTTTCTCTTTTTCAGCCAATTTGTTTTTAAGTTCTTTTAGAGATCTTTCAAATTTGACTTCATCAGTTAAGATTTTATCCCGAAGGTTTTCGTTCACCTCTTTGATGTTAGCAAAAGCAATAATGCAATTGTCAGAACACAGTTTTTCAAGAACTTGACGTGATACCTTGGCAGCAGCCATCATTGCACAGTCACATTGAGGATTTTCTTCATCTTCAGCTCTTTCTTCTTTCTCACCTGCTTTTTCTTCCTTGTTCTCTTCGGACCATGGGTCTGTCAGTGGTTCAATCAGGGTACCTGAACTTTCTCCCAACAGTAGTTCACCAGCCACAGCAGTAACCACTGCTTCAGTCACCTCATCCACTGTTTCAATACTCAGCTGTTCCTTTTCAGTTTCAACCCCCTCCTGTATTGACTCTAATGCCATCAAACAAAATTCATTATGAGAAGAATCATTAGAAGCATAGAGTGCAAAATTTTCATCACTAAGGTCTTCAGGCATACTGCTCCAGTCAACAAACCCTTGAGTGAAAAAACTTTGTTGATCTGGTTGTACTGCTGCTGGAGCAGTGGTTTGAGGTGCAGGCTGCACTTGTGCCTGGGGGACAGGGGTTTGAACATATTGGATCTGTGGAACAGTAGTTTGGACATAGTGCACTGGCACAGGGGCAGCAGCATAGTGAGCAGTGTTCACTTGAGCTGCTGGGGCATATTGGGCATAGTGCACAGTGCCTTGATTTTGAGGTCTAGGATTTGAGCTAGGATGAGTGATTATGGGACCAGTAGTTTGACTCCTACATTCCCTAGCGAAGTGTCCCAACCTATTACACTTGTAGCACTTGATTTTCGATTTATCCAACCCAACCCTTAGATTCCCATGCAAACCTGGGAATCTTCGCCCTGTTCTTTGGTAAAATTTGCTAGTTCTAACACTTAGCAAGGCCAGTTGGTGCAGGATGTCCATTTCCTCTAAGTCAGTGGGATCAAAATGCTGTAGATCATTGAGTTCAAAGCACATATTATCTGACATCTGGTTTTCATTAGCTGTAAATGCATAGCTTGCAGAGTGAGGATCAAGGTTGTTAAAATTTGCTCCAGCAGTTATGTCAATGAAGTGATCAAAACCCTGATCCTTACCACTGCTCCCAGATTCTTCTTAACCCAGAAGAGCAGTGTTACCGAAAGTGTAATCATCAGTAACTTTTCCTGACTCTTGCAACCTCTTTTTCTGGTACAACTCCCTTTCGTAGGTCAGGAGTCGACCGTGAAGTTGGGTCAAGGTCAGATCCTTGAACTCAGGTGAGTTTCGGGTGACAAAAGCTATGGTGTCCCATTTTTCTGGCAGTGACCTGAGGAACCTGCTATTTTGAGTTGAGTTTGTAAAAGTGGTGTTAACAAGCCTCAGTTCACTGATGAGACAACTGAAACGCTCAAATTGTTGCGTCAGTGATTCACCTTTAACGTAACAAAATGTTTCGTACTGTTGGTTCAGGATTTCCCTATTGTTTTCTATGACTTCTTCGGTCCCCCCAAACTGTTCCTTAAGCGCGTCCCATAACTCTTTGGCACTGTTACAGTGTAACAGTCCAGCATATATCTCATTGGGCAGCGCTGATGCTATGATGCTAAACGCTTTAGCATCTAGTTCGAACTTTTGATAGTCGGTTTCAGTATAATTTTCAACTGGTTTTGGAACGAACTTTTTAGCATCTTCAGCGCTTGGCACTGTGGGAACGTGGGGACCAAAGTAGACAGACCTCCAACAACCTGTGCTTTGTTGAGCGAGGATGTGACCCATCCTCCTCTGCCAGATGTTGTACTCATTTCTTTTTAGCATAGGTGGTTTAAAAAGCGAACCGATGTTGTTTTTATCATCCTGAGATTGTGACGTCATTCTTGTTGTTTTACAGACACTGAGAAATCAACTTTAATGGTGATTAATCCTTGCTCTGTTTTTCAACAAACGATCAGTATCAACTATTATGAGCTGAACTATTTACGTCAAAATGATTGTTAAATCAAATTTGACTGTCCAGGCTCTGATACCAATTGTTGGATCTGAGTTTGTTTCTGATTGTATTTTGTGTTTGTAATTAAAATGAAAATGGATGAGTGTGCAGCGGAATTATGATGAAAACAAACTTTGCATACAATCAAACGAGAGTAATACTTTGATCAAACATCTTTTCACAATGAATCGGAAGATTGAATTTATTTCAATAACGATTACAATGATTGATGAATGAATGCAAACTCCCCCTCAGCCAGAGCTCAGTTGTTTGTTCGTGCAAAGAAGACGATGATGCAAAAGAGCTAATAGAACAGTACAAAGTACTGAACTATTTATAAGCACTAGCAAACCACTGAGCATCTTAGCTGACGTCACCATGAAAGTGACATCTAACCTCCTAACAAACTCTAACCTCTGATCTATACAAACACTGCTATGTTAACTACTGCTATTACATTACATTACAAAACAGACTATAGATCAGCTGCTGCAACCTTCCACTGCTGTGAACCCAGCAGTACTTGTCCGGATTAGCAGTGCTTGACTCAAGGCAGTAGATTGAATCATCAGGACTTTAGTCTTTCATCAGTTCTTTACTTGAGCAGCAGTTGTAGGTCAGCAGTTTGCAAGATCAGCAGATAGGAGGTCAGCAGATGTTGAAATCACTTTCAAGGGGAGAGACTTGTATGTAAACATCTGCTTATTCTGGATCCACTGCTCTGATCCAGTTTTGGCTTTAATTATCTGTTCCTCTGATAGGGTTCAATCCCAACAATCTCCCCCTGGAACAGATAATGCCAAAACTCTTCATTATTGTGGACATTTATTGCCTCATCAACAGTTCCCTTATCTGACCTTTAAATTGTAGTTCAAAGTCTAGGGCATCTGTGTCTTCATCATCCCTGCTAAGTGGAAGATCAAGGAGATCCTGCAAATCTTCAAGACTCAGGCCAAGAGCTTGTTCCCTTGATATTTTCTCCACTTCTCCACCAGACCTGAGCAAAGTCAATACGCAGGTCTGTTTGTTAGTTTCCCACTTTTGTATTTTTGAGCCTGGTGGGTTTCTTGGGAGATGTTTATTTGCAGAGGTATTTGGTGAGGCTGGCCTATTCATAACTGGCTGAGCAGTATTTGCAGTTTGATCCAAACCAAGAGTTTCTATGATCATTTTCTTTATGCCTTCTTTTACAAGGTCATCTCCTTTTATCATCTCTTGGATGGTTTCACCTCCCAACTGTTTGTGTGTCCTTCTTTTATAGATGGCAGCACCAGTTGGAGCAGTGGTTCTCCTGATTTGCAGCTTTGATGGTCTTTTTGAAACCTCTGCTTCAGGATAGTCAGGCTTCTGAGGAACTTTTGGATCTTTCTTTCTTAATTCCTCCAACCTTTTGTAGGTGATCCTGACCACATCTCCTCTTCCATCTAGCAATTTGTCTTTTGTTTCCATATTCAGCAGCAACCAGTTCTTCTTTCATTCTTTTCAGTTCTACCTGTTTGTCAGGTACATTCTTTCTAAACTTTGCCCAGTCAGGAGGAGTGTGAGTGACTTTCCTTTTTATCATGTCTTGAATTCTTGCTGCTTCATTTTCAAGCTCAGGAACAGTCCACTCTTTGTACATGTATCTCTCTCCTTTGTACTTCTTGTGAGCCATGATGCTTTCAATGTAGTCTTTCTTCAAAGTTTCAGCTGCTCTTTCTGAAATTTGTTGACTGACATTTTTTGCAAATTGTTCTAAGGATCTGACTTGTGTGAGCAGATATAGTTTCTAGAAATTTCTTTGTCAGATTTCCCTTGTGTGTTTCTTTTTGAGATATCCTCTGCTTGCTTGGCCTTGATCTTCAAATATTCATCAACATTTTTAGGCCAGGGATATCCTTTTATTGATGGCAAACTCCTTTTGGCAGGGTCATCCTCATAGTAAAAAGATTTTATTTCTTCTCTAACAGCTGCTAGTTCAAGAGGAAATTGAACACCTGTAGGAGGTAAGGGCTTGTGCATTCGAACTGAAGAGAGAGGAACTGGTTTTGGTATTGTGACAAGAGCTAAAGATTTTGAAGATGTTTGAGATGGTGAAGTGTCATCATCTTTGAGAATTAGCCTTCTCCTCTTTGTTTGAGGAGGGGCTGATGATGTTTTGGATGGAACAGTGGTGGTGAATGTAGTGGCAGTGGTTTGTGATTGACTAACAGTTGTTGAAACAACTAGTGTTCCAACCACTGTTGTCTTTACAGCAGATGTTGTAACAACTGCTGTCTTCTGCCTTTTTGCAGGAGGTGATTTTGTCTTTGGTGGTGATGGTGGTAAGGCAGTGAATGTAGTGTGTGTTGAAGTGGTATGTGTTGAAGTGGGAGCAGATGTTGAAACCACTGAAGTACCAACAGTAGTGGGTACAACAGGAGTTACAACAACTGTTTTAGGTGGTGGTTTTGGAACAGACTTTGAACGTCTGGTTGGAATGGATTTGGGTAGCCTTACTCTTCTTGTAGGCTTCTTCTTTTCATCAACAAGATTTTCATCATCTTTTGACCCTGAAGTACCCTGATCCGGATAATCCACCCTGGCTTTCTTTTTGGCCTCTCTATCCCTTTTTACACTTGCAACTGCTTCTGTCAGTGCATTTGTGGTCACATCAATTTTCTTGCTTCCATCTGGCAGAGGGATCTGTTTGGTCATGTTTGCATTTTCTGGTTCAATGTAGAGACCATCCTCTATTCCCTTCTTTTTCCACTCCTTAATTTTCTCCCCCTTTTTGGCATTATCTGGGGGAAGTTGATCAATGAAGAGAACTGTTGGAGGAGCAGTGCCAGTGGTGTGCAGGATCTGAGTTTTGAGAGCTTTTAGATCAGCCTGAGTCTTCTTGAACCTTGACTCCATTGCATTTCTCAGCTGTTGGACATGTTTTTCATGTTGCTGATCTGCTATTTGTGCTTGTTGATGGAGAAAAGGTTGAAATAGATTCCAGAGCTCTTTAGAAGTTATACACGCCAAATAAAGTGAAGCAGTTAAATTAATTATAATATATAAATTAATAAAATATAATAATAATAGTAATAAAAAAAAAACCTACGTAACAAATAAAAGAAATAAAGAAATAATAAATACTAAACTTACTTATCTTGATGTATACGTGTAGCATAGGTATACTTCAACCAAAGGAATCATCTCCAAGATAAAATGATGATGCATGAATTAAATTAATTATATGTGTACGTGTCGTCAAGTTATGAATCAATATAATTACAAGGCTTTATGCCTATTGATATAAATAGCATACAAAATCTCATGAAATGTTGCCTTTTATTTCCTTTCCTGTGTCGCCAAAATTTCCCTTTCAAATCTTCTATTTTTATTTTCATTAATAATAATAATAAAGTCATTCCCCGTTTTAAGTGTTTTAACTCCAGATCATCGCTACCATTTCCGATTGATCTGAGCCTCATAATATATGTCAGGGCTCTGCCCGACTAAGTTGTTGAGATTCGGTCTCGGGACATCGGGACAAGGTTGAATTAGGGGTACCATACTTAAAACGAGTGCATTATATATTTTTAAATAGCTCAGAAGTTATACCAGGAGGTTTTCTAGTTGAACCCTAAAGTTACAAAGTGGGTCCATTCTCTTTTCTCACTATTTTATTCCCTTTTTCTTTATAATATAATTATATTAAAATGTTCCAAATTGACCCGTTAGTAAAAACCCGGACCCCTGAAACCCCAATCCATATCAAGAATCAAGAAATTTAGAATATTGGTCTTCTCGCGCTGCGCGTAAAGGTTAAGCATACCTTACGCGGGCCGCGTCAACCTTCAGTTTGACCGGATAAGCATCCGGATCCACGTGTCATCACACGTGTCGCGACTACCGGTGACTCAGCAACTTTCGATATAATCCACACTCCTACGCGGGCCGCGTAAGGCCTGGCCGATGGTTCACGCGGGCCGCGAGAGATCCCAATTTCACCTATAAATAGAACGGATCATGAGCAGTCCTATGGTGTCGACGAAAGTTTCATATCTTTCATAATTCTGTTCGAATATTACTCCCAAATTAGTATAGCGGGGTGCTGCTACGATACCGGGTATTAACTTGATCGCTGCTACGATTCAATATCCGATCAATTGAAACTATCTGACCGGATGTTTAAGCGCTATCCTTTGTCATTAGTCGTGATTCCGACAGGATGTTTGAGTACCACCCGAACTCGGGGAATACTCTGTCATTCGTTGTGAATCCGATGGATGTTTAAGTGATTGCACTTTGTCATTTGTCGTGAGGGTTTAATCTCGTGAGTTATCGTGAATGCTGTATTAGTTACTTACCTAGTTCATGTGCACTAGGTTACAAGACTAATCAATAGTCTAAGCTCTGCCCGTATAAGTCTGCATGCTTATAATGTGAGTCATTCTCTTTTTATCAATTTACTTTCCAAAAGCATGTTTACTTTCAAAGTTATAATTACAGGGATTAAGTCTTTCTAATCACCAAATTACAACCAGTATGTGGGGTTCTGTATACATTACTTGATAATCTTTGCCATTGGACAAACGGGTGGCCAATGGTGATATGACCATAGTCACAGATCCGGTCGAGTGACAAATACTGTGGGTAGTTGGTTGATATAGAAATAATGTAATCACCCTTAATACTGTAAATTATAACAAATGCGTCGTTTTAAGCCAAATGAATGAACTCACCAGTATTTCCTGCTGACAAAACCTTTTTAAAACGCGTTTCAGGTAATTACAGTAGATCGGAGTAAGAGATGGATACGGCACTGAAAGGCTTCAAGAAGTGGCTTATTTTATTAATTAAATCCAATTAAGAAATATTGTTTTATGTAATTGGGTTTATCCCTTATTAAAGCTACCTTTGTAAAACATGGGTTTATCCCATTTATTTAATAAATAAAATCCGGTGTTTTCTAAACTCTGATATTTTTCCTAACTCACGGTCCTGATGAAATTTCCGCTGCAATATTTTTCAAAATAATCATCGGTACCACTTGGCTGTTCGCGGCTCCCGATTCCGTCCAGGGTGGGTCGGGGGTCGTGACAGCCGGAACCCGCCATGGCGCCCCATATCGCCCGGCTACACCGTTATGGCCGGCGCTATGGGAGTATGGGGTAAGTTTTTTGCCTCCACGTGATGTATATAACGGCCTGACTCTTCCTTCCCCACTCACATACATATATATAAAGCCCCATACCTATATATATCCCCACTACACACTCAAGTTATATAAAGCCCCATAACCCCCCTTTCTTACACAATTGTCACTTGTCACATAACCCCCCACTATGGAGCTCTACCACTACACATGGCCTTAAAGAACGTGTTTGTAATAAAATAAATGCTGGAGACGACAACTTTCTTTTTCCGGCCATAGCAAAGTTATGGGGCTGATGTATGAGGAAAGGTGTTTTGAGTAGATGAAATGATTGTTATGTTCAAATGTTGTATCGAAAAGATATCTGTTTGTGTATCTATTCCACATTATATAGGTTTGTGTGGTGTGTTTGAATGTACTCTAGTTCTTATTTTGACCTTTTTTATACCTTATTTTTTCTTTATGTATAAAATTTATAGGCACATCTTTGTACTATAGGTGATGTCCTCGAAAACCTTGAAGGTATTATCATACTTTCCATCGTCACTTATCTATATAATCATGTCGGATATTCGAGGTCCGGATCAGTGAGTGAGCTCAGTCGGTTCATATGGATAAAGCCCCCTCATCATTATTCAATCATTAAATTAAAAAAAAAGAATAAAGAGAAAAAAGGGGAAAAAAGTTTGACTGGTGGAAAGATGAATGGAATGTTGATTATATCATAAGAACATGGGTAAACATAAACCCTAATTATGTAAATTCAATCATGAACAATAAAATAAGACGTATGTACCTGATTAGCCAGTAACCACACTAGAGAATGAAGTAGACGTCATGTTCGTCAGATTGGTCGAGTTTCTCCTTAGGGTGCAATCTAATGATGGTGATGAAGAAACCGATAAAGGGGAATCGGTTAGGAGAGGAGGCGATTTGATGTTATGTGTTTAATCAAGTTGTCTAACCTTGAAACCTCTACATTAGTCTCCTTATATATGCACCCAAGAGGAAACCCTAATTAGTTAATAAGGGTAATTTGGCCCATCAACAATTACCAACTAATTATTTAATAGGTTGTTATATATTTTGATCTATATAATGTAAATGATTATAATGGCTACTAGATTAAATATAACATAAAAATATATTTAATCTTACATTCTCCCACTTAACCGAGTAATCATTTACTATGAGTATTAGATAAGCCTGATCAAGAGTTAACAATCATTTTAGCCTTAAACAAGAACTATAGCATAGAAATACAGCCGTTGAATCATTATGCTACTCAGGACCCCCATTAGTCATACTATAGCCTTTATTTAAAACCTAATCGTTATGATCAAAATACGCATAAGCCCTTTGTTTGATCTGTAACTTTATTTGTCTATATGCCATTATGCCGGCTTGACATATTCTTAGAGACATACAAAATCAAAATGATGAGAAAAATTAACTAATAGTTAGTCATTCATAGTACGATATGCAGTTGCGCACGGCCATCAATTAATACCCGTCTATGAGCTCTCTTAATAAGACTTATGGGTAATAGCCCTTCAGTTATAGGATCCTTAAGCATATCATGAATGTATTCGATACAAAGACTTAGTTTCCTCAATTCGTTCATAAATGAATAATTAATTGTGTATCGAAATTTAATGCAGCACCTCTTGAACTGTTAATGTTCAAGGAGTCATGGTAGCTGACTTTATCACAAAATAAGTCTTCAATACATTAATTATATGGAATTAATAAACTTGTGAGTCCACATATAAATTTCCAACAACATTTAGTGACTATATTATGTCGTTATAACTTAGGTTGGTATTATCAGTCCATTATGACTCCTCCATGAGATAGGTTTTGTCTGCTGACATAAGGATATAATGTCGACATTACATTTTATCATCTTTGAATATTACAAAGTTAGAATAATCAACCGGTTTTAGTTCTCACTTCTTCTTTAAGTTATAGTCTCTCGTTTCTTTTAAAGATATTGTAATACTCCATTAGATGCTTCACATTAATCTAGACATATCTAGTGTGTTGCAATGTGAGTAATATCTAAACGAGTATAGATTTGAACTTACATAAGGCTTCTAATTAATGAAGCGTAAGGAAATAATCTCATTTATCCTATTATCCTCTAAAGGAGAGCAGTACATATGTAAGGACCCATTTAATGTTAAACTTATGGAACAGAATTAATGTCCCATTGGGTCTACCTTGGTATGTTATGATATCTATCACTTAAAAGATATCTCTGAGATCTATTATATCAAAGTCTGTGTTAACAATGCTTTGACTTATGTAACATATACTTGTCAAAAGAATATCATCTATATAGACAAGTTTATCTTAGTTGCTCCCACTCATTTTGAGGTACGTACATTAATCCACTTGATTCTTGATGAAAATAATTACGTTAAGATTTCATCACATTATGATGTTTGCATTAACCCATACATGGATTTTATTGGCTTACATTTACAAATAAAGTGTTCTTTAACCTTCAGTTTGGAACTTTCAGGTTGTTTTATGAATATGTAAATATGCCAGCCAGTTATTAGGGAAAATTGTTTTTAATGTTCATCTAATGTAGCTTTAAACTATTATAAGCTACTAGAACAGTGATGATCCTCAAAGAAATCTTTGATAATTTATCTCTTCCTAAGTATAACCTTTGATAATCAATCATGCCTCTTCGTGTCTTAACGCTTATTTCAGGATTTGGTTTAGTTATGAACACTCTTAGGTAATTCAATCAAATCCTAAACGTTGCACGAACACATAAAATCAGTTCTACTAGAAAACAGTTTTATTCCATTCAGAGGATTGATTGACGCTAATGGCTTAATTTAAAGAGATAGGATCAGTAAACATTTCCAAAATCCATTTCAACTTCAGTTAGGGAGGTTATGTAATCATCAAAGTTAGTAGGCTTTTAAACCTAGATGACCTCCTGAGTTGATTATTGGGTTTGTTCAGGATTCAATTTTAAGGATTAGCTCTTGGTTAGGTTGCTATCATTTTCAGGATTCTATGTTTGTAAGAGTTGGTGCAGTACAAGAGGTGTAATCGGAGTTAAATTCGGAGTGAAATTTAATGACACTCTTCCCCCGCCTCTTGTATTCCTTGCAAGTCATGATAAGGACTTTGACTGCTCCCACTAACCTTGGAAATCTTTAGGAACTTAGCATGCTTAGGGTCAATATGTAACGACCAACAAATTCTAATAGAGAAACACAAATTAATGACGTTAGTCGTTGTAGTTTCTCTTATTGAGGATTATGTTAGTTTATGTAAGAAATCTAAGTGTGCCCATAATTAAGCAACAATGAAACTTTCGTAAGTGTAACATTAGATTTTAAGGAGACAAGTTTTGATGGAACAGTGTCGTGATGGAGCGGTGTCTTGTACAAGAGATGTAAATTGAAGTAATATAAAGTTTTCACTCCCCCACCTCTTGCAACTATTGCAAGTTATTATTAAGACAATTAATGCTCCCACTGATCTTTGATATCTCTAGAAATGCTACAAGAGAAGTTTCAATGAGGTATGTGAAGTGGGAGCCTATCATATATATGTTAGACTTTATTTGATTTCTTTAATGTCCAGATGTCATAAGAAACTTAGGGACATATTTAATAGAAATCTTATTAAGTACATATATGAATAGATTTTTTATAAGACCGTGGGCCATATGCGACAAAATTTAGATACAAGTTGATAGTCTTTTAAATGATAAATGAATTATGTCTGAATATTCCATTTCGAATAAGTTCCACGAATGTCAACGAATGACTTATGATGGACCCATACTTATTCCTTAGGCCAAGTAATATTTTATGGTTGTAATGTCATGATTTAAAATCACTTAGAATGAGATTAGATGAAAAAAATCATCCTCATTAACTATGTCATGATTTCTCATGAATTTCGGTTGTAATGGATGAAATTTATAGGTCTCATTTTTCTTTTGTCAAATTCTCATTTACATGATAACAAAAGTTGTGAAAATGTAAGGTATCATCTAGTTTAATCTTAGTGTTTCTCTCCAGATATCTAGAACAAATAAAATGAGAGTTTAAGGTAAGTGTGACTTTATGTTGACTATGCAAACCTCACAACCTTCATAACATTGCTTAATTATGATACTATATTCTGACTAATCTTCAGAATATATATATATAAGGTATCGAAAAAACGTTGTTAGAAGACTGTTTATTATGGTTCTTATAGCCTTAACTTTTAATTTTGTCACTAACTCTCATGTTAGTTATTTGTCGAGTTCTGGTAAGGAAACGTATGGAATTAGAGTCAACTAATAATGTGTTAATTGGAATATTAAAATTAGTAGACTTAAATATCTTTAGTAACTGACTAACTAATTAATTTATCCAACTGTTCTTTAGAATAATGGATAGTCTCGTTGCTTATGTCTAGTCTAATGACAAAATTATGCAGTGAGATTTTCCCTTGAAGAACCTTAAATGTAACACCTGTGCCTCCACGGCCGTCAAACAAATGCCAAACCGATGAAATATTGTATTTCATACTTGGGATTTGTAAAAATATGTGTATCGTTTACACATATCAACTCTTGTTCAATTTCAAGCTTTAAAATCGCTTTCTGGAAGGTTATACGCGCACTGATGCGTAAATATAACCAGTTTAATGCAACGAACACTCCGGAATAGTGACATAGGCTTAACATACCTTAAATAACCTTTACATAACTTAGAAATAAGTTTTGAAGGCTTTGGTATGGCAAAATCAAGTTAAATCGCTTACAGGGACTAAAGTTGACAAACTGCAAAAGTATGCCAATTTGAACTGTAACAGACATTCCGGAACATGACCATAAGTTAAACATACCATAAATATCCTTTACATAGCTTAGAAATAGGCTTTGAGGGGTTCGGTGTGCTAAAATAAACTTTTGGGTCATCCAGGGACTAAAAGTGTCAAAAAGTGCACAAGTTTGCATTTTCGCGCATAACTTACGTTCTGAATACATCCGGACATCCAAAAATTTATGTGAGCATGACTATATTATATTTTAGTGTTCGCCTTAAGAAAAATCCATTCGTCGCGTCATTTGGTTCGTTTTTCGCGCTTATGCGCATTCCGTCGTAATTAAGCGAACATCGCGTTCGTACGGCTAAACGAACCGACATCCGAGATATTTTTGAACACATTTTAAGTTCCCTATACTTTAACTTCATTTTAGAACTTTGAAATGGGGTTAACGGGCCTTAAACGTGTCGAAAATGGGCTGAATGCATGACAGGGACTAAAAGTGTAATTCTGCCAAACTATGGCTAGCGGTGCGCTACACTTTTAGTGTAGCGGTGCGCTAGCCATGCACAGACCAGATGCAGAGTACTTAACAGCCTGTTTTCAGCTGTTTTGCACTCCTAATCTCTCTTCCACATGTCAAATCCTTATGGTTAGTGGCAATTTAGGCACCATAACATTCCGACAAGTGTACGGCTTTGATCGTTGCCTCCTTTTCCAAGAAACGATCCTAACGGTTACCCGAAAACTATAAATACCCCATCACCCCAACCTCATTTCTTACAAGAATTCTGATTTGAGAGCTCTAAGTTGAAACCATTGTTTCATACCTGAGTTCTTGGATCGGGATTAGCATTCGGGGACCCTTCGTAAGTATTCTTTCGTTCTTTTATTGTTTTTCGAGTCTTTCGAGTCTGAAAGCCAAACTTTGTTTGACTTTCTACATTGACCAGTTATGGTCAATGCGAAGTTCGTTTGAACTTCGCAACGTGAGTGTAATCACGTTGGTTGTAGTCCCTTGGGACTATGCCCACTGATTACCACGTTGTCTAGGGTCGTAGGGTAGGCGATCTAATAAATCGCCTATACCTTCGAACTCGACCCATTTGGTCGATCATTAGGATCCGACCAAACACATTAGGTGACCATAGTAGGTAGGGAATAACCTTCCGAGGTTATACCCTATGGTCACATCGTTTAAGTAGTTGTATGATAGGTAGTTTATATGCCTTAGGTAAATTACCAGAATACCCTTTTCATGTATAATTGGTAATTAAGCATATGTAACCTAAACTTTTGTCACATAACTGATTATGTAACATGTTTAGGCATATAACACTTGTCATAGGACTAGTTAGACGGTCCGAACGCGTTTCACGCGAACGACGCGTTAAAGTAGCATAAGCTACCTAAACGGGTCGTAATGGGTCGTAAACACTTAGGTTAGTCTCATTGTAGTATGTAGGCCTTGTTAAACCATATCATATGAGTTCCAATACTCATTTGGTTTGCCAAGCCTCATCCTATCCGATCTCCCGATTTAAGTCCGGTTTATTTATATAGTTTTAAGATTGTCGACTGATTCCGTGCTCTCTCTAGCTTTGTTTGGTTGTTGTTCAAGACCTCCAAGCATTCTCAGGCGAGTACATTTTCCCCTATTTTACTGTTTTCAATTGTTTTGGGGTGACTCATATGTGCTAAATGTTTTCGATGTTATAACGATGGTTTCAAAAACAATTAAAGCGATTTATACAAAACTAATAACGATTTCATAAAGTGAACAAACTTGTTGGTTGTAGTTACATAACAAATGACATTCATTAGCAATGATCAAGCCGACCAGTATTAGGTTATGGTACCATAGGATCTGACAAATCCCGTTATTTACTACACCCGTGGTTATGTGTGGGTATGGTAGGTAGCGACTGAATCTGAAATTATTAATTTACCCTATGGAGGTTTGTTAATACGAAAACGAGAAGCGACGAAAACGAGAAGCGACGAAAACGAGAAGCGATGAAAGTCACGAAGGTTTGAATGTTATTAGCGAGACGACCTTATAAGTAGTTTCACGACCTAAAACGAATTAAACGATTTACGATTGGTTTTCACACGATGTTTTAACGATTGGGTAACGATTGGGTTTCACACGATGTTTTAACGATTGGGTAAACGATTGGCTTCAAAGCGATATACGATATTATTTTGGTTATACATATTACATGATTTACATTTGGGCATGAACATTACTTTGGTGGTTTGGTTTGGATTAAGTGATTAAGTAACAATGCGTGTGGAATATGATACAAGCATGGTGGATACGCCGCTGGTACTTCCTATATATAAGTGTTTGTATGGTATTACATATTGTAGCGTTATTTGAATCATTTCAGTTTGAGACATAGAACATTTTATACAAGTAACATACTTTTCACAAGACATTTATTTACAAACAACTTATCTTATACAAACTCATTTTACATGGTTATTCATTTAATCATGCATTATTCTCTTATTTATACATATCACCTGAACTTATCATTGTTTTTCAAATAATTTACTAAAACAAATGTTTTTGGGTTAAGAGTCATGGCTACGAGGTTTTACAAATTATAACCCGCTTGATTTGAGTTGGTTAATTAAGTTGCAATATTATACTCTTTTCAAAACAAGGTTTTTAAATAAAGTATTGCAACGTCTAAACTAGCCATGATTTCGACACTCCTACAAAACCTATGTACTCGCCAGCATTTCTTTGCTGACCTCGTTTTCACATATGTTTCAGGTATTGTTGAATGATATCGATTGATAAGATGCATGCTCACATAGGATTGGACAAGGCCTTAGTGACTAAATAACAATGATAGATTACGTTTAAATTGTGTATTTAGATTTCCAAACGATGTAATTATTCAATGATTAATAAAACGAAACACTTTTGATATCCATGGTTATGAAACATTAATTCTGTTGCAACACGCCCCGATGTTTCCGCCACGTTTTGTATGTTCTACGCGGTCGGGGTGTGACATTAAAGTTGAAATTTTTTACTTGTAATTTGTCTATGGACCTTAGAACAATCCTGTTTTAAAGTTTTAAGTGGTTGTAAGGTGAGTAACAACTTATTTTCTAGCTTCAAACATTTATTTCTTTGTACATATGTTGCTTATCAACACACTCATTATACTTTGGTACTTTTGAGTGTTATAGTTGATTTATAAGGCATCAAATTGTACAAGTGAAAATCTTACTATGTAATGTACTGGAAAAATGTACTTATTTCCATGCGTAAGCCCTTAACTTTATGGGTCATGGTATTGTACATTATTATGTATTCACATATACCACTTAGCTTTATAGTTTATAATTTTAAATGAAGGCATGCATCTTTGGAGTTCTTGTAATTATTCCACAGATAATAGATTAGTCTTAGGAAAGACTTAATCTGGAATAACTTTAGTGATAGCATTTATGTCAGAGAGATCTTGATTATCATAAGAGACATCATGTTCGATTTGTCCTATTCATTATGCTCTATTTTTCTTCTGTAGTACCTTTATTAGAAGAGAGCAGTAGGATTATCGTGTTTTAAGAGATAATCAAGGATTTAATTTAAGAGCTAATTCTTATAGAAACTTTAAGTAAAGCAAAACGTATTAGGTTTAGGAATTAGAGTGGATGAGATATTGATTTATAGAAGAAAGTTATAGTGAGTAAAGTTATGGGTACTTAAAAATTTGGGCAGACAAAATGATCATAAGATTAATGAAGGATCATTAATGTGAGGATCATTATATGAAGAAGTTGTGATATGTCTATTACTAACATCAAAATAATAGACTTAGTTAAATTCTACTCAAACGAAGACAAATCAGCTTTGGCCAGAAGTGTAATCATTTAAGTATGTGTGCAAAGTGATCGTGACAACTCAACTTTGGCCAGAAATGAGACAATCACTTTAGTTATGCACGTGTCAAGTATACTAGACATAAATGAATTAAATCAGCTTTGGCCAGAAATAAGACATTCATGTTTGTAATGCATACTCAACATAGCTTTTATAATACTTGAACAATAAATAGATGCATCAAATCAGCTTTGGCCAGAAATGATACATCAGAAGCTCATTCAAGTTAAGCTGTTTTGGTTTTTGCAAAATTATCTGATTAATTAAGTATTTACAAAAAACCAATTTTTAGTTCACATTAACAGCTTAAAATAATGAGGTTTCGAGTGAGATCTCGACTCAGTTATGAGCTCTCGAGTGAGATCCCGAGTCAGGTCTCGACTCATCTTGAAACATTATGAGATCTCGAGTCATTAAGGTCTCGAGTCGCAACCTCAATCGAAATCTCGAGGTCTCGAGTACTGGATTTGTTTTTTATGAGATCTCGACTTCATAATGAGGTTTCGAGTCACAACCTTGTGGTCTCGAGTCGAAATCTTAGTCTCGACTCGTTAACTTAGTCTCGAGTCATGAAAAGACTGAAAACCCTTATGATTTCGAGTCAAAATCTTTTGGTCTCGAGTCGAAATCTTGGTCTCGACTCGTTATGGATGATCTCGAACCTTCTGTAATCAGCTGTTATTGTGAAAATAACTAAAAATTCGAATTCTTAGGGATTTTGAGATGTAATTTCGTATTTTAGTGCTGATCTAATTTTATCAAAAATTTCAAAAATCTTTATCTGTTGATCTAATAACAGTTTTCGAGAATTTCTAAGAGTTAAAACAGATCAGAACATGGAAAAACACTCAATAATCCAAAACATATTCCAAAAATAAAGGAATTTCGATTTTTTTCTAAGAACACATGAAAGTGTGCATCTATCCAAATTAATCATTCATTTATAATATCTATACGAAATTTGGAGATAAAAGTTACACAATTTAAGGAGATAGAATTATTCTCTAAATAACATGTATCAGTGAAAATATTAATAAAAAAAACCGATCTTGATACAATATGCGGCAAATATTCATATTAATTGATAAATAATAAAGCCACTAAAGGAATTAATTCAACCTTATTGATAAGCTGATGATGAATTGTTGACTTTAGAATCTTGATAACTCAAAATTCTAGACAATTGTAAAAGGTAAAACCAATTCATCGATTAAATTCATGTTAGTTAAATCCATGTCATTATTTTGTTTTCACAAATTTCAAGACATGAATTAGATTGATAATTATTAAAACAATTTTATTCATTCTAAAACTTATTTGGTATCTGCACAAGACTTATTGCGGAAAAAATTTTCACCCTTTGATTTTATTTCTTAGAATATCTCATCGGCTTATCAATACTACTTCAGAAAAATTAACCATCAGTATCCGATTGATTTACATGATTGAATTGATATAATCAACATTGCTCTGATACCACATGTTGACTATATCATAAGAACATGGGTAAACATAAACCCTAATTATGTAAATTCAATCATGAACAATAAAATAAGACATGTGTACCTGATTAGCCAGTAACCACATGAGAGAATGAAGTAGACGTCATGTTCGTCAGATTGGTCGAGTTCCTCCTTAGGGTGCAATCTAATGATGGTGATGAAGAAACCGATAAAGGGGAATCGGTTAGGAGAGGAGGCGATTTGATGTTATGTGTTTAATCAAGTTGTCTAACCTTGAAACCTCTACATTAGTCTCCTTATATATGCACCTAAGAGGAAACCCTAATTAGTTAATAAGGGTAATTTAGCCCATCAACAATTACCAACTTGTTGTAAAACAACGGCCTAATAGCAACATCTAATATGTAAAGGATATTATAGAGAATATAGAGACAATGAGAAGTATAGAAAATGAGAGAATTCTTATTCATTGAGTGTACATATACCATATATATAGATCAATACAACAACAACCCTAAAGCCCATTAACATTAGGTCAGGCTTGGCCTATGGGCCTGAATGTCTGCATTCATAACACTCCCCCTCAGACATTTAGAAATACACATACACTGTTAACATTATACTCCTAGATAATGTTTACACGATTCTTCAGGACCGATGTTAACTGATACTGCAGGACCAGTTATGTTGCCTCATTAAAACCTTACATAGAAAAACCCAGTGGGACAAAACTTAGTCAAGGAAAAAGAGTACATACACTGTGTATATTATGGGTACATTACCCCCCCCCCCCCTCAATTTTACTTGTATATCTTGATGATGTTGAATCCAATCTTCTGTGACAATTGCTTGACTTGATATTTGGCGTAGTCTTTTTTTATTTGAGTGTTGTTGTCTACATTGTCTTCATACAGTATGGATTGAGCTTCTCTTGATCAACTCTAATCTACATACTTCTTAAATATGCTGAAATCTTCGACCTTCATAACTTGTATCTGGATTGAGATCGAACTCTATGCGAGTCTAATATATATCAATCATAACCCAGGACGCCATATTGTTCTTGTGGAACTATCCCATGTCTCGAGTTTGTAAATATGTCAAATAATTATTTAATGCGCTTTATAATTCTGCCTCTTTAAAAACCATGCCAGGAAAACCCAATGGGACAAAACCGTAGCTAAGGGAAAAGAGTGCACTACGCATTATACATAATTAACAACATGATTTATGATGATGTTAAATTAGTACTTCGGGACCTATAAGATAAACTGATACTACTGGATCAGTTATGTTGTCTCGTTAAAAACCTTACCAAGAAAACCCAATGGGAAAAACTTAGTGAAGGGAAAAAGAGTGCAACATTTGAGATTAGAACTGTAATCTTACCAATACGTCTAGCAAGAACGTAATATCAGATGTCGTCTTGTTTGCAAGATACGTCAATGCTCTGATCGCAATTAAGTATGGTACTTCTTGACTAAGTAGTTCAACATCCCTTTCTTGGGGTTGATAAGAATATTTTTTCTATGTCAAGCGATCAGACAATCGTTTATCTACTCAACGAATGAGCTTTTTCTATATAACATCTTCTAGATGTAGTCAGATTGATGAGCAAAAATAGTACATATATACTCGAACTACAGGTCGAGAATAACTGTCACACCCCCAAAAATACCCCAAGCGGAAACCCCCACGAGGCGTGTGACGTACCAGGATCTAGCCACCAAGCACATTGAACTCATACAAGATTTTTAATAAAGCTTTCATTCATTAAGATAAAGTGTTACAAAACATTATTTATAACTCGTTGTGTTCAGCGGAAGCATATTACAAGTTTAATCAAGACCAAAGCGTATGTAACCAACTAATCTTGTTTCACGTTTCCATGTATCTCGACCCATGACCACTCCAGCATCCCAGACAGCAAGTTCCATGTCCACACATATCTATAACCTGCAAGCATGCACACAAGTGTATCAGACAACACTGGTGAGTTCACGGTTTTATGAAAACGTTTGGTTACCAAGTGTTTAATCCAGTTTAATAACAATTCCGAAAGTAATGTTGATAATAACTCGATACCGTACAAGATGGCTCCAGATGATTTTTGCCCTTTCCCCAATGCCCCTATCAAAGCATTGGGCATGACTGGGTCATTAGTTCACACCCGTCCTCTCAGGTACGGGGTGAGGGTGCCAAACCTAGATAGCGCTACCAACTAATACCCCGTTACCTCTCAGGTAACAAACAAGATGGGACTTAATGGTGATAGGAGTGAGTGTATTATCCAACATTCCAGTTTTTACCCAAATGACTTATTCCTCTCAGGAATACCCAACTGATTTACCCAAAGACTTATTCCTCTCAGGAATACCCAACTGACTGTCCCACCCACCGGGACGCATGCTCAAGGGAAGTGAACTCACCTTAGATTGCTCGGTATGTTACGTTACATTACCCTTTCCCAGTTGGTCAATCAAACCCTACCGTGGTTACCAAAAGACAATCAGTTTATATGCAGGTAAGTCACATATTCCACATTCACATTACACACGTAGCATACACACCTCATCATATGAGTTATAATAGTCGTTCATGAAATCCAATAGTAACATATATCATACTATCACATAATTATCACATTGCACACCTCGCACCTCATCCAGTAACTCATATCCGATGTTTTGCATGTACATAGGTTCATATCACAAGTCCACATTCAATATTATACAAACTAACATGCAAGTTCATATTCACATACCACATAACAGTCCAAACGTCAAATACACAAGTGTATGTTATGATTAAAATGTGCGGCCCAGTTTCCGTTTGTGGCCCATCGACATGTGCAGCCCAATTACTCGTCCATTCAAAGACTTGTGCGACTCAATGCATCTTGTGCGACTCGATGCATCTTGTGCGACTCATTTGGGTTGTGCGACTCACCCCACACCCGGCCCAAATGTCTTGTGCGACTACCCAGTGTGTTCGGCCTAGAATGTACAAAAGTCCAAGTGCTTGTGCGACTCACTAGACTTGTGCGGTTCATTATACTGATCACCTACTGTTCGGCCCAATTATAAACTATGTACATGTGTGTGTGTGTGTGGCCCAGTTGCATCGGCCCAAAGGTGGTTGTGTGGTCCACCCTCCCTTGTGCGACCAGCCGATGTTGTGAGATTGGCCCAATCAAACTTCCCATAACTCCCCATAACACCCCACTAATTTCGGCCTAACCAGTTATGTGATTGAATCAGTTCTGTATATCAATTATAACAAGATCAAGCAACCTTCCTAATCTATGATATGATCTCTAATCCATTAACGACATTCATCCTTATCAAACTCATGAATATAATTTACCATCTCACAATCAAAACAGTTAATATCAATGCACAACAAGGCTTGTTTATCCCACCGTATCACGGCCCACAATTGACATCGATCTAGTGACCATAATCAAAACATCCAGGTTGGATCATATGAACTCATCAGTTTATTACCATCATCACCTAGAGTGGGCAGAAATCAATATTCATACTATCATAACCATAAGGAAACATAATTCTAGCAACCCTAGATCACACAAGAACTCATGAACATCAATGCAATCAAATAACAAACCGCACGTAACCGTGAACAATCAATCAGGATTAAAATGAGTACAAGCATACTAACCGAAAGATGAGTGTTGCTAGACAAGAGAGACTGATCAGAAAGGGAAGGTGTGCTTCAATGGGGTAGTCTGCCGTCGATCATCAAGAGAGAGAGTAAGAGATGAGTACTAGGGTTTGTTTCTATGTGTTTATGAGAGATGTATGAGAACCCTATACTACCTTGTGTATGATTTGCAACAAGTGGAACCCACTTGGGTTTTGTTCCGTTTTGGGCTCCAAAGAGCTGGGCCGAGGGAAGTCAGACAATACAACGGAGTATTTTCGGCCCATTGTAGACAGTGTTTTCGAACTACTCTTGCACCATCGATAACAATCAAATACAACTCCGTAACTTTTATATGACGTACACGTGATTTCAACATATACTGACCAGTGGAACGTAGTAATACTAGTTAAACAATCATGGAATTAGGCAACACTAACCATAAAAGTTCGGGTTGTCACAATAACTACACGTTGTAAAGGTCATTCAAAATTTTCCTCTTTAGTTTGAGAGTTCCCTCTCGATGATGTTTACATTATCACTGTAAGAGTGAAATCTTCTTAAATAGATGTAGCTCATTTTATCAAAATTATACCTCTCTTTTCAGAGTATAGTCGACTGTACCACATACGAGTAGTTTCCTTTAAGATTCATATATATAACACCTATGGGGTTATTATTTCATAATGCTTTGAGCATTTTTAATCCTTCAGGGGGTTTTCATACAGATGTCATTTGCAATTGTCTCATACATGTATACGGTGATGACATCCATAAGTTGTTTTATCTTAAGTCATTCTGAGATTGCGAGGCCGCTTAAACATCTAAAGATTATCGCATCCACTACAGGGGTATACGTTTCCTCTTAATCAACTGCTGGGATTTGGGAAAAATCTTTATGTTAAAACGCGTGCCTTACATCACAAAAATTCATTATTTACGTTTCCTTTTATTTAAAGACACCTATTTATAACCTACTGGTTTGACGTCTTATGGTGTTCGAACTGCTGGTTCGAAAACGTTTAGTTTGTCGAGCAAATTTAGTTCAACCTTAAGTCATGTATCCATTTTGGCTATTTGTGTGCGTATACTCTTGCACACTTTCTATATGCGTAATCTTTTGTTTTCATCAATTACATCTATTGCTATAGCATAATCAAATATATCATTTTACACGTGTTTCATTACGGTTCCATATTGTACTTATTTCGTTCATCGCGATCTCATATTTGTTTGGTACTAGAGTTTCTTTTAGAACTCCATTAGCCTCTTTTGGGGTTTTGACAACAACCTTCTTTAAGGTTTAGTATGCAACCACTTCTAGGGTTTTGTATGCAACCACTTATGGTGTTTTATGTGCCACCTCTTTTGGGGTTACACCAACTGCGTTACTCTGCTCTTTTTGTGTTTGTGGGTTTTATCTTTTTGGAACCGATTTATCTCTCACAATTTATTAATATGATAATCATTTTGTGAGTACTTCCATTCGAGCAGATAAGTTTAAGCTGGTATATGTGACTTTGTCACCTTATTTGTGTCAGTGAATGCATCATGTATTTCATTTGTTATTATTTGCAAATACACGCTCTTTCTTTTGGACTTCAGATTTGCATTGACCACTTCAGGGGTCGATATATAATATGATGCATTTTTTTTATGTTACCAGTCTTTTATTTTCTTGTCTCCCCCTAAGACTGGGAATACGATGTACATATCCCATTTTATATGTTATGGTGGTGCTATTGGTACATAGGCTGCACAACAAAATATATAAAAAAATGGAAACTTGGTTCTCTTCAGGAGACCAGTTGTAATGGGGAGTATTTGTGATAAGCAGTTGGTTTTGAATTGATATAATCAATCGACGAATTCCGTCTCGACTACGTATGCCTCTCACTATATTTCACATTGTACCCAACAATGGTCCCTACAATTGGGTTGTCAAAGAACAGTGTTAAACCATGTAAAAAAAAACAACGTTCCATAGTGTTGGGCATATGCTACATACGGGTAGCTAAAAACTCACATGTAACCATATATGAATGCCACAATCCACACAACTGTACATTTCAATGGTCCCATATAAGATGGATTGTTTGTAGGAGTTTATTGTTTGGAAGGGCATAAAATTTATTTGCCACAAAAAAAAAAACTAACTAGACATATGATAAGGCATTTTGGGAGCAATGTTTTTAGATTACTTAAAGGTGCTAAGGTGCCGGTTAGCATGTTTGATTGTTTAGCATATCATGATGCTACCTTGATGACCTATTTGGTCATGCCATGTGGTGAACGTATAAATATTCTAGTAACTTCTGGTTACCCACCATATTTGATTTAGTGGAATATTGTGGAAAATTAGTATCATTTCTAGTAACTTCTAATATAGTCTTCTGGCCATATTTGCTATACTCCCATACAACATTCATGGTGGCATCATTACAATTTTCTTAGTTATGTATATGATCGATCATAACCTTTGAATTGATCATCATCACATTCATATTAGGGAATGGATTAGAACCACAGAACTTTCATGCTTGTTGTTTCAAACTTTATATATATTCTTTAACGATTAATGATATTTGACGATGGAAATTGTTTTGCTCAATGGATTATGATATATATTTTTCTCATCACATTCTCTTCAAGGAATGGAATAGAGTCAGACAACTTTCATGGTGACTGTTTCGAACCTTATATATCAAGAGCGCATTTGAGGTTTGACAAGTGGAAATTGTTTTATTCCACATGTATAACTAATCTTTTCACCACATAACATCAATTATATGACCGAATCATTAAGATTTACAAGCATCAATAAATTTACAATAAGCTTTAGTGAGTTTGAAACTTCGAATGTCATATTATAAATAAATATTGATTACTATTCAATCATGTTTATAACGTGTGATCATATACACAACTTTAATTTAGCTGCTTCATTGAAGACTGTTTATATACATAAACAATGGCATATTAATGTACAAAGTCAAATTGTACAATATATAATTGATATAAGATGCCTTCTCATCAAATACAATATAATAAAATACATATAATTAATTTGCCTTACTGTCATGATTGAATATTAAAATATATCAAGAACACTATTAAAAGGTTTATGGTAATATGTAAAGGTGATGATTATACAATGCATCACTTTATATTATGTCACTATAAGAAATGACTTATGACACAACCTTATGAAATAATATTTTTTTTTCATCACTTGTAAGAAATATATAATTTTTTTAATTTAACATATCATCTAAATAAATTAAAGCATATAAAAGACGCAATAAATTGCAATAGTGATAAGCCTATTATTATAGGTTATGCTCTAATTTATCAACATCGTGTGCGTTAGCTTTCAAATTAGTGGTGTTCTATAAAGGACAAAGTTGATATATGATGAAAGCCATAATAAAATCATACATCTTGATTAATAGTAAGATAACATTTATAAAGAAAGATGAGTAAATCAATATATGATTTTTTTACTACTAAAATATAGCTATAATTTATCATCAAATAGATTAAAAATTATATGATAACATGTCATGTAATGTCATATAAAACATCAAATTTATTATTCTTATATATCAAATAAGAACACTATAAACATTACACTTATCTTATTGTATTTCTAGTTAAATTGTTACGAACAATCACATTAAAATTTATATGCCAAATACAAGTATTACACATCAGAAGTGAATGTACATGAACATATTAAATACTAAACAGACTTTTTCATTGTATAATAATCTGTCAACTATTGTATACTACAAAATCATCATCAAACGTTATTATAAAATATGATCAATGCATACATAAACATATTATCTAAACAGTATAAACTATAAATCCAACAAGTAAGAGATATAATGTGTCTATAATTTCGTACTGCAATTTTAAAATCATCATCTCTTAAATTAAATTGTAAATCACCTAATTTTCTATAAAAAAATTTGTATTATTGTGACTATCCATGTTCCTAACTCCATATCATTTAGTTTTATGAATATTGTGACTATTCATCTTCATAACTCCATATCATTTAATGTCATGAATATTGTAACTATTCATGTTCATAACTCCATATCATTTAAGATTGTAATTAAATGGATATTAAAAATCATTTAAAGTAATAAGAATTAATCAAATTTGTAACGTAAAAATGAATTAAAATTAATAAAGAATGAATTAAACTACATGATGGGAAAAAAATATTTAATGATTTTAATTTTTAAGCATTAACCAACATCATATATATTAATAACAATAAAAGGCTATTTAATTGCTAACCATAAAATATAATAAAAATAATTTATTAGAACAACAATAAAAGGCTATTTAATTACTATTTACTCATTTCGTAAATTGAGAAAAAATAGGTAAATATACATCAACATGAATTAATGATGAGGAAATCAGAATTAATTTTATAATTAATAATATTCAATCCACACTCATAAGTTATATATTAGAACTTTAATTGAATTTATGCTATATTAATTAAAACTAAATAATAAATATAACTTTAAAATATATATAAATAATATAATCAACAAGTAAATGCAAGATCATGGATATCATAATACAACTTTTATTTTCAAGGTTTATCTATTAAACATGCATAAAAAGAATTTATCAAACTATATATCAATTTCTAAACCAAGGAATAAGCTTGCAATGTAACTAGCAAATAGATAAGATTAGATTTAATAAATTAATAACAAATATTTTCTCATCGGGTTTCTGTAACAAGTGTCCATGTATATATTAAACTTATAATTCCTATTTTTTTTCAATACCGTGATGACCATTTATTCTAGCAAAGGTAATTGAAAATGAAAATGAAAATTATTAGTAGGATTTGAACATCCCATGTTCAACCGACTTTCAAAAATCTCATTCTGGTTAACGATTATTCTTATCATGGTAAAATCAAGTTGAAAAGATAAGGCATATTCAACAAGAAACAATATAGGTATAAGAGTAGTACCTTATGTAGATAAACATGTATGGTGGAAAAAAAACTTACCTTGAAATAACTAAAGGAAATAGTATCTCCATCACTTTTCAATCGCCATGTCTATGAAATCCAATCTTCGTTGGAAACACCTCGGGCCACCAAAACTTTTATCAACAAAAAATCATCAACGACATGGGTCAACCGAGACTTTAATAACGATTAAAACCAATGATGATTCGAGCACTTTCGTGCTGATAATGTGTTGTAAAACAACGGCCTAATAGCAACATCTAATATGTAAAGGATACTATAGAGAATATAGAGATAATGATAAGTATAGAAAATGAGAGAATTCTTATTCATTGAGTGTACATATACCATATATATAGATCAATACAACAACAACCCCAAAGCCCATTAACATTAGGTCATGCTTGGTCTACGGGCCTGAATGTCTGCATTCATAACACAACTAATTATTTAATAGGTTGTTATATATTTTGATCTATATAATGTAAATGATTATAATGGCTACTAGATTAAATATAACATAAAAATATATTTAATCTTACATGGAACCCGCACACATCAATGGCGCTCACCATCTCTTCCGTTGGAGCATCTTTGGTGCCCCCCTTTAACTAAGGTGGGGAAGTGTTAGAGGACGCCAGTTCACACCGCTCAGCCTTACAAACACAACACATGAAGAGAAGAAAAAAAGTTTTGTCCCTCATCTTTTAACCCTAATTCAGCCCTCGCCTCTCTTGTGTGCGTTGGATTTACAAGAAGAAATTAAGGTGTATATAAAATTATTCCACTGTAAACTTTTAATTTAATAGTGATCATCTTTTACTTTTTACCATATAATACCAATTAACATAAAACATACTTACAAAGATACACGGGTTAGACGAGTCGATGTGAAAATGATCCATTTAGCTAAACATATGTACGGAGGTTCGACTAGAAATTAACTTAAACACGTTCTGAAACCCACAAATATTTGGTGTCAAGACAGAAATTCACACTATTATCTTGAATCATCAACTTAAGGACCCATCCATTGAACAAGCAATCTACGCAAGTTTTTTTAACTTGTTGGTCTTTTTTTTTTTTTTTTTGGTGATAATCTTTATTAAAAGAGTTTTAAATTTTGCATCTTCAAATTCAAAATATTCCTTGTTTGTAATCTTTGTATTGTTTATTGTGATGCTCACTTTTCTAAATGCTATAAATAAACTTGTCAAATAAAATTTGTGGCATGTTTGTTAAATTGATTTTAATTTAATCCTTTGTGGAAAAAGAAGGAATAATATTGTTGGGAATTTACGACAGATGAATAGGGCCCGAATGGCATGTGGGCTGAAAGGCTTAATATGTTGAAAAAATGTTGATTCATTCTTACAGCCCAGCCCACCCTCATCTCCCAAGTCAATCTTATAAAAAATATAATTTGCTTGGTTACAAAATTAACAGCATAAAGTATTTGAAAGTTTCATTTGAGCCCAACCCATCTATACTATCTATAATAAGAGATTATGGGCTGATGTAAATCTGCCTATGTGTCAACCCCTAAGCTATGCCACATGTACACGCTGATGTCATAAATTCGTTTTCAATATCTATATATATATATAAACATGATAAATAAGGGCTTATGTGTCATGTTATGAGGGCTTGGAAAATGAGGTGGCATCACCATAGGGCTTCTTGAAATTGGTTTTGGCTCCAAAATTTCGGGTCTTTTTTTTCTTCATACGGGTATACACGGGATCCGAATTTTGACCCGGGTATATATTGTTTCTAAAATTTTCTTTTCATTCAAGAACACTACAGACCTTTCTCTCTAACTTCCCTCTCAAAACCCTAGCGCAGCCATGTCTGAAGTGGAGGATGCTTGAAGCGGATTTTACGGCGGTGTGGTCTTTCATGGTTCTTCGTTTTTTTTCTTTCTAAATCCATCTACATGTTTCTGTGAAATCGATCTTCCATATGATCCAATCCATATTCTTTGATTCAAGTTTCTCTCACTTTACTTTTCATTGCAAACCCTAGCCAAACCTCTGCATCATCATCATCTTCTTCACACACATCAATCCTATTAACCAATCAAAGGTATGTTTCTTTGTTTTTGATTTTATTGTTTCTGATTTCTTTGTTTTACGATTCTAATCTCATTAATCATTTATTTTCTTTTTCTTCTCATAAACCCTACATACTGACTCTTTATGTACCAATGCTTTGTTCTCCGGCGATTCATCCATTGTTATGACAGGTATGATATCTTTTATTTGATGTTTACAGTTTTCGGTTTTTCTTACGTTGTTATCTATCTGCATCCTATATGTTAGATCTTGGTTAATGTATTTGATCGATAACTCATATTTGACACATGCATTATGATTTTGATTTCAATTGGTATAACACACACATATCCGACGATATATTGCTTGAATCGTTGTGTTGATTTTGGGGATTTTAAAAAAAATATGAAACCTTAAGTTGGGGATTTCTCTAAAAATCAGAAACCTAACTGTAAATTAATTATTTTATACAGATACGCAACAATAATGTCTTATCGATTGTGCGGTGTGTTTCTGTGACGATATATTGCTTTAATCGGTGTGTTGATTTAGGGGATTTTAAACTAATAAGCAACACCAAGTTGGGGATTTCTAATAAAATCTGAAACCTTAATTGTAAATTGATGTTTTTTAACAAATACGCAACATTAATGTTTTACTGATTATGCTATGTGTTTCTTTGAGCGATTTGTTATAATGAATCTTCAACTAGATTTAGAGGTTCTTTTGTTAAATAGAAACCCTAAACTTTTATGGATTGTTTCTCTATTATTTTTATTTTTTAAATTATCGACTTTATTTGTTTTTATCAATATGATGTTGACATGAATCACTTTAAACAACACATTATTCATGTAATATTCATGTTTTTCAGTTGAATCGTTGTGTATATTGTTGAACTTATCAAATTTGATTAAAGCCTAATGTAGTAAAGATTATGTACAGATTGTTAATTTTTGTATATTCTCTTAATTTGTTAAGTTGTATTTTGTGATTATTCCATCAATGATATTTAGCCTAATAATACATTATTATGTATTGTATTAGTTCGTTGACTGTTATTTTGTGATTATGTCATGAATAATATTCATTATAATAATTCATTAATATGTATTTTCTGCATTTGTTAACAGCAATGGTTCCTGGATTTGTCAATATTATTTTGGACGCTTAAAAGTCTTACCTGGTTAACGGTAGAAGCTTTGTCGTTTTTATGCTCATCGGTAGTAGACACATGTTATGTGGCTTCGTATTATTATTATTATTTTACGACATTCTTTGTCTTTATTGTCCCGGCAGTATTGGTTTTGTGCTCATCGGAGCTGTGCGCGTCTCCTCATGTGTTTCACATTGTCTTATGCTGGTACGTATTTTTGGCAATCTGTCGACGACGCTGGTCTTTAAAGTGAAAATTTGTGGTTGGCCATAAATCTCATATATATCTGTTGTACAATTATCAAGTCTTCAATTTGTGGTTAACGGTAACGGTAGAAGCTTTGTCGTTTTTATGCTCATCGGTAGTAGACACATGTTATGTGGCTTCGTATTATTATTATTATTATTTTACGACGTTCTTTGTCTTTCTTGTCCCGGCAGTGTTGGTTTTGTGCTCATCGGAGCTGTGCGCGTCTCCTCCTGTGTTTCACATTGTCTTATGCTGGTACGTATTTTTGGCAATCCGTCGAGGACGCTGGTCTTTAAAGTGAAAATTTGTGGTTGGCCATAAATCTCATATATATCTGTTGTACAATTATCAAGTCTTCAATTTCATACGTGTATTCAGTTTATTTGATTGTATTTTTTTCCTACATTTTATAGAACACGGTTAATGAGTTACATTGTAAATTATATAATATTCTCTTACTAGGAAGGATGTTTTATATCAGACGTGAGAGTCGAAACTTAAGAAAGCAAAATACAAATGGAATTAGATATACCATATATCGGTATGTTATTGCTAAGAGGTAGACTCCTTTTATCTTTTTGACTATTCTGAAAACGTCGGTGTTGGTAAATCTCAAATTGAGCCTCAAATTGATTCTTCATGTGAACTAAAAATATTGCCAGGTCAGCATCAACTTTGGAAAGTGTGGCACAATGTCTGCATCATCAATCGTTGGTCTTGCTGATAGGTCCAACAACATCTGGTAAAACTTCTTTAATAAGATTAGTGTCATAGCTCATTGGAAGTGTTCTATATGAACTGAGCCTTTCATGTGCTATTAATATATCTGAAAATAAACTAAAAAGAGAATGGAAGATCATGATGCTAATATGCTAAAATGTGTATCTTAGTTATGACATTAATGATCATTGGAGTAGTCTTGAGTTTGAATTTGCATCACATGTGTCTTTGACTCTTTTCATATAACATACAAGAAAACAACTAAAAAGTATTAGGAAAAGGCACTAGATGTAAGGATGCTATTTATGGTTCTTGATCTTGGATGATGGATCTTATTGTTTTTATTATTAGTGCACTATTTGATGTTGAGAACCGATAACTCAACTTTCTGATACGTAGCACCTGCTAATATGTGTGATATGTTAACTTATGTGCAGGCTACTTGCACGTGAGGGGATAAATGCTGAGCAACTAGCACGCGATTTAAAATCATTTGAATTGAATGTATTCTTGTGCCATTCGTATTAGTTACTTATTCACTCATTCTTACTTTGTTAAATCTTGTAACTCCGTTTGTAGACAACTTTTGATGATGTTTTTCCGGCCGAGGCTACAAGCGTTGAAGACTACTTGCAGCAGGTACTTAACACCTCTACTTCTGCAAATCATTGAACTAAATACGCACGAGTGTTTCACAGCCGTTAATGAAATGACAACCAACTGTTACTTAAATTCACAATATTCGTGTCACAATTTCATAATCTCAGGTTCATGAAATGGCAATGGTATCCGTCGTTCAGGAAGCTCGGATAGATGATCTTAGAAATTTTAGTGACTACATGATGACAGTTTGGTTTGGGCTGCAGTTGAAAGACGATAAAATACCCAACTTTATGCAACTTTGATGCGTTAAAATGCCGTCCAGAAGTACTTGGTGACGAAGCAAGGATTTACAGACCCAAAGAAACTGCCACACCATTATCTACTTACTTTTTCATGAATATTGCCTTCCAGGTAAAATGGTTCATGTCATTATTTATGCAGTGCGTTATCATGTCGTGTACTTAATAAGCTTCGATATATCTTCTTAAATGTATGCAAGGTATCTGTTGTTTTCCATATGAAATTAAAGCTAGCTGGACATATTTGCTTGGATGAAGATTGTATATATGATTATGAAAGTCGGCTTTCGTGCGAATATTGTAAAAATGGAAGTGGTCATAGGTGGCGGTTGAATGTGACCCTATAAATATATTTTTCTTATTCTTACACACTCACAAGTCAAAATAACAATATAGAGGGTTGAATGTGACTCTATAAATATAGAGGTGTACTTTACATTCTTTATTTTTTTATTATAGAGATTCAAATGTTATGGTATTTTTGTTGTTTCTTCTATTATTTTCTCTATATAATATAGAATAGAGGCTCCAATGCAAATGCTTTAAATATAGATGTGTACTTTACATTCTTGCTTTTGTACGTTTTTATGGCTCTTTACAACAAGAAAAAGTTTAAGAAACCGAATTAAAAATTTATGGTGGAGAAAAGTGAAAGAGGATACTTTAGATGTTAAAAGTGTTATTTTTATACTTTTATTTGTTGTAAATTAAATTTTCCTACCCGGAAAATTTCTGGGTTATAACCTAGTTTATATATATAAAAATCTATCTAAATTATATTGTATCCTCAACAATCAAAACCACTGCCCATGTTCAAAATCTTGGCTCCAAATTTAAAATTCAAACAGATCATTTCAAATTTCAAAATTCATACATAATATTTGTCTCTCTCTCTCTCTCAAATAAATTCAGCTGCTTCTTCTTCTAGGGTTTCAAAACCATCGGTTCCACCACCACATGAATCCGCCTCTCCTCTCTCCTTTTTCTCTCAACATGCTGATGGTGCGTCTGTTCAGAGATGGAATCGGAGTTTTAGAGAGAGAAAATCGGTGGTTTAGCCCTAATTTTTCATGATTGAAGAACTGAATAACTGTTCGTCGGCAAGGGGATGCAGAATCAGAGTTTTAGAGAGAAAATCGGAACGTTTAAGCGACGGTATCGTTTGTAGGGCCTCTTTTTATGAATAATTCTAAAAATCGGAGTTTTCTGAATAACTTTTTTCTGAATAATTTTTCATGATTGAAGAACTGAATAACTGAATAACTCTTCCCTTTTCTCTCCATTTCAAGAAACCCTCTTTTTCTTCAGCCGCTATCGTTTGTAAGGCCGTTTCTGTGAAGCCAGAACTCGAAGAAGCCCTTAACATCGCCGATGATGTTACTCAGGTTTTCTTTTTAAATCAAACACTCAGATCTATTGATTCAGTAATTGTAATTATTGTGCTGTTGTGTCCTTTTATTATACAAATCTTGGATTGGTGATAAAAACATATATAAGCAAGCAGGAGAGAAACAAACAAATGTAGGGATTTGTGTTGGATGGGACATTGAATATTAACTTTCATTTACGGACAGGGCCCCAATTTTCTTGATTATATACTAAAATCATACATCGTTTGTGAACTATGGTTCTGGAAGTTTTGGTATTATCAACATATTTGAAAGTGTTTTTTGTTTCTAACTTTGTTTAATTTTTAGTTTTGACAAGGGTAGCAAAAAAATCAGAGTTTTCTTTTTAATTAAAACTTGCTCCAACTCCACTATGTGTGGTCTTGTGCAATTTAGGATTCATATACAAAACATATGTGTTATCATGTGTTAGATCGTAAGCAAAAAAATGTTTTTTTTTTATTTTAGGATATGCTTTGAGCTGGCCCTGCTGCTTTATTTAAAGCAATACATACATAGTTAGTAGAGTGACCTTCGTTTGGTTAATTATTAAGTAGGTTACAACCTACTTATCTTTGTTATCTATGTTATTGTTATAGGAATTATTAGCTCAAGAAAAAGCACAAGCATCGTCCTCGAATAATGAGGAGGTTGATCTAGATGAGTTGATGGATGTAAGTGTTAAATTAATTATTCGTTGTACTTTGTATGTTTCTTGATCAAAAATTTCATTTTTATCTACTTAAATGACTCAGGACCCCGAGCTGGAAAAGTTACATGCGGATAGGATCGCAGCTCTTAAGGTTGTAATTTGACTCTTTCTTAAAATCATGACAACCTGTTAGGGAAAACTCACGGGCCCTAAAGTTGCGAATATCGATGGAAATTAAAAATAATGTTGTTTATGTTTTGATCTTTGATTGCAAAAGAGAGAAGCTGAGAAGAGACAATCTTTGACTAAAAAAGGACACGGGGAGTACAGAGAGATAACCGAAGGAGACTTTTTGGGTGAAGTCACCAATAGCGAAAAAGGTGATTTGTCACTTCTATCATCGCGAGTTCTATCGCTGCAAGTAAGTATATTTTACTGTTTTATACAATTACCAAAATAATCATATTCGATCTTGGATATGTCCTCGAAGTTGTCACACAATAAAAATTTCTACTTTATGATTTTTTTTTCCTGATAATAATGTTGATATATCTTGTAGGTTAATGGACAAGCATTTAAAGGCTCTTGCACCAAACCATCTAGATGCCAAGTTTATAAAAATAGACGCAGAGGTCTATTTCCGCATAAAATAAACCTACCCGTGTGATAAATGTTTAACTTTGATTTGTTCAGGTTGACGATGCAGAAAAATTGATAGGTGGACACTAATGTTTAACTTTGATTTGTTCAGTTTGATAGGTGGGTGTTCCCAACACTATTCAGTTTTAGTACAAGAAGATTAACAAGTAAGATAGTTGTTGACGGATTATGACCATACGGGCCAGTTTATTTTCTGCGGAAATATTGTTTATGTTGAGACTCAAAGGTTAGTGTACTAAATGAGTAATAATGAGTTTTATCTTTTAGGATTTTCTTTTTGTTATGGTTTAACACTTAACACCATTGTAATTCTGTCCTTGCAGTCATAATGAGCGGTCTGAAATCGCGTGTGTGACATTCATGGATAGTCAAGGAGCTGAGACCGATGTTCTTCTTTCGGTAGTTAGCTTTCATCTTTAGATCTAATCTATTATATATAATAAATGAAAATTATTTGGGCCACTGTTGAGTCAAAACAGTGTTGTTAAAACAGTGGTTTGAAACCACTTTTGGGTTAAAACATAGTTTTAAACCGCTGTTGGGTTAAAACAGTGGTTGAAACCACTGTTGGGTTAAAACAGTGTTTCAAGCCACCGTTGGGTTAAAACAGTGTTTCAAGCCACTGTTGAGTTAAAAACAGTGTTTGAAAATACTGTTGATTCAAAACACTGTTGTTAAAGCAGTGGTTTGAAACCACTCTTGGGTTAAAACAGAGTTTTAAACTACTGTTGGGTTAAAACAGTGTTTGAAACCACTGTTGGGTTAAAACAGTGTTTCTAGCCACTACTGAGTTACTTTTTTTGTTGGTTTTTACATGAACGTGTTCTTCTTTCTCTTTATAATGAATGCATACTGTTAAAATATGTTTCTTAACCTTCGTTTATTGTATCATTTGTTGTAGGTTTTAATTAATAGACGTCGTTTCATATGAGTGTTATCTTGCTGAAAGTGACATGGAGAAAGTCGGGAAGCTTATGGAGTGTTATCTTGCTGAAATAGCTTCTGACCGAAATCTGTTGGTGTCAAAATTTATAAATCTAGCTAAACATATTCCTGAACAAGCAAAGGTTTCAGAAGATGGAATGTATAGAGCTATTGATATTTACTTAAAAGTAAGTATTCTTCTTCTTTCTAACCTCAACAATCTGTATATATATTTAATATTTAGTGATGATATATAACAGGCACATCCAATGTTAAGTGATATGGAAAGAAAAAAAGGTTTGCAGCTTGATGGATTGCCAAAAGCTTTCACGTGAAGCGTGTGCACACACAGCCCAAAATGACCGGTTGCCTGTGCAAACCGTGGTTCAAGTTCTTTACTATGAACAACAACGGTTATGAGACAACATGATCAGTCGACCCTGCGGCTCAACAAACCAACAAGAAACAACCACTAAACGATGAGCTTTCGCGCTTGAAAAAAGAAAACCAAGATCTCAAGTTCGAGCTTTTGAAGATTAAAACGAGATTAAAAGAAGCAGAACGATCATCAATGTCTATTGACAAGTCTTCGGTCAGCAGCCTGTCTTCCACACGTTACTCCGCTGATAAGCCGCCGTTGCCTAGAAAATCTTTCATGAATTCTGTGTTAAAAAATCTCGGAAAACTTGCACCGTTTCTATGCGCTGACGGGATTTTACCTTCTACTAGAGGCAAGAATAAGCCAAGTAAAAATAGAAGACATTCTATATCTTGATCTGCATACTTGGCATGAAGATTGCAACCATTGCTAATTTTTTCTTTTTAAGTTTTTTTTTCAATTAATTCCATGGCTTTGATATGTTTGTGTGAAATATCTATGTAAAGTTTGTTACATCACTATAGTTGTATAAGATATATTATAGGGCTGATTTGAAATGGAATAAAGCTGCTAATCTGTTGTTGGGCACTTGGGCTGATTTAAATTGTGGGTTAATACTATTGGACTGCTCCAATCATGGTTGTTGGCCTGGTACAGTGTTGGGCTGATACTTTTTTGGGTACATATATGGTTGTGGGCTGGCCTCTTAGTGTAATTGTGGGTTGTAACTTGCAAGTGCAACCATACATACTCATGTTGTTAATGTAATTGTTTGGGTTTAATCGTTCCTATAAATATAACTTAATTAAATATTAAAAAAGTATGGTTGAGTTATTCTACACAATCTCCTAAATCTAGGAAGATGAAAAAACACAATGAATCGCAAAATATAAGATAATGCCGAGCAAAATATAATGCAATGCCGAGGAAAAAGAGGCAATATGCTGTAAAAAAAATACAATGAAAAAAAAACAAAGATGTGAGCTTGAAAATCATTCATATAACAAAAAAAAAGACCGGGTGTTTTTTTTTTCTTCTATAAATTGAGAAGTCAAATGAGTGAGCTCACCGAGGCTCGAAACATTAAAGCGATGCCGCTTGGATAGGTTCGTTTAGTTACGAGTTGATTTTGAGCAAGGTTCGAGCGGGGCTCAGTAATTTGTTAATATCAAAGTTAATATAAAATGAGTACTTTGTTATCGGTTTTTCAGGCGTTTGCTATCTGTCTTAGCAGCTTCGACACCAAAATTGCATGTGAATGACCAATAAACTGGTATGTGCTTGACATTTAACTTCATTCATTATGTGGTAAGTGTTAAATAATGATGTTTTTTGTTTAGAGGGTGTTTGGAGTTGCTTATTCTGCATATTTAAAAAATAATAAGCAGTTTTAATAAGGAATTCTAAATACCCTTTTAAAGCTCATAATCACAAGTAATATATTAGGATTTAATCTTTGATGTATATAATATCCACATATATAAAGTGTGTTTTTCTCGTCTTCTTTGCAGGCCATTATTACAATATAGAACTTCCAGCAATGTTGCCACATTTCACCCCAAGATGGACCTTAGGTTGGACCTTAGGCTAAGAAAGAAGGAAAATCTTGGAAAATAACGATTTCCTCTTCTACTTCCTCCATGTCCGCTGCTACTACTTTGGCAGATCCCCCTCAATCGCTTCTTAAGCAGATCTACTTAAGCTCTCTATAAAAAAGTTTCTATGTGAATTTCAGTTAGAAAACCATTTGAAGGGTTTGAATGTTGTTACTTAAAAAAATTATGCTTATGTATTCTTAGATTTTTAAATATAGCGTTAAGTATAATATATATTTTTTTACTTCTTTTGATTGGCATTCTTTGTCAAGTTTCTGGTTAAGCTTTATGTATCACATGGTCTGCTGGGTTATGTTTTGGCAGAGTTACTACTGGTGACATGTATGTGGCAATTTTAAGTATAATATATATTTTTTTACTTCTTTTGATTGGCATTCCCCTAAGTCCTTCGTTTGTTGACGACTACTGACGATGAAATCATGTACGTTTGAGACTGTGATGAATGCGTAAGTGTGATTTACAGGTTCTATGATGCTTAATAACTCATTGCAAATTGTTACAAACACATTTTATCCTAAAGAGAAAAAGAAGGACATTTTATTTGGACCGTCATTATTATTTCTCATTAAGCATCAGGGAAGCTTGACATGTCATAAACAAAGATTTGAATTTGGGGCCGGATTTGATAGAAGGGTTTTAACGGGCCTACAAAATCTAATCCATTATTAAGCTTAATTGGATCAAATATAAGGGGCTTTATTGAACTGTTCAATAACATTTGGTTATTTGAATTAGGTCATGCTTTCATTTTAGACAAGAAATTTTCAGTTAGTTAGCTAATTTCTATATCAAACATGAACTAAATACAAACAATTTAAATGATGTATTATAATCTATTTCGATGGTTATTAAAGCTACCCGTGTGGTCACACATACTGTCTTTAACATTACTTTATAAAGATAATAGAACTAAAGACCAAAATTTAAATGATAAATTATAATCTGTTTTTTAGTATTTGATTTCGATCATTACTAAACATACCCGTGTGGTTACACGGGTCCTACACCTAGTATAATAAAAGAAACCAACTTTGGGACACTTGTCGTCATATTAGGCCATGTCTTATAGATAATTATTATTTAAGTTTAATCTCTTCTTATTAATTATAGATAATCCTCCTATGAAATATTATTTACTTTAATATCTTATGGATAATTATTATTTAATTTAATATCTTCTAAATAATTATAGATAACTCTTCTACTAAATATTATTTTGTTTAATCTCTTCTACTTAACTATAAATAATTATTATTTAATTTAAATTTAATATATACTTCTCATTTATAATATTATTTATTTGATTTTCTATATCATATGATAAATACATACTTTTTATTTGTAATATACATATTTACTCTTATTCTTTTCGATTACCAAATAAACAAAAATTAATATTAAATTTTATTCTACTTTAAATGTCGAATATAATACTTCTATTTTTCTAATAAAATTATTCTTAAATTTAAATTGTTAATTTAAGATACTTTTAAATAACCAAATTATTTATCACTAAAATCAAACTTTGTATTAATATATTATTTATTTTTATTTTCATTATTAAAAAAATTATTATATCTATTTTATTACATAATTTTAAACAAATTGTATATAATTTCAATATTACTTTATATATAAAATTATATTTATTACGGGCTTTTTAAATATAATTTATATTTTATCACTCAAATGGCTGATTATTTGCTTCTTGAATAACATGTTTGACCACTGTATTTTCTTTTCAATAATTATCTCTGCAATCACCATATCTATCGTGTACCGAGTATACCATTAGTTTTTTTAAGTATAATTTTCTTATTTTTTGGTATTTAAAACCATCTTTATTCAAGCCGTGTAATACACGAGTGTTTTAAAGATATAACTTTTTTTATTATTTGGTAAACAATATTACATTTATTCAACTTATGTAATACACGTGGTTTTAAAGATATAACTTTTTTATTATTTGATATATATAAAATTACATTTATTCAACCCGTACAATATGGTTCTTATAGCTAGATATAACTTTTTATTATTTAATATATAAAATTATATTTATTCAACCCGTGTAATACACGGGGTTATAATACATATTCTAAAGAATAACTTTCCAACCCACGTATCCCATTTTTGACATCTTATATTACAAACATTTTTAATAATAGGGTATGACGGTGACATTGTATCCGATAATAGCATCGGCTTGATTCATCGAGTACGTCCGTGCTAGAGCAAAACCACGAGCAAGCCGGAAAACTCCACTACCACCAACCACCGGCATCTCTCTAACTTCATTCGTCACAAAGTTCCATCCCACAATGCTAAGAGAGCTGCCATTGTATACGCCGGAGACAAAGTTATAAGTGAGGGTCATGAGGAGGCTCAACTCGTTGTCCTTGGATGACAACACGTAGATCCCCTGTGCTCGACCAATAAGGGTCGAGTTGAGATCAGGAGTGGCGGTGAGAGGATTGTCAATGACATAAATGGACCCAAACTCAAACATGGCTCTCCAATCGGAACTTGTGGCATTCAATGGTTGGCCTGCAACACGGACACCTGATGGATTAGGTCCACTAGGGGTATCATGCATGTAGAACTGGATATGGGTTTCGTTGCGTTTTCTCGCCTCTGACACCGAAGCCATAGCTAGATACACAACCAAAGCGAGGAAGCACAATAGTGTTTTCGAGTTTGCCATGTGTAGAAATGATATTCAGACAGCTGCTTCTTTGATTTTGTGATTTGATACAACTTGCCTCCATAGTCCATGGTTTATATATACACACTTAACCATTAAATTTAGGTTAGGTATTATGACCTTTGTGTCAGCTAACGGATCAAAGTCAAAAGTTAAATATAGAAAAATATATGCAGTCATAATCTAAAGATGTAACCAACTATGATTTTACCACTAGAAATGTCTAACTTAGCATGGTCGGACCTGGTATATAGGGTGTGGGGTAAGCCGACATTGTAATATTCTTATATTTGCATTACATGTAATGTATATTACGGTATTTTGACCGATTATCGTGATTTTAGAACATGTACCCGAGATTATTGAACTTATAAAAAATATCAATATATACTTGGTGCGTTTAAAAAAGGAAGTGAAAACCAAAAAAATAAGTATCGAGTTCAGTTAAATACATTAGTTGTTATTTCATGGTTATTGAAAGGCGTGCTACCTTTTCATGGTGACGATTACCTCAAGACTCTGATTGTGGCTTTTAGTTTTAACGGTTGTAATGTCAAGTTATCATCATTTAACATTTATGCTACACGATCCGAACCGAAAATTCCAAAGTCGTGTTAAGAGACATCTGAGCATCGAAAAAACCGAATTCTGTAAAGTTTTATGAGAATGTTCTTCATAACATGAATGTGCCCATGTAAACCTATATAGAAAAAAACTGGTGATGTTTGACAAAACTGTCTTTGGAAAACAAATTCAAATGACATCATTCACATCACTATAGAATCATATCAAATTATGTTTCATATTAGAATCTTCTCAACAAAAAGTCCTTATTAACGGCTTTTTATGAATTTAAACTTAGTTTTGATGTTTTTATAAATATAAAATGCTTTGGCAATTTACTTTAATGATCTACGTTGATATTTCAAACATAATTTTATCATTGTTTATATTGTCTAATATTGTTTTCTTAACCGGACCATGGTTCGATACATATAAAACCTTTTGGGCCGACGGTTTGGTGGAATCGTAACCCAGGTTAAGCAGGTCAAAAACTGAACCAATAAAAACATATAGTTTTTATTATACGGTTTTCTTTTTTGTTCTATGACTAATAAGTTAAAGTATCTTTTATTTTCTATAGATTAAATGATTAACTTAACATAACATCAGAATATCAGATCTTTTAGTTCTATAAACCATCTGGCTAAAAAACACTAATATGAGAGGCTACGAGTCACACGGGATTACATCAGGGGCGGACCTACCATATACCCGGGGGCAACGCCCGCTACGGCTTGGCTCGGAAAAATTTGGAAAAATTAGTGTAAATTTTGGAAAAATTTGAGGTTTTTTCGATTTCGTTACGGCTTATTTATAAAACGTTACGGCTTGGCGGATTTTCTAGATCCGCCACTGGATTACATGAAGTCAATATGAGGTTACAAGCCTCCTAGGATAAAAAGGAGATTTAAAACGAAATTGACATGCTTTATTAAACAAGACAAGGCATGTGGGAAATTTTTTGATTATGTGTATTCTGTGGTGATTTTATTGATCCATATATCATGTTATAAAATATTATTAGAACTGCATAAGTTCTGACTAAAATATCTGCCATCAAAAGTGGACTGCACTCAGCCAATGATGGCCGGTTCAACTGGTCGAAGGTGGAAAGGTTTATGTAAATCATGCGAATGCTCTCTACTTATATTGATGTGTTACACACTAATAAAAGGAAACACAATTATTTACATAATCAATTAATCAATTGCAATATAAACTAATGGCTTGATCTATGGGATTGACTAGAAGCTTAATTTGTGGGATTGTCTTTGACTCTATCATCCCCCCCCCCCCCCCCCCCCCCTCAAGCGAAACGACGGCAAGCTCACACGATGCAAAGTTTGAAAAAGTTCAAATGGAGATCGTGACAAACTTGTGGTGAAAATATCGTCTAGTTGAAGCTTGGTAGGAACAAAACGTGTATATAGCTTGCCAGACATAACCGGTTCACGGACAAAATGGTAATCTAAATCGATATGTTTGGCCCGTTTGTGAGAAACCGGATTTTGACTCATGAACAACGCTCTACGATTATCGCAAAGCAAAGTAGGTTGATCTGGAGGCAACGCATGAAGTTCACATAACAAGTGAGTGACCTATATGATTGCAGTAGCCGTGTTGGCCACTGCCCGATATTCGGACTCACAACTGGACCGGGAGATGGTCGGTTGTTTCTTGGCACTCCAAGAAACGAGATTGCCTCCTAAGAAAATAGAGTAACCATAATTCGCATCAGAATATCCCAAAATGATAGTACGTTTAGGGCGTTTAAAGGTGAGACCATAGGACGTTGTACCTTTAACATAATGTAGGATACGTAATGGACTGAAAATGTTGGTGCATGCAGAAATTGACTAGCTTGATCACTGTGTACGAAATGTCGGGTCTAGTAATGGTCAAATACTGTAACGCCCCAACGAGTGAACGATAGAGTGTCGATTAAAAAACGGAGATACAACGGAGACGAACATATCAATGGTGACAACAGGAGTAGGCAAGGAGACCGGCACATGAGAGTATGTCATGGGTATACTTGGATTGACTAAGAAATAAACCACTACCCATATAAACAACTTCAAGACCCAAAAATTTATTTGAGGATCCCAAATCCTTGATTGCAAATTCATTATGAAGACGTGTAATGAAGTTGGTGAGCATGGAGGGTTTATTTCTTGCTAGAATAAGATCGTCGACATACACAAGAAGGCACATAAGACAATCACATTTCTTGAAGATAAATAAAGAGGTATCAGCACGGCTACATGTAAACCCGTAATTAACAAGGAACGGGCTTAGCTTGTGAAACCATGCCCGCAGAGCTTGTTTTAAACCATAGAGAGCCTTGTTTAATTTGCAAACATGAGTGGGAAAGGTCGAATCAACAAAACCCGTAGGTTGCTCCATGTAGACGGTTTCGGTTAAATGACCATTTAAGAATGCATTGTTAACGTCCAACTAGTGAAAATGCCAACTGTTTTTTTAGAAAAAAAATAGTAAAAATGTTGCATAGGGTTTTTACAAAGGTTTCTTGAGTTTTTTCAACTTAAGTGGGTTTTCTTCCTATACTTCACCATATATATATATATATATATATATATATATATATATATATATAAGTATATCGTACATTACGGCTTAACGTACTTCACGTACAACAACGTGCGTGATTTGTTCTATAACATGCGTGATTAATGTTTTCAATATGCGTGAGTATTGTGTTTCAATATGCGTGATTTTGGATTTTTGAGTTATAACGTGCGTGATTTTAAAATGAACGTGCGTAATTACCTGTCGTACGTGATGTACGTTAAGCCGTATTGTACATTAACCTTCCGATATATATATATATATATATATAGGGTAAGGTTCATGCGAGAACCACCCTTATTGCGAGAACCGCGAGAACCAATGTGAATACAAAATAAAATCTAAAAAAATCAAAAAGCACTCAATTTTATTTTTTTAATATTTTTTTCAAAAAAAAATCGCTATATTTAGTTAGCAAAAAAAAACTTTTTTTTTCGAGTAACAGTTATCCATGCACATGTGCATATGTATCATTACTTCGATAAATTCTGTAATACGTCATCAGTAATAGACAATTGCACTTTATTTTACAATATCATCCATAATACACTACTTTTTATATTACCAATATTCAAAATGCACATGTGCATCATTATGTATAACGATGATATAACGTGTTTTGGTACAAAAAATTTGTGATTTTGAATGGAGAAGTAGGCCCATATACATGTTTTTTGGTTAGTTATATCTAGTGGTTGATGGTTTGGTTATAATTGTCAATTTATGATGTAATATGTTGATTGGATGGTATAAATGATGTTGATATACACGTAATAAAGTGAAAATATTGGTAATGGTATTTGTATTATGGATGGTAGATGTTAGGATCTGAGTTTGGTTTTGATTGTGTTTTCGTTTGAATTAAGATGAAGATGGATAAGTTGTGTAGCGGAATTAAGATGGAAACAAACTTTGCACACAATCAAACGAGAGAATTGCTTTAATCAAACATTTTCCACAAAGAACTGAAAGATTGAATTTATTTCAATAACGATTACAATGCAATGTCTGAATACAAACTCCCCCTCAGCCTGAGCTCACAGTGTTTGTTCGTGCAGGAAGAAGATTTTGCAAAGAGCTAATAGAACAGTACAGAGCACTGTCCTATTTATAGGCACAAGCAAACCACTGAAGCATCTAAGCTGACGTTACCATGAAAGTGACATCTAACCTCCTAACAAACTCTAACCTCTGATCTATACAACCTCTGCTTTGCTAACTACTGTTATTACATTTCATTACATTGAGACATTTAAACTACTGCTGCATCTTTCCACTGATGTGAACCCAGCAGTACTTGTCCGAGTCAGCAGAGCTTGACTCAAGGCAGTAGATTGAACAGCAGAGCTTTAGTCTTCCATCAGGCTTTTACTTGATCAGCAGTTTGTAGGTCAGCAGTTTGTACGATCAGAAGATAGGAGGTCAGCAGATGTTGAAACCACTTTCAAGGGGAGAGACTTGTGACCAAAACATCTGCTTATTCTGGTTCCACTGTTCTGATCCAATTTTGGCTTTAATTATCTGTTCCTTTGGTAGGGTTCAATCCCAACAATCTCCCCCTAGAACAGATAATGCCAAAACCCTTCATTATTGTGGAACTTTATTGCCTCATCAACAGTTCCCTTATCTGACCTTTAAGTTGTAACTCAAAGTCTAGGGCATCTGTGTCATCTTCATCCCTACTAAGTGGAAGATCAAGGAGATCCTACATATCTTCAAGACTTAGGCCAAGTGCTTGTTCCCTTGATATTTTCTTCACTTCTCCACTAGACCTGAACATAGTCAGTACATGGGTCTGTTTGTCAGTTTCCCACTTTAGTACTTTTGAGCCTGGTGGGTTTCTTGGGAGATTTTTATTTGTAGAGGTGTTTGGAGATGCAGGCCTATTCATGACTGTCTGAGCAGTACTTGCAGGTTGATTCAGGCCAAGAGTATCAGCTATCATCTGCTTAATGCCTTCTTTTACAAACTCATCTCCTGCCCTTAATTCTGCCACTGTTTTAGTAACCAGCTGTTTTTAATGTTTTCTTTTGTAGATAGCAGCACTAGCTGGAGCAGTGGCTCTCCTGATTTGCAGCTTTGTTGGTCTTTTTGAAACCTCTGCCTCAGGATAGTCAGGCTTTTGTGGAGCAGTAGGATCTGTCTTTCTTAATTTCTCTAAGCTTTTGTAGGTAGCCCTGACTCTATCTTCTTTCCATCTCAATACTTGATTCAAAGACCCATAATCAGCAGCAGCTAATTCCTCTTTCATTCTCCTCAGCTCTACCTTTTTATCAGGTACATTCCTTTTGAACTTTGCCCAATCAGGAGGAGTATGTTTGACCTTATTCTTTATCATTTCTTGAATCCTGGCTGCTTCTTGTTCAAGCTCAGGAATGGTCCACTCCTTGTACATATGCTTTTCTCCCTTGTACTTCTTGGTTGCCATGATGCTTTCAATGTAGTCTTTTCTCAAAGTTTCATCTGCTCTCTCTGAGATCTGCTGACATACATTTTTTTTCAAATTGCTCTAAGGATCTGACTTGTGTGAGCAAGAATTGGTAATTCTGCTGAATTTCTCTATCAGATTTTCCTTGTGCATTTCTTTTAGAGATATCCTCTGCTTGTTTAGCTTTGACTTTCAAATATTCTTCAATATTGTTTGGCCTTGGATATCCTTTAACTGATGGCAACTTCCTTTTAGCAGGTTCATCCTCATAGTAGAAGGATTTGATCTCTTCTCTAACTGCTTCAAGTTCTAGAGGAAATTGGACACCTGCAGGAGTAATGACAGGGATTGTTTGTTGTACTGGAGCTGATGAGAGAGGAACCGGCTTTGGTATTGTAACAAGTGATAGAGATTTTGAAGATGTTGGTGGTGGTGATGGTGAATCATCATCTGGTATGAAAATCCTTCTCCTTTTTATTTTAGGAGAGGCAGATGATGTTTTGGGTGGATCAGTGGTGGTGATTTGAGTGGCAGTGATTTGTGATTGACTAACAGCTGTTGAAACAACTGGTGTTTCAACCACTGTTGTCATTACAATAGATGTTGTAACATCTGTTGTCTTCTGCTTTTTGGCAGGAGGCAATGGTGGTGATGTTGTTTTCGGTGGTGATGATGGTGGTGGTAAGACAGTGGTTGTGGTGTGTGTTGAAGTGGTGTGTGTTGAAGTGACAACAGATGTTGAAACAACTGAAGTACCAGCAGATGTTGATACAACAGGAGTTACAACAACTGTTTGGGTGGAGGTTTGATGTTGAAGGCTTTTGGATGGTGGTTTTGGAGTATGCTTTGTGAGTTTGGATGGTGTGGACTTGGGTTCCCTCACTTTTATAGTGGGATTTCTTTTTGGCTTAGGATTTTTAACATCCTTTGGCTCAGAACAACCCTGCGCATTCAGCTCCATGTAAGCTCTTTTCTCCTCATTCCACCTTGACACATCCTTTGCCTCTCTGTCCCTTTTTACACTTGCTATAGCATCATCAAGTGCATTTTGAGTAACATCAACCTTTTTGCTACCATCTGGCAAAGGTATCTGCTTGGTCATATTCTCTATTTCTGGTTCTATGTAGAGACCATCATCTACTCCCTTTTTCTTCCATTCTTTAATTTTCTCCCCCTTTTTGGCATTATCTAGGGGTAATTGATCAATGAAGAGAACAGTTGGAGGAGCAGTGCCAGTGGTTTTCAAGATGTGGGCCTTGAGTGCCTTGATGTCTGCTTGTGTGTTCTTGAAACTTGACTCCATTGTATTTCTCAGCTCTTGTACATGTATTTCATGTTGCTGATCAGCCATTTGTTTCTGTTTTTGGAGAAAAGGTTGAAATAGATTCCAGAGCTCATTTGCAGCAGGTGCTTGTGGTGGAGCAGGTGCTTGAGGTGGAACAGCAGTGGATTGCAGCTTTTGTACTGTCAACAACTGTTGTAGCATGTCTTTGATATCTGCAACAGCTGTATCTAGTTTGTCAACTCGTTCCGTCAAATCCAGATATTTTAAACCATCACCCATTTAATGGCATCATCTGATTTCCCACTAGCAGTGGTTTTATCAGTGGTTGAGGTAGGGAGTGTACTCCAAACATTAACCACTGATGCCCCTTTTTCTTGGTACTGGGGTCTTCTTCCTTCAACACTTGACAATCTTTTGATGTTGCCAGTGGTCAAAACAAAACCACTGGTAGATGTCAGAGGTGCTATGGAAGGAATTGCCTCCAAGGAAGTCTTATTGATGTAACCACTGTCCAAATGTAAACCAGTGGGTTCAACATTTGTAGTGGCTGCTTCACTTGGATTACCACCAAGAGTTACTTGTAAATCAAGGGGTGTAACCTCCTCAGGTTGTGTTGGTGGGTTAGCAAAGATTGATACATCAGACCAAGTCATTTGTTGAGGCATGCTCTCATTGATAGGTGATTGAGAAGGACTGGTTTGTGCCTGGTTCAAATCAATTGCATCCAACAAAAGTTTAGTTGGTGGGGGAATTGTGGAGGTGAGGTTTGGTGTAAGAAGAGAATTTGCCCCGGGCATTGGGTTGTGGATGATGGAAACAAGTGATTCCAGAGCATCATATTGTGGTGTCCCTATGTGTACAACCTGTTCTTTTTGAGAAGAAGCAGGAGGAGTTTCAGTTATGGGTTGAGATATTTGTACCAACTGCTGTGAGGAAGGAGCAGCAGTGGTTTCTTGTGACTTTTGTTTTGCCACAGGCAGTTGCTCTGGTATCTCATCCTCCAAAGTTGCCTTTTTGATAGGTTTTGGGGGTTTTTGAGTTTTCTTTTTGTTTGGCTTTTTGGTGATTAAAGGTGTGGGTTTCAAAGCAGTTGTTTTGCTAATTTGATCACCTTGAGCAGTGGGCTCAGCAGCAGATACATAAGGAGTAGTGGTAGCTGCTAAATTCTGCTCAGGCACCTCTGCTTGTGTTTTGCAAGGTGTTGACATTCTTGTTAAAGTTTCAGCAGTTAAGCTGTGCATTTGAAGAGATTCACCTTGTTTTATTGCAGAAGGATCATTCTTACCAAGTTTCTTTTCAAAATAATAACTTAAAAATCTTGAAAACAGTAAGAATGCCTTTGTTTCAACATTTTTAACCAAATTATTAAAAATTTCCCGAGAATAATTGAAATTTTCTCCTTGAAGAATAGCAAATCCCAGGTTTTGAATTTTTAATGGTATTTCATTAAAAGCAGTGGTTTTGTTTGAAACACACATTAGGAGGGTATGGAATAAAAACCTTGTTGCAGAAGGGAAGAAACCTTTTTGTAAGGTATCCTTCTTCATCATTGTATCTACATACCCTCTTTCAATGAAGTCAATTTTTAACTCGTTTTTAGGGAAAGAAATTATACCTTTCTGATCGTCGAGTTGAAAGACCTCCGAGATGGATTGTGGTGTAATCTTGACAGCTTTACCCTTTAGAGAAGAGTTAATGGCTATTACAGTTTCTCCTTGTTTTTCAAGGGTTGCATTCTTCCAAAACTCTCTTTGGGTTGCCAAGTAAATTGGTGCATCTGCTGTTAACAAAGTTTTGTACTTTGATGCAGACATGATATCAATGATGGAGTCGAAGATATTAGTGGTGCCAGGTTTTGTTAGAAGACCCAGAAGGTTGTGAGACGTTTTGTGTGGAATTTCAGTGTGTTTTGCCTTTTGAGAGGCTTCTTTTGATGATGATTTGGAAGTAGGTTTTGCAGATGACTTCGATTTTGTCATTTTGGAGATGATGATCGAAGAAGGTTGTGAAGGAATTGGAAGAAAAACTGCTTTGAGAAGAGAATTTTTAAGAATTCAATTCGACAGTAAAACCCTATTTTGGGTTTTGAATGGGGGTTTTATAGGGAAAAAGTGAATGCTGACGTGGCAGCGGTTACAAAAGGTCTGACCACTATGTACTGCCCACATGCCAACCCCTGATGAAATGAAGGACAGTACTTTTATGAAAGTTACTGATGAAGACAGTGGTTACAACGGTAACAAATGGAAGTAGTGGATGATTTTCACTATCAGTGGATAAGACACTGCTTTTGAACAACAGTGTTTAAAAAATGAGAGAACAGAGGTTGACTTTCAGCAGTGGACAGACTTTGAAGAAGAGCAGACTTTTGAACAATCAGTGGTTATGGCAGACTTTTAAGGATTTTAATGAAAACTTCATTTTTAGCTATTTTTATGGATGGATTTTTGATTTTCTGAAAACATTTTAATGCTTTTATTCATTGAAAAACAAGATTTTGCTTGTTATTCCATGTTTAGCATGCCAATCCTAGAGACCAAGCTTTCAAAGGTGGCTGTATCTAATGCTTTTGTGAGCACATCTGCCAGTTGGTCTTTAGTTGGAACATGATGCAGAGAAATCAAACCTTTTTCATAGCAATCCCTCACAAAGTGATGTCTGATGTCGATGTGCTTGGTGGTTGAATGGGAAACTGGATTTTTGATGATATTTTCTGCTGCCTGGCTATCCAACATGAGTGGTGTCTTTAAGGCAGTGATACCAAACTCCAGCAACTGATTTTGAAGCCACATAAGTTGGGCTGTACAGCTTGCAGCAGCAATGTATTCAGCTTCAGCAGTGGATGTTGAAACTGCTGCTTGCTTTTTGCTTTACCAAGAGACTAAGCAATCGCTTAGAAACTGGCACCCTCCTGAAGTGGACTTCCTTGTTGTGTTACATCCAGCAAAGTCACTGTCTGAAAATCCTGAAAGCTTGACATTCCCATTAGCTGGATACCAGATACCAAGTGTGGGAGCACCTTTTATGTATCTGAAAATCCTTTTTACAGCAATGAGGTTTGATTTTCTGGGAGCTGATTGACTTCTTGAACAGACACATGTTGCAAACATGATATCTGGTCTAGATGCAGTTAGGTACATTAAAGACCCAATCATGCTTCTATAAAGTGTTTGGTCAATCAGCTCATCCTTTTCATCAGACATGACAAGCTTATTTGTTGCCATGGGTGTGCTGCATGGTTTACAATCATTCATATCAAATTTGTTTAAAAGTTCTTTAGCATATTTTCTTTGATGAATGAAAGTTCCATTTTGCATTTGCTGAACTTGGAGACCAAGAAAGCATTGCAGCTCACCCATTGCACTCATTTCAAACTCAGCTGTCACGAGTTCCCTAAACTTTTCACACATTTTATTACATGTGCTTCCAAAAATAATGTCATCCACATAAATTTGGACAATCATTAAATCCTTTCCTCTCCATTTTAGAAACAGTGTTTTATCAATGGTACCTCTTTTGAAACCATTGGAGAGTAGAAAGGTGGAAAGAGTTTCATACCAGGCCCTAGGTGCTTGTTTCAGGCCATACAAGGCTTTCTTTAGCCTGTAGACATGATCTGGATAAAATGGATCCTCAAAACCAGGAGGTTGACAGACATACACCTCTTCTTGAATTGTACCATAGAGGAAAGCACTTTTGATATCCATTTGAAACACCTTCATGTTGTGGTTGACAGCAAAGGCCAGGAACAGTCTTATAGCTTCCAATCTTGCTACAGGGGCAAATGTTTCATCATAATCAATCCCCTCTTCCTGTCTGTAACCTTGAACCACAAGCCTGGCTTTATTCTTGACAACAATGCCCCTTTCATCAGTTTTGTTTTTGAAGACCCACTTTGTGCCGATGGGGCTGGCATCTTTTGGCAGTGGTACAAGCTCCCATACTTGTTGTCTTTTAAACTGTTGGAGCTCTTCTTGCATGGCTTCTACCCAGCTGTTGTCTTTCAGTGCCTCTTGGTACTTGACTGGCTGATGGAGTGATAGAAAACCAGCAAAAAGACAAATGTTTTGGGTTTGGCTTCTTGTGAGCACCCCTTCATTGATGTTGCCAATGATTTGATCAGGTGGATGAGATCTCAAGAAGATTAAACCTCCTTGGTATGGTATGATGGCATTTGTTGGTGAAGGCTACAAATGTGTATCATCTGAGCTAACCACTGCTGGTGACTTTGATGATCCAGCAGTGGCTTCAAAAGGTGGTGGAATAGGAGGTAATGGTGAGGACACATGCTGACTTTTATCCACTGTTTGGGGACTTTTGTCAGTAGTGTTTGATGATGAGGAAACAGTGGTTGATGGGCTACTTTGGTCAACAACTGTTGAGGTAGCAGTGGTTGAGCTTTGACAGCTGTTTTGCACAACTGATGCTTTTCCCATTGTGGCAGACTTTTGAGGGATGATGATTTCATACCCATAGTCTGGTGATGAATCCTCTGATGGACCTGCACTGTTAGTCTTGACAGCAGTATTTTCAAAAGTGAATTTATCAAGATCAAACAAATCTGCAGGATTTGCTGGGATTTTCATTGATGAAAGTTCATTGAACTTTACATTTAAGGTCTCCTCCACTGCTTTGGTCCGTGTATTAAACACTTTGTAGGCCTTATTAGTGGTTGAGTATCCCAGATGATAACCACAATCTACTTTGGCTGCAAATTTTGAGATGGAATCTTTTAAGTTCAAAATAAAGCATGGGCAGCCAAATACCTTGAAATATAAGATCAGTGGTTTGATTTTATACAGAATTTCATAGGCAGTCTTTTTGTGCCTGGGGTTTATTAAAACCCTGTTTTGGACATAGCAAGCAGTGTTTACTGCCTCTGCCCAAAAAGTTAATGGCAAACCTGAATCAGCAAGCATGGTTCTGGCAGCCTCAATCAAAGTTTTGTTCTTTCTTTCAACTACCCCATTTTGCTCTGGTGTTCTAGGGATGCTGTACTGCCTTACAATCCCTTTCTTCACACAGAAGGCATCCAACTCCTTATTTTTAAATTCTGTGTCATTATCACTCCTGAAGACTTTTACAGGAAGGTCAAATTGTTTTTCAACCTGTGTCACAAAGTCTTGCAAAATGCCTGCAGTCTCATCTTTTGAGTGTAAAAAGAAAGTCCATGTAAACCTAGAGAAGTCATCAATAATAACCAAACAATATCTCTTTTTCTTGAGACTCATGACTTGAACTGGGCCAAACAGATCCATGTGCAGCATTTGCAAACACTGGGTTGTTTTGGACTCTTCAATGGACTTAAAGGAGCTTTTATGCTGTTTTCCTTTTAAACAGGAAACACAATGCTCAGGACATGAAAACAATTTTTGAGGTAAGCCTCTTACAAGACCATTTTTTGAAATTTCAGTGATTGTCTTGAGATTTGTGTGCCCCAGTCTCTTGTGCCAAAGTTCTGTCTCTTTGTTAGAGGCAGCTGAGAACAGACAGGCATCAGCTCTGGGACACTCTTTTGACATATCAACAACATAAACATTGCCACTTCTTTGAGCAACAAGTTTTGTTTTTCCCGTTTTTATTATTGCTTCAATCTTTTCAACCATTTCTGGTCCAACAATCCTACAACACTCCTTTGTGAAGAATGACCCATACCCCTTATCACTCATTTGTGAAACACTCAGGAGGTTGAATTTCAGATTGTCTATCAGATTGACATTTTCAAATTTTACATTTCCAGACTGCACTGTACCAGACCCCAGAACTTTCCCTTTACTATTATTTCCAAAGGATATATCACCCCCTCCATGAATTTTGAAATCTTTGAGTAGGGCTTTACATCCTGTCATGTGCCTGGAGCCTCCACTATCTACATACCAAAGACTATCTAAGCATGTAGAAGCTCCATGCACATGAAGTAAAAGGATTAGTTCATTAAGGTTTCCATAGCCAATAAGGCTTTGGATGGGGTCTCAACAGTGTCTGGGATGGATGCAGATTGATAGACAGTGGTTAGATCACGGGTTTGGACAGTTTTAGGACTGTTTCTTTCTAACCACTGTTGTGGGTTTTGCCCAATCACCTGTTGGTACCCAAAAGGATGCCTGTTCACTCTGGGTTTAGAGGGCCTTTTGTAGGTCTCATAAACGTGTGGAATCCTTTGGTAAGATGATTGTTCCTTGCCTTTTCTGAACTGGTTGGCAGGGGGTGCATCAGTAACCTGAACATCTCTTTTGATAGATGTTTTGTGACAGCTGTTTGAACTGGCACAAACAGTGGTTGGTTCTTGGTGAATTTTCCAGATGATGTTGATGGACTCAAGGATGTTTTAGCAGTGTATTCATTCTTTTTCACATCAAAGTTTTTGAGATACACACATGCTTGAGTTTTGTGGTTTGTTTTACCACAGTTGGTGCAGCTTTCAGCAGGAACAATGACACTTGTTTTGTTTAGATCATATGCTTTTAGATGAAAACAGCCTTTTGTTAGATGGTTTCTCTTTTCACAAAATTCACAAAACAAGTTATTGATCTTTTCTCTCTTCTTTCTCTTTTCAGACTCCTTTGCAACAGAGTTTTTAACCTCTGCTGGGATGTCCTTGAGAGGAATGACTTTTTCTTTTGGAGCTTTAACACCATCAGTGGTTGTGAAATCCATGGGTTTAAAATTTTCAAGAATGTCACACTCATCAGACCATGTGGGTTTAAATTGATATTTCTCAATTTCCTCAAAAGTAGAGGATCCCACTGGTCTCTCAAGTGTGATTTTGTTCCCAAGTTTATCTGTGATTTTCACTTCTTGGCCATTCTTGTTTGTTGGTTTAATTTCAGATGAACCAGCTTGTTTACCAGCAGTGTCTACAAGATCATCATATTTTCTATATCCTACACCAAACTTGACATTGCTTTCAAGCTGTTTCTCAAGCATAACTGCATACCCTTTACAAGATTCCACCCATCTCTCACATGTGATTTGGGTGGATTCTAACTCCTTTTTGCAAACTTGGTATTTTTCTACCATAGTTTGGAGTTGAGTTTTGGTTATGCTTTGTTCTTCTTTGAGACTGCTGATCTCTTTATCTTTTTCAGCCAATTTGTTTCTAAGCTCTTTTAATGACTTTTCAAATTTGACTTCATCAGTTAAGATTTTATCCCTAAGGTTTTCATTTACCTCTTTGATGTTAGCAAATGCAACAATGCACTTGCCTGAACACAGTTTTTCAAGAACTTGAGGTGATACCTTGGCAGCAGCCATCATGGCACAATCACATTGATGATTTTCTTCATCATCAGCTCTTACTTCCTTCTCACCTGCTCTCTTTTCTTCCTCTTCTTCCTTGTCTTCTTTGGACCAGAGGTCTGTCAGTGGTTCAATCAGGGTTTCTGAATTTTCTCCCAGCAGTAGTTCACCAGCAACTGCAGTAACCACTGCTTCAGTCACCTCATCCACTGTTTCAGCACTTAGTTGTTCACTTTCAGTTTCTATCCCCTCTGGTATTGACTCTAATGCCATCAAACAAAATTCATCATTAGAAGGTTCATTAAAAGCATAGAGTGAAAAATTTTCATCACCAAGCTCATCAGGCATGCTGCTCCAGTCAACAAAGCCTTGAGTGAAGAAGCTTTGCTGATCTGGTTGTGCCACTGCTGGAGCAGCTGTTTGAGGTGGAACAGGTTGCACTTGTGCCTGAGGGACGGGGGTTTGAACATACTGAATTTATGGAACAGTGGTTTGGACATAATGCACAGGCACAGAGGTTGCAACATAGTGAGCAGTGTTAACATGGGCTGCAGGGGTATATTGGGTATAGTGAACAGTGCTTTGATTTTGTGGTCTAGGGTTTGAGCTGGGATGTGTGATTATAGGACCAGTAGTTTGACTCCTGCATTCCCTAGCAAAATTACCTAGCCTATTGCACTTGTAACACTTGATTTTTGATTTATCCAACCCCACCCTTAAATTCCCATGTAACCCTGGGAATTTTCTCCCTGTTCTTTTGTAGAATTTGCTTGTTCTTACACTAAGCAACGCCAATTGATGCAAGATGTCCATCTCTTCTAAGTCAGTGGGATCAAAGTGTTGCAAATCATTGAGTTCAAAGCACAAATTATCTGACATCTGGTTTTCACAATTTGCAGTAAAAGCATAATTTGCAGAGTGAGGATCAGGGTTGTTAAAATTTCCACCAGCAGTTATATCAATGAAGTGATCATAACCTTGATCCTTACCACTGCTACCAGATTCTTCCTGACCAAAAAGAGCTGTGCTACCGAATGATATTTCATTAGCAACTTTGCCAGACTCTTGCAACTTCCTTTTCTGGTTCAACTCCCTTTCATAGGTCAGGAGTCTACCATGAAGTTGGGTTAGGGTCAGATCTTTGAACTCAGCAGAATTTCTAGTGACAAAATGTTTCATACTGCTGATTCAAAATTTCCCTATTGTTTTCAATGACTTCTTCTGTTCCCCCAAACTGTTCCATCAGTGCATCCCATAGCTCTTTGGCACTGTTACAATGTAACAGTCCAGCATAGATCTCATTGGGTAATGCAGATGCTATGATGCTAAATGCTTTGGCATCGAGTTCAAACTTTTGAAAATCAGTTTCAGTATAGTTTTCAGTTGGTTTAGGAACGAACTTCTTTGCATCCTCAGCACTTGGCACCATAGGAACATGGGGACCAAAAACAACAGACCACCAACATCCAGTGTTCTGTTGAGCAAGGATGTGATCCATCCTTCTCTCCCAGATGTTGTATTCATTACGTTTAAGCATGGGTGGTTTGAAAAGAGAGCTAATGTTATTCTTATCATCTTGTGATTGTGACGTCATCCTGGTTGTTTTACAGGCACTGATTAATCAACTTTGATGGTGATTAAACCTTGCTCTGTTTTTCAACAAAAACGAACAAACTATCAGTATCAACAATTATGAGCTGAACTATTTATGTCAGAATGATTGTTAAATCAAATTTGACTGTCCAAGCTCTGATACCAATTGTAAGGATCTGAGTTTGGTTTTGATTGTGTTTTTGGCTTTAGAGATTTTTGGCGTTAACCAAATTCAAAAATTAATGGCGTTTTAATGGTTTCATTGTATCAACATTTTGGCGTTTATGGCGTTTATTCACAACGTATGCCATTGGAGCCCGGGGGTAGGAAATCTATTTGAATGGCGTTTTTGAAGGGGTTTTAAACAAGATGGCTCATTGTTCTATTATTCTTTTATAAACATTTTGGCTTTTGGGTTATCTTGGCGTTTTACAATTGTTGGATTATATTTCAGCCACAGTAAAAAAAATACAAGCGAAGAAAATAAATTGAAAATGCTAATCGGATCTCTCTTCACAATATTGACTGTCATCAGTCTCTCTGTTCTTTAATAGTACAAGAACTGACACCAAAATATGGGGTTTTATGTAAAACTTAACAAACCCATCGGTTTGATTATTTTGCCTGCTCGTCTGTTGTAGTGGCTTTTTTTCTGGATGTTTGGGGAAATAGATCTATGACGTGTGGGTGGGTTTTTCGCTTTTTCTTCATGTTGATCTTCATCTTTATCATCATCCCACTCTTCAGTGTCATTGATCTCTTCTCCTCATTCAAGCCTTCTTCAAGAACAAAAAATACAAAATGCCATATGACTGGCATTAGTATCTTTTTCTTGAATTTTTGTCCATCTCATGCAGCAAAATCTTACTGAGTTACTTGCCTCCCTAACAATTCATTCAGTGAAACTTACGAATAACAATACTGAATATCCAAGAAAGCATATTAGCCATCTTGATTTTTTTGGCGTTTTACAGTGAGTGGTATTTTAGTAGTATTGGCATTTTTTTTTGGTTTGATCAAATGGAAGTTGCTGATATGTATCGTTTTATAGGATCTCTTTTTGGCGCGTAAGTTAGGCGGTGCGTTATTATAATAAGGTATTCGTCTTTTCAGTTACTGTTTGTAATTATTGTTTTTGACAAGCTTTATCTCGGAAGTCTGTAACTCGTCCCATCTTTCAAGTTTGGCGTTTTAGATTCTAATATAATAAATTTTCCCTATCTTCAGTTTTTCTGATTTGAAGTTACTGTTTCTAGTTACATTTTCAAGTTTGTTTTTTATTTTTTATTTTTTATTTTTTTTGTGTTTTTTATAATATTTTTTTAAACTAATTTTATTATAGTTTGGGAGTTTTTGGTGGGGCGTTTTAACTGGATGATATCGTTTAAAGAAGCATTTTGGCTGTTTTGGCGTTTTTATTATATATGGCGTTTTATTATATACAACAATCAACTGAAAAGGAAAATAAAAAAAAGAATTCATAAAAAAAAAAAAATTATAATACTTGTCCAAAGTCATTTTATGATGGTTTGATAAACGCCAAAGGTGTAAGGCATTTGCTTTTTTTGGCGTTTTTATTAGATATGGTGTTGTTTATTTAAATAACAATCAACTGAAAAAGAAAATTAAACAAAATAAATATTGATATTCAAATCTTCACTGTCACCAGTCTCTTTCTTCTTTTGAAGCATCTTCACTGGCTGTTTCGACTTTCGTATGAAATCAGCCTCTTTTTTCTATAATTTTTGTCCATCTCATGCAGCAAAAATGTTATTGATTTTATACTCTTTCAGCCAAAATGTTATCTTTTTGGCGTTTTACCAATAAAAAGAACGCCACAAATAAACCATCTTAAAACTGTAAATTTGATCATGCTAAAATCAATAAAGTGTTGCTGTATGGTGTTGGATAACATTGTTAATCCTCAGTTAAGAAATATAACTGACAATGTTGTCCACACCATACAGCTACACTTTATTGACAGCAATATATTTGATGTTTGGGGTTTCTGGCGTTTATCAGTCTAGTGGTATATATTAAATATGGCGTTTAGGGTTTTTGTTTTGTGTTTTTTTTAATTGAATATCTGAGTTGTTGTATATATAGGATTTTTTGGCAGTTTTTTTAAGCGGGATTTTACTATAATTAAGTTTGGTGTTTTATATCTAATGGCGCTTTAGCAGAATGCTGTGTGATTTTTGTTTTGGCGTTTTATTTTCATGAGATGGCGTTTTGTTTGGAGTAGTCAAAAGACGCTTTTACCCTTAATGAAGTGCGTCCACGTAATAAAATTGATGTTATTTACGAAAACGCCACCGCGCCAATCTAGTCCATAGATTGTTTTAATCGGACGATCGATAAGCGTTCTCACACTTTTGAGCGTTTTTTTTTCTAAATCCCGACCCTATATATATATATGTAGGGGAAGGTTCATTTGAGAAGAAATTTAATGTGAGAAGAAAAAGAAGAAAGGGCATAATGGTAAAACATTAAATAGTTTATAACTCCTCCCATTAATTATGTTATCTCTTATTAATAAAGCAAAAAACATTTTATGCTACACATTTCAAAATTTATCCTACAAATATCTTACACTTACCGAAATTTACCTTACGCATATCTAAATTTATCATACACATTTAAGAATTTATCCTACACTTACAAAAATTTATCCTACACATGTCAAAAAGCGTCCACCCTAAATTATTTGATTGATCTTGAAAGAGGATATTTCAAAGTGAGTTACAAATTTAATTAGTTAGCTAAGACCAAAGGGTATGGGGTTCATCTCCCCCACGTCGCCCCCGTCCCGGATTGTCACACCCCCAAAATCCACAAGCGGAGTATCACCGAAGGGAGCGTGACTGACCAGGAGCCAGCCACCAATCATATTTAACAATATAAGTAAATAAATAAAAACCTAAACCAAACAATATATTTGGTGTCAAAACAATTCAACAAAGTTTAAGTTATCAGCGGAAGCAAGAAGTTCAAAACCCAAATCATAAGTTTAAAAGTTCACAAGTCTATCATGAACACTCAATGTCCATGTTCCACAACGACTCCTCCTGTGCAAGCTCCTTCTAAGTACCTAACGACCTGCAAGGCATGTAACAACGAATCAACAACAATGTTGAGCGAGTTCACAGTTGGTTGTCCATTTTCGTGTTGTTCCAAAAACCATAAGTTGTTTCGAAAACCATGAGTTAACCAATTCCTTATTTCCCAAACCATAACCAGTGGGGGTTTCCCCATGTTAACCACTAGACCCGTTACCATATCGACTACTGACTGTAGTTATGTTTATGTGCCCTGCGTCAATGTCTATCATCATTGACTAGTGCCCAAGTCCATTAGTCCATGCCTGTCCTCTGCGGCACGGTGTGAGTCTTGTCAAACCTAATAGCGCTATTTAACTAATGACCCATTCTCCATTGGCCCGGCGATTAAGTCAATATAAAAATGAGGGACTTAATGAGAGAGTTTTGTCTAGTGTCAATCAATGTTGTCACCCTTAAGTTAAGTGGGTGGGAGTACATGTCCTACCCTAGAGAACACGCAGGTTTCAATGTTGTCACCCTTCACATAAGAGGGTGGAAGTACGTATTCTACCCAAGGGAATACGCAGGTTTCCTTATTAAACGTTAACCCATTCCTAAACCACCGGGAATTCCATGCCTTGTAGAAGGTGTGAACTCACCTTAGATTAGCTCGGAAGATAAATAGGAAGGTCATTTGAGCTAATTGGGTCAACCACGTCCTAACATGGTTACCATACGAGTCAGGTCTAGGTTCAAGTATTTCACGTATGTTTACATATAAACTCACAAGTTACGTACACATAACGATCATGGCATACACATAGAAACATGCTAAAAATATCAATCAAATATACACATAAGCCCAAATTGTGCGATTCAGACGATTGGGCCGTAGTGTTTGTGCGAGCCCAAATCATCTTGTGCGATTTAGACGAATAAGCCCATTAATTATCCGGCCCAACCTGTTGTGCGATCAGCACAAACTTTTGCGATCCACAACAGATTGTACGATCCAATATATATCCCGGCCCAATAAACATGCAGTCCAATAGTTTGTGCGACTGACTTGTGCGACCAGAACTTATGCGAGATACCCTTGTGCGATCAGATCTTGTGTGATCCGATCTTGTGCGATTGGGCTTGTGCGATCAGTTTATGTTTCTCCTTAAATCATGCAATCAGTTACCTTGTTTCCATTTATTTTGCAAGACTAATTCTAACAGTTTCCAACCTTTACATTGATCGATCAAATCAAGGGTTTAATAGTTAATTCTTTTGAACACTAATCAACACTTAATCATAAGCATAATCAGATCAAACGGTTTAACTTTCTTAAATTCATATGAACATCAACAATGATTAAATAATGTATAACAACTAATCATACATCGACCGAATCATTCATTCATATCACAACCATCATCCGACTCGGTTCTGCGAACAATCAAAACAACCCTATCATGCAGCTCTATTTAATCATGTATTATCACAACATCAAGATCATATTAAAGATTACATTAATCATACACATATTCCGGATTCCTATGATTAAATATTCTAGCATGAACAACCCTAGCTATCACATACAATCATAACAATCACAACATTCTCTATCATACAATCAAACCATGATGGAATACTAACCGATTGAAAGGTAGAATAAGATCGTTCCGAACAAGAAGGTGTCTTCGAGAGGGGGGCTGCCGTTGGACTTCGAAGGTGGGGATGAGAGAGTTTAGGGTTTTGTGTGTGTTCTTGTTTTATAAAATAATGAGAAACAAAACTCCCTAAGGAGTATGTATGTGCGCATAAAAGGAGTGGGCCGATCCCTTCCTTGGGATGCCCTTGGTCTCGAGTTCAAGCAAAGCGGGCCGAGAAGAGTGTGCATGAAAGAGGGACGACTTGTGCGGCCCATAAGGGTTTGTGTGATCGGACTCATCTTGTGCGACTAGACATACATATACACATTCCATACACATAACACATAACATAATAAAACATTCCATAAAAATCAACGTATCACATAATCACATAACGTTCAAATGTGTTACATTAAACACTAAGAAAGGTTCTGGAGCATGAGTTGTCACATCATCCCCAAGTTGAAAGAAATTTCGTCCCGAAATTTAGCACATAGTCACTGAGGAAGCTAGTTAGGTTGCGTGGTTTTCCTGGGGTGTCTCATCATTCCCCCGTTGATTTGGAATTTCGTCCCGAAATTCCACAGTAGCTTTAGCCTCAGTAGTGGTCTCACTTTTCTAGAACAACTGGGGATACTTGTGTTTCATTTGGTCTTCTCGTTCCCAGGTAAACTCTGGGCCATGACGGGAGTTCCAACGAACTCTAACAATGGGTATCCTGGTACGTTTGAGAACCTTAACTTCCCGGTCCGTAATTTCCACCGGTTCCTCGACGAATCGCAACTGATCGTCGATAGTGAGTTCCTTGAAAGGAACTATAAGGGTCTCATCTGACAAACACTTCTTCAGATTCGACACATGGAATACGTTGTGAACACCACTGAGTTCTTCGGGTAGATTCAGTCTATACGCCACTTTGCCGATTTTCTCAGTGATCTCGAAAGGTCCAACATAACGTGGATTTAGCTTGCCCCGCTTACCAAAGCGAACCACAACTTTCCAAGGTGAGACTTTAAAGAGCACTCGATCCCCAACCTGGAACTCGAGTGGTTTCCTGCACTTATCAGCGTAGCTTTTTTAACGGTCACGAGCAGCCGCCATTCGTTGTCGTATTTGGGCAATCTTTTCCGTCGTGTCGACGACAAGTTCTGGGCCAGTGATTTTCCTGTCGCCAACTTCTGCCCAGCATAACGGTGATCGGCATTTCCGTCCATACAAAGCTTCGAACGGAGCAGTCTGGATGCTGGTGTGGTAAGTTGTTATGCGAAAACTCCACCAAAGGTAGGTGTCTTTCCCAGCCATTACCAAAATCGATTACACATGCTCGCAGCATGTCTTCAAGAGTCTGGATGGTGCGTTCAGCCTGCCCATCCGTTTGCGGGTGATATGCTGTGCTCATGTCTAGACGTGAGCCAAAGGATTTGTGCATCGCATGCCACAAATCAGATGTAAAACGTGGATCACGATCAGAAATGATGGAAGTTGGCACCCCGTGCCTCGAGACTACTTCCTTCAGGTAGATGTCTGCTAAAGTAGAGAATTTATCCGTTTCCTTGATTGCCAGGAAGTGTGCAGACTTTGTCAGTCGATCCACTATCACCCAGATGGTATCGTTTCTCGTTGAGATCTAGGTAAGCCAGTAACGAAGTCCATGGAAATTTGCTCCAATTTCCATGTCGGGATCTCTGGTTGCTGAAGTAGGCCTGATGGCTTCTGGTATTCAACCTTGACCCTAGCACAGATCAAACATTTACTAACATAGGTCGCTATGTTAGCTTTCATGTGGGGCCACCAGTACGTGGTTTTGAGATCGTGGTAGATCTTATCAGAGCTAGGGTGTACCGAGTAACGAGACTTGTGTGCCTCATCCATCACAAGCTCGCGTCATAAAATGGGACCCAGATGTGCCCCGCTAAGTAGTAAGCACCGTCTTCCTTTAATTCCAACCGTTTCTCCAATCCCCGTAGGGATTCAGTTTTAAAGTTTTCTTCCTTCAATGCTTCGATCTATGCCTTACGAATCTGGGTAGGAAGATTGGAGTGAATAGTAAGCTGTAACGCACGTACACGCTTAGGTTTAGTTTCCTTACGACTGAGGGCGTCAGCCACAACATTAAATCTGCCTGGATGATACTTGATTGCGCATTCGTAGTCGTTAAGGAGTTCGACCCATCGACGTTGTCGCATGTTCAACTCCTTCTGATCGAAGATATGCTGGATACTCTTGTGATCGGTGTAAATGGTGCACTTGGTACCGTACAAGTAATGTCTCCATATCTTAAGTGCAAACACCACCGCTCCCAACTCCAAGTCGTGAGTAGTGTAGTTCTTTTCGTGAACTTTGAGTTGGCGTGAAACGTAAGCAATGACTTTCTCAGGTTGCATCAACACACAACCAAGTCCTTGGATTAACGCGTCACAATAAACCACAAAATCGTCTGTGCCCTCAGGTAACGAGAGAATAGGTGCGCTACAAAGCTTCGAATTCAGCTGCTGAAATGCGGATTCCTGAGCATCACCCCAACGGTAGGTGACACCCTTCTGAGTTAGAAAAGTGAGAGGCTGTGCAATCTTCGAGAAATCCTTGATAAACCTTCTGTAGTAACCCGCGAAGCCCAAGAATTGACGGATTTCTGTTGGAGTTCGAGGTGCAGGCCAATTCTTGATCGATTCAACCTTGGATGGATCAACGTGAATCCCATCCTCATTAACCACGTGGCCTAGGAAATGGACTTCACGAAGCCAAAAGTCACATTTCGAAAACTTAGCATAAAGCTGTTCTGCTCAAAGAAGTTCCAGAATGAGTCGCAGATGACGCTCGTGTTCCTCCTGACTCTTGGAATAGATCAGGATGTCGTCGATGAAAACAATCACGAACTTATCCAAGTATGGTTTGCACACTCGGTTCATGAGATCTATGAAAACCGCGGGTGCGTTTGTTAACCCGAAGGGCATGACCAAGAACTCATAGTGTCCGTAACGAGTCCTAAATGCTGTCTTAGAGATGTCCTTGTCCCGGACTCTCAGCTGATGATAACCCGATCTCAGATCAATCTATGAGTAGACGCTCGACCCTTGCAACTGGTCGAACAGGTCATCGATACGAGGAAGAGGATAACGATTTTTCACGGTCACCTTGTTGAGTTCACGATAGTCTATACACATTCGAAAGGTACCGTCTTTCTTCTTCAGAAACAAAACTGGAGCTCTCCCAGACGAAGAGCTAGGACGAATGAAACCCCTGTCCAAAAGCTCTTGCAGTTGTGTGGACAGTTCTTCTAATTCTGATGGGGCTAAATGATAAGGTGCACGAGCTATAGGTGCTGCTCCAGGAGCTAGCTCGATTTGAAACGACTTGACGATGAGGCGGAAGACCAGGTAATTCATCAGGGAATACCTCAGGGAAGTCACGTATGATCGGGATGTCTTCAATCTTCTTTTCTTTCGTTGAGGTGTCAGTAACGAGAGCTAGAATAGCAGTGTGGCCCTTTCGTAAACACTTCTGGGCCTTGAGGAAAGAGATGCTGCCCACAATAACACCAATCTTATCGCCACGAATTACAAGGGGTTCACCGCTTGCATGAGAGATGCGGACAATTTTCTCCTTGCAGAGTATTTCCGCTCGATGTTGGGATAACCAGTCCATCCCAATGACAACGTCGAAGCTACCAAGTACGATAGGGATAAGATCGATAGAGAAGATCTGACCATCTAAGGCGAGATTACAACTCTTAACTATATGTGTGGCCTCAAGACTTTTACCGTTTGCTAGTTCTACCACATGCTTGGTATTCAAGGGAATTGGTGTACGCTTAAGCATCTGACTAACTTTTAAGGACACATAACTAGTATCGGCACCCGAATAAAAAAGAACTGAAACAAAGAAATCATCCAGTAGGAACTTACCCTTCACCACGTTGGGATTGTTCCTCGCATCACCTTGACCAATCACAAAAGCACGTCCCCTGGCACCATTGCCATCATTGTTATCCCTGATGTTGTTCCCATTCCCCTGACTGTTGTTGTTATTTTGATTCTAGTTTAGTTGGGGGCAGTCTCTTTTGAAGTGGCCCTTAGCACCACACTGGAAACATCCTTTGTTGTTACCCTGATGTTGCTGCTGCGGCTGGCGCTGGTTCTGTGGAGTTTGTTGCTGCTGTCGCCTCTAATTCGCAGGATAAAGACTTCTGCAATCTTTTGCTGCTTGGCCTGGTTTGTTGCATCTCTGACAGTTTTTCTTGCTACACGGCCCGCTGTGGTGCATATTACATTGATTGCACTTAGGGTGGTTTCCCTTGTACCCGCCCTAACCTTGATTACCAGAAAGCTGTTGACTAGGGCTCTTGTAGTCGTCAGTCCTTCGCTGGTGAGACTGGGACTGAACAGAACTTGAACCCTTGCTTGAATTTCCATCCGATTTGCGTTTGTTGTCGCTAGGAGCATCAGAAGTAGTGGTGGCACTAATACGCTTTGGCAGTTTGTTCTGCTCGACTGCCTGACCAGTGAGACAGTGGGATAGTCGTATAACCCGCTGAATTGTAGGAAGGTTAGTTGAAGTTACCATGCTCTGAATCTCTGGCACTAAACCTTTGATGTGAAGCTCGATACGTTTGTAGGGAGGATCCACCATGGTGGGACACAGAGCAGCAAATTCGTTCGACCTCTTTGTATACGCTTCGATTTCGGACCCCGTCATCTTCAGGTTGTAAAATTCCACTTCTAGCTTGTGAATGTCATCACGATGACAATACTCTTCTTTGATCAGGTCCTTGAAGTCATTCCATGGGGTGGCATTAGCAGCTGCCAACCCTAGCATTTGCACCTGTGCGTTCCACCAAGTTAACGCACCGCCTTCAAGTGTTCCAGTAGAAAACTTCACCCTACTGGCAACAGGGCATTCACACATTTTGAAAACAGGTTCGGTCTTCTCGAACCAGTGGAGGAGACCTACGGCTCCTTTTGTGCCGTCGAAGGTACTTGGTCGACAATCCATGAAGGTCTTAAACGTACACACTCGAGGCTAAGCATTTTGACCTGTCGCGCGAGAAAGGAAGGACAAAGTTAAGCACAAGAGTAGGTTCACGAGAGTAGGATCTAAACTTCCTAGGATAGGTCGAAATAGCAGGTTATACCTCTTCCTTGAGCTGCTACGAGAGCCTCAGCAACTCATTCGTTGATTAGAGCCGTCAGTTGGGCTTGAGTCAATTTGAGACGTCCACTCATGATCTTCACATCGAGAAAAGCACAAGTAAGAACGGTGACGTAGAGGTGTGAAAAGTGTGAGATGACAGAAGAGAGTAAACACATAGGGTTTCTAGCAAATAAATGCATGTCAAGAAAGTACTAATAGCAACATGCTACTACGTAACTAAGCATACCATGGTCAATGCACTATTTAAACTAATAGGCAGGCAATACAAACATAAACCATACTACCTATAGTGTTGAGTCTTGCACGTGGAGCGAAGCATCGTTGTGGATCGTCGAGCACTGAACAGGTTATAGTCTGGTTTTTATCAAAAGCTTTTTCCCTTTTCAAATCCAACTTCACTATAACCAATGGCTCTGATACCAATATGTCACACCCCCAAAATCCACAAGCGGAGTATCACCGCAGGGAGCGTGACTGACTAGGATCCAGCCACCAATCATATTGAACAATATAAGTAAATAAATAAAAGCCCAAACCAAGCAATATAATTGGTGTCAAAACAATTCAACAAAGTTTAAGTTATCAGCGGAAGCAAGAAGTTCAAAACTCAAATCATAAGTTTAAAAGTTCACAAGTCTATCATGAACACTCAATGTCCATGTTCCACAACGACTCCTCCTGTGCAAGCTCCTTCTAAGTACCTAACGACCTGCAAGGCATGTAAAAACGAATCAACAACAATGTTGAGCGAGTTCACAGTTGGTTGTCCATTTTAGTGTTGTTCCAAAAACCATAAGTTGTTTCGAAAACCATGAGTTAACCAATTCCTTATTTCCCAAACCATAACCAGTGGGGGCTTCCCCATGTTAACCACTAGACCCGTTACCATATCGACTACTGACTGTAGTTATGTTTATGTGCCCTGCGTTAATGTCTATCATCATTGACTAGTGCCTAAGTCCATTAGTCCACGCCCGTCCTCTGCGGCACGGAGTGAGGCTTGTCAAACCTAATAGCGCTATTTAACTAATGACCCGTTCGCCATTGGCCCGGTGATTAAGTCGATATAAAAATGAGGGACTTAATGATAGAGTTTTGTCTAGTGTCAATCAATGTTGTCACCCTTCAGTTAAGAGGGTGGGAGTACGTGTCCTACCCTAGAGAACATGCAGGTTTCAACGTTGTCACCCTTCACATAAGAGGGTGGAAGTACGTATCCTACCTAAGGAGAATACGCAAGTTTCCTTATTAAACGTTAACCCATTCCCAAACCACCGGGAATCCCATGACTTGTAGAAAGTGTGAACTCACCTTAGATTAGCTCGGAAGATAAATAGGAAGGTCATTTGAGCTAATTGGGTCAACCACGTCCTAACATGGTTACCATACGAGTCAGGTCTAGGTTCAAGTATTTCACGTATGTTTACACATAAACTCACAAGTTACGTACACATAACGATCATGGCATACACATAGAAACATGCTAAAAATATCAATCAAATATACACATAAGCCCAAATTGTGTGATTCAGACGATTGGGCCGTAGTGTTTGTGCGAGCCCAAATCATCTTGTGCGATTTAGACGAATAAGCCCATTAATTGTCCGGCCCAACCTGTTGTGCGATCAGCACAAACTTTTGCGATCCACAACAGATTGTACGATCCAATATATATCCCGGCCCAATAAACATGTAGTCCAATAGTTTGTGCGACCAGAACTTATGCGAGATACCCTTGTGCGATCAGATCTTGTGTGATCCGAACTTGTGCGATTGGGCTTGTGCGATCAGTTTATGTTTCTCCTTAAATCATGCAATCAGTTACCTTGTTTCCATTTATTTTGCAAGACTAATTCTAACACTTTCCAACCTTTACATTGATCGATCAAATCAAGGGTTTAATAGTTAATTCTTTTTAACACTAATCAACACTTAATCATAAGCATAATCAGATCAAACGGTTTAACTTTCTTAAATTCATATGAACATCAACAATGATTAAATAATGTATAACAACTAATCATACATCAACCGAATCATTCATTCATATCACAACCATCATCCGACTCGGTTCTGCGAACAATCAAAACAACCCTATCATGCAGCTCTATTTAATCATGTATTATCACAACATCAAGATCATATTAAAGATTACATTAATCATACTCATATTCCGGATTCCTATGATTAAATATTCTAGCATGAACAACCCTAGCTATCACATACAATCATAACAATCACAACATTCTCTATCATACAATCAAACCATGATGGAATACTAACCGATTGAAAGGTAGAATAAGCTCGTTCCGAACAAGAAGGTGTCTTCGAGAGGGGGGCTGCCGTTGGACTTCGAAGGTGGGGATGAGAGAGTTTAGGGTTTTGTGTGTGTTCTTGTTTTATAAAATAATGAGAAACAAAACTCCCTAAGGAGAATGTATGTGCGCATAAAAGGAGTGGGCCGATCCCTTCCTTGGGATGCCCTTGGTCTCGAGTTCAAGCAAAGCGGGCCGAGAAGAGTGTGCATGAAAGAGGGACGACTTGTGCGGCCCATAAGGGTTTGTGTGATCGGACTCATCTTGTGCGACTAGACATACATATACGCATTCCATACACATAACACATAACATAATAAAACATTCCATAAAAATCAACGTATCACATAATCACATAACGTTCAAACGTGTTACATTAAACACTAAGAAAGGTTCTGGAGCATGAGTTGTCACATCATCCCCAAGTTGAAAGAAATTTCGTCCCGAAATTTAGCACATAGTCACTGAGGAAGCTAGTTAGGTTGCGTGGTTTTCCTGGTTTTCCTGGGGTGTCTCATCATTCCCCCGTTGATTTGGAATTTCGTCCCGAAATTCCGAAGTAGCTTTAGCCTCAGTAGTGGTCTCACTTTTCTCGAACAACTGGGGATACTTGTGTTTCATTTGGTCTTCTCGTTCCCAGGTAAACTCTGGGCCATGACGGGAGTTCCAACGAATGATAGAGTTTTGTCTAGTGTCAATCAATGTTGTCACCCTTCAGTTAAGAGGGTGGGAGTACGTGTCCTACCCTAGAGAACATGCAGGTTTCAACGTTGTCACCCTTCACATAAGAGGGTGGAAGTACGTATCCTACCCAAGGAGAATACGCAAGTTTCCTTATTAAACGTTAACCCATTCCCAAACCACCGGGAATCCCATGACTTGTAGAAAGTGTGAACTCACCTTAGACTAGCTCGGCAGATAAATAGGAAGGTCACTTAAGCTAATTGGGTCAACCACGTCCTAACATGGTTACCAAACGAGTCAGGTCTAGGTTCAAGTATTTCACGTATGTTTACATATAAACTCACATGTTACACACATAACGATTATGGCATACACATTGAAACATGCTAACAATATCAATCAAATATACACATAATCCCAAATTGTGCGATTCAGACGATTGGGCCGTGGTGTTTGTGCGAGCCTAAATCATCTTGTGCGATTTAGAAGAATAAGCCCATTAATTGTCCGGCCCAACCTGTTGTGCGATCAGCACAAACTTGTGCGATCCACAACAGATTGTGCGATCCAATATATATCCTGGCCCAATAAACATGCAGTCCAATAGTTTGTGCGACCAGAACTTGTGCGAGATCCCCTTGTGCGATCAGATCTTGTGTGATCTGATCTTGTGCGATTTAGCTTGTGCGATCAGTTTATATTTCTCCTTAAATCATGCAATCAGTTACCTTGTTTCCATTTATTTTGCAAGACTAATTCTAACAGTTTCCAACCTTTACATTGATCGATCAAATCAAGGGTTTAACAGTTAATTCTTTTGAACACTAATCAACACTTAATCATAAGCATAATCAGATCAAACGGTTTAACTTTCTTAAATTCATATGAACATCAACAATGATAAAATCACGTATAACAACTAATCATACATCAACCGAATCATTAATTCATATCACAACCATCATCCGACTCGGTTCTGCGAACAATCAAAACAACCCTATCATGCAGCTCTATTTAATCATGTATTATCACAACATCAAGATCATATTAAACATTACATTAATCATACACATATTCCGGATTCCTATGATTAAATCTTCTAGCATGAACAACCCTAGCTATCACATACAATCATAACAATCACAACATTCTCTATCATATAATCAAACCATGATGGAATACTAACCGATTGAAAGGTAGAATAAGATCGTTCCGAACAAGAAGGTGTCTTCGAGAGAGGGGCTGCCGTCAGACTTCGAATGAGGGGATGAGAGAGTTTAGGGTTTTGTGTGTGTTCTTGTTTTGTAAAATAATGAGAAACAAAACTCCCTAAGGAGTATGTGTGTGCGCATAAAAGGAGTGGGCCGATCCCTACCTTGGGCTTCCCTTGGTCTCGAGTTCAAGCAAAGTGGGCCGAGAAGAGTGTGCATGAAAGAGGGATGACTTATGCGGCCCATAAGGGTTTGTATGATCGGACTCATCTTGTGCGACTAGACATACATATACACATTCCATACACATAACACATAACATAATAAAACATTCCATAAAAATCAACGTATCACATAATCACATAACGTTCAAACGTGTTACATCAAACACTAAGAAAGGTTCTGGAGCACGAGTTGTCACACGGATCGTCCCACACCGCCCCCTGGCAGTCCGTTGCGTCCCTCACGGCTTATCCAAGACGGTGGATATGAGCCAAAAAGTGTGGGGCCCCTTCATTAATTGCCGTTGATAACGGCTAGTTTTAAAAAGAATATTTAATTTAAAACCTATATAAATACCCACACATTTAACCATTTTTATACAAAAATTCACCCACTTTCTCCAAACAACTCTCTTTACACACCATTTTTATACAAAAATTCACCCACATTCTCAAATAATCTTCTCTAAAAAATACACAATGTCATCTTCCTCTTCATCGGGTTCGACGGACACCATGGAAGCCGTAAAATATTTTATAAACAAGGTGGTAGAGGCGACACAACTAATTTTGGAAGAAGAGGAGGAGGAGGTTTCGTCACAACCACGAAACAGGAACCCACACATCGAGCGAGACTGAGAAAGTTAGTTATATTTTTATTCTTATGTTTTTATTCTTATGTTTTTAGTCTTATATTATTATTCCTATTTTTTATAGCGTTACATTATATTTTTATTTATAAGTTGTATATATTATTTTTTATCTTGTAGGTGCTCATGAAAGATTAGTCGCCGATTACTTTGCCGACGAGCCGTTGTACTCGGAGGCTATTTTTAGACGCCCTTTCAGAATGAGTCGTCGACTTTTCTTACGTATAGCCGACTATTTAGCTGCTTATGACCCGTTTTTTACCTTGCGACACGATGCTAGAGGCAAAATGGGCTTCACCACCTTACAGAAATGCACTGCAGCGATTCGTCAACTAGCTTATGGGACGGCAGCCGATGCTTGGGACGAATACTTAAAGATGTCCGAAAGAACTGCTAGAGAATGTTTATACAAGTTTTGCAAATTTGTGGTGAGGCTCTACAGCCAAAAATATTTGTGAAAACCAAATTACAATGACGTCCAAAAATTGTATTAACACCACCAAGCAAGACACGGTTTTCCAGGCATGCTCGGGAGCATTGATTGCATGCATTGGCCATGGTGGAATTGTCCAACCACTTAGCAAGGAATGTATACACGAGGAGATTAGGGACATCCAACAATAATTCTAGAAGTTGTTGCGTCTCAAGACCTATGGATTTGGCATACTTTCTTTGGGATTCCTGGTTCGAATAACGACATCAACATTCTACAAAATTCCGAGGTTTTTGACGATGTTATAAAAGGGATCGGTCCTGATACGAGGTTTACGGTTTCGGGAGTGGAGTACAGACGCGGGTATTATCTTGCCGATGGAATATACCCACAATACTCTACAATTGTTAAAACTGTTTGGCATCCGCCAGATGAAAAAAGAAAGAAATTTGCCAAGTTTCAAGAAGCGGCTAGAAAAGATATTGAACGGTGTTTTGGGGTTCTCCAACAAAGATGTCGTATTTTTGAAAACCCAGCACGCGCTTTTACACCCAAAACGTTGCGATACTGTATGTATGCTTGTATTTTGCTGCATAACATGATCCTCGAAGACGAAGGACATGCAATTTGTGAGTATGACGAGAATGCGGTGGAGCAGAATAAAGTTCCGGTTAGCGAAGAACAACACGATTTAAACAGGTTCTCGTTACATAACGATTTCACACATGCCAATCTTCAATCAGACTTGATCGAACACATTTGGAATCTCGGAGAAAACAACGAGTAGTTCTTTTATTTATTTGTAACTTTAGGTTTTTTTTAATGTAACTTTAGTTTTTTTTGTAGCTTTAGGATTTTTTTAATGTAGCTTTAGAATTTTATTTAAATGTAACTTTTTTTATTTTTATTTACTTTGTTTTAATTATTTAACTAAATCAAAAAAGGGGGGGAGGACTATCCACCACACCCTTGAGTAGTTCCCAAGGGGATGATCATCCACCCTTGGTTAGGTGGCGTGTACGTGGCGGATGGTCCCTTTGGGGACTATCCAAACCTTACCCCATGGTCTAATTAATTACAATTAGAATTTTACCTATATGCCCTTATTAATAACATTATACACATATTAAATAAATGAAGTAAAATTGAGCATTTCTATTCGTTTAAAACTTATTCTTTTTATTCTTACAAAATTTTTCTTCTCATTTAAACCCTCCACTATATATGTATATATAAATATGGTTAGGTTCATTAGTGAACAACCCCCTTGATTGTGAACACTAGTGAACTAATCTTAGCCTTTGATTATCAATACACAAGTGTAAATCAATGGTCATGATTTACTGATGAAAATACACTAGTGTATTTTACGATTTAATGATGTAAATCAATGGTCAGGATTTGTTCACTCACTTCACAAATACATCAGTGTTCACTCTAGAACCCCACCCTATATATATATAGGGTTAGGATCAAGAGTGAACACCTCCCTCATTTGTGAACTGTGTGAACTCATCTTGGCCCTTGATTTTAAATGGATAGGATTGTCATTAACTAATTAGATTTAATTCTTATTTAATTTTAAACCAATTATAATTAAGATTTATCCTAATCAATTACCATAATATTCTACCTAATTCCTGCATTTTAAGAATGCTAATTAATGATTCATAAACAAAATTGCAACCTTTTCTCTCTAAATCGAGAAGATCAGACCTCCTTTTTTTGTTCCAATTCAAGTTCCTTCAAAGACGATTTGATTTGTGGGATATTGTAGGTATCAATCAAAGTTTTAATTTTTTTCCTTATTTCTTTTATACGAATGTGTATAATTTTTTTCTCTCATTTCTTTCATCGTACATCAGTTCCTTAAACCCAGGAAATCAAGTTCCAATTTCATTGTACATCACGTCAATTTTTTGTCTAAAGATCGATCGCAACTTTATCCTCGCCGGTAGTTGATTTGGTTATTGTAGTCTATTCCGACGAACATGTGTACTGTATATTACATAAATCCCTACAGAAGTTTACCTAGTTCATTAATATGTGTTTTATATACTGTATATTACATGAACACTTGTATACTTACCTGTTTACTATGTCTGTACACATGTGTACTTGAATATTTATACACTAGTACTCATGTGTACTGAGTTGCATAATGTGTGTATCATATTGGTTATCATAACTGTGCACCTGTGTATTATGTACGTATTGTATAAAATTTATTATTCATAAGCCATATTACGTAAACTGAGGTGTGTAAAAGTCTAAAAAAAACATACAAATAGAAATCAAATTTGAGTTCCATTATTTCAAAACAAAACAAAAACCCATAACATCACATGTTTAACATTGTCGATGACTTTTATCGCGTTGTTTTCCATATCAAAACAAACCAAATAAAAAATGGTCATGCTAAAGTATCGGAAAACATATTATACAATAAGATGACAAACTCATTAACGACTCTTTTTTATCGACGACCAAGAACAAAGCACTTTTAAATTTTTCTACACGTCCAGAATCGTCGTGCTTTCCATTCCACAAGATATCCTTAGCCTGAACGCACGATCACGGCTTTGTTCCTTTTTGCAAAAAAATATGTGTGGCCGAGCAATCACGGGCTTGTTCCTTTTTGAAAACAAAAACCATCAACTCCGAATTCAATATAAATGAGCAAAATTCACAAGTGTACATCAACGACTTTACACACTTAATACACACAAAATTCTGAGATATCATAAAACCTTCTCCAATACACATGTGTACACCCAATGTATTTTTAAAATCAACACTATACTTCAAAAATTATACAAAACAGAGCAACAACAACAGATTTTTAAAATCAACCCTATACCTTAAAATAATTAAACATCTACTCAAAAATCCACTGATAAAAAAAGGATCATTCTACAAGAAACTTATGAGTAACAAAATTTTAGAACAAATATTACACCACACTATTAACAAATCTACAAAACCCAGTGCAATAATAAACAAAAAAACAACATGTACAAATGTGTACAACCCAGTGTACAACCCTCATCACATTTCCCCCCTAAAATTGAACACCATTGATCGGATTACACAAGTGTACACCGGCATCTGAAAGGAAACCAAACTCTAACCCACTATTGACAACGACGGCCAGCGAATACCCTTTAAACATAAAAATGACACAAACAAGTTTTCCCAAAAATTGAAATCCAAACAACTAAAATCGAACCTTAATTCTCCAGTAGTCAGTAGGTGAGGAAAACAAAAAAAAATACTAATTTTCAATTAAATCCCTATAGTGAAGAATCAAAATACGACAGATAATGAAACAAAAACGGGAGATGACATCGGTGTACCTTGGGTGCTCGCCGTTCCGACAACGGTGATGATGACGGTAAATACTGTTCTTCGTCGCCGCCCTTTGTTCTTCGTCTCCACCATTTTTATTCTTCGTCGTCGTTCCACCGTCTTTTTGCCTTCTTTAATTTGATAATAACAAAATAAATGGAGGAGATAATGGTAGATAATTAAGCTATTCGGTTACAACCTTCCATATTTGTTAATTTTAAATGTACAATAATACTCTTCTACATTTAATTAAATATATAAAATTAAACCAATAATTATGATTGTAACACCCTGTGTTTCAAAAGTCAAAGTCAAAGTCAAGATTGAAGTCAAAGGAAGAAAAGATTGCTAATTGCGATCTGTCGCTCCTTGCTCAACTACTGTTCTGACTTCTTTGACTTGAAATCGAATCTATTTTATCGCTTTAGTTGTATTATGTGGAGTATCTATTAATAATCGACGTTTAATCGCTATTTAGTCGCATGTATAATCGATTTATCTCTTATCGCTATCGAAATCGCAACTCGAGTTATGTGTTCTAGATACTGTTTTACGTGTGTGTGCTATTTATGTGTTACTTGTGCATGTTATGTTTATGTTGAGGTGTTAATCGCAATCGCAATCTATCGCATCGAAATCGAATCGAGAACGTTAAACGCAAGTTAATTATAGTGATTGTATGCTAGATATAGTAGTTATGTTATTTGTGTGACAAATGGGTAATACCATCGCATTGCCCACATCGAACACACAACGCAGACACTATTTGTACGCTGACCTCTAATGCATGTTATACGTGACTCGATGAATGCCTGTTTGTTATGTTAACATATTGATTGCTGTCTACCTGCCTTAGCAACGATAGTACTATAGTTTGGACTCAGCACCTGTTTACTCAGGGGTTGTTAAGGAGAATTACTTCACGTGTTCACAGTGGTGAATATGTGTTGTGCACTCGCTACTCGCAGTCAACTCGCACTCATTGGTATTGATAGGATCTTTGTCGATAACTTACATGCTTCACATTATATGTTATTCATGCTGGTCATGCGTAAACAATTTCGAACTCTATAGCTATTATCAAACTTGTATGCTCACCTTTACACTATGTGTATTGACCTCTATTTTAACGTATGTGACAGGTGTTTGAATGCTTAGGATGTGCTTACCTGCTTTGGGGAATCAAGTAGGATCGAGAGTCTAGAAACAAAGACAATTTATATTTTATTTGAAACCTAAGTTGTCGAAACAGTTTTATTTGTTTGGAGATATTATGTCTGTAATAACTTGCTTGCTTAATGGGTTACGGTATGGGATGTAATGTTAACTATTCGGTAAAGTAGTTGTTATGGAATTTCTCTCGAACAATCTGTTTCGCTCAGTGACATGCCCCGATGTTTCCGTCATCGGTTGGGGTGTGAGAGATTGGTATCAGAGCCATAACTATAGGGAATTAGGCAAGACTCGACCTAGTCCGGGTTGATGTATTAGAACGACCTAGTATATAGTCTAAGTACCAACAGACCGACTTGTGCATACCCAGTAGGGGTTTTGTACGAGCTTGCTCGCTATTTCTCGCTCGACCTCGCTGTACACTACACACTTGCGCGAACATCGCATACTACAGTTTTGCACAAGATCGGCCTTTCCTAAGGCTGATTACTCACACAACGGATGATCTGGTTAAGATTAGGTGTGAAAACTGCAAACTCTCGACCAGATTACTCATTCGAATTGTTATTTTTACTATAAACAGGAGAATTTGCGTTGAATCAGGAGTGAAATCCATACTTCGACACAAATCTTCTTATCAATCTCGTGGTCTTACCACACAAACAGGAACGTAGTCGCTAAGTTAGGGGTGAAACTCAAACCTTGATGACTCGTTCCACTCTCTAATGTGGTTTTACAAAACTCTCACCAAAGTCTCGACGGACTCCAACGACTTGAAGTCACACCATAGCTAGAAGGATGCGTGTCGATCGCTCAAATCGAAGTGAGAGCACAATCCAAAAGGCCAAGGTGTGCACTTAAAGTCCTTGTGAATGGTTTAATCACTTTGGGTAGTCAACGTCTATCTAGCCGAAGATAATCTATTCTCGATTTCTATGTGTTTCGATTCCGAGCCCGCAACTGCTGACTCTTATATTTGTCGATTGTATGTGGATTTTATGTGATTTATGTGGTTTTGTTTATTTGTTAGCGTGTTGAGATACTGATGGTTTCGATTTAACGTTTCTTGCTCCGCTTATCACACAACACGCTACACAATCGCTTACAAATTGCTGGTCATTATTCGTAATCGCTGCTCGATACTCGCAATCGCTGTAATAAATCGCTACACGCGCTGTGAAGGATAGGGAATACGTGCAACATATAGCTAGGTTTCTGTATTCTGACTGCCTCATGTGCTTCTGTGCCTTACGTGCTTACATGTTTCTATGCCCTACGTGCTTATATGCTTATGTGTTTATGTGCCTATGTGGTTCTATGCTATGTGGATACGTGAGTGAACAACATGAGAATGCGAGCAAATCTTCTGAGGAATCCCGAACTGATTCGCCAAAGGCTGCTTTTAGCTTCAAGCACTTCAAAGCCTGCGGACCGAAAGAGTTTACTGGTGAAGATGGTCCTACGGCCATGTTCCAATGGTTTGATTCTATCGAAGTCACCCTGCGCTAGAGTGGCTGTCCTGATGATCTCCGTACTCTCAACGCGATTAGCGTTTTCCAGTCCCGCGCTTTAGACTGGTGGACAGCCGAGAGGAACAAACGCGGAAATGATGCACCTTACGGGCTATCATGGGATGAGTTGAAGGACGTGATGATGGAAGAGTTCTGCCCTCCCCATGAGCGCCAAAAGTTGGAGGATGAATTCTGGCATATTAAGCAGAAGGATGGTCACAACGCTGGTTTGACTGCGCGCTTCAAGCAGTTGAGTATTATCTGTCCGGATCAAGTCAAGACGCCCGATGTCGCCATCAAGAAGTATATCCATGCTCTTCCGGATTGTGTGGCTGATTTCGTTCAAGCTGCCAAGACATCAACGATTGAAGAAACCTACTTGCTCGCGGCAGAGATCAATGACAAGCAAGTCAAGTCTGGTGTCTGGGATAAAGCTCCCAAGAATCTGCATCAAGCTACTACTACTTCAACCGCTGAAACCGTCGCCGCTTCTCAGTCATCCAAGCTTTCAAGACGTAAGAGAAAGAACAACAGCAGTTCCAGCAACAAGAACTGTGCTGTGACCACTGCTGCCCCACTTCAAGCTGTTCCAGCTCCTCAGCAACATCAACACCGCCAAGTTGCGACCCCTGTTACCAACGCACCACCAGCAAAGCGTGCGTACACTGGTCCTCACCCGGCATGCCCTACTTGTAATTATCATCATCCAGTGGGAATCACCTGCAGATATTGCGCTCATTGCAACATGTACGGCCATTTCATCGCCAACTGCCGTACAGGTCCATGTCTAAACCCTGCTCCAACACAAGGTCAAGCTCCTGCTCATCAAGCTCTACTTGCTGCTCCACAAGGCCGTTAAGCGGCTCAGGCACCCGTGGTCAACGCTAGAGCTTGCTATGCAGTGGTGATCCCAACCACTTCGCCAACATGTGCCCGAACCGAGTGATCAAGCAAGAGCCACAACAGCAGCAGCCTCAGCAACAACAGCAACCACCAGCACCCCGCGGACTTACTTTCATCATCAATGTCCGTCAAGCTCAAGCCGATAACAACGTGGTGAATGGTACGTTTCTTGTGAATGGTATATATGCTTCGTGTTTGTTTGATACTGGAGCAGATAATTGTTTTGTATCACTTGAATTCAAAAAGCTCCTCAATCATAAACGCGCTCATCTCCCCTCGACGTTCGATGTTGAAGTTGCCACCGGAAGAACCGTCGTCGTCAACTCTGTTCTTCGTGACTGTACTCTCGAACTCAACAATCACATCTTCCCCATCGATCTTATTCCGATGCAGCTCGGAAGTTTTGACGTTATAGTAGGCATGGACTTTCTTCGTGAAAACCATGCCGAAGTTGTTTGCTTCGATAAGATGATTTGATTCTCGCTCGCTAATGGTGATCAATTGTGTGTCTATGCTGAAGTCGCGTCGAAGAAACTCCAACTCATGTCATGTGTCCATGCTAGCAAGTATCTCCGCAAGGAATACCAAGCTTTCTTGGCACACATCGTAGTAGCAGGGAAAAAGGAAGTTAAAGAGGTGAAAGACGTCCCCATTGTTCGAGAATTTCCTAACGTTTTTCCCGATGATCTACCGGGATTACCTCCCGCTCGTGATATCGATTTCCATATCGAGCTCATTCCTGGAGCCATCCCTATTGCGAAAGCGCCGTATCGTCTTGCTCCTTCCGAAATGCGCGAACTCTCTAGTCAACTCCGGGAACTTCTTGATAAAGGTTTTATTCGCCCTAGCACCTCTCCGTGGGGCGCGCCTGTCCTTTTCGTCAAAAAGAAGGATGGTTCGTTCAGGATGTGTATCGACTATAGGAAGTTGAATAAGTTGACGATCAAGAATCGTTATCCCTTGCCACGAATCAATGATTTATTTGATCAACTACAAGGTGCTACGTGTTTTTCTAAGATCGATCTATGCTTAGGCTATCATCAATTACGCATTCAAGAGGAGGATATACCCAAAACCGCTTTTTGAACCCGCTATGGTCACTATGAGTTTATCGTCATGCCTTTTGGTTTGACCAACGCTCCTGCAGTCTTCATGGATTTGATGAATCGAGTGTGCAAACCCTTCCTTGATCGCTTCGTAATCGTATTCATCGATGATATCCTGATCTATTCCAAATTGAAAGTCGAACACTCGCAACATCTACGTTTGGTTCTCGAGTTACTCCAGGGAAACCGTCTTTATGCCAAGTTCTCCAATTGTGAATTTTGGCTAGAGGAGGTCCAATTCTTGGGTCACATTGTCAATAGTCAAGGTAACAATGTTGACCCTGCGAAGATCGAAGCTGTTAAGAGCTGGGTTACACACAAGAATCCGTCTGAAGTCCATTCTTTTCTAGGACTGGCAGGCTATTATCGTCGTTTTATCGAAAGTTTCTCCAAAATTGCCGTACCTTTAACCTCTCTTACGCATAAAGACAAACCTTTTGTTTGGGGAACTAAATAGGAGGAAGCCTTTCAAACTCTCAAAACGATGCTTTGCAATGCTCCCGTGCTCTCATTGCCTGACGGAAACGACAACTTCGTAGTCTACTGCGATGCCTCTAACCTCGGTCTTGGTTGTGTTCTCATGCAACGAGACAGGGTTATCGCGTACGCTTCTCGACAGCTCAAGATCCACGAGAAGAACTAAACCACACACGACCTCAAGCTTGGCGTGGTTGTTTTTGCGTTAAAGATCTGGCGACACTACCTTTATGGTACCAAGTGTACGATCTTCACCGATCATAGGAGCCTACAACATATCTTTGACCAGAAAGAACTAAACATGCGTCAACGCCGGTGGGTAGAACTGCTCAACGATTACGACTGTGAGATCCGTTACCATCCAGGCAAAGCAAATGTTGTTGCCGATGCCCTCAGTCGACGAAGCTACTTGCTTAGCATTCGTAATTCTCAAGCCCAATATCATCTCGAAACTCTTATGCGTGACGCGCAGCATGCTTGTTTTACCGAGCGAACTTTGAAGAAGGAAAGAATTCTAAACGATGGCGCCCAACTCGAGAATAAGGCGAATGGTATATTTCATTATTTGGACCGAATTTGGATTCCCAAGCGTACGAGCCTACGACAACTTCTGATGGATGAAGCCCACAAATCTCGATATTCTATTCATCCCGGTGCAGACAAGATGTACCAGGACATGCGCTACAAGTACTGGTGGCCGGGCATGAAAAAGGATATCGCAATCTATGTTTCGAAATGCCTGACCTGTTCCAAGGTTAAGGCTGAGCATCAAAGACTCTATGGCTTACTCGTTCAGCCCGAAATCCCGATGTGGAAATGGGAGAGTATAGCTATGGACTTCATAACGAAACTCCCGCGTACTCAATCTGGTCATGATAGCATTTGGGTTGTGGTTGACCATTTGACTAAGTCAGCTCACTTCCTACCGATACGGGAAGACTACAAGGTAGAAAAATTAGCCCGAATCTACACTAACGAGATCATCAGTCGACATGGGACGCCTCGCGACATCATCTCTGACCGCGATGGTCGGTTTACCTCGTGTTTTTGGGAAACATTTCAATCTGCTCTCGGTACTACTCTGAATCTAAGTACCGCTTTCCATCCCCAAACCAACGCTCAGACTGAAAGAACGATTTGTACCCTTGAAGACATGCTCCGTTCGTGTGTCATAGATTTCGGTGGTAATTGGGACGCGTACTTACCTTTGGTCGAATTCTTGTACAATAACAGTTATCATTCCAGCATACAAATGGCACTATTTGAGGCTCTATACGGAAGGAAATGTCGATCGCCTATTGTATGGCATGAGATCGGAGAAACGCAAATTACCGGTCCCGAGCTGTTGCAAGAAACGATAGACAAAATCCTCCAAATTCGAGACAATCTGTTGAAAGCTCGGTGCCGACAGAAAAGTTACGCTGATAGACGCCGCAAGCCCCTTGAATTTGACGTTGGCGATCACGTACTCCTAAAGGTTGCACCTAGGAAGGAGGTGGTCAGATTCGGCAAGAAAGGAAAGCTCGTGCCTCGATATGTTGGACCCTTTAAAATTCTGGAAAGATTTGGAAAGGTAGCCTACAGACTCGAACTACCAGAGGAACTGAGTAACGTCCACCCGACTTTCCATGTTTCGAACCTCAGAAGGTGCCTGGCCGATCAAGAATTATGTGTCCCTCTTGAGGACTTGCAAGTGGACGAAACACTACACTTCGTAGAAAAGCCTGTTGAGATCGTGGGACGAGAAACCAAGGTACTCAGACGCTCACGCATCCCCATTGTGAAAGTCCGATGGGAAGGCAAACGAGGCGCAGAGTTCACCTGGGAACTCGAAAGAGATATGGAGGCGAAGTACCCGCAGTTGTTTATTACCGCTGAAGCCTAATTTCGGGACAAAATTCCCTTAAGTAGGGGAGGCTGTAACACCCCGTGTTTCAAAAGTCAAAGTCAAAGTCAAGATTGAAGTCAAAGGAAGAAAAGATTGCTAATTGCGATCTGTCACTCCTTGCTCAACTACTGTTTTGACTTCTTTAACTTGTAATCGAATCTATTTTATCGTTTTAGTTGTATTATGTGGAGTATCTATTAATAATTGACGTTTAATCGCTATTTAGTCGCATGTATAATCGATTTACCGCTTATCGCTATCGAAATCGCAACTCGAGTTATGTGTTCTGGATACTGTTTTACGTGTGTGTGCTATTTATGTGTTACTTGTGCATGTTATGTGTATGTTGAGGTGTTAATCGCAATCGCAATCTATCGCATCGCAATCGAATCGAGAACGCTAAACGCAAGTTAATTATAATGATTGTATGCTAGATATAATAGTTAGTTATTTGTGTGACTAATAGGTAATACCATCGCATTGCTCTCTCGAATCGCATCGCAACGCTCAACACGTGAATCGAAACGACAAAACTCATCGCGCCGAACACTAGGATCGAGTGGCCAACCGATCGAGTGGCCATCCGATCGGATTGCCATCCGATCGGGTTGCCATCCGATCGGATTGCCATCCGATCGGGTTGCCACCCGATCGGACTGCCACCCGATCGACCAGCCACCTTCCCCACTTTCCTTTTTGGGAAACCCTATAAATACCCACCTGTCACATCATTTGTGATGTGACAGCTCCTCTGCTCGACCAGCTCGCTCAAGCTCACTTTTCTCCCGATTTCTCTCGATTCTTCTAAGTTTCCAACCGAAATCTTGTACTTCTATGATCTACACGCACTTCTCCATCATTTTCACCTTTGAATCTTAACTTTTAACCGTGAAATCACCGGATTTGAGGTGTTCTAGGATGATGTCATCATGGAGTTCTTATGAACTTCAATGTTTGGCCTCATTCCACCAAGAACAACTTAGATCTAAAGGATTTTCACAAGATTAATCAATGTTTTTGCAAAGATCTACATAAAATCATGGTTGAAAGGATTGAAAGAAGGTTTTCCAACTTTCTTTTAACTCTTTTACACTCAATGCCTTCAAAACCGATAGAATCATAGCTCGTTCAGATCTTCTAACTCGTTCTTAGTGATGGATTAGTTCCAGATCTGAATTCTATCCAAGAGATAAGTGATTTCGGGTTTGAACATGAACAACCGTCTCGAACCGTGAACCGGCCGGACTAGGGTGGTTCCTGTTCGATCGAGTCACTAGAGTCGAGATAGGGTTCCTGTTGTTTAAACAAGTATCATAACGTCTCGTTCAAATCTACAAAACTTCAAAGGAAATCAAGTGTCATGAAGATCTGACCGTTGGGATGGATTGTCATCCGATCGGGTAGCCATCCGATCGGATTGCCATCCGATCGACCGGCCTTCCAATCGGGTTGCACTTGGTTCCTTACTTGAACTTTTATTTGAACTTTTCAAAGGACTGAACGTTGAACGGATTACCAACCGATATGATAGCCATCTGATCGAGTGACCATCCAATCATGTGACGTTTAGGACTTTGGTACTTAAAAAATTTTCAACATGTTCAATACGTACGGATTGCCACCCGATCGGATAGCCATCCGATCGCGTGACTGTCCTGCTGTGAACTTGTTTTCACTAAGTGTCCTACCAATCGGATTGCTGTCCGATCGAACGCCCGTTCGATCGACCGACCTGAAGGGTAGAGATACTTCTCTATTTTTAAAATGCTACAACGAAAACTTCAAAATACAAACCATCATACACAAACACGTCCTCATCAAGCGAGGTGTCAATCCAATCGAATGGCCATCCGATCGGATGACCATCCGATCGGATGACCATCCGAACGGATTGTCACACGATCGACTAGCCATCCGATCGGATTGCCAACCGATTGGATTACCATCCGATCCTTGGTATACTTGCACCGTTTTACGCGCCGCTCATCGTTTATGCTATCGTTAATTGTTCAGGCTAATCTCTCTCAGCGCTCCCTTCAATCCAAGATAGTGTTTACTTGATAAACACAATATGTGAGTATACTCGATCCCTTTTTGCTTTACGCACTTTTGGGTGTTACATACGTTACTTATTCTAAATCACATCGAACACACAACGCAGACACTATTTGTACGCTGACCTCTAATGCATGTTATACATGACTCGATGAATGCCTATTTGTTATGTTAACACATTGATTGTTGTCTACCTGCCTTAGCAACGATAGTACTATAGTTTGGACTCAGCACCTGTTTACTCAGGGGTTGTTAAGGACAATTACTTCACGTGTTCACAGTGGTGAATATGTGTTGCGCACTCACTACTCGCAGTCATTGGTATTGATAGGATCTTTGTCGATAACTTACATGCTTCACATTATACGTTATTCATGCTGGTCATGCGTAAACGATTTCGAACTCTATATGCTATTATCAAACTTGTATGCTCACCTTTACACTATGTGTATTGACCTCTATTTTAACGTATGTGACAGGTGTTTGAATGCTTAGGATGTGCTTACCTGCTTTGGGGAATCAAGTAGGATCGAGAGTCTAGAAACAAAGACAATTTATATTTTATTTGAAACCTAAGTTGTCGAAACAGTTTTATTTGTTTGGAGATATTATGTCTGTAATAACTTGATTGCTTAATGGGTTACGGTATGGGACGTACTGTTAACTATTCGGTAAAGTAGTTGTTATGGAATTTCTCTCGAACAATCTGTTTCACTCAGTGCCATGCCCCGATGTTTCCGTCATCGGTTGGGGTGTGACAATGATCTTGCCATTCTATTATAATCTTAAGATGATGAAGATCAATGGTCCATATAAGTTCACACAGTTCACTCTTGGGGGGTGTTCACTCTAGAACCCTACCCTATATATATATAATACTAATAAAAGATTACATCTAATGCCACATGATATTCTCTCATCTAACCTATTTCTAATTAATGTCACATGACATTTTCATCGTTAATTCATTAATAATATATATAAATTAATATCTAATTCTAATTTATGATTAAAAAAATATATATAAATGATCTGTAATTTTAAAAACTATATGAGATTATATATAAAATTGATATATGAGTTTTTCTAACATATAAATAAAAACTAAAAAGTGCAACTAACCAAAGGATTATCTCGCAAAAAGATTAAAATTTTATTGAACTCTGTTTTAAAATATAAATAGAAGAGAACTTAACGTTTTGAAGTTTTATAGATGAGATAATATTAAGGTTTGTAGCTACACCGATTTATGTTTAATAAATGTGTTTTCAATTTAATAGAGCTAAGAAATATATTAATTTCATTTTATACCCATTTGTGACATAGTCAATTAACCTTTAATAATGAAAAGATTTTATTTATCATGTATAAACCTTTAATTTATATCATAACTTTACAATAACCATTTATTAATTAAATCTGCATAACAATTATTAGTAAGATTAACAAATTTAATTTATATCTTACCAATAAAATTGGCTTTTTACCAATAAAAAGAAAAAGACAACTTAAATAATGAATTTTGTAAACAAAATTGAGGTCTTAGAGATTTATTTTAAATGAAAGTTATATTTAAAAGATACATAATGATAGAAATTATTATTATTTTTATACATTGTTATATGTAACGTTATATGTAATTTTACTCATATTAATAATATATAAATTTGTGTATTACATGCTTTTCAGTATTCGGCCTTTTGTAATACATGGCCTTCTGTGTTAATAATTAAGATAGACTGGTTTTTGTGATAAATTCAAGTTAGTTGTGTGAACTATTATATGGTAATAAAAATTCGTTTAAATAACGTTTTGTTACTAATTAACATAGGCCGTTAGTTATATAAAGTTTTTTAAAGATTATATAACTATATCTTTTATATTGTAAAAACTCGTGTAATAGGTAGATCTATATTGTGTATGTATATATATGACCTTTGCATTTAAACCCAAAAAATATAAGGCCCAAATAGTTTAAACTATTAGACCCAAATTGGATTTTAAACTTAAATAAAAACAGACCCAACTACTCAAAATGTATATTAAAACAATACATTTTGGTGCCACTTGGCATAAATTTAATCCACTAATTGCCACCTGTCCTCCCTACAGCTTCTACCTTTACAAAATCCCGCTCAAACGAAAACCCTAAATCAAAACACGCGTAGATACTCCATTCCTTCTCCTACAATCTTCTTTCTTTTTTTCCTTGATATTTTTTTTTACTCTTCACCTCTTTCTTTGTTTCTCTCTGCAACTCTTCACCTCTTTTTTCCCTTTTTTTTCTTTCATCATTCAATCAGATTTAGAAATCCTAACAATCATCTTATTCGCGATTCATCTTATTCTCCGATTCATCTTATCCTCCAATCCATCACCATCTTCAATTGAATACTGGCAATCAAAATCGATGAAGGTATACGTGGGGCTGTGGTGGTGCATATCTGGTTATGTTGGTGGTGGTTACAGGTGTTTTCCATCGATCTTTCTATCTATGATTATTCAACCCTAAATCATGGAAGCGATTATTCAAACCTAAATCATAACCAGATGATCTGGATCAGGTATGTAAGCGCCTCTCTCAATTGTGAAGAGTTTTTGTATAATGATTATTCAACCCTAAATCATAATCAGTGACGAATAGTCTTCTCTGCCGATTTGAAGGTTTGATTCTGCTTACTGTAGTCCTAACAGAATTTAATTACAGACTATGATATCATTTTGTATATTAATTTCAGTTTTTTATTTTGTGTATTAGGGTATCGTACAGAGAAAATGTGAAGGAGCATGACCGTAGGCTTGCGGGGCTTAATTACTATGAGCTGTGAATACGAAATTACAGGTATCTGATCCTACTTAAGCCTTATTGTTCCACTTATTTATTTTTTTTGAAAGGTTTATTGTTCCACTTATTGAAATGTCTCTGGGAAAGCAATGAAGTTGTTTTTTATGGTATTACAATTATCTTATGTAGCTTAACTTCTAATTGTAGACTGTAGTCGCTAAAAGTGTGGGTATACTTTAATTTTTTCTCGCTAATATAGTAGATTTGGTTAATGGAACAACCCTCAAGACATTTCCTATGATCCGTTCAGAAGGGGCAACAATATATGGGTTCGGGTCATACTTATTCTTCCACTTAATTTTTTTTTTTTGAAAGGTTTATTATTCCACTTATTGATTGTATTGTTTTGGTGGTGTTTGTTCTTGATTTTGGAATTAATGACATCCAGGTTAAAAGCGTGCTTGATCCTTGTGAGTATGTTAATGTGAGTTTGGGAGGTGACTCAATGCAGCAAGATCAAGATACTGAAGCTGATAGTGAGGTAGAGTACCCAATATATATATATTGTGTTAATATATGACTGACTGGAAAAAATGAAGCTATGAAAAAATGAATTATAATTTTGGTTTTGAACAAAGCACACTCTTTTAATTGTTTTCGGATTTGATTTGAGGAAAAGAAAGTATATGCATAGTGACCTTTTATATTTGCATGTCACGCAATTCATGAACTTTTCTTTCTAGGTTTGTTAGTGCTTGGTTTTTAGTGTTTGAATTCTGTTAGATTGTGTCGAATTTATAGGTGCACACCAACGGTTTGATAAAATGTCTGTTTGAAATTTGAAGATTCACAAAATTGGTAACTCAAAAGGTTCATGTTATCATCTTAGGTAGCTTCTTTGAGAGGGAACCACCTATAATCAACAAGCTCATAGGCCATTATGATTTAGGCAGCTTGACAAAAAAAAAAAAAAAAAAAAAGACTTTCCAATTCGTTTTGATATCTATGGTTTTTGTTTTGTTTAAACCACCAATTATTAATTGAATGCTGAGACGGATAGGAATGAGAAAAATAACTTGAATACCATATTATCATTCGATTTAAGTTTGATGTTTTTTTGTCTGTTGTTTCTATTTACTTGATATGTATTTAATTTTATGTTAAGTCATTTGTTTTATGTATGATTATTAGATTCCTAGGTTTACCAAAAGCACGTGTATATCATACATGTGGTTTGAGAGTAAACTTTTTAATTGGCATTTGAGGATGTGATTTTGACACAATTAGCTTATGAAAAGATCTTATTGTGGTTTTGATAGAGAGAAGTTGGATTAATTCTTCAGTTCATGTGAGTTATATACCAAGCCGATGATTCAAATTGCTTTAACTTCTTTATGTTCTTTTCTATAGTTTTTATATTTGAAAAAAAAAAGCTCTTAGTTTTATATGTATTCCAGTTTATGCTAAATGAAAAAAAGGGAAAAGGGTTTATACATTATAAGGTACATTAGAGTAATCTGATTAATCAATGTGAAACTAACATAATGTTATGTTTATAGCAGGTGATTGCGCTCAAGCAACCTACCATACCTACATAGGCCTCTTTCTTGGATTGAACAAGGACCATTTTGTGACCAAGAATTGTTGGGCTCCTCGCCCATGTGACTAGAAAGGCGTAAGTTTTATTATTTAGCACTAATTAATCAATTTGAATACTCATGGGACCTTCCAATGTTACCTCAACATAATCAATGGGAAAGTGGACTAAATGAAGAGAAAATCAATGTCAGCCTAAATTTAGGAAAATTGTTGTACCCATCAACAGATATGGTCCTTATCATCTAAAAAAAATAACTAAAATGTTGGTGACAAGCATTGCACATTATATTTCAAATGCTTTTTATTGCATATTGTTGCTATGCACAGTTAGATATCCAGCTATTACATTGCGAATGAAGTTTATCGGGCGTTGAGGGGGCTATGATGACTAAACGGGATTTGCCAGCTCATATTCTATGACTTTGGAAGTGCAAAGGTTTTGGTAATTTAAAAAAATATATATATATATTTCAATACACAAATACCATTCATCATTTGGTGAGCATTGATTTTTTTTTATTATTTCAGTTTTGAGTTGATTCTTACTTGATCTAGATCTTGGTGGGTCCTTATGAACGGACTAAAGATGGTTTTCAAGATCCCATAAGCAACTACTTTTGGACTCAGTTAGAGAAGATCTTGGCGGCTCTGCGGGTCCTTATGAACGGATTATGTTGTCTATTATATATAGTTGATTTCATCGAAAGTATTTTGGTGGTTATTGATTAAATGAAAGAAAAAAGGGTGAGTGATTGTCAAGTGTTGATTGTTTCAGGTTCTGGGAGCAGCATCTATGGCTACCTAGACAGGGAAGCATCCAGGTAAGCTTAAAGATGATGTAACTTCACCAGGCGGAACCACCATAGCCGGGGTTCATGAGCTCAAGGAGTCTGGTTTCCGTTGGATACTGATGAATGCGGTTGTTGCTGCTGCAAAGCGTAGCCTCGAGCTTTCTCAGAATTAGTTTTTTATGTATTTCTCGACATGCATTAAACAAGTTGACATTGTCAGCCATTGTTAGTTTACATGGCCACATTTAGTGGAGTAACCTGCTATTCTGATTACTAGAAATATATTTGTGGTTTGAAATAAAAAGAAGTCATTTTATTTAAAAAATTATAATGACATTTCAAGTGGAACAATTACAGCAAAAAAGGGCATAGGTGTTCACCCTAAAGATCTACAGTTTACGTTTACATAACAATATTTTTAGAAGAATATGAATCTGCAGCCGAAGAGAGTATACTAATAACACCATGGAATAATATGATTATTCAACCCTTAGACGTGAAGCCTAAGTTTGGAAAGGTCTAGAACAAAAATGATGATCTACATGGGCTTCAATGTCAGTAGATATTATATGTTTGAGTTAAGCCACCCGCGAAGCTCGCGGGATCTTAGGCTAGTTATATATATATATATATATATATATGGAACCTATTAAGTCTAACCAACTCTTAAATCAATCTTCAACATTAGATTTGGCTGAGATTAAATCTCAGCCACTTAAACTCCATTTTTTAACTCCATTTTTTTGGACTGAATCCGAATTTGTTCGTCCATTCGAAAGCCCTCTCAGTAATGTTTTACTCACCTCTTATTTTACGTTTCACATGTCATTGGTTAGTTTACGCTTGGTTATTCCGAATATATTATTTAAGTTTGTATAGTATTCTTCGATTATGTATGTTGTTATTTGATACACAGATTACATGAGACATCCGTAGGTTAATTCACCGTGTTCGACCACATTCTGGTAATTCTTTCTTTAGTTTTTCTTTAAATAGCCATGGAGACTGTTGAACATGGGGAATGGCCAAATTGGAGATACCCAGATGGGCTTTCAATGAAATTGATCAAAATAGAATTATGGTTTTGTTAAAATTGTCTCCATTTTTTTGTTTTTAATTTAAATTTAAGGGCATCCAACAAGACGAAGTGGTTGGTTCGATTGATTTTTTATAAACCATTTTTGGCAAATAAGGTAACTAATCAAAAGTAATTTCCTACCAATTGTTTGAGCATGTTTTTTTTTGTGATCGACTATGCCTACCAAATGTTTGATTAAATGTCTACTGACTTTTAGTTTTGATATTTGCTTTTGTAGGTGTTTATCGAAGGTTCTTTTGGGCTTTGGTTTGAAGACCTGGCTAAGGTCATCAGAAATTGAGTGGCAACAATATGAAATTTGCTCTAGCTTCAAAAGTCTTTGTGAGGCTGGACTGTTCTCAGTTACATATGATATGTTCTTTTCATGTGTAAGTGGTTAACATGTTTCCTATTTTCATAGCTTTCTGAGATGAACGGTAGGTCATGGGAGATCCTTATGGAGCTAGCAAGGTATCAGGTATTGTTGCATTTTGGACTTCTGAGGAACAATTCATGAGATCGATTGTCAGCTACTATGACACAACATAATAAGTTTTTCTCTTGTGTTATTTGCAGCTGATTCGCCCAATTTACATTCAAATAGTAGAGATGCAAAATGTAGAAATATAAACTGCAAATACACTTTTGGTTATAAACCAGGAAAAATGACTCTTAGCTTTGAGTAAGGGCGTTATGGTAATCCTACTACCCATGTTTTTGAGGAAAAGATAAGGTATTCTTAATTCGGTATTGGGTTTTCGTTTTGTTTTTGTTTTCCCTTTGATAAAGTTTCAAGTTATTAAAAGAAAAGCAAAACTGTGAGCTATGATGGTTATAGTTTGCAACCACATACATCCAATCTTTATCAGCTTATCTAATTATCTATGAACTTTTTTTAGTATCTTTTGTTTAATTACATGTAATTTTAGGTATTGAATCTGATTGGTGATATCAAAGGAAAGGTTGCTGTGATCTTGGATACTATGTTTGACATATCCAATGAGTCTTTTTAAAAATAAGTCAAATATTAGCACCCTCATGTACGGTCCATTTTAAAAAGCTGGGTAAATAATAGCAAGGTTTGTGTTTTTTTTTTTTAGATTTTAAAGTTTAACTTAAGAGTTTTAAATATATATAAATTCTGTTACTTTATATTCAGTGTTATATGTGATTTGAAGAAATAAAAATTGTAGCACTAGAATCTTCTTGGGATACTGATGTTACAAGTTTAAATGCTCTTCGTATTTTCACAGAGGTGGCTTGCCGATTTTGTTTTTGACTCCTAAAAATTACATTATCAGCCTATTAATTGAGTTATAATAATTTTATGGTGAACTTAATATTTTATGTTTTTTTATTTGAGAGGCATGTTATTTCTCTTGATGGACCAGTGGTGACTGCATCAAGGGATCAATTTGCAATTGTCAAAATCATGTTGGATCTGGTGCAAGTCCAAATTATTGTGGGATTCCATTTATCATATCCCCTGTTTGGTCTTTTCTTTAATCTTTGTAGAAAGCATCCATTTTAACAATAAATATTGTTGGTTGCACTTATCTTACCATGTCTACAAATACTTAAAAGGTAGTTTAGATGATTAATATTTTGATTAATATTTTATGGCAGGCAAGTTTACTGTTAGTTATAATTGTTATTATATTATTTATCACTTAAATATCAAGTTTATGTGGGTTGTTTTAATGTAAGTTATGAAGGTACAATCTGAGATGATTTGGCTCATGGCAAAGGTGTTTATAACGCTGAGCAAGGGCTGGTCACGTTTGGTTATGTTGCGGATATTCTTGGAACCTACATAACGATTTCAAAGGTCGTCATGCCAAAATGATCAAAGACCTTCACCACCGGTTAGATTACCTTTCTTTCGTTGGGTTTTGTTCGTCTCTTTGTTCCTTATCGACTTTCCTTTTCGATGTTGTTCTTATTGTTGCAGATGTTGAAAATTTTTACTAGCGTCCGATTAAGGTTCTCTATACGGGTCCGTTGAAGATCAGTTAAGAAAAGAAACGTTGGTGTATTTTATTTCAGTGATACTGATTATTAGATGGTACTAAATTCGCTTGACTAATAGTCCCAATTTTTCAATTATATTATAAGTTGTAACTAGAACTTGTAACTATTGGTGCAGATATTCATCATTGGAATGCTTACAAATGTCGGTAATAGGGGATTTGAGCGAATTTATAACATTCTCAAGGTGATAGTCTATTTGTTCTTATAGTACTGTAGTTTTGTGTTTGATGCAGAGATTGTGGGAAACAAGTCTATTTAGGTATGGATATATCTAACAGATTGATAGCATGATAGCATACACATTCTTTTGTTGTGCTTTCAATTTCTGATTAGTATACAATCGGGTATGTATTCAAAGTTGATAATCTAGCGAGTTTTAATCATTCTCACTTTGTTGTTGCTCTGTTATAGTGGATGAAGAATCTTTCTAAAAATAATTTTGTGCTACAACTGGTAATACAATGTTACTTGGTTGTTAATGTTAGTAATAAAATATCAGTTGGTATTTATTTGCGTTTAATTTGAACTTGACAGCTATTGTATCTCATGTAGCTTGCCGAAAAGCATACTAAAATGTGTTATGATTTGCGTGATAGTGGACAATGGAACACGTGATGGATTAGTCGAGTTTCTAAGAACTGCTATCAAAGACCCAGAATTAGTTGTCCACTATGTGTTTATGCATGTTACAAGGTATCTAATAACGACATATCTTTTTTTATAAATATCCTAAACCCTCCCTTCTTCGTTCTTGTATATTTTTTGTTATGGTTATGTTGTTTTATGTCTAATAAGTCCATTTGAAGCATTTGGACAGTCATATAGAATAGGTAAATAGATCTGTCATTCAGTACCACGAACAATTTCTTTCAAATTATCAAGATTTTGTTGCATGTATTGCTATGTCATTAAAAATAATATCTTAGTCAATTTGGACCGATTGTCACTTAACTTTACAGGAGAGTTTAGATATCCTTCTTTCCTTAAGTATCCTTGATCTTTCATTCACCTCATGAAGAAAGGAATCGAACCTCTTTTGTTAGGTACCCTCAATGTATCTTTTAGTCCATGAAGTAAGTTACAGAGGTAGCATAACTTGTAAGTGGCAAACTAGAATTGAGCTTTATGATAAATAAATTTGATGATAATAAATAGTGACTTATATATTTTGATTTGTTATTTTTCCTGTGCAAACACTTGATTGGATTCATTGTTTTTGTGGTTTTAACAATTGTAAACTTGATGCATGTCCCTAAAGTTTGGGTATTTCTCAATTTGTTTACATGGTATTTTAAGATTCTATTTTTTCTTTACTTCTTTAGGTATACTAAGATGGGTATTTTGCTCCATTCAAAACTTTTGGCTTGAAAAACCATATATGGTTGGAACTGATGGTTACATCTTCGTCATTAGAGATCTTCCTCATAAGAGATTTAGAGATAACTGAAAATGTGATCGTTTTGCTAATTTCTTTCCTTCAATTTCTCTTATCTCCCTTCCGTTTTCTTTCCTTTAATTTTAAACTCAAGAACACAAGATAACGGTGATAGCTTTTGCAATTTGTGGTTTGTTAGTTTATGTGGTAGGAGCTGGGATATTCAGTTCGTTTATGGTTGGTCTCTACCCTATATATGTTGTAAGCAACCTGACTGCCTAGAAGCAGGTTATAAATTTACAATATTGTTTTTCTAAATTTATTTTAAGGTCTTTTGGAACCAAATATTCATGCGTGTATTCAACCAATTTGCAAAAAAATTATAAAGAGCGACTTAACTCAGGTATCATACCCATCAAAGAATCAATGATTCCCAAAGTCATCATAACATTTAGGTGGTGTTTGTTTTTTGGCCAGAAGCACTTCTGGCCACTTATGCGCAGAGGTTTGGAGTCCGCAGCTTGTTTGTTTTCTCGCAGACCTTTCATTAAAAAAGGTCTGCGAGACCTCTTCACCACACAGACATTCACCCATGTCTTCTTGGAACCTCTTCTTGGCATAGACCTCTTCTTCTCTGCCACCACCTCCACCACCACATCCCTGCCACCACCGCTACCACCTCCACCACCACATCCCTGCCACCACAACCACCTGATACATCACCACCACATCCCTGCCACCACCGTAGAGAGAGAGACCGTAGAGAGAGAGAGAGAAAGAAGAGAGAGAGATCGGTGAGAGAGATACCGTAGAGAGAGAGAGAGAGAGATACCGTAGAGAGAGAGAGATCGGAGACCATCATCATCGAACAAAACCCCCAAATCGAACCAAAAACCCTAAATCGAACAAAACCCCCAAATTGGAAACGACGAAGGCGGTGGTGATGGTTGAACGACGACTGCGGTGGTGGTGGTTGAACGACGGGGGTGGGTGGTTGTGGTGGTAGATGAAGGCAGACGGGGTGGGTGGTTATGGTTGTTCTTGGCGGTAGATGATGGCGGTGGTGTGATGGCGGAGGTGGTGCGGTGGTGGTGGTGCTATACTGCTATGGGCGGTGGTTGTCACACCCCCAAAATCCACACACGGAGTACCACCGCTTGGAGGCGTGACTGACCAGGATCAAGCCACCAATCATATTGAACGTATAAGTAATAAGTAAAAGTAATCCATCACAATACAATTGGTGCTAAAACAAAAGCATAGCATAGGTAGCGGAAGCATAGTTATGAACATCCAACACAAGTGTTTAGTTTAAAGAGTCATAAAGTTTTTCATCAAAACATCCACAATCCGTGCCCACAACGACCGCGCCTCCCGTGCAAGCTCCAAGAGTACCTATGGTCCTGCAAGGCATGTAACAGAGAGTCAACAACTAGTTGAGCGAGTTCACAGTTGGTTATTCAGTTATAGTGTTCGCATCGTAAATCGTAAGTTCGTTTAGTAATCATGTATCGTATGTAATGGTATCGCGGCCCTCTAGGCATGTTTGCGAAGTTTAGTGGGGGTTTCCCATGTGTTCTAGACTAGTTATATTTGTATTGAGGCCCTCCAGGCATGTTTGCGAAGTTTAGTAATTGTATCGCGGCCACCCCAGGCATGTGTGCGAAGATTAGTATTTGTATCGCGGCCATCCCAGGCATGTGTGCGAAGAGTAGTGGGGGCTTCCCATGTATTACTAGTCTAGCTGTATCTATAGGTGTCCTTCCCAACCCGAGGACAGTGGTGCGTATTCTAGTAGCGAAGTAAGTACATGAAATCATTCAATCCCATTCCCAACCCCGGGAATCCCATGCCTTGGTAAGAGTGTGAACTCACCTTGTTTTGCTCGGTATGCTAAGTATGTGCTCAAAGTAAGTCAATCTCGTCCTAAAGTGTGCACGTATACTTAATCAGTTTGTATTCAAGTTGTTTGCACGTAAACATAATCATCATGAACATCGCATCAATAACACTGAGTATCACATTGCACGTATTTGTGATCATACAAGTATTGCTTTTATACATAACAGCAGTTAACTAACCCAGTTAAGTTTAACAGAATTAACCTAAGTTATTGAACAGTTTAACCATTCGACGAAACACCCCTGTTTCGTCGTTAAGCCCCTTCGACGAATCACTCTTGTTTCGTCATAACTAGTCTCGGCGAAACACATTGTGTTTCGCCATGTCGGTTTCGTCATAATAATGTGTTTCGCCGGTGCCTTTGTTTCGTCGAATCCCATAACAGTTTCAGCAATAAGAAGCAATATCACAGAATCTTAATGCCCTAGTGGCCGGCATCTATCCACCACCGTTCAACCTTATTGGACCGAAATACATAGTCAAGGTTTTATTTTCATTGGACCTCTAATATCATTCAACCGATTGGACCTTTCCTTCTCTTAAAATTTGATAACATATAAACAAACAATTAATATTTGAATCTTGACTAACATGTACTGACAACACACACATGTAAACAAGAATATAATGGCCGACAACATTAAGCAAGTCATGTGCTCATCATCATCATCAAGAGGTTCATGAAAACCCTAATTATACATCATACACCATACACATATACTCATACATGATCCAGAAATCAAGCATATACACAACATGTATAAAGAAATCAAAGGACAAAGAAACCGATTAGACGAGCACGCACTAACCGAGATATCCGGGATGATAGTTTGATCACTAGAGAGGGCTTGGGGAAACACACACTGCCGTCACACTTGGGAGAGTTTTAGGGTTTCAGATTGTTAAAACGTGTGAAACTGAACTCGTTTCCCGTAAATATACACGAAACAGCGTTCTGTGCCCTTAATGGGCTTCGCGTAATAATGGGCCGGCGAAACAGCCTGTTTCGTCGAGATTAGGTTGACGAAACGGATCCTGTTTCGTCGGGATGTTTTTGGCGAATCAACTTCTGTTTCGTCGGGTCCTTTCAGGTGTTAGACAGTTCAAGTGTTTTACTAAAATACTAAGTCTCATGTTTTAATATCAATCACATACATGCAGAATTCACAATACCATACGTTTCATGTTATAATCTAAATCACATAAACATGTAACAATCATAGTGCCTTTCATTATAACATAACGTGTATAGTTACAAGTCAAACAACTAAACAGTCAAAGTCAACGTGCATTTAATGCGAAAGTGAAAGTCGGAAACTCGAGTTGTCACAGTGGTGGTGGTGCTATGGCATATTGTAGAGAGAGAGTTGAGGCAGAGAGGAGAAGTGTGTGTGTTGTGTGTGTGAAAAGTGTTTTTGTAGAAGAAAGAAAAACAAACCCTCTTCTCCTTGCAGACTGCAGACATTTGGTCCACCTCTTCTCCTGCTGATGCCTGCAGATGTGGTCCGCAGACTGCAGACCTTTTCCCGCAGTAAAAACAAACAGCACCTAATGTAAACACAATTTGATACCATAGACAAGATGTTTACCCTTCTGATGCTGTTTCTATGCGTGTACTAATCATTACATATTAATGATTTTGGTATGGTAAGCTAAACTTACACTTTCTACCTTTCGAAAAAAAACTTTTAATTTTATAATCGTGTCAAACATTTAAACTGATAATTTAATTACTAAAAACAACACAAAGATATCTAAACATTTAAATAAAAATCCCTTTAAAAATGTGTTAATAGTACTGTTATAAAAATCACTTTTAAAATGTGCCGTATTGTTATATTATACAAAATTTGTCCTAAATTGTCACTATTATTTTGATGCACTATAGTTTATATAATTGTGTAATCTGACTATTATATTTATATGTTGTTACTTATGATACATCAACGTAACCCGTTCACCGGACGGGTATTAAACTATTTATTCAATAATTAAATAAAAAAAGCCCAACAATTAAAACTCAATACAAATTTAAACCCAAATAAATAGGATTTGGATCAAATACAAAGTATCCTAATTGTAAGAAGTGTAAGAAGGATTTATAGAGTGACAAGTGTCCAATAACCTAAAAAAACTCACTACACAAAAAAAACCCCACTACAAAAAAAAAAAAAAAAAAAAAAAAAAAAAAAAAAAAAAACCTTAAACATCCACCACCACCAAAAACCTAAACCCCCACCCAAAAAAAAAAATTTTTGCCGAAGGGGTGGGTGTTTAGTTTTTTTTAGGTTTTGGGGGGGGGGGGGGGGGGGGTAGGTTTTTTTTTAGGTTTTTGGGGGTGAGGGATGGGGGTTAGGTTTTTTGGGGGTTTTTTTTGGTGAGGTATAGTTTTTTTTTTGTTTTTTTTTTTTGCCCGGGGGGTTGGGGGGTTTAGGTTTTTGGGTGGTGGTGGGGTGGGGTGGGGGTGGGTGTTTAGATTTTTGGTGGTGATGTAGTGGTTTAGTTTTAGGTTATTAGACACTTGTAATTCTATAAATCCTTCTTACACTTCTTACAATTAAAAGGCTTTGTAGAATAACTTGACCCCAAATAAATATATGATTAGTGAGGGCCGAGGGTGTTAAAAAGAATAGCTACATATGAGGGCAATTGTTGAGTTTATGTTATAGGGACCCTTTTTATACTCGTCCCGGACCCAAAACGTTTCGAGGATACTTGGGGACGGCCCTGCATTTATGAATGCATTAAAGCAGTTTAATTGATGATACGTGAGTGACGGGTGACACAGACTACAAGTCGATTGCGTCGAAGATGAATTTAAGCATACGTTTGATGGAGAAAAGCGGTATACGAACATTATCATAGACGTTAGATGGAATAAAGTGGTATACGCAAAATAAAGTAGATACTCAACCAAAATGTCAAGTGTGTGGAAAAACGTGTATTACCGGACACGCTAACCGGCCCACCACCATCGCGCCCCGATGATTGTGGAGGCGCCACACCCCCCCCCCCCCCCCCCCCCCCCCCCCCCCCCCAAATACTCAACCAAAATGTCAAGTAACTGCAGCTATATGGGTAGTAACCTCTGAACATTAGACATGGTATATAATTTCTCTTAAATAATTGCAACATATAGAAAGGGACAATACAGAAGTGTAACTGTGTGTGGTATGTCAGAAGACTGTATACTTTGTGGGTGAACTCACTGTTGATAACAAAGTACATCACATTGCATGTTTCAATGCCACCATTGCAAGGGTACCCCTCAAGGTTTCATATATATATATATTTTTGTTTTCTATATCAAAATTTCACATTTATTTGATGATAAATACATGATCCTGACCCAGATATGTGTAGTTATTATGTTTTCTTGATCTGGGTATTGAGCTAGTGAAGTCTTTTTTAATATTTACCATCTTGGTTTTGCCTACTTGTTGACTGTGAGTAGTCAAGATCAAAGATGATGTTTTGAATCCACCAGTTGTAAATATCTTTATCATTTTATTTATTTATTTATTTATTTATTTGTGGGTGATGTAGAGTTTGTTGATGTTACATGAGATTTTATATATTTTGATAATTTAGTTGTTGAATTAGGTGATTGGCCTAGATATTCATGGGACTATGGGTGGATCCATGTGGGTGGATGTTGGTTTTCTTGGATCTTGTAATCAAGTGAACTGTTTCTGTGGTCCTTGACTCATATCCCACAATACAAGCAAGGAGCACAGACCTGCTGGTCTGACAATATAGTATTCAAAAAATATATATAAATGTTATTATTGAAGAGATAAAACTATGTTAGTAATACTAATAAGAAATTTAGGATCTTTCAGTGACTCATAAGCCATTTTGACCCATGAGCTTTCAATGAGAGGTGTTGTTCTATAGGTTGCTCCAAGAGTCACCCTCCTTTTTGACTCTATGTAGCCTTGTAATGAAAAAAGTCTTGTGGTTTACAATGTCTTGGTAAATGGTTTATAGAGATTAAAACAATAAGATAACAATGCGAACAACATCTTCGCCAGTTCCTCGACTCAACCGGTCGATTCAATCTCAAAAACTGATCGGCTGAAAAGTAGAGGAAGCAAGCATCAACACTCGTTTTGCTTTGGTTTTGTCTGGTTCGCTCAAAACCGACAGCTTCATTTGTGCCCGGTCCATTATCTCATAATAACCAAACTGAAGTGACACACGCAAGATCATACATCATGTGCACACGTGAGATTTTGGGACACGAAATGTCGCACTTTAAATATAATCCACACGATTTAATAGCAGTGACTGTGAATGAGAGGAGAACTCCATAGTTAAGCATGCTTAGATGAGAGCAATATCACCATTGGTGGACCTTGTTTGAACTTCCCACTCGAGTAACAAAAATCAAATCCATGAACTCTTCTGTACAAAACAGACAATGTTGATTAGTATGAGAAGTTGATGTAGCAAAGCTGATATTTCCAGTTTAGCCGGTCAAAGCGCCCTCAAAACAATGCATTAAAGTTAGTGTTGTGTACAAAAAGTTTCCAATCTTATATAGAAAAAAATTATAAATACGGTTTTCTTAAATAAGTTACTAGAATGGAACATATACGAATATTGATTACTATTATTACTATTACGTGCTAATTTTCTTTAAGTTAATTCAACAATTAGTAGCAGGGGAATCCGCCGTTTCGGCTACCATAATAGTATATTCCATCGCGCCCTTTTCCTGGAAAGTAGTCACTACCTGAGCCACAGAAGATGCTTTTTGACCAATAGCTACATAAACGCACATTACATTTTGGCCTTGTTGATTTAGAATTGTATCTGTTGTTACTGCTGTTTTACCGGTCTGTCTGTCCCCAATAATTAATTCTCGCTGACCACGTCCTATGGGAATCATTGAATCAATAGCAATAAGCCCTGTTTGAAGAGGCTCATATACAGAACGTCGAGAAATAATCCCCGGAGCGGGCGATTCAATTAATCTATATTCAGAAGATGAAATTTCACCTCTACCATCAATAGGTTTAGCCAGGGCGTTTATAACACGACCCAAATAGGCCTCACTCACTGGTATCTGAGCAATTTTTCTTGTTGCTTTTACAGAACTCCCTTCTTGTATCAGCAAACTATCACCCATTAATACAACATCAACATTAGTTGGTTCCAAATTAAGAACAATGCCTACTGTACCCTCTTGAAATTCTACTAATTCACCCGCCATTACTTCATCAAGACCATGAATACGAGCAATGCCATCACCTACTTGAAGTACGGTACCGGTATTTACAATCTTTACTTCTCTATTATATTGCTCAATACGTTCACGGATAATATTACTAATTTCGTCGGCTTGAATGGTTACCATGAGTATTTCTTAATTCTTTTTTGAAAAAAAAAAAATAAATAAAAAATAATGCCTAAACTCTAAACTAAAGTAGAGGGGCTAGTCCGTTATTTGTTTCATCGCCGCCAATATGCCAATATTGGCACTGATAGTACGTAAATGTAACTCGTTGTTTAAACAACTATTCAGAGTTCCTAGAGCTCCTTGTAAAGCTTGTTGGAAAACCCGTTGTCGGACTTGATTACTGGCCTTTTGTTGTTCAAAATTTATAGTTTCATTTTTGTAATTTTCTAGTTGTTCCAAAGTCTTATAAGTTGAATCAATCAAATTCAGTTTTTCTCGCTCTATCTCAGAGTATCCATTCACGCGAAACTCATCTGCTTCTATTTCTATTTTCCGTAATCGAGCCCGGGCTTTTTCCAGCTGTTCGATGGCCCCTTCGGGCAATTCTTCTGAATTTCTAATAGTATTCAAGATTCTCTGTTTTCGATTATCTAATAAATCACTTAATGAAAGTAGATTATCTTTCCATTTGTGTACAAAAAGTTTCCAATCTTATATAGAAAAAAATTATAAATACGGTTTTCTTAAATAAGTTACTAGAATGGAACATATACGAATATTGATTACTATTATTACTATTACGTGCTAATTTTCTTTAAGTTAACTTAAATTCAACAATTATAGACTTATATTACTTTAAGAATTTTTTTCATCACATACATCTCAAATTTTAGTTTAAACTTGAAAAAAAAAATTAATTAGTAACCAAGTTTCATCTCTTCCATTCAAGTCATAAAAAATTTACAAAATTACACAAGAAATTTGAGGGATTTTTGCATGCTATAAAAAGCGGGGATATTGAATTTAAATAACCCAAACTTTTATCAATTGACTAATAGCACTCTAAATTTTTTATTTGTACCACATCACTCACAACTTTCAACTCATTTTCCTCTGCCACTTCCAAACCAACTAGGTTAAGTGCCAGAGGAAAATAAATTGAAAGTTAGGAGTCTTGTGGTACAAATCGAAAGTTTTGGTTGTTATCGGTCAATTGGTGAAAATTGGGGTTTTTAAATTCAATATCCCAAGAAAATGTAGGTTACTTTTATGGAACAATGATAAAACTCGGTTACTGAAATTTTCCAATCCAAAAATCAGATTGAGCATTTAATAAGTAGAGTTAAATTCTGGTACAAATGGATATTAACATACAAATTGATTTAACTTGAGAAGTGAAGGAGAAAACTTTTTTTTTTTTGAAATTTTTGTCCCATCTTAGCATGTATTTTAATCTCAGAATCTAAAAAATAAAAAAAATCGTCATTTTACGCTAATAGAGTAATTATATAATTTTTGTAGAGTAATTTTATAATTACTCTAATTACTATATAAAAATTACATAATTACTCTGCTAGTGTAAAATCATGATTTTTTTTTTTACATTTTGCCATTAAGCATCATACTTAATACTTAAGTAGATGATAAAAGAAATTTAAAAAAAAATATCTCGATCACTTCTCACGTTAAGCCAAATTTATTTAGTTTGATAAAAAGATTTTAGTAACTTCAACCTTAAAAACACTTACACTAAGTTGTCAATCATAAAAACAGCTAATAAAAATCTATATGCAACATTTGCCCTGGGGAAAAATCCCTAAATGTTTGTGAACCTTTTTTTTACTCCTCAGTCATTTACATATTAACATCATACTCTTCACCATGTATAGTTGATAAAAAATTAAGAAACAAATATAGTTGATAAGAAATCAAGAAACAAATTATGTAATGTTTCTTGGCATTGCCCATAACCTAGTTTTAAGTGAAACAACTGTTTTATCAATAATTTATCATATATGATTTCTTGTATGTTTGAAAGAAACTTATAATACATAATTTTTAACTACCATCTAATCTACTCATAATTTTATACAAAATTATTTACCACGGTACTTGAAACCTCGACCTATTAAGAACAGCAAAACTTTACACAACTGGATAGTGTTAGGTAAGTGAAAAATAATATATCATTTATTTCATCAGATTTATCAATATTATTATAATATATATAAAATATTTACTTCGATTGTAAATTTTTTTTGAAAAATAAACTTCATTAAAACACACGTCCGACCCAAACGGGCAAAAGGTCAAACAAACACAAACACCCCCGACCCAAACGGGCAAAGGGCACTTCAATTGTAAATGGTTGCAAACCAAATTAGTTAATGATAATATATATAAAATATTAAATGATTATATCTACTCCAAGAAACTCAAAACATGCAAGTTCATTTCATGCTGTCAATTTAGATTCAACTTTTGTTTTGGAGTTATTGTCAGCCACTTGAAGTAAAGCGTCACATGTATTTAAAACTTGGAATCTTATAGCTTTAAAAAATTCAACATTAACTCTCCATTTTTTTTCCAAAGGCATTAAGGACAAGTGTTATTTTGATAATTACAAACCAATATTTAATTTATTTATTTGTTATGTAACATATACCGAGAGAGATACATATATACGTATACACATACACGCATATGTATATGTGTGTGTAAAAATGTGTGGCGTAGTGCACTTGTGTACACTCGAGAATGGACATGTGAGCTAAATATGATTATAAAAACTATATCGTGATTCGTGAGCATAACAATCTAGGTTTTTTTAGTAAATGATCCATAAGATTGCATGTTTGACGTTTCTTGTATTACTTGTTAGATTAAATATTATTTATTTAGTATTTAATCTTGTAGCCTATATAATCATTTATATTATATTAGATCAAAATATATTAATAACCTATTAATAATTAGTTGGTAATTGTTGATGGACCATATTACCCTTATTAACTAATTAGGTTTCCTCTTGGGTGTATAAATAAGGGGCTTATTAGAGAGTTAAAGGGTTAGACAGTTACACACTTTACACAATCACAACCCTCATTAACATCATAATTTCGAACTCTCTCCCTCAACCGATTCTTACCCTACTTTCGGTTATCATCACCATCATTACTGTACACCCTAAGGAGGAACCGAATCATACTGACAAAGATGTCGAACTCAATGGCTGGTTCTCTGACTGGATTCTCCTCTGCTTTGAATGCCATAACAGGTATGTTATTCATGTTTTCCATTTAATTTAAACAGAACTGATCAACATGTGGTATCAGAGCATATGTTGATAAATCAGTTCCGTTTTTCGTATCCATTAGTCTGGGATCATTATAAGGAAAAACAGTTTTATTTTAAAGCCTTAAGTTCATGGCTGTTTTCGTTTTTAAATGGCACCGAAATCACTGTTTTCGGAATACCATGTTTATCTTTGATTCGAAATCATAATTGGTAATACTAATATCCGAAATCTGTTAATAAAAGCATAAAATTTAAGGTTTCGGATCCCAGATTATGATTTATTATTTTAGGGTTCATCATTTATGTTCTAAGAAACTCGAAAATTCCATAAGATTTGGAATATGATTTGGATTAGTGGGTGTTTTTCTAATTTTGATCTTAATTAGAAATTTCGAAAACTGTTAAAAATAATAATCAGTTATTATTTCGAAATCTTTTGATAAGTATAGATCAGAAATAAAATAGAAACACTATCCCACAATCCCTTAAAAATCGAGTTTCTGTTATTATCACAAAACAGCTATTAACAGTGGGATCGAGACTAAGGTTGCGACTCGCAACCATGACCATCACAACTCGAGACTAAGATTGCGACTCGCAACCATAACCATCACAACTCGAGACTGAGATTGCGACTCGCAACCATAACCATCACAACTCGAGACTGAGATTGCGACTCGCAACCATAACCATCACAACTCGAGACTGAGATTGCGACTCGCAACCATAACCATCACAACTCGAGACTAAGATTGCGACTCGCAACCATAATCATCACAACTCGAGACTAAGGTTGCGACTCGAGACTAAGATTGCGACTCGAGACTAAGATTCATAACTCGAGAACTGACTCGAGACTAAGATTGCGACTCGAGACTAAGTTCGATCCGCGCTAACAGGTGGTTTGCTATTAAATACTTGGTTTTGTTAACACTTACTTACTTAATTAATCAGAATCAGATAATTTTACAAAACCAAAATAGCTTAACTTGAATGAGCTTCTGATGTATTAATTCTGGCCAAAGCTGATTTACTACATCTATTTATTGTTCAAGTATTATTAAAAGCTATGTTAAGTATGCATTACAAACCTGAAATGTCTTAATTCTGGCCAAAGCTGATTTAATTCATTTATGTTTAGCATGACTTGACAAGTGCATAACTAAAGTGATTGTCTCATTTCTGGCCAAAGCTGATTTGTCACAATTACTTTGCACACATGTTTAAATGATTACACTTCTGGCCAAAGCTGATTTGTCTTCATTTAAATAGAATTTTCCTAAGTCTATTATTTTGATGTTAGTAATAGACATTATCACAGCTTCATAATTAAAATGGTCATTACTTATACCTGCCTTAGTATAACATGCCCTTAGATCACATTAAGACTTCTTTCTTAGTATCATAACTTGCTCATCTTATTTCCACTATCAGCACCCAATCAAGGGATTCCACCTTTGACTGGTGATAACTTTGCTGCTTGGAAGGATGCCCTCATGCTTACTCTTGGGCTGCTGGACTTTGATTATGCTCTAAGAGAGAATAAGCCAGCAGACCTTACTGCTACTAGTACTGCTGCTGAGCAGTTACTCCATGATAAGTGGACTAGGTGTAACCGCATGTCTCTCATGTTCATGAAGCAGTCCATTCATAACTCAATCAGAGGGGCCATTCCTGATTCTGAAGATGCTAAAACCTATCTGGCTTCTGTGGAGGATCAATTCAAGGGAACATCAAAAGCACACGCTAGCACTCTTATCCTCAAGCTGGTGACGACTAAGTATGATGGGAGGAGCGGCATTCGCGAACACATCATGATGATGCATGACATGGCCAATAAGTTGAAGGGCCTAGAGATGGAGATCAGTGATGGTTTTCTTGTTCACTTCATCATCACTTCGCTTCCTTCGTCCTATGAAGCATTCAAGATCAATTACAACACTCAGAAGGACAAATGGACGATGAGTGAGCTGATCGCCATGTGCGTGCAGGAGGAAGAGCGTATGAAGATGGATCGCCATACTGATGTTGCTAACTTCACCACCTCCAGCTCAAAGAAGAGGAAGAACAATTATCCAAGAAAGGATGCTTCTAAGGTTCACAAACCAAATCCAAATCCTAATACAAGTGCACCTTCCAGCTCTAAGAACTCCTTAGGCAAACCCTACTGCAAGTTCTGTAAGAAAACAGGACATAAGCAAAAGGAATGCCCTGACTTCAAGGAGTGGCTGGCTAAGAAAGGTAACGATTTTTTCATGATACTTGAGTCCTTTAATTTAAATGTTCCTGCTAATTCTTGATGGTTTGACTCTGGTTCTATGGTACATGTTACCAATTCACTTCAGGGATTCCTTACAATCCGGAAGCTGGGAAGAAACCAAAGAACACTTAAAGTTGGGGATGATCGGGAATTAGAAGTGAAGGCCATAGGAACATTACAATTATTTTTGAAAACTGGTTTATGTATTAAACTTTATGATACCTTATATGTTCCTGAGGTAACTCGGAACCTTGTATCAGGACCAAAGTTAGACATGGACGGTTTTGTTGTTTCCCATGGTCATCGCAAACTCTCTATTCTCTATGATTCCGTTGTTTATGGTACTGGCATTCTGGATGGTGGTCTCTATAGATTAGAACTAGATGATAATTTTTCCAAATCTTTGTTGTCATATAATATTAATGAATCACTCACAAAGATGGAAAAGAAACAAATTCGAGACTTAGAGACTTCATCTATGTTGTGGCATCAACGTTTAGGCCACATCTCAAGAGAACGATTAAATCGTCTCGTAAAGGATGAAGTCTTACCTCCTCTCGATTTCACCGATTTTGGAACATGTGTCAAATGTCTTAAAGGCAAAATGACATTAGCAAATAAGAAAGGTGCCACTAGGAGCTCTAATTTATTAGAACTCATTCACACTGACATTAGTGGTCCTTATCAAATTGCTGGTATAACAGGACATACTTCATTTATCACATTCATTGATGATTATTCTCGTTACATGTACTCGTATCTTATAAAGGAAAAATCTGAATCTCTAACAACTTTTAAAGATTATAAAGCTGAAGTTGAAAAGCAATTAGATCGTCAGATTAAAGTTGTGAGATCAGATAGAGGCGGTGAATATTATGGAAGACATACTGATGTGGGTCAAGCTCCTGGTCCATTTTATGAGTTTTGTAAGGGCCAGGGGATTGTGAACCAATACACCATGCCTGGTACACCTCAGCAGAATGGTGTAGCTGAAAGAAGAAATCGTACCCTTATGAACATGGTGCGCAGTATGTTAGCCAACACTAATTTACCATTATTCCTCTGGACTGAAGCGTTAAAAGCAGCTGTTCATATACTCAATAGAGTTCCTTCTAAGTCTGTCCCTAAAACTCCTTATGAACTTTGGACAGGAAGGAAACCGAGTCTTAAATATATGAAAGTATGGGGCTGCATTGCTGAAGCAAAACTTTATAATCCTTTCCTAAGGAAACTTGACCCTAAAACAGTTACCTGTTTCTTTATTGGGTATCCTGATCATTCGAAGGGTTATCGTTTCTATTGTCCTTCCCATGTCACCCGTATTGTTGAAACCAAGCGTGCTGCGTTCTTGGAGGATTTTAAGATCAGTGGGAGCAGTACCAACCCTTACGAAGAATTGCAAGAAGTACAAGACGCGGGGGGGAGAGACTCGTCGCTTATCATTACTCTGTTTACTCCTCTTGTACCCCATGCAACTGCACCTGAAGTCACTGCACAAAATCCATCTCCACAATCAGAACCCATTATACCTCATAATGAAGGCACATCAAACGCTCAAAACCAAGACAACGCTGAACCCGATAATCAACTTAGGAGGTCATCTAGGCAAAGAAGGCCTACTAATTGGGATGATTATGTTACCTACCTGACTGAAATGGATGCTGGAAAGCTCAATGATCCTATCTCTTATAATGAAGCCATTAGCAGTGATCAGTCTTCTGAATGGAACAAAGCAATGATTGATGAGCTTGAATCCATGAAGAAAAATGACGTTTGGGATTTAGTCGAATTACCCAATGGTGCCAAACCTGTAGGTTGTAAATGGGTGTTCAAAACAAAACTGGATCCGAATGGGAACGTTGAACGCTACAAAGCGAGATTGGTTGCAAAGGGCTACACTCAGAAAGAGGGAATTGATTATCAAGAGACGTTTTCACCTGTCTCTCGTAAAGATTCATTAAGGATCGTCATGGCCCTAGTAGCTCATTTTGATTTAGAGCTGCATCAGATGGACGTCAAAACTGCTTTCCTTAACGGAGACTTAGACGAAGATGTTTACATGAAACAACCTGAAGGCTTTAAACCTGAAGGTCAGGAGCATCTAGTCTGTAAGTTGAAGAAATCCATTTATGGGTTAAAACAAGCATCACATCAATGGTACCTCAAGTTTGATGAAGTCATGAAGAGGTAAGGTTTTATGAAGAATCAAGTGGATCAATGCACCTACCTCAAGATGAGTGGGAGTAACTTTACTATACTTGTCCTTTACGTAGATGACATTCTATTGGCAAGTAATAGTTTAGACATGTTGCATGAGTCGAAGCGTTTACTCTCGCATAACTTCGACATGAAGGATCTCGGAGATGCTTCTTACGTCATTGGCATCGAAATTCACCGAGATAGACACAAAGGGATCTTAGGATTGTCTCAAAAGACTTACATAGATCGTGTCCTTACACGTTACAACATGCAACAGTGCAAACCCTCCGTCGCTCCAGTAGTTAAGGGAGATGTTTTCGGTTCATTCCAGTGTCCGACAACAGAGGTTGAAAAGGAGCAAATGAGCCAGATACCTTACGCGTCAGTAGTCGGAAGCCTGATGTATGCTCAAGTCTGTACTCGCCCAGATATCGCTTACATTGCTGGAATGCTAGGCCGTTATCAGACTAATCCTGGCCTAGATCATTGGAAAGCAGCTAAGAAGGTCCTCAGATATCTGCAAGGGACGAAAGACTATAAACTGACATATAGAAGAAGTGATCATTTAGAAGTGGTAGGTTATTCTGATTCTGACTTTGCCAAATGCAAAGATGACAAGAAATCCACTTCGGGCTACATCTTTATGTTAGCAGGCGGACCTATCTCATGGAAGAGTCATAAACAACAGTTAACTACAACTTCCACAATGATGGCAGAATACATTGCTGTTTACAACGCAACCTGTCATGGAATGTTGCTTAAAAATCTGATCACTGGACTCAAAATTGTTAATTCCATTTCTAGACCATTGAAGCTTTACTGTGATAATTCAGCTGCCGTTAGTTTCTCGAACAGTAACAGTTCGACTGGAGCTGGTTTATATCTTGATACGAAGTACTTGTTTGTACGTGAACGAGTTGAGGAAAATAATCTTTGTATTGAGTATATTAGTACTAAAGATATGCTAGCGGATCCGATGACTAAAGGTCTCCCACCTAAAGTTTTCGAAGAACATGTATCGAATATGGGACTTACTAAAGACCTTGTTTAATGGCATATTGTACTAGCTTATGTTTTAATTAATAAAATTTCCTCAGTTTGATTTTGTATGTCTCTAACATATGTTCTGCCGGTGTAATGACATATAGACAAATATAAATACAAATCAGACGCTAAAGGGCTGCGTATTTTGATCGTAACTGTTAGGTTTTAAATTGAGGCTATAGTATGATTAATGGGGGTCCTGAGTCGAATGATGATTCAACGGCTGTATTTCTCTGCTATAGTTCTTGGTTTAAGGCTAAAATGAGTGTTAACTCCTGGCCAGGCTTACCTAATACTCATGATAAATGATTACTTGGCTAAGTGGGAGAATGTTAGATTAAATATTATTTATTTAGTATTTAATCTTGTAGCCTATATAATCATTTATATTATATTAGATCAAAATATATTAATAACCTATTAATAATTAGTTGGTAATTGTTGATGGACCATATTACCCTTATAACTAATTAGGTTTCCTCTTGGGTGTATAAATAAGGGGCTTATTAGAGAGTTAAAGGGTTAGACAGTTACACACTTTACACAATCACAACCCTCATTAACATCATAATTTCGAACTCTCTCCCTCAACCGATTCTTACCCTACTTTCGGTTATCATCACCATCATTACTGTACACCCTAAGGAGGAACCGAATCATACTGAAAAAGATGTCGAACTCAATGGCTGGTTCTCTGACTGGATTCTCCTCTGCTTTGAATGCCATAACAGGTATGTTATTCATGTTTTCCATTTAATTTAAACAGAACTGATCAACATTACTTTTCCGAATTTGGTGGAAAAGCACGCGAAAGCTTGTGAGGATAATCAGCATGTCTTTATCCCCCTGGCGTTTGACACGTTCGGCTCCTTGGCGCCGGAGGCGGTTCGGTTCTTGGCTAGAGTTCAGCGTGTGGTCCACAACAACCTTTCGACCCCTCAGGGGCGAGGTTTTGTTTTTAGTAGATTAGGGTTTTCCATTTAGAAGGGAATGACGACGATGCTATCCTTATGTAATTTGCTCTGTTGATTGGAATGAAACAAACCATATAAGAATTTAAAAAAAAAATTGGTGTTTAGATCATCTAAGCGGTAGGTAGGTCAGGTGGATTGAGTAAGCGTCAAAGTGGGTTATGTTCAACAAACATTATTTTTAAGGGTGGGGTGGGCCGGGCCGGGTTTGGATAAGTTTATGCTTTTGTGGCGTCTAGAGCTCAGTCGTGTGTATTGCAAGACCACATCCTTCGGAACAGTGGGGTTGATAAGCTTGACGTAGACTACCAACAGGCCCTCAAGTATTTAAGTGTCTCTCTTCTAGACTTTGACATTGGCGGTTTCTCTAATATGGACACCGCCCCCCAAAGCCACAAAAAACTTTGGCGAATGCTCTATTTGAGAAAATCGCTCGGAATCTGGGAGAAACACTTAATCTGTCTCCCCGCTAGAAGGCGGTGATTGAGTGCTTGAAAGGCCCCCATGCGCAAGACTTTTTGACTGTTATCCCGATCGAGGGGCTGGGGCAATGCATGTCGGCTGTGGAGTACAGGGCTATCCTCAAATACCGGCTGATGATCCCTATGTATCCAGAAGACGAAACCTGCCCAATCTGCCGTAAAGCCTGCATGGATAAATACGGGGAGCATGCTGTTCATTGCAAGGAGCTCCCTGGTTTCAAATACCGGCATGACTGGGTGAGGGATGTTTTGGGGGACATCTTGAGGAGAGCGGGGATTTCTGCCAAGAAGGAGGCCCCTGTGAATTTTCTTACAGACCCCATGGAAGGGAGATCTACATTGAGACCAGCGGACCTGCTCGTCTTTGGCTGGGCGGGAGGGAAACATGCTTGTGTAGATCTCACAGGAGTCTCTCCCTTAGCTGGGTTAAGGGAAAATGGGTTTGTAGCAGGACAAGCGGTAAAGAAAGCAGAATCTAAAAAGGTGGACAAACACGCTAAAGCATGTGCTGATAACCAACATGCTTTTGTCCCCTTCGCCTTCGACACCTTTGGATCCCTGGCTCCAGAAGCTATCCGTTTGCTGACTAGGGTCCAACAGGTTGTCCACAGCAGTGGCTCATCAACAGGGGGGCGGGGGTTTGTTTTTAATAGGCTAGGGTTTGCCATCCAGAAAGGGGTAGCGGCGCAGCTTGTTGCTCGCTTACCTGCGATATTGATGTAAAGTGCATTTTATCATTATGTAATTATATGTTAATGGCAATTTATATAAGTTATGTAAAAATGTATTTTCTTAATGCAATACATATATTAATGAGGCAATATATAAAAGACTAGAAAGATGCTAAAAATCATAAAATAGAAGTCAAGGAACAACACCAATCCAATCAATAGACATTGCATAAAATCCAATTAAATGAAAAAAAAAAAAACATTATGCCTTCCTTCGTTTTCATGTACAAACGAGCCTCCTGAGAAAAAGTAAAGAATTTATAACTTTCCAAATAAGCCAAACATTACTAGGGTAAATACCCGATATCCTAAAATTAGGTTGCAATCTCTTTGAGAGGTACATCTAATGTCATAATTTTACTTAGGGCCGGTCTAAAAACATGAACCCATGAACCAAATTTGATGGATTTTGAGAAAGGCTGCTAATATATTGGGTTTTAACCAGGGACGAAGCTTAGAAGGGATCGGCGAACTTTTCGCTCAGTAGTGTTATGTATGTAGCTTTCGTATATAAATTTTTGGGTGTATGCGTTTTCGACCCCCCGGTTCTATAGAAATTTTTTAGTATATACGTTTTTGACCCCCCGTTGGAAATCTCAAGATTCGCCACTGGTTTGAACAATCAAAGTGATGGGACATTAACATCGTAATTGAATAAATTAAATTTGACCGAAACATCAAAGAAACCAATTTCGTATTTAGAACTAGAGAAAAATACGTCTTTGCAATCAGTCAATCACCTTTTGAATGAAAATAAAAAATCACCTAACTGACATATTGACCATTTGACCCTACCCTCACCGTCGAATTCGGAGAAAATTACCAAAACAAATACGTTCGACTAAGAAAATTAATGAAATGGAAATATAATTTAGCCGTTACCAAAATAGATAAAACCCAAAAAATGCAAATTAGGAGATGTTAAATAGGAAGCACCAATTAAGATGGCTAAAATTTAGCTAGTAGAAAATAACATTCAAAAGTACAATAACTCAAAAAAACCAATAAAATGTACATGTAAAGCAGAGTTTAAATTTAGCCCCAGATGAAAAAGCAAATGCTAGATTCAGCAGACGGCTTAAAATGGGTCCTAAATCATAGTCGTCAGCTAAATTTAGCCTACACTTTACATGTGTTTCAATCTGACTGGATATTTTGTGGATCCCTCTGTACTTCACCACAGGATTTTGTTACACCTAATTCCTAGTCATCTCAGCCATCCCAACCATCCGATCCTATTCGTCATCTGCTGATTGGTCTTTTTTTGTCAGTCTATTCTGGTAACAGCTAAATGTTTATATTTATTTTATTATCTTAGTTGGTCAACATGTCTATTATTGTGACTTTGCTAAAATTTTATACATCGATGAATGTCATGTGTGTTGTAGTGACTTCTTGTGTAATAAAGAAAAAGTTCATTTTTCAAGCTCACGTGAAACCATGTAGTATTATTCGTTAACCCTCCTCTCCAGGGCCGGCCTTTGGGGGAGCTAAATGAAGCTCTTGCTTAGGGTTATCACTTTCTTGAGGCCCCCAACTCATTCCAACTTACATCAATAAACATAGTTTAGAATATTTTCTTTTCGATTTTGTCTTTGTTATTCTTATTCTATGCCCATGAAATTCAGTTATTACTGATTGCTTTGAAGGTATATGACATTTAACAAGGGTAGTAAAATGGGTGGGATGATATATAATTAAATTCGTAAAGGGCCTCAATTTCAGAGTTTGCTTTAGGCCTCCGAATTGGTTGAGCCGGTCTTGCCCCTCTCCCCTAACTTTTAACTTGGTAGACATGGGAGTTGATGCATAAAGAAAACATATGAATGATGTTTGGTCAATTGTTTAACTTTTTGTCTAGATTTTGCTTCAAGTGTTTGCTTTTGTTTAGCCTGCTCCATGTTTAGTACTTGAATATGTTTACAAGCATGCATTCATCCTCCAACAACACAAACACTCAATCATACTTAAGCTTAACTAAAAGTATACTTTTTACTAACAAATAGAACATGGGAATTTGAGTTTGAATGTTAGCCTTTAAGATCCATGACTAATAATAACAAGGCTACAAATTAATAAACTAATGTTTATTTTTTGACATGCTAGACCAAAAATTTAAATTTAATTTCTGTGATATTTTGTTACAGGATAAGACCTACAATCACACAATTTGAAAGGAATCTAGATAAAAACAAAAATGTTAAGAATTTAGGAAAATCTATATTCCAAAACTTCGACAAAAATTTTTGGACCCATCAAGTGGACCACAACACCAAAGTCGCAATCTAGTCAATTAAAATCGTTTTCTTGAGTTGTTTCTATATGTCATGACTCGTTTCATATCTAAAGTTATGTCATTTTAATATTTTATAGAGATAATAGAATTTCTAACACAATTTTTACCTGTTACTGTTTAAGGTACTTTGGTAACATTTTGTTTCATATCCGTCAATGTTCACTTGCTTTCATGTGTTTGTGTCTTCTTTCGGGGTGTTCACAAGTTGAGTTGTTGTGTTCATTTTTCCACGTCGAGTGAAAGATGCAAGTTATAAGTCTCAAAGTATATACAGCTATAATTATTATAATTTTGATGATGCACCACCTCCATACACTCAGATGGACATATACTTGGCCTCATTCGCTACACATGCTAAATTTACGTTAACAAAATATAATATATAAACAATTAAACAACGTCACTGACATAATAGCGTTATAATGACTTCGCTACTTGTAGCTCCGTCGCACCACACATGAAAGTGATTGTTTTGAATGTAAAACTCGCTTTCCTACGCAAGCAAAGACTAATGCATACACTAAAGGATAATCTAGATAAAATTTTAAAACAAGTATGGTACTATGATAGCTTCTTATATCAGTGTGTGTAATTAGTTATTTCGTGATTTTTATTCCCTTTCAATATTATGCAACGAAAGCAATTGCATGTCTATTGTCTACTACAACTTTTAGATAAAGTTGTCTAGTAATGTTTATATAAATGTGTGTGGCTCTGTAACATATGTAAAAATAGTAAAAGGTAAAAATAATGCAACTAAATTAACTAAAAAGGTTGTCGACTTGTCTAGATTCCTTTTCTTAGTTGGTTAATATTCAAGACATGTCACAAGTTAAAATACTTGTTTCACCATGATATTTTATTAAGACTGGCTATTGGCTATTGGGAGTGAAATAAAACACGGGCTTTATGCACCTGTTTTTATAGGGCCCTAAATTTTAAAAAAATATATTATATATAGGTGATTTTGGCTTTTAAATTATTTACATTGGGGTATATGATCTATAATTATACATTGAGACATGGATAATAGGATATAAAGCAATTATTGTTATTTTTTTAAATGAAAAGGACTCTAATTTTATCATCCGTTTTGAGTCTAGAAAATTTTGAGCCAGTGCTATATTTAATTCTTTAAGTTAGTTGTAATATACAAAGTTACTTTGTTAATATATATTTTTCTTTTGGTATTGCTTTATATTGACAGACAAATTTGAGAGTATGGCAAAATACAGGAGAAAGCTTATTATTAGAAAAAAAATTACAAAAAAGTACCTTTTTTTGTTTTATTTTATAATTACTATGCAATTAAATACCATTAATGAAAAAATAATATATATATAAAATTTGAACAGCTGTTTTAAATCAAACTTTACTATTAAATATGCCACTGTTAGGTTTACAGGTAGTTTATTGAACATTTAATATTGAAATAACAGATATAATAAAATATGCTATTATTAGAGTTAAGTTTACAAGTAGTTTAGTGAACATTTAATATTCAATTAAAACAAATATATAATGATATAATAATCGAGTTCGTACATATCGCAATGGAATTGTACTTTTGAGCAGATTAAGTGAATTACCAATAATTGTTTTCCCCAAATACTTTTTAAATAATAAACCCTAAATCTAAAATAACTTCTATTTAAAAAACTAATAAAATTATTACAACATTCTTTACTATTTTTAATTTTCATCTTTGATAACTTCTATTTAAAAAAAATTAATAAAATTATTACAACATTCTTTACTATTTTTAATTTTCATCTTTGATAACTTCTATTTAAAAAAAATATAAATTTATTACAACATTTTTTACTATTTTTAATTTTCCTCTTAAAAAAGTGATGTCCATTGAACGAAAAAGTGGTGACGACAAACAATGGTGATAAACTCAATCCAAATTAATATGTTATATAAGATGTGTCGACTCAAACGAACTCGTATGCAAACTCTTTACCCAAGTCATCTTATTTCTTGAAAAATGAACGTAGTTTTCACCCCACTTAAGGCTATGTGTGGTGAAGCTTTATGGGGGTTCCATCCCATGTTACAAAGCCTCATAGCGCCCCTTTGGGCTTTATGGGACTCCATCCACTATACACATATATATAATTAAAGGGGATCTCTTGGGCTCCATCCACTGTACACATATTATATAACATATTATATAATTGAAGGGCACTTCATGAGTCACATGGTAAAAAATTGTTTTCTTATTCTAAAATTTATTTGTTTTAATAAAAATAATCAAAAATTGAAAGAAAAAAAAACCCTAAATAAAAGTTAACTTTTTGTACAACTTTCACAAACACCTCTATTTCTCATTCTGTTGAGATCATGCAACTAATGTTCTATCACATTTTCTGAACCCAACAAATAAAAACACCAAAATCCCCTTTTTCAACAAACTTTAATTAATCATTAATTCTGATAATCCTACAGGATTCATAAAAAAACTTTCATTAATATTTTTTTAACGGCCAACGAATCCTCCAAATGAGCTATTGACGAGATCCTACAGGATTCATAAAAAAAACTGAAACCATAACTAATTAATATTCATCATCAGGGTCAATATTAACATCGCGAATTGATTAGTATTAACCTAGCTCGATGCCTCCGAGATACTGTTTAACGACGGGTGCCATCCTCTCGGCTTCATTGCAGCCGCCGTTCTTCGGTCTTTCTCCGATCTCTTCATCTGGTGGTGTGTTCTTTCGGATTGATTAGATCTTACAGCTGCCGTTACATTTGTTCCGGCAAGTTCTCCTGCCGGAACCGGGACCGGTTTGTTCATATAATCGCTCACTTTTCCGTTCTTCTTTGCCATTAATCCTTTCATTACCTCTGTAAAATAAAAATAAAAAATAAAAATTAGTTAAGATAAAAAAAAAGATAATATATATAGTTTTTATATGTGAATTCTAACAGGATTCGATGCTGGTATAATATTACATCATTATATATCATATATATTCTATTTAAAAATCTATAATTATCGGTAAGGCGGAACCAAAAGAGGGTCAAGAGAGTCTGCTGACCTCCGATCATCGAAACTTGTTAGGTTTTAATTTATTAAAACTTACTTTGTTTATTAATAATAAAACATGATTTGGACCCTTGTAAAACATTCACCCTTCGATAAAAGGTTCTGGTTCCGCCATCGATAACACTGACGCAACCAGAAAGAAAGGGTCATCGTAATGTTTTTTTTCTCTGCCGGCTAGAACTAGATGGTCCAAAGCATATTTAAAAAAAAGTCTTGTATTTTATATATATATAAATCTCGACTAACGGACCCTCTTGACTCCCTTTGGTACGTTAAACAAAGTTAGTTAAAAGAAACAAATTTATAATTAACAACACACCTTGGGTGGTGATGAGTCGATAAATATGACCGACGGTGAGATTGTCGGTGGGCCGGAGAAGCTTGATTCGGGTAATCCGAAGAGGGTGGGGGTGGGTGGTGATGGCGGTGGACGGTGGAGGACGGGAAGAATATAAGGTGGTAGTAAGCAGAAGAGCGACGTAGTGACCGGGGTTGAGTTTCATGACCTCTGCGGCGGAGACGGCGGCATAGAGCCGCTCAACTTTTCCGTTAGGGTGTTGTATAACTAGACTTGCATTATCAATAGCTTGGCAGTTTCCCATGTTGAGTGGTGGTCGGAGATGAGTGGTAGAGAAATGAGGGCAACCTCCGGCGAGTGTTTGTATATATATATAGGGGAAATGAAAGCCAACAGGCCCTGAAAGGACCACATGCCACCAATGATTTTTTTTTATTTGCAAATATTAAGTGTAGCATTATTATGTCATAAAATTATATCATGTCACGGGTTTAAATAATTTAATTCAATTTATCTATACTATTTTAATAAGCATATAGGAAGGCAAGAATGGTCATTTGCCATTGTACAATCATTTTAAGCACATTATACAACCTTTAAAGCACAAAGGTGTTGAAAAATCCATTCAACACGCGGACCTGCTCATATAAACTAACCGGATGCATTTGACCCGTTTTAATCAAATGGATCCGATATATACTTTCTTTCACTAAATCTAAACCCTAATTTCATTTCATTACAATCCGCCCCCATCCTTCTTCTCTCTCTCTCTCTCTCACCAGAAGCGGTGTCTGCATGCGACGGATTTCACCGGCGATTTCACTAGATCCACCCCCATCCTTCTTCTCAGGTACCGTATTTTTAACGTTATCGGCATTTTTTGTGAAATTTTAGGGTTTGACTTAGATCTGTGAAATTTTAGGGTTTCTTTCTCCGGCGATTCCGACATCAGATTTACTGGGTTCAACTTATTTTAGGGTTTCTTTCTCCGGTGGAAAAAAGATCCAGGTACTTTTTTTTGGCCAAATGTTTTCTTAGATCTATCGTACCACCGTCGACTTAGAGGTTGTTTTTTTTGTTCTGTTATAGATGAAGATGGAGCGGTGGAGATACCGTCGACTTAGATCTACCTTACCACCGTCGAGCCAGGTAATTTTTTCTGCTGAAATTTTTCTCAGATCTACCGTCATTTTTGAGGATTTTTTATGAATATTGACAGATCTGAGGTTACACGACTAAGGAATATGAGAACCATAACTTTGCAGATCTGAGTTCTTAGAGGAATATTGACAGCCCGGATCTGGTATGTTTGTAGCTGATTATGTTTGTTACAGATCTGGTATGTTTGTAGCTGATTTACATGCTTATGTTACTGATTATGTTTGTTACAGATCTGGTATGTTTGTAGCTGATTATGTTTGTTATAGATCTAATGTTACTGATAAGATTCAATTTTGCTTTTACAGTTGTCGGTGGGTGGTAAAGGAGTTGTGTACTCCAGATTTTGTGTACTCCGGATTCATTTGACAAAGGAGTTGTGTACTCCGGATTTTGTGTTCTTAATCTGTCTGAACTGAAAGTGTTTGAGGCTGTGATGCAAAAGCTGAGCTTGTGTTCTTAATCTGTCTGAACTGAAAGTGTTGAGTCTATGATGCATAAGCTGAGCTTGTGTTCTTAATATGTCTGAACTGAAAGTGTTGAGACTATGATGCATAAGCTGAGCCTGTGAGGTTACATATGTGTTTCTTGTGCTTAAAACACTTGTACATCATGCTTTAAAGGTTGTTTAAGTTTAGTGGTAAATTACTCTTGTACATCATGCTTTAAAGCAAGGTTACATAACACAATAGACTGTGATGATTATTGTATTTTGAGGGTACATAGAAGATCCGAGTAGCATCTTGGCGGGGCAATACCCAGGTTGCATAGTTCTCACTCTGCAACCGTGTGTTGCAGCCATGGCTTTACCCGTAGTTGTGTTCATCTCTCAATTACATGTCTGAGTCTTCCAGATATTTTGATAAGCAAATGAGCAGGTGGTGTATCGAAATCAATCAGCTATAGTTTGATGTTTATTGTGATATTTTGCTTACACAACATATATTGAACCGATTTGGAGTTGCTAGGGTTTCAGTATGAAAGCAAAACAGAGAACTAATAGAGTATTTAGTCTGAGTGAAAGGATTCGGTTTGGCAGGAATTTTCTTTTTGGGACTTTCAGGCTAAGAAGAATCTGCAGCTGATGAGACTGAGATATTGTTGTGCTGCAAAAGCACGTGAGTTAAGCTGCCCTTCTAATTTCTTATTTATTAAACCGAAATGTTGTGTTGCTAATATTTTGTTATACGGTTGTGGACCAGCTCAATGTGAAAGCATAAAAGAGATGCTGGAGTACTTTAGAAGTCAAGTTGGGTCTAAGGCTTGGAAGAAGGTGGGAGTTGTGGCTTTCGCTACGATATGGAGACTTTGGACGAGTAGAAAAGAGAAAGAATTTAATGGCAACAACATTTCGATCGCTAAAGTGTACCAGTTTTGTTTTGATAGTCATTATGTATGATTTCAGAAGCTTTGACCATGTTGATATGTGTATTTCAATTAAGGATAGAAAAAAGGCCAATGAGTATTCAGGTTGAATTTTTTTAATTTGTTGTATTTATGAACACAAATTATATTAAGAAAAAAAGAAAGTTATTTTTGTATTGTGTAATCATCATCTTCTTAGAGTTTTGGCATGGTTTGATTTCATTCTTTGATGCGCAACGGCTATGGAAACAATCTTACATTCATTTATACTTGTAGCATTCATACACGAAAACTGACCCGACCTGAGACTATGGATGGCAATCAAACCCGAATCCGATGGGTAAACCCGAAACCCGACACATTTGGGACGGGTTTGGGGTCGGTTAATCGGGTTTGGGAATAGTTTTTATTTTTTTCGCGGATTTGGGACGGGTTTGGGATTTAGTGATATACCCGTTTACCCGACCCAATTACCCGATAAAGTGTACCCGTTTACCCGATTGTATACCCGATATAATTTCTTTTATATTATTAATATGTATATATATGATACATCCATTTTTTACACATATAGGTATTCTATTCCGTATACATTGTAGTTATTTGATATATATATTTCTATAATAACAATACAAAATGTAAACGGTTAGTAGATACCCGATAGATACCTAATGAGTTTTGAGATGGGTATACCTAACGAGTAATCATTTTAAATTAACGGGTTTACCCGAAACCCGAGGGTATACCCGATGGGTATTTACCCGCTAGAAACCCGACGAGTTTTGGGACGGGTTTGGGACAAGCTTATCTAATCGGGTTTGGGTTTGGGATTACCTAAACCCGTCCCAAACCCGACCCATTGCCATCCCTACCTGAGACCAACCCAAAATTCATACAAAGTGGTTTAGTCTCGGGTTCATTGTGTAGCTTTTGAAAGACTTATGCAACTGCTTATTCAGTGTTTGTATACGAAAGCCAATTGTTTGTGTTGTGTTTTCCGTGTTTGAATCTAAATACCATGTATTATTTGAAAAAAAATGTCTTTAATAGAGAAACAAGGGTATACAAAATGAGCAGATATTCAACGTTAACCTGGTCAAACCCAGTTATTTCAGAATTGCTTGTTTGATTTGTTAACCCGTCCTATTCATTTCCACCTTTGATTTATATTTTAACTTTCAGGCTGTAATGAAGGTTCTACCAGAACTAAACAGAAAACTGACAGGTGTCGTCTTTAGACAAAACGTACAATACAGAGACAAGCAATTGTGGATCTTTACTGACGGGTGCACTTCGGAATGTAGCAGATATGAATGAATATAACCCCAGTGGTAGATATGTAATTAGCGAGCTCTGGAATTTCAAGGAAAATCGAAGAGCTACACTGGGGTTATATTCATTCATATCAATCAGTTCCTGGTGTGCACCGCACCATCTTCTAGGAGGTTGTCAAGTTTTCTCGCCTTCGTAGTTGGTGTTTTGCATATCTTTACATCCGCAGCCATTCTGTATAAACAAACCTGAACAAAGCAAAACAAATCAACCCTCTGTTTTTTCAAAGCAAAACAAACATGAAGTACCCAAAATACCCAAATAACTGATTATCATCGAATCAAACACATTCAAATGACCAATAAACACACTCTGTTTTTTCAAAGCAAAACAAACATGAAGAACCCTCTGTTTTTTCACAAGCAAAACAAACATGAAGTACCCAAAATACCCAAATAACTGATTATCATCGAATCAAACACATTCAAATGACCAATAAACACACTATGTTTTTTCAAAGCAAAACAAACATGAAGAACCCTCTGTTTTTTCACAAGCAAAACAAACATGAAGAACCCAAAATACCCAAATAACTGATTATCATCGAATCAAACACATTCAAATGACCAATAAACACATTCTGTTTTTTCAAAGCAAAACAAACATGAAGAACCCTCTGTTTTTTCACAAGCAAAACAAACATGAAGAACCCAAAATACCCAAATAACTGATTATCATCGAATCAAACCAAAAATCAAAATGAGGAACACATTTAAATCATCGAATCAAACAAAAAATACCCAAATAACACATTCAAATCATCGAATCAAACCAAAAATCAATGAGGAACACATCAATCCGAAACTGATCCGATCAGTTCTTTTTAAACAGTTCTTAAACAACCAACCAAAACGATTCGAAATTTACCAAAAATCATTTTTCACATTTCAAGTAACAATATTGATGTGTTCAAATAACTACACACTTGTTTCTTCGCATTTGATTCAGAAATTAAAACAAACAAGTATCATAGTTTCAATAAACAACCTACATCTGTACTCTAATCAGCCAAATGATCACATGAGATCTGAAACTATAGAATCAAACAAAACCAAACCTCTGTTTTGAAGATGAACCTGATGAAGATGATGAAGATGAAGATGATGAAGATGATATGTTCGATGAAGATGAATTAGTGCTCGATTCGATGAAGATGATGAAGATGTCTGTTGGATGTCGATGAAGATGATGATAATCGGCGGTGTTGGGAGTTGGGAGATGATGTTGAGAAGTGTGATGAAACTGTGCTGTTAGTGTAGATATTAAGGGTTAGGTTAAGGGTATAAAGGACTTTTCATAATTGCAGAGACTATTTGTGTAATTAACTTTAATAGTTATAAATAATTATTATTTCAACCAATTTGGCATGTCTTGATAATCAAAATAACCGACCATAAAAGTAACAAACCAACAACATAAGTACTATACAATATATCACGAATTGATAAACTAACAAAAAACGAGTATCACATTGTAAACTGTCGTTGAATCACGAATTTGGTTTTGGTTATGGCTCAAAACTGAACCTCCCCGTACATAGCCCTAAACTCACCAACCTAAGTGATATGTTTCCCGCCGCATCGCGCGGGTAAACGACTAGTTAATATATAAGAACATTCGTAGTGGGGTTTTTTTGGGGTGTTTTTCTTCTAAAGACGCCTTACAACACCCTTTCTCTACCTTGGGGGTGTTTTTTTTGCCCAAATTGCTTTTGGCGTGCTTTTTTCCACGCCCAGGTTTATTGCTTTTGTCAAATCACCTTTATCTTTCTTTTGTTTGTCCAATAAGATTGTTGATGTTTTTTTTATTTAATTTTATTTGAAACAACCAAAGGTTAGAGCATGTATTTGCTATCATGTGATTTATTAGTTGAAATGAAATATCGTCTATGTGATGCGTCTATTCAGGGACTCGGATGCGTGTTGATGCAACGCGAGAACATTATAGGTTACACCTCTCGACAACTCAAAATCCACGAAAGGAATTAAACAACACACGATTTGGAACTGGGAGCAGTAGTTTTCGCACTCAAGATATGAAGACATTACTTGTACGGTACCAAGTGCACGAGTTACACTGATCACAAGAGTCTCCAGCACACACTGGATCAAAAGGAGTTGAACATGCGACAACGCCGGTGGGTCGAGCTACTAAAAGATTACGAGTGCGCAATCAAGTATCATCCGTGTTGATGCACAAGAATGTCTGTTGACTGCATCTTCATCAAGTCTTAAATCAAGAAAGTCAAGAAAGTCAAGATTACGGTTTTTATTGTTAATTTCGCTTTAATGTACATGTTTATAGGTGATTTCTCTTTAAGGGACACATGGTGATTTCGCTTCAATGTACATGCTATATAAGCGAAATCAGATTCATGTGATTTCGCTCATATGGTCATGACCATTGAAGCGAAATTAGACTTAGTATAAATACCATACATGTGTTCGTTCATTGTAACCATTGGAGCGAAATCCTCTCATGCTTGTGGTGTCGAAACTCTGTCAAATTGTTATCTAAAAGCATCAATAAAGAAGATATTGAAAGAGAAAAGCTGTTGTTACATTACGTATTCTGATTCCGCCTTTATACGTGATGATGAACTGCCTTGACTGATCGTTTAGGGTCACGACACGGTCCAACAAGTGGTATCAGAGCTTCAGGACGAGGAGTTCATACTACATCAGCTGATTCGACACTATTATCTCATTTCTACTCTATTTCTCTTTTATTTTTTTCGGATTAAACAAGTTCCTATGGACAGAATGATCTGAAGTTCAAGCATATTGAGCGATTTTGTCTTTTAATCAATCTATAACAATATCAGACCCTAAAACAAAGTAAAACTCAATCAATTTTAACAAAAAATTGATTAGTTTTCGAACCGGAACTTCATTATCAGATCTGGAACATATTTGTGGTCGAAATTGAACAATAATCATATCATTGTGTTCGGAATTAAGTGTAGATCATTCCTTGAAAGTTTCAGATTGTAACTTGGATTAAAACATGGTGAAAATTGGTTAAAAGCTGATTCCGCTTTTACGTACATCAGTTGATTTCGCTTTTTTGTCACAATTTGTCAACTGATTTCGCTCATACGAACAAGTTAATTTCGCTCCAAGAGACAAAAGTTAATTTCGTTCCAACGGACAAGTTAATTTCGCTCCAAAGGACAAAGTCTGATTTCGCTTATAGTGACATCCTGATTTCGCTTATACGGACAAATCAGATTTCGCTTTTGTGACACTTTAAGTGATTTCGCTTATCAGTCAATCTGACTGATTTCGCTTCAGTGTCAGTATTTGTTAAAAAAAAAAATTCAAAATTTGTCTAACTGTTTGTTGTTTGTTTGTTTGCAGGTGATTCAAGGTGTTTTACAAGGCACAAATACCAAGAAATCAAAATGTTTGACGAAAAGGAAAACAAAAATCTTGAAAACTTAAATGATTGGCTTTGTGAATCTTGGTGTGGGAGATTAGGAGATAAGGATGTTTATGTTAAAAGATTCGAAAATTTGTTGTGTATGAAGAATGAATCAGTGGAGAAGTTGGTAAAACGGTTTGATGAGTTAGTTTACAAGTTAGAAAGACATGGGATATATTTTTCAAAGGATGAAAAAATTTCAAGACTCGTTAATGCTTTACCTTTGGAATGGGATAAATTCGTGAATGAACTGAAACGGGATTCTAGTTTATCACGCTTTGATTTAAGAAGTTTCATAAATACAATAACAAATCATAGGAGTCATAAAGATTCAAGAAAAAGGGAGTTATTGGATGAAATAAAAGGAGAATCAGAAAAGATAGATTTGGATGTGATCATTGAAATGAGAAAACGAATCACTGTGTGTCTTGCAGCAAAAAATGTTATGAGATACGATATTAAGAGGGGTTGTTATATTGATGAAAATATGAATCCTCTTGATTTTGTTAAAATTTTCTGTGCAGGAACATACAAGATGGAAACAAAGAAAGAAGTTGATGATGGAAAGATGAATGGAAAATGCTCGAAATGCGAAAAATCAGAAACAGACAATGTCAAACTTCTGAAGAATGTAGAAAGTTTAACATTGGAAATCAAAAGCTTGAAGGATGAGAAAGAATCTGATAGTAAACAGATTCTTGAAATGAGAGAAAATTGTGAAAAATTGATGTCGGAAAATGTCAAACTGTTGAGTGGTTTGGACAGTTTGACATTGGAAATTAAAAATTTTAAAGAAAAAGAAAATGTTGTTGAAAATGGAAAATTAAAAATTGAAAAAGATTTTCAAAATCAAATAAAGATTTTAGAAGATGAGAGAGATATTTTTGGTAAAGATAATCTTCAAAAACAAATTGAAATCAATTCTCATCTTGCTAAAATCATTCAGCTTGAAAAAGAAGCTGAAATTGCTCGAAATAAAATTACCGAGCTTGAGAATAAATTGAAAAGTTTTGTGACTTCTGCATCACATGTGTGTCCAAAACCGATCAATTCTGTTCCAATAAGTGACAATGTCACAAATTTTGACAAAGTCAAAATTGAAGATTGTGATGACAAAGCTGATGATGAAATAGAAAAAGAAAAGAAAAGAAAAATATTTTTAGATTTACAAGAAAAATTTAAAAATACTGTTTTGCAATCTACTGAAACAGGTGAATGTTCTAAGCAAAAACCTGTTAAGAAGAGTGTAGAACAGAAACAAAAAGATAAAAATTTGAAAAATTCTAAAATTGAAAATAAAAGCTCATCAGATAAATCATCCAATCATTATCAAAAATCACAAAAATTTAAAAATGAAAACTCACAAAATGTTGGTAATAAGTGGTGCAGGTTTGACCACAGTGCTCAAAGGACAAATCATGCTTACAGGAGGAGTTATGATTACCACAAATCTAAACAATGTTATGATCTGAATATGTGGTTTGAAGATGGTAGATGGTACGATAACAGAGTGTGCTACACCTGTGGTGTGAGAGGACACATTGCTGTTAACTGCCAGAATTGGAGTTATGAAACAAGAAGATGCTATAATTGTCATATCAGAGGACATATTGCCAGAGATTGCTCGAGGAAATCGATGGGAAGATCGAGGGTTGAATCTCAAAGAATGGCAAAGAAATCAGTCAACGTCAAGCCCCATGAACAGAAGGTTCTAAAACCTAAAGTTCAGGATCAGATAATTCAAGAAAAGAAATTTAAACTTTCTCAGGGGCAGAAAGACAGACTGAGGAAGAAAAGGAAGAAGGCGAGAGAGTATCTCGAGAAGATTTTGTCTTCGGGTTCACCGGTTGGTTCGAATAAAAGTTCTGATGAATCGATTCACTCGACTGCAAAGTCAAGCAAATCGAATTCTTCAGATGCAAATATGAGGACAAACAAAAGGAAAAAGAAAGTTATCGGCGATGAATCTGGCTCCTCAAAGTCAGACAAGCCACATTCAGGCCATGATTCTGGTTCATCAAAGCCAGAGGAGCCTAGTGTTGAGGTAAAATCTGAGAATTCAGGTTTAACAATGGATGATGCAAATTTTCCACCATTGTTGAACAAGAATTCTAAATCACCCAAAGATAGTCAGGCTTGGGTGAAACTTTTCAAATAGAAAAATCTGACTTGCCGGAGTTCCCAGGTTGGTAAGTGTGGAACATGAATCGGCACATTTCTTGAGAAATTTCACTCTGGTGATTTTTCGTCTTTTATGAGGTAAATCAGGGACATTAAGTTGTACTTGATTTTCTACAAGTGTTTGTGTTGATAGAATCTTGAACTGTTAAATCTTTCAAAATGGTTAAAGGAGAACAAAGTGATGAAGTAATCCCCTAACCAACAAGTGGTTTGTTAGTTCAACAAAACTAATTTTCCGGAAAAACCATTTTGATTAAAACAAACTTAAGTGTTTTGAAATCTTAATGGGAAAATAGTTTGTTGACAGGGGGAGTTCTGATTGTTTATGCCAAGTGAATGGCGAATTGAAGTGATTTGATATCAGTTTGTCACGTTTCTTGTATAGTTTATTTTCAAATTTTCCCAGAAAATCAAAATTGAAACATATTTTGATTTTAGGGGGAGAAAAAAATTTTAAAAAAATTAGAAAATTTGAAAATGCCAAAAACATTGAAAAAGCAAAAATGAGTTTTGGTGTATAAAAGAGGAAATGATAGTACATCAGTAGACGATCACAGTATGCTAAAGATATGAAATGTCAAAAGTGATAAATGGTCTCACTGATGATGTGTCAGTAGGTTTTTGCACATTTAGTAAATTGTGACGAGATATAAACCTAAATTTCAAACTTGCTTATATCGTGGGTAACATCTCTCGGATATATGGGTAACCCCCGAAATCTTGTTTGAAAGGTCTCGTATTCTGATATACTAGGTTTTTATACTCAGTGATATCTGGGGTATTATTCCGGGACTTCTGCTGAACGGTGGTTCTGACCTAGTCCTCAAATAATACTTTCCGCAAATGCTTGAAACACAGCATCACCCTCAGCATAAATGATAAGACAATAAAATTGCTTAGCAATGCTGTTGTAAAAAAAAATCCTCTAAAGGGGACACACCCACAAGTTGAGTCATGATCTCTCTGCTGAACGGTAGTTCTGACCTGAGCTCTCATGATTCTTCATAATTTATTAACCCCTTACAGATATCATTTGTGTTATAATTGCGTGTAAGACTGAATATTGGGATCTGGATACGGGAGTATATTCTGAGGTGGGACACGTGATTAAGTCTAAGTATCTAAGACATTAAACTCGTATCTCGAAGCAATTGAAATGTGTGTGAAAATTTAAGAGGACCAGTATACTGACAATCTAAGTGAATCGTTTAGAACTTAAAATGATTAAAGCTTAACGGTGCTAGTGATTGGTCTCATAAACTGATATGATCCTCTTACACAAACTCACAAAAATATTGTTTGTACATATTTGTTTACTGCATTTCTTTAAACTCAAAATTCAAAAAGATTTTCGACAAACTGATGTTGAAGAGCTGATATTCAAAATTCCAAGTCCTAAACTTGATGAACTAGAGGTTTGGGAGTATATATTGAAAATTTTGAATGTCATATACAAATGTTTTGAAAGATTGTGTGTTTAGTTAATCAAGATCATTCATTTGAACTTGATGTAACTAGTATGTTTGTTGAATAATTAATTTCTACCAGTAAGTTTACTAAATTCAATTGTTATAAATTTGTAAAACTTATGTTGAGGTAGAGGATGTGCAGGTTAACAGGTTGTAAACTTCATTATTCCTAAATGGAAGCTAATTGTTAAAGCTTGAACCAGATTTCTCAGATTCTAGCATATTGAGAGGGGGAGTCTGTGAAAGGGGGAGTCTGGATCAACATTCAAAGGGAAGAAAGAAGTTAGAGCCAGGAGGACAAGATCCTGAAACCTGTGAAGATAGAGTGCTTATGATGAAAGGACAGAGTTAAAGAAAAGACTAAGACTGAAGACTCAGGAGCTGAAGATTACGTCAACATCCAAGGGGGAGTCTGTTGATGCACAAGAATGTCTGTTGACTGCATCTTCATCAAGTCTTAAATCAAGAAAGTCAAGAAAGTCAAGATTAGGGTTTTTATTGTTAATTTCGCTTTAATGTACATGTTTATAGGTGATTTCGCTTTAAGGGACACATGGTGATTTCGCTTCAATGTACATGCTATATAAGCGAAATCAGATTCATGTGATTTCGCTCATATGGTCATGACCATTGAAGCGAAATTAGACTTAGTATAAATACCATACATGTGTTCGTTCATTGTAACCATTGGAGCGAAATCCTCTCATGCTTGTGGTGTCGAAACTCTGTCAAATTGTTATCTAAAAGCATCAATAAAGAAGATATTGAAAGAGAAAAGCTGTTGTTACATTACGTATTCTGATTCCGCCTTTATACGTGATGATGAACTGCCTTGACTGATCGTTTAGGGTCACGACACGGTCCAACAATCCGGGCAAGGAAAACGTTGTGGCCGATGCCCTCAGTAGAAAAGAAACCAAGCCTAAACGTGTTCGTGCATTACAACTTACTATTCACTCGAATCTCCCTAACCAAATTCGAAACGTTTAGGATAAAGTGTTGAAGGAGGAAAACCTTCCAGCTGAATCCATGCGGGGGATGGAAAAACAGCTCGAACTCAAGGATGGCGGCCTACGCTATTTCAACAACCGTACCTAGTAAATCACATAATTGCCACAATCGTCAAATCCATACCCGAAACCCAACTCGTACCGGAATCCAAACCCATAACCGAAACCCAAACCCAAACGACTTTATCCAAGAGTCGTAGGCACCGTAAGAAGGGTCTAGATCATACATGTATTCCGAGAATTGTCGAGAGGGGGACACCTACTGAAGAACTAGCTTCGTCACAGGTGTGGCTCGACGATTCGAAAGACCCAATTGTCAAGTATTATATATTTTATCAAGCATTATATATTTTGTCAAGTATTATATATTTTATGATTGTTTTGTCAAGTAGCTTGTAATATTTTTTTTGTCAAGTAACGAATATTTTTTTTCAACTAACTTTATAATATTTTTAACTAGGGAATGGCCAAGACCAAATGGTATTTTTAAGGTGTATCCGTGGGAAATTTTTTACCACTATGGACCGCGATGAATACCATACACCTGATTCGTTCTCGAGCAAATGGACCGCAATGAAAACCAAAATCTCCAGCTTCAATAACTTTTACATCTGTATTTCGAACAATCGTACACGAGCAAGAGGTCCAAATGTTGCGGACGTCATGACCGCGTCCCATAATGAATTTAGACTCCATAACGGATCCAGGTTTACAATGATACCTCATTTTTCACTTCGTATTTAAGTTGGAGTACAATCCGAGCATGCATTTGCTATCATTTTAAAACCAGGGCTGGCCCAAGGGTAAGCCAAATGAGGCTTGGGCCTTAGGCCACATCAACTATAGGGCCTCCATTTAAAAAAAAATATATATATATTATATGTATTTTCTCATAAGTCTGGTCGTATAGGTTAACTTAGGGCGGCTTATCACTTTAACTTATGGCAGCAACATTATTGATTATGGCAGCGGGTTATCAGTTATGGCACCGGGAAGAGAAACAGTCGCGCCGCGCCTCATCATCTTCTTCAAGTCTTCAAGAATCAAGACTTCAACGGTAATTTTTATCTTCTTTATATGTCGTCGGCCGCTACATCAAGTCACTCTATCGCTGTTGAAGGTAAATTGCTGCCTAATTTATCTTCTTCAAGTTCTCAAATTGTTTTTTTTTTTTTTGGGGGGGGGGGGAGGTCACAAACTTTTACTTCACCTTAGGCCACCAAAAAGGTTGAGCCGGCCCTGGTTAAAACTCGTGTCTAACTCATGGTACGCTCCTTTGAACCCTAAACCTTTTCGTTTCCGGTACGAGTTGGTGATATCTTTATTATTTAACATTAGTTTTTTTATTATATTTATTAATAGTATATTATTATAACTAATTAATTTATTTTATCCCTTAACTATATATACTATGCCCGTTTAACTTTTTAATAATTTGATTTTTCTCTGATTACTTGCATTCTTTTGTTTAAGAAAAACAAAATACGAAGTTGTGTTTGATTTTTTTCTCGACGTTTCTTTATAAATTTTATTAAAAGCGCGGTTTTGTTTGAAATATAGATTTTTTTTTGTAACATGTGCTATATCAAGTGCCGGTGTCACAACGGTTCCATGATGAACGAAACCAACAGTGACCGAACCACGTCGATACCAATATTAGTCTTATCGGAACCAATATCGGTATATACTTACAACAATATACGCTTTAAACCCATTTGGTTTTATTTAATTTGACTTTCATATGATATCTTGCATTCAATATCTTTTTTATAAAGTAGAATACACAACTTTGTTTACAAAAAATTCACGCCACCGAACCGATACTGACATCGGTACTACAACAGACAATATTGGAACCGACATCGGTATTCGCTTTTTATGATTTTCAGTGTAAAGCACATTCTTTTGGACAACGCGGTTGTGTTGAAATATAGTCTTTTTGATATCATCGGCTATATCAAATGTCGTTATCATAGCATTACCATGACTAATAAAACCGACACCGACGTGGGCTATATCAAATGTCTTTATCATAGCATTATCATGACAAATAAAACCGACACCGACCAAACCACGGTGATACCAATATCAGTATTATCGGAACCGGTATCGGTATATACTTACAAATTATATGCTTTAGCCCATCCGTTTTGATTTAGTTTGATTTCCATCGGATATCTCGCATCCAATATCTTTTTTGTAAAGTAGAATACAATACTGTGTATAAAAAAAATACCGCCACCAAAACCGACAATGACAATGACATCGGTATTGCGATGGTACAACATGTCACACCCCAACCGATGGCGGAATCATCGGGGCGCGGCACTGAGCGAAACAGATTGTCCAGAAGTTTCCATAACAACTATCATTACCATTTAAGTAAACATTACGTCCCATACCGTAACATAAATAGTCAAACAAGTTATTACAGGCAACATCAAAACAAATACTCTGTTCCGACAACTCAGATTTAAATAAGTAGCAATTGTTTATCTGCTTCTAGAGACCCCTAATAAGTTATCTACAGACAACTATTTGTTGGGCTCTAAAGCTTTATTCTAGCTTCCAACTCCTACCACATATGCGTCCTAAGCACCTGTCACATACGTTAAAATAATGTCAATACATAAAATGTAAAGGTGAGCATACAAGTTTGATAATAGCATATAGAGTTCGAATTTGTTTACGCATAACCAGCACGTACACATAGTGAAATGAAGCACGTTAGTTATCGACATAGATCCATCGATACCAATGACTGCGGGTTGACTGCCCGAGGCAGTTCGCAATACACGATTACCACTGTAATCCATGCAAGTAAAAGATCCTTAACAACCCCCGTGTGAACGGGTGCTGAGTCCAAACTATAGTACTATCGTTGCTAAGGCAGGTAGACAGCATTCCATGTGTAAACATAACAAACAAGCATTCATAAGCCACGTATAACATGCATTAATGGTTAAGCGTTAAAATAGCTTGAGTAGTGTGACAGTTGTGGTTTGAATAGTTGTAACGTATGTAACACCCAAAAGTGCTAAAAGCAAAAAGGGTTCGAGTATACTCACAGCGATATAGATTGAAGGGAGCGCTTTACAGCGAGTACGGTTAGCCTGAATAGATTCGATAACGTAACGATAAGTGACGCGTAAAACAGTACAAGTGAGAGTGGGTAGGATGACTGATCGTGCGGATCAGTTATCCGTGAGTAGAAGTCATCCGTGCGCATGACCTATCCGTGCGGATGGTGATCCATCCGGGTAAGTTATCCGTGCGTGTGACTGTCCGTGCGGGTGGCAACCCGTGCGGACTAGTTGTACGTGCGGACGACTTATCCGTACGGTTAGATTGCTTGTGTGGATAAATGTTCAAGTGGATTGTTTCTTCCTAAGATGTGTTTGTGTATGATGGCTTGTGCTTTGGAGTTTTCGTTGTAGCATTTAGGAAACACCTAAGTGTTTCTACCTTTCAAGCCGGTCGCGCGGACGGCAGTCCGTGCGTACGGTAGTCCGTGCGGGCAGCCTGTGCGCGCGGGCAGAGACAATCCGTCCGGATAGCCTGTCCGTGCGTACGGCTTGGCCGTGCGGATGAAGATTGTTTGATTTCTATTTTAAGGCCTTAGTATCTCATGATCCGAAGAGTAATCCATTCAGAGGTCGTCCGTCCGGATTGCTCGTTCGTCGATACTCAAACCTCGTTTGGAAAGTGGGTCCCAAGGGTAGTCCGTGCGGGTGACAACCCGTGCGTATGACCTGTACGTGCGTATGACCTGTACGTGCGTACGGCTCGTCCATGCGGACAGCTAGTCCGTGCGGACAGCTTGTCCGTGCGGACAACTGGTCTGGTTGTTCTGTTCGTCTACACTTGGTTTCTGTTGTCGTTTATCGAGACGTTCTGATTACGTGGCAACCACTTGGAGTTGTGTTCTCACCCGCGTGACTAGACCGGTCAGGAACCACCCTAACTCGGCCTGTCGGCGACTCAGAACGGTCATCCCGGTTAACCCCGAAATCAGTTGTCTAGGGGTAGGACTCCAGATCTAGAACTAGGGCATCACTATTGACGAGTAGAACACTAGGACTGATCGGATTCGTACCGGTTTTAAGGGTAAAAGAAGGAGAGAACTTAGGTTTATTCCTTTCAACTCTTTTATCCTTAGAAAAGTTTAGATCTAGGTGAAGTTATTGTAAAAACTTGTAGAAATCGTTTAGATCTGAGATATTCTTGGTGGAATGAAGCCAAGCATGAAGTTCTTATGAACTTCATGATGACGTCACCCGTGAATACCTCGAATCCGGATGATTTCATGGTTAAAAGTGAAGATCTGAAAGATGGAAATGTGTAGAATGGTGTAGTGATCAAAGATGTACAAGAATTAGTGCAAGATCTTACCTGGATTGAGAGAAATCTGAGAAAAGGTGAAGAATGCGCGAGGTTCGGACGTCACTTGCCAAAAGTGGAAAAAGTGGAGAGTGACCCGTGTATTTATAGGATGCCAAAAAGGGAAAGGGTGAGCCGTGCGCATGGCACGCACCCGGGTAGGTTATCCGCACGGACTGGTCATCCGTGCGGATTGGCAATCCGTGCGGATTGGCCATCCGTGCGGACGCCACCTCCTTTGGTGTGTTCGGTGCGATGTTGATTTGGTTTCGATTTGCGAGCGATTCGATAGGGTTTCCTAATTAAATTACTTTCAGTCCCAACTACTTCTTATAGGGTTCGACTCGGAATTCGGGTTCGTTTATATTCGAGTTAGACTTCGAGTTCGATTGAGTTCGCTTGATTATCACACCATATCATACATAAAGTAAACATGCACAGGTAACACGTAAGGCACACACACACGTATAACTGACAAGTAAAATACGTAGCTCGAGTTACGATTTGATGTCGATTTGATTAGCATAGCTTGATTAACTTTATCGCATTGTTACTTCCTATCCTTCACAGTCGTAGGTCGATTGAGATACGGTTAGCATGACTCGATTATTGCAATGTACGACATTTACTCCACATAATCTAAATATCTTACAAACAATTCTAGGAGTCACGTCGCGCGAAATCGGTCGTTGACTTTGACCTTGACTTTGACTTTCACTCGTGAAAACACGGGGTGTTACAGCCTCCCCTTGTTTAGGAAATTTCGTCCCGAAATTAAGCCGAAAGCTGTAACTAATTCGTGAATCACGTGTGAGAGTCCTTCCTTTGGATCATTGAAAATCGTCAAATTAACCAGGATTTTACGGTTAAAAATTGATAATTTTCGAATATGATAAGCGAAAGTACCTGATTTAAAAGCCTATAAAGTTTTAGATTTTAATTCGAAGTCGTTTGAGGAAATCTTTTTCAATCTTTAATTTTTCATTTTCAAAACCTTGATTATTGTAAGTTATGGTTTGAATTTGCTTCGATTGCATGCGACGTGCGGAATCCGTGCATGAGCGAGATCGATACACAAGAATGTCCAATTTTAACGTGATTCTATTGATAATCTGGCGATTACAAGCTTTGAAAATCACGTGAGAGACTTTCTCTATCTAGACTTTCTCTCTCTACTATTATCTCTCTAATTAAACAACTGTGGGTACTTGGCCTTCATGTCGCTTTCGAGTTCCCACGTGAACTCCGCGCCTCGTTTGCCTTCCCACCGGACTTTCACAATAGGAATGTGTGAGCGCCTGAGTTCTTTGGTTTTGCGATCCATGATTTCGACAGGCTTTTCCACGAAGTGTAATGTTTCGTTCACTTGTAGATCATCTAGAGGAACATGTAAGTCGGGGTCGTAAATGCATTTTCGGAGGTTCGACACGTGGAAAGTCGGATGGACATTGCTAAGTTCCTCCGGTAATTCGAGTCTGTAGGCGACTTTTCCGATCCTTTCCAGAATCTTAAAAGGTCCCACATATCGAGGCGCGAGTTTCCCCTTTTTGCCGAATCGGACTACACCCTTCCAAGGTGATACCTTTAGGAGTACGTAGTCACCAACGACATACTCACGGTGCTTGCGCTTTTTATCGGCGAGAAGTTTCTGTCTATCCCGAGCTTTCGCTAGATTGTCTCGGATTTGGAGAATTTTGTCTGTCGTTTCTTGTAGCAGCTCCGGACCGGTTAGTTGCGAGTGACCGATCTCGTGCCACACAATAGGCGATCGACATCTTCTTCCATATAAGGCCTTGAAAGGTGCCATCTGGATGCTAGCCTGGTAGCTGTTGTTATACGAGAATTCGACTAACGGAAGGTGTCTATCCCAATTACCACCGAAGTCTAGAACACACGAACGGAGCATGTCTTCAAGCGTACGAATCGTTCTTTCAGTCTGACCGTCGGTTTGTGGGTGGAACGCAGTACTTAGATTAAGCGTTGTACCGAGTGCCGTTTGAAACGTTTCCCACAATCGTGAAGTGAACCGAGCATCACGATCAGAGATGATGTCACGAGGCGTCCCATGTCGACAAATGATCTCGTCGGTGTAGATTCGGGCTAATCGTTCTACCTTGTAGTCTTCTCGTATCGGCAGAAAGTGAGCTGATTTAGTCAAACGATCAATAACAACCCAAATGCTGTCGTGACCTGACGACGTGGTTGGAAGCTTGGTTACGAAATCCATAGCTATGCTCTCCCACTTCCACATGGGGATTGGAGGTTGTTCGAGCAAGCCAGAGGGTCTTTGATGTTCAGCCTTGATTCTAGCACAGGTTAGGCATTTTCCGACGTAAAGAGTGATATCCCGTTTCATACCCGGCCACCAGTACCTATATCGAATATCATGGTACATTTTGTCAGCACCAGGATGAATAGAGTATCGGGATTTGTGGGCTTCATCCATGATAATCTGTCGCAGGTTGGTTCGCTTGGGAATCCAGATTTTGTCTAAGAAGTGGAATATCCCGTTTGATTTGTTCACAAGCTGGGCTCCATCGTGGTAGATTCTTTCTTTCTTCAAGGTGCGCTCGTTGAAACAAGCATGCTGGGCGTCGCGAATAAGAGCTTCGAGATTGTGCTGGGCTTGAACATTTCGGGTGCTAAGCAGATAACTCCGTCTGCTAAGTGCGTCGGCAACAACATTTGCTTTGCCTGGGTGATAACGAGTCTCACAGTCGTAATCGTTGAGAAGTTCTACCCATCGGCGTTGACGCATATTCAGTTCCCTCTGATTAAAGATGTGTTGTAGGCTCTTATGATCGGTGAAGATCGTACACTTGGTACCATACAGGTAGTGTCGCCAAATCTTTAATGCAAAAACAACTGCGCCTAGCTCGAGATCGTGGGTTGTATAGTTCTTCTCGTGGATTTTGAGCTGACGGGATGCGTAAGCTATAACCTTGTCTCGTTGCATTAAGACACAACCGAGACCAAGGTTATAAGCATCACAGTAGACAATGAAATTATCGTTTCCGTCGGGTAGTGTGAGAACAGGAGCATTGCAAAGCATGTACTTGAGGGTTCGAAAGGCAGACTCTTGTTTGGTTCCCCAGACAAAAGGCTGATCCTTATGAGTGAGAGAAGTGAGTGGTACAGCAATCTTCGAGAATCCTTCGATGAATCGTCGATAATAGCCCGCTAGCCCGAGAAAGGAGCGGACTTCAGTCGGGTTCTTAGGCGTAACCCAGCTCTTAACAGCTTCAATCTTCGTGGGATCGACGTGAATACCCTGACTATTTACGATGTGACCCAGAAACTGAACCTCCCCCAGCCAAAACTCACACTTGGAGAATTTGGCGTAGAGTTGGTTCCCCTGGAGTAACTCGAGAACCAAACGTAGATGTTGCGCGTGTTCGGCTCTCGTTTTGGAATATATCAAGACATCGTCGATGAACACGATGACGAAACGGTCAAGGTACGGTTTACACACTCGATTCATTAGATCCATGAAAACTGCTGGTGCATTGGTTAGGCCAAAAGGCATGACAACGAATTCGTAATGGCCGTAACGAGTGCGAAACGCGGTTTTGGGTATATCTTCTTCTTGTATACGCAGCTGATGGTATCCTGAACGTAGATCAATCTTCGAGAAACACGTAGCGCCTTGCAACTGATCAAACAGATCATCGATTCGAGGTAGAGGATAGCGGTTCTTGATAGTCAACTTATTCAATTCCCGGTAGTCGATGCACATCCGGTACGACCCGTCCTTCTTTTTAACGAAAAGAACTGGTGCGCCCCAAGGAGAGGTGCTCGGGCGAATAAAGCCTTTTTCAAGTAATTCCTGGAGTTGGGTTGAGAGTTCACGCATTTCGGACGGCGCGAATCGATAAGGAGCTCTGGCGATAGGATTGGCTCCAGGAATGAGATCAATGCGAAAATCGATATCACGCTTCGGAGGTAGTCCGGGAAGATCCTCTGGAAAAACTTGAGGAAATTCTCGAACCACTGGAACGTCTTTTACTTTCTTCTTCTCTTTCTTTTCGTTTTCCGCTGCTATGACGTGAGCCAAGAAAGCCCTGTATTCCTTGCGGAGATACTTGCTAGCTTGTAGGCATGACATGAGCTTGAGACCCTTCGAAGTAGTATCACCATAAACGCACAATGAATCACCGTTTGCGAGCGAAAAACGAATCATTTTATCGAAGCACACAACTTCGGCATGGTTTTCGCGAAGAAAGTCCATGCCTACTATGACATCAAAGCTTCCTAGTTGCATTGGAATAAGATCGATCGAGAAGATGTGATTGTTGAGCTCGAGAGTGCAATCACGAATAACGGAGTTTACAGCGACGGTTCTTCCGGTAGCGACTTCAACATCGAATGCAGAGGAGAGTCGGGAACGTTTACGACTAAGGAGTTTCTCAAATTCGAGTGACACAAACCAATTATCGGCTCCAGTATCAAACAAACATGAAGCATAAATACCATTCACAAGGAACGTACCACTCACCACGTTGTTGTCGGCCTGGGCTTGACGCACGTTGAGATTGAAAGTTCTGGCACGTGCGGCCTGTTGCTGCTGCTGTTGCTGTTGCGGTGGTTGCTGCTGGGGTTCTTGTTTCACCACCCTGTTCGGGCACATGTTGGCGAAATGGTTCGGGTCGCCACATGTGAAGCATGCTCTGGTTTTGACTGCGGGTGCCGGAGGAGCTTGTTGACCCTGTGGGGCAGCGAGTAGAGCTTGATTGACAGGAGCTTGACGAATACGGCAGTTGGCAGTAAAGTGGCCGTAGACGTTGCAATGAGCACAGAAGCGGCATTGAATAGCAGTCGGGTGATGATAGGTGCAAGTAGGGCAGAGTGGGTGTGGCCCAGTATATGCACGCTTTGCAGGCGGTGCATTGGCCACAGGCGCCACTACTTGACGCTGTTGGGCAGGTACAGCTTGGATCGGTGCAGCAGAAATCGCACAGTTCTTGTTGGTGGAGCTGTTCTTTCTCTTGTTCTTTCTCTTGGTGCTTGACGACGTGGGTTCAGCAGTTGGTGCAGTAGCGGTAGCCTGATGCAGATGCTTGGAGGTCTTATCCCACACCCCAGCCTTGACCCTTTTGTCATTGATCTCAGCGGCCAGCAGATAGGTTTCTTCGATCGTGGCAGTCTTGGCCGCTTGCACGAAATCAGCGACGCAGTCGGGTAAAGCTCGGATGTACTTCTTGATGGTCATCTCAGGGGTCTTGACTTGGTCAGGACAGATAATGCTGAGCTGTTTGAAGCGAGCGGTGAGACCAGCATTGTCTCCATCCTTCTGATGTATGTGCCAGAATTCGTCTTCAAGCTTTTGGCGCTCGTGAGGAGGGCAGAATTCCTCTAGCATGACTTCTTTGAGCTCTTCCCACGACAAACCGTAAGCTGCATCATTCCCTCTCTTGTTCCTCTCGGCCGTCCACCAGTCCAAAGCACGGGACTGAAAGACGCCGGTAGCGTTCAGAGTTCGAAGGTCATCAGGGCAACCACTTTGTCGCAGAGTAACCTCGATAGAGTCAAACCAGTGGAATAGAGCAGTAGGACCTCCTTCGCCCGTGAATTCTTTCGGCCCACATGACTTGAATTGTTTGAAACTAAAAGGTCTCGCGGCAGCTCTAGGACCCTCAGTCCTCGATTCCTCGGATGATTTGCTGGCATTCTCGCAGACATCGCTCACAGCCTTTGCTACAGCTTTCGCGACGATGGAAGCAAGGCGTCTGTCCCTCTTTTCCTGACGAGAGAGTTGATGACGGGATCCAGACGACATTGTCTGCAATAGACATCGCCATGGAACTCAACACATGTATTCGAATCTCACCTCACACGTCTAGCACTACTAAAGCTCAGTAACACGTACCATTTAAACGCATATAGTCACAAATTCACAGAATTGCACAAAATCACATAGACATATAGAGCACATAATCACAGTATTTCTAATCACATAAGCACAACAGCAAGAAACACATATACTTAGTCACTAAAAGCACCTACGCTCGTACAAAGTATTCTAACTGCTCCTATTGTTGATTTGCTAGCGATGAGTCGTGTGGGTTTTGTGTTTTAGCAGAAGCAATAGTGTTGGGTCGAAACCAATAGTATCTCAAAACGTTAACAGATAACAGAAAATGCATAAAATTTTCATAAAGATCGATAAATCGAAAGTAGATTGTCTGCGGCTAATAGACTGCGACTAACCAAAGTAGCTCGACTATTCGCAAGGATCCTGTACAACGACCTCCAGGACTATGCCCTTGCCTTGATTCTCGGGCGTTGGCGCAATTCCCTTTGGTTAGGTTGTGTCTTTAGACCGTTGGAGTCCATCGAACTTTGGTGGAGTTTTTGTATAAAAGCGGGACGAGTCGTCAAGGTTAGGGTTTCACCCCTATCTTGCAACCTCCGTCCTCGTTTTTGATAAAAATTTTGAGGAGATTATTCATCAAAATATGGATTTCACTCCTGATTTGGTATGATTCTCCTCGTTTGTAGCTAAAACGCAAGATGATTAGGCAACTTTAGTCGAGAGTTTGCGGTTTTCACACCTATTCTCGGCCTCATTACCTGTTCATAACTTGAAAATTTCGAGTGCAGTGATAGAAAAGAGCGAGTGATAGTGGCGAGTTTACGCATACGCGCGAGTTGGTCTGTTGGTTCTTAACTATAGTCTAGGTCTCTAAGACTTCGACCCGGACTAGGTCGAGTCTTGCCTAATTCCCTATAGTTATGGCTCTGATACCAATCTGTCACACCCCAACCGATGGCGGAATCATCGGGGCGCGGCACTGAGCGAAACAGATTGTCCAGAAGTTTCCATAACAACTATCATTACCATTTAAGTAAACATTACGTCCCATACCGTAACATAAATAGTCAAACAAGTTATTACAGGCAACATCAAAACAAATACTCTGTTCCGACAACTCAGATTTAAATAAGTAGCAATTGTTTATCTGCTTCTAGAGACCCCTAATAAGTTATCTACAGACAACTATTTGTTGGGCTCTAAAGCTTTATTCTAGCTTCCAACTCCTACCACATATGCGTCCTAAGCACCTGTCACATACGTTAAAATAATGTCAATACATAAAATGTAAAGGTGAGCATACAAGTTTGATAATAGCATATAGAGTTCGAATTTGTTTACGCATAACCAGCACGTACACATAGTGAAATGAAGCACGTTAGTTATCGACATAGATCCATCGATACCAATGACTGCGGGTTGACTGCCCGAGGCAGTTCGCAATACACGATTACCACTGTAATCCATGCAAGTAAAAGATCCTTAACAACCCCCGTGTGAACGGGTGCTGAGTCCAAACTATAGTACTATCGTTGCTAAGGCAGGTAGACAGCATTCCATGTATAAACATAACAAACAAGCATTCATAAGCCACGTATAACATGCATTAATGGTTAAGCGTTAAAATAGCTTGAGTAGTGTGACAGTTGTGGTTTGAATAGTTGTAATGTATGTAACACCCAAAAGTGCTAAAAGCAAAAAGGGTTCGAGTATACTCACAGCGATATGGATTGAAGGGAGCGCTTTACAGCGAGTACGGTTAGCCTGAATAGATTCGATAACGTAACGATAAGTGACGCGTAAAACAGTACAAGTGAGAGTGGGTAGGATGACTGATCGTGCGGATCAGTTATCCGTGAGTAGAAGTCATCCGTGCGCATGACCTATCCGTGCGGATGGTGATGCGTGCGGATGGTGATCCATCCGGGTAAGTTATCCGTGCGTGTGACTGTCCGTGCGGGTGGCAACTCGTGCGGACTAGTTGTATGTGCGGACGACTTATCCGTACGGTTAGATTGCTTGTGTGGATAAATGTTCAAGTGGATTGTTTCTTCCTAAGATGTGTTTGTGTATGATGGCTTGTGCTTTGGAGTTTTCGTTGTAGCATTTAGGAAACACCTAAGTGTTTCTACCTTTCAAGCCGGTCGCGCGGACGGCAGTCCGTGCGTACGGTAGTCCGTGCGGGCAGCCTGTGCGCGCGGGCAGAGACAATCCGTCCGGATAGCCTGTCCGTGCGTACGGCTTGGCCGTGCGGATGAAGATTGTTTGATTTCTATTTTAAGGCCTTAGTATCTCATGATCCGAAGAGTAATCCATTCAGAGGTCGTCCGTCCGGATTGCTCGTTCGTCGATACTCAAACCTCGTTTGGAAAGTGGGTCCCAAGGGTAGTCCGTGCGGGTGACAACCCGTGCGTATGACCTGTACGTGCGTATGACCTGTACGTGCGTACGGCTCGTCCGTGCGGACAGCTAGTCCGTGCGGACAGCTTGTCCGTGCGGACAACTGGTCTGGTTGTTCCGTTCGTCTACACTTGGTTTCTGTTGTCGTTTATCGAGACGTTCTGATTACGTGGCAACCACTTGGAGTTGTGTTCTCACCCGCGTGACTAGACCGGTCAGGAACCACCCTAACTCGGCCTGTCGGCGACTCAGAACGGTCATCCCGGTTAACCCCGAAATCAGTTGTCTAGGGGTAGGACTCCAGATCTAGAACTAGGGCATCACTATTGACGAGTAGAACACTAGGACTGATCGGATTCGTACCGGTTTTAAGGGTAAAAGAAGGAGAGAACTTAGGTTTATTCCTTTCAACTCTTTTATCCTTAGAAAAGTTTAGATCTAGGTGAAGTTATTGTAAAAACTTGTAGAAATCGTTTAGATCTGAGATATTCTTGGTGGAATGAAGCCAAGCATGAAGTTCTTATGAACTTCATGATGACGTCACCCGTGAATACCTCGAATCCGGATGATTTCATGGTTGAAAGTGAAGATCTGAAAGATGGAAATGTGTAGAATGGTGTAGTGATCAAAGATGTACAAGAATTAGTGCAAGATCTTACCTGGATTGAGAGAAATCTGAGAAAAGGTGAAGAATGCGCGAGGTTCGGACGTCACTTGCCAAAAGTGGAAAAAGTGGAGAGTGACCCGTGTATTTATAGGATGCCAAAAAGGGAAAGGGTGAGCCGTGCGCATGGCACGCACCCGGGTAGGTTATCCGCGCGGACTGGTCATCCGTGCGGATTGGCAATCCGTGCGGATTGGCCATCCGTGCGGACGCCACCTCCTTTGGTGTGTTCGGTGCGATGTTGATTTGGTTTCGATTTGCGAGCGATTCGATAGGGTTTCCTAATTAAATTACTTTCAGTCCCAACTACTTCTTATAGGGTTCGACTCGGAATTCGGGTTCGGGTTCGTTTATATTCGAGTTAGACTTCGAGTTCGATTGAGTTCGCTTGATTATCACACCATATCATACATAAAGTAAACATGCACAGGTAACACGTAAGGCACACACACACGTATAACTGACAAGTAAAATACGTAGCTCGAGTTACGATTTGATGTCGATTTGATTAGCATAGCTTGATTAACTTTATCGCATTGTTACTTCCTATCATTCACAGTCGTAGGTCGATTGAGATACGGTTAGCATGACTCGATTATTTCAATGTACGACATTTACTCCACATAATCTAAATATCGTACAAACAATTCTACGAGTCACGTCGCGCGAAATCGGTCGTTCACTTTGACCTTGACTTTGACTTTCACTCGTGAAAACACGGGGTGTTACACAACAAGTACATTGGCCACGGGCCGTGCCGTTGACACACGGGGTCGTGTTAGTACAAGACCCGACACAACAGTTAATAAGGAAGAGAGAGAGGTGACCACGGGGCCGTGCCAGACGAGCACGGGCCGTGGTGAAGCTCCCGATTTCAGCTATAAATAGTTGTGCTTGGTTCCATTCCAAACAATCCGTTGGCAAACTACCTCTCTCTCACTTGCCACCACTCCACCACCACTACAACACCATCATCTACCACCATCATTCATCTTCCATCATTTAGAGTGTGAGTAGTAGTCTCGGAATCCAAGATCGATCGTAAAAGTCTTTATCAAACAAAGGCCATGCTTGGCTAAACTCTTACATCACTTGGTGAAGACAAATCTTTTATGTATTACTTTTTTATTTCCAATCTTTGGCAACTTTTTAATTGGGTATGTATTAATGACTTTAATAACTAGTTTTTTATATTGAAGGAAAATTTATCTAATAATTCTTCATATGTAGTTGATTCACATATTCGTGTCTTTACGGTCTAAATAAAGCGCGTTAATTTCCTGGAAGGGGGTTAGAAGGGTGGTTGGGTAAAATTTATGTCTCGTTCAGTGTATAGATCCTGGGAGAACCTGGTTCAAGCTTAGTAACACTTCATGAGTCAGATCGGGCATTACAAACCACGGGAGAAGTGGAAACCGCTTGAACCCCTTATCTATAAACTACTATTAAAACTTTAAACCAACCCTGCGAGGACTGTATCCCTGCTGACTCAGACCAAAGGGTTGAGGGTGATCGCTGCCTGGAAGGGGGCCCACCACTTTTCGCATTATTAACTTACTTAATTATCTTCAATAATCCGACCTTGCGGGACTGTATCCTTGCTGACTCAGACCAATAGGTTGAGGGTAACGTCGCATTCACAAGAGGGGCCTACCAGTATAACTAAGATAATCTCTTAAAATGCTCAAAGTGCGGAAATCATCAAAATGATACATAAAAGAGGAGTCAGAACCAAGTGATTCCTTCTTGTCTATTTGTTTTTCCTTATATTTTTATTTCTGTTTTTATTTTATCTTTTCATAGTTTAAAAACCTTTTTATTAAAGTTTGGTTCGATTAGACGTTAACGATAAGCCGGTATTAAAAGTCTTGTGTACTTGGACGACCTCGGTATCTTGCCATCACTATACTACGTTCGCGATGGGTGCACTTGTCCTAGCGTGTGTGTAGAGTGATAGTAGAATATCGTGTTTTATAAATTTAAAACTTGAATCGGCGAGTAAAAAGAGCTAAAATATACTAAAAATATATATACACCCGCACGCACGTCAAGTTTTTGACGTCGTTGCCGGGGACACAAGTATTTTAAGAAGGCTTAAAATCAACGGCCTAATCATTTTTATCTTTTCTTTTTAGGTTTTTCTTCTTTTCTTTTAAAAGTTTCACTTTCTGCAGAATTGACACGGGGCTGTGTCAACTCTCCAGTATCATTAAATCTATTTTCTGCCAGATACAGACTGCAGCACGGGCCGTGTTACCCTAACACGGGGCCGTGCCAAACTAACAGTTTGTAGGAAAATAGTAACCGCCTGGTCCCGACGGTTAAAAAACTTTCTGGAAAAACATGGATTTTTTTGATTATTTTTACCCCCGGCACTTTTACGGTGCATGGTGCGATTATTGTGGGGAGGAGCATGAAGAATCGAAATGTGGTGTTCTAAACTTCACTCCCCACTATTTAGCCCCATCGTTTTCTTGTAACGAGCGCCTTAAGACGGGCGAGAGTAAAAATGATAATGAAGTCCATCCACCTGAACTCCATCAACGCTCTCACCTAGAAGACATAGAAGATATAAGTCAAACAGAAAAGGGGATTCTCCTAAAAATCAAAGAATTAGAATCCTTGATAAAGGCACGATATTTATCAAGGATCCCAACCGAAGGAGAATCAATGGAAGAAAAATTAGGTATAAACAACACCGGGGTCAACCAACCTACCATAGACGCTTGCGAAGACGAAGGCGATAGTTGTATCTGTTTCGATTTTGCGATGACGGTCCCCTTTACAGTGTGTGAATTTCACACCGACGGTTTGGATAGGAGTGAGTCGACTCATACTTTCTTTAACAAGATCCCGAGTAAGGTAAATAAGGTATGGTTCCGTTTTCCCATTTTTAAAACACGCTTCTATCTTTCCGACAACCTCTTGCGTTTTCATACCTCTCGCCGGAGCCTAAGGTATATCCGGCTATACGGTGTTGTTCCAACTAGTAAGGAACCACCCAATGACGGATAATTCCATGAAACCCTAGACTAACTTCATAAATTCCCTGAACACGTGGCCGTGTTCCTTGAACACGAGGCTATACCCAACATCCTTCAGAAGCATGGGGTGTGTCGGACTAACACGGGGCCGTGTTAGTGATGATTTATCCCGTGTTTCACTTACGGACAACATTCTTTGACACATGCAGACGGCACGGGGCCGTGTTGCCCAGGCACAGGGCCGTGCCAGCGTACTGTCACTGTCTAAAAAGTCAGCCTTAGAGGAGAATGTTTAGGACCATTCCAAAAGGGCAAGATCCTCCAGATTTCTCATACATACCCCAAAAGGTATGTTCTTGAAACAGGTTTCATTTGACCTTCTTGTCCTTACTTCTTTTGGTTCTTTCCCCTTCTTCCTTCCACCATGAACTCCATTGAAGCTTAAAGCTTCAAGCTTAAAAAGCTTCAATAGGAGGTTCAAACACTTGATTCTTAGCTCAAAGTTTTGCAAATCTACTATAGTAAAACATTATTTTAAGTTATCTACGTTCTGAAAATTAAAAATCAGACAAATTTAACTTAAAATAAAATTTCTTGAGCTAAGAATCAAGAACAGATGGAGCAGCACGGGGTCATGCCACACCGGCATGGGGCGGTGCTGGATGTTCTGATATACCATTACTTATTAACGGTTGGTCATTTTTCCTAGAATGTCGAGCCAGCAAAGCGGGACTTCATCAACAAGCTCCGAGAACCACCGAAGAGGGAGGAGACTCTCCCTTGAGGCCACTCTTGTGAGATACGTAAGTGCTTTGAGGGAGTCTCTCGATGAAATGACCTTAGTGGAAGAAGTTCTCATCGACCGTGTAAACTATCTCTCCATGGGTCTAGAGGATTGCTTTAGGGAGATCAACCTTTTGCACCAAAGGTTGAACATCTTGGCCATGCCTCCGATGGAACCGATCTGGCCGCAAGAAGATTGGAACCTCGCAAATGAGGTCATTCAACCCACTGGGTGGGAAGACGAGATCCCGGAACCTCCCCCTCTCAACATTGCCTTTGAGGTTTCGGTGAATCCCGCTCCCCTTCAAGAGGAGATCGAAGAGGAACCCTACATCTTCCTTCCAAGGGAGATCGAAGAGATGCTCAATGACCTCTAATTGAGTTCTCCCAGAAAAACCCTATATCCTCCAACATCTAACCTTCTTAGATCTAGGAAAGTAGCTTTAGGGTTTTTAAATAATTATCTCGGGGAGGTATTCCTCAAGATTTTATCTATCTATCCTAGGATTAATTTAGGTTTGTAATCTTTATTTTCTTGTATTTGCTTTTTATTCCAATGAAATGGAAGTTTGAATGATGATGGTTTCAGTAAATGTGTTAAAGAACTAGGAAATGCCAGAAAGGTGGCGAAAAATGGAACCATGCACGTAAATCAAAGGCATCCCGACTCAAAAACTGCAAAACAGCACGGGGTCGTGCTCACCCAGCACGCCCCCGTGCCCAACCTACTGATGTCCAAAAGGTGGCATGGGCCGTGCTCACCCAGCATGCACCCGTGTAGGGATGGCAATGGGTCGGGTTCGGGTCTGGTATTGGTAATCCCATACCCGTACCCGGTTATAAAATCGCATCCCATACCCGACCCAATACCCGTCGGGTATTTGTCGGGTAATTACCCGTCGGGTATCGGGTATACCCGCGGGTATCGGGTTTACCCATTAGTTTGTTAAAAAATATATGTTGGGATTTCTAAATACATCTTTTACTATTGTAATTATTATATTATTTTATTTATACAACAACTATTATAAATTAAAAATGTACATTACATACATATAAGTTTTATCATAAATTAATAATAACTTTATAATACTTATACACTCACATGCATATACTTCACAACATACAAAATATAAATACTATTATCAAATGCGTATACTAAAAGAATTATTTTTTTCACATCATGAACATACTAAAATAAATCACTAATAAACAAGGGTTAATGGAAAATAAAAGTATAAATTAAAAAAAATCGGGTATATGATCGGGTATATAGTTCGGGTAAACGGGTATGTGGTTTCGGGTAATCGGGTCGGGTATCACCTAATCCCATACCTGACCCATACCTGCAAAAATTTTTAAAACTAATCCCATACCCGGCCCAATACCCGTCGGGTATCGGGTATACCCGTCCCATTTGTGTCGGGTTTCAGGTATACCCATCGGGCTCGGGTATTTTTGCCATCCCTACACCCGTGGCCACCCCAGTGTAAGTCTTCTGATTTAATTTGCTATTGGCACTTTGGACACGGGGCCGTGTCCCCATAGCACGCCCCGTCCTGCAAGTGCTAGTAACCTAAAAATTGTGCTATTTTCACACTTTTTACACATTTTAACCAAAATAAATCCTATTTGGAACACATTGAGGGCAATGTGTAATTTAAGTGTGGGGGGTGATAAAACCTTGAATCGTTTGTCCTAAAAACAAGCCTTACACAAAACTCGCATTGGAACCACTAATCACCCTAAACTCTTTCAAAATTTTGTTATTTTCTTTTACTTATCTTGGTTTAGTTGGGTAAAATAAGTTCTAAAAATTATGTTTTTACAAAATTTACACCTGATAGCGTCGTGATAAAAAGAACCAATTAAGAATATGAAAACCGGCATGACAAATCTCTGTAAAATTTGATTATATATACATTTTTACACTACAACCCATTTCCCACAAAAGTGAGTTTTGAGCCATTACCGAGCATATAAATATACATCTATACTAATTGCTCAATTTTTGTTTCTTGTGTGAATAGCCCGTTTGGTTCTCACGAATCTAGAACTTGACAAGGCAATACGTTCCAAGTCCTTACCGACAAAAATCCAAGTAAGTAAATGATGGAGACATTAGGATCAACCCATTTTTCACTGCAAAATCTTTATTTTTCTTTCCTTTAACCAAAAGTTAGAGCATGTATTTGCTATCATGTTAAAACTCGTGAATCTTTATTTTCCACGCCCAGTTCCAAATCATGCCATCTCCCCGATCCACGCATCCGTCATCACTGCAACCGAGTCCCTGATTTTGTACGCCATTTCATTTCAGCTAATAATAAATATAATAAAAAACTAATGTTAAATAATAAAGATTGGAGTTAAATAATGACCAAGTGTTTTCAAATGGTTAGAGCACTCACATCCCCTTTTCTTTTTTTCTCTCATCTATAAATTCTCGAGAAAAGAGCTAAAACAAACCGCTACATCCCTCTCTTTATTTTGCTCCATACCTCTAAATTATATAGTAGAGACAAACTCTCCATATTTACTAGCTTACTATTCATTAATCTCTAAATAATAAAATAAATGTCTGTGAGTAAGATAAGGATATAAATAGAGAATAAGATGTAGAAGGTTTTTAAAAACTAAACAAAATTTGTAGAAAAATATGTTCTTTAGTTGAATTGAATAAATAGAGATAAAGAATGAAATGTGAATGCTCTTTTACAATTCAAGTATTTGATATTAAGCCTTATGTACTTTGTTTCGAAAACAAATGTTCAGAGCTTGTTTACAGGTGTTTTAAAATCGGTAACAATTAAATTACTTGATGTCGAGACCTTCTTACACACTAGCAATCATAATTGTGTGATGGTATTTTCAAGTGGATAAAAAGCTAAAAGCAAATGCTAAGAACTAGAATGTTTGAAGGTTTAAGCTCGTATGACTGATGTTTTTAGTGTAACTTGTAACTGAATATAGGCTAATTTCATGTTGACGATGAGGACCGAACATATTGTTTTAAGAAAAAAAAAAAAAAAAACAAGAGCTTTAGACTCATTAAATTTAATGAGTTTCTTATCATGTTGACGATGAGGACCGAACATATTGTTTTAAGGAAAAAAAAAAAAAAAACAAGAGCTTTAGGCTCATTAAATTTAATGAGTTTCTTAAATTTGAAAATCTTAAAAATTCTTGCACAATTTGGGCTATAGGACATTTTATAAAAGTATTTAAGTATTTTCACTGGTTTGGGTATGTAAAGAGGAGGCAGTTGATAACACCGGTTAGAGCAGGGGAAGCTTAACTGTGGAAGGGAGGAGGAGTCAAGGTAGACCTAAGATGACTTGGGATGAGCGAATTAGGCGGGATTTGCTAGAGTTACACATCTCTGATGACATGGTCCACAATAGGGGTTTACGGAGGCGTAGGTAGAATTAAGGTTAAGGACTTTTAGAGAAAATGATTTTTACGTCTGAGGATTGGGGTAGAGGTGTAGTTTTCTATAAGAGCTAATTACTGTTTTCATCCCTGTGGTTTGTCAAAAATCACTATTTCAGTCAATTAGTTTAAAATTTGCGATTTCAGTCCTAGTGGTTTCAATTTCGTAACCATTTCAGTCCCTGTGGTTTCACTTTCGTAACCATTTCAGTCCCTATGGTTTCACTTTCGTAACCATTTCAATCCATTTATTCTGTTAGTACAGGGACTGAAATGGTTACGAGGTTGACTGAAATGGTTACGAAAGTGAAACCATAGGGACTGAAATCGCAATTTTTAAACTAATGGACTGAAATAGTAATTTTTGACAAACCACAGGGACGAAGACAGTAATTAACTCTCTCTATAAAGTATAGATGGATCTTTATAGTTTGGGTTTTTCATATGTGATTATAATGTGGTCTTGTGAGTCTATAAATCTGATATATTTCTCTGATAGAGTTAAGATGTGTCTAAATTTCACCCTCTCTGGATCCTAGCAATAGTTTTGCTATTTGTGAGTTTTACTGGGTACGGTTATTGTTGTATTTTCACCGGTACCAATTTAAATGATGTGGATATGTTCAAATAAATGAACATGGTGTGGATATGCTCTAATGAATTTACATGGTGAGTGTGTATCTAGGTTTAAAATAAGTTTTGATTGTGGCGACTGTCCATTTTTACATCTGTCCATTTTTACATGGTGTTGTTATCTCATACGTGTGTAAAAAACCGACGCACACAAGTAAACGTAAATGTCTCTACTCTATAATACCTACAGTGTTAGGATCTTGTAAAAAGGATATGTTTCGTGAGAAATGTGGGAAGACATAAAAATTCATATGTAGACATCATGTTTTGGACTTAGACATAACGTTTTGCATTGTTTTGGCAAGAAAAACACTAAACATAACAATTTAAGACACAATGCAATGAATTCTAGGCTTAAAACTTAAAACACCATGCTAAGAACGTTAAGTAGTGTGTTTTAAGTGTTAAATAGTGTCTTTTAAATTTCACGTCCATAATATGTTGCATTGTGTTTTAAATTCTTATGTTTGGTGTTTTTCTTGTCAAAACAACCCAAAACATCATGCCTAAGTTCAAAACATGATGTCTACATGTCAATTTCTATGACTTATCACACTTCTCATGAAAAGAGTCCTTTTTACAAGAACATCACCCCCTACCTACAAATGTACTTTCTTTGAACTGTGATTTATATAGTAAAACCAAACCCCTAAATATTTGGAAAGCTCTAAGGGTGAAGGGAGTGGTTAAACATTTGGAACAGATAAACTTCCAAATCACCCAATCACATAGCGTCATGTCAATTGTTTACCTAATGCTAAAAAACGTTGGCGGTGGCTTACCTAATGGGGTTTAGGTAAACTATTTAAAAAAAATGTGTGATTGGTTGAGAAGACATAGACCCCACCACACACACCCCTCTCTCTCCCCTTCCCTCCCTCTACCCGATTCGGTGAACCTTCACCGATTTCGCCGCCCATTTCGGTAAAGCGTGTTAGGTAAACATGTTGGCAGTGGTCACCGATCGGTGCCGAATGAGTTTGCCGACTCCACACTGTTCACCCTAACTTGGATAAAGGGGCTTAACTTATCCAAAAGAAGCTAGGATATCTGGTAACCAACTCGACCCGACCCGACCCTACCCTACCATTCTCATTATACGCATGTACTTTGGAGATAAAACTATTGATGTGTGTTCAGAAGAGTGAGCTCGATTGCGTGATGCAACAGCAATTGGTGCATTTCCTGAGGCCATGAATAAAAAGCCTGCCACTTGTTCATAAATATTCTCTCCTTATACGCTACCCTCACCGTATATTGCCACGTCACCTTTTCTTCCACGCGCCTATTATTGTGCTGTGCTGCGCTGCATATACCTTCTTTATCTTTTTCAGTGATTTACTATAACTGTCCCCCATCTTCTATTTTTTTTAACGGCAAAAACTTCTATATAAAATATAGAAAACGGGCCAGCAAGAAACTGGGATCCAAGATTACAAAATTACATCACGAATGTTAAAATCAATCCACCTTTCCCACTCAAGATTACAAAAATTTGATCTACCTGTAACAAAAAGAAAAACATTTTCTTTTATAGAATCGGCCGTTCGATTGAAATGAATTTGCCGCTCGTTGAAAGTTTTTTCATTTCGAGCTTTCCATATCTCCCACGCCGTAACTTGAATCACGACCCCTATTAATTTCTTCCAAGTCTTTGAACCATTCGTCTCAACCGCATTTGCCAAAATCTCTTGAACCGTAGTCGGCTGCTCCGATCCCCCATCTTCTATGTTTTCTAAATTCCGCCCTTTGATATTCTAAGTCCTAAAATATCAACTTAATGCCAATGAGATAGTGGTGGAGTAGTTGGGAACGGACTTGATATTCCTTGTGACCAAGGTTCGAGTTCGACTCCCACTCTCTCTATTATTTTCTGCGGCATCCAGGTGAAGAGTGAATATGGGTGGCGCCGGTTCGTCTTAGATAGGAGACGAGGTTTTACCGATTATTCCAATGTCGTGCCTTTGGACGGGTGAAGGTCGGGTTTCCGTGCATCTGGGAGAGCCAAGGGGCTGACGACGGTCGAGTAGTCGACCTTGGCCACGGCGCCCGGCTTCACGGTAGTTGGCACATCGTTTCTTGCCGTTCAAAAAAATATCAACTTAATAATAGTTCTAAAAAGAGTAAAATGTTAAAATGGTCTCTGAGTTTAGGCCACTTTTGGCACTTTAGTCCAAAAATAAACTTTTTATACATGGGTCACTGAGTTTTCATTTTTATTGTTATTTTCATCTAATTTACAAACCAGGTTAGAATTTTCTGTTAACTTCAACCTTTTTTTGTCGTTTTCCTCGTTTAATTAAAATATATTATGACATAAATGACGATTATACCCTTCGTTTACATGAGGAAAACGACAAAGAGGGGAAAAAGTTAATAGAAAATTCTAACTCAGTTTGCCAATTAGATGAAAATGACAATAAAAATGAAACATTAGAGACTCAGATACAGAAAGTTTCATTTTTAGACTAAAATGGCAAAAGTAACCTAAGCTCAAAGACAATTTTGGTATTTTACTCTTCTTAAAATATTGAGATAAATGATCTTTCGATGCTAATACTATTATTTATAATAGTAATCATAAAATACAGAAAATTAAAAAAAAAATATCATCGGTCAAGTCAAACAATGAATGTATTAGGTTCATATACTAAGACGTCTCTATCATTTTTATTCTTTAGTATTAGTGCATTATTTATTGGTTGATGTTTTAGACGTATGTGAAGAATTTTCTACTCCGTCTTTGTCCAGCCTCAATCACGAGAGCTGGCGAGTGACGACTTTATACTCTTAACTCAGTTAACTTTTTGTATTAATTTTTTAACATGCCCACTCACATAAGGGTATAAAGATCATTTTCTCTTAAAACATATCTTCCTCTCGGTGTTTTACTGGCAATTTTTTTAGTTATTAAGCGAAAATGACCATTATGCCTTCATAGGGGTGGCACGTGTTAAAAGTTAACAAAAAAAATTAATTGGGTTAAGATAAAAGGAAACCGCATGATAAGAAACTGTAACATAAAAGACATTCAGTGTAATTTTATTAGTTAAGGGACAACGTCTACAATTTTACTCAAAGTTAAAGAACGTAAAATGCAATTTACCCTAAGTTTTATGTAAACGTTTTTCAGTTTCGTAGGATCTTTACAACACAATAAAGTATGTAACGAACTAGCAAGTCTAGTCTCGTTTTTAACTATAAACTTATAGTTATGAATCCATTTGAGTTATGTTCTAATGTTTCATTAATGTTGTGGGTTGTTTATAATAATAATTATCTTTATGAATAAGATTTTGAAATGATTTAGTTGTACTATTTCAAAACACTCAATATCCTTTTCCGGTTATAATATAAGTTTGACCAAAGAACATGTTAGCCTAGAAAGAGTTGACTGTGACGGGCAAGCCCATCTTTAATGCAATGCTTAGAAGTTAATAGTTTCCCACCGTCTTCTTAAATGCATGTTGAAAATATGGTCTTTAACTTTGACTTTTTAAGTGTATTTTAAATTTGTGGTCAAAATCAACACCTTCATGTGAACGTTTGTCTAAATCCATTTAATAATTTCATACCAATATATATTTCACGTTCAATTTAATAAACCTCATGACACGTTTGTTTAATTAGTGTTTATAACATTTCTTTATAAGGGGAGTGGGGTGGTCACTAGTGATAGAATTCAATCACTCACAAACATCCAATCAAGTTCCGCCATATCATCAACCATTTTTTCATCACTCACATTCTTTTTTAGTGGCAATGGTCATCACTCACCACCACACCCAACAATTTCCCCCAACCAACAATTACCCTCACAAAATAAAACCATCACGGCGTGAAGAAAATAACGGACTTTGAATTTGTGCATGTTATCACGCGTGGACTTTGTAGGTGGCGGTGGAAATTGTGTTTGTTCCACGCGTGGAACAATTCTATAACGGACGAAAACGTAACCGCCCCTAGTGGCCTAACAAATTAAAGAACAAAGATTGTTAATGGGATATGTTTTGTATTGTATTGTTTAAAGGAATATTGGATTTTAATAATTTCAACTATTCGTTATTGGCCGTCAACAGTCTCAAATTTCAAAAATAACCACTGTCAGTCTCAACTATTGACATATTGGCCATCAATGGACCCTAACTAACAGAATTCTAACGTCATTAGTCTCCAGTCGCCGGAAAACCGTTTTTGGCCAAGAAAAAAGTTTTTAAAGGTCCGATCTAAGGTTACAAAGAGGTTTGGGACAAAAATGTTGAGTTTTCCGGCCAAAAAGTTGAGTTTTCCGGCTAAAAAGAAGTTTTCTGTCGACTTTAATAATTGGGGCTTTTACTAGAAAAATGTTATCAATGGTCTGTAATAAGGTTAGAAAGAGGTTTGCGACAAAAATGTTGAGTTTTCCGGCGAAAAACGTTTTTCCGGCGATCGGATACTAACGGCGTTAAGGTTCTGTTAATCAGGGTCAATTAGAGGCCAATATGTTAATAATTGGGACTACCCGTGGTTATTTTTGAAGTTGAGACTGTTAACGGACAACGGCGAATAGTTGGGATTATTAAATCCAATATTCCTTGTTTAAAACACAGATTCAACAAATTTTGCAACACTTGTAATTAAACACCCTTAATCAACTAACTTCCCTCAAATATAAACACGAAAATACGATAAAAGAAAAAACCAAAAGACGAAGAATACACTATATCACTACAAGAAAAAGTTGATAAATTTGTTTTATACTGAAACAGCTTCTCTCTTCGAACCAGTGTTGTAAGAATCGCTAGGCGCTACTCGGGCGGTGGGGTACCGACTAGCGATTAATCGGGATTAATAGGGATTAATCGGATCTAGATTTTTATATGTAATTTTTAGTTATATATACACACACATTTTTATATGCAGATCTCTAAAGTAAACATGTTTTAACCCTGCATTAACACATTTTTTAAGTAATTAGAAGGAATTTATAAGGTTTGGTCGAAATTTAGCCGGCGTATGGCCAAATTTTGGCTAGAATAGGACCGACATTGACCGCCTAGAGATTAATCGGCCATTAATCGGTGAACCTCCGATTAGTGATTAATCGGTGACCAATCGGAGACTAGTCGGGGTTTTTACAACCATGCTTCGAACACATCTTCATAGTTGTTGCTAACTTGCTACCAACATAAAAGCTTGTAAACGCAAAATTCTAGATCGAACGTCTTGCCAGTTGCCACCATCGTCTACATTTTGATTTGGTCCAACTAGAGTAAATTGCCATTTTAGTCCCTGAGATTTGTCCCAAATTGTCATTTTAGTTAAAATAGTTTTTTTTTCTCCTCTGGGTCCATGAGTTTTTCATTTTTTTACCATTTTGATTACATTGCCTAACTTAGTTTAAAAACCTTGTTATAACCAATGGTATTTTTGGCATTAACAAAAAAAGGTTTCTAACTTGCCATTTTCATCCAAAACCCTTTTACATTTATTTTCCGAATTATATATAAGAGTTAACTTTCATTTTGCTCTCTGTGATCTGGTCATTTTAACCGTTTTGCCCCAACAGTTTAAAAATAGTCATTTTCCTCCCTGATTTTTCTAATTTATCGTCATTTTGCTCTCCGCCTCTAACTCCATCCAAAAAATCCATTAACTAGAAGGGTATTTTGGTAATTTATAGATAAAAGCAACGGCATGTAAGTCTTTTCACATAAATAAACCTATAACTTGTTTATTTACATGTATATAAGTAATTCTTTTCTGATCCCCCATATTTCCAACCACTCTTTCTACCGGCCACCACCATCAACAACCATCCACCACCACCTGCAACTACCACCTGCCGATCACGACTACCGCGACTTTTAACTAAACGTTCTAATTGAGTTAGAGACAGGGAGTAAACTACCTAAATACCCCTACTGTGAATTGAACGTTTTAACTGCGTTAGAGCCAGGGAGCAAACTGGCGACAAACTCGAAAGATCAGGGAGGAAGATGGCTATTTTTAAACTATTGGAGCAAAACCGTTAAAATGACCAAACCACAGGGAGCAAAACGAAAGTTAACTCTATATATAATATGACGTCATCCTTCTCTCCATTTTACAATCAACCAATCCAATTCCACCGTCCACAAACCGCCACTCCACCGCCGCACACCGTTGGCACCACCTCCATCCACCGTACATTCCTCACCGGAACAAAACAATGTCTCTTTCAAAACGCGTTTCCTTACCTCCACAATCATCATCACAACCACAACAACGTGTAATCACCTGCCTCAACAAACACTCTGATCACAACACACTCTCTGTCACCACAGCGGAGCTGGAGTCCATCTATCACACCCCGATATTTCCACATATTACCGGTGGGGAGTATCCTGACGTAGTTGATATCATCATAGACAATTAACACAATATTATAGCACAGCGGAAGGCTTGGTAGATTAATTACTATTACAATCCATAATGTCCGAGAGTTCGAAATAAAAGAATATACAGACTGATTGTAATAGAGATCCACAGGCGGATCATAAAATCAAATACATAAAGCTGAGTTTAACAGACTTCAGGTATCTAAGGATTTGCAAGATCCTCTTAATTGACACCAAGTAGCTCCAGCCTAGTTTCGAGAGGTATCTGTCACTTAGTCTTTGGAAAATACGTCAGTTTTCACTGGTAAATACAATTAACTGACTCATTTGAAAAGAGTTTAGGCGCACATGGCACAAAATCATTTATACCTTGGGACAATCTTCATTAAAATCTTGTATACATATTTACATGTTTGTCATACAATTGGGGCCGGTTTGGAAGCCGATCATGATTAACCGACTCACCACTATAAAACCCACAAAGGAGTTATCCCCAACATGTGGGTTATTTAATATTTAGCATTTGAATCTGTCGGGTGTATGCCTACACCCTGTGCATAGGTCGTGTCCATTAATAATTTAAATGAGCCGAGGATATCCAGGACACGGTCGTTAACCCCCAATGTTTATGTTATCAAACAATACAGATTAAAACGTGTTATGCAGATTTATTAAATCACAATCCGATTAAATGATCTCATACCCGACCCAGCGGTAATAATTTACCGTATCCCAAGCCCTTATAGGGAAAATAAGTTAAAATTATTTACCTGAGCTAGTTGTGCAAAGATGCTACTCAGCCGTATAATTCCTAAGACCTTATGCAAATATCTTCTACCGTAGCTACTTAATATGTGTGGAAGGTTTATTAACCTATTAGGATACTAACGGGTCTTATTTAATTCAAAGACTTAGACCGGTTAGTTTTAAAGATACTTTACGGTTCGAAACGCTAGATTAAGCGGAGACCAGAATGGAATGTGATTTAGACCCGACAAGTTTGAATACTTGTATAATATGGGTAAAGTAAACACATTCTGGATTTTGAAGTTTAAATGATAAGGTTAAACCCGTTTCGGTTAATTCATGCAAACTAGTCACATAAACCGAATCGAACGCATATATGCATAACGGGTAACGAATGAACCATATACAAGTCCCATATTTTATTATGCTTAAAATATGTTAAGACATCAGTAAGATGTTAACATATATGCCCAAAAACAAATTTAAAACCGAATTAAGCCCCGTAAGGGCAACTTGATCATTTTAAGATTTATAAAAGAGGTTTAAAAGTAAACTGATGTTCTGGTCAGAAATATTCTGTAAAAATATTTATTTTATGATATTATAACAGTAGGATATCATACATATGTGTGGTTTACCATTTATGGCCAAACTATGCCCCGAAAGGGTATTTTGATCATTTCACATATGCTTTTAAGGACATAATTGGAAGTCTGAGTTCATGACTTTTACCTACTGTAAAAATATTAAAAATTATTTATAAATTCAGTAGGTAACAAGTCTTGGGGTGCTAAATATGGTTTTAAACCATACTATGCACCTAATTAGAGTAAAAATCGATAATTGACGATATTAGCGAAGTTTATGTGATTCTGAGATTTTGACCAGCCTTGGATGGTTAAAATATTTTATTTTTCATATTAGATCAGTAGAAAAAGGTTTGGCATGTTAATCATATGTAAATCACATTTTATTTGCAAAAATGGCATTATCGTCAATCATATGGTTTATACAAGAACTCAATGTTAAGGTCAGTATCTAATCTGACCCAACATTCGAAAAATTCCTAAAATTGATATCATAACAGTAGCTTAAGAGTTTTGGGTCAAAATTTATGTTTAAACTTGATTCATGTATAAAAGGGTAATTTAGACTTTATAAAAGCTAAATTTACGATATTATGCATAACATCAGTTTGAGACCAGAATAATGTCAAAATAATTTAGACATGTTTATATATCATTACTTAACTTATTTGTATGCTCACATATTCAAAAATCTCATTTTTAGACCATAAGGGCATAATGGTCAATATTAAGCATAATAAAGGAAACATAGAATTCGGAATTTCCAAATGACCATGTAATATAACCTTAGAGAGTTATACTACAACATTATATGGTCATAATGGAAGCTTAAATCCTAAAGGATTTAAGCTTAATCGAGTCAGAACTGAAAGTCAAAGCAAAAGTCAAGCTTTTGCGACTTTCGGTTGCGAACCAAGCTTAATCTTAGATTTGTCGGGTTGAACATGTTTAGACATGTTCTAATAATATTTACCAAGTTATTTAAGTGACAAAACATGATTCATAACTTCTACATTATCAGTTTTAATTATTATTTGAAAATCTGACTAGTTTGACTTTTTGACTAGTTACTTTGACCCGACAATTAACTAAGTAAACGTGATAATTAGGAGGTGCCCTTTTGAGGGATTAACACCTACCTAATTACGATCACGTAGCCATATTCGCCTCGAACAGTGGCTGGACCGTTTAGGTATAAACCGAAAGTCAAAGTGTTATTATGACAACTTTGACTTTTGGTCTTTAAACATATAAAAACCAAACTATAGAGGCTAAGGACACTTACAAAAGGTCCTTGCATGAAATTTGAACTATGGTGGGCTTCCCTCTTGATCAGGAATCCCAGAGAATGCTCAAGAAAGCTAAAGCAAGTGAGAGAGGTGAAATTTGTGAATGAGCAAGGAGAAAGGCAACACAATGCCTCTATTTATAGTGCATGGAACTCTACAAGATCATCGCAGGTGTTCTAGGATGTTATTAGATGGCTCCAAGTGTCCCAAGTGGTTTTAAAAACCATCAACATCCCTAGAATTCGAGTTATGTGAGAAGGGAGTGGTATGTGTGATGAATAAGAAAGAAACTTGCAGCTGGCAAGTGTTTTCTGTCGAAACAAGGCCGTCACCGCGCGCGACGGCGAAGGGGGTGTGTGGTCACGCAACGCGACGCCACAAGAAGCCAGCAAACCAAGTTTTAAACTTGGCAGAGTTAATCCCTGAACCTTATAATGCAATGTATCTTTCATTTTAGGCACTTTTAACCCTTCTAGTTAGTTTGTAGTTGATCTTGAGAGTATAATCAAACACCGTTAGGTCCGGTTTCGTTAAACGATCACCGAAAACACTAGTTTCTTCTCGTTGATGCTTTGAACCCCTCTTCTTGAAAGTTTGCGAAATTAACACATAACGATACCGAAACCTTGTGAATTTATTATTACTTACTCTTGGGAGTATAATCGAACATTACGAAGCCCCGGGTTCGTTAAAAGGTCACTCAGAGCTAAGAATTTACATGTTGACACATTTAACCCCTTTGTCTTGTAAACTTTCGATTTCTTTTACAAACAACTTTTTACGTCTGAATATTTCGTTTAAGAATATGTCATCGTGTGTGGACAATCAGAGGCACAAGTTTAGCATGTTGTTTCTTTTAGAACCTTCGCATACGTATTCTCATTGCTTGTCAACTTTAGTCCTTGTAATTTAATCTTTCACATGTTTAGGGTTTAGGACACGTGCCTTCACATAATTGGACACGTTTTTACGAGGTGTTACATCCTCACCCCCTTAAAAGAAATCTCGACCCCGAGATTTACCGAAACAAGTGAGGATACTTTTGTCGCATAGTGGACTCAACCTCCCACGAATATTCAGGGCCTCTACGGGCATCCCATTTCACTTTCATAATTGGTACATGCTTCCTTCGAAGCTTTTTAACCTGTCGATCGTCGATCGATATAGGTCTTTCAACAAACCTCAGGCTTTCATCAATCTGTACGTCTTTATGAGACATTGCCAGCGATTCATAAGCTAGACACTTCTTTAAGTTACAGATGTGGAACACATTGTGAATTCCACTAAGCTCCTCAGGAAAGTTTAGCTTATATGCTACACTGCCGACACATTCGATTATCTCGAATGGTCCGATGTACCTAGGGCTTAGCTTGCCCTTCTTACCAAAGCGCATCACACCTTTCCATGGTGATACCTTTAGTAAGACTTTGTCACCTACCTCAAACTTTAGAGATTTTCGCCTTTTATCTGCATAGCTTTCCTGCCTATCTCTAGCAGCTTTTTGGCGTTCACGAATTTAGACAATCTTATCCGTTGTTTCAAGGACTATTTCAGGTCCAGATAACTGAGTCTCTCCAACTTCCGCCCAACAAACAGGCGTTCTGCACTTCTTCCCATATAATGCCTCAAAAGGCGCAACCTGTATGCTAGTATGGTAACTATTATTATATGAGAACTCAATTAAAGGTAGGTGGTCATCCCAGCTACCACCTAAATCAATAACACATGCGCGAAGCATGTCTTCCAATGTTTGAATTGTACGCTCACTCTGCCCATCCGTTTGAGGATGGTAGGCAGTACTGAAATTCAAAAGAGTGCCTAGTGATTGTTGGAAACTTTTCCAGAAGTGAGAAGTGTATCTAGTATCTCTATCAGACACAATAGATACCGGCACTCCGTGGGGAGATACAATCTCATCCACATACAACTGAGCTAGCTTATCAGAGTCGTGAGTCTCCTTGATGGGTAAGAAATGTTAGTCAGTCTGTCAACTATGACCCATATAGTATCGTTTCCATGCCTTGTCTTTGGTAATTTGGTAATGAAATCCATGGTTACCATCTCCCACTTCCATGTGGGAAGTTCTAATTGTTGTAGAAAACCTGACGGCTTTTGATGTTCAGCTTTAATCTGAGCACAAGTCAGACATTTAGCTACGTGTGTGGCTATGGACTTCTTCAAACCCATCCACCAATAGTTGGTTTTTGAATCTTGATACATTTTGTCACCTCTAGGGTGAACTGAGTATCTGGAGTTATAAGCTTCTTGGAGGATTATATCTCTAAGTCCTCCATGAATAGGAACCTAGATCCTACCATTTAATCTAAGGATTCCATCCTTGCCAGGTGTCAACTGATCAAAAGTTGCACCTAATTTCTTGTTTGGAAAGTTAGCTTCTAAAACAGCTTCTTTCTGAGAAGTTAACAGCCTTTCATTCAAGCTGTTCTTAAGTTCAATACTCTTGGCATTAATCCGTATAGGTTTAATCCTTTCCTTTCTGCTTAATGCATCTGCTACTACATTCGCTTTACCAGGATGGTAGCGAATTTCACAATCGTAGTCATTCAAGGTTTCCATCCAACGGCGTTGCCTCATATTGAGATCCTTTTGATTGAACAAGTGTTGGAGACTTTTGTGATCTGAGTATATCACACATTTAGTTCCATATAGGTAATGTCTCCATAACTTAAGTGCAAATACAACGACACCCAATTCCAGATCGTGGGTGGTGTAATTCTTCTCATGCACATTCAGTTGTCGTGATGCGTAGGCAATCACTTTGCCTTTCTGCATAAGCACACATCCCATGCCAGTGTGTGAAACATCACAATAAACAACGAACTCTTCTATCCCTTTAGGCAATGTCAACACTGGAGCATTGCTCAACTTGTGCTTAAGGATTTCAAAAGATTCCTGTTGTTTAGGACCCCAATCAAACTTCACATTCTTGTGGGTCAGAGTAGTTAGCGGCGCAGCTATCCTTGAGAAGTTCTCAATGAACCTTCTGTAATAACCTGCTAATTCCAGAAAGCTGCGAATCTCTGTAGGTGTCTTAGGTGCTTCCCAATTCATGATTGCATCTATCTTGGCGGGATCCACTTGGATACCACGTTCACTTACAACATGTCCAAGGAATTGGACTTCGCGAAGCCAGAATTCGCACTTGGAGAATTTAGCATAAAGCTTCTCCCATTGTAACAATCCTAGAATGCACCGAAGGTGTTTCTCGTGATCATATTGATTACGAGAATAGATAAGTATGTCATCTATAAAGACAATGAAAAACTTATTTAGGTACGACTTGCAGACTCGATTCATGAGATCCATGAATGCTGCAAGTGCATTAGTGAGCCCAAAAGGCATCACTAAGAACTCATAGTGGCCATACCTCGTTCTAAACGCGGTTTTAGGTACATCTTCCGTTCTAACCTTGAGTTGATGATACCCTGATCTTAAATCAATCTTCGAGAAGAAGCTTTCCCCTTGGAGTTGATCGAACAAGTTGTCGATCCTGGGCAATGGATAACGTTTCTTGATTCTTACCTTGTTTAACTCACGGTAATCAATGCACAGACGCATTGAACCATCCTTCTTCTTTACAAACAGTATGGGTGCTCCCCAAGGCGACGAGCTGGGTTATATAAAACCCTTTTCCAATAAGTCATCCAATTGGGTTCTCAGCTCTTTCATTTCTGTAGGTGCTAAACGGTAAGGAGCTCGTGCAATCGGTGCTGCTCCTGGCAAAATATCAATCCTGAACTCTAGTTGCCTATCTGGAGGTAATCAAGGTAGTTCATCAGGGAAGACAACAGGGTATTCAGAAATGATTGGAATGTCTTCAATCTTGGGTTTCGGTTCATCAATTATCACCTGTGCCATGTAGATGACACATCCGTTCTTCAGACACTTGGATGCTTTGAGTATAGACACATTGTCGGGCAAACCATAGTGTGTATCTCCATGAATGGTGACCAACTCACCAGATGGGTTTTTTATGTTAACTAGTTTCTTATCGCAGGCAATTTGGGCTTGGTTATGCGATAACCAATCCATGCCTAAAACTACATCAAACCCAGCCAATTTCATTGGCAAAAGAGATAGCGGGATTGAATGATTCTTAATGGCTATAAAGCATCCATCAAGAAGAGTTGAAGCGGTTTCTAATGTACCATCTGCGAGTTCTACCTCATATTTAATGTCTAGAGTTTTAATAGGCAGATTCAATAGTTTACTAAACTTATGGTCTACAAATGACTTATCTGCACCTGAATCAAATAAAACTCTAGCATAAATATCATTAATGAGGAAGGTACCTGTTATGACTTTATCATCATTCACCGCCTCCTTGGCGTTCATCTGAAACACCCTAGCGTTTGTCTTTTTCGCCTCATCAGGCTTCTTGGTGTTCTTAGGGCCATTAGTCTTAATGTGCCCTTTTTCATTACAACTATAGTAGGTTGCATCCTTTAAGTTTTGGCACTCCAGAGTTTTGTGCTGTAAGGACCTTAAAAAATGTCCTAAAACGACCTATAAGTAAAAACCCGGACCCCTGAAACCCTAATCCATATCAAAAACCAAGAAAACAAGAAAACTGGTCTTCAGGCGGGCCGCGTAAAGGTCAAGCTTAAGTTGACGCGGGCCGCGTCAATGTGGTGTTGACCATATAAGCGTTTCCGATCCACGTGGCATCCACCTGGCAGACCTACTGATGACCCAGCAACCCTACACGTAGACTAAGTGGCCACGCGGGCCGCGTAAGGGTCGAGCAAGGGTTCACGCGGGCCGCGTGAGACCCAATTTTCAGCTATAAATAGGTTGAGCTACGAGCAGTTCAGTGGTGTCGAAAACAATTCTCAAAAAATGAATTCTCACTGCTCAAATTCGAAATTTAAGATACCGAGGCGATGCTACGATACAGGGTATTAACTCGATCGCAGCTACGATTCAATGTCCGATCGATTGAAACTATCCAATGGATGTTTAAGTGCTGCCCAAATTAGGGCTATACTTTGTCATTCGTCGTGAATTCGATGGATGTTTAAGTATTGCGCTTTGTCATTCGTTGTGAGGGTTTTAATCTCGTGAGTTATCGTAAATGCTGTATTAGTTACTGACCTAGTTCGTGTGCATTGTTATTTAAATTAGGTTACAAGGCTAATCAGTAGGCTAAACTCTGCCCGTTTAAATCTGCAAAGTGAGTCATTCTCTTTTATCAAATTTATTTTACAATACTCCAATTTCAAAAGTTATAATTACAGGGATTAAGTCGTGGTTATCTTGAATCACTGGCTAGTGGGGTATTGTGCACATTACTAATTTCTCACAGTTAGGCTAATAAATCCTAACAGTGATAATCATCACTACTTGGGGAAAGACCCAATAGTGGTATGACCATCGTCACCAGGAGGTGACACGGCGCCAGATAAAAATAAGATTAAAGCCATTGTAATCGCTATTATGCTGTAATTTATAACTATGTGTCATTTTATTAAATTTGAGTGACTTGCCAGTATTTCCTCGCTGATAAAATATTTTCAAAACATGTTTCAGGTGACTACTGTGAACCAAGGAAAAGTGCTACGGAGCACTAACAAAGCTTGAAGTAGTGGCTCAATTAAATAAATAAACATGTTTTGTAAATCAGGGAATTTCCTTGTGAAATTCCTCTATTGTAAATTACGGGGGTTTATCCCGAATTATGAAATAAAATAATCGGGCATTTCATGTTTAAAAAGATCCTGTAGAATCTTCCGCTGTCAACTCAATTAATAATTACCACGGGTTCCTGTCCCGCGGCTCCTGGACCGGGTCAAACCGGGGCGGGGGCCGTGACAGGAAAATGTGGTATCAGAGCCACTGATTTAAGCCAATTAAGTATTTAGAAATACTTAATTTTACTGATTGCCATCTTGTGATTACGTGTTTTGTTAACTGACTATTTGTTAGTTACAGTATGGGTAAGCAAAGACTTTCGGACATCTATCGTCAATTAGATAGTTCACCAAAAGATAAGGGAACTTCATCTCAATCAAATTCCTCAAAATACTCAGCATATACTGAGGAAGGAATATTTGTCCGTAAGGCACAGTTTGAGAAACCACTTACCCCTAATAAAAGAAGTTGGATTATTAGAAAAAGTCAAGAGAAAATAAAGAAGTTACAACCAAAAGGAATGATGAGTAATAAGGAAACTCAAGATATAGGCAATAACCCACCATGGGAAAATGAATTAGACGAACAATGGGCAGATCTCTATATGTTAGCTACTACAGTAGTAAATGCTAACTTATAGTTAAATTGCCAAACTAGTACCAGCACCTATATCATCTATACGCCAGAAATTTTTCCCATTAAATAAACAACTTAGTAAGAAGAGATAAATTAAAATAAATTATCCCCTAATATGTTTTTAAATTTCAATTGTATTTTGTAATATATATATATATATATATATATATATATAAAACGCACTATTTTGTTTTAATCAATCTATTTGTATAAATATTAGATTTCTTTCTGTGATTATTCAATTTACAAAATTTTAACCTAGAATTTTGTGTGTTTCTTCATATCTGCTAAACAGCATGAATGAGTTGTCTGAAGCTCTTCAGAATCTCAATCTCTATTCTGTTAATGTGGAAGTTTCCAAAGACTTTACTGGGTATTGTGCCGATATTGAGGAACCTATGGAATTTCAAGCTCAGTCTCCGGAGAAACCCAAGCCAAAGAAAAGAAGAAGAATCGTGGGTTGGAGGCGTGTGCGCAGAAGGAAACCAGTAACTAGGAAAGTTGCCAAAACGGAAGACCCAATGGATAAAGGGAAAGGAATAGAGATTAGAGAAAGCTCCAAGCAAGCTGAGGAAATGCCATTGCAGGAAGAGCTAGATTGCATACTAGCAAGTTGGGATATCCTCAAGCCTGTTAATGAAAACATTTTCACTTATCCTGCCGAAACCCAGCTTCCAGTAAACTTGGAACCAGCCATCCCAGATCCCCTTGTCAACACCCGACCTTTAGGAGAAATGGAAGAATGGTGGACCAACAATTGGCAATTCCAGAATCTTTTAAACAACCCTTATACTTTTCTCCCTCAGTTTGACCCCGAGCCTGCACCAAACCCACCAATGAGCAATGAGAACCTGGCTGAACTCCGCCATTTTGGCGAGGAGCTGATGGATGCAGGTAATCGAATCCGAGAGGTGGGAGAACAGATCTCCTGGAAGTACGACGAGAGGGAACGTCGTTACTGAAAATGCCAGTTGATGGGATAGTATGTGATGGTGGAAGCATGTGTTTAATAATAATATAATAATTAAAATATAATTATGTGAAATAACCTAAAAATAAAACTTTTGTAAGATAACTAGTGTGTATGGATGCCTATTATAATATATAAAAATAGAAGTCGAACAAATCGACAATTTTGGCTATACGTGTTGACATGATTATGTGCAATTATTTTGTGTTTGATTGTTAATTATTTTCTGCTAATCATTTATATAAATTAATTACCAGATGGAACACGCTGGTAATGAACCTGTTAATGAAGTTAACCAATCTGAACAAAACAATGAAGATCAATTTCTGAATAGGCAAGATATCGAGAATATCGTTGCTCAGGGAATAGCCAATGCTATTCCAGAAATCCTTACTGCCGCTCGAAATCCAGTTGAATCTCAACAAATTATTCCTAGCAAACGTACACACGGAGACAATTTCAGTAATAGTGTAAACGGAGGCGGCAACCATACTAATAACGACAACGATGGAATGCAAGCTCCACTCCTTATGAAAATGAAAGCTGCAACGCCTGGTTGCACTTACAAGGAGTTTCTTGCCTGCAAACCAGTTGAATTTGCAGGTAACTAAGGGGCGACTGCTGCACTGCGTTGGTTAGAAAAAACCGAGGCGGTAATTAAAATAAGTAAATGTGCTGAGGAAGACAAAGTCATGTACGCGTCGCATCTTTTTAAAGAAAGGGCGCTAGAATGGTGGAATACGGTACTTCAAGCCAAAGGAAGCGATGTGGCCTACGCCATAAGTTGGGAGGAATTTAAGCGACTGGTGGAGAGAAAATTCTGTCCCGAATATGAGAAAGAACAAATGGCGAATAAATTTCTGAACCACCGGATGGTGGATGTGGATTGTCGAGGGTATACTTCGACATTCTTCGAATACGCTAGAGTTGTACCAACCCTGGCTTCGCCAGAACCGGTACTTATTTCCCGCTACATCTGGGGTTTAATTGGCGAAATCCGTGATATCGTTAAAGCTGCCAGACCTCGCACTATTGACGATGTTGTGGAATTAGCTAATACCCTAATGGATGGACTAGTGCGTACGCGAGAAGAAAATCGAAAGAGGGAAGTGGCCCAAAAGATTACCCAGGGATTTCGTGTGGGTAACCGTAGCAATTTCAAGAAAAAGGGAACTGGGCAATCTTCCACTGTTCCATTTTACAATGCCTGCAAAAGGAAGCATTTTGGAAGATGCAAAGGGTATTACAATTTCTGCAAAATTCCAGGGCATCAAGAAGAAGATTGCAGGAAGAAGAAAGCAACAATCTGCTACAACTGCGGAGAGGCTGGACATTTTAGGCCAGATTGCCTGAAACTAGTCAAACCAGCTGATAACAAAGCCAAACCTGCAGAAGGAGCTACCAAGAGAAACGCAAGAGCCTTCCAGTTGACTACTCAGGAAGCAGAACTAATTCCTGACGTAATAGCTGGTACGTTCCTAGTTCACGACGTTTATGCAAAAGTATTATTCGACTCTGGTGTAAGCCAAAGTTTTATAAATACTTCATTCTGCCAAGCTCTTAACCTACCCTTAACCAACCTTAGGCAGATTTTTACAATTGAAACAGCATATGGGAATTCTGTTAACATAGATAAGGTTTTGCAAGAAGGAAAAATAGAACTCTTAGGACATAAATTCTCTGCAAACCTGTTACCTATGGATTTAGCAGGATTCGACGTTGTATTAGGAATGGATTGGTTAGTAGCCAACGATGCTCGGATTCTCTGTGATAAAAACTCCATAGAAATTCATACCCCTATAGGAGAGTTAGTGGTGATTACAGGAGATCAGCCATGAAAACCACTGAAATTCATTTCAGTAATGAAGTTAGCCAGTTATTCAAGAAAACAAGAGGTGGTGTATATGATTTCAGTAATCATTAACACAAAAGGTAAGGAACTTAAAGAAATTCCTGTAGTAGCAGAATACCCGGATGTCTTTCCGGAAGAACTACCTAGATTACCACCTAATAGAGAAGTCGAATTTAGAATTCATCTAATTCCTGGAACTACACCGATAGCCAAGGAAGCTTATCGGTTAGCACCCACCGAAATGCTAGAATTGAAAAAGCAATTAGATGAATTATTAAGTAAAGGATTCATACAACCTAGTTCAACCCCGTGGGGAGCTCCAGTGTTGTTTGTGAAAAAGAAAGATGGATCAATGAGAATGTGTATCGATTATAGGGAATTAAATAAGGTTACAATTAAGAATCGATATCCATTACCTAGGATTGACGATCTTTTTGATCAATTGCAAGGAGCTAGATATTTTTCTAAAATAGATTTACGCTCAGGATACCATCAGTTAAAGGTACAAGAAGAAGACATACCTAAAACTGCTTTCAGAACTAGGTATGGTCATTATGAGTTTACAGTCATGCCCTTCGGATTAACAAATGCTCCTGCAGCATTTATGGACATGATGAATAGGATCTGTAAACCGTATTTGGATAAATTTGTAATTGTCTTCATCGACGATATACTTATTTATTCCAAAAGCCAGGATGAACACTGTCAGCACTTGCATACACTCTTAACTTTGTTAAGAAAGGAGAAACTTTACGCCAAATTCTCGAAATGTGAATTTTGGCTACAAGAAGTACAATTTTTAGGACACATGGTAAATCACGAAGGTATTCACGTAGATCCCTCCAAAATAGAAGCGATCACCAAATGGAAAGCCCCACAAACAGCTATGGAAATTAGAAGTTTTCTAGGGTTAGCTGGTTACTATAGACGCTTTATTAAGGATTTTTTCCAAAATAGCTATACCATTAACTAAGCTAACCTGTAAATCAGTTAAGTTTGAATGGGGACCTAGACAAGAAGAAGCCTTTAGGATTTTGAAACAAAAGCTAACAAACGCCCCAATTCTAGCTTTGCCAGAAGGAACAGAAGATTTTGAAGTTTACTGCGATGCTTCTAAGCTAGGATTAGGATGTGTGCTAATGCAACGCAAAAAGGTAATTGCGTATGCCTCAAGACAATTGAAAAAGCACGAGGAAAACTATACGACTCATGACTTAGAATTAGGAGCTATAATTTTTGCCCTTAAGATTTGGAGACACTATCTATATGGAAGCAAGTTTACTGTCTATACAGATCATAAAAGCTTAAGATACATATTTGGGCAAAAAGAATTAAACATGAGGCAAAGGAGATGGATGGAGATCCTAAGTGACTACGATTGTGATATTCAATATCACGAAGGAAAAGCAAACGTAGTTGCTGATGCTTTAAGTCGTAAGTATCATGAGAAACAACGACGAGTTCGTGCTCTTAGATTAAGTCTACAACTAGACTTAATAGAACAACTGAAGAACGCTCAAGAAATAGCAATCAAGGATGATGTTGAAGGAATGAAAGGAAGAATAAAGGAATTAGAGCAAGGATCTGATGGAATTTGGAGATTCCATAAGAAAAGGATTTGGGTACCTAAGCAGGGAGAATTAAGAACTAAGATTTTAGAAGAAGCCCATAAATATAGGTATACCGTGCATCCTGGTAACAATAAGATGTACCAAGATTTAAGGAATAATTTCTGGTGGATAGGAATGAAAAAGGACATAGCTAGATATGTTTTTAGATGTCTTACTTGTTCATAAGTTAAGGCAGAACACCAGAAACCCTCAGGTTTACTTCAACAATTAGAAATGCCTGTATGGAAATGGGAACTTATAACCATGGACTTTGTTACTAAGTTGCCCAAAACCAGAAAGGGTAATGATGCGATTTGGGTAATTGTGGATCGATTAACCAAATCAGCTCATTTCCTACCTATGAAGGAAACCTTTAGCATGGAAAGGTTAGCCAAGCTATACGTAGACGAGGTAATGTCTTTACATGGAGTTCCACTCTCCATTGTATCGGATAGAGATAGTAGTTTCAATTCCCATTTTTGGACAAGTTTCCAGGAAGCAATGGGAACCCGATTAAATCTAAGTACTGCATATCACCCTTAGACCGACGGACAAAGTGAAAGGACGATCCAAACCCTGGAGGACATGCTTAGGGCATGTGTAATAGATTTTGGTGGAAATTGGGATGACCACCTACCATTAATTAAATTCTCCTATAACAATAGTTATCATACAAGTATTGAAGCTGCCCCATTTGAAGCACTGTATGGACGCAAGTGTAGAACTCCAGTTTGCTAGGCAGAAATAGGAGAAAGTCAATTATCAGGTCCTGAAATCATGCAAGAGACCACCGACAAGATCACTCAAATCAAGGAAAGATTGAAAACGGCTCGAGATCGCCAGAAGAGTTATGCCGATAATCGACGCAAGCCACTAGAATTTCAAGTTGGAGACAAGGTACTCTTGAAAGTTTCTCCTTGGAAAGGAGTAGTTCGGTTCGGTAAGAAAGGAAAGCTAAGTCCAAGGTACATAGGACCATTCCCAGTAATCAAGCGAATAGGACCAGTTGCCTATCGCTTACAACTACCAGAAGAACTAGCTGGGGTATATGACGTATTTCATGTATCCAATCTCAAGAAATGTATATCGGACGAATCTCTGGTAGTGCCTCTTCACGACATAGAGGTAAATGAAAAGTTAAAATTTGTGGAGAAGCCATTGCAGATAGAAGACAGAAAAGTCAAGTTTCTCAAGCACAAACGACTAGTACTGGTCAAAGTCAAGTGGGATTCAAAGAGAGGACCTGAATATACCTGGGAACTGGAATCGGAAATGAAACGAAAGTATCCTCACTTATTTCAGTAAATCTCGAGGACGAGATTTTTAAATAAGGTGGGGAGGATGTAAGGACCTTCAAAAATGTCCTAAAACGACCTATAAGTAAAAACCCGGACCCCTGAAACCCTAATCCATATCAAAAACCAAGAAAACTGGTCTTCAGGCGGGCCGCGTAAAGGTCAAGCTTAAGTTGACGCGGGCTGCGTCAATGTGGTGTTGACCAGATAAGCGTTTCCGATCCACGTGGCATCCACCTGGCATACCTACTGATGACCCAGCAACCCTACACGTAGACTAGGTGGCCACGCGAGCCACATAAGGGTCGAGCAAGGGTTTACGCGGGCCGCGTGAGACCCAATTTTCAGCTATAAATAGGTTGAGCTACGAGCAGTTCAGTGGTGTCGAAAACAATTCTAAAAAAAGGAATTCTCACTGCTCAAATTCGAAATTTAAGATACCGAGGCGCTGCTACGATACAGGGTATTAACTCGATCGCTGCTACGATTCAATGTCCGATCGATTGAAACTATCCAATGGATGTTTAAGTGCTGCCCAAATTAGGGCTATACTTTGTCATTCGTCATGAATTCAATGGATGTTTAAGTATTGCGCTTTGTCATTCGTTGTGAGGGTTTTAATCTCGTGAGTTATCGTAAATGCTGTATTAGTTACTGACCTAGTTCGTGTGCATTGTTATTTAAATTAGGTTACAAGGCTAATCAGTAGGCTAAACTCTGCCCGTTTAAATCTGCAAAGTGAGTCATTCTCTTTTATCAAATGTATTTTACAATACTCCAATTATTTTCAAAAGTTATAATTACAGGGATTACGTCGTGGTTATCTTAAATCACTGGCTTGTGGGGTATTGTGCACATTACTAATTTCTCACAGTTAGGCTAATGAATCCTAACAGTGATAATCATCACTACTTGGGGAAAGACCCAATAGTGGTATGACCATCGTCACCAGGAGGTTACACGGCGCCAGATAAAAATAAGATAAAAGCCATTGTAATCGCTCTTATGCTGTAATTTATAACTATGTGTCATTTTATTAAATTTGAGTGACTCGAAAGTATTTCTCCGCTGATAAAATATTTTCAAAACATGTTTCAGGTGACTACTGTGAACCAAGGAAAAGTGCTATGGAGCACTAACAAAGCTTGAAGTAGTGGCTCAATTAAATAAATAAACATGTTTTGTAAATCAGGGAATTTCCTTGTGAAATTCCTCTATTGTAAATTACGGGGGTTTATCCCGAATTATGAAATAAAATAATCGGCCATTTCATGTTTAAAAAGATCCTGTAAAATCTTCCGCTGTCAACTCAATTAATAATTACCACGGGTTCCTGTCCCGCGGCTCCTGGACCGGCTCAAACCGGGGCGGGGGCCGTGACATGTGCCCTTTCTTTTTATAGATTCCACAAGGCTTGGCTTGTGGATCCAGATTGCACTTCCCGAAATGCCTTTTATCACAAACCTTGCATCTGGGCTTGTCATCAGACTGACCCTTCTTAAATCCAGAACTGCCCTTCTTCTTCTTATTTGACTGGTGGGACTGATCATCCTCTCTTTTTCTCTTCCCTTCCTCATTAGTCTTCTTAGACTTACTCCTTATAACATCCAGAGTAAGTGACAGTGATAGATCTACAGCAGACCTATAAGAGGTAGGCTTAGATGCCTTGACATTCCCTTTGATCTCTGGGGCTAAACCCCCAATGAAAGGCGCAATGCGTTTTGGCTCTGCAGTGACCAGATATGGGACAAGTCGGGACATGGAGTTAAAACTGGTAACATAGGATCTACAATCCAGATCCTTCATGTTGTGGACAGTATGTATCTTTGACGAGTTCAACGAACTAAACCCAAGAAAGGTTATACAAAGGAATCTTTCCTGTGGATTGCACTAAAGCTTTCCACCATGTCAGGGCGTCTCCCTTAAAGGACTGTGATACAAACTTAACAATGTCCTCTTTAGCACACCCACTGATATCTACAACAGTTTCCATCTCGTCCAACCACTTCATACAATCAATAGCTCCATTTTCTCCATTGAAATCTCTTGGTTTACAAGAGACAAAATATTTGTAAGTACAACCTTTGTTGTACCTGGGAGCCTGATCAAATACTGTCTGCTTTTGAGATTCACTCTTCTGATTGGATGAATGTTGAGATTCATCCTTTTTCAACGTATGCGATTTCGAGAGGGACTTTGAATGGGTTTTTGATCGAGCTTCACTCGAATCTTTAAACATATTGCTCATAGCTTGAGTAACTGCCGTGTTTATCGTGGCTTGAAGTTCAGCGCCAGTAACATTTAGCTTTGTATCATTATTGTTTCCCTCGACTGGATGACTACTAGCTTCATCGGAGCCAGCCATGATTTGAATGCTAAAATCAAGAAAATTGATTTGTTTAATAATTTAACGGATCATCGTATTTGATGATTAGATGGCCATGGTATAAATAAACCATATAGACCATTAAGATAATAAGTCAGAAATTATTTGATTATGATTTGCCTAGGTTGCACATGAACCATTATTGGCATTCAAGTAGGATATAATCCTTTATTTTTATCAGACAGGGGACATAAGTCACAAATGTCAATGTCGTATAGACATTTTCATATAGCACAAAGACTCGTCTCAAAGGACTTTTAGATAGCACAAAAGGCCTTGTCACTAGGACAATTTAAAACATAATCAATGATATTTTAGATCGGAAATTTTAAGGGTCGAACATAGTTCATCGCCTTTTTAAAAGAAGTTATAAAACCATCTTTGTCAGGATCACACATTGGCCCGTAGGCAGAACATCTCAATCGGATGTTTTAGTATAAACATCATATTCGATGTTGTTAGCCATGATTCACATTGATCATTTAAGGCTATGTAAGGGCCTGGAAAAATCCAAGTACTTTGAAGGCTGGTGTGGTTTCTCAAGTCACACTGCCAGGGGTGTTAACATGTTTTTAGATGTTAACAAGGAATTATCGTCTTAAGTGGGTTATACCATCATAGCCATTTATATTGTGGCTAGATTATATCTTTAAGATCATCTTTTGAAATTTCAACGAGGATCAATAAAAATTGAAATGATTATGTGCATGTTGATGTATTAAAATACATATATAAATTTCAAAAGAAAGACTTCATTAATAGTACTAGAAAGACTACAAAAGCTGCTCTAAACGGGTCTTAGAAATAAATAAATTGTCCACGCAGGGACTAAAATAAAAGAAATGTCCACGCAGGGACTTAATTGAAACTACAATACAAAATAAAATAAAATAAAATCTAATACTTCTTCTTTCCCTTGATGAAATTTGCAAGACCCTTAAGGAATTTATGGGTCTTTCTTTCCCGTTCCTCCGCCTTTTGTTAAACCTCTTCCAACCTTTGTAAGATTTATTGCGTTTGTGGTTGTTGAGGTGGAGGTTGAGGTTACTGCTGATAAGAAGGGTATTGATACCCTTGAACGGGATACCCAGTTGGGTATGCTGGTGGAAATGGAGAGGGATAGAGAGCGTTAAAGTTAGCTGCCTCGACATATGGGTCGTGAGCAGGAGCTTGATATTCATAACCAGTAGGAGCTTGATACTCAAATGGGTTATACCCAGTCGAACCTGGGTAAGTAGGTATTGGGTTTTCATAACCGATCGGCGGTGGCGATGGTGCAAAGGTGACCGGAGTAGTGTCAATTTGCGACACCGCGTGAGAAGGTCCACCCATTTGTGGATCTTTGGGGATTGGAGGGTAATTGTTTGAAGCTTGTGGGGAACTGAATCTCGGTCCCCCTCGCACAGACATGCGTGCGTTCCTCCTCTGTCTTGGTGTCTCAGGAGGTGGTTGAGGTGGTTCCTCAACTGGCAATGGTGGTGGAGTTACCGCCTCAAAGTGCAGTTCCTCCAATGGAGGCCGTGGTGGAGTGTTGTGAAAAGAAGGGGTGTTAACAAAATCCCATTTCCCAAACTATTCTTTAAAAGTATCGGGACCTCGATAGGGAGATCCCGCAAATGAAAAACCGCTAGAAATGTCGATGGGATGCATAGGCATCCCAGATGGTGGCATTTGTGGATCTGGATCACAATCCCTATCCATATCCTGTGAGAAGTGGGCCTCGGGGCCCAGCAGGTTATATCCTGCTGGTACGTTAATGTAATCATCAGGGTTAAAATGACCCTGAGAATAGGAGTGATGAGATTGGTGAGAATGATGTGAGTGGTGAGAGTGGAATGAATGTTGGGGCTCGTCTTGTTGAGGCGGCCCAAAGGAATGGTGGTAAGAAGGTGATGTACTAAGCGAGATGGATCGCCTCGCAGGTTTTAAAGAACGCCTCCAATCATCATGATAATTGGAGGTGCTAAATGACGTTGAAGGTGTGCGTCTATGTGATGGTCCAGCTTGACTTGACGGTCCTCCTCGCATAGGACCTTTTCCTCGGCCTCTCACTCTTGGCGGCATTTTTATTAGTAGAACCGGTCAAAATCAAGAAAACAACATATAAACGACAAAAGGAATGTTAAGAATAATCCTAGGTCATTTGCCTAGACTCGGAAGTCTAAGGAATGTGCTATTGTGTCATTGAGATTAAACACAAAAGGCTAGTGTTTAATTCACTCAATGTTGGCTCTGATACCAACCTGTCACACCCCGATATTTCCACATATTACCGGTGGGCCCGGTGGGGAGTATCGTGACCTAGTTGATATCATCATAGACAATTAACACAATATTATAGCATAGCAGAAGGCTTGGTAGATTAATTACTATTACAATCCATAATGTCCGAGAGTTCAAAATAAAAGAATATACAGACTGATTGTAATAGAGATCCACAGGCGGATCATAAAATTAAATACATAAAGCTGAGTTTAACAGACTTCAGGCATCTAAGGATTTGCAAGATCCTCTTAATTGACACCAAGTAGCTCTAGCCTAGTTTCTAGAGGTACTTGTCACTTAGTCTTTGAAAAATACGTCAGTTTTCACTGGTAAATACAATTAACTGACTCATTTGAAAAGAGTTTATGAAAATTGGTTTAGGCGTACATGGTACAAAATCATTTATAACTTGGGACAATCTTTATTAAAATCTTGTATACAGATTTACATGTTTGTCATACAATTGGGGTCGGTTTGGAAGCCGGTCATGATTAACCGACTCACCACTATAAAACCCACAAAGGAGTTATCCCCAACATGTGGGTTATTTATTATTTAGCATTTGCATCTGTCGTGTGTATGCCTACACCCCGTGCATAGGTTGTGGCCATTAATAATTTAAATGAGCCGAGGATATCCAGGACACGGTCGTTAACCCCCAATGTTTATGTTATCAAATAATGCAGATTAAAACGGGTTATGCAGATTTATTAAATCACAATCCGATTAAATGATCTCATACCCGACCAAGTGGTAATAATTTACCGTATCCCAAGCCCGTATAGGGTAAATAAGTTAAAAGTATTTACCTGAGCTAGTTGTGCAAAGATGCTATTTAGCCGTATAATTCCTAAGACCTTATTCAAATATCTTCTACCAAATCTACTTAATCTGTATGGAAGGTTTATTAACCTATTAGGATACTAATGAGTCTTATTTAAGTCAAAGACTTAGACCGGTTAGTTTTAAAGATACTTTACGGTTCGAAACGCTAGATTAAGCGGAGACCGGAATGGAATGTGATTTAGACCCGACAAGTTTGAATACTTGTATAATATGGGTAAACTAAACACATTCTGGATTTTGAAGTTTAAATGATAAGGTTAAACCCGTTTCGGTTAATTCATGCAAACTAGTCACATAAACCGAATCGAACGCATATATGCATAACGGGTAACCGAATGAACCATATACAAGTCCCATATTTTATTATGCTTAAAATATGTTAAGACATCACTAAGATGTTAACATATATGCCCAAAAACAATTTAAAACCGAATTAAGCCCCGTAAGGGCAATTTGGTCATTATAAGATTTATAAAAGAGGTTTAAAAGTAAACTGATGTTCTGGTCAGAAATATTCTGTAAAAATATTTATTTTACGATGTTATAATAGTAGGATATCATGCATATGTGTGGTTTACCATTTATGGCCAAACTATGCCCCGAAAGGGTATTTTGGTCATTTCACATATGCTTTTAAGGACATAATTGGAAGTCTGAGTTCATGACTTATACGTACTGTAAAAAATATTAAAATTATTTATAAATTCAGTAGGTAACAAGTCTTGGGTGCTAAATATGGTTTTAAACCATTCTATGCACCTAATTAGCGTAAAAATCGATAATTGACGATATTAGCGAAGTTTATGTGATTATGAGATTTTGATCAGCCTTGGATGGTTAAAATATTTTATTTTTCATATTAGATCAGTAGAAAAAGGTTTGGCATGTTAATCATATGCAAATCACATTTTATTTACAAAAAGGGCATTATCGTCAATTATATGGTTTATACAAGAACTCAATGTTAAGGTCAGTATAACATTCCAAAAATTCCTAAAAATGATATCATAACAATAGCTTAAGAGTTTTGGGTCAAAATTTATGTTTAAACATGATTCGTGTATAAAAGGGTAATTTAGATTTTATAAAAGCTAAATTTACTTTTTTATGCATAACATCAGTTTGAAACCAGAATATAATGTCAAAATAATTTAGACATGTTTATATATCAGTACTTAACTTATTTGTATGCTCACATATTCAAAAATTTCATTTTTAGACCATAAGGGCATAATGGTCAATATTAAGCATAATAACGGAAACATGCATAGAATTCAGAATTTCCCAATGACCATGTAATATAACCTCAGAGAGTTATACTACAACATTATATGGTCATAATGGAAGCTTAAAACCTAAAGGATTTAAGCTTAATCGATTTAGAACTGAAAGTCAAAGCAAAAGTCAAGCTTTTGCGACTTTCGGTTGCGAACCGAGCTTAATCTTAGAATTGTCGGGTTGAACATGTTTAGACATGTTCTAATAATATTTACCAATTTATTTAAGTGACAAAACATGATTCATAACTTCTACATTATCAGTTTTAATTATTATTTGAAAATCTGACTAGTTTGACTTTTTGACTAGTTACATTGACCCGACAATTAGCTAAGTAAACGTGATAATTAGGATGTGCCCTTTTGAGGGATTAACACCTACCTAATTACGATCACGCAGCCATATTCGCCTCGAACAATGGCTGGACCGTTTAGGTCTAAACCGAAAGTCAAAGCGTTATTACGACAACTTTGACTTTTGATCTTTAAACATATAAAAACCAAACTATAGAGGCTAAGGACACTTACAAAAGGTCCTTGCACGAAATTTGAACTATGGTGGGCTTCCCTTTTGATCAGGAATCCCAGAGAATGCTTAAGAAAGCTCAAGCAAGTGAGAGAGGTGAAATTTGTGAATGAGCAAGGAGAAAGGCAACACAATGCCTCTATTTATAGTGCATGGAACTCTCACAAGATAATCACTGGTGTTCTACGATGTTATTAGATGGCTCCAAGTGTCCCAAGTGGTTTTAAAAACCATCAAACATCCCTAGAATTCTAGTTATGTGAGAAGGGAGTGGTATGTGTGATGAACAAGAAAAAAAACTTGCAGTTGGCAAGTGTTTTCTATCGAAACAAGGCCGTTGCCGCATACGACGACGAAGGGGGTGTGTGGTTGCGCAGCGCGACGCCACAAGAAGCCAGCAAACCAAGTTTTAAACTTGATTAGTCCCTGAACCTTATAATGCAACGTATCTTTCATTTTAGGCACTTTTAACCCTACTAGTTAGTTTGTAGATGATCTTGAGAATATATTCAAACACCGTTAGGTCTGGTTTCGTTAAACGATCACCGAAAACACTAGTTTCTTCTTGTTGACGCTTTTAACCCCTCTTCTTAAAAGTTTATGAAATTAACACATAACGATCTCGAAACCCTGTGAATTTATTATTACTTATTCTTGGGAGTATAATCGAACATTACGAAGCCCCGGGTTCGTTAAAAGGTCACTCAAAGGTAAGAATTTACATGTTGACACGTTTAACCCCTTTGTCTTGTAAACTTTCGATTTCTTTTACAAACGGCTTCTTATGTCCGAATATTTACTCGTTTAAGAATATGTTCATCGTGTGTGGACAATCAGAGGCACAAGTTTAGCATGTTGTCACTTTTAGTCCCTTCGCATACGTATTCTCATTGCTTGTCAACTTTATTCCTTGTAAATTAATCTTTCACATGTTTAGGGTTTAGGACATGTGTCTTCACATAATTGGAAACGTTTTTACGAGGTGTTACACCATCGCAGTCACTCTCACTCAAGACTCCTTCGCTCCGTTCCTCACCTACCTCTCCAATACGTCGTCGTCTGACAAATCTCTATCGCAATCACTCTCACTGAGGCCCTTTAACCTGGGTTTAGGAGGTTTATGCTGTAATTTGAATGTTATCTTCGACTCTTTATTCTGTATTTGATGACTCGAGTGATAATGGGGTGGTAATGGTATGGTGGTTGTGGTGATTTGTAGAGACAATGAGAGATGGGGTGTTGGTGATGGCTGGTGTGGCGTGCAAGATATTTCTAAGGTTGGGTGGGGTTTCAGATCTGGCAATGGTGGTGATGGTGGTTTTGTGGCAGGTCTGGGGTGTGGCGGTGGTGGAAGGTGTTTATGGTTGTGGTGGTGAGTGTTGGTTATAAGCGTGTGTAAATGTGTGTATGTATATATATATATAATATATACAAATGTGTGTGTAGATATATTATACATAATTCAGAAAATAAATGTAAAAGGGTTTTGGATGAAAATGGCAATTTAGAAACCTTTTTTGTTAATGCCAAAAATACCCTTGGTTATAACCAGATTTTTAAATTAAGTTAGGCAATGTGATCAAAATGGCAAAAATATGAAAAACTCAGGGACCCAGAGGAGAAAGAAAACTATTTGGACTAAAATTGCAATTTAGGACAAACCTCAGGTACTAAAATGGCAATTTACTCGTCCAACTAAATAAAAAAGTTAATTCTAATTTACAATGTTTTCTAATAAATGCTAAGCAAATGTCAACACTTTCAAATAATGTTTTCCACAAGAATGTTATGATATTTTCCTTCATAATTTATTCTCTAGTCATGATTATGGTTTGATTATGAGATCTGTCAATGTACACCCTTTAAATTGGATATGTAATTATATACGATACACAAGAAATGAAAATAATATATGAGTATATCACCCTTAGCTTATTTTACCGGTAATTTCCAAGTATCGACTATCTCTCATTTATCTTATCTTCTCTTAAATCATGCATTTTGCTTCCTCTCTTTCATTGATGCCTATTTTTCTCGTTTAATTGATCGAACCATATGCCCTCTCATGTCTTTGTCACCTCGCCACCACTAATCGTTAGCCACCATCTCTTTCACTTTCCATGTAGCGGATCACAATGACGATTCTTACACAAGCGCTACACCACCAATGTTACCCTCTCTTCATATACCCCGAGGTGGAACCCTACCACCATTTAGCGTCTACACATAATCCTTGTCGTCACCCTACCATCATGGTCGTTGGTATTATTTTTAACCTAGCGCCATCGCTAATGTGAGAATTGTCATAATCGTCATCTTGACTCTCGCTTGTCGAAGCAAAGAAACAATACACCGGTTTCTGAAAAATATACATTTATAGATATGTTATTTTCATTTGTTTCAATCTGTAAATAATTAGTTTAATGAAAAAGTACATGTGCCATATAGTTTTTCTTTAATTTCTTTTTATGTCTAGGTATAATGTATTAATGTACATGTGGATAGGATGATGGTTTTTGGCTTTTGATTTTACATGCACATGCCCGAGCCGGGGGTCTCACTGGAAGCAGCCTCTCTATTCCTACGGGGTAGAGGTAAGGCTGTCTACATCTTACCCTCCTCAGACCCTACCTTTGCTTTGCTATTGGTGGGATTTACTGAGTATGATGATGATGATGATGATTTTACATGCACATGCCCATGCTATGGATGTAATGTTATTTTGATTTATTTTGTAAATAAAACTAGTTTATGTTCTATGCACATGGTCATATTTTGATGTTTAAATACTATTTTCTAATATTACTCTATTTTCAATGTAATGTATATGTACATATTTATAATAAGTTTTCGTATGAAATTATTGTATAAATATGATTGGCTTATGTTACATGCATATGCGTATATTTAAGAAGAAGATAATTTTATCTAAATACAAGCTACCTAAGGATAGAGAGCGCTAGTACAGAGAATCTCCATTTATCATATTTTATGGTTCAAAATTACTCGTTCGAAATTCATTATTACAAATTGAGTAAAATGCAATTTACGTCTATGTGGTTAAAGAGCGGTGTCAGATCATGTCTCCTAAGTGAATTTTCCGACCAGTGAGTCCCCCGTCGTGTAAAAGCACTACACGTTGTGTCCCCAGGGCTAACATCCGTCCAAATGGTCGTTTATGTGAAAGCAAGTTCATAATTTCGCCTCTAAAATCCCCAAATTTGTTAGATTACACCTTGTGATTCCCATTTTCTTCACCATTTTGTTATCAAGACCCTATAAAAACCCCAAAATCAATCGTTCATCAATCAATTATGCAACGTTGATCGAAACAAGCAATAGCTTAAATGTATTGGTGAGTTCGTGCTGACAAAGATTATTTTGAGCCTGATGATTCATACCATAAGTATTGGGGTATAAAAAAAGCTATTTTTTTTTCATGAAATTGGTCATTCAAAATCAATGATTATTTGTGTATGTTTGTTTACAGCCGATCAATCAAAGTTTTGTACACTTAAGGTTCACCATGGAGGTGAGTTTTCAGATTATTCAGGAAGGGAGTACCTAAATGGTAAGATTGCCTACATTGATAATGTTAACACTGAAGAATTGCATATAGATATCTTGGACGAAATGCTGAAAGAATAGTGATGAAACAATGGTTAACCGGGTAGGGTTAACTCACTGGTCTCGTCAAGAGGGTTAATCCCTTCTTTCCGAGGATCGTTGGCTGGATCGTCTGGTGGTGGGTTTCCTGCACAAGGAAACAAACCGTGACTCGTAACAAGGAGGATGGGGTGGGAGGTGCTCCTTGTTACCACTCTCCGGCGTGAGAATCAGTAATTTGCTTGAGAAGCAAAGTATGATAGTAGTAGTAGTGAGAGAGTTAGAAAGTGATACCTCAAACCTGGTTTGGGGTGAGTATTTATAGCCGAGGAGTGAAGGAGGGTAGTTGAGTAGCTAGTCTGACATCGCACAGCTATTTGCAGGTGTGTCAGACCTGTCGGATGCTGTGGTGATGCCACATCCGGCTGTGGTGTCAGACTGTTGTTCATACGTGGGCTAGTAGGTGACTGTTCCCAGTGCCACTTGCACTGTGGTGTCAGACCCACTTGCTTTGTAGGCAGGATGCGGTGCCAGGCCGCATCGCTGCTTGCGGTCATTGATGTTGTTCCCGCATTGGTTGTTCCATCCATGATTTGTGAGGGATGCGGTGTTGTGCCGCATCGCCTGTTGAGTGACTGTTACTGTTCGTCCAGATCCCTTGTCGTGACGAAAATGTTCATAGGATGCGGTGCGAGGCCGCATCGCTATGCGTAACATTAGTTTCCGTCCTTTAAGGTAAGTCTTCTCATCACTGGACAGATTGGACCGCAGTGTTCGCGTGTATCTTACGCGGACACTGGATAGTTAATTGCTGTTGGGGGTTTTTAATGAGGGTAATGGTCATTCGCGGTCGTGCTGACGCGATATTTGGGACCATACCCCTTCAAGTCCCCCCAGTCTAGTGTTCCTTCCGTATGCGAGTCGCATGTGGGAGGGATACTGGACTATGTTGTCTAGAAGGTTAAGATTATGCCATGCAGATGGCATCTTCTTTAGTAGTAGGCCCTTTCTAGTGGATTGTTTCTTCCTTTGAGAAGGGTGCATGGTGAGCAAGTTCCGTCTGATGCGGAATTCTCAGCCAAAGACTTGACTCTGTCTACCTTTTGCTGATGTCATCAGCCACCTGTTGGTGTTTCGGACCAACCTTTGAGATGGTGACTGAAGGTATTAGCAGATTTCGAACCAACCTTTGAGATCGTGACTGAAGATGTCTTTTTCAGTGTAGTTGGGATCTCTGCGTCAGTTGGTGCAAAGTTGTAAGTACTTTGCTCAAGCTCTATGTTCAGCAACTGGACATGTAACGATGATCCCTGTTTTGTGGGGTGTTCGTGTTCTCCAGTTAAGCTTTCTAGTAACCGCACGTCCTCTGCGGTTTATCTCTCAAGTTACCGCACGTCCTCAGAAGTGTAGCTCTCTGGTAACCGTTCGTTCTTTGCGGTTACCTCGTTGCCGAACCTTGTTTGCCATGTTTCTTTGAGGATCGTGGGGTAGTTGCGTCATTGTTGGCCGTGTTTGGTCGAACAATGTGAATCTGGACTATGGGCAAATAAACATGATCATAGGCAGGGTTGTGCCCACCATTGTTTATTCTATGCGGTCCATAGGTGGGTAACTAGTCATAGGCAGACTTGTTACCGCTGTTCTGGAGCCACTTTCCTTCACGCTTTGGTGGAAAGTAGTTTCCCTGTAAGTGGCGTTGCCGGAAGAGATCGTTTTAGATACTTGGGAGGTTGGTTGAAACTCTTCCGCATTCGTTTTGTAGCCACTTTCCTTCACGTTTATTTGGAAAGCAGTTTTTCTTGAAATAGCTTTGCTCTTCCGCGTGGTGGCTTAGTTGTGGCTCTTCCGTAGCTACCGTTCGCATAGTTGTGGTTTGCAGTAACTACGTAAGAATGGTTGCGGTTTGCAGCAAAGAACTCGCTTCTAGAAGTCTTGTAGCCTGGATGTGGCTCTTGAAGGTTCAGGGGACAGGGTTGCTGATGTGCGGTTGTTCAGCATACTTGTCCTGTTCCTTAAGGAGAAGCTGATTGCGTTCCCTCTGTGGTTGTGAACCGGAAACGAGGGTTTTGAAGCTTAAAGAAGCTTTCATGGGGTGCGGTTTACCGCGTCTTGAGAAGCGGTTTTCGCAGTCCAAAGAACCGTGCTGGTTCTGAGTATCTGACACACCTGTGCGGGTTGGTGTGCGTCATCTCCGCATATTCCGTGTGTGCTCGTGGATATGTGCGGTTTATGACTTATACCCCTTTATATAATTTAAAGATATATATTTTTGCCTTTTTTGAGGGGTATGTAAAAAACGACATGCGGTATGGGTTATGGTGCGGTAAACCAGAGAAACCGCATGCCGCTTGTGTTTGGATAAGGTTGTCGCTTTCTGTTGCTTACGTCACGATTGCACGTGTGGGTTGTTGAAGTTGGTAAGATTCTGACATGTGCTGATTTGAAAAGAGGTTTACACTGACCGAGGTCATAACTGCACTGTAGCAGGGAGTGAAAAAGTCTTCTTTGTCAGGCGCGTGGACGGCCACGCGCGCGTGATAACCGTCAGCGGAAAGGTCGCTGACCACGTGTCGCCTTGTAACTCGCCTATTTTGAACGTGTTGAGGCGGTTACTGTATCGCATTTATTGCGATGAGTATATAAAGGGGGAACCGTTTGGTTTCTCCTCACTGTTCAAAATTTTCGAAAAATCTCTGTTGATAGAGAGAGCATTCCCTTCGTCTTCTCCGATCAATCTGTCTTTTATTCCGGCAATCTTTTGAATTTTCTGAGTTTTCCTTCAACTCGAAACTTCTGTTCTACATATTTTCTGATGGCGGATCCATCTAACCCACATAATGTGGAGGGTGAAAACCCTGAAGCATCTTCTCCGGTGGCCGGAGAAGAAGAAGATGATGGTGGCAGTGTTCCAGGTGGTGGTCTACCACAATTGAAGTGGCCGAGAGCTTCATTCGACCAACTGATGGCCAAGATTGAGATGCCTCACGAGTTTGGGGCTGAATATCCCCAAACTGGTGATACTGGTGCCAGTGCTCCGGCCGGTTACATCACCATGTGGGCGGAGTGTTTTACTGATGGTAACCTTCGTTTACCATTAACAGTTTTTGTTGCTCAGGTCTTGGAATATTACAAGATCCATATCTCCCAGATGAGTCCTTTTGGGATGATCCGTATTAGACATTTTGAATCAACTTTTCGAGCTCTTGGTCTGCCGGTTACCGTTGAAAACTTCCGGGGGTTTTACCAGTTGACGGTGAACACCGGTTTCTTTTCCTTTAGAGAACGGTATGGAAGTATCAATTTGATGACCCCTCCGAAGGGTATTACGAAGTGGAAGTGTAAGTTCTTCTACGTTAAAGCTGCCGCAGTTGTTGTGGACATGAATATGCGGAACGTCAATGAGCCTATCCCTGCGGAGGATATTGCTATGCCTACCGCAGAGACTGCGGAGTGGTTCTCAAAGCTGAAACCTATTGAGCATAGGCAGCTGACCAACAATGAGTTGTGGGTGCTGCGGATGATGTTGACCCGGCCTAAGAGGAATTTTACGCCTGTGGTGCGGGAGAAAACTGGTGGTAAGTGTTACCACTCTTTTGTGGTTTCTTTATTCCCGTGTTTGTTATTAATTTGGCCATGTATTATCAGAAACTGTGGAAGTGTGGAAGATATTTGATCCAACTTTTACTGGCAAAGTTGATCTTATTCCGACTGCGGAGGGTAAAGGTTTTAACTTGACGATTGTCCCTCTCTTCCGCGTTGCTTCACGCGCGGCGATGACTGCACCCCTGCCGCAGGGCAAAGGTAATAACTCATAACCTTTATTGCTTTACCAGGTTTGTTGCTGATATTCTATACGCAGGTACACTTGGGGACTTTGGTAAATTTGAGCCTAAGGGCGCCCCCAAAAAACATGCGGAGAAAAAGCCTGTGGATAAACCTGGGCGGGGTCGCGGTGTGAAGAAACCTGTTTCTGTTGTTCCGCCTTTGGTGAAGCAAACAGCAGGTATCTCTCGTTCTTATTTCCACAGATATACCGATTACGTGGTAGTATCTGACACCCTAGAGGGCTTGGGTGTTCCAGGTGTTGGTGCGGCTACTGGTGGAACCACTGCGGGTTCGAACCCTAACGATGAGAAGAAGAGGAAAGCGGAGGAAGCTGGTGATGCTGGTGGGAGAAAAAAGCCGAAAATTCAGACCAGGCGCAAGGCCTTTGTTGGACCAAGGAAGCCTGCGGTTGTACCTGGTATGTGATGCATGACTTTAACAAGTATTGTGTTTATACTTGTTACTTTAAAGTATCTGTGTTGATTTCAGAACCGCAAGATGAAGGGTTCTTCGACTTTGATGCTCCTCCTCCCCCTCCCCCGCACGACACTGCTGCGGGTGCGGGGGTTCATAAGGTTGTTACTCCTGAAGCCTCTGTGCGGGAGGTGGACACTGGAAAAGGTCCTGCGGCTCAAATCCATGACACGGTTGATTCGAGTGATAATGTTATCACCCCAGAGGATACTGTTGATATGGATTTGAAGTTTGGTTATACCGGAAAGCCAAAGTCTCCTGTTGCCGAGAAGGCTTCCGGTTCCGCTTCTGGTGGTGCGGGTTCTGTAGAGACTCCTATTCAGCCTGACGAGACTGAATTGGAGTATTATTATCGTTCCTACACAGAAGGCCGGGCTATGTCCTATCACCGCCCCCCGTGGACTGTATTGCAAGGGGATGACCTTACCGTTGACCCCTCCGCTTGTAGGGAGGTTTTGAATGGTTTGGGCACCCCTTTTGAGGTAAACCGGGCCCGTTCTTTACCGACTGAGGTCCAGATGAACCAACTCTCCTCCATGCTTGTGGGGGGCTCCATAATGGCGAATGCACTCATGGAGAAGTGCAAGGTGCTGGGGCGCGAGGGGGAGGAGAATGCGCGTTTACGGGCCGAGGCCGAGGAGTTGGTGAAGGCTGCACGTGAGGGTGCAGCGCAGCTTGAGAGGGATAGAGAGCAGCTTGAGAGGGATAGAGCTGCGTTTGAGAAGCATAAGCAGACTGAAGAATGGGCTGCAACTGCTGAGCTTAAACAGGTTCGTACTCTTGCAAAACTGCTGTCTGATGAGCGTAAGCGTTGGAAAGAAACCCTTTCTGATGAGCGCAAGACGCTATCTCATGAGCGCAAGACTTGGAAAGACTCTTGGGGTAAACAGAATGAAACTCTCTTTCATGTTCGTCAGGAGCTTATAAATGCTAAGGCAGCAATTTCTGCATTGGCTAAAGAGAAAGCGGAGGCCGTTGCGGGTGCCCAGGGGGCCAAGGAAGCAGAGGGTCGTCTTGCCAAGGCCCTGGAAGAGGCCAAGGAGGCGGAGGCTCGTGCTGCAAAAGCTCTTGAAGGGGCAAATGTTGACCGCACCAAGTTAAGCAAAACTATCTTGGACCTTCAGGTATAAGTTCTTCCTAACTTAGAAATTGTGTCTCACAAATTTGTTGATTCTTTTTTGTATAAACTTCTGATTCCTTGTTAAAAGGCTGAAGTGCGGACCCGGAGGGCCGCTGTTGAGGAAGTCTCTGCCCGTGCTGCTGAAGCTGAAGTGCGGGCAAGAGAGGCTGAAGAGGCTAGAGATAGCCACGCTTCTTCACTTGAATTGCTCAAGGCTGATCATGAATGGATGCGTATGCACGGGATCGGGCATGTAAGTATCCGTTGCCTTGTTATTTTTGTTGTAGGTTTGCCTTTGATAACCATTGTATTCATATTTCGCAGATTGTTACTGCCATTCTTGACGCACCCGAGACCGTAGCAGGTATTAACGAGATCAGGGAGCGTGCCCGGGATGCTGGTTTCAAAGCTGGCTACAACCGCTGTATTAGTCATTTGAACGTCGCAGCGCGTGGCGAGCTTACTGATGAGCGGTCCGGGTTTCATGGCGTGGACACTGAAGCGCTTCTTGCTGCTGCGGTTCAGGAGTTTAATGATACAACCCTCACCGGCCTTGAAGAACTTGAAAAGTGTCTCGAAGCGGAGGATTATGTGGACCGCTTGCGAGTCTTATACGCTGGTGAAGACGACGAAGAAAAACCATTTGTTGAGGGCAAGGATGGTGCGGGCCCCAGTGGTACAAAGGAAGATTAGATTTGGCCTGCGTGCCTCTCCCCGTTACAAAACTTTATGTAAATGCCTTGTGCACCGCGCGGGTGCGGGAATTTTTCGAATATAAAGAATTGTTGTTTCAATTTTTACAAGTGTTTTTTGTACTTGTATGTTTGAATTTGTATGCGTTTAGTATTACTGTGAGTATTACAAACAGTATTGCCATTGCTGGCCTATTACAATAGTTGCGTGTGGTTACCATTCTGTGTGGGTATCACGAATGAAGATTTTTGCTAATCTGTTTTTGTGTATACCTCAGAGTGGAACACGCATTTGTAATAGAAATAAATAAACAATATTGCATTGAATCGTCTATTTATTTATTTGCAAATGGCCTGCGGCCCGATAGATTACATGCAGAAAACATGGCTTACATATAACAGCGTCGAAGTTGCTGTGCGTTCCATGTGCGTGCGATAGTTTCGCCTTCTAATGTTTGTAGTTTGTACGCGCCTTTGCCCAGGACCTCTTGGATGAGGTACGGTCCTTCCCACTTGGGGGCAAGTTTCCCTGGGCGTTCTGCGTTGGATGCTTCGTTGTCACGAAGGACGTAGTCTCCAGGGTTGAAAGTACAAATGCGAACGCGTGCATTGTAGTACTTTTCCAACTTGGTTTTGTACTTGGCCTCGTTGATGGCAGCGTTTTCGCGCCTTTCTTCCAAGAGGTCTAAGTCAACCCTGCGTTCCTCATTGTTGTCCATCTTGTTGATAGCCAACATTCTAGGTGAGGGGAGGCCTACTTCCGCGGGGATCACCGCTTCAGTGCCGTAGACCAGGCTGAAGGGGGTCTCGCCGTTGCTTGTTTTTGGGCTCGTCCTATGAGCCCATAAAATACTTGGGAGTTCATCAACCCAGCCGCGTCTGGCTGTCCCCAACCGTGCTTTAATGCCTTCGACTAAGCTTCTATTGATACTCTCAACTTGGCCGTTCCCTTGTGGATGCGCCACTGATGAGAATATGTGTTCTATGTTTAGCTCTTTTAGCCATTTTTGAAAGTCGTCGGCAGCAAAGTTGGTACCGTTGTCGGTGACGATGCACATTGGTAGACCGAAACGGCAGATGATATGTTCCCACACGAATTTCCTTGTTATCATAGCGGTGGTTGATGCAAGTGGCTTTGCTTCTACCCATTTTGTAAAGTAATCAACAGCTACTATGATAAACTTCACTGCTCCTGGTGCGTCTGGAAATGGTCCCACCACATCAATTGCCCATTTTTGGAATGGCCATGCGGTGGTGACGGGGATCAAGTTGTTCTTGGGACGCAAGGTCTTGGGAGCATGTCGCTGACAATTGAAACACTTGCGTAAGATTTTGACTGCATCCAGGTGCATGCCCGGCCAATAGTACCCGGCGTTCATGATTTTGGCCACCACCATGCGTGGTCCTGCGTGTATGCCACATATCCCCTCGTGAATTTCTTTGATAAGGTATGTGGCATCTTGGGGGTTGACGCATCGTAGGAGTGGCCCCAGGTATGATTTACGGTATAAGATACCGTCTATCATTTGGTAATGACACGCTTTGTATTGCAACTTACGTGCCTCTGCTTTGCTTTCGGGAGTAACCCTTGATTGTAAGTATGCAATGAGCGGTGTCATCCAGGATGTTGTACCGTATTGGATGACATTGACTTGGCGCAGGGGTATCGAAGGATTTTGCAGGACTTCGATGCGTACCTCTTTTGCCAGGTGTTGGAAGCTGGTGGACGCAAGTTTTGATAGTGCGTCTGCGGGTTTATTTTCACTCCTGTTGATGTGGCGAATATTGAAGGAGGTGAACTTTGACTTCAGTTGCAGGGCTTGTTCGAGATAGAGGATCATGGTATCCCCCTTTGCGGTATAGTCACCGCGTATCTGCCCTGCAACTAATAGTGAATCGACGTGTGCTTCCACATGTTTGACGTCGAGTTTAATTGCTAAACGCAACCCTGCCAGTAGAGCCTCATACTCTGCTTCGTTATTTGTACTTTCGAAATCGAGGCGTATTGCGTAGGTTAGCTCCTGGCCATCGGGACTGACAAGTCGCAACCCTGCGCCAGAACCATCTTCGTTGGATGCACCATCTGTAAACAGTGCCCAGGTTTCTGTGGATGATGGTTGTGACACCGGGTTTTGTTCTTCTTCGCATTCTTGGATGCGGTTTGCTGGTATTTCAGCGACGAAGTCAGCCAAGACCTGGCCTTTGATTGCGGGGCGCGGCTTATAGTTCAGTGAAAGCGCGCCCAGCTCGATTGCCCATTTTGCTAACCTCCCAGAGATGTCGGGTTTGGATAGGATCGGGCCGATCCTATAGTTGGTTAACACTGTTATGACGTGGTTTGCAAAGTAACGTCGTAAACGTCTCGATGCGTGCACCAGTGCCAGTACCAATTTTTCCATGATGGAGTACCTTGTCTCTGGGTCGTTGAGCATTTTGCTGATGTAGTAGATGGGTGTTTGGACTCCTTCCCGCTCCACTATAAGTACCGCGCCTACCGCGTTGTCCGCGGCAGACAGGTATAAGATAAGTGGCTCATCTTTTCGTGGTGCGGTTAAAGTTGGGAGTTGGATCAAACACTCTTTCATTTCCCGGAAAGCTTTTTCGGCCTCTGCAGTCCATTGGAATTGTTCCTTTTTTAGACAGCTCCGCAGGGTCTTGATGAAAGGGTAAGACTTAGCTGCATGGTTGGCTAAGAATCTATTGAGTGCGGCTAGCCTACCGGCTAGTCGTTGCATTTCCTTCATCGTAGAAGGCGATGGCATGCGCTCGATCGCCTGAACTTTTTCCGGGTTTACCTTGAATCCATCTTTGGTTACAATGAATCCAAGGAATTTGCCTTCTTCCATTCCAAACGAGCATTTCCCTGGGTTGAGCTTCATGTTAACGCTTCGAAGAGTCGTCCATATAGATCGTCGAGCATGGTGTTTTCCTCCATGCTCATGACGACCAAGTCGTCCATATAGATTTCGACACTTTTGCTGATTTGACCGCGAAAGGTGTCGTTCATCAATTTTTGATAGGTTGCGCCCGCGTTGCGCAACCCGAACGGCATTTTGGTGTAGCAGTAATTCCCGATGGGAGTGCGGAATGCCGTTTTATCTTCATCGTCGATTGCCATTTGTACTTGGTGATAGCCTTTGTAACAATCGAGGAAGCACTTCCATCGGAATGGTGCGAGGTTATCGACCTTCTCGTCGATCTCTGGAAGCGCGTAACAATCTTTGGGGCAGGCCTTATTGAGGTCTTTGTAATCGACACACATGCGCCAGCCTCCGCTTGGTTTTTCTACCATGACTGGGTTGGACAGCCAAGTCTGGTATTTCACTTCCCGCAGGATGCCTGCGGAGAGCAGTTCCTGTACCTGCTCTTCCATCGCCGCGTTTTTTGCTGATCCAAGGTGGCGTTGGCCTTGGATCACGGGCTTGATACCTGGCATGGTATTCAAGAAGTGTTGCGCAATTTCGCGTGGTACCCCTGTCATATCTGCGGGTTTCCACGCGAAAATATCTTGGTTTCTGAAGAGGAGTTGCTTCAGGCGCCCTCTGATGGTAGGTGTCAAGGCATGGCCCAACGTGACTGTTTGTTCTGGGTGTCTTGCATTAAGGACCCATTTTTCTGGTTGAGTGTTGGGGGTAGGCCTTGCTACCTCTGTCGGACGCAGTTCGTCCGTAGACATGACTTCTCTTTGGGCGTATATTATCGCGATCCCCGTTTCGGTTGGAAAACCGATGGCAGAGTGGGGGACGGATGTTATCATGTTGAAGTCGCCTTGGGACTCCCTCCCGAGAATTACGTCATACTTTGAGGTGTGAGGTAAAACCATGAAGTTTACCTCCTCCATCCTTGTGTGCCTTCCGTTGGTGAGGCGCACAGGGAAGGTAATTTGTCCCAGGGGGAACACGGTTTCCCCTGAAAATCCAGCCAACGGGTAGTCCGCTGGCTGCAGTCGATCTTTGTCTTCTTGATCGAACTGGTTGAAGCACTGCTCGTATATAATATCGGACGTACTGCCCGGGTCAATGAATAATCGCTCGGTGCAGTAGTGAGCTAGGTGCCCAGTGATAACCACGGCGCGCCTATCGCGCGGTCCGCCTCGGACTTTTGGAAAGACGACTTGCTCATCCTTCCAGTCATTGTCCGGTCTTCTCGCTGCCTTCCGCGGTCTTCCTTTCCCTCCATTGATCATGTGGGTAGAGGCCACGTACATGGTCCTTTTACCCGTGGAGGTGCCCTCGTTGTGGGGAGTAATGCGCTTTGTGGCTTTTTGTGCGCCTGTCAAAAGGTGTTGCAGTTTCCCCTCCTTTAGGGCTCGCTCAATCTCCAGTCGGAGACTGATGCAGTTGTTCGTGGTGTGGCCCGAGTCCTTGTGATACTCGCACCAGAGTGCAGGATCTTGATTCTTTTTTGACTTCATTGGTTGGGCCGGTCTCCGGAATTGTGCATCCGTGAGGAGAACGTCGCTTGGCGACTGGTTGATCTCGGTCCAGTTGCGGTCCCGAGACTCTTTCTTTGACGCCCGGTTTTCTCGTTGGGCGTTGATTGTAGCCCTTGCGTCGGGCTGGTTGTTCCGGGGGACATATGGCTTGGGATCGCTGCCGCGATTCCACGTGTCCCTGTTGCGCTTATTGCCGCGCTTTGGATCTTGGCGGGAAGACTGGCCTTCCACTAGGGGTTGTGCCTTTGCCATGTGCGGTCTGAGGGACCGCTGAGTTTGGGCATATGTTTTGACCTTAGCCATGACATCTTCCCACTTTTTAGGCAGGCCGTTGCCGCCGGAAATATTCATAACCATTTGTTCGTCTTTAACTGCAACAATGAAATGGTTACGCGCCATCTGGTTGTCAACGTCGCCTATCTCTAGGATCTCTTTATTGTAACGGACAACGAATGCGTCAAGCGATTCGTTGTCTCTGCGCCAAATGTTCATGACGTCCATTGAATCGCGTTCATGGCGTCGTTGCTGGCTAAAGTGCGCGAGGAACTTTTGTTGTAAGTCCTCGAATGAGGTCAGTGACCCTGGTGGCAGGGAATCGAACCATGCCCTGGCCAGACCTGTTAGGGTCTGTGGGAAAAAATGGCACCAGGTAGGTTCGTCCCACCTACCGTTACACCCAGCACCGACGAAGATGTTGTTGTGATCATCTGGGTCGGTCGAGCCGTTGTATTTCCCAATGTTTAATGGGAATTTTGTAGTGGTGACATCGGCGTTGGCGATCTCTGGGACAAACTTAGAGTTTTCGGCCGCAGATTTCGGCCTGTAAGGTTTGCCCTGGTTGCGCTTTGCAGCGCGGAGGTATGTGTTGCGGGGTTGACTGGGAGGAACATAGTTGCGTCCGCCCGGTCTACTGTTGGTGGAATGGGACTCCCCGCGGTATGTACTATCATCTGGATCAGTATGACCATACCCTTCATGGTGGGACTGTGGTCCCAAACGACTCTGAATGTTTGTGTTGCGGCGTATTGTAGACTGCCGCCTTCTTTCATCTTGAGAGCCTAAACGGCTATGTACGGAGTCCCTACGGCGGGACCCGTATAAGGAATCGTCCTCATTGATTGTGCGGACATCACAATAGGAGGAGCCGCGGTCCTCTTGCCTGCTTCTGGAGGCTGGATGCGTTGGTGCCCTGTCGTCGTATCGTAAAATACGACCGGCAGGTGTACGCGGTATCGGGGTAGGGCCGACACCTCCTTGTTCGTCGGCGCAAGCCCTGTTGTACGTTGCGGCTAGAAGGGCCGCTTGTTGGTCATACCAGGTATGAGGGTTCATGCCTGGAGGTATGACAGCAGCGTATTGTGAAAGATCATGTCCAAACGTAAGGGATACGCCCCCTTGCGCTGATGTGCCAATGTGCTCAGCATTTGGGCCTAGGGGATTGGTTCCCGCAGGCCCTTGGTTTGCGGGGTTTAGGTTATCCCCGGTAGTGTTGTTTTGACGATCAGACATCTTTGGAAAGAAAAGGATGATTGGAAAAAAGTGCTAAGAGTAGCGGTGGGCGCCAATGATGAAACAATGGTTAACCGGGTAGGGTTAACTCACTGGTCTCGTCAAGATGGTTAATCCCTTCTTTCCGAGGATCGTTGGCTGGATCGTCTGGTGGTGGGTTTCCTGCACAAGGAAACAAACCGTGACTCGTAACAAGGAGGATGGGGTGGGGGGTGCTCCTTGTTACCACTCTCCGGCGTGAGAATCAGTAATTTGCTTGAGAAGCAAAGTATGATAGTAGTAGTAGTGAGAGAGTTAGAAAGTGATACCTCAAACCTGGTTTGGGGTGAGTATTTATAGCCGAGGAGTGAAGGAGGGTAGTTGAGTAGCTAGTCTGACATCGCACAGCTATTTGCAGGTGTGTCAGACCTGTCGGATGCTGTGGTGATGCCACGTCCGGCTGTGGTGTCAGACTGTTGTTCATACGTGGGCTAGTAGGTGACTGTTCCCAGTGCCACTTGCACTGTGGTGTCAGACCCACTTGCTTTGTAGGCAGGATGCGGTGCCAGGCCGCATCGCTGCTTGCGGTCATTGATGTTGTTCCCGCATTGGTTGTTCCATCCATGATTTGTGAGGGATGCGGTGTTGTGCCGCATCGCCTGTTGAGTGACTGTTACTGTTCGTCCAGATCCCTTGTCGTGACGAAAATGTTCATAGGATGCGGTGCGAGGCCGCATCGCTATGCGTAACATTAGTTTCCGTCCTTTAAGGTAAGTCTTCTCATCACTGGACAGATTGGACCGCAGTGTTCGCGTGTATCTTACGCGGACAATGGATAGTTAATTGCTGTTGGGGGTTTTTAATGAGGGTAATGGTCATTCGCGGTCGTGCTGACGCGATATTTGGGACCATACCCCTTCAAATAGGATACTCAGTAGATGATTTGTTATGTTATTTTATAAGTAATCCTCATGTTTGTTTGGATTTGGGACTTAGGCAGTTGAGTGGTGATGTTGATTCCAAAGATTTGTGTGATCAAATTAGTAAAGGGTATAGGCTTGTTGATTTGTATATTTGTGTGATCAAGTTAGTAAAGGGTATAGGCTTGTTGATTTGTATGTTGAAATTAGGCATCCAATTGTAATGATGCATTCGTTAGACGATGTCGTTCCATCACATAATTATGATCCAATTGAAGCAACTCCATGTAAGATTGTTGCTCCTTCTAGCATTGTAGTTGTTGAAAATGCAGATTTCATTCAAAGTCAAAGTTTTTCCTCATCGAGCAATGCGTTTTAGGGTCAATCTAAGTGTAATGATGAAGTACATGAGACTGAGACTGATGAAGAGGATCCTGATTATCTTGTTGATCAGGATCCTGATAATATATTGTTAGATTTTGAAGTGGATATGGAACATTTTAAGGCCTGTGTTAAATTCACCCATATGAAGTCAATGACACAGTACTTGAAGTAAGAAATATGAATATTGATCAGGACCTGATGTAGGAAACATTGCATGTGATCTTGATGATTTTAGTGAAAATAATAAGAGTTTCATAGTTATTGAAAAGGTTGTTAAGACATGATAAAAGGCACATTAAGCCCACTTGCCCTTCGGTAATTTAGATCTCTATGAAAATGAGGGGAGACTCTTGGTGCGTCAGAACCATTCATGACCAACATCATTGCCTCCAAACAAGGAAGTAGGATTGTACACCATTAGTGCTATGGCCAACGAGATCCAACCAATGATTGAGTCGAACACATAGCTGCCTTTATTAGCTATTCAAGTTACAATTGTGAAGAAGCATCAGATTAATGTTTCAATGCAGAAGGTGTTTAGGGCCAAGAGAATTGCTACAACAAGAATAATAGGAGATTATAAGGAGCAGTATGGTTTACTTAGGGCTTACTGTGAAGAACTTCTAAGAGGAAACCCAGGTAGCACAATCAAGATTGATGTTGAGCCATGTTCTAACTCTAGTAATCATGCTAGGCAGTTTAGAGGATATTATATATGTTTTGCATCAATGATGAAAGGTTTCAAGAGTATTGGAAGAGAAATTTTGGGTCTAGATGGTTGTTTCATGAAAGGTCCATTTCCTAGTTAGATTCTTAGTACAGTTGGTGTTGATGGAAACAATGGTATTTACCTAGTGGCTTATGCTTTAGTGAGGTTGAAACTTTTAAATATTGGGAATGGTTTTTGGAATTGCTAAGGGACAATCTTGACTTACTAATAAACACTAATTTCACTTTAATTACAGATAGGTAAAAGGTAAAACATCTATGTTTTTAATGTATCTCCTTTGTTTCTAGCTAATAATATGTTTAATGCATGTAGGGACTGTTGCTAGCTTTGTCAAAGGTGTTTCCGCATGCTGAGCATAGGTATTGTTTAAGACATATCAATCTAAACATGAAGAAACAAAGGCATTATGATTTGCATAAAAACATCATATGAGGAGTAGCTTGTAAGACATCCGTGCCTTACTGGGAAAATGCCATGGAAGAAATAAAGAAAGCAGAACCAGCTCTATATGAATGCTAAAACAAATCCCACCAAACAGCTGGTGTCGATCTCACTTCACTGATAGGGCTAAGTGTGATATTCTCTTGAACAACATATGTGAGGTATTTAACATGCAGTTAATTGGAGCTAGAGACAAATATGTCATTACATGTTTGGATTTCATCAGAGTGTACATGATCCAAAGAATTATGAATGTTAAAAACTACTTGCTAAAGTTGTTGGTCCATTAACTCTCCCCATGCCAAATAGGTGTTCAATAAGATAAAGGAAGAAGCATCGTCGTGGAATGTGATGATGGTGGATGCTAACCAGTACCAGGTGAATCATACAAGATCTCAATGTGTGGTGGATGTAAAGGAGAAAACATGTACTTGTAGGAAGTATGATCTAACTGGCATGCCATGTAAACATACAGCTGTTGCTATATGGGACATGGGTAGGAATGATATTAGGGTTGGGGTTTTGGAAGAGTGGGTGTTAGAGGTGTATTGGTTGGATACATGGAAAAAGGTATATGAGAATGTCATAAAACCTATCCTGGGCCAGAAAATCGAAGATCCTCTCGATGTCCAACTACACTAATTCCACCTAAACATCATAAGTAGGTAATTTAACAAGCACTAATATTTGGTTAGTTGTTAACATTATACTCATGTAATTATAATTGTTTGTAGGTTGGTAGGCCTAAAAAGAAGAGAAATAAGACATTTGGTGAGGATCCGAGAAGAATCAAAGTTCTGCGCTGGAAGGAAGATGACCTGAAAGGGCAGCACCACCACTTGTAGCAAATGTGGTAACCAAGGTCACAACATGAGAAGGTGCACGGGATAAGGTGGGAACGATGGCCGATAGTGAGAGAATGCTGCTACACAAGGCGCTCCGAGTGCAAGTCAGACTTAGTAGTGTAGTTATGATGGTTTGATGATGTGCTTTAAGGTTGTTAAATTCAAGATATGTTATATATGCCATGTAAGGTTGTTTAACTTTGTATGGTTTGACTTTCATATGAATGTCTAGGTTATGCATGTTTCAGTAATGTGTTATGGCATTAGACTGTTAAATCATTACGTTTGACTAAAAAAGTCAAACAACAAGAAGTTGATGCATGTTTATGTAATGTTGCAGCTATTATATAAATGGTTTGTTGACCTTGCAGGCAAAGGTTTGACACAAAAAGTCAAACAACAACAGGTTGACTCATGTTTATGTAATGTGTGTAGGAATGTTTCAATGTTTGAATCACAAAAGTCAAACAGTGCAATCTAGAACAATAAATGCATGCCAAACTTAAAAATGCAGCTTCAATCAATTACAGAAATGCAATTTCAATCATTATAAATTCAAATCAACAACTGCATTGATCTGTTACACATTACAAACTACTTAATCATTACAATGTTCATAAACATTATACACTACATAAAGATTACATGCTTATTTCCAGTGTGCATTATCAATTTACCAATCTGAATCAGAAGAATGCTCCCATTCATACGGATTATGGTATCAGTTATCCTCTGGTTCAATTGTATAGTCCCATGCCTTTTCCAATACTTCCGGGTTATAGCCCAACTCCGGATCTTCACAATACTCTTCATTAAGGATAATATCATTATCCTTTCCATCCTTTGCATCTTATTCTTTTAACACTTCTAACACATTTTCATAGTCGGCACGCCATTCTTTTTACACAGATGACACGTCGGAAAAGTTATCATCTGTAAGACCCATTTTGAATAACATAAAATTTCTTGAAAATTTTGCATTTATAAATTGATAATGCAATTACATATCCATAATTGTTAACGGTCTAGTTAAAAACTTTACGAGTGTACAAAAGTATTACTACAAGATAACGATGTTTAACTTTGATGTTTTCTAAACCAAAAATGCGGAAGCTTGAGTTTTAGATTGTGTTCGGTTCTTCACGGAGCTTGACCTTCATCGAGACCTCCTGACGACTTCCTAGATTTCATCAAATCAAAAAAATATTAGTTATATGTCATTTAAAATGCATCTAAACGAACTCGTTTGCCTAAACGAGCAAAACCAAAAAGTTTCAGCAATTTAGCCTCCTCGTGGCCCGCGAGGAGTTTCCCCATTTGGCTCGTGGGTGGCGAGCCCTCTCGTGGGGCACGAGAGAATGTGTCTCCTGGCTCGCGGGTGGAGAGGAGATGCTTTTCACAGAGAATTTCGCAACTAGAGCTGCACATTCCCAGCTAAACCATGTTATACTCAAATCTGCATAACTTCACCAAAACTAATCCGTTTTACCTCAAACTTGTTTCTAAATGTTCGTAATTCAAATACCTACAAGTTTAAGTACAGATCTATGATTCAAATTATTGTTTTGGATAATCTGCACTACCATTTCCAGTTTATGCGCTTTATTAATTGATACGTTAGTTAAATTTTAAGCCTATAGCTTATTTAGTGAACGTCTTTTGACATGAATCTATTTCATACTATGTTACCCATACCCGGGCTCGTTATTTCATAGTTCGCATGCTCGTTACCTTGTTTACGCTTAATTGACCTATTCAGTTTGTTCATGTGAAATCCATCACTTGTGAACAACCATACTTTACGCATTCTTTATTCGACATGAACAAACTGAATAGGTCAATTAAGCGTAAAGTATGGTTGTTCACTTATAAACAACCGAACATTATGCGTTCTTTATTTGACCCGTTTGGTTTGTTCGTATGAAATCCATCACTTATGAACAACCAAACTCATTATCTTTGTTATTTAGTTCATCCGGTCCATTCGTGTGAAGTCCATCACTTATGAACAACCGAACTTTATGTGCATCTCTTTCTCATTCAATATTTACTAACAACCATACTAATTTAACAAAATAACTATGAAGCATGAAGCCACGTACCCTAGAGCTTATGCTTCAACCGAGCGTTCGTCCTAGCTTGACTACCCGATGCTTCACCTGAGTTGCTTATAGAGTACAACCCAACATCATAAGAACTTCCGACTTATAACTAAACCCAACAACTTGGTAATCACATAACCATGTATTCTTATTTAAAAATGTTATGCATAACATCATTTAATCATTCATTTGAGCATTTTGTCATACACCTTATGTGCGAGATGTTTATACTAACATTGTCAAGTTTTATAACCAACAATTAACCATGTTTATACATCTCATAACATCAAAATGATTGGCATGTTCAATTAGCATCTAAAACTCAATGTGTCAAACATCCAATACACCATTTTCATCATCATGATTCATGTGTTCTACCCCCTTATCCAAACCCCACTTACCTATGTATGGTAATTCATCCAAACTCCCAATTCATAGTAATAAATTCTAAATTTTCACTTAGGGTTTGTTCCTAAGCAAGTATGCATCTCTTATCATGCCTCAATTTCTAAAATCCCTACATGGATTGAAATCCATGGAATCTACCTACATTCATAATATCACCAAACTAAGATTTTTGACATACCTTGTGATCCCCTAGTTTAGACGATCCTTAATATGTGTTCATGCACGAATTTAAGTTTTGATTTGCCATCCAATTTGATGGAAAAGATGAGTTAGGGCAAGAACGTGAGACTTCTCCCTTCTCTCTTTTTCTGGTCGACGATCACACACACATGTGTGTGTGTGTTTATTTACAAGTAATCCTACCACTTTCTAATTATCAGTTTTGGTCCCCGTAGTTTCTTTTATAAAAGAGATCACCTTCTCATAAGATTTTTATTACCAATAATGTAATATCTAACTAATTTTATTATTTCTAGGTACTATACCTAGACATTTTTAATCCATGGTATCCATACACATTATATATATATGTGTGTGTGTGTGTGTGTGTCTATATATATATATTCAATTTACATAATTTTAAATTTTGGGGGTGTTACATCATCTTCGACAACTTGATTTTCAAGATCTTCACGTTCATTATGGTTACAACAAGGCTAGCACAATACAAGTTAAACGATCAAAGACAAAATAATCACAATCGTAACAACAAACAACTAGCATTACAAATTCATTCGTTAGCAAAATACAAAGTTAACATTACAGTCAAATGGATTCAGTACAAGTTCCTATGACTATCAACCCATTACATATCTCTACTTAAAGAAGCAGTAAACAAACAACAACCAACTTAACCACAATAGCATCTTCAAACTATCACCTCCTTAGCTGTGTTTATTGTCATTTCATCTTTCTTTTCAATCATGCTTAACTATGTAGGGATTGCGTTTCCACACCCAGGACATGGGATTTTATCATCCTACCTTAAGAATCCACATCCTCCTAATTGTAAGAGTTATCATGTAATCATCACTGACCATGTGAAATTAGCAAACCTTAATCTAATTAACATTAACATTTAAACTGAGCATGTTAAACGGTATACATAACAGCCTCATCATCTTCAATTAACAGAACCATCATCTCAGTTTAGCAGTTAGCATACAGAAACATAAGTACTATACAGTGAACTTCATTAAGCTTAATTTAACAGCATCATCATCTTCAATTTAACATTAACCTTTTCAATTTTAACCTAAACATGTTAATTAAATAGTTTTCCCAAAATTACACAGTAACAATGTTCATCTATAGTTAACATCATCAAAATTGAACCTCAGTAAAATGAACACCTACACAACACAAGAATTGACGTTCTAGATTAGCTTTAGTCCCTGAGTATCAATAGCAAGTGGGGGCACCACATGAGCAAATGATGTCCGTTGACTCTCTTCTAGGAGTTGGTTTTCTTGGACGAGGTAGCGTCTGATTTTTGTGACATTGTTTATAAATGATTGAAGAGTCTAGGTAAACGATTGAGGATTTAGGGTTTATGCACCTAGATGATGAACCATAGGAGAAACACACAAATGGGAATTTGGGATTGAAAATAAGAAAATAGGTATTTAAAAGGAATATTGGATTTTAACAATCCCAACTATTCGCCGTTGGCTGCCAACAGTCCCAACTTAAAAAATAACCACTGACAGTCCCAACTATTGACATATTGACCACCAATGGACCCTGACTAACAGAACTCTAACGTCGTGAGTCTCCGGAAAACCGTTTTGGCTAGTAAAAGGTTTCTAAAGGTCCGATCTATGGTTACAAAGAGGTTTGGGACGAGGATGTTAAGTTTTTCGACCAAAAAGTTGGGTTTTCCAGCCAAAAATAAGTTTTCCGGTGAAAAAATAGTTTTCCGGTGAAAAAATAGTTTTCCGGCGACTTCAATAATTGGGGCTTTTACTATAAAAAGGTTCCTAAAAGTTCGTAATAAGGTTACAAAGTGGTTTGGGATGAAAATGTTGAGTTTTCCGGCCAAAAACGTTTTTCCGGCGACCTGAGATTAACGGCGTTAGGGTTCTGTTAGTCAGGGTCCATTGGAGGCCAATATGTTAATAGTTGTGACTACCAGTGGTTATTTTTGAAGTTGGGACTGTTGGCGGCCAAAGACGAATAGTTGGGATTATTAAAATCCAGTATTCCTATTCTAAAAGGGCATATTAGACATGTCACAAAAAGAAAACGACAATTTGGACGGAGATTACTTAGGGGGCGCAACGAGTAACGCTTTTACAAGAAGGGGGGCTTATTGGTCGAAAAAATCATTTGGGGGACGCGACCCAACACCGCCCTTTAACCATAGGGACACAAATTACATTTTACTCTTAGAAATTCAATCTCAAACTCACCCAAAAAACTAACTTAATTATCAAATACTCAAGTAGACAAGTATTATTACAACAATTTCATATTTTTGGAAACGTGAAGTTTCTAATAACTATAATATATAGGGTGAGGATTTAGAGAGAACGACTAAAAGTGTGAGAACGGTGAGAACGATTAGGAACCGTCAGATCAAAACAATCTATGGACTACATGACGCGGTGGCATTTTCGTAAATAACATCACTTTTATTAGTGTGGCGTGCTTCCATAAGGGCAAAAAGGTAAATGTCCATATACAAAACACATCAAAGCCTGACCGAAACATATATACTTCCTAGAAAAACCTCCCCAAAATCAACGTAAAACGCGAAAACCCTAGAAACACGAAACAACAAAAACTATGGCGTCGAAAGATCTAACCAGATCTGGAGGAAATAAACATATTGAGTTAACTTCGATTTACATTGTGCTAGTTTATGCTGCTTTTGGCGTTCTAATTTTAACAAAAATTTGCAGTTTCTACAAGGGGGAAGGGGAAGGGTCATCTGCTCCAAAACGCCAAAAAACGAACGAGCAACGAAAGAAGACAACAAGAGGACATGGTACACAAATGTTACTTTTCGTGATGTAAAAATACACTTTCATACTTTGTTGCCAAAACGCCAAAATATGTATCGCTTGTTACTAAAAGCCACAACATGTGAATCCTGTCATAGCTTTGTTACTAAACGCCAAAAATGTATGGTTTCTGTTATAAACACCATTTAACTGTTATTGAGTTATTCAACATCTATAATCTCTTATTGATTTATAAAATGCCATAAATGTGTCATAGTTATGTTAAATTATACTATTAAAACACCATAAAATAAAAAGCCATGAAATCATTTTTTATAGGCGAAGAGAGGTTAAGATTGAGAATAAATGTGCATACTGCAAAAGGCCCAAAACGCCAATAAGAGAAACGCCAATAGTTATGTTAAATTATACTACCTTAAATCCTTAATGGGATTCTATGTAATAGATAAGACCCTTGGATTTTATAGTATCACTCCATGATTCATAAGAGACCCTTTTGGTGGTCTAGTCAAAAAGATTGATTCACAATTTGGTGAAGAACGAAATCTAGTGATGTAGCTGGACAGACTCATTGATAGTCTATTTAGATCATTTATTGATTTAGTCAAAAGGACTCTATGGCGGTCTAGTCACACTCATCACAGGATTGTTCATTTGGTTTTACCCTACATATTATAAAATAGACTGTGTGAACTGTGCAAGGAATTGTCTGATTATGGACGCGTACATAATTATGAAATTTAGTGCACAGAAACCCAGTAAGGTTTATTATGTGTAAGAACCGATAGTGACAAAAATAACAAAATGAGAACGATGTAATGGAGGTACGGTGGACGCACCAATGACGCTTTATATACTTGTATATAAGTATCCCTCTAACATTGCAATCATGATGTTATTAAAGATTACTAGAAGTTCAGAACCCTGACCAATGTTGTTCGATCTTTTCAACTTCATGTTTTCAAGCTCTCACAAGTTTCCTCTAAATAAATTTCGGGACGAAATTTCCTAAAGTAGGGGAGACTGTAACACCTGTGCCTCCACGGCCATCAAACAAATGCCAAACCAATGAAATATTGTATTTCATACTTGGGATTTGTAAAAATATGTGTATCGTTTACACATATCAACTCTTGTTCGATTTCAAACTCTAAATCGCTTTCTGGAAGGTTATACGCGCACCGAGGCGTAAATATAACCAGTTTAATGGAACGAACACTCTGGAAAAGTGAAATAGGCTTAACATACCTTAAATAACCTTTACATAACTTAGAAATAAGTTTCGAAGGCTTTGGTATGGCAAAATCAAGTTAAGTCGCTTACAGGGACTAAAGTTGACAAACTGCGAAAGTATGCCAATTTGAACTGTAACAGATATTCCGGAACATGACCATAAGTTAAACATACCATAAATATCCTTTACATAGCTTAGAAATAGGCTTTGAGGGGTTCGGTATGCTAAAATAAACTTTTGGGTCATTCAGGGACTAAAAGTGTCAAAAAGTGCACAAGTTTGCATTTTCGCGCATAACTCACGTTCCGAATACATCCGGACATCCAAAAATTTATATAAGCATGACTATATTATATTTTAGTGTTCGCCATAAGAAAAATCCATTCGTCGCGTCATTTGGATCGTTTTTCACGCTTATGCGCATTCCGTCGTAATTAAGCGAACATCGCGTTCGTACGACCAAACGAACTGACATCAGACATATTTTTGAACATGTTTCATGTCCACAAGGTTTAGGCATCATTTTAGGGCCTTAAAGTTGGCTTTACGGGCCTTAGAAGTGTCGGAAATGGGCTTAAACACGTGCAGGGACCAAAACTGACATTTCTAAAACTTCTTTCTGATCTGCAACTCTCAGGCGGCCCGCCTGAGTTTATGTTCATCCTGAAGCGGGCCGCGTGGCACCTTCTGACCAGATTAAATGTATCAAACAGCAGATTGCAGCTATTACATCCTCACCCACACATTCTCACATGTCTAGTCAGCGGATAAGAACCATTTTCTAGCCACCATAAGGTTCCGACACATGTACGGACAAGATCATGGCACGTTTTCCATGAAACGATCTTAACGGTGGCCCTTTTACTATAAATACCCCACCCCCATGCTTCAAAATCGCAAGAACTTTGATTTGAGAAACTCTAAGTTGAAACTATTGTTTCATACCTGAGATTTTTGAATCGAGGTTAGCATTCGGGGACCCTTCGTAAGTATTCTTTCGTTCTTTTCCTTATTTTATTGCTTTTCGAGTCAGAAAGTCAAACTTTGTTTGACTTTCAGCGTTGACCAGTAATGGTCAATGCGAAGTTCGTTTGAACTTCGCAACGTGAGTGTAATCACGTTGGTTATAGTTCCTTGGGACTATGCCTACTGATTACCACGTTGTCTAGGGTCGTAGGGTAAGCGATCTGATAAATCGCTTATACCTTCGAACCCGACCCAGTTTGGTCGATCATTAGGATCCGACCAAATACATTAGGTGACCCTAGTATAGGGCATAACCTTCCGAGGTTATACCTTATGGTCACATCGTTTAAGTAGTTGTATGATAGGTAGTTTATATGCCTTAGGTAAATTACCAGAATACCCTTTTCATGTATAATTGGTAATTAAGCATATGTAACCTAAACTTTTGTCACATAACTGATTATGTAACATGTTTAGGCATATAACACTTGTCATAGGGCTAGTTAGACGGTCCGAACGCGTTTCACGCGCACGACGCGTTAAAGTAGCATAAGTTACCTTAATGAGTCGCGATGGGTCGATAATACTTAGGTTAAGTTTCATTTAGTATGTAGGCTTTGTTAAACCATATAATATGAGTTCCTACACTCATTTGGTTTACAAACCCTCCTGCTACCCAGTCTTCCGATTTAGGTCCGGGTTATTTATGTAGTTACCTATATTAGGTACCGTTTGATTTCCGAGACTCCTCTAGCTTACTTGGTAGTTGTTCAAGACTCCTAAGCACTCTCAGGCGAGTACATTATTCCCCTCTTTTACTGTTTTCAACTGTTTTGGGGTGACTCATATGTGCTAAATATCTTAACAATGATTTCAAGAACGATTACAATAGTTTCAAAAACAATTACAATGTAGTATCAAGAACGATAACAATAGTTTCAAGAACGATAACAATGATTTCAAAAACAATTACAATGGTTTCAAGAACGATTTCAATAAAGTGAACGGACTTGTTGGTTGTAGTTACATAACCAATGACATTCATTAGCAATGATCAAGCCGACCAGTATTAGGTTATGGTACCATAGGATCTGACAAATCCCGTTATTTTCTATACCCATGGTTATGTGTGGGTATTTTGGGTAACGACTGAATCTGTAATTATTAATTTACCCTTTGGTAAGGGTTTGTTAAGAACGAGAACGAGAGCAAGTTGGAACGATGAACGCGTCAAGAAGGTTTGAATGTTATTAGAGAATCGACCATTAAGTAGGTTCACAATTAAAACAAGAACGATTTGGACAATTAAAACAAGATGGTTTAACGATTGGGTAAACATTTGGACATGATTTACATTTGATCATGCATTTCCACGAAACATAGTATTGATTTAAACCAAGTTTTACTTCAATACTTTGTTTTGTGCATTTCACCTATGGTTTAGTTGATGCATTTCACTAGCCATACATATCATTTTGGTTACACATTACATGGTTTACATTTGACACAAACACTTTTGATATTGGTTATACATAACATGATTTACATCTTAACATGAACATTTTGACATATTATTTCAATACGTTTGACAATTTGTTTAAACATGGACATCTTACATTGGTGGTTTGTTTGGGTAAGTGATTTGAGTAACGGTGCGTGTGTAATATGATACAAGCATGGTGGATACGCCGCTGGTACTTCCTATATATAAGTGTTTGTATGGTATTACATATTGTAGCGTTATTTGAATCATTTCAGTTTGAGACATAGAACATTTTATACAAGTAACATACTTTTCACAAGACATTGATTTACAAACAACTTATCTTATACAACCTCATTTTACATGGTTATTCATTTAATCATGCATTATTTCTCTTATTTATACATATCACCTGAACTTATTATTTTTCAAACGATTTACAAAGACAAAGCAAATTACAAGGTTCATGACTAAACATTTTCTTAAACAGAAGTCATGAATCTTATTTTCACAAAACCTATGTACTCGCCAGCATTTCTTTGCTGACCTAGTTTTCACATATGTTTCAGGTATTGAAAGATATCGATTGATAGGATGCATGCTCACATAGGACTGGACAAGGCCTTAGTGACTCAATAACAAAGATAGACTATGTTTAAATTGTGTATTTAGATTTCCAGACGATGTAATTATTCAATGTTTAATAAAACGAAACACTTTTTGGTATCCATAGTTATGAAACATTAATTCTGTTACAACACTCCCCGACGTTTCCGCCACGTTTGGTTGTCCTACGTGGTCGGGGTGTGACAGAAAAGATTGGTATCAGAGCCAATGGTTATAGGGAATTAGGTTATTAGTAATGCTTTGACCTAGTCTATAACCTTTCTAGGACCCTAACGCGAGTTTACTTGCGTTTAGTCATAAAACAATACCGTCACCTATCCTTAGGCGACGACCACAACAAGAACATAAATTTTAAAACCGCTTTGAAAACTAATCATCTGTTCTAGGATGATTGATTTCTAGGTTTTGAACCCTCTATTGTAAGGTTTTGAACCCTCTGTTATATGGTTTTGAACCCCTTTGAATTTTCAAAATCTCGACAAAGTTTTGGGTTTTAAATAATGTGAACACGTGCAAACTGGAAGGGTGAATGCCTGTATTCTGGGTTTTCTGTCTAGGCAAGCACTTCGTATACATCTCATCAGACGCGAGACCAGTTGTGCTTACCTGGGAATTCTTGGGATGAGTGTTCACTTATAGGCGAGCATGTCTTCACGATACATTATTTTTGACCCATTTACTTTGATTAGTCACTGTGTGTCGTTTGTTGCTTTGTAGTAACAAACAAATGACCACTATCCTTGCTTTCATCAGATTTGTTTCATCTCATTCTTTTCGTCTAAACCTCTCACTCGTTTCCTTTCATGTTTCCTCTTTTAGAATGCCTCCTCGACGCGAGAACCAGATAGCGACTGCCGAGCTGGCAGAAATCATTGCGCAGCAAATGGCTGCTCAGTTTCCAAACCTCTTTGCTCAACGGAACCAAGCCAACAACAACAACAATGTTCCATGCAAATACAAGGATTTTAACCAGGCTAAACCACTCAAGTTTAGTGGTTCTGAAGGAGCGACTGGGCTTCTTCAATGGTTCGAGAGCATTGAGAATACATTCCGCCACGTGCAGTGTCCTGACGATCGCAAGGTCGAGTTTTCTTCGAGTGTGTTTCAGAAGAGGGCTCTCACATGGTGGAACGGAGTTATGAGGGATCGTGGTGCAGAAGTTGCTCTAGCACAGACATGGGCTGAACTTAGGGCCCTTATGATGAGGGAATTCTGTCCTCGTCATGAGCAGCGAGCTTTGGAGAAGGAATTTGATGAGTTGAAGCAAGATAGTGGTGAGCACAGGGCGTATACTGATAGGTTTGAAGAGTTGAGTCTGCTTTGCCCGACAATGGTTACCCCACTCGACAAGGCTATCGAAAGGTACATCGACGGCCTACCTGACTCGGTACAAGACATCCTTACTGGTAGTAGCCCTGCCACACTCCGTCAGGCGATCGAGTTATCTGCGACATTGACTGAGTCGCAGATTCGGAAGAATAAGTTACACAGAAAGGGTGACAATGGTAAGAAGCAGGAGACTGACAAGGAGGATAGCAAGAAAGGTCAAAACAAGAAGGGTAAGGAAGGTGAGACGTCAAAGAAATCAAGAAAGCGAAAGGGTGGTCAAAACTTTGCTGTTACAGCACAGACTGCTCAGAACCCGCGGAACCCACCAGCTCAGCCACCTGCAAAGAAAGCATATGCCGGTACTGCACCTTATTGTGCACGCTGCAACGGTCATCACGCGGTACAACAAGCTTGCTGGCAATGCACGACGTGTGGTAAACTTGGGCATTTGGCCAAAGTTTGTCGTTTGGGACAAAATCAGGCTGCTCAGGTTCAAGCTCCGGTTCAAGGGAATGCTGCGAGATTTCCACTGGGTTCATGTTTCAACTGCGGAGAGATTGGTCACTTCCGCCACAACTGCCCAAGACTGGTGAATGCAAATGCTGGCGCAAACCCAAATGCGAACGTCAACGTCAATGTGAATCCAGCACGCGGTCGAGTGTTTAACATCAATGAGGCACTCAATGATGAAGGAGTAAACAATTAGCAGTTTGTTTTTCCTCTGGTTGTTATCTTGTAACATTTAAAGACAATGCGGTTATTATATAAATAAAATTTGTGGTTTTATTTTTAACTAATGCAATTGTATGAATGTTTGGTTCAACCTTATGATGTCAACACAAGGACAAAACTACTCGTGTGGTTCTGTCATTTTTACGATCATTTGTGATCTCCCTAAGAACCTCAAACACTAGTTTCTCTTAAATCTAAAGCATCTTATCGTCTTGCACCGTTCTAGATGCAAGAATTATCAAAACAGCTTCAAGAGTTGTCTGATAAAGGATTCATCCGGCCGAACTTTTCACCTTGGAGAAACTCCTATTCTACTTGTGAAAAGAAAAATGGATCTTTTCGAATGTATATCGATTAACGTAAGCCTAGTAAGCTTACCATCAAGAATCGATATCCCCTACCTTAAATCAATGATTTCTCTGATCAACTGCATAGCGTTTAATGCTTTTCCAAGATCGATTTGCGTTCTGGGTATCATCAACTTCGTATGCTCGAAGAAGATATTCCCAAAACGGCTTTCTGCACGAAGTATGGCCATTACGAGTTTACAGTCAGGCCTTTTGGATTGACAAATGCTCCAGCCATCTGCATGGACTTAATAAATAGAGTCTGCAAGTCTTATTCGGATCAGTTCGTCATTGTTGTTATTGATGACATCTTGATCTATTCATATCCTGAGCCGATCACGATCAACACCTTCGTTGACATCGGAGCCCTGATTGAATTCCTTGTACACCTTAAAATGTACAATACAACTCAATTAGGACAAACCGAATTCCTTTTAAGATCTTCCTATCTTCATAGTTAGATTCTTGAAAATATTTAAGGTGCCAAAGGAAATCCACGGATTGGGTTCCTGGTATGCTTTAAATACCCGTGTCCAAAGATAACAAATTAAAGGTCAAATTGAACGATTATGCGATTGAACGAGTATGCAATTATGCAAATTATGTGTTTATGTGTTATGTGTTCTCCTCTATGTTTTTGTGTTTTTATACTCTGGATAATTCGTTATCCAAATCCTCGCAGGATCTTTCATATCTTCATATGAGGGATTCGTAGCAGGATAGTCAAAAGGTACTACCTTAAATCCTTAATGGGATCCTATGTAATAGATAAGACCCTTGGATTTTATAGTATCACTCCATGATTCATAAGAGACCCTTTTGGTGGTCTAGTCAAAAAGATTGATTCACAATTTGGTGAAGAACGAAATCTAGTGATGTAGCTGGACAGACTCATTGATAGTCTATTTAGATCATTTATTGATTTAGTCAAAAGGACTCTATGGCGGTCTAGTCACACTCATCACAGGATTGTTCATTTGGTTTTACCCTACATATTATAAAATAGACTGTGTGAACTGTGCAAGGAATTGTCTGATTATGGACGCGTACATAATTATGAAATTTAGTGCACAGAAACCCAGTAAGGTTTATTATGTGTAAGAACCGATAGTGACAAAAATAACAAAATGAGAACGATGTAATGGAGGTACGGTGGACGCACCAATGACGCTTTATATACTTGTATATAAGTATCCCTCTAACATTGCAATCATGATGTTATTAAAGATTACTAGAAGTTCAGAACCCTGACCAATGTTGTTCGATCTTTTCAACTTCATGTTTTCAAGCTCTCACAAGTTTCCTCTAAATAAATTTCGGGACGAAATTTCCTAAAGTAGGGGAGACTGTAACACCTGTGCCTCCACGGCCATCAAACAAATGCCAAACCAATGAAATATTGTATTTCATACTTGGGATTTGTAAAAATATGTGTATCGTTTACACATATCAACTCTTGTTCGATTTCAAACTCTAAATCGCTTTCTGGAAGGTTATACGCGCACCGAGGCGTAAATATAACCAGTTTAATGGAACGAACACTCTGGAAAAGTGAAATAGGCTTAACATACCTTAAATAACCTTTACATAACTTAGAAATAAGTTTCGAAGGCTTTGGTATGGCAAAATCAAGTTAAGTCGCTTACAGGGACTAAAGTTGACAAACTGCGAAAGTATGCCAATTTGAACTGTAACAGATATTCCGGAACATGACCATAAGTTAAACATACCATAAATATCCTTTACATAGCTTAGAAATAGGCTTTGAGGGGTTCGGTATGCTAAAATAAACTTTTGGGTCATTCAGGGACTAAAAGTGTCAAAAAGTGCACAAGTTTGCATTTTCGCGCATAACTCACGTTCCGAATACATCCGGACATCCAAAAATTTATATAAGCATGACTATATTATATTTTAGTGTTCGCCATAAGAAAAATCCATTCGTCGCGTCATTTGGATCGTTTTTCACGCTTATGCGCATTCCGTCGTAATTAAGCGAACATCGCGTTCGTACGACCAAACGAACTGACATCAGACATATTTTTGAACATGTTTCATGTCCACAAGGTTTAGGCATCATTTTAGGGCCTTAAAGTTGGCTTTACGGGCCTTAGAAGTGTCGGAAATGGGCTTAAACACGTGCAGGGACCAAAACTGACATTTCTAAAACTTCTTTCTGATCTGCAACTCTCAGGCGGCCCGCCTGAGTTTATGTTCATCCTGAAGCGGGCCGCGTGGCACCTTCTGACCAGATTAAATGTATCAAACAGCAGATTGCAGCTGTTACATCCTCACCCACACATTCTCACATGTCTAGTCAGCGGATAAGAACCATTTTCTAGCCACCATAAGGTTCCGACACATGTACGGACAAGATCATGGCACGTTTTCCATGAAACGATCTTAACGGTGGCCCTTTTACTATAAATACCCCACCCCCATGCTTCAAAATCGCAAGAACTTTGATTTGAGAAACTCTAAGTTGAAACTATTGTTTCATACCTGAGATTTTTGAATCGAGGTTAGCATTCGGGGACCCTTCGTAAGTATTCTTTCGTTCTTTTCCTTATTTTATTGCTTTTCGAGTCAGAAAGTCAAACTTTGTTTGACTTTCAGCGTTGACCAGTAATGGTCAATGCGAAGTTCGTTTGAACTTCGCAACGTGAGTGTAATCACGTTGGTTATAGTTCCTTGGGACTATGCCTACTGATTACCACGTTGTCTAGGGTCGTAGGGTAAGCGATCTGATAAATCGCTTATACCTTCGAACCCGACCCAGTTTGGTCGATCATTAGGATCCGACCAAATACATTAGGTGACCCTAGTATAGGGCATAACCTTCCGAGGTTATACCTTATGGTCACATCGTTTAAGTAGTTGTATGATAGGTAGTTTATATGCCTTAGGTAAATTACCAGAATACCCTTTTCATGTATAATTGGTAATTAAGCATATGTAACCTAAACTTTTGTCACATAACTGATTATGTAACATGTTTAGGCATATAACACTTGTCATAGGGCTAGTTAGACGGTCCGAACGCGTTTCACGCGCACGACGCGTTAAAGTAGCATAAGTTACCTTAATGAGTCGCGATGGGTCGATAATACTTAGGTTAAGTTTCATTTAGTATGTAGGCTTTGTTAAACCATATAATATGAGTTCCTACACTCATTTGGTTTACAAACCCTCCTGCTACCCAGTCTTCCGATTTAGGTCCGGGTTATTTATGTAGTTACCTATATTAGGTACCGTTTGATTTCCGAGACTCCTCTAGCTTACTTGGTAGTTGTTCAAGACTCCTAAGCACTCTCAGGCGAGTACATTATTCCCCTCTTTTACTGTTTTCAACTGTTTTGGGGTGACTCATATGTGCTAAATATCTTAACAATGATTTCAAGAACGATTACAATAGTTTCAAAAACAATTACAATGTAGTATCAAGAACGATAACAATAGTTTCAAGAACGATAACAATGATTTCAAAAACAATTACAATGGTTTCAAGAACGATTTCAATAAAGTGAACGAACTTGTTGGTTGTAGTTACATAACCAATGACATTCATTAGCAATGATCAAGCCGACCAGTATTAGGTTATGGTACCATAGGATCTGACAAATCCCGTTATTTTCTATACCCATGGTTATGTGTGGGTATTTTGGGTAACGACTGAATCTGTAATTATTAATTTACCCTTTGGTAAGGGTTTGTTAAGAACGAGAACGAGAGCAAGTTGGAACGATGAACGCGTCAAGAAGGTTTGAATGTTATTAGAGAATCGACCATTAAGTAGGTTCACAATTAAAACAAGAACGATTTGGACAATTAAAACAAGATGGTTTAACGATTGGGTAAACATTTGGACATGATTTACATTTGATCATGCATTTCCACGAAACATAGTATTGATTTAAACCAAGTTTTACTTCAATACTTTGTTTTGTGCATTTCACCTATGGTTTAGTTGATGCATTTCACTAGCCATACATATCATTTTGGTTACACATTACATGGTTTACATTTGACACAAACACTTTTGATATTGGTTATACATAACATGATTTACATCTTAACATGAACATTTTGACATATTATTTCAATACGTTTGACAATTTGTTTAAACATGGACATCTTACATTGGTGGTTTGTTTGGGTAAGTGATTTGAGTAACGGTGCGTGTGTAATATGATACAAGCATGGTGGATACGCCGCTGGTACTTCCTATATATAAGTGTTTGTATGGTATTACATATTGTAGCGTTATTTGAATCATTTCAGTTTGAGACATAGAACATTTTATACAAGTAACATACTTTTCACAAGACATTGATTTACAAACAACTTATCTTATACAACCTCATTTTACATGGTTATTCATTTAATCATGCATTATTTCTCTTATTTATACATATCACCTGAACTTATTATTTTTCAAACGATTTACAAAGACAAAGCAAATTACAAGGTTCATGACTAAACATTTTCTTAAACAGAAGTCATGAATCTTATTTTCACAAAACCTATGTACTCGCCAGCATTTCTTTGCTGACCTAGTTTTCACATATGTTTCAGGTATTGAAAGATATCGATTGATAGGATGCATGCTCACATAGGACTGGACAAGGCCTTAGTGACTCAATAACAAAGATAGACTATGTTTAAATTGTGTATTTAGATTTCCAGACGATGTAATTATTCAATGTTTAATAAAACGAAACACTTTTTGGTATCCATAGTTATGAAACATTAATTCTGTTACAACACTCCCCGACGTTTCCGCCACGTTTGGTTGTCCTACGTGGTCGGGGTGTGACAGAAAAGATTGGTATCAGAGCCAATGGTTATAGGGAATTAGGTTATTAGTAATGCTTTGACCTAGTCTATAACCTTTCTAGGACCCTAACGCGAGTTTACTTGCGTTTAGTCATAAAACAATACCGTCACCTATCCTTAGGCGACGACCACAACAAGAACATAAATTTTAAAACCGCTTTGAAAACTAATCATCTGTTCTAGGATGATTGATTTCTAGGTTTTGAACCCTCTATTGTAAGGTTTTGAACCCTCTGTTATATGGTTTTGAACCCCTTTGAATTTTCA